>CM062582.1:1780825-4719659 GCA_031468815.1 Morus bassanus
CCCGTGGGAAGCGGTTGGCTTGCGCCCCCCCCCCAAAGTCCCGCCGTGTGCGGGCCCACGGCAGGGTCCCCCACGGGGGTGTATGGGGGGATGTCCCCGTGGAGCCTCCCCCCTCCCCGCACATTTTGGGGGTGCGGGGCGGGAGAGGGAGGGGATTTGCGAGCGTGTCTGCCCGGCCCTGGCCGCGGGCAGGGTGCAGGCAGCGGGGGGGGGGGGGGGAAGGGCACCGAGTCCCGCCACCGCCATCTGCTCCGGGGCCACCCCCCGCCAGCGCGGGGGGGCCCTGCCCAGCCCCCCGCTGCCCTCCGCCCCACGCAGGTCCGGGTGGGTGGAGGGAGGGGGAACGAACACACACACACACACACACACACACATATATATATACACGACACGCACGAGGAGGGTCGGGCCCTTTAAGAGCAAAGGGTGTGGGGGGGGGGAGGGAAGGGCGGGGCGGGGCGCGCCGCGACGTCGCCCCTCACCGCCCCCCCCCTTCCCCCCCCCCCCCGTGACCTCCCAAGCGCGCGGCGGCGCCCGCCCCGGAAGCGGCCACGGTGGGGGGGCCCACGCGGGGCACCGGGGGGGGGAGGGGGGAGGGAAGGGCGGGGGGGGCGGGAACCGCCCCCCCCGCCCTTCCCTCCCCCCTCCCCCCCCCCGGGCCCCGTGTTGCCAAATTCCCCCCCCCTCCCGTTCCCACCCGTGGGCGCTGCCCCTTTAAGAACCCACGCAAGATGGAAGCGGCCGCACCCGCGACCCTCCCCAGCCCGGTCCGTCCACGATCGAGGCCCCACTCACTTTTCCCCGCGCCTCCTCCGAGTGCATCCCCGCCGCCGCCGCCGCCGCCGCTGCCCCGGGGCGGTGCCGGGTGGGGCGGGTGGGGCCCCACGGGCGGGGAGGGGCGGGGCCGTGTTGGGCGGAGCTCCCCTCCCCCACCCAGTTTTTGGGTGGGGGCACCCCACCCCTCCCCCCCCCAAAAAAAAAAAAAAATCAAGAGGGTGCCCCGCCCTGCGGTGACATCATCAGCAGCCAATGGGCGGCTCCCCTCGCATCCGGCGTTGCCGTGGAAACAGATGCAGGCTTTGGGGAGGGGGGCTCCCCCACCTGCTCCCATCCCCCCACCTCCACCCCACGCAGGGCCCCCCCAAATCGGGGGGGGGGGGGAGGGGCACGCTGCTGGTGGGGCTGAGACCTGGCAAACTCGTGTCAGCGACGGCAGGGCGTGGGGGAGGGCAGACACCACCCCCCCCCCCCCCCCCCCATTTAGGGCTCTGTCTCCCCACCCACGAGTGACGGGAGGGGGCAGCACCCCCAAAACCCTGAGCCAAACACCCACGGGTGCCCCGGGAGGGTGGGGCAGGGCGTGGTCCCCGGGAGGGACGTTCCCATGGTGGGGGAGGGGTACCCACACGCCACTGCCCGATTCCCAAGGGCCCCGCCGCCCACGGAACCCCTCTCCCCGAAATATATGGGGTGAGCAAAGCACTCCCTTGGCACCCTCCCCCGGCCGGGGGGCACCGGGGCGGCTTGGGGGGGGGGGCGGCGCAGGTTGGCTCCCCTGGGGGGTGGGGGGGGGGGCAGGGCCCTGGCAGGGCTGGGGGAGCCTCTCCAAGGGGGTCACGGGGGGCCCTGCAGTTGGGCCCCCACCCACCCACGCTCCCTGGACCCCACTCGGCCCTGAGCGCACCGACGCCTGGGGTGTGGCACCCTCGCTGCCCTCAGCGCCAGCTTTCAGGCCTCTTGCCCAGGGACCTCGGGGTGTCCCCACGGGTCCCCCACCCTGCCTGCGGGCAGCGCCTGCGCTGAGTTTGCCAGGGCTCAGCTGCAGGCTGCGCCGCTGGGCTGGCCAAGCCCACCCCCAGCACCCTGGGCAGACCCAGGTTGGGGTTAACCACGCCGTGACCTCCCCCCAAAACGCAGACCCCTACTGCTCCCCACCCTGCCGCAGAAGGGCACAGGTCCGGCGCCAGCAGCGTCTCGCCCCTGGTCTTTTGGGGCGGCAGCGGTCCCGCTCCCCGCCCCGGTTTGGGCTCCTGGCGCCCCGTCTGCAGCCCACCCGGCCCCGTCTCCCTGCCAAACCGCTCTGAGCTGAAACCCTCCCGCAAGTCAACCCGCGCAAAGGGCACCGTCACCGGGGTCCCCGTGGGGCGCGCGGGGTGGGACGCGCTGGGCGCAGCGGGCCGGCTGCTCCCCGCCAACGCTGTCCTGTCCAGGCACGGCTCGGAGGAGCCGGTCCAAACCACCTCGGCCGACCAGGAGAAGCTGCGGCCGCTCAACGCCAACGCGGAGCGGCCGCACGTCAACCGGGAGGCGAGGACGGGGACACCCGGTGACACCCCGCTCTTGCCCAGCTGCCGCAGCTCAACCGGGAGCAGGACCAGACCTACCCCTTTTTTGCAAAAAAAAATGCAAACCTCCCCCAAGAAAACATGCAAGGGGGAGACACGGGGCTGAGCCTGCACGGGGACCCCCCTCGCCTCCGTGGGCACTCCTTAGCTGACCTCCACCTCTCGCCTTCCCCAGAGCTGTCAAGCTTTTGGGAACCAGAAAAGCTTTTTGGGGATGGAGCTGGGTGGCGAGAGCGGGCACTGGGCCCGGAGAGCCCCTCGCTCTGACACCATGGAGCTGAAGGACTGGCTGCAAGCTCTGAAAAGCCAGGTAAGCCCCCCAAAAAGACCGAAGCTCCCGCTCTCCCCGGCAGCTGCGCATCTTCCAGGATGACTACAGGCAGGAGGGGTGGGACAAAGAGCCCGGGGCAGGGGGTCGTGCTGGTGTTGGGGGGGCTCAGCAGCTCCCCGGGGGTCCCAGCCCCGCAGCATCGGTGCCTCCTCCGGCAGCTCTGTCTCTGGGCTGGAATTGGAGCAGGAAGGACTGGAGTTGACCTCACATTTATTGATTGAGTCGATCCCTTTCCTCGGTCTCCTGCCAAGTTTCTGCAGGCGGTTGAATAAAAAGGCATCAAAATGAGCTTGCGCTTTCACTGCACCCATGAGACGTGGGACACCGGCTCGTCCTTTTCTTCATCGAAGAGGAAGGGCGTTGGATCCAAAAATCAGTTATCTGCCGTGAGAAGAGCCAAAGTTTTCATCCATGCTCGGCCCAGCTTGGGCAAGGCATCCTGGGCTGGAGCACCCAAGGGAGATGCATGCACGGTTCTCTTAGGGAAGGAGGAAGAGGAGGGAAGGACAGGGACAGCCGCCCCGGGAAACGGGCCACGTGTGTCCATGCTCCGAGTGGTCCCTTGAGCTTTGCCAGAGCAACGGGCACATTAAGCCCCATGGGGAAGGTCTGGCACCTCCGGCCTTTTGGCTCCAAGAAGCAGCACCGTTGGTTTCAGCATCAAGACTCAATCCAGGCGCGTGGGGACGGCTACCGTGGCCAGACTGAAGGCGAGGGACGTGGCCCATTGCCACTGAGCTCATCTCAATGCGTTAGCACCGCACTCTGCAACCCCCCAGGGAAGAGGAGGACTGGTCGCAAAGAAGGAAAAGCAAAAGAACAAGCGGGAAGGCACAATGGACGCGCTGATGGGTGCTGAAGGCCACCAGCAGCCCTCAAGCCTTTTACGCAGCAGAACACGGGCCAGAAACGCCTGCTTGGCTACAGCAGCGGCGCCTGTTGTTCTTGCCCACCCTGGGAGCAGATGAAAAATCGGAGCACTCCAGAACTGGGTGTGTTTTGTTGTTCACCCACCACCCTCAGGTGAGGAGCTCCGTGTTGAACAAGACCAATCCCTCCTCAATTCAGTCATTAAACCGAGTGCAGGAGCTCCGTGCCTCTGCTTTCAAGGTTAACCACAGATGCAATCATTGATTACATGAAGTAAAACCCACAGGATCTTGGCAACGCACCACCCTGCCTCTCCACTCCCCGACGAGCCTGATCCACCACCGTTGGCACCTTGAGGTCCAACTGTACTGAGCCATTCACGTAAACCGCTTTGGCTCTGTGGGGAGCTGGTCCCTTCCCACCGCCCTGCCGAGGGAGCGGAGCCCCTCCATCGCAGCCACAGCACCAGCGCCTGCTTCTTGGAGCTGTGGTTTGATCAAATCCTTGGGGTGGGCTCAGCTGCATCCCACCCAGCACAGGTCTCAACCCCTTCCAGCCCGACTAAGCACACAGCACTTTGTTCTTGATGTGCTGAACACTCGAGCAACCCCAACCATCATCATCTTGAGATATCTATGGAAAAATGGATAATGAGGTGGAAAATCGAACAAACTATCGGATTCAAAGGGTCCTGAAGAGCATCAGGAAGTCCCCATGGTCACTGGTTATGGAGATGACCATTCCTCTCTCTTCCGCACTTCTGAGACCACAGCTGGACCCTTGGTCCAGTTTGGGGCTCCCTAGTACGAGAAAAGCAGGCATGGAGAGATGCCGGAGCGCATCCAGCAGTCCAGGAGGTACAAGGAGAGGCTGAGGGCGCCGGGGCAGCTCAGGAGCTCTCGCCGCTGCTTGCGAGCGCTTACCAGGAGGGTACAGGAAAAAGTCAGGCTCTTTGCGGGGATGGGTCGTGATGGGACAAGAGGAAGAGGCAACGGCTCAAGCTGCAACATGGGAAGCTCTGACAGATGGATTTTTATCAATAATTTTAAAAATCACACAATGGAACAGGGTTCTTGGATAGAAAATCCCATCCTCGGAGATGCTCAAGTCTCAGCTAGGCCAGTCCCTCAGCTATCGACCTGGGCCTGCTGGAGCAGGACGATGGAGATGGGCCTTGCCTACCTAATTCTGTGCCAAGCCACAACTCTTCGAGGTGTGACACCATATGATCTTAACCACCCAAAATTACCCCTTCCCCACGTGACATATGAGGAAGATCCCTCACCTGGCCAAAAGCTATTTCCCAGAGGGTCACAGAGGCTGTAGGAGATTTGGACTCAACATCTTCCGAACTCCGGGCCCTTAGGGATGGTGCAGATGTGACTTGGGAGGTGCCTACAAGCCACAGTCAAGCTCAGGGAACTTGAACTCACCCTGCAGAATCCATGTCACCCACTGGATGCGTTCGAGGAGCTTGCTCCAGCTGGAGAGGAGCGGTAACAGGCAGCTGCTGGGCACCACACACCTGCGTCCGTCCCACCCAGCCACTTCTCATCTCCTGGAGGCTTTGACACAACCATTACTACGTGCTGCTACGGAGGCAAAATGAAGCGCAGTGCCCTTTGGGAGAGCTGCAAAAGTGAAGCTGATCTGAACACAGCTCGTCATGGGGGTGACAGCCACTTGTTCGTCCTCAAGTCGACCCTACTTGAGTCAGCCATGCTTGGTCCAGTGCCAGTAGCAGGAAGGAAATGGTTGGAAAAGCCAGGAGCAGAGAGCCACAGAGTTAAGACGTACACAGCAAGCCCAACCTGCCCAAAGAGGGACGGCTGAGCATAGAGCAACCACCCCACGTGCCCAATCCCAGGGAACTCGTCCTCAGCCCGCACCGCAGCTCCAAGAGGAAAGGCAGCCTGTGGAAAGGAACAGGGCCAAGCAGGGGCATTTGTTCAGTATCTTAATGATAGGTGGCATGAAGTTTCTAGTAGTTCCAAGGTCGAGTCCTGAAGAATAAGGCTGGACCTCTGCAATCTCCGTGAGATTGTACGGTTTGGCTCCTTGGAGCCAGACTTTTGTGCGAGTACGTTTGTAAGAGCAACATCTGGAGCAGGCATCAACTTTTTTGATAGCAAGAGCTGCCAGAATAAAGGGGTAGAGTCTTCCAGACGGTAGGGTGAGGGTGACGGAGCCTGATCCACCGAGCCTTGCTGCTCCGCGATGCCAGGGGAACGTGGCTGGTCGCTGGAAGGACCCTGCCCAGTGCAGCTGCACACTGGTCTCTGCTGGCAGTGACCGACCCCAGGCTCCGAAAAAGGACCAGAGGTTTGCTTTTGGGAGAGAGACAAACAAAACACAGCACCGTACTGTCGAGGAAGGGAAGGCGGTTGTCCTGAAATAAAGCCACCTGCCTATTTTCAGCCACACTGCGGACGGTCGCTCGACAGCGTGAGCACAGAGCGGCGCCAGCAGCATCTCTGCCAGAGCGCAAAAAGGTCAACGTTGATTTCAGAAGAGCCCCCAAAATACACGTACTTTAGGAAAATAGATTTGCAGTGAGAGAGAACAGCAAAACTTTAGCTACCACTATCGTATCACTGGCCCCGGAGAGGCTGCGGCAAGCCAGGGTGCTGCACGCTGGGTTTGGCTCCTGACCAGCTATCAGACAGCTCTTCTTTCACAGCAGTTTGTTACCTGTTCCCCCCCAATATTATCCCACTTTCACATGCTAAACAGTTTATCCCCTATGGAAACCCAGCGGTAACTCCTTGTAACCATGGAAATAAGGCAGCATCTCCCACTGTCCTTTCCTCCTCTCCGGCAGGAACAGCTGTCTGCCATGAAAATGTACTCTCGGCAGAAGGTGCTTCAATCTGCACTGGAATTGCGGCCATAAGCCATCTTCTGCTCTCCTGAAGCTGTGACAGCTGCCTGTCTCCTGCAAGCAGAGCCCTTCCCAATAAATCCCTTGGAGGTGATGTTCCCGAGGCTCTGACAACATACGGATCGGCTGCGACTCTTCCTCTTGCTCCGCTGAAGCGCGCCGAGAGCAGGGTTTGGGTGCAGGAAGCCGCAGTTTCTCCACCGACCGGAGGGACTGACCTTGTCCAAGCAGTGGGGCAGCATCCGCAAGGGGAAACTGTAGTCACGTTCCGGCTTGCTCCAGCCTGATGTCAAGCAGAAGCGACTGTGGGTGAGATTTGCTGTTCCCAGTTCAGGACCGTCACCGTACTCACTTGCAAGCACCAAAGACAAACGGAAACCCTCTGCCGCATCTCCAGCTCATTCACAAGTTCTCCAGAAGCTCAGGCACCTGAATTGTTAACAGGAATCTCGGGAAGCTCCTCTCCCACAGGGATGCTGACTTGATGATTCTCACTGAAAACACACCCAGCCTGACAGAGCACCAACGCATCTGCTGAGTTGGCGGTGCAAGACGCAGGTGTTTAATACCATAAAGAATTGATGGAAGATTTTGTGCAGGGCCCATCCTCAGCTCTCCAGCCGACACGTGCCCTTTAGCTCCCCATTCTCACATAACAGACTCACACTGTCAGATTTCCAGCCCCTTGGTACGTGTGTGGGCAGGGATACAGGGGGAAAGCCTGACTTCCAGAATACAAAGCGGAGAGCCAGGCTCAGTCACTGCACCCT
Organism: Morus bassanus; assembly: GCA_031468815.1. NCBI lineage: Eukaryota > Metazoa > Chordata > Aves > Suliformes > Sulidae > Morus > Morus bassanus. The sequence goes on from CM062582.1 coordinate 1,788,023, forward strand.
TTTTTATACAGCAATTTGATGCAGCAAGAAAGAAAAAAAAAGGGAAAGAGATGCTGACAAGCATCAGCTCCCACCCAGCAAGCCAGAGATTCCCCTAACTCACAGTGCTTTTGTTGTTCCTATGTTTAATGGAAATGCACACAAAAAAATTCATTAAAAAAATCGACAGTAACGTCAAGTAACATCGGTGCCAAACGCTGTCCAGCTGTCTCGTCGCAAACATAGCTAATATAGCTCATGCACACACCACCCACAACAAGCACGTTCTAGGGCTCCTCGTGCCTGCGCCAGCCCCTCCTGGCTCACCAGGACGAAGACCAGGCGCGCCCACGACTATCTCGTTGCTCCATCAATTAGGGTCTTTAGCCCCTTTTATTTACCATGGTCTTCCCATGGCTGTGGCAAGCGTAAAGAGGCCAACGCCAGCCTGACTGCTTCACCTGCTGAGTGAATTTTGCCTCCATGCGGGGCGAGGGGGAAACAAACACATTATCTTAAAATGAAACTCTGGACTGGCCTTCAGTCAACATCCCCTCCAATAACATGACAGGAGAAACGTAGCTATTACACATCTGCTTGCCAAAGCTGCCCTAGGTTTTGGAAGAAAGAAAACCCACTTTTCAAAGCTCTTGGATCTGAAATCCCTGGTAGCAAAAAATTTATTTTCATGACTGAAGACAAGGAGAAATTTATAAACGTATTCTAGCAACCAACCAATAAAACAGTAAATGTTCCATTCCTGTGACTTATATGATCACCTGGGAGCAAAACATCCAAAACGGCTCTGCCTTGTGCCACTACGACAACCAGGAGTATGAGACCATGTGCACATCACCTGTCCTTACTTCTTCCCAACCCCACACACGCCAGGGAAGTCTCTTTTGAAGGTCCGCAGTGTATCCAGACATCCTCCGAGTGACTAGTGTCCAACGTTAAAAGGAGAAAAAATAAAGCAGCACACTCATTTCAAAGCCCAACAAAGACATCAACATTGTTAGATTCTCCTAAAAATAAGTAGTTCCAATTCATTTTTTCTCCCCCCAAAGACCATGTGCCTTGGCCAACGTTCAGCGCATGAGCAGGCTGTGCTTTGGTCCATCCACTCTCTCCAGCTTCTCAAAGTGTTTTCTGGCATTGCGGATGTTGATAAGCGTAGCCGCAGAAGCTAGGACGGAAAAGGGACAGGGGAGATAAAAAAAAAAGTTAAAAGGGCTACAAGTAACCAAGTCCTCGGAAGTTAGGTGCTGCATAAAAGCAACGTTCCTGTCAGCAAGCTCTCTTATTTCAACCCCACTGCTCCCGAGCTGTGCAAAATTCAATGCTGGAAGGTCTGGGCTGTTTGCTGATGCCAGTGCAACACCGAGGAGGAGCCAGAGTGAACTAGGGTCAAGCAGTTTGCCCACAGGGATAGCTGCACAAGTCACCACAGCTGCTCATTTGCTGCTCCTCAAGCACGATAATATCACAGCTGGTAATGCAGTCATGGGGTTTACACAAGTTTTCCCTAATTCAGTAAACCATTCCAAAAGAGGAGGATAGGAAGAAGCATCATCGCTGTAAGCCACAAGGCTGACCTGGACAGCAGCTCTTAAGCACCTCAAACCCTAACGGGAGCAGTTTCAATCGGAGCTGTATAAACAGTTAAATAGTCGCACTCTGCCTGTAAGGGCTGGCGCCGCCAGCTGCAGTTTCTTCTTTAAGATAAATAGATGCTACTATAATTAGAGTCCTTGCCCACCAAGACAGTTCAGGCAGCAAGAGCAAAAACTCAAATGTGATCCACCTCTGCTTCCTCTCCAAAAATCACTGGGGCTGCCAGATCAGAACAGCCCAAAATAGGTTATTAGACATGACCTACTAAATCAGGTCACATCTGTTATAGTGGTTCCCCACCACCGCTACGATCCTCCACCCGACAGCAACAAACAGCTCAGCTGTCAAAGGCACACGTCTCTTGCCTTCTGCCAAGTCAGTCACTTTTTAACCACCTTCCCCCCCTCCCTGCTCAGACAGGGGCAAACCAGCAGGACAGCAGATCCCTCTCTCTCTTTTAATTACAATCAGTTTTACTGCTTTGCCTGGTGTTTGTAATTTTCCAAGAGAAACACAGTTTAAACTATACTCATTCGACTTCTTGACCCTGCAAACAAAAACACACCAGAGGCTTATCTTTGCTTCAACTTACGTATTGAAGGGTCTGACATAACCACCATCACATATGTATTTGATGTAAAGATGTCAATGAAAGCAGCAAAGTTAGAGTTCCTGACCTCCATGCTCTGGAAAGAAGCTGCCAGCTTACTAAGAGGGGAGGGAAAAAGAAGAAAGAAGAAAAGAGTAAATGAACTACTACTGTAACATTGCTCAAGGGGCTTTTGCGCCCACATGGCCAACATCCCATTATTTGAGTTGTTGGCAACAAAGAAGTGTTTCGAGTCCCCACATGGCAAGCAACACCAGATACAGCTACAAGTTTGGTTGGTTTTGATTTTTTTAAAAAGAAACCTCTTTAGCTTTAGGCTAAATGAGAACAATATAAAATGATTTGTGCCTTGACTGGTGAAGGTAACTCAAGATCTAGAATCCCACTGGCCGTTCGAGTCCGCTATGCCCGAGCAGTCAATGTCACCCGCCCCACGGATGTAGCGGCTCAGTCATTTAGAAGGACCGTTGAACACTCTTGTGGATAACCAGGAGAATTAAGTATAAAGCTGAAATATCTGCAGACAGCTCTGTAAACCATGCAGCCACTTCTCCATCCTATTCAGGCTACAAACACTTGCAGATATTATCAATGGACTGCAGAACCTGGAGGCAGCGCAAAAGCCAAGCTACTCCAAAGCAAGCCTTCCACTCCTCCATTTGAAATATTGATAGTGCCTGCAAGCCTCTTCCCCCCAAGCCAGCATTGCAGTACAGGGTCTGAAGCAAAGCTCTCCACCTGACTTTCCGCAGCACTGTTGACTGTCACTGATTTATCACCTTGGTCCTGGAACTTCCCTACCTTGCCCAGGAGAACAAGGCCTAGAAGAAAACGGTTGTTTCAAAACAAGCCTCTTTCAACCATCAGGAAAGGAGGAAGTTACAAAGATAACAATTAACTCGGTTGTTTTTTAAGCATGCTGCCATTTAACGACAGCATCTCAGCTTGCAGAGGAGTCACAGAACTAGTATTAATTTGGAGAGCCTTCGTGCTTCTGGATGAAGCCGAAATACCTGCTGAAGTATCTTCCCCACCTGATGATTAAACCAGCTCACCTGCAACTTAGCTTGAATTGTTTAATAATGTTGCTGATTTTCTCAAATCTGTGGACATCCCGCTGTTCTTTGCATTGATAGTGAGAAATGACCTGGAAGGCAGAGAGTGCAGAGTTAGTCATTTCTTTCAGCACAGGTTTCTCAGGCTCAACAGCAATTATGGGAAACGGGTGGTGACCAGGAGAGAGATCCTCTTTGCCTTTTGCTGATTGAATTTTGGAAACTATTTGCAACAATACCTGTGGCGCTTTCATGGTAAAAGGAGACTCAGTAATACAATCACCAGGAAGCAGTTCAAACACCCAGATGCAAGTACGTAGGATATGCAAGAGATGCTATTGTCCATCTGAGGTCTGAATACACCAACTTAGCAGCTGATTAAATCTTGATTCAAAGACAAAGAAGGTGGAAGGAGAGGAAAAAAAAAATGCAAGACCATCACCTCAGGTAGGGGAAACAGACACTTGACAAATGCTGGAACAGCTCTTCCTTCCTAAGTCTATCATGCTGCAGATTCTCAAGGACTGAACCTGAGAAATTTCCCATTCTGCAACACGCAGGATGCGCAAGCACTGCTCTCAAAGCCAAAGCAAGCCGTTCCTCCCTAAGAAAAGCAGAACAAAGGCAGCTGGTTTCCTAGGGAGTTCTCCCTCCATCAGTTAACTGAGTCAGCCCAGGACTGTGCTAAGCTGCCTTCATTCAGATCAGTTCCCCTCCTCTTCCTCCCACATAGCGATCCAGCAGCAACGTGCAGACCTTAGTGCCTAGCTGCAAAGATTCAGAGGACCACAAGTTCTTAGGAATCCTTGCAGTGTGACCCACAGCTCTCTCCCCCCCTGACCATTTCCACAAGGCTGGTAGCCTACAGACCTTTACTCCTCAGCCGAATTAGCTAACGAGCCAAGAACCGCACTTACTGCGTAAGGGGAACGGCACACAATCGAACAGTTACATCATCTTTGCTCCCACAGCAAACCAAAAAGGAATATTTTAAAAACCTTATGCCGTGTGCTTTAAGCTCTTCAGAATCATGAAGCCAACTGCTACCGAGAGTGTCAGACGCCGTTGTGCAAGGATGTTAAACTCTTACTTTTCTGCCTATGGAGTCACATGTAACAGGCTTGCGAGAACTAAGTTTTTTGGGGTATTTTTTTTTTCCTTCAGCACCTTAAAAATATCGTCATGTACTTCCTACTTTTTAAACCTGCCCAATGATTCATACAAGTACAGGTTTAGCCAGATTCAAGGATTACATTCATACCAAAGCCTTCATTGTATGCAAGTTCATTCCTTAACTTTCCAGATAAGTTTTTCTGTTACTGTGACTTGAATACAATTTCAGAGTACGATTTCACTTCAGGAGAAAGGAGTTCTGGGGGAAGTTTAAATATGAAAAAAGTGAGAAGAAAGAGTCTTTTAAAAAGTCACCATTACACTGAAAATAAGCATTGAATTTTTGCAGCAAAGATTATTCTTTTTCAGTAAAAAAATGTACTTATAACGAAAGTACTGTTACGTACCACCAAGGTGGAACTATTTATTATCTACAAAAGGTCAAAAGGCAGAACTTGCCAAAAATGGCAGGTGTTTACTTCTGATAATTTAAAAAGCAAGAAAAGTAATGGCTCCTTTCCCACATTCCCTCTGTCATTTCAAAAATCAGACGTTTGGCCATCAAGGAAAGCACTCAAAAAAAAAATTCAAAACCATTCCTTCAGGTCAGCAAGAGTTGTGGTGCGAAGTCTGAAGAGACCAATCCAGAAACCGAGAGTATGGATGGACAAGCAGCAACGGGGCTTTTAACCAACACGTTTTACCTTGCGGAAATAACAGATTGGAAGCACAGTTACCCTGCAGCTGGTAACTCTGAAAGCCATTGCAATCCAACTGCTTGTGATCCTCTATCCATACTCCGGGTTTGTAGAGCATCAGACAAAAAAAAAGCGAAATCAAGACCAGTTAAAATGCCAGGCCAGGAGGAACTGAAAAGGCTTATTTCAATCTAAAGAAGGTTCTTGCCCTGTGCAGAAAGGAATTCTCAGAAAAGTCACGTGGCCGACAACAGAATGGGGATATGAAACCCCCTCATAGCTTGGAAGAGGGAAATATCGATCAAGCCCTCAGCTCAACTGCTAGAAGTGGAAATTTTGGGAAGGTCCCGTGAGCCATGGAGTCATGTCAGCTACTTTCAACATCACAAGGCCTGGATCAATGCATTCTGCCATCTGGCACTGGCACCTCTCTTTGGGCTACTGCCACAACAGCACTTTCCATCCAGGGAACTCCGTCCTAGGCTGGGCAGAGGAACCCGAAGGGCAGAACTGCTGTATTCACCAGGAAAGTGGCTCTCTCAAACAGAAGCACTTCATCTGCCTCGATGATCTGAGCAAAGTTCCTCAGGTTCATTTCCAGCTGCTGGACATTGGGGATCAGCTGATAGACTATACTGGACCAAGCCTGTCAATAAAGAAAGACACAACATAAGGGCTGCATTAGCACTTCTCTGCCTCAGCCTCTTGTAATGCAATGTGCTCAGAAACTGATTATTTGCAGTACTGGGCATTGATAGCCTAGGCAAGACTGAGAAGCTTCTCCCATCTCCATGCCCAGGTATCTCAACTACAGTGGAGACTACCAGTCGTACCCCAGACCTGAGTAAACTCTTCACTAGGTCAAGTTCTTCTCCATACCAGTCACACAGAAACTAGAATACTATTAAACAGGCTTAAATCATCCTAATTTTAAGCTGGCAATGCTTCTATCTACTGCTCCCAGATAAACCCACTTAAGTTTTCAGAAGTTTTTTTTAATCTTGAACAAGGTCAGTGTGCAGACAGATACTTGGCAGCTCGTCAGTGATCCAAACAGAAAGCTCTAATCTAACCCAGTGAGTCAGGAAAAAGCCCAGAAGGGATTGGGGATGCTGTAACAGGCATCTCTCCTCATTCAGACTCAGGTCCTCTAAGCTCAGCTTCATCTCACTGCCTACCTACTGAACCCAGGTTTGTGTCAATGCCTGACCACACACTTCCCCCCAGGAGTCAGGGTGGGTATTTGTGTCTCCTATTTACCAAGTACTTGATATTTGCCAGACAATCCTACCATCCCGCCTGCCAGACACAAAGTTAAAAGCCCAAGCCGAGGGCACGAGCTCCAGAGAGCTCTGGCAGGGCTGTGTGTGGCATAGCACAGGTCTGCCACTGTATAAGCCGCTCAGAGTAACCAGCATAACTGATGAACATTAGGGATGCCTGCAGGAAGACAGGAGATGCCACTGCTTATGAAGGCTGATTTCTAGAGGGAGCTGGGTACGTGCTTTGTGAAGAGTGGTCTGGCGTACGGTACCGCATCAGCCTCAAACACATCATACACTGAAGGCAGAGGAATTTGCTACGGCTTTGGTTGGATTTGCCGGGATGGTGAAATCTGCCATCCGAAGTCCCACTGAAGTCAAGAGAAAGAGCCAAATGGCCCTCACCTTCAGACAAGCAACCTGGCCACCACGCTACCACCACTGCTTATTAGCATTAGCTGGCAATTATAAGGATCATTTGCTACCAGTGTAGCCCAGGTACACTCACCACCCCCACACCTGGAAGACCTCTGACACTGCAGTCAAGACCAACCCATAGCAAAAAACCCCATCCCCTCCTGAAAGCAAAGCAAACTCCCAGAACGGTAAATGCTCGTGTTTTAACAGTGCTGCAGAGAAACACAGGAAACAATTCCATGCTGGATAAACATGACTAAAAGATGCAGAAGCTCTTTCTGAAGTAGCCAGGAAAGTGTTTAAGCGGTATTAACATACCGACACCATGACTCCAACACATGGAGGGGTTTTACTTTTTCTAATTAAAACCAGGATGCTCTGATGCTGTTTACAACAGCTAACCTCCAGAAGTAGTTGCTGCAGAACTAAAAAGGGCCAGCCACTAACAAACCAGTAGCAACTAACCACTCGCCTTCCTCATGCTCTTGTTTTCAAGTAAGAGGGGGGAAGCCAGATACAGAGAGGAAATTGAACAAACCTTGTAAAGTGTTTCATCCCAGATGGAAGTTCTAAAACAAACACATTCCAAGGGACGGGAAAGGCGCTTCAAGTCTTCTTCACGCTCTTTAAAAATCTGGGAAATAAAAAAAATTTGCAGTTGAGTGTAAATATTTCTGCCTTTGGTGTGGTCACTGTACTGCATTTCAAACAAATCTCAAGTACCTCCAGCACTGGAGAAAAGACAACAGAGGAGCACTCTGGCCAGGACAGGCTGGCAGAAACCCCTTCCACTGGAGCAGCAGGAACAAGCAGACCACAGCTGTCTCACAATAGATCTGACTGGGACTCAAAGCTGAAATAACTATGGGTGTTGTGGAGCGGGAATGGAAGTGGACATGGATGTCTGTCTCTGAGGACATAAATTTTGACAAGTCCCTGGTCACAGGCAAAAAGCTCCATCACTGAGAACAGGATAGGAAGAAAGCACTTGAGGGTCATCAATATGAGCAGCTCTGAGGCATGTACTTACACAGTCTTCTCACACCACACTCTGCCCTTCGAAGTTATGGTTATAAAAAGGGGGAGCAGGGGGAACAGCAAAGACCAGACAGCCTTGTGCCAGGCTCCTACAGAACTTCTGAAAAAGCAGCAGGACAGCCAGCAGAGTGCCTCTGCAGGGGAAGGCATGACAACCACCTTCACCTCAGCTTGCTGCTTTTAGGAACATGACACAACACCAGCCGATCCCCATAAAATGCTGCTTAGGCCAACACTTATAATTTGGGTCCTGGGATACCAAAGGCTTCAGTAAGATTTACAGAGATATTGATCTGGCCCAGTATTTGCATGTTCTTCTGAGTAGCAGATACCTTAAAACAGATCTCGATGGGTGTGCGCATTGAAAGCATATCCAAAGTAAAGCCCCTCTTCTGTCTACCCCTCACTTCAGGGCCTCACTAGAGCCTGCACAGCTATGTAAAAATCAGCATTTGTCCACTGGTCCCAAGACAAATCTGCACAGGACAGCATCAAGAAGACTTCAGACTCATCCTTCAGTCTGGAGAGAAGGCAGAGGGAACCAAAGAAAAGCTCCCTGAATCAACCCCACGAACAAGCTCTTTGAGCTATTTCTGCACTGAGCTGGAGGGCAGAACTAAAACTGGAAGAGGAGGATCACCACTGTCAAGGCAGCATGAGTGATCTGAAGCCAGCCTGCTGCATGGAAGAAGTCTGTTTATGCAGGGAGGTCAGGGTGTGGTTTCAGCCACAGGACCTCGCGTGGCTTCCTTTGCAGCTGCCCAGGCACATACTCACCAGGAATCAGAAAAAAGTTGAATAAGACTTCTTACTTCAGACAAAAGCAAACAGCCTAAACGGGTCTCCAAACTTGCTGCAAGCCAGGGAGTGGCCAAGCAGCCAGGGACGTACTTGTCTGACCCACAAAGCTGATTTTTCTTTCGGTATCGGGAATTGGTTGCTTTTCAGTCCAAGCTAAAAAAGCAAGGTTAGTAGGAACTCAACACCTTCCAGTCTCCCCACAACCTTTCAAAGGCTCCAAAAAGAACAGAAAACACCAAACATCTCTGGATGGTTGATCCCCAGCCTTTGCAGGATGCCTCCTGGGCAGAGGAGTGCTTAAGAGGTGATCTCTGGGCAGGCAGGCCAAACTGAGAAGGAACAGAATCAACCAATAAAAACCTTGTAGTTAACTGGGAAAGTTTCAACTCTATTTTTTTTTGGTTATGCTTTAGAACAGAGCCTGCCTATGCTGGACTGAAAGCAACAGGTAAAGAGAAACCAACCGTCACTGTCACCACCACCATCAACAACGCCACCCAAATGGTGAGCAGCGTGTTTAAGAGCACTGGATTTCTTTCAGCTCTACCTCCCTTCTGGAGCCAAGGTCTGGTGAAAGTACTAGAACCAGTGCTATAAGAGAAAAGGCTTAGAGTAGTTGTCACTAAAAATCATTAGTTCTGTTCTCCACTCCATTATATGCAAGAGATAGCAACGACATACAATTTAGAAAAGGCAGAAGAAGCTTAGAGGGCTTTCACAATTCTTAACATCTGAGAAACCCTTCTAGGAACAGGGCTGATGGGGCTGTATTTCCCATATGAAATCACAATGTATTAGCAGAGTCAAAAGATGCTCTATTTGAAAGCATTTCTGTGACAACTATCAGCTTCTCACCAAATCCCGCTGATCCTCCTGCACCAAGTCCATCTTGTGCACTAGACAAAAGATCTTTGCATCAGGAGAGTTCTGAAGAATCGCCTCCAAGCACGACTGGTAGTAGTGCATGTCCTTCTCCAGTTCACGGCTCTCCACATCAAAGACATAGATGAGGACTTCTACGTTGCGGAAGATGTTGTCCCGCTGACTGGTGAAGTAGTTCTCCATAAAGGTGTCCTGTCTGAGAAGCAGCAGAGCAACAAAGCAAGGAGACTTGCATTAGAGCAACCAGGTCTTGCTTAGCATTGTCAGGAAAGGTGCTACGTGTAAAACACCTCCCACCAGAAAGGCAAGGTTTGTGTTTTCAGCTGAAGACCCCATCACAGGAGTCCAGACAAGAGCCCCACAGGTGGCTAAATTCCCCAGGACATAAGGCTCCCTAAGCATTCCCAATGGAGCAAAGTTGGACGCTCCTGAGGAGCATCTGCTCAGCAGTCTCGCAGGAAGCTGAAGCTTCCCTCATGTCTCAGCTGGCTGCTCAGTGTCCTGTGCAAACGGAGCTATGTCACTTCTGGACCCAGACTGGCTTTTGGAGAGTTGCATATAAAAAAGCCACAGCAGCAGAAGCCAAAATATAACCAAAACCCTCAGCGTAGCCTCTTGTTACAGGATTTAAATCTCCTTTAACTTCTGCTGAATATGGCTTGGACAATGCGTGAGGACGTGAGAGCTGATGAAGCTTAGCCAAGCTGGACAGCTCTGCTGATGCTCTGTCAGTGGGAGAGCATTCTTCAAAATGCTGCTTCCAGGAGCCACAGGATCACTGTCAGCCTTCAGCATCGCATCTCAGCACGCACCCCATTCGGATCAAGCTGGCGACAAGCAATTCTGAAACCAGCATCACACCTCCCACCACCTCAGGAGAAAGTCCGAGCAAGGGGCTCAGGGTTTTTGCCAGCAGAAGAAAGCAGCCAGCAAGGGAAGGGTGGACTTACGCACTGCTCCTTTTATGTAGGGATAACTCAAGAGACAGCAGTAATCCTGCCAACCTCTTCCACCCACCTCCTCACACAAGCCTTAAGATGTGGCATCCATTCTTCCCAGAGTTGTCTCACCAGTTTTACAGTGCATGCATAACGCTTGTTCTATTCCCTTCATTCACTAGCAGCATACTCCTCCCTCCAGGGCAGGAGGACCTCTGTTTTGTTACATCCCCAGCCTTTCTCCCCAGAGCTAGCCCCCAACGGTTTCAAAAGCAAAAGAATAAACAGTACCTACCCTCCGCAGTCCCAGAGGTTTAATACCAGGTTTCCTAGAAATCTCACATGGGAGTGCTCCACATCAACTGGAAAGGGAGAACGGGAGTTTACCGACTGTACCACACACTCAGATCAGAGCTACCTCCTCGGGCAGCCAAAAATGCCATTCTTCACAGCACAGCCCACAGTTTGTAAAACCCCACCTAAACAACGTTGTTGTATGTAAATCCATAGCTGAAGGCACTACGGAAAAGGACAGTTCCCAGAGTCCTTCAAGCCTTCCTACTCCCTACCCAGGACACTATTCTACTGAGAAACATAGCAGGTGGTTCCCCTTTAACAACATGTTCTCTGATCTTTGTGGTATTTTAAGAATGACACTAGTTCCAGAACATTCTTCAAGGCCTTAAGCATGCCTTAAAAATAAATCAGTAACATAAAGAACGTAAATTTTATGAACAGGCCAAATTTATGGCAAACAGGAAACGTACACCAATCCGTGACATTAAGCCCTCACCGGCACTTCCCAGCAAGGAGCATTAGATCCTGACAATTCACACCCATTTCAGAGGAATCACTTACTGCTTTTTCAGATCAGTGGCTTGGGGCAGGGGGAGGGAAGAGGCAGAAGACACTAATTAAGCCTAGTGCATCATCCTGCCAAAACCACAGGTGCACAGCAAGATCACTGCCCCTCCAGCTGCACTAGTGATCAGCTGGCTAACAACAGGAAAGCTTCACCGACACGGAGAACCATGAGGAGGCTCCAAACACGCCTCCAATAACAGGTGTAGCAGCAGCAAAGGCTGCTTCCTGATCAAAAAATGAGAGTTAAGGATAAAAGTTCAACAACGAAGCAGCAAAACTGAACCCAGTGCTGCCTTCCCTTTCACTCCATCTTCCTGCCCGTCCTCAGCTGAACTCAGGAGCAAAGTTCCCTGTGAGGTGTGGCGGCTGGGAAGACCAGCAGACACCCACCTACTCCAGAACAGAGGAGAGGCAGGGATTGCTGGAGGGAACAGCCTCACCCCTTTAATGGAAGGGGTTTGAACCCTGAGAATTTGCAGTTCAAACAAGAGAAGCCTTACTTGTGGCACCCAGGCGCCGTGTGTCCCTGGCGATGTAGTTTGCAAAGATAATGGACCTCATGCTGGTCTTCCCAGACCCACTTTTACCCATCAGCAGCACCTGGGAAAAAAAAAAAATAAGAATTAGCTACCACAGAGCACCAGGTCCTTCACAGCTCCATCACGGTTACCATCTTCCTGTCAAAGCCACCAAAACACAGAACCAACATACTTCAGATGTGAACGTGTCAGAGGAGAGAGGCAAAGAAGAGTGCCACACCTGGGAGGGCAGGAGACAGACGTCCTTACCTCCTTGCTGTCCACGGTCACCGAATTGTGGTCAGACTGAAAACCTTTCCATCTTTTTTGCGTTCTTGAACTATGCCCCCCACCCTCTCAGGCATCTCTGCCCTCCCAGGCACCACACTCCTGTTTCTGGCAGAGGGCTCATGGAGCTCATCGCCAGCACTCGGGGAAGAGCAGGAGCTGCTCCCGAAGCTGCCGCAGACTCCCCCATCCCCATCCCTTTGTACCTTCACACTTTCCAAACACACTGGCACCACAGGTGAAGGTTTGCTGGTTTTGATGACACCAAAGGACTTTGCCAAGACAAAAGAACAGCTTTATTTCAAGCCTTTAAGACCAGGCTGGAAAAAATCCCTTGCCCACTCAGCACTGATATTCTCGGCCCATTACTTCTCTCTTAATCTCGCTCTTTTCCTTCTCATAAGGTGACTTGTTTTCTCTTCCCTGACAGAAGTGAAATACAAGTTACATTTCAAGTTTCAGGTGTCAGATAGACCAGCAAAAAGTTAAAAGCAGATGGGACAGCCCAGTTCAAGTGTGCCAGGCTGTGGTGTAGGGGAGACACTCGACTCCAGAGTCCTGTTTGCAGACCATCAGGCCAAAGGATAGGTAGCACCTCTACCAGCCAAAAACTAGGGGATGATTTTGTGGGGGGGGTGAGGGGGAGAAGACAGTCACAGGGCAAGACTCTACCTTGTGATCTAAAAAATAAAAATTAAATAACCCCAACAGTGACAGCCAACACAGACTTGCTCACAAAACCAGCTGTTAAACAAGTTCCAGTTACAAAGTCAAATTGAGCCTTTGGCAACAGCTCTGAAAATCTATCACCAAGCATAGGTTTAATGAGAGTGCAACCGGCCCGAGTCTGCCCGCCCAGCCGGCACCAGTGCCTAACCTAACACTAGCTGGGAAGGTGCTCACTCGACTCCCAGCCTCACTCCGCGACTGCACGGCAACAGCTGCCAGACTCTTGGGGCAAAGCAGGAGAGGCAGAATGGCACCATCCTGTTCGCACAAGTTATCCTTCTGAGAGCGACTGCAACATTTCAACAGGCTGACGAGCGCCCTTCCCAAAAAGAAGCTGACCGCATGCCTCGACTTGGTAACAAGGACTTTTCCTTGGAGAGGCAGACTGGGCTGGTCACACCTACCAGCCTTTCTGGAGCAAACCCCTGGAAAGCTATGCTGTCTTCTCCCCTGCGCTACAAACAGAGCGGAGAGAACACCAACATCTCTTATTTCAGACCACCTGCAGAACCCCAGGACAGCTCCCAGGCACAGCCCAAGTCAGCCTACAGGTGAACCCAACTCCCAAGTTTTAGACTGCAGAGGCCTTTCAAAGGTGTCAGACACCAGCACGTAGGGCCAGGCAGGACACCCAATCCTAGCACACCATGGAAAGACGGCCGTATATTCTCTACACAGCCGCTTTAACGGCTTTGAATATGCTTACTGCTGGAATACACACACACCCCCCCACACCGAGTCTTAGAAAGAGTGCCTTTTTTTCCTTTCTTTCTTTCTTCCAAGAAGGAAAAATCCTTCCCCATGTGTTAAGTTTCATCCTCCCAGAAGCCCTCAGTGAATTACGGGCTCCCCACACAAGTTTCTCTAACACATCCGAAGGGTCTCCCCATGGGCCGACGAAGCAGGTTAGAGCGTATCCTCTTCCCTCGTGCTGCGGGAGGTACGCAGCAAGCAGAGGGTTTTGCAACACGTACCAGAAACACTTGCACAGCGGTTATCGTGGACAGCTCTGCGGCAAGCCTGCCCTTCCGCTCGTGCCAGCAAATAAACTCCAACCCCATTTTAATTTCTAGTACTTTAAGGAAAGGATGCATCTGCTGACTCTGAGAGCCTTCAGAGGCACCTGACAGCCAAAGAACACACTGAGGTACAGATGCAAACACGTTAATGACATTGGCAAATGCAGATGGGGAAGGAAAACCCAACTGCAAAGGATTTTCCTTTCAGTTCTTACCTTTTTCTTCATGGCTGCGCTTGGCATCACCCACCTACAGAGAGAAGACCATCTTCTTACATTGCTTTACTTTCCTCAGCCACAGGCTTCACTTCAACATCCAAATCCCACCCACAGAAGTACCCTGCAAAAGGGGAAGCACTCCCATACTGACACAACCCCCCCCAACCTCCGCCTCGCCGGGCACTTGACAGCTTCTGCTCCACACCGTTGGGGAAACTTTAGCAAAAGCCTCCTGCTGTTGGAAAACCCTCTCAGCACACCCGCGACAGACAATGTTCCCGGAATTACACGGCCCAAACAGGCCTAAACAGGAAAAATGCGGCGGGCGTTGGGAGGCGGCGGGAGACAGCCGCACAGCTGCCACCCTGCTCGGGTCTGCTCGCTGCCGGGGCCGGCCTCGCCCGCAGCCCCCGCTCCGACCCCTTCCCGCCGGGATGCTCCGGGGCCCGCCGACACCCGACCGCCCCCATTCCCTCCCCTCCCCGGGCCGGTGCCGCCCGGGGAGCCCCCGGCCCCGCCGCCCCCAGCTCCCCCAGCCCCACCGGGCCCGGCTCAGCCGGCGCCTCCGGGCCCCGCCGCCCCCCGCTACCTCTATCCGCGATAGGCGCCTCCCGGGCCGGCTCGGCAGTGCCCGCGGGCGGCGGCGGGGGTGCCGGCCTGCCCGCCGGAGCTCAGCGGGAGCCCCCGCTCCGGGGTAGGCCGCAAAGCCGGGGCCTGGCCTGAGCCCGCCGCGCCGCCGGGGTCTCGCCCGCTCCCGCCGCGGCGCCCGGGACCCCCCGCCCCGCCCCCCCCCCGGCGCCGCTCACGAGACACAGCGCTCGGCGGCCGCCGCCGGTCACGTGGACGCTCACCCCGCCCTCCCCAGGGCGCCGGTGCCCCCTCCCGTCATGTGATGCGGCGAGGCGAGGAGAGGGAAAGGGGCGGGGCGGGGCGGCAGCGAAGCGCCGGCCGCCATCTTAGGCGAGGGCAGCCCCTTTCTGGCAGGAGGGGATTTATGGCGGCGGGCGGGGGTTGGCGGCGGCGGCGGGGCTGCGAGGCGGCCCGGCGGGGCTCCGCACCGCCCCGAGCGGCGGGAGGGCGCGGGGAGCGAGCCCTGTGAGGCGGGCGGCGGGACAGCCACCCAGCGCCTCCCATATGGTCTAGCGGTTAGGATTCCTGGTTTTCACCCAGGCGGCCCGGGTTCGACTCCCGGTATGGGAAGGATCTCTTTTTTCCTGCCTGGGAAAGGGGAAACCATCCCCAACCCCGACCCGGACTCTTTCCAACCCCATTTTTGCGGTTTTTTCGGCCAAAGTTCTCGACCCCACAGAGCCTGCTGGAGCTCTGGGAAGTGCTCGGCCGCCGCAAACCCTGCCCGTGGCCTCAGTTTACAACGTTCAAACCAACCGGACAGCAGACAACCCAACTAAACAACGTGGCGTTAATCGCGTTTTTCTCTAATGCAAGCAAGAAAATTGCCACTTGTGTCCTGCAGCGTGTTTTAAAACGCCCTGACTATTGTGCCAGTATTGTACCACAACGCTAGTGGCGACAAAATAGATATATATATATATGAGTGTGTAAGGCCCGTCATTTACCAAGGGGAATTCCTCAACAAAGCCAGGTACATCCAACAACTTTTTCGTTGAGGTGTATCGACCCCGACGGACGGCGTCCAGGGCGGGCAATGGCACTGCCTACGGCTTCGCCACCATAACGCGCCCAGGCTCCCGCGGCGAGGGCAGGGCAGGGCAGGGCAGCCCCCTCGGCCGGGGCAGACGCAGGGTCCCCCCCCGGGCCCTCCCCACGCGGCCGTTGGGCGCCGAGGTGCCCGGTGCCATGTGCCGGCTGTGGCTTCTTGGGGTGACGGAGAGCTTGGCTGTGGCAGGTCTTCGGGCATTGTCGGGCTGCTGCCACAGAGACAGAGCCCTGTCACCTCACGTAACACCCCCCAGAGCCCTGTCACCTCACACATCACCCCCAGAGCTCTGTCACCTCACGTAACACCCCACAGAGCCCTGTCACCTCACACAACACCCCCCAGAGCCCTGTCACCTCACGTAACACCCCACAGAGCCCTGTCACCTGACGTAACACCCCCCCAGAGCCCTGTCACCTCACGCAACACCCCCCAGAGCTCTGTCACCTCACGTAACACCCCACAGAGCCCTGTCACCTCACGCAACACCCCCCAGAGCCGTCACCTCACGTAACACCCCACAGAGCCCTGTCACCTCACGCAACACCCCCCAGAGCTCTGTCACCTCACATATCACCCCTCAGAGCCCTGTCACCTGATGTAACACCCCCCCAGAGCCCTGTCACCTCACATATCACCCCTCAGAGCCCTGTCACCTGACGTAACACCCCCCCAGAGCCCTGTCACCTCACATATCACCCCCAGAGCTCTGTCACCTCACGTAACACCCCCCAGAGCCCTGTCTCCTCACATATCACCCCCAGAGCCCTGTCACCTCATGCAACATCCCCTCAGAGCTCTGTCACCTCACGTAACACCTCCCAGAGCCCTGTCACCTCATGCAACACCCCTCGGAGCCCCGTCACCTCATGTATCACCCCCCTCAGTCTTGTCACCTCACGTAACACCCCTCAGAATCCTGTCACCTCCCCCCCTCCCCAAGCCTTGGCACCCGGCACGTTTCGGCTTTAAGGAAATCCCAGCCCGGCAAGAGCTCGGGGACGGCGCCCCTCCCGAGGCATCCCCCGGCCAGCGCCGCTTCCCGCCGGCGGTCCCTGGCGGGGCGGGCACGGAAGGCGGCGAGGGGCGGCTCTGCGCATGCGCGCCCAGCGCCTCTGGGAGGCGCGGCCCCCCGGCGGGGTAGAGGGGCTGCTTCTTCATCCTCCTCCTCCTCCGGCGGGGGTCACCTGCGGCGCGATGGGGGGCTCAGGGGGCCATGAGCGGGCACTAGCGGCGAGGGGTGTCCTAGCACAGCCCACCTGAAGCCCCGCGGTAAAGTGGGTTCCTGGGCCCGCTCTTGAGGGTTGTGGAGAGCGCGCAGGTGTGATGGCTGGAGCTGCCCAGGGAATATCTGTAAGCACGCTGTTGTTTTTTGATGCTATTTAATTGACATTCAGAAATCATACAGGGTTATAGATGTACGATGGGGTCCTCCATCTTCAGTAATAAGCAGTAAGTAACACCGAAAACAGCAGCTAAATGTCTAAATTACAAGGAACTGAAGACTTCGGGCACTGCCAAATAGATTTTGTCATGTTGTGCACCACCGTGTTATGCACCTCTGTCTATGAATGGGGAACACTCACAGACAGTATTTCTCTTACCAAGAAATACACAACCAAGAAATGAAGAGTGTCAATCGGTATGTATTACTAACGCTCAGTTATATAGGAACAAGTACAAACGTGGTAGTTCTCTAGGCTCAGGATGGGTAAGAGTGAAGATCAGTTCTCTGTGAATTTTGATTTAAGTCAATACAGGCTGATCACGATCCAGGTGCAAACCCCTCTGTGCCCCCATAAAGGCTGGCAGAAGGCCCAACTGTTAACAAACCAAAGAACGGTCCCATAATCGTAGTCAGTATCTGAGTTTCCTTGTCAAGCTTGCAGTTCCTGCAATGCATTTGTCTTACTCCCATGTGCTATTCAAAGAGCAGCACATGCCGTGCTGATGCTCTGTAAGAATTGAATTGAAATCAACTAGTTGGTAACTTCTTAAAAAGCAAAGCAACAGAATTGCTGTCCCAAAGATAATCAGTAATGGGACCTGCTCTCAAGTCTGAAATATTCATTGCCATTTGAAGTGATTTTAAAGGAGCTCCAAGATCAGAGCTGCCCGGTTTTCAGACGAAGAGGCAAGCTGACTCGGAATGGCAGAGATGTACGAGTTAATCAGGCACTGGGTACTGTAAGCTGAACAAAACTTGGGGCTCTGCATCTGATGGTACTACAACGTCTCCAGTGGCAGAGCATGGGTCCTGCAACAGGAGAGGGGTCACAGCACATTGCCATACAAAAAGGGTTCAGAAGTACGGAGAGAAAGCAGCTTGGCCAGAGCATCAGCACTGCAGGAGTCCTCCTCTCACAACAGAGATGAAGATAATAGGAATTTACCTCGAGTAACTCGGGACAGCACCTGTTACAAATGCCTCATCAGTGTCTACGCATCAAACAGGATACAGAGAACTAAAAACAGACCAGAGGAGACAGCTAGCAGAGCAGTCTGAAGTCCTGAGAGGGAAGAATGCCTGCTGCAGCTCAAAAGATGAATCGCTTAACCAGGAGAAGACCGGTTAACCAAGAGAAGAGGTGCATGCAGCCTCTTGCAATCTCATCTCGGACGTCTTCAGGAGCAGGTGTGTTGCTGCCAGATTAAATAACTGTCTGTTTAAAAGTCTATATTAGACAGTTCTATATATTTAAACCAGGTGCTTTTCTGAAAATAACTGGTAAAAATTACCTAGCTTATTGCTCACAAGCTGAAGCCTTTAGATCAAGGCCTGGTGTCCTAAAAAAAAAAAAGGAAAGGAAGAAAAGTTGTCTTACATCAAAAATAGAATCTGTGATCTTTGCCAAGAATTCACTTCTGTCCTTAAAATGAATGCAGGAACGGATCTCTGAATATTTAAGAGTATCACAAAGGGGAGGCATAGAGTAAGTTGTTTCTTCTCTCTAGGTACTGAAATTTTTATCCTCCCCAAAAAGGTGCACCTACCTGAAGCGCTCCTGCCAATGCCACACTGTAGCTCTACTGTTCCTTTCGCACCAGAAGTCTTTAGCCAGGCTGAAGAAGCTCCCCCAGCTGAAAAGGACGGTTCAAATGCAAAAGGAACAACCCAATCCCAGAATCAAGATAATTCTTTTAAGATCTCAAAACCGTAAAGGTAACATCTCAAAGGGGTGAGTGTGTGATGTGTCTTAAAGTATTTCAGCCCACCAGGACAAACACAGTATGAGGAATACTTAGTGCACAATCTCCCAGGAAGACTCTCTAGGGAAGGTCAGTGCTAGTCCTCTTCCTCCTGCCCCAATATATCTGCAACACTTTGGCTGTTTACTGCTCTCGCGTGATTCCTGGTGACAGCACATCAGCCTTCCAAGTATGTTCACAGTGCTGTTCTCTGTTGACTTGGGAAGACGTTTCCTTTCTTCTGTAAATAAGGAAAGGTGGGTTTTGGCAGGAATGTCTGTGAATGGAAGCTCCACATCGTCACGTGCGATGAGAATGTTCTTTCGAGACCCCATTAAAAAGAATGGGGTAATTGCACATTCCCTGTAACAGCAACTGAACGAATGTGAGCAGCCACTTTCTTAGATGAAAGAACAGACTGCTTTCTGCTTGAGAAATACCTTTCTCAAGAGAGACACTGCTCTTGGGAGCACCCACCAACCACCAGCCTGTTACCCACACTGCTTACAAAGCCATTACTCTAACAGGTTCGGTGGAAAAGATACCTAGGTAAAGCAAGCCATTCTAGAGAACTGGAGAAAAGAATATGCAGCTGCAAAGTATGTGAGGGTGCAGAGATGAGAGGGCCAACTGACTGTCTGAAGGACAATCTGCACTGTAGGCTAAAGGCGTATGTCCTCACGGTTTTAAAAGCTACAACAGATAGAGCAGTTGTTGCAGCCAGTTTCAGCTGGATGAACTCTGTAGGGAAGACTTTAGCAGATTACATTATTGGCAAGAAAATCACACTGCTTCTAAATCAGTGGATGTAGCAGCTAAGGCAGTTGAGGTGGAAAACAATCCCTTTACAATCAAGGAGGATTTCCACATACACGCAGTGCGTGCAATATAATGGAAGTTTAGTTGGTAAACAAAGACTAGTTTCTTGGATGCTGGATAAAAAGTGTCCACGCAGCAGACGAAAATGTTTTCCAAAGCTGGCAAATAACAGCTGAAAAGACCAGTTTCTAAGGCAGACAACACCCAACCACCCTGTGCCTATTGCAGAATTGTTGAGGTTGGAAGGGACCACGAGGCTCTCTGGTCCACCCACCCCGCTCACAGCGAGGTCACCTAGAGCAGGTTGTCCAGGACTGCGCCAGCCAGGTTTTGAATATCTCCAAGGATATTCCACAACCTTTCTGGACGTCCTGTTGCAGCACTTGATAGGCTGGTAGACTGCTAGGAGATTCCTCTCCTTTCTTCTTAGGCAAGTAGCCTAAATTACTATGAGTTTAATTTAAAAAGCAGAAATTGTACAGTCAAAATACTTCAAGATTTTTCACTCTGGGAAAATGACCCTTAACTATTTCACGGTGTTGGAACAGAAGACATTGTCCCAGAGGATTTCAGGCTTTTAAGCTTTAAGCTTTTTTAAGCTTTAAGCCTTTTTTTTTTTTTCCACATTACTTAAGGCTTTTAAGAGCCAACACAGACATGAAGAATGGTTTTACCTGCCTCCTTTTAAGACTGGGGAAGATGACAAGAAAACATCCACCCCACTTCCTTTTTATATTTGCTCATTTCAAGCATCTAGTATGACATCCTTGTCAGACCTTGAACCTGAAATTGTAGAGCTCTGTAGTTTTGCCTGGCTCTATGGTATATTCATTTTACATTCAGGCAAAACATATTTCAGTAGCAGCTGTGACTTTGCGCTCTGTAACAACGTGCCAAGGTCCACCTTTGCCATGGGAATTTAGAGGCGTTTCACCTCTTCATTTCTCCTGCTGAACTCTCAGATGTCCCAACGAAGCAGAAGTTAAAGGTGTGATTAGCTGTGATGCAGCACACAAGCAAGCCTCTTTGCCAAATTTATGTTTTGAAAAGTGCTACACTGTTTAGCAGTTAGTGGAAAGTCATCATTACAAGCTGCTGCTACTAGATAGCTTCTCTCTGTTCATTTTTGAAGGGGGAGTAGAATAAAATATGTTTTTTCTCCCCCATCCCCCTTCCTTTTGTACACCTCCCCTATTTTTTAAAGTACATTTTAAAAGAAAAATGTACAAAGTCAGATTATTCTGACAAAAAACCTTCTAATTCCCTGATATTCTTACAGGAGTGAAATTTCTGTTTCATTTCAAGTTTTTTCAATTTCAAGTTCTGGAACTGAGTAAGCTTATAATTTAACTGCACAATGCCAGCATTCACTTACTGCCAGCACCTAATCTGAGCTACCGTTATTTATAAAGCGCCTTTTGCTACGTGGATTCCGTACACTGTATTCTCAAGTTGTTAATGCCAGAAGCTTTGTTGGCAAAACTTTCACTATAACAATCCAAAGGACTCTAAAGCTATAAAAATTACAGTGCAGGGACTGTACAGAAGTAACAACACTACTTCATGAGACAATCTGCAACCACTGGACAAGCAATTGCACTTCTTCGGACTTTTAACCTTTTGCTTTTACGATTGTTACACACAGTAAATCGCCAAAAGAGATCTAGCTACACTATTTCCTTGACAGACTGCCCCGGTTTTTGTGTTAAGCAGTAAGCGGTGTTTGCACAGAGACAAAAACATGAAGATACCAGTACTCTGATCATCTTCCGCAGTGGTGCAGGAAACAAGTAGAAAGACTTGCTCAGTTCCAAAAATATCTGGGCTTTTCTAATCGTGATCACAGCCTAAGCTCGGCTACCACTAGAACAAGACTAAAATAGCTTCAGCACCTATGTGTTGTTTAGTTGGCTTCATTACTATGCCTCTCAGTTAAATCACACAGTGACGCCACAGAGTTGCCGCTGTTGGCCAGTACCCACCTTCTTCTAACTGAGCTGCCAGAACTTTAGCAAGACAAAACATTTTGTCTAAGAGTGGGAACTCCCCGCTCCCCAGGGTAACAAACAAGCCCACGATTCACTGTTGTCTGATAAAACTTGTACTAAGCATGCCAGCAAATGACGAGGTACTTTCTTCCAAGGGGTCTGACTACTGTACTGCCTTCACTGCAGGTATTTCTTAGTACACTAAATGTTTTCTTCTCCTTTAAATGCTTTTATGTAAAATGAGGTAATACAGGATTTTGTTTTCACATGCTACTCTGGCACCACAGGCTTGCTTCAAAACATCAGTAACGTACACTTCTCACAACGTTTAAGGAATGAATATATACCTGCGCTCGGGAGTGACTGTTCATAGAAGACCAGGCGAGTGTCACTAGGTGACAGGCAGGCAAGCAGGTATCCACTCTCTTTCTCGGACTGCAGGTACTTCCGTGGACGTAGTCAAGGCGTTGTCTTCACGTTCTACTGGAAGGGCCTTCCCAGCGTCGCCTGCAAGTATGTCATGGGTGAGATTTAAAAGGTCTGCTACCACCCTGAGCTGCCAAGATGATGACAAACCACTCTAAGTAGAATGGATTTGCACAGAAACCACAGACCTTTTCACACAGGCGCAAAGGTATTTAAGCATTAATAACTATCCTTACCAAAGGAAGTAAGATACCTAATCACCTTTTGGAGCTATGTGCACTTTTAAAACAAGAGAAACGGACAACCAGCCCTCCCTTCTCCCCCTGCCCCCAACCTAACTGAAGGACATCAATAAATCTCGTTCCAAAGGATGGGAAGACAGCGCACTGCGTGTAGCACGCTGTCTTTAAAAAGAACCAATCTGTAGGTTAACAGTAAAACTCTCCCAAGCAGGCGAGGTGGGCCGAAGGGGTGATTTCTTCGTGCCAGTGCTGCCTGCAGGTAAACAGGCTGTCTCTCCTTGCTCCAGGGGCACCCACTGTCAGCCAGTACACAACGAAACATTTCAGCAAACTACAGTATTCCCAGAAGCTTTTCCAATATGTTGAGAGAGCAATTTAAGAAGAAGATCCCACAGAGGTTGTAGCTAGAAAAAAACACCCTGCACGAAGGCATGAACTGACCCGTCACGCCCAGGGGGTGGCTCACAGGCACGTTGACTGTGAAGCCCATCTCCACAGCATGAATTCTTATGTTCTTATTGAATATATCACCACTTGTGAAATACAGTACATTGCAGTAAGACTTTTCTCCACAGGGTGAGTCTGGAATGAGGGAGAAAGAAAAAACAAATACATGTAAGACAAATATGAATAGAAGCCATTTGGAATTCAGCCACTTGGCTGTTCTTCTCGATTTACTGCCCGCAAAGCACACGGATTCAGAATTCTGTACATTTCTTTTCCCAGAAGCCTGACGCTCAGCTGCAACGCGTATCAACGGAAAGTACCGCACAACTGCCTTGGCCTCTGAGTTACTGGCGCTGAACCAGTGGTTATGGTGCTAGCAGGCCTGCTCGGAGTGAACACTGAAGCATCAGAGCAGCGTGATAAAACAGCTCGTCACTCTCGAACCGGACATAAAGGAGCCTGTTTTGCAGTTGTGAGCTGAGATCCAGCATCCTCGCTAACAACCCGCTGCAGATCGGCAGCTGTGCAATGGCTTCCCGACACCACAAAGGAGCTGGGTACCAATTAAATACCGTGTTCTGCGCGTAGGAAGAGACATCTGACTGTACATCTCCAACCAAACGCTCCTGACGTAGCAGAGACCTAGCATACTCGTCAGGTTTACTGTGGGGAGGCTGTTCCATCTTCTCTATTTGGTAGGTAACAGACACCCTATGAGGAAGCAAACGAAGCAAAAAATACAAAATTTGAGATAAACAGATTTGAGACAGTCTCACAGAGTTTCACTGACCTCTCCCCCACCACTTTTTGAAGTGCATGTCTCTAAATACTTGTAGTTCTATGACCACCTGCAGTCTTGAGAAGCTGACAACAGATGGTGCTTGTTAAATTCGAATGAAATTATAACACTGAAGTTTAACAACTTCAAAGGGATTTGGTGTGTGGACATTACGATAAACGAGGAAGGAGAAGCAAAATACTTTGGAAAGGTCCTGAAAGCTTTCAAGAGCAGCATGCCAGCATAGCTTATCTGCACCTTAATTCTGTCCCCTGGACCAAGTGCAATGCTGCATGCCGCTAGTCACTGAAATCCACATCCATTAGGGTCAGTTTATATCCGGACGCGGGGCTGATAGCCAGTCAGCCTGGAGGGCAAAGTTAATGCCCTGCCAACCTGATTAGTTCAGTATTTTCTAAGAATATCTGGAGGTCACATAGCTGTGCAGAAAACTCAGGCTGACAGAAAAGGAAGGCTCTTTCTTGAGAACTCCTCTGTCGCTCTTCACGTCAAACCGCTCTGTAGTCTCCGTGTAATCCACTTTTCAGCTTTGTTGTTTTATGTTTTGTCTGTAATCAGCTAAAATGATCATGTATGGAGGGGAAAAAAAGAGAAAACCAATGAACGATTAGATGTGTACGCACAGGAGAGGGTCTTGTAAGATGTATCCTCCAGCTTCATGCTGAGACTTCCCCTTCTATTCTTAGCTTTATTTTGAAAGCTAGACATTGCCTTTGCTTTTTAAGTTATGCAGTCTGTCTCCATACTAAGGCTTTGCTATTCTCTGATTCTCGGCTGTAATCACGCTTCTGTTTTCTGCAACGTTCCTTTTTATCTTCTGCTTTGAAGACAACGATTACAAAATCCTCTCTCAAACCCGTCAGGATTACACAGAGCAAGCAGTCAAACTGTTAATGAGCTTGCAGGGCTCTGAATGCAAACCAGGACGCCGAGTGTCTCCGCTTTAGCTCGCATTTAATTTTAAACCAACATAATATTCACTCTCTAACTCATGGGCAAGGACAGGAGCTACTCCTCCTCTCACGACATAGCTGTCCTGGGAAATCCGATGAGTCTACTAACATGCCCCAGGCAGCAGCCAAAAACCAGGAAGAGCACAAATGGCAGCGATTTAGGGAAGCTCACCTAATGTGCACTCCCATGGATAAATCACCACTTTTGAAGCAGCTCTTTTCATTTACCCAGGTAAGCCCGGGAGGCTTCTCCAACAAGTGATGTTTTCCAGGATTATCCCAGTCCCATAGGTCAGACCACCTCCAACTTCTGCATATTAAAGGTGATTTTGGACAGGGGTTCACCACAGCCACTCGAGTTACTGCCCTTCTCCTACTGCTGCCGCTGAGCCCTGAACACAACCTGAATCGCAGTCCGAAACACCGAAGCAGTCGCCTCACCCGTGTTCCTCAACTAGATCTGTTCTGGTAAAGTCACAACTGGCATCAGAACAACTCTAGCCTCTTTTACATGCTTTCCCTCAACTGAAATTTTTAACCCAGAAGTGGTGATGCTTTAACTTACCCCTCCTAAAGACCGAGAAAGCTATTGTGTAACTCCCCCTCGGACAGCCCCGCAAGATAAGCTGATGAAGACAAATTCACTTCAGATAATTAAAGCTCTTCTTTTCAAGCGAAAAAGACATCACGTGCTCTAACAATCTCTTTCACCTTGGGAGACTAAACGTCATTAAGCATTTATATCTTCCAAAAGATTAGCTTAATATAATATTTTTATACTTTAGCAGGAATTCATACAGCACAGCCACTTGGTTCATGGTCCTCTAGGACCGCTCCTCCGAGGAATTTCCCAAAGCCAGTACTGTGACTGGTGGAACTCATCGCTCCCCATTTCCACTCACTGTTGCTTATGGTTTTACTTTGCTGTTAGAACTGGCTTTGACCCAGCCTGCGAGACCAGAGAGCCATGGCCTGTACAGAAAACTCTTCAGCGAAGCAAGGCAACATGCAAGCCACATGTTCCAAAAAAATAAAGGCTGTGCCGCAAGCAAGGGACCCAACAAACCACAAGGCCTGACTTCGCTGGGCTCACCAGACACCTCTCGTATTCCGTGTTACACCCCGAGCCTAGCAGCGTGTCCTCTATACCCACTCCGCACCAAAATCCACAGGAAAGGAGAAAAAGACTAAATTAAACATCAGACAAAAGAAGGTAAAGATGCACCTGAAATCAGAAATCACGTTATTCTCCCCTAAACATCTTGAAACTATGGCGGGGGAGGAAATGCGGGCTGAAGCAATGCAGTGGTGCCAAGCCTCTGGGGAAATACAGGGAAAATACAGGGCGACAGGAACAACACTGGCATGTCAGTGGGATTCAACCATAAAACATACCGGAACGACCACAGATTTACCTGTAGATTTTCTAGCACTGAAATCTTTACCAGAGTAACTCACCAGGCAGCGCACCCCCGCCAAAACCACACAAACCCCCAAAACTCTGACGGCCTATGCAACATGTTGTGTCTATAAGCTAACTCCTTTCAGGAGGTACAATCCCCCCCCACGCCGCCAGCCTCCGCAAACCCCACGTACCACCGATTCTCTTTTGTGTTGTGGCAGCAGCTGTGACCACACAGACCTTTTCTTCGGTTGTTCTAGAACCCGACGCAAAAGTTTTGGCTAGCAACAGTGACGGCACCAAAAAAAAAGAAGACATTAAACTACTTTACAAATAATCAAATAACGTTTACCAAGTAACGGCTCACATACGTACCATACATTGCTGTAAGTGTATACACGTACACAGTTCCGCGTGAAACACGACCGAGGGAAACAATTACAACAATTGTGAGAAAAACTAACAATATTACAGATGTGAGACTGCTGCTGTCAGCTTGCTCTCGTTAGAAGTGAGGGAACTTTTTTCTTAGTTAGAAGCTGAGCTTGCAAAGTAATTAATTTCTAGGAACAACATCAAAAAATGCGACATTTCATCAGGATTTCCCCCAGAGTCATCCCAGAAAGATTACAAACCACCCTAGGGTGTCTGTTTCTTTTCCAAAGGGTCACGACCACACGATGAGATACTTAGTTTGACTTTAATCACCACTTTATTCAGCTGTTTGTTGCAATCAGAGGTTGTAAAATTACACAAAGTTAGAGGTGGGGGGAGAAGGGTGAGAGTAAACATACAAAATATTTCTGCAAAAAGAAGAACATGTAAAATACACAGACAGAAGAAGTGACTGTTAAATAGAACGCCTTGATCCCAGAGAACGGGCCACTGTTGCCGTGACAAAATAAAACGTAAAAAGCTGCAGCGCCAGCCCGAGATGACATCATTTAAACACACACGCTCTCCTGGCAGTAAGGCACAGTGGGAACCCCCAGCGACACGGAGACACGTACCCGCTGGGATGAGCTGGATGCGAAACTTGGGTGCTTCAGGAGAAAATCCATCCCCCTGCCTGGCTCTGCACCTGGGGAAGTCACACAAAGAAAATCCCTCCAGGTGAGCCCTGCTGCCCGTTTTAATGCAGCAGGTAAAGCCTGGCTTTGGGTCTGAACTCTGGCACTTGTCACTGATGGATGTTCATAGAATAGAATCCTAGAATCATTAAGGTTGGAAAAGACCTCTAGGATAATCAAGTCCAACCGTCAACCCAACGCTACCATGTCCCCTAAACCATGTCCCCAAGTGCCACATCTATACATTTTCTGAACTCCTCCAGGGACGGTGACTCCACCACCTCTCTGGGCAGCCTGTTCCAGTGCCTGACCGCCCTTTTGGGGAAGAAATTTTCCCTAACATCCAATCTAAACCTCCCCTGGCACAGCTTGAGGCCATTTCCTCTCATCCTGTCACTTGTTACTTGGGAGAAGAGACCGACCCCCACCTCACCACAACCTCCTTTCAGGTAGAGCGATAAGGTCTCCCCTCAGCCTCCTCTTCTCCAGACCAAACCCCCCCAGCTCCCTCAGCCGCTCCCCATCACACTTGTGCTCCAGACCCTTCCCCAGCTCCGTTGCCCTTCTCTGGACACGCTCCAGCACCTCAACGTCCTTCTTGTCCCGAGGGGCCCAAAACTGAACACAGCATTCGACGGGCGGCCTCACCAGTGCCGAGCACAGGGCACCCTCCCTGCCCTGCTCCTGCTGGCCACACCATTGCTGACACAAGCCAGGACGCCATTGGCCTCCTTGGCCACCTGGGCCCACTGCTGGCTCGTGTCCAGAGGGCTCTCAGCCAGCACCCCCAGGGCCTTCTCTGCCAGGCAGCTTTCCAGCCACTCTTCCCCAAGCCTGGAGCGTTGCCTGGGGTTGTTGTGACCCAAGGGCAGGACCCGGCACTTGGCCTTGTTAAACCTCACACAACTGACCTCGGCCCATGGATCCAGCCTGTCCGGATCCCTCTGCAGAGCCTTCCTGCCCTCCAGCAGATCAACACTCCCACCCAATTTGGTGTCATCTGCAAACTTACCGAGGGTGCGCTCAGTCCCCTCGCTCAGATCGTTGATAAAGAGATTAAACAAGACCGGCCCCAACGCTGAGCCCTGGGGAACACCGCCCGTGACCGGCCGCCAGCTGGATTTAGCTCCGTTCACCACAACTCCCTGGGCTCGGCCATCCAGCCAGTTTTTTACACAGCAAAGAGCACACCTGTGTGAGCCATGAGCCGCCAGCTTCTCCAGGAGGATGCTGTTCACCAGCCGGTTCTTGTACGCATGTTTTTCTCACAGACACCCGCCAGCAGCGACCCAAGCTTTGGGGAGACTGATTTTTTAAGCAGAAACACCAGCTGTGCTCAGGTAACAAGAGTTAGCAGCGCCCCGCCTCTCGGAACCACTCCGAAACCTCCCGCCGTGCTCTGCAGGCGGAATATGTGTTCCGGAGGGGGAACAAGAACTCACCCTGCTCTTTAGCGGGGGAAGAGCACTCGCGGGCGCCGCCCCGCGCCGGCCGCCGAGCGAAGGCGCCGAGGCCGGATCCCGACAGGTCGCGACTCCCCGGAGGGGCTGGGCCAGCCCCTCCCACGCCCCCGGGGCCCCGCACCCCCACCCCGCCGCCGCCGCCGCCACCCGGAAGTTGCCGCTCAGCGCTTCCGGCGGCGCCGTCGCACTGCGCATGCCCAACCCGGCGCCACCGCCACGGCGCCGATCGGTCGCTTTTATCTCCGCGCCTGCGCGCGTTCCCGGTTTCCCCCCACCCCGGTGCCCGCCCACCGGCAGCGCGGCCCCTGCGCGGCCGCGGGCGCCCCCGGCCGTGTCTGTGAGGCGGCCCGCGGGGCCCCGCCAGGGCCGGTGCGGGAGGGCCCGGGGACACCGCGGCGCGGCCGCGGCGACGGGGCACGCACGGCGCATGCGTGAGGCGGCGCGGCTGATTGTAGGGCCCCCCCTGCCGGCCGCTCCGCAGCCCGCGGTCACGCATGCGCCGTGGAGGGAGGGGCCGGGGGCTCTGAGCGGAACCGGGGACCCCCGGCCCCTTCCCCCGGCCCCCGGACCAGCGCTAGGCCCCGCTCCAAGGGCCCCGACGAGCCCCCAGCAGCCACCCGGGACCCCCCACAGCCTCCCCAGGGTCCCCTCAGCCTCCCCGGGACCCCTCCATCCACCTCCACAGGCTGCCCTCAGCTGCCCCCCCACCTCCACGGCACTCCCGAACTGCCCCCCACTAGCGGCAACAGCCTGGTGGTGCCGGCGATTGATTTCTGAAAGGTCGCTAAAAAATACGTGACAAGATCTGCCGGCCCCCGTCACAGAAACGGGAATTGTCCACCATCCCCTCCTGCAGAAAGGGACGAGGGGAGGCAGGGATGGCAAGCGGCGGCCATCGGTGGAAGACGCGGGCCCAGCACAACAGCACCCCATCCAATGCTCAAGTGGGGCAGGAAGGTAAAATTTCAGGCTGAGGAATGGCCTGAAGAAAGAAAAGCATCAGGAAAAGCCAAAGAGGATGCTGAGGGTTATGGGGAGCCCCAGCCCTGCTGAAAGAAGCAGCCTGGCTTTTAGGCATGGCCTCAGGGATGGAGAACTGCCTTAATCCAGCCTGCACGTGTTTTTAATGACCACCTTTAATTACCAAAACTGATGGAAAAGCAGAAGGGACTAGAGGTGTCTGCCTATAGCACAGCACACTACAGACCATACGTAAAGTTCAAAAATTGACCAACAATAAAAAGACCTGAGAACAAATGTAAAGGAAACAAGGCTTCAGTAAGAAGGTGGCGTGGCTCTGGGTAAGGTGAAGTGGCTCCATCAATCACAGTTATTGCAACGTGCTCTCCCGACACGATAGCTGGCCTCGGCATTCCTCCTGGCTTGTTTTGCAGGGTAATCGTCTGAAGAAGGACAACTTGGAGAGAAGCGGCCTGACCCAGCAGTACAGCTGGTTCATTTTACTTGGTTTCTTTGAGGCGAGCGTCCGAGAACAGAGGGGATCTAAGAGAAGTATCAAAATTCAATAGGTTGGAAACAGAGGGAAGATGAAGTGCTGTCCCTCTTCAAGGTAGCGAAAGGTTGAGAGAACTGTGAGATAAGCGTGTGTATACTAAGCCTTTTAAGATGAATTACTGTGGCTGAAGTTAAACAGCAAATTGTAAACAAATGCAGGGAGAAGCAGCAAGACATGGATCTAACTCAAAGCTGCCTCCACCTCCGAGCGAGAGGAATCTCCTTTCTCTCACTAAGGATACACGTCCTTCCTCTTAGTATTGTCTACAGTGGTTTGCAGATCACCAGCATCTCGGTATGTAACATAGAAAATTAGACCTATATCTAGAGAAATAACTTTATGTACCTATAAAATAGAGTATTTCTGAGATCTAGCAGAAGCTCAGGCAAATCACTTACACATGTCTACAAAGGCTTTCCACAGCACACTGTCCTTGAGCAGACTGTACGCCCCTAGGTATAGGCTTTCAGCACGGGGACGGGGAGGATGGCACCTGCATCCATCCTTGCCTTGGAAGAGCAGAAAATTACACTCAGTGGAAGCCAGAGGTCCCTCACTTACAGGCATTGCGAAGTCTCACACTTCAGGTTGATGAGAAAGAGATTTTTGTGTTACTGAGGCGATGACGAGTAAATGGCAAAAAATGCGCAGCTACAGTGTTCCTTGCTTGGGGAAAACAGCAGCAGCAATCAGTCCTTGCCAGGAAGTCAGTTGGTCTGAGAAGCGTTTTTCGAAGTCAGCAGAAAGCACAGGCAGCAGCTTCACAGAAAGGAACACACTTTGCACTTGAAAACCCCGCTCTACAAAGCGGAGCTTGCTGTTCTGCACAGCTGGTCAGGGCTGGGCTCAGTTGTGTAACAACAGCATATCAAAAGTGGCATTTAGTGATTTTTAATGAAAACAACCATCTTTCAGTAACGCATTGGGTGCTGTAGGACTGGTTTTGGCCAATTATTGTGCTAGGAGCACTGCAGACTGCGGTATTATTGTGTGCTACCACGTTGTCACTGGAGTATGTGTAGCCCCTAGTCTCTGACATCACATGGCTATTTTTGTAGCTGGGTAAGTAGTAGCTCACCAGAGCAAAATCCAGAGCCTAACAACCACGTAACACGTCGGTTGTGATGGTCCTTTGCCCCGAGAGTACAAATGATACTGGAACCTGCTGACTTTGAGGAAGCCTCTGGAACAACTTACAGCCTAATGTTATTGATGCTGGAGGCAGAAACTGTTTGGAGGGACCAGAAGAGCAGAAGAGAAAGGTGCTCCAGGAGAGGAGCATTGGTGATCTCTTACCCTGATCACAGCTACTAGCAGTATGAATAACACCACCACTCCTCATCACAGGGAACAGGGTTCCTCTTGTTTGGAAAGACAGGCGCAGCTCTAAGTTGGATCCATTTGATTTTACTACTTCAGTCAGTTTACCTTTTTGTCTTCTCTTGAACCTAGAAATATTGTCTCTTTTCCTTTTCACACATGCAATCTGGTAACAAAATCTGTGTTCAGTTCTGGGCTCCCCAGTTCAAGAAGGACAGGGAACTACTGGAGAGAGTCCAGTGGAGAGCTAGGAAGATAACCAGGGGACTGGAGCACCTCCCTTATGAGGAAAGGCTGAAAGACCTGGAGAAGAGAAGACTGAGGGGGGATCTTGTCAATGCTTATAAATATCTGAAGGGTGGGTATCAAGAGGATGGGGTCGGGCTCTTTTCAGTGGTGCCCAATGACAGGACAAGGGGCAATGGGCACAAGTGGGAGCACAGGAGGTTCCACCTGAATATGAGGAAAAACCTCTTTCCTGTGAGGGTGCCAGAGCAGTGGAACAGGCTGCCCAGAGGGGCTGTGGAGTCTCCTTCCCTGGAGACATTCAATCCCCTCCTGGATGCGGTGCTGTGCCCCCTGCTCTGGGTGTGCCTGCTGGAGCAGGGGGGTTGGACGGGATGATCTCCAGAGGTCCCTTCCAACCCCTGCCATTCTGGGGTTCTGTGAAAACAGAAACAGTGAAAGCAAAGCTAAAGCCAGGAACTGTTAACAGTATCCACGTGGTTGGAACGGCTTATTTATTCCTCCGTGCTAGCCTGAGGAGAGAGAAATAACAAATGACTGTTATCCAGGTAACTCAGGATTGTTACCCAGGCGAGGACCCCTCCTTCTGGAGGAGTTTCGGGTGATAGCAAGCATCCTGTCAACTGCATTTCTGCCCATTATTTTTATCCAGTTCGTTAGGTATTATTCAGAAGAACCTGTTCACCCGTCCTCTCTCATGTTACCCATCACCATTTGTTATCGTTGGTTCCATCTCTATAGCAAAGAGATAAACTTTGCATTTAATTTAAATGAGCTACTGTAACATTTAAACATCAATTTTTACCACCTTCTTTTTCTTTTTTGTTTTCCTTAAAGGAAAGGTCTTCCTGCACCACTTGCTGTAATGCACTGCAGTTAAAACTTTTTGGAAACAGTAAACTTGGTGTTTAAGCTTTGGCTATTAGATAGGGAGTCCCCTAATACCTCACTATACCACTACCTGTTGGAGTTATTTTTGTTCTGGGTCAATCATATTATTGCTTACAATAATTCTAATAGGAAGAAAGGGAAATCTGTGTGTGATTCACTGCTATGCATTATTCAGCACTTGGTAAACACCCAGCACACAGCTCTTTCCTAGCTTCTCAAGAGCACTGGCATGAGGCACTGCAAATCAACGTTTTGGGGATGAGAATTTCATTCATTCTGCCCGCCCCCAGTCATCAAAACACGCTTTGTGCAAGGCAGAGCAGCTTGAGAGCCGGAGCTTCAGAACCTGCCCAGCTGCTGGGTATGTGCATTCGGAAACAATTTGTCTGAAATCGGTCTCCACAGAGGAGAAAAGCCGTGCTGAGATCTACCCCTGTTCTGCATTGCTGTGCCAAGTTACCAGGCTCCCTCCGAACAAACAGCTGGAGGAGACCCAGCCCCTTCGTAACAGCCTCGTGACGGCTGTCAGAAATCCAGTGTTTTGGTTCCGGACTAGCAGCGGAGGGAAGTGGTGTAAGAGTGAGGGTGCTGAAAACACACAGGACATAAACCAGCGTGTTCTGTTAGAGGGCAGCGGCACCGTGCTCACCCGTCCAACGCAGCTTCTTAATGACATCCTTAGGTCTCCTTAGGACAGACCCCTCAGCGAGGGCCTGCTGGCATCAGGTGTGTCACTTCATAGAAAAAGTAGGTCAAATCTATTCTTGCGACTCAGGTTTATTTGTAAAAAATACAGACTCGGTTATCGAGGGTTCAAGTTCCACCTTCTTTGCTGAGGAACAAAAGACTGTCAGACAAATCCATAAGGTTTTACTGACTGAAAAATGCAAGCTCTTACTCCTGTGAGTGCTAGTACCGTACTGCGGTAAACCCTGGGAAAACCTGACATAAATACCGAGTAAATGTCTGTAAAATACTCCCTGACATGCTGTGTTATGTTAGCACGCATCATCTGAAAAGGTCTTCAGGCCGTGGTTCTAGCATCACATTACCAGGGTATGAAAACAGCTTTGTCCAAGCAAGCTTTTAAGCTAAAAAAAAAAAAAAGCCCCTTTGGTGTTTCCCCTCCCATCAAAAAAAAAAGAAAAAAACCCAAATAGGATTAGTTGTGTGAGTCAGGATTACTCTTAGAAAATCACATTCGGGGCATTTGTGTCTTAACAAGTCTGGGTGAAATCAGAAACTAATGAATTCAGGAGTTTGACTACTGGCATTCCCCTCATCCCCCCCAAATCCCCCCAAAGGAAGAGCACTGCATAGGAAATTCTGTAGAGACATAGTGCTGCAGTTAAGTCCCTGTGCTCAGCAGCTGTCACTCCTCTCTTTATACATACACAGGTATTTGGAGCCAAAGGGGGCGACTGAACTTGCACAAAGGGAAAGCTTCTCTGGCTTTTGTATTTTCTTGCATTGACACACACGTCCGTAGACCCTGCAGAAGGCACTCTGAGCGCTTCTGGGCTCTTGCTCATTACAGCAAGTATTGAAAAAAAAAACCAAACCCCAAACTGTCAGACACAAGAAATATTTGCCTCGGCCCAGTCTTGGCTTTCTGGCAGGAGCAGACGGGATTAATGGCTGCTGGCAGGCTGTATGGCTTAGCTGAGGCAAGTGCTTCGGGAAGACGGAGAGCTCCAGCAGGCTCGGAGACATAATTCACACCAGATGCCTTTGCTCTGGGTTCTCTTTCTCTCCCCTGGTGCGATAATGATCCTGATTTATTAGTGAAGATACAGCAGCACCCTCTTCCCAAGCGGTGAGCTGTCTTTACAGCCTGCCGGGGTTCTTATTAATACTCTTTATCCCTCCCATTTCAGAAAGAGCAACAGTAAGAGGCGGAGGAGAAGCTGTTGCCTAGGGATCAGACCATGATGTTGATACCCAGGCCATGCTGTTTGCCAAGCATTATTAACCAAACCCGTGCAATTTCTTTGTGGATTATTTGCTTGTAAACAGGTTTATAGGGTGGCGGTATTAAAACAGGCAGGAAGGACACAGAGCATCGGTATTCTTCCGCACACAGTGGCAGCACGCACCATCAGTTCAGGTTTGCAATCTGCACGCTTTAAGTTGTGGCGGTTTTCAAATCCCAGGCTCATCATAAAGGTGGGAAATATTTTTCCCGAATCAGATTTGGATTTTAAATATTGGCTTTCCTAGCGCTGTCGTCTTTCTTCCTCTATCCTTTGATGGATCCCGGCTGGCCATGGTCTGCTTTCTGGAACTGAAGCATCGCATGACATTCAGGACCAGTGACAAACCCTGCCAGCTAGCTGGCTCCCTCAGCTTTCAGCACACTGCAGCATATACACCAAGAGCACCCGGTTTCTAAATCGCACTATTTGCATCCAGCACTTCACACATACAGGATGAGCTTGTGACATAAATAACAGAACCCCATCTCCCACTCATTTATGTAATCTCTGCCTCCACACAAACACACGGTTAAAGAGACTCCAAAGGAAAGCCCCGGTGGCTCAGGACTTGGATCTTGCTATCTGACCCACCAGCTAAATCAAATCCTGATGCACAGACCACTCGTCAGGTCATGCAGACTGACACCCTCTTGTCTGGCCCAAAGCTGATCTTGTTTATTTGCTGGGCAGGATCCCTGGGACCCCTCCAGTCTATCACTGATCATCAGGCCTAGGCCAGTAAACAAGTCAAGCTTTCAGCATCGTGAAGTTACCAAAGGATAATCCAGAGCGTCACCCAAAATGTCTGTTCTATCGGACAAATCCAGTTCTATATCTGCATACCCTGTTCTTAATGCAGGAAGGACCTTGGGCCAAGTTTAGGCTGGTGGAGCCTGCCTTGAGGAAAACAGGGTGACAGCTTACAAATGACAAGGGGTATGAAGCCTGAGAGCATCCAAGCTGAAAAGCAACTTGATCTCCACTTGCTGAAACTCCTTCCAGGCATGAACCACTCGGGATTCATTCATGTCACCGGGTAAGATTTTGGTTTCAGGTAAATTTAAGCTAATCGCTTCCTCTGGCAGTTTGTTTCTCTCACTAAGCTCAGATTGTTAAAGGTCTGGAACGAAATTTAAGATACTGCTTTTGTAGACAGCTCATTATGAGAAAACAAGAAGTACAAGCATGCTGAGCCGTTTGACAGTTGGGAAAAGCAGGCACATTTTTACTAAATTATTAATTGTAATTACTAAATATACACACCGTCCTAAGTGCAGGGCACTAGCCCAGGCTTTCGTTGAAGAAAGGCTGCTTGGGTGGGACAGCAGGATGGAAGCCACGTAGCAAAACCCACTTGTGATGCAATATAACACACACCTGAAAGCTCCTTCTGGAGCAACTACAAAAGGCTTCACAAGCTGCAAGTGTCCTGCTGACATGTGTTGGGACCCCCTGCCCACGCAGGAATCTTGCTGCAACCATCTATTTTTGTCACCTCAAGATTAGATTTCTACAATGCGTTCTTTGTGGGGTCGCACCTGGAAACTACTGGGGAGCAAAAGGTAATGTGCGATCCTGCTTACCAAGCCGCATGCCGCCGTCAGAAAACACCACGTAACTGCTCTGGGCCCTGCATTTGCTGCCAGCAGGCTCCAGGTGGAATTCAAGATGTTTGGTTTTCATCCATAAAGCACCGGGTTCTTTAGCAGCAGTGGGTGCCCTTTCCCTGTGGCAAAATGCTGCAGCTGAGAGCAGAGAGAGGGAAGTGAGTTTGGGGTATTGCTCGCATGAGGAGGAGTGAACTGATGGCAGAGAATTCTCTGTGGAGCTGCCACAGCCCTCAAATTTTTAGCCAAGTTGGCTAAAGTCAAAAGTTAATAGTCTCTTTGTGTGCTGAAATAGTCATCAATATTTCATCAATTGTAGGAAAGTACGGTCTAAGGGGAAAAAAAAAAAAGGGATTTCAACAGCTCTGTCACGTTTTTGCATGTATGGCACAGGCCTTTCGACACTTTCGTAACTGACACTGCCACCAGTTAAATCACAGCTCCATTTGCACTGTTGTTAAAGTTGGGCCAGAACCCTACCTCCGAGTCTTCAATTGTCTCAAATCCAAGTGTTCAGGCTGTAAACACAGTCTAGAGCGCTTCCCAGCCTCGAAAGTTAAGCACTGAACAGACCATGTAGTGGCTGACACATTGGGAATCTGCCTGATGCAGAGCAAACAGGTATGTAATGAGGCTCCATAGCTCCAAATGTCTAAAGACTCCACCCTCCTGTCCCTGTTCTAGAGCTTTTTGGCTTTTTCGTACTTTCTCCTCTTCCACCCGTCTCCCCCTCTCTAACCGTCCCCCACCTCTAAAGGCAAGAAATTTTCTCTGCTGTCAAAGTCCCTTCTTTTCTGCTTGTGCTAAACCTTCATTATTGCATTATTCTCTGCCAACACACTTGCCTGCAGACCCACAGCTCTGC
The DNA here is from genome assembly GCA_031468815.1 of Morus bassanus. Taxonomy (NCBI): domain Eukaryota; kingdom Metazoa; phylum Chordata; class Aves; order Suliformes; family Sulidae; genus Morus; species Morus bassanus. The sequence continues at coordinate 1,824,963 of CM062582.1, forward strand.
CTGCTACCCACACCACCCAGGCGCGAAGCCACACTGGTCCTGCTGCACCGTCCCACTCGCTCTTGCACTCTGGGTGCCCATCGCAAGCTGCACGGTGCCGGTCAGACCCCCAGCCCACCCGGCCTCGGGCTCCCGCTGGCCCCGGGCAGTGTGAGCTCTCACTACGCAGTGTTTCAGTCCAGTGAGACGTACCCTACATCGCAGGCCAGGTGCGACGCAGAGCCTCAGCGGTTCTGATGCAGGGCTGGTGAAGGTATCTGCGTGGTCTCGGAGGAGCGGGAGATGTTGGGGAGCTCCGGAGCACACCTGTGTCTAGCAGCTCTCACAGCCTCGCCGTCCCAGCTGGCAGAAGGGGAAGCAGGAGGCATCTAGAGGTTTGGGATGATGGAAGGGAGGGTAGAACAGGGAATGAGACAGCAGGAACTGAACCCAGCGAAAGGCAGAAGCTTCCCTGTTCTCTCCAATTCAGCTATTTAAAAAAACTTTACGTTACCCAATGCCCAAACTCCTTCTCAAGCAGCAAGACACCTGCTCCAGAGGGACACCACCCTGGGACTAGTCCAGTAAGACAACCGCTGCCCACGCTAGCTGTGGTCGAAAGTGTATTTTTAAACAAATTGCACCAAACAGTTGTTCATTCACAATTTTTTTTGTTGTCATTAACAGACAGGAAAAAACAAGCAGTCATCTGCCTAAGGGGAAGAAAAGCTGCTAATAAACTGTCCCGTTGAACCAAATTGCCTGGACCTCCTCTCCAAAGCTGACAGCCCAGCAGTGTTAAGTCTCCTATCTGGCCATGCTTGGCTTGTTATTTAATTAAGACAGAGATAGGAATGACAATCTAATTACATTGAAATGTGAATCTGGGCTTGGAACAGCACACCCCATATATGACCCAGGAGATACTAGGGGAAAAAAGAGTTTCCAGGATGGAAAGAGAGCTACTTTCATTTATTAACAGTTTTTCAAACAAGGGCCACCTTGGAACCTGTTGAAGAGAGGCCCCAGCAGAGATACACCCCAGCCTTAAGGACTGGATCTCAGGCAGTTTAACAGGGTTGTGTGTAAACCACCTCAGCTGACCATGAGCCAAGGAGAGGATCAAAGGTCTGACCTTCTTCAGTCGAGCCGCCTGCCTAACTCATGATCTTGCTCCTGAGCAGATGGAAAGACACAACGTCTCCTAACTATGTTGTGGCTGAGAAAAGGTGCCTTTTTCTCTCCGCTTATCATTATCCATCAATGCCTCAAAACCAGTGAAGCCTTAAACAAAATGTGTAGTTAAAGTAACATTCCCTTGTGATTGAAATGGGGGCAGACGTAGAGCACTGACCAGTCAGTGGTATGGCAGCAATCCTGTGTCACCCCTCTTCTCCCCCCGTCCTCCTTTCCGCATTTAGACCACAGTCACTCCTGTTAGAAGTGCAAAAACAATGAAAGTCTACGGGGAGCCTTCTGCATAGTCCAATTAAATGCAGCTGCTCCAAAATATCAGTCCACCTTATGGCTGCCGCGTTAGCTTCCCTACCTCGCGGCATCCCTGCTGCTTGCAGAAAATGGGACGGAGAAGATCTCCTCTCTCCCAGCCCTTAGCTGGGCAGTGCTCACGCTGCCCAAGTGCCCCCTCGCTGTCGGAACTCTGCTGCTTACCTCCTGTCCTGTCCTTGTTATCCCTCTCCTCCCTTTGAGTACCACTCAAATTTTCTTCCGTGCCTGACTCCAGGTTAGTTAAGGGGAAACAGCTACTTCAGACGAGTGCTGGTGCTGCCAAGAGCTGCCAAGAAGAAATATGATCTGTGCACTCCTGAAGTGAGACAAAGACAGCGAAGGCTCAGGATACTGGAAGTTATGTTTAAAAATAAGAAATAAAAGCAAAGCCTTTCCCTGTCAGCTCTTGCAGTGCTTCAGGAGAACCAAATATTTCCTTGGGCAACAGGAAACGAATGGGTATTTCTTACAGCAGTACTCATACGTCAGCGTGAGACAGCCCTGTAACTGGCTCTTGGTGTCATCTCTGTTGATGTCAAGGACTGAGGGACTTGAACAGCTTAAAAGTCACCTTCTGGTTCTTCGCACCATCAGATTTCTCGCCAACTCTGGGCTGAGGTACACTGAGAAGAGATCACAGCAGAAAGTTTGATTTCCTGAAGCTATTGGTGAACCTGCCCTGGTGATTAATGGAGCTGTAATATCCCAGAGTGCAAAGTTGGTTCAGTTTTCCAGAATTATATTTCCCATCCCCTTTTTTTTTTAAAAAAAAAGAGGAAAAAACTAAGCCAAACACCACTCCAGCTCCATTTCGAGTTTGTCTATCCCAGACTGACAATCCTCTTACCATTTACTGTCATCCCAGGGAAAGGATTTGACACATTCTATATAGGAAATGTATTTTTATGGGCAGGTAATGAGCTGATAGCTGTTTGTCCCCTCGAGCAGCCAGGCAAGCATTCGTGGCTCTGAGAAACCTCCTTCTCGATTCCAGTCACAGGCACGTTAGACTGGAGCCTGCAGATGAAACCGAAACACTTTTCATCTACGTCGAAGCATGTTTTCAGCTTCTGATGGAGATGGAAAGGTGCTGGGTCATACTCAGCTAGATGTATGACTACGGAGCCTCTCCGGGCTGGCAGCTACAGAAGGGTATTAGGAGGGAGGACTGGAACCAAATTAATCTTTCCAAGGAATTAGCTTACCATTTTCTAATCAAAACGAGACTCAAGCCTTCGGGTTTGGAAAGGATCACGCTCATACATTTCTCACCACTCTACCTGTGAATAATTTCTAACCTGCAGAGGACGTGAAGGGTTTCACCCCGTGCAGAAGCAGCATTCTGCCAGAACAAGCAGCGGGTTATCGCAGTGGTGACCTGCACGCAGTGAGTGGACCTTTCCCCATTCAGCCTATCCACAGGTGGTGCAGCAGAAAGAGGAAAAATAAGTAGATAAAAAAGTTACATGAGAACCATCACAGGTTGGATACAGGGTCGAAAAGCAGGCAGGATTCAAGTCAGATATATTGCTATTCGGGGCAGGACTCACGGACTCTCTTCAGCAAAGCCATGTGTACTGCTACTTTGAACAAGAGACTTAAGACCTAATTTTTGAATGTTTAGATACAAAACCGTGCAAGAAAGATGTATGTGCCATCACCACAAATGCACAACCACTTGCCCCTAATTAGCCAAATGTATTAACCTACTTAACCCGTGCAGCACCAAATATACGTAATCACGTAAAAGTCTCATCATTCAGTCCTCTATACTCTTTCCCCTGTGTGGAAAAAAGATTGTGCAGGGCTGGCACCATCTTACAGGCGTGCTTTGAGATGTCATTGCTGCTTAAATACTTTGGAACCAGGGGGTGGAAGGTGCCATGCAAGCCCCACAGCACGCCGGGGAGGATTGGCTGTCCTGGCTCTGCTCCGCAAAGGTAGGAGCTGGATGGAGAGAAGGAAGCCCTGTTATTTTTCTTCATCATCCTGAAATCCTCTCCTGACCTAGCTCTGAGAATGTGTCTATTTGGAAGGCTTGCATGACCTCTGCTTTCTTTTTAGGGGGTGGAGAGGGTGGGCTGAGTTTCAAAGAAATGTGTGATGCAAAAGGAGTTGTTATTCCAAGATTGTACTTGGATAATTTCCAATGATCTTTAACCTTTTCAGACCAATGGATTTACATCTGCTTACACCAGCAATACATTTTGATCTTGGTCTTCCATTTGGCAAATCAGGATTCTGAAATCAGAACGACTCTAACGAATAACAAAATGGTTGTTGATCCAGTTTGCTGTTACAGCCTCTCCACTTAGGCAAGTGGAGCCTCAGTGCTCTGTGCAAACGATCTTCCACGGTGGAGTAAAAGTGAATTAAGGGGAGGCAGTTTCTGTCTCAGCTAAGGAGAGCAAATGACCAAAATGCCTGTTCCTAGTACATAAAAGTTGCAATTACGAGCTCATTATTTAAGCAGTGTACCTCTGATGCTTAATCTTCCTGGATTCATTCAGACACTTTCGGAAATCTTTCTGAAAGGATCCTCAAAAACTCAGCAGGTCTGGGTAATTTTGAATATTTTATTCCACATTCCTCAGAACAGAGGTAAATAAATCACGTTATAACCTCTGTATTTTAATAACTGTACAACCTGCAGGGGAAGAAGTAAAACCACTTTCTACTTAATATGAGTTTACCAACATCATCCATAATGTTTAAAAAAACCCATACAAACACTCTCCCCCTTGATTTTAAGAACAATTTACATCTTTTAACTTCTTTTTTCTTTGATTTAGCATGGCAATGATATGGAGATGACGTTTGCAGAAGTACTACGGTAACAACATTACTTTCTGTGTTTTTTATGAGCTAATGGCTTGAGGCTCTGAAGCAATTTTTATGTCAGGCAAGATGGAGCCTGGCTTCCAAGCAGACAAAACCACATTTTCTTTCAGCAGATTAAGCAGCTCATACCTGCTAGTGATATATTAACCGCTGTATTTATTTTCTTACAGGAACTTTGTTTCATCGTATTACAGTTAGTACTCTTGTGGTCAATGAAATCTGCCATACTTAACCCTCCTGCTAGGTTCTTTCTTCTCTCCATTATCCTGCCAAGCAATTTAGTTCTTCCTTAGTCAATAAATTCCTACAGAATTAAATTAGTATTGCTGTAGAAATTAGTCAGAGAGTACAGGCAATATTATATGGGGCCCGGTTAAAATATTCTGCTGAACAGAGCAAAACAGCTATATTCAACTAAATAAAGGTCATACATCAGTTCTTTTCAATCGCTTTGGGCCAAATTCTCTTACCTGAGTGTAAAACTAAAATGAGGCTGCTGATTACACTGAAATCCCTACATGTTTAATGAAGCAGAGAGCAGAATCTGGCTGTTAGCCTTTGTCTAAGAATTCACATTTACATTATTCTCTTACTGTTAATTCTGAGATTCAGTGGGACTTGCCCAACCCTTGCTAGCTGGCTCGCAAAATGCCTCAAGAACATAACATAAACGGGCCACATCATTTCTAGAAACTGCACGTCTTTTTCTTCTTTGCTAGCAGGATAGCACTGACCCAATGGCTGCTGCTTCAGAGTTTTATCTTTAACAGCCCTGCGCCTGAAAGCCGGCCAGCAAGGAATGAAGGTGTGTTGTTAAACAACCAGCGGTAACAAAATGAATGTGGCTGTCTCCTTTTAGCCCTTTCCAGGAAGATGCTGGGTTTCAAATAAAGGCGGTGGGAGAGGAAGGGGCACGAAAAGCAGTGCCTCCTTCCACCACGGCTGTAGTGCGGTCGGGCTGCCGCCCCTCCTAACAAATACCTTTTAGCTTGTGCTGTAACGTGGAGGTCTCTCCTGCTCCCTAACCCTGCACGATAATGGATTTACTGGTCTACATTCTTCTGAAACTCTTTTATGAACAGGGGTGAACTCTGAAGGGACTCACAGGCCCGGCCAAAAGAAATTACTGCAATTTTGCTGTTTCCATGGCACTGTAACAAGGGGAACATAGAGTTAAGATTTAACCGGGTGAGAACAGACGTCTCGTGTCTCAGTGATTTACTCACCTGAGAGTGCCCATGCTGGAACTTGCCCCCATGGCCACCTTGCACCAGGATCTCAAATCTAGCGGTTCCTGTGCAGTCCTGAAACGGAGATTCACTTGTTTAACATGTAGAAACTGTGATAAATTTCTATAGTCTGTTAGCTTTGTTTGCTGGGAAAGCAAAACCTCAAATTGTTTCATAGGGTGATGAAAATCATCACTGAATGAGACAAGTGAGGAATTGAGGAATGTAATATAACTGCAGGGAACTGCTTGAAACGTAATGGGAAGCAGGTTCCCAGGTAAGCGGTCTGAGCGTGCTGGAATACATGCTTGCTTTTGTTAAACCGTGATGCCCTGTGTATCTTACACCTTGCTCTCACACAACTGCCATCTCATATGGCCACGCTGAGCAACCTAGTCAGAACAAAGTGGGTTTGGAGCATATTTTTTTTCTCTCTTTTTGCTTCTTTTCATTCTGTTTCTCCACAATGACCAGATAATAATGGTAAAATGGGTGTGACTATGTCTGAGAGGAAAGAAAAAAGAGGAGTCTGTGATCCATTTCCCCATTTTTCCTAAGAGGGGATGTCTGTGTCTGTTTGTTTGTCCCTTGCAAGCAACCCTAGAATACATTTAGACAGAAGCAAGTAAAAGGGAAGGCTATAAAGAGCTTCAGTTTCAAACATATGAAATGATAAATTGGAAAAAATAATGATTTGCCAAAAGATAATTAAGATATAGTACCCTGTGTCAGAAAAAAAATAAAAAAAAAGATGAGTAGGATGCAGTAAAAATATCAAGAGATGGTTCCAGTACAGTATTCTGTCTATTCCCTCCTAATTATGGGGACAAAGACTCCTTGAGACAAATCAGCACTGTATTCAAATTAAAAACAACAGCTGCCACCCTCTGTAACGTAGCCATTAAATTAATAACTACGCAGGACAGGGGTGCAAAAAAACCCCTAAGCACACAGTGGGACTCGACTTGCTAACAGTGTTCCCGTGGAAAGCAGTAAAGCTGAGTCAGATGTTAAATGGATCTGCACAACCAACAAAGGACAGCAAAGAGCCCAGTGACAAACTGCGCGGTGCTTCTTGCTGCTTATTCTGCTCGGCACGCGAGGGCTGGTCAAGGTCTCCGAAGAAACAGCCAGTCTGTGGGGATCCTTGATTGGGAAAGATCATCACCGATGGCTTTAATAGTGGAGGTACTTAGGATGTGCTGAGGAATATTTCTGGTTCTTCACTGCCTTTGTTGCTAAACAGTAAAACACGAGTTCATATCAAATTAACCTGACCCGCATAAAACCTAAGGAAGAAAAAATAAATCAGTAGCCTGATTCTTCTCCCTCTCACTAATAGTGGTTCATCTGCATTTTGTAGTCATTCATCATCTTAAAGTCCAGGCGCACAGCTGAAAATGAATACGTTACTGCAAATTGCCACCTGCCTGCTAACCGGTATAATGAAGTGCATATTCACTCTCAGCTCACTGCGTGTGTGAAACGGATGTTATCTCACCGCTGGTGTAGATCAAAAACATGCATATGGACTGTTACTGCAGCTCAGCTGACAGGAAATAATTTGCTAAGCCACTTCGTTTCTTTTGATCACATACTAATATATTGGTTTAGTTTCCCTTTGTATTTATAGTTTGCCCTACTTCTTGGCTTTTCAGGTACTGGTCCAGTTCGACCTCGTTCAGTTCATGTTTTCCACATAAATAAGGGAATATTTTAACCTTCCTCTTCCCTTTCAACCCATTTTTGTCTACCAAAATAAACTTAAGCCTGGCCCACTTCCAGTATGATCTCTAATCAGTGAGTTGAACTGTACCCTGCAGAAAAAAAGCCAACTAAACACAATAGGTATGTTAAGTACAAACTTCAGGAAAAAACTTATGATTGAAGGTTACTTCATGGCACATTTTCTCGGCTTCAGAAGAGCTAGGTTTACCTGGATAACTTTAACCTTCCACTTAAGTGAAGAACCAACTGAAGTCCTTTCCTCTGGTTTGGTTTATTGGGTCATTTTCAGCCTGGTATATTGTAAGATACAGGATTTTGTGAGTGCAAAGTAGCTTCAGGACAGGAGATCACAACAGACCAAGCCCCTTTTTAGCTTTACATCTTGACGCCAGCAGAATTCTCACTGGTAACAGACCCCTAAATAAGGTGTTAGAGACCAATTTGTTTGCAGTTCTGTGGAGCAAGAGCCCCAAGAGAGCCGCAAATGGTTTTTTTTTTCCATTTCCAAAGGACTTCATACCCATAGAAACAATCCTCTCAACTCCTCCAGTAGCCTTTAGTCACTCTTTCACTGTGAAGACAGAGAAGCCTGACCTCTTCTGGTTTAATTCTTGCTGTCAGTGATACATATAATGATGTACAGTTTAAAATAGTGATACTGGAATATTTAGGTCTTTGGAAAATAAGCTTAACACTAAAGAAGCATTTCAGAATATGGCACAGACAGCGGCTTCTGAAACCTTTTAAAAACATGAGCCCTCCTCAGAATTAAGGGGACCCCAGAAGGTTGAATTAGCAAAACCAAACCCAGAAACTAAAACCAGCATGGAAAAATAAACAGCCAGCATTTCACCTTTCAATCCAAGAGATGGAGATACATAAGATATGCACAAATATGACCTTTGAAACAACATGCAGATGCTTCTGCTCAGCTCAGCGAGCATGCCAAAGAGGAAAATCTGTACAGAAGGAAAAGTTTTGGCCATGTCTACTTTTAGGCTAGGGGGCTTACCAATGCCAGTTACTCCTGATCCTAAATGTGACTGACCAAGGCTGAAACAGACCAAAATCTACTGTTGGCTTGAGCTGGCAGTCTTGTACTCTAGCATACATACTCAACAAATTAACATTTCTGAGAAATAGTAATTCTACTCTAATTTCTGAGTTCTTGGCTTTAAAATATTAGCATTTCTTTTAAATTCCTTACACAGACCTTGCTACTGACCTGTAACTAACTTTAATCTGATACGTTATTTTGCTGGATGGTAATTAGTTAAACTCATTCTTAGGCTTATTTACTTCAGAAAATAAAATCTGGTCTGTACCTGGTTTTACTTGTTTCCAGAAACCAAACCAAACCAGTACTCCCGTATACTTTTGGGAATTTTGCTCCCACCCAACATGGTCCCTGGCCACCTAATGACAAAAAAATAATGCTAATCCTGGCAACATTTGCTGCAGTGATAAAAATGTACCACCCTGCCATCACTGCTAAGGAAGGTAATACTTTTTCACCCCAACAACTCTATGGAGTGCTTTGGCTCTCTGAAACAATGATGCTCTCTCTAATAGGCTAAATGCGTTCTAAATAATATCGGTGTGTTAGTACGTCATCCTTAAGTGTTGCCAGTTTTGATTCCCTTAAGAAATGGTACTTCATCCCTCCAACATTTGTACTTTTTCTTGGTGCTAACTTTTAGAGCTCCTGAATAATTTTACTGATGTTTAGCTTAAATTTTTGCTGCCTTAGCTTCAGGTCATCATTTTCTGTCCTATCACCATATGAAATGGATTATACTATCCCACAGGAAAGGAATTAACAAAGTAAGGGTTATATACTAGGTTACCTTGAAGACAGTTAGAGCATCCAGTTATGCCTCCTCAGAGAAATCTCTGTCCTAAATTATGTAAATGTAGTTATCTCGGTCTTTCTATTGCCAAAGTCTTTATTCCAATGCCCTCAAAGGCAGAACCTGTCCAACTCGTGGCATGGTTTATTACTGATCACCAGTGATGAAGTTACTTTTAATAGTACAGGAGGATGCTAATTTTCTCTCAAGAGTTCCACGTTCTCTAACCTAAAGTCACATCCTTGGGCTTCAAAAGAAAGTTTGGGCTGCTGACACTGTTCAAGAGAAAATTCTCCTAAGGATGGAAGCTAAGACTCTCTTAGCCATCTCCATGAACACCAGCTTTTAAGTAGCATGCTCAGAGCAGCAAGGAAGAGCAGAGGATGTCTTTTACAAGACAGATGATCCAATCAAGAAAAGCTAATCTGGGCCTGATGCTACAAGTCCTTGTATAAAGGACACAGAGCAACTAATCCGAGGAGAGACACTGCAAAGAAGCCAACTGATTTATTTGTCTCAGAGCTCGTACTGAGGAGATACATACTTCAAAGCTGTATCTTCCAGCAAAGAAAGAGAAGTATGAAAGGCCAAGCTAATCAAATTGGCAATGAAAATAAATGCAGAGTAAACAACCTCACAGAATGTATAAGGCTTCTGAAAAGAGTTACAAATTAAGTGGCCTCATTGCTGTTCTCCAGAAAATCAACCGGTTTTAGCAGAAGGATGGCAAGAAGAGGACCTTAAAGAAGCCCTAATCCTGAGAAAATTAACTGAGCTGCAACTCAAACAGATAAACTGGCTGAAACTGAATGAGAAAGTAGTTACAGACTCTTTACTTGTATCAGATGATAAGGGAATTTCATACATTTTTCCACCCTAAGGAAAAATTAGTCACCTCATTTGAACATAATCAACAAAATCATCTGTTACAGACAGGGTGAGATCTACCTTATCGGGGGTCTCAGGAAGTTGAAAAACCTCCTAATTGTTTTAGGATGAGATTAAGACTATCTAAATACCCCTCAGGTTTGTATTTGATGCAATAATGGCAATAAAGTCCCACAGAGGATTCAGAAAACTGATGCTCCATAGAGCCCCACCCCTGCACGTGGAAGGACTTTACAGTCAGTCGGTCGTCTCTGATCATGTGTTGATGCAGAATCCTGGCGTGCAGTGCTGGATCAGGCACACAAGGTCCAGAGATGTGCAGACACATTGCTGATGGGCTACACAGCTGTGCTGGTTTTGGCTGGGATAGAGTTAATTTTCTTCACGGTAGCTGGTATGGGGCTGTGGTTTGGAGTTGTGCTGAAAACAGCGCTGATAACCCAGGGATGGTTTCGCTCCTGCTGAGCAGGGCTTGCACAGAGTCAGGGCCTTTTCTGCCCCTCACCCCACCCCACCAGCGAGGGGCTGGGGTGGCACAAGGGGCTGGGAGGGGACACGGCTGGGACAGTGACCCCAGCTGACCCCAGGGATGTCCCACACCGTATGGCTCATGCTCAGCACGTAGAGCTGGGGGAGGAAGGGGGAACGTTGGGAGCGATGGCGTTTGCCTTCCCAAGTCACCGTTACACGTGATGGAGCCCTGCTTTCCTGGAGATGGCTGAGCACCTGCCTGCCCATGGGAGGGAGTGAATGAATTCCTTGGTTTGCTTTGCTTGCGTGTGCGGCTTTTGCTTTACCTGTTAAACTGTCTTTATCTCAGCCCAGGAGTCTTCTCACTTTTACCCTTCCGATTCTCTCCCCCATCCCACCGGGGGGAGCGAGCGAGCGGCTGCGTGGGCCTGAGCTGCCGGCTGGGGTTAAACCACAACAGCCCATCTCAAGTTGGTGATCGAGACTAAAGCAAGAACTCCAAAATTGCCTTCTGACACCACTTAGGGCCCCTCTGCAGCCAGTGGGGAGAGGATGGTGCCTCCCTTCGATGCTCTGGATCCCTCGTTGGTGGTAACCAATTCTGTCCACAGACTGGAGAGGGAATTCCTTCTTAAGTTCTGATGCCTAAATCGAGTGCCTCAATCAAGTTCTCTGAATCTGGGCATATGAGGTCAGGAGATGACAGCCCTGTGCTTTCATGGACTGAAAACTGAGCAAGAGCTAGAAAGGTGAGGGGGTTTCAGAAACAGATCGTTGCAGAGAGAGCAGAGCAGGCTCTTGGAGGGATTAATTGTCATAGCTCCACTGAAGCCACTGGAATGATGACAACTGACTGACAATTTGCCTCAGGGAGAACATCTATAGTTATATGAACAGGATAAAAGATCTGCGTAAATGTGGTCTGTGTCAGACACTCACCCACAACTGGAAGCTTTCTCTTTAGACAGGTACCTCTGTAATTGTTCTCTACAAGAGTCCTTAAAAGGCAGGCGGCTACTCTCTGAGACTGGAGAAAGGATGAGGTGAGGCTCTTGCTATAACCCCCTGTAGCAATTCCCATCTTCCTACAGCCAAAACTATCGGAAGAAAACGGAACTGTAGGACTTCACGCTCTGTACGTAGCTTCTGGTGCTGCCTGCCAGTCCCACTGTTTACACGAATGTGCAAAACTGGCCAGCAAATTCACCTCCTAGACACCAGAAGGGCTACATTTCTGCAGTGCTATCCCTCTTTTAATTCTGTGAATTGAATAGGAATATATGAAATTCCTTTTTAGAACTGTGAAATCAAAAGAAAATTACTGCCGTCGATTCCAGCAAAACCAAGATTTACCCTTAGAAGTGCTATAAAAGCATGCTAGATCTTTGTCCTTATGCTGCATTTGATTTTTAATTACCTAATGTGGGGTCTCTTATTAAGAAAGCAGGACATCCTTCAATAGCATCTTTATGAAGTATTCAGTTTATGACACAAAGTTAATAAAAATCTGTAATGGCTCATGTGAGAATCACGACAGACAGTGATTACTATTAAAATCAGTACCATTACTACTAAGACTAACAACTAAATACTGACTGGAATCAAAAGAAACCAACAAATTTTTATGAGATACTGCTTAAGGGAATATAGGCAATTTCTACACGTGCCTTCTACACATATGCGGGTCTGATGGTAGGTGCTCTTGTCCCATATGCTTGCAGAATGGTAACGTTTATATTATTATTCTGTGTGCCTGTAACTACCCTGCCACTTCCAAAATAGATCCATTTCTTTTTTTACGCTGATGGGAGCTTACAAGCTCCTTCTTCCTAGTTAAAATGAAACATAACCCTCATATGTTCTTTGCTGTGATGCCTAAAACCTAGCCACAACACAGAGATAGGCTTGCATGCTAAAACAAAACACACAGAACAGTAAGAAACAGTCTTGAGACAGGTACCAACACTGACGTATTTGGTCATGAAGGCTCCATAGCTATTGATTTTCCCAACTGCAGCTCAGCCGATCCAGAAAGTCTTTTCAGCCAAGCGGTCTTCTAAATGATAGAACCTGTATTGCTCAACACCGTGCCAAAGTATACAATAATTAGAGAAATGCCCTTCTTTGGCAAAACCACTGTTTAACTTAGTCCAGTAAACTACCTATATTTAGCAATTTGTTAAGCAGGGAGAAAAACCAGCCAGGTCCGAGGTCAACCCAGGAAATACAGACAGTAATTAAGGAACAGGGCTGGGACAGGCGCACCTGCAACACGGCTCCGGGAAGGACCCGCTGCCCTGGGCTGAGCTGGGCCGGGGCTCCCGCACCATGGGGGTCCTAGGCGAGACTCCTCAGGACCCTTAAGGGCTACAGTGCCCACAGGGCCCTGACACGGGTCTGAGGGATTATTTATAAATTCAGTAGCTGCATCTAAGCATTTTTGAACGCGTGTGAAGAATTTTCCTATTTATTGTAGCTACATTCAAAATGTATAGGGGAAGAGGAATGAAAAGAAATGGTGTAAGATGAGTTCTGGGGATCAGGATATCCAAGTTCCAAACACAAACTGGACACAGACTTCACCACATCCTCGGGGGGAAAAAAACATCTGGAGGAATTTCAGACCTTCACAAATAGATGCTTATCAGGGCTTTTCTAACACTGCTACCAGCTCTTATCCCCAGGCTCCTCCCGCTCCCACAGATACCAGTTCACAACAATGCCCAGATGAAATAACCATTTTTTAATTTTTTTTTTTTTTTTACCTCTTTGCCTTGACTTTGCATCTAAGAAAAACCTCCATGCAATTTTCTTAGGTGTGTCACTCTCCGCACTTCAGCCCTTTTGTGGCAGCTCTGAAAGAGGTATTGCCAAGCTGGTATTTCTCAGCTCCTACAGAAAGCACAAATAGTCACAGAGGTGCTCATAGAAATAGGTCTCCAAAAAACAACTGGCGTAAAGAACGAACTCAAATTTGGCTCTAGACAGACATATAGTAAAACAAGGACTGGTGAGATGAAAGGGCAAAACGATGAGTGAAACAGAATCTCCAGGGCCTTCTCCTCCTTTTATTTCTGCCATACCAAGACACACCAGACAACAAACTTAGACTGATACAAAACTGCCAAGTTCTTGTTTTCTTTGTGATTATATGTGTTGAGCAAGGGGATGAGTTGTATACAAGAAATGTACAATTCTGTCTGAAATACCCCATTTTCTTGCCTTTGAACCAGACTGCAAGGTACTAAGGGGGAAAAAAAAAAAAGGCAGTATTATCCAAAATCACCAACTTCTGTTTATTAAAACAAAAAATGTTCAGCATTTTGGGACTGTAATGAGAACAAGAGGTTTATTAGCAAGCCTATTTTCTACTCAACGGTCTAACTAGTTTCCTGCTGTGCTGTTTCCCTAATAGGCCTGTGGATTAAATGCAAAGTTTCCTCTACTAAATGAGGCTTCAGACTAATGCTGGAAGAGACCATGTATTTCAGTGAAGAGAAAGTTTAAAACAAAAAAAGTTGTTGTTTAAGCCCTTTGCTGCCCTCTGGTCACCCTGGAGAATTCAGAGCCAGATGCAAAGACACAGAGAAACAGACTAAATCACTGGAGACTGAACTGGAGTTTTCTCTGTGTATTTTGAAGACTAACACGGACGAGGCAGTGGTACGAGGGGTGTACGAGAGGCCAATAGCACAGTAAGTGCTGCAGCAAGTGCTATTAACTCCTTCTTCCTCCTGTTACCGATCTAGCTCTGCCAGCCTTTTCCGGCTTTCATCATGCCCAATATTTCATTTGCTTCCATAGACACTTGGCATCTGCTTTTCCTCCGCCTCTCTTCTATTGCCTCTACAAATCTACTGTTCCCTCTCAGTCTCTCGTCCTGCCGTTCTGCAGTTTTTCAGTCTCCATGCTCTGTCACCTTCCTTCTGTTCTCCCTTCATGCAGCATCGTGTTTTGCCCAAATCTGTCTCGAGAAGCCTTGCACACTCTGTTTCCATCTTGTACTCCCATATTGGATTGCACCTTAGTTTCTTTGTTGGCAATGCCAAACATCAGACCCACAAATAGTCCCTGGTATCATAACACCTATCAATAAAAAAATTATGCCACAAAACTATTAAGTAATTTTCATGACATCTGAATCCGTAACTCCTGACTGTTACCTGCAGGGACTATATGGATAAGCTGGATGAAATGTTAAGGTAAGTTTTAAAGAAAAGCTGTTGTGAAATACACAGACTGCAGACTTTTCTAAGCAGTGTCACAGCTAAAGGGAGTTCCTCTCTGATTTTTCCCATTTTGCTTTCTTACTTGTACATGGTGCTGCTTGGCCAGGGCGGGGGGCACAGCAACACAAAATTCGGCTTTCTCCAAAGGGGCAGAACACGTGCAATTAACTCTGCAGGTCCGGATGACCATTCCACACACTCCTCCTCTCTAAACAGCCACTGCAGGGAAAACAGTTTACATCAATATACCTTCCAAAATATTTGGCTTGATTACTGCTAGTATGAGCAAGGAATTAACTCAGGCTGACCTCCTGGAATTGAGACCGCAGTCTCACCTTCCTTGCTGTGCTCATACTCCTTTTTATGCCCTTATCATATATATCATCCTAAAAACTGTTCTTGTGACTGTGCACCAAGAGCAGGTATTAAAGTCGCTTTCTGTGATGGTCTTTAAATCCATCTCTGAGCCGCTGCTGCCCAAAGCAAACTCCCCCATCCTGCAAGCATTAACTCTGTTTCTCTGATCTAGCGAGATGCTTTGCTGCGGCTGTATTTTGAACCCCCACTGATGCTACACCAGCACCAACCTCACTGATCAAATCAGGGAATAAAGGGTATTCTTCCCCTTTACCAACACTACAGCAATCTTTGTATGGCCAGTAAAGTTTAACACCCGACATTTATATCATCACAAAGATGAAGAGCTTTTGCTTACAGCCAGCAGAAAAGATCTGCTTTTTTTCCCTCCTGCTTCTGAGACGTGTTTTTAGTCTGTATAATGTGTCTTCTTGATTCAGTATAATACAAGCCATGCGATGAAAATTATATTAAGACAAATGCCATGGATAAATCCTGAACCAGGCTGTGAACTAGTGGTGGCCTGCACTGGACGTACAGCAGAAGGACCATTATAAACTTCTATGTTACTATTTCAACATATTTGGGGAAAATTTGTGTTGCATTTGAAGCTCATGGAAGGCTTGCCACTGCTTGCAGTCATCTTAGTTTCAGTGCAGCAAAAGCTGACCTAAATCTAGAGTAAGGTGTAGAGAAAGAAACAGATTAAGATGCTAACCTCAATGCCAGCCCAGATGATCTTCATTAGTTCTGGTAAATCACTTTCACTTTCATTACTTCTACTTCCCATGCTCAATCCGTGAGATAAGCATCAGCTCTTTTTCACAGGGCCCTGCAAGACTTTTTTTGTTTTTAATGTAAATATAATTAAACCTTCTGAGGGAAGATGGATGGACAACAGAATATATTTACTTAGAGGAAAACAGCTTTGAAACGCCAGAAAAATCTCTTTCTATGCCCACATGAAAAACAAAGTTCCCTTTAGCTGAAAACCTAACTAGATTTCAGAATAGGTTGCAACGTGTCCTTAGATCTGCCAAGAAAAGTCCTGGACCGACGAGAGTTTCGGACTCTGGTATTAATTTTCAAGGATTTTGCTATTAAAGACAAAGGTTTTATTAATGCTTTGTTGCTGCCATTATCTGGTCTTGAAAGATGGTTGGGACCTCAGACGTCCTGCTAGCTAATCCGACTCATTACATGGCCCTTACTTTATTTGCATCACGAATAGCACAAAGAAAGGCTGAAAGACTGATTTCAAGATTATCTGCAGGGCTGCTTTTTCTAAAAACTTTTTGAAAATTTGGAGAGGAAAAATACTTCAGTGCATCCATTTCTCCTGAGCGGTTTGAATCCGGTGGCAAGGAAAGCAAGAGTTCCTTTGAACCTGTTATTTTCACAGGGACAGCAGTACAGATTTCACATTTTACATAGAGGGGAGGAACTCAAGGTCACTTTCCTCAGTTAGGAATTCTGATGTGGGAAGAAGAGTTGGTTTCCATGCAGTTATTTTACCTGGTGTCTGTCAAACTATTAATCAACTTAGAAAAGCTGATTAATCAATGTAGAGGCTGTTGAGAGAAGGGTACATAAGAACTTATAAATTATTTTGAGGCTAGAAGCTGGTGTGAATAATCAGGCAATTCCAGGAATGGTGAAGATGAACCAAATCTGTCTTCACAGCACTTTAAAAAAGAGAGAAGTACAAGACGTACTTACAGCCACCATCACGAAACACTAAGAGCTCGCTGTAAATTGCATCTCTCTTGGGAAGTGTCACACAACTTCACGAAGCTCAAGCTGAAGACGATTGTCAGAAGGCTGAGTGGGGTAGGAGCCATTAAAAAAAAGGCTCCTAATCCTTTACCTAGGTCTTAATATATCCAGACTTGGATTACGAGCTGCATTGGTACTGTGGAATTGTGGCGGTACCTTCCTCATATCCTTTATTTTCCCAACAAGAGCCCAGTAAAATCACCCGTTGTCCCTTATTTCCCCTCAGAGCATGTCCACACATACCACAGTCAACAAGCACTGCTTCATGGCACCAGCTCCAATCTTTAATTTATTTCTCTAGCCTCCATGTAGGCAGAGCTCTCCAGCAAAGGGAATGAAAGGATTTCTTAAGCCCTGCTTTCCCTCAACCTCCTCACTGCTCTAAAAATCAGTCCCTGAGAACACAGTCCTACTGGACCCATACACCAGCGTTTCTTCTTGCAACTGGGCCCCTGTTGTGGGGAGTACTGGATGCAGCCTTGGAACCGAGTGGTATTTGGGTGACATAGTTAAATTCCTCTCAGTTTTGGAAGAGACTTGCAGGGGGTTGGAAATCTTTTCTCAAGTCCTGAGTGAGGAATACGCTAGCACAGTAATTAGGGCCCTGTTTTCCCCTGGAGTAGGCTTGTTATAAATTTACTAGCAAAGTTATTGTTTAAGTGAATAAATCTAGTGTGCATGGGAAAGCTGACAGATATTTCTCATTACACAGGTCTGTCAGTAGTTTACTATTTCAGAACCATTTCCTTCCAACTCTCCTTTATGATCTTGGATACGGAGAGCTTCTGTCAAAACACAGCTCTGCCCACACCCTTTACCCAAATTTACAACATTAGCTATGCTGTAATCCTCTGTCCAAACACTCGCTGGGCACTGCACTTCCATCCACACCCACTCCTGCGTTTGCGTGTTCGCCTCTTGAGCCACCCTAGAGCTCAGCAGTTTCATTTAAGTCCCTATTTGCACTATGCAATTTAGTCCAGGACCAAAGGTCTTGCACACAGAAAGCCAGGTGTGTCCATTTGGCAGGATTCAGGAACTGACGTGGTTTGGAGCTAGAATGGGAATTCCCAAATGAGCTAGACCTTGAGCTTGCAGTCGCAACACTGAAAAGCTCGGGCTCTAGCACGCTGCCCATGAGCTGCTCTGTATCTGTTCATACTATCACACTCGGTAGAGGCACTGACTATCAATCCCTGCTTCAGAGAATGTGCCCTCCTGGATCCAGCCCTCAAAAAAGTCCCAGTACTCAAGGAGGTTGTTGCTTCCATCCTACAGCGGAATGAGGATTTCTCCCTGCGCAAGCTATTGCAGCTGAAATCCCCGTGCATGCCAATACCAAGGCTGATATCTAGCACACTTGGCCCTGCAGTATTACATCTAACCTGTCAGAGCTCATTTTCAATCTCGTTATTCCGAGGGCTGGCGTGCTGCCAGCTCATCTCCGATGGCTCGGCAGCACGAGCTCCCCTGGGGTGCACTTTGTTTTCAGATGACTCTCTCCAGCCTTACACAACACAAAGCTCTGTCATAAAGCCTGCGCAGAGAGCAAGATTTCTGCACCGACTAGACACAAGCTAGTGGCATGCACATCTGGGTCTGAAAGTCTGTGCCAGCGTTGGTCTGCCTGCCCTTGTAAGCATCTCTGCTTGGTCTGACATTCCCGTATGTCGGCACGCTGAACAAATCAGAAAATAGCCTTCCTATAGAGGGAAAATCCTTTGTGGAAATACAAGCTTCTATTTTCACTCTCCCTGTATTGAACAGTAAGTAAATCTGCAGTAGGTCAAATCAGCTTAAGTTGCTTTTAAATGTGTTTTCCCTCCCCTTTCCACCCCCTAGACGTGAATCTTCCTTCTTTTCCTCCAAATATTCTACTAATTTTTCAGGATTCTGCACTTGTTCAGGGGTAAAGTCCCAAAACACTGGGGGTGCCCACCGTCTCAGGCATTTGCCCATACTCTCCCACATACCCTGCCACCCATAATTATCGAGCCTTGGGGCAGATCTCTGGATGATATTCTTGAATTGCTTATTAACCTTAGACAAAACCGAAACAATCTGCCATAGGAATATCAACAGATGTATCTTAACTACCCAAGGATGTTCAAGATACTGAAAAGTTGTTGTAATGAAGGAGGAGACATTACAAAAGATGGTAGCTAAGGTGCCATTCAAGAGTCAAAATGGCAGTCTCTCTTGCTGCTCTCGGCCGGGACCGTCCCCTCTGGGTTGCGGGTAGCCTCCCTCCCGCCAGCAGAGCGGGGCCGGCGCGCTGCGCCCTCGCAGAGGACCCCAGAATGGCAGGGGTTGGAAGGGACCTCTGGAGATCATCCCGTCCAACCCCCCTGCTCCAGCAGGCACACCCAGAGCAGGGGGCACAGCACTGCGTCCAGGAGGGGTTTGAATGTCTCCAGGGAAGGAGACTCCACAGCCCCTCTGGGCAGCCTGTTCCACTGCTCTGGCACCCTCACAGGAAAGAGGTTTTTCCTCATAGTCAGGTGGAACTTCCCATGTTCCAGCTTGTGCCCATTGCCCCTTGTCCTGTCATTGGGCACCACTGAAAAGAGCCCGACCCCCTTCAGATATTTATAAGCATTGCTAAGATCCCCCCTCAGGCTTCTCTTCTCCAGGCTACCTTTTCTTGTAGCCCATATTAATAGTAGTGAAGCGTGCAAGAAATATTGTACTTCTTTTACCTGTTCTTCCCGCCCCACTCTCTGCTGACCTGCTCTGCATGAACAGGCAGACATGCCATGTTGTATGTATCAGCACGCAACAAGCAGAAAGTTTTTCAGCTTCAGGTACCTTAAAAAGGAAAGAAGACAGAGTTTAGGGAAGTCAAGTCTGGAAGCACGCTGCATCCCCTCAAAACAGTTCAAAGAATATAATGTTTTCTTGCCTTGCTAGAAGCTTATGTAAATGGCATGTTAGCATTCCACCCTTGATAAGAAACATGCTCTTTTCTTGAAATGCAGTAGGAAGACCTACTTTCCATAAGTATCTAAAACGTGAAAGGCCTGAGAATACTAAAGTAGAGGAGCAGTTACGTATCTCACTAGCAGAGTATGCTTCGGGCTTCATTACATACCGAATACAAATGTAAAATATGCAATGCAGAATTTAAAAGGACATCTTCCTAAGATTATAGAATCCCTCCTTTATCAGATCCTGTACTGTGTTTCAGGTCTTGAACGGCCACAGTGTGGTGCACCTTCATGTTGGTTTGATGTCGGTTTGATAAGAGATGGTTTTAAATATCAAATCTGGGACTAGACATTAAGTTTCCTAGATTTCTAAGAGTTGAAAAACTTGACCTGGATTTTCGAAGAGCACCTCAGATGGGCTCTTAGCCTGAAAAATCAAGATAAGAGAGACCAAAAGAATGACCAGCAGGCTAAGACTCCTAATTACAACCCTGTAATCGATTTTGTCCGTAGCCTTAGGCAAGCTACTTCAGCACTTTGCAGAGTCTGACAGCTGAGGAGGAAGGAGCAACGAGCAGCAGTACAGAGGCTTTCTGATGCGTATTATAACTTGCTATTTCATGTGGATCAAATCGTTACCAAGCACTGATGAATTGGTTGAGTTTAAAGTACTACAGAAGTCTCAATATCCACTGTAAATCCCCTGCAATCCATTGTCTTCCTTAAGCAGCATGCTCAAGAGTAGAACTTATTCTGTGGTTGCTCTTTTCCTTCTCTTATAAATTAAACAAGAAAAAGCATGCCAAATGAACAGGGGTAAAAAAAAACCCACCAAAAACATACAAAAGCACACTATCAGCAGCGTCACTAAGCCCAGCCAAATTGCTAAAGACCTTCCAGAAGTAGTCAAAACTAAATCTATGCTTTGAAACAAGAATAAAATTGTTTAACCAGTTATTGATCCAGTCTCTTTAAATGATTTACTTCAACTATTCATCCTGATCCTGGCAGCAATAAACAAAAAAGAAATCATGTCTAGATTAAATGGTAACAGACATCCTGGAAGTTACTCCCCCCCATTCCAGTCCTTAGGAAAGGCTGCCATTGCATCCGTTTTCATCTTCTCGCCCTTTGCTCTCCCATCCCCGTTCCTTCGCACTAGCTACAGTACTGCTGAGCAGCACATCAGCCTCAGCGTGTGCCCTCACTCCCTCTGTAGCAAACGACATTTGTTGCAGAATTTATGTCTTCAACATCTTTAAAAGTAGAAAACTGAGGATGAGGAGCCGAGCTTCGCTTGTTTATGTTTTGTAACATTTTTAGTGGAACAAGACATCGAGAGGCATGCAAACAATTTTGACAAGCTTTCTTCTACTGCAGGTTACTGCTAACAAAAAGGCATTGAGGCACTGCACTGTCAGATTTAGATATTCTTCAGAACACATTTGTCCCCAGTACAGCAACACCACCAGCCCTGGGATTTACGTTTGCGCCATACCATGGTGCTGAAAGCCTCGGGGCTCAGCCCTGCTGATGATCCAGCAAAGACTATAGGGTAAGTTTCAAATACAGGAAAGATCCCAGAGCTTCTGAACACCAATCGCTCTGAAGTATCTCAATACTTGACTCACCATTTGCATAGACAGCACTAAGGTGTCTGGAGTATACAGAACAATCTTAGAGCTGTCGAAAAAGTAAGCCCTACTGAAAACTTTACATGCTCATGTACTTCTCAGTGGTGTGAATACACTTTTAAGCGCATTTGTCCTGCAATTGGCAAGTCTCCTTCTCTCCCAAAAATCAGTTTGTATTGAGATTGCTGTGAAGAGGATTAATGTGGTCATCTGAAGAACTGGGAACAAAGAAAACCCCAGAGATGGTCTCAGGTTTTCAGATGGAAACGTGGATAGCCTCACCTCCATGGTCTCTGTTTACACGTGGACGCCCACACGCGTGCACACATCTATCAGCCTGTTGGAGAACACTTAACTGCTTGACATGGCGAGGCTTGCAAATCCTAACTTTTTAACAAAACCCTCGGATGAACATACTGTTCAGATATGAGTCCAGCTGTTCTTACAGAACATTAATCACAAGATACTGACTTTTAGAGCAGGGACTTTGGAGATCACTCTTGGAGTGTGCAAACCACCTCAGAACCTACTGAATCACTAAAAGATTCGGACTGGTATTTTCAGATTCCTTGATTGCCTCCACTTACACCTAAGCATGACCTCATCCTCCTGTTACGAGACTCAGATATGGTGAATCATTATCAAAAATGTGCCCCTAGATGTCTGATATGGTCGTACACGGTGCAAAACACACTGATGCATCAGACCCTGGGGTAGAACACAGCTGGCTCTGTAGTGCTGGCATTTGAGTTACAGGGTAATGTTATTTTGGATTGGTTTTCTGAACTACAGTTTTGAACCCTATCTGAATATGAAATAATTAGATATTTAATATTTTGACATATCTGTGACCACCTTTCAGTAGTCTGTCTACAGTGACTGGAAAGATTTTGAATCTGCCTGCTGCCAAACATACCACTTGCCACTGCTTGGCCTTGCGCAGAATCTCTCCTAACACCTTGCTGTCCCCGTTTAAGACACCTTAAACAACAAGTCATTCCCACGGAGACCTGCTGCAAACAAGGACCTTCACTCACCAGTTCTGTACCAGCTTGGCCACCTTAGAAAATTCAGCTTCAAGAGAGAACAAGGCTTATTTGACAGTCACACAGACAGGTGGCATGCCACTGCTGGTTTTAGGCCATAAAAATCATTCTCTGCTGGAAAGTCTGCAACAACAGCTTCGAGCAGTCAGTTAACCTTACCAGGGCTCTGGGATATTCTTGAGGCTTTTTTGGAATGCTCATTGGTAACTATAATGGCTTGTACAATGCACATATGCCTGCTTTCCTTCTCTGCCTTGCTTTCTAAATGCTTATTTCTCAAAAGCAGGGGGATGCCAGCTAGGCAGAGTTCAACAACCATGTACGTTGTGCGCTGAAACACAAGTCTGAGAGGAAGGGGAAATAAATGTTCTGCATCTGCTGCCCTTCTTCAAGCCTTACCAAGAGTCTTAGCAAGCTAACAGGAGAGGATTCTTATTTCATTTAGTATGCCGTTGCATGTCACAAGATTATTCTCTACCATTGCAATCTCAAGTGCACTAACCATTGCCTTCCAGCATCAGGACCTTGTCAGGGAGATGATCCCCACCTAATGGATCTCATGAGTCTGCATTTTCACTTCGTATTTAACTTTCAATCTTTTATTGACCTACTGCTCCTTGCTATAACTTCTGGCTATGTAATTGCAATAAGAGCAGTAGTCTTATATTTAGTAGCAGCATATCTAGACACACAGTTTGCCTTGTGTTTGCTGTGTATAACACAATCTCAGACCATAACTTTAAACATTCCAGTAATTTTAAAACTTGATGCTAGCATATATAAATACTTTTTCATCCACAGAATTCAAAGCATCTCACAAATATATTATCACCATAACTATTTTTTCAGCAGAGAGGGTAATATTTAATGTACAGAGAAAAGATTCTTAATTAAATTCTTATATTAGAATTGAAGGAGATGACACAGCAGCAACCATCCAACTCTATGTTCTCGGAGAACAACATGGTTTCAGGACTCCACCTAAAAATTGTTCAGCAGCAACAAGAAACCAAGCTTCCAGCGCTGTGCAAGAAAAGTGGCAGCCAAATTAATTAAGTGACTTGTTCAAGATCATTCCCTAAATCAGTTTCGGTGCTGGGAGCCGAACATACTTTGCTTTCCTGCTGTTTACTTTATTCACTGACCCTAGTGGCTCCTCCACGGCTCCCACGAACAGCCTGTCTCTCCTTTGTCTTCATATCCTCCCAATTCTTTACTTTCTTGCCATATCCTCCCAGGTTCCCCTTAAGGCAAATGATGCATGTTGAGCAATTTTAACCACCTCTCCAAGTCATTCCATTCCATTTTTATTATCCCTCTGACTTATCACTTTAGCATGGAGGCAACAGAATTGAATGTAAATACTGTGACTCCAAGTTTTCTGCAATTTAGAAGGATAGGGACTTGGAGGCATCCTACCACTCCTCCGGTCTCTGGTGCAGGCAGCCCCCAGGGCGGGAACAGGCTGCATTCCCCCAGAGAGCATTCCTCCACCCGCACGCTCCCTCCGGGGCAGGCGTGTTCCCTCTGTCCTACGCTGCCTGACACAGCTCCTGTATTACCAAGATTACCAATGACTAGTTTCTGCATATTTTTGTCCCCCTGTACACTGAGCCCTCTGTTGCAGGAAGAAGTAACCCCAAATCAAAGCCAAAATCTCCCATATTAAGTATAAGACAGTCATGGAGATGAGCATGATTTCCTGCAGCTCTGTTGATGGTTTTAAAAATTAATTCATCTCAGTATATCAGCAAAGCTTGCTACCGAAACTGAGGAATGCATTCAGCTCCGTTCCATACAGGTTTTATTTTAGACTTAGACCTGAGAACGGAGCTGACCCAGAGCAGACAATTCAAATTCCCTTTCTATATGGACAAATTTCCTTCGGCTGTCATCGACAAGCCAGCCCAGCTGCAGATCCCAGAAATGATCTGTTCACAGATGCTTCATTATGACACCTGGGAAGAAACCAGCAGGAAGTTTACTACAATATTTTGTATCAGCTAGAAGCTACCCTTGCCTGTCATTCTCATGATAAGAGGAGACCTAGGAGGTTCAAATGCAAAAAAAATGGCTTCAGAGACTCACCAGCCTGCTGTATCCTGCAGTATATCCAGAGGCAACAAACCATGTCAAGCATGGAAGATGAGTTCAAAGTGTGCAAGAGGTGAAGAAAAATCAATACAGACAAACCTGTGTTAAGCAGCTACATAAGAGGTTAGCGAAGATCAGTACCTTAATAAAGAAAATCTTTTGAGAAACAGGAGAATGAATTGTATTTATTATTGTTCGCACTGTCTTTTGAGGCAGAGCTTGCCCAGCAGAGGTGCTGTATTTCCATAGATTTCCCCATAACGTCCGTGATCTATGAAACATCAAGTAGCTGCACTGATAAATTCTTTGACGGAGCTAGATTGGAAAGTTACCTTTGCAAAAGTAAATGCATGTAACTTGTGTAAAGCAGAAGAAAAAATTTAACAGTCTGTGATAGGGCAAGAAAAACAGCTCGGAGTAAGAACCTGTAAAAGCAGGTTGTGTTAGCAACAACCAAACTGGAGAGATTATGATAACATCTGCAAAGAATTTTTGCTGCCTGGGCAACCCTTCAAGCTCACGGTATCTTTGTGCAGAGCAGAGAGAGAGAGAGTGACTTCATGGATGTTTATGTGTTCATGGCAAAACAAAAGGGGAAGAGAGGAAGGAAACATTTTCCAGCTTCAGCAAGTTATATTGGAAAGGGACTACTGTGTTCCTTTAATAAAACCAAAAAAAAGCTGGTTTTACTCAGCTGCTAAAATCCTGTCTTAAATTTCAAAACCAGGGAATGATGTTATTTGTGGAGACAGAATCCCATTATCCTGCGTGTACACTTGCAAGAACCCGGCACCTCTGGAGCGAAGCGTGCCAGCTGTTTCACAAATGAACAGCAATTGCCACTGATGAAATTTTAGACAGTGCAACAGATATTAGAGCCTGGCTGACTGCCTCTTACAAGTCTCCTTCTTTGGGATATTCTTTCTTTCTTTCTTTCTCCCTGATGCAAACCACATTTCCATTAGACTCGGGAGACTAACTGTGATTTCAAACATACCAAGAGTGACAAAGCTTCCCCCAAACACAGGTACACGTAATGCGCTTTCAGCGTTTTCCAACCAGCAGACGTTTGCCTAATTTTATTCGGTCAAAATGTTTTTGCCTGTAAGTGCCTTGATGGACACTTTCTGCAGAAGAAATAACCCAGATTGAAGTCACCAATGCAAAACTACTGGAAGCCTCATCTGAGCCTTCCTCTCTTTTTAACATCAGTACAGAAACTTTCTTTATAAAAGCACCCAGGTTTCTGGCTCTGCTGCATCCAGCAGGTATCCACCAGCCCTGTGGCAAATCACCTAGTTTCAATTAAAACCAGAACAAAGCTATCCCACCTTTTGCTTAGACTTCAGTCCCCTTCCACTCTGTAAGATAGTTAGGGTGCACCAGTTATAAAAAAAAAATATTAAAATCCTCAAAACCAGCAGCGTTTCTTCTCCAGAAGGGAATTCACCATTCACTCCCAGCTTACTCTTTACTATTAGCCTTGCAACAGCATCCACTGAGCAGCTGGACAAGGTCTAAGCTGTGTGGTAAAAACCAGACAATACTGCTCACTACCCCGTTCACTACCCAGGGCCCGAGCGTGATGAGGTTCATTTTCTCTGCCCTGCTCCTTGGCTGCTCCGCACACGCCGGTGTCCCCCGGCTTCGCAGCTGCTCCTTGCAGCTGACGGATGAGGCCGTGCTGCAGGGCCGGTACCCCAGCCTGCCTCGCCGGGAGGCGGAGGGAGCGGCGCGTGGAGGTGGTGGGGGTACTTCACTGACACGTTTCCTCCAAGAAAGCACTCCTACAGCCTTTTTTCCTTTGCAAGGCTTTCCTTGTTTCACTCTTTGCAGTACGCTTTCCTCTAATTTTCAACAGGAAGAATCCGTTCCAGAAGCGCCTTTTATTTACTTCGCTCGGTGCGGTCCAAAATACAGTGCTAAAAAGCACCATTTCCCCTGTTTCACCTGGGCGCCTCACAGAAAACGCTGGCAGCGTACCAAACCCACGGAGAATTTCTAACAAGGCCGTATCCTGCTTTGCTTTACAGCAAAGACTACGGGAGTCCATACTCCCAGTGTAGAAAGCAGAAGAAATTCTGCATCATCTTGTTTTGAACCTGACAGAAGGAAGCGCGATACTTTCCTTTCCTCAGCTGCTTCTAAGATGAAATACTGACACTTTCCCACAGGACATAATCCCCCCTGAAATCCTGCTAAGGATTCTGGACTGACAGACATTAAGCCTCAGAGGAATTTCCACAGAGGCTCCATGCAAATGTTACAACACTAAAAAAGCCTGTTAATACTATAATAATGTGACACACCGGTACCAGGGCAATTACATACCAGAGCCCTGCATGGCGGTAAGTCCAAGACACTGTCCACCACTCTGACGCATGCGACTGAAGAAGAGTGAAGAAGGACAAACGTTTACACTGCTTTTGTGACCACGAAGACCAAATCCACGACCAAGTTCCTGAGAGATGGGTGTTCAAAGGAGACCAACTTCAACAAGCAGCTGAGACTAACGCGTTTTCCAGCGCTGGCTTTCTCCTGCTGTACCGACCTCTCTTCTTAAGTGAACCATGCAGCCTGCGCTCAGCTCTGTGC
Organism: Morus bassanus; assembly: GCA_031468815.1. Taxonomy (NCBI): domain Eukaryota; kingdom Metazoa; phylum Chordata; class Aves; order Suliformes; family Sulidae; genus Morus; species Morus bassanus. The sequence continues at coordinate 1,852,116 of CM062582.1, forward strand.
TGCTGCAGCTGCCCCACCACCAGTACCCGCGCTAGCGACTTAAAACAAGTCCAGCTACATCATTCTCTTCCCTTTAGATACACCTTGTTGCTTGAGGCACAAACATCTCAGCCCACATCTCTCTCACCACCGAGCAGCAACAGCCCGAGTCGATCTGTCATCTCTCTGTTGGCATCCTCTGGCACCGTGATGCGCACTCGCGGAAGAGGGCCAGCCCGGATGCATCGGGGGCTATTCGGGAGCGCAGCCTCCCTGCCGTAGCTCACACTGAGCTGGACCGAACCATCACTTACCCAGCCCCCTCATACGTTTCTTTTCCTGCCAGCATTAAAAGTGTCGGATTGGCATTTTCAGCGTGAGTCTGCCAAGATGAACTTGAACTACACACGCATCTGTCTTCTTCACATCAGCGTGAATCTTCTTTCATTGCTTCCAGGGTTGTTAATCCTTCTCCTCTGGGACTGCACCAGAACGGTCCTTTCTTCTTGAGGATAATCGGACTGTCAAACACAATTCTAGAAAGGACAGAACAGTTCCTTTCATTTTCCTTACTTCTTTATAATTAGGTATTCAGTCCCATTGGAGCAGAAAAAGGACAGACAAGAGTTCAAGGACGATTCTGGCATTTTTTAATGGCATTCATAGGTCACAGTTAATCAGAAGCCCATTTCAGAACTTAAAATTAAGAGGAATCCTAAAGATGAAGCTACCAATCATTAAAGGAAGGAACCAGAGCGGGTAGGAAAGAGAAGAAAAGTATTCACTCACAGTAAACCACTAACACAGAACTGTTCAGACAACCAGAAATGGGGGGCCCATAATGCATAAGGCAGCACCACAGGAGAACCTTCAGAGGGCCACAGGCTTATGGAAGGAACGGTTCCCTTCAGTGTCCTTCAGCCATAAGACTTGTATCCCACCAGCAACGTAAATCACAAAAGAACTAGACTAAAGTAGACAAAAGCAGGCACTTACATGAATCATTGCAATGCCTCACGATGTCTAGACACGAATGTAGCACAATACTCAGCATATCAGTGGCACGCATGTTCTGGTTGCCTTTGGAACAAGAAGAGAAGGAGGAAGGTATTTCCTGCTATGCCAATCTTTTTTCCCCCATCTACGCTGCGTATACAAACTCTGATGAAGTGCAGCCACTTCTGTGAAACACAGAACACAAAGCAACTGGTTTTTTTAACATGAGGGAGGGAGAACACAGGGGACTTCCAGTTTGACTGCATAAGACACCAAAACTAGATCTATCAAACAGCTCTGTCTACAGAAAGTGAAAGACCATAATTTACCATCTCACCTGAAAAACAATTTTCAGCAGTATAAGGATGCTAGCAGCAAAGTGTCTCACTGGTTTATTGGTAAATCACAAGGGAGCAACTTCAGCTGAAGCATCGATGCCAGGCAATGATTTCTACACAATCCTGTGCTCACAGCCTTGGAAAATTGCCTGGGTGTCCCAGCAGAATCAAACAAGATAACGAGAGAGTGATTCAAGTAATGAGTAATAACAAGGCCTGGAAAAGACTGCCTGCTTACAGACAAACATGGTATTTGCAGTAATTAATAAATGTGACAAGACAGAAAGGAGCTGATAGTAAAGTAAGCATGAGCAGGTTACAGTCGGATCTGATGCAGTTTAAAGTTTCCCCTCCCAATTTGGAAGTTCTGAATTTTATTTTTTTGATTTTTTTTTTTTTTTAAAGGTGAACTCAGATCTGCGTTCAGCTTTTCACTTCACTAGAGGTGAAGAAGATTTGGGGTTAGAATTTTTGGACTGAACCTACCACAGCTTCAAACAACGGCATTCAGTCTGACAAAATTCACCTACTCTACCGCATGAGAAAATATCCATTGCAGGGTGAGGTTAGATTGAATCCTCCCATAAGAAAAGTCATTTATTTTGAGAAGAGTTTCTCTCTAAGCAGGACATCAGAGTAGTCTAAGACTAGTTTTCTATTTTCATTGCCAGGGCAGTTTCAAAAATCCCATGTTCATTAGCAGTCCCTACTAGTCCCTGCAGGACCTGTCCCCAGACGTATGTGGGAGAATGAAATGTAGTACTGGCCCTGAGGAGCATTCCTGAACTTCATTTTTTATTATTACAATTCACCTAGAAACTTTTAACCACGACAAAGTCATCCCTGGGACAGACAACATATAAAATATCCTCAGAAAGGAATTCCCTGCTCCAAAGATGGTGTAACCTCATAAGTAAAGCATAAGAGAGGAATGAGAAATGATCTTTCAAGGCCACACAGCAGCTCAGCAACACGACTGGGATCCAAACCTGAGTTTTTCTGGCTCCCAGGCTATAATTCCATTGGCCAGATTGAAGGAAAGCAGCACAGATATTTTCACTCGCGTAATCTAAATGCACATCGCCCAGCTCACACCCTTCAGCATCAGTCAGTGAAATGAAGCATACCCCAAAATATACGCCGGCCCTCCCGCATCAATGTGGGAAGATGCACCTAACACGCTGGTTTCTCGATAGGCAGCTGTGGTGAAGAACAACCTGTGGGTTGAGGCTTGCTCGTCCCTCCACTTGGGGATGCTGAGGCCGCACGGAGCCAGCAGCACCAGCACTGCGCGCATCGCCTCGGCTCTGGGTGACACGGAGGAGAGGAGGGCACCGGGGGCTCTCCCGTCCTCTTTGTGTAACTACACAATCAGGCCACAGATTCCCCCTCTGTTTTTATCCTGGTGACAGAAGGTGAAAGCTTGCTATTCCCAGCCACATTTATTTATCACTTCATTCTGATCTCCATAGAAACAAGTCATGATATTACCGGCTGCAAAAGGGAGGTCGGGAGGTCTGCAGAAACTGCTGGGAGCCAGTGGCATAGAGCAGAACAAATGCTAAAACTAGAAAAGTGTAATTTCTCTGCAAAGAACAATGAAATAAGTGGCAGGAGAGTTGAAAAGCACTAAATGTGAGAGGCCTGAACTTAATACCACTTCAATTATTTAACAAGATTGTCTCGTCTACGTATTTGGATGAGTCTGATCAAACCTCAGGACTGCTGAGGTCGTCTCATCACCACTTACAGACAGTGCTGGCATATTGTATCTCTGCGCCCACTGGGCACCTTTGAATTGCTTTTTATCAGCCTTCTCTAGAAAATATGAACGAGGGGAAAAAAAACAAAGCCAGATGCTCAGAGCTGAGCTTGATCCTACAGAAATCAGTGACATCAGGTGAGTCCAGACTTGGCTCTAAACAAATAAACACAGATGACAGTAATAACACAGAAATATAAATAGTGAATGCATGCCGTGCAAGCCTGCATCTGGAGTCGGGGATAGTTTTGCTAGGGACCAGAGCCAGATCGTATGATTAGTTCAGCACCGTCAAACCCTCCTGAGCTATTTAAATCTCTAAATTGTGAAGAATGTGAAATGTCTTCCCTTATCCATTTTGTAAGCTCAAGAAATATTAAGTTAAAAAACATCTTTCAGACAAGGACCATAGGAGTCGGTAGGAGACATTGATGTCCCACCTCCAGTATTTTATGTTTCACTTACAGAACGACCATCACCCACTCCCCAGGATAAATGCATACAATGGTTAGCCTCTTCTACAGAAGGAGCTGATGGGAATGTCCCGATAGATCTGTCTTTGCACCCACCTGATATGCCTCACTTGTACCACGCGGTAACCACAAACGCAGCAATCTCGTAACTAAATTTCTTGACACAGCTTGTGTACATCTCAGACTGTACCCCAACTTCCGAAGCAAGCCTGGGAGAACTCTCTAGCAAGGATGGCACACAGCAGCCTGTTACTATTTATAAGAATCACAGGCTCTGTTTTCATGGCCAGAAAGAACCATTTGAATCATTTCATCCGACCTATAACAAAGAGCATAAACTATACCCTTGATACAACCTCTTGTCTGAGCTACCAAATAGAGTCTAGAAGGTGAGCCCAACCAAACACTCTGGTTCTAAGAAATAACTGCAATGCCTGGACAGGGTTTCCTGCAATTTATCACTGGCATAATTAAAATGAGAACCCTACCACCAGTCTTGCTTCAACTCAGATTATGTTACGCATTTCTCTGCCACGCTGAAGAGCAAAACAAGTTTTGTTCCCTGTGCACAGACTGTCATGAAGCCACTCATAATCTCTGCTTGCTAAATTCAGTATATTCAGTTTCTGGAGTCTTTTGGTAGAAGACCAAAAACCAATTGATGGAAAACTTTGCTCCTGTATTTCACAGAATAAACATATGGTAGTGGTGAGTATCTTAAATATGTATTTGTTCATTTTGCCTTTGCTTCAGACAGGCCATTCCCACTGCACTGAATTGCAAAGATTTTTCCACACGTATTTAGCAAACATCTGAATTCTCTGAGACAGAAAATTGTTAGTGATCTCACAGTAGACTGAAAAGACTCTGAATCTTTAATAATCAGGTCTTTAAGAAAGGATGTATTATTTCCTAGTACCGAAGTGCCGAGTTATTAAAAGTTTTCAGCTGCTACAAAGTCAGTACTGGTCCCAAAAGCTCACAGAAGGTGCCAGAGAGCCTTCCTAGAGGCTGCCTATAAGCCATGAATTTTATTTTATTTGTTTTACTTAATTTGGAATAACATGTAAGACTTGCAGGATGCATGTGTAGCATCAGTGCAAAGTGGCTTGTTTATTTGTTTTCTGGCCAAAAAGCAACAGGTGCTATTAGTGAGAATGTCTTGAATACAACGAATTGCAAATGAATTCTACCTCACAAAGAGTTTGGGGACAGATATTCAAAAAGCAGCTGTGATATATTTGCAAATTATGTGTAGGCATGCTTGTGAGCATCACCAGTACTTCCAACATATCCACGTGCAAACTGCTATAACTCTCGACATAAGGGGTTCGGCAGGTCCAGGTATCATACTGCCAGCAGCAGCTTTACGCAGACGCTGCCAGCAGCAGAGTATATATAGAGTTGTTTAAGCAGAAGTCACGGACTTGCTTTTGAAATTTTGGCCCAAAACGTAAATTGAAAAAGTCAATATCTTTAAGAATCTAAAATCTAGAATACTCAAAAGAACAACGGATCTGTTCTTCAGTTTACACAGAAGATGCTGTAGCAAGTATTCAATCTGAGTACATTATACCATGTGTATATGATCCAATGTACGTTCAGAGGACGTCATCCGTATGGGAAAGTCCTGCAGAGTTTAGTGAGAAATACAAACCTACTGACCATTTTAAATTATGCTCGAGAGTCCTGTGCCAGATGAGATTTACACCAGCTTTGTACCTCGTCTTTATCACACCAAACTGTACTACGCGCTCTTGGTGGAGGCAAGCCAATGAGGCTGTAACATAAATATGCCCAGAGGCAGCACATCCATATTGCCCTACCAAAAAGAAAGAACAAAGAAAGAAATCGGAACTAATTAGTACTGTAATGTGTCTGAGGCTAGATTTAGCATCATTCAACAACCACAGGCAGCAGAGGAATGAAGAAAAATGGAGCCAATTTGTGGCTCGGTATTTATTAGCATTTAGATAATATGCCCCATCCATCATATACAAGGCATGTTTCAAAAGTACCAGTGCTCCTGCGTCCTGAGTGCCCAGAACCCTTGTAAATCGCCTTCCTCGGTTCTTGCCGAGAATAAAACACATTCATCTGGATGCAACCGCTGGGGGAAGACATTTTTTTCTTGTGATGGAAATAAAGACTGATGATACAAAAAGGTCATAAAAGTAAGAGGCTGCAGATTAAGACAGAAGGAATCCACTTTTTCCCACTGACGTACATCTGTGATTTACAAGCTGCCAAGCACAGCCATGGGATTATGGGAATAAAATCCCGGTTGACGTTGACAGAGACAATTTGAAAGCATCTAAAAATCTTCAGCCAAGTTGGTTGCTCCATTACCCAGCTGTTATTTAGCAGGGCAAAGAAGGGGAACCCCAAGACTACAGAAAAGGGCCTGCAGAGGTTCCAGAAAGGAAAACATTAAAGAGGATAGCAAAAAAGTTTGATTCCTCTCTTCAGCCAGAAGATAAGTAACCATGGACAGCACCAGATTTAGAGAGGTCTGAAAAACAGATCCAATTCCAGATGTTGCAACCACCCACTCCTGCAAGCACTCCAGACAAGCAGTCTGGAATGAGTCTTGTATGTGCCATTTAAAGCACAGTTTAATTTCTACAGGGCCATCACTTTGCAGAGAATGGGTTCTTACCATCATTTACTGCTTAGCATAGAGAAGGAGATAGCGGCAGAGGTTCATGGCTTCAGCGCAGTCTTGGAAAGCACGTTGTTTTTCTCCATTTTTCAAGTTTATTCCCCAGGCACTCCAAGACCAGACTCACAGAAATCTCATCAATTTTTGACTCAATAAAACCCTAAGTAAGTGGCTGAAATTAAAGACACAGAAAATTAAACATACACTTAGGCACTTTGATAAATCAAGGCCTATAAAAATTAAACACCAAATGAATCTTTTCATGTAGATTTCTGGTTTGCTAAAGTTTTAATGAGTTTTGACCTTTCATCCCACTTCAGCATGGGAGACACATTAAAAAATCTTACATAATTTCCAGGAAAAATAACTTCTTGCCAACCTTTATTTAAGAAAATAAATTCTTCTGGGTCCTAAGTAGCTGTCAGCTTGAAAACAGTCAGGCTGTTCAGTATTTGAGCAGCCGTTAACTAAAAACAAACAAAAGAAAACAAAGCAACCCATTTTATAATGAGCATCTATCTGTAACGATAATAAATCATTAATGTTGGTTAATTTATTAACATAACAGTGACATTGGACTTGGTATTCCTAGCACAGGCACATAATGTCTCAAACTATTTATTTATTTGCATAATCTTTGACAGCACAGTCAGGTTAGATGATCCATTTCTGAGTAAAATGGCAATTCCTGGGCTGTTACCAGCGGATATAAGGACCAAATAATGGTGACAGAAGAATTAACTTACAAAACATATTTGACAAATACATGAACTTCAAACTCTCCAGTGGCTCGGGACTATAATGGGGAAGGAGGTTAGCAAATAGGAATGTTTTAATTCAGGAACGATGCCATGCAATTTATATCAGTGCCATACCACCACATATCCCAAAAACAATTAGGATATGCTGAATGAGCAGTGATGTTTACTGAGATTTCTGTGCTACCAAATACTGGGGATAAAGTATGTTTAAAATAGCAGGAAGTTGCAGTTCCATATAACTGTTTCTTTAAAGTTCAGCATCTCCCCTTTTTCTCCCCACCACATGCACTCACACTCATGTGACTATCATTTAAAGGCAGTAAAACAGCAGTGGGGCATCATATCTTCACGGGTTTCATTCCTTTGCACATCGAGCCCATAAATCACCTCACCACCACATTTTGAGTTCTTTAAAGGGATTTTAAATGTCAAAAATGTATCAGAGATAAACACTTCTGCATTCCTAGGCCCAAATCCGCTATGTCTTTCCACAGCCTTGGAAGAGGCAGAAATTAACCCAGAGCCTAACGAGGGGCTCAGGTCACACCTTCTTCCATCCTGCAAAGCAGATCTGGGTCTGACACCCCTCGTCCACTCGACTCCCCTCTCCGCCACCCCACAGCCCCAGGGCTCAGCCATGCAATGGCAGCTTCACCGCCCTGGGGCTACCTCTCTGCTAACACAGCGGGAAGTTCAGAAAAGTTTTCATTCTGCTCCAGCCCCCGGATCCCTAAAGCAAAGACACGGTATTCCCAGACCGCCAGCCCTAACAGACACCTCACTGACCCGCACACAGCTCCCGTTGTAGGCTCAGGGTGTCCTTTGAGCTTGGCTCTGGCTTTGACTCCCATCAGGAGCCCCGGGATCACGCTCTGCTGATTCTTAACAGCACAGCGGCACGCAGCCAGCCAGATCCCAGCCTGCATCCTCTGCCTCCTGCCCACACCACACCAGCCAGTTAGCGCAAGACAGACACCTGCAGCCAATTCCTCAGCCCTCCCCGGCGCGGGGCTGCTTCAAGGGCGAGATGGTGGCACTCCCATCATCTAACTGCTCCAGCCCAAACTGCCTTCAGAGAGGCTGAACTTTTCCGTCTCGCTGCTGACCCGAGGAGTGAAGGCTTGCACGAGCCTTGCAGTTTACAAAGGTCTCACCTCTGGGGTGGAACGTGCCAGTTGTTTAATAGTACATATAACAGCTTGAAAGAGGAAATGAAAGGAGAATCGTATACCCCAAATGGATCTGAGTCTTTGGACGGTGCAATACACCCTGGAATACAGCCAAGGCCCTGGACTTAAAAGACCCTTGCAAAATGTGCCACCTCATCTTTTAAGAAGTGCAGGAGATCGCTATCTTGATTGCCAGCATTATCCTAGCGACACCAGCTCCTCCCAGTACAGACAGCTGTTGCAGGGAATAAAGGTTGCTATCAGGTCTATCACCAGTGCTACTCCTTAAAGTCCACACTCAATGGTCTGGTATGAACTGGTATGACCCAGTCTAAATGACATAAATAATGTACAACCTGTAACGGTGTGGCAGTGATCCTCTCCTTCACTGGCCATCGTCCTATACAGTTGTGTTCCTGCCTGTTGGGTTATCCGAAAAACCCAGCCAAAATCATGGCTGAACTTTTACATCTTAAATTTGGTTCCTGGATAAAATTCCAGTTGACACTTGACAGCCTTGGGTCTTGCAACTTCTAGAGTAAAGTATGTGAGCATAAGTCTCCTGCTAAAACAAAAACTGAGCCTGACAGTAAAGGGCTTTCTTGGGGGATAAAAACCTCTCCAATTGCTCAGCTGCTGCCCCTCACGGCAGTTGACTGGAACGAAACCATGACAAAGACGGAATAGGGAGGAGAAGGCTGACTGATTTCTTCAGTCTAGTCCACAAACAGATACGGATGCAGTCACACCAAAAATAGGAAGTATACTCAAAGAAATATGAGAAATTAAACACACACAGGTATACACAGTGCTCACGAATAGGGAGGGGTATGCACGTAATGATATAGCCATACATATAGCTAACGTATGACCCTCTTCTCCAACCTCAGCCACGCCACATTATGGCACACCACAGGATTAAAATAAAATGGCTAGATGGCATTTCATGCGCTGTACTGGAACCCCAGCTCTGCACTGTCATCAAACCAATAGCTGGACTTTTTTTAAAGCCAGAAAGCCTCTGTGGAACCCAGGCAGCAGGCAAAACAGCTGAACCAGACAAATGACTAACAGCATGCCCACCGCCACTGACAGCCGATATTGGAGGGGGTATGTGGGAATGACAGATGAGTGCTCTTTTTCATTCTAAATACTCCTGAAAGCTCAATAAATTAGTAACATTATCCGTGGCAGCAGCAAGGTGTCACACATTCGCGGTGACTGGTACAGGCAGGTAAAAGTGTGTCCAGTGGCCGGTCTGACAGAGCACACGAGGAGGGGAGATGGCTGCTGCTGCCCTCACTGTTTCAGCTGATGCCCCACCTTCTTCGTGCCCTACCCTTTGCTTTTGCTCTTTCTGAATATATTTCTGCATTGTTACTGCTTCTGGCTCAACGTCTGCCTTCTGCTAATGTTTCTACTTTGGTGATTACACAGCCTTCGCGCCTGCACCTGTGGCTCCGGTCTCTCCACCTGCCCCTGGCTCCACACTAGCAGCCACCCACACCGCTGCAAGCGAGGAATGTGCGTCTTGGTGTGACAAGTCCTACAAGATGAGCGAAGTGCAAGAGGGAGGCAAAACTTTCAGGTTATCTGCCCCCGAGGAGTTTGATTTGTGCAAGACAGAACATGAAAAAGAGCATATGAATCTAAAGTGTTTTGCATTTTGTTTGAAAATGCTAAAACCTGTCACGGCCCCCACACTCGCTTACCCACGAGCTGCTTAGCTCATAAGTCCAGAGGCTATGGCTGCCTGCACAGTTACAAGGCAGGCTGAGCCTAAGGATCTCATTTGCTCTTTGATCCCTTCCTGAAAGACCCAAAGCCTTGGGCCCAGCCTGGACTATGTCAAAATGCTGTGAGGGCAGGTGGAATCGGCCATGCTCACCCGAGTGCTCAGCCTGGCCCACCTGCCCTGAGAGGAGGTCCCTGCTTTAAACACGTCCATCAACAGCTTGCACCCAAAGGCTCTCCCTCGGTACACCCCAAGTTTACCAAAAGCTGTGCTTAAGTGTAGGTTTGAGTGCAAACAGTGTGATACAAGGGGACTTTGGACTCAAGCACTGATGCAAGCTCACACCCAAAATATTGTATAGATTTACCTGTTGTCGCTGTTGTGAACCCAAGCCGAAATACATGAAAATCTTCTTTTTCCTTTATGATGAATATGCATAAATTTGTGTCTTCCTATGCAAAAAGTCACATCGTGGACACGTAATCATGAAAAAACACCGTATAACTTTACTGTAGACCTACAGAAATCTTGCACAATGAATCAGTTTTTCTAAAATTTAAGTAGTGCGCATCAAAGAAACCTGACAGGCGTCTCAGTTGAGTTCCTGGCTGGCACTGTCCTGTATGCCTGCTGCACGGCTGAGCCAACGTCAGGATCATAATATGCATCCTACTTCTATTTCTATTTCTGTTCAACAGGAGTTACAGACTATTATTTCAAGGAAGGTTCATGGTTCTTCCTGAATTATTGTATTTTTACCAGCACACAAGCAAAAGTGCATCTCATAGGAATGAGGCTGTGAAAAGAAAAGAGCATGAAAGGCTCCATTAGGGAACGCAAGAGCCATTCAAGGTCTTCCCAAGATTAACAGCATTTTTATGGAGATTTAGTCGCCCGCCTTTCTGCTGATGCTTTCAATAGGAAGCTGCAGTAACTTGACTTAAAATGAAATGAAGCTACTTATATGCACAAAGTTAACCAACCACTTAATTAGTTTCCTAGTCAGTCTTTTTTTGTAAAATGAAAGAGAGGGAGGCATTCATGTTCATTTGTCGCACAGTTGAACCCTTTTTTTTTTAAAGGAAGGATTGATACTTTGCTGTCTACTCAGAGGGAAGAGACCTGGTGTCTCTGTATGGAAGCATGCTGTCCTCTAAAAGAAATTTAATGTTCATCAAAATCACACCATATTTTAAAATGCCCCCCTGAGCACCTCATTTCTTAGCTAACAGCTGCTTGCGCTGTGGGTAGACAGAGCATATTCTTGCACCTCAGCACATTCCTTCCAGTGATGAAGTCACAAAGGAACAAGAGAGACATCAAGGGGAAAATGGAGGAAGACAACCCCTGTGCAGGGTCTTGCTTAAATGGAAATCAGTTGTCTCATATGCTTTGTTAAGAGATGGCATCCCCACCATTTTACACCTCTTCCTTTCCTGAGTTACCCTGTCTCTTATAATACACTCCACAGCTAAAACCAGCACTTCCCCTTCCCCAAGCACACCATCCCAAGGCTGATCACCCAGGGCATCAATAAATGCTTACACTCCGTAGACCTGTCAAATCTCTCGGGCTGGCTTCGCTCTTCGCTGTTTTTCTAGACTGTATCATCTTGAGAAATAACGATACCTAGGAGTTGTCTGGACATGGGTTTGGCTTTTGATGGAGGGGGGCCAAAATCCTGAAAAGCAGGGTTTGCATCGGAGCACAACTAGATTTGGGCTGCTTAACAGGTTAGGTTTAGACCTGTTACAGCTTTGTGCAATGCTATCCTTTCTGTATCAGATACAAGCATTCTGCTAATCATGCCAAAATCTTCTCTCATGAAATCAAATGACTTTACTATATCATGTCATCGGACAGTCTTAGCTGGGCAGATGAGTGAATGGCAGCTCTATGATTGTTTGAGGATGAAGCGCCTCACTGTAAGGACCTGTCCTAATGCTTTGTCAGGGTTAAGGGGCTGAAAGGCTGCAGTCGTGATTCTCGACAAGGAGAAGGAGACAAACGTGAGGCACTGCTTGGAACTCATTTCTCTCCTGAGGTCTCAGCTGTAGCTCTGGCAGGATGACAGTGGAGAGACACTTGCAGTGCGTGCAGACATTTCAAGAGCTGTGTCTGCTGCCTTAGATCAGGATAATACGTTGAGGTATGATTATGTTATTTCTGTTCTCAGAGGTGGAAGAATCAGGGTTTTTTAGAACCTCTATGGCTGTTCATCTTCAGTGCTTTCATTATGCATTTCAGTGCAAAGTGAAAAAACACTGATTTTCTCTGTTTTTTCCCCCTAGAAATATCCATAGTCATAGCAGGGAACTGTATGAAAATCACTTGTTTTTCCATGAACTACTGTAAGGACAGTGTGAACCAGGCTGCTTGCTTCCTAAGAAAGTACCAGCTTTAGAAGCCCCACACTGCATGAATTCCGACTTTACTATTTTTATCTGCCTTCTGATTAAGCTTTATCTTTAAGATATTCATGACTATCATTAATTACCAGATTCCCCTGCAAATATCTGGGAACGTATCTCAGGTCTGAGAGATTGCCCTAACACGGTCAGAGGGAAACATTCTTTTAAGATTTTTAAAGAGGAGCCTGGGGCAGCCCAGGAGCATGGAGGTCTCCCAAAATGTTCCACTAAGCAGGCAGAGGAATAAAAAACCTAAGAGGCCCTTGCCCACAGATTCCTAACCTTTCTTCTTTTATCTTTATCTTCCTTCATCATCCTGCTACTCTCTTGTATCTCCCCTGGATCATAAAAACTTCCAAACACATGGGTGGGAGGTAAGAAGCAAGAGGTATCTCCTCTTGCAGGCAAAGTGATGGGTAACCAGACTCTTACGCCCAGATCCGAATGCCGAAAGGTCTTAAACATGTCAAAATTAAGATCAGTGGTCTTGGATTAGTTTGACGAGAAGCAGATTTATAAAAAAGAAAAAGCACACAAGCAGAGGCTTAGGCTGAGAGCCCATTACATGCCTCAACTGGACAGCCTGATCCTTCTGCTGAGCTTACTGGAAGTACTTCTTACAGTGTAGCATGAAGAGAATAATCAGACACTAGTTAGGTTGAGATCTGGGTTACAGGTATGGCTATATGATGAAATGAGGATAAAATTAGGTAGTAACACTTACCCTGTAATTAAGGTTAAATGCTAATGGCATTCTCACGTGCATTGTGACTGCAGCCAAGCAGCACTCACTCCATGTCGGGCTACGGCAGGCTGCAATGGAGCAGCAGGTGCATTTTACATCGATGGCTGCCTGAAAGAAGACACCTTTAATTGCAAATAAAATCAAAAGTCGCCTCTCCTCTTTCTACTATTTTAAAGCACCATGTTAAGTCCTGCAAGAAGTATGTATGGGAAAAGTTTAACATATCTTTCGTGTCATGACTTGTGCTAGCTAAAGATAATAGACAGAAATGCCACATCCTTCTGTTCCCGTGCACCCGTGTGGTGGCAGATGCGTTCAGGCAGAGGGCTGATGCAGACGCCTGTGTCACTTTTCTGATAAGATCTGACAATATTAACGAGATTCAGGAACGACTCATCATGGTGAAAAATCAGAAATGGCTTCCTTTTACCTTTTCCTTGAGTCCTGACAGGAAAAATTGTGTGAGTGGCATATCAGAGGGGGAGGAGGAAAGAAAAAAAAAAAAAAGCCAGAGGGAAAAGCTAATTACAATGTGCAGCCAATTTGAAACACTTCTCTTGGATGGACTCGCTATCAACACCGTGATCAGTCATTTCACCTATCACATACTGCCTGATAATCACTGATATTCTGTTATTAAAATATTGCCATCTAGTATCTATTAATGCTCGTTAACGCTCCTTTAGAGGCTAGGAGAACCCTCCCCGTGATAGTATTTCCCCCTCTATCTGCATCTTCTTTTCTTCCTTTGTTTTGCTTCTGTAGTCAGACAAGAATCAAACAGTGAGAGTTTCTTGCTAACTCCTTTTGACATCTCTGATAAGGTTATCCGGGATCCTAATGGTACATCCTAAACTTAGAATCAAAAGCAGAAAATCACTAATGGGCTCCTGTGAGCAGTGGAGATTCTGTTCTTTTTAAGGCTTTAAAGCTCCCTGCCGTGGATTGAGCCAGTTTGGTCTTCTGACATGGAAAAGCTGTCAATCATCTCAGTCAGTGCCCTCACTAAGCAAGGCATTTCATAAGCCACATGACCCAACCAGTCAAGACACTGAGCAGGGAAAGGCAACAAGTGGCTTAGATCTGTATGGCGTTATTAGGGATAGAGACAGGAGCCTACATGCTCTCAGACATCAGCTGTTTTTTTCCCCTACTCTTCACCTTTGCCTGAAAGGGAATGTATCAACAAAGGAAAACTTCAGCAAGAGTTTAATCAAAGCTTCAGACAAAAAGGCTGGAAGTCGTCCATGTCTGTTAAAAGGCTGAGAAAACTTTAAGGTCTCTTGCCTGACAGAAGTAGCGCTCATTATATTATATTCTGGACTCATTATTAGGCTAAAATGAAGAGCCCATTTCTACAAAGTGCAGAGCTGGGAAGAGAAGAGAATGAGTCCCAACGTCTCTTCCATAAATCAGATGTCCTTGCTTGCCACTTGCTTTGTTACTCCACACACATGGCCTTTCCTCGCAGGTACACACGTTTTTCTATTTGCGTTCGGCTCTTTGCACAGTAAGGACACAGTCTGTTTCTCTTTGTCTGCAGAGATGATGATCAAACGAAAGGCAAAGTTGCTTCTGACAGAGTATCTGTAAGGATCAAAGGGAGATGGTTGGTTTTCTCAAGCTGGTGTTGAAGTAGAGAAAAAGAAGACAATCCTCAGACACAAGGCTGCTTTGACTTCTATTCCCACCCTTCAGCTGGGAGCGGCACTGGCCAACCACACCAAATGATGAGATTGAGCTTCCATTGCCATGAAGGCTACTGTCCAGAACAGTGGCTGTCTTCCACTTCGACTCAGGACTAGTATATATGACACAAGAAGTAGAACAGAATTGCAGCTATTCTGAAGGACTTAATGGACCTACTTAGTGGCAAAAGGAGGTATGTGCCCAGCCTCAGACCGGTGTGTACCGAACAAAGTTCCCAATCACATCTCATGCTGTGTGGGTCAATGTTCAGGACTGTCCTGTTCACATACTCATCAGAGTAGCATGCACAGTGGATACGAAGTGATTTCTGATGAGGAGCATTTTTACAGAGGGTATTCTTAAAAGCCTGTTGTTCTTGTTAGTCCTGATGGGGTGGCGGAGGAAAGTGGAAAATGAAGAGGCAGCTAATCTGAGAAATACTAAAATTGCAAGTAAAAAACTGCGAGGAAATAAAAGCTACAAGAACAACAACAAAAAAATTGTATCTTTTAGGGTTTGATGAACTCCTGCCTGTGACTCTGACTGAACCTATTTAAAGGATCACATTTCATCCCCGTATATGGATTTCCAAAGTTTGTTGGAGCTACTTCAGCTTACGCCATTTGTAAATATGGCTCATTGTGTCTGAAAGATTGGAAATGCCCAGCACAGAAGTTATTGCACAGCAAATTTCCTTATTATGAGCAAAGCTGGTTAATTGAGACCAGTATCTCTGAGCTCACCTACATGATGCAACCTTGCTAGTAAATAAAAGAAAGTCATACCTCTTCTGCTAGACTTGTGGAAATCTGTAGGATAGGTTGCATCCTATATGTTATGCACTCCGGTATTCCCTGCAGCCTTCTTCTGTAAGAGCAGTTCACCATAATGGAAAAAATGAGTGGGAAGCAATTGCCACATTCAGTTTGTGTGCTCTATTAAAAAAGTAAATTAATGATACATAAAGCTGGCAACAATACCTAACCTCAAGACAGAAGTCCTCTGGAAAAAGATGTGATCATGTAATTAAGGGGTATATCATAATATAAATGGGCAAAGGGGCTAATTAAATTAATAAAATCAACCTTCATTTTTCTAGTCTTTGATTGCAGGGTTCTTCAATTTGCAGCCTTTATAATATTAGTTTAATGTAACTTTTCGTGTACAATAAAGAGCTTTCTTATTAGCTGTGGCTTGTCTATTCTCTCACTTGCATGCCCGCCTGGATTGAGTCACAGTACAATGAGTCTCTTGCCTCCTGAAGTCATGTAATTATCTCAGGAACTTAAATTAAAAAATAGGACTCTTGTAAACCTCTCTGTTCTGAAGAAAAGTGTGAGTAGGCGAATCCAGAGTAACCAGCGTGTTTGTGTCTGTGAAGAGCCTGAAACAACAGTTTTGAGATACCAAATGTCGTGTGTGTCCTAATAGAAAACTAATTATTCCGACAACTCTTTCAACACCATCCCATTAGGGAACTCTGTCACCCCCGTGGATATTTATGGGAGTAAGTACTTGGAGAAATCTTGCCGATGACCCTAGCAGTTATTCCTTCTGTTTCTGCTAAAGATAAATCTCCTTGATCTTTCTGGGAGAATAAACGAACCCAATGCTCAGAAGCGCTTAGGTCCCTGCCTTAATCCCCTGGTTTGCTGTTCTGAGTCTGGATTTCCAGACGCCATCTGCTGATGTATGCCCTGGCTCCTTTGTCTTTGCCTCATGCTCTGTGGATATGAAGGGGCTGAGAAACGACTTCAGCTCCTGCATGTGAAGCGTGCCTATTTGCAAAAGAGGACACAGCTGACCGCAGTGAGCTTTGGTAGCTCCTAGGATAGTCCTCGGGAGTGTCAGAGGACACAGCAGCACCAAAGGCAAAGAACCACAGAAAGACAGGCTGCACATCAGAGACATGCAGTTATTTTTAAGCCATCTCTCACATATAGGCAGTTCATGTTTATGGAATATGGCACAGGAGAGATCTTAAAACCAAAGCATCTCTCCAGTTATGCATATCCAGGACAAACCTGAGGTGAACGATACCATCTAACTTCTTTCCAGAGCCATTTTAGTGGCAATGAGAGGAAACATTTCCTACAGAAACAGTTCATATCAAATTTATAAGCCTTCCCTTGGGGAGGAAACATCCATTTCCCCTTCTACCTGTCATTCTTCTTCGTTTATTGAATCAATAAGGCATGAAATTTGGCAGGCTTTAAGTTAAAAATGAGCTGTTGGTATCAAAGAGAGCCTGGATGGATGAAAAAATCAAACTGTTAGAATCTAGATTCAGTTAATAGGAATAAAAATAAATAGAAACAGAATCTAAATGTAAAATTAAGATTACATCACCACTGGCATTTAAGCTCATTTTCAAATACAGAATTAGAAACAGATTTAACTTGCTGAAACTTGCTGTGTGTTTATACAGATATAGATGCTTTGGGGGACACGGGTCCGAACGTTTTATCTGTAGCTTCTGCTCCCCAAAGAAGCCACAGCTGGAGATTCTTATTGGACAGGAAAGGAGGAAGAGGGATTATGCAGAGGGAGCAAATCCCTACGTTCTGGTCAAAAGGACAGCTAAGAGGTTAGAAGGACTATGATTAAGTTCTCGCTTCCCTGTCCTTTGTAAGTTGTAACACGACAGCCAGTATGTCTGAGTTACCTTGACCCTTCTGGATGGGGTCTGAATTTACCTACTGAGTTGCAGCTTCTGTGCTTCCAGTCTTTAATACAGGTCCTCCATCAGCTCAGATGAGAGAGTCCCATTACTGCCGTGCATTTACATCATGAAGTCCCATCTGTCCATGGATCTGTTGAGTGTAATTTCCCTGAAACTGTTATCAGGAGGCCACTGCTCTGTCTATGGGACAATCCTTTTTTAATCAAAGGCAGCCACTTCTGTCTGATGAGGCAGTTGGGTATCACACCGCCATGCCCTGCCTCCAGGGCTCACAGCCGATTTCTTGCTTGGCTTGCCTCTCTATAGCCTGAAAGTTCTTCCTCTCTTGCCTCTGGAGATCACTGTTCACATACATATGTTTTCCTGTTTACATAAGGAAAGAAATTGCTGGCAGTTACTCTAAGCTAATATTATCAGTAGGTCACAGCAGCTTTTCTGGGTGGCTTCAAGCCTCAAGGGTATTTTTCAAAGCTACCCGTCCCTATTCTGTGCTCTAACTTCCAACCTGATGAGTATAATTTTCCTCTACTCAAACATGAACTATTCTGTTCAACTACAAGCATGGGGTCCATCATTTAGATGAAGATGCAGTGATTACATTTGAGTCTGGTTCTTTTGAGCATGACTGTGTCCCACACTGCCTATTAAAGAGCAAAGTTTAACACTACTCTCACTCCCACTAATCCTTTTGTGTAATGTCACATTACGCATTCGCTTCTACAACTATTTTTGTAGCTCAGGGTCTTAACTTGCATCTTCCAGCTTCAACTGCCTTTGAAACTGCATTATGTTTAGCAGTGAAGACTTGTTCTTTCCTAACACACACGCACATGCACAGAATTAATTTTTTATCCCACTGAAATGACAAAACTTACACTTTTCTTTTCTTGGGGATACACCTTTGCTTGAGGAGTTTTCAAGTTTAGGCAGACATGGCATGAAAAGGGGAAGAATTTATCCCTCCAGTCACTGCTACTGTAGTAAGTCTGCAGACCAACCCTACACAGATCCTACAACTCTGTCAAATCCTTTTACTAGCCTTTATTCTGCCTGGATGGTTTTATTAGCATATTAGCACAAAGCCACGCTGTGATCAGCAGGAAGGTCTTGTTTATTGCTAGCTTGTTTGAAGACAAGCGGAGCATATAGTCCCAATGAGGTGGGATCTAACTATTACGGTTTTAATGAAAAACTATGATGATTTGATGTTGTATAAGGCATGGACAGCACATGTGAGAAATCAAGACCTTGGTGGCTGCACTGTTATTCATATAGAATCAATTTATTTTTTTGAAATACAGGACTAATTTCAATCAATCTCATATTCTGATCAATTATCTTTGAAATTGTACAGCTCACTCTGATGACTGGGGAATACCTATGTATAAGTTGTTGACCTCTACTGATACAGAGACTTGGTCCTAGCACCCCACAGCTGGTAATACCAGTCTTCAAGCTCATTCTTAAGAGCAGGAGATGTATTCCATTGCAGGGTTCACCTCAAATGGCAGATAGACATCAAGAGGTTTCCTACATTCACTGTTGTAAATGGATATGTTTCCTCTGGAGAAGTAATCTCGTTTGTGTTTGCTAGCTTCAGTAGAATTCACTCAACATCAAGCAGATTAAAGGTGAAAGCATATAATTTAATTCTAGCAGAGAAAAAGGTTAGGCTCCTAATTATTACGTGAGAAAGAGGATTGCAAAAAGAGGAAAGTAAACCAAAATGTAATTTTAGCATCAAATTTCTTTCCCAGCTGTCATCTCAAATCTTTGGGGTATGCATTAGCCATACAAACTCAAGGCACAATTTACAAACTGAAAATACACCTTCAGTACTATCTCTTAGAGCAAGACCTTAAAGCTGGTGCACGTGGATACCTCCATCCAGCACACTTACACAGAGTACCAACCTGCTCAATATCTTCTCTCGTCGCTTGTTCAAAGTGGCATTACCACCCATTTAGACTGTTAATCTCGCTCATCTTTCCACCTGTTGGGGCAGACTGGCCCTTCCTGTTCAGGACAGTTGGGGTGAAACTTCTCCGAGTTTACGATTCAGTGGCACTCTTCCCATTAGTAGATTTCTTCCGGCTTAAATGGCCTTTTGGCAGATCACAACATTTTGAGGACTGTCATGATATAAATCATAAAAAGCACAACTCTGATAACATTATTCAACAATTCCACTAATCTCATATGACAGTTTTGCCCAGCAGGACCTAGGTTTTTCAGGGAGACTGGAGGTTAAAACATTATTACGACAGATGACAAAGCAGGCTTTTAGAGATGCTTTGTTCAGCCCTTTTCTCCCTCCTTTGGTTACTTTTAGGAGCTCATGCCACCACATTAATCTTTCACAGACTTGGATCCCATGGGTCAAACCCCTTTGCTTATGAAAGGCTTCTACCTGGAAAACATCCCTTCATCTTGGGGAAAGCGAGTGTCTAACAGAAGAGTTATAGGAAATGATTCACCAGAGGAGCTCACAGCTTACTTCCAGCATCTTTGTCCAGATGCTTGTCTCAAGTAACCTATCTCCAGCAATGGAGCAGAGACAAATCCTTCAGAAGTCAAAACATTTTTTAATAATCTGCTTATTAAGACAAATCACATCTAAGCCCGAACCAGCAATAATGACCATGTGTTATCCTCAGGAGGAGGCTGTTCTGCTGGATGCCTCCTGCTGTGATCATCATCGTCCTTCACCACATCTTTTGATTTTGCTGCCTAATTTAACAGGTATATCTCTTTATCTCTCCAAGGAATAATGCTCGGGCCATTGAATTTTTTTGACTTATGGATACTGTGTATCACAGAGAGGAGCAAAATGATCACTCTGTGTCCCTGAATTCAGACCAACCTCTTTGGATATTGAGAGTTATACCATGACTGCAGATCAACAGCAGAAATGGTTAATAGGCTGGATTTATGGGCAGCTAATAGCTACGTAACCTAACAGTTAGTGAGGCAAGGGCTCATTGGTCATACATCATGGAACTGATAAATTATTTTTATAAAGGCAAGCAATAAAATTGATTTTCATATGGAATTTTTTCTGACTTTGATATTCCTAATGTCACTATCCCGAATCGCTTTGAGCTGGAAAGTCAAATTTTACAGATTTGGAAATAGCCACCGAACCATTTGTGATGACACGAAGGGAATCACTATCTGTTTAAAGTTCCTTTAGCATATATGGGTATAATTTAGTTTGTACCACAGCGATATAAATACAAAACTACTGAATCCCTAAAGATCCTAAAGAAAAACTACTTTTCCCAAATCCTAACCCTGGAGAGAGGAATAAACCATCGAATTTCAAGAAAGACTCCTGACAGATGAAGAAAGGCAAATTCATGCAAAGCAGACTTCAGAAAAATTTGAAAAAGCCAATAATGCTTCTTCCCTTTTGATGAAGAAAATTTGGAGCAACTATATTTAGATTCACAACCAGAAAACAACATTCTGTTTTCTGAAAAAGAACTGTGTCCATGAAGACTTACCTTAGGTCTAATGTAATACAGGGTCAATGTTGTTATTGGTTGTCTCTGATCTCCACCTCTCTGAATAGATCTTTTCTGACCAAGAATTCTATTGAAAGATCAGCTGAATGCTGCTTTCAGCCTGAAATCATTATCTTGTTGCAAAGGATCGGAGACCTCAAAACTGAAGATTTTTCCTTTCTTACACACCCACACCCACGCACACGCACACACGAATCCATCAGTTCTGATAGCGTAGGAAGCTTTTATCACTGGTGGGCTTCTCACTTCATTTGAGATCATTCAGTCCTTCCTTCCGTTTGTTTCCCTACGAATTGTCATTTCACTATGAAAGCGTGTCATCTTTGCAAAAGAAAGCTGTACGAGGCGTGAGATGGAAGGGAGTGAGTAGGGAAAAAGGTAAACCTCACTACGGTAAACAGCAACATCTGCATTCAGATTTAAGTGAACGGTGACACGAAGCAATTTAAATCTCAACTGTTGAGCCTGCACGATGCGTATTTAGCAACACAACAGGCACAGACCACCCCGGACGCTGCTGCAAACAGAGCCAACATCACTACAAGCCGGACTGCGCAGATGGGAGTGCACATTTCTGCAGGCGCTTTGGCGGACAGAATAAAGGCAGGCCCCGCAATCTGGAAAGCAGAAGCAGGCAAAAGCGCTGGGGACCTCTGCAAACACTTACAAGTCAATTTCACACAGACACTTAAGAAAGGCTTTGCCAGTTCCTTCAGACACTGAATCTTGGTGTTTGTCTCCTTTGCTTCTACATTAAAGCAAGAAGAAATGTTTTTCCATCCCCCACTGTAAATTCAGTAAATTACTAAGTGGCTTATGCGGCAATTGCGGCGTTATGTTCCAGCTGATTGCCGAGGAGGGGTCTGTGCCGCAGGCCACCCAGCTCCAGAGAGAGCCCTGCAGGCAAATTTGTAACGACACGCCTGGCGATGAGAGGCCCCGTGTCTCCTGAGTGCTGCGTGCCTGTTTGCTTTTAATGCTGAATAATTTGTCCAGGGAAGAAAGAGAAAGTTGAGAAGCCTCATTTTGTAGGAGCTCTCTGCAGCACTTGGTAACCTGTGAAATGCCTTGGTTTTGGAAACCAGGCTTCTACAAGCACGGATGATGATCTGTCAGACGCAGTTATCCCTTTGCAAGGTGCCTGACGTGCTCAGGTCCTGGGGAGTTCTAGGGAAGACAGGGAGAATTATGTAGCCTTAAACAAGGTGCCTCTTATATTCTAGGTATTTTGTGTCATTTTAGGTAATAAAGAGCTAAAGTTCAGTAAACAGAAAGACTCCATGGGCAGCTAAAGAAGATTTGAGATGACTGTCCCTTATTCTTACACACCTTAAACATTCAAATTATTTTGTCAGGACTGGGGCTGGTATCTCAGCTGCTAGGGTTTGAATCAAAATTCTGAAATGTGGGAAGAAGAGGGGAGAGGGGTCCTTGCCTCTCATTTGCAAGAAGCAAGAATGACAGAAGAAAAGGATGTTAATTTAGCATCTTACTGAAGGAAGGATAGCACACTGAAATTTAATCATGCTTGATATGGCAGATAGATTTTTTTTTTTACAGGAAAAGCTTAAACATTTCACAAAATACGCATTCTCTGTGATTATTTGTAAAGCGTCGTAGATGTGCTTGGCACTTTACTGATGGAAACATTGGCAGGTCTCTGCCTCAAAGACTCTATATAATTAGAGTATAGCAAGAGAAGATGATGGATAAGAGCGTACGGGAGGACAGGGATACAACAGTGAAAGATCATGAAGAGCTTTAGATATTCTTTTCTGTATTTTGGGGAGGGGATTATTTTCATTTTAACATGATATATTTTAAATCTAGGACTAAGAACTGATTGAACTTCAGATTTTTTTGCTCCACAAACTTTCTTCTGTCCCAAACTGGAACAGAACACTGAAGTTTTGAAATTCTTCATGAAATAAACACATGGAAGAAGGGTGATCTGGAAAGAGCCTCATTGAACTGCCTTACTTTCCTAGGTGGAAAAAATTATGAAAAAATTACATTCTGAAAAAAAATTACACTCTGACACAAAGAAGTGAAAAAACAGTCTAACATTGCCAGTGTGAAACACTCACGCGCACAGCACAAGGAGGTCCTGAAGGTCTGAATGTTTGCTTGTTGAAAGTTTTGTATAAGTAGATGTTCCTGTGAAGTGGTTTGGTGTGGCTAAATAGTTTATAATGGAAAATGGCTTTAGCAGAAATCTTTCAAGCAAATCCAACACTAAGACCGTGGAAGAATAAGGGGGTAGCAAAAAAAGAGAAAACACTGGACATCATAGGATAGTGGTTTTCATTAGAGGAAAAAATGGAGGAAAAAAGATTACTCCAGAGCAAGTACCCCTTGAGAGAGGCCAAGGGAGCCAGGAGAGCTCTGCTTTTTTCCAGTATTTGAAGCGGAGTTGTAACTGGAGCGACTCCCTTAGCAGATAAGAAAGCAAGGAACTGGCATGTGGGATATTATTATTGCAAAGGCAGTTCCATGAGAGTACTAGTGTGGTACTAAGCCCTCAGAAAACCCTCTGTGTGCAAGAGCTACGAGGGCTGGCACCTTTGAACAGGGCTGGGCACTCTGTATGACTGCCGTGGCACCAAGGGAGGCCAGATGCGAAGCAGGGGGGTTGGCATTTCACTGGCCCCTTGAAAACTGGAGAGGAGCAGAAATTCATTGGTTTTGTCATCAGAGGAGAGCCCAAATCAGAAATGCCAAACAGACTCCGCAGTGCAGTGCTGCATTTGGGGACGAGTGGGCCCGTCAGCTCATCCCCTGCTAAGAAGAATCTGACCCCAAATTCAGGGAGTCCCAGAATGCCTAAATCCAAGGGCTGCACACAGGATACTTGGTTCTCATCTTTCACTAAAATCTGTTTCCGATTTTTAAAACTAGCTAGGGGATTTCACTGAATGCTGCTACTCTCCTCAGCCTGTGCATACAGTACATTTCCCCCCATCCACTTCTCAAATGAGCTGGCTTGTCCTTCAGAGCCCAAAGTGTTGGGCACATGTCATTCCCTCTAAACTGGTCATATGAAGGGACATCTAAAACCTTATGCAGTCAGTCCTGAAAGGGATTTGAAAAATCAACAGGGAGACACATTTCTTTCAGATTCTAGCCCATTCTGGGATGTAAAAGAGAACAGTTGTGATGAATCCACGTGTCCTCTGGGAGCTGGACAGAGATCAGCTACTGACTTCCTAGAGGATACCACTGGCCTGGAGGCATTAACAACTTCTGATTCCCAGCAGCATGCAGGAAAACTGAGCAGGCAACAAATTTCTAGACCATTTCAAGTCTATTAATACAGTTCTGAAGCACACAGCTTTCCCTCAAACCCATAATTGTGATTTGGAAGTCTCTGGCTGTGTCTTGCACATCAGTGAGTCACTCTATATTTTCCTTCTGCCTAAGAAACAATCTGACTATGCAGGAATGAGAAAGGCAAAACAACTTTTGATCTTGCACCTAGATGCTCCGTAGAAAATAACCTGGGTTAAGCACTTACCTGATTTACACTTACAGGAATAAGCCCTTGGGTGGGCCAATGTCACTAGTGAGGAAGGGGAAAGGTGCCCGGTTCCAGGCAGCAAAGGCAGTTGTGCAGTCACACAAACACATCAGGTGGATCAGTAAATGCACCCTGCAACAGATAAATTAAACCCTTCCTAAATGAGATGAAAAGAACCTCCCCTTGGAGAATAAATACAGAATGGCTGTCAGGTACTAATGGGAGAAAATTGCAGTTGTACAGCAAATGCAAGAAATCATTTGAGAAAATATGTGGAGAAAGCTGAAGCAAGGGCGTGGAGAAAGGGAAAGAGTGTTTGGGCAATTGTAACAAACCCAGTCTTTTATAGAACTGTGCTCATTCTCTTTGCTCAGCATGCTAAATCTCTTAAATCTCCCCATTTTCCCTACTCTTCCCCTACCCTGTGGTCATCACTGTGGAAGTTCTGGCTGCAAGGGGAAGGAGTTGCTAACCACAGGACAGGAGAAGGACCTGGGAAAATATTTAGCTCCCTGGCTCTGGATAAAGCTAATGAAGACCTTCTAAAGCACAGAAAAAAAACATAGCTCTGAATAAAATATATGTTTTGCTACCTTTCATCCAGTGATCTCAAACCACTTTTTATCTACACATCAATACATTCAGCCTCATGACACCTCTGTAAAGGTAGGCAAGTCAAGCCACGAACAAAGCAGCACAC
This sequence comes from Morus bassanus, assembly GCA_031468815.1. Classification (NCBI taxonomy): domain Eukaryota; kingdom Metazoa; phylum Chordata; class Aves; order Suliformes; family Sulidae; genus Morus; species Morus bassanus. Next base: position 1,877,263 of record CM062582.1, read on the forward strand.
AGCAGTCACAAGCCCTGACACTCACCCTGTGCTGTAATCAGCCAGAGTGCCCCTTTCCCCAGCCTCAGGAGCACTAATGGAGTACCCGGAAACCTGGAAAGTGGCAACGAATTACTCTCAGCAGGGTAAACTGCACGTCTGAGGAGAAAGAATTGTGTACTGTGCCATTCATAATACAAACAGCATTGAGTCAAAGGTTGGCAGGCAGCTGTAATTAATATTATCTGTGCAATGCAAAGAGACCCAGAGAGTGCCAGGTGTCTCCTCTCAGCAACCACCTGTGAACAAGCAGGATATTGGTGCTGATATTAGGAGCCTTTCCCACGAACCAGAAAATAGCAAAGTTAAGAGGAAGGGGAAACGAGATAATCTTAAGGAGCATCAGTTAATAGTCTGATGCTATAGTGTGTCTCCAAGTGTGGAAGGTGTCAGTGACCAACAACCAAATTTGACCTTTTGGCATCTGCTAGCATTTAACATTCTTTCTGTAGAGGGCAGATAGCTGCTGTTTGTAAGGCCGAGAGGATGTGGTGAATGGTCCTCATGCCACCAAAGAAGTATAATCAGCACAAGATCTCCCACTGGGAGGCTGGGGTGTACCACCATTGGCAAAATTGGCAGTCGGATTTCTCATCAGGCCAAGGGCTCTTCCTCTACTGTTCTTATGTGTGCATAGGGAGGCACCTGTTGCCTTGGACACTTCCATTATTTTCCCTCTCTTTTGCCCTAAACACAGCAGAGCACCCTTTCGTATCTGGTCCACTGAGGACCATATCTCCTGGAAATGGCCCAGTCTCTGCTAAAAGTTCTACTGCCATTAAGCTGAATTCAAATCACCCATCTGCAGCCTTAAGCAGCGCCTACGTTAAAGAGAACAAATATGCTTCAGACTATATAATAAAGGAGAGAGGTAGGAGATCTTTTCAGATTGCTTATTATATCTGCCTTCCTCAAGTGTGCTTTCTGCCTTTCTCTGCTGACCGTAAGAAGACAAGGTCTGGTACTACAGGACAACTAGAGATCTGCACCCATCGGTGCAGCAGTGGGAGTAAGCCGCAGGCTTCCCTGCACCAGCCGAGAGCACCTTTTAATGCAGTGACTGCAAAATTGCTTTGCAGAGATTGGAAGAACCACAGAATACTACTTTACTGTCTCAGATAAAAGTGAACAGATCAAAACTGATAACGTTCTGCATATCTCACGCTACCGAGCTGGGTTCCTCCTTTGTGCTGCTTGAGTAAACAAGCTCTGTATAAAAGGCACATTTTGATACCACGCTGGTTTCCCCTACAACAAAGTGCTTGAAGATGAACCAAAAGACTTTTAACTTACCTCTCAATGTGTCTGCATTCTTTGTGTCTTGCTGTTGCTAACGTCTAAAGCAGTTCAGGGAGTGATTCTCCTTCCTCTGAAACTGTTGCTTTCAGTTCCGCTTATTTGCTCTGTGGATATAAAGATGTAATCCTGCTAATGGCCAGTTTCCAATGAGACTCACTGGAATTATTTACTTTTCTTAGGACCTTTGGAACAACTTTCACAAGCTTAAACTTCTACCTCCTCTTCTCTTCCCACTGAGCAATAACTTGCTAATGCATGACTAAAGAAAAATGCTTTTCACATGGGATCAGACTTAAAGGCCCTGGAGAGCAAAAGTATCGATCTTGTGAACTATCAGCACTCAGAATTTCTACCAACTACAGTAAGCAGTGCTCAGCACCTCTTGAGACCAGGCTCCAAGATTAATCAGCAACAGCAAGAAATCTCCTTACAAAAATGAGAATATCGTGCTCAGCTATCCTGGGGATGGAAAACACAAGTTCTGCAAATTCCATAACTGGACCTTCAATACAAGTAACCTATTCCTCGCCATTCACTGGCTTTTCCCCTTCTGTTAGGTCTTCTGAGTCACGACTGATTGAGCTTTGGCCTAAACTCCAAATCAATAAAGCTTCTACTATTTCTCTGTAGTCTAGTAAAGTTCAGATGTAGCAAAATAAAGTCAAATTCCTAGGACTGTTATTTTCTTCTGTTTAAAGAAGAAAAACCCCTATTTTAAACATGTCTGATTTCCCTTTCTCTGTGAAGAGCTGGTATTCTGCAGGACCTATGATATGAGGAAGTACCAAATGAACAAAAAATTTAACCTTATCTAGTTTCCCATCCTCCTTCTTCTGTGTTATTTCCATTAATCAGAAGTGAGTGGGAAGTGTAAATACTGGTTTAGCTACTGTTTCTACAATTTCCTGCAACCTTCGATAGCTTTTCCAGAGTGCAAGCTGTGCATCAATAGGCCTGACCTGCTTATTCTGGATGTGATCCTAAACTTTCCCAGAGCTCTAGAATATTCATCTCAGTGAGCAATGAAAATACTTTTCAAGGAATCAGTGAATAAAGGCACACAGTGAGTGTTCTCTTTTCTAGATGGGACTGATTGGTTCATGAATCTACTGGCTGCCGTCATACTTCTTCACTCACAGCTTCCAGTCAAGAGTCCCAGTTATACTGGCTCAGGCTTATTCTTTCCACATGCTCCTAGCATCCTTTAGGTGCAATAAGGGAGCCAGGATACACCTTTCTTCACAGGCGGCATCGCAAACACAGCAAGTACCATTCTAACCAACTATGGATGCATCACAACACTAACTTCAACTCCTTGCCCAACACCATCCTCTTCCAAGCTGGATGAGCATGTCCTGATGTAGCTAGAGCCATGCCCAAGCTGCAAAGCCCTCAGCCAGTTGTTGAAGCAGGTTTGATCCCATTAAAATCTTCTTTACACAAGTGGTCAAGCCACCCGTTGTTGCACTCATGCTACACTGTACATGGTTTATAACAGATGGGTCTTATTAGAGCCAGAAGCTACGTAGTGCATATTCGTAATATCCCTGCCTTGATACTTGTTAAAATCATTAATTCTAACTTTATGCAACAACAAATTAGGCAGGACAGCTGTGCTGGCAGCATAGTAATTTGTGTCAGCCCCCTATGGTCACACTGAAAAAAGTGATCTAGGAACGCATATGCCGAAAAAAGACAGTGATTTTCTATTGGCACATTTTAATGAAGGTATCATTAACATGGCCAGTGATTAGTATCATTTGGGTGGAACAAAAGGAGCAGCACTTCCGCTGCCTTTCATTCCTGTTGCCAGGATTCTGCAATCATATCTCAATAATGTCAATTTGCCAGCAAGCATTAGCGCTATTGAAAATGCCGCCCCATAACTCTTAAAGCACCTTGTATTTGGCTGTGTTCTTCAAGGGTGCAGCAATGAGAGGAAAATATGTATTACTGCTGATCAGATAATGAGACATTCCTGGATTATGACTGTCATTCCATGCTTCAGGCTTCAGCGGGTGCCATTTCACCATGTGCTTCTTTTTGTAAGCCAGCTGTTGGGAAGCAGAGAGGTCACTGACTATTATCAGCAAAATGCTAGCTGTTTCACTTCAAGTGCAAACCTATGCATGCTGCACAATCAGGCCTGTAACAGACATTGTCCACAGTGCAATCTGGACTGTCTGCTTCTCCGGAACAGGCTCCCAAATGCCCAAAATATCATACATCCACTCTACTGGTAAAAGAGCTTCACTGAAAAGGCAAATGGTGTCTTCAGCAATACCAAAGAATCACAGAATCCTAGAATCACAGAATCATTAAGGTTGGAAAAGACCTCCAGGATCATCAAGTCCAACCGTCAGCCCAACACCCCCCGGCCTCCTAAACCATGCCCTGAAGTGCCACGTCTACACAGTTTTTGAACACCCCCAGGGACGGTGACTCCAACACCGCTCTGGGCAGCCTGTTCCAGTGCCTGACCACTCTTTACACATGCTACAGAAACTCAGTGCAATTAATGATCTCAAATATACTGGGATAGTTATGCATCTACGTAAGTAGTCAGGTAATTTCATCAAACAGATACAAAAAGTTTTGTTTTCCTCTCATTTTAGCTGTGTAAATTAGGAGGGACTCTGTTGGATATGCACTGTTGTAAGCGTCTTGTGAAAGGAGAATGAAGCCCTGCAATTTTTCTTTACACATTTGCTGACATCGAAGAAATTCGTAACACCTTGCACCCAGCTGCCCTCTCTCCTGAATCCCCAGGCCCAGGATGCAGAAAGGGCTGTGGACCAGTGGTGGTGTTCTAGGAGGCTGTGACAGAAGGTTTCTAGCACCTTCTGGCCTGCAGCAATGTGTTCAGTCTTCAGCTTACCCTGGAGACACCCACAAAAACCAGGGTCACCAGGACTGGGCTGCATAATCCGACACGGGTCATTAGGAGTCAAGTCTCCCTATGGATCATCATATCCAGTCCTCTTACTCACAGGGTACACATGCAGTACGCAGTCTCGAAGGAGTTAACAATATCTGCTTTATTCTTGTTCTTCACAGATGACAGGGCATAAAACACCTTCCTTGCCCTGCAGCAACTCCATTTCTACACTAAAAATCCCAAAGCAACACCTTCAATGTACCAGAGGAAGACAGACATAAGCGGATGTTGCAAGTTTACTCGTATCTTGGGTGCCATATGCTGTACGGTAATATTTTTGGGCTTTTCGAAAAAGCGTTGGTTTTCTACTTTTTTAATGTGTGTGAGGAAGTGTCTACCACCAAGTAACGTTACTCCATTGAGCTAGAAGCAAGAGGTCCAAGTGTTCCTGGAGGATAAACATTTCGGTCTAGATGGGGTATTATATTGTATTATATCACTTGTTCTACTCCCCTGTGGTGCAACAGACACCCAGCACCCAGCTCTGCAACCACCTGATGGCACAACGTGAAAGATGTGCTGGAAGAAACCCGATGAGTTAAATCCCACTATAACCACGTCATTTTCCATTACCTTGAGTCCGATTCCAGACAGCACGATCACATGTACCGCAAAGTGACGAGCTGCGCTGCACTGTAGCCTAATGCAGAGTGACAAAAATACAAAACTCTCTTAAACAGATTTCAGGAAGTTGCTTGTTGGAAGGGTGAGTGGAGGAAGGTGGTAATTAGCAGATCTGCGGCTCACCATGGACTGCGTTCAGCTGTCACTCACCCACTCACGCGCTCCTGGGAACTTGCAGAAGACATTCCTGTCTCTTGGAGATAGCATGCCTCCATGTAATGTGCAAATGGGTATCTGTTAAGGAAACTCTTCCATTTCACTGTTCCTGCAAAAGCAGAGGACTCCTTGTCCCTAGCCAACCAACTCCAGATCTGCCCAGCATCAGGGGGGGATTTCTCCTCATAGTTATAAATCTGAATCCCAAGCGAAGGTCATGTCAGATTTCAACATCAGGATGCTGAGTGGTCCATGAAGAGTTAATGTCATGTCATCTGACAATTTTCTGCCGGACTGGTTTTCAATTCGTCATAGTTTGACTAAAGCCTTTATTTTTTTTACTAAATTTAGTACTAGTGAGAGAACTGTATATTTGGGTCTATCTCATCACTTATCTCTATTGTCCCAGTTATTCATAGAAGAGATGCAAATTACAGTAATTCAGGCTCTCTTCTTTGCCTTGCTAATCTTATATAGCTTAGATAACAAATGGTTCATTCCTCAAACTAAAGTGTGCGCTCTTACGTAGCTGTAGTCTTCTTTCCTAACATACGAAATGTTGGTTCACCTTCAGTGATGATGGAAGACCTGTGGTTTTTAAGGCTGTTTGAAACCTTCCAAACTTATCTGTTAAATACCAACAAGCAATCCCAGAACTTGAAAGACCCGTCTCCACCATCTACATCTGGATTCCCAGTTGAAAAGGGAGGCCTCAAAGTATTTTCTCATCTTTGAAATACCTATGTGCACATACAAGTACGCAGATACTGCCATGCAAACAGAATATTTATGAAAGTAACACACAGTTTTAGAGCATATTGTAGAGTTAAGTTTCAGTAAAAACTCTGTAAAGAATCTTCTTATGTGGTGCAAAGAGGAGTCCCATTTTTAATTACACGTTCTCTCTGCAGCAGTGATCCAGTGATTCAGACCCACAGATCTCCAGTCCCCTTTCATACTTTCTGATTTTCAACTAATAAGCAGGACAGTACACCTCATGGCTAGGAAAGCTTTTGTAGCTGGAGTAAATCTGAGAGTCAAAAGTGAACTAGCACGATATCTAGGTGCAATGGATGTTGTTGCAGTGTTACCAAAACTTGTGGCTCTAATCTGAAGTGTCATAACCTACATTATTCCTAAATTCCCAGCTCCCTGAATTAGAAAGAAATTTTAACAGTTGTAAAAGAAATCCCAAAACCATGAACTGAGAATTAATTAAAGGCTTGGAAATCATCAAAAAGATACAGGTGTATTTTTCAAAATCTAATGAATTTTAAGTTGGCCTCAAGGTTTGTGAAAGGCTGGTGCTACCGCGCTGCTATGGTGATATAAGGAGATGAAGGTTGCAGAGACTCAGCAGAGACCCTTTGAAGGGTACAACAGGTAAGGTGATGTTATTCCCACCTTATGCGAAAAGCAGGGAAAAGAAATCGAATAGTTTAATGCTCAATCTCCCTGCCGAGAGCAGGAGAGCAAGACAGCACCTACATGGGAACACTAGAGGGAGCAAAGACAAGAAATCAGATGAAGAGGAATGAAGGCAGGAAAGGAAAAGCCACACCAGTTTCTGAGACAGCTTTGAAGATGGCAGGGAGGGAAAGGAAGGGTTTGTGTTTCTTGTGCCCAAGCATTGTATCAAATTTACTGAGCATAGAAACAAAAGGATGGTCCTTTCTAAACGTGCATGACAGAAAGGGACCAGCTGGATTCTCATTTTGCACATATTATGAAGGATTCAGGTTCTTCAGGTCAAACTGAGTCCTTACTCGCAGACAGGTAAGCACTTACTGGGGATGGCTTTGCCCAGGTTCAGCTGCTCTTCTGGAAAGGCTGGATTCCAGCTCACTGCCCTGGTGCTGTGTCCTGAGGGCACGTAGGAATGGAAGAAAGCAGTAACGCATTTTGCTGTCTCTCAGGGAGCTGTGCAGACATGACTCATGGCCAGAAGACAGATCCATCCCATCTGGTTCTTCTCTTTCATCTTTGGACTGGAACTTCCTTAAACCACCCAAGCTAGTTTGAGGTTTTCTCACTAGTTTCCTCCAGTCAAAATACAAACGGCTATACATCCCAAGCATTCTTCTCTTTAAATAATGAGAATATGACAGAGCTGCTCTTTCCACAGTTTAATTCTCTCCCTCTAAAAGTTATTAGAAGTTATTAGCACTTCAGGAGTCATTTTACAGCTTTGTGCTTTGATCCTCTGCTTCCGCAAGTCAGTTCCCACTGAGCTGCTTCATAACTTGTTTAATAGTTAATTTGTTTGGACATCATGAAATGTATTAAGGCTCCAGGCTATGAGGACATGCCAATTACTGTGTCAAGTGATTTAATTTTGAGGGGGGCAGCAGGAAGCAGTAGTTCAAACCACTTAAAGGCTTGTGCCTCTTGCTGCTGAGAAATACGAAGAGAAACCGATCTGCTCGGAAAGCCTGCCGATTCAGGTTCAAAGAGGTGTACTTCTAGATCATTTATTTTGGGTGCTCAGCAGATGCTGAGACATGAACTGTGCATGTGACATACCAGCTTAAGCGGCTCTGTCATGATGAAGCCTGCCTTAGCTTCTAATAAAGCTTAAAACCACTACAACAGAAGGTTGGAAAAACAGCCTTCTGAGAAGTGGCATTTTGACAAGATTTTTTTAAAACATTAACTTTTGTTTGCTGGAGCTTTCCTTGCAAAGTACTGGGTCTGCAGCCCAATGCGCTGCAGTTTTATATAAAATTTCTCAGAGTCACTTATTATTTCAAAAATATTCTGAAAAAGTAGGTATCCAGACTTGTCTACTCTAGGTACGTTCTCCCGGCATTTAACAGATAAAGCCTTTGTAGAGGCCCTGCTCTTAGCTATACTTTATTACACTAATATAGTCTTGAATTATTATTATCAGTAGAAGTAATAATTACTAATAATGTAACATATTACATATTAACAGCTGTCTATTAGTTATACCCCACACCCTTTCAGGGCGGTGACACTTACACCAGCCAATTGTGTCCTTTTGTGGTAGCCTTAACCCAATTTCCCAACTGTCCAAAGGCTCCTTTTGCCTGTACTAATTCTACCTTTAGCAGAACGGTGCTGCAGCTTGGCGATATTAAAGTCAGCAAAACTCTCAAGTATAGATCCATTTTTCAGGTTTAAAATTGCATACGCTCGGGAATCCTCATAAGGTCAGCCCTGTACTAGCACCACTTTGTTGAGATAGGATTACAGTCTCCCTCACTGGCAAAGAGCTTCAAGGCAAATGCAACTGCACCAGTAAGGCTGTACTTTGCACAAATATAATAAAACTATCTGCTTGAGGAAAACACACACCACAAAAAGACGAGAATTGCTGACACATGGGCTTTGGCATCGCACATCTTTTCCTGTTCGTGAATGACACAGTTATTGGAAATCTCTACTGTGCAGACCTGACTTCAGCTACACCAGTAAACCCACTATTTTTCCGGCACAAATGCACCTATGTAAGAGATTCTACTGACAAAATTAAAAGGATAAAAAAATCATACCACAGAGAGACATGGTAGACAAATACCACTTTCAAGTTAGCTACACGTAACAGCTATACGAAAGACATTGACAGGTTTTGAGTGGAGAGTTCAGGCATCCAGAAAATACAGTGGCATCTGGTGTGTGGATCAGTAGGAACAAAGCTTTTCAGAAAAAACCAAATGGGAGATAAATGCTAGGGTCTGTGAAATGTAACAAGTGATTGATGCACAAATGAGCCAACAAAACTTTTCACAAGTTAACACCACTAGCACAGGTGTGAAGTCAGGGTTTTTTCCCCCCAAGGATGAGGAAACAGAATTGTGAGTACGCACGCTGAGACACCTGCAAACACATAAACTCAAAGGCTTATGCAGATATAAGGTACATACATCTAGCACGTGGGAATAAAAATCCATTAAAGCTCCATATCTAAACAGCAACAGGGAAGCTTCAGACCAACTGTTGGGGGAAAAAAACCCAAACAAACCAGAAATGGATCAAAAACTTGTCACACTTGCTGTGTTTCCCAGGGTGATAGGTACTGCTGTGGAAGGAGAACTGGCAATGTACTGCTGCAGCACGCTACACACCATGTAGCAGACCTGAAGGCAACTGGCCAGAAATTCTACTTTAACCGTGTTCATTTATCACACAGCAGAAAGAGCGTGTAGATTGAGGGTGGAAATCGAACTGGAATGCAGGATTCAGATGCCCTCCCATCACACTCTTACAAACACCCAGGCTTAGTCCAAACATTTTGTATTTGTAGCCCTGTTTCCTTAGGTAGTCGTCTGCATATGTCCATCTAGAACTGTCCCACTGACAATAACTTCTGAAGCCATTGGCCAATTCAAATCCAATTTCAGAAGGGCTCAGAGAAAATCATGTTTCATAGAAAAAAAAAGAGGCTGGATAGAGCAAAGAAACAGTAACAGTCTCCTTACAGCAACCTCTTATGGCAAAGGGGTTTTTGACTGAGAGAATGCAATCAGTGTCAGCTCATTTGCAATACACCTGACGACTCACATGAGTGGGGGGTGAAAATGCACCCTTTGTCTTAAAAAACTATCCACAGAAACGTGGTGTAAGATTATATTGTGGCTTAAATGACCTGGAGAACAAATACAGCACTGCTAACAGAACCTGATAAAACAGCAGTATGATCTCATCGTACACTTTAAATCTGTTTCTAAAGTCCCGTTTGGAGCCCCAAGCCAATACCGCTTCTACGGTGGTCAAATTCACCATTAATTCCACTTGCGCCTAGAAATAAGGCAGAATAGGGAACGTACTGTTAAGAACTACTGTGATGAAATGCTACTGGCAGAACCTGAAGCATGCAGCTCCCATTCAGAGCCTTTCTTGGTAACTTACAAGTACGTGTGATAGTTTCTTTTAAATACCTACTGAAATGAGGTAGAGAGCCCAGGATAACACCTCTTCCTCAGAAAGTCACTTTCTTTTATATATATATGTGCATATATCATAACAAGGTTGCCCATGCAATTTGTGAGTTTCCAAAACTCACCTCTCTGGCCATATTTTCTCTTCCCTCCAGCTGCAATTCCTATCCCAGGGTATGAACCAAACACTGAGTCTTCTGCAGCAATCAAGTATCGACTTCCAGAATCCCAGCTCCAAAGGCAAGAGATTAACTTCAGCAAAAGCACAGGAAACATCCCACACTGCTCAAAGAACACTTTAAAAAGCGTACGTATGTAGTATTTGTTACGCATAACGGACCAAGTTGAGCAATGATCACTCGGTTCTTATCCTATTCTAACAGAGAATGTCTCAATGATAGCACCATAGTCTTGACCGGTCTAAAGCTAGTTATGTTTCCAGGATATGTTATTGTAGATGATGAAACCCACACTAGAGGAAGATAAACCTTCAACCCAACAAATTTAGCTAGATGGTGGCAAAACATTCCTCCAGGCTCTTCCCGCTCCCAATCAACTTGTATTCCACTGTCAGGAGCAACCCTGGATGAGCTGTTTGACCACTGATCACCCATTATTAAATGGGAGATTCATTAAAAAACCTAAACCGCTAGTCATTGATTTTTATGCCTTACTACAGTATTATACCTAATGGTCTTTCTCAAGGAGTTAAATATATTGCCCTTTCTTTTGTGTCAAGATTATGAGATTAAGAGAAACTAATCAGTTTTCATTTATACTCTATGTACACTCTAAATAAACGAAACAGAATTACTGCAAGATTACAATTTCCTTAACTAAAGAGATGTCTTAAAATTTCATTTGCTTCAAATTAACTAAGTAAAACCCACAAGTTCCTATTTACTAGACCTGTTCCCTGTAGTCAAACATGCACCTGCTCACTTTAATGATTATCACCCATTTTTGGTATTTTGTCTTTATTTAGCACAGCAGAGCCTACACAGCTATCAGAGTGGGAGCGGGATTCTGTTCTGGCCCAAACACAAAGAACAGAGCAGTTAACCAAATTCTGATCACAGCTTCTCTCCTGCTGGTAACGTTTGAGCCCGCAGAGCTGTTTGACTCTCAGATCCCATGCTGAGCTTGCAGCTGGCAATTATGAAGAACCCCAACTTTCTATTTATGAAGTGAGAATACCGGATAGAGAAGCCACTGAGAAACCACAACCATGGAACCCCATCAAGTTACTGTTAGGATTACTCGCAGTCTAGAGCCACAACTCACCTCAAAGCGAATGTTTACATTCTGCTCCATAAAATACAGTGAGGAAAACAGTGGGAGGAATCTAGCAGGCCAAAAAAGATGACATTTGTGTAAATATCTGCCTCCAACCACTCAGTTCCTAACCTTGCAGGATTTCAAAGTCCATAACTTCTTTTAGCACACCAGCTGCTTCTCCTTCAGGAACGGTGACAGCAGGCAGTGTGAAAATGACATGACTTGGAGACAAACCAGTTTTATTTAAAAACAACATTTATATATATTGCACACAATATTCCAAGTTAAAAGAACATTATCCAAAATGCTAAGTCAAATATTCAAAAGTTAAGAAACCCCAGAATTAAGGTCGCCTATGCAATCTTAATTTGAATCTCTTGTGTTATGCAGTATGCTGCCGCCTTCAATTACACAATCACGCGCTATTTTTTCTGCAGGACCCTTGCCTCATTCGGTGTAGAGGGTGGATGATTCTCAATTAATGAGCAGCTATTCGATATTTGTTTTCTTCTTGTTGTTCAGTGTGCAGCCCATTTCTGATGGCTTGTCTCCACAGGGGGTTTCTCAGAAACAGTTGAACAACTCCCTGATTGACTGCTTTATTACAGAACAAGATCATTTCATCTCTGCTTAGTTTAACCCACTTTACTTCACAAACTCAGACTCTACTCTGAGTGCATATGATTAATTTATTCATGGCTTTTCTAAGGTTCACATTACTAATATATTTTTGATGAACTTACTGTCCCAACACTTCCATTTTATCGGGACTGACTGGTGAAACAATGATTAGAAAGTTTCTGCGTTGTAAAAGTATTCATTAATTTGGGATATCCAATTTAGAAAATGAAAGCATGCTTTCTGTAGAGTGCTTAGCATTATATGGTGCTTTAAATGCTGAAAACTCAGGTCCAGCTACAGCTCCAAGTATATGGTGCTGCTGCAGAACAGATATCGCCTCAAATTAAGTATCCAGAAAATGAGGAACATTCAGTTAATGAACACTTCAAAAAAGGTTTAATTTGCAGCAACTTGGCATTAGAACCTCAGTAGCAAAGGCAGAAATTAAATCAAGTTTTCCACGGCTGTATTTAGCTGCGTTAACAATAAGACCTAGTGATGTGGTTATCAACAGAATAAGCAGTGCAAGTGCACCCAGATCCATGGACCTGAAAGACTCAAGTGCCAGACCAGAAAGACAGGGGGAAGAGAGGGAGAAGCACCTACAGTTACCAGGATGAGGGGACTCATTACTCTCCTTCCATCAAATCCAATGTCAGACACACTCTTGTACGTCAGCTACCCTGTTGAGACCACCTCCTTTGCTCCTGCACTTTAAAATATTGTTTGGTATATATTTCCAAACTTCTGCAACCATTGAAGCTGTGTAGGAGAGTCAAAGACTTTTTCACAACATAGCCTGCAAGGTTTCCAGTTTATCACTGAACTAGTAAGCTTTATGTGGACCAGTGCAAGAAGGGATGAGACTCTTTGTCAGTGGGCTTCACTTGTTTTAGCTTGGAGGAAAGGAATGGCAAGGGGTCTCTGGTTCCATGCCAGATTGTGGAGGGGCATGTGTTCAGAAACTGTTGCCTACTTCCTTCAGGTCCCCTTCCTTTCCACCCATTCCATCCAGACTGTCTCTGCTCCAGTCCTGTCTTCGCCTCTGACTCTTCATCCTATTTTCCCATTTTCCTCACCAGACACTACCAGTGTCCACATTCCTGTTCTAGTCTCTGAAGTCACTCCCATACCAGCTCCTGGACCCAGCTGCTTCCCTCCCAGAGCCTCCCCAACCAGTTCCTCCCCCATCTTGGAGAAGCACAATCCCTAAATGACGTGCTCCTCTGGTAAAGCACATCTTTTCCACTTTCCCTGTATGTACTGGCTCCCCAACCTAATCACCCTTTGCAAAGTCCTTAACTGAATGCAGTGTTTTTTCTCTCTCACTCCCAGTCTCCTTGCTGGGTCAGTCCTGGGCTACCCTCACCTCACCTCTGAGTACAACTCAGCCTGCCAAAATCCAGAGTTACAAGTCCTAAAAGATCTCCTCTGATCCAGGCCACTGCATGGTCTGTGGGGATGAAATCTGCAGGTGCTTGGGCTTAAGGGTGGGCTGCCCACAAGGCTGCCCACATTGCTCCAGAAGACCTAGTTTCCTGAGCTTCCTGATATTGCCCAGAGGCAAGATTCCTCAGTTCCTAAATTCAGGTTCTCCCTTCAACTACCCTCTGAAGGAGACTCCCTCTGCCATGATTTGTAGAAAAGTAGCATGTTTATCCTCACAGGCTAACGTTAACTTTTCTGAGCAACTCATAGGCTCCACTGCACTTATAACTTGGCCAAATTCAGGTAAGTTTTAATAAAAAGAAAAAAAAAACCTACTAATGGCGACAAATTTCACCACTCCATCAGCTTTTAGTTCCACATTTCAGGACTACAAGCACTAATACCTTAGAAGGAAGGACTAACAGCTGACAAGAGCGTTATACGTTGGGCAAATTGTCACCAAACAATTGCAACTGAAAAACAGAGCTTAAGCAAAAAGCTTGAGGAAGCCTCAGGAACAGAAGAGTTAACTGATGATAATTAGTCACGTGATGTGAGGTCTTGCACTCAAATGGATGATGCTTTTCTGTTTGTACATCTGCCTCCAGGCATCAATGTACAGAACAGTATCGCCTCTGGCAGAAATCAGGAAAGCAGCAGGGTACAGTGCAGGGTACAAAGAAGCCCATGGTATGGCACAGAAGAATAAGGGACACTGACTTAGTGGGAATGAGAGTTAAGGGAGAAGAGGAGGTACACAGATCTTTTGGCATGGGAAGAGAGAGCAGAGATAGATGCGTGGGAAAGCAGAACACACAGGTTTTCTGGTTGCAGACTGCCCCTGAAGTATAAGAAGAGAGAATGGACTGGGAAGGTGGCGCACAGATTACTGTGGGCAGAAGCATCTAGCAGGAACAGCTAGTTCAGGTTTTAAAAGAAATTATGCAAGTGACTAGAAAACAAACACACAGCTGCTCCCCAAACACCTAAGAGAATTAAGGTGTTTTCAGCCTTCTTTGCACCTTCTTAAATCTGGACTCCTCTCAGGCTACAGCAGTGCAATCAGCACGACCACGAAAGCCCTGCATGCCCATCAGCACACAGCACCTTACACTGGAGACTGGCCGTGATTTAACAAGCTTTTCCAGTCTAAAATAAGCCAAAATGTTAACCCCATTCTGCATCCTAATACATTGATGTGATGGTAGAAGCAAGATAAGAAGGTGGAAAAGTGGAGTTCGTAGCAACCAGTTTACTCCCTTTTCTGGTGGTCCCATCCCAGGAAGCAGCTCTCTGCAGAAGAGCCCGGCTCCGATGCCTCCCAGATGGGCTTCCAGGCAATCCCCGCAGGACGGGGGCAGCCGCTTCGGTTTCCCTATTGAAAGAAAATGAGAAAGACTGTTAACCATAGGTCTGCCACCTGTTGAACAGGGCCTTTGTATGCTCCAAAAGCTGCTTTATTTCCATTACACTTACAAGAGTATGCACCTAGTTCATGAATGGGAGATATCGTCCAGAGACATGATCGGTGTTAAATTTAACTCGCTCTCTACATGAGGCAAGAGAGGCAACAAAAGAAAATCCAAGAAATGACAGAGATCTATTCTGGGGTTACTCGGGGTCATTTCAAAGAACATGTCAGCTTCTTTAACAGTTCTGACCTTTGCAATACAGCAGTGTAAAACAAGATGTACCTATCCTACGTGCATTGGAATGCTCTTACTGTATTTCATGTTTCCAGAATGTTCATTATTTGATTCAAGCTGCTTTGAGAAGATTTTTGATCTGGTAAAAAAACCACACTGGCTCTGCAGCCACTAGTGCTAGCACTAGAAATTTATGTAGATACCCACAGGAGGAGTTGACCTCGGTGGAAAAGTCTAGATTTATATTGCTGTTGCTGAACCAGAATTTATTCCTCACCTAGTAGACATGAAACCAGAACTGTTTCATGGTAAGAAAACAAGTGTTGTTATACGAGATCAAACATGTTGTCTATGTAGCCCAGTATTCTGACACTGGTCAGTCCCAGATGCTTTTAAAAATGCTTTTACACTTACAGAGAAAAATTAATACAAGAAATCTGCCCAGAAGGGAATTTCCTCTTTACGTGTGCTAAGTAGTGTGTGTCTTACAACCGGAGACCACAACAAAAACGTACTGACTGTAATTATGGATGCTCTCATTCCCACATGAACATTGACGCCTTTACTGAAATCTTTCAAGGCTTTCAACCTCAGTGCACGCTCACAGCAATGAATTCTACAGGAGGATAATGTGCTATGTACAGAAGCATTTCTTTCCATTAATATTCTCTGTAATGCCTTTCAATTTCACTGCATTTCTCCTTACTCTCAAAAAATGGCAGAGATTAATTAGGAATTTCTGACTTAGTTCCTCAAGTTTTATTTATTTTATATAGTCCTACCGTACCCCCTCCTGCCTGCCTTCTTTCTGGAATAAAGAATTCAGGGACTGTCAGTCCTCTTCAGGAGCCATTTCATAGATACCCATGTACCACACTAGTGGAAGTCTGATAATTCCCACCAACAATGCCTCTGAAACCTCAAAACTCATTCCATGTTTTACAATCGGGCTGCATTCAATTAAAATGAGCGATACTGATAGATGCAGCAGCAGTACTAGAGTAAGCCATTTTTACATTGTGTACTCATCCAGGAATAGACTGTTAACTGATTTTTTGATTAAGTAAATTTTATCTCTCCTAAAAAAATCAAACCTTCTGGTTAGGATTGAAGAGAAGAAGAAGAACACACAAGCACTGAAACTTTTTGCATAATGTGATTTCATTTCATTATGTTTGGCTATAAAGTCTGCTCTTCCCCTACAGTCAATATTTATAACTTTATCAAATGGAGAGGAATTTGATGGCCTGGCTTTGATGAGGAACTTTGCTTTTAACAATTCTTTTTTTAATGCATGCCTGCTCAATTTTAAATAAGGAAAGCCATAGTCCTTTCTCACTGCGCCAAGGTGAAATGGTGACCAGTTAGACACAATGGACTTGTTTCAATCTCTGCATAATGAGGATAGCCCCTTAACAACAATACAGGCATTGAAGGTAGAAGAGGTGAAAACATTACCTTGGGAGTAATCTCCTTGTATCACGTACCTACACTACAGCGGTATCTGACGTGCTTTAATTTGTCACTGTTTGTAGTTTAAACTTTTAAGAGAAAGGACAATCTGGAAGTATGAAAAATTACCAATTATAACATTTAAAATAGAAGCAGCAATGGAAATGTCAACAATCTGACTGGGACATCAGAGAGTTTTGCAATGATGAATAAGGAACATTTCACTGCAGACTGGGAGAGAAGTTTTGGGCCATTTTTCAAAGCTTGAAGAACTTCTCAAGGAGTTACAAACATTCATTTTTCTTCTAGCCCTTCAATTACTGTCAGAACATACCGTGGCCTTTCTAATGGTTCCCATGAACTTCGAATAGCATTCCTTGTCAAGAGACCATAAGCACAAAGATACTTTGGTCTAGGTCCTACTGAAATCAATAGGAATTGGGCATTTTTCTGCCACTGCTGATTTGGATCCATGGGCTTAACCATGATATCAAGTATTTACTGAACTACTGATTTTCTGGGAAGTACAAGTTTTCCTGGAGGAGACAGGGCTATGCCATATAAATACTGTTCCTGTAGTTGGCCAACAGTCTGCTGACACAGCCATAATCTTCAAACTGGCTGATACAGTTTCTGACCAGTTACAAGCCTTGAAACAGAGAAGATTCAGGAAATGGCAAATTTGAGAGTGTGAGAAATTTTACTGTATTAGTCATACTGGATTAAGAACAACAACGTGAAAAAAAGACTCTGTAGCATAAAAATATATTAGAACATTTTCAGACATTCCTTATTGGCTTACTTATGAGTTCACAGGCAAAATGTTGGGGAGAGTTAAATATAAATAAAAATGGAACAAAACCTCCCTCCCCTTGCACTAATACAAACTGGTAGAAATTTGTATTCCCAGGTCTTTGCATATGTATATGTATGCACATATATAAATATGTATGTGTACACACACATTATATATAGCTTTTTCAGTTGACGTAAGATACTGAAGTAAGAAGCTATGTATAAAAAGAAAAATAAAAAGAAGTTTTATGAAATGCATAAGACAGAAAACTTCAGTCAGTATGAAAAAAAGAACTTGGGGATGAAAATATAAATAAGGGCTAACCTGACCTGTAAAAGCTTTTGTTAAGCTTGTTATCCTCTCTTCCATTGCTAGCTGGCAACACAAAGAAATTAATAAAAAATAAAACCAAAGAAAATATCTCAAACTATACATACAGAGGAATGGGTGGCATCTCTGTTGAAAATCAGGCCTCTGCACACTTGAAATGGAACTAATACATAAAGGTCAGTCTCCAGGTAATAAAACCCAGGTTCTCTTCAAGACTAGCTCAGAAATACACCATTTTCAAGTTTAAAGCACAGGGGCAGGTTCTAGCTGCGTTTTCAGCATGTCTGTATCGTAGTAAAGATGTAAAGTGCTTTTTCTCCACTCCATTGATTTGCCCTATAAAAGAACCAATTGCAATTGCAATTCTTCTCCCCTCCAGCGTACGCAGCTGCACTTCCCTGATTCCTTTGAGAGATCTGCAGGAAGCCTGGAATAGGCATGGGTTACCCCTTTGCACCCCAGGCTGGGGAAATGACAGCAAGGAGCATAAAGCTATACTCCACAGGTAACAGGGCAGAGAACTGCATTGCACACCAAAGGACTCAGGCTACATATTTGGATCTATGCTAATGTGAAGGTTGCTTTTCTTGATGTGCTCTCCTGATTGATATCAACTCTAATCCAGAGGCACCTCATTAAGAAGTTGCCAAGAATCAACATTTTGACTGTTTCAGCCTTTAACTGCCAAAGCTGGTTAATTTTTCTGCAAACTGAAGGAAGGATAGTCACTCTGTAGGCAGGTGCAACTTGTTCGATGGCTGTTTGAGTAATTTTTGGGTGCACAGCAGACAAGCTCTCCTGTAGTTTTATACTAACTGGACACATCAGGCCTCTCATCTTTGTTGTGGCAATCCACCTGGTTACCGATTTCCCCTTCGTTTGGTATCATGTTTTAGGATGGAGCTCCTTCCGGGCAGGATGCTTCTGTAAGCAAAGGAACAAGATAGCCTACTTTTCAAGAGCTAATTTCTTTTAAAAAAGCGTGGACATGAGGAAGGTGGCAGAGGGTGGGATGTGACTTAAAAGCAGATGGAAATGCAGAAGAACAGTTGCTTAGCACCTATAAAAGTCAGGCCCACTTCTTCACAAGATATGTATGCATTTAGGTACCCATATTTAGCCATCTGCATTTGAGTTTTGGCCTCTAAATAACCTAAATCCATCACAGGCTTTTTGGAATGTGCAGTTGATTAAATAAACAAAGATATTAGAAGTCACGAGAATCATGCTGCGCTCCTGGCAGCAATCAGCTCTTCGGCACTCAGGGACAGCTTTTGTATTACCTATGCTCCTGTTGGGAGCTTTGCAATCTGTTAACGAATGGAGGACAGAGATCAGAAAAAGGCACTGTAGAAACTTAATTCCACAATGATTTCTCAGCCAGTGGGACAATAAGGGATCAGCCAGCAGCCTTCTTGCCTTTGTCTGAGCAAGAGATGCAAATTAAAGATTGGAGTCAGAGGCAATTATTCAACCTAGACTATTTTATGTGGGCATGTGTACGTTTTGGAATGGGTCTGTAGCTTCTATTTCTCTCGGACTGAATCGATACAACATGGCAGGACAGACACAGACAGCATTTCAGAAACATTTAAAAAAAAAAAGCCTGTAGAAATGCTAGATTGACAGCCAAGAAGAATGTGCTCAAAAGCACTTGGAAGCTGAAAACATTTCTTTTACATTCTACTCTATTTCTTACTCAATTAGGAAAACTCACCTGATAAAAGCAGCAAGAAATTACTGTGCTTAATGATACAGATAAGGGAAGAAAACAGAAGCATTTAATTCCCATAAACATCTCTTATCTTTGTCTCAGCCTGCTTTTTATGCCTGGATTACGCTAACACTATTAATCTTTGTGTCTGTGACTAACTCCCGGGTTTTTATGTTAGTGACCTGATTCTGCACTAACATGCTCCTCCCAGTTTCGTGAAGCTCCCCATGTGATCTGTTCTTCCCCCTAAATAAAGTTGAAAAATTTGGCTGGGATCAGTCGAGTGCTGCTGAGGTAGCGGGTGTGTGGAGCTAGTCCACCCTCCCCGCAGCTGCAGCACAAATAACGCGCCTGTTCAGCACTATCTGCCTCTCGGTTTTAAAGACCAAGGGGGGGTGCGACTGGCCAGTTAGCAAGGTCTCACGCTACCTCCATGGTCAGGCTTCAGCACGGGCTGCCAGCCTTGCCACTCCCTGATCACTCTCCCCTTTCGAAAGTAGCCCAGCGAGCCGAGGAAGATGTGGCCAGAGAAGGTGAGTACTGCATGGCTATGATGAATCCTTTGTGCGGAACCGGAGGCTCATTAGAAAGTGGAGGAGGGAGGGGGTAGTGATCGCAATTTTTTAAATGCACACAGTCAAAAGTCTCCTTTCCTTCCCCATAATGTGAAGGGCATGTGTGCCCCTTTCAGAGGGAATCTACCTAATGAGCTGATTTCCCAACAAAGCTCATTCTCCTGGCGCGGGGCGCAGAGCGCAGCAGCAAAGAGCCCAAGCATCGGAAACCGCCTGCTGCAGACGTGCGGTTTGTCCGGCTGGGCAGGCGGGTGCCTCATCGGCGCAGCTCAGAGGGCTGCTCCCGCTGCATCCTGCTCCAGCCCTCCGCAGCCTCCCAACCCGGGGGCACGGCACGGTGCGGTACGCGGTGCACGGGGCTGGCATGGCACCGGGCGTCGCAGCACCTGGTGTTCAGGGCTGGCACGGCACGGCTGGCACCCGGCGTGCAGGGTTGGCATGGCACGGCACCGCGATACCCGGCGTGCGGAGCTGGCACCTGGCATGAAAGGCTGGCACAGCATAGCACTGCACAGCGTGGTACCAGCATGCAGGCTGGCACGGCACAGCACTGCACCGGGCAGCGTGGTACAAGCGTGCGGGACTGGCACGGCACAGCACGGAGCAGAGCGGCATCCAGGGCTGCACTGGTCACCTCGCTGCTCCCCGGCCCAGGGTCATTCGTGGCCCCCACTGGGCCTGTCCAGCTCTAGGCGTGACCGTCCTCCCCTGGGTACCAGCAGCTTTCCACGCATACAACCACCACGCACCCACCCTTCGCAAAGACTGATGTTACATCCTCCCTCATAGCACAAAGGTGCGCCGAACGCCCCTACAAACACACCCTCCTCCTCTCACGCGACGTGCGTCGTCCTCTCTATCCCCAGCAGGGCCCCGGGGACCCCTCACCCTTTCGCGTTCATCATGCACTCGCTTCTCCACATGCATATAAGCGTCCCCCTCAGTTACCCATGTTACTCGTCCCCTTTGCTCACCCACAGAAGTAGCACACCCCTCGCCCCATGCATACACCTGGTCAGCACATCTTGCTACCTACCCCTCAACCCACAAAGGGGGGAAGGTGACATGCCCCTCATGCCCTTCCACCCACGGCCAAAGCAGTGCACAGGCACCTGCCGTGTAACCCGCTGATCTCTAACACGTTAGCTGATCTCAAATGCATTTCACATAACTTTTCCCATTTGGAATGTGATTTGGAGCTAAAAGGAAAGTCAATGCTGACCAGTAACCACTGAATGCTTAAAGAAAGTCTTTACTCCCTTCTCCCCCCTTGCCTACTCCTTTAGCCTCAGTGCTGGCACCAGCTTACTGCACACCAGTTCTACCCACTCCAGAGACGAGCTACCTGGGCTTTAAGACTGGGAGAGGAGGGCAGTGAGGAGGAAGGAAGGGTGCTTTGCTGCTTACCTAGAACTCTCAAATTAGAGAGAGACTGTCCTCAGTCCATGCTGTGGTGAAAGAAATGCGATCTTATTCCAGAAATGTACAGACACAAAGTAGCTGCATCTCAAATGACATTCATCACTCCCCCTCTCAGCCCCCTGCTCCCTCCCACCCTTTAACTTATTATTTTTCATGTGTAATTTCAAAGGTGAAATTCCCTGAATATGTTGTAGTCCTAGACTGTAACTATTCCCCAAGAACAGGCACACTGGCTGGAAGGAGAAGAGTTTTCTTTTTAAATGAGTTGGATAAATACTTGAACATTCAATCTTTTGCTCTTTGGCACATTTTAAAAAAAAAAAAGTTATCCCTGCGGGAGTTTCAATCTTGGCAGATTTTAGATCCAACAGAAAGGCTACAAAGCGTCCCCTCTGTAATTACTTTCCTTGCTAGCAGTAGGGAAGGAGAAAAAAGGAGAGATTAAAAAAGGGAGGGGGATACAAAAGCAGATCTTATTTGTTCACCCTTTCACAACCAATTAGCCCAGAATCAGAACCCTCCTTCACCTGCAAAGAAAATGAGAATTTAGTGAAAAGGCCACTGATTGTCTTAAGATCTGATCTTATGAAGGTTCTTAGGTTTTGGTTTTGTTCATTTGAATGGAGCTCTAAACAGCTTTCAGTTTTCGTTTATCCTATAACTCAAGAGAACAATTAAACATTCACTTGTACCTGGACTGGTAAGTACTTGTTCTGGCTCCAAAAAACATGTAACACAGAGCATTAGGACAACCTGATCCTAGAAACAGGCAAAAGGGAAAAATCACTGAGCAAGTTTAAGGATCAGTGTAGGCTAGGGAATTGTTTGCACTCCAGGATTTGTGTTTTCACAGAATAACATTTAAAATATAGACTAATAGGAAAATTCACAGGCTGCCTCTGTAATCACAGGATGTAATTGTCCCGATTCTGAAAGGCGTGTGGGAAGAACAGCATAGAATGTTGTGCAAAAGAAATGAATATGAACTTGAACATGAAATCAGCAAAACTTAACCATGAAAGACCATTTCAAAGGGAAAAAAGAATCCACATTTTATGGGGTACATTTTTTAGCTGATGATATAAGATTGTTCCTTTAGTAGGAAAGACAAAGAATGGCTGATCAGGAAAATCCACCCTCTGAAAAGAGGAATATTGTGTGCTGTTCTGAGAAAAAACAATCTCAACATAGTTTTTAAAATGCAGCAAAGCCTATTTCGAAGTGAACATATTGAAGGAACAAATCTGTTCAACTGCTTAGAGAACAGCGCTTTGATACAGCATTGTTTTCCAAGTTTAAAAGAAAAGGGAAAAAATGCAAACCTTTCCCCAAATATGAGCACATGAAAGGAATAACACTCTATGTCTCTTCCTAACGTGTTTTATTACAGCATGCCTAAGCCTCAGTCAGCACACCTATGGGGAGCATTTAATATACAGTTTCAAAGTCACCCTAAAAATGTCATACAAGGATTTCATTGATCAGGACAATAAACTTTCTTCACACCACTATATAGACAAGAAGGCTAAAATATGTACCACAGGTAGGAGGGAATTCGTCAGGCATTCAGTCCGTAACATGACTTACATGAAGTTTGTTCCTGGTAACAGGCACCAGCAACTTCCATAAGGATTTGGACTTTGTACAGAGAGAAAAAAAATAGTATTTGCCAAAACATGCAGTTAAAAGAAGGCTGTAATCACACCTAAAAAGCTGCTGGTGTTTATCAAATTACAGTTATACCAAATTTACCAAATTATACCAAATTAACATGTTATACTATCATGAGAAGTCACCAATAAAATCAGTGGGATGAATATCAATTTCAGAGAGAATCTAAAGCTACAACACAACAGGTCTGTTGCTTCAATTGCTCTACACTTCAGGGATTACTTAATTAAAATTAAAACCTTAAAAACCAGAATTAGCTCCATATGGGTTCTCTGTCAACTAAATGCCCAGGAAAACAGTATGTTACATTTATGGTCCATGCTAAGCACAGACACCTGCCCACACGAGTTCTTCTGGAACATAAAAGCAGATGTCCTGAGCAGTCGCACAGCCTGCAACTTCCATCCGAATCAACCGAAGCTGTTTTGCTCAGCATTTCTCAGTGCAGAGGTAAGATGGTATCAGGTTCTGCTCTAAAATTACTTGCCTTTATCGTACACAGACCGTCCCTCAAAGTTATGCAAGCCCATTGCAGCTTTAAGGAGAATCAGGATCCCACTAGATACTGTTCCTTTTATAGGAACAAGACTGAACTTTCTGTTGGCTCACGGATCTGACCGATGCTGGAATGAGTTATTACAAGTGCTTCCAAAACTTGCAGTCTTTTCCTCCTCTTGCATAAGAGAGAAGAAAACCTCAAGTATAATGAAGGCAGAACAGCTGAACAACTGCTAAAAGCAGAGTTTTCTTGCTCACTAGGATAAAAATAGTATAAAACATTCCGAGAGACGAAGGCTAGAATCTCATACACTTATTTAAAAGATTAATGGACTTGCATAAATCTTTATCTAAGTTGCCAGTTATGTCACTGGATGTAATCGCACGGGTTTTATGCAAATTAAGTTTCTAGGGATGACTATATGTAAAAATCTAATATAGAACATTTTTTCTATTTTGTTTTGAGATTAACATCACGGAAGACAAAGACAGAAAGAGGTTGGTTGATTTTAGGACTTCTCAGATAAATCTACGGTGTTTAACACCTACAAACCTGATGACACTACAAACACACCTAAAGCATCCTTCTGTAACAACCTGACATTTATCATTTAAGCTCATACCCCCAAGCACACAGAACCTATCAGAAAGTACGAAGTCTAACTGGCTCTCAGCTGAAAGCTGAGCAGCACTTTGTCGACTTGAAACCTTAAGATTTCCAAAAGTATTTTAAGCATCCAAAGCTAAAGACAGATGTGCATTAGTATGTACATGGATTTTGAAAATGGCAAGGGCGGTCTTATCTATATATTTAAAATACCCCTAAAATCTGGCCCTTTGTTCTCACATGAGGTTACAGAAGATGCAGTGAAAAACAAGCAGCAAGGCTAAAACAACTCACTACGTGCTTTTTGAGGCCTTTCCTGCCTTCTCTCCTTCTCCCATTCCTTCCTCCTTTCCCTCCCTCCTCCCTGTCCCCGCTTTCATTTGCTCTCGCTCCCACTCTGGCTTTCATCTGCAATTCTGTACACAAGTGTATTAGTAGATGCCTTGCTACACTAGCTCTGGAGGAGGAGAAAAGAATCATTTACATATCAGGTTTACAACATGATGGACACACTTCATACAAGTGTTTTTACATCAAAAAGATGCAAATGTAAAGAACAGAGGCACATTCTTCCATAATGCAGTAAAAGTGGAAGAGACAATTTGAAAGGCAGCAGGGAGATTTACAAGCAAGCTGAAGGCAGAAGGCAAGCAAGCTTGAAACTATATTAAAAAGCCGATATATATTTAAGATTATATAAAAGCTAGAAGTAATTCAATATTTGAAGATGCACAGTGTATGGATGGATGAGCACATGAGACGCACACACAGATAGAAACCAAAGATTCTCCTACTACTGACATCAGAGATCTTTTATATTAATTCACAGGGAGCAGGTTTATAGTTTCGTGTCAGTCATCTTTTCTTTGGAAAGACGTTTTTGTGTTCATTTGAGAACAGTATTATACATTTTTCTCACTTACTGCTGGTTTACATGTCCTTATCAACCATTTTTACTCAATCAATATCATCGGGAAGTCAAAGGAAGTCAGGTATGAACAATCAACTTCCTATTAAAACAACAAAACTGCAGTAGCTCACGTATAATTTCTGGCCTTCATCCTTCCAACGAAGCTGAAGATTTCAGACATTCACCAAACTCGGTCCTTCCTTTACCTGAAACACAGAATCAGAAAACAGAGTTATCCTAACAATAAAAAACCCCAAACTATAGCTAATTAAAACTTCACACAGGTCTGGTCTCCCCCCTGACATTTTGACTATTTTTTTTTTTTTTTACGGATTTAATACAAATCATCATTACTGTTTTTAACTGATAACATCATTATTACCAAGTCACTAGCAAATAGAGCAAGTTTTGCCCTTATAAAAAGGGAGGAGTCTCAATGAAATCAAAAAGCTGTTGATCAACATTCTTATCTCTTTTCAGTAATTCAGTATTTGACAGATGCCAATAACCTGAATTAATATTTGAGACACTGATTTTTGTTACTGTAATTTCCTTTGTTCCTCTCATACAAATTGCATCCAACCTGCTCTTACTTTCCACACTCGAAAACTACAAAAAACCTCAAAAACATATTTTCCTCTAGTTTGTTGGAGTACTCAGAGGCACAGGGGTCAAGCTTGAAGAACAAAAGGAAAGGCAATGCCTGTCCTAAGGGTATTCCAAAACAAGGAGCAGATTTTGTCCTCCCCATCTTACACTGAGTTGTACTTTACTTTGAACATTAGCTTGCTAAAACAGAAAGATATGAAAACAAGAGCCACGGTAGCAAAGTCCATCTCTAGGCAAGGACATGTACTACATCAATAGCCTGTGCTTATGTAAGTATCAAACTAAAGCATTACTATTTCATTAAAAGATTTAGAAATGTATTCAGCTTGCAGATATTCTAATATGCTTTCATGAAAAGTTTCTTCCAACAAATCAGTATCTCCAGGAAAAAAAAAAGAATCCAATTATTTTCAGAAATACCTGAACCTTTCTAATATATTTTATTAAATGTTAATGGGAACTGAACATGCACAGTCCTGAGATACTAGTTTGCATGTTCATAATGCTCAGACAAAATACACTGAAGACTTATGACTCACACAAAAACAACAAAACAATGTAAGAGTAATTTATTCTCTACTGTTAGTTGGACAGTGAAGAATATTTGGGGCTTTTTAATGAAAAGTTTCCTCAGGAGAATGTGTTGACATTGAAACTTCAGTAGATGGAACCTGACTCAACTTGGAATGTGTGCTTTGTGTGTGTACAAGCATGTACTTAACCCAATGATTACAGATAACATGAACAGTCTTCTCGAAACTTAAGCAGAGTACTAGAGGTCCAACTCTTTCTCAAAAACAGAAATCTCAGTAGGACGTTGCAATATGAGCTGATGCTAAGACATTTACCTCTACTACTGCTGTGGTCTCACCAGCGCTGAGTAGAGGTGAATAATCACTTCCCTCAACTTGCTGACAATACTCTAATGCAGGCGAGGATGCCACCAGACTTTACAACAAGAGCACAATGCTGGCTCATGTTCAGCTGGGCTCCCAGGTCCTTCTCTGCAAAGCTTTTTTCCAGCCAGCTGGCCCCCAGCATGCACTTGTGCATGAGGCTCTTCCTCTCCAGGGACAGGTCTTTGCATTCCCCCTTGTGGAACTTCACGAGGTTCCTCTCTGTCCACTTCTCCAGCCTGTTGAGGCCCTTCTGAATGGCAGCACAACTATCTGATTTATCAGCCACTCCTTTTATTTTTGTATCATTTGCAAACAGGCCGAGTGCGCACTCTATCTTATCATCTGGGTCATCAGTGATGATATTGAACAGCACTGACCCCGATATCAACCCCTAGGGCACTCCACTACTGACTTGCCTCCAAGTGGACTTTGTGCCGCTGATCTCAGCCCTTTGAGACCAGCAGCTCAGCCAGTTTTAAATCCACCTCACTGCCCATTTATCCAGTCCATGTTTCATCAGTTTATCTACAAAATGGTCTGGAAGACAGTGTAAAAAGCCTCTCCAAAGTCAAGATAAATAACATCCATTGCTCTCCTTCATCCACTGGGCTAATCATTTCATCTTAGAAGGCTATCAGGTTGGTCAAGGTTATTTTCCCTCTCATATATCCATGCTGACTACACCCACTTACCTTCTTGTCCTTAATACATTTGGAAATGGTTTCCAAGCAGATTTGCTATGTTACCTTCCCAAGGGACTGAAGCGAGGCTGACCAGATCCTCCTCCTTGCCCTTCTTGAAGATAGGAATGAAATGTACTTGCTTCCCGTCCTCTGAAACCTCCCACAGGTCATCATGACCTTTAAGAACTTATTGAGAATGACCTTGCAATGACACTGTCCAGCTTCCTCAGCACTTCATGGGTGTATCCCAACAGCTCCCATAGCTTTGTGAGTCTTCAGGAGTTTCTTAAAGCATTCCCTAACTTGATACTCACATATCAAGGGTAAGTCCTCACTGTGCCACACTTTTCGACTGGTCTTAGTGGGAGGCTGAGGGCAAATCTGACCAGCAAAGACTGGAGCAAAGAAGGTATTGAGCGCTTTGGCCTCTTCCATGTCCTTGGTCATCATGCCCCCTGCCCCATTCAGGTCCACATTTGCCCTTGCCTTCCTTTCACTGCAGATATACCTATAGAAGCCCTTCCTGTTGCATTTATGTTCCTTGCAAGACTCATCTCCCACTGGGCTTTGGCTTTCCTGAACTTATCCCTGCATGCTCAGACTGTTGCTCTCTTCCTCCTGGGTCACCTGTCCCTGCTTCTACCTCCTGCATGCTTCTTTTTTATGTTTGAGTTTTGTCAGGAGCTCCTCATTCATCCATACAGACCTCCTGCCACCATCACTTGATTTCCTACACATTGGGATCAACTGTTCCTGAGTTCAGAGGAGGTGATCCTTGGAAATCAACCAGATCTCCTGGACCCCTCTTCTCTCCAAGAGTGTCCTACAGGAGAGTCTTCCAAGTAGGTCTCTGAAAAGGCCAAGGTCTGCTCTCCTAAGCTTCCATGGCAGTGCTGTGGTTGTGTGAGCCATGTCTGTGATCCCAGTGAGATCATCACCTTGCAACTTCATGAAGACCTCTAATTCCTCCCCTTGTTTCTTCTCCACGCTCCGTGCATTAGTGTACGGGCACTTCAGATCAACACCCAGTCCATGTTGATTCCCAGGAAAAAGCAGGATTGCTTATTTCTGTGCAGGCACTTGAGGTGGGCCCCCTTCAGCCATGCTTTGAAATTCTTGAGGTTTCTCTCATCCACATCACCCTGCACCCTTTGCTTGCCAACCTGGTTCACCAATTCATCCACAAACAACAACAAGAAGCATTCTTTGCCCTCACAGGAAGCTTAAAAGCAAGGGAGACTAGAAAGCGGTGGTAGCATTGCTGTATTACCCACAGACACTTAGTGGTTTGGTCATAGTTACTCAAGAGTCTGCAGCAGAGCCACAAACAGAATCCTCAGACGTTGTTTTGAAGGGCAGGGATTTGTCCACAAAAGCAGTCTCCTTCTCCCAAAACGCAGCTGAAGCACAAGCAGTACTTTGCAGACTTAAGATTTTTAAAAGCATTCCTGTTTTGTTTTTGAAAATACACATACCTGAAATGATGGTGAAATGGTGTCACAAATAACCTCCACTCACCTTCTTGGAACAGTACCGTACAGTACCAGATGCCTAATGATTTTATATCTTTTATATTTTATATTCCCCATAGGAATCTGATAGCTGTGGATACAGATGAGATGAGATACAGGTTCAGGCAAGTATGACAAGATCTAATTTTCATTAGTGCTGAGACATTCCACCCTCCTAGACTTTCATGTGGGTGGTGGACACTTAGCTACTCCATAAATCAGAGGGCATTTCTCAGCTTCTTAGAGTTCTTTTATTGCAGTTTCTTTCTTTAGGCTACTTGAGAAAGATCTTGAATACATAGCCAAGTAGCACTAAAATATTCTATTGTCATAACCTCCTGATATACGACTTGCCAGTAGTGCAACGTGTAGACATTCATCAAAGATGTGGTATGTTGCACTTGTTCCCTTATGTGAAACGAACTTTCAAACAGCTTCACAAATACGTATTTTTTTGTCCTAAACTACAGTAAAATCTGGCTTTCAAACTTTCTTTAAAATCAACATTTATTTTTGACTATGTGAACGAACATATTGTTCCAAACTGGCAAGAACTGCTCATTTCCATCTTTTAACATCAACAGAATGCTAATCTATAGTAAACAGTCTTTATTACAAACAAGAACGTGCCATTAATTAGTAAGAGAGACCCTCAGTTCTCCGCTAGCCTGAGTGGGATGAACCACAGATTTCTATAGAGAGGATGAATTACAGTTGCATCCTATCAAACAGAGCATCTCCAAACAAACAGTTATGCTGCAAGATCCCTGAAACCTAATTTTGGCCTCAAAGCATTTGGGAGTAGGGTGGAGGGGGTTTAGAACAATCTGTTATTTGAAATAAATAGCTCTAAAAGTGCTTACAGCTCCTCAAAGTAAAATATCCTGGGGCCAAAATCTACTGTCCTGAGTGGAAGCAGAAATCAGTACGAGTAGACTGGCCTTGTTCCTCATCAGATTTAACTCTAAAATGAGATTTGGAACAGGGGAGGGAAGGGGGAGGGCAGACTAGCTCTCCACCTTCTCCAGACCAGCTCTTAACTTCAGAACCGCTCAGATGAGTAAATTTTTTAGAATTCATCACACACAGCATGTATCAAAGCCAAATGACCTAAATGTATTTGAAATTCTACCAGAATTATGAAAGAGTAAGGTTTTTAAATTCTAGATTACAGCTCACTGCCTTTAGGGGAGCTCACCTCTTAAATAATCCTGTGTCATTTTTCAGGTCATTTTGCCAGATTCCAGATTTGCAATCAGTGAGGACATCTCCTAAACTCCAGTATAACGAGGACAAAAGCCCCAAATCAAAACCCTCTCCAGACAAGCCAAGTCTGAGAGCAAGTATCAAAGAAGAGGGGAAAATAAAAACCCTTCGTTAACACGAGAGCTCCTGTTTTGTAGCTGATTTTGTTAATGCCTGTAATGTTAGCAAAACCAAACCTGGCCCTCAGTAAAAAAATATGCCTTTGATTTCACCCTCTTTTGGGAATATTTGGGGAAGGAAAAAAAAGCCTCTCACTGAACAAATTCATAAGATATAAACTACACTTGTTGCAGTGCTTGTTTTTCTTTTAAGCCTGAGAATAAGCCCTGCCATCACAATGTTACTGGAAAATTGATTCGTTTTTCTTCAATTATCTGTTCAAGAAAACAAAGAATCACAAACTGGCAGTCAGCTAAGCAGCTTTCCCCCACCCCTTGCTAAAGAAGACAAGAGTGCACACACGTTTCTGACTTAGACAACTTCAGATATAGATGACCTGTGCTGTAAACTTTGTGACAGACACAGTTATTCCTGTGCTCCCTGGCTTCATAAACAAACAAAGCTTCCGAGCCTCATCTATGCCTGGAGAACCCGAGGAGAAAACTCTCTTACGAATGACACAGGTGACAAGGGAATCATAGTCCTTGCTTCTTCAGAAATTCTGACCGAGTGAGAACAGCTACTGAATCCCAATGAGGCCCAAGTTCAAAGAAGTTCCTGTACCCGCACTTTTGGCCTCAACAGACTATGAAAACTTTGCTAAACTAAACACAACAAGAGACACTGAAACTGAGCAGCTGGAGGGGTCCCTCTCATCCACTATTGCACTGATAATAGTGCTGATTATTATTTTCTCTTTGATAATGACATCCCTAGTAACCTACTGTTTTCACAAGTGGAAACTGAGAGGTAAAAAACTGCAGAAAGCACAAGAGGAGTATCAGAAAGACCATGAAAAGAGCATTTTTCAAAGCACGCCTGGACTTGTTTCATAAAAAAAAAAAATCCACCATGAAATACTCTTGCATTACCTGAAAATGAAAATAATAAAAGAACGGCAACTATGAAATTTCCAAGCAAATATATCCTTGTTTTATCTCATTTATAAGAGTTGTTAGCAGTTTGGAGATTTCCTACAGCTTTATTATACATATATATATTTATATATTTAGTCTTATTTGTGCAAAGTAAAACCAACGCAATCCTGTATTTTTAATCTTTACTGTATTACTAAAACAGTGAATTTAAATCTGTTGCTCACACTCTTTCAAAAATCCACTGGCCCGTGGAAGGCAAAAGGTCAGATTTTGATTAATGCAAACCAACACAGCTGATAAAACTCGGTGGAGTTGTGTTGTCTTGCACTGATCTCATCATCTGGCTGAAGATCTGGAAATCCAATTGGAGTCTTAAGTAAATCAGATTCACAGATACACAGCAGTAGCCGCCTGGTCCTGAAAGCCTGTAGGTGAAGAACTCTTCATGTCGTCAGCAACAGTTCCACGCTGAAAGCATGCAGGACCAAGCCCTAAATTTGTTAGCAGGTGGCAAGTCAGTATTTCTTCCACACAAGGTTCAGTGCCGAGAGGTGCTAGTGGCATTCCAACCATAAGTGGATTAAGGACATCCAGCGTTAGTGGAACCTAACTTACCAAGGAAAGAGCAAGCCTAACGCACTTTTTTAACTAGGCTTGTAATTATTTTTAAACCAACCATACAATGGTGTGTTTCTATTTTCATAGCCTGTAATATTATGTCACAGAAAAATGACAGATCTATTGTGAGTAGCATCTCTAAGTAATATTTTCTAACAAAGTGATTGATGTAATATTAATATACGTAATTGTTTTAAAAAGTAGAAAACATGTAAAATTACAAACAAAAACCCTGCTCAAGTATATAGCTTGCTTGCAATTACCATTAATGCTGTATGTATTTTTAAACAAGCTATAATACTGTGATGATGCTGTAAACTTACTTCTGTAGGCAAAAATGTTCTATTTAAAAATGTCAAAATGAAGGATGTAAATGTTCTTAAAGCGCTATCAACTAAAAATATGAATTTTCACAGAATATTCTAAAGGATTCTGTTACATGCTACAGATATATTTTACAAACATATTTATGGATCATACACGCTAGTCTATGTGAGAACAAACAGTACTATTTTATTACAAAATAAATAAATGAATAAATAAATAAGCAGTGAATATCCATGTCCAGAAGCTGGAAAATGGTTGGTTGGTTTGGTTTTGGCTTTTTTTTTTGTTTGTTTGGCGGTTTTTTTGTTTGTTTGTTTTGTTTGTTTTTTTAAAGGTATCTTGATCAATTCTATAGGTAATTTGAAAGATAGAGGACCTAGTACCTTACTGACAAGAAGGTGTACACTCCCTCTCATTTCTCAGCCTACCCCATACAGATCATGCTGCTGTCAGTGCAGGCAAAGATCTTCAGGATCAGTTGTGGAAGAAAAAGGAACACTTAGGTAGTTGCATAAAAACAATACAAATGTAGTATTCATAAGATTAATATATGCATTCACAAAATTAAAAAACATTTTTTAAACACTGGCATTTAGAATACAACTCTTGCAGGCAGTAGCAATTTGCACATAGCGTCTAGGTTAGCTCTTACTGAGCAGAGACAATAAAAAGTCATTCTCTGAAAATCATACTGAATGGTAATAAAATTACAATTTGAAGAATGCAAGTATAATTCAGAATGCTTTAAAAATACATAGCTGGAAGCACTCCAGCTCTTGCTGGAGTATGTCTGTATGATTTGGAATAACTGCACTAAAAGCTACAACTCAGGTTTTTCCTGAAGAAGAATCTGGGCGCTGTGTCAGCTAACAGTTTCACAGGGGAACATGATCTGTTCCAGAAGCAAAACTTTGTCCTCAGTGCCACCAGTTTAAAATTTTTGCCAAGCTCACAATATGAATAAATGGGTTCAGCTCCTCTTTTAGGAAGCTGATCAAACTGGCTATGGTAAAAAAAAAACAAAACTGACTCTTGCCACACAACAAAACCATGACTGGGAGATGGATTTATGAATAGCCAATGGCCCAAAGGGGGCCTGAAGCATTTCAGTTTTTAGTATAGCTTCAGAGAAAAAATCAAGATTAATGGAAGGGCTACTGGACCAGTGGGACCAGCTCCCACCTGGCTCTAGGCGACCTTGCTCGAGCAAGGGGTTGGACAAGATGACATCCAGAGGTCCCTTCCAACCTCCACCATTCTGTGGTTACATATAGCACAAGTAGCTGGAAATCAGCGTTCAAACATGTTTATCTTTGTTCCCAGTTCACGTGCAGGCAAGTTAATTGCACTAAAACTTCATTCCCATTCAAACACGTGCTAGGAACCTATGGTGAATGAGATGGAACTTTGTATTCATTTCTCCTGCAGGATAAAGTCCCACAGCCCAAGAGACAGCTAGAAATAAGACTAAGGAATGACTGAGCCTGGAAGGCAGGTTAATTTTTTTTTTATAGAGAAAGCTAGTGCAAATGAAAGTGGAAATTAAATTGCTGCAGTCCACAGGAAACTGATTTTAATGAAAATTTGAGGAATATAATCTTATCCAAAGAGTCAGTTATAAAGTAAAACATCATGAAACTGGTTATCAGCATACACATAATACAAAACAACGTACATATGAAAAACCCTTCTGTATTTGTACAAGGTTCAGAGCAATAAACTCTACTACATCACAAATAATTCAGAAGATTAAATAATGCAACTATGCATTATTATTTCTAGCATGAAAGCTAGAAAACAAAAGCTCCAAAGTACTTTTAATAGGCAGATTGATTTGTTTCAGTACTACAGCTGCTTACCATATGAATCACCCTTGATCCACCTCGCTCCTTGTATGACCCAGCAAGCACAAACAAGGGAGCCGATGAATAAATATTTCTTGATCATAGTTTTAGAGTGTTTCTTGGGATCAAAAGAAACATCTACTGCTGAGAAGTGTGTGTGTGGGGAAGCTCCTGTGAGGGGAAAAAGGAAGAGACATGATCTACTTTTTTTTTTTTCCCCTACGTCCTCCATGTCAGAATTTTTGAACCTCTAGTCTCAAACACTGCAGGATTATAAAATAAATTATTTAGAGACTCAAATCATCCATTCCATCGTACATCCCTAATAGCTACTACAAGAAAGCAGAAGACAAACACTCAGATCTCAGAGTCATTCTTGCTAAAAAATGAAAGAACTAGAGAAAGCAGTAGCAAAACGCATGCAACAGACATAAGCAAAATATGCTTTGATTTTTCAGAGGAGCTATCTGAATTGTCTTTGTAACATTTATGCAAACAAACAAGAACTGTACAGCCACTGTGCTGTGTGAGTATGAATACTATTTTACAAACAAATACTGTCAGATGCCTAACCCAAATAGCTCATAATTCAATGTATTTACATAAAGGCTTGACAAAAGGTGCAAAGAAATAGTGCAGTATTTCTGGAAAGCACCTATGTACTGAAAGCAAAAATATTGAAATGTCGTCTTTTACTTATAAAAATAATCAGTCTATATTTAGAGTCCTGGAACTCACTTGTGTTTTTTGTAAGGGCTGAAAGCTGTCTTCACTGGCAATAATAACATAATTACGTTTTCAAAGGATTCAATTCCTGATCACCACTCCTATATCCAACAGCCCTTATGAGACTTCACATGGAATAATGGGCGTCCTTTCCCTAGTGTTAAGCAGATTGCTAGAGACTTGGAAAGACTCAAGAGAAACAGGGAGCGTAGTCCAAAGCAAGTAAGGAACAGAGATGGAGTATCTAAAAAGAAAAGTTTTGCAAGATTGGAAGGCAGGAGATTTAAGGGATTTAAACATTTCTAAGGATTATGGAGGAATGGGAAGGAACAAGCAGCAGTTTATTCATTATATAGGTAACTATGTAACCTGCAGTGACAATTCAGAAGTTAAAGCCAAGCTTAGGGGACTATTTTTGATGGACTATTAAACCTGCTGTTAACAAGAAACCAGAATAAACTGCCGATGAAGCAGTGAGGACAAGTAGCTTTGAACAACTCAGGGCTGCATTATGTTTTCACTTGGGGCTTGACCTACTCAGGATCAACTCCCAGTGAAATCATTCAAGGCAGGTTTTTAAGCACCAAAAAGCAGATATTCACTAACATCGGTGGGCCTATCTACTTTTATATCCTAGCATTTCTTTTCAGGTTTTCCATTGACTTGTGGGAAGTGAAAACAAGGGGCTAAACAGCCCTCAAGCACTCTTATAAACCATATACGGCACACAAAATAACTACATGGGTATAAAGTACAAAACCAACTTCAGCAATCCATATTCGTGTCCCAAAAAGGGAAAACAAAATGCAACAGTAAGATTTAATCCTATTTGCTTTGTAAAAAAACTTCAGTAAGAGTTCATAGATAAGGATATTCCTTCAAGATTTCCACAGCCTTCAGAGATCTAAATACACAGAAGCCAGGGAACTGGAGACTGATGAGAGTCAGTAACTTTATGTCTCACACAAGTCCAACGGCCACAGGGTCGCTGCAAGAGCAATGCAATGAGCTCTTGCTGTCAGCAATAATCAGAAAGGTGGGCTGCATTTGTGCCCACAGATCAGCATACATCCTCTGAGGCTACAATGAAGATGATTTCATTGTCTAGCCCACTGAGATCCCCAGCATAAAGCCGTTTCAGTTGGCCGTGTACTGAATACCAATCTTTCACCCATATGTATTATTTGAAAGATAGTGACCTTGCTATCTTGAAAAAAATCACAGAAAATTACAACGAATTCCAACGTATATTAAAAAAATGGTCAAAAAATATTATTTGGCATCTTATTCCAGTTGTAATCTGTTGTTTTTTCTCTTCCTAGACACCTATCCTATATAGGTTCTATGATTAATTTATTATCATTTCTTGCCCTGTTGGCACCCTCAGTCTTGCTGATTAATTTCTGTTACAGTCTCATTAATTCAATTCTATAAATACCCCATTTCATTTTACTCCTTCTATAGTTACTTTGCAACCTTCTTTCTCTCCTCCACCTGGGGCTCTCACTTTCAATTTAACATGAGACAGCGGGCAAAGATTGAGCTGAAATCCAGTAATTACACCTCCCTGCCCCGAAAAACGGGATCATTTATTTTTCTTATGGATGGAAGCAGCTGTGAGCTGCTCTGAAATCCCACAAGCAATCCCACAAAAAACAATGCTTATTACTTCTCAGATTAATAACAGAAAGTATTGGCTCCATAATTTGAAAAATGTATATAGTTGGATTACAATATATTGCAACATTTGCATTTAGGAAGAATAAAGAGTTGAATCATAACCCAGAGGCCAGCATACCGGGCACATCTAGTTCCACCTGCAAGAATATTAAACCACCACCCAATTCATCACTGGCAAAACAGGTTATATCCACAATCTCTGGCATTCAGTACGTGACTGCCTGCAGAAGACTATCCCAGTTCTTTATATCCTTGAGTTACGTTTACTGCTCTCAGGCCTTACGTTTTCTGACCTTTCAGCCTTTGCCATAAGTTCCTGGGATCCTCTGAAGGTTTGGGACAGCTTCTGAGTGCTTCTCCTATAAGCGTAAGCACATCCTGAAATAAAAAGGAAACATGAAAATTGCTTGGTTTTGTATTCCTGCCATTTCTCATGTCCTGTACCACAGGCCTAACACTGGCAGCTACACCCCGTCCCTCAAAAGCAACTAGGTAGGCAGCACTCATCAGCACAGTTTGGCTGGATTTTCAAAGCATCCAGTTTAAAAACTTTGTTGAACAGTGTGGCCAGTGATCTACCCCATAAAACAGGTTTCTTCCCTAAGGAGGGGAATGAAAAAGCAGCTGACCTTTTCAGGGAAGCTGGGAGAAAACTAAGAGGAAAAAAAAAGTGAAGCCTCACTTGAGACTGAAGTTCTCAGCTCTTTGGTACGGGGTTTATGAGAGTCAAAAATCAGGAGACTGGCATAATTAGGTAAAAAAAGAATGTGTGGTACAGCGCACAAATTCCCACCCTGCTCACAAACAGGGAAAGATTGATCTCGGGGCTTCAGAGAGCACCACTTACTCATTGCTCAGAAACAACCTTT
This sequence comes from Morus bassanus, assembly GCA_031468815.1. NCBI lineage: Eukaryota > Metazoa > Chordata > Aves > Suliformes > Sulidae > Morus > Morus bassanus. The sequence continues at coordinate 1,914,237 of CM062582.1, forward strand.
TTTCAGTCTGACCCCCTTTCAAGAAGTGAGAGAAGAGTTCTTCCTTCAGGAAGAAGATCATCCTGAGGATCAGACACAGAAGACCCAAGGAATTCTGTTAGTTTCAGCTTACATTGCCTACCATCTGTTCCAGAGGAATTTCCTAACAATAAAGCTTGAATATTTGTGACAGCAGACACACACAGAAAACAGTTCTTCCAAGAAGCAACCTCAGTGCGCGTGAGAGGCCTCAGCCTCCCTAACGCGTTGCAGTGTCCTATTCTAAGACTCCTAAGCCAAAGGATGAGTAAGGAAGACTAGTATGGGCATAGTTACCTACCATCGCATCATTTTGTTATTTACCATTTTGTCTTGGGCAGCCCATCAGAAAACAAACTGTGGAGAAATAATCAAGATGTACGCAAAGCAGTTCTAGGACATCCTGGGAAAGAACTTCAGCTTACATAAATCAGACAAGCTCAAATGACTTGATCAGTATGCTAGTCCCAAGCATTTCATTAGTGATATGGAGCCAGATTCTATTTTGACTTGCACTGCATTCAGGTCAATCTGATCTCATTGACATAAATCAGAGGGAAATCTGGCTTACGGATTCTTTAGTTACAGTATGTATAAAACACACCACAACTTTTTTTTTAACAACATTTCCTTACTCTGGAGTAAATCTGTTCTTCCAATTTCTCTTGGATTAAAGCACTTTCCATTAGCATCTTCTTTTGTCTGAGAAAGGTAATCTTGGCTAGCTCTGCTTTCTTCTTCTGACAGTCAGGGCACAATGAAGATTCGTGGATTTGAGCTTCTGTCACCTGAAAGATGAGACTTTGATGCAATGAGCAATGTCTGTCCTAACCAGATGGCCACACCGTCAAAAACAATCAGTAAAAATACAGATATAGATTCTGTCTAAAGACAAAAATTTGCTTTTGTAGGCAGTTGTAAATTATTTCATAATCTTTGTCACAGTATCATCTTGATGAGCCTGTCTGAATGTTTTCACACTAAATATATTTGCTTTTCCCCTTCAAGCACTGATAACTTAGTTTCATTAAAATTATCTACTTGTATCTCAGAACCACAGCACTGATCTGTAATACACTGTTTCTTCTTGTAACAGGCGAAGTTTCCCTGATGCTTGAGGTTGCATGGACGTTACTGACTTCTTCCACAGAAATTGTAACAGTCAAAAAAAAAAAAAAAAAAAAGAAGTTACCTGAGTGCCAAGCAACACACCGGTGACCTGCCAAAGCCAACTGTGTGGACACAGTTATACTGGCAAAAAATTTGTTTTAATTAGTATAACTCATTTGACCCCGGGTGGATGCTCAGTACAAATTACAATTTTGCCAATGCAAATCTATATATATTTTGCTAGCTTTAAATATGTTCAAAGCACCACCAGCCGTTAGCTACTCTTGCTTAATGAGTACCTGATGTTCTGGGAAGCCAGTCTGTGCATGCTAACCAGCCTTCCACAACAGCAAACACACTAACTCCTGAAGTCTCAATTAAGTTAAATTAACATGTTTTACTCCACGTTTCAAATACTTGATCATCACAACTCAGTAATAGCAATTGTTAATCAGCAATAATTCCACCATATAACTGCCTGTCTCTAATGAGGCTACAGGAACAGCAGTGCTCCTACCCTGGCAGTATACGTAAGGTCTTAAATACCAACCACAGAGGTTATGATTACCTTTACAAATTCTAAGAGGTACATAAACTCTGAAGCAATTCGTTCAAATATCCATAAGCAGCTCTGAGCCAGAATACAAAGGAAACTGTAAAATTTTGTTTGTAAGATAAGCAGGACTACTTATTAATTCCTTTGTTAGTTTATCCACTGTGAAATCTTAAGTGTATTTAATAGCATTGCACAAATCCCAGTATTTGTGGAATGATGAAATACCAATAATTTTGTCTGATTTAATTCACACAGATTCCATCTGGTTACATAAACGCAATAAGTTGCTATAAAAGCAGTGGAATCAATCCTAGAAAGTCATGTCTCAAGGCTCTCTGTCTTCTTCTTCCATGATTTCTTCTCCTCTGCATAAAAATGTTATTACATGGAGGTAAAGACAGAAACAAATAGACATAGCAGTCAAAGTTACTTTTCTTAGAAAATGTATTACCACACTGTAAGACAAATAAAAAGGTGGTAAAAATTATACAAAATTTGGATGGCGGGTTGGTTAACACTAATTCAATAAAAGAACTCCGGTTGCTGAAATTTCAAAACAATCTGAACAAACTGGAAGCCTGAAATAATCATCATGCCAGAACTGACTAAGGAAGTATTACTCCCTCCTCACCTGGCACAGGCTTTGCAGAGGAATAGGTTATTTATCCCTTTTACTATGCTATATGGCATAAATTAAAGCCAGCAAACGTGATAGAGATAAAACAAAATAAATGACTAATTACTATTCAAAGCTCATTTTTTGTTTTATCAGAAATACTTTTCCAGATGCAGATATTCTGTACCAGTTTCAAACAAAGGACAGACAATTGCCAGGGCCCAGATTTACGGGTAAAGGCATATGTAGGCCATGGTCACTATTCAAGTCCACATAACCACATATGCAAATCCACCTGCAAGCACAAAGCAAGAATGCAAGTATCAATGGCCGAAAAAAATACCAGCCTTGAGACTCTTGCAGAGCTGAAGGGAGGAGTTGTGTCAGAATGCCTGTCCTACGGTGGGGAAAAAAACCACTGGGCTGGTGAAAAAGGAAAGCACTTTGAATTGTGTAAAGATGATACAGATGCTTCTTCGTAAAGGAACTGGTGTCACCAAGATTCTACTGGACATGCTTTAATTCTTAACACTGCCTAATGTCTAAGAAAGCTGGGAGCAGGGGGGAGGTTCTGCCTTTGGAATACTTGTAATACTGGAGTCACAAAGCCACCACAATCAAATGATATGCAGAATACTTCTATAAACAACAGTTGCAAATGTAACCAGAAAACAAGGCTTTTTTCTTCCGTCAATCCAGGGCTTACTGTGGGCTGCAACTGAGCCTCACTCAATCACAAAAATGATTATTTTATCACCAGACAATATTTTACAATGATTTGATTATTTATTTACTAGCAACAGTTCTACAGTAGTGTCTAACAAACAGATGAGAAAGGTAAATCTTGAGATATCAAGCAAAACCCTCTTTCAGAGGTCTGAGCGTGGCAGCAGTAAGGTCCGCCTGGTTTGATCCTTACATTACAGCTTTTTTTCCAGTGCTTTTCCTAAAAGTGTGGGCAAAAAATCTAAATTCTTTTCTTCTTTGCAGTACCTGTTTAACAGTCTCTCCAATATTTTTCAGGCGGATTCTGTTCATTAGCCGATCAGGAACAACGTAGTTCAAGTCACTTGTGCCCGGTTTCTTTGCTGTGAATCCACGCTGCAGCTTTCTTGACTTGCCACCATTTACCTGCTTAGAGATCAGCTGCTGACGCATCTTGCTTATCTGAATGGTGCAAAAAGACCGGAGAGCATCCAGTTCTCCATCTAATAATTCGGTAATTTCTGTCAGGCATAATCAACAAAACAAGTGTCAATTACTGTATCAGGGAAAGAGAAGAATTACTGTCTTCTATCTGTGCAACCTCATATTATCTATTTAATAAAAAACCAAACCCAGTGTCAAGCCTAGAGGCAATGACTATAATAACAGCAGTGCAGAATTTAAATAAAAATCTGGATGATAACTATGGGAACTTGCACACTAAAAGTCTCTATCAATAGTCTCCAAAGAGGGGAGGCAAAAAGAACCCTAAAGAACTAGACTACTTACCGATACAGCACCAATATATTAGGAAACCAAGTACTTCAATACTATGACATTAAATGAACTGAGTTTCAATGACTGCCTAATACAGATTTAGCATGTTCCTACCTGAAACCACAACTTGCTAACACAAAATTAATTAACATTTAACGAGAGCTACTCATCTAGTAACTCTAATGAGCAATTCATAAGACACTGAAAAATTAGTGGCAGTATCTATTGAATAACTCTGGAAAACACCTCAAATATATTCTACAACCTATAGCTAGGTATCTTTTTTTTTTTGAGGAAAGGCAATTACATTAGAAAAATACTTTCCACTAAAGCTTCAATGCTCATTTCCTAAATTCTTTACATGACCTTGTTTAAACAATATCTTTCACTCTTTCATCTTCTCTTACCCTTCCCAGTGGCATGTAATCATAAATAAGTACTGAGAGACTATACTTCAGAAGGGCAGGTAAGGATGGATTTACAACTTCATTCACTGCTTAGTGGGAGATTTTCCACTGGCTTAAACACAGCCAATTAATACAGACTAGGTAGCATGAGTAACTGCATTACAATTTCAGTATTTCATGAGCATCAACGTATAATGACGCTGTGTGGTACCACATGGCCTTAAGAGATACCACTGTTTTCAACTATTTAAACAGGAGAGAGCGCATCTCTACCTTTATTACACAGTTTTCGCTTTTATGCAACTACTGAAGCACAACTCAACACTTTAATGTGTGTAATTAAAGGAGAAATGAGGAGAAGACAAAACATTACAGTAAGCATTACTATAAGTCTTGCGAATACCTTTGCATATAGCTGATGCTACCACAGCGTTCCCTTCTCAGGACTCCACTCCGACAGCCAAAAAAAGTCAGACAACTAATAATGACTACCCAGGTAAGGTATGGTCAGTTTGTTTTAACTCAAAGTATTCAGAAACAAATTATACAGCCCATTTAGCTGGAAAGTATGATTATACCATTTAAACAATCCTTCCATATTGTCTGTTTCACTCATCTTCAGTGATTAAATTCGGTTTTACTTTTCCTAGACAGGCGCTGCATACTTCATTGCATACTTCAGGGTGCTTGTTTGACAACTAGTGCATTGGCATTCCAGTCCTGTGGGGTGCCTTGGTGTAACCACAGCACAAATCCTTTAAATACTGAACAATATGAATGTAAAACTTCACCTAAATACACTGCGATGAATTTAGTCTCAAGTACACAAAATACAGCTGTGGAATTTTGCGAGGAAACTGGGTATCTCTTCAGAAATGCAGCCGATCCATATAAAGGATAAGTGGATCTATAGCTAAGACTAAGCAAAGCAGGAACGAGCAAGCTTTGCCTTATGGACAGCAAGTAAAAGATGTGATTTAAGTGCAGCCACCACAGTTCAGAATCAAATCATCGTAAAGCAATTTACCCCTCTTAGAAGATGTATCAAATTGACTAAAGACAAAACGATACTTTATAGACCGATGAATAAGAATTAACAATACTTCGAAATGCAATTTAACAAAAAATTTTTCTTGGGTAGGATCATAAACATTTGAGCGGAAACCACCATTTCAGTCATCAGGTCATTTTCCTTACAAGTGCAATGTAGAATCCTTGTAAAACAGCGTAAATCATGTGCCACTACTGGTAAATTGCACTAATCAAACAGTGGCATATTCATTTATGCTGCACATTGAATGAATAAAAAGATTAAAAAGTCACTATTGTGGGGAAAAGAAAACCCTAGAACAAAGCATTAACATATTCTAAGTCAAGTACTCAAACATGTAAGTCAAACTCATGGGCTCTGCTGGACACTTTGTGACAATTTAATACCAGCCTAATTAATTCACTTAAGCTTCTCCTGACATATAGAAGTGCATTTTAATTAAGAATTGGTTTCTAACAGTTCATTAATTGTGTGCTGCCATACACCCATCCATTTGCTCATTTGCACCTACGGACATTAAAAGAAACACTAGCAAAGAGAACAGCAATTTTTAAACCTGACTGCACAACCAATTTCAAAAAGTTACTTGTTTAATATTAGTTCATGTTTAACAGTAAATAAGCTCAGAAAGAATAAAAATTATCAAGGATCAAGGACTATAATTTTTACTGAAACAAGAACAAAAAATTATGAGAAAAGCCAGCACACAGTTAAGTTCTGCAAAGTCAGTCTTTTAACTGCACAATGATTATTTACATTTTCAGATTCTCTTCTAGGTATACGAGGGTCACCTGTCCTTCAGCTGAAGGAAACGAAATGCATACAACAAGAGGGTCTATGCACTTGCTTTGGTGGTTGGTTTCATTTCTTGTGTCTTTCACATATTCCCTCCTTTCCATCTTTGAACTAGACATGCTCGAATGCTCAATCTCCATTCGCGGTGGCAGACTTAAATGTCACTGCCTGTCTGTCTACAGAGGATCCCTGCCAGTGCCAATTACTGTTCCAGAAGTACATTTTGCTGATGCTTGGTTGCCCCGAATCCTGCATTCCTATACCCTCTTCGTTGGAGGGGAATAAGGCAGGAGCAGGTGACAAGAAGAGCAAAACCAGACGCCAGAACAGACATCAAGTCAGAGCCACGTAGCACACAGCATAAGGTCACAAAGAACAGCACATTTAGAAAGTAAAGCACAACAAACTGGACCAAGAAGCTGCTCTAATCACAGAAGCACTCAGTGTGCACCAACAGAGATAAGCTAATCTCCATGTCTATAGTCTAAACCCTGCTTGAGGTTTATAACTAAGTGACCTACGCAGATTTTGCTTTCTGTACGCAACTGCATCTTTAAGTATGACATTTTAAATCTATATGAGTGGTGGGAGAAAAATAAAGAAAATCTTTATTGAGTTTTCTTTTCCTTTGACATCCAACTTCGATTTAACAGGAAAACAGGCAGGCACTTTGTTGTCATTATGCTCTACTAATACACTATTTTAAGAAGAAAAAATGTAAAACGGTTAAAGGAGAGATAATTGTGAAGGGCAGTAACTGATAACTACTCTTCAGAAAGATTTTAACTCCGCATCTCAAGATAACGTTTTCATAATTATCTAAATTGCATTTGTACGATTGAGTGCAGCAGTTCAGATTAACGTGCTGAGAGCCTGATCAGCAAACACAGCATATGAAAGATTTGTGCAGATAACACAGAACTGATACAAACAGCCTGAAATATCAGGCTATTTATTACAAATAGGAATTTAAAGCAAGTAAAGTTCCTCCAGCACAGTGAAGGATACTCTCAGCTTCCACCAACATCAGTGCGATGAGACAACAGTAAGAACCTTGCAGAATCCGTGTCTTTTGGAAGAAACTCATTCTCCCAGTTCCATAAAGGCATTAATGAACTCAATGAACTTTCTTTACAAGCAGGTGTTTTCCATTTAGATGTTGGTGGTTGGAATTTCCCCATCTAGCATACATTAATACTATTTTACTACAGAATCGGAAGAGAAGTCTGGAATCTCAGGGCCTAAACAGGTCTGCAGGAATCCCACAACCTGTGCATGTTACCAGGCAGTAAGCTTTGGTGCTGAAAAGCTCAGGAATAGGAAAGAGAGCCACTATAGACTATAGGATACCTGCTCCCTTCTCCAAACAGAGCAGTAGGACGTTTTCTCAATTCTTATAAATAGACTATTACTAGTTTTAATAAATACTTTTAATACACTACTACTACTATTTGGTAAGACAAAAATTAAATGCTTGGACTTACAAAGTGAATATAAACTAGATTTACTCAGAAATACTCTGGACAAGCGGGAACAAAGTCTGATGCAGGAAAAGAAACACTTACACTTCCCTCGGTGCACACGTGTCTCCATGCACATGCTAGCGCCCTTCACCTTAACATGAACTGCAGGCGTTTGCCTGCCTGTATCTACACTGGCCTTTTTTACTTTTAGGTTTCCCATCGTTGACACCACTATCATAATAACAATGGTTAAACTGGTCATATTGACTGAACTGTATTTCAGCCACAAAACTGCCTGGTGCTGCTCAAACATTCCTATGCCTCTAAATAACATACATTAACAACTAAAGCTCTCTCACTTTTGCCAGCAATAGTGCAGTGGTAACACTGCAGAAAAAGAAATGAGCAAAACATTTAATGTAGACATATTACAAACAAAGGTGAGAGCAAATCTCTGAACACAGGACAAGTCAGAGCGTTGAAAAGCCCCACTTGAACTTTCAGATACATCGAAGCTGAAGAAATGCAGATTCCTGCAGTAAATTTTAAAGATGACTAATGGTCTTTGGAATAATCTATATGGAACTGGGGACTTTTAGTCATTTTGTGATGCATTTGTCTAATAACAGCTAGTTGCTACAACACTGGGGTAGAGGGCCAGAGAAGAGGAAGACAGAAAGATAACTATGACAAAAATTTCTCACTTCTCTGGAGGCCAGCATCTAGGTTTTTCTTCTTTCAGCCCACAAAGAAAAATATGAAAAATAAGAATCACATTTCAGGGCATTCCAATATGCAAACCAGGATTTTTCTCCCCCTCCACACTTAACCCTATCAGTAGTAATAAAAAGAATTTTTGTTTTATTACCTGAAGATAAATTCAGAAGTACCACACATGCTCAGTGCATACATCATTCATTTTGCTGAATTTACTGAGGGGACTAACTGTGCAACTATCTAGTTCTAGGTGAGCTCATCTCCTATTGTATGCAAAAAAAAAATCTCCAAGTTGATAAAATAATAAGAGGCTTGGGGGCTACCGAGTACAGAATTATTAAGTCAAAGAGAAGCAGGCATATACAGATGTCAGTATACAAAAGTTGCTGTGCTTATTTTGTTTATATGTTAATATTCTGCAATAAAAAAATGTAACACATGGCTATGTATGATTGATGTTGATGAATTTGGGGATAACTTGTCAAACACACAACAGTGTACTGTGTTTGCATGAAAGAAGCATAAGCATGGAGCTTATTTTCTGCTCTTCATACTGATAGTGGTTGGAAGCACTGTAACGATGTACCTGAAAATGCTTAGCTGCTAAGATGACAAGTGATAGGACAGGCAGACAGAAGACAATGCATCACTTCGTACATCAGCGCACGTTAACGAAACAGAACTTGCTACTCAACACCGAGTGACCACTCTGACTCTACTCGCCCATCAAAGTCCATAAACCAAAGGCAAAAAGTTTCCTCGTGCAGAACTACAAGAAGCTGAAACTGTTTAAGGGGACAGAATCTCCCCAAGTGTAACTTTTAAGGGAAAGCTCTGTAGAGGTGGAAAACTTCCTCAACCTTATACTGTTGTTTACCATTCATTCAATGAATCGGAACTCATCAGGTCCTTTTCAATTTCTCAATGAATCAAATGGTCACAAGATTCGGATGTATTTTAGGAAGACTATCTCGGAGGAGCTCGCCAGGATAAGCCTCTCTACTATAGACGAGATGATCAACATTAACTCTCTTCTCACTTGACTACATGGCAGTCTTGGAAAACCAGTAATAGAAAGATAAATGCTGAAGATGAGTCAGACACTCATAACATTGACTCACCACTGTTATGAATGAGCTATAACAATTAGGAATAGCCTAAAAATGATCTTAGGTCATGTTTTCCTATGATATACGGACAGTCTGATGATGGCTGTATGCAAATGCAAAGCCATGAAGCACCTAGGCAGGAGGATCTCCCTGGTTAAACAGTCTTACGAGTGACCTACAGAACTTCTGAGTTTGTTCACTTTTCATGTGCATAAGGACTGAGGAAGATTCCTCTTCTGCTTCAATTATATTTTTGCTCAACTACAGCTTTCTTGCTCTTTTTTTAATTAAAAATAGTACCTCTGACCCACTTTTTAGAAAGACTTAAGCAGGACTTGCATCCCACCATCTGCTCTCACAGTTTCTTGCATAACCAGTACAGGCAAACAGCATCCTTCCTTCCTCCCTTCCCCTCTCCTTCTCCATACACTACACCATTGTGTTGGTTAAAGCTGCTCCATTGTTCTTGCCAAAATTGGTGCCCTGCTGCCTCCCTCAGCTTGGGAAAGGAACTAAAACAGGGCAAACAAGTAATTCAGTAATTAACACAACTGATTAACAGGGGGAAAAACTTTTCACGCAATAAATTCTGAAGTCATGTTTGCTTTGGAGGGGGAAAAAAATACAACCACATTCCTAGTACCTGTACAGCTGGAGAGAAAAAGAAAAAAACTAAACAGTCCAGTAAAATTTGGAGGACTGCAGTTAAATTTAAAATGTCCATACATTTTTTAAATGTATTTATCCAGATCTTGTGGTAATGCATCACTAGGATAATGTCACTATGTCAGGAGCATCAAAGACGTGTTACGGGAGACAAACTGCTTTCCAAGAAGGCATAAAAGAGAAACTTCATACTTAATTACCTGGCTAATTACCTGGCTTAACTTTAATAGCTTGGATATAAAATTTAAGTCTAGTTAAAAGTTTACATCCCCTTTCAAAAGAAACAAGAACTATAACCTCCTCTAAAGTTACTGAACTCACCAGCATGAGTTTTGATGACAGATTTGTCTTGCTTTATACCAGCTTCTTTATTTTTTAGATCAATCCGTTTTCCCACAACATCTCTTTCTATAGCTGCAGAATCCGCTACTTCGGACTGCTCATCTGCAACGAAAAAAGGGAGCTTTGAACATACCGTGTAAAGAAAGCAGGACTGCAGAAAAATAAAGTGGGAGGCAAATAATCCTCCACTTGAATGTGACAGTTTTCCCCATTGAGGGGAAAGAAACCCCAAGCGATAGGACTACACAGATGATATCAGTGATTTCGGGGTGAAATGCTGAGCAAGCTTCTGTCCCACAAAGTATCTCACACTGCTCATTTCTAATCACCCCACCGAAAGACAATATAGGATACACTGAGAAGAACACTGACTACTGCTTAGAGCTTGTGGACACATTCCATTTTATCTGTAATGCTAACTTAACCTCAATCTACCTCCTCCCTCTTTCAGCCCCATTGCTTATTTTCAGCCCTGAATCGGGTCATCATTTGTGGCAGTACAAGCACTCTTAGGAGCTCAGATGAACTGTCTCAAGGTATCGATCCAAGTGAAAAATAACATGGGGCAGGGGAAATGAAAAAGAATCTGTTCTCCAGCTTGTTCCAGCACAACTCCAGTTCCGCAGAAACTGAGGAAACAGCAAAGGTGTGAAAGCGCACAGCTGGGAAAAGACAAAAGACATACGAGGTCTGGAAGGTCACTGCCACTGACAGCATGATGCATACTGGGGACACCAGCATGACGGGTTTTCTACAGTTTTTATTATTTATATATGCTGTTCTCAGTGAGATACATACCACAGAAAGCAATCAATTTCCCAAAATATTTTTCTGTAAATTATTCCCTAGTTTCTCATTTAGCTGGTAGTATTCAGAAGGCTCCATAACTTTATGAAACATTAAGCTTGTAAGATAAAAAGTGGTAACACTTATTAAAAAAGCCTCTACACACACAGCAAGGATTCCTCCTAGCATGTACTCCTTGATGCCAGAAGTACGGATTTCAATGGAATAATTTAAAAAAACTTGTTATATCTCCAGAAAAAAAAAGTTTATTAAAACCTATCATTTGTAAAAAAACAAAAATTTTAAGCAAAACTGTTAAATCTATTAGACACTGTTCAATTATATAGATGTAGCATGAATAAGACACCAAGGCAATGATCACCTCTTTATTCAGATTTTTGAAGCACTGATATCTAATGCCATATTCTGTGCTACAGTAAACAGGGTTTACATTCACATATATAGACCTGACAACAAATTTTGCCCTGCATCGTTGGGATTTCATGTCTAAACAGTACTTAAACAGTACTTAAAAAGGATTCCTAATGATAATGGTGCTGGTTATTACTGCAGAGTGGAGGGGAAAAAAAAAAAAAAAAACAAAAAACCCAAAACCAAACAACCCACAGTAAAATGTTGGATAGATGAGGGACAGGAGGACCATCTCTATTGGACTTATCTATAGTAGGAAAAGAAACAGCTTGCCAATTTTGAAGTATAGACAAGGTTAATTATATATTGGTATACGCCAGCTGATCAAGTTGAACCGAGTAGAATCAGATTACAAGAGTAACAGCTAACAGACATTAAAATGTATCTTAAGTCTACACTACTTTTAAAAATATATTACAAGTGTTGTAGCTAATCTTTAAAGCTATAGTGTTTTTGCATGCTGACAAGCTCCTGAACTAAAAAGAGATTTGAAACTATTCATCTCTTCAAGTACTCACAATATTTACCAGAGCAAACTTGGAGAAAAGGAGAATGCAGAAGAATGACAGAGAACCCCGCAGAGACAGAAGAAAACCTAACAAGACATTAAGGCAGTTAGCTTACCTCCTGCTGCCTGCTTCTTTAGCACTCATCTCATGCACCTTTAAGGTACCATCTAGCCCTCTGAAGTATTTCAAGTCCTGGAACTTTCCCTGTGCCCTTGGAAAGATTATTTTACAGCCCAGCTACTTTTCATACATGGTAATTCCGTCAAGATACCTTGCAGAATTTTTTTTAACATGCCAACAGAATTTTAGCATCACAAGGAAGGGTTTCCATGGCCAAATCATACCCTTCTGCATGCAGCTGTCAGCAAATCCTGAGAGCGCAAAACACAGATGCAGTCAGCACACTGCGGTTCTGTTGCTTTGCGCAGGAGGAACACTGTAAGCAATTTTTACATTTTTATTTTTGTTGATTCAAGTCTTCACTGCACTGATTTAAAGCTGTGAAAGACAGGTCCCAAGCATGGTAAGTTCTGCATACCTGCATGATTTTGGCCTGACAACCGTGACATGCTTTCCAAGGTATCTCACGCAGCAGACCACTCTAAATCCTCTGTGGAACAACACTATTCGGATGGTTTGCTCTCTCACCACCAGCAGGCTTCCTCTTCCTCACTGCAGGGCTCAAAGGTATCTTCTGAATAGTCCAAACCAGAGCTACTGTAACTCCGGCTCAGTTCCATCCGCCACTTTTCACAGTTACCAGAGCTATCTGCTGAGGTAGTCACCACGGTGCAGCACTGCAAATAAAAACAAAAGCATATAACAGGTTTGATTACACGTGAAGAATGACTGGATTACTTATAGCGATGGGGGACATATGAAGGAATATTACAGCTCAGCTCACACCCAATTTAGCCACCACAATGGGTGGATGAAAGAGCTACTTAACCAGTGCACGGGATCATGGCAACACCCTTCAAAGCACCACTGCTGATCAAAGTACTGCATCATTAAGATCCGCTGGGTAAGCACGCAGTAACAATTATCACTGAACATTAGCAATAAGTTCTGAGCCGCATTCCTTCCAAATTTTTAGTGAATTACAGTAATGCTTGGATAAAATAATTCATAAAAAAAATAATTTAAAAATTGTATTGTTTTTTTGCCTTCAGATTATTAAGCCTCTCGCCACACAGAAATGCAAAACCTCCTTGTTCTGCTTAGATTTTGTCTAGAAAATTAAGAAGAAAACGTAACAATCATCAGCCAGCTGATGCTCTCAAGTGAGGAGTCATGCTCCCAATGCGAAAAAGAGAAACAGAAGTTCTCCAGATTCAAGCTCCTGAAACAAGAGACCTCAGACAGTTACCTATCACGTAACGGATTTATTTTAAAGCTTTGTTCTTAATTATTTTACCCTTTTTTATTAGAATGATGCAATACCCCTTCCTTCCTTTTAATTTAAGGACCCAAGTAACTTTGTGCTGAATAATTTTGCTCCGGTTTCTTCCCCACTCTCATAAAGTAAGGGGAGTGCACATATGGGCAACCTCCCTCTGTAAAGATGCTTGCAGCAGTCACAGCTCCTTCATCAGAAGGATGGGAACCCCAACACGGTAACAGCAGGTAGACAAAGGCACTTTCTGTCATGCCTGAAATTCAGGTACGCCACTGGACTTGGTGTTTGTTACCGGGGTTTAGGCAACTTCGTTTTAAAGGTGCTGACTTTGGCCATTTCCCTACTGAATACGCTATGCTGCCTGCTTTACGTGCTGCATTACTACCAAAGTCTTTCTGGGCACTCTGTAAAGACCCTGTGCCCCTAAAACAAATTCAGGACTTCTTTCCCAAGGCTAAACTTCCAAAACCAATTTGTAGTGCCAAATTTCTAGGTCTAAAGGTTTTCTTTTTAACATGGTCCCAAAGATTAAAGAATTGTTCTCATCTAAACTTTTTAAATATTAATAAACATTAAGTAACTCTTTTTTTCATTACACCACCACTGATTCAGGCTGGAGGTTGGTTATTAAGATCAGGTCTAGCAGAGGAAAAGAATAGGAAATGCAAACAGAGGGTCAATTAGTTATCCAGCCCACAGCTGACCTAAGAAGTTGCAGCTGCACAAGCAGCACGAGGACGGTTAAGGAGGGAGAAGATGAATTTCATCAAGTAACACAACTGGCTGACCTAGAAATGCTTCATAATATCAGGTATGACTGATATTAGCTAATTTTCAGTGAAAAATAGGTATTTGTGACAACATCAGCAGATAAATAACTCAGAAGCCATAAGTATACTTACAAAGAGCAAATAAAACATGTTTAGAGACAACTTTAAAGTTGCATCTGCAGTCATACAGTTTCTATTCCTCAAAGGGCTGAGGTAGTATCAGCCCTAACACATTGGCAGAAAGCAAGCTTAGTACGTCAGTAAGGGTTCTGACAAAAAGAAGCCACAGAACTCTCTGAATTGCCTTTGTAAGAATCACTTTGCCTTACAGACACGGTGACAAGACCATCACTCACCATGAGAGGAGGTTGCTGTGATGCAGCGACCCTGGAAATGGGGGCGTGTTACAGGAAAACCTGCGGGAGAGAAGCTCCGTCCTCTGGGTAGGCAAAAACGGGATTGCAAGTAGGCAAAAAGGGGATTGCAACACGCCACGCTCACACAAAACCTCCGCTTCCACCAAGCAAAGCCAATTAAGAAACTGTTCTCTGCGCACTTTCTAGCTAAAGCCCAAAGGCGACAGAGGTGGGGTGTTCTTTTGTTTGTGGTTTGTTGGGGGTTTGTTTTTTTGTTTTTGGGTTTTTTTTTTTTTCATTTTGCCACCCTGCATTTCCAGGCTGAAAACAGGAATTTTCTCAAAACTATTTAACATATACTTTAACCGACAAAATTCCCTTTTAGAAAGCCCTGACGTGAAGCAGATGCTTGGGCTACCTTCTACTCCCCTGCCAGCACCACGAGGCCCTCCTGCAGCCTCAGACGCCCGACCCCAGGGATGAGTCAGTCAGTCCGTCCGTCCGTCCGTCCGTCCGTCCCCCGGGCAGAGTCACTCGCTCAGCTGTGACCGACAGTTTCGCTCGCACAGAAGGGGCCCAGACCCGACCCTGGCCTCCTCCGGCTCCGGGCCCCCCCCGCCGCCTGCCCCTCCCCTCCGGGAAGGGCGGGCTCCCCTTCTCACCGAGGCCCCAGCCGCAGGCCCCCCGCGGCCTCGCGCACCGACCCCGCTCCAGCGCCGCCACCGGGGGAGGGCCGGCGGCGCCGCGGAGGGGGGCGGCCCCGGCGGCGGGCCGAGGCGGCGCCCAGCACCCTGGCGGGGCTCCCCGCCGCCCCGCGGGCGGCCCCGGCCGAGGGCAGCGGGGCGGGCAGCCGGGGCCGCCGCGCCCTCCCGCCGTTCCCTTCGCCAGCGGCCCCGCCCCGCCGCCATGTCCGTGGCGCCCCGCCCGTCCCCGGGGAGCCGGGCGCTGGGGAAGCCCCGCGTCAAAGCGCTTCTCGGCGTCCCGCAGCCCCTTGCGTACCGAAGGGGCGGCCTGGGCGGCGCGGGCCGAGGCGCGGCCGGCGCGGGCCGGGCGCTGCTGCTGAGGGCGGTGGCGAGGCCGGGCTCCGGGCGCGCCGGGGCGGCGGCCCGCCTCGGCCTGCTGCGGGGCGGCTGCAGCCGCGGGTGCCACACCGGCGGGGGAGGGCGGGCGGGCGAGAGGGTCGGGTGTCGGGGGACGGAATCTCCCTGTAGCTCGAGGTCCGGTTTCAGTAGGTACATCGTGGTAAAAGCCGTTCTTCTTGAACCTTGAACCTTCTTCTCAAACCTTGGTGTAATGTCGCTATTTCAGGTTAGCTAATACCACTTTATTTCTTTCAGGGAAGTCATTCTTTTTATCAAGAAAAGCTCATTCTTCAGTTCCGGCGTGCATAGCGCGTTGTCTGTCACATGTAAGCCACTGAGGTGTTTTGTCCTCCTGAGCACCTCGTGCTGTATTTGGACTGACTTGCTACGGTCTCAGCTTGGCTGAGACCTTTAGGACGGAAATCTTGCCCTCTCTCATGCTTGGTTAAGTACAATACATGAAGTTAGCAGCTCAAGTGATCTTGTTTCTCCTGAAAGAGAGAACTCTGTGTGTTGCAACTATACCTATAATATAAAGAAAGTTTGGCCAGCGTAATGAGATAGATCCACAGTGTTGTAGAAGAGTAAATAAGTGCATTGATACAGTGGAGCGTAAAGCAAAGTGGAATAAACAGGGCTGCCTACATATTGTTCAAATGCTTTAAGATTCAGTCATTCGCTGCAGAGAGTTGACTGCTTGGTGCTGGCCCTTTTCATTTCCATCTGGCTTGCTGCAAGAAATTAAAATAATTTGCACGTGATAAACATTTCTTTTACATTCTCCATCCATAGAAATTATAGTAGTGATCAGAGAGGTGTGCAATTGGGAATGGAAGGGGCAATTACCCATACTGCAGGAAATGGGTGTCAGCTGAATGCCAATGAGACTTAGTCTGTCAACACTACGGAGGGAGGAAAATGTAACTAAGAAAGTATACGCCATTTAGATCAGCAAAATCTGCATTGTGTGCTAAACATCTCCGACCCAAAGATCCACCTTTCATTGATTGCTCTATGTTGTATTTTCATTCTCAGGAAAGTAATGTTGCAGACAAGCTAGCGAGCAGCCAAGCTGAATAAGACCAGTATCTGGGAGAATGTAAGAGGTAGGCTGACAGTTTTTATGCTCTGGTTTATAAACAATGGTGAAATAGGGGTGGGAGAAACATTACGCTTTCTTTAAAATGCTAACCAAGACACACAGAGAATAACACAGAGTAACTAATAACAACACAGATCCTCACAATTCCCACTAAATACTTCCCTGGCAGCTTGATACTTCATTATTTATCATCGTCCATTTCTTTATGGTAACAGTTGACATTAGATTACTACTGACCTGGTTGGTATTTGAATTTATTCCCTAGAGGTTGAAGACTTTGTAGTTTCATGTTCTCAGCCCTTTTCAAAATTCACAGTTTTGGAGCATGGAAAATATATTGTTCTATCAAGTTTATTTCTCTGACATTTATTCAGTGGAAAGTGTGATCCTAATATTAAAGGCTTGGGATTTGAAGCCCAGGATACAGATCATTCTTTTCCCTGGTCTTCCCTAAAACAGGTCATTTTATCACTGTGGTTCCCCTTGGTGGTGTCTAGGAAGTTAATATGTTGAAGGGCATAATTATTTGAACCAGTATTTGTTTTTAAAGGATTTGTGGGTGATAATAGATGGCTCAACCCAGTTGTGTCAGAAGGTATTAAGATTTCCGTCTGCTAACGTCATGGAGGTGGTCCTATATAGAGCCCTAAATAATATTGTGTGAGAAGCAGGGACAGGCTTTTACTCCAGCTTGTCTCTTTATCATATGTTATATTAAATTTAAACACAATTGTTGAATTCCTTTGTGTGGGTAAATGCTTTTTGATGTCTCCTTCTATTAAAGTTCTAATATCCCTTTTAACCAGAGGGCTGCATAAGAATTCATACTTGCTAGGAACGTTTCTCAAATAATCATAATCTCATTAATGTTGCCTGCAGAACTAATTGGGCTGTCACAATGAGGTTTAGTACCCAGTTGGAGAATTACGGTGTGAGGCCAATGGAATTAAGCACATTCTGATGGTGGAGAAAGTTAATGTGACTCATTGATGAGATGTTCATAAGCATTATTCTATATGAAAAGGCAGGTAGTTTGAGGTTGTTTTTTTTAAACTCTGGAAATATGAAGGACAAATGCAAGAACTCTTATGAAATTTCAAAGCATTTGTTGACAGTTCAAGATACAATAAAAGTTTTCTTATTTATCAGCACAGACATTGAAAGTACTGCCAAGTAGCACCGAAACGCCATAAATCATTGATGAGAGGGGATAGTTTGAAAATATTACAAATGAAACACTCTAGGGCATGCAGCATCTCAGGAGGTTATTGCTTAGGGCCTGCTGTATTTAAAATGGTCATTTCCATTTCCATTAATTCATGTCTTTAATTAAGAAATGGATTGATACTTGCTTAGAGTTGCTAGAGACTGGTTGGTGTCCATGGCAGATCAGAAGTGTGCATACAAATTAAATGTTAAAAGTGTTCACTGAGTTTCAGATGGAAAAAAATGTAGACCTCTATTTGTAGGTAGCTGTTGTTAATTATGCTGTGGTGGGTAGTAGGAAACCACAATTACCTGCTATTTGCTAGGCTTCGTGGCAGAGAAAAAGGACTAAAAATCTGTTGTGAAAAAAAGATAAACTGTCTCTTACTATCTCGTCCTTGGTCACAGTAGAATCTCTGCAGGCAGGTATACTTTCATCTTGGTCAGAGGTAGTAACCACGCTGGGGAGAAACACCCAGTGAAGATCCTGGCTATGCCAAGCTTTTGTACAATGTGTTGATTCTGTGAGTTGCTGCGGAGCGTTGTACGCTTTCCTCAGCGTAACCTGAGGAAAGGTTGTCCTTAGGATGAGACACAAAACAGAAATTACTGCTTGTGATTGTGACGGAGCCACAGCGGCGTTGCCGAGGTTTGGTGTTAGCCTCAGTGTGTAGGCTAGATTCCAGTTAGCATAACTGCGCTCTACCTTCCTAATTTTGCTTTGCTTTTTCAGCTGGATAAATTTTCTTACTCGCTGCATGTCCTAACACAGTGGTAGGTAGCAAACATCTACCTCCCCATGTCTGGGTGCATTTCAATGCAAACTGCACATGTACAGTGCAGATTTCCTTGTGAGTCCTTTCTCCTTAGAATAGCAAGAAATTGCAATAACCTTACGGGAAAACATCTGAAAATGCAGTAAAGTTCCATGAGCCAGCATTATAAAATATATATGTATATTTTCATTTATATGAAAGCATCTGAACTCCTCACCAGGGACATAAAGGCCTGTTGGCGAACAGACGCAGCTGTGGGAAGCGCTCTGTCTGAAGAGCCCCGAGGAGACTGACCAGGCGTTTGACAGTAGTTTCTTACAGAGGAAGTAAAACTTGTAGTGGAGAAGAGTTAGAGTTAGATCCACTCTTGATTTCTCAAAGTACTTCACTTGGAATTGTCTGTTTGCTGACTCCAAACCTAAGATCCTATGGGATGGAACTGAATCTGTAAATCACATCTTTCACAATAGTCTTGATCTTTTCCGTCTGAGTAGATTTAGTGCTGCTTACAGCAGCAACTTGAGCCTAAGAAAGTTCCAATGCATGATCCTCTTGCTTTCAGAGACACACAAAGGTGTTGTCTTTTAACTCGATCTGCGTCCTTGTATACGTGTTTGCATCAGTACATTTTAATTTTCCCCATGGAGAGTTATTGTAGGTGCCTTCAAGGAGATGCTTTAAATAGTTGGGTATTTGAGACAAGTCGTTTATCATTGTGCTTCTGAGGAAAAATGCTTTCCCTTAGATGGACAGCTTGGGTTTTTTCCCTGAACGTGACGTTAATTCATGTGAAAGAGGAGAACTCAGAACCCTATAGAGTAGATGTTTGAGATTTTCTTCATTTTCTTCTCTCCTTTTCTTATTTTTGCTGAGTGATTTCCCCGTGGACCATCCTGATGAATTCCCAGTGTGTTGCTGTGGGGAGAGCTTTCAAAGGGAAAGGCAAAGCCATCATACACTTTCAACAGATCAGTGCTAGACTTATTAATCAGTTTTCTTTGGTAATAGGTTGACTCTTTTGGGAATCTTTCAGAATTTTCTTCAAACTGATGGGTTTTTTTGACAGTTCAGAAAATGCCTTAATTTAGAAATGGCAGCTTTTCATATTGGCAGTCTGTTTAACCCATCGTATATCCATCTGTTGTAAAAACACAGTATTTATTCATGCTTCAGCTAGCTTTTGTGATACTAGTCGTTGCAGTATTGAAGTGTCTGATGCATGCTGTAAGTCATATTAACAAGGCTCTTTCTGTTTTTCTTCTGATTCTTTACTAGTGGAATATTATTTCTGCTGGAGAAGGTGGAGTGATTTTGTAGTTTGTTCAGAGGACACTGTTCTGAGATCTTTATAATCTCTTCGGAAGGTGGGCTTATTCCTGAGAAATCTCATGGTCCTGGAAAAAGGAACATCGATGTTGCTCTGAGCATTTCCTTACTGGTAATGAGGTGAGTTGTTTCGGGTGATTGTATTTTTGAAGAAAGAACTTCTCTCTTAATTTTCTGGGACTGTTTGAGAACTTAGAAAATGGACACTAATCTGAAATTTGGCAACCAGTTTGTGTCACTTACCTGCGTGTGCGTGTGTGTGGAGATGTTTGAGAACTTTAGTATCCTAGTCTAAGTCAGACCCTCTCAACAGATACAGCCTCCATAATCTTAAATAGCGATTTTCATTGTATTGGTTAAGCTATCATATTCTTAACAGTAGCTTACTTGAAACATAGCTGATGTTTCCAACTCCTGCGGGATAGGTAGCTGGAGGCAAACAGACAAACCACTCGGTGCTTTGTGGAATGCTCCACTAGGCTGTGTGTTGAATAATGCTGCAGCTATTAAGTAAATTTATCATTCCCTCCAGTGCATGTAAAGAAAACACAATTGTAAAATTGTTAACTCTGAAGTCCCATTAATAGAATGGACCTCATATATTTTAATTTTGGTGGGCTTTTGGTTTTTTGGTCCCAATTATTACAGGCTGTTAAGAGTTCATATTAGGCACATAAGCATGCATGTGCCTAAGGTGTTTTTAAAAACCAATTAAGTATACATATGGGAACACATTTTGCACCAACTCATCATATAATTTTGAAGAACATTCGAAATACTAATTACTCTCAAAAAACATGTAAAATAAGTGTTGATGCTGCCACACTATAGGTGGCAAATCAAAGGCATAAAGAGTAAATGACTCCTTTAAGGTCAGACAAAATGACAGCCAAGATTCCTGTATTCTAATCGCGGCACTTCTTGCTGTGACAAGATGCATTCTCTTATTCATTATCTTTTTCATTATTATCCTTTGATATGAAAAGTTGTCTAATTGGTTATGTTATCATTTGGAGTGAATCGCCATATCGCGGCATTCTCAAGTATGTACAAGGTCACACTTTAAAAGTCCTATGCTTTTTCCTAAGTTTAATTAGCTCACTGATGGATATTTATGAAATAATTATGTGCCTTTTGAGTTGCTGAACCACCTACAGAGGGAGAAGATAGACGGTGGGAAGCTGACACTGAGTTTGGCAGACAGGTTAAATGATGACGTGCACGGGGGATTTCCAGTGTCTGTATATGGAATAGGATTTTCAGCATAAAGAGTATCTCACAAATACTGTCAAATGCAGTTAATGTCTCATTATGTGAACTAGAGACACTTATTCTCTATTTCAGAAGCTTGAGCACAGGCAGACCATAATCCTTTCCATTTGATATCATATTGATCTTTGCTGTCAGAGTTTGGAGATGGAGGAGTCTTGATAACGAAAAAGGAAGGGAAAAGCAAAAATAGTGCCTTTGGTTTTGATGCAGTCATCTGAGGGCTCCATGTCCGCCTGGGATTGCGGAGGAAGATGAGAGTCTGATTCCTTTTGACTCCATACATAGGCATGAGCCAGATTTCCAGATCTGCATGTTCCCAACCTTCCTCTCAGTGTGAGTTGCTAGCCCAGATCTGGCTACAAGTCCCTGTGAACCTTCTTGAACTGCTGGGCTTCTTTCAGGCCACTTGAATATCAGAAGTAGGCTAAGCCGATGGGCTTGGCTCAGCCCTGATATGTACTCTTGAGTAAATGGTTCTACCCCGTGCCAGTAGACCAAGTCTCCAGCAGAAAATGAACTTGATGATCTGACTCTAATTAGTTTCTTGATTTAATGGCAGTAATTTTACTTTCACGATGGTAGTCATTGCCCCAGCTAGCAGGAATAATAGAATTGGTTTCCTCAAAGGCCCATTTACGGTGCATCCTCTGTTGAATCTTAAGCAATAACAAGCAGAAGCCTATAGTTATTTCAAAATTATGGTATTTATATGGTTAAAAGCGTCAGACTATCTTGCCTGAGATTGGTGACTGGGAATTGCCAGTATAAGAAAATGAACACTCATAAAGTTAAAATATAGCTTGAATTGATTCCATTTCGTTCTAAGATGATCTTCTTTTTCTTTCATTGCTGATTTAAACACCTGGAAGTTAAAGTCCTCATAAAATTAAAAACAGGCAAACAAAATCTTTAAGGAAATTAAACAGCATGGGATGTGATGTGTTTACACCAGTATAAAACCAGAATGACTTCACAGAAGATAATTAAAAGCAACTGAAACAAATGGACTGATCTCCTTAATAACCTAATGGGTAAAGTGTCATTAAAGTATCATTTTATTTCAGTTACTTCAACTCTATATGCTTTCAAAAATTATACTTAAGCTGGAGAGCTATAAAAACTTGTAGCCTTAGTTATTTTCCCTTTAAACTTCTAAGAATTTAGCTCCACAGCTAGATTAGAATTGGATTAGATATCTTCACATGGCAGTGCATTTTGAATTGTGGACTTGAGAGCCTGGCAGTCTTTGCCTGAAAATCCCATCCTACTAGCAAATGGATCTCCTCAGTCATTGTAACCCTCTGTTCATTATCAAAATGCTCATGAAGGAAGAGAGTGGGGCTACCTGGCAGGACTGTGGAACAGGTGAGATGTATGGAAAGGAAGTCAGGGCCTAGCAAGTCTGAACAGCTATGGTGGAAAAAGTGTTTAACTTGATTTGGTGGAAGGCCTGTCCCCCTGTGATTTGCGCAATCTGTAGGTGGATTCAGCTGGGGAAGGATATCTACCCAGAAGAACTGAAGGTTTTGGCTAGTGTGTCAGCGCCTTGTCAGGCTTTATTCCCTTCATTAAGAATATATCTACATCTGCCCTTCCTTTGTCCTGTATTAAATGGAATTTTCCATTATTTCTTGCACCTATTTACCTTTATAAATTCTTCAAACTAAGGAATACGAATAGCTATGAGGCACAGAGCTTTCAAGTTCTTCATTGGTAGAACGCCTGCTGACTCCTGTGATAGCTCAGCTGAAAAGACTCTGCTAGATTGTTCCTGAATTTTGAAAAGTAATGTACATTTATAGTCCTTTCTAGTTATTAATAATAACATTGACTCTGATCTGCTGCATACTTATTTATGTGTTAAGCTGTATGCATGTATGTAGTCCCTTGGGAATTGTTTATGAAATACGGGCCACATTGATCCAATATTGTATTTTGTGTGTTTGTCATTAAATATTTAAAGCAAAATAATTGTAAAGAGAATGGATGGAATATGTATTTTGAATGGAGGCTGTGATGAAAATAAGCAAACTGGGAAGAGAGTTACGCTGGAATGTGCTGCTGGTTTTAATCAAAAAATGAAGCATAAAGATATAATTTTATTCTGTCAGGAATTTCTACTCAAATGTTCTGAAAGATTCACAAATTCTGAACATGTTTAGATCATGTACAGCCATAGATATACCTAATTTGTAAGAGTGAGGAGATTTTCTTTTTGCAGTGCGCAGTTAGAACCAGCTAAAGCATCTCTAACAATGTATGACTCTAAATCACAGATCAGAAAAACAACAAAAGAACAAATCACAGTCAGAGCAGAGACTAAGATATTAAAACCATAATTCAGCCACCAAATTGACAAAGTAAGATGAGACGGTGAAACTGTGGCACCATTAGCATGTAACAGAAGCTGTTATGTGTGTTTAAATGTATTCTGGCTGAATAAAATTGCTTGTCCTTACAACAGGGTCTTATAATTTTGGGCCTTTGTAGCGTCAGGGAACATTAAACACAACAGTGGGCTTGTGTCTAAAAACAAAAGCCGTCTAGATAAGGTGACCTTGATCTAGACTGATAGAATCCTGGAGTTTATAGGGGCTTTATTAAAAACTTAAAAGCTAGCCTGTTATTTAAACTTTATTCTCTTCCCTCCCCAAATAAACGAAACATTGACAAAACCTCCTTAGCTGGCTGGTGTGTTGTGCCAGCTGAAGTGTATCTGCATCGCTGGCTGCCCTCCTGGCAGAGCCCAAGCTTGCCTGTGGATCTGTGGTCTGAGGTACTGATCCAGTCGGCATTGCCTAGTCAAGGACAGGCCCAAGCTGTTTTCCACCTTGGTGGGAAGTGTCAGGCTATCTTGCCTGAGATTGGTGACTGGGAATTGCCAGTATAATAAAACAAATACTCATAAAGTTAAAATATAGTTTGAACTGATTCCATTTTGTTCTAAGATGATCTTCTTTTTTTAAAGAATTCTTTATTTCCCAATTGGAATTGTAAGGACTGAAGGGTACCTGCCCGTTTTTTGGCTTTCCATAGCAGCTCTTCCTGCAGCTCTATGGGCTAGTGAAACACAAATTCGGGTTGTCGACCCTTTCTGTTTTGGTTGCTGGTTCAACTCCTGTTCAGAATAGTATTAGTTTGAAATCATTGTAATGCAATAATGGTTCAGTTAAATCAGGTAAACAAGTGAGAAGTGTGGGTGTAGTACCTACTAGATAGATGCACATGATTAATTCAAGCCGTGAATTTGGAATCCGTTGTGGTGATTGTATGGAAAGACTGTCCCTTTTGACCTGATAGCTACACCAGGAGACAGGCCATCTCAGAATTTTCTTTGAAGAACAAACTCACGTTACCACAAAGCATCCTGCAGGGTTTGCTCTACAGAGACAATCCCAAACCGGCTTCCTTGCGGGGAATTTCTGCAGAGGAACCACAGTATGACCGGGCTGGTTTGCTCGCAAAAGCCAATGGGTAACAGTGGGATTAAAGACCTCCGGCAGCAGATTGCAGGTAGTGAGGGCTGGCAGAGCTGCTGCCCGCTCAGTACTGGTTTTGATGACAAATGCAGAATTTGCTGGCTCTCTTCAGCGATGCCAACATTTTCCAGCACTAACTCAACCGTACCTTTTTGTTTGAAAAGAAGTGTTTTTGCCAAGTTACTGTGAATACTTTCTACTTGATGTACAGATGGAAATAATTCAAGAACTTAAGATCTTCATTTATTTTCTGTACTGGGATCTTTTCCAAAAAATTACATGGAAAGTTAGACTAGGGAACCTTTTTTCTTGTTGCAATTACAGCTACTACTTCGGAGCACAGTGTCCATGTAAGATACGCTGTGTTTTTCTGGTTTCCCCTGTTGATTGGCAGGCTGGGTTAGATCTTTCTGCAGGCACAGCTACTCTTGCTGGCAATCATGATCTTTGCAGACATCTCAAACGCTTTCCCTCTAATTCATTCCTGACCTCCGTGAGCCTGTCAGACCTGATGTCACCCCCAGGCCTCTTACCACTGTTGCAATAAAGTCAGTGTTACTACTACAAAGAAACACATTTTATTATCTTCTATTTATAAAGGAAAAGAAACCAATAGAGTCACTGCACGTAACAATTAAGTGTTCCTTCTGCACGGAGATTCCAGTGGCTTCAGGTGCCTCTTAATTATCCAGTTTGCATATTTATTATTCTGTTGTTCGGTGGACAGGGCGTCTTTGTCTATGAGCAATAATATGTTTATTGTTAGGAGCAGAAGATAATAATATCTGTCCTTGGAATGGTAATTTCCTCTTCATTTGCCTCTGATCTCACCTGTGATTTTAAGGTTCTGGATGGACAAGGAAAAAAATAACTTATTCAGTGATTGTCATGGAAGAATAGTGAATAATTTTATTGAGGGTAAATTTGTAATTGTGTTATTTGTGAGGACTATTTTTCTATTATTTTCTCATTTTTATTATAGAGCTGCCATAGATGGCTATCTTACAATTTTTTTCTTGGACGTCTGTGTTTTCAGGCGCTTGTGTAGACATTTAAGAGGGCTGTAGCTTATGGGCCTCTACTAATTGCCTGTGGGAGTCTGTGTCACACGCCAGGCAAATGCTTTAGCACATACGATACCAAGGTGGGGACTGGTGTGCCTGAGAGGGCTAGTGCCAGAACTAACATTACGATCTTGGCTGTAGTCTCTCTATACAGATTGAGCACAGACTAGATCCCTGGAAGCATTAATTTTGAACAGAGAAAGGTGTTAAACTTCAAGCCTAACATTCAAGCAACGTCTCCTACAATAGAGTGTTCGGCAGATTTTGCAGAAGCAAGGGAAGGGATTACCTCCATAGTTTAGAAAGTCCCTATTTCATCCATAGATCATAAAACATGAGCTGCTGTTAGATTGGAATATTACTGTTTATGAACAGAACTTAAGGATTACTATCCCAGGTATTTTAGGATTTCAGAGCATCTTTCTGTGCTGCGCTGACCATGAAGTTCTCTTAGAACTTCTCGATAACTTGGCTGAAGTCGTCAGCTCCTTCAGTTTTTACCTGTGTAAAACAGGTAGCTGTGTTACCTGTTTACCTGCAGGCAGTGGCAGGTAACTTTAACGAAGGGATGTAATTCAAACCCTTGCTTAGTTGCAGATAGAGTTCCTCAAGCTGTCTCTTGGGTTCCTTTGCTTCTACTTTGTCAAATTATCTGCCAACTTGGAATAAAGTTCCATTTTTTATGCTGGCCAATCTCAGGTAAGTTTTTTTTTACCCTTTTAGTGATATTTCTCAGCTCTTAGCAGAGTCATCTCTTTTCATAGTGAATAGAAGGCACAGCAGTGTTTCTCGCTATTAGAACATTGCATGTATCTTAGGCTAACTTTAGGCTATGTAGAGGATGAAAAGAAAGTGGGGAAGTTACAGTACCAAAACGTGTAGAGGTAGTTATTTTGGACTGGATTGTTAATCTCCTAAAGCAATTTGCCATTTCCTTTTAATACTCATCTGCAGTGAAGATCAGATAGCACTTATACTTTAAAACGATGAGTATCAGAGACAGGCCTGTAACAAAATAAAAGTATGATAAAAATGGAACATAAAACTGTCAGGAGATATTATACTTTTAATGTTTGAACTGAAATGAAAGTGCCAAACATCAGGGATAAAAGGCAAAGTAAATATTATAAATTCTGTGGACTCAGTCCTGTCGTGTTCTGGAAACCTGGATATTGTTTTAAAACAAATTAATTATGATGATAGTTCTTTAAACACTGGCAACAATCTTAAGAGAGGGGTTTGACTTGGGGCTGAAAGGCACCATTCTCACACCAGGGCAGACAAGGATAAGGTATCTCTGTGTGTGATCTTTACATGCTGATATTGGTGATAGTCACTTCTAATTATAAAGATAAAAGCTGTTGAGGTAATTGTGGATAGCTAATTTCAGATTGAAATGCACTTAAACAGATTACCTGGAGAGGTCATGGCGTCTCTCTCCTTGGAAATATTCAAAATCCGATCAGGCCCAGTCCTGAGCAGCCTGCTCTGGTTGGCTCTGCTGTGAGCAGGAGGCTGGACTGCACGATCCCCAGAGGTCCTTTCCAACCTCGGTGATGGTGTGCTTCTGTGAAGTGAAGGGCTGAAGACATTACTTAATCACAGAATCACAAAAAAGGTTTAAGGAGCTATTCTGTAACAAAACTTGGCCTGTGGTGCTAGAAGACAAGGAGACTTTGAAACACACTGGGGCCATGGAGGGTGAATATACTGATCCTGCATGCCAGCAATGCCTGCTGAGCAGGAGCTTGCAGTGTGCAAGGAATAAAGCATATCTTCAATGAACAGAATAATCTAGTTCAATGGAATAAACGGGAATAAATCATTCCTAAATATTTTTCGTAAGAGATCTGAAAACGGCTTGCTTAAAAAAATACCACGCACGCACACAGAGCGTATGGTCTGAGGGCTCTTGTTTATGCCTGACTTTTGCAGACTCCCACATCTGTGGTAATTTGCACCTAAGCATCTGTAGGCAAAATGTTGATCTAGGACCAAAAAAAAAAAATTAAAAGTAGAGTATCTGAGACCTAGTGACCTGAGTAGTATCAACAGATGGAATCCAGCTGCTGACATGGAATGGCCCCATGAGAACTGTTATTATAGCATCCCATCAGTGAGTTTGCCCAGTAGCTCCCCCAAAGAAAATGCAAATTTCTCCTTCACAAGTTGCTCATGTGGGTTTGGTGCACCAAAATTTGTGTATTTGTTGACTGTTGAGTCCCTAGAGGCGAACAAGAACAAACAACCTCAGAGTGCCTTAATCTTTCTTTTCTTTGCAGCCATTCAGGATCTTTGTTTCCCTGCTCTTTGCACATTAACAAATGCCCAGCCTGCTTGCTTCTTATGCAGTTAAGCCTAAATTGCCAGTGAATTATGAAGAGAAAGAACATACATGGATTACAGGTGTCTTGAGGGCCATCTGCATTCATCATCTGGGATATAATACACTGTTCTAATGGTAAAAAAGTCATTTAAAAAATACCTGCTGTCTCTTTTGGCTTTTCTGTTCTAATGGCAAAACAGTGCTGTAGCTGACCTGTAGCACATGATGTTTTTAACAGAAGTCATCATAATATTCCATGGCCAGCCCTTTAGCAAGTGTTTTTTGCAACCATTTCTGATTTTTAATATGGTAAGTCTTGTGTAACAGACACGACTTGATGTAGAAGGTATGGCTGTGGTCATGAACACTGTGTGGAGCGTTGTGTCAGTAAAGTGCTTGTTATTCTGATTTGTAATGAGACAGAGGGTCAGGAACTTCGGGTATGCCTGTGCTACAGTCAGAGGTGTGATCTTGTGTAAAAACACCCAGTAGAGCTTTAAACTAACTGCTTGGGATACTGATTGCAAAATAGGTGCGGGAAGAAAGAAGTAGTGTCAGCTATGCCAGATTACATGGGCCAGTCTTAGAGCTAAAAGAGGCAACTGGCTTAGGTCTTAGAGCCAGTGGGAGTGTAAGTAGATTAATGTAGTAGTGCAGGGTCTTGAATAGTAGCACATCCAAAGTGACCTGATTTACAGAGCTATGGATTGCGCTAGGGAGGTGAAGTGAGTTTTCCCAGTCCAAGAAAAGTCAGTAACAGAATATGATTTACAGTGCTGCCTGCTATGGTCATCATCCTATTCCTCTGCTGACAGGACATCTCTCCATCTTGTATAATTTCTCTCTGTGTACCTGAGAAATTCCATGTCTGAGGGTGTTTGAAAGCCAGAATCAGTTCTGATCTGTCTTTTTCAGCATGCTAAAGTAAAACCCCAGATCTAAACAACCCCATATTTTGTCATATACAAATTTTAATGCTGCAACTTGAATCCATGTGTATTTACTAATTACAACACATTAACAATTTTTCAATACTAAGCATCCCTTCTACTGTCGATGCATTCCTCGTATGAAGGAGACCAGGGGCATCAAAGAGCGCTTCCAAAGCCTTAAGCATACTGCTTCCCAACCAAGAGCATTAAAGTTTGTTACATAAAAAGCTATTGTTGTGCCTTCTCACCATGCTTCATCTCTGCCTGCCTGTAGATGGATGTTCAAAAGAGTTGGTGGGTAATTGTACTCAATCAAGTATGCATTTAAGGCTTCAATTGCTTCTTTTAGGTAGAGCCCCCTCATTCTGTACTTCACATACTTCATACTTCACAGTCACTGAAAAACAACAGAGAACTGAAGATGTAAAAATTAGCCTTTGAAAATGTGCCTTGCAGTCCTAGTTAACTATCTTATTGTCCAAGTCTTTGTAATCCTTTCAAATTGCAGAAGAAGAAATGGCAGAGTTAATGAGCATAATTTATCGGGAAGATAACAAAGCAGTAGTCATGGAGCTGGCTGTTGACCTGTGTGTACTGCAACTTCAACGTCCAACAACAAAAGAAAAGTGGTTGGGATAACGGTTAAATATCAGGTGCCTTCGGTGAAGTAATTCAATTTACATTAAACCATTTAGGTTTAGTCCAAGCCACATTACCTCACATTTGAGTAGGCACACGCAGACAGTGCCTCTAGCCCAGCTGAAAGGTGGCAACTTGCTAAACTGCTGTAACTCGGTGGCGTTGCTGAGCCTGCTGTAATTTGGACCAAGCCTCTCATCATAGATGTTGAGATCTCGCTTAAAGTAATCTGAGTGTTGAGACCCTGCCACTGATTACACAGGCAAACTGTGCAGCAGAGAGCGTTGAGGCCCAGCCATGCACGCAAACTGTGCAGCAGATGAGCATCCTTTGGAGCAGCACGTTAGATGTCTGCCTGCATCCTGCCTGGAGCAGCAACACCGAGCAACGACGCCATTTGGTGACATGCAGTGGGGAAAGCAGTACCCCTGTGTCTTCTGCCCAAACAACCCCTTTCCCTTCCCACCCACCCTTCCATATGTCAGAGGTCTTTGTGTTTGTCATCTTCGCTGAATCAAACTTCTCCCTAAACCACCAAATTACTCTCTTCTGACCAAAGTTGCCACTGGCAACAGTAGCCTTTACAAACTGATTGCAATGAATGACATTTGCTGTAGTTCTTCCAAAGAAACTTTGCCTTGACAGAAGAAATTGAAGCACAAGCAATGCTGTTAGCCATGTGAAACCGAGCCTGCCTCTGGTTTTTTATGGATGTATCATAATGCTGTGCGGGTTCTGTTCAGCCACCTGAAAACGTTCAGCAAGATCAGCTTCAATATTTGGTTTCTCTCTCTGATTCGTTAAAGAAGAAAACCCACCCTGGCTCACTCAGATGGCTGATGCTCTTTGGATGATGACAGTGTGCGGGCATAAGATGCTCCAGAGCACTGTTACCATGATGACGTATGGGCGATTGTGTTACTGTTGGGGATTATTTTTATTGTTTTACCAGTACCACGTAAGAATGTGAGGGTATTTATTGTATTAGTTATGCTTGCCACAATCAAAGAATTCTACGCTCACTGTGATAAACCTGAAGCAATCTTTTTAAATAAAGGACTGAACCTGCATTTAGGAGGGGGAGCATCCGTTGTAAGCTTTTTAATTGTTCAGGCATTGCAGAGAGACAAAAAAGGTTGATATTCCTTATGGTGGTTATGTTTTACTGCACATAGTTGCCTTCTTTGGTTGGGATTTTTCATCCTGATGAAAAATGAGGAAGCTTACTTTTTAAGTAGAATTTCTCTCTCAGCCAACATATCTCCTTGGGAGATTTCAGCCCCTTGGCTGGTTGATAATGTGATTGCAGATGTTTTGCTTTTTTAAACAGGTTACTAAGGTGGCTGAATGTGATACTGAGATTTAGCAGTTGTTATTAAAACTTGTGTTCCTGCAGATCTGGGATGGGAATTTTAGTTTAATCATTGCAAGTTAGAGTTATGAGGTTCAGATAACATAACAAGTATTTGCAATTATGTGGCTGGAGCCTCCTGAGAGATCTAAAATTCACCTCAGACTATTATGCGGTAAAAATGTTTTCCAGTTCTTAACTTGCCTTGCAGGATCCTTCTCTAAAGGAACTCGGGTGCTTTAATAGCGCTTTGCTGGCCCCGGGAGAGCTGATGATTTATGCAGATGTGAGGGGGGATCTGTGTAACCTTTCCAGGCCCTGCTCACCAATGTAGGTTTCAGGAATAATCTCAACTTTGGGATGAAATTTTTCCAGGCAAGCTTCCTCATTTTTTCCTCCTTTCCTCACCCACGTGACATAATGGTTGGAACAGGGCTTCTGTTGTATAGAGTTGGCAAGATCAGGTTCTGTATCACCTTGGCCTTGTCATCATGCTGCAAGGGACATACTAGCAGTTGTTCTTGTGATGTCTGAACAAGTTTATATCCTATTGTGGAGAGAGCCAAGAAATGCAGAGCCACTCAAAATCTTCACTGTGGAAGACTTTCAGGAGCTCTTACCGAGGGATTTAAAATTCTTTTACTTTAAAATGTTAGTAAGTTAAACTGCCCAACAGTATTCATGGATGGTGATGTGCCCATTTGCCTGAATGGGGAGTAGATGCAGAAAAAAAAGAGCTTGCCCAGAGTCACTTAGTAGTAGGCAGAAGTGGAAACTAGATTGTTGAACTTCCTTTTGGCATTTGCTCCTGTCGCGCTATGCAGACAAAGAATATGTCATTTACGTATGATGATGAGGGAGATCTGTCAAATTAGATTGCTTGAAAAGTGATTAAATTTAGAGCACCCACAAGGATGTGATACTCGGGGTGGTGGATAACGCATGGGAGCCCACAGCTGTGGTATTCCCTGCTTCCCTTCCTCTCCAGAGCTGTCCCTGCTCAGCATGTCATTCTGCTCGTAGCAGAGCTTGCTACAGCCAGGCCATATTCTTTTCTCATGGAAGCTGTGGTAGATTTCTCCCGTTTTAATTTCTGGTTGCTGTAATATGGCTGAGAGAGCTCATTGGTTTTGTCTCTTTCCTTTTGGTATACGGATGGATGTTCTAACTGGTAAATTAGATTACACATGAACAGAATTATAAATGTTTAGAAAGCACTCAGAGAATGACTGCCCCCACGGCTGGAATTAACACCTCTAGAGATCAAGAATGTAAGCAACACCCTCACCCTCAATAAAATTCAAGGCCATTTTCTTTGCTTAACAACAGTGAAAGTTACGACCACTCCCTGCTGACCAGTGGAAAAAGAGACAGACCTCTAGCTACGTTTCCTATGTCTGCGAAGGAGCGATGTGCACCATGTATTCTTCAGATTGGAAGCTCTGTAGGTGGGGAGCTCTATAATTTTATTAGCATTTTAGATGAACTCTGGAGCTTTTACAGATTTGCATTCCTGCATGCACACACTTGTGCATAAATGCTAAAATATCTTCTATTTTCAGCACCAGAGAGCTAACCTCCGGTAAGCAAAGCACTAGGGAACAGAGGCACCACTTAGAATTCTTAGATTAAATTCCAGCCACAAAGAAACATCATTTGGATTTTTCTTGCAGGAAATGCTACGCTCTGTTTCGTCAAGCCTCAGAGTATGAATAGAACTTAAATTACTAAGGCAAATAGCTTAGGGAGTCATAAATAAGGATTAGACAATTATATGAATAAGAATAGGTAGGATAAAAAGAGAAGGGCTATCAAGTTGCCTGCATCTGCTTATAAATTCATCACCAGTATACAAGTAAGGTAAAAATCCCATAAGCATTGCCATCAGGGAGAAGATCTCTGCATGAGCAGCGCTATCTCTTGCAGCAGTGACTTTGGGTGTATTTCTGGGTTGCTAACTAGGGACGTTTTAAAGAGACCGTTTTTCAGGAGGTGGTTGTTTTGCTCTTTCTGACACCCAGATTCCCTTATTCTGTGAAAAGATGATGCCTTAAATAGCTAAACACTTTTGAATACCTGTTTGCTATGAAACAAGAAGTATATTGCTAATCATCCGGGACTGATCTGAGCTTAGAATAGATTGTTCTTACTCTTACATTTTAAGTTCTGCCTAATGCATATAGTAATTATTCCCTAGCACCAGAGGCAAGGGAACCTGGACCCCTTCAGTCTTAGCACCATACAAGTGTAACATGTGCTACAAAATCTGGAGGGAGAGTTTCCTCTTTAGGTTTATCTTTAGGCTTACCCTAAGTGCCGAACTTAGTGAAATATCAGGCTACTTTTCTGAGGCGGTCAAAGGGTATGCAAATCTCTGAGGGCTACTCACGGTAAAAGCATAACTTGGATATCTTAGATCACCTTCTAGCAGTTTCTCTGTCTTTGCACTGACTCCAGAGAGAGCCAAAGCAGACTGAGTATCTAACTGAAGCCGTAGTTCATCAATGCACAGGCTTTGTTGGCTCTGCCTGCTGAAACGGTTCCCCTTCTCTCATGCCTAACTGCTTCTTCCCAGCTCTGCTCTACCTCTTGGTTGTGCCAGTCCAGCTCTTTTGGGGACCATGCTGGAACACGTCTCAGTGTCTTTTTAGGTTGTTACCCAAATATGCCTGGCATCACACGGTTCTATTTTCCTCTTCATAGTGACAGCTCATATTGAAACAAATTTGTAGCTTTCTGGATGCTTCACAGATGTCAGCAGCGTGTCCACTGAGGCTAGTCAGAGCCTTATAATGTAAAACTAGTCTCCTTCTTCCTAAAATGGGGATACTTTCCCAATAAACAGGGGATACATTTCCATTAGATGATGTCATTATAGGATTCGTGACACATAGATGAACAATTTAGATTCTTTCCAGTAGAAAGAAGCAATGCACATACATGCTCAAGTGAGAATGACATTGTTCCCTCTGTGTTTTGTGAAATGACAGTTACTGAGAGGATAAACCCAGAAGAATGGCTCTAGATAAATCTTTATCGAAATTATCAACAAAGAGTTTCTCTCTCACTCTTTCTCTCATTTCGTAGACCATTGACCAATATTCCCATGCAACCATCTTTTAATAGAAAAGAAAGATTTCCTCCTAGGCAAGGGGAAAATAAATGAAAAGATTAATTGCTTACATCATCTGGAGCAGGGAAATCAGTTGGGATTGTTTATTCAGCAGAAGAAGCAGGGGAACCAATGGCAAAAAATTACTTATAACCCAGGGGACATATCGCACCCCATTTGGCAAAACACTGTTCGTACGTACAGGACCTCTGCTTATATTTTTTGTGGTTGTGATACTGAGATAAATGTGTTTTCCTTTATAACAGCCAACTCTGTTGTTACCACCCAGGGAGACTTTTGCGTGTATCAGGGTTGCTGGATGGGTATCTTTGCTCATGAATTCTTCTGGGACTGAAACTGAGTAATCGTGTATGATTGATCTCTGAATAAGAGATGCCAAGTATCTTATTGATGAGTGTATCCTGTCACAGCGAGACTGCCTTTCACCAGCTGTGGGGTACCTATGACAGGAACTGCTGGAATCTTCCCTTTCCTTTAAAATCTTTTCAGCACTCCTCATCACAGCAAGCTGTTGTGACTGGTTAGCTTAGCAGCACATTGACATTTCTCTCCAGAACAAGCTTAGAAGAAAAGTGTAATATATGGTTAAATGAAATAATTTCCAGCAGCATCTGTAGAAATGATGGCTGAGCTCGTAGGGAATTTCTATGCACGAGCTGTGATCAGCCCCAGATGAGGTCTACAGAAGGCGTTCTACAGTCTTCTGTGGTAGCGACTGTAAATACAGCCACATAAAACCAGCAGTCCGTATTATTAGGCAGACACTGATGTGGTCTTACTGCTATCTGCATCCCTATCATTTTGCAAATGAGAGGATAGTTCTATATAATCTATCTTCAATTTTACTGTGACATCCTTCGACAGTGTATCTGAGCAGAAATTAATCATTTCATTCTCCATCGTAGCTAAGCCCCTTCCAGTGTTGTACTAGGGTGACATTAAAAAATAATTTTAAACAAAACCACGCCACATACTGTTTGGGCAGGAGGGAGACAGATACAGAACAGTGACCAAGTGGGTACAGAGGCAGACTGTCTCTAGTTGCGATTTGCCTACGACACTGAGATTCGAATTCATCTAGAAAGTTCTGTGACTTCCTTAAAGCGAGCTTTATAGGATCTGGTTTTGCATTTTGTCTTGTGTTGCATCATAAAGCGACTGAATATCTTTTGCTTGCCTCCAGGAGCTACAGGCTGGAACCTGGCCGCCGTGCTTTGTGGTTCAATAATAGAAGATAATTTTCAGATACTTTTATTTTAAAGTATATTTCTACAAAACAAGTGGGTGCATACATTTTTAAGTGATACAGGGCTTTTCACTTGGGCATAAAGTTGGAACTGCAGCATCATTGACTCTTTTGAAATTAGTGGGATATCCAGAAGAGTAAAGGGAGATGTGTCCAGTCCAGTAAATAGAAAAACCAGTGCGGGAGCAGGGCTGCCCCTCTTCCCTGCTGTTTCAGGGAGACCACGCAGGTAGAGTGGGAGAGGAACCAGGCTGGAGAAGCAAGAGGAATGGAGGGAAAACCCCAGCGATGTCACCCAGGAGAGACCAGGAATCCCCTGGGGTGGATAAAGAAATCCAAAGGACATAAGACTAGTATCACAGTGCAGTAACACAGTTACTTAAGATTTCTGGTATTATCTAGTATGGCAAAGATTTAGAATTGCAAGAACTTCTTGCAACAATATCTGCATACAGCAGATGATGTTATCCTGTGATTTTAGAACTATCTTAGCAAGAGGCACGTATGTCATTCGTAGGTAGCTGCAGAGCTAATCTGTGAACAGAGAAACGAGTCTGTTACATTCAGTGAAAAACATAGTTATCAGGACAGCAAAAGATTCATAATATGAGTTGCATACAGGAAACTACTCGGTAATGTTTTGTAATCTGTGGCGGAATTAGGCTGTCTTCATGCAGGCATAGAAAAGTGTAATTTTTCCTTCAATTAATATTTTCACCAAGTCATCTGTTTTTATGCATAACATTTCTTTAACAAGAGGTTGTTTGCTGTAGTTTCCTATTTATACAGAGAAAAAAATTGCCTGCACATGAAGTACTAACCTGATTGATCTACTTGTTAAAAAAGTCCCAATGATGTTGTCCATCCACCACCTTTCCGAAGTACTGCTCTAAGTTACATAGCTGATGATAGTTTGTATTGCAGCTGTTTTGTTGCCAGGTCTTAATTTTGTTAGGTTATTTTGGTTTGACTTGGCTTTGTAAAAAACATGACAAATTAATTGTATCTACTTGAAGTGCTGTACAACAGCCAGGATGCAATTTTATGTTAACTTCATTATTGCAGAAGTCAGTCTGAAAGCCAAAGCACACTGACCTACAGCATATAAAACATTAATAGAATATTTAATTTGTGTATTTGAGATAAACTGCGAGATAAACCTAAAATTAATATTATGGTTAATTTGGGTGAACGCATATGTTTGTTCTTGCAACCACATCTGTTTTCTTCTGGAGGCAATCAAAAGCATCCATCTGTTTATTGTAATAGTTTCTAGTCTGTGTATATGGATTCTCTTTTATACTGAATGTCAGGGCCTGTTTTTGTAAGCCGAGTGGTTCAGAGAACGAGATCTGAAAACCCCTGGAATTCCAGGAGCTGTACTAAGCAGTATATATACATACTGTCATTTCAAAACTAATTTGGAACCATATCTTAATTTGAACGATAGAGAAAGAGGAGATTTAAGAAGAGAATGCTGTAATCTGTAAAAAACTACTGCTTGGTATAGCAAATACTGCCTGCTGTGTGACAGGAGAGATGCTGCACAGCCTGCTCCTCCCTTTCCCCTTGACAGCTGCCTGCACAGTGCCCTGTCTGTTCCTGAATATATATGGGTACATTTTTTCAAGTAATAATACCCTATTTCCACTTCCCCTATGTAAATTATAGTCTGCAAGGTGGCACAAGTTCATTAAATTTGTGAATTTTATCAATAGAAAGTTCATTAAAAAAGTAAAGCACCTGAGTTACAGCTTGTTAAAAAGCATAACTTCTGAAAAAAGCCCTGGGTAAATCATTCGCCATCTTTGTCAGCTGGCAGAGATTCAACTAGCATCCCATTAGAGATCCCATCTCCAGACTAACACAGCGAGTTTGTAAGGTGGCCACTTCTTATGTATGAACCCCTTAAACATACTCTTCTCTGCTGATAAGTCAACAGACCTGTTTTGATCTACTCTATATCACTAATGCTCTGACTCCCTTGGCTGCTAATGCTGAATTGATGCCTCCCAGCACATTATCAAGAGATATCATGATAGCTGAGATGATGTCTTTAAAAACAGACAGTTGAAAGTGCCTGAACACTCATGCTCACGTTAGAGATCCTGGTATAATTGTTTCCATACAGCCCTCCAGAACTACCATACCTGTCCTCTGAACTGCATATCTGTTCAGAATTCAGTCATCAGTCCTCAAAAGACTTTATTATTAATGTAAAAATCCTGCTCTGGTTAGAGCCAAGTTCTTTGGTGGGATTATCGCTCCCTGTCTGACCTCACTAATAGAAAATCAAATTTTTCTATTAGGGCTCCATCAAAGTTCCCCACAGATAAGCAGTGGGTTGTGATGTGCTGGGTGCTATGGATCCCTTATCCAAGCGCCACATGATCTAGAGGGAAAATGTCTGAAGAAACTGTCAGAAATTAGGGTCTTGGCAGAAACAGCTCTTTTAGTGAGAGTGAAGCATAAATGTATTAAGCTGGGCGAGAGAATCCCCCAAGGTGTTCCACTGGAGGTCTCATGGGTTAAAAGCCCACTTACAAAGCAGGGTCATGTGTGCAGTCTTGCATTTATTTTTTTCTGCCCAGGGCAATATTAGTTTGTAAGTCACCCGTGCTCTTTCAGCCACAGCATTTTTGCTTTCAGAAATCTGATCATTGCTCCTTAATGAGCGCAGAAGGAAAATAAACTCCCACAAGTTCAGATTCTCCTACTTGCTGTATGAGTCTCTTATACAATTTATTCAGTCAATCCCCTGCAGAAACTCTTTGCCTTTGGAAAAGCTTGGATGGAAGCTCTGAGGTTTCATGAATTCCAGCTGTGACTGTTGCCACTGCATACCAAACTGGAAATTAAATTGGTTTTGATTACAGTACGTGCAAAAATTCTCATGGTGATCAGGTTTATTCTTATTAAAACCAACAATGTAGTTTGTAAAGAATCATTCAAGGTTTCACTTGTAGGGCACACATTTATTTGATAGCTTAAGCCTGTAGTTCTACAAAATAGTGAATCTGGTTTTTGGCACTTTGTACCAGATGAAAAGCTCCGATGACACGTGGAACAGAGCACTGAAGTAGTGCAAACTCTCTGGTTCAAGTCTGTTAAAAAAACCCATTGTGTAATAACTTTGTCTCAGCAGATTTTATGACATATCAGATATAATTTATCTTTACAGAGCTGGCAGAAAGCTAACATAAACCACAAAGGCTGCATAAATGCCGTAGTGTACGCTCTGGCTAGTTTGATAAAAGGTGTGATCATATTGTCCTGCCTAATTCAATCAAATTTATACTGCCACATTACCTAGTACTTCGTATATCTGACATTAAAGTGGAACCATAGCCTCCGTGACTAGGTAGTATAGTCTCAATAAAGGACATGTTGCCAGGAACTACGATTAAAGGCCATTCAAGGCCAAGTTTCATAAGCAATATCTGATTTGGGAGGCTCTGGAACACCCACTTTGAGATGCCTGCAGGCTGACTTGCAGAAGCACAGAACACCTTCTGCTCCCATTTGCTCCTGCTGTAACTATGAGTCTTCAGTGCATCTGAAATTAGGTTTGTGATTTTTCAAGCAGGATAACCCATAATCAAAAACCTCGAATAATAGTGGACTACTCTAGAAGAATTATGCCTAAATCTCTCTGCTTTAATCTCCCTGTCTGTTAAACTAGTAATAGAAATACCATGGACAAGTTAACAGTTGTAACTGCAGTTACTGCCGTTTCCCCCACATATAATACAGGATTTGTCTCTTCCACCTGGCTACTTGTCTTCACGAAACTTCTCTGACAGGCATAATTACGCAGTGTTGTGATCTGTTTCTTTACGCCAAGTGTAGAAGATGGGCATTGATCGAGGAAGGGGATGGAGATATTTTCATTGAGAGGAGCCGTTAAGGTCTTGGCTGGCCTCATGAAAGGGAGCTGATGAGCAGGTGCAGCAGTGATTCATGCTCTGGTGTAAGAGAAAATCTGGTCACGTAAGCCCTACAAACACTGGGTTCCTTTTATAGCACGTTCGTATCAGAAATATCGGCAGCTGCCTTTACTGGTGCTCGCAAAGAATTCTGCTCACCTTGCTATACAGAAAACCTTGGCCGCCTGCTGTGTTTATTGGAGGACGCTGGTGCATATTCCTCCATACACCACTTCTTCCTCTCTCACCTTCCTTCCTTTTCATCATTGCAATTTTGTGGCAGATGTGAAAGATGTATCTTCAGGTAAAAGATTAATTTGATAGTGAGAGAATGTGAATGAAATACACAGGGAAATTAAGAAAACATTGCTTAACACAGTTAATTGAAAGTTGTTCCTAAAAGCATCCCCAAAGCAGAAAATGTTTTTGCTTTTATCTTCAGATTATTTTTAAAAAACACAGAAATAAATGTAGCAGGTTCCTTTTCATAGCTGTGAGGCAAGGAGATTTCATGGGAAATAACACGAGTTGGATTCTAAATCAGTCTTTCTTTTTATCTTAATTTGTCTCCAAGCCTGTGATGTGACAGGATCACAGCAGCAGGAGATGGAAAGATTTTGGAATAGTTTTTGTAATGATTAGGCCAAGAGCTTATGCAAAGAGCCTCACATTCGTCCAGTGGAAATGTGTATGTGTTTTTTACAGCTCAAGATCCTTACTGAAATGTGATACTCAAATTCAGAAGATGAGGGAACAGAAAGAAAAAAAAAAAAAACACCAAAACAAAAAAACAACCAAAACATCAAATGGTGAGCCTGATTGCTGGAAAGGCCTGATCAGTTAAAGAACGGCTCCACTACCCAGCATAGCACAGTCTGTAATCTGTCATCCCAAGGAAACAAGACTTATGTACCGTTTACTAGACAAGTCCCCTTCCTAATCTTCCCCAGTACCTTTTGAATCCATTAATCAAGTCATCCATATATGATACAGGAGCTGAAACCTCAAAGATCTGAAGTTCCTACAAGTTTCATGAAAACAGGTAGCCAGGTGGAAGAGACAAATCCTGTTAATGCTCCCGTAGAGAGGTGATTTATAGGGCTCACCCAGTATGACCCACCACGGGACAGGGAGCTGTAACGAACAGCCAAGCCTTAGGAAAGCTTCACTCATTTTTCACCTTATTAGGCATTAGAGCATATAAACATGAGGCAACTCCAGAGGAAGCCAAGCTTCATTAGTTTCTGGTGCTGACAGAACTGCGTATCAGTGGTTTTGTTATGCTGAGAGAAGAACCGTTATATTTTTCACACATACACGCGACCATAGACTTGCATCCTTAATGGATTGCATGAAGAAGCAAAACAAAAAAAAAAGAATTAAAATAAGATCCCCATTAGAAGGAGGATAACGTATGTGGCCCTCATGACCATTTTTAATGAGCAGAACCAAGACAGGCTTTTGCAAAGGGCGTCCTCTGAAATTAAATATGCAGTGCAGAAAAATCCCAAGTGTGCAGGTTACACTGCAAGTTGTCTGCATCGTATATTCTGCTAAGTGCAGAATTGAATCCTAGTTTCTCCAAACCTCAAAATGCATTTGAATCAGTTATCCTTTTGACTAAAGAGCCCAGAGAAAATGAGAAATTCAGCTGCAATCCATGAAAGTAATAAAGGGACGTACATCTCTTTTCCTGTCTGCTTTATGCCAGACTTTTTCTGGCATTTCCATGTTATTCAAAATCATGATGCTATCTGAGTGTCCTACCAAGCAATTCTATTCCCTGATGGAGATTTAGTAAGAAAATATCCTGTGCAGAAGTTCTAGAGCGTGATTTGTTCTTAGAAGTCATTTTACTGGTACAAAGTGTATGTTTGTCAGTACAAGTACATCTCTACTAGAAGCACTTTGTCAGCTCAAAGTAGCAGTATGCCTGTATTTGTAAAATGTTGCTGGACCTGACGTTGCCTGAGCACCTGTAGGCCAGGACCTGGGCTTGTACAGTGCCAGCTATAGTGAGGTCCTGGGTCCACAATCAACTTTCTCAGGCTCTGACAGAATAAAAATGAATAAACTGTAAAGATGGACAGGATTGTGAACTTCAGCATCCAAAGTGCCCACCAAACTCAACATAACCTTATTCTTCCCAAATTTTGCCTGGCAAATTAAAAAAAGGATTAGCAAAACATACCATATTTTAATTTATGCATGCACAAGTCTCAAACCGAGACATGTCATTCATTCATTTGTAAACGCAATAGTCTTGATGCTTTGAACAAGAAGGGACTGAAATAATCAGCAGTTGAAACAGGAGATAACCACAAACACGAATGAGCTGGGGTTTGATCTTTGTCATAAACCAGTATCAAGGAACAAGTATCCATCTCTAGCACGATAGACCTCTCCTGGGCCCCCGTCAATCTCTTCCTGTTTCTGATAAACAGGAGACGGCAGTCCCATTAAACGAGAACTACATGGAAATCTGTCAGTAAAATAGTGACTGTTAAGGGCTTACAAGAAAAAAATTATTCCAGCAAAATCCATGTGCAGAGCAACCTCAAAGCATGCAGGCAGGCATCTGGTATCTAGGTGATCGCTATATGCAGCTCCATGCCATATTTCCTAGGAAAGGAAAAACATTTCCAGTTTGGTTCTGCATCTGCACCCAGGACCACCAGGCTGCTACCCTCTAGTTCTGCGTAAGCAGTGAGTGCCTGATTTCTCAGCACTAGGGATGAGGTTTGGAAGTCAGCAATGGGGCTACTACACTCGCCGTCAGGCATCAAAGGGAAGGAAGTGAGCTGGCAGCCCTTCCTGCAAGTTGAAACCTCCCACAGTGCTCCTGCTCCAGAGAGCTTATTTAATTTAAAAAACAAACAGCAAGTATACTGGTAAGAGTGCTCGTTTACGGATACGTATTGCATCTCTCAGAGGCCCTAGAGGGAAGGGGGAGCAGCACATAAGGATCTGTTTTTTTTCCTAGGCAGGCACAGATTTACTGGAAACAAGAGAATTGCAGCCTTCTCCCCTCCACACTTGTGAGGTTTGGTGCAGCAGCACGTTCACTCATGTCAGACGCGACGGTAGTGACTGTGCAGACACGTGCATCCAGTCAGGATCAGTCCCTTCCTCCATGCCCCAACGTGTTGTGTTAAAAACATCCAGCTTCATTTTGCCCTGTGAACCTCCTTCACCCTCACGCCTCTGGACCAAGACACTGGGATTCCAGCAGGCAATTCCCAGTACCTGGCCTTTCTACTGCATTGAGAGTGAACAACATGAAGTGGCGGTGTAAAGACAATCGAAACAGTTTCAAAGCAGTGGAAATATACTCTGTTTTTCCCCTACAACTTTGAAGTTACATACGTTGTAACTACCTTCACCTTCTTGTAGGAAGGACCTAAGGAAATAGTATAACTTCCGTATGAGGAACGCTTCTCGCTTTGAGATCCCACAGAAAACTGCAGGTTTGATGGGCTTTTGCATTTGGAGAATTTTTGATACATCTGCAAGAATACCTGGTACTGAAGAATAGCAAATCAGTGTAGCTCTGCTGGAAGGACAGAGAGGGTTTTCAGTTCAGAGTTGAATTGACTTGATTGGAATGAATTGTTGCAGATCTTCATGAAACCCTTGGTGTAAACATGAAAAAAACATAAAGCATCCAACACAGTCAACTCTGGTTCTATATTTAAAAAACTGCAGCTATGCTGAATAAAAGCAAATCTGTCACTTAATGCAAGGCAAATATCGATCATTATTCTTAGCCAAAGAAGTTCATTACACAAGCTATAGAGCCAGGGTTGCTGGAATCTCTTCACAGTTCTGCCAATACACTGTGTGGCCTTGGAAGAGGTGAAAGGCTTTGAACAACTTCTCTGTACCTTAGTTTTCCTGTTCAGAAAGGGGGGTTGCTTTTTATTCAGTAC
The DNA here is from genome assembly GCA_031468815.1 of Morus bassanus. Taxonomy (NCBI): domain Eukaryota; kingdom Metazoa; phylum Chordata; class Aves; order Suliformes; family Sulidae; genus Morus; species Morus bassanus. The sequence continues at coordinate 1,957,610 of CM062582.1, forward strand.
ATTAAAAACCATGGCTTTATAGCATGAGAAGTAAAAGCTCTTTAAGTTGCTTTGGTTTTATTTTCTAGTAGCACAGAGTGGATCGATCAGAGCTGTATATTGATTCGGTGCAAAAAAAAAAAAGTAGTAAAATGGGAATATTGTGGAGACACGGTTATACGCAACATAAAAACCTGTCCTGCTTTAAACCGGTTTGGTTAAATCTGTCCAAAAAATTGGGACAAAAATACGTTTTGGTTTATCACAGATCAATTAGGAAGAGACTGAAGCTAAAGAAAATTAAAACCACTCTTCAAACCAAGACAATACTATGTGCAAACAAGCCTGTAAGAAACCACATGGACACCGTTCTGCAGCCTGGTAACAAGCTTTTGAGGGCTAAAGGTGTCATCTTCACCTTTTCCATTCTTAGCTTTTATGAAGTTCGTTCTTCCTAAATCCAGAAAGAATACACCAAGAACAATTCAATCACCTGTGTCATTACTGAGGATTAAGGAGCAAAGAGTGTAAATAATTTCTTAATTAGAAGTTGAGGGGAATGGGCTGGGGGCATCATTAGGCAAACAAAGCAAAGCACCTCGTACAATAGGTGGTAAGTAGACTATTAGTCTCTGCTAAGTACTTCTTCTTTAGCTTGGACCGGGAAAAGCCGTTTAGGAGAGAAAAAAGGGATTTAGCCTGAACATATCCCAACTATCTAAAGATGTGCTAAACTCAGTGGCAAGGCCCCTCAAATTAGTAAAGGGATAGAATTTACATAAAAAATACTCTGTGCCTTTTCCTTAGTCCCCACAAGAGTTGATCTGATTTTAATGCAGATGCTAATTGAGACCAAGGTAATCCGAGTTTACAATGGTGCTTGATGGAAGATGTTAAGCAAATGCGTCTTTGAAAAACGCCTCTCCAGCCCTTGGAGTGCAACAAATTGGTTACTTCTTGTTTTCTCTTGCAGTTTTGAAAGGAAATATTGAACCCTTGAAATATTTGACCTGGCTTTGTTGCCGCAAAGATTAGTTTTAACTATATAGGAAGTACTGTGATAAGGATCCAGAAAACCCGGCTGTTCCGTACTAGCTCTGCCAGTGAGCATCTGCTCAGTTAAGCCCCTTTGGCTTTTTTTTTTTTTGGTCTGTTTTTCAGTTGTGGAATACACAGAGGAAGATGGGGGAGAGGAAGGCATGCTGACTCCAAACAGGCTGCTAATCCTCGCCAGAGAGCAATTAAGGCAGCATTCACAAAAACATTTAGCTTTCCTGTTCCTCACTTCTGATCAACTCTTTTCCTTTTAATTCTTTAGGGTTACACGTGAACCTCTTGACCTTTTTCTGGTTTATGGTATCAGGAAGGCTGTTTCTCTGGTTTATTATTTAATTTAAAACCTCATCCTGAAGCTGCCTCCTGGAGAGCTTTCAATTTCTGTTGCAGTTGACAGGAGGTCTATATACGCTGTGGATTGAGGCTTAAGTGTACTGACTGTCGGGTCACATACTCCTTTACCTTTGTAGTTCAGAAAACCTACAGTAGAGAATAATCATGTTTTAGTAAAGGAGAGACTAGCTGATAAAACCACCTATTCTCCATTTCTAATGCCCGAGTCTGCTAAGTATAAAATACATCTTCCTAACAGCATAAATGTGACAGGAGTTGCTCTGTATTTCCCTGAACAAAGAGCATCAGGAAGGATTTTGTTAATTTATCTCTGAACTGAGACGAGTTTTTGTTGTGAGGTACTACCAAAATTGGACATTTAACCAGACAAACTACTCCATTCAGCCACAGATTTTCCTAAGCCACCTGCAAACAACAGTTACTTTATAAAAAGGAAGCCATTTTCTATGTGCTTTCAGCAATACAAGTTTAAAACCTAACTTTAAAACCCAGTGTTCCAGCTGCCGTCCTGTGTATTGGCATAGTTATCAGTAAATCCCAGTGACCTCTCACTGATGGTAACAGGGACAACACTTTTAAGTTCAAGCTAGTGTATTTCTGGAAGCCTTAATATTTTTCAGTACTAAAACAAGTGTACAACACGAGTCTCGGTATTTTGGGGAAGCTTTTATTTTTAGGGTATTCTGTTTTCATGCTTATATTCTTATTCCAATTTTAAGAGGACCTGACCAAGCAAACCTAAGTCACAGCCCTGGGTCAGCTAAGTTCTGTGAAATTTCTGATGCACGCCCATGAAAGAGTCAGGAAGTTATCCAAATATATCACCTTGCCCCTACAAACTAGGGCACTCGGATATGCACTGGGATATATCGTGTGCTTAGTATAAGCATTACTGTAGGGCACACTGCTCACCAGAATGAAGATGGAACGTTCTGAAGATATACATAGTGTAAGGTCATACATTTGTTTACAAAGTAGTTTAGTCCCACTGACTTACAAGAGAAGTCTCCAAGCATCTTTACCATACCAGTTTTCTGTCTGATAGGCAGTACTAACACGGGAAAGGCTTTAGCATTTACTTCTTATACACAGTAGATTTTTAAGCCTTGGCCCTACTCCTACTGGTAACACCTGTGGAGTCCTTTTAACATGCCTTCACAGGATAATCACTCAGGTTTCTGTGCTGTGAGGAGGTGTTAAAACACTCCAGCAGCGAGTGGTATATTTTGACAACTTCTTCCTATCAGTGTCCTGCTGTGAAGGGGATGGCTGCAGTGAGACAGCATGCATCTTAACAAGGAGTCAAAGTAGGCAAGCTTTTCCAGTATGTTCTCAGAAAACCGGTTGGAGTTTTATTTTGTTCTTACCTTACCCAGTAATTCTTCATCCATTTTAAGTGTCCAGTTGTGTAAAGAAAGAAAAAAAGACCACTAAGCCACTGGAAGAGAGGAAGCAACACGTACATTGTTTTATTATCTTCCCCTAGTATCTGTACTAAACGTACATTTTACTGAAATTAGGGCTAGACCTTGCCCCTTCAGCAGCACCACGAAACTGATAGTTCCTCAGGGCAGGCGAGTCACAGGCGATGTTTTACCATCTTGCATCAGTTTACTGGCAGAAGTGTGTAGATTAAGTACAGTCTTCCTGTGCTTTTACAGGCTGGCAAGTGTTAATAACTCCACTAAGGCACCTCCCTGTCCTAAGTTGCTGAGAAGTGACACAGCTACAGAAATTGAAACCAAGGCCTCTGACATGTCCCCCAGAGCATGGAATGGCAGCTTGAAAGGACCAGGGAAGGGTGAAACTCATTTCTACAGTTTCAGTAATTTCTTGAACAGGTATACCGGCCTTAGAGTCTTGCCTTTTTCAATAGCATTAAAATAATACAAATTAAAAATGCAAGAACCTAAAAGAAGTTCTAAAACATCATCTTCAGAGCTGTAAAAAGCCAAAATTGATGCACCTCCTAATAGCATCAAACATTTGAAAGTCCTCGTTTCAGTCCCAAATAACTTTTTGGAATAGTGAAGTATCATCCAGTTCAAGCCATATGCTGATGTGTCATCTTTTCAGACACAAACTCCGGAGTACATCAGTTGGTCACCCTGTGTGACCCCAAGAGGGGATGTGTTAGCACTATGTCCATAAATTGTTCTTTTAAGGAAAGATGCTGGAGACATTATTGCGGTATGATCAGTTGGTATTCTGTGGTTAGCATGTGAAGGGTGCAAGTGTTGTCCACTGGTAGATGGAGGACTTAAGAACCGAGCATCTTCAGCCAACCCAATAATAGGAAGGGATGGAGCTAGAGTCATGCAGATGTTGCTGGTCTGAGGACCGCTACTCAGTGAGCTTCTGGTGGCAGAACTGGAACTGGAGAGGTGAGAAGGAAGATCAGGTTCTAGTAGCCAGGTCTGGCCAGGTGCAAGTCCACTTTGCTGCCCCTCGTCCTGGGATTTCAAGCATTTGCAGCAGCAAATTCCAACACAGGCACCACCAACAATAAATGCCACAAATACAGATCCAACAAGAAGGAAGGGCAGGTACACGGGCACTGAAAATGGAAGACATGAGCCAACCATTCATTCATGGGGTATTCTAGGTTATAGCCTGTTCTTCACTCCTTAAGACATGCATGCACCAGGGAGCAGGCCAGAGTAGTTTTACTCTCAACTCTTCTCTTGCTGCAGCAAGAAGATTAGGAACTGACAATTGCTATGGCAGGCTCATATGAAAAAGCCCAAACTACAGAGGGTCAGACCAGTCAGTCCTATAGCATCTGCCATTAATATCCATGCAAGAGCTGTTCCAGTACCCAAATGTCACAGCTACTGTTCACTTGTGCATCATTAAGTAGAAATTCAGACTTGTAACTGAGTTTCAACATACAGTTAGTACCCGAACTACTGTTGGGTTGCCTATGGAATCTGGGTTTGAGGGCTACGAGCATTTTTACAAGCCAGAAATTAAGTCAAAATGCATTACTTAGAGGCACCCACATGCATTAACAGGGCAAGTTAGCAACACGCATGTTCCACCAGGAATATAAACATCAGGGGTGTTACCAGATTACTTTGTTAGTAGTTTAGAGGCTTTTCTAAGAGCAGGACTGACAGAAAAGTCTTTTGAGTGAAGCCCCAGGTTATTCCCTCTTCCCATTGAAGGGAACTAAGAGGCTCTGGCCCATGCAGCCACCAAAATAAGCACTGTGCCAGGGGTCCAGGCCTTTCTGCTGCAATGGTTACAGCTTGGAGCTCTGAAGGGCAGAGAAACAGAGGAAGGATCTGGCTGATGCCACCAGGGAAGGATGCAAAGAAGAATGAACATCTGATACGGCCCCCCTCCACCTGTTAGAGGCATGGGAAGCTTACCTGGCACTGGAGGCCTGGCACTGGGCTGCTGGTGGTCACCAGGGCACCGTCCCTGATCCAGGCGGGCCTCTCTGGACGAGCAGCAGTAGCGCAAGGTGCAGGTCCCGCAGCACAGCGTGGCCTCCGGCCCATCGTAGCGCTCGGGGCACTGGAAGCCGCGGTGCCAGCGCTGCAGGCTGCCAGCCCAGCCATGGCAGTACTCCCCTGTCTGCCCAGGGCTGCATCGCAGGGCCAGCAGCAGCACTAGGGCACAGAGAAACCCCCTCACCATGGTGGGTCACGCAGGGTGTCTCACTTCTGGCCACTTGGCCCACACTGCCCTTTTTTTCCCACCCCTTCTGTTTTTTAAAGGCAAGGCACACCCCACCCCAGGCAGCTGCAGAGGGCAGTGCTCCCAGACCACCAGCTGCCCACCAAGGCCCTGCCTAAGCTCCTGTTTCAGGAGGTTTTATCTCTTGGCCCGTGACCTGCCTCTAATCCCCTCTCTTTACAGCAACAAAGAAGGACCCACTAATTGAAAACCATTTGCAGCTACTCCAGCTCCACCTTCCTCACTTCTCTCCTTCATTCCTGCCGGGAGCAGCCACTGGTTCCCGCTGGAGATGGCACATCTCTGCACTCACGGTTAGGCGTTTCGACTAGCAGGGCACTGTTAGCAAGGCGAAGAGAGCGGGATACAGAAAGCCCAGGGCTATCCTGGGACCAAAGCTTCATTCCTTCAGCGGCTCGTCCAAGTAGCTGCAGAGTCAGAGGTGGGAGGCTGGGGACTGAGCTGGGGACAACACACGGCAACAAGTGAGAAATAAAATTTCCAGAGCAGAAAGAAAATACAGGGAGGGATAACCAGCTTCTAGTGGGCTCTGAAGTGTAATTGGTACAAACTGGTAACAAGGTAGTTTTTACCTTGTTTAACATGGCTAGTCAATTACATAAATACAAAGAAGATTTTAATCTGAAAATGTAGGAAAAATTAATTTTGAAAGCTCTAAATTGGTCTAATTTCTGTCTCTGTGGTTGAAAACCTAGAGGCTGAAAATTTTAAAGGGTCTTTGCACTTCTGCTTTCCCTATACATAGGGCGATCCACGAATTAAAAAGTGAGTTTCAGGGGACAAATGCCTATTTTAAGATCTTAGAAGTTTCACCTATGCAGGAAAATCCTACAGTGTTACAAAGACCCCGTAGCAGCACAGGAGTGGTAGTGACCTCTTCATCTTTGAACTTAAAATAGAACCAGGCCATTTGTGGTCTTTCTTAGTCCCCCTTCCAAGTCTAACTACTTGCTATATTAACAGCATCCATGTCTGAAGCATAAACCTGTGCTTAACTGCAGTGAGGAAGAAAACTGTTACTAATGGAGCACTTTGGAAAGCAGGGAGTTAGGGCAACATCTTTTGGACCAACACCCTGGTAACGTGTAGCACTATTTGCATCTTGCTTGAAGACTTCAAAACATGTTCGTGAATGTACACAAAAGTTGGTTCCCACACAATTTTTTAGGAGTGTTAGCACTGATTGTAGAGGGAGGCTGTCCAATGATGAACTTTTAGAAACCTTTGCACAAAATTATCTCCCTTCTGATGATTTTTTGTTTTAATATTAGATAACAGTTTGCACATTTATGCTTTATTAATGATTTCGTATGTTCAGTTGAGTTATATTTCAGTCTGCCAAAGACATCAGCACTCATCACCTTTGCCAGTCAGTCACCTTTCGTGCATCATTTTTTAATTGGCTTTTTGGCAAATTTGGTTAGAGAGATCCTTGGATTCAGAAATGCTAAATGAAATCTCTGTTTAGAACTAGAGACCTTTCCAAATGCTGCTGAGCACCTTGAGATAAGCATTTTGCCGTGCTGCATTTCAGCTCTGCAAGTGTAAGGTTGGCTGACTGCGTAGGACCTAATCCTATAAATAAATCCATGGGCACGATCTAGGACATACTGAGCAGCCCCAACACCCTTTAAAAGACAGCCAGAGGTGAGTGATGTGCTATCTTGGATTGGATTCTCAAAGCACTGATGTGATACTTTAAGCCCAAAGCTATATTTGCCTTAAGGCAGATTCTAGTTTATTCACACAGTCAACCTCAGCGCTATTAGGCCAGACTAAATGCTAACTTTTGTTATTTGTTGTTATGGGAAAAAGCAGCCTCAGGCAGGTTTTAAATGTGTGCTTAGCACTTTGCAGAGTTCATCATAATAAAATGTACCTCAGTAAAGGTAACGGGATGCAATTATTTCCTCCCGTCTTCCACATTAAAAGAGTATAAAGACACCTGCTAAGTCAGGTATTTAAATGCTAAGAAGTGGATAAAGTTGTTCATTGCATTAACACTTGGAATGATGGCTGCCCTTACCTGATTTCCTCTCTCTGCATATACACCACCTTTAACAACATGGTCATGTATTATTTTTTCCTGCATAGGATTATACTTCCTCACTTAGCAGGGATAAACTCTTGGAAACTAAATGCAGAGTTCCTGTTCAGGGTCTGTGTGTGTGTGTGTTTGTGTGTGCTACAGGAGGCATTTGTTTCCCGGTTAAAAATCTCTTATCTTCATTTTGTCATAGACTGTTCTGTGCTGTGATGTCCACTTAACTGCTGCAGAGGCAGATGAACGTAATTGTGTATAAGATTGTATACACTTACATAACTTGTGACCCACTTTGAATTTTGACGGGATAAAAAGGGCTACATGGATATACTGGCATGCTGGTTGTGAAGTACAAGAGTAAGCCATGAATAAGGTTCTATTCTAACTCCTTACCTTCAGACACGCTCAGTTTTCTTAGTCTTTCACCTGCCAGGGTGAAATTTTTCATGCTTGTTCTTCGCCAGCTTTGGGGAAGTCTCAAAAAAAACCAATCCAGCCTGTTTTGCATGAGAGGACAGTGATGATGGTTTCCCATTATCAACAAACAATCTTGTTACCTTTTCTGAGTATCCCTGCAGCCAAAACAGCTTGAGCTTGAATTTACAAGTTACCATGGAAATAGCCCTTAGAGAGAAGCCTTTTTTTCCACGTGAGGGTTGTTTCTTTTATTTAGGGAAATGTACATTCCCCCTCGTGAATTTTATGTGCGCAGCAAGATGATTAAAAATTCCTGTTATTCTAAGCAGAAAGCACAAAGTGGAAACTTCCTGATTTGCAGCTGCTTTGCCTTCCCTGCAGTACCAGTGTTCAGTATCAGTATTTTACAGTCTTCTCTAAGGTTTAAGATTGAACTCTGCCACCAGTTTCCAGGTATATTCTTGTCATTTCTCAATGCCAAGTGAATGTTCAATACAGAACAAGAAACAAGGGAAGAGGTAATCCCTCTCTGCTAACAGGAGCCTGCGGTCCTGACCTAACGGTCAGATCCTGTAAGGTGCTGATCCGTTCCCTCCCGGTGCTGTGGGTGCTACTTCCCTCTGACATCAGGTCAGCCAGCACCGTGCTGGGTGCTGGCACCGGCCAGGACTGGCCCTCAGTAAAACACAGGGAAATACGGGAGGCACAATGAAAATGCCCTACAGTAACTTAGTTCTTTGCATTTCATGAGCGTGGCTCTTGAGTAAGTGCTGCCTATGAGAAATTATGCAAATATTCTATGATAGATAGCCAGGCACTCCATATACTTTATTTTTACGATGCTTGATGTGCATCATCAATGCCACCTGCCTCCAGCTGTTAGCTGCCAGGCTGGGGAGGCCCCCTGCAACTCATTAGTCCTCTGAATGTTTCAACGCGCGAGGGTGGAGTGCGGATGTGCGGTGCTGACCGGAGAGCCTCGGAGAATGAAGGTTTCCGCTTAACCACTGAACATACAGCAACCTCCTTTCTCCCTGATCTCCCTGCTGCCTTTATGCACATTGAATGATTAACACAAGAGGGAAGGAGCTAGTTGAGTGTGAATGTTGAATTGAGAGAGGCTCAAAGGTGAAGAAAGAGAGAATCAGACCTGTCTAAGGAAGGAAACAAGGAACGAGCCGGGGGGAGAGAGTAGGCAGGAAACCAGACCTGGGAGACGGAATCGTGGTGTGAATGAGGGGCTCGGTAAGGAAGACTGAGTCAAGACATGTAGGAAGGGGCGTACTGCTCTGGAGACCTGTGGGACTGCTTGCAGTGTCAGGAAGAGAAAACTAGCTGGAGCATCATGGAGTTCAGCATGAGCCAGAAAGCAGCTGCTGCCTGAGATGGCTGCTTTAAAGCTATTTAGGGACTTCTGGACTTCTGCCTGCCTCACCCTGTGCCCTCCATGCGGGTGTAGTCCCCCAATGGATGGGAGGGAGAGGTCGAGGGGAGGAGGGAGACTGGGACTCCCAGGGCAGAAGAATCACGGTAGGAGCCAAGACACAGGAAAGATTGATGATTGTGATTTAGAGGGAAGAGGTGGGGACCGGCTGCCCAAGGCAGCTCGGATGGAGTGGAGGAGCCCTCTGGCTGGAGGCGAAGACTTGCTAGGCAAGTTTCGCTGGGGGATTTCTGAGCCCAGACCGTGAGCCCCGCGGGACTGAAAACCAATGCTGTCTGACACCACTGAGCAGTTCTGTTCTCATTAAGCCATTGAGGCCTGATTCTCTGCTCGTGGTAGTGTAATGCAGCTGCAGGGTGCTACTCCTGGCACATGGGCAAGTGAGAGTCCCATTGAGCAGTCTCCTCATTCTGGCTCTGCATAATGCAGACTGGTAGCTCCCTAGAGCCACTGCTTGCTCACTGAAGATTTGTCCTTTAACAAGAGTCCCTTTATTAGTAATTATGGTAGTATTGCTTTGTTATGTTGTAATTGAGGAAGTGAAGAATGCAGGAAAATAAAAGGCAGTAATTCAGGATAGAGCCAGGAGGCCCATGTGCCATGGTGATGGGCAAGCACACATCCTTCTCTCCACGTCATTACTGGAGGTTGATTAGCGAAGGGGTGTCACCCCTGCACCAGGGGGCATGCTGTGGGTACTTAGCAAAATCCATGCTCTGCCATTGTAATGAGGAAACTACAGGAGAAGCTAATCATTACTTGAGTGTTTAATATAATGAAGAAGAGGAAACTGCAGTATCAACTGTCTTCTGAAGATACAGATTTAAACCTGGTGTCAGGTTTTCTTTTGTGATGTGGTACCAAGGTGTCCTTATGTTGCTGAGAAAATAGCTCTCTGTAATGTAGGCTTGCATGATGTCGTCTGTTCTTTAAATGCTTTGGCCAGCTTTTATGTGAAAACAGACTAGAGAATCAACACCAGTATCTGTAAAAAGGTACCCTGCCTCTCCAGAAGAAAACTAGCCGACCTGTAAGCTTATTAGTTGAAAAAGGGACACAATCTTTGCATGTTTTATATGGAAACAGTTACTGCCTGTTAGAAGCCTGTTGGTTGGCTTTAGTGCTGTGTGCTTATGTGAGCAGGGTCCTGCTGATGCGTGGCTTTACTTTATCAACACTGAGTGCAGATAAGAACAATGCTGGAGCAGGCACTGTGGAGCATTAGGAACGGAGGGTGCTGGCTGGAGTAGGAGACTCCAGGAGAGCTCTCCAATTTACCTCTTTTATTTTTTTCTTCTTTTTAGGCAGGTTAGCGTTTTTTCAAGTGAGCTGCAAATTTAACGGAGTGTCAGTTTCAGAAATGTTCACAAAACTTCCACAAGCAAAAAAGAAAGAAAAAAAAAAGACAACAAACACAGTAGCAATCCGCTTTGAGAGGAGCACAAAAAAGAAGACACCTCTATCTTTGATCTATATGTACAGTTACAACAGGTTTTGTGTATACCTAATATTCACAGTCCCACCTGATCTGCGTGTAATGACTTGGCTAGTCACAAAAATCTAAATGGAGCCTGCTTGCTAGGTTGCCACCTCTTTAAAAACAAACCAAGAAATATTAAAACCAGTCAGTACCATTCATCTTCCTCAGCAAAGGGAATGGGACAGAGGTGGCTCACATCAGTGGATTTAACACCATTAGTCCTTTTTTGGGGCATTATTTTTTGATTGAACCAGCAATTTCCAACAGACTTTAGTAAAAATCCAGGTCTTAAATTTTCCTTGAGTTAGACTTCGACAGCCCCTTCACTCCTGGTTATTTTCCTTCTTTCCTCCTCCCAACTACATGTCTGTTTTCTCCTTCCTGAAGAGCCAGCCTCATTTCTGCACTTTTCTGCCACAAGAGAAGTCTTTTGCGGGAGGAAATTAGGTGTTCATGTGTTCCCTGCTGGGCTCTTCCTTCTCCAATGAGCCCCCTCCTGATGTCAGCAAAAAGCTGGACAGTCCAATGGCCCTCCTCACCTGAAAAGACAAACCACCTATTGCAAGGGGTTACTAGAAAAGAGAACGGCAGAACTTATTGAGATGGTGATTTATTGAGGTGTGCTTTTTGAACAGTTGTTCAGCCTGAATGCTCTTGATTGTTCATTTACAATAGGCCTGATTTTCAAGAGGGGACAAGTCCTTGTAGCTTCCCTGGGAGTCAGCAGGAGCTGCTGGAGCTCCGTCTGTGTAAAGCTCCAGGTGAGCTTGGTCTGTGTAAAGCTCAGGCCCAGGCGGTGCTGAACAACGCTGCTGTGGCCGCTGGAACCTCAGAATCAAACACAGTAAGAGCTAAGCCAAACTTTCATTGCCAACTCAAATCACAGTGTGTTTGGAGTTCAAACAAGTCTGGATTTTTTTTTTTTTTTATTTAGTTAGTTGTAAGTTTTTCTTTCTTTTTTGAGATGCAGCTGCTTCAGAGTTTAAAGGATTAGAAACCTGAAATGCTGGAAATCTCACAGGAAAACCTGCTCTTAAAATCTCCAGCTCCGAATGGGATGAATATCTGGCTCTTTGGGCTCGTATTATTTTCTGTTGAATTTTTCTGCAGTAGGCATTTTCTAGCTGAGTATAAAAGGCTGCTATCAGAGGCTTGGCGTTTGTATCTGAACTGAAGTCAAGTCACTGAGAAGTATAATGACAGCTTGAATCATGCTCCATAAGCTTAACTGAAGGTCTTCGCAGGCATTTGGGTTCCTCAGAGCATGGTCAGGAATAAGTCCTGACAGGGTGTCTGTTAGGCTGTGGAATAGCAAGTTCATTTGTATTTCTGCATGTGCATTACCTAACTGTCAGTCAAGGAAACTGCGCAAGGTGCTGTATAAAATAACACGGAAATAATTTTTGCCCTAAGTTGCTATTAGCCTTCATGTGAGGCGTTCTGAGGAGACATGCAATGAAACAGCCGGACTTCGGATCAGCAGTGAGGTCCCAGCTTACTTGTGAGCTACAGTTGTCAATGCATTTCGAGTCACCGCAGCAGAGCATGCCTTTGGGGAGGAGCTTGCTTTGTGAGAATTTAGTTACAAGGACCTTCTCTCAAACAGGACAATGAGAAGTGCAAAAAAACCCCATAGCCTTATCACTGAAGTTTTAACAAGCTAGAGGCTTTCTATGGAGTGGCAGGGAATTGGAATGAACATTTTCATAGCGATTGAGAGATGGTAGAAAAGGTGAAGACTAGTCGTGAAGATTTTGGAAACTGGTTGAGGAAAAGGCTGTGAAGATGCTGAAAATAAAGAAAAGAAACTTATGCTTGATAGGAAAGAGAATAAGGATTCAGCAGGGAAGACTCAAAGAGAGGGGTAAGCAGACATAATAGGGTTATATTTACCAAGGTGATAACCATAACAATATGTTGGAAGTCTGGCAGTGCTTCTCCTAAGAACACTTGAAACACTGAAGATAAAGACAAGAAAATTACTAGATAATTTCATGCAGGAACACGTCCTTCACAGTTATATCAAGAAAAGAAGATGGGACAAGGTAGACGCCTTTCTAAATTGCTTCCCTTTTTAAATTTCTATAGGAGCAAGGCAATGTAGTAAATGGAGGTTTGGGACACAATAGCTGTACGTTCAGATTTCAGCCAGTCCCAGAGAAAGGAAGACAGACACACAGAAAAGATGCAAACCAGCAAAGAGGCAATCTTTTCACAAACACCATGTCACCTGGGGGTTTTCAGAAGACAGCTAAGGCGCGTGATGACTGACCTAGAACAGGTCAGTCCCAGTGCTGTACTTAGACTGCAGGCACCGTACTGGGGATTGAATTAAGCAGTGATTTAGATGTCCATTGCAAGACTCATTCTTCTGTTTCTTGGTACAAGTTTCATAGTGCTTTCTGGTTACTGCTTGTTTCTTTCTTGAAATTACTTTGATGTCTCTTGTGATTGTCTCTCTTGACACTTTCTTACATTCTGCAGACACAAGTTGCGATCTGCTTGGCAGTTCTGCAATTGCTCTGACACTTCAGAGAAACCTTATATGCCATCAGTCACTTATCGCTGCTTTGAATTTGCTGGCAGCCCATGTGCCACTCATACAGTCACTGTGGAATTAGCTTTCTCTTCACCAGCTTGTGGTTTGGGGACCACCTGTCACAATCCCTCATTTTCATCCTTTTTTTTGTGATTGCACTGGCAAGATTCATCACGCCATAGCACAGGGGTAGTCTGCAATAACTGGTGTGGATGTCTCAGATTGTAAACCATGAAACCATGCCTTGAGGAACAAGGGAAGACCCCAGAGATAATGCCTGTGAGCACGGGCTGCAGAACCCCTACCGCCAGGCTATTTGTCCGGATTTCTCCCAGAACAATGTGAGCAAACCCTGTGAAACTCAATGTTGTTTGCTGCTTCAGTTTCAAATTACAGCTCTGCCACGCGGACTTTAATAAAAGCAGAACTCAACAGGATACGAAACCGTGTGATACAAGAGGGATCAAATCTTCTTCTGATGCCATTCTCTCCATTTCCCTCAAAGTTACATACAGGATGAATTTGGCCCTAGAGGTCTAAAATGTCCTGCCATCACCCACGTGAACACAAACCAATGAGTTCTGCACAGCGTGGATAGGTCGGGGAGGGAAGGCAGCTGGGAAGTGCACTGAACCGCAAGCATTGGCACGTACAGTAAAACTTGGAATGTACGCAAGGGGACATACTTGAAGAATATAAACAGTAAACCAAACTGTGGCCCTCACAGAACCCAAGCCTTTCTAGAAACTTAGAAAAGCTCAGTTCACTTAGAATGTTCACTGTGTCACATTTCTGCTCCATGGCCATTAAAATAAGAGCCTCTCTGAATGATTTCAGAGAAGAAAAGTAAGCAAAGTGGCCACACCGCTATCCTCTTGTGCCCAGGGAACAACAGAAAATGCTGGAGAAACAGGGTGTCCTCCCTGCCCCATTCATTACCAAGAGATTCAGATCATTTAAAGAGGCATTGGCATTTCTGGATACTTAAAGCCAAACCTCAAAGTGAACCTCTGAACCTCTTTCAGCTTGACCATTACTTCTTATAAGTGATGTTTTAATTTTCATCTAATGCCAAGAATGTCTTTCGTTCTCCCCAGCTGGCATCAGAGATAAGGGACGAAATCCCCCAGACATTAAAACATCGAACAGTTCTGTCATGTGTTACTTCAGTCTCCTGTTCAAAATCTTTTTCTTCTTCCTGACCGATCTCAGATATAATGTAAAATAATCAGTGAGCAAAAAAAGGGTAGCAATTTAAACTGTGGCTTTGAAGTTCAACCCGTCTTCTGGGCTGTTGCCCTTCATTTTCCAGCTGTCTGAGAGGTGTCAGTCCTGAAGGGTTAACTCAGGCTGTTAGGCCAGATCTACAATGGCTCATCTGTTACATCAGGGAATACTCTTAGGATGCACTAGGAATTGGTTGAGGGTTACAAAACTGCACTTTTGCTAAGGTATCTCATTGCTGATCCTTTTGACCCAAACAAACTAATAAATACGAGGATATGTTCATTCACATCGTAGTTTTGCTGGCATAACCGTTCCAGTCCCATATCATACCTCAGTCACAGCCTCGGGTATAGCAGCCATGTCAGCAAAGGTTTGTAGTGTTGCCAGTTGTTAGTCAAGTGCCACAAGCATCATGTGTGTGCTCCCAAGTGTGGGGCTCACTAAGCCAGAGCTTACCTTACCTGTCACTTTGCCTTGAGCCGGTGACGTGCTTGGCTGAATATCTCTTCAGTGCCTTCTACCCTAACTTCTAGTTGCCCCCAACTCTGAAAACTACCGGTCATAGAGGCATTGTGGGCTGCTCCTATGGGAATTTTAGCGCTTGGCCAGGGCCAGCCCCGCGCCCTGTCCTTGCTCCTAACTCCTGATTGCCCACAGCGTGCTCCTTAAATGACAATACCGTTGGTGGGATTTCACCACACAACAGAGAAAGAAGGGAAGCATGGAGAGCTGCACAGAGATCTCTGCAGAGCTCTCTTGGTGTTAGGGATGATGACGAATGAAGTGCTGCCAGGGAGGGGAAGGAACGTAGCAAGCAGTCCTTCATGATGGAAATCCCCTTCTCCAGGATCCAGCAGCCAAAGCTAGAATTGGTGTAGCTTTCTTGAACATCAAACCTTGCAGAAGACCTCTCTTAAGCAGGTATCTGTTTTCACCCTGAATGAGTGTGCATCAGTTGCCACCATAACCAATAAGGCTTTTGCTTGCCCTGAGAAGATACTAGACCTTGTTTGGTTTACAGAATTAGTAAGCATCCTTTTCTCTCCCAAGACACAACCCAGCGCAACATCAAGGTAAACAGGACAGATGCAAGCAGTGGATTGGCACTTCTACGGACCGATCAGCAACAACATGGCAGAAGCCTCAAAAGATACACCTCTTCTCTCAAAGAATACAACTCTGATCTTGAGTCTAAGCAATAAAATCCTCCCTGTGTTCTCTTCCACCAGAGGGTGCCAGTGACTGAGAAACCACTGGCCTGGGCGGCCCCTTGCAAGATTGCAGAGACCCCTGTACATACCGGATATCCTAAAGAAAGAGTGGAATACCTATAGCTGATGAAATTTGCATTTGCTTTTAGCTCCCTCCTTGGAAAGAGAGATATTGTATGTTGACAGAGTTCAGCAGAGCTGGCCACAAAGCCCCAGCGCAGGCACGAAGGTAACTCGAGACAAACAGCCCCATTTTCTGTTTCAGCCATCGGCTGCATCCTTGCTGTGGGATGGTGAAAAGGGAGGTGGTCAACCCCTGGGGTATTTTCAGGATGCACAGCTTGCTTGTAGCTCTCGGTCACACTAAAGCATCTCTTTGTATTCTTAACCAACCTTAACATTAAGGGTCTTCTAAGGCCTTTGTCAAATTCCCCTATTCCAAACACAGGAAAATTTAAAGGGACAGTTCCTCACCTGAAATAACACTTTTCAACTTGATTAAGCATCAGCTGAAGGTTTGGCCTAAAATCTTTTATTTCTTTGACAGAGAAGATAAAAATAGCCCATTTTTTTTTTCCATTTGCCATATATATTCACCTGACACATTAGCAGCAATGGCAAATTTTACTACCTTTTTCTCCTGTTAGCCATCTAGAAAGGACAAAGCTAGGCAACACCAAGCTGGAGCCTGTTTTGTCATGCATGATATCAACATATGTATTACATGAATTTCAATTGCAAAACCAGCAGTGCAATTCCCTCGTTTTAAGCTCAAGCCATCGATCCTATTCCCAGAGTCCCACCGAAAGTAACCAGGTTGCACATTTGAAATAAAGGGCACTATTTGGTCTGTATAACTTCATTAATTATTAGTGTCTGGGCTGAGTGTGCAGAAATAGCCATGGGGTGAGTCCATCCCTTGACTCATTATCTAGGCAAGTGTGATACAGACTTACTGACACTTAATAAAGAACTCTAGGATGAGATTTTATTTGTCTGTTTATTTTACAGAGCCGCTTTTCACAGTAGAGTTTCACTTTGGTATTGTAACAAATTTGTGAGATCTGCTGTAATGTTAGGGAGAAATAACCTGCTGCATAGACAATCTGGTGGGACAGGAACAGGAAGACATGGCAGAGACAAGTGGAACTGTAAGACTAAAGAACCAGTCTCAGCTGCTCAAGTGAGGCATATGTTATATCTGAATGAGTTTTTTAATCTCAGCTGGGTGACATTTTCCCAAATGCAGAAGTGTCACCGAACGGAACAACTCGTTGTGATTGGCACACTCCCCAGAAGAGGATGTTGCCAGTAAGGGCTGATGACATGTTAGGTCAGGACTGTGGTGCACTGTAGAGCCTTGAGACTGAAATAAGGGCTGTAGCAAGTCAGGGTTGAGTTTGCAGAACTGTGTGGGGGCAGCTTGTGCTCTGCCAACACAACAACACACAGCATGTTCTGAATGCATTTCTTAAAAACATTGATGGCATTTCTGACACAAACAGCATGTCTATTAAACCTCCACTCTGACGTTTCTCTTTAGATTCAGGTGGCTAAACTGAACTTGAAGCTTTCACAGTTTTACTGATTGAAACATACAGTTGATAATTTATCTTACAACGGGAATTCAGGGTGAACCTCAATAATTCGCTTTATTCTCTCCCTATGACCCTGAATTCAGAGGAGCAAGAAGCAGAAAGACATCCCATCCTTTTTAGAGCCGACAGAGTGGCTCCTATTCTACCTCCAGCTGTTGGTGTGTGGCTGGCACTTCTCTGGGGGCTGGCACCCCTTGCAGGTAACTGAGATAACTCCAGCAACCTTTGGTAGCCTGAAATAACTCCAGCAACCTCTGGAGATGTGGCTAGCCCAGGATCAGGAAGCTGATCCTCTATGTGTATCCCTCCTTGGCCATAGCAGAGGAGAGAGGGTTCAAGAAAAGAAAATCTTAATAAAATGCAAGTAACTTCAAACAAAAGAGATCTGGTGGAACATCCTCCCAGCACACGATTGTTTCCTATGGCATGTTGCCTAGTGTTCTGCTAGTTATCCTAAGTATGATAGATGAAGTTTGATATACACAGCAACTGAGAAAAATTGCTGGTTGTCAGAACATCAGCAGCCAAAACAACAGCTATGTTTATTGACTTCCAAATTGCACTATAATCTTAGTTATTGGTAATCCCAGTGTTGTCCAACCTGATACTCTCTGTGGAGGCATAGCTAATGGCCTTACAGAAAGGACAGCAGCTCAGCTTCATACTGATCATGCATATTAAACTGTCACTGTAACGCATTGATGTACTGCTGTACCGTTTTTTTAAGAACTGATGTTCTTCCTCTCTGTCTTTAAATTGCTCTGGTCTGAGGTCTTATGGCCAAAAGCAATCAACAGATAAAATCCACAAATGTGCACATTAGAAAGTAAAGATATAATAGGAGAGTACAAGGAGAGGAAGAAATTAATCACACTAATGAAAATAATAGAATTACTAAACAGAATATCAGCCTTACAATTCTGAGGTTCAACAGCAAGTCTAATTTTTTGTAAAC
The DNA here is from genome assembly GCA_031468815.1 of Morus bassanus. Classification (NCBI taxonomy): domain Eukaryota; kingdom Metazoa; phylum Chordata; class Aves; order Suliformes; family Sulidae; genus Morus; species Morus bassanus. Next base: position 1,975,619 of record CM062582.1, read on the forward strand.
CTTCCTTCCTCTTGCATCTCTCCAGACTCTCTAATTAGGTAATTATTACACTTACCTTAATTGAAGTTAGTCTTCCCTTGAGCAGGAGGTTGGACTAGATGACCTCCAGAGGTGCCTTCCAACTTTTTTCTTTTCTATTATTGTATTTTACAAGCAAAATAACTGATAGAGAGATACAGAGACTGAATGCCTTATACACATAGTAAATTAACAGGAAACATGGAACAGAATTCAGAAGATCGGATGCTGACACTGTCCCACTACAGCCCCAGTGGCAGCCGAGGGGGCTGTGTCACACCTGCCCAAACTGGGGAGTGAAGGAGAAGTGGGTGGAGGTGGCCATGGCCACTGGGGTAATGTGATCACCTTCTCATTCTGGCTGCGTGGCAGCAGCCAGACCATGCATTAAGTGCCACCAGGGTCACCTGGACTTGCAGAGGCTACACATCTAGTGCTCCAGATCCTGGAGGCGTGTAATTAACATTAACAGCTCAAATTTCATTTTTGTTTGCTACTCTAAAAGTAAAGCTGAAGATCTTGAAAATGTGATCAAGATGGAAATAACACAGGGTGGTCTGCCTGAGCCTGCGGAGAGCCTGGAAGTTGAGAAGCTTGGGGTTTTCACCTCTGGGAGATGCCACAGACAGGATAATTGCCATCAGTCAGAGCCTGTGCCACCAGCTTTGTGCATGGGATTAATGAGGATTCATCCAGGCCCAGTGTGCCCAGCGTGCTCATTTCTGTGTTCCCAGTGGCACCTCTACTTCTAAAAGCTGCATCTGTGGTGAAGGGCTGCAGACACATTGTGGGATCCAGCTCGGTCCCAAGCTTCCTATCGGGATCCATGTGTCCTAAAACACAGGTGAGAAGGAACACAAGGATGATGCACGTGTGCCTTCAAGGCAGGACAGTGCCTCCAGAGTATGGATGCAAATGGATGTGTGTGGCTGTCATGTGGAGACAGAAGTCTGCCTGCATACTGTTAAGCAGTACCTTAACTATGGCAGAACTGGAGCTAGAAGCATGACTAAGTGATTAAATAGGATAAACTAAGGTAACTCTGGTTACTTTGGTTACTAAACTCTTTTATTTCCTTAAGAGGTTGTAAATAACTCAGAAAGCTGCCTAGAAGAAAAGCAATATAGCCCACTATAGAAACTTCTCTGAGAATTAAAATAAAAAACCTTAAAAAGGGAGAAGGGACTTCAGAATTTCCCAGATCTATAGTCTCAACAGGAGAAATGGTCATAGAAGTCTAAATGACATCAACACAGTTTCACTCATGGGCTCTCAATGAAAGGAGTGACGTCTGAAATATATAGATAATTTATTTTCTTAAGATTATACTAGGTCAGTATTTAGGTAGGCCAAAGAAAAACTTCAGGCTTCCATTTGGAAAACAAATAATACGATTGAGTAAGATCTCAGCTGGGCAAATATCTGCAGTTTAATGAGAGCTCAGTATAAATTCTTACACAGATTTATTTGTTCCCATGCTGGGATATTTCCATCAGATTGCACGAGCACTGCTGGAGAAATTGTAGGAAGGAAGATCATTTGGAATCTCTTGTACACAAATAGCCTGGGCATACTAAAACTTTTGTTCAGTAAAGCATTTTGTTTAATGTTACAAAATACAGAGTGATTGGTAGCAAATTATAAATGTTACCAAAGCATTTCTCACCAGACTGAATTTCGTGCTGGAATGAGAAACATTAAGTTCTCCCTGCAAGGGGATTTCTTAGGAACAGGTAATTTCAAAATAGCTCCCAAAGCCATAAAGGGGTAGATTCTGTCTAGCATCTGAGGTGTACTGAGCACTGAAGTATTTATGACGGAGGTAATTATGTGTTTTGTGAATAAAGAGTAGAAAGATGAGAAATCCACAGCTAAGGTACAAAGTAATTAGTTCTCTGTTTTGTATGTGCACGGTCGTGGGAAAGGGGGGTTGATGAAGAAAGAAAGAAGGAACATCAGTGTCACATATGATTTTGAACGTCTTAGTAAGAGGACTTAAAGTTTATGATTTGTTTTCTTCACGCAGTACAGTTTTGTTTCCAAAATGATCATGTTCCTTTCCTCTGAGGCTCCTGAGCTACGTTCACTAAGGATGTGCGTGGCATAGTTCACAGTGCAGAGTGTGCCCTGTAGCGTGCTAGGAATAACTTAGCAATGCACTGGCTTAGGGGAAGCTCTTTGCTTTCGAAATGTTAAGTGAAACAAATGTTACAGGCTAGCTTTATTCCACACATCCTGAAATCTGAACAAAATAAAAACCTGCTTTTCATCTGTATGAAAAGAAACTTTATTGGATTTTTCTTCAACTTTGTTTTGTTCTTCAGTTTAAATCCTCATCCATGGGCTGAAAGGTCATTTTTTTCTGCTTGGCTGCATCTTTTTGGTTTTCATTTAAACCTTGTAGAGAACTGACTAAGCTAAGATAGTCCAGGAAAATTAAATACGAGCTCTTGACCTAGGCTTGCTCTGCTGATGAGCAATTGAATTGCTGTGGTCTTTAAAGTATCTTCTTCAGCAGAAGAGAGAAAAAAGAAAGAGGAAAGATTTCTACTGAAAACAAACTGGAAAGAATTTGCTTCGCAGTGTTGGGTCAGGTATGTGCTGCTGGTCTGTCAAGGCTAATTAAGTTCTAAGTGCGCCGTATTTTGTTGATATAGACTACATTATAGTCTCCATCTTCTTCTAGAAGGCATGTGGTCTCATTAGCATGACAAAGCAGTAGTTGCACAGATTATATTAAGTGTAAAGAAGAAGAATTCTACCTTTATAGGTCAAGGCTAATTTTTCTGTTATGTGTCTTACCAAGATTAAAAAAAAAAACTAAGGACTTTCTTTTGTGACTCTTTCTCCATATTCTTTTCTATTTGCCTAGGCAGGTATCTTATACATTGATCCCACTGCTAACACAGTAATCACTGATGTGAGCACCCACCTAACTCTTCCGAAGCTCTTATGACAGGAAACTACCAGCACTCCTGCCTGTTCAACAGAGGTTGGCTCAGTAGGGGCGTGGTAAATAGTGGGACACAAATGCTGAAGTTCCCCGAGTGGAACTATCTGGGTGTCTATTGTGTTTCCCTTCGAAAATTCATATTAAAGAGAAAGTGTGGGAACAGTGAGAAATGGGAGTTGTTACTAAGTGTTTTTCTTCTGACAATATAAATATAAACCAGTTCTTATGAACTGGAATGACATTATCCAGGGGCAACACAGTTCTGCTTGTGGGTGGGTGACACAATGGGCTTTGCAAACCCATTTGTCATCTTGAGTTGAGGACGACAGTGCCAGACCAGCAGCAGATGAGTAAATGGGACAGGTTTGCAAATAACAGTACGGACCTGTATCTCATAAATGCTTTCTGTTCTACAATTTCCAGTGACACTAAAAGCGTGAGCCAGCTGGCTGCTGTTTCCTTGACCTTGCATGGGTTTTTTGTCCAAGGGCATGAAAGAGGCCTGTGCTTCTTCACACTGTGGACTTTGTCACTACTTCTTGGTACCTAAGAGCACAAAGAGTCGCTGGACAAATCACCCTCTGCCAAGTTCGCTTTTAGAGTGTCCTTGAAGTACTTTATTAGACAACCACATATTATTTTTCCAGTTCACTGCAGAGAAACGTTCATGCTTCACCTGCCCACATACCAGCTTTAACAGATGTTCAGTCGGCACTAGGCAGGACTTCATCATTGGACTGTATTGTCCAACAGGCTGATCAAGAGAGGAATGGGATACACTGTTCCTCACCGTTTCTTCTATTGCTCTTCAGTTAAAGTAATCTTGTGACACCTAAGTTGAAGAGATGACTTTGAAGAGACTCTGCTCCCTACACCAGCCCCCAAATTAATATTGCTTTCTTTAACAACAACAACAAGGCAGACCTGACCACAGCACACTACAGAGCAATGTGCTTGGCCTTAAGGGTTCCTATGGGCATGGGGTGCACAAGAATAAAATCAGCCAATCCATTCACATGGGGCTGGGACAACTGGAACAAGACTGGCCAGCCACATGAAACCAGTGTGGTGGTAACTGGTATGGATGGATGTGAGGATTTCTCCAGTGCTGGACTACCCTACGTGGACTCGTATTGGTGTTTGCAAATTCTCAGGCAGATCTAGGCAAAGGACAGTAGAGTGGAGAGAGGATTGGAGCCATTGTCATGCCTAGCCCTGGGGAAACTGCTGTTGCCAAGATCGCTATTTCCCTCCCTACCCCCCTTCACCCTTCTCCAGTATTTTTTCCAGCTTATTTCTGGAAGCTGTTTTGACCCCATCAGCAGTGAACAGAGATGGCATGGAAGCTCTGGGATAATATTCCTTGGAAATGTAACCTAACAAAGCACATTGCAACTTAGAACCAGTGCACACTGGAACAGGCAAACATGGGTCATGGACAGTTGACTTTGGAGAGATCAGGGAGCCCCGCTGGAGAAGGTATGAGTTGGCTGTCCTTAGAGACCGAAGGAAAAACATATACATTCCGTTTGCCTTCCCTTGAAGTTTGCCATTGTCCCTATACATAAAACCACCAAAGGTTTCACCAGGCTATATTATACTTCGAATGTAAACGTACAAAGTCACCTTGCTGTCATTTGCTATCACTCAGTGGGTTTAAGCACTCCACATACCGCTGGTGACAAATAACCTGCAATTGTTCATCCTTGTTCCCTAGGGTGCTTTCCCTGACAATGGGATGACTCAACTCCGTAATGTTGACTAGATGAACACATGATTTCACAATAAAATAATCAGTCACTTTTTTAAAAAGGGCAAATTTATGCGGCCACTTGGAAGAAAAAAGCAAAGTGCAGCATAAAATTCCTTTTATTTACAGTGGGAAATGAAGCATGAGTAAGATGATTAGAACTGTAATTAAACAAGAGAGCCAAATCCACAGATATGAACAACGTACAGAAGGAGGCTCTCGGAGAGACAGCATAGAAGAATCTTAAAGTATTTTTTCCACTGCAAGCCCTAGGGACATCCCTCCTTAATTTGATCTCTAACGAGAAGCTATCTCCAAAAGCCCCTTTGTTTACTCTTGAATAAAAGCTGGGCCTCAGGAAAAGGTCTAGCTAATTTTCTCCCTAAAAAGATAGTGCATGCATAGTGCATGCATAGATACTGAAATTTGAGCTTCATTACAAATAGGAGAAAACAATTTTCAAAGTACGGCAGGGGAAAACCCCAGAGGAGATTCTGTCTGCAGCCAAGTAAAGCTTGAGTTTGGCTCCAGTCCTGAGTTATATCCCTTTCTGTCATTTGCAAACACCATCTCAGTTCTCCAGATGCTGCTAACATCCTAATATCATACTGCATTTAAGTACCATCCCTGCTCTCCTTCCCTGTATTATACTGGTCTTGGCATGTTTTCAATAGCTTTCCTAAACCCACATCTGAGTTCACTCTGATAGGTTTCAATAGCGTGCTGAGAGGCAGATAGTCCACCCTTTGTCACTGTGGATTGAGTCCTGTCTCAAAAAAAGAGCAACTCCATTTCATCAAAGAGAAATAGTTAGGAATAAATTTGCCACTGCTAACAAGCTTGACTGGGTCAAAGCTTTGTGTGCTGGAACAAAGAGTTTAAGACCCTGAAACATGTTAGTATTGCAAAGAATATTCTATTCAGTCTCTCTGCCATACATATTTTAATGCACTAGATCACTTGTATTTTTTTAGATCATGTTTTACACTAAAGAGTACCTGTCAGATCCTTATAAAGTACCTGCTCTGCTTTGGATCTAATTCAAGATGATTTCTTTTTTTCTATTGCATAAGAGGTCTGAGTGCCCCTACCTGTTTCCAGATGTAGCATGACAGAGCCAAATTCAGCTCTCAGCCAACCTAACGCAATGCTGAGGGGAAGACAGCCATTCCCAGCTCTCAGTCATTGATTCATTCACGCAGAGCTTTAATCCAACTGGGAGCCCAGTCTGCAATGGAAGCTGTTAAAAAAAAGTTCCAGGAAACAACTTTCTGGCTTGACAGCAGGGCGAGGGAGAATAGCTCTGTGTCCTTAGGGAAGCTCAGGATCTGTGATGTTTGAAGAATGAGGGGCTCTATTCTTCACAAACAGAGATAGACACATACTGCAAAACATTATCTACAGAGATTTGTTTGAAACTGAAAACACAGCTGCTTTGGCCTTGCTCAGACTTCTCTCACGGTCCCATTCCATGAATGTTCATGCAAGTGAGCTCTCAGTAACCCGACTCTTTGCGAAAGTCAGATTTATATCTGTTTTCTCAAGTTCAGGCAGCAAGTACATTTTATACGAGCGTGCCTTGTGATGTTTGGGGAGACTGTTTCTATTCAGGGGGTACAAACAATGCCACTTAATGATAAGACCATTAAAAAGCAAGAAGTGCAGCTCAAATTGCAAGGCAATAAGCAAGAATAATCTTGTAGAATCATTTTGAAAAGAACAATGCACCTGAGAAACATCACAACCTGCTCCTAGCTATTCTCTAGAGAAGAGAAGAAACTTCACTGTATGAACTATTTGTTATGAAAGTCTTCAGTTCAGTTCCAAGAGCAACAAACCAGATGAAACTGTGTGTTCATCAGTTTGCTTCCTAAACTCTGCTGGAAGTGGACATAAGTGTCAGGCGATTTCATCAGAGTTGTTATGATGACATTTTGTTTTCTTTCCATTAAAAACAACTAGCCACAGCAACTGCAAAGGAAAAAAAAACACCACTGTACTGAACATTTCCTTAACTCACATCTCCTTAGTGATTTTCCATCTCTGCAAGTGATGCTTTAATTAACTAAAAACCTTCTGACTCTAAGCAGGTTGGAGGTGCTGTCCCACAGCCCCATCACAGCATGGCTAGCAGATTATTAATCTAAAGCAAAGCAACACAACTGGGGAGTGTAAAAATACCAGGGACACCTGAGTTGCTCCATTTGATTGTACTGAATTTAGCGGAGGAGAGGGATGGTGCCTGCATGCAGATTGCTTGGTGCCTGTTTGTAGTCACAATCTCCTCTGCAGTGTAAAACCTTTTGAAGGGGAGATCAGGGGCTAGACTGGGTTTTTGAATTACTTTAGCAGTATCACCTCAGAGGCAGCACATGTTATACTAGTCCTTTGATAGTGCAAGGGATGAACTAACTGTGTTTTGACAACCATATCTCTTGATGTCCTGTGACGTGGAGGACATAACTGCAGTACAGCTTCGGCAGCCAGGTGTTAGGAACCACTGCACTTGGCTCAGACGCATGGCACTAAGATCATAGTTGTCCAGGGGATGTCAGCAGAAAAAGGTGTAAGAAATGGCACAGTTTTTTTCCATCAGGTATTTTCTGAACTTGCAGGGGAAACTCATTAGTGGCATAATAATGGGTCTCTTAGCAGAGGCTGTAATTATCATGATGCTGCAACTCATCACATAAGGACCCTGACACCACCTCATGATATCTAAACTCACTTTAAAAAATTTCCACTGAAGGGTTCTTTAGAATAAGGACACTTCCAAGGGTTAAAGTTTGCAGGAGCCCATACCCAGTGCCGCTTTCATGCTTCTCAGTAGCCTCATATTCCCTGAATTAAGCTACTTCTAAATTTTTCTTCTCTGGGAAGATACTTCAGAATCTATTTGTGACAGTCAAAATTCTAAAATATGGGCAAAATCTGTGCTCCCTAAGGCTATTTCTTGAGACAGATATTTCCTGAGTATCATTAAAGTGAGAAAAACAAACTCTGAAGGCCAAATTCATGCCTGGTGTCATTCAGCTGACCTTAGCATCAGCGCACCAGCGTGGACTTGGCCATGCACACACATTACGCTGTCTGCTTACAAAATGACAGAATCCAGCACCTGGGCAGGACTGTGTGCGTACTCACTGAACTGCTTATTGAATTGTATCTAAACCCACCATCTCAGTGTATTTTTGGCACAATTCTCTTTATAACACTTATAAATGAGGCCCCTTTTTCAACAGCCTCTTTGGCACTCCTATTCCAGGAGCTTAGCAGTTGTGGTTGTTTAGTAATGCCCCCTTCCACCCTTCACTTGGTAAAAATGGCACAAAAAATTGTTTCTCAGAAGTTTTCCAGATAAAATGTAATTTTCATCCGCATTGCACAAGATTTCACTGTTTTATTGATAGGGATTTATTGTGGTAGACTTCAGCTGCCTGTTAAACACTTCCTAAATGGTGAGTGACTAATAAAAATGAGATTACAGGAATTGCTTGGTGTGGGACACACCATACCGACAATTTACCTCACCTTTTTCCGCAAAATGAAGGTCTTCAAACTGGTCTCGGATTGCAAAATAATTTTAGAAAGCCCCTCTTTGATCAGTAGAAAGGCTATCGGTAACCTGACCAGTTCGATGTCTGGGGTAGCACCACTGAAAGCAACTCTGATGGTAGCCTCCATATGAACAGCAGAATCAATATTAATGTAAGGAACTCAGAGCAAGATCAAAAGAATTACAGGTTCCTGTAGTACAGGGGAATTTCTGTAATAAATGTGACTTAAAATGACAGAAAAAAAAAATCTGTAGTCTGAAGATGCTGTGAGCTGTACTTAGCTGTGACATTATCTTGGTGGCCTTGTACAAGACACTTACTGCTCTGTGTCGGTTTTCATCATCCATCAGATGGGGTTTTAACACACTGAGTGCCCCTCGTGATCCCGTGGAGGACATTCAAAAGCCTCTGTCCAAGAAAAATATTTACTGAAGCCGCTCTTGTAACGCATGCAGGGCTGATCTCTTTGGATGTGCCTACAGAGTATACCAGTGCCAGAAGCAGCATGCTAAGGTTTGGTGGGGCTCTGCCTGGCTCAGTACACATCTGAAGTACCTCGGCAGCAAATGGCACTGCTGTGGGCCATAAAGACGTATTTACAACAATGCTGTAAAGGAGAGGCCTTCAGGAATGCACTTTGCTCAGCTGAGATGCTGCAGCCCTTCAAGGGAACACACTGCATTGCACTGACATGTCCTCCTTGTCCATTTCAACACAACAGCTCTGTCGGAAGCAGGAATTACTGATGACTCCACCTCATATTTTAGAAGTACTTTCCTGGTACCTGGAAAATCCAGATGTTTCTTTCACTGTTCTGCCTCCAGCTTACCACAGCAGCCATGTTATTTCTTATTATGGAGTGAGTGCTCTGGTGGAGCTAATGCAGCAGAGTTGGATTCTTTTAAAGCATTCCAGCTGGTTACAGCTCTGATTAATTGTATGAAATGCAGCTCAACCTTGTCTTAGCACAGAGCCTGATCAAATTGCCTTTTCTAAATATCATCTTTGAAAATGAGAAAGCACAGCAACACAGAACAAAAGAAGCTGGAGGACAGGTGAAACAGCCTCTTTTTAAATCCTGTTCATCATCGATATGGGTGATTGTAAGATCCTTTTTTATGGTTTCACCCTGCTCCCCAAATACACTCAAAATTTATTTGCTAAGCTCAACACTGTGGCCTAGTTCTCTGGTAGTTGCTTTCTTTTGATACCTCCCTTTACTTCACCTCCTCGGGCTCAGTAAATGCAGATTTCTGGTAGAAGATGTGGACACAGACCTAAAAGGTCCAAAAAGGAACAGTGAACCTGCTGCTGCGCCAGGTGAGAGGGAGCGAGTTCTGTGTTGGACAGCATCCCCCCCCTTTACAGTGTATCTTGGATAAAGGTGGGTTAGAATTGCCTCTACTTTCAAATTTCTCACAGATTAAGCTGAATTGCCATGTTTCTCCACTGAGAGCATTTGCCAGCCTCAGCAGCTCAGTTCTGCTCTGTACTTTGCCCAGGGCTCCATCTATTACTTGAGAAAAGCCTCTTGGAAGAAGTCGGCACCCTTTATTCGTCGGGATTCCAGCTCAAAACTGATCTCTGTGGCATAATAATTAGTTTGTGAGCATGCTGCGGGGGTGATAGTGTCTGGCTGAGAAACGTATCTATTACTCCATGTCTTCTACTCCTCATCTCCCCATGCTTATTTCTTCCCTCATTTTTTATTTCTTGCCTTCTGTGTGTGAACTTTCCTTTGGGAAGTGTTGCTATCATACACCTATGTTCTGTAGCTCCGAAGCATCCCCTTCAGCGATCTCCACCTGGTTTATTATTAACAATGTAAACTATCATCATCCTTCTGCAAACCCCAAGAGAAGCTACTGGGGACAAAAATGACTTTGGACCGACATGCAGCACAAATGCAAAGCCCGAGCTAATGAGTGCTGCCCCCACTAATTGTGGTGGGGAAGCCTGCGTGCAGGTGCTGCATGGCACCTGGCAATTACACCGCCTGCGTGTCTTGTCTTATCCTGATGTGAAGCAGTGTGGTTTTATGTGAAATTAATAGAGTTGCTTACTTCTAAGAGCATCTTATAACAGCTGCGAGGACTGCAGTGCTGGTGGACAGCATCTGTGCAGCGTGGCACGGCGAGGGGTCTGTCCGACCCCCTACAGCTTGGGTTTGCCACCAGCCAAAGGAATGTAAGAGTGTCTCTGCTATCCCCTTTTTCCTTCATGTTATCTGTCACAAACAGTATTTTAACCAACACCTTATGGAGTCCAGGTGCCTTTCTTGCTGGGATCTATAACAAATGCTTGCATGGGCACGTTACGCTAATATCACCCATAAGGTAACAATTAAAAAATGTAAATTCTCAGGCTTGTTACAAGGCCATCCTGCTGAAGTAAATTTCTCAGCAAATGAAGGGTTTACATTGCAATGAACACCTGGGGAAACTGCTGCCCTTGGGTTTGCGAGACATCATGAATATTCATGGCAGAGGCAGCAGCAGGTGAATAGTAATTACAGCAGTTCTTCAGGATCAAGCTTGGGTATCCTCGAGAGACAGCATTATGCTTTGAAATTAAAATATACAGAAAAACAGGTAAAACAGGTATTATTAGTTCTGTTAAGTGCCTGTACTAAGTACTAACGTGGTCAAATGCATCCCCAACCCCCTTTCACGAGTGGGGAACGCTATTAGCCTGCTAACCAGGGAGGGCAGTGCTGATGCCACAGCTGAAGGCCTCGCACATTGGGGAAAAAAGCGTGTTTTTTCCTGAAATACCCGCCGAGAGCTGGGTGTGGGCGCGCGCCGGGGGGGCAGGGGCGGCCGGGGGCCTGCAGACACCGGGCAGGCGGCGCGGCCGACGCGAGCAAGAGAGGCCTCTCTAGGGCCCTCGGCCGGGCCCTGCTCAGGACGGGGGAGGGCGGCGACGGTCGCCACCGTCCTCCAGGAGCAGCCCATGGGCTCCGGGCAACCGCGGGAGCAGCGTGGGGACCGGGGAGACCCCCGCGCCGAGCCCCGCCGCCCCGGCGGCGCCCTGCCCTCACCCAAGATGGCGGCGGCGGCGCCGCTCTCCAGCGCCTCTCGCGAGGTTTGCGACGGGGCCGGGCGCTGCCCCCTGCAAATGGCGGCGCGGAGGCCGGCCCGCCCGGGCGCGCCGAGGTGAGGCCGGGGGAGGCGGGCGCCGCCGCCGCCATGGAGCACATCACCACCCCGAAGGTAAGGGGCTGCGCCGCGCCGCGCCGCGCCGCGCCGCCCCGGCAGCCGGCCGCCCTCCCTCCCGCCGCGGTCCCCGGCGGCGGCTGGGCTGGGCTGCGGGGCTCCGCTCGCCGCCCTGCGCCGGGGCCTCCCCGCCGGCCGCCTGAGGTGAAGCCCCCGGGGGGCGGCGGGCCTCGGCCGCCGTTCCTGTCAGGGCCGTGCGTTTCCAGCGGCCTTTTTTTCTTTTAATGTCGTGATTAATTTCGGTAAATCAGCGACCTTTGCTTTCCTCCAAGCCTTACGTATCCCTGACCGCCCCTTGCGCCTCTCAGAGGGGTCACGGATAAGTCCGGAAAGCTTAAGGCTCCTTCACGTGGTGTTTGGGTGTTTCTTACTGTGTCGTCTTGTCTGAAAGGAAATTTTTAGTAAGGATACTGATCAAAACGTGTTTTGGGTACGATTCGGTAAACTTCGTTTACATCCAAGTGCGGAGAGCCCCTCAGTCCGAAGAAGTGAATCAAAATGTGCTTCTTCAGTTGAATAAGGTGAAACAGGAGCTGCGGGAATTCTGTGCTCGTGACAGCTAAAAAAAAAAAATGGTGTTTCCTTGAAGCAGCTGTCTGTCCAGCCGTTGGTTGATTGATTTATTTATAATACCATGAAGGTTGCTGTATTTTGTTTTGTTTTATTCTCTAGGATATTAGTTTGGGGTTGCTCCTTACCAATGTTGCCTAAGGTGCTTTCCTGGACCTGCCTGAAAAAGGGCAATTTTAGGTATAATAATTATTTGTGCTGAAAACCATGACATACTAGGAAGATATACAGCCGAGACCTCTGCTCTTCAAGCTTCTTTGCTGACAATTTCCATGATTTATCTCAGACCAATGACCCTGTAAGGAAGCTTACATATTCAATACCCAGAACTAATGTATCTTATACTGTTTGTTTTCATTGTCCTTCCCATTTTTTTTCCCCCGTTATTTTTGCTTAATGATGAAAGAAAAGTTCCATCTACATTCATTAAGAAGCAAATAGGCCAGGAGAAAATCAAGCAATGTGAAATACTTCAAAGTTAGTATTTTATTATGTCTGCGCTAATGTTTCTTAAAACTTTTTATTAATTAGCTTACTGTGGCTCATGAAATGTGCTTACATGCCTAGGAAGTGTGTTACAAGAAGTAGCTACTAATACTTTTTTGTAGTGACTGAGTAGTTGGAAGTCAGATTGGAGAGGGCTGTTTCTTTCACAGTTCTTTGCCTTATTATTTCTGCAACCTTGCACAGTAATAAACTGTGATCATCTTGGCTACAAATCCAGTAATCCTGTTACTCACACTGGTGCTAAACCTTGGCTGTTTGCTTAACCTTTTTGGCTTTAATAGCTGGAGAAATCATTTGAATTTATAGTGTAAAGCTAAGTTAGTGTTGCAGGGGAGACTTTTAGTTCTTATATTTTTCTGTCTTTCTTCCTGAGTTGTATATTAGTGGTTACATGATTGCAGTTCAACAGGTGCTTAGATATTTCCTCGATCAAAGATAAATTCATTTTTTTGTACTCTTTTTATGTTGCAGGTTGAAAATGTGAAATTACTAGATCGCTATACAAATAGGAAGGCAGCAAATGGGACATTGTACCTGACAGCTACGCACCTTATCTATGTAGATGCTTCTGCTGAAGTCAGAAAAGAAACATGGGTATGTTGTGATACCTGGAGTCTGTTAAAACACAAGTATAAAGATTACTTTGTATCTCCTAGCTGAAATGAACAGGTTTGTGAATTCCAAAGTTGTTGTGGTCCTTTAGAACATTTTGATACCAAATGCTTAACAGAAACAGCTGTTTGGGAAGGAAATGAACATGGTGGTAATGTGACTTGATAGAAGTGCAAAATTAGCGCTGAAATTAGCAACCTTTTTTATTTATTCTAAAGTAAAATGGGAATGACAAAATATATTGCATGTGGGAGTGGAGGGAAAGCGAAGTGAACCAGGTACACCGAGCTGCACATCAATCTCAAAAGTAATTTATATTATACAGCTGTATTTTTTCAATCTTGCTCTTAGTTACCTAGGCTTTGGGTGCACAGTCTGGATGCTTATTACATTTGTTTGATAAATAGAACAAATAAACTCATTTTCTGCTGCTAGGTAGATGCAGTAAGCATAAATAGCTGATAGTATTGCAAAAACTTACCATCTGCTTGTACCGCTCGCAACCTTATGAGTGGCTTCTGAAAAATGTTGTTTGTTCCCTGCTATTTTCAGATTCTGCATCACCATATTGCAACTATAGAAAAATTGCCTCTGACCACGGCTGGATATCCACTCCTTATTCACTGCAAGAACTTCCACGTGGCTCACTTTGTTATTGGGCAGGAACGTGACTGTCACGAAGTGTATACCTCATTGCTTAAACTTTCACAACCAGGTATTTAGGACGGGAGTCTGTTTTGCAAATTGTTGAAACACTTGGAGCTGGAAGGCTTGTCTGAGCAATAGAGAAAGCTTTGCCTGCCAGACTGTTGGTTTTGCGGTGTCAGTGCAGGAGGGGGAGAATGTGAAATCAGAAGCAGTTTCCACCACCAGAGATGATCTGTGTGGGTCGGCTTAGTAAGTAGAGTGCTGCCCTGTGGACCAGGGCGTTCGCTCCAAGCAAAACACAAATCTTTTGTGGCAGTGGGAATGAGGTGGCCTCCCATGAGGAACTTCTGAAGGCCCATTCAAAGTGCATTTGCCTGACTGAGGCTGTATGTGGCATCTCAGGCTTTTTTCTTGTAGCACTCCTGCCAAGTGTCATATTCCATACCTGGCTGTTGTCAGTCGTTTCTGTGACTTAGCTGTTGGCCCTGTATAGTTCTGCCCTTTCCAGTTGATCCAGATGTTCACAGAATTCTGGAATCCTGCAAATAAAGCTTTGAACTTTGGCATATTCCGTTTGTTTCCCAATAGCATGTTTAGGCTATTCTTCAGTGTTTGTCATCTTTCAGTTGTGAAACCCTGTGCTTCGCCCTGGCTGCCCTGAGTCGGAGTCACTCTTAAGAGTGCAAGCAAAACATCATGAAAAGCCTGTGGTCTGCTTCTGGCTTCAGCTTTTTAGTCCATCATGGATGAATCTTCAGGCTCCTTGTTCTTGCAGGACAGCATTCCACCGTGTTTCCTACCCGGCTTCTCTCTATGGCAGCTTCTGGTTTTGGGGTGCTCCTTCAGTGAACCAGTATTTGGAGTTTGGCGTTAGGATAAGGATGCCATTTGTAATTGCGTTTTGTAATTACATCACTAGTCTAAGGGACGGGAATTGATGGCACCGGTCTGCTTCATACTGGCCATCACATAGGACTTGAATAGAAATACTGTAGTAGAAATGGGTTTTGCTGAGTTTGGGGTTTTTTTTGATTGATATTAAGGCTTGTGTCTCTTCCCAGCATCTCCCTTGTGCCGTGAGCTTTGGAGTTGTCTTAGTTCCAGAGTTCTAATTCTAATGCTGTATCTGTAAGTTTCTGGTGTTATGTTTAAAAGCTGTCGCTGTTCTTTCAGTTTTGAAAATTAGAGACTTGTGTAGTGTCTTGAAGCGTGGGAGCTGTCACCACAGGGGATTACGTCAATTTCTTTTGTCTTGTGGTTATTTGTGTAATATGCTGTAGCTCTTACTTTTGTTCTATTTATGGATTTGAACAGTTCTCTTTTTTGTTGTTTTAAAATTTCTGCATGTATGCTTCCTTCGTGGTTTTTTGCCAGAGCATATAATTATTTATGATTTGCACATGTATGATTGACAGCTATGGGTTACCTGTCTGGTAACCTGGCTACTTTATCAGACTCTGGCAGGTTTCACTCTGTCTCTGGAGCGCCTGCTGCCTTGGGAATCGGCTGAATGAGTTATTGGTTGGATTTGCATTTTATGAAGAGAGGGAAGGAAATTGGGATGGTAGAGATGGAGGGAGGAAGAAATTACCATTTGTCAGACACAGCCTGAAGCTTTTGTTGGGCTGACAGTAATATTCAAGACATCTATCAAGTTTTCCGTCTGGCTCAGAACTCACTGTTGAACGATGAACTTACAGGTGTGCAAGAGCTCTCTTCTGAACTCTTCGCAGAAAATATATCTTAATATATGTTTTCATTTATGGATTAATTCTTATAAATCTTATCTAACATGCCTATTGCAGTGAATTCAGTAGGAAATAATTTATTTGGGAAAAATTACTACTTTGAAGATTTAATTAATTGTAACAAAATGTTTTAGTGTATCTCCCTGCATGTGGGAGCCGAGCATCGGAAATTCCTGAGGATTTCAATGTGAATTGTCGGCACTCGGTACTACCCCAAACAAAAACCGGTAAACGTGAGGTTGAGAAATTTTAAATATATATACTCTTCCGTGTAGTACTTGATTATTTTTTTTTTAGGAATGAGAATCAGTCTAAGTTTGCTTAGAGTAGTGAAGTATGCCAAGTGATAAATGAAAACTTCATGCTTCTGATCTTTGAGAAGGCAGAAGGGTAAGGAAAATAGCTTTGATTAAAATATAGCCACCTATGCACTACAGTGGCATAGCCCTTTGGCTTCTTTAGTAAATGATTTCTATGTCTCCTGATCTTTCTTGACTGAATAATTTTTTTCAGTCCTCGTACCAATTGTGGTACACCTGCAGCACGTTGGCTCGCATAGTGGCCTTTTGGAAGAAGTGTTGACCTCTCTGTATGTCTTTGTGTATCTCTCTAACCAGTTAATTTTTTTTTCTTTCCAGTGAAACCTGAAGAACTTTACGCTTTCTCTTATAATCCTAAAACGTCTAAAGAGAACCGGGAGATTGGATGGAAGCTGATCGATTTAAAAGTAGATTACCAGCGTATGGGAATTCCAAATGACTGTTGGGAAATAACTGATGTTAATAAAGACTATGAGGTAATTCTTGCCCAAAGTAGCCATTTAGTGCAGTATCTCTTATTTGTTATTAATGGCATACAGCAGTCCTCCTGCTCCTGCATAAGTGATGCCTCGGGGGAGTAATGAGCTCAGCTGGTTTTAATCGAAGCAGCATCGTCTTGATGTGAAGTTGTGGATAATGCTGCTATGGGAGAACAGAACAGAGCTGCAGAGTCACCTTGGTTTGATTTGATTCCCTTGGCAAAGTACCAGATACTTGTTTTTCTAGAGAAGTGTCAAACCATCTGTTAGGAAAAGCCTGAAGAACCCTTAGCTGCTTTGGGTATTTCCAGACCCTGTCCTGCCAGGCTGGAGACAGATGTGTAGAAGAGAAGTAAATGGCAGCAGTTTGGCTTGATGGGGAATGAGGCAGAGTGGAAAGGGACTAGGTAAGGAAGGGAAAACCATAACCGAAAACAGACATTTTTTTTTTTCTTGCTTGTTTGGATCTTCTGCTAAATAAGGGCTCTCAGTCATTTCAGTCCTCACTGGCTGCTGCTGTTATTTTCTCCTCTGTCTCCTCTGTAAGGCCTGTTTGGATCTAAATGATACTAAATTAAAGCATTTTTCAGGAAGCTTACTCAAACTCCTGCTTCATATTACTTCCCTTTTTATTTCTTCTGATGTTGTGTACAGTCAGGCCTTTCTGTCTAAAAGACAAAGCAAACAACTCTGAGGAAGATACCAATATATTAAGTCTTGAATCTCTTCCCCCTGCTCTCCACTCCCTTCCTCCTCTAGTTTTCTTTACAGTTACGCTTTGGGTTGAAGAAATATAAGCCCGTGCTGTCAGAAATGACTGGTAATTTTAAATGACTGTGTCTTTGGATGCCTGAATTGAGATATGACATGAGGTGCTCTTTCCATTAGCTGATTAGGGCATCTGAATGTGGGCATCTAAAATGATTAATCACTTTGGAGATTTACTTGCTAGCATGTAACTCTCAAGTGCCAATGCTGTATAATTTTCTCACGGTTTCCAGCTTATGTTTTAAAATTGTCAACCCTCAAGTAAAGCCAGGCTTGAGGAGTAGCTTATCTGTGAAATATGTGCTGAAAAGACTGTACTTGTTTGAGGAAAAAGGATAAAGCTGGTCTCTGAGGATGCTACCTGATTGCTGGAAGCTCATTTCAAGTTGAATAAGATTTAGAGGAAACTTTCTAAAAATAGTTGTTCTTAATTCCTCTTTTTGTGAAAAATCAGAAACTTCCATAAAATTGATGGATTTAAAGAACTTCTTCTTAATATGTGTTGTGTACTGTGCAGTCCATTTTTTTAGATTCAGTTGCAAAATTGATTGTTTCCTTTACCACGTTGTCTTATTATGCTCCTATTCCTGTGTTGTTTTTCTAAATGCATCTTAATGGCTTGAAACTGTAGACTACGTTAGATGCACTGTGGCAAACAATCTATTCCTGTTGCTTGTAAATGCTAGATCTTAAGCTAAAGATGAATTTTTCATGAATTTTGAATTGCTAAGTAGTAATATCTAGATGGTTTTTTTTTCTTCTCACTTAGGTTTGCAACACATATCCTCCAGAAATAGTGGTGCCTAGAGCTGCTAATAAGGCAGTGGTGATCGGAAGTTCAAGGTTCAGAAGCAGAGGGCGGATTCCGGTGCTTTCTTACTTATATAAAGAAAACAATGTTAGTTGTTCGTTGTCTGCTGTCTTTGTGGGGAGTAAGGGTTCCACTTCTTGTTCAGTCCCCTTTTAGTGAAAGGGAGGAATGAGATAATTATTAGAGCATATTAACTTCATGTTTGAGGACTGCTTCTCTGAACGGCTTTAATATTGGTTTGTTCTGAGTCACAGGGTAAGCTGGTTAAAGACAAACACTTGGGATGCATCCAGAGCTGTGCAAAAAGCACAAACTTTCCAAGCTTCCTCTCTTGAAATTACTTTTTATCAGCTTTCAGCAATGCCTTGTTGGCATTGGATTTTTTTAGTCTACTGTTTAGCTCTATTCAATAATGTTTTAACAAGGTACATGTTAACTCAACTAGATTTGTCTTAGTATTGAAGAGGAGGAACCATCGTGACATAAATCTAGCTCAAAATAAGTCAAGGTTTCATTTTTTTTTTCCACTGAAGACCAGAATGTAAATTTTTAACTTTGCTGCCTCAGCAGTGTTTTAGATGCAGATGTTAGGAAAATGCTGTCACAGTCAAATTGTTGTTTTCCTGAGGAAGCATGCCTTGACCTGGGCAACTGTATGGAGTTGTGCTGGCAACTATTGACATTTCCCTAAAGCACGCTCAGCGCAGTTCTGAGCGTGGAATGGTAACAACTGATAAGCAGAGTTGTGGAAAAGAATGGTTTGGACAATAGAAACCAAGTAGAGAACATGAGAAATGCTAACATTTGGGATACTGATCATCAGGCAGAGCGTAGTGGGTTTGAGAACATACCAATGAGGTTTGCAGCAGGGCTCCTTAGCCTCACTACTTTCTTAAGGTTCCCAAACTTCTAGATTTGAGAAATATTCCAGTAGTATTTCTGTATGTCCATTTAAGTAGAGGTTTTTCAGTGAAACAGAGAGTAGGACACTTAAAACCAACAAATTAGTGTTCTTTGGGGCAGTGTAGTAGAGATGATCTGAAAGCAGAAAAATGTGAGCTGTTGTGTGTTGCAGGCTGCCATATGTCGTTGTAGCCAGCCTCTCTCGGGGTTCAGCGCTCGCTGTCTGGAGGATGAACAAATGCTGCAGGCGATCAGAGAAGCCAACCCTGGGAGCCCCTTCATGTATGTTGTAGACACAAGGCCAAAGGTATCTTCATGGGGTTTGTGGCTACTTTTAAAGCTTGCGTCCAAATTAGCAATGCTGTTTTCAGTTCATTCTTTCACAACTCTGCTAATGCTTTCTTATGCTGCATTAGGTTAAACTGCGTCCGTCCTGAATCAGGAATTCAGTATCAGGCTCCTGGCTTGGTGTCTTAATGTGATGAATGCTTGTGCATAATAAAACTGCCATGTTAAGTGCTGTTAAGAATGCTCCTGGAGTATGCTGGGTTGAGGTTTGTGTTAAGGATGACCTGAAGCAACTGGCAGTCTTGGAGCTGCCTGAAACAATAAAGCACTTTCCTGCAGAGAGCTAGGTCCTTAATAGGTTGAGTTGGGGAAGAGCCTTAGGATTCAGTTCCACGAGGCTGAAGTGCTTTTATTAGCAGACCTGGGAAGAACTGGGGCTGCATGGAGTCTGATAAAAATTGAGAAAAGCAATTTTTCCTTTTTTTTTTTTTTTGCTTTTGTAAAAGGAACACTAATGTTCTCATTATGTGCAGCTCGGAATTTAATACAATTCAGCTCTTCCGGTCCACAGCTACTATTTGGGGCTAGAACTTCATTGCTGAGGTGTTTATGTATGAGGATGTTGAAGAAATATTCACAAAATGAAATCTCTAATGACTGTCATCTTGTGGAACTGAATTTAGAAACCAATTCAGATGATTGTCTTTTGGGAGTGTAGGTATAAGCAAATTGGAACACAAGGATTTTCATAGTATGCAATTATTTAAACACAAAGATTTAAAAGTGCTCCGATTATTTTAAAATTGAGCTTTCTGAGAACCTGCTTCACTGTTTAGATATTGCACTTATCCTACAGAAACTACAGATTTAGTTAAACTATGGTATGGGCAAAAAGGGAAGAACTCTTTTGGGGAAAACAGGGAACGTTCCACCCATTGTTCCAAGATGTATTTTGACTTTGTAGTATGACATTTCCTAGAGATAACCTATTCTGTAATTATATGTATGTTTATAGCAATCACTGCATGTTCTTTTGGTACAGATGACTCCCAGTATCATAGATGCTCCACTGAAATCTATCATTGATGGCAATTTTGTTCTAAAGTATTCGGTGAAAAAGGGAGAGTTTATACTTGGTCACATTTCTCCTTCTAACACAACGTGTCTTACTCTGAATGGTAGAGCCGAAGCACTAGGGTTATTTAATTGTTGTAAAGATGTGTATATACCGTATCTGACTTTCCTTCTCTCCTCTCCATAGAGGCAAATCACTCCTCTGCCCAAATTATTATGTGGGGGTTTGAGGTGCTCTTTTTTTTTTGGTCACTGCTAAAGATTTCCTGGTAGCTCTTGAACTGTTTTGGGTAATTGTTAGAGCAACTGGCTTCTTTTCTACTTCTTTTCTGCAGTTCCAGTTGGTTGCTGTATTCTTTCTGCTCAATTTTAATATTTCTATGTTTCCCTCAGGTGGCTTTATTTCATCTGTGCATGTATGTCTGTGAAAAGCTTTGGAATTCTCTTACTATTTCTATACCGCCATGTATGTATGTTACTCCTAAAAATGACTTTCCTAGTTTTACTTTCATATGCTTCTGTCTGAATCTTTTTTACGTAGCTTCACAGTTAAGGCAGACTCTGTGTCTCTGCCTGTTTTGGTGACAGCAGTGTTCTGAAACTGGGCACGGTTTTGATAGTGCCTACCCTAAGAAATTCTCTTCAGGGTCTTAATGAGTCTCTGCATACGACTAATGGACTGGAGACACTGACATAATTTTAGTGAAACAGCTGGAAGTAAAGTCTGGGAGGTGGGGAACTACATCCGAGTAACAACCTTGTTCAGTATATTTTCTGGGAGATTTTAAAAAAAGAAGGACTTGCAAATCAGACTCATTTATTTCTGCTTATTGTTTGTTTCTCTCTTTTTCTATCCTATTCCCATTCCCTTGACTTTGACAGTTAAATGCCATGGCCAACCGAGCTGCTGGGAAGGGTTATGAGAATGAAGATAATTATGATAACATTCGCTTTAAATTTATTGGCATAGAAAACATCCATGTGATGCGGAACAGCTTGCAGAAACTCCTGGAAGGTAGGCACGGTCCATGCAAGTGGCCAGTCTTCATTACCCTCGGCTACTTTTGGACAGAACCTTTTGCTGAAGATATAAATCCTACGTGCACAAGTGCATGTGGACTTGAGTGTTGTGAGGGAAGCAGATAACCGAAGTCAATATCTTACTTTGTTTGCTGTATTGAAGCAGCTGAAAGTATTAATGTTGTTAAAATGCTTTCCTGCTAGACAATTAATTTATTATTGTGCTTAGTTTTGCAGTGGTTCAAAAATAGCAGCTAATACTAACAACATTCCTTAATTGTGTTAGTTACATAAAAGGTGAATTTCTTAAATGTGCCAAATTAAAAGAAAAAGGCTAGAGAAATATTACATTTTACCATTAAGATAGGCTCATGGTTACTTTGAGCTACTGTAAGAAAACTAGCGTAGGTTGTTGAGGAAATACTTCTTTGGGGTTTGCTATGTTTAGTTTGGAGTATTTCAGTGTTAAACAGTATTTCTGATTTGAAATAAAATTTTGGCATGGTCTTCCAAAGACTTTGATGTCATATGTACGTAGTTCTTTTTTATTTCCAATTTCTTTAACAGAACTTGTTTTTAATACATTAAAATATATTCAATTAATGTTTTAATACATTAAAATATCTATTAAAATGCAGAATAGCTCAGGTAATTCAGCTACTCTGTGAGATTATGATCTTAGGGAAAAATGCAAAGCAAGGCAGAAATACTTACCTGAGCCATTGGTGATCAAGAGGTGAATCAGGCACATATTTTCCTAATGTGCTTTTGGAGAAGTTCCATTAAAGGTGATGGCAGAGCTTGGATCAAGCCAGCATACTCTGCTAGCTGGTTTCTAGCACTATTACCATCCCTGTGCTGACAAAGACTGTGGGACGGGGCAGAGTAGATGCTGCAAATCATTGTGCTTGGTCCCTGTGCTTAGTTTTCTAAAAATGTAATACAAATGCTGTCATTCAAAATATGAGTTTAATATTTTAGTAACCAGCGTAATGGTCATCTTGCTTCAAAATAGTTGAATAATTGATGCTACCAATTGCCTGGCTGGGTAGCACTGCAGGATCCGTGGTGACCTTGGAGAAAAATGAGGCTGTTCACACGACCAAGAGATTGGCCTGACCACAAGTATAAGTCCTCAATTGCCTGTTCCTGGCAGATTTATTCTGTGGTGGAAGAATAGGCAGAATAAATACTTGTTTACTCCCACATTCTTCATCGGCAGTAATAAAATCTGTCTCGCTGGTGCTTACGGGCTGTTGAACTGTATTACTTTAAGTATTTTCTATGTTGGATTTCAGTATAGCATCTGAGTTGCTTTCAAGGTTAGACATGATATTTCTCTCTCTAAATTAGAACTCTCCTTTCTTCAAATCTTTGTGACGGTGACTGCATTGTTAGCGGATGTTCGATATGTGTGCAATGATTTACAGTGAAGTAACAGATCACTAAGCATTTTCCTTGTTGGAAAAAACTCAGCTGAAAAAATAGTAAGTTACCTTTTAAAAAAAGAGGAGGAGGATATTTTCAGATCCTCAAGTTCTCTCATAGTTAAAAATTGCTGGTTTGTGTATTTAAGTGTGCAACCGGTAGTTTCTGCGTCCTTTAGACAGGATATTGCTGCTGAGACTTAGAAAGTGTGGAAATGTTAGCTTTCAGGATCTACCAAGCTCTGTAACTATGAAGAGATAAATAATGAGGAGGTAGGAAAAAGAAGGCATTGCTAACGGAGTGTCAGCTAATTCCTTTGTTTGTGTTTTTAGTTTGTGAAACGAAGTCCCCCTCAATGAGCGATTTCCTCACTGGGCTGGAGAACTCAGGCTGGTTACGGCACATTAAGGCTGTGATGGATGCAGGTGTCTTTCTTGCCAAGGTAAAACTGTACCCCAACCTGCAGGTGAATTAAAAAATATGTACTTGTCTGTTAGGGACTGCTCCAAGGCTGTGAAGTTGTCTCTGGAGAGAAGGTGGGAAAACATTGCTATTCAGGTTGGCCTCAACTCTCAAAAACAAGCCTGCAGTCGGAGAACATCCAGTGGGTTTCCCAGCTGGCGCTCTCCTAGACACTTCCTGTGACTAAATGAAATGCCATAGGGGTTGAGACATTGTCCTGTTCACTGTATTGTAACAAGCAGTTATCTAGGCTTTATTAGACCTCATTTGAAATAAATAAAATTACAGAATCTGAATAAATGACCTTTAAAAACACCTCTTAACAGTAATAACATATTTAGTAGTGCAAACAACTCGTAGACTTGTACTTGTTAGTTATTGAACTGCTCTGCTTTAAATGAGGGATTGTTCAGACCAGTTTATTTTCTCCTGGTTCTATGTGGTGTGGGGACTGCTAATTTTGATTACTCAACACAGTCCTCGTTTCTGCAGAGCTCTTGGCTTTGCAGGTCAAGCAGAAGGAGAAAAGTCACTGAGGCATATGGCTCTTCAGTAGTAGTGAAGGGCACGTAGGCAACACATGCCAAGAGTAGTGACCTTCTGTAAACATTGTCTTTTCTCTCTGAAAATTTTCCTGTGTAGCAAGCGAGATGCTATTTTGCGTTTCTCTTCTGCTACTGGTACAAGGGGAAGAAGGTGATCCATATGGGAGGAAATTGGGATGAGCTCTCCTAATTTTTCTTGAAGTTCCTAGTCCCCGTGTGCCCAATTATTATTCTTTACTCATCCACCAAATTTTTCCTCAGAGGAGGGGACTGAGAATTCTTGGCCTTTCAGAAGACTGAGCATTTTGAGATCAGAGGGTCTTTGTTTCTTGACAGTCTGTGTTGCTGACAAGGCATGCTACAGCATTTTATTCTGGTTGAGGTTTCCTATGGGTTGATGGCAGTGTGCCCAGAAATGGTGCATTTCCATGGTCCAGATGAGAAATGATCAATTTTCCTCTTGGGTTTTAGGCCAGTCAGGTAAATGCAGTTGAAGGGGTAGTGTTTAATTAGAGTAACCAACCCGGAAAGCTGCTCAACTGTTCTGTCTGGTCTCTCCTTCACAGGCTGTGAAAGATGAAAAAGCTAGCGTGTTAGTCCACTGCTCTGATGGGTGGGATCGCACAGCGCAGGTCTGCTCCCTGGCTAGCCTCCTCTTAGACCCATTTTATAGGACGTTTAAAGGCTTCATGGTAAGAACATGAATGTTGGCATTTCAAAAATAAAAAGTGCTTCCTGGATTTGAAATGTACAAAGGCCCTAATTAAATGTTTTAGGCCACTTCCTGGAACAAACAGTAGGTGACCTATATAAAAAAAGCTTTGATTCTGTAAACAAGCCTTAATTGCTCTGAACAGCATGGGCACAAAACGGCAGCCATTTATTTACAGTTCCCAAATCTTTGTTTCCTTGAATGTCCACAGAGAGCCACTAATGAGGCATTGCAGCAAGAGATGAGTGAGCAAAGGGTGCAACTCTGGGAGCAATCCACAAAAAAAGTGGTTAAGAAGCTTGTCATTTGAGACTGTTATGGTGAATGGTCTCTTATCTGCTAGGATTTAAAATTGGGTGAACTCATTCTTGTGCACAGGGCAGTATATAACCTGTATATCACGTAAAATCTGTGTATTGTTTAAGACCTTTTTCATAAAGCCATTATACATGGATTTGGCCATGGCTTCTGCTGCAGGCTTTTTCTTATTTGAAGCTATCACTGCATAAATGTATTGCAATCTGTGATGTTATCTTTCCATTCATCCCCTTTTGTTAAATACCTGAAAGCCGGGTTGCTGCTCTTTCTCAGAAGAGTTCCTTAAAAGAAACCCTGAAATCAGAACAGTGCAGATTTTGCCTCCTCTAGTGTGTTGCACTGCTAGGACTGTTTCCTTGAATTCCGTGCTATTTTTATTATTATTATTTTTGCTTCTGGATTATACTGCAGTCTTTTAACAGTTAAAATTACATCAGAGTGTGAAACATCTGGCTGGGCTTTGGTTGTGCTCTGGACAATTCTGTATGAACTAAGGAACGTGATTTTGATTAGGAACAGGAGCAGTAGCTAAAACAAACGCTTGTCTGTCCTCTGGGGAAGTGGTTTATATGCACAAATCCTATGACGGGTTATTCCTAAATGAAAGCAACAGAAGTGTAAAGAATGGAAAAATTTGAAAAGCAATAGAATGTAAGTTTTCAAAGAACTCTGTCGTGAATTTCTGCCTTCCTTTTGTTCTTTGGGTCTCTAGATGATGATATCAGGAATTGATCTTTAAATATGATCCAGCAAGGCAAGTAATAATGGATTGAGCATCAGTCATTTGGTTCCTTAGGAGACGTGTTTAAGGAAAATAGTGCTTCCCTGTTATTCTCTTACATATAGCATAGGCATTCTATTTAAAAGAGAAATAGCCATATAGTTGTTCTGATTTCATCCTCAGCTCCTCGATACACAGCTGTGCTTCTTATGTTCCTATTTGTGTTAAACATTTGTTGAATTCCAGTTGCTGACTTATTTTGCTGAATATCATGATACTCTTCTCTGAATTAAGTAGCACATCGGATAATATTAAGCTGTTAATTCTTTCAGCTCAGTGTGTTTATATATTATTTTATATATTATGATTTTAACAACATAGAAACTCCCTCCAAATAGCATTTGACTTGCTTGAAATAACTTCTGATTCCAACAGTGACATTGTACTGATAACTGCGTAACTGATCTATAAATCACTATCGCTATTTTTATTGACTTCTGTGGATATAACAGTAGGGTCAGCAGGTAACATCAGCGTAAGCTTTTTAGAGTTTAACATCTAAGGATTCATTTTGCTTTTTCTAAACAAAGTAATGCTCTTTTTTTCAACCTCTGTTTTGAAACTGAAGGTTCTAATAGAAAAGGAGTGGATCGCAATGGGCCACAAGTTCTCACACAGGTAAGAAGAGCATGTTTTCTTGGGTGTGGTGACTCGGTGAAGGCTTGACTGTGAAACTAATACAGTGTTATCAGGTTCACGTATTCCCATGAAAAATTTAAATGAAGATACAGACAAATGAAGGACAGAGGAGAGAAGATTTGGACATACCGGAGTTGGTGACATAAAGCCAGTGTCTGCTGGGGTTGTTATTTCATCAGTGCTTTTTTTATTACTTTACAAAATCATACAGTCTTGAACAAATGGTTTGAATTCTGAGTGTTTTCCTACCTGTAAAATCACATTCGTATTACATGAAGAGTGCTAATGTTCTGGCAAGACACGTTAATTCTTCTGCAGTCATCTCCTGGAAGAAAATCTCAGCTAATGTTTTTCCGGACTTTTACCAAGTTCAAAGCAGAAACGTGAGCCCAGTATAGTGCTAAAACCCAATTTGACCTGCATTCTCTGGGCAGATTAAAAATGCTGTTATTCCTGTAATTGATAGCCTGCATCTAGTAGGGATATTACCTTGAATTGCTACTTGTTGTATTTACCGTATAGAAATTAGAAACTGAGATAGTCCAAAAGAATACGAGGAGGGAAGGGACTGGTCTGTTCAGTGATAGTAGCTTGTTAAAAATTGAAGCTTTGTTCTTGATGTGAAACTGATTCCTGTTTTAATAATAAAACAAATCTGTTTCCTTAAAGCATATCTGGGGAAAATAAGCAATATGCACACCCTTATACTGTGCATAAGAAGAAGCAGTCAACGGTAAACTGCTGTTTGGTCATTATTGGCCAAATAAATGTTCTGTGGTCATTGTTTCTGCTTCTTTAGGGACTCTTTTCACTTTTCTTGCTTTGGCAGTACTTTTTGGGAGGGGTAGTGTCTTCTCCTTCTATTGTAAAGGATTGTTCCCAATATGAGAACTTTGCAATGGATACAAGAAGTACCTGAGACATGAATTTCAGCATTGCCTCAGAATATGAACTTTTATTCCGGTAGACAAAATCATTCTCCTCATAGTGGTGGCTGGTGCCTTACAGTTCTGAGGGAAATCGATCCTTCTTCATGCTGCTTCTTAGTGTATTGTGGTTGGAATCACAGATCCAGGAACTGGGATTTGATCAGCTAGATCTCCGTCATAAGAAACGTTACTTCATTTTTTCACTTAAGTTTGGGGATGCCTTGTTCCTTTCTGTGAATTTCCAGGTTATATCTCTTCCTAGAAAAGGAGGATTCTGCCCCCAGTTTTCTCTGTTAAGAAAGAACAGTCATTACAGTACAATAGTGTTGGCTGCTCTCCAAAAATGCCATCGTTCCTTTCCTGGTTGGTTTTTCTCTTGTGATGGGTTGTAATGAACACCGATAGATTCCTGGCTAGGTTTTTGCAGAACTAGTAGGGCTTTTCTGAACTTCACCTAAAGCTGTAAAAATATTTTTGATTGTTTTGGGGGTTTTCTTTGAGTTTTCTCTCTTTTTCTGAGTAATTGCCTTCCAGGTTTTTATTCTTGATGTCCACCTGGAGCAAAATCAGGTTGTTCTGACTGATGCTGCCCGTTGTGGCTATGCCTGCACCAAAAATACTCTCACATCCATAGAAGATCATAGAGGACACTTCCCCCCCCAACCCCATTTCTTATTGTTCCTGGGAGACAGACAGAATCCCACCAGTGTCAACTTTTTTTTCTCCAATTAAGGACTAGCATTAGTTTCTTATATTTGCGCAATAGATGTTTCTTTAAAGAATTTTGCCTTTTTTCCCTTGTGCTAACATCATAGCATAGGCTCAAGGATTCCTATTTCACGAGTATTTCTTGTGATGCTTGCAAGTCTGTTATCTAGGCTCTTCCATTGCTAATTTTACTTTAGAGAAAGGGACATTGCACAATTCTCATCGCTCCTGCCAGGTACCCTTGGAGAAAAAGTAGTGCTGAGGGTGGCATGCCTTAATGTATGGTTCCTGCAAGACAAACCACATGGGGTTTTTTCTGACCTTGCAGAATAATTCCTTAGTCTAGTAGTGAAGGAAACTTCCCAGCTGTTGAATGGCGAGGGGATTCTTTTTCTGTTGGGTGGCACAGGATTTAACCCTGTTTTGTTTGCATCTCTCTAGGTGTGGTCATTTGGATGGTGACCCCAAAGAAGTATCCCCTGTCTTCACTCAGTTCATTGAATGTGTCTGGCAGCTCATGCAGCAGTTCCCGTGCACGTTTGAGTTTAATGAGCGTTTCCTTCTTGAAATCCATGACCACGTGTACTCCTGCCAGTTTGGCAACTTCCTTGGGACCTGTCATAAGGAGCGTGAGGATCTGAAGTGAGTTGGCAGTTTATAGAGCCAGCAGTCTAGAAGTCACTTTAAATGTCAGAAAAGGGGCAGGTTGTGTTTGTTTTTAATGTAATTGTAGATTGGTTAAGGGTGACATTGTCTTGATAGATGCTGATGGTCTATGGCAGGGGGGAGGGTAACTTACATCCCCAGAGTCAGATGTTTTAATCTGGACCACAGTAATAACTTGCAGGTACCTCTTTTGGACTGGATAGCATCCATTTTAAATGATTATATATTCCTCAGTGATATACCTTGTGTTTATGAAATTAATCAGATACTGTGTAAAAATAATTCTTGGCTCCTTTAATCTAATTCTACTCAGAACAGCTAGTGTTATTAATCCACTTAACTTGATTCTTTTTTTTAGTGATTAGATGTTATTTGTAATTGACAGAATCTTTGAGAAGACCCATTCTCTGTGGCCTTTCCTCTTACAGAAGAAGCAGGAATTGAGAAATCCTTTGTACAGAGGATTTACAGCTTACAAAGAGCTTCAACCGAACACACTACCCTTCAGTTTCCAGTAAGTTGCTTATTTAAGAAGGGGAAGAAGAGGGGGCTTTTATTTCATTGTAATATAGATTGGTAATTCAGGTTTAATAAAATAAATTTTCACTGATTAGCATGGTTTGGTTTACCTTTCCCCTCCATTCCTCGTCCATAAACTGAGAGTAGTAGTGCATGGGTGATTGCTAAATAAGTGCAGGTACTGTAATGTAAAATAATATTTTTTTTCTTTGGTGTTGAGAAAGAGGGTTGGGAAAGGTGAGGAAAAGAAGAACTTCAGATGTGTAGATAGACCCTCCCCACACCCACCCCACCCCCCCACCCCCCCGACTGCTTCCTCTGTCAAATTTACATGATAGGGTAGGCAATTGTTAAAGAAAGTTCCTCCTTTCCTCCTTTTAATATATTATTAAGGAAATCTTTAAAACAGGCATTTCAGTGCCCAGTCACACCCAGGCTTATGAAGTCAGGGTGGTTTTCACAAGAAGGGATTTCTTGTCACCATGTCTGTTTGTTTGCCCAGGGTGTTACAGCTGCAGTGGTTAGTTTTGCTTTGTTTCTGGCCCGCTCCTGTTCCCGGCTGAGAGAGGGATGCAAATGTGGTTTTAAGTGCTGTGTGTGGTTACTGACGGGCAAAGGGTTTTAATAAAAGTAAGGAGGTAGGTTGGGCAAACTGAGGACTTGAAGGTGAACTGCCCAAGCCTCCGCTGAGTCTGCTGTAGAAAAAAGTTTATTTTTGTCTTACGTTAATACCTACTGCCAGTGCATAAGGATCATAAGGCAGAAGTACTTAGATCCTCAGAAGTTTTTTTTGAACTTTACGAAAATTTGCCCACTGAAACTGAATTTTATAATGCAAGACTGTGGCAGTTTTTTAAAATCAGTTACTAATCTCAATTTGTGGAAAATTTGTTTCTTAAACAGCATCTGCTTTGCTGGCCAGTAGTTTACAATTGGCCGCCTAATTGTCTTTTCTTGCCCTGTTCTTGAGGTTTTGGTGTGGGATGTATAATCGCTTTGACAAAGGAATGCATCCAAAACAGTGTGTATTGGATCATCTGCTAAGCTGCATGAGCCAAAAAATGAAACTGGAGGACAATGCATCTGAACTGGAAAATGTGAGTCCTGAATCTTAATAATATTTAAAATGGCATGATGGTTTTGGCAAATATAACTGGGATTGAACACTGGCGCTGAACAGTTGTTTCAGCATGCTGGGCAAAACGAGGAGTTAAATGACAGTGCTGTAGTAAATAGGTTTGATTACACAAAATTCTTATCTGCTAGGTAAAAGCTGCGTTTGGTCAAATTCTGTTGCAGGCTCATGATGTTCTAATTCTCTAAATGATGCAGGTGTTTCAACTCCACTCAGCAAACTTTGAGGGAGAGTAAAAAAGAATGGGCCTGCCTTCCTCCCCCCGCCTCCCCA
Organism: Morus bassanus; assembly: GCA_031468815.1. Taxonomy (NCBI): domain Eukaryota; kingdom Metazoa; phylum Chordata; class Aves; order Suliformes; family Sulidae; genus Morus; species Morus bassanus. Next base: position 2,005,975 of record CM062582.1, read on the forward strand.
AAATAATATGAATATACAAAAATACTCTTGTTTTCAGCTCACCCCCACATTTTTCTTTCCCACCTTCTCATTCACAAGACTCATTGGAAAAACTGATGATCAGCCAGGTATTAAAACAGTTGAGTTACTTAAATTGGTTTTCATGTAATGGCCAAAATGTAACTGGATTGTGTAGGCTGAATTATCCTCTAGAATGGCTACCTCAGATTTGAAGTGCTTTGCTAAAGAGGGGGAATCTTGCACATTTACTACTTGTCTGCCATCCAATACCACAGAACACATCTTGCGTCCAGAATAACCAATTTCTCTCCTTCAACCCAGAAGAATAAAGTAAACAGCCAACACAGTTTGGTCAGTTCTGATCAGAGTCCCCAGAGAGCTATATCTGCTATATGAAGATGTAGATACCTATCTCAGCAGTGCAAGATGGGGAAAAAAAAAAAAACAACCTAGATAGTCTTGTTAGCTTTTGAAGTGCTGTAGTTTTGTGTTTCCAGATGTATTGGGTCTGGCTGAGATGGAGTTAATTTTCCCCAGAGCAGCCCTCATAATGCTGTGCTGTGCAGCAGTAGCCAGAAAGGTGTTGATAACCCACACGTGTTTTGGCTACTGCTGAGCAGTGCTGGCACAGCATCAAGGCTGTCTCACCAACATTCCCCCCCTCACCTGGGGTGGGCAAGATCTTGGGAGGGGATGCAGCCAGGACAGCTGGCCTAAACTGACCAAAGGGATATTCCATGTTGTATGATGTTTGCTCAGCAATAAAAGCTAAGAGAAAGGAGCGGGGGGCATTTGTTATTGCAACGCTTGCATTCCGGAGTAACCGCTACGTGTGCTGAAGCCCTCCTTCCCAGGAAGTGGCTGGACATCGTGTGCTGATGGGAAGTAGAGAATAAATCTTTTGTTTTCCTTTGCTTCTGCGTGCAGCCTTTGCTTGTGCTTTAATAAACTGCCTTTATCTTGACCCATGAGGGTTTTTTCCATCTTATTTTCTCTCCCTCCATCTGGCTGAGGAGGGTTGTGGTAGAGCGGGCGTTGGTGGGCACCCAGGGTCAACCTGCCACAGTCCTGTACAGCTGCCTGAAAGGAGAATTGTGGCTTTTCTTTGCGCTCAAGGCTCTACTTGCAGTGTTCTTTCTATGCATATTAAAACAAACAAAACCCACTGACAAACAAAAAAAACCCTAAAAATACAGTAGTGGGAGAGTCATCTAAAAATAGACCAGTGAGAAGACCTAGCAGTGTCCTTTGCTAGATTAACGTGAGTGCTGAAAACTTTAGGTTTATTAATAAAACGATGATGTTTGTATCAAGCATGTAAGTGTCTATGCCCATGTACTTTAATGCTGGATTACAGAGCTGAAAAAGAGGCACTGACACAGGACTGTTATGTTGACAGTTGGTTTTTCTATGTCCCTGACATCTGGGAATAATAGCTTTCATTAATTTTTTTAATGTTTTTATTTGTGTAGAAACTTCCTTTCCTTGATGGTCCTTTGCCCAGCGAAGCTTGCTCCTTATCCAAAGTAGGACGTGCTGCTTCAAAAACACCGATGCTCAACACTCCTCAGGATTATGAAGTGGAACCACCTCCTATGTTGAGCAACGGCGCCTCAGCAGGGGATATAGATGTTATATCAGATGTGGACCAAAAGCACAAAGAGAACCTGTCTCGTCACCAGGACCTCCGTGATCTTAACAACACCATTGACATTTTAGACTCCGAAGCTAAGGATGGAAAGCCGCAGCACCATTGATCAGCTCTGAGAACTGTGTTTGATGAACCGGGTGCTCGTGGTGGTGAAGCGTGAGGGAGCTGTGCCCCCGTGAGGGTGCAGACCACCTAACCATTTACAGCTAAGTGTGGGTGCGTGTGTTTGCAGCGAGCTGTGCTCGCTGTAGAGAAGACAGTCTGCATTTGGTTTGGTTTGCATCGTTTTGCAGCTAAAATGATGAAGATGCACACAGAGCTGCCCAGAAGGCTACCTTGAGTTAGTGTAAACCTTATTTTTCAGTAGAAACACGATGTGTGTTTAAGCACAGTGTGTATTTAAGGTTTATGACTGCCTGCCAGTACTGGTACTTCAAGCTGAAAGAAATCTTGGCCGGTTGACACGGGGCTTAGGAGTTGTGCAGTATTTATAACTGGAGTAGGAAAGATGCAATCCATTTATTCTCAGTGGTGGTGCAAGGTCATCTTAAAATGATAAAAAATTTCAGTTCATCTTAAAATGATAACAAAAAAACAAAACAAACCACTTTTCTTAGCTGTGAATGAATCTCTGCATGGACCCTCACCTTGTGGCAGAACTGATTCATTTTTTGTTTCCTATGCATATTTGATAAACAGAAACAAACCCCCCGTGCCTTTTTATGGAGACCGTTTTAATGTCTAGCCACGCAGTGTACTATTTTTATTATTGTAGTGTAGAGTGTAGTATTTGGTCTTCTTTGTAGTCAGTATTTTTAAACCAGGTTTTTTATCTGCTGCCGGCTTCCCCAGGATCTTTGCTGATCCCCTGAGTTTAGTAGCTTCTTTCTAAGCCAACCTTTCAAAGAATAAGCTTTTATGGACCTCACTTGCTGATTGTGAGAGTGCAGCAAGCTACAAAGACAGCCTGTAACACACCAATTTTTGACAGAGGGCGAATTAGAAATGACAAAAGATAGGAAAAAATTTATATGGAATTTTTCTCTCGTTTTATGATCTTGGTTAAATTGAAGCAAGAAAGTAACTCTTTGTTCTAAGCTGGAATCAATGTGCTTTCCTCACATCAATCGATGAGGCAGTAATTATAGATGAGGTGTGTTCTATTATTGAAATGGGGCCTAAAATGATTACTTCACATCACATGCTGAGTGATTATAGGGAATGTTACCTTGGATGTTAAAATTACATGAACCTTAGAGATGTTTTGTCTGTACTGTCAGGATGCGGGGAGATGAACAGCACCTCTCATGGCAATGAACTTTGCAATTTTGTGAAGCTGGTGACAAAACCTATGTTGGGATGTGGCCCCTTATCAGAACAGGAAGGGGACATCTTGGCTTGTGGCTCTGGCTCCAGCTGGGATTCACTCCAGTGCCTGTTAACACTACTTGGTTTCTTTAAACTGCAGTAATCTCAGCTGGAGATACTAGTTCAAAGTTGCAGGTTTAAAACAGAGATGTATATTCCATTTATACAGAAGCCTTGTGAAGATACAAGGGCTTGTCTCCCCAGGGAAGTGGGTGGCCCAGGAAGGCTCTTCCACAGCACTTGTCCTGGACAAGCTTCTATAGATGTGCTTAATTGCACAGAGTGTCCTTTTGTGCAGCTTAATTCAAGATGCTTTTCTGCTTTCTTTTGGATCCTGGTGTTTAAATTAGATGCTGCCATTAGGTCTTAAAACCAGTTTTTCTCTTTTCAGTTTGTTTCAAAGTTTTATAAAATATTTTCCAAGTTGGCCCTCCCAATCTACAATAAAAAGTAAAAATATTCCATTATAGCATCGTAAAATGCGATAGCCATTCTTCCTATGCTTATAAGCAATGGTGAAGTGACTAGGTTAGTTTCAGTGTTCAAGATAAAGTAGAAAAGAAAAAAAAAAAACTCCCCGAGTGTCTCACTTTGGGTAAGAAAATATATATTTTATTAAGCATATCAAAAGACCCCAGGAAAAAGGGCAATACCTGAGAACACAGAGTTTCTTCAGTGCCTAGAATGGCAAAGAGAAACTTTTTTTTAATGTTGCAGGTTTTTCAGTCTTAAAGCAAGTAGTCTAGTTGTTTTCAAGGTAGGAGTGAGAGAACTACAATGTGCGATTGATTTAAAAACTAAGCACATAAAATACTAAACCAGGTCTGCTTAAGCAGATGTTCAAAACTTGTTGTGTGGGTACGTATCAAAAATACTGCATCATGCAACAGCTATATGTTTTATTTTGAAGGATGCACATTACTGAATGCATCTTTTCTTAATCTCAAGATGAGTATCTGCTATTGAGCCTCTTTTAGCTCCTGAAAAGAGATCTAAGCTCCTAACGTTAAGTTGGATAGTTTACCAGCCTTCTAAGTTTGCCATATCCACATACTCCTCAAGCGAAGAGATTGCACCCTAAGTCTTAATCCGGCTGCTGTAGATAGCCAGGGTTCGGAATCTGCTGTAGATTTCTACTGGAGGGTGCTGGGGAGATTATTTCCCTTTGCCTCCTCATAGTGTAAAAGCTCAATTTCACATGTGCACTTTGCAGTTCGGAGCCCGTTTCATATGGACTGATAGATCAACCCTGTCTTTTCTTTCCAGGTGGTAGAAGAGTGTAGTGGATAGTATGCATGGCTTCTTAAATAGAGAACTCTCAAATGGTAAATGAGACCAAGACAGGCACTTTTTAGGACCAGTTATTGTAGATGTCATCAGTTCTTCTAATGTGCTTCTAATGAAGATTAGAGGTACAGAATTGTAGAGACTTCTGACTGATGACTGAAGGATTTAGACATAGCATTGGCTGATCTTTGTATAAAAACATTTTGCGGAAGGTTTCTGTAGATGTTCACACATTGCCTCGTCTTTTGAATTACCGTAGATTACCTTGAAAAAAGTATAATGATCTTTGCTTATCCCTAAAACATGATGCTGACATCTCCACAAATCCTCCTTGACTACAATATTACTACAGGTGCATACAACCATGACAAGATTATTTCATACACTGAAAGTATTAGTAAGCTTTTAGTAATCTTGCTGCTTTTGACTTCAGTAACAAAACAATGGATGACTTTATACTTTGAAATGTAAAACCTAGCCAAAAAAAGAAGAGAGTAATGATCTGTCTTTTTAAACCTCTTGGATTTAATGTATACAGACTTGGTCAAAGTCTACAACATATTAAAAGTCATTCATGCTGGCTCTGTGAATTTATGGAGCTGGAAAAGATTCCAGGGTTTCCTTGCTTGCCATGAGATTTTGTTTGAGAACAGATTAGCTAGGAGCTTTTTAGTTTTGACGGTAACTCTTGTGTGTTTCAAGACCAAAAATGAAAAGCTGTTCAAAGCACTGCAGCGCGTCCTCGGGTCTCTGGTCAGCTCAGACTGGCTTCCCAGAGCTGTGCAGAAAGCCTGCGTTCGCTCATTACGGAGTGCCCTGCTGATAGTGGTGAGTGACTTGATTATACGTTCCCTAAAAGTGTTAAAGGAAATCTAAAAGCTGTTACATAGGAATCTTCTTGTGTAAGCACTGTGTAGGTGAAAAGTTGCTATAACTTACTTGCTGTAGTAGAGCGTCTGTGTAGTAGAGCATCCATGCGTTGTAAAGTTACGAATACTGTTTTCTTTTATTTGGAGCTGTCAACTGAACAATGCAACTTGCTGCTTTCCATTTGGATTCCTCTGACTGGGAGAACTGGGAGGGATCCTATTTGCTGCAGATGGGCTCTGTTTGTGTAAAACTCTTCCTTTTCTGGAGCACCTCTGGCTTTACCAAGTTACTCCACGGTATTGTGGTTTCATGCCTGTACATAGTGTCCCTCTTGCTACAAAAAGGTATAGCATTGCAGCAGGCAAATGCCTGTAATATTCAGCGTTAAAGCTACTACTTTGAAGCAGAAGAGGGACTTGTGTAGCTTTATTTCTCGGTTGAAATGTCTTAAAGTGAACTTCACAATGCTGGATTCTTGTGTTTTGTTTTGCAGTTGTCGCCTGTGGTAGAGAAAATCCAGTTGGTGCTGGTTGCTTTACAGAAAAAAAAAAAGGGAATCATTGGTTTGCCCATAGATGATGATGTTCTCAGTTGGCTCTCTTTCATAGGAGAGAAAAAGCAGTTTGTTAAAGCCTATAGGCATAATATACTCCTAGCTGCGTATTCTGTCCCTGCTCTTAGAGAATGCCTTTCATTTAAGTGCTTAGAAGAAAAATCCACCTGCTGTGTGGGTGCTCATTCGTAGATGCAGCTACCCTGACTAGGATGGAGAAGGAGACTTGCTTGTAGGTGGCTGGTGGCTTCGGTTTGCTTCAGTAAGCTGCTCAGGTCCTGGTGAGAGAGACTTGCTGGGAGCTGAAGGTGCGCCGAGCTTCACAGCCTTGAGTGGGCTACGGGTGCGAATCTCCATGTTGGTGAGGTGCCCTGCCTCTGTTGTTTCCATGGGGTTTGGAGATGGTGAGCCCTAACAGGTGCTCAGAAAGCACCCTTGCACCTAACAAAGCTGTCGCACCTGCAGGGAAAGCATTTAAAGGAGCTCTTGTGCCAGATGCTGCTTCAGTTCGCTTTCTGGCAAAACTGGTCTTTGGGCAGCTTCAGTGCCTGACGGTTGTCCCCGCAAAGGGATCGTTTCTTGGCACTATTTAGTACTGAATATTTGCGAGTGACCAAGGGAATTCACGATGTGTCTGCTGTTTTGCTCTTCTCCCCTTCCCCACCGCTCTGTGTTGAGTGCTGGGGTCATTTTTTGTACGGACCTAACACAGTTATCCCTTGTTTACATACTGTCCCTCTTGCACGTATAGGCACTTCCCATGCCTCGGGGCGGAGTGGGGGGAAGAATCTGTTCTGAATGTAGTTAGTTTTGTTTTAATTAATACACAGCATTTGATTAATTAGATGAGGAATGTCTCGAACCAGGTGATGTTGAAGTCCATGTTTTTGCAAGCATCTTTAGCACTAGAGCAGCCAGGTCAGTGCCAGTTGCAGTCGGTGTAATTTGTTAGGGCAAGTATTTTCGTGTACAGCGCTGCGTCCTTTTGGCGTCTCTGAACTACAAAAGCAATGCAGAAAGAGGGTAGGTTAAAATGGTTGACCTATATCTCTTTTCATATCATTTATCTATGTACATGCGTCTGTATTTAATGTAGCAGCATACTACTGGAATAACTTGTAGCACTGGATCTAGTCGGATGTAACTGGGCACACATACGTACTTTTCCTATCATCCACAAACCGATCTTTGTAGGAACGTACCTAAAATTGTGTGTAGTACTCGGCTGAAAACTGTAAATGTTTTTGCTGTTTCTGCAAGTCAGTCGCTACTTTTGTCAGTGTAACTGTTGAGTTGTATAAAGTTGTGGATGATGAAATCCCATATTCTTGAATGTGCTGCGATGGCTGTATACATGTAAGTCATTTTAGTTAATGCACTGCTTAAAAAAAAATGTATCACGTTTAGAGGAGCACTGTGTCTTTTTTTTCTCTAAATGTATTTGTTCCATGAAGTTTCACTTAAATTACCAGATTTTTTTTTATTCCCTACAAAAATAAATACCCTGCCTTTTTAAAGTAAATGACTAGTCTGTTTATTGGTTAATTAAACTTAAAGCAGAACTTCACACTTTGAAATGACTCTTAAGTAGTGAGCTTATCTTAAAGTGAGTGTGATTCCATTTCCCCTTCTGTTACAGAATAGAAACTAGGTGACCTCACTGCCTCTGGAGGGACTGCGGAGTGCAGCGCTGCTCAGGGTCTTTAAAAAAAAAAACAAAACAATCCCCAAAAAGTAATAATACTAACAAAGCTGTATGAAACCTTAGTATCTTCTGTACCTTTTGTTACTCTGATTTTTTTAAATTAGATTTTTCTTCATATATGAAAATTGAATACCTTTTCAGGATTTTCTTCCTCCTGAAAGCTGTCTCTCCCTCACCCGTGGATAAGTCTGTCTACAGGTGGCTCCAGGCTGACTTAAAAAGCTTTCTGAGAAGCAACTAGACCTTTCTTCAGGCCTGCTGTAAGGAACTGAGTCTGACCCTTGTGGGTGTCGCGTGGCACCAGGTGAAGAGATTTTTTTCTGATAGCTTTGAGTGAAGAACCTGCAGTCCATCTGCTGATGGTATCATTTAAAAAGGCTCTTATATCCAATTCTTTTTAATCATAACTTCAGTGGTGAGTCAAGGTGGGGGGTTTTTTGAGGGCAGGCAAACTCAAGCGAGGTGGGAGAATGCTTGAGGAAGAGGGAGATGCCAGGTGCAAAACTTGCCTCATGTTTATAACCAGGATTGGAATTGGTGCTTGAATGACTTACAGCTGTGTAGTAACAGTCAAATCCTCCCATTAAATACAGATCTGCAAAGCAGAGAGAAATTAGGTGGTATGAGCTAATTGGATGTTTAAAAGGCTTTACAAAATGCTTCAGGATGCCATTTGGATTGGTAAATTCATGTAAACGGTTTAAATCTGTGCCTGGCAAAGCAATGCAGGCTATTTTAGTAATTAATTTTAAAATAAGTGTTTGCAGGTTTTTAATACTCTGTGTGGGAGGTGGGGGAACCGAGAGACAGGGATGTGACTTGCAGAAGAACACGCTGAAGGTCAGCGGCAGAGACGGGGGAGCCTTGTTTCCCAGGTCAGTTTAGCACCAGGCCATTTAATCCTGAATACAAATAGCCCCGAACTGTCCGTTGTCAGTCAGGGCGGGGGTAAGACTGTGAGCACCAGGAACAGACCCGACACCAATACCTGTTACCCAGCCCCGATGAATATTTTCCACTGCACTGTGCGTCCTAAAAATGGGTATTTCTTTTCTATGTATTACAGCAAAAAATACGTCTGACGCTTGGGTATACTCAGTCCCCAGATGTTTCATAAGTCTTTCTTCTTGCTAATTTTAAATGTTCTTAATGTTGCCAGTGAAATCCTTCATTTACCTAAATTAGACTCGCCTTGCATTTAATTGGATTATTAGCATTAACACTGACTAGAATTGATAAGGCTGTAACTTACATTTGGGGAAAACATTGTCTGTTTGACAGCATCTTTGCTGAGGGTGATTTAAAACTTCCCTATTGAGGCTAACTTTAGCTTTGAGGGGGCAGGTTCCATTTAGAGTCGTAGGAGTATTGCTGAAGACTTATGTTATTAACCGCTCTCAGGAAATACCTTATGCTGAGTAAAAATACTGATCAGTAAAATTAATTGGAGGTATGTACTGAAAAAGCACTGGTTTAAGGTCAGGTCTGCTGTTCCAAGTTCAGATAGAAAAAGCAGTTACGCTAACCTGCATTCTTGTTGAGGTTCCTGTTCATGTGTGCCAAGGATACCTTAAAATGTCGATTCATTTTCCTTCTGCCTCCATGCATTCTTTGTTGCAGTAGAGCAATAATGCTTGATTTGTTTTTTTCTTTTGGTAGCAATGTAACTTAAGTTTTATTCAATTCAGTTACCCAGCAGTTAAAGATGCTGGTGATGATTTGCTAGAGATATATTGTTGTTAAGGCTTCCTGCATATCTGTAAAATGGATAAACTCCTCTGATATTGAAGGTAGACTAGAAATTTTTGGGCTGATGACTTCTAAAAGGAAAAAGAAAAAGCCAACCCAGACTAGCAGCAGAAAGAGCATTTTTTTTTTGTCTATTTACACAGGCAAGGACATGAGACACTCTCATTGCATTCAGTATGGCGCAGGAACAGGATTGAACCTTCCCCGTAGCCATTCGTGGCTCCTCGTGCGCCCCTCCAGGGGATCCTGTGTGCTCAGTTCCCTCTCTGAAAAGCCTGCGCACCAACGCACGCGGCGTGGGGAATGAGCAGGAGGAGCTCGAGCTCTGCGCGCGGTCGCAGGGCCACGATCTCACTGCAATTACAGAGACACGGTGGGAGCGCTCGCGTGGCTGGAATGCTGTCACGGGTGGCTACGTCACTTTTAGGAAAGACAGCCCAGCAAGGCGAGGTGGGGGAGTTGTTCTTTACGTGAGGGAGCAACGGGAACGCATCGAGCTCTGCCGAGGGGTGGAGGAAGAACGAGTCGAGAGCTTATGGGTAAAAATCAAGGGGCAGGCAAATATGGGTGACACTGCTTTGGGTGTTTGCTACAGGCCACCTGATGAGGAAGAGGATGTCGATGAGGCCTTCTACAGACAGCTGGAAGTAGCCTCACAGTCGCAGGCCCTGGTTCTCGTGGGGGACTCCAACCACCCTGATGCTTGCTGGAAAAGCAACACGGCGGGGCGTGTGCAATCCAGGAGGTTCCCGCGGAGCGTCGAGGATAACTTTTGACGCAGGCGGTGGAGGAGCCAATGAGGCGAGATGTGCTGGACCTTCTACTAACAAAGAAAGAAGGGCTGATCGAGGCTGTGAGGGTTGGCGGTAGCCTTGGCTGCAGCACCCATGAGATGGTGGAGTTCGGGATCCTGTGTGGTAGAAGCAGGGCGACAAGTAGGTCAGGAGAGCCAACTTGGGCCTCTTCAAAGACCTGCGTGGAGGAATCCCACGGGTTAGGCTAGGGCTCTAGAGGGCCGGGGGGTCCAAGAGAGCTGGTCAATACTCCAGTACCACCTCCTCCAAGCTCGAGATGGGTGCATCCCTGCGAGGAAGAAGTCGAGCAAAGGAGCCAGGAGACCCGCATGGATGAGCAAAGAGCTTCTAGAAAAACTCAAATGGAAGAAGGAGGTTGACAGTATGTGGAAAAAGGGACTGGCCACTTGGGAGGAATACAGGAATGTTGTCAGGGTGTGCAGAGATGCAACGCCCCCTTGCAAAAAACCCCACGTATGGATCTGCAGAATTAGCAGGCGCTGCTCTTGGCCGATCGCTTTGCAGGCTGACACACCAGCAGCCAGGCAGACGTATGGACCAAAGGCTGAGGCTGACTTGACTCTCCAAAATTTGAGTATTCCGCGAATGTTCCACTTTTTGTACAGTAACTAGGGGCAGTCCCCTGCTTGGTGAGGCACTTAAAGGGACTTAAGCAACACAGAGACTTTTACAGATCTTACCTGACAAAGGGGAAACCAGGGGAAGGATAAAGATAGGAGGAGTCCATTTGCCATTTAAAGGAAATCTGGTCCAATTCTTAGGTTAATCCTATTCATGTGTCCCTTTAGAACTTGCTACTTTCCTTTTCCTGTTTTTTTTGGTTGGTTTTTTTTTTTGGGGGGGGGGTGACCAGTAGTGCTTTGAAAGCAATGACTTTTGTTGCATAGTGATCCAGCGTGTGTGCGGCTTGAGAAAGCGTTCGGGGTAAATCTGGCAATTCACGCGGATCAGAAATTCTGCTTCTCAAACGTGGTTGTTGCAGTCTTACCTGCTGTTGGAGAATCCTTTGAGAGCAGATAGTCCTCCCGTGCCTGCTCTTACCGCCTGATATTTTGACTAATCAAAGCCTTCACTTATTGAATGTATGGTTTGTTATCTCAGGGCAAAGGTGCTTTTGGGGGTGGCGTGACTTGGAGTTGATTATTAAGTTTTACTTCCTCCCGAAAGCTTTGGTACGAAACCCAGCACGTTTTAGTATTGTAAAATAAAAGCCGAGAAGACCCCCTAGTTCTCCCACGAGTAACTTCGAAGTGTAGCCAGCCCTGGAGCACATTCAGAAGAGCATGCTGGGGCAAAGAGGCGGATTTATGTGAATGATCAGTGTCACGCAGATAACTCACGTAACGAAGAGCGGGCACGTGCTGACTTTGGGTTCTGCATTTCACGTCCTTAATGATCATCTTCTCGCATCGGTTTACAGCTGCTTGCGCCAGCACACCCTCGGATCTAAAAGGAAAGGGGCTCCTGGAAGGTGGTGGAAGCAGGGAGCCGTCTTGCAACGCTGCCGAACTTCTGGGGCTCTGATGCTGCCAAAATTTCTCGAGGAATTACAGCTCATGGAGGAGAAGAAACAGTTCTTGGGTTCCTCCTTCAGTTCTAACAACATGTTTTGTATGTTATTGCACCCATTAAATTGTGAAGTGCCTAAGAAGGGGCCCTGGGAGCTGTTGCTGCGCGGGTACGTACAGTGTAGGCAAGGGGTGGTCCGCCGGGGTTCGTGCCCTCTCGTGGTTAATATCTGAATCACGCTGCTGCTGGAGCCACCTCCAAGCTGGGCGGTGAGAAGGCGGCCAGCAGAATAGGCAGGTGCAAGTGCTGGAAAGCTGCGAGCAGATGTTTTGATCGACACAGGGGGAAGCTCCCAAGTTCAAAGGCTTTGCTGCGGTTTGTCAGTGACTTACAGCTCAAAGGCAGGAGTCAGAAGTAGCCCCATGGAATAACTGTGCGTTTCCAACCTTGAGGACTGTTAGGAAATCCTTAATCCCTGCAAAATGATTTATTTGGTACTGTTTAGCGCTAAACTTTTAAATCGGAACGCTTAGCGGCGTTAAATCAGAAAGCTCATTACCTCTTTTCAGCTGCGTTAATAACTATAATCTCTTTAATGGAAGCAACTTTGTTGGACAGGATTTACCTTCCCAAAAAACCTTCTTGACTGGCATTAAATATACTTCTGCCCTTTAATTCTTCCCCAATTAATGGAGAGCTGATAAAGGAGTTGCTTTGCCTGGAGCACGTGTCAGGTCAGCCAGTGGCAGGGGCAGCCCGTTCGTGCTTGGAGCTCAGGCAGAAGGTGAAGGCTTCTCCCAGCTCCTCGGCCTTCCCTGGTGCCTGAAGCGTTGGGAAGCTTATCTGAAATGGGTCAGACTTACCGGTCACCTCTCCTTGGGCTCCCATTTGGGATTTATCTGAATCTGCCGATTTAAATATTCGTGCAGGATGGCATTTAACACATTTCTTTGGCTGTGAAGGGAGCACAATGTGTATTTCAGTTTGCATTCTTCCAGCTGAGGGTGGGTTTATCAGTGAGTACTTCGTACTTTTTGCTCCATTAGTATTCAGCTTAATCTCTGTTCCTTGCCAAAGAGCTGGTCTTGTTTCTAAGATGTCTTTTCTTGGTTAACAACTAAACAGAAGCAGCAACAACAAAAGAATATGCAGTTTATCATTAAATTTTCCACTCAAGGATTTTCCTTTCATCTCTAAGTTCCCTTACCAGTTTCCTACATTTCATATTTTCTAATGTGTATTCATTTTGTTGTCTGTATCCCCCTTTTTTTTTCCCCCGTTATAACAGACTGTCTTTTTAATTGCTGCTTTTATTTCTGCATTTTGTTGAAGGGGTTTCCAGCCAGGCTTGGCTTTCCTGACTGCAGCATCCCTGTTGTGGTTGCAGTTCCTGACACTTAATAAACCCTGAACTCCCCGCTTTTGCTCCGATGTTTATCAACATTTCTCCTACTCGATAATTCCATTCATAGTGTTGACTCTGGGAAATTGATCTTTTTGAAGTAACAATCTATTTTTGAGTGGATTTGGAGAGAGTGAAACTATGGGGAAGCCAAAAGTCTAAAAACCTGTCGATACTGAACTCTTTCCTGCTCTCCATGCTTTTTACAGTGTGACTACAAACGGTGAGCGTGGTGGTGATGGCAGGGGCATCACAAGGGTTTTGCAGAGCCCCCTGATTTTACTTCTTGCAGCAGTGGAGGTTCCTCTCGTTATCTAGTACCGCTGATAACGCTGCCTCAAACTGTCAGACTGCTCCTGCTCCACTGCCGAGAAGTTTGGCAAAGGTTTAAAGGGAACTGGATAAAATACGATTACACTTACCAGCTGACAGCTTTTGATAAGACAGCCCAAACACTGCTTCCCACTTGTTTTGTTTGCCCCTGTAAAATTTTCTGCCTTGCTATGTGCTGCTTAATTTTATGAAGCCAAAGAAGTGGTTTGGTCTGGCAGGTGTGGCTGGGAGGGAAGCCGAAGGCACGAAATCTGGACCATCTCCAGTGCCTTTTGTCCTTCTTGTGTTTAATAAACAATTCTGGATGTTGGGAGTGGTCATTTGTATTGCTCTGAAAGTGGGAAAGGCGGTCGGGAGAGGGGTTAAGAGGGAATCCGTCTGGGTGATTGGCAGCAACCAAGATAACGTAGAGGCCGGTGCCGCAGCAGGGAACGCGCCGCCCTGGCAGGGGACTCAAACCGCCTGGTACCCCACGATTTCTGCAAGGAAACGGTGGAGCAAATGCTCTGTGTCTGCTCGGATGGGACAAGCAGCCTCCAGCACCTGTCCCAGCCTCCCCCCGCCTCGCTGCCCCTCTCTATATTTACAGAGGTGGAACTTTCCAAGAATGGAAGTGGTAAGATAAAACCCCTGAGGGGCTAAAATTAGCCCCAGCGCCCTGGCGCTTCTCCCCACAGTGGCATTTCAGCTGTGAGCTTGACAGCCTGCGTCGTTCTGGTCGCACAGAGTGGGTGTCCGTCCCCGACACAGCGAGATCCTCTCTCTCTCTTTTTTTTTTTTTGGGTGTTTTTTGGTTTGTTTAAACCAAGGGAAAACTCACCATGGGACCGCCGCTGCCTCGCCCGCCCTGGCTGTGAGCATCACCTACCTCCCAAAGGTAAGGCAGCACCATAATGACGCTTAGGCAGCATCGGGCAGTTGAAGGTTACTTGGTAACCGGGAGTAAAAGCATGAGTGTATTCTGTCACCTTTAGCTCCAGTCCTAACCTCTTTTTTTGGGGGTCTGCAGATGCGTGGACAGCTTCCTTCAGCTCAAGAGGTAACAACTCTGTTTTGGGCTCTTCTGGTTGAGGAACGTCTGTGAGCTCCCCACGTGAGTGCTTACACTGTCAAAGTAACGTCCCTTCGGAGATGCTTTTTTGTGTCTTCAGGAAATGTTACAGCTGTGTGTTTCACTTTTCCAGATTGTTTCCCTTTGGAATATAACTGGGCCTTCTTTTCGAATCAAATCTGCAGTAAACCCCCACCCATTATCCTCGTAGGTGGAGGGTTCCCAAAGCTCCAGAGCTTGCTATCAGCATGTCTAATGAATAACAGTAGTGTTGTAATTTCACATATTTCTATATAAATTGTCCGGGATAGTGTAACAGGTGGAAGCACAGCAGAGCTTTGCTGTCGCTCGCTGCCATCAAACTTGCTCTACTTAACCAAGACGCGAAGCCGCGCAGGTGCCCTTGCGCGGGGGATTCCTCTGAGCTTGCACATCTTCCCACCGCAGGCGGATGTGGGACGAGCGTCCTGCGACTGCCTCGTTACCATCAGGCTCGTTTGCAGAAAGAGGCTAATTGCTCGGTGCAGCTCCTTGCTTCCTCCAAGGGAGGATCAGAGGAGCCACTTGGGGAGACAGAGCTCTGCCACTGCCGCCTCTCCCCAAGGAAATCCGAGATGCTACGGGGCTGCAACGTGGCAAGAAATTCCTCTGCCTTTCCTGGCGGGCGGCCTTTCCCAGCTGCTCAGGTGCCGGCCGGCGCATCGCATTCCTCTTCCCTCCTGCCACTTGGCCACGGCGAGGCCAGATCTCGCACCAAGCGCCTGGCAAACGTGTCAGGGTTCAGTCCCAGCTCCGGTGTGACCAGCTCAGCACCCCTTACCTTCCTCTCTCCACCCCATACCCCCTGCTATAAAAATCCCAGATCCTTCTTGCAGCTGCGCTCCTCGGGCTCGAGTAGGCAGGAGAGAGGAGCGGGGTTGCTGAGTTCAAATGCTGATGTCATTTTGGAAAGGGCTGTGCTGGAAGTCCTTAATCAAACCAGCCACCTTCACCTTCACTGCATCTTCTATTTTGAAATCCAATCACTTTAAAAAGTGGCAGGGTGTTAGAACTCCAAGTTTTCTGTGAGTGCCAAAATACTTGGAAGCGTAGGTGCTGCTGAGGCTTCCAACAGAAGCCTTGGCCGATAGGAAGCAGAGTTGAATCCTGCTATTTTCCAACATGCTCTTTGCTCAGCAGCTCCACAGAGAACAGCTGGATGAGGAGACTTCTGAGGGTTTTGGGAAAATGGGTGGCTTCCTCCACCAGTGGGGTGCAGAGCCCTTGCAAGAGCCTGTGGCCACCCAAGAGCCTTCCTGAGCTCAGGGCCTGAGTATCCCATGAGTAGTTTCATACCCTTTACCACCTCAGGAGCTAGCAGTACAGCATTAAATAATTTAAGAAAATAAAGTAAAAGCCTGTGAGGTCCCCCAGGCAGTGTTTGAACTCTGACACCAGATTCGATTATCTCAGGGTGTTCTTGACCACAACATTTTAAGGGGAGGTGGCCCACACACGTGCTACAGCAATGACCTCCGTCTTTGCCTTAGCCCTTCACCAGCGTGGATTTCCTCACCCGTGGTGGCAGGGCGATAAGCACATCAGCGGCGTCATAATCCAATGTTATTTGTCTCTTTTTGTTGTTGAGACTCTTCCTTGAATTGTGTATAAAAAAGTAATAATAAAAAGATGGTGTTGGTGCAGGGGGCTGGTTCAAAACCTGCAGCGATGGTGTTTTTGTTGTCCCATAGATCTTTGGCTTGACCGTTTACGATGAAAGCAGTACATGGGAGACAGAGCAAAAAAAATGAGCCTAATGGATATCACTAAAATGTTCTCCATGCTCCAGCCCAGAGAAGATGAAGAAGACAACGGAGAAAGCGAGGAGCTGAACCGAGCGGTATCCGAGGACGATTACCAAACCCTAGATAACCTCTTGTCCCAAGACAGGTACAAGAGGTTCATCAACCGCAGGAGCGGCTGGGGCGTACCCAGCACCCCACTGCGCCTGGCCGCCACGTGGGGCCGTGTCAGGAGCATGAAGGTCTTGTTGACCCACGGGGCGGAGGTGGACAGCCTGGACGTGAAGGCTCAAACCCCACTCTTCATGGCGGTCAGCAACGGCCACCAGGAATGCGTGAAGGTCCTCCTGGACGCAGGGGCCAGCCCCATCGGCAGCATCTACAACAACTGCTCGCCGCTGCTCATTGCCGCGAGGGATGGGAATGCGGACATCCTGCAGCAGCTCCTGGACCACGGTGCAGAAACCAACGTTCAAGCCAGGCTGCCCGAGTGGGCTGCCAACTCGGTGGCTTGTTCCGGTCCCCTCTACCTCGCTGCCACATACGGGCATCTGGAGTGCTTTAAGATGCTGTTGCTTTACGGCGCTGATCCCAACTATAACTGCACCGAGGAGAGGGTGATTGCCCAGATCAAGGAGCCCAAGACTCTGCTGGAAACCTGCTTGAGGCATGGCTGCAAGAATGAGTTCATCAAGCTGCTCATTGACTTTGGAGCCAACGTGTACTTGCCCAAAGTCATGGTAGATGAGACAGCACCCCGCAGCGAGGGCCTGGAGTTGCTGCTGCAGGCAAGAGGTAATCTGCGTGCGTGGCCCCAGGGCTGGAAACGAGCGCTAATTTTGCTCGTTTGGGTGCAAGTTGCTTCGGATTCCCCTTCCCTTTACCTCTGCTTCCCAATAGCCTTACCCAGGCTTTCCTACAAGCTTCGACTCCCTTCACAGCATCCCTTAAGTGCATGGGTTTCTCTAGTCTTAAACTCTTGAGTATTATCACAGTTTTACTCTGAACTCTTATTCCTCTCTCTCCCTCAATGACTGCTGTGTTCAGGCCAAAAAAACCAAGTCTCCAATACTGAATACAGCAAGAGAAGGACATCACAAGGCTGTGGAGAATAGGTCCACCACCGGTGATTAGACCCGATGGATCGGATACACATGCTACCGCAGGAAACTCCTAAAACAAATTGCTGGGATTTGGGGAAGAGTGTCAGGGGAGGGCTTGTTTCTAATAAATATCCACCAAACAGCCCCAGTTTCCACTGCTGGCTGTGCCTGGAGGCAGGCTATCTTGTTTTGGGGCTGGGGTGTGACTCGCTAAAAACCATTTACATGGTTATCTTCCCTCTTGGACTCACCACAGCGTCTGCTTTTCATCAATATTTCTAGACGCTTGCTAAAGAAGCTGCTTTCAATGAGGGTCCTCTCTGCGGTCGGTGCTGGTCTGGAGCACGCAGGGATTTCGTCAGCCTGGTTTTCCACTTATTGTAAATCTGTTGGGTTAAAGGCTGTTTTTTGTCATTCCTCTCCTTTCTGCTGCTCAACTTTGGCTCTCCTGTACTGCCTATGTCCAGGAAAACTGCACATATTTCTGTATGACGGTGGAAGATTTCATCTCCGTGTGCCCAGCTCCTGTGAAACGCACGCTGCAAAGCTTGCGGCCGCACACGCGGCACAACCTGCCCTGGCAAAGACATGTAGTTTTGGTCTATCGGTGTCCCTTTGCTTAGGATGATGCCCGGGTTGGAGGGGAGCGGGCCTGCGTGTCTTGAAGGCGACCATCTCATTTTTCCTCCCTCTCCTTACGCAGCTCATCCCAAGTCCTTGATGTCTCAGTCCAGGCTGGCGATGAGACGCCTCCTGAAGCAGGCTGGCCGCCCGCACGCCCTCGGTGAGCTGGAGATCCCGACGGTCCTGGTGAACTACCTCCGGCATCAGCCGTGACGCGCAGCCCACCACAAGAGATACCTGCCCCGTACACGTGTCGAGCACCCGAATTAAAAGCCGCTCTGACCTCTGCGCAGTGTGAAACTGCCGTGAATTTGTGCTCGCAAAGTAATTTTTGCTTACGAGGTGTCTCCAAAAAGCGGTGCCCGTGCGAAAAGGTGGTAAGGGAAGGGAGGGAGAAAACAGAGGAGACCTCAGCTCTGGCTCTGTGTCAGGGTGACGGTAGAGCAGGATCAGATTTAGCTAGGTTTGGCTTTAAACCCTCTTTACTGAAGGATTTTACACCTTTAATTGATATTGGTTAGCGAAGAGGCTGGGAAAAGGCGTGGAGGGCAGAGGGAGAGGAGCAAAGGCTGCTTTTACCTCTTCCCCTCCTGGGGAAGAGCGGAAAGGAGGGAGGCACAACCAGGCTTCACGCCTGCGGGATTTCCCCGCAGCGTGGCCTCAGCTGCCTCTAAACCCCCTTTCCCAGAGAGGTTTTGAAGTGCCTCCTCCGTTCGGCAGCCTGGCGAGGGCAGAAGGGAGGCTGGACCTGGCCGTACGTGCCCAGCCCATCGCCGCTGTCGCCGTGCCTGGGGCGCTCCCGGCCCCGAGGACTCGGCGGAGCAAAGCCCAGCTCTCCCAGGTGGCAGCACAGGCAGGGGCCAGAGTCCACAGGCTCCCGGCCCCAGCTCTGTCTTTAGACATCTTACTCCCCTCAAAAGCGGTTCGTGTTATCGCCGAGGGATCTTTTGTGATTGGGTGGGGGGTTTTTCGTTTTGTTTTTGTTTTTTGTTTTTTGTTTTTTTTTTTTAAATTAAAAATGTTGCTACTATTCTTATTAAACTATCGTGACCTGTATGGTGAAATATCCTTTAAGCGGAAGAGCCCAGCCGGTGTCGTTTGGAAGGGATGCAGGGAAGTGCTGCAGCTGGGGAGTTCCAGGCTGAGCCTGGAGCGGGGCAGCTCAGCGGTGGTGCTGCCCGCCAGTCGCTCCCGCCTTCGGCGGGTCTCGCCATCTCTCCAGCTGCCGTGATCGGCGGCGGGGACGACCGCCGGTGGCAGCCGGAGGAGCCTTGCTGGCTCTTCCCGCAGCCAGGAGCTGACAGATGAACCACGGCGCTCCTCGGCAGCTCAGCGCACGCCTGCCGGTGACGCCCTGGACCGCTTTTGGGATGCAGCAGAATACATCCTCTACGGTTTAGTCCACCCTACCCTAATTGCATCTCAAACGCAAGCGCTGTCAGGGCAGAGGAACGCGGCCTTTGGGAGCTTTGAGGCTTGCTTTTTGCAAAACACAGGTGTGTTTCTGCATTATTTACGGGCTTGTTTCAAATGTTGTGGAAGCTATTAATCAGCATCTATTAATTAGCCTGTGGGGCCTCTCCTGAGGGGAGCATTAGGGCTTTGAATTAGCCTGGACAAAGTGTTGGGAATTATCCTGCGGGGAACAATGGCGCGGCGGCTGGGAAACAGGGCTGGTGGATCTAATGGGTCTCGCTCTTCTCTAGCCCACCCGAAGCAGGCTCTTCCCCGAGGGAGGCGGATTAAAGACACGAGGAATCAGGGCAGCAGGAGGGTGGATGCCCTCGACCTCCACGGCAGGAATTCTGCCTGTCTTCTGCGGGGGAGTGCTGGTCTGTCTGTGTCGGGACACTAAACCGGTGCTAGAAACGCGATGATTTCAATCCGAAATGCTCCACTATTCCACGTGACGGCGGAAGATTTCATCCCCATGTGCCCAGCTCCTGTGAAACGCACGCTGCAAAGCTTGTGGCTGCGCACGCGGCACAACCTGCCCTGGCAAAGACATGTAGTTTTGGTCTATCGGTGTCCCTTTGCTTAGGATGATGCCCGGGTCGGAGGGGAGCGGGCCTGCGTGTCTTGAAGGCGACCATCTCATTTTTCCTCCCTCTCCTTACGTGCCTCGAGCCGTGTCGGGGGGGGTTTAGATTGGGTATTAGGGAAAATGTCTTCACTGACAGAGCGGTCAGGCATGGAACGGGCTGCCCGGAGAGGTGGTGGAGTCACCGTCCCTGGGGGTGCTCAAAAACGCGTAGACGCGGCCCCTGGGGACGTGGTTTAGGGGACATGGGGGTGCTGGGGGGGGCGGTTGGACCTGCTGATCCTGGAGGTCTTTTCCGACCGTACGGACTCTGTGGGGTGGCCCCTCCCCTCGGGCCGCCCGTGTCACACCCACGCGGGGCCGTGGGCTCCAGCGGGCCTCTCGGGACGGCGGCTCCCCGCGCTGCGGAGGAGCCTGGCTGCCGCGCCGCGCCGCGCCGCGCCGGGTGGCCGGGTGGGGCTCGGGCGTGGCCGACACGCGGTACCAGTGACGCCCACGTGGCGTGGCAGCGGCGCGCGCAGTGCCGGTACCGCGGCGCACACGTCACGGCAGCACACCCCCCCCCCCCCCCCGGTGTCACAGCCACCCGCGGCGTGACGGCGCGGGGCGGTCAGTGCCACTCCCCCCCCCCCCCCGCCCCCCGCGGTGTGTCTCAGCACGCCACGCGCGTCGCCCCGCGTCACCCGCGCCGTGCGGCGTCACGCCGCCGCCTGCCGCCGGGGGGCCCCGCCCGCGCGTCACACCCCTCCCTCCGCCTGACGTCACGGCGGCCGCGCCCCCGCCGCGGAGGCCACGCCCGCTCCGTCACGGAGACCCCGCCCTTCCTCGCCGCGCCGGGCGGACCCGCTGACCCGGCGGCGACTCGCCGGCGGCCGGGGCTGGCCCGGGCTGGGCTGGGCCGGGCCGCGGCGCCCCCGCGCTCGCACCCCCCCGCGGGGCCGGTAAGTGCCGGGGGGGGGACTCGAACCGGCGGCCGCCGGGGCGGGGGGGGTGGGGGGGACGCTCCGGTGCGGGCCGGGCCGCCCCGGCTGCTGGGGGTCCCCCCCGGCCCTCCGGCGCTTCTCGCACCCGCCGCGCCTCCCCCGGGGCGCGCCCAAAACTTTGGGGAGCCCGGCCGAGTTGCGGGGGGGGCGGGGGGAGCCTTCCCCGCCTCTCGCGGGGGGCGCGGCGGCTCGGGGGGACCCCGGAGATGGACACCCCCCACCCCCCCCAGGGCCACCAGCCCCGCACCCCCGGACGTGCCCGGCCCCCGCCGCGCTCCGAAACCTCCCCGTTGAGCTGAGCAGGTGAAACGCCGCCTCTCGTTACGGTCCTTGATCGGGTTTGGGGTTTGGTGGGGTTTTTTTCCCAAAACCCCCTGTTTTCACGTTATCGATAGCGCTCTTTGCCCTCAGCAGCTTTATTTTTCAGGCATCTCCGAGCAGCTGCCTGGTCGCAGCAGTGGCCGCTTGACGCCAGCGCTGACGTGGAGCCGGAGCGAAATAATTTTCAAATTCAATTTCTCCAAAAAAAAAAAAAAAAAGGCAAAAAAAAAAAGACAAAAAATCTCATTTCTGTTTCATTTCACACCCCCGCCCTCCACTCCGTCAGCGTACGGATGCACGCGCGTCGTTTTCTTTCAGGCCTACCAAACCAGGCGTCCGCAGGGAGGCTCCGGAGAGAGCCCCGCCGTGCTCGGAGAGGCGCTGGAGGCGCCCGCGGCTGCGGGAGGGCTCCTGGGCAGAGCTGGAGAAGCCCCGTTTCTTGGGGGGAAGGAGCGTTTCCCTCCCGGCTACGCCCCGGCTGCCGATCGGAGCGGGGCGCGCGCGCACCGGGCGTTATCGTTCATTATAGAGGCGAAGCAACGCCGCGATCTGCCCCGCGCTTGAGGGGGAAGCAGATAAATTGTAGGCTTGCTGCCGGGTCGCAGGAGCTAGAGGCCGTCGTTTGGGTGTGCTTTTAATTCGGGATGTCTGGCTAAACACCACGGAAGGCTTCACCGGCCTTGCACCACCGCGAGCTAAGCCTCGGGTGTTACAGCTCAGCAGCGCGTTGCGATTTTTTGGTGTATTTACTTTCTCCAACCTCACCTCTGCAAAAGAAGCATTATTATTTCAGTTCTGTTACCGACGTCAATCCAGGATCAAATTTAAAACCTACCCTTCTGCTTCTGAGATAATCCAATCAGGGTGGTTCGTAGTGGCTGCTTTTAATGCGCTTCTTTCTCGCTGGATAGATGATTTTAAAACCAACTGAAATCTCTTACAAAAAAAAAAAATATAGTAAACAGCTTTCTTCCTGGACGCGTGCTTAGTGTAAGGGCTACGTCCTGGCTTGGTGCTCCATCAAAAATGCTCCCCGCAGCTTGGCGTTAGGTCTGGGAGAGCTGGGAGCGGGGTTTGGCAAGTGTCGGTCCGTTTCCCTGCCGGAGCAGCCTGCGTTTCCCGGCCCGAAGGCAGCCGGTAGCCGAGCCCCATCGCCCCGGTGGCAAAAAGGCCGGGAATCCGGAGGAGTTGGAGCGAGGTGGCTCAGGGCTCAGACCTGCCTGGCCTCGGGATGCTGCCGAATGGAAGCACATGGTTTTCCTGCACTTGCAAACCGGTAAATTTAAGCGTCGTGACGTTTTCGTGCCCGGCTTTAAGGAGCGGAGGGAGCCGAGCGGCCGTCGGAGGCTTTTGGAGCTCCAGTTCCAGCTGGTGACGAAGCTCTTTGCCTCGTCACACCTTTGCCTCTGGCTTTGCACCGTCCGCTGCCATCTCCTCACCTCTCTCCCCTTTCTCTTTGCTTTAGATCAGCTGTGATGCTTCGATCTCCGTGCCCAGAAGAGGACTCTGCTACCGAAGGCGGCGTTTCCAGCTAGATACACCCGAACCGACCGGCTGCCATGGAAACGGGCTGCACGGAGGAGCCTGCCCGGACCAGGTCGCAGTCGGTGCTCTGCGGGCAGCGGGAGGGAAGCGACCGGCGGCGGGAGGAGAACGGGAACCAGCTGCCCGAGGTGGGCGACGCCGCCGTCGCGGCTGCGGAGCCACAGCAGCCTCAGCCGCCCCCCGGCAAGCTGAAGAAAACGGCTTTCAAACTGTTCGGGGGGAAGAGGAGCATCTGTACGCTGCCCAGCTTCTTCGGAGGCAGAAGCAAAGGCCAGGGGAAAGTAGCCTCTAAAAAGGGCCTCAGTAAATGTAAGACCCACGACGGGCTCAGCAGCGCTGGATACGACAAGGGCAGCGGGGTGCAGCTGGAAAGCCCTTCGGAGGGGAGCGGGGACTCGCATCCTTGCCCTTTGCCGAGCTCCCAAAGCGCTCACTTGGCCGTAGGCACCAGCGCCAAGTTTGATTTTGGCCAGCGGGACAGCTCTCCACCCGGGAGCATTGAGGGCTGTGAGAAGAAGCCCAATGGAGATAAGTCCTCCTTTCCCAGACCCAAAAAAGGCCTGAAAGGGTTTTTTAACAGCATCCGGCGTCACCGGAAAAGCAAGGTTACCGAGTGTGAGAAAGCAGAGCTCCCAGAGTGGACTGGGGATTTGGAGGAGGCCAGCAAAGCTCCCAGTGTGGGAGTGGAGAGCCGAGGGGCTGCGGAGGGAACGGGACTGGGACCTGTGCCTCTTGCCGCGGCCTGCCCGGCGAGCTCAGAGGATGACCGCTCGGTAGGCGCGGCTGCCGGCTGCGGTGAGGCCGCCGAGCCCGGCTGCCTCGTGGCTGATGAAGGCAGCTCTGAGGGCGACGCAGTGGAGATGCCGGGGAAGAGGGATGTTCTAGATATGAAATCGGAGGCTGACACCGTTGACTGTGCAGAGTTTGACTACAGCAGTCTCCTGTTGGCCCTTCATCCGGACCTCATGGACAGCGACCCTCCCTGCCTGCACTCCGGGGACCTGCTAAGCCTCATCTTAGGAGACGTCACATCCCTGAAGAGCTTCGATTCCCTGACGGGGTGCGGAGATGACATTGCTGAGCCCGACATTGCTGAGAGCACCATCTCAGTGGAGCGCAGTAGAGATGCTGCTAAACGGAGCTCCTGCCTGGTCACCTACCAGGGCGGTGGGGAGGAGATGGCCATACCTGAGGAGGCGGAGGAGTACCTCCACCAGATATGGAACAGCAACACGGCAGGGGACAGGAGCTACGGAGCCCAGGTGTCGAGTAGCAGTTTGGAGACGCATGCCTCGCACGAGGCGGAAGCCCACCCCTACGTGGGGGACGCGATGGACGGCGTTGACCTCCTGACGCCACAGAGCGACCAGCAAGAGTCCGCCCCTAATAGCGACGAGGGTTATTACGACTCCACCACGCCGGGGCCGGAGGATGAAGCCGGAGATGGGCTCGGTGAGATCAAGAAGGACCGTCTTCCCAGAGACAGTTACAGCGGAGATGCACTTTATGAGTTTTACGAGCCTGATGACGCGCTGATGAGTCCCTCTCACGGGGAGGAATCCCTGTTTGAGAGCAAAGTCTCACGCCCGGGAATCTTCAGCTACTTCTTGGACATCTGCCCCCCTGCTGAGAAGAGCCTGAACCAGGTGATGGATCAGAAAAGAGGGGTGATGGAAACGGAAGAAGAGCGGCTAGCGGCCATTCAGAAGGAGCTGCTGTACTGGGAGCTGCAGAGGGAACCGGTCTTGAAACGCCTTGATGTTCCCAGCAAGGAGAAGTGTCCCCGGGAAAAGCAGTGCGTTGAATGTAAAACTAGAGCAGCCAACTCGATTGGCAAGAATCAGAGTGGCCTTGGTAGCGAGCAGGTGGCCTCGCATGCCCCAAACAGGGGTGTGAATAGTGGCGTTTTGGTGGCTAGAGCTGAAAATCCAGAGTGGAGGGATTTTCCAGGGGCTCTGCGTCCAGAAAACTGTTACAACAGCCAAAAAGCCCAAGGAAGTTGCCTTATTCAGCTCACAAAGAACAACCCGGGGTTCGATTCAGACCCAGATTGTGGGTTGTTCGGGGGCTCCATCCACGGCAGCGTAGCCCCAGCCAAAGCAGGGATGTTCCCCGGCTACAGACTCGCAGAGCACGACCGTGGCGGCGGAGCAGAGCCCACCACCGGCAAGCCCCAGGTGGGCAGTGAACACGAGCATGAGCATGCGGTGAGCTTCTCGCAAGCGCTGGTGGAGTTTGCCAGCAGCGGGACCCTCTTCTCCAGCCTCTCCGAAAGCCTGGGGAGCTCTGCCTCCGGCTCTTCCTTCACCCAGAACCTCCCTGCCCTCCCCACCATGGTCACCTTCGACGTGGTCGATGTGGAGCAGGAAGGAGAAGGGGAGTGCGAGCAGCATCCCGAGATGAACGCCGGCGAGGACATTGCCGAGGCCTTTGACGACGGCTACGGGCGGAAAGAGTCGCTGGCCGAATGTGACGAGAGAATGTCCCCGGGGTACCCCCTGGGCTCCTTCCAGAGCTGCAACTGGGGTGTTGCCAGCCTGCCCCGCCACCTGCGCCTCCACGGGCTGAGCCCCTCCATGCCAGCACCGCTCTCCATCAACCGGAGGAGCCGGTCACTTGACACGGAGAGCCTGGAGTTTGAGCTTGCCGACTCGCAGGTTGCCAAGAGCGGCCCTCAGCCGTGCCGGCTCTGGTCGAAGCGGGAGGGTGGCAAAAAGGACTCCGGCGGAGCGAGGAGGAGCAGGAGCAAGGAGGAGGGCGAGCTGGCGGCTCCTGACGGCGGGTTGAGCTGGCCGGGCTTGCAGCACCTCCAGCACGACACCGACGGGGCTCCCGGGGGGATGAAGCACTGGGGTTTTGCTCCGGCTGCCGCCATGGAGAGTGCCTGGGAGCCATCGGAGCAGCCAGGCACTGTGTCCCCTTTCCCGTCTCTTTCCCGGAGCGTCGCCGGAGACGCTCCGGACAGGCGGCCCCAAGAGCCGGAGCTGAACAGGCACCCGCTCAGGCCCTCCAATTTACCTCTGCAGACCGATGCGAGGCGGTCCCGGGAGGCGGCTGGTTCCTACAGGTACCACGGAGAAGTCACCGCCAAAAAGCTGGCCCGCTTGTTACCCTTGGGAGAAACAGAGCCCGAGCTGCCCCCGGGCTTTAGTTTCGCTTGCTCCCCGGAGAAACGGGCCAAGTGCAAACCCGTCGGCATCGCCCAGGGCGTGCCTCAGCATTCCAACGACAGCACCGACACCGTAAAGAGCCCGGAGCGCTGCGGGGAGCCCCTGAAAGGCAGAGCCGCCCCCGGCCACGCGCTGCCGGCCGGCTGCCGGAGCGCTGCGGTGCGTGTCACCGAGGCCGAATAGCTGCTCCGGGGAGGGTGTGAAAAGGGTAGCAAAGTGCAGGGAGGGAGAAAATACACATTAGCGAGCAATTTGTGAATGACTTTCATTTAGGCCTGGGCTGGTAAGGATGAGCTCCTCTCCCGCAGCCGTGGTACGTGGTCTCGCCGCTGCGGGTGCTCTGGCGGGCTTCGGAGCTGCCTCCGGGATTCGTACGGCAACGCTGAGGCACTTCCTTGTTTTCCACCACGAGCCGCCACGCTCTCGAACGCCAAGCGCAGTAGCAGCTCCCGGCACGCACTCGCGTTGCTGCTAGAATAAAAGCTGGGAACGGACCCATTGCTAGCGTGGCAGGTTTGGGTTTCTTCTGCGGGATTGGAGCTGGGGGAGCAAGCCTTGGGGAAACTTTTGAGAGAAATTGGGTTTTTTCTTCCTCTCGGTGAAATGTTTTGGTTCAGACTCACTTTGAATGTCTTCCGTCTCGGTCTTGATTTGGGGAGGCTGGGAGGAAAGATGCCAGTTATTTCCAGAGCGATGACAGGAGGCCAGTCAGCTGGAAGGGGAACTTTGCAGGAACATCTTTATTTATTTTTTTTTATTTTTTTTTCCCTTGCCCCAAAGGAAAGCAGGAGCTTTTGTGTGCGTGCCAATAACGTTTTCAAGGTCTAGTTTCAATGTGCTCAAAGATACCAGGCTCGGAGGGATGTGCTGTCGATGGTGTCCCTTTTGAGAACAAAGCGTCGGTCCCTTTTTTGTCGTGGTCTGTCTTCACGGTGCGTAATTCCTGGTTGAAATCTTGCCCGTGCTTTGTCCCACGCTCCTTGTCTCTCCCGGGCCATGGGCACACGGACGAGGTCTTTGAAATAAGCTAAATTTGCATCGTGCCTGTAGCTGTGAAGTTGGAGATGCTGTTACTTTCTTCAGAAGGAAGTTTTGTGGGTTGTTTTTTTTTTTTTTAATTATTTTACAGTTGTTTTCTTTGCATAAACTCATACGAAGAAAGTATTCTGTTAATTGGAATACAGGATGTAACGCAGCCTAAATTAGGCTTCACAACTTCTTCCTCCTAACTGGAGGGAACAAAAAAGCTGGAGGTTGCTGCGGGTTTTGGATTTCTTTTTTCCTCTTTGAAGGAGCGTGGAGGAGGGACGCGAGCTAAGGAGACAGACTGTTTGAGGAGGTCGTACGAGCTCCTGGAAACATCGATTTCAGGCCTTGAGGCTTCTGCCGTGTCCTCCGTGATCTCAAACATGCTTGTCTCTAAATGAAACCTCCCTGTTCCGTGACTTACAAAGCTTCTTCCTCCTTCTCTCCGAGCTCTGTATTCTGATTTTAATTCAGTTACCGATGATGATTTTTGTTCCCCCCTGGCCCCCGAGTTGCCCCTTTTCCGCTTTTCTTTGCAGCAAAGTTTGTAGCATTAAAAAAAAAAAATCACGGACTGGAAATACCAGAGTTTTCTCCCATCTCCAGAGCAAAGTGCGGGGCGAGGGGCGGCTCTGCCCTGCCCTAACCCACTTTTCCTGCCGACTCCTGCCCGCAGCGAGTGTACGGATGTGGCTCCACTTGGAAACGTCAGCAGCTCCCTGCATCGCTGTATTTACAGGCACGAGGAACTGTTTGGGTTTGTTGTTTTTTTTTTTTTTTTTTTCTTCCCCCCAAGCAAAATGAGGTCCCAATATTTCTTTTTGAGAAGAGACTCCTTACTGCCCTGTCCTTGTATATCTGTGAAGGAGCAGGGAAGGGCAAAGCCAGGCTTTGCTTGCCCACAGTTTGACTTACTTATGTGGGTTTTTTTCTTTCCTGAACAGACTGCTGAGGCTGGAGTAGACCCATCTGTGTATCCATGGGCTTAAACCTTAATTTTTCAGTATTTTCCTACCAGTTCTGCTGCAGGGAGTTACCGCAGGAACCTGCCGTGCCGCTTTTTTCCTCCCATCCCTCCACGCAACAGAGAGGGTTTCGTGGGACAAACCCGGCTCTTGATGCCGCTCCCGCTCCGCATCCGCATCCCCCACCTGGAGAGGAGGACGCGGTCAGCCGGCGAAAGGTCCCCTCGCCTCCGAGGTTGTAAGTGCAGCCTCCCCTCGTTAGCACAGCGCGCGAGCGTCTGCTAACGAATATTGCCTAATTGGAACGGGCTCCCCCGTTGTTCGGAGTAAGGACAGGGTCAGGCCTCGGCACTGCACGTCTCGCCGCCAGTCGCAAATTAAAAACCACAAGCGAATCCTGCTGGCGAGACCGGAGACGTTGTCACGCAGACAGGCGTTCGCAGTAATTGCCTGGCCTGAGCAGCAGCCCCTTACCGGTTTTTTTAATTCCTATTTTGTTTTAGCGTGTCACCAAAGGCATCTCGCGGGTTAAGGGGGTTTTGGGTAGTGTTTTGTTTAGACATGGTGCAGCCTTTGCCAAAGTCTTGGTGAGGTATGAAAGTGTCTCGGTGCTAAAATGAATGTTCAGTTGCAAATGCATGTCTCTAGTAATAATTCTTTCGGTTGTAGGTACGTAATATAAAAGCTTAGTGAAAACAGCTTCTAGGCTCAAATGAGTGAAAGCAATACAGCCAAGACTTGATAATCTGACTTTATACCAAAGCTTTCTCCTCTTAATTTGATGTGAACTAAATGAAGCAAATATCTATTGATTTAAAATGAGTTTTCTAAAAGCATTTTTGGAGATAATTTGCTGGATTATTGGCGTATTCTGCCCCATTAACCCAAAGAAATAAGAATTTTCAATGCGCTAACCCAGCCTGTAAATTATCACTGCCGTGGAGAGATTGGATTTCTCTGCCTAATGTACTGCTCTTCCTAAAATACCCGTCTGCCCCAGGATAAATAGGAACAGATCTTCTGGTCTTGATCAGGATCAAGCTCTTAGTCAAATACTGCCTTACCCGAGGAACTCAAATTTGAGAGTGGTAATTGAGGCTTTTTACGAAAAAGGGCTTCCGAACCAGAAATAAGTCATAAAAGTCAGGAATAGCAGATTGTCTTGGCAAGACATTAAGGAAAAACTCCCCTCGAGGATATCGCCTGAATATGCCCCTTCCAGGGAAGGTCTTGCCTCAAAGTGATGAATCGTGGCTGTTAACTTGCGCTTAAACCACTGACGTTCGGGTCAGTCTACCAAGTAATTCTGTATTGCATTTTGGGGACTTTGGGGTTTTTTTGTTTTGTTTTGTTTTTATACACGTAAGAAAATGGTCGATTTTATCTATTTTTGTATAGTTTTGCATTTTATATTCATGGGGAAATTTTACAGACTGTTCTTTTACTCGTGTGCGTTGTCTTTTAAAAGTGGTGTGGTTTACTGTTCCGATGGAGAAAAGGCAATTATTGCTGCTGCTGCCACTGCCCGTGCAATGCAAGGAAACCACCTCGCTCCTCGTATCCTCCCGTAACGTGCTGTTCCACTTTATATCCAGGGCCAGCTCTGAAACCCAGCAGCCGGTCCGTTACCAATACACACACTCTCTTTGCACACACCGCTGAGACGTCTTTGTTTTAATACTGCTTTGTCACTCTCATCAACTGTTTTTTTTTTCTTTAAGTTTTGTTTTCAATCTGAATTTGTGGACTTCGGTGATTTCTCCCTGAAAGTATTTTGTTGACCGTCTTTGAACTAGAAAACCACAGATTTCAGTTGGGGCTTTCCCTTCTGTGTGCTTAAATTATTTTTTTCCAAACCTGGGGCTTTTCTTAAATCCCCAGGCAGGAGATGCTGTTGGTTGGTGCGTGGCGATGCTCTTGAAACCAGTGGCAAATTTCCTCTCCCCTTGGTGCTCCCTGGCTGGGCTGGGAGCTCGGCTTTCACCCTTGCACGGGCAGCATCGCCTGCTCTGGGTCTGAGGATTGCTCTTTAAATAATCCTGGGGTCCGCATGGGATTAGTGGGGCTTTCCACCTTCTCCTCCTCTCCTGCCGCGCTCGGGTGGAGCCTTGGGGAGCTCCAGCCGTGTGCCGCCTGCATTGCCAGCATCAGTAAAGCATCCTCCTGGAATAATACTGCCTTGAATTTTGGGATCAGAAATGCAAGGAGAGCTTCTGGTAAGCTAAGACCTAACACTAGTTAATGTGGCTCCTTCTTGCTTTTGTTTTTTATTTAGTTGAATGAATATGCTGCTTTGTTTGCTTGACTCTGTAGGAGTTGTGCCCCTGCAGAGTCTGCAACCCTGCACGGGGTGTAAGGGCTGAAATAACTTCTCTGCAGAAGGCCACGGTGATTAATTGAGCAGACAAGAACAATGTCAAACAGTGATGTGCACAAAGAAAATGAAATGCTGGAGAGCTGGAAGATTACAGCTGAAAGCAAAATTTTTTCCCCTTCTCCCTCCACCCCCACCAACGACAGCAGAGATGGCGATTGCCATGTGGTTCTGCATAGGTTTTTGTCTTTTAATTAAATAGCTCTTCACCTAATGGTGCTTGCTTTTTTTTTTTTTTTAATTAAATGGGTTAGCCCCCATTCCCGGCACGGGCACTGGACGGGTGGGTCGCTCAGCAAACATTCCCAGGGCGCTCGGACCCACGCCGCATTTCACATTCCCTCTGCCCCTTAATTTTGCGGCTCCCTCCTTTCCAGCTGGGGCTACCTGCTCGTCTTGCCGGTATTGAGTCATCCTAGAAGCTACACTTGGGTGAAGTGATAAATTAAAATGTAGAAAAGGCTCTCAGTTCTAAAGAAAAAAAAAATAATTAGCCCTTGTCCCAGGTCACCCCGTGCTTCCCCTCTGCCGTCCCGCTGCGGGCAGGCTGCAGAGCTCGTCTGCAGGCACCCTGGGAGTGGAGGCGGCTCCTCCCAGGTGACTGACTTGTCTGAATTTTGGGGTTCTTTTCATTTTCTTTCTGGTCTCATTGCTACTAGTCCTTTAAACTTTTTAATGTATTGATTGTGTTTTAAAATGAATGTTCCTTTCACTGAATTCTAATGAATAAACCAGATTTTTAGAGAACATTGGATTTTGCTTGTGGTTTGTTTTTTTCTGGCTTATTTTATGCTTGATTTAATCTTGTTCTTTTCCCTCCCCTCCTATCTCTTGATTATTTGCAAGTGAAGTGGCTTTTTCAATGGAAGAAGGCAACAGAAGAGATGCTTTAGAGAGCACAGCACACCGTTGGTCCGTAACACACGCTCCTCGGCCAAACCCCGTGCCATTAAATGAACCCTGCAAAATATCCATAATTTAAGGCACCAGCCTCTGGAGTCAAATCTTCCCTCTTCATTTCTCATCCCCCGCTGTCGCTGGCCTCAGGCGGTGGCCGGGGCTGACGTGGGTGACAGGGGGCAGCGATCGCATGGCTCCGAGTTAATGAAGCATCACTGGTGGGTTCCGTCCTCACAAGGTGCCAGCGGCCGCAGGTGAGCCGGCACGTGGCAGCGAGCCAGGCTGCGGCTTGCTGGGCTCCTTCCTTTTCAGCAAAATTTATTACAACAGGAATTTCAGTGGCGTCCATGGGAGCAGGAAGACCAGCGATGGCTTCACCTTCCGCCCTGCCCCGTGCTACCTGGCTGGCCTCACCGGTAGGTTCCTTGGAATAGAAGAGGTTGAAGGGATGGTTTTAGTTTGGGTTTTTATTGTGCAATAGGCATTTCTAAGGGAATTTATCAGCATTATTACTTAGTAGCATTAGTTTCTTGGTCTTGTGTCTCTGCTGCAGCCCTGTATCCCACTCCCAGGGGCTTTGGGCAAAGGCACATGCTCGTGGGCACGGCTGAGAACCGCATCTTCTCCCAGCTAATAGCTGATAAATAGCTTATCCCTCCAAGCGGTCTCGGCATCGCTTTGGGTGATGAGGTGCTCAAAAGCGTGCAGCTGGGGCGAGGAAGCGTGTGGCTGAGTGAGGGATGGGGCAGGGCTCAAGGCGAGCCCAGGCATCTGCTCTTCCCTGTGCCCTGGTGGCTGTTTAAAAGAAACCCATCTTTCTGCATTCCTCCTGCTTCACCCTCCTCCTCCTGCTCTTCAGTGCCCGGCCCCGGGTGGTTTCATCACTGGATCTTGGAAGGCAAGCTGAAATAAGATGTGCTAAAACTCCCTGAGCCAAGCGATAGCTCTGAGTGAATAGAAATGATGAGCCAGGAGCAATGGGGATGTGTCACCCCATGCTTGGATGGGGGTGTGGGACCTCTCCTGTTAATGGGGCAGCGGAGAGGCTCGCACAGACACAACACACCACAGACCAGCTTTCCTCTGAAAATCTGCGAAGTCCGAGGTGCCACGAGGTGCAGACCAGAGGCAGGGTGAGGGGCAGGCAGCAGGGTGAGACACTGCCTTTAGAGCAGCTCAAATAAGGCAGCTGGGGGAGACGGGGCTTTTGCCCTGGCCAAACACTTTTATTTATGACGGCAGCTTCTCCGTTTGCCACGGGCTCCTGCTGCAGCGCTGCTGTGGCAGTGACGGTGGGTGTCTCCGTACCTGCAGGTGCCAGGAGCATCCTTCACAACCAGCCTGCTCCGAGCACCACTGGGGAGCTCGCCTTCAATCCTGGCAGTAGCTCGGATGCTGCTTTACACGTTCCTCAGGTACCTCCTAAGGTTTCAAAATGCATTGAAAGGCCCAGAAGAAGAGTCCTGCTTCCCCTCCCTCCCTTCCTCGGGCAAAAATTGAATTTGTAAAAAGCTGTAATTACCTGTGGTGCCTGATAAGCTGCTACGTTAATGAGTCCGGAGCGGCCACAGAGCGAGCCCCGGCTGCAAGGCGGATGCCCTGGGGAGGCTTTGTCCTTTCTGACTCCATCAGTTGGAGATTCCCAGCTATCCATCAGGCTGGAGGGAAGGGCAAACCTCTGCTGCGGGGTTCGGGGTTTGCGAGCAGCCGAGGGTGCATATCGCCTCTCCTGCTTGCACTGCCCTTTCACTGCCCCAAACCTCCTTAGACGGGAGTATCCTCTCTGAAAATTGTGACTTTTCTTATAACACTCGGCTCAAAGCTCCCCCTCTGCTGCCCGTGCCTTCCCTGACGTTGCACCTCGGATGACTTTCCCATGCCAAGCCCGAATCCTTCAGTGTTTTACTTTTAGATGCAAACAGGCTGTATCATGGCCACCGATTTTGCTCCTGGACTACCACATGTGGCTGAGCATTGGCTATCGGGGAAACCACCCCGTGCCAGGCTTGGCACAGTCACCATCCGCTGTCTGGCCCAGCCATAGACACCTGTAGCTGATGAAAAGCTTCAAGGCACCTCACCAACAGACCATGCACGGCTTTGCGCAGGTCACCCCTATTTACACTCAATGCCTCTAATGGGAGGCAGCTGGGAACCAGCAGTGCAATGGGGAGGTGTTAAAAAACCACAGTTTATTGTAATAAAGGTGTAGAAAAGGTGGTGGAGAGGCTCTTGAGTAGGTAGCTAGAGCTCAGGTACCCAAAGAGCTTTCTCAACAGACAAGAGCAAATATCCTCTCCCTTTGGGCACAGCAGAGACTGCTTGGGGCTGCCCCACAGCTGGGTCCCCCCTCGTGCTGTGAACACATCTATGCACGCGGTCCTCAGCAAAGGGCGTATTTTAACCGAATGAATAGGTTTTCCTACTCAAAGCTTTTTTTCCCCAAGCCTGATGGAGAGAGGGAAATACGTGCTCAAGGGCTGTTTGCTGCCGGACTTGGAGGAGATGCTGGGGGCTGTCACAGAGATCAGCGGGGCAGGGGCGGACCATGGGCGGCATCCCTAGCCTTGTTTTCTGGCTACCTGCTGCATTTCAGCTGGGAATACCCACCCCAGCCCGCAGGGAAAGGCTTTCCCCAGGTCGGATGGAGCCAGGGTGCAGCCTCCGGCAGCACCCGAAGCCACAGTGCAGTGGGGTGAGGCAGCGGCTTTCCCTTTAGGTTTAAACAAGGGCCTTTTGGTTGCTTTGCCCCAGGGAGGAGGTTTGATCATTTCATCGGGGAAGGCTGACATCAATTGCAGGTTTTTTGCCCAAAATAGGAGCTGGGGGAGAAGGTGAAAGGGGGTTTGAGCCTAGGGTTTGGGCAGCTCCGTCCCTGCTCTGTCCCTGACAGCCATCCCATGGGACTGGGTGCTCGTGTGACCTCCCCATTGTGGGGACAGTGAGGGACAAAGGCAGCAGCTGAGGCCGCCTCTGACAACACGCAGAGCGGGACCATCACGGGGGAGAGGCCACCAGCCCAGTGCTTCTCCAGGGGGAGAAGCTCCTGATCATCCCTAATTGAATTTAGGGAAGAAAAAAAAAAATACACAAGCAGGGGGAAGGGCAGAGGGCAGGCACTGACTGCTGCTGATTGATGAGCTCCAATTATTTTCCTTCATTTTAAACACAGGCAGAGGTTTGGAAGGTAATCAGCTGGGAAAGATGAAACGTGGGGCTGGGTCAGTGCTGCCAAGGGCTCTCCCCTGCCGAGGATGGAAACCTCACCCAGCAAGGAAAAAAAAAAAAGCTATTGAAAGGATGGGCAGGGGTAAGGGTTGTGTGCCTGGTGGTACTTGATGGTTCCTGGGTCATGAGCTCAAATCTCATCTTAGTCTTCAAATTCTCACTCTGGAGTTGTGATCCTGTCTAAGCTCTTTGCAGCCTGCCGAGCTGTTATTCTGAGCATCCTTCCTGCATCCTACATGCTTCTTGGCTTAAAATACATTCCCCAAAGCACTCAGGTTGCCTTTCCAGGTCCCATTTTTGAGGTCTAAGACTGTTAAAGCTGCATTGGCATTTTCTCCCGAGGGCAACGGCAAAGCCTGCTGCACTGGCTGGGGGTCCCCGGCAAGGACTGGGGTTATCTGAGGGACTGCTGGCAACACTCGTGACTGCAGGTCTTTAATACCACTTTGTCAGTGGTGCCTGGGGTGTATTCCCCTTGGCTTCACCCGCAGTGAATAACAGCTTGCTGGCAGAGCGATGGATACAGGCGACTGGGTACTGGAGGGGATGCTAGAAGACACCAGGGCACAGATTGGCAGAGGGATGCTGCAGGAGACGGAATTCACCTTGTCCCTGTGTTGCTTTCTCCTTCACCCATCAGTCTCCTGCTGCACATGTGGCAGGAGAAGCATTTGACCGTGGTGGCAGGGTGTTGCTGGTGAGGGCAGCGTGATCGGTGCTTGGGATGGCCCATCCCACCAGGGATGCTTCAGACCTTCAGCTTTAATTGCCTACTAGCAAATACAAATTGACTCATTCACTGCAAACAAGGCCCTACTGAAAAAACACACTGGAAGTCAGTTGTCATCATGCAAATATATTTCACACTTTGAAGTGTTTCTTTTTTTTCCTTTTTTCTCCAAAGTAACTTAAAAAGCCCCAACACGACAACATCACTCCACAAAGGAAGACGCAGGCATCTGTAATACCTGCAGGCTTCCTCACGACTCTTGTTTCCCAGAAGCTGGAGCAAACTGGGTCTTTGTGGGACTGAACATGGCTCTGATGTAGTCTCAGCTGAGGATGCTAATTAAAAAGAAAACTAACAAAAAGATTGTGAACTTCACCTTGGCAGAGGAAGGGGTGGGATAGGTGGGGCAGCTGCGGGGCTCCAGGGCTTCGAGCTCAGGGAGGCAGCTCAGCAATAATGTGGGTGCGGGGGGGACCCGTGGGGACACAGCAGCACCGAGGAGCTCCCCAGGGTCTGGCATCCCTGGATGCTGCTGACATCCTGACCAGGACCAGGCTGCCAGGCAAAGCGCAGCCTGGCCCTGTTTCTTAAGCCGGGTGTGATAATTAGCAGCCGGCCCATTCATCAACGCAGTTGTCAGGGATTTGTGGCTATGAAGCTCTTCTGACTCTACTGCTGCTGCGCAACCTGGTCCAGCAAGCTCTGCTGTATATTTAATTTTATCTTTATCTCTCTAAATCCTCGCTTTAAGCAGAACTCCCTGCTCTCGGGGGGTATGAAAACATGGACAAGCACTGGTTGAGGTAAATCCTTTTTCAAAGGCATACAAAGCCAATGGGGTCAGGCAGAGGAGGGATCCGCGGCTCAGGCAGGACCTACTTAACATGATTAGTATCATGGAAGAAAATATTTCAGGCAGGCAAAACCCTTTGTGCCCCCCTGAAGTCTGCAGGGATGGAAAAAAATAATTGAAAATTACGTTTCACCTTGGAAACAGGCAATGCTGAAGAGAAGTGGGGCTGGCCGCTTCGGGACATTTCAGGCTCGTTGCGGGGAATGAGAGGTTGCTGTTTAATTGCTGCCTTTTTGTGGAGGGCTAGATCGCACCCCTGAGCATCACTTGGCGTGGTGTAGAGCATCACTCCCTTCAGCCAGGCTTTTCTTCCTGAAGCTTCCCCAGTTTGTAAAGGCATCGGGCAGAGCTGCTGACCCGAGCCTGGCTCCAAGGGCTGGGGAAAGGTCCTGAGTCTCTGACCTCCCTCCAGAGATCGTAAGGTTGAACTTTAGCAGCGTCCATGGTTCCTCTCCTGCATGAGTCTCTGGGATGAGCCCCAACACCCCCCCGCCTCCCCGACTGCTCCTCCGGCACCCCACTGGGATAATCCTGGTCCTTAACTCCTGCCTGGGCTGAGCAGCGGGCAGCAGCAATGCATTTGCTTTCTTTATAAAATCCCCTTCCCTTCCCTGTTTCACCACCAGCCCGTGACAGAGATGGGAACTCTCAAGTGCGGGATCTGAAAATGAGCCACCAAACCCTCGAACCCATCAGTGCTCTGTGCATTTTGTTGGGTTTTTTTGTGGGTTTTTGGGGGGGCGGGTTTTTTTTTTGTTTGTTTTTTTTTAAATGAGGGAAAAAGTGGGGTTGCTTTTATTTACTTTCTATTGGCACCTCTCTTAGGTTACCCTTGTTTTGTATTTTCAGGCTTTACTTGAGCTCTCCTAAGTAAGAAAGAGGGAGGGGACAAGCTGCGGTTGGGCCAGGGGGACTTGGCGCTGGTTTGCCGTGGGCAGAAGGGCCATGGCGTGGGGCTGCCGCCTCCTTCCCCAGTGAGGGGCTGCGGATGCACCCAGAAAGCCTGAAGCAGTTCCTTGCAGCGGCCCACGAGTGATAACAGTGATGCTCTGCATCCCTCTGATCTGAGGGGGAGCTCGGTGGCAGCACCCGTCTCCATCTCCTGCGCCACCTAAAGCCCTGCAAGCAGTTTGCGACCATTCCTGGGACAGCTGATTTAATTTATTCCCTATGCCATGGCCTCTTCCCCCATCCAGCTTAAGCGGAGCTGGGCAGACTTTCCCCTAGCAGGGGGCTCCCCCTCACCCACAGTAGACACAGGGTTCAGAGCAGCCAGTGCATGGGAAGAGAGCCGGAGAGCGGGCAGGAGAGCTCAACTTTTGGGAATACTCTTCAGCAAAAACAGGTGAGAGGCTACAGGTGTTGCTGACCATCCCGTGCC
The DNA here is from genome assembly GCA_031468815.1 of Morus bassanus. Classification (NCBI taxonomy): domain Eukaryota; kingdom Metazoa; phylum Chordata; class Aves; order Suliformes; family Sulidae; genus Morus; species Morus bassanus. Next base: position 2,043,293 of record CM062582.1, read on the forward strand.
CTCCCTGAATGACCTTTTTATCCAAATTCCCGCTCTTTGCAGGAATCACATCCATCTGTGCATTTTTTGGACCAGTTTTGGTGCTGGGCTGACCTCTAAGGGAGAGCTCAGTTATTGCAGTTATTGGGCTGGAGCGATGCCGAGATGGGTCTCCCCCAAAGTCCTCCCGAAAGCCGCAAAGGCAGTCCAGGGGCTTGGAGTGCTTCTGGGGACACACTGGGGGGGAAACATGGAGATGAGCCATGTTTCATGCTTCTGCGGGTCTGGCCTCCCTTGGTGTCCCGAGCCTTCGGCATCAGCAGCTGCGAGTCATAACCCCACTGCAAGTTATGCGGTACCCTATAAAATACTGTAAGCCAGGCTCCAGCATGCTGGAAGGACACAAATGCACCAGCTTTGCAGTGCTGTTGGCTGGATGCCCATCTCTGCGAGGGTCTACTCCACTCCACCTGGCCTTCCTTACAGGTTTCTCCATTTTTCCCTATTTTTTTCCCCCCTATTTTTCCACCAAGTGAACAGACAAGAGAGCAGGGGGGAGGTTTTGGGCACCAAGATGTCTGGTTTAGATCACGAGCGCTGGTCTCGTGGGGATGCGGCGGTGGCCATGCACCGTATACATGGGATGAATGTGCCAGTGCCACACGCTGATGATGAAAAGCTGTGGTCATCTTGAAGCCATGCACATTGGCATTTTCACTGGCCCTCATCAAAGCCACAAAGGAGAAAAAAAGAGGAGAAAAAACCCCCAAGAGCCCTGGGAGCTTCTTGGCTGTTTATGTCTTGCTTTGGAGGAGGACTGGGGAGGGGACCGGGGACCCCAGAGGGGTTTGGTGGTTTCGGTGCCACCCAAATTTGCAGGACATCTGTGTGTGAGGTGCCTACAGGCGCTGGGAGCAGCAGAGGGTTTGCACAGTCATACCACCCACAGCTCCCACGCACCGTGCGGGGTGGGGGGCCCTGGGTGCTAAATCTTTGAGGCTTCGCAGCTGAGCGGGACCCAGGTGGGCAAAGCCACCACCACGGCGTGCTCCGGCACCAGAGGGCATCAGGGATCTGCTCAGCACAGGGCCACCAGTGACACCAGTGGGCTCTGCCCCAGGGACTGGGCAGGCAGTGGCTTTTGGTCATCCCCTTTGGTCAGGGAGCCTTGAAAATGTGTCCTGTTTTTAAAAGCCAGCTTCACGTCAGCAAGATGTACACAATATTATTATTTTACCTATCTGTTCTGTATAACAGTTGGTTTTCGGTTGTTGGGTTTTTTTTCTTTTTTTGAGTTTTACACGCAAGGTTAGAAGCAGAGGACGTCCTATGCGCTGCACTTGGAGCTGGTCACATCACCCGCCGGCGAGCGTGGGGTCCAAGGACACAGGATGCCACCCCGCTCTGCTCCAGCCCTTCAGCCTGGGTACCTGCAGGCCACTGATCTGTGCACTGCCTCCCCGGCTGCGCTTTCAGAGGGTAGGCATGAATAAGGGCTTCCTGGAGACCATAAGGTGAAGCCTGGACGATTGTGTTACATTATAAATGCAATTATTGCCTCGTTTTGCTTGCTGGGAGCTGCCAGTGCCAAGCAGCTGGATTTCCTCCCTCCCCGCATCCTTCATCCTAGGAGGTGTTTTTGGCCGAGGGACCGATAAGCCCAAGCCCTGCCACAGTCCTGGGGGACTGGCTGTGGCCTCGCTGAACCCCACTTCCCTCCTGCCAGTCCCACCAGCTCGTAACTGGGTGGGGAATAAAACAACTTTCACCCAGGAGCATTTGGTTTCCCCAGCTGCGCCTGGATAGCCCAGGGAGCGGGAGATGCCGTGCGGCTGGCTGCTGGGACACCTCTCCCACAGGAGCTGGAGGGAGATGCTGCTGGCAAGCAGAGTGGAAGGAGGACAGAGGTTGCCATCTCCCAGGCACCAGCTTTTCATGTATTTCCTCCTGTTTCCGTGTTGCCAAAAAAAAAAAAAAACAACCCAAAAGGTGTATCTTCCGAAGCAGGGAGGGCTGGGATGCAGAGAGCCTGCAACTAGACGGGCTCAGCTGGGATGCAGAGCGCAGCGGGGGGCATTTGGGGGCAGGGGTGTCTCCATCCTCTGCGATGGCACCCTGTCCGCTCCTGAGTGGGATCTCAGGGAGATGGAGGAAAGCAAACTGCCCCTTCATTGTCCCCTTATGAGTAAGGCGAGATGAGCCCCAAGTTGCTCTCCAGCTGAGCTCAAAGGAGAGGGAGCCAGAAGAAGCCGCCAGGAAGGTCCTGATCAACCCAAGGCAGTGTGGTTCGATCCAGGTCTGGCTGGGAAGCAGAGTTGCGGTTGGGAAGCCATGGATCTGCCCACCACTAGCACCCAAACCACAGTGGAAACTGCCAGGAAAGCCCTCAATGAGGGGAGCAGAGCGTCTCCCCCAGTGGGTTTTGGGGGTCAGTTAGACAAGGCACATGCCTCTTGGGGGGACACCTCCCTGCCCTGATCCCCCTCACCCACCCTCACCAAGCCCACTCCTCCCTCCCGGGGGTTTGTGAGCAGCCACGTCTGCTGCCACTGCATTCTTGCTCTGCTCGTCGGCTGTCTGGAAAGCGTCAGGAGCAAGCAGTCACTTGTGGTCTTCACGGCACTCGCTTCCTGTTCTTCAGCACAAACGGACTGTCCCCATAAATACCAGCCGAGAAGAGAACAGGGCCGAAGGGTGGCCGTACATCAGGGGCAGGATAATGCAGTTAGTGCTGCATTGAGCAGCGTCACGGTGGGACAGGCTGGCCAGCACGGCTGTGGGATCCCTTCCAGCTGAGATCTTCTCCAGCTGATGGAAACACTTCAGCAAAGGACCCTTAAGTGTAAGGTTATCTACAGATGCCAACAAGCTAGGGATGCCCAGTGTGAACGTGTAGGCACCCTTAGCACATGTCAGCAGAGCTCCTGCACCTCAAACATCAGTAATCAGACCTTGCCATGAGCACATGTGAAGATGAAATGAACGTGAGTTTGTTTTTGCATTCCAAAACCACAGGGGAAGATTTTCAGAGGGCAAAAGATGACCATAGCTGCCAGCTCCCATTGACTTTAAGACTCTTTTGAGCTTTTTGAGGGTTTGTTCTCCAAGCTTGAATACTGGTTGCCTCTCCAGATCTGAGTTGGACCTTCTATAGAACCAGCAAGGAGATCTGCAGTTAGATAGCATCACTTTTCCCACATAGCCATTGCCAGAGATTGCAAAGGGCAGGGCTGGGCTCTGCCGGGCCCAGCCCTGGCTGCCCCCAGCCTTCACTGCCAACCAGTGGGGCTGCTCCTGTCCTCAGGTCCCAGGTAGATGAATGGCCACAAATGTGATTGCAATAGCTGAATGTCACCGTACGACCCTGGGGGTTTCATGGTAGGACAACAGCACAAAGTTGTTTGGCTCGCTACAGAGATGGGACAGTGGGACAGCAAAAGCCAAGGTCCTGTGACACTGGTGTGACACAGCTACTTGATGGCACATGATAAATAGTAGTTATGGTTTTATTAGCCAAAGGCAGCTCTTAGAGATGGAAGAGTAATTGAAGAATAATGATTAGATGCCTGTGCGATGCCTGTGCATTGCCTGTGGTTAATGAGAGACAGTTTTAAGCAGAAATTTTCCAAAAACCCCACTCCAATAAATGTGTGACTGAATTCCTCAAGAGACTGCATTGACTACAACCACTGTGGGAGAGAAGTCAGTTGGGTGAGAGAAGCCAAGCTGTGTTTTGCTCCAGTCAAGACTCCTCAACTGGCTGCTGTGGCTTTTGAGTAATGGTACCAGAGCTGGAGGCAGCAATGACATTTTCCGCTTACTTTCCGGGGCTGCAGAAGCCGTTAACATGAAGGACACGTTCATTTGAATAAGACCTGTAGCCTCCATGTGGGAGCCCAGGCAGGATGACGGGCACAACTGTTTTATGGGAAGCATCTCCAAGATTAAGGAATGCTGAAGGCAAAGAAGACACAAATATGATTAAAGAGTGATTAAGGCTGACTCTGAACAACAGGACTTGAGGAAAGAAATCCTTCAAGATAAATAGAGGGATTTCACTGGTGAAACAGCTTGAGCTAAGGGAAAGCCACAGAGCCTGCATCTGTCTGACACAGCTCAGACCTCACAGATGTTGTTTGTGAATTTTGTGGCGGTTTTGTATGGTGTGGGTTTTTTTTTTTTTTTCCTATTTGTTGCAGTGAACAGAGTCTGCTGAAAACTACGTAGCTGGGGACTGAAACACTCTGGTCCCAGCAGCTCAGCTTCTCCCAGCCGAGGGACCAGCGAGGAGGATTTCTCCGTGATTTGTGCTCACGTTGGACGAGACACGTTTGGACCTTTTGGGTCAGACCTGTTGTTTCTCACTGTGCCCGGGCTTCGCTTGCTGCTCCGTGGGTGCTGTGTATGGATTCGGCCCAACAGGACAGAGCAAAGGTGGTGATGGTGTGTGCTCCCCTTGTATCGTCCCCACAGAGGCTGCTGAGAGCCACGAGGGCCCCAGTGATGGCTGGACTCTCCCTTGGCCCCAACTCCCATTGCGTCAACTCATCGTTTTTGGCCATGGCATCTCTCCCTGCTTTTCCCCAGGAAAGTTTTGGAGCCAGGCTGCCCGGGGCCCTGAGGGCACTAATAGCCCTTAATGGCCCTGAGCTGCCTCACCTGAGACCCCCATTCACACCCAGGGGCCCAGGAGCCCATTTAAGCTCAGCCCTGGCTCCCTAGCTCTCCTTGGGCTCCAGCTCAGTCCCAGCCCAGCCCATCCTATCCCATCACTGGCTGTGGACCCTGTTGATCCAGACCCTGACACATGGGTTGACTTCCCAGCCTGACCGTGGAGCTGCCTCATCACCGTGAACGTGCCTTGGTTGGCCTTGGCCACCATCCTTGTCCTGCTCACCTTGCTCAGGTACTGTGGGGCCAGCCCCTGCCCTGCCAGCTGGGTTATTGCTCCTGGCCCTTGGCCAGTGCAGTTGGTGTCATCACTGCTGACCTTAAATGTCCCTAAAGGGTGCTCTGGGGCCAGGCAAGAGCTGCCATGTTTGGAGAAGGGATGTCAAAAGGGCAGGATGCCAGAGACCTGCCAACATATAAATAAACCAATCCTTTATAAAGCCACACGAGGCTGGCTATGTTTGTTCTTGCTCCAAGAGCTGGCTGAGGAAGGCTCCCTTCTCTTCCCTGCACTTCGGAAAAGCATGGGAAGGTTTCCAGAGCGTTACTTAGCATCTCCAAAGAGTGGGCACAGATGGGGGAAACGAGGCCACGCTGCTTTAACTGGAACTGCAGAGAAGGTTTCTCCTGCTGCTGGGGTGGTGGTGGTGAGCTCAGCTCCACGATGACCATCTGGGCTGCGTGCTGCCCCCCATGTAACGCAGCCTGGGCAGGCTCCAGCTCGGGGTGATGTGATTTGTGCTCTCTTCTGCTTGCTCCTTGGTTAATCCCCTTCCGCTGATGCAAGAGGTTTGCTGCTTCCCTTTGCCTGCTCGTCTCTGTTCCCTGGGTGATTTCTCCTTCATTCAATTTTCATGTGCTTGGCTCCACCCTGATCTTTTTTCCTCGGAATACCCCACCCAGCACAATGGGGCTTTGCACAACACCTCCTCCTGCCAACCTTCGCAGATGCCTTTCCAGCCCCCTGGGCGCTGCGCCCTGCCTTCCTCCCGGGGCAAATCCCGCCTGCGTTTCCATGCAGAGGGCTCGGTGGTGGGAAGAAATGGCGCTTGCTTGCACAAGGCCCAGTGAGAGAAGGCAGGAATTCACATGTTGGTGCCCGCACGCGTTTCCAGCATGTCTGAGGACCTTCCTTCTCCGCCCCAGGTCGTTGCCGTTGAATGGCGACAGGCAAAGTCCTGTTGCCTTTGATCGGGAGGTTTGTTCTGTTTGATCTGATCTGTTTGATTTGATCTCCCACCTGCCACCACCCTCTGCTATGTTTTTCCCTGTGCTCTTTTGCAACATGGGGAAGTTAAATTCCACGTGCATATTAACATCACGCCAAGGATGTGCTGTTATCTTCTACGGGCTCCTATTCCTTTTTGGATAAACCATTTGTTTGCAATAATAGAGTGCCTCTTGGTGTGAAACTAGGGGGAAAAAAAGTGAAGTTTGGAGCTGAGCCAGACCCAGAGAGGGAGGAGTGCTGTTTTCTGCTATTGTTTCTTCCAAAAAAACCCTGTGAACCAGTCTAAAAAAGAAAACTCCCTGGCGTGTGCCTATAGATTGTTCATTAGCATGACACTGCAGGCTGCAGGGAAGCGCCGAGGTTCTAGTGCCCGGAGCGTAGCTGGGTCTTGCTGCTCCTATTCTACACCCGAAATGTCTCTTCTGACCTTGCGGCATGTTATTTTTGTTTGATGGCTGCTTGCTTGGGTGCCTCAGGGAGGGTAGCACAGCACAGCTTCTCCAGGCTCCCACCCGCCGCAGCTCGGAGTCCCCTTCGGGGACGTGGTTGTTCCGTTTTGCTGTGCTCCGTTTTAGAAAAATCCCACAATATTGACCCAAAGCTCAGGCGCTTCTTAACGCTGGAGCAAGCTGCTGGTCTACAGGTGATCTCCTTTTGGTGACAAGTGGTGAGTAATGAAGCGTTAGTGAGCAGGGCGGGTTCGGGCACTGTGCACTTGGTGTTTGATTGCAACATGTCAACTGTCAGCCCTTATTTAGGGCCTTTTTTTCCTCTTGAATCATCTTATAAGGTTGACCCCCCTGGGAATATTTTTGGTCGCTGCACAGCATCCTCAGCTTCTTGTTTTGGGGGTTTTGAGGCTAATGAGAGACCTGTGCCAAGGAGGAAAGGGGGATGCAATGAGACCCCCAGAATGAGAGGAACCGGTACATTTGTTAGCTCAGGCTCGCCCAAGGGAGGGTCACCTCTATTCTATTAAACAGAACAAAACCAGTCCTACAATTTTCTAGCATCTAGCTCCTTGAAGTGGGAGAGCTGCAGTGACCAAGGCACCACGTAACAGAGGCAAAACTGGCTGTGAACAGGCATTTTTCTGGGACTGGCTTTAAACCTGGCATAAAGTGACCACAGCATCTGTACCATGGCCACAGCATTGCACACTTGGCAGCCCACCCCAGAGGAGTTTATGCAAAACTGTTGCTTTTTTTTCCCCCGTGGAGGAATTGGCAGGGAATATTTCTTGGTTGAAACCACCAAAGCTGCTTCTGTTTTTGCCGCAGCTGCTGGTGGAGCGGTTTCTCACGCAGGGCTGAGCTGACTTTGCCAGCGCCGCGCGGACGTGCAGGGATGCTGGTCTGCAGCAGCCGCTCCGGGTATTGTCTGACCTCCCCCAGAAAGGAGCGCGACCCGATTGCTGGTGCAATGAGGTGTATGGAAGGATTGTTTAAATTTTTAAAAAGAGCAAATAACAGTGATTTTATCAGAGGCAATGGATTTGGCAGCTGAGCAGAAGCCTGTAGGAAATTGAGCTGTCTGAGGGCTTCTGTGGTGAGACAGGTAAATTAACACAGCCTGACAAATAAATCACCAGCTTTTGGCCCCAGAATTAATGCTTGTTTGAAGTGAGACTGATCTCGTTGCGTATGTCTTGCCTGGTTACACGCAGCTTTTCAGAGTCAGCAGCCAGCTGGTTTTGGGCTACGATGGTCTCCGGCTGGCTGGGGAGGAAGGCAGCGCTCTCGCCCTGAGCCGGCCCTGGGAGCGTGAATTCAAGTCCTGGTTTTCCAGGACAAGGACTAACAGCCCTGGAGCACTTTTCCTGCAGGATCCTTCGCTGGCTACTCTCCCTGCGTAAGTACTTGCCTGCAACCAAGGTACGTCTTATCCTTTGCCGGGACGACTACACAGCTATGCATGCCTTGCTCCTGTTGCAGGGCTGGCTCTCCACACCTTGACTTTCTCCAGTCCCTCTCTTCTGAAATGTTTTCCCGATGGGTAATCAGGAGGGAAATGGTGCCACTAATGATGCATAATGTCATCTCCCTGCCTGTGCCACCCCAGCCAGGAGCACAACACACGCGGGAGCTGCTTGCAAGGGCTGCAAACAGCCCACTGGGGTCGACCCTGCCTGCACCTCCTCTGCCAAGCATAAAAAGCTGCTTTTTTTTTTCCCCTTTTGTTTCTGCGAAATGCACTTGGGCACACATGCTTTTACATTATTGTTGGTGGTTTTGCTCAGGTGCCTGAAGCCAGGGTAAAACCAAACATCGGTCTGAATAGCAAGGGATGGCAGCGGTGGTTTTGAAAGGCTGCTGGGATAAGGTACAGCTGGGCAAGCGCCAGAGCAAGGTGTTCAAAAAGACTGATCAGCTCTGCTATTGAAAGCTCTCTTATGAACAGTCAGGAACAAGGGCTTTCAATTGGCTCAAAATACACCCCAGGGTTATGCAGATGGGGGTTGACACATTGGGGTTTATTTACAGAAGTGTGTAACTGGACAAATACATGTAAATAACAAAACATAAGTCAAAATAATATATATTTTTTTCACCCACTGAACTGTGCTGGCAGCAGACCCCCATACTTCTACGCTGGCTGTCATTTCAATCCTGTATTGATCCATCCGGCACATTTCTCCTCCGTATTTACTATTAGAAATTACACTACAGCAAAACAGTGAATCATGAAGCCAGCGTTTCTGAGGGTGTCATCCATGCCACAGCGGCTGGAGCGCATTAGTCACCGAAGCTCTGCACTGGCGGTGCTGGATATCCCCTCTGGCTTGGGCTTTGAGAGAGGAGCTGGAGGGATGGGACGGCAGAAACCATCCCGCCGTGATGCTGCGTCAGCATTCAGCCGGCGGTGCTGGGTGAAGCTGCTGCTGTCCGCCGCCTCCAGCCGCCCCGGACGGTCCCAGGTGGCAGCTCACCAGTTCACTTCCTTAACAAGCCTTCCCCAGGGAACGCCAGCTCCGTCTTCGCATCCCGGGAGGAGCTGGCAGGTCTCCAGAAAACCCTTCCAAGGTCTGTCTCGGGGGAAGTCATGCTGCCACTGTGGTTGTATTCGACCATTAAATGCCAGTTTGTAGAAACAAGTAGGGACGCAGTGTCAGAGGACGCCAGCACCATATACGACGTAGATGAGGTGGTGGAGTCGGTGCTGGGGTCAGAATGGTTGGGTTTAGGATCCTCCCACGTTCAAAAGTATGCTCCAGTGAGAGCCAGGGCTGGAAGCTGCATGTTAGTAACCTCCCACAAAACATGAAGTCCAGGATTTTCAGGGGGTATTTGGCATCTGGAGGAACTTTGCAAGGCAGGTGGTGAACTATCTGTTGCTCTGAAAGCTTTTGTTTCAAATTAGGTGTTTTCCCCAGTGTGGGTTTTCCCATCAGTAGCTGAAACTCCATGGCCCAGGGGACTGGGGCAGGCTGGATAAATAAAATTATTTCTTCCAGGCTTAAAATCAACTGCAGTTTTTTTCCCGGGCCCTTGATTCTCCTCCACTTGTGCTCATTCTTTTGTCCCTGCTGAAGCAGCAATACTGCAGAACCTACCAAGGAGATGGGTCCTTGGAAGTTATTTTTCTGGAGGATTCACAGATGAAAAGGGTCTCTGCCAGCACTCCTCCATTTTCCACCTCTTCTGCATCTTCGCTCAAGTTTGGCCATGCCCTTGTCCCGAGCCCACCAGCGTGACTGCTGGCGAGCAGGAGCCGTCCCAGCAGCGAGGGAGGGCTGGCTGGCAGCTCTGCTGGGCTCCCGCCCCTCCGGGCTGCAGGTGGCTTTGCCCAGGTCCCTGAGCTGCTCTGGGGCCAGGCGAGCGTGAGTCACGCTGCAGAAATCTCCCCAGGGCCGCTCCTGGCTCCTGCGTTGGGAGATCATGCCCATCTCCGGTGTGCACGTTTGGACTGGTTCAAGCAGAGCTGCTTAACTGGGTTAATGGCTTGGCACCCCCTGTGATGGGAGGAGCCGGGCTGGGGCGAGAGCATCGCTCCTCTCCCTGGGGAGAGACCCGGGGGCTCCTGCCCACCGCCCCCCGCCCGCTCAGGCTCTCCCCGCTGGTTTCGGCTCTAATCCCCGGCGTGGTTGAGGGCAGCGGTCTCACAATTGCCTTTCCCCTTGCTAGAGGAGCATGGCTGTGTGCTGAGCATCGGGAGCGGGAGGAGGATGTTGCTGTAGAAATGTCTCCTTGCAGGCTATTGCATGGGAACAGCAAAGAATGGACAATAAGGCGGTTCAGCCAGGAGCTGGTGGGGAAATGGGGCTTTCGGTCCCAGACGTGTCACTGAGGGGTCCCAGAGGGTCCCCCCTCCCCTTGCTGGCACAACCTGGGCAGCCCATCAAAGCAGATCTATCCCAAAGGCGCTTCCGGGGCGAAGCACCCATCAGACGGGACTCAAAACCTCCCCGCCTGCCTTACGAGCATCCAGCTTTGTTATTCCTCATCCACTGCTCACTCAAAAGGCTGCCTCTAGAGTTAAAAGAAAGTAATGTGCTCTAAGAAACATGCAAATGCTCGTGTCTGTCCTGTGAGTGATGGAGCTATTGGGGTTTCTGCTTCTGCGGGTGCTGCTGAGGCACACTCCCGGCTTGGGCAGCAGCCTTGCCTTTGGCTGCCTCCCTTCTGCTGCACTGGATCTCAGCGGCATTTGCTTTGCAAACGCAGGAGACCATAGTTTCCTCTTCCACAAATAGAATTAATAAGACTGCAGGAGGTTTGATGTTAAAAACATGGTTTTCAGCACGCCAAATTGGGGAAGCAGCAAAAACTTGGGTGTTTCCCAGATCTTTCTTCAGTGTTATTTTCCTGCGAGGTGTTTGCAGCGCAGCTGCAAGGGATGTGGTTTTTCTGCATGTTTAGCGAGTGGATCCCACTGGCGTTGTCCCCTCCCGGGCACGGAGGGGTGCTGGGAGTGGTGGCCGTCAGGGCGGGTGCTGGGAGGTTGGAGCCTGGGTCAGCCCTGGCCGCGGCACTCGGCTGCAGCCTGCTATTAATAACCCACCAGCGAGGCTGCTGGGCTGGAGGAAACGAAGGAAATGAAGTTAATACGTGGAAATGTTTCCTTGTTTTCCCACTTGGTGCTTGGGGGCCTGCCTGTTGCTCCCTGCCCCTCTCGCCCAGCCCAGGCTGCGGCTGGGCCCAGGAGCCGGATGGTAGCTCTGGGAGAGCCCAGTTTGGGGAAAAATGTTGAAGAATAGGGATGCTGGGGCTGGCAAGCAGAGAGCAAAGGACTGTTAAGGCATGCCTGAGCTGCTTAGAAAGAGGGAGAGGGGTTTAGGGGGCTGTTCCTTTGGGGTGAAGGGGAGAAAGGGCACCTTTACTAGTGGATTTTGGGGCAGCGTTGTTCCTTGCTGGTCCTGTGCGAGAGCTCTGCGGTAGCTGGAGACTGGAAAACCAGCTCGTGCGCAGAGGACGGGCTCTGCGGGGCCAGGGTGACGCAGCCTGGCTCTGCTTCCCATGCCGTGGCTCTGCCAGCAAGTCCCTTCCTGCAGCCGCCGAGGGCAGGCAGCAAGCAGGCTCTGCCTGCTTCGGGCACGCATGGTCCTCAGGTGCAACCGCAAAAAACCCCCAGCCTCCCTTTCCCACCTCGTCTGCGTTATTTCTGAGCAATCCTGCCATCCTCCAGGTGGCCCCATGGCTGCTGCTAGCCAGGGAGGCTGCTGGTGGGGATGCTTTCCCGGGGGCTTAGTGCAGAAGCCTTGGCTCTGACCCCAAGCACGATGCTTGAGCTCAGCAAAGAGCAGCTTTGCCTGCAAATCCCAAACCCTGCCAAGGTGTACATCACGGGCTGCTGTCAGAAGTGCCCACCTGCCTTCACGAGAGGGCGAGAGAAACGACGCTGTCTCCGTGGGGTTGCTTTGGGGTGCCGAGCAGTGGTGGCTGGGGTACGTGCTAACTCTTGTTGTTGTTTGTTGTTTGCTCCTCTGCCAGTTGGTTTCTTGTTAAGACAAGATCCTCCTTAACATGTTCCTGGGTGGAGCTGAGCCTGCTGCAGGGCAGAGCCATAATGTATGGAGCTGAAGTCTACGCCACACTCTGCAGGGGGCAGAAACAGGGGTGCAAGGAGTCCCGTGCCGCGGATGCTTGAGCAAGCACCGTGTATACAAACCTCTCTGCAAACGGAGCAGCAAATCAGGGGTGTTGCAAGACAGCGAGACCTTCCCCACGAAGCACCAGACAGTGGAGTGGAGACAGCAAGAAATACGTCTTGCAAAGTTTCTGCTTGGTTACAGAGAAGCAGCCAGGGATTGCAGCAGGGAAGAATTTGCAAAAACCGTCTGAGCTCCCATGGAAGTGGAGGCACTCCAGTGATGTGCCTCATGCTCAGCTCTCACCTTGGGGATTTCATCCTTTCCTCCAGGTTTCCCATCCTTAATTTGTTTCCCGCTGTGGTTTGCCACCCCTGGGCTCTCGGGGTATGGGCGATGCTGTGAGGGCTCCTGTGTTGGTCCAGGAACACACTCCTAGGGTTTCTTTCCCCTCCCTAAAAAATTACACTTGCAGATGAGGAATAAGCAAGGCCCAGGGCAAGAATAGGAGTCACCCGTGAATAAACCCAGCACAGTTGCCTGGGTTGGTGAAAGGGGGACAAGGAGCACAAATGAACCCTCATTATAGCGCAAATCAGGGGTTAATGAGCGTGGTTTGGTGATGTGCCCAAGAGCAGAACATTTCTCTGCCCCATCTTCCAGCCATTAAAGCTTTAAATTGGGGGGGGGAGGAAGGTTTCTGATCTCCTACTCTAGGTGGACTACCTTATCTTGGATGTGCAGCTGGAACCTGAAAGAAACCCAAACCCTCCGGTGGTGACCGGGTGCCAGCTCCAGGGTGAGGGCATTCATTCGCCTGCCCGGTGGGACAGAGGGGTCACCTCCTGCTGCTGCACCGCGCTCTGGTGTGGCTGAAGCCGTAGGGCTGTGCTTTATTTAAAAGGTAGAATAAATGCTGCTGATGGGCACCAGGCTGTGTCTTCCGGCCCACCGTGTCCTTAACTCAGCATCACGCTAGGTGGAAGCTGTCCCCATCCATGCCCCCGAGCTTATCAGGGCCACCTCACCTGGCTTACGGGTCACTTAAATGAATTAATTTTAGGCTATAAAATCGGGTGTTGGACTAAGCCACCCAGTGCCTGCCTCCTTTGAGACCGCAAACCAAGATCACGCAAGTTTAATCCTTCCCCCTGCCTTGTTACGGGTGTGTGCCCAACCCCACGCCAGGTCTAACCTGGAAGCCAGAGGGAGCACCAGAAAAATGACAGGGGTTGGAAATTGCCTGGTTTTAGGAGGCTCTGTATTTGGATTTGACTCCCAAGTGCGGGGTGTTCGGGTGTTTTTCCCCCCAAACAAACAGGTGGGTATATCCAGCTGCATTACGGGGGAATAGGGAACAAAGAGTGGAGGAGAAGCTGGAGCAGCCCTGCGGCCATGGCGGGGAGCTTGGGAGCGTTTTGGGGAGTTGGGCAGTGCCTGGGTCCCCCCGTCCTAGGTCAGCGCATGGCGCAAGGTTCTATCCAGGCAAAACTGCAACCCAGCCCCTGCCTGTCAGCAGTCTAATTTGATGCCCAGCTTTGGTGGAAGGATGATGGGGCCAGGTGCCCTATCTCAGCTGAAACTATTTGAACTAAATGCAATAGAAAATGAAAGGAGACAACAAACCAGACACCGCTGGATCTTTATGAAGATAAAAGATAAGGAATAAATTAGGAGTATGGAAGCACTTAACCCTTCTGGGAGGGGGGAAGGAGCCTTATAACGCCTGGTCAAGGTGTCTGAATTAAAAAATGAGGATCTATGATTCTATGATCTCGTGTTTTCATTGATTTCAGTGCACGTATGAAGAGGTAGGAGACTGATAGCGGGTTGGCTACGGAGAGCAGAAAGTATGTTAGGTTACGGGATGGGGTAACACTGCAGTGACTGAGCATCCCTCCACTGGGCATCTACTACAAGAGACTGCTGATATGACTCATTTCTTTTCAAACAGGGGCTTTTGCAACCCACTCCTGACCCAGCCCAGTCCATAAGACCCAGCTGTAAACCCGAACCCCTGCAGACGCTTGAGGTCTCCTTTACAAGGCAGCTGCAGCGGTTCCCAGGCTGATTTTGCATTGCTATAGGGCTGAGCTCCCTATAGGCATCCCAGCAGGAAGCAGTCGGCCTGTCTTCATTATAGCAGCACAAATTCTGATGCCTGCCTTGCTACAGAAACTTTGTTTGGGTTTCCAAGAAGCTGTTAATTCCTTATCGCTTTTGTTTTGGTTTTTTTTTTTTTTCTCACTTCAGGGATATTGAAGGAGTTGTGTTTAGGCAGCCCCAGGGCAGTTATGCCCTTGATGGTATTTGAGGCGAGGCATCTGCTGGGAGGGAGGGATGGCAACTGGGGAGGCTGCCACATCACCTATGGCCCTGGCTCAGCTGCCTTAAGCTGCCAATTTTTTGCTAGACACAGAAAAATAAATCAATAAGCTAGCTCAGCATTTTCTGGGCTTGCCTTCACCTTCATCAGTCCTTGTGGTCCTGTAAGTTTGTTAATCTGTTGATGGGCCTAAGGTAATATTCACCCCTGTCACTTATTTCTCGCCTGGGCTCCATCGCCTCCTGTTTGAGACAAGAATTGCCCACCTTCACCGTGAGCCTGCCTGCCATTTCAGTCATTTAGTTCTCTGCAGAGCACTGGAAGTAAGTCCCTGGGAGTTTCCCTGGTGTAAGCAGGATTTAAGGTCTTTCTGCTGATTTTAGAATCCTCAATGTTTTTTGCGGGTTTTAGGTTTCTACTCAAATGAACCCAGTTATGGTTCTGCTCCTTCTGCGTCCGAGCAAGGCCAGGGAGCAGGAGGCAGAGGGGAGCATGGCCAAGGGCTGCCCGGAGCTCAGCGACTGCAGTTCATGCAGAAAAAGAAGTAGCACAGTGGCAGTGCACAAGGTGTTCCTCGAGGGAGCGGGTGCTCCTAAGCTCTGATCCTGCAAACCTTGCTCAGGTGTGTGAATCGCTATCATTCCCCTTAGTTAACAGGGGTGGTGAAGGTCTCCTCCAGCACCTGAGCTGGAAGAGATTGCTGCTGGGCTGCTCCTGTGCCTGATTAGGGGAAGGGATATTAATGAGGCCCAGAGGGAGGTGAAGGAGGGCAGCTCTGGCTTGGGGGTGAGCAGTGGTGGTATTCCTGTGCTGGGTAAGAGGTTTTTTTTTGGAGGGCCTTTGTAAAGGGGAGCCTTGAGCTGCTGGGGTGGTGGTCCTGGGGAGCTGGAGAGATGGTGTGGCTTGGTCTCCTCACCTCCAGGCAAGGTAGGGAGATGCTGGGACACTGAAGCTGAGGATATCTCTGCAAGGATGGGTGGTGAAACAGCTGCTATGTCCATATAGCTGTAGGTTTCTACTCTGGTGGGCATGAAACCAACCTCCTGGGACCACTGCTGCTTAGGGCTCTGCGATGATACCACTGGCAACCAAACACCAAAATCCACTTTCAAAAGTCGGTAGGTCAGAAATGGCCAGAGCTATATACTGTCCTAAAGACAGGACAGAACCACGCTGTCTTAGTAACCACGTTGGTCAGCTGGTGACGGGTGGCCCTGGTCTAGATTTCATTCTAGTCCATAGAACAAAAAAATTCCCAGTATCTTTAGGGGAAGTAGAAGTGACCCTATGTTCTCTATGGGTCATTTAATAGTTCATGATTTACTGGTTTTCTTGCAGGATGGGCATCTCTACAGAAGCAGCCAAGGAGGTCTGGAGCAATTACTATACAGCAGGTAAGTGCATGAGGTGTTTCTGATCAGTCGCACTCCAGTGCTTGGTGATTTTTGGCCCGCAGTCAGCTTTACTTGAAGAAAATGGAAATAATGTTGGGAGGGAAGAGAAAGAGGGGAAACTAATTACTTCATGCAATGCACCTTTGGCTAGCTAAGGTGGCTGTTGGTGGGTGCTGATTTAGCAGAGGGAAGAAAAAGTCTGGTGGGCTGTTTGTTAAGATTTAAGGGCTGATACAACATAAAAGCTGGGTTTTGGGGGAAAAAGGGCTGAGGGCTGTGTTACCCTTGTCCCCAGAAGATATATGTATAGGCTCGTCAGCGTTGCTGCCCCTGGATTTTGGGGTTAATTGTGATTTTTGGTGTGTGATGTTTTGCCCTCCTTTTTTGTTTTTAATACATCTGCAGGTTTTCTTCAAGCCCAGCTTATGAAGCGGTATGATTTCCTCAGACCTTCACCTCTCTTTTCTGGAAAAATGAGCTTTTAGCTGCTTCCTGCAAGAAGGAGAACAGAAGATGTCATGGCTTAATGCTCCCAGTGCAAACAAAAAATGCAGTCTGGAATAGAGCCCTCCCTTTCATAGCCAACCCGCCCAGTCCCATGTGTCTGACCACCCAAGACAGGCAGCGCTGCATGCGCCGGGGCTGCCCATGGGGGTTTCCCTTTGTGCCGGCTGTTTATGGGATGGGGAGGGGGCTGGATGCAACCCCTGTGTGTGGTACCAGCAGGGCTGAGCCTGAGCTTGTCCTTGGGAGAAGCATTAGCTGCCAGCAAGAAGAAAACGGCCTCAAACGCCGCCGTGCCGCGATGCTGTTTGCTCCGTCAAACATCGGGGGTGACCCATCTCCTCCTCCTCAGGGCGGAAAGGCAACGCGCTCCTTGCCTGGCACAGTGGCACTCTCGAAGCAGGTGCTGCCGGTGACACAGCCAAATACTGCTGGCTGCAATGGCTCTGGGTTATGTTGCGTGCTTAAGCGTGAGCTTAAATCCCCTGATGGGAACTACAGCGTGGAATGACCGTGAGCTGCCCAGGCCTAGCCTGTTTTGGGGTGCAGCAGGGACAGTGCTGGCGATACCGAGGAAAGGGGGACGGAGGTAATGCAGTGATGGATGGCCCACTGAGGATGGCTTTGCACAAGGGAATTGCTCCCTCTTGAAGAATTGGTGTGACTTTGCACATTGGGACTGAAGGGTACCAGGACAACTGCTGCAAGATACTGCCTATGGTACCCGCTGCAGCACCTTCCCAGGCCATGGAGAGCCCCCCATCTCTTGTCCTCCCCTGTAGCTTAATGAACACTCTTGAAATCTCACTCTTCCTATGGAAAAGGTGTTATTCTCCACCTCTCCGACACTACAATGGCAGCCACAGTTTTACCTACTGATCTTTTTTCCTGGCAGATCCATCCTGCTCTCAGGTATATGGATAAATCTCTGCAGTGAAAAGCAAAATAAACCACCAGGCTGCACGAGCTCGGTGGCACGGAGGTGTCTCAGTGCTACCCTCAGCCACGTGGGGATGGATGTGAATGTTTGGAGAAGCACTGGAGCAACTGGGGTGGATTTTTGGCCCTAAGGTTAACTCCCCGTGAATGGGTTGATGGCCCATTGATGAAAAAGTTAAGGGGTTTTTTGCTGGCTGTGCCTGAAGCTACACAAAGCATTTGCAATTTGATGCATCACCGAAACAATTGGAAAACTCTGAACTTGTGCTGCTCCATGGAGTGTTTGATATGATGATCTCAATTACACTTAATTGTGGTTATCCTATTAATAACACCCTCTTTCTGTAGCGCACACATGTCTCTCCATGGGAAATGCTACTAATATAAGTTAAAACACCAATTACATGCGATGGAAAAGCAGCAATTAAATCTACTAAGCTTTGCCTAAATAATGATTTCATTTCCCTCCAATATTTTTAATGTTATAAAGGCTGTTTCTTAAAACAAAAGCAATTCTTTTATTTGTGTGATATCCTATTTATCCATGCAGGAATGCCTCCAGCCTGGGCGCTGGTGGAAAGCACTGTTGAGTTTGCAGGGGCTCTACAGAGAGCTGGTGGGGATGCGTGGCTGGGGCAGGAGAGCCCTGCCTTGTCATTATAAGTTAATTTTCTCCAGGGGTGTTTTTCTGGGGTGGAAATAGGGAGCTGGGCTTCTGCTTGGGTCGTGTGGGGGTTGGGGAAGGGGCTGGGAAAGCTCAGTGCTGTTTCACCAGGTGTCTGTGGGTTGTCAAAGGAGTAGTTTGAAGCACCTGGCCAAACCCAAATGATCTCATTCTGCCCAGGTGGGCTTGTGGCTGTGTAAAAGGTCTTCTGGCTGTGTGAGAGGTGGAAGGTGGAGAAAGAAGTGGCCTTCCTCCCAGGGAGGGAGACAAGCTGCAAAGAAGTTAACAGCGAGCCCAGCTCATGACCGTGACCCCGTTCAAGAATAAGGATAAGATCGAGGTAGTTTTTTAAATCTCGCCATATAGGCTGTTCAACAGTGGTGGAGAAGCTGTAGTGCAACCTGGTGTTTGGTGGTCTGGCTCGTGCCATTGGCACCTGCAAAGCTGGGGTCTCGGCCGGCGTGGGGCTGGGGGCCCTCGAGCCCTGCGGAGGAGGCCAGAGGTGGCCGGGCACCTTTGGTACGGCAGCACTGTGGCCGGGCTCGCGCCCAGGCCCGCTGCACCCGGCCGCTCCCCAGTGCCGCGTTCCCGTGCCTCGCTTTCCCCACGCGTGAGGGCTGGTGGGTGCGGGGGGCCGTAACCCCGGTGGTCCCCCCGGGCCGGGGGCGGGTGTAGACATGCCCACGCTTCCTCTGATTGTTCTTACCGCGGGGTGGGGGGACCCCCCCCCCAGACCCCCGTGGGCTGGGGAGAGCGGGCTCAGCATCTTCCCCCGCCAAAAGCACCTTTTCCCCCCCTCGGGGCGCTGCCGGCGGGCGCGGAGCCTCCCCCGCGCTTCCCCCGCGCCCGCGGAGCGCAGGGCGGGCGGCGCCGCGCAGGCTGCCGGCGGCGGGGGGGACGGACGGACGGACGGACGGACGGACGGCTGGCTGCCTGGCTGGCTCCTCGCCGGCTCCTCGCCGCACCGGCTGCAGAAGTTTCCCTCCGGGCTCCCGCTCGCGTCCAGGCCTGGGACCTTCTTAAAATATATATATATATTTATATTTTTTTTAAGTTATTATCGGTGCTTTCGGGCGGCGCCCGGGCGCGGCGAGCACCGGGCGGGCCCCGACGGGACGGGGCTGCGGGG
The DNA here is from genome assembly GCA_031468815.1 of Morus bassanus. Lineage (NCBI taxonomy): Eukaryota > Metazoa > Chordata > Aves > Suliformes > Sulidae > Morus > Morus bassanus. The sequence goes on from CM062582.1 coordinate 2,062,158, forward strand.
GATGCGCGGCGGCGGCGGCGGAGCGGCGCGGCCCGCCCCGGGCCTCGGCGGGCGCCCCCCGCGCCCCGCTGCCCGCGGGAGGCCGCCGGCCCCCGGGGCCCCCCTCCTCGCCCTCCCCGGGGCCCCCCTCCTCGCCCTCCCCGGGGCCCCCCTCGCCCGGCCCGGGGCCCCCCTCGCCGCCGCTCTCTGAGCCCTCCGCGGCCGGGGGTCCGGGGGGGTCCCGGGCCGGTCCCGGAGGCGGCCCGGCGGGACGGGGCCGTGCATGGCACGGGCACCCCCTTTCCCACCTTTTTTTTTTTTTTTTTTTTTTTAAACTCTGTCTTTCTCAGAGAAGCTCGCATCATTAGTCACTTTTTTTAATTTTTTTTTTTTTTTTTTTTTTTTTTAAAACATTTCAACTTCAAGACCGGGAGTTGCAGTTATTTCCCAGGACCGTGTCAGCGTGCGGCGCCGAGGCCATGCACTGAGGTAAGAGCGGGACCGGGGCTCTCGGGGAGAGTGGGTCGCGTCGCTTTTCTTCGTATTCTGACGCAATAACTACCTGTCACCCCCCTGCACAGGTACCTGTGGGGCAGACCCCCCCCCCCCCCGCCCCCGATACAAGCACAAAGCCGCAAAGTCCAGATTAGTTTTGAAAAAAAACAAGCAAACAAAAAAAAAAACCAAACCAAAGCCCCAAACCCGTATAACATCAAATGGAAATGCTTTTTTTTGTTGTTGGTTTTGGTTTTTGTTCTTGTTTGAGCTACTGAGGAAGTACCAACGTGAAGCTGAGCTGGGCAGTTACTACTGTGGGCCCACCTCTAATCACAGCCTGGGTTTATTTTCCACTGTATGTGTCAGATTTCAGTAGTTTATGCCCGGTTTACGCTCATGTGAACTGCTTAAGAACTGGGTCATTACTCACCCGGGCTGATTCAAAGAATGTTTGAGTCCAGGAGGGTATTTCTGTTGGCTTTAGTGAATGTTTTTTGGCTGGGAGGGTTCAGTCCTTACCGGTTTTAGGAGTCCCGGGGAAGCTGATGGGGCAACCTTGGTGAGAAAGTCTTAGTCATGTGTTTACAAAGCCTGGCTGGAGGGTTCCTGTTAGATGCCGTGTTCAGATCTCCACCTCTGTGGTTTTGTTTTACACTTTAACATTTATTAGATGAGATATTTTAAAATACAGGGATTAATAGTGATATAACCTCCCTGCTCCTCCCTCGCGTCTTATCGTAAGACGAGGTACGGAGGTACGACACTTTCCCCTGAGTGACGACAGCTCGTGGCAAAGCCAGCACCGGCCTCGGTTTTAAACTGGGCCGGGCTGCGGTGCAGCAGTCGTTGCACGGGGCTTAGCGGTCACGTTGGCTACAGGTCATTAAAACCTCAGTCTGTGATGGAGTGAGCTGGATCTAAACGTCCTGTAACTGTTTAAATCAAATATTTATGGAATGCTGCTCACTCCCGCCGTGATATCTTCACTGATTGGCTTTGGGGAAAATGAAAGTGCCAAATTTATGTCTGTTAAAGGAAGCTAACTTGTCCCGGTCCAGGTGGATGCTTTGCTGGAGCCCCCGCACAGAGGCATTCGGGCTGCCCCGCTCGTGTGCCGAGGGTGCCCGGCGCTGGCGGGACGGCTCCCGTGAGTGGCATTCCGTCCCTGATGGAACGGGTGACCGGACGGACTGGGAATGCCGAATTTCTGCTGTGCCATCTCATTTCCCTGCTGCTCTGTGAATGCTGTTTGCGCCCTCGTGCACAGCTGGAATTAATTAATTTGATTTCCACACATTCCTGTAAGGAGAACCGACCGTGTGGTCGTGTCGGGGCAGGAGATGTATGCTGTGCTGCTCGGGGTCCCTGTTACCCAGGGAGGTTACGTGACGAGAGCCGCTCGGCGCAAAACCTCGTGCCCTCCTGTGTCCCTGGCGGCCCAGGCGCCCGCTGCGGTGGCGACGCGGGGCAGGACGGGCGGCTGTGCGGCCTCAGGTGGGCTCTGTTGTTCAGAGGGGTTGCAGCGAGCTCGCTGCCGTGCTCTCCTCTTGCAAAAGAGGACCCGTTCCAGAGCCCGGGGGCTCGGCCGGCTGCTGGTGGGGCTCTCAAACCGGAGCTCCGGGCGGTGGCCATCGCTTGCGCAGGTGGGACGTGGGCCCTTTGGCACCGAGGAGCCGGTGGTCCGAGGGGAGAAGCTGCTCGTGGGAGGAGTAAGAAGAGCAGGTGCATTGCACGTATGTGTGCAAGCAAGGGAAGGGAAAGCACATCGTCTCCTTTGGGGGAGCCTCCTGATGAGTTAAGCTGGAAGCACTCGGGAGAGGTCTGCCTTGAGAAGATGAGCCTGGAAACTACAGTTCCTGATCCTGGGTGCTAAAAGTCATGGTGCAAGAGGTTGATTTTCTGGCCCTTTGCTCCGTTTTTGGTACGTCCCATACCTGTTGCAAACTTTATTTCTTTCCATCCTGGTTCCCCAAGCACTGGAGTCCACTGCCCTCTCCTGCTGCTGTTACTGCTCGTTTTCCTGAGCGGTAATTGCTCTCAGCCCTCTGTTCGGTGGTTTCTTATTCTTCTCAGCTTGCAGGCTCCTGTGAAACTTCCAGGTGAAGCGTGAGAATGGGTTTGCTTTTGGACTTACCTTATTAAGACCTCTCAAAAATAGTCTCGGGAATGCTGAGGATCTGAGGCCGGGCGCTGAAAACCACCCAGCTAATTACGGCAACCCGGTTATGCTTGGAGCAATTATTTCTGCCTGTATTTACCTGGCTCTTTGTTTGTGTCTTGTGATCTCAAAAGACTTCCCCAATTTTTGCAATAATACCAGCTGATTTAATAAAATTACTCTGCCTCGCTGAAAAAAAAAAACAACCCAAACCTGCCATAAATAACATGGTTAAAAAAAGAGGAGAGGTAGAAGGAGCAAACAGATGCAAAAGGAGCGCTGCTGCTGCTCAGCCGTCTGCGTGGCCGCTGCTGCCCTGGGACGGGCGGGTGCTGCTCCCACCCCGGCCGCCCCCGTGGACCAGGTTCCTGTCAGCACCACGAGCCAGGGATCTGAACACGTGTCTTGCCCAGTGGCCTCTTGCCAGCCGTGTTTCAGGGTATAAGCATTCCCCACTTTGCTTTTTGTGGGGCTTTTTTTTTATTTCAGGTTTGTTGTATTTGGCCTTCTTACATCAAACACGCAACAGCTGTCTGTGGAAAAGAGGTTATTTCTGTGCTCGGTGCTGACATTAGGATGCAACGGTAATTTTCCGTTAAATGACAGATTTATTGGAGTTTTCTTCATCTACACAATATGACCCGAAAACCTGAGTTAGAATTTGCCAGAAGGGGGCATTTTGCAAACATTGTAAAGGATTTCAGTAGCGCGGGAGGTGGGCAGGGTGAGCTCGGCTTGATAATTACGCAGGCCGTGATGCACATTTGGAAGCCACAGCCTCCTGGGGAAGAGTTCCCCCGTGCCTAAATGGTATAACAAAATTGTTGTGGACCGACACGGTAGAGAAGGAATTTTGGAGCGTTGCATGCAGAAGGCTGAGTGCAGCGAGATCGGCTGCAGCCTGCGGGGCACTGAGTGGTCGTTAAAATTAGAAATCACGGAGTGGCGTTGGATTTTGTTTTCAGTGAAGCCACTTAAAAATGCATTTACCAACTCTCTCCTGGTAAATGGCTTTTTTGCTGTAGGTTGAGCTCCGAGAGCTTCAGGCTGCTCTGCTGTTCTTGCACGTGGTTTTTCCACTCTTCCTCTCTGGAAAGAGGGCATCGCCCCATCTGGAGCCCATAGCTCTGTGTCTCCCTTCCTTTGAACACGTCGCTGAGTTGCGAGTTGCTCGTCCTGACCCGAGCCAGACACACACGGCCAGTAAAGCCAGTCCTTCACTGTGGAAACACCGAGGAGCTTTGCTGGGGCTCTGGGGTTGGTTTTCTTGCGTGGGGTGTGTGTTGGATTTGGGGTCCCACCCAGCATGCGCTCTCTGGCTGCACTGTCTCTGTCCTCATCCCAAACCCAGAGGTCCTCCTTGATCTTGGGATCAAGGCTTTGCTTTTTTTTTGCCTTTAAACATTTATCTGCTGTAGGTGCAGCTGACTCTTTGTAAGAGGCTGGCGGGGGGCAGTCCTGCCCTTCGGGGTGCTTGGCCGCAACCTCGGCTGGCGGGAGCTGCTACGAGGAGGTGCGACACCTCTCGTCCCCTCTTCACGGCCGGGGAGAACAAGACAGAGACGAGTTAGGTGAGCTGGTGGAAGAAATGGGGTGAAAAACTCTTGTTTCTGCTTTACCTGTCTCCTGTTCGACGTGCCAACTGCTGGGTGTATAGTTTTTCCGTGGAAGCTGGTTTTTTTTCTTGTTGTGTATCGGCGTACCTCTGGAGTAAAGGCCTCGAGAGCTGGGTCTCGAAACAGCCCGTACCAATGTGCTTTGCAACAATTTGCGCTATATACGTGCTAAATCCAGCAGTAGGGGACTAAATTTGGCCAGTCGTGTTAGTTCCGGGAGGTCTCCTGAAGCATCCCGAGTTGTTTGGGATTGCTGCTGAGCCAGGCTCAGGTGCCGTCACCTGTTCTCTGACCTTTTTCCTCTTGAAATAAATGCTGAGCTTTCTGCATGTCCACGGCAAGGGGCTTCCTGGGCTGGTGGGGAAGGGACTGCCGCGCAGTGTAAGGGCGGGTGCTGCTGGATGTAAAAGAAGATGCTTGTATTTCCCATATTTTACTGTGGATGCTTTTAGGGAAGTAGGTAACTTTAGGGCCAAAAACCCTTGTGGAAATGGTTTCTGCCCCTCTTTGAAAAAAGATGATAGAAAAAGCATGATGCCAACGTTTGATGACGAGTGTCACAAGTAGAGCTAGAGAGGTGGTAAGGATGAGACGTTAGAAAGATGTTGAGTGTGTGAGGGTGGTCCTCCGCCCATGTCGCGTGCTGAACGTTGCATCTCCCGCAGCTGAGAAGGGTCAGAGGTCCCTGGGCCGGGGGTGGGATGGCAGCAGAGCCCAGGAGCGCGACGGTTGCAGCTTCAGGCCCGTAGCTCTCGCGTCGCACTGTCAGGTAGAAAGGCAAAAAGCTCTTGAGCTTGGAGCAGGGCGCTGGTGGTATCTGTGTTGAGGACACCAGTTTAGTCCTTTCCTGCTTCACTAATAATTCTCCCCATCTCTCCTCAAATCCTCGAGCCCAGCAGAGCTGTGGAATACCCAGTTCCTGTTTTGCTGTAGGAGTTTTTCGCTTGCTTTTCTTTGTGTTTGGGATTGCAATCCGTTTTGATCCCTCATTCTTGGTAGAAGCTCTAACAGATCAACACCGGAGCATTTTGAATGCAATTGCTACCTCTCGGTGTCTGATGCAGTGCCAACGGTTGCTCTTTTCTCGCCGGGACCTGTGCCGTCTGTGGACCAGTTGCCTTACTGTGAGAGATGCAGGGGGCCAGCCCCGCTCCCGAGCTTCCCGCACCACGAGAGCGGTGATGTTGTTCAGGTTTACCCCAGCCGAGCTGAGGCTGAAGCCTTTCAAATCACAGCCTGCTCCGACGTGATGTTTTCACAAGGGCTGTGCAGGGTAGTGAAATATCCGTGAGAGAAAGCCGCGTCCAGATGTTGCAAAAGGCTTGGTTGGATAATTAATTATCCACAGCCATTCCCAGGCTGGATGGCTTCTGTTTCAAGCCACTGGTGTGGTTTTGCCTGCTTCCCGGCCTGGACTTCGTTGTGGTGCTTTGCTTGTTGCAAAAACAGTGTCCCTGGGAGCCTCGAGGAGTTGCCCCAGTGCACTGAAAAGCGGCTTTTCTCGTGGCAGCGCTTTCCCATGGTATTTTCTCCCGGGAGCTGGCGCGCGCTGCCACACAGGAAATTCTGGTTGCACCATTATTGCAGAGCCTATTGTTTGGGGCAAGAGCAGGAGTCGGTCTTGCTCACATCCTAAAATGTCTAGCTGCATTAAAAGGATGTTGCAGAGTATCCAGGGCTACCGGTGGAGCGGCAAAGCTCAAAGCTGGTTTTGCGCAGAGTTCACGCTTAGCCTAGATCCCCGCGTTTCTGCTCCAACGTGCCACTCGGGTTTTTCACAGGAATCCTCAGAGTTAAGGAAAACATGGAGTGAAGCCGGAGTCAGATCGCAGTTCGCAGCTTCTTGCTGCCCAGCCCGCTCCTGCTTGCGGGTGATGTGTAGCAGATACGTCAAGTGATGTGGGGGATACAGAAAGCCATCAAAACCCTGCCTTTGAGATGCCAAAAAAATGTGGCCTGGGTCGCACAGGGGTACGTACATAGGCAGGTACAGCACGTGGCAGGCTCTGTTTTCATCTGCCACAGTCTCGTGGCGTGACCGAGGACGCCTGTTAACCTGCCTGTGCCTCAGTTTCTTATCTGAGCGCTGGAGCGAATGCTGCGCTGCCTGTGTTTGCTTTCACTTTGCTTTTTTTTTCCTTAACTAATCTTTGTGGCTTAGATGGTTGGCAGCGATAGCCCGTATTTCCCAGGCTGTGCTATCCAAGTTGCAAAACACCATTCCTCACCCGTGCAAACCACAGGTCCTCTTGTGCAGGGCTGTGTGTAATATTTTGGCTACAACTTGCCCAAAGCTTTGCTGTCCAAATTGCGCTCCCCCTCACTGCGGGGACTGTTGCTCACCCCTCAAGTTGCCTGCCCAGGCTCTCGGCTCCCCCTCGCTGGGTTTTTCATTTGCTTTTGGCTGCCATCCCGAAAGAGGGAAAACACCAAACCGAGGCAGGTGTAAAGAGTAAAGCCGCATGCGTGACATTCCTCCGCTGCTGTGCGCCGGGGCAGAATTAAGCGTGGAAGTTCCCAGGGCTTTTGCAAACTCTGCCTCCCAAGAACTGAGATTTGCTGCCCCAAAAAAGGCCCGGAGAGCCTGCGCAGGCAGCCAGCCCCTCTGCGCACAGGCTGCACCGAGCTGCCAGCAACCTGCCCTGCGCTGGGAGGGAATTTGCTGCTGGAGGCTTGTCCTGGTCCAGGTGCCGTGCTTCAGTGTGCATAGGTGAGGAGGAGAGCCCTCTTGGATCTAGCGCCGGCCGGTGAGGGTGTCATCGCCCAGCTGGTGAGGCAGCAGGAGATGCACACTGGCTCCTTCGCTGCTGCAGCAAGCTGCTGGGATCTTCACTTCAACAGACGCCGGCTTCAGTTTGAGGGCTCTGCTGGATTTGTGGACGCAGGGTGGCTGACGCCGCTGTGCGCTGGCACGAGAAAGCGAACCAAAAGGCTTCTCTGATGCTACGGTGACAAGCGGAGCAAAGCGTGTGCCTGGCAGAGGGATGGGGAGCCTGGCGGTAGCGGTCCTGTGTCCCTCATCTGAACAAGCCACACTGGGAGCGGTTGTAGCTCGTTTGCTCTTGCTGCTCCGCTTACGCCGGGCTGGCGCGGGGTAGCAGCTGATGCCATCCCGCTGAAACTGGGTTGACATTGTCTGCCAGAGGCCTCCCGCACACTCAGAGACTTGTTTGAGAGATCTACTAATCAGTTTAAAACTGCCCCGTTTCACTCGCGGATATGAAAAATGCCTATTGTGTGTAAAAACAATGCCACCGATGTGAGCGTCTGCCCTCAGCGCTGGAATTGTTTCACTGAAGTGGTATGAAGTCGCATGTCTAGCCAGAGCGGAGCAGTTGCAGAGCCTCCAGACTCTCAGCTTTGGCCAAGCGGTTGGTGTTGGGCTTCCCCACGGCACCACGGCAGTGCCTGGCCTCCTCTGCCCACGCTGGTGTAGAGGATGCTGTCAGCTGGGCGGCTGGAGGGTGGCACCAGGGTCCTGCCTGAGCTCGGGCAGTGCAGCGGAGAGCGAGGAGGAGGAGGAAGAGAGCGTCCACTGGGTTTCTGAGCAGCGCAAGGAGTCGGGTTTGCACTGGAAGGGCGCTTCCTGGCAAGCAAAGGCACCAGCCCCAGAGCCTGTTACCATCTTCCCATCCCTCCCTTCTGCCATAGGGAGTTTGACAGTGTTCCCGGGTGCAGAGCACATCCTAAACTTCTGCTCCACTCTCTGATTTCCACACCCTAGACCAGGGCTGGAAAAGACACCGGCAGCAGCGAGAGCAGGCAAGCAACACACACCATGTCCCTCGGAGAACCTCTGCGATCGCGCTCGTAGCGTCCGCTTATAGATGACAGGGAAAGCCAGGAGAAGAAGTAGGGCTCAAGGTGGTGTCCTGTAAGCGTTTTCACGCCGTGCTGTGTGCGGCTCCGTGGGGTGGGCAATGCCGGCAGGCTGAGCTCGGCCGGGGCGGGTGCACGGGAGCCCACCCCAGCCCGGGGGAGGCTGGCTGCCTGTGTTTTCCAGTGAGATTTTATACAACAGCGACCAGTGAGTTTACTTTATATGGTGTAAGTCCTGCCAAAACAATTTCTTCCTGTTATTGCTCCTCCAGTCTTAGCGGAGCGATAAGAGCCTTTTGCAGGGACCTGGTTTCTCCCAGGGGCTCTCCTGCTCCAAGCCGGGAGCTTTGAGCAGCAATTCCCAGGGCAACTTTCCACAGTCCTTTAGCTAAAATTAGAAGTTACATTTAGTTAAATGATAAAAGGAACATCTGAGTATAGTCTGTGTAGGGTCTCTCTGCAACCAAATGGATCGGGTTCATTTTAGGCTGTGTTTCCCATGAATTATCTCTTCAGTTACAAAGGAGGTGGTTCTAGGATGGCAAAAACCTTGGCCTTGAAGACAGGCGCCGTGTTAAGATATATTGAAGTGGAAGCTGAGGCAATGTGGGGCTTTGCATGGACCTGGACTGGAGCTGGGAGAGCGTCGCAAGGCTCATCACTTCCCCAGCTTGGACCTGGTGGCTTCAGCTGACGTTTCGTGTTGCCTCACCGTTTTATTCCCTGACGCTGAGTGGGATCCAGCGGTGCCCTGCTCTCAGGGCTGCTGCACGCTGCAACGACAGTGGTAGCTTTTACTTCTGATCGGAGGGCTACATGGATACCTCGTGCTCCCCGGAAAGTAAAGTACCTTCCTTTTCCCACCTAATTCTGGCAGAATTAGGAAAATGGCATGGAGTTCCAATAGCTGGAAAGCTCTACAGGCTGAGGGAGCGATTTGCATGGAAAGCTTTCTCAGCTTCATAGCAAGGAAACACCCTTGCTACAGAAATGCTGCTGTATGTGGGTTTCCACTCCTGCAATGGAACATTTTTAAGGCCAAACCTTAAATATTCCAATGGGAATGAAGATGGATCTTAAAACCCCTCTGCTTGGTTTTTAATCCCTTTTGAGTGAACGAACTGAAGCTAAAGCAGACCCACGAGAAGGTTTGCTGGATTCCAGCACAGCCTGTGGCAGGCGATGCGGGATCAGCTGCAATTACTTACGATAAAGAAATCATTTCAGGATTCCTGATTGCAAACACTCCGCTGGAGCTGGGAGGGCTCTCGCCACCCCTTAACAATTTGACTGAATCAAATAGGCTCCACTGCCGTTCCTAAGTGTGGGCTGCTGAGAGGAAGGAAAAACAGGAAAAAAGTCAAGTTAGTCGCTAGGGTGAGGCGATGCCCTTCTGAATAAGGGCGGCAGGGCAGTCCTGCGGCACTGCAGGTTGTCACCTCACCTACGGAGAGCAAGGTTTGGGGTGGATGTGTGCCTGGAATGGCATCTCTGGTGCAGTTACCCTGCAATGTGGCTGCAAGGAGAGCAAAAAGGCGGTGCTGCAAACCACCCTGCGTCTGGGGCTTGTGTCAGAAGCATTTGGTTGCAGAGCAACTTTGCTGTCTAATTACGGTGCACGACGATGACGTTACCAGCCTCCTGCTCTCTTCCCATCGCCTCGTTAGCCCAGCCGCAACTTCTCTTGTGAGTGATGCTTCATGCCCAGCAGTGCTCACATCATGCAGAGCGCTTCCTGCTGCCAGCAGCAAAGGCAGCGTGTTGGGGAGGCGAGAGAAAAGGGGGCCACAAAAGCCTGATGTAAATGAGCAAACATCTGAGCATGCGGGTTGATTTGCAAGCAGGAAGGGAGCTGAATTCCTCAGCTAGGCTACCCAGCGGGACCTTCTGCCCAGGTGTAATGCTGTGAGCTGTGTGAAGTAAGTTGGTGCTTGCAAACAGGGATCCTGCAGAGGGGATCTGCTGGAGCAATAGCTAGATCTTTGCTTCTGACTCTTCAGTGTTTGATGTTTTCTCACTCTGGGGTACTACAGCAGTGCCTGTAATAACCCCCAAGGGCAGGCATTGCCTTTCTGGCCTCTCTCTGGTCTATAACCGGTCCCTGTGACTTCTTGCTGTTGAAAGTTAAAGCCAAGCATTTTAATAAACTTTTATGAAGATAATGAGTTGCATTAGGTAGAAATATTTGTATAAAAGGGAAGCAGGTAAATGCATTTCAGGGCATAAGCCAACCCGTGTTTGACACAGCTAGAAGCAATTTTCTCCAAGGCACAGGTTATTCCATAATTTCTCATTAATGAAGTTTTTGCCTTCTTCCTGTGAAGCGTTTGCCCTTATCCAGAGCATAGGAGGAAACAGTGGGTCATATGGAAATCTTGCGTGATCCAGGCTGGCGTGTTTGTACTCCTTAACGCTCCTCTGATTGTCATCAGTGGGTTTTGTACCCATAAAGAATTAGGGCAATGCCACGTAAACTGTCTGTATTAAATATAGGGAATCTGTTCATATGGTTTCAGGCTTGAACGTTCTGAATGATAATTATAATCTTTCCAGGTACCTTGCTTTGATTCCTGGAAAGTTTCACCTTTTTGTACAGCTAGAATAGAAAGAACAAAGAAGTTGTTCAGGGGGAAGAGCTTTACTGCAGGATGCTGGGGGACAGCTCCATCGATCCGTGCAGTGCTATAGCCAGGGCACACGGACGACATTGCTAGGTACTCCTTGGGGCACTGTTCAGAAAAGCAAAAACATTGCCTGTCTTCCTTCAAACACGCTCACAAAAGGAGGTGCAACTTTTGCTGGGGGCAGGAAGGAGTGACTGATTTAGGTATAAAGTTGTCTTTGGAGACTAGGTCTGTCTGAATACTGGTGTTGGAGAAAGCCCTCTGTGCTGCATTTTCCCAGTTCTTCATATACCCTCTGCTGCATGAGGATAAATACATTGCAAGAATGAATGTTGAGATCCCTAATTCGAGTTTAGTTTAGGCACCTAAACGTGTGTTTGAGCATGTAAGTGGGAAATGTGATTTTTACGCTTAAGGTGCGGCTCTCCTCCGTGGCAGTTGCGACACGGCCGTGCAGGGGCTGTGGTTAGGGGTGTCTGCGAGAAGGACGGGCTGTGAGCATTTCCTGAGCAGGCAGGAGGGTTTCTAGAGAAGTAGCAATCTGGGACGAGTTCATCTGCAGAGTCCAGCCAAGTACTGTTTGGAGCCCTGTGTTAATCTGCTCTTTCTTTCTGCTGGTGGTAACAAGCTGGGGTTCAGCCTCATGCGGCTTAAATTGTGATTTCTAGCTGTGAGGGTAAGGGGAGACGACGTTTTGAGCTGGATAAACGACAGCCAGATTTGGCCTGGAAGCTATGGAGCCACATTGCTGTACTGATGGGTCAGAACTTCATATTCAGCATATAATCCAGCTTCCAAATTAATTGCTTAATTCATTTATCTCTTCCTTTGCCCCTTCTCTGCTATTGCCTCCAACTGCCATTGAGGCTGGGGAAGCAGGGAGTCAGAGGAGGTATGGCTTGGGAGAAAAGTTCAACGCAGTCTTCTTTCGGGGTTGAAAACAAACTGAACATGGGCGTATGCCTTTGACGTGAGGATCAAAAAGATTGGGTTTCATTAGGTACGCGGGCGCTTCCCTTGCTGCCTCGTTCCTGACTTCCCTGGACCTGTTTTCGTCACCTGCGCGGGGCTGCGGGGCAGAGCGGCTGCTGCCCGACATGCGTTTCTGTATCCGTGCCCTCAGCCAACGCTGTCGGGACGGAAGCATCCGCCTGCCTGTGTGCCGGGGGTAGCTCTTTGCAACCCACCTCAATTGCCACATCTTTCAGGGACATTATTTTTGCCACACTGACTGCGTCGGGTTTCTTGATTTTCTTGCTGTGACTAGTTGTGAAATGGCAGCTGTTCTGCTAATGCCGGTGGTGGCTTCCCTGCCATCTGCTGGGATCCTCGCTCTCGTTTGCACACTGCTATGGGGAGGAGGGAGCATGTATTTAAAGGTGGACAAGAAAAAGCCCAAGGGCAATTAAAGTCAATGGAAGAACCCTCTGGCTTCTGTGGGAATTGAGTTTTGCGCAGGTTTTCTGCTGGACAAGCCCATATCCTTAAACACTTTTTCTTAAGCACTTCTTTTGTCTCCTCTGAAGGAGGAAGAGGTCACTTTTTCCATGCCACTGACGTGAACGGTGAATCACAACTGTTGTGGGAAGGTGCTGTTACTGGGACCAGTAACCTGTCAGAATATTTGCCATCTTCATCCTGATGTCCTCAGGCGTTTTGCAGCCCATGTGCCAAATGGTTGGGTATGACCACAGTTCAGAATGCTCTTTTGATGCTTCTCAAGTGGGATGGACAGGCAGGATTGACTCCTTAAAGAATTTTTATTTCAAGGGACTAATATAGCCTATGTATGGGAGAGCCCGTTCATTTTACTACAGGAAGGAAACGTGTCAGCACGTAGCAAAGATCCAGCATACCGCCTGTAAGCCAAGGTGATTTTGCCTTGATTCTGAGTGCTAGTTGTAGCCAAATAAAAGACAGAACGCTGGAATAACATCCGGAAAACTCGGCAGATTTTGCAAACCCTGGCAGCGCCGGTGAGCTGGAGCCAGGGCAGGCCCTGCCCTGCCTGTGCGGGCAGGTCGAGCGCCAGCGTGGGAGTTCCTGTAACTCTTGCACCAGATGAGCAGGGTTTGAACCTAATCATGGAGAAGGCACGAGCTAGCGCGACTCGACTCCCTGTGGCCTGGTCCTGTGCCTCCAACAGGGTGCATGTCCTTGCAGAAACGTATATCCTTGTCTTTTCCAAGGTGTGCTGTTGTATTTGCAGTCTGATGCCTGGCTTGCCTGTGGCCTGCTGTGGTGAAGGTCCAGAGCCTTCCAGAGCGGTGGCAGGGGTATCACTGCTGCTCAGTGTTAGCTAAGCATTTAACGTATAAAGAATTTTGGTTTGTGTGACATGAGCTGGCAAATAGCGTGTTGGTTTTTTGCATGGTAGCTATGTTTGCATATCCATGCGGTGCAATTTCCTGCAAAAAAGAGATGTTGCCTGCATGTGTTCCCAAACCCTTTGTGCTTTTAAAGCACAGTTGAAGATGTAAGTGCACTGGGCTCATCCTTGGAGATGGGGAGACGCACCTTCAGAGGGGATGCGACGGCCACTTTCAGGGTGATTCGTCCTGTCCTTTCCTGCTTACGGTTTTTGTTTAGTCCCTTGCCACCTGTAGCAATAAATTCACTTGCTGTTGAAAAGGAGTTATTGGAGAGACTTAACAGAATATAGAAAAGGATGAAATAAAAAGATGCCTAACGCTTGGAACAAAATCCCCAGCTCCTTGTAAAAAAGATTTGGGCTTTGTTCCATAAATGGTGATAAAGGGAGCCTTTAGCTGCCTCTGCTCAGCTGGGTTTTTAAGCCTAAAAAAGGATACCTTGTGGAGGGCAGCGTGGGATTGCAGAGGAGACACGACCGCGTGGCCACCTGTGTGTGCACAGCCCCATCCCGGCGGCTGGGGTGCACGGCGGGGGCACAGCCAGAAGATGAAAAAGCTCATCGGTAATGATGCTAATTGAATCTGATGTTGCTTCCCTATGTTCAGAGCTGGCTGCTGCCACCGTCGCCCGGCGGAGTGTGACTGGCTGGAGCGGGGCCCCGGTGCGTGAGGAATGTGAGCTGACAGCCCCTTTTGCAGGGAAAAGCCATGTCGGTGAGACCGTGCAGCGGTCCAGACAGGATGTGCTCGCGGTGCCTGCTTAAAAGCTGCTTGTTTGGTTTAGTATCCATATCGGGTCGGCAGGGCAGGCTTGTACGGACGAACTAAGGTTTTGAAGTCTTGGGTTATAAGATGTGCACGTGGGGATGAGCTCTGGCTGAGCTGGACTGCACGAATGCAGGATAACACCTACAGCAACGGCAGCAGTGCCACCAAAACTGGGCTCCAGACATCATCCACCCACCGATAATTCCTGCAAAGCAACCACTGGGTGCGCAACCCTGTGGTCACGGGCAACGTGTAATGGCTCTGGATGCAAATAAGGATTATTTTTCGTTGTTGCTATTGAGGGGGGAAGGCAGGAGAAAGGTGCCTGTGTGTCTAGGAGGCACCTTGTGACTTTTGGGCGTGGGGTGGGCATGACTGGATTTGATGATATGCCTACCTTGTGAGGGAAAAGTAAGGCACAGGTGGGTGTCAGACCCCTAAAACCTCAGTGCCTCTCTGGGGCGAAAAGCCCCAGCCAGTGAGCAGGCTGGGCACCCAGCAGCCATGACGCTTCTCTAGAAACACAAGATTAGGTTTTTCACATGTCTAAAAGCAATTTTGGGCAAGGCCACCTGCCTCCCCAAGTCGGATATCCCGGAGCGCGACAGTGGCTGAATGCCCAGCAGGTGTCATTGGCCTGTTTGGAACATCAAGCCTCCAAATACCCAGAAATTGGGTTGATTTTACTCCAAAGCAGTGCAGAAGACTCCTAAAGCAGTCGTTCGCTGTTGAAGGCAAAGACACTTGTACACCTGATACACTGGGCTCCAATCTGGGAATTGCCACCAATTTCAGAGCACGGTAAGGCTATACCTCACCTTTTAGTCAAAAGGCTTTGCTTGATGAATTAGGTTTCCTATAATGTGGTGCTTGGGGAATTGAGAGCGAACCAGCAACCAGCCGTTCAGTCCTATGCTGCTGTGTTTGTATTTAAAGGAGGTGTTGGTCGTTCTGGTTTGCTGTGCTATAAAGCAAGACTGTATGGCAAGGATTGTTCTTAGCAGCCTGTTTATGAGAGCTGGGAGCAGCCCTCCAGCCTGCGTCCATTGCCTTTCCACTTCCCTCCTTTGACACCACGATGCGTTTGGCCTGTTTGATGGAGAAACCTGAAGGAAGTGATGGTTCCTGTTCAAACTGCTATATGGAAAAAGGGCATGGGGGAAAGAAGTACAGGGGAAATCCTACCCATATAGCTGCCTAAAAAGAATAGGTCACTTAATATCTGGAGATAGAAATAGGGCTTAGAGGGAGGCAGTTAACTTATGTGTGAGATGCCCTTTGACATAGCCAGGGCAGTGTAAGGGAGTTGCTGAGTAATGTGCTGAAATAATTCTTGGAAATGTTTGAGCAGAACTGGTTTTGCTGCATGTGCTCCCAGTTTTTGCATGTGAATTTGGGGCCATCGCTGGCACTCAGCTCTTTGTTTCTCATCCTGAGCCGAATGGGCTGAACATACATTAACACAGAAACACAGATTGCAAGGTCTGTAACTATGGCAATATATCTACAAATGTGACCCTCCACACCTAATTTCAATATTGGCATCGGTGAGCTGCTTTGTAAGATGGCACTTATTTTTTCTAGTAGTAATTCCATGTCAAAGAGGAAATATAAATAAACTCCCCAAACAAAAGAAGCAAGGAAAAAATAATTCTTTCAAACATTTGAGCAGGAACAATAGGGTAGGATATGCACTCTCTGGGGAGAGCTAATGGCTGAAACCGATAGGAGCACAGTGCCTGCCCTACTCGGCTTTGTAACTAGCACAAACTTTGCTAAACCAAAGATTATTTATAGCAAATGTTATGGCAGAAGCATGTGTGACCTGTAGGCTCTCTGCTAGGGGAAGAGCTTTCCTGTACTGTCTCTGGGATACAATAGACAATTATTTAGACACTATCTTTGTCTCAAGATATAAACAATTAAATGCTGGCTACTGGTTTCTGTTCTTACGTTCAGACTACGGGCAGCCATGCTTCTTTGCTTCAGGATTTTTAGAGAAGGAAAGGATTTTTATGGAGTTGATTGTGGAGAAATGTCATAGCTGTAAATTTCCTGAGGCATCTCTACTAAATTGACTAATTGGGAATGCAAAGTAATGTCACAAGCATCGTGAAGTCGTTGCCTTCCAGCATCCTCACGAAAGATGGCACCCAGTGGCTTGATGTTGTTCAGCTGACATTAATGGGGTGTGTATGGGCGTAGATCCCTGAATCTGCCTGTACTGTTGTGTTTCAGCTCATCGCTGTGGTATTAGAGTACCTACATCTGCAGCTGGATAGTAATTAAATGTTCTTATATATAATTACTTTCAACAGACTACTGAAGAGCTTAAATAATCTACATGTAACGGCAGATATTTCTATATTATAATGACAAGAGTCGGTGCCGAATACCTGCAAAGATTGGGAAAACAGCTGTTGTTTCTGGAAGATGACTACTTTTTCAGGCTCCCTCATTTTACTGGCAGTCCCTGTGCATCCTGGGTGTCAATAGCAAAAGTATCCTTTTGGATCTATTCAGTACTCACCTTAGTTTTATTTTCTGCATAGCAAAAGAATTTAGAATTGCAAAAAAGGGCTTATGAAAATGTGAAGGAGTGTGCAAGGGATAATGCCACCACAAACACAATGCGGGTTAAATGGCAAAGGGTGTATTCTCATCTGCAATTCATGGGTCACCTGTGCGAGTCTGGAGAAGCGTTTAGCAACAGGTATAATGCCAAAGCCTTCTGGGCTCTGTGCAGAGCCTTGCTCTGAAATTCAGCTTCAGTAGGATCTAATCTGTTACATCTTCATCTTTTGATTCCAATTAACATGGGCTTCTATAACTGTGTTTTGTTCTCGAGTTTCTCCTGCTCAGCTTTGCATGAGGGGTTAGATGATGGCTCTCTCCTGTTCTCTGTGCAGGCACTGCAGATCTAAAGCCGTTGCTGGGTTGGTGGGAGGTTTCAGGGCTCTGCATGATGCAGAGCCAAGTGCTGGTACCCCAGTAAGCTGCCTGGCACCCCTCTGCACTGTCACACCGTTTCATCAGGCCCACCAAGCCCCGAGTGTGGAGCTGCTCACGTTTGCAGTGAGCTGGTCCCTCCCTGGCAGCACCAGCACAAGTCCAGTTTATCTGACAGATGCAGTTGAGCAACTCTGTCTCTCCCTCGGCCACAAGCAAAATGAGTCTCCTGCTCTAATTTCATTGTGTTTAGCCATCGCACAAACTCTAAAGCTCCCTGAAATGGGAAGGAAGTAATGTTTAAATTATACATAAGTGAACTGATTTACTCAAACCAAAGTTTTGAGTTCCGTCCTTATGAACACAGAGATGGAGCTATCTGTCTGTGCATCCATCTGTCTGCCTGGTGAATATTGAATTAAGAGAAACACAAACGCAGTTGCAGTACTGAAAAAGCTTTGGCTCAAACCAGTGAAAACCGTGCAGGGCAGATGCATGCTGCCACAGGGAAAGCAATGTGTTTGCCTAGTGTTGACTTGTCTGGTAGGCTGCCCTCAGTGATGGAGTGAGACCATTGCTGCAGATTCCCTTCTGCCACTGAAAACCTAGTGTTTCGGTAAGGTCTGTCCACTCCCGACTGGAAAGGGATTCAAACTGCTCTCCTGTCTGCCTTCTGCTCCTAATGAGGGGGTTTAACTTCCTGTGTAACGTATTTTGCAGAGCATGTAAAATGCTGGTTAAATTCTATGGTCGCTTCCTATGGGCACTTGCTCAGTGCTCCTTAGGGAGCTCAGCACCGGAAAGCTGTAACTGTGCTTGCTAATGGCCTGGAGATCCCTTTTGCAGATGTTTCACCCAGGTCTCTTCTCCATGCTCCTTCCACCTCTCTATAAAAAAATTAATATGCAAGCTGCAGTACTGCCATGCCTGGCCGAAGCTCAGCAGCAAACTGTCCTTCTGGTCCCGTGAACACAAGATGCTGAATTTTTGTAGGGGCTGCAGCATTTCGTGATGTGGGAGGCTGTGAGCTGGGGATCTGCCGGCAGGGATCTGCTGGGCGGGCAGGGGCTCGAGCGTGGCTGGCTCCTGCCTGCATCATCTGGGAGTGCACTGTGAAAGCGTGAATGTGGCTTTGCAGTTGGTCCGGAGCAGCACCGAGAGAGGCTGAAACGTCTGTGGAGACATAAACAGAAAGGGGGAGAAGTCACGATTCTCTCCCTATTTATTTGACCTAAATACACTGAAGTAACTGTACCCTCATGAAAGAGATAATTTCCTGACTCTGGAGAGCTTAACATCTGTTTCCTCCCATTTTTTTTTGGTGGTAGAACATGGTAACGGAAGAACTGGCGGGGTTTTCTTTCCTCTTTTTCTTTTGTATAGCAAGAGGCGCTGCATGCTTGGGCTAAATACACTCTCCGAGAGCAGACAGGTTTCTCTCAAGGGTTATATGATCATTTGTTCTCTATTTTCTCTCCTTCCTGCCTCCCCCCGCCCCTCCTGGAGAGGAGCGGATACACCGAAGCCCAGGCAGGACTTCCGTAGCTCAGCCATGCCTTCTGGCAGGCTGCGCCGCGTGCCCTCTCCCCATCACCCCCCTTTGCCGAAAAACAATGGCCAAAGGCTCCTTCTTGTTTGTTGTTTTGTATCCCGCAGAGGAAGAGCCGAGTGGAAGATCGTGTCCCTGGGGGCCCTCGGTGCATTCCAGCTCTGGCTGCCGCCTTGGAAGGCTGCCGGCACCTTTGCTGTGCCGTCCTCAGGCCTTTAGCACAAATCGGCAGCACTGTGCGATGCTGGGGGTGGCCAATGGGTTCTGAAGCAAATTTAGTGCTGCTGAAAGGCGAGAGAGGGGGATGGAGAGCCTCGGAGGGGTGTCTTGAGTCATTGTTCCACAGCAAGAGCAGATCCTGTCCTTTGAACATCCAGCGCAGCACAGGTAGTCACGGTGCCAAGAGGAGCTGGGCTTTTGTACCAACTATTTCTGACGTGGCTTGAACCTCCTTATATGCTGCTAGTATCTCCTTCACAGCTGGGGTGTAGTGAGCCTCGGACCCTCTATACCCCTGGCTGCAAGACCCTAGAGATCGACCTTGGGTCTCTCCAAGTGCTTTCTGCCAGAGACTCTGCAGTGGAGAGCACATTTCTCACATGTGATCCTGTCTGGACTGGCCCAAGGGCTACTGCACCACCCGTTTCCTCTTTGATCTCTTCGAAGGCTTGGTGCTCCTCAGGGCCCTGGTCAAAATAGTTCTTCTTTTGGGTCACTTGATAGAGGGGATTTACAAGTTGACTGTAACCTGGATTATGCATTTTGCAGGGCCTCTCTGCCCTTGATAGTGTCAACAGCTCCTCCCAATTTTGTGTCATCAGCAAACTTAATTAGTATTCCTTCCAATCCTGCATCCAAAGTAATTTATGAAGGTATTAAAGAGTACTGGCCCCAAGATGGATCCCTGTGGAACCCCGCTAGTGACTGGCCACCAGCCCGATGTGACCCCATTTACTATAACCCTTTGAGCCCAACCCCTCAGCCCATTGCTCACCCACTGCATTACGTGTTTATCCAGCTGTGTGCTGGACATGTTGTCCAGGAGGATACTGTGAGAGACAGTATCGAAAGCTTTACTGAAATCCAAAAAGATCACATCGCCTGGCTTCCCTTGGTCAACTAGGTGGGTAGCCTTGTCATAGAAAGAAATTAAGCTTGTTAAGCATGGCTTTCCCCTTGTGAACCCGTGCTGGCTGGGACCAATGATTGCGTTCTCTTTCAGGTGTTTTTCAGTTACTCCCAGAATAATCTTCTCCATAATTTTGCCAGGCACAGGAGTGAGACTGATGGGCCTATAGTTACTGGGGTCAACCCTGTTGCCCTTCTTGAAGGTTGGGACAACATTTACCAGCTTCCAGCCAACCGGGACCTCTCCAGCTTCCCAAGCGCATTGAAAAATCATTGAGAGAGGTCTTGCTATGGCATCAGCCAACTCTTTAAGTACCCTCAGATGAATTCCATCAGGCCCCATTGACTTAGAGGGATCTAGTTGGAGCAGCAAGTCCTTGCACAAGTTTGGGGTTGATTGGGAGTTTATCATTCCCACAGTCATGGTTCTCTAGCCCAGGGCTCTGTGGGTCCCTGAGCCCACCATCGGTGTTGAAGACCGAGGTGAAGAAAGCATTAAACATCTCTGCTTTGTCTATGCCCCTGCTTGTGAGGTGACCATGCTCATCAAGTAACGGGCCAATGTTATTTCTGGCCTGCCTTTTGCCATTAATGTGTTTAAAAAAGCCCTTCTTGTTGTCCCTCACAGTACTGGCCAGCTTCAACTCTAATTGAGCTTTGGCCGCACGTATTTCCTCCCTGCAGTGGCAAACAGCATCCCTATAGTCCTCCCATGTCACCTGACCTTGTTCCACTGGCCATATACTTTCTTTTTTCTCCTTATTTCTAGAAGATGATCCCTGGTCAGCCAAGTCGGCCTTCTGCCTCGCCTGCTTGACTTCCTACATTTTAGAATTGCCTGCTCCTGTGCTCTTAGAAGGTGGTGCTTAAAAAGTGACCAGCACTGATGGACCCCAGCACCTTCAAAAGCTTTTCCCCAGGGGACCTTACTAAGCAGTTCCCTGAGCAACCTGAAGTCTGCTCTCCTCATACCCAGAGTTGAGGTCTTGCTGGCAGTTTTCCTCCTATCATCGTAGATTTTAAACTTGACTGCTTCATGGTTTCTGTGGCCAAGGCGGCCACTGGTCTCCACGAGGCCCTCTGTTAATAAGCAACAAATTGAGGAAGGCACCTTTCCTGGTCAGTTCCCTTAGTACCTGTACCAAGAAGTTGTCATCCAGACGGTTTAGGAACCTTCTGGACCTGCTTGTCCCAGCTGTGTGGTATGTGTCCAAGTTGACATCCGGCAAGTTGAAGTCCCCCATAAGGACAAGGGCAGATGACTTAGAGGCACCCCTTAGTTCCTTAAAGAATAACTCATAGGTGTCATCGTCCTGGCTGGGTGGCCTATAGTAGACTCCCACAACAACATCCGCTTTGTTTGTCTGTCCCTTGATTCTTACCCAGAGACTCGCAACTGTGCCATCGCCAACTGCAAGCTCCATGCATTCCAGCTCCTCCACTACATACAAAGCCATCCCGCCGCCTTGCCTGCCCTGCCTAACCCTCCTGAAGAGCTTGTACACATCCATCATGGCACACCAGTCTCAGGACTCATACGACCAGGTTTCATTTATGACAATGATGTCATATCTCTGGGAGTGGGCCAGGGCTTCTAGGTCCTCTTGCTTGTTCCTCATGCTGTGCACATTTGTTTAAAAACACTTCAAGTGCGGCTCATTGTGCCCATTACCATGTGTAGCAGTTTAAAGAGTCTCACTAGCATGCAGCTCCTTTGGTGTGTATACCTGTTGCCCATCACTGACTAGCTTGGTATTGCCCCTTTCCCCCTTCCAAGCTAGTTTAAAGCTCTGTCAATCAGCCCTGCTAGCTCCTGAGCAAAAACCCTTTTCCCCTTCTGAGAAAGTTGCGTCCCATCAGATGTCAGCAGACCTGGTGTTGAATAGACCATCCCGTGATCGAAAAAGCCGAAGTTCCACTGATGACACCAGCCTCAGAGCCACGTATTGATCAGCTGGGCCTGCCTATTCCATTCAATATTCTTCCCTGCTACTGAGGGGATTGAGGAAAATGCTACTTGAACACCTGATCCTTCTGCCATCTGCCCCAAGGCTCTGAAATCCCTTTTGATAGCCTTTGGACTTCTCCTTGCTACCTCTTCTCTGCTGACATGGAGAACCAATAGCAGGTAATAGTCTGAGGAGCTTACCAAACTAGGGAGTTCCCTAGTGATATCTCTTACCCAGCCCCAGGGAGGCAGCAGACTTCCTTGTGGGTTGGGTCTGGTCGGTATATCGGACCCTCCATTCCCCTCAGAAGGGAGTCAGCTATGACAACTACCCTTCTTTTTTCTTAACATGAGTGGTTGTCATGTGGGGAGTGGATTGTCTAGATGACCGCTCCATTCCAGAAGGACCTCTGTCCCCACCAGCAGTTGTCTTCCCTCCCAGTTCCTGGAAAGAAGACCTGTCCAGGAGGAGAGGAGGGAGTAGGTGCCATTTTTTCCTCTTTCCACAAAGCGTGTCTCAGGAGAAAAGGGGGCAATTGCTGATTTTCTCTGTGAGATGGTTCTTGGTGTACTGGGACAGCAGCAAGGTAGAACCCAAACATTAGATCAGGCTCAAGACCAGTGCTTCTATAATAGCTCTCCCAGGCAAACAAAACAAAGTAATAGACAACACAGCAAACAGCAGAAAGTGAAAACAGTCGTTAACAATTCTTGGAGTATATTGTACAGTGAAAAAGGAATTAAGCACTGGAATGTGTGAGGAAATGTGTATGTCAGCTCCCAAAGTAAATACACCAGGGTCATGATCCACAGCAGCCAATCAAATAACTAAAGAGGTATAAGCTAGAAGTTTAATCTAGCACACACGGATCACATCTCTCATTATCTTGAACCCCTTGAGCCCCACGGTAGCTGCCAAAAAGGTTGTGGGTTAACCCTGGTAGGCTGCTAAGTACTACATGGCTGCTTGCTTGCTGTCCTGACCCTGCCAGCCCCCAGTGGGATGGGGGAAGAGGAAAGGAAGAATAAAAGCAAGAAAACTTGTGGGTTGGGATAAAAATTGTTTAATAAACAAAGGAGAAATGGAAGAAGAGGGAAAGAAAACAAAACAAGCAATGCAAAGGCAATCCCTCACCACCTCCCACGGGTGGACTGGTGCCTGACCAGTTCCCGAGCAAAAGATGGGTAGCCTCTCTAAACCCCCTGTTTCCCCTTTTTATTGCTAAGCATGACATTATATGGCATGGAATATCTCTTTGGTTCGTTCAGGTCATTTGCCTGGTTGTGTCCCCTCCCAACCTGTTGCACCCACCCCAATCTATTCACTGAGGAACAGAGAAGGCTTTGACACTGTGCAAGCATTGTTCAGTAACAGCTAAAACATTAGCGTGTTATCAGCACTGTTTTGGTCACAAATCGAAAACGCAGCACCATACAAGCTGCTATGAAGAAAACTAACTCCATCCCAGCCAGAACCCAGTACACTGGGAAGGAGGTAGTTCTGCTCACCCAAGCACTTTCCTCCTGCCATGTGGCTGGTGTGTTCCTGTAGTTCTTTGGGTGAAAACAAAAGTCAACGTATCGTCTGTTTGGTTGTTTCCCGATCTACCTCTGCTCACACCCATAAATGCTCTCTTGGTGCGAGGGTATGCGAGCAAACCTCCAGCTGCAATGACAGGAGCAGCTGGTGGCAGTGGGGAGCTGTGCTGGGTTGGGATGCGGCGTCTCCCCGACCTCGCTGCCTGCCTGGGTGGCGGCTGGAGCCCGCCTTTGTCAGTCTGCTCTGCTAAATGAAATTGCCTCCTGCTCAGAGGACTGATGCCGAGGCAACGCAACACAAGCTTGGATTTACAGTTGTGTGCCGGGTCTGAGTGCGGGTGAAATTAATTCTCTGCAAAGATGTTTCCCAAAACATCTGCTGTGTTCCCTTATATTTTCCTCTGAGGGGTTGTGGTTCAGTTGAGTTTTAATGTTCTCGTGGCTGAAAGAGTCCTTCCAAAATGTTAAAGCCTGAAACCCCACTGTAGGTTCCCTTTCCTGACAAAGCTCCCAACTGTCTAGCATTTTTGGTGTTTTTTCTAGGTAGGGGGCAGCTTTACAGCACTAAATATTTAAAAAAAAAAAGTCACTTCTGCTAGTTGCCCAAAAACTGCAGTGATCCGAAGTAGATTTCGGGAATTGTGTGCTGCCAGCCTTGCAAACAGCCTGAACCATGTGGTGTTAAAAGAGCAGTTTCTTTCCATCATTGGGATCTCTTGAGAAAACTCAGGTCAGCCTGGATCAGACCTTTGCTAATTGACGCTTCCTCGCTAGCTGGTCTTGTTGCCCTGTTGCCTTTGGTAGGCATGTGGACACCCTTATTTTGCTATGGTTGTGGATAGCACCTGTAAATTTACTAAGGGCCAACACAGAAGAACAAGATTGCCCAAGAAAAGCATCAGTCCCTGAATGGTGGCTGGTGACAGCCCTGATTGCTTGGGCCTGATTCGGTGTCCTTTACGTTTATGAGAACTGTTAACTTCAGTGGGTGTTACCTGGGCCTGTGGTGTTATTGCTGCTCTTGTATCTGTCTGCTAAATCACACTTAAAAGGTATTACTCCCACCTGTATCATGCAAGAAAAGCCTCGTTGCCAAGGAAATGTTATGCAATCATCAATGAGATACAAAATACCTAGTTCTTTCTTAAAGACTTGGATAATGCAAAAAAAAAAAAAGGAAAATTTGGAGGGGGAATCATGGCCATAGATACAGATGTTTGTGTAATGCACCTGGTGCCATTTGTTTGGGATTTTGTGCAATTCTGATTTGTCCACCTCAGTGACCTGGAAAAGGAAGGTGAATTTTCAGAATGAAGGGCTACTGCTTGCGTCACGAGAACCACACCAGGGTCTTGTGCAGAGGGCAGGGTAGGGACCCGTGTGGCTCCTGTAAGTTGGAGCAGTTTTCAGCATTTGATTGATAGCTGTGGTTTTATGAAACCATTTTCCTCGCCAGGCGAGATGTTGTGTGTTATGTAGACCAAACACACCAGCCACAGCCACCTGGCTGAGCCAGCCTCTTTGGGCTCGAGGTAATTCAGAGGGTAGTGGAAGAGGTGTAAGGTAATAGCATTACCTCATGTTTTCTGTGGTTAAAGTCCCACACACAGAGATGGTAGTCGCAGCTTAGCTGCTAGGTGGTAACTTGCTACGACTTGACATCTGCAACTGCGCCTGCAGCCCAAGGAGGGGAAAAATAAAAAGGAGGTTGATTAACTGTTGTAGTTTTCTGGCTAATAGGTGTTCTCAAAAATACATTCAAAGTGGTTCTTCAAAACCTCCTTCTCCTGCACCCCAGAAAGATGAGTAATGGTTCATCAGATACTCTTGCGGCCGTTCTTCTCCATACTCAAATTTTATTTTGTTTTTATGGGCCTTAATGCCCCGAGCCTGTGTGGTTTGGTTGATAAGGCCCACAAGCATTCTGCTGTTGTGTGTTTGCACGGTGGCAGACACTAATTTCGGTGGCTGTATCAGTTGACAGGGTGCAGCAGATTTTGGCACCTGGTTGGGGAAGACCGAGCGAAGCTGGCTGAAATTTGTTCAAAAGCAGAGAATTTGCCTCGGTGCTGGGAGGCTTTGCTCTGGGTGAGGCAGTGCCAGTCCTTGGGCTGGATCTGGTTCAGGTGACAGGGCTGGGACTGTGGGTGCTAACAAAGCTGTGCTGCTGTGAGTTGGCTTCTGCCAAGGTTTGCCAGCGATTTCAGTGTGTGCAGTCCTGCAGGCTTAATTGGTGTGAATTAGACAACAACAAGGTGCTTTTCTCACACTGAGTATTTGCTAGCAGCCGGTCAAAAGGCCTTTTGAGCACCGCACCTGTGTCCTGCTATTCCATTTATCCCTCAGGGAGAGCTGTGTCAAAGCAATGATGATGGTTTCAAAGATTAGGAGAGGTTCAGGTGAGGCTGGGGTGGAAGGGAAGGCGAGAGGAGCCACCAAGCACTGGTCCCCTGTCTGCTTAGAGTGCTCAGGTCTGGCTTGTGGTGGCAGCTCTAATTTACATCTGGGTTAAAGCTGCTTTTAAAAAAATCAAATATATACATTTTTTTTAATTTAAAGCCACCCTTGTGCCCTGTATTTCTGGGTTGTGTTGCTTCTCCGGGGAGGGCCGTGAAGGATCTGTTACAGGCTGACTTTTCCTTGACACATGAGAAAGAGCCTCTCTCTCCTCTGTGCTAGCATCCCTCCAAAGACTTTGCAGACAAGCCTGCTGCCTTTGAATCTTCTTTCCTCATGCAGGATCCACCCAGCCAAAAACAATAAAAACATAAAACTGGGAAGAGAAAACAAAAAAACTAGGGACCTTTTGTGATTTTTGCCTTTTGCTGCCAGTTGGCTGCACAACTTAAAACTACTCGAATGCTCTTTTTTTTTTTTTTTTCACTCCTTCAAATCCATTTAAATGTGTTACTCTTTAAATTGCAGCAGGGATGCGTGTGAATAACTCGCAGATCCAGAGCGACAGCCCAGGGAATGAGGCGCTGGTCTCCTCCTCAAGCACCAGATGGAGGAACAGTCCCACTAAACCCTTGGTTTTTTGGGAACAAAAACTTTCTGTGGTCTATGTACGGACCCAGGGCAACACAGCTCCTGTGTGAATTTGTGCTACAGGATTTAAGTGGTGGCTGGCCGCGCTAAGGCCCCAAAACAGGCCTTTGCCTGGGGAAGGAGGTTGTCTTTTAAGATCTCCATCGTGGTGAGTACAAAAGGCAGTGGGCTGAGTAAATAGATGGCCAAAGCAGAGCAAGGCGGCGTGCGTGGAAGATAATCGCTATATGGTTAGGCTGTGTAACGGTACGGGGTGTATTTGGTGAGGTGTTGGTGCCGGGGGCCGCTGTGAGGAAAGGAGGGCCAAGGCAGTCACGGCGCCAAGCCCGAAAATATTCAAGAAGCACTTGGGCAACGCCCTTAGAGACATGGTGTGAATTTTGGGGTTGTTCTATGCAGGAGTTGGACTCCACGATCCTTGCGGGTCCTCTCCAGCTCAGGACATTTATGATTCGGTGCCCGGCACGGCCGGTTCCACAGCGGCTGCGCCACAGCCCAGAGAAGAGCCCGTCAGCGCCTCTTTGGAAACACGTTTAAGAAAGGACAAAAACACCAGAGAGGAGTGAGGGGGGATTAAAAAAAGTGAGAAACAGCACTGTGAACCCCGAGGTCTGTGAAGGTGGAGGGGAGGAGGTGCTGGAGCGGGGCGGGGGTTCCCCGACAGGAATCGTGGCCTGTGGAGGCTCCACGCAGGAGCAGGTTCTCCTGACAGAAATCATGGCCTCAAAGCATGAGGAGGAGAGAGCGGCACAGAGGAAATGTTGTGTCCTGACCGTACCTATCCCAATTCCCCATCCCCCTTGAGCCATCAGGAGCGAAGGAGGGAAGTTGAGCCATGGGAAAAAGGGGGTGGATGGGGGTAAGGTGTTGGGTTAGTTTTATCTTTGTTTCTCATTATCCAAATCAATTTTAATTGGCAATAAAACAAATTAATTTTCCCCAAGTCAAGTCTGTTTCACCTGTGACAGTAATTGATAAGGGATCTCCATATCTTTATATCAACCCATGAGCTTTTTCATCTTACCTTTTCCCCCTGTCCTGTTTGGGAAGGGGGAGTGATAGCGCGGTGGGGTGGACAGCTGGCAGCCGGCCACGATCAACCCACCACAGTAGCAAACAGTCATTTTTGGCTACCCTAAGTACCACTGGTGCCAGAAATGTTTGGCACAACCCCTGTGTCATGGCTGTAGTGAAAGCCAGATGACTGTTGTTCATAAAAAAGCAGGAGAGTAGTTGTTTCTGTTAAGGTTTTTGACCTCACTTGGCTGTGTTCCTTGGTGCCTCTGCCATTCGTGGTCTTATGGGTTATCGCTTATTGAAGATAGATGTGGTGGCAGAGTAGAAACAGAGGCTTATTTGGCTGAATGCTGGGGTGAGCCTTTCCTTGTCCATGAGATGTCCAGAGCAACAGCTGTTGCATTAATAACCTTAGTTTTAAAAGAGATAATGAGTGTAATGGGGTTTTTTAATAGATACGGGGACTGTTCATAGAGCAGTAAGAGTAAAATGGACGTGAGTGGGAGTGAGCTTCATGCCTTTGTGTCAGAGCGCTGCAGTGTGCCTGCCTGTTCTCCCTCTGCTTGGGGGAAAATGGAGAGCTTTTCCATTGTCAAACCCGTGTGTCTGGGGCTATACCCCTTCTTGTTCTTACTCTTGCATCCTTCTTCCTTCTGAGAGTAGGATTGGGAATTGAGGGAATTTAACCCTATTTAGTGCCCGGCATGTAATTCTGCATGTCGCAAAGGTAGACAGCAAACCCAGGACCACCTTACGAAGCTGTAGCAGTGAGACAGGGCGGAGGTACACCAGTGGAAGCTTTAGGATCTGTATGAGCAGTAGTTCAAATGTATCCCCACAAAGGGTTTGGAGTGGTCTCCACTGCTGTTGCATATTGGGGTACTTGTAGTTTTAATCCCGTTCATGTAGGGTGGAACTCACTTGAAGGGAACATGTGTGTTTTGTGTAGCATTGAGTGGTGGCCAAGCAGCTTGCATTTAGCATTCCAGTTCCAGCCAGGGATTCCCACGCTGGTGCCATAGCTATAGTAGGAAAAACCTTGCTCGGCTATTCTGTGAGTTTTCTGATGTTGTAGTGCTTCAGAATCGCATTGGTTCCAGGAAAAGGCTCATCCTGACTTTTCTTTGAATGCCTCCCTGAAGAGATTGAACTCATCAGGACTGCGTTGCTGGTTCCTGGCAGATGGGTCTGGTGAAGATGACAGTGGCATGCGCAGGGACGCTTTGCTGTAATTTCCTCTTTTCCTCTCTGCCGTGTACTCTGACGTATTTAGAGTCCTAGTGATTTGCAAAATGAAGATGTGATTTATGGTATTCTGCGTATACTTTGTGGTAACTTTATTAATGCAGGAAGTTTACTTGTGGTCACTAAATCTTCGGTCATTTAAATATCAGATTTAACTTGCTTTAGAATTTATATGGTTTGGGAGCAAAACTTCAGCCTCATTGAAATCAGTGGCAAAACCACCACTGCCACTAGGATAAGATTTGACCTGTGATGCTTTAACAAATGTGTCTTCTAAAAAAAACCTTTCTGCTCCTAACTGCATTCCTTTGTTCTTTTTCCCTTAAGTGTTGTGAAGAAAACAATCTGAAGACAATGCATCTGTGACCCCTGATACCAGCTTGCGAGCCAGGGCGATGGAAGTTATAGAGGTCTGCCAGCATATTGGTCCCGTGATAGCTCCAAATGGATATGCAAACAGGATTTTCCAAGCAAATATGGAGGAAGGGAGTACTGGTGCATTGGAGGTCTGTGGTGCTGAGCACTGCACCCCCAGTGATGCAATGCCAAATGAACGGGAGGAAGCACCCAGGTATAAGAAGATGACCAAGGGCAACCGGATCTGGAATTTTGTTAGACGAAGGAAAGGACTCTCTACAAATAAAGGAAGACCCCAGTCCATGATTCTACTGGGAGTTACCTCTGAGGTCTCAGAATTAAAAAAACCATCCTTCATGGACAGGGTAAGGCCATTAAAAAAGGGAAGAACCTCCAGGATGCCTAAGAATGTGGATTTGAAAGCATCTAGAGTCCAGGATGCTTGTGACCCTGAGGAGGACCATCATGCCAGCGGGCAAAGAGCCGTCTACAGGGTTAAGAAACCGGGTGACAGTCGGAGGCCCTCCCGCCACTCGTATGCGGGGTACATTGATGATTTGGATTCATCTTTTGAAGACATAGAGCTGAATATCAGCGTTCCTGAAATTGATGCCAATGAAAGTAAATGTCTCAGGGATATTAGTGTCAGATTACACAGTGAAGATAATGATAGTAACTGCCATAAAATACCAGCTAGAAAGAGCGAGTCTTTGAATAAGAGTCCTGCAATTACAGAAGGGGACAGTCAAAAGAGGTGTACTGTGCTCCCACAGGAGAGCAGAAGAGGAAGAAGCTCTGATGTCTGGAGCTATCTGAAAGGGATTTCATTAACTAGCAAAGATAATTCAAAGCTTCCAGATCAAAGGGCTGAAACCAATTTCCAGAACTTAGAAAATATAACTGATCATTCTAGTTCTTATTTTGACTTTGATACGAGATGCGAGGAGAATCTCAGCCAGCGGAAAAAATCAAACAGCGCAACCAAAGCCACTCACTTTGGGGGTGTTGTGAGGTTCTTCACCACTGTGGCTGAGGCAGCTCGGAGGCTGCGAGGGTCCTCTAGGGCATTTTCACCTGATGAGAAAAGGCCTCAGCGGAGTTTCCGAGGCTGGAGGCAGGACGTTACCTCCCACAAAGAGGGCTTGGTTATCGAGAACGAGAGTGCAACAGCCTTCTGCACGGTGGGAGCGTGTCTGCAGTCCCCAGACTCAGGCACGTGGGACAATCTGAGCTTTGAGAGTTTGGTGGGGAAGGAGCCCATGCAGCATTGCAAAACCACAGAAGTGTTGCAACACATTGGCTCCTCTCCCCTGGGCAATGAGAATGGTAGATTTAATGAAACATCACTTTCTCCCTTTGGGCCAGAACCATCCATCTCCTGCCTGCCAGAGCTTGTAGATGACTCTTTCACTGAGCTAAATACTAAAGACTCCTCTGAGGATCTGATTGACCTTCCGCAGACAACTCTGACTAAACAGATTCAGGATTCGGGCAGTACTCCACAGAGCACACAGGTCATGGGCAAGGACCTGCCATGTTCTCAAGGTCTTCCTGTGAATAATCTGGATACTGCGGACCTGGGCTGTTCTCCAGCTGCCGATGGTGACTTCTGTGCAGTGACTGAGGCTCTGATCCACCTTCCACAGACGACCCTGACTAAACTTGATACTGAGGACGTGGCTTGTGCTCCAGTGGTTGCTAAAGACATGGATCCATCTCCAGCAGTGGCTCAGGAGCTTTCAAAGACAGAACTGGATATGCAGGACTTGAGAAATCCTGAGCTGTCTTTGCAAGACTTGTCTAGAGGTGAGTTGGGGATTCAAGATGCTGGCAGTACTCCAGAGAAGACACAGGTCATGGGCAGGGACCTGCCATGTTCTCAAGACCTTCCTGTGAATAACCTGGATGCTGCGGACCTGGCCTGTTCTCCAGCTGCCGATGGTGACTTCTGTGCAGTGACTGAGGCTCTGATCCACCTTCCACAGACGACCCTGACTAAACTTGATACTGAGGACGTGGCTTGTGCTCCAGTGGTTGCTAAAAACATGGATCCATCTCCAGCAGTGGCTCAGGAGCTTTCAAAGACAGAACTGGATATGCAGGACTTGAGAAATCCTGAGCTGTCTTTGCAAGACTTGTCTAGAGGTGAGCTGGCGATTCAGGACTTGGGCAGTACGCCAGAGATGACACAGGTTGTGGGCAGGGACCTGCCATGTTCTCAAGATCTTCCTGTGAATAACCTGGATGCTGCGGACCTGGGCTGTTCTCCAGCTGCTGATGGTGACTTTTCTGTAGTGACTTTTTTAAAATGTACAACAGTTAAAGGACAGGTTTTAGAGCAGACTGATTGCTGCATTAAAAAGCGCGGAACCACTTCATTTGTAGAGCAACATTCTGTAGAGGTAACTGACGGAGCGGAACAGTTTAACTGTAACGACGAGTGTCGTCCGTTCCAAGTGCACGTCTCTAGAATTGTCTCCTCTGGACGGCTCAAAAACGGAAAGGTATGAGTAGCTTTTACTGTAATGTTTTCAATAAGACCATACTGTTACACATCTTATGAAGATGGTTTGCACTTGAAGGCATTTTTAGATATTTCTCATTGGGTTTTTCACTTAAGTAGACCGTTATATGAATGAGGGCAGTAGACACAACTTTTGTGTCAGTCCAGGAGGAGTCAGTTAACTGGCATATCCGTGAGGTATTAGTGTCAACCTCCAGAGCTGCTCCTCCTACCACCCTTTGGCCATTTGTTTGTATCAGTGCCTCTAGAAGAGGGCTGTAGCAGAAGTTTATGTATTTCTAGGCACTACCTTTAATTTTCTTCCTCTCTGCATTTAGTTCATTTGAAGTAGAAACTTGTAAGATGAGTGCTTTTGACAAATCTAGAGTTTTGAAGTGTGCCGTGGACAAATGGCATTCAGCAATTATGCTACGGCCCTTGTGTTTTCTTACCTAAAAAAGTAGTAGGGGTGGCAGTCATTCGTTTTTATTAGGTGATGCCGGTTACAACACAGCATCTAGAACACCAGTAAGAGTCCTGGCAGGCAGTGCAAGAGCAGGAAAAAAAAAAGAAACAAGGCCCATGTCTTGTAGAGCTCATCAGATCATTTCTCTGGCAGATCTAAATGAGCTCTTTCCCTGCTCCAAACCTGTCAGAAGTTGTGTGGCCTCGGTAGTTTGATGCTGAGCCTGTAGCAGAAAGCCTTGCTGAGGGTCTGGGTGCATAATGCGAGCGAAATGCCTTCTTAATGTGACTACACGCTGAGTGGGGGTCCGGTCGGAGCTGCCTTCCATCTGTCTCCACACAAAATGACATAACCTTTTGGGATGTTAAATACCCAGCGTAAGCGAAAGGTGGGCAATGGTGGTGGCTCTAATTATGGCAGAGCATTCCTGTTCGTTATAAGCAAGTCTTTCAAAGCCCTTAAAATTGTCAAAACATTTAAGTGGATGTTGCGTTCTGGACTAGGCTCTGGGTATTACAAATCTGTATTGTCCAGCCTAACGCTAGGAAACCTCAGAACTCCCATCGATAAGGGTCATCCATACAGGATGAGAAAAGGCCTGCTGAAGCCGATAGACTCCCCCACTAACTCTCAGCCCATCGCTGTAGCACCTGCACATGTTTCTCTGTGTGTGGAGCAGAATCTGTGAGTGGTCGCAGTCCTGTCGGCTGTGCCAGGTCATTTGCCAGCATGCCCCAGCCTTTTGTCTCACAGGAGAGGCAGTTTTCTGCCCTCCTCAGCCACTGAAGGGTCTTCTGAGGCTCAGGTCACTCTGTGCCAGTTCTGGAATTGGTACAGGTTTGTGGACAAACCACGGCAGGACTGAGTGTGAAGCCGAGCTGTTTCCTTTTCGGTCCCTGCTCATTAGCTGAGGCTGAAGTGATGACTTTTTTTTTATTTTTTGAAGGTGCCAGGTAGGGAAATTGGGTAAATTCTTGAAGAAACTTTCTCCTTTCTTTTTGGGCTTGGAGAGACCAGGGCTGTTACAGAGGTGATGACATTGCTCCCTGTTGGAAAAGGGGTCACTGTAACTTTTGAGCCAAGAGGGGAAGTGTTTGAAAATTGGCAGCAGATTATAAATGTCGGGGGAAAAAAATCTGAACTTCTGACTCCCAGCTAAAACGGGCAGTACCATTGTTAGTTATTCCTGGATTTGTTTTTCTGGTCCGTTTTGTGTAATACAAAAAAATAAAGACAGCTTGCTGTGTAATTCCAGGCACTTATGAAGTGGGGTGAATAGTGGTTAGTCACTTCTTGTGGTTTCTGGAAGATATGTTTTTAGGAGGAGCTTGACTGAGAGGGCTGTGGTTTGATATCCCTTCACAGGCACCAAGCTGAAAGTATTCTGGGCAGGAGCAAGACGATAGAGGCACAAAAGGATTGAGTGGAGCAGAGGAAAATACTGGCACTCTTTTCCCAGAGCAGCCACATCTCTGCTAGCTGAGGGTAATGGCTGCATGCCTAATCACAGAGCTCTTAGGGCAAAATCTGAGGCATTTCCCAGGTCAGCTGTGTGAACAGGAGATGCGGTAAGCCCCAGCTCAGCTGTTGCAGCTTACAAACATTACCAAGAAACTTAAATATGGTGCTTGAGATAACTGGACAGGAAACCTCCCCCAAGTTCCCGTCGAGTGTGGCGATAGCAGTATGACCTCCGGACTGCCGTGGCTTCCGGCCTCGCTAGGCAGAAGCAGCAGTGGGATGGAGGGGAAGGCATACAGCGTATAGTTTGTAAACACTTTCTGCATCCCAGAAACTCAGACTAGAGACTTAGACATGCACAGTGGTCTGGTGGCAGCATCAAACCCAGAGCAGTCAAGAGTGAGGCTAAAGGAGGGATACTCTTGGATAGGAACGGACCTAGAGAGTCCGCCAGCAGCTCCAGTAACAAATGTCCTGAGACACCCGAGGGATTTTCTTGCCTATCTCTCATCAGGGAGTGGCACTCGGAAACGTTTTACCAAAAATAAACATGCAAGAGGAATAACTTCAGCCTGAGCGTGAAAGTAGCAGCAAACTCCAGCCTCTTATTGTTTTAGGGCTAAATCCAGCTCTTTGCTGGCACCTGTTCCCCAGGACAGTTGCTGGCCCTCCTGCCTCCACTCCAGGCTGCTCTGCATTAATTGAAGGATTTGTATTTCAAGTGAAATGCTCGACCACAAACAGGGAGAAGGTGCTGCCAGGATGGGGTGGCTTGGCTTGGTCAGCTGCTGTAAGCAAGCGCTCCGGCAGTTTTAAAGTGTGCTAGGAGTGTAGAGCAGAAATAGCTCCAGCAAATATTTTCAAAACAAAGCTACACATTGTCCCACGAAAAGCACAAAAGTACCAGTTCTCACTGAGGCTCCTTGCCCGAACCTGTTAGGAGATGATATAAGAGACTGAGGCTGGTGTACCACAAAGGATGCTGGAGTGGGATTTAGGGGACCTGCGTATTGGTCCTAGCAGTATTATCCTGCAGTTAATGCCCCTGTTTCTTGCTTTCCTAGTCTTGCCTTTTCAAATTTTAATATCTTTGGACAAGAGCTGAGTGATGTTATAGGCGAGTAACAGCTCAATACGAATTGATCTTAATGCTGAAAAGGAAATAGCATTGCAGCAGCATATTAAGAGCAGCTGTAGAAAGGTGGAAAACCACTTACTTCCCAAACTGTCCCCCTGCCTAGTTGCTTTCAGACCCCATCCCAAATTCTTGTTTGTTGTGGGAACTTGTGAAACAGAGGAGATAAAAACATTGTGAAGAATTGAAAGAACAGTAAAGGTCAGAATGGAATGTCAATGGCGAATGAATTACTGATTTCACCATTCACACTGCTGTAACTCTGGAATGGAAGTGCCTTCCTTATTTTGAGAGATAGGTATGAGAAATGAACTGAAAGGTGATATGGAGGTTTTACTAGATTTTGGACAGTTGCAAACTATAACAGTTTCTGTTTTCCATGTCCCCACTTCAGGGAATTATCCTCATCCCACCTCTAAAAACACCACAGCATCCCAACAGGGAGAATGCTGCTGCAGGGAGTCAGGCATAGCCCCAGAAGTTGTATTTGGCCACTTCCAGTACCTTGAGATGATGCTTAGGTGGAAGGAAGATTTGATACCACATAGACAACTTTGCGGTTCTGGCTTTTCCATCAGGGTTTCAAACTACCTGATGTGTGCTTGGATAGGGTTTGTGGGGGATTTGATACCTCCTTTGGGAATGACATGAGGAAAGGTTGCAAAATACAGCTCTCACTTCATATTTCAGGCATCAGTTTAGAGTTTTTAGGACCCAGAAACCGAATGATTCAGGCTTATTGCTGGCAGAGGGATCCTCCCTGCCCATCTCAGGGGCACGTGCAGGGACTGGACACTGCAGAGCATTTTGGCTTGTGTCACTCTTGCAGTGAAGGAGCAGAGGGTTTTCACTGCAGTCTTTCTATGCCCTCTGCTGGCTTATTTGTGAAATAAGAGTTTATTCTTATGGAACAGAAAATCTTATCTTTTTCCTTAGCATTTTGAATTTTATCTCCGAAAGGTTTACAGACTGCAGCTTGCTGCTGGCTGTTGTGGCTGCACATAGACACCAGTTGGTTTTGTGATGCCATTTTCTGGGAGAATTATGATTGCCAGAAGTGTGAAAATGAGATTTCTACAGGCTTGTCTACCTGGGCAAAAGGTGTCTGTCCCACAGGATGAGGTGCCAGGCCCTCAGGTTTCCCAGCCAGTTTGGTTTCAGAGCCCTGTAAGGGGCTGTCTGATCAGACTCACTTCTCAGCATCACAGCACATGGTTGCAGATGTTTCTCTTGAGCAGCCGTTGAATTTGTTCCTCTGAGTCCCGTACTTAGGAGCCAACCTGTCCAGGTGCCACAAAGGCGTTCCCTGTTGCGGAGTGGCCCATACTCATGGCTCAGGGTTGGTGCTTTCGCGCTGTTATTAGGCGTTGTGATTTCTGTATGATAGCCGCACACTGTGGTGCTCTGTGTGGGAAAATCAGAGACTCTCCCTGTGCGGTGGGTTGAACTGGAAGCACAGGATTAGGGATTTGCCTGAGTGTGTGCATGCCAGAGGATGCCTTTGCAGATTTGCAGTCTGATAGCTGGGGCATATCTCAGATCATCCCGCAGCTTTGGAGTTTACTGCAGTAGCTGCAAGTGCCTTTTCATGAGAGGAAGATACAGCAACTTTCTTTTTCTGTGATGACAAATTGCAAGTGATGTGCAAAAGTTCTCGTAGTGACCTTTAGCTTGAGATTTGTTTTATTGTCTCTCTGCTACAGAACATTTTGGGAGCAGCCACCGAAATAGGTCTGCTGAGTCGATTTGTCGTTTCCCTCCCTGCTCTGCTGAATGGCACTAACCAGGAAATGGGTATTGCTGAGAGTTGATCTTTAGAGCTCTCTTCATCTCCTGGTTACTGGCAGTAAACTGGGTTGTGTCTCAGCCTACTGCTGGTAGTTGTGCTTACAACAGGCTTCATAGTCCTTCCAAATTAAGAAACAGTACTTTACTTTCTAAATCCTGCCGTTGCCAAAAGAGCACTATACTCCTGTCTGTGGTGAGGTGCGATTTAGTTGCAGAACGAAGGTTCTGTGTATTTATGGCTTTTAATATGGTTACGTCTGACAATCATCTTATTTTTAGTGGAGACAAAACCTCTAAAGCCTCTCTCCAAGCTGTTCAGATTTTCATATTTTTAATAACCATGAAGTGCTAGCAAAATCTTGAATTAAAGCCTATATTTAGTGCTTTCTGTAGTGGGGTAGGGTTTTTTTGGGAAACATATTTTTAGCATTGTCAGGGAAAGGCAGGTTGAGTTTGCAAAGCTGATCGGCTTTACATGTATATATAACCAGCCACTGAACACATGGATAAATCAGATTTCCGCATGTTTTCTTAAAATACTTGCTGGGTCTTGCCTTCATCTAGTTCCCAGCCTCAGAGTTACAACAGGCCACCTCCTGCCATCCTTGGTGCCATCAGAGTAGTGATATGAATGGAGTCTTCTGGGCATTGCTGGCCTATATGCCAAAGGGACTATGTGTCCAAAACTTCTCTGGGTGGAAGGTTTGCTTTGGCTTTTACCTCCTCCCAGCTGTTATCCAGTCAAGACAAGTGTACTCGGTCACTGGACACGGCACTGGTGCTGGGAGCAGGGAATGGGAGATCAAGGCTTAATACATCCACAGACTCCCACTGTGCCTTTAGGATAATTATAGCCTGTCCGCTTCGTTCTTCATCTGTAAACAAAGATAATAGCACATCGGTGAAAAGTGGGGCTGCTGGAGGCTTGAGGACAGATACACTAAACCATATGAGGCACCCAGTTATTAGCAGGGCAGTGGAAGTATGACAAATCTGTCTGTAATTGAGGCTAGAAGCCTCCCAGTGAGGAGCCCCTCCTGTGTTCTTCTCCTGACCTCTGTAAAGTGATTTTTCTGCTGATTTCTTGACTCTAAGATTATACCGAAGACTTCCACGGTGTCACATGTCACAGAGAATAAAATGAAAAGTAGGAGTTGGAATTGTGAATTTTTTTTTTTAAAGAGAATTCCATTCTGCAAGACATCGCTGTGCAATTTGTCTCTTTCAGGACCTTTTCCTCCTGAAATAGGATAATAAAAGTTGGAGTCACCTAAAAGTGAGGGAAACTGCAACATTTTTCTCCAGTTAGCTATAAATGCTAATTCATTCTTTGGATTAATGTTACTGAATTTTAAGGTGTAACTGAGATATTTGACCACTTTATGGGTGCTTCAATCAATTGCAAGTATCTTACTGTTTCAAGTAATATTTCACAGGCTACTGACACAGAGGACGTGTCTTGTTAGCAGTTGTTGTCAGTCAGCTTCCAGAGAAACTACCGTGATAATTTCTGCTTTCCTCTGTGAAATTTTCAGAAAAAATAATTGTTCTATTTTTGCTAAAAACATACCTGCGTGCTTTCAGGGAAAGAGAAAGAGGTTCCAGTTTACTTTTAAGTGCTGTGGTTTGCCCCATCCTTGCTTTTGGACCATCTGAAACCTGGCAAGGGCTGTAACTTGTGTTCTCCCTGGTGATGAGGCACACTATAATGACTGGACATCCCCCTGCCCCAATTGTGGTGGTACATACACACATCTACATACATTAGAGAGAAGATGGTGTAGAGGGGTGTGGTGTTGGTGCCGCCTGTAACGTGTGCAGAAGGAGGTGCAGACCAGCCCCATTCGGTACACTGTGCCCAGTGCGGGGGATGTGCGCGCGGACTGGGTGCCTTAGGACCCTGTTCTGGTCCAATCGTGATGCTGTAAAGAGCAAGCATTAGAAATGCTGAGCAATGCGATTAGCAGCTAATCTTTTAGCAGCAGTAGCAGGACTTTGGACCTGTTTTGATCAGCGGGGACTATTACCTGTGTTTCATGTCCTACAATAAGCTAAAAACCAGTGTCTTGGGAAAAGAGCTAGAAAAATCCATAAGGGTAACACAAAGGGCTGAAGCATGGTCCGAAGCTGATGGTCCTTGGTAGATTTGGTACAGAGCAAGGCCAGGCCATCTGCAAGCAGCTATGTACATCTCCCCAGTCACACCAGAAGTCACCAAGAGAAGATGTAGGAAGTATCTTGAAAGAAAAGCAGCTGTGCTTATACGGAGACTTGATTTTACAGATATTGGGTTGCAGGAGGGTCGATGCGTTTGTATTAGACCTTCATTAGCAGCTAAGTGGTTAAGACTCGGCTTTTGAAGGAGGACAAGCAGTGAGTCTGATGTGTTCTTTTGCAGTTATGTATTCCACCACAGTGATTCAAATCCATCTACATGTGAAGAGTCCTTTCTCTCCCCAGAAGGCTCTCTGTACCCTCCCAATGACTTCAGCAGCATAGCAATAATAGCAATGCTGTTATGTTTATTCACCTCCTGTCCCCTTTGTAGACCGTCTGTAGGTCTCTGTTTATGGAATTGAAAAAGACCTTATATGACCTCTGGAAATACCTGGAAGGGAGTGTTCTGTTAAGATTTTTGGGAATGAGGAAAATGACATTCTGTTACTAATTTGATTAACTTTTACATGGATCTTATTATCAGGAAGACTCTTGAGTTTTGCAGGAATTGTCCTTGATGGGTATCCCAGCTTTTTTCTAAGAACTTGTAACTTTTATTTTTGCAATAATATGGGCAGATCCTATTATTATGCTGCTGGATGAGCACGCACATAAACAAACTGTTCTTCTCAACCTCACCATTGCAAACTCATTGCTCTCCTCCGTGACTATGTCTTTCAAGTGCTGGAGATCTTTCTAAAAAATGCTTTTGTTCCATTTTCCACTTCTTACTCACATGTCTCTTGAGCACGGCCATACACAGAGACCAGTACTGACTGACAGCTGTAACCTGGCAAAAAAAAAATCCAGAAATTAACAGTCTCCTGTTTCCTGTAGTCCACCAAAGGATGCATCTCCTAGTTCAGTTCAGGAGTGCCTGTTGAAGCAGACCTCCCAGTTGTCCACTCCCATGGTGCTTTGAATGCACTAATTGCTCTTAATGACCCTAAGCAGTCTCACCTGGGGTCTCTACACCATACCCATGGGCCTGGCAGCCTATTTAAGCTTGGCCCTGGGTGCTTAGTTCTTCCTTGAGCAACATGGGAGGAGTGCTGGTCTCCAGCTCAGCCACAGCTGTGCCTTTGTCTGGCCACGGGCCCTGCTGGGCTGGACACTAACCTGGAGCCTAATTTCCTGGCTTGACCTTGGAGTTGCCTCACCACCATGGGGCATGCCCCATGTCATTGGGCTTTGCCTGACCCTGATCTGTAAACTGACTCACCTGCTTTACCTTGGGCCTGCTTCATCACCATGAATGTGTCTAATGACCTGAAGTCTAGCAGACCCTGGCTGCCATCTCCAGACCTGGCCTAGTCCCTTGCTTGGCCACTGTGGCACGGGGCTGGCGGGTGAGGCCCCGTCCTGCCAACCAGGTT
Source organism: Morus bassanus (assembly GCA_031468815.1). Lineage (NCBI taxonomy): Eukaryota > Metazoa > Chordata > Aves > Suliformes > Sulidae > Morus > Morus bassanus. Next base: position 2,101,718 of record CM062582.1, read on the forward strand.
ATCTCTTTGTCTGCTGGTTTGTCCTCCCTTAGAAAGCAGCCAGCCCTCGCTGCACATCGTGAAGCCAACCCAAAATGTTTTAGTTAGTACTGGGTCCTAGGCACCCAGCGTGTGCTCCTGCTGGGATTTGGTAATGTTAGAGCAGACAAAATGCTGCGCAGAAAGCAGACATCTTCGTCACGTGTTACTCTCAGAAGTGCCTCGGAGGCTAAGTGCCACTGGAAGTTTTGGACTTAAACACTGTGAGCTGCGTTCAAGGTATGAGCCCCATGCAATGGGAGTTAGGGCACTGCAGCACCAGAGCCAGCAAGTCCTTAATTTTTCAGTCAAAAAAATGAAGTGGGTGCAGATTGCAGTGAGAAAGTCTAAGCTGTTTTGCAGTGTCTTGAAAGTACTATGTATTAGTATATGTTGTGTGATTGCTTTGTCTGAGGTTTGACACATAGAGGTAAAATTCTTCTCTGACTCTTTTCTTGCCAGCCGATGTCTCATCCTTCTCAACCATCCCCACAAGCATCACCCTTCAAAGTCCTTGTGGAGAGATGTCGCTCCGAGCCCCTCTCCCAGAGCACCCCGATGGGACTGGACCAGTTGGGAGGGCGCATGCAGCACTTGCTCAGAAGACGCGGTGAGTAGCTTTGCGGTGTTTTTCTCCCAGGTTTGTTTTTTGGTCTCACCCATTCTGCAGAGCAAGCCAAGGGTACTATGGGTTGGAAAGTCAGAAGTGTGGCTTTATCCATGCTTGTTACAACCCTGGAGCCAGGTGAGGGAGCTCTGATAGCTACATGCTACGGAGTTTCCTGCTAGCTGATAAGATCTTTTTGTATACAGTGTATTTATGAAATAAGGCTATTTTCTTTTTAACATCTCTGAACACAGTCCCTATAATTTGTTTACGAGAAGATGAACAGATAGGCACATACGGTGTAAAGGCTGTTCAGCAGCTTCTGTGTGAGTTTTCATTTGGTAGTTTCCTCTTGGCTTTCTGTCCTCTTACCAGCCTCTGTTGTGAGTACTTGCCATTTGGAGGTGGCAAGTGGTGGTGGATACTGAGATCACAACTCAAGTCTGATGTTTGTTTGGAAACACAGCAAGGAGTGATTTTTTTTTTTTTTCTCCTATGCTTGGGTACTCTGGCTGATCAAGAAGAGACTCTCATGAGCCAAAGACTATGGTGAGCTATCTTCTGCATTTGTCCTCCTCAAAACGATGGGAGAGAAGGCACTACAGAATGTATTTGCTGGAAGGGTCTTGTGTTGGCAAGTAAACAGGCTGATGGTTGAATAGGTGACATCATTTTTTTGAACCTCTAATTAAGAAGATTGATAATTAGAGAAAGGAAATTATTTCCTGAAGGGATACTGCTAACACCAAGAATCCTGTGATTTAGCGATGGGCAAGTATGGGATTGCTGCCAGACTGTGCTGGCATTGCTCAGGAGCACACGAGGGATCCAGGCAGTTAATGGATGGTGGCAGCACATCAGGGTTAAGGAGAACTAGGAAGGAAAAGGCAAAGTGGCTGCCTCTTTAATTGATGGCTCTTCTGTCAGGGTGCACACCTTTCTAGCACATGGGGAGTAACACACGCATCTCTCAAAATGTGAGCATTGCTGTGTTTGCACATTGCTCCTCAGTGCTACTATGTCGGCACGTTGCCTCTGGAGCCTGGTAGCAGCCTCTCGCTATAATCGGCACTCGCGCTGCAGCTTGATTTTCTGCGAGTCTAGAAAGTGAAACGCGTGTTGCTAAAAATAACAGCAGGCTGCCTGCGTCAGCATCGCGTTTAGGAAATAGGTCTCAGTGCAATCTCTCTCCCAGCAACGCTGGAAGAATATCAGGATTGCTGCCCACCCAGCCATGCCAGGGCTGCAGCAGGGTCCCAGCTCTGCTGTGCTCTGTGCTGCTGTCCTGGGCAGAGCAGAGTCCCTACCTATTTGATTCAGGGGCAGGGAGCATGTCGTGTGTGTGTGTTTTGCCCCTGTAAGGTAAAAGTGACCTGAACCCCAGGAGCCGGGGTGTAGACTTCCTCTCTCCCAAAGCCTGGGACCATTTACCCTTTGTTATCTGGTTTCAAACCCCTCAGGACAGGCTGAAAGCTCTGCCTGGGTTAGAGGTGCATCAGGAAAAAGGAAATGAGCGTTGTGCATCTTGCAGGGAAGAATTCCAGAATTTGTCTGTTTTCTGTAGATGCCTTTCTCCATGAACGGGATGACAAGCCTCCAGGGGATGGGAGCCCCCGCGGGTGTGTGTATATGCACACACAGGCACGTGTATGTGCGCTGCCCCAACCTCATGCACCTGCTGACAGGAGCCTGTGCTGGCAGCTGCCTGTGAGGGCACGAGCGGTGCTCGGCTCTGTTTCCTTCCTTCCAGTGGCTGTCACTCCAGGCTAGGGGATGTGAAGAGTCTGAAGGAGGAAGGGATTAAAATCTAACCTTGCCAAATGTGGGAGGGAAAAACCCCAGTCTCACACAGAATGGCAGTTTCACCCCAAAAAGAGAGGGATAGGATGGAGAGCTGAAAATTTAGGTTGATTAGAAAAGCAGAGCTTAATTCTGAAAGGTGAGTTGCCAGCCCTCCTCCACCATTTGCCTATTCTTTACAAGCTGTTTTGTGCTTGGGTATGTACCATCTGTAAGGCCAGGCTGAGATTTGGTGAAAATGGTATAGCTCACTTAAAGCTAGATGAGAACTGCATCTGTGAGGGATTGGCCTGAAATGCTTGGGGTGAGGAGTAGCCCAGTTTCTTTGAAAACCAGCTTTTATGGACTTTTCCATTTTTGTTTTCTGCATAAGTTCGAGGAGCTGTTTCTTTTTCAAAGCATTGCATCATATGGACCACAACGACTAAAGCTGGGATTTCTGCAGGTCCAAACTGCAGAGGTGCTGTTAGCAGTTATGACCCACAGAGCTATTGCACTTTTAATACTGGTGCATGCAGATGAAGCTCTTGCGCTGCCTGGTGCTCTAGGAGAGCATTCTGGCTTCACACCCAGCTTGTCTGACCCCACCTGCTTACACCACCTCTGAATTTGGCTCTCAGCTCTTACTTTGTGCCTGCGTTTTTGTAGTATCCAAGCTGCGCTATTTTTCTTGTATCCCAAGAGCACTGAATAAAGCACCTAAATATACTCTCTGCTCTCTTTTTCTAAAGAAGAGGTTGAATGAGTCTCTTGCAAACAATTTTGTTTCTTTCATTTAAAAGAACAGCCTCCGCCCCCAGCCTGAGCTAAAGCACAGCATTTATCTTTTGTCATTCCCTTTTTTTTTTTTCCTGTGGATTTTATCCTGGCAGCTGAGAACGAACAGGCTTCAAAGACTCTGAAGGTGCGCGGGAACTGCAGGAACGGTGGACGTCGATGGAACCTCTTCAAGCCTGGAGCTGAGAAGCTGCAAATCAGTAGGGTAAGGTGTTGGCTGAAATCTGCCTCTGCCTGCTTCAGGGGTAGTATTTACCTGCTGCATGTTTAGCCTCGGAAACTAACAATAATGCTTTACTAACACCTTCCTGAATCTGTGGTTCTTTCAGCTACAGACGGGGGGTTTTTTTTTAATTAGAGTTATTTTGTAGCAATAAAAGAATTAGGTGTGTTATCCTTTCCCCTCTGGATTAGTTTCCCTTCAATGTATATCGGAGGCTTTATGGTCTAACAGAGGCATTGGGCCTCCCATTCCTTTGGCTGAGTGTTCCTTGCAGGTGGAGGGAACTGTGACGTTTCAGATCACCTATAGATTTGTTCTGTGGTTTTGATGATTTTTTTTTCCTTCCCTTTTTAACCATCTGTCTTTTGGGTTTGGTACTGCTACCAGCACTGTCTTGGTGACAAATTCATGTCACCGATTCTTTCCCAAAGTGTTTTGCAAGTAAAGCGCAATCCACTTTGTTCTTTTTTTTGTGAATGATGCTTCGAGCAGGGGAAGTAAATGCCGTTGTGCGCCTGGGGATGTCCATGTCTTTCTCTGGGAAAAATTGAGAAAAGATGGCAAAAATTGTACCATTTGTCTGATATGTTTCCTTGCTTGTGTGTGGGGTTGTTTTTCATCTATGCTGTGCCGTGCATTTGAAGTCTGGAGACCTTGGTTATTCCATGGTCTTGTTTCGGATTCATATTATTTGTGAGTCTGGCGTCACTGGTACCCAACATATGAGACTGGGAATTGTCCAAAACCCAATAGATTTGCTAGCTGGCAACTAACATGATGCAAGGAGAGTTTTCTAGTGAACAGGGCAGAGGAGGATTAGCCCTTGTTGTTCCTCTAGGGCAGACAAACAAAGGATGATCTGGGAGCCAAGAATTTCCCTGCTGGAATCAAGAAGGGGAACTGACCTTCTGCGGTTGCGTCCGTGTGTCTCTTTCCCTCCCCATTACTGTCCTTCCTTACCAGTCCTTTATTGTGTTCATTTTCCCTTTGATATCTGATGAACTGCCTTCCTGAAATGTGATTTCCAGGGAGGACCTGGCCTCTGTGTCTGTTTTTCCATCATAGAAGCAGTAAGTTGGCAGTAAGTGCAACTGACTTCTCCAGCCTGCTTGCGTTGGGTGTTGGCTTCCAGGGGACATGTGCAGGGATGGACCACCGGTATTTTGGTCACTTGTGACTTTCTAAAATGCCATCTTGCATCTCTTCTTTTTTCTTTCTTGATTTTTTTTTTTTGCGGGCTGAGATACAAGCCAGAGGATAGATAGACAAGGCGTTCAACCCTTCATTTTCTCTCCCGTCCCTTTGGGTCCTACCTTGCTTCCCAGGCATAAACTGCTTCTTTCAACTCAAGAAGGCATGCTGAACATCTAAGCTCCTGGAAGGTAAAATGATCCAGATCCAATGCAGCTGTTTGTCCTTGGGGCCAGAATAAAGGCAGGCAACTGCACAGTTGCTGTTACAGAAATGAAGTATCCTGTTGTACAGTATGCAAGCCCTACCTCGGAGTATCATCAGGTGTGTTATTCATATAAACCATTTCCATGTTCAAGATCTGGGGCTGACCAGTGCATGGATATGTTTAGCTACCCTAATTAATCAAGCACTTTCTTAACCTCTTAAGAGGAGTCATATATTTTGCAGCCTTCATAGCTGTCCTTCAGGTCCTGCTAGGAAACCAAGGTGCTATTCTGTTTTGATACGGCATTGCTACTGAATGCATGAGAAACAAGATGGTCTGTGTCCTGAGTCATCTCACTGAAACCAGACCTGTTTCCAATTGCAAATAGAGCCTGACATTAGAGCACCTTTACAAAGGCAGTGGAAAATTGAAACTTCAGCCAACCAAAAATACTGCTGAAGTTTGGGAAGGGTTATTTAAGAAACTTTGCTTCTTCACTGGTGATATCTAGGAAGGATGTAGAACTGGAAAGGGAAGAGAGCTTCTCATGAGCACAGAGACCTCTGTGTGATGTTCACATGTCCACTGATGTGGCTCAGACACAGGCGTGCCAAAGACCCGTGTATCACTGGGACAGAGAATCGGCTTTGGGTGCTGATCAAGACACCCTCGGAGACTTATTCAGTGCTGCCATTAGGCATCTTGTTGCTCAGCCTGAATTATGGTGAACAGGCAGGTGTGAAACTTGTGCTGGAGCTTATAAATCAGAGGTACTGTGTTAAATGCTGCAAGAGTAGGATATATAAATGAGGCTCACAATAGCAGGGCTGGAAAATTCATCTGTTGCCTCAGCCCCAAGGTGAGTGAAGATCTACAGGTCTGTAAATTGCCTCGTTGTCAGAAAGAAATTTCTTCTTTGGCAAGATTTATAAATTTGAGATAAGATTTGTGGGCTTGGGTATCGCTTGTCAGGTGCATTCATTGACAGCTGACAACCAGGCAGTGGCAGAGCTAGCACAGGAAGGAGTGAGTTATATTTCCAGACCAGAGGCCAGGCTTCTGCAGAAACTGTGCCTGATTTCCATCTTGAATGGGAATGTGTGAGATGGAGAGAGAACAAGAGGAGACTGACAAAGCATTGGGCTTGTCTTAGCAGCATTGGTGCCATCTGGGTGCTTGGAGAGATCTGTGTGGTTGTGCAAAAAGAGCATTGGGATCACTACATGTCACGCAAAAATGCGGAGCTGTTATGGGCAGCTGCCTTATGAACCCTCAGAGGCTGCTTATTCTTTGCTCTGTGCAATGTGCAGATTTTGGCTAAAAACATTCCCCTCCCCTTCTCTTCCTTTTTTCTTTTGGAGGGGTGGGGTGGGGGAGTGGGGGTGGGGTAGAGTTGTATGTGTGATTTAGAAATGGCATCTCTCAACTACATGCTAACCCAGAAGTCTGGGCTGAGAGGCTGATCCTGAGCCCAAGGAGGAATTCCCCTTGTCAAGACCACTGTTTGTCGCTGTTATTTGTCACATCTGGTAACAGTGTCCATCATTTTGCAGCTTGCTGCATCTTAATCCATCTGTCCAGACAGCAGGGATGGCAAAATGCAGTTGCAGATATAAGTGGTGGTAGCAGGAAAGAAGAGAAGGGCAAGTGTCTAATCCTGTGCTGCATCTCATCTTCATCCTAGGAGTGCGCATGTGCATGCACAAACCTGTGTTTTTTCTTACTGCTCATGGCTCTGGTCTCCTATCAGTCATGCCCAAGCTGTCCTAAAAAAATGAGTGTGTGCTAGTCTGGGCAGAAGCTTTAGTAATCTTCTATGGAGTAGGTAAGGTTTATTGTTCCCACTTGGTAGGTGGGGGTAAGAAAACTGAAGCACCAGAGGGTGGTACATGTAAGGCCATGCAATAATATTCTATTTCTCTCCTAATTTCAAGAAGCAGGAAAAATGTAAATAGGGCCAAACTGAGTCAACTTTTAAAAGCTTTCAGTATTTTTTTTTTTTTTCAGAAGTATGCTTCTCAGCCTGGAGAAAACTCTAAATTGTTTGTGCAAAGCGTTTTGTTTCAGCACTTGGGTCACTTAGAGCCTTTGCTTTTACGGGAGCAGTTTGGCACAATCAAGACCAACTTGCACAGGACCTCAAGGTGCCCAAAACTGCAGGCTTTGCTGCAGCAAACAGCTGAAATGCCAGAGTGACCCGAAAGGCTGCCCTAGCTCTGACGGGGCCCCTCAGCATCTATCATGCCTCTGTGATTTACCCTCAGGCAGGTCCTGCCAGCTGGGACATGGCTGATCCATGGGGACAATGGAGAAGGGGAGAAATGAGTGACTTGCTCCAGCTCCAGAGCAATTCTAGATGTTTTATGGTCTGGATGGCAGAAGCAGAGGATGACAGTTCCATCCTGGACTGGCTTCATTCTGACCCAAATCACTGGCCTCTGCTGCTGTTTATGAAGGGACACGTTGCTTCTAGTTAGCTGTCCAGTCTAAGTCATCTCAGCTCTTTCCACAGACATGTGCTGTGGGGACGTACTCCGGAAGGAGATTCAGCCCATCCTGAAATTGGAACCGTCCTCTCAATGTGGGGAGGCATGTGTGTGTTGGTTTTCCCTATCCTGCCTGTGACTAGAGATGTAATTTTTAGCCTTTAACTTAGCAAAGATGACTGCAAACATTCCTGTGCTCTGCTCCTTTTCCCCCTTCCTGTCCTGTGTGCTCTTGTATGAGGGACTAAAGCCCAAATTTATATGCTGGAGGAAGCCACCATCTAATTAGTTGGAATGGGAACTGCATGAGAGCCAGCTTCTTTGACATCCCCTATACTAATAATAGGCAGGCCTGCTGTGCCAAGGTGTTGAATATTCACAAAAAACCCACCAACCCTGCCTGTCCTTTCTCCTCTCTAAGTCATGAGCTATTCTGAGGGGCTAGTGGGGGGTTGCCGTTGCAATGATGGTGGATGTGCGAGTCCACGGCTCCCCAAAGCTAATTCCCTACTAGCTTGTTTATAAGGAATAGGAAGTTCAAACAACGTGCAGCCTCCGAGAGAACAGAGTGAAGGGAAAGTTGATTTGGGTTCCCTTGCCCACACTGTGTTGCAATGAAAAGGGAATGCTGCTTGATATTCAGTACCAGCTCTCCTGCTTTCTATTTTTATCTCCTAGCATAACGCTGAGTGAGCATTTTGTTTAGTGGGGTTATTTTTTTTTCTATTTGAAATGCGTCCTGCACCATGTTTCTCTTGCCTTGCTACTTAGGGGAGGAAGGGGGTGTGGCAGGGATCGTGGGCTGCTGCATTCTGGTACGTGAGCTGTATGCAATCGTAGTCATTTTTTTAGTCCTTCTGTCCATGTGAACAGGCTGATAGAAAAGCGTAGTCCCGTGGCTTTCCTGGTGCTAATTAGTTTAAATATCAGTGCGCTGGTTACAAGAGGTTTATATGCACATATGGAGGGCTGCCAGGAAAATGTATCTTCTTTTAATCTCTCTTCCCTCATTTTAAATGTTCAGTACTTCTGCTGGCAGGGTATGTCTGATCTGTATATTTTTGGGGCGTTTGTTTTATATCTTGATAAATCTATCACGCTGCTCTACTTCGCAGCGCTCTTAAATCCTTATATAGTTTTTTCCATTGCTTCCTCCACGAAGCTGCTCTTAGGGATTTATAAATGTTTTTGCAAGTTCTGCAAAACTCTGTCTGTGCAGTATTGTTAAAAAAAAATAAATAAAAATTGGCTTGCTCGTTCAAGGAGGAAACAGCAATTCAGTCCAGGCTGACAAATCCTGATGCCCCTGTCTCAGAGCCTTGTAACTCTCTAACGCTGTTATATGGTCCCCATCTGTCTGTGTGAAGAGTGCTCAGCACGGATCTCTGAATTAGGGGGGTTTGCAGCAGTGGGCAGCCTTTTAAGCACCTGAGGTCTGATGTGTCTGATGCGATTTAGTTTATGAACTGGTCAGAGCATGGAGAACGTTGAATGAATGTGTATAGTCTTCGGTGAACTCTAAGTCATCCCTAAACCCATTTGCATCCATTTTGCATGAATGGACCACGCTCTGGACTTGCTCCCCAGTGACTGTGATGAATATTAGTGCAAAATCCACTTTAGGATTCCTAGTACCAGAAGTGAGCAGTACTTACAAACTTACCATGCTCTGGTTATTTTGACTTGCCTAGAAATAACGTTTGAGAGTGCTGTGTTTCTGTACAGAGCAGTGCGGGGGGACATAAGCCTTGATTACTTCGGTGTTCCACCAACAGTGCCGTAGCACAGGTGTTCCTCCACCACACTTGGGGACAGACAGGGCTTCAATGAGTGTGAATCCTTACAGGCAGGAGAAGCTTGAAATGATGAAATGGTGAACTTTTGAGTTGTGGGCTTCTCTTCTGGGTAGCACAAAAGAGAGGTTTGAAGTTCCAGACTTAGAAGAGGTTCTCAGCTGTTTAGAGGTTATGTGTAAGCTTATAATTAGAAGAATCTCAGCTTCCAGTTTGTGATGGTCTTTATAGTGCAGTTGGACCTTGGGGCGTTTTCTGTGCAGCTGCAGGTGGTAGGTACTGCATCCCTCACAGTATTAAATGCATGTACAATGGTGACTGTACATAATCACCTCTTCTGTAGTTCAAATTAAGCTCTCTATCCTCATCTTAAATATCAGCTTGGAATGGAACCTTTTCCCAATGGCTCAGTAGTTCCACCTTGATTGCTCTGCTTCAACTCATTACTCAGCTCTGTTGCTGTGTTTCACTCTGGGATGTGGTTTATACAAAAGAAGCTTTAATGTAAACTCAATTTGTGTTGCATTGCTAAAACCTTAATGACATTTTGCTTGGCAGCAGTATATAGTGTGTGGTTTGCCCTTCCCCAGTGCACTATGTTCTCAATAAACTAAAGTCCGTGGTAGGTGTAGCATGAAAAATCTCGGAGTAAATATTGGAACAAATGCTTTTGCAGTGCTTCCTAAGCTCTGGCTGCATTTGTGATTCAAGGCCATTGCAGTGTCACCAGTATTTAGCTGAAAAGGAGCTAAATTTGGGAGGGAGAGGTGAAAGCACAGGTCATAGCTTCAAAATCTCTTCTGTAGCTGCTGAGATGTGATTCTGAGACGCATCTTCCATGCCAAAGTGCTGCTGAAGCCACTGGTCACTGGCTAGGTGAATACATCCAGAAACTCATCAAGGGATGAAGGGGAAGAAGTTACCATGCGTGTGGCTCCCTGTCTCTCAGAGATGAGGTCCAAAGCGCTTCACTGCATCATCAGACTGACATGGCCAAGGGCAGTTCCCCTTTGGCTCCTGTGATGGAGAGCTGCAGTGTGGAGGTGGGAGGGCTGTCTTTCCACTCCTGTGGTGTTGAGCTGTGTGCAGTACCATGCTGTGCCCAAAGCTGTTGATTTGTTTCTGTTGATGCCCTGGAAGGAAGATCTGGGACCATCCCCTCTGCTTCTTTCCCCCATCTCTTCTAATCTGATGATACTTGTGTAATGGGGAGGGGATACACTCATAAAAAACAAATACAGTGCACCTAGCCACACCGCTGTGAAAATCTGGGGCTTGCAGGGAAGGTGCAGTTGCTTTGGCTGGATTTTGCTCCACGTTTTGAAATCAAGAAGCTGAAGCAGAGTTTGGGTAACAAGCTGCCACTACCTAGTACCACAGGCAGGAAAAAAGGGTCTAATTTTGTCCCTGGTTTTGTCCTACAAAATTATAGTGGTTTTCATCCCTGAATTAAACTTGGGACATTAACCCAACAGTGCACTTGTACTTGGAGAATGAGGAGTATAAAATTCACAAGATGAGAAGCTGCAAAGGGAACTTGGGTATTATATTAGTGAAATCACATGGTCTGCAATGAGCTCCTTGATGAATCAGGGGAAACTTCATCTCTTAATGGACTGCACAGAATATAGAGAATAATTCCCCTAATAAATCTCCTTCAGTCTCTAATATCTAGGGAAATATATTATCCTGTTGTCCAAAAACCTTGAGAGATCAGTATTATCTGAACAAGAATACATATTTTGTGTTAGCTCTGTCTGGTGTGATAGGGTCAGTGGCTGCACTCTTGTGCGGCTGGAAAAAAGATGGAATAATAGCTGGTTGCAGTATTGCTCTTACCAGTATTAAATACTGTTTGCCGTCACAATACCAAGACAGACTGCATCAGCAGGATGCATTGCAGCATCCTTTGAAGAGTGAGGGAGGCTGCAGAGCCTGAACCACCATGAGCCCGCATCAGACAAACCACTCCCTCATCAGGGACGCAGCACAAAGGTGGGACCACCTTCGGAGGGGTCTTTGGCCACTGGCCTTGAACCACTCTTCCCCTCAGCAGTGGATTTAACCTATGCTGAATGTGGAGAGCTGCTTGGGCACTGGTTCCTTCCCAGGTCAAGAAGTATTTTCTTGCAAATCTACATGCTAACAAAGTGTCGTCTTTTGCAATTCTGCTTGCCTGCTGTTGCTTTATATGGTGGTGTCAAATATAGGGTTTCTCCCCGGTGATGCTCTATATGATTTGGTAAATGAGAGAAAGGAAGGCAGAATAATTGCTGACAGCCGGAAGAGGCCTGATGTCAAGCGCAGCTGGAGTGGGATGCCCAAGAAGCAGATTCCTCCAAGAGAGATGAGTCAGTGCTGAATGATTCCCCTTTACACTCCTCCTCATACAAGAACTTACATATCTAGAAGCAGAAATAACTCCACCACTGCCCCTTGTGTGACAGGTGCTCCTGAGCTCTCTGTCTCTTGTCACACTTCCAAATTTTTAGGTGAGTTCAGCCTTGTCTGGAGAAGCAAGCAGGTCTTGCTGCAGCCAGGCAGTGATTTGTGACTCTCTTAAAGGGGACTTGCTATGCTGTAGGGGTACTTGGTGTCTCTGAGTTATTTAGATGTGGAAGTGGATAGGTCAAATTGGTGTCAGCATAATGCTGGGGAAGGGACTGAGCTGAATAGCGAGCAGCATGTTGCCAAGCGGTGACAGGGCTGCCTTGTCGCAGTTGTCTTTTGGGCACTTAAATGGGCTGCAGTCAGGTGATATCCTCTAGAAAGTGGGAAAACAAAGAGAAAAAGATAAACTAAAGCTTTTCAAGACATCACCGTAGCAGTGATGCACTCAGGTGTCTTGGCAGTGATGACTGCGTTCCTGGAATTGCACAGGGCGGTGCTGACAGAAGTTGTCTTGTGGGATTGCCTTTGTCTTGTGAGTGTTGACTCCCAAATGTTCAGCTGTGTGGGCCACTGCTGGCTTGAGCACCTCTGCGAGATTTCCACTGTCTTTGCAGTACGACAGACCTGGGCTCTCCACTGAAAGGCTTTCAGCTCCACGGTGACTCCGTGAAATGGTTAAGAAGCTAATGCAGTGTCAGGTGTTTTCCCTGTAATTGCACTGTGTGATGCTTGCTGTGTAATTCCCCTGCTGAAATATACCACAGCACAATCAGCCAGCCAACGCTGTGAACGAAGCTCCCAGGTTGTGGTGTTTCAGTGCAAGGTAAGAAAGATGTTTCTAGACTCTCCTCCCATCTCTGGCAGCTCAGTAGTTTGTGCAGGTGAGAAATTTCTTCCTAGAGATGAGGAGGGTGAGCTGTTCCCCACCACAGTCTCTGGCCCTTTTCTCCACTGCGGCCAGGGTTTGGAAGGGATTGAGCTGCTCATGGTCTTGTGTTATTCATTTATCAGTGTGACTTCACTGGAGCCAATGAGCATGTAAAGTGAAATGCCTCAAGCTCTTTTAATGTTGGGTGCTGGGATGGATGAGGGAGGAAGATAGCGGAGGGAGATGTCTCAAGTATAAACTGAGCAATAATCCTACCCGAATGTGAAGTTCTTGCTCAGGCAATGCCATCCTGGGAGGCAAAGCTTTGGCTGGGAGCAAAGTAAGAACCTGAAGCACGGGTACTTTCAAAACAAGGGTGCACTAAAGCAAAAATGGTCAAGTCTCTTGGCCCAGTCAGCTGCGCAGATTAGGAAAATGTTCAGTCCTGCCTCTACAGCATTTTGCAGTGACAAAGTTGTTATAGAAAAGGATTTTGCCTGCCTTTTGCCAGTAGTTGGGGACTGTACAAGAAGAACCAGTGGTTGGATCTTTTTGTACACATGATTTATTTCCTTACATTCTTTATTAGGGCCATCTCTTTCTCTTCTAAGATATCACTTTTCTTTTTAACACTGGACAAATATCAAACATTCCTCAAGAGAGACCTGTGATTACAGCTCAGTTTTGACAGTAGAGAATCGTCCAACTGACATGTTCGCTTCATCTGAAATGCTGCTATTTTGAGCTCTGCTTTTGTTTTTAACCATCAAACAAGTTTACATTTCCTATGGATGATATTTTGGGTTGACATGAGTTGTTACAAATCAGGTCTGCAGTGGATCTGGCTGTAGTGTTTAAAACTCCGCTGTGTAAAAAGGTTATCTTCCTGTGTGAGTTTTGTTTTGTCTTTTCTGTTATGATACTCTTTCAGCCAAAACAGAGCAGAACTAAATCCCTGCATCCCAGTTGGTCATCACGAAATAATTTGGTTTACATCTTGCTGAAGCATTTTATAACTGCTTCTGCAGAAAGACTTTTTTCCTCCTTCTTTTTTTTCTTTTTTTGGCTTTAAGATAAAGGCAAACTGAACTTTACTGGCACTTCTTTAGGAATTGGACACTTTCTAGCTATTATTTTGCAAACTACTAGAGTTAGCAGATCATGAGGTGGGAACCCAGTTATGCAAACAAAGCCGCATCACTCTTGGCCAAAAATAGCTTCAGTACTAGTGCATTAAGGTGGAAATGAAGGCCTTTGGTGTAGATACAGCAAACAGCGATGGGCGGGAGGCGAGAGGGGAAGCTGCAGCTTTTTGTTTAGAGCCTTTCAGGAGATTATTTAGAGAAAGTGTGTTTTCCAGAGACAAGCAGAGTATTGCTGCTTATAATTTCAGTGGGATAGGAGTTACTGCCTTTCTTATACAAAAAGGGGACTAGGGTTTTGAGAGATGGCAGTCTGTTCCCAGGGCCATGAATAATTTTTAACATCCAGGTCCCACAAAAAGCATGAAGAAATACTGGAAAGTAGTTAAAAAAAGTCGTCTTTCCTTTTCTTCTTCTACGTAGTCCATCTCTAGCACAGCGAAAGCCTGCTCGTTTCTGCAGTCTTGCTTGATTCTTAGATAGCCTGTCGGTTCCTTGCTGTGGTAGATGGTTTCACATCTCATTGCGGAGGTATTTCCTTTGCTACCTTGGCTTAGGTCTTCATCTGTTTTCATTTCAGCCTCATCCAGCACTGCAGTGCCCTAAATAATTTTCAGCCTAATAGTTATTTGCTGTGTGCTTATGGGCATGCTGCCTGTTAAGTTTACTGGGTATTTGCAGCAGGGATGTGGTCTGGCTTCCTTTAATATGCTGCATGCTACTCTCCACCAGGCTTAAAATAAACTTTTTTCTTTCTTCTGTAATATTGCTACACTGAGCTCCCTTTGCAGTGATGTGTTCAATTGCAGTTTGTTATCTAGCTGTTAGGAGACCGTATAGTGTTTCTGGCCCAAGATACAGTTTTGGGTAAATAGAGGAGATAAAGTAGGAACTCAGGTATGGAAAATGCAGCTTGTAGGTGTGCAGATGTAGTTTCCATTGGATTAAAGCTTCCTTTTTATGAAGAGTTACAATTTCTTATCTCTCAATACTTTTCTGGGATGAGTCGAATGGGGCCTATAAAGTTGAACAAAGGCTTGACGTCTTCTGTAATGGGCAAAGCCATTCCCAGGCACTGTTCATTATCTATTCCTAACAGATGTTTTTGTCTCAATTAGAAATCTTGTTCAAATTAGCTCTATATTAATCCAGAATTGTGGGTGCCTATCAGAACATCTTACCTGATGTGTTCAAATAGGAGTTCTCTATTCCTGCTCCTCCTCTTTCCAAAGGTATGTAGAAACTTCTCCTGCAAAAATTTCCAAACACAGATATTTATTGTTTAGGTGTCGTTGTCTGTCGTGCGCCCCCCCCCCCCCCCCCCTTGTTTGTGTCTCTTTGAAGCATTAGGATGCTTTGCCTTTTCCAAACTTGAGTGTTTTCCAAACAGGATTCCCATGCATGTTGCTGTTTAGGTTGTGCCAGCTGAGCATTGCTGTATTCTGAAATAGCTGACCTCAGCTGTACATCAGCATGCACAGCCACACAGAACGGGGAGATTAGTGCTGATTTATTGGCCTGTCAATTAAATAAGAGCACTAGGATTCTCGCTGCACAGCTGAGAGGTTAGGTATTGTGGTGACAGCAAAAGATCAGCTTTCTTAAATGTAACTGCTGATTTCTATACATTTATGTTTAATTAAAATATTCCTACATCTTGCACTCTTCAACATTTATTCTGAGATTTATTTTGAACCGTTGCCAGCAGAATACATTGTTATGGCATCTTCTTTCCACATCTATTAGCAGGAAGAGGATAATTGAGGAAATCTCACACAGATTTAATTGGGGACTGAGGGCAGGAGCAGGGAGGGGGAGAAACACAACACAGAAATAGGTCAGAAGTTTGGCAGTGCTTGACTCTTGCTTGACACTGAGCGATTGAGCTGAGCAGTGCTGTTGTAAGCAGCCATGGGTCTGCTGCGATTTTGGGGTTAATCAGGTGATTGATGGTGGTGCGAAAGGTGTTGCCTCCCTCCTTATATAATGTGACGTATATAGGCTGGTGCAGGTCCAGTCACCTCCACGGTGCGAAGCATGGTGGAGCCCCTTCTGCAGGAGTTGCAAGGGTGGGCGGTGATCCCTCGTGGCTTTGTATGGAATGGGTAAGGAAATGCGGTTGGCTGAGAGCAGTTCAGCCTGTTTAGGGGGCTTTGTGCAATTTTAAGCTCTAGTCAGGAAGGCAGATGATGTGCTCCACTTTGCGACTGCCTGCGACAGGCTGGGGAGCAGCGTCCTTGCAGGGATGAGCCCTGGGCTGTGTGGGGAATGGGTCCTCCCTTTGCACACCATCAGTCCCTCCGCTTGTTTCGTAGAGCCACAGCTCTTGTGCTGGCTGCAATGCCTCTGCTGCCTCTGAGGAAGGGTCAGGATCTTCTTCCAGTTATTATTTCATTATTTGCTTTTTGCCTGATGTGGCTGCAACACATGGCACTGTTCTGAAAATGTGCATTAGGTGGTCTTTTGCTGATGATGCTTCTGCTGTCAGACAGCTAAACCTTGTGAAGCTGCAATCTTTTGGTCAGGGCTCTGAAAATGTGCTGATTTTCTTTAGGGCACTGCTCTGTCTTCTGGACCCTTAGTCTGGTGGCTCCTCCATCCAGCTTTTAGACTCTTAAGGTCCCGCTTTCAGTGCAAACCTTAGGTCTATACTTCAGACTATCTTTCTGTTCTGTGCCTAGACAGTCCCTAAAGCAAACCTGTACCACGTATGGCCCGTGGGCTGGGCTGCACCCCTGAAGCAGGTTTCTGCTCACTGTGGGACGCTGACACACTGGCATGGCTGTCCGCATGCACCAAGAACTGACTTGGGATGTGTGGATACGACACCCCGTAAGCAGCAGCACATGGGGTTACGTGGGTGTCGAGGGGACCTCCTCTGGGGACAGCATCAGGCTGGGTGGCAGCAAAATGTGGTGTGAGGATGTGGCAGGCAAAAGCAGTAGAAAAACCGCAGTGCTTGTGACTGCCAGTCTTTTTAATAGCTTGTTTGCGGTCTTTAACAGCCCACCCTGTGTGCTGCCAGGGTGGTGTGGGCAGGAGGGGGTCAGCTCTTCCATACAGCCATGAGATAAACAGAGATAATCACAGTAAATTGTCCTGTTCTTTCATATCATCTTCCAGACTCAGCGTGGGATACTGGAAAACTCATAGCTTTGCTGTGCTTCAGCATCCCCATCCCGAGAAGGGGCACCATAATGCTGGCCTCCATGCAGCAGTATTGTGAGACTATCACATCCCCTTTTTTTGAGTGCAGAAGACGTTGGGTATCAAAATGTTTCATTTGGTTTTATGCTGCTGGGATTGCAGTGCTTGATGCCGTTGTGTCCCTTGGGACTTTTTTGCGACTTGGGGGAAGTACAGCACTGTTGTATTGGGGGTAGGCCAGTAGTGTTGGTGTGCAGCATAAACGTTGGATTTGCAGGCTGGGATCGCCGTGTCCAGGGATGCTCAGGGTTAATGAGCAGAAAGAGGCTGCTGCAGGATGGCCCGTGGAGTTGCCCAGCGCCTCAGAGGAGAGAATGAACGTCAGGTGCGGGATGGCAGCCAGGCTGCCTGGGGTGGTGCAGTGATGACCAGGAGCAGAACTGGCTGCACTTTGCTCATTGTCTCCCAGAACTGGAGCTGGGCAAAGTCCGCGGCTGGTGCCTTTCGCAGGCCAAGCCTGCTGCCACAAGCCCTGTGGTTTAGTGCCAAGCTGGGAGCAAAACAGCTCAAGCAAGAGATGCCCGTGCTGCATGTTGTTGAATATAGCTCATGGCCGTCGGTCAGGACTGACTCTGTTGTTCTGAGCTTGTGCAAACAGTAAGAAGCAATGTTTGCCCTAAAGAGCCCACAATGCAAACTCAGACTGAGGCTTTCTAATAGGCAAAGCAAAAGAAGAGAAGGGCTTTAATTACAAATCTTGCTGTTGAATATTTTTACTGGGTTTCCCAAAAGCCTCTTCCACCAGCATTACTGACCTGAAGCATCGACAAATATGGTTCTGGCTTGCAAACTGATGTAGTTAAGAAATACAAACACACAGAAAAGGGTGGAAGTTATTTGCCTCTGTTTTTTGAGCCTTGAGGGAGTCTCTTCTCAAGCTTTTTCGTCTAGTCACACAGACCAGAAACATTTTCAGCTTGTATTAAAAAAAAAAACAACCAAAACCAAAAAACAAACAAAAAAAAAAACCCAAAACCAACAAAAAAAAACCAACAACAAAAAGAAAAACCTAAACAAAAAAACCCCACCACAAACCTAAAAAAAGAAGAATTATTCTCACAATAGCAGCAGGTCACAGGCTGTTTCTCAGACCATAATACGGGGCAAACCCCTGCCTGCCACTCAGGACTTTTGCTGCCATACCTTACTGCCAAGGTTTTTGGGTTTCTTTCCTCATTACTGCTTTCTAGGATTCTCCCTGCTGTTGAAGTGTTGCAGTGTGGGTGCTGCTGTGCTGGTTAACCTGTGTATTTTCTCTGGGATGAGTCTGTTTTTCTAGCTACCAGTTGTAAAACCTACAGATGCGTCGGCTTGTACTGGAATAGAATGTACAAAAAATACAGTCCTCAAGGACGTGGCTTTGTGTACTACAGTAGCTGATGTCAGAGGATGGAAGAGGTCTTGTTTTCTCTGGAAATCTTTATTCTTAATGTGCATTCAAGAGAGAGAGGCAAAAAAGTGTGTTCTGCTAAACCTAAGTTAAGATGCTTGTTCAATTTTTAAACGGTTACATAAAGCCATCAAAGTCTGACAGGAGAGAGATGCAAGTTTTTGCAAAAGAGAAACAGAAAAAGAAGCTGAAATGGAGTGCTAAAGTTAATTCCCCCAGGGTTACACCTAAAACAGCCTTAACTCATAGATGAACCCATTCCTGCTCTCGCTTTTTTTTTTTAATCTCCTTTCTCATTTTTTTCCCCTTTCTTGACAAAGGTCTTCATGTTGCTGAACGCCTGGCTAAGTGTGAGTGCTTCTTATGCCAACACTCTGCTGCTTTTACCCAACCAGCTCTGGGTCCAAATAAGCATTTCTGTGTTACCCTTGGGGAAACAAATTTGTGGGTGTAAGCAATGGGAATAGGGCTTGTCTGAACCACAGGCGGGGATCCGGGACTCCTGCATGTTTTTGCTCCTCAACAGCTAGGTCTATGTGAGACTTCCTGTTCGCTACTGCAGATGTTAACATCTGGGGTACTCAACAGTACCAAGACTCAAGCCTTGGTGGGGAGCAAGTGCTGCTTTGGCCCATGGCTTAAAGCCAGCTAATCCTCCCCAGAAAAGTCTGCCAGTTCCTGATGGTGGCTTTTTCTCAATAAAAGAAAAAATCGGAAACTTAGTGTAGTGAGCTTGATGCTAACTGCTGGTGAGGAGTGGTTGCAGGAGAAATTTGGGGCACATTGATCAGAGTCACGTTGTCCCTTCCAAAAGGAAGAAGTAGGGATAGTCTGCAGGGATAGCATTACAGTCACACTGTGCTGTACGAGTCTCACAATCAGAAATATACCTATCTGTGAAAGAGCCCAAGGAACAGCAATCAAAATTTTGATGCTGTCTCTGCTCTTACTAGTTTTGATGCACCTGAGGCCAAACCCCTCTTTGGCACTGTGCTGTCAGTGGACCTATGGCAACCCGTCAGAGGGGCCCGGGCATCTGATCACAGCAGCCTCCACCATGACTGTGTATGACGCTGGAGGAATTCAGTTCATGCCTCTTCTGGGCTGCTGGCTGTAACAGGATGGGAGTATGAATTTCTTAGGAGCTAGGAGCTGGGAATTCATCTGCTGGCTTTGAGGGTTCTGAAACACAGTCACGGAGTTCAGACCCTGGTTTGACCTTGCATCTGCCGTTCATGGTTTCTTGGCCAGTTGTTTGACTGGAATGCTGACATTCCTATCTGAACTCCAAGGCTGGTAGGGTGCTTTGCCCGCAGTTTTTGGATGCGGTTTCCTGATCTTTAAAGTTTACTGAGCTTCAGTTTTGTTGTCAGTTCTGATGGCATTTGTCACTCCCTTTACCAGAAGAGAAGAGATTGACAAGTGGACTCTGAGCAATGCCATTTTCCTCCCGGTACTTTGCAGGTAGTGATTCAGGAGCTGAATGGTGCACTCCTCATTAGACAACAGATATTTGGTAAGGGCTTGTGCTGTAGGATCGCTCCGCTCTGGATAATGCATAGAGATGTTCCAGGTCTTTGAGTAATATTAATCTATTTATATCTACTACCTAGATACTAGAAATCCATTTTATCTGGTTCTGTCTAGACATGATCAAGGACATACTTTCAACTCCCATTATTTTTCAATAGCATTAATATTCAAGCATGTCTTTGTCTTAAAATGTATTCTGAAAGCTGTAGTTATTGAGGAAATTCATGAAGAATAAAAAAGTCCTCTGACAAAAAGGATGTCATATCACAGAAGTATACATGGAGGGTAGCTGGCACGTCTGCTGTCAGAGTGCTTTCCTCCGATCACCCCAGTGCCTCTGAGCTAGCCTTCATGTGTGGCTGAACAGGCAAACGAAACTTGGAAAAGCCATATGACTTCCTCCGGGTCATGGGGGACGGCTGTGGTAGAAATGAATTAACTGCTCTTGACTCCCTGACCTCTGTATAGTTTACAATGCTTTTTATTCAGCTGCCAAACTTTCTAATATTGTATTCGATATCAAGAACCTAGCTTTGGTTAACATTAGCCATTCACTTTCTTCACATCTGCTGTAAAGCAGTTGTTTAGATGAAAATTGCTACCACACCTATCATTAAGCAGAATAATTGTTCTGATCGAATCTTCAGGAAATCACAGTTTGAAGGTGCTTGACTGGTAGCTGGAAGCCCTGGCTTGCCACTCTTGGGAGAGTGGAGCAGAGGTGGGAGCCAGGAATCTTTTAGTGAATTTTCCTTCCATAAGGAAGGTTTTCATCAGGAACTGATGTATCTTCTTTCTTATGCACAAGGCTTTGTTCTGTGAGAGGGATTCCTAGAGAAAACAGTTGGGGGAAAAAAATGCTCAAAATTCAGGTTTGCCCTTTAAAAAATTAGTGGCATTTGAGACTC
Source organism: Morus bassanus (assembly GCA_031468815.1). Lineage (NCBI taxonomy): Eukaryota > Metazoa > Chordata > Aves > Suliformes > Sulidae > Morus > Morus bassanus. The sequence goes on from CM062582.1 coordinate 2,122,260, forward strand.
TGAAGTGCTCTTGTGCTTTCTGTAAATTGCACCATTTCCTTCCTGTGTTTGAGAAGTGCCTGAACCTCCTCTGAGCTCTCCACAAGCTGCAGGACGTCGATGTTTACTTTAGGGTACCTGACTCAGTGGCATTATCTGTGTCTTGCAGCACTGCCTCCAGCCTGAAGGTCTAACCAAAAAAAAAATGTTTTCAACACGATCAGAGCACAAAAGCTTCTGTACTCTTTGTGCGTCTGAAGAGCCGCCCCTGTGTCTGCATGGCAGCGTCCCAAAGGGACTGGCTGGTTTGGTAGGACTGTGCTAAAGGTCTGAGTGCTGAGAAACTCACTATGTAAAGCTTTTTTCTTTCCCCACCTGTGACAAAAAGGTAAAACTTTCCTCCCTTCATGCCCAAATCACTGTGTGCGTTAAAGAGCTGCCATGTTGCACTGTTGAGGTAGTTATGGTTCAGGGATAAGCGAAGTGCTTCCCTGCTTTTACAGTGCTGGGGATTCTTTGGGATGACAGGCACTGTATAAATACAAGTAATTGTCATTAGAAAAATTCAAAATATTTCTGCTCACACAGCCTCAGGTAAAGGACTAATAATGAAGATGGGCCACAAGGGAGCCAATTCTTGCATAATTAAATCCACTTGTGTTTGTATAGATGAAACAGAAATATTTGGTCTGCTTGATGGGGGTACAGTCACTGCTCAGTCAAAAATCATGTAGCAGGAAGAGAAAGAGGAGTTTGTAATTACTGTGCCCAGTGTCAGTGTGCCATAGGGTGAAAGGAGGGTGCAGTGGGAGCTGAGGTGTGGAAGGCAGGAGGGCTGTGGATCAGGCGGCCGCTGTGATCTCGGTGGTGCAGAGCACTGGTGTTGACTGACGAGAGAAAACGGGGGGACTGACCCGCTTTGGTGCATCTCTCCCATCAATACTCTGAATTTCCCAGGGTCAAAGAAGGTTTTTGCAAATGAGCAGCAAAGGAATTCTGATGAAACGACCATCAAGAACAACATGTAATAAGCTGGTGATGTAACGTGTATGCAGTGTCTCCTGGTGTTGCATCTGCCTGATACAGGCTGCTGCACCTTTCCTGTGGGAATGGTGAAGTGCCGGTATCCTCATCATAGACATGGATAATGGGGACACTCAGAATTTTCCTTTAATTTTTAAGTTGAGACACACAAGCTGGACTTGGTATGAACTTTGGAGGAGGGTGTGAGCAAGCCATTTCTCTGAGTGTGAGTTGCCAGCAAAATGATGCTTGGAGGGTAACTGTTTCTAACTCAGCAGCCCTTCCTGATAAATCATATATCTGCGTATCCCTCAGCTTTAATTGCAGACAGCATTTTGTACTTCCTGGACAGTTCTCGATGTTCCTATCCACCTCTTTTAGTCTGAACCCAGTTTTATGCTGGATCTGAGCCGGTGCCAGTCAGAACTGTGCTGGGGACACAGCAGTGTTCCCAGGCTCTGACTTTCTACCTGTACAAACCTGCTGTGGAGATCCAACTTTTTGCCTCATCCAAACTTCCCAGTCCTAAGACTGAACCCTGATTTCTGTTTAAAGCGTTGCAGTGGCAGCTTCTCAGGTGAGCTATCTTTGTTCTGGATGTGAGAAACCTGGCAGAGCTGACTTTGTTCCTGAGCTTTCAAAGTAGCATGCTTGAAATAGAAACACCGCACAGGAAGGTCTCCAGTAAAAATTACTTCCAATAGGCAACTCTCATCTTGGATTATCCCCCTAGGGATTCAGTCAGATTTTGTTCTCCTTAGACATCATCCCTGCAGGGTCAGGCCTGAGCCTTGTCATGGTGCCATAGGAAGGGGCTCAAACACCCAGCTGGCTGGTGGTGGGAGATTTTTCCCTGTTATGGAGCTCCCTGTTTCTCTGCTCCCACCTGGGAAGCAGGGAAGGCAGTGCAGCCAAGAAGCAGCATGCCAGCAATCCCCATCGGGTAGATAGCCCCATGGGGCTGTTGCGTGTCAGCAAAATTGAGAGCAGTCCAAAGGACTTCTCCTGTGAATTAAACTGACTTACAGTGACTGCTCAGGGATAGAGAAAAACCCTTCCCTGCAGTGGCTCTAAGTCATACTAGGATCTGAGTGGGTTCCCAGCTGCTTCAGGAGTAGGAGATTGCAGCATTTATAACCACTGCTGTGCTCAGCAATGGAAGAACAAATTGGAGGTCCCAATGGGACCCATCTCTTACAATTCACCTTGTTTCAGAGGTTTTTGTTAACTGTGTCTGGCTTACAGGTAACATGGGTCCCTTGATGCTGTCTTTGTCTTTCTAGTGCCATTGATACTGTTCTGAAAGTCAAGCTAGCTTTGTGGTTCCTGTGTTTCTACCAGAGCTGGATTTTTGTTTTAATTGAAGTATTTGTCCTTATGGAGACCAATTAGTCACTAATCTGTGGAGTATCTAGAAAGAGTGCTCATCTTAACTCCTCTGGGCTGTGTCTCTCCAGCTACCAGGTCCTGGCTAGTCCTGGTGATGGTTCTGCCACGCAGGCTCTTCTGCTTTCTTTCAGACACCACAGGTGTCCCAGATGGGGCTTTCTGAATTTTGCCTCTCCATTTGTTTCTTCCTTTCTATCTTCTTGCTGTTAAAAAGAAAAGAAGGGGAGGGGGAAAAAAGCAGTTTTGTGGCCTAAAGGGGTTCCCCAGTCTCTGGTAATTGTTGAAGTGTCAGCAATTTTAGGAAGAGAGTCTAAATGAAAAATCTTGCTTTCCTTTCCTAGCACGGCTCAGCTTATCCGTTTTGTCACCTGAATTTACAAGTATCCATCAGTTAAAGGTTGGAGATTTGCATAATTAGTGTTTTTGAGGTACCTTCTGAAATGCAGGAGAAGATACTCTTACACATCTCAGCTCTTATCTAATGAGTACTGACAAAGAGGTGTCCATGGAGACATCCATTATAAGACACTATTCTGAAATTGGTTCTTTCCAATGCCTGTTAAAATGCCAAAGAGTTTTCTTAAGCATAATTTATACCATTTCTTTGCTCCATCCCTAAACAAAAATAGTTATGCCTGAATATGATGAGAACCATAATTTTAAAAATGAGGTTTGCAAGCTCTTATTAAGAAACGGGGATAGGAGTGAATTGGGAGAAAGGTACTGAGGTTTTTTAAGGCATCCTACTGGGTATTTGAGCACGGAGAACTACTGCTAGGATGCCAGGACAGAAAGTCTGTAGCCCTCTTGGCCAAAGAGAGGTGCTGAGCATCGCTGACCTCTGGGGCATCCTCAGCATCTAGCAACCTACTTCATGTAGATGCCTCCGTGGTGCTGGGCTTGCCCAAATTCCACCCATCCAAATGGGTCCATCCAGATTGTCAAGGAGTTGTTTTCCTGTGAAGGGAATACCTAAACATCCTGAAGGGGCTTCCATGACCTCTTTCTGAGGGGATGCAGTGGTGTGGCTGTGCAGTGGCTGCAGGCACTGGCCCATAGTGTTTGCCAGCCCGTTAGAAATTACGGGAAGAGTTTAGGTAGACAGGAGGTAATCCTCTGTTTTTGCAGACTTGGCAAACTTAGCGGGGCACGTAATTCTGGGGTTTTCAGAGACAGGTGATCACATCAGTGTTGCAGTGCGTGGATTTTCTTTTTAAATTTCTTCTGTTTCCTTCCCTCTCTGCCATTGCTCCAGTCACAGCACTTCGCAATTTCACAGCCCTCTTCAAGTCCTGAGAAACATGGTTGGGGGAAATCAGGCCTTTCTAATGCAAGAAAGGAGCTGGCAGGGTCAAGCTTCCTATCGTACAGCTCTATGTGTGCTGTGGCTTTCCTGCTGTAAGCCTCGAGTTTGTACCTTTCTTTGTCCCATGGCTGTGGGCTGGTCAGAGACATCTTTACAGACTCAGCCAGTGCAGTGTTTTATGATTCTGCAGCTCATGCCTGTGTCTCTTCGACTCTGACAATTTGCACAGCATTTGTATATAAGCATCATCTGTTGTTAGAGCAATATGCTTTTAAAAAAAATATGGATCTAACTCCACCCTTTCTCCTTGCCTTTCCTGTTTTCTTGCCCTTGCATGGTAAAAATCATAGTTTACGGAATCCTGCATATCTGACTTGATTATTTATAGCTTGAAGCTGTTGGGGTTTATTTCTGAGTTCAGCTAATGGGTTATGCTTTGTTGGAGCTGTGAAAAGGATAGGAAAAATCTACAACATATTAGAAACCAGATTAAAGTGATGATTAAGGTGTGTGCACGCTCCTTCTCTGATCTGTTCCTGTATCCACATGAATACCTGTAGTCATGTGTTCATTAAAAAATAAATATCAATCTCTAAAGCAGGAGGATTTTCCCAAAGGGAAAGCTGAACCACGGTTTAGACAGCACTAGCTGACATGTACATTTCACACTGTGTTGGTTGGTCATGTAAGTCATCTAATTAGAGAGCACGCTCTTGTGACATGGTCTGAAGGCTTTGGCATGGAATTAGGAGGCTGGAGACATGCTGCTGGCTGCTTGGGCAGGGCAGAGGTTGTCCCGTCACCTCTCTGCACCCTACCTTCAGTACTGCTTCTGCAGAAATCTGTGTGCCGTCAGATCCTCTGAGGTGAGTGGTTGAAAGTTTTCTGCAGAAGTATAAAGAAGGTGGGATTGGTTGTTCATCATAGAGTTGCAGCATATCAGTATTTGCAAATTCTTCTCTGGTTTCCACAGAAGGAAGACGGGCTTCTTAGCGTACTTACGTGTTCAGAGCCCTACTAGGTGGCTGATTTGAGAATTAGGGTATCATCGCAAAGAGAGGTCAGAGCCTAAAACTTTATCCTTCTCTGTCATCCAGGCATATTCTCTCTCTCTCTCTCCAGTGGATTTGAGGACTGCTGGGCAGCCCTCAAGCTGTGGAAGCTTGCTGAGCTCCAACAACTGGTGTCTCAAGTGTATTAGTTAAAGCAGTGGTTTTTGAGCTGTGCTCCATGAGCTGCTTTGAAGGGATCTCTAAACAGTAACCAAGGAAATTAAGTCTAAATAACAGGCACCTTAAATTTGTCTTTGTGTGACCTATTGCACTGTGCTTCTCTCCTTGGAAATCTGTTAGTGCTCTACAAGCCAATTTGGCGGGATACCACAAGGTTAGGCACCTATGATTGACCCAACTGCTCGGGTGTGGCCATTATGGAGCAGTCCGTCAGCTGGAAAGATCTGGGCAGAATTAAACTAACAGCTACACTCCTCTGGCAATGTTGAGCTTTGGGGAGATTTTCATCAGGACCAGGAAAGAGACAAGTCCAGCACCTTTTCTGGGGTTGCTGCATAAAGTGCTTAAGTGACTGCAAGGATGTGTTTAGGCTGAGAGGGTCTGGTGGTGCAATTAGTATCTGAAGACCAATACTTTTTTTTGGTAGTTACATCAAAGAAGAGGGAAGAGGGTGGGGGGGGGGAAGGGACTTGGCTGTTCAGGAAAAGCAAAAAAAGATTTGAGCATCTCAGGGCATTTGGAAGAGACTGGCTTCTCTTTTCTGACAGCCTCCTTTTAGCACGTACTGGAGGCATGGGTTTCTGTTATCTGAGCTATCTGAATATTCACGTCGCTGTGGATAATGCAGACTAAAGTGGAAAAACAAAAATGCAAAACCAACAACTTTCCACCAGCAGATTTCAGCCTGACATCAGTCTCTAGCTGACACTTTGTTTGGATACTGAGAAGGGTTGCAAGGGGAGGGAGGAGAGCTGGTGAAGCCAGGTTTGTGCTGAGCAGGAATTATGAAAGCTCAGAGGAACTGCAGCATCCCAGATCTTTAAATACACGCTGACAAAAATCTCAATGGGGAGCTCCCCCTACACAAAATCAGTCCCTACTGTCACCTCTGTTCTGCTTCTTCCCTTTCTCATCCCTGCAGATGCTGTAGCTGCGAGGTCTTTGATGTGCAGATACAGTGATGCATATTTCATTCCCTAATCAGAACCCGGATAGTTTTAGAATAGGGTGAATATTCAGGGCTCCAAATTGTACACAATGCAGCAAAGATGCGCGGAGGAGGAAGGGCGAGGGGGGCATTGGAGCAGGCAGGAGAGTTCAGGCTTGTGTGTGTGAGGCGAAGCAGCAACATGTCCCTGGAGAACCCCTCTAGGTTGGTCCCTTGCTGCTCTTGCAGCCCTTTGATTCTCTGGTTGCAATAATTTTCTCCAGGGTTGAGAAGAAAGGACATTTAATGGTGGTTTCCCCCATCCCTGCAGTACGGCCAACCCGAAGCATTCACAAGTCCTGAGTCAGTCCTCACCACCTACCCCCAAATTATAACATTGATGGAAAAATTGCATCTTTGTTTTGAATAGAAATAAAAGGAACTTGTTAGTTTTGGGTTCTCTCTTTAAACTGACCTTTGAGCTGGAGCTTTTGTGTTGCGTTTGGCTCATGTGTCTCAGTCCCGTGCTCCTCTGCCCCCAGTTTTGCTCACAGTGGGCATGTGCAGGCTGCTGGCACTTGATACAAAGGAATTAAAAACTAGTGTTTGATGAATCTATGACTTTTAGGTGATCTGTGACTTGAGCCAGGCTTCAAAACCCTTCGTACCTTGAGATCCACGTGCAAAGATTTGAGTGTTGGCAGAATTCAGCTCCGAACACCCAGTGCTAATAAAGGGCTTGAGAAACGAAACCGAGATCTTGATTTTGAAGCAAAGAGTTACTAAGGATCTGTGGTTTTACTTGAGGCCCATTTATATCTATTGTATATATTAGAGAAAAGTGTCAGGGCTAATTGCAATACAAGACAAGGTGCTGTATTCATCACAGGAATAATCCCACTGTCTTCCTTCAACTTAAATCTGCAATGACTTTTTTTTTGACCCTGAGGATTGCGGCAGAAGTGCTTATTTTGGTGTCATGCTATGTGATACTTTGCAGTGGAAAGGGAGCTCATTGTTTGCCTGCAAACCTCTCTGTAAAGACACAAGATGTCGGATTTTTTGACCCTTAGCACTGCTTCTTCTCCAAGCTTATTGCTTCGACAGGACTGTCGTGGCATGGACTGTGCGAATGTTTCTTGCCCAGATCTCGAGAGTGTGTGGCTTAGTTCTGAGAGCTTCCAGTGGCATGGGAAAAAGGATCTTCACTGCTCACTGCTCTTCTGTATGAACGACTCTTGGCTCATCTGTCTCTCACTGGCTCAGCAGCATAGAGTTGGGTTTATGTTATACTTGTGGCTAATGTTGATTTATAACCTGTTTTCTCTCTTCTGGCAGCGTGCTTTAGCTTCTGATTTGAAAATTAAGCTAATAGCATTTCAGGTAACTTAAAGAATCTGTATGTGAGTATATGCCTGGTGGGAATATCCAGCAGGTAGTTTCCCACATAAAGAAGGTTAAAGGCCTTTGTGAAAGCTGGAAATTTCCTTTGCTTTCAAAACAGGCTTCTAATCCAAAAATAGCAGCAAGCTGGTAGCTTGGCTTCTCCTTGTTTATTGGCAGCAGATGCTGCTAATAGATGCAGAGGGTTGTCTGGAGGAGCGGTGTGCACACAGGTACCTTGCTGGTTGCTCCTCCAAAACAGACACTCATCACAGGATCAGATCCACACATTCCTTGTGGGATTCCGAGGCCTGCTCCCATTGCAGGGAAAATACAGCAGTGACAAGCCATTATTTGCTCTCAGCTGCCCAAATTGGCAAGGAAAAAAATACGACTCAAGAAGCTCTTTTATTCTGTACTAGCTATTAGCTTTTATACCTGTGCAGGCAGACATTCCCTGTCTGCATGTGATGATTATGCAGAAATTGGGACAGGAGCTAGCTTCGGAGTTTTGGGGCTCATCTGGGAAAATGTGTCCTTCTATTACAGAATTGTGCAGTTTGCAGGGATACAAAAATAAGTGAAACCAAGCTTCTGTTCACATAATAAATCTGCTTTTCCCCAAATGTCAGGACTGTCTGCCACAGCCTCTGCTGTTCTTATGGCTGATATCAGGACTGCATCACATAGCTGATGTTGTGGTTGTGCTAAATACATTAATGGCGAGGCACTGGAACCTGCTTCTGTGGTTGGTATGTTTTTTGGAAGGTGGTATCCCCATTCTGCTCTGGGGTGTTGCTTTCCTTGGTTGCGTTTGGGGGAATGCGGACAGAGCTCTGAGGTCTCTTGTTGAGGACCTTGAGTAATTCAGTCTCTGCTATGGAGTAAATCCACCTTGTTCACAGTGCTGCCAATGCTTGTTTTACTGGCTCCCTTTCATGCTGTAAGAGTGAATGCAGAGCTTCCTCTCATGGTATCCTGGGCGAGCATGTGTATGTGGTAGTGTGTCTGCTGCTGAGCTGAATTATTGCCTTTGCAAGCAGATTCTGCCCTGGCCTGAGATGCGCAGCCCCCAGAGCACACCTCTGAGCTGGGATTTGCATAGCACTCAGTGGAGCTCTTTCCAAAGGCAAAATTCTATTCAGCTTTCACCTTCATCCAGCATGGTTTCGGTAGGTTTCTTCTTGGCTCACAGGGCCCTGGAAGGGTGTTACTTGGTGGGAGTCAAAGATGACTCTGGAGGACATTGCTGAGATTGGGGACATTGGGAAGATCGTGCTCTAGGTGTGTGAGAGCTCAGGGCACAGTGGTCTGGGTCTGATTCTGGGAGCCATACCTTCCCCTGAGCTCAAATCGAGTCACACCACTGAAGGGGCTATGGGATATAAAATGGTTCCCAGGCATCTTCCTTGTAGTCCTGTTGCTTGTTGGATGCTCTTTGTTTAATGACTGTCCGGCACTGTTAACCTCATCCAGAATGCGTGTTTCTGCAAACAGTAATTCTTCACACTCTCTCATGTGGTTCCTGGAAAACTTTTTTTGTGTCCAGTGGTCTTTTATTTTCCATTTCCTCCAGCTCCCTATTTTTTTTGCTTATACAACAAAACAAAAGAGCCCACTAAATTCCTGTAATTATAATCATCCAAGCAGGCACATTCATGATAGGCTTAATAAGGCAGCAACATGTCAAACCTTTGTTTCTGAGAAGGGGGGAAAAAAGTCCTTTAGTACTTCAGTACAGTTTATGACTGTTTCTGTGTATAATTTGCAAGCCATTAAAGCCAGGTCTGGTGGTGGCCCAAAAAGGCAGAATGCAGTCACAAAAATGGAAACAAATTATGCAGTTCCCCACTGTTATCCAGCTCATTGAAAGTGAAATATCCAGGAGGAATTTTAACTTGTGGCTTTTGATGCTCTAACTTAGTTGTAGCAGGGCTTTTGCAAGGCGGGAGTTAACCCACTGCATTTCCATTTGTTGCGGAGTAGGGTCTTTCTCTCTCCTGGCCAGGGTGAACAAAGAGGGAATGTTGAGCCATCAGGTGATTTATCATTTAAAAAGTTTTATTTGAAAGAGATTGGGAATATTGATGCACAGAAAGGCCAGCGTTCATTTGATGCCAGGGATCCCACGTTCAGTATTGTGTGGTGGGATCAGAAATGAGGCAAAGGGGAAGGCAGGAGCCTGCATGTGTGTGATAAATGCACCCTGGTTGCACAGAGATGACACTGGAGCTCGGGGTCCCGCTGCACCTCTGTCGGCTGCTGTGATTTGGGTCAAAACCACTTTTGTCTCTTTGGGTAGCATCTCCCCAGCAGGGAATCCGCAAAATACGTTTTCAGTTCTCTAAGGAGCTTTGGGGTTTTATGGTGAGGGCTCTCATGGGAATGCAGAGTGTTTCACGTTCTTGTTCACTACCTGGGCGTTGTCGTGGTTTAACCCCAGCTGGCAGCTCAGCCCCACGCAGCCGCTCGCTCGCTCCCCTCGGTGGGATGGGGCAGAGAATCGGAAGGGTAAAAGTGAGAAGACTCCTGGGCTGAGATAAAGACAGTTTAACAGGTAAAGCAAAAGCTGCACACGCAAGCAAAGCAAACCAAGGAATTCATTCACTCCCTCCCATGGGCAGGCAGGTGCTCAGCCATCTCCAGGAAAGCAGGGCTCCATCACGTGTAACGGTGACTTGGGAAGGCAAACGCCATCGCTCCCAACGTCCCCCCTTCCTCCCCCAGCTCTACGTGCTGAGCATGAGCCATACGGTGTGGGACATCCCTGGGGTCAGCTGGGGTCACTGTCCCGGCCGTGTCCCCTCCCAGCCCCTTGTGCCCCCCCAGCCCCTCGCTGGTGGGGTGGGGTGAGGGGCAGAAAAGGCCCTGACTCTGTGCAAGCCCTGCTCAGCAGGAGCGAAACCATCCCTGGGTTATCAGCGCTGTTTTCAGCACAACTCCAAACCACAGCTCCACACCAGCTACTGTGAAGAAAATTAACTCTATCCCAGCCAAAACCAGCACAGTGTGCAGTGATGTATGGTCTTTAATAAAGCACATAGGAAGAGCCGCTTGAGCTGGCCAGAGGTTCTTCCTTCCCTTATCAACTTACATATATTTGTAGAAGGCCCAAACCTACCAGCATGATCAGTTTTAGCTGATGTGCATTTAATCCTATCCCCCTTTGATGGTGGGTGTCGCAGAGCTGACCCAAAGGTTTTATCCAGGTCTTCCATCAAGTGACAACAAAAGGTAGAGGCTGTTGGGGATAGCAACAGACAGGCTGGAGGGACAAAACCTCTCCTGCAGCTGCTGCAGACAGTCTATTTTATCACCTTTGTTCTCTTTTTAGCCACCTAACTATTCCTGGAAGAGCTAATATTAGCTCCCCCCATCTATTTCTTAGAAGCTGGGCAAACAAAAATCCAATTGAATGTCCTTGTTTCCAGGTGAACTGATGACTGATCTGTACAGTTGGCTCTGAAAACCCTGATGAGCTCTTACATCACTTGCCCTTGGCATGGGGAGGCATTGAAATGGGTGGTTATGGAAGCGGCAGCATGAGAGGGATTAAAAATATTCAGCAATGTATTTAATCTTCAGGATAGACTGTTTGGGAGTTACTTTCCGTGCCTTCCCCAGGCATGATACAGATAGTCACGGAACATGTTTGCCTTGTTTTGCTGTAAAAAAGCAGGTCCTGAGATGGTTTCAGTAGAGACTCAATTCTAAAAACCAGAATTTTGGCAGGATACTTATCCAGGATTTGATAGTGTGCCTTGTCCTAACGCTTTACATCTCATTGTATTCGCAATGCTTAAGGCTAGATTAGAGATGGGGAAGCGAGTGTGAAAATGGATTGCAGAGATTCATGTTTATTCCCTGAGTGACATCCATAGAAGTGTTGCTCTGATTACAGGGAAAGGATGATCCTTCTAACTGCCTCTCTGCAGCTCCACCTGGGCACCCAGCAGAGAAGTGTGCTGCTTCTACATTTTATCATCACCAGTTAAAAAAAGCCTTTAGCTGGTGATTTTGTCAGTGAGACACAGGTCAAAATCAACGCTGCTGCGTTCTCCCAAAGCTGTGATGTGGCTGGGGAGTGAGAGGAGCAAGTGGTGCTTTGCCTCTGCCTTCCTCTGGCCATTGGCGAGGTGGAGAAAGGCATGGCAAGCTCTGTGTGGAAGGAGGGATGGGTTGTCCTTGGGTTAAGGGAAGGAAAGCAAGGCATGATGTCGGACTTACTTTCCCCAGAGCTGATGGGGTGAGACTGGGGCTGCCCTTGGTCGCAGAGGGACTGGTGGGACTGGAGCACCGGGGCCGGGAGGGACATTGGCTGGGCTCGTCTCTCCACCCGGTCTGGCTGTGTGGTCCCCGAGGATGCTTCTTTGCTGGCAACAGTGCTTGAATGTTCAGGTAACCGCTGCGTGTTTGTGGGGAGGCATCAAACCCAAAGTGTCAGTGAAGGCCAGGTCAGGCGTGGAAGAGCCACATCCCCCTCATCACTGCCTTGAGACACCAGGAGGAAGGACTTGGTCTCTCCTGGGAGTGTGTAAGCGCAGAGGAAGATGCTTCTCCTCATGAATAAAAAATGAGTGGCAGTCAGGACCAGAGTTTTTAATGAAAAAGCCTTTTCCGAGTAGCTCGCTGATAGCAGCCATCTTGAAAAACCTGAGTGGCATCATTTGGTGAGCAGTTGGCATTGGAGCCATGCGAGGCACTGAGAGAAATTCTCAAAGATGCTGTAAAACCAGCTGAATAATTAAAAGTAGTAATAATAATAATAATAATAAAACCTGACAACTTCAGTGTTTAAAAATTAAACATTTGGATGAAATATTAAATGCTAATTATTTCCTTGCACTTGTTGTGCTGGCATCAGTTCCCTTGATGTTAGCAATATATCTTCACCTATCGGTAACTGAAGTATATTGTCAGCATTAGCATTACATTTACGACACACGCCCCAAAAGCTCTGAAGCATGTGTTTGATTTTAAGTGTTGAATACTTTGAAGTCTGCTTTACTGGATTGGCCGTAATGCCATGAATACCAAAACCATCTAGCTAAATGGCTCAAAATCTTTGGCTGTTTAAAAGAGCCCCTGCGCTTGCCCCAAGGATCAGGCAGTCTAATTTCAATAGCGAACAGTGAGATGGACTTAATCAATACACAAGAGACTTAATGAAAAGCGAAGTGAGAGGGCAAAAGTATGTTTAGAAAGCATTTTATGGCTTTCATGTTTTGTATGTCGTTTTAACTTTTAGTCAGTTTGATTGAATTAATTATTTGATATTTTAAAAAAAAAATTATTGAACTTAGCTCAGGGTGGGCAGATGAAAGACGTAACTAGCACAGGAAAATGTCCGCACATGTTCCTTTGTTTACTTGCTTTCCTTTCTGTGTAAGAATGTATCAGTGCCTTGATTTTTAAGATGATGGCTGCTAATAGGATGCATGAAGGAAATGTCAGTACAGTGAACCCTCAAGGGCCTGATTCAGTAAACCCTTCTTCTCTTGCTTTTCACCCATGAATAATAAGGTATTTTACACATTTGTAATCATCTTGGGAGACAGGGGGTGTGCAAACATCTGAGAACCGTTCTTTACCTTTCACTGTACGTACTGGGCGATTTGCTAATGTTTGCCAGTTGGAGACTCCTTTCTGTGGCATGCACCTGGTCTTGCCAAGAAACCTGCTGTTTGCTGCCGTTGCTTTGGGTGCTCAGCACGGCGAGAGGGTGCCTGCGCCCTGTCCTGAGGCATGGCTTGGAGGGAGCACAGCGTGCAGGTAGCCAGTGCTCCGGTTTCAGGGTTAAGAATGAAACGAGTTCATTCTTCAGCAATGCAGATCTTTAGAAATCACTGATGTCTGGAAAAATAATTTGAAGTGAAAGATGCGACACCTTTTAGAGCCCCTTTGGTTTGAAATTAAGGTGGTTTCTTTTGCAGTGAGGGATTCTCCTTCAAGAGGTGTCTGAGCCTTGTACTCAGCTGAAAACTGGTGGATAGCCTTTCTTGTCCTCCCCATGCTCGCCTGATAGCTAAACCACAGGCTGCTGCTGCTTCAAATGTGCCTAGGTTTTCGTCGTGTTGACATGACATTTCAGGCCAAGCTTGGCCGGCGTTTGGCATTCTGGAATAGAAGGAAGCTGTGGTTGTATTTAAATGAAATTACTTCTATAAAAAGTGGAGGCTGGTTTTAAAAGTTAAAGCCTACCTTTTCAGAAATGCTGTCACCTGCTGTATGAGCAAAACAGGCAAACCACAGCGAGCTTCCCCCAGCATCCTTTTGCTGACAGTGCCCTGTGCCAGGTGCTTACAGGGAGGCATGTGTGGGATGAAACGTTGACTTACATCCTCATACAGAAGAGCTGAAGGCTAGCGTAGAAGAAGCATGAGATTTTATCTCCCTTCTCTGGCTCCTGACCTTGCTGCCGGCTCTCCAGAGGTCTGGATGGTTGGAGCACCTCTTTGCTCATCTGCCTGAGGTTTCTCAGCTACCCCAACTGAGCACCACTGCTTTGAGCCACTGTGTGGGGACAGCCCACTCTGGTTCCCAATAGCAGTCGGCATCACCCGTGGCACAGAGGCTGCATTCAGATTCACATGGAGTTACCTTTTTAGAGAGGATGCTGCAGAGAGTTGTGGGGGGGGGAACATTTTGCATGGTCGTGCCTTCCCAGGGCATTTCTTATTTTATATCAGGCATGAAGTAACTCTTAAATATTTTTCAATTATTGTTTGAATTGGAGAAATTTTTGCATTTGGGGGTATTTGTCCTGCTGTTTCATCATCTCAAAGACATTCAGGCAGCTTTCTTTTTAATTCTCTCCCTCCCACCGTATCAGTTCATAAGTCTTAAAAATGTTCTGGTGTGCAGTTTCAAATGGGATTTCCAAAGCAGGTGGGAGATGCACATGAATGCACATCTGGGAATAAGAGCAAGAGCCTTGCTGAAGGAAAAGTATTTGTTGATTTGTTAGAATATGCCTTGTTAAAGGGAACAGCATGTCTTGTCTCTGAAAGGGCAGCTTGAGAAGACAGATAAGAGTGCGGGAAGCAGGGAGAGCCCAGGGATGATTTGGGATTCTCAAAGCTTGGCTCAGAGTCTGGAAGTGATATTGTGGGACATGTTTTCAGCCTGAAAGCGCTTCTGTAAGATTGAAACTCGACACTAAATGTTCAGCTTTTGCTGAACGGTTTTGGAGAGAGAGCAAGGGATCTAGATGAGGAATCAATGTCAGGTCTTCCCACCCTACACTATAAAGAAGAGGAAGCAACAGCTTCCAGCTCGGTGTCACACGATTGCTGCAGCTTGGGCAGCTGGGGAACGGGGTGTGTTGATCACCACACTGCTAAAGAAAAATGTGCTTCTGAAACGGTAAAGAGATGGTGATTTTTTCTTGGAAATTATAAGTGGGGGTGGGACAGGTGGGACAGATGGCTCAGGGGGCTTGCGCTGAGAAATGAGTTCATCCTAAATTACTGTCTGTCCTGCCCAAATTGCTGGTGGGGAGGGAAAGCTGACAGGGAACTGTGCCTTTTTGGCAACTCCTCTGTGACGGGGAGTGTTAGTGCCTCCTGTCCAATTGCCCAGGTACAGATGGTAACTGAAAGTGCTTTGAGGGCACAGACTTGTCCATCTCCATGTCCAGGAGCACTGTACGTGGTGTCCTCGTGTCAGTGAGGAGCTGGTGTGCTCTCAGGAGGAGCTGGGTGAGGTCCTACCTTGGGGCAGAAGTTGGTCTTTTTATGGCAGTGTCATGGGAGGATGAGGAACGGACAGATGCTGTCCTTTTTTTGCGGGGTGGTCTCTCTAAGTCATGTTTAATGAATGGTGCAGGAGGCTTTTGTTGCTAGTGCTTATCTGATACCTGTTTTGGAGTCTTGAGAGTTATTAAAGCAGCATCTATACCCGACTCTAAATTCACTAATAACTTTTAAAAGCAGAAACAATTAGCAGACTCAGTGGGAGAAGCGCTTTCAGGGAGAAGCAATTTAATGTGCTGAAAGACTGTGTATGCGACGTAATCAATGTAGTGTACTGTATGAACATACCAGAGGTGGCTTTCTAGCAAGCTTCACGAACACTGATTTTTCAGGCTTCAACAGTCTTCCTAAACTCAAGAAAGCACTAAGCTCCTTGAGGGAACAAATAAAGCAAGTGGACAAAAAAAAAAAGTAATTTCATCAAGAATAAATTGCCCTGTTGTTCCTACCAACGTGCTTACAAAGAGCTCTAGTCATGGAGCATTAGCTGTTTCTTATGGAGCTTTTGCAGTGTACCTTGGCTTCCCCAGGCAGGTCAGACCCACAAACCTCCTGTGATCACCAAGGATAACTCCTTGTCTATGAGCTCTGTAGATATTTGAAGGTCTTACCAAAACCTGTAGGCTTTATAGAGAAAGTTTGCAGGAGGAGCTCAGGGGGAGCTGCGTTCCAGTGAGGAAACTGCAGGGCTGCCAAAGCTTGCTGCACTTTGCTGTTTCTCAGCCTGGTGCGCTCTCATCCTCGTGGTCAGGGAAAGGTTTTGACATTAGAGGTGTTTGCAGTGAGTAGCAGCTCCCTGGTGACAGTGCTGCAGGGTACTGCCTTGTCCCTGGCAGGGCAGCAGGCAGGAACGGAGCACGATTGCTCCTTGCATCCAGGATGGTCAAAAAGGGACAAGTTTCCAATTTCCTTTGCACTTCTGTGGTGCATCTAGGTTTGGTCGAGTTATTTGAGACCTCCAAGAGAAATGGGGCCACCATGAAGCTCCCACACGCTAACTGCAGACCTGCGCAAGTTTGCCAGGGATTTTTGAGTCCTGCTCATGTGCGTTCCCCTGGGGAATAGTCCTGCTGGCACCATTGTATCACCCTGTATCATTAAACCAAGAGCCACTGAATGAGCACAACAGCGATATAACATTTTGGGGTTTTGCAATAAATACAAATGTAAAACTCCTGTTGGAGCCAGTAGGACTGCAATGTCCAATAAGACATTTCCCCTCTTCATTATTCGTCACGACCGACACAGTGGTGATGGACCAGTGTGCACCCAGGCTTATGCTGAACAGTTTCTTTAAGGGCTGCTTGAGTATTTTTCATTGAGATTGTGGGTTTTGGTTGGAAAATTAGAATTACAACCAATTTTTGTGTTCGTTCTGCTACCTGGAATTTTTTCCCCTTCTTTCTGAGGGTGAAGGCTCAAATAGGAAAAATAAGAAAGTTTTAAGGCTCTGAACCATATCTGAAAGTTTTAAGTGTCTCTGTCAACGCACTTAGCTTTTATGTTCTAGCTGAAACAGAATTTTCTTCAGAAAGCTTGTTTATAAAAAAAAACCCACCAACTTAAAAACCCACTAACACCCTGTATACCCTAAGCCTGTTTTAATCTGTGAACCATTTTGAGCAGAAGCCACAATTTTCTGGTCAACTCCATGATGGCTATGGCACAATGTGCATTTGAGTGTTCTTTACTTTGGGCCTTAATCTATTGTACGGTATTTCTGTGGGCTGTCAAATAACGGCTGCCTTCAACAACTAGCTCTGTTTCAGTGAAAGTGAATATTGTATATAATTCCTGGCAGTGAGTGTAAAATGATTTGACGTCTTAGAAGATTCAGCATTAAGAATATTACAAAAAAGTGAATACTTAAGAGCCACTGAAGCTCAGCCCTGTTCCTTGGTCTGTTTTACGTAGGCTCGAAGTCAATGGGAGCAGAGGATGCCTGGGGTATCACAGCGGTTGGCCCCTTGCGGGATGGGGGATCAGAGCTGTTATTAAATGTTAAAAATAACATTGAAATACAAGAAACATGGGAGCGGGGAGGGGAGAAAAGAAAAAACTTGGTAGGGGAGAGATTATTGAGCTATTTTCTCTCTTCATGCAGTTTTCATAGCCACCAGGGCCAAAATGATACTAGGAGGTTTAGTGTCAGAAAATAGAGCCTGAGCATCACGTAAGAAATGAAAGAGTGTGAGCTAAGACTGGAACAACAACTGGCAGACCAGAAAGATTGAGCAGATATACCACGGTGCCTAAATATGTCGAATCCAGGCTTGCTATTCTGAATGTGATGCTTACAGGGCAAGAAGTGCTTATTCCATTTTTTGTTGCTGTTTTTTTGTGGAGTAAATTGATTTTTTGAAAGAGGTTTCCCATTGTTTTTCTTTTAAAACCTTAAAGTCAGAGGGGAAAGTCTAGATTACTGCTGGGCACTTTGGAGAAAAGGTAAGGCTCCTGATGAATAATCACTCAATGCTGGGTTCCTCCTGAAAATGTGGCATTCCTGTTGCTGAACTACTCAGCAAAATGGTTTTCTGTTTTCCAGCTGGAACTGTAGGTATCAAAGTGAATTGTTTGATAAAAATGTTCTCTAATGAGCGGCAATTCTGGGAATCTTTGCCAAAATCCCATATTTCTTTGGTTTCCAGTAAAGTTTTGCAAGTTCAAAAAACTCGGGAAATGTTTTGGAGGAAATGTAACCAAATAAACCAGAGCATCGTTAGTGTTGATGGTGTAATCAGAACATGGCTGCAGAACTAGCTGCTTTATTTTGAGTTGGAAAAGTTAACTCACTCTTTCCTCTTTGGATTAAACAAAATTTCTCTTCTTGTAGTAGATAACTGTTTTGTTTCTAGTCTAGGAAAAAGTCATGTCGCTTCATCATGAGAAATGTGATTAGAAGGATGCTATGACAGCATTCTGCCCTTGCTGGTGCTGGTTGGGACAAATGTGCTGTCATTTGCAGAGAGAACACGAGGGAAATCAAAGTTATTCAGTATATTTCAACCAAGAAAGGATCAAACATCTCATGTGCCCCCCAGAAACCAAGAGCGCACGCAGGGCTCTCATGGCATATCAGTCTCTCTGTTAAATTCCCCACCTTTTGTAACAAGTCGTATTCTCTCCAACGTGTAGCGACTGGACATAAAGAGGCTGATTGCTTTACTGCCAAGGAAAAATTATCAGCCAATAACTAGGTATTTATATCATTCTGCAATGACTTTAAGCAACATGCATTTTATCTCCATTTAAAGAGTATACATAAATTTAGGTTAAACTAGGTCACAGCCCCAGACTTTGCGTAAATCGATAACACTACTCCCAGTGACACAAGGTTTTGTGGTCCTTGGGAGAACACATTCACTGGGACTACAGCATGCACTTGAACTAGCTTTAAACCAGGTGTGCGGTCAGTGTTTTTGAACAGTTCCCGCATGAAAACCCACTTCACACCTACGGGCAGGCAGCGAAGAGCTCCGCGCTGACACATCTCCGCTTCCCATTTGGCGAGGTTATAACTAGCCTGGGTATGTCACACAGTGCCCTGACGCCATCTTTTAAATACAGTTAGTGCCAAAGAAGATATGAAAATTTTCCAAAACCTATTTGCCTCCTGAGTTCATGTGTAATATTGATCCACTGGCTGACAGTTTTGATGTACGACAAAGTAACTAAGGTTATGCAGCTGTAAGTGAAAGCATCTTTGTGCCAGAAACTTTCGCAGTGAGCTACCATGTAATGTAGGCATTTGACTTTGAAAGAAGAAATTGCTCGAGTAATTACGCAGTGCCTAATACGTGAGCCATTAACTGCTGTTTGCCAATGAGACGCAGCTCTCAGGTACCCAGTTACTTTCCGTGTTCGTGTTGCTTTGTGCTGACCGGGGGCTGGGGCGTTCTGCCCGAGATGTGGCTGCGATTCAAAGCTGGAGGAAATTCTGTATGGTTTTATGTGTCATGGTAATGAAAAGGCCCATATATCAGTGAGAGATTACAGAGTCGTTCAGAGACGCAGAGGAAGCCCCCCTGTCCCCCTATTCTTTTTATTTGTGGATGGCATGGGATCAGTGTGCTCTTAATAGAGCAGTTTGCAGGAGACTTAATCAAATTCTCTTTATGGTGGAGCTGGCACTGGAGCGTCACTATCCACTGAAGGTATCAGCATTAAGTATTTATGTACCCAACATTGTGTACCAGTTGTGCTTATCCAGACACAAAGTGGGATGATGGCAGAGCACTGAGTTTATTAATAGAACGCAGCAGCCAACATATGGCTGAGTAGTGGAAGCAGAGTAAAGCATAAGCCATACATTTCTTTTTGAGAACATGTATTTCACACCTTTTCACACAGGAATATTTTTGTGATGCCTCTACAGTTAGTCTGCTATCCCCAAAAGGCTGTGTTTATATTTTCCCAACATGGCTTAATTAAGAAAAAACGTGTTTTGTAAGCAATCCTGTGTACTTCAAACCCACCCCCTTCAAGAAAAAAAAAAAAAAAAAGAAAAAATACCCCAGCAAGGTCCAGGTGGCAAATAGCAAGTAGACTGCTTGGTTCAGCACACTCAAAAGGAGTTTTCTGGCTGCATTTATAGCCTCCGGTACAGCTTCGTTGAACCGTCTTGTGCATTTCATGTATTTCAAATGCCATTATAGGTCCCGTCTGGCAGAGAGTTTAAGCAAGCAAAGGCCACACACCCAGCATTTATTTTAGTATTGTGCCTTTGATTCTATCTTGTTTTTTCACAGTTGAGATTTTAAGGAGGCTCAGTGGTTGTCTTTACCCATGTGAGTCAATGCGTCTGCTTGTTGTGTTTCCCAAAGCTTTAGATTTGGGGGAAGATTTGAAAAGATGATCCTGTAGTCTTACCTGCTCTGTGCAAGTAATCTTGCATATTTCTTTCTTGAGAAACTTTATGTACACCTTTATTTTGTGAAAATCTAGGGTAAAAACCAAAGCTACCTTTCTTGTAGGTGGAATACAGGAAGATTTTCAATGGCTGCCAGTATAACTTACTCCTCATGCCATATTCTAAACATTGTTAAAATTGTCAGTTTACAAGAATTACAGTCTCGGAGGCGTTAGGACACTTATCCTGCCTGACAACATCCCTTTCTAAGAACCTGTGAAGATTAGTTTGTAGCATAGATTTTTCCCGTGTTGAAGTTTATAAGGATGAAAAGCCCCGTGTAGAATATATCTGTGCAACTTCAGTGACAAAAATTGCTAAGCACATTATATATAAATAGCAAGCTGCCTTCTTTAGGGACTGATACAGACTGCTCTTGAGATAGCTAAGTAGACAAGTATAGAGTAAAATATGGGTATATTTAGCACTCCAGAAGGCGATAGATGGTGTTCTGACTTCACATCGCATGGGCTCTTAAAGTCTTTACCTTTGTGTAATCTCTTTGTACCCAGCAGTGATGTTGTGGCACATTTGGGACCTAATTATAAGCTTCACTGCCAGTCAAAGTACCAAATGGCAAAGGACAGTTTTGGAAGGCAAAGGGTGGACCTGACTCTCATGAATCATGAGTAGCTGGGAAGGAGATGCTGGGGCAGTTTAATGGGATTTGGATTAAATATGGTTTAATGGGATTTTGGCATAAATGTGGTTTTTAACGTCTGCCTGCCTTATTGGTTCTCACAGGCATCTGCTTGGGTGAATGTCTTCTAGTTTGCATCCACTTCTTCAAAAATCAACTCTTAAATGATTATGGTCATGCCACGAGACTGATCTTGCAAAAGCCCCTGCCAGGCTTGTCACAGTACATCTCCTTAGGGGCAGTGGGAGAGAAGTGGCTGTGATAACAGCCAGAGGCGTTGTGGGGAGCTCTGTTAACCTTACCCAGGCCAGTTCAAAACAGGTTTTCCTTCTGGATGTTTTTTCCTGGTTGTGCAAATTTGTGCAAAGCCTGAGACCTTCCCACTTCAAACTCACCTTCTTTTCCCAAGGCTGTTGAAAAGACTCAGATATGCTTCTGATTGGCATGCAAACCTTGGAAAAACTGCAAAGAGTATTTGCAAGTGTTATCTTTGAATCAAAACCACCAACTCACTTGGATAGCATCCTTCACTTCTTTCTTCCTTTTTCCCTAGCCTTTTATAAGAACATTTTTGCTTTTGTTGAGGATATTCTTCCAGCATTCATACCCACACGTATATTTTGTGCTGATGTAATGATGTCTGTTATTGAGTGTGTCTTGGTTTTTTTTTTAGCTAAAATAAATGAAATGGTAGAGTTGTATTGCAGTTAGTGGAAAGGAGCTGTCTTGAACTGGTAGTGCCCTGTTGTCTTCCTTCCAAGAATCATAGACTGTCCTGAGTTGGAAGGGATCTGCAAGGATCATCAAGTCCAACTCCTGTCCCTGCATAGGACAACCCCAAAACTCACACCATGTTGGCACATTCTTAATGTTAACTTTAAGGTCCACACTACAAGTACCTTAGGAAAAATGCAGGCACACATCGTAGACGTACCTTGTACTTGCAGACCACTATGGATCCTTTCCACCTGTCTTATACTTTCATGGCAGAAGAAAGGGTGACCATGGTGAAATGGTGGCAGCTGACATTCTTGCTGTTTTGATGAATGCTGTCCTTCTAAACAATGCTTCGTTTATTTAAAATGAAGGTTATATACCATGCTAGTTATCTTTAGAAGATGGGTTGAGTAGCAGAAGGCTTATGTGAAAAAAGTCCCAACACTCCTACAAATAGAGAAGCCCTGTAACCAAATCTGGGAACCTAAAGCTTGGTACGGAGCTCGGTATTTTGTGACCCTTAAAATCCTTGAGCAATACTAACACTCAGATAAGTATATTCAGAAACAGTTTATTGTGGAGCTTTTCATATTACATCATCTCAAGTTATACACTTGGTTTGTCTCACTAGTGCTCTCTTTGCGTGGTCAGACCATCTCAGGGTGATGACGTGCCTTGTGCTTTACTACAAGCACGCTGACATTGTAAGGTGTGAGCAGACCTGGCAGACTGACTGGTGTGGGACGATAAGGTGAGAATAAGTATGGAGCGGCTCTTGTATGTTCTTGGCAATGGTGCATTAACAAGTACTAGTCTTACAAAGTGGAACGTTGTGGAGAAGAAAAACAAGCGCATGCAGGCAAAGCATGTAGGTAAGTGACTCTGGTGCAATAACCCATAGGCATGTAGTGAAAGCAGGATGAATTTTAGATACCAGCTCGTTGCAGCCTATTCTGCATAGTGCTGATGGGCAGTGACTATTGCAAAGGATTTAATACCTTTTCTGGACTTAGTACGTGCTGGGGTGATTGCTGGCTCCCTGGGGGTTTTGGGGGGCAGGCACACTGAGACAACTCCTTGTGTTTCCAGGAATTGCAGGGTCATTTTTCCATCCTCTTAATTTCCGAGCCTCCAGCCACTAGAGGGAGAGAATGCTACATATTTATGGCTTCGTATGTGTGTGGGGATGTGCATTTAATAAAGGAATTGCTTTTCTACAGAAAGGCTTTCCAGGCAGTACTATAGCTGGTTTTAACCCCTTCATTTATTTGACCTCAGTTTTATAACTGCTCCTGAGGTTTGACCTTGGTAGACTTCTGTTGGTTTATGACCTAAAATTGTAAATGCTCTGCAAGATGCTAGATGGTCCCTGTCTGTGTTTTACAGTAACCATGTGTTTGCTGTTTAGCATCCTTGCTGTGAAATGGCTTCCACGGGGAAACCTTTGGCTCCTCCTGGACCTGCCTGTCTCCTCACGTTACTGCCTACCCCGCTGCACTGACACGGCATAACGTACAGTGTGGCAATGCAGAAATGAAAGACATGGGAACAGCGGGAGAGCAATACCCCTTCCTGCTGCTTTCTTCCTTACAAGCCAGAGACTCTTTAAGCCTATGGCCTGTTTCCTCTGCAATAATAAAACAAGCCCAAGAGGGATCTCATTTCATTTGGAATTAAACCATTGAGTTAGTAATTATTGTAGGCAGATGAGTTCTAGCAATTTCAAAGGACACTAGCAAGGAGTTTTAGGTTTAGGCAGGGGAACGAAGTTGGAAGTTTTAATAAAGGCATTGTCAGGAAGTGAATTTTGTATATTTTTCAAAATGAAACAAGATTAAAACTTTTGCAGCTTGAGCTCAGTGGGGAGGACCTGTGGATTGGCTGTGTCAATGAAGGTCCGATGAGGGGACTGTGGGACTTGGAAGGGTCTTGAAAAGTAGCCTGGGATGAAAGCAGTGTGCTCAGTGGGTTTGAAGAGCTGCAGCCTTCGGTCTGCAGTACTGTTTATCAGGTGAATTTACATCCCTCTGCAGATGGTGGGTGGGGAAGAGAGTCTCTCTGCCTTTCTTTTAACTCCGGGGGGTGACTCAAGGCAGTGCTCTCTCAGAAGGGAAACCTCATGGTGCTTAAGCAGCCTGAAGTATTTAAGGAGAGCATCTGGGTAATTTTTCTGACTCTGAAAGTCAATAGTTCCAGTTAATAGAGGGACTCAGCAAAGAGGTTTCCTTACGCTGATTGGAGCTGCAGATGATGCTCCAGCATAAGAAGTTCTCCTGGTGAGGTTAGGGCTGGTCCCAGCTGCTTTTTTCCCTGCCTGTTTCACTTGCCCAGCTGCACCCTGGCTGGCACAGCTGATGGCAGGCACGAGAAAGCAGAGAGGGAAATGTGCAGGAAGGCACTAGAAAACTTGAGACTGACTTGACCCAGGCACATTAGAAAAGTAGGCACATAAGGACTAAATAGACATCATTCTGGAAAAAGGTGGTCAAAACGCTCCTCGTTGTACTGGGTGTCTGTAACTGGACATCCCATACTTGTAGTGCTGAGGTTTGGCTGCTCCGGGAGCCCTCCCTGCTCTGGTGCGCGCTCCCCTCTGCGCACCTTGCTTGGCTGAGGGTCTCTTACCACATACTTGGAACTCAGACCAACTGAAGCCATGAAAACATG
Source organism: Morus bassanus (assembly GCA_031468815.1). Taxonomy (NCBI): domain Eukaryota; kingdom Metazoa; phylum Chordata; class Aves; order Suliformes; family Sulidae; genus Morus; species Morus bassanus. The sequence continues at coordinate 2,146,187 of CM062582.1, forward strand.
GCTGCGAACCGAGTTGCTTAAGCTCAGCATCCGGGACCACAGGTCACAGCTTGTATTAGATAATAGAGCTAGAAGAGCAACGAGTGAATATGAAAGATTTTTCCGCATTGCTCTGTGCATTTTGATAGACTGTAGCCATAACCTTATAAATATGACCTGCTCGTTAAGCCTTCACCTGCCTGATGGAGGTGCAAGGTCTTGGGAGACCAGTCTACTTGCCTTCTGTGCAACAGCTTTGTTTATTGAGAGCCAAGCTGTAAAATTGTTATTCAAGCAATAATCGCATGGACTTCAGTGGGAGCTCTGCCTTGCTTGGCTGGATCACAGCGTGTCATCTCACTGCTGTGGTTTCTGCAGGTGCAGATATCTCAACGGGAGGAAAAACAGTTCTGTTCCAGGATTTAGTATGTATTTGTGGGTGTAGGACTGGGTTGGGATGCCTTGTCTGAAGGCACCCAGCTCCAGTGGGATCCCCGCTGGCGTTGGGTGGAGGAGAGGGGACAGACGGGAGCTTGGATGTGAATCAAGCTTTCCACATTGTGGCAGGGGAGGGCTACAAGAGCCCCTAGGCCATGAGGCATGGCCATGCTGTGGGCCCCGGAGGTTCTGTCCCCTGGTCCTGCAAGGGAACATTCCTCCAGGCAAGAGGGAGGAGCACAGTTGCAGGGTATATGGCTTTGTCAGTCCCTTCTGACCTTAAAATGCATGACCTGAGGGAGCATCTATTGTCTCCCTGTAGATCTTCCTGTGAATAGTAATATTAAGCCCTAGTTTTCTTAAAAAATCTTTTTTGGCTGCAGATCTCTCTCTAAGTACACACATGAAATGAATTTATGTACAGGCATTGTGTTACTTGTAAAACCCTTTCTTTTTCAAATTTATTTTTATTCCTTTTTTTAATCTCCATAGGATTTTCCCTGAATAAGCAGAACTAGGGCAGTGCTAGTAACAGATGGACATAAAGAAGACTTGGATGCTGGAGAGACTTTTAACGGGCTTGGGGATCTGAACTGGGGTGTTTTCCTTATCACCCTAAGTTTAATTTGACTGCAGGTTATTAATTTTCGCCTCTAAAACAGAGGTCTTAGCAACAGAGCGTGTTCCTTGGCAACAGACTGCCATGGTTTAATTAAAGCAGGTGTGGGAGTTTTAAAAATGCCACTGTTGGAAAAAGTTGAAAGATATTAGCAAATCAAATGGGCTGAGGCATGAGTCGTCTTGTCGGTCAGATGGGGGTGACAAGGAAAAAGGAATAGTAAACAAGATGCAAACCGTGGAGGCAACTTGGCAAAGGAGCGGTTCTGGAAGGGAGGCAGGTACGGGACTTGCATGTTTTGCTGCCTTCCCAGGGGCTGGGCTGTGGCTCGCCCCGGCCATCCCACAGGACAGCGTCGAGAGGGGTGGGAGGAATGTCTGTGTGCCTGGGAGATCTTACGCTGAGAACTGAATAGTTCACTTTATTAAAAAATTGCTTTTTAAAAAGAGGTTTCTAAACTGTGGTTTTCCACTAGGGCTTTCATAAAAGGTATAGCTTGTTTACGTCCTCTCAGAAATTGAAGCTGTCATTTTGTTAGTAAAATCAAACAAAAAGTCCTTTGAGGAGGGTCTGTGGACAATGTGGCTGTGGCCCGTTCCATCATTTACCTCCTTTACTGCAGGAGCAAGCTGTGTGTGATACGCACCTCTGCCTGGAGCTAGACTGGTGTCTGTTTGCACTGTGCCTGCTAAATACAAATACACCAAATGATTAATAATGTCAAATATGCGTAATTAAATTAGGAGTAGCTCTAGTTTGTGCCAGCGTATGGAGTGTACATACACAGTAGCTGATCTGGACTGGAGAAGTGGTCTGGAGCAGAGAGAGACAAGTTTGAGCTCCCCTGTCTGTCCCTGCCACTATTTTGATGTGTAACCTTGGGCGAGTCACGGGAAGACCTTATGCCCCTGGTTTGCAGCTGCAAGAGGGAGATAATAATCTTTTTCCCTTTCTGTGGTAAATAGCAAGATCCCGATCACTTACATCAGAGCAAATGATTTTTAGGCACTTGTTCAAGTCCTATAATTCATGACTAAAACTATCTTTGTGTCAGAGATGGCTCAGGAGGATACTTGTATCTGGAGATCCTGAATGTCATCTCCTACTAAAGGACAAACAAACTCTCTTTTAATGTACCATAAGTAATAATACTTTGCAAGAGCCCGAAGCACTGCGTTATTGCTGTGCTAATCTGAGAGGCACTGGGCCATTATGAAAGTATTCCATAGGGTTTGGGTTTTTTTTTCTGAAGGTACGTATTTCATAGCTGCGTAGTATGGCTGATTGGTTTATAAAGCCAGGCTGGATAATTCCTAGTAGAGGTTAGACAAATTCCCCTCCTTTCTCATTAATTAACCTGTAGGGTTTGGTGTCTTTTCTTTGCAGTTCAATAGGGACAATGGCTGCAAGAACATATTTGTGCTCTCTAATATGTAGTGAAGAACATCTGCCTTCTGCAGCAATGAAATAACTATTGTGTGACAGGGCTCTCCAAAGAGCACTGTCAAGCTCCCACTTGAATGAGGCAATTCAGGGCTGGAATTTCGATGGGGAGGCGTTCGCTGGGGGATGTTCTCCAGTGCCTCCAGTGAACGTTGTGGCTGGGGAGGAAGAGGAGAGCGGGTGAAAAGCAAAGGAAGGGAAATCCCTGCGTGAAGGCAGCAGCAGGGGAGGGAGAGAAGCATCTTGGGAAAAGTTCCCACATCCAGAGTGGTTTATAGCAGTGTTCTTACAGTGGGATTAAAGAAAGGAGGCCTTGAAGATCTGAAGGAGATTTCAGTGGTAGTGTGTTAATATAATACAGTGAAGAAAAGAGATTAGAAGCAGGTAAAACCCCGTAATGCAGCTGTGCTTCCTTTACTGCTCTTGTAGGTTGCAAGAACATTAACCAAGTTTGGGATCCCAGTGTTGTGTTTTGGATCTGTCTCAAACTAGGGATCTGCACCCAAAAGCTGCCCTGCGATGCTGCAGCATAATATAACGGCGGGAGAACAGCGTGGGTGTCTGCATATATTGGATTGGACAGCAGACTGCAGTGGGAATGTTAGTCTCATGTGTGTCACTTGCATGACTGCAAATGTATTGGATGAGGTACAAGGATGGAGATTACTTCTTGCTTTTTCAGCAGTGCAATGTGATAATAAGCGTCCTTCTGCTCATATCCGTTTGCTTTGCTTTTGAATCGCTCTCCAGCTGCAAATAATTGCGAGAAAAAAGTTACACACAGAAAAGTGGCATTAATATAATAATTATAGTCCTTACATCAGTCACAACTGCTACTGCAGAGCTGTTTCCAGGTAAACCTTGTCCCTGCCTTCCCATCTCTACTCACCTGTGAGGTTATTACTCATTATGAGTATCAGTCACTTGGCGGTCACAGTAGACCCTAACCTGGACTGGACTGTCAAAGGGAAGATGTACCCGTGATTTGGCATTACCTTGTCTGTAGCCAGCTGCTGCACAGGAAGACGCATGGGATGGTCCGCTGAGTCTGGAGGCACAGGGCACGCGGTCTGGGGCTGTGCTCTGCCTGCTGCCGCACTACAAAGGCAGGTCAGGTGCTTGGCTGTGGAGAATTTCAGGGCTGAGTGGGAAAGCATGATCCAGCGGTGGGCTGGGAGCAGTTTTCCCCAGCCCTTGGGGGCTTGGCAGGACGTTCCATGCTGCAAGGAGTTTTATAGTCTGTACAGATTTAGACCAAGTGGCTGGATTATCCCAAAAGTTGGTTGATCCAGACCAAGAGTGTGGTAAAAGGAACTGTGCAGGCAACGGGGATCCAGAGGCAGCTCTCAGAGGCTGAAACGCACCAGCTGGTTTTGGTCCTTATTCTGTGGGGAAAGAGACTTTTAGAGTCTGTGACAGGTAAAAAAGTTACCAGACCGCAGTCCTGCTCAGAACGAATGGGACCTTGTGTTATCACCGAGAAATGCATGCGTCCTAACAGGGGACTTATTCTGGAGCGATCCTCCAGACAAACCAAGGACCTGCTCTGCTCACCTAAGCAAAATCTCCTCTCTGCCTCCCCAGCAGGACTTGGCGCTGCTTTGTGTTGTCTCAGGTGTGCGAGTCACCCCTGGGGACCCCGTGGCAGCGCTGGCAGACCTCCAGCTGGTGTGAACCTCCACAGAAGTACTCCCAATGTGCTGATGGGCGGCTCTGACACATCCGCACCTTCCATGGCGACGGAGTGGTGGGGAAGGGATAGCTAAAAGGACCTTCTATGGCCTACGTCTTCAGTGCCTTTCTAGAAATAGAGGGATTTCCTCAAATTATTTCAAGCAATATTGAATTATTCACTGTCATTGGTATAGAAATGACATTTTTTGTAAGCTAAATCACAGGGCAGGAGCCTGCAGTGCAAACTCTATGCCCAAATACTACACACTTCAGGTTGCCTCAGTTTCCCCTTAGACAGTATGGATTTTTGCTACCAGTGCAGTGCCCACAGCAGTGCTCCATAGTGCTCTGTGTGACGCACAGCTCCGCTGCGTTGTTTGAAATACTACATATCGGGTGTGTGCTGGTAGGGCTACCCACTGTGCATTCATGTGCGCTTGGTTGCAAAATCCCCATTCAAACGTCCGGCAGAGGAGCCAAGGCACAGTGCCCTTACCTGAAAGGCAGGTACTTTCCTCCCTTGCAGGGTTGCTCCGGTGGAGAAGCTCGCAGGTGGCCCTTCCCATTGCGCCCTCTGCTCTGGCAGGGGCTCTGGGTTTGGTCCCCTGCCCGCTGGCTGGCTGCAAAACGCTTTGCATAGGGAGTGAGGCAACAGAGGTGTGTTTTCTTGGCAGGGGAAATGCAGCTGTGTTCTTTCTGAGCTTGCATGTTCCAGAGAGAATCACTGCCCCACTGATGTGGGCAAGACTGGATTTGTGTGCGGGCTGATGCCGATTCAGGGATTTGGCTCGTCTCTGGTCCTTGTTGCCTTTTGTCACCTTCGTGGGCAGCAAGAATTAACCTGGCAACCTTTGGTTTACTTCTCAAATCAGTTTAGCGTAAGCAAAGGATAGGAAGTGGAACAGTGGAATATTGCCTTATTGACAGGCCTAATCAACAGCTGACAGCAGGAGGAGAGAAATCAGTATGATTTCCGCTTATTTGTAACAAGCCCCAACAAAAATTGTTGTCCTCCTCCTTCTCTAGACCCACTTTACTAATTAGAGCAACAGGGTGGGATGTGCCAGAGAACTTCTTCCTCCATTTGCATTGCCAAGGTTAAGGTGGGTGTAACTTTGAAGTCAGTGGAGTTACTGGGATGATGCAGTGTGTGTTTTAAAGATGATCTTGTGCTTAAGAGGGTCTTTCATGTATTATTTGTGTGTGTGCTTGACAGTAATGCATGCAGATCTTTCATTTAATATTTCCTTGTAGAAAAACATTTACCCTTCAATTATAGATAACCTGATCATTGCTTTTATTTTTAGTCCAATTTTCTGCAGGAAGCAATGCCCATGCATTCAGGATGTCTGTCTGTCAGTTCTTCTGTCCCAGCTCTCCCCAGCCCCTACACCTTTTGAATCAGTTGGTGAAGTTGCACTGGATCTGACTGACATCCCAAACAGATGATGTACCTATGAGTTCTGTGAAAACCAGGGCTGCACAAAGTGGTGGCCATCACGTGCCATAGGAGATTGGGCTCTCCCGGGGGAGGGAGGTGAGGAGCAGACCCAGACTGACCACACGTGCGTTCCACAATGGTTTTCAGAGATGGGATTTTCAGACCAAAGTCCTCCTTTGGATGTAAATAACTTACCTGGGGTTGCTGTCACTTAACCCAGGAAACTTAGGCAGAATTCCAGAGTCCAGATGTTTATAAGCATTTGCCTCCTGCCTCTTTCTTCTGTCAGCCATCTCTGGGAATAATGATGGCTGTCCGTACCTATATAAAAGGTGATGGAATGTGATGTAACTAGAGCAGGCTACGTGGTACACAAGCAATGCAAAGATGCTGGGCAGCATCCCTTCACTCTTGCCTGTACTTTTGTTCTGTCCTATTTAAATAAATAAATGAAGACACCTAGGCTCTGATCCCTCGCGCATCCTGCTGAATGGCGCAGGACTAGCAGAAAGTGGCAGTCACGAGGAGCTGCATGTTGTTTCCTGACTCCAAATCTCCAGCTGCAGGAAAAATGTTGACTCCTCCGGAGGTCAGGAGCAGGAGATTCAAACGCCCTTCTGCCCTTGAGGCAGGAGTGCAGGGAAAAAAAAACCATTCAAACACAACCCTACATCCTCTGCAAATGTAATAGAGGAGACTGTAGCTTCTTTACAGGTTTTGCAGTATATCCTGTATATGGATCCAGCATATCCAGCGTGCCCAGTGTACATATATCCTGGCTGTGGGCTTCTGTACCCAGAGCAGGATGTCAGCCATTTCCCACATTGTCTCTGTGATTTGTACCTGCCCTCTCCTGCCTCTGGAGCTAGCTGCAGACTTCATCAGCTGCCAAAGAGGAGATACCAGGATATCAGTGGGGTATTTTGACTGTATTCAGGTGCGTGTCAGTCCTTGCGACGGGCTGCCCCTTCCTGCAGGCAGGCAGCTCCAGGAGGATGGCAGAGGGCTGTGGCAGCAGTGCAGCAGCCTCTTTGAATGGCCTTGGCCAACTCCTTTCAATCTTCACATCGCCTCCGTAAAATGGGGAGAACCACGTTGACATACGTGTCCCAGCTGGAGGAAATCAGGAGGATTCAATCCTGTCTCCAGTTGGCTGTGCACATCCCATATGCTATCACCGCCTCTCCTAACCAGCGCCAGACAGACTAATCTCCTCTACCCCAGCGTGGTGGGTGGACGCATTGATGATGAACGCTTAATGAGCATCTTTTCTAACTGTGTGTGGGGCTGTTGTTTCCTTGCTCTGACCAGAAAGTCAGGAAAAAGCAAGGGGAGTGGGCAGGGGAATTAGATCCTTTAGCTGGGAGCAGAGTGCGGGTGCTGGGGGGAGGATAACCTGGGGCATGTTTCTGGGCTGGGAGGTAGGAAGGGGACTTAATCTGCACGCGGAGGGCAGAGTGAGAACTTGCTGCCCTTCAAAGTCAGCAAAATCCCCAGCCCCTTGCTGAGCGCGGGGAGGCATGTGCTGGCTCTGCAGATTTGGGAGTCCCGTAGTGCTGGGGGTGAGGGTGAGCGGCCACCGACAGGAGGGCAGGGGTGCTGAGCGCCTGCAGCGACCCTCCCGAAGTTCTCGTAGCTCCCTCCTCCCTCCCCTCCACTCCCCTCCTGCAGAGTTTCAAAGCATGGCAAGGGAAGAAAAGGACATCCCCCTCCCCTCAAATCCCTCGGTCTGTGACTGAAATAAATAACTACAATCCCAGGTAGCGAGGAGGCTGCTAATAACGTGCTCTTGGCAGGCACGGGATTGCCGGGCTGAGGGATGTCTGACTGAAAGCTCCAGGCTAGGGTGGGGGTGGGGGGGCTTCTTTTTTTTCCTGCCAGCTCTCGCCAGGCAGTAGGGATTTTTTTTTTTTTCCACTCCCTGATAATAAGGACATCATCAGAAGCAAGATGCAGTGGCTAAGGGATGGATCAGGAATGGTGAGTTCAGGTAGCTATGTCTTTCTCTTTTCCTCTTATTGCAGTACTCTGATAGGGAAATAAGCCTCCGTCCTATCTCCTGACTCCTCCTTTACTCCCTGTCCTTGAAACCATTGATCACTCTGTAGCCATTTTATGGACTCTGCATTCCCAAACTGCTGAGCAAAAGAAGAAATTAAAAGGAAGGAAGGAGGGTGTGCATGCGCTGGGGCGTGGGAGGGGGGGAGCGGCGCTTGGCAGGGGCTGGGGAGGTGGGATTCGGCTGGATGAACTGGTGGGTTTGTGGGGGAAAGCAAGGGATTTTCCAGGTGCTTGCATGTGGGGTGCGTGGTGTAACAGCTAGGGGAGAGGACTGGAACGAGAGGAGTACCGAAACGGGGATGCTGGCTGGCAGCAGCGTTACCGCCACAGGGACCTGTCAGATCTGCCCCTTCTGTGGATGATGAGTTGCGGTGCAGGGGGAGCCTGAATCTGCTGCTGAGCTGGAGCATCCCTGCCTTTGCTTGCATCAGACTGTAAAACACTCCTCTGAAGTGTAGAGGCTTCAGAAAAACAGTTTAGACAGTGACAGCTCTGCTCCATTAAAAAAAAAAAAAATACTGCTAATCTGCAGATGCCCTCACTGTGCCTGGAGTACAGCTCTGAGGGGCTGAGTCTGCCAGGAGGGAGAGCGGGGAAGTTCCCCCATCTCGGCAAGGGTCTCTGTTTCTTGTTCAGAAACTTCCTCGTGAAGAGATGTGGTTGTTATTGAGATACTCTTCCTCCTCCCCAGCTCTCCCTCCTCGTACAGCTCTGCTTTGCAATGGCATTTCCCTCTGCTTTCCCCTCTCTGTGCTGGGCTGGGTTTTGCAGGGAGTTTTTGTTTTGCCCTTCCCGGGGCGTTTTCCATCCTGCGGGGAGCCTTGGGCTGCTCCCGTGGCACGGACCCGCTCCGGGCGGCTGGCAGCATCGGGCCGCGTGGGCTGCTGGCATCACCTGGCTCAGCCCCTGCGTTCCGGCTCCGTTGGGGCACCCGGCAGATGTTACTGGCAGCAGGGATGATTTCGGAGCCAGCGCAGAAATCACTGCCCGTTCTCTCCTGATGCCTGGCTGCCATCTCCATGTCACCTTGTGCAGCTTACTCCTGCCCTCCATCCCCTCTAAGATACTTATACAAACAAGAGCTTGATGGTTTATGCTCCTGAAAGACTCTGAAGCCAGCACTGGAAGTGTAGTGTGGGTGTGTAGACAGCAGCCTGCGGCAGATAGCAAATTTGTTTAGGGTCCTGTTTAAGGCTGGTCTACCACCCAGCAACAGTTTGGGTGTTTTGCTGCCTCCTCCCACCCTCCGAGCATCCAGGCATTTCCTTCCCCTCCGCCATCCTATCCCCGCACCTCCCCGCATGCACGCCAGCCTAGCACTTTTCCCCGCTCTGCCGGTGTCTAAGCAACACAAATCGCCTTTCACCCGTTTGCCAATTTACGTTTTCAGCGATTGTTACACTGAAAGAAAAGTGGTGATGGAGAGCTGGATGTGGCGCTCTCATCCTTTTTCCTTTCCTCCCCGGGGTGACTGCTGAGCTCTGGTGGGGAGGGGAAGGAATGTGGTGCAGGGCAAACGGCTTTTCTAATTGACATAGCACAAGACTTGACACTTTCTCGCTGTCTTATCTTTCCAGCTTCCTTTCTTGTTGCTGGCAATATGGGAGACTTTGTTATTTTGTTCTGATTAGTCTAATCTTTGCCTTCTCTTAGAAAAAATTATAGTGGTTGATGAATAGCCTGTAATTTAAAATATTTTTTGGGGAAAGTGAAACTCCAGTGATTGATTTTAAAGCAGGTTCTACCCAGGAATTTCCCAATATTGCTCCTTCTAATAAGGGAAAAATAAGAGAGCGCTGTGGTTTCTGTATTTTATACAGCAGTTTAACAACCTCAGCAGTATTTGAAGATACTCCGTGTATCTCTACATCATCTGAAAATAAGGTTAAAAAATGATTACAAAACAACAAAGCAAAACTGAACCAAACAAGATAAATCCAGCAGAGATCTCTGCAATCGCTTGCGAGCGAAGAGCCTGGTTCCCCAGGGACGGGTGGCTGTGGTCCAAGGGATTCGACAGGCGAACAGCGCTCCTGCGCTTGGAGGCGCTGGGCTGCTGGGAGCGCTTACGGCTGCGCTGCGAAGCCAAGGTCCTGGTGACGCTTGGTCCGTACAAATTCTCCTCTCTTTTTGCAAGACAAGGCATATTGGTCCAGATGTCTTGGCCAAATGCCAGCACAGATAGCTATATTCCATCTAATGCAGATTTTGCCTGCTGTTCCCGTCGGTAAGTTACTTTAATTTTTAGTACCTAAAATGTTGGAGCAAATTGGTGTACTCTGCTAAACAAATGAGTTATTCCACACCAGAAGTAGCTGCATTTCAGCAAGACAGCGTGAATATTATCATCTCAGTCTCCTGGCTAAAATGTGCTACAGAAATATAAAATGGCTCAGTTTACTCCTAAGCGAAGGTTGGCTGATCCAGTCACATGCATTAAGCTGCCTACCATATGGCGAAGAACCTTAGCCTTTCATCTAGAGCAGCGCTGGACCAGTTTTCATGAGCACTGAGCCTCTGTTAGGAATTTTCAGCTGTCTTTTCTTACTCTATTATTTTCTGAGTATCTACTAAAGAACAGCAATAGAAATTTGTTTTGGATAGCATCCCTGAACTTTGTTCTGCTCAGGCACATTGGTCGAAACCTGCGTTTTAGACTGGCTTCTCAGAAGTTCTGCACAGCACTGATTTATTGAAAGTGCTGTTTTCCTATCGTTCTCAGCACTGGGTTGGGTTAAAGAATCAGACCCGCTCCCTTTCAGAGTTAATAATCTCTAAGAAACATGTCACTAATATTTTATAAGTGACAGTACCTTTTGTTCTCTTGGCAGGTGGCTCTTTATTTCTAAACCAGCCCCTTGAACCTAGCTATTATTCCATAATATTAAGCTGCTGGAGCTTCTTTTTATTCCTCTTTTGCGTGTGCTGCTTTCCGTTTTTTAAACAATTAATCTTTTGCCAATTATGCTAGCATCCCATGAGGGTGTTTTACATGCTTCATTGGTACTAAGTTGCTAAACTCTGCTAGTATCTGTTTCTAACCCAGAAAGATGAAACTAATTGTCACTGGTAGTGATGAGAATAAATCTACACATCTGATCAGCATTGTAAGTACGATGATTATTTTGTTAGGCATTCTTCATGGAGAATATTGATCTGGCATGATAATCAAATGAGTTGGTTTAAATGATGCCATAATACAGCCTTTTCTGGAATGGTGTTTTATCTGACAAGGGCAGAGTTTTTCCTCAAGCCTTTGGCTGTATTGCAGGAAAGACAAGCATGCATCTTCCTTGGTATTTCCTCACATAGAGCCTAATTCTGTGCTTAATGTTGTGCCTGTGAAAGTCAAAGTGAGTGCAGCCATTAGCTTCAATAGATACAGAATTCCAGCCTTTTTTTTTTTTTTTTTTTTACAGGCATAAATAGCCATATTTTTACAATGCATGTTGTTCAAATATTTAAAATCAATCCGTCGTTGATAATTTACATTTCTGTCATAAACAAAAAGTAAGCTATTGTAAATCATCACAACTTAAAATATGTTGAAGAGGAATTCAGTGAATAAAAGGGCCAAATACTGCAAGTGATGGAGATGTTTATGAGCAGAGCAGTTCAGCAGCCAGAAACTTTCTTACATTTTTCCGCACTGATTCTTCTTCACTTGTCAGTCTGCAAATCATGGGGTATTTAAAGTACAGAGACTCTCTGCACTCCATAATCTTAAAAAGCTCAATGTGAAGTCAGAAAAAGAGAAGTGGAAGAAAGCAGTTTTGGTCTGATTTTCACTTTTGGAAGTTTGGATAAGCAAATGCAGTTGATGGAGAAAAGCCAGGCCAGGATGGGATGGAAAAAGGATCTTGCAGTATCCAGGCATTAGGGAAAAATGGGACTTAGGAGGCCCAGAGCACCCTGAACTCCCACAGAGATCAAAGAGAACAGAGAGCACTCGGCTCGCTGCTGATCGAGCATGTCGCAGTGGAGCACCCGGGGAAGCCGCAGTGACCTGCCGAACGGTTTGGGTGTCCCGCAGAGGATGCTGTTTGGTCTGTCATCCCCGTACCCAGCAGCCCCAGCAAGGAGGGCCTTTTTCCATGAAAGAGTGGCTTATTGCAAGTTTGTTCCTGTTCATCCTGGCTCTGTACCCCAGTTCCTACCTGCTGGAAACCGGACATGCTGATAACTTCTCTGTCTCCAGAGGTATGTCCTGATGATTCATCGGGGATGTCTGGAAACCCCTTTGAGACCATTGCTTGGAGGGTGTCATAGAAATACAAAGCAATATTTCATACAGCATTGAGCAGGATGCATTTGCTGGGAAAGCACATGCACCGTGTGGTCGCAAAGTCCATCTGTCCCTCCTGTGTTCAGGGTTTTGGTGTTTGAGCAGAGCAGGCTTTGTAAACTGCAGTGGTTTTTTAACTGCTAAGAACCTGATTTCCTTGTATCTAGTCAAAAGGTTTTTCTTTTTTTGAACACTTCATGAAAACTCTCTGAAACGCTTCAAGCTAACATCTTAATGTATTTATGACATTAGCTGCTTCTGCTCCAGAACGGTTGCTCTGAATCTCTTTGAGCCTGGCTGTTATTTTGAACATGACTAATTCCCTGAGTGACTAAGCTCTTAGATAATAGGAAAAATTCATCAAGTTATCTTGGTCTCCAATAGTTTCTATTGTTATGAAAAGACATCTTATGAAAAAATAAATAAAGTTGCCTATTATGTAATGTGGGCAGGGAAGGGAAAGACAAGTATTGCTAGAGCATGGCAGGAGTGTCATATCTGGGAGCCAATTTCAGGCTGTGAAATCTCTAACTTGGTCTAGTAGGAGGATGTGGGTGAGAAGTAAGGTCCAGTTGCTGGTCCGGAGCTCTGGTGAACTCCCACTGCACCCAAAGAGGTGTATTCATACACACAAGTGCTCTGTTCAGAGGGGATCCCAACTTCTGTCTCCCCAGCTCTGCCATGCTACAGAATTCCTTGGATTTAACCCAAGATAATGTTGGGCATGCAGTAAATGGCACTGCACCTTCTCTGCCATAGTTGTGTTCAGGCTGCAGACTGAAGGGCTCAGAACTCCTGAAATGCCGTGTTTTGAATAGCGCAGCGAGTCTCGGCTCTATCCCAGTGCATCTCTATGTTGGCGTTGGTGATTATTGATGCAGAAGTGAAATTTGTGCTTCTTGAAGAAGCCAGCGCAACACCAGGTTCTTTTCTGTGCCCGTTGTGTTTGACCCGTGTCCTCCAGCAGGCAGGTTTATCCGTGTGATCCCGCACAGCGAGCGTCCCTTTGGCTCGCTGCAGTCGCACGTTGTCGCGAGCGGTCGGCAGGAGGGCAGCACTGGTCGTTCCTGGAAGGCTGTTGTGTAGCATCAGACGGGGACCGCAGCCTGTGCTAGCTCTCACTGCAAGCGATCCCACTGAGTCGGGGTGGAATAGGAAATGGAAGTCTATTGGCATTTATTTGCCTCATTTGGAGAGAAAGGAGAAAGAAAAAAGCCATAAACTTTTTTTTTTCTATTTTAATAGTGATATTATTGCTGATAAAAATGAGTGCTTTATGTTCTAATCATACATCTACTGATATCCAGCTGGAATTCCTACTTCATTAGGTTGTCTTACATCGTTTTCTTCATTAAAGGAGTGCCAGAGCCAGATTCAGTAGGCTGTTCCCTCTCTTTTTTTGGGGGAGGCAGGGAGAGGGGGAAAAAATGATTTACATGAAATACATCTAATTCTCTGGGTTAATTTGTGTGAAGAACTTGAGACCCATGGGTCAGCTTCTTAATAAGATATTTTTTTCTTTACTCAATATCTTGACAAGAAGAAATCCAGCGAAGCCAAAGTCAACAGTGTCGCAGAAGGGGTATGAGGAGGCCTGCAAGGAGCTGCAAGCGATTTCTTTCCATTCTCATCCTTCTTGCATGAAGCAGGGCCGTGGCTTCTGCTCCCACCTGCCACAATGTTGTGTCGTGGCTCTCAGTAAGTCATGGGACTATGCCTGGGCTCAGCTTTCCTAATATATACATGGTGGATAATTTCATATTTCCCTCAGAGTAAGCTCAGGCTGACAGAGCAGCAGTAAAAAGTTGAATAACAAGTCCCAAGGAGTGTACTGCATCAGGACTTTCAAATTCATAAGCCTTTGTGTTTCTCGTGGTGCGCTGGGGCAGGGCCTGATTTGGCTGTGCCCATGAGCAGAGCTGATTTTAATCAGTTCGGTGGAGAGGGGAGAGTCCTCATGCAGGAGAGCTGCTCATTAACCCCATGCTTTCTGCAGGGTCAGTCAATAAAGGCACAAAGCAGAACCAGAAGCTTTTTCTTCTTTTCTGCCTTTTTCTCTGTGTAGTTTCTGACACTGCTGTTTAGTATGTGCATCATGGATCACGCTGTTTCCATTATGCCTGGCATCTCGCTCTCGCGCTGCTAATTGCCGGACCTCCGCAGGCTTAGGCAGGTGAAAACACTCCGTTAGGTTTGCTTTTTAACTGCCTAGGAAATGTGATGCACTGGATTTCAAAGGACCTTCCTGTGTTGTGGCAAAGCTAAAATACACGCTTGGATTTTCATGGAGAAGAGCTTTCTCTGTGTCTGTGCAGCTGTATTTCTCAGGGGCCACTGGGGACACTGACCCTGGATTTAGTAAGGTGGTTTCTATTGGGTGATGATTTTATTTTTTCACTTACCGCTTCATCTAGGCATGCATTGATGTGAAGATCTCTGCAATTTAATTTCAGAAACGAGAGCAGAAGCACTGGAGTTCCTGTAAGAGTGCTTGGAGCCTTGTTTCCAGGCTCAACTGCAAGCTCAGAAGCCTGAGAAGTAAATTTAAGAAGTACACATCTATGTATTTTTAAGCCTTTTTTTTTTTTTTCGGACAAAAGAGAGCTTACATAAGGTTAGAGTGAATATCTGAATTTGATGGGTCATCTTTTAAACTGAACTTTCTCGGTCCCTGAGGTCTTTGTCTGTGCCCAGGGTAACTGGTGTTACCACGTCTGACGTCTGCTGGATTTGAGGGCGTTTTTTCTTTTCTTTTTCAAAATTGGGAGTCTAAGGATGCTTCTAGACTACAGGCTGGGCTGTAGAGCAGAGGTAAGGAGAAGAGAAAGCACTTGCAACATGATTGCCAGGGGCAAGGGATTTTAGTCTATCTTAATGCTTTAAGTTCAAATAAACTTAAAAATAGAAGTTTTGTTTTTCTCACTGCAATCCAGACAAGCACAATGGAATCAGGCCCCCAGACAGGCTCGCTCTCCGCGCCATTTCAGCATGATTTGTATCGTGTTACAAAAGCTATGAAAACAGAGTATATCAGTACATCACTCTTGCTGTAGTGCAGCCACTGCTGGGGTAGAGCCTTGGCACCGCACAGCAGCTGAGGGCAGGACGTTAGCGGGGACATGCTAAGCCATGCTAGGATGCAGGTGACACCTGATGAGGGTGCTCTGGAAGAAACATCTGGGCACCTTATAAGACAACAGTGACAAGGCTTTGGCTTTATTTCCCCCCTCACAGCATCATGCAAGTGCTTTAATTCTTCAACAGAGGAAAGAGCACCATCTGCTGAGATGCTGGCTCTGCTTGTAGAAGGAATCAGGATTAACTGAGGTCTCCAGATGTGGTCGAAGGCCAGCCTTGGTTAGTATCTGACATGTCGCTGCTGCCCTTCGCTCAAGGGGTTAAGACCTGTTTATCTGCAACATGGTTGGTTTTCAAGAGGGTGGTTAACCAGGGCTGGTGCGCAAGTACATCGCAACCTCCCAGGCCTACCTTTGATTGTTGTCTGGCTGTTAGTATTAAATGAAATGGTTATAAATAAATCAATCTCTACACTGGGGACATAATTCTGTTGTGTATTGCTTCTTGTTTTCTGAGATAAAATTAGAACTGGTGAAGAACGGGAAAGAGTTCACCTACCACAGCTTGCCTGAGCTTTGTGTGTCTTTATATATAGTTCGTAAACCAAGGGTCAAGCTGTGGAGGTCAATATGATGCATCCCATCTTTTGGTGACATTCTCGTTTTTCTTTTTCATGGAATACTTAGAGCAGTGGCCCAGAGATGCCCAGGTCCATCCCCGTAGCCTCTGAGCTTTGTATAATGCTCTTGGCCAGTTGGTCATGCAGGTTAAGCAGCGTGGCAAACTCAACCTCCGGCAGTGCCCTATGTTCTCTAAACATTGCAGAAGTGGGCTTAAAAACTTAACTTATTCTCTTTTCCAGCACTCTTAGCCTCGCTACAAGAGCAGCTTGCTTCATGCGTCTTGCTCTGCCTTCTTCCCCATCTACTTTCTCTCCCATTTCACTGCTTTGCAGGCTCTCAACTCAGTCTTTTCCTAAGCAGTTCTTTCTCTGAAGTCTGTTTACGCCTCACCAGCTTTTGAGATCATCATCTTATCCTTGCCCACCTCTGCTTCTTCCCCCTTTGTCTTTCTGTAATTGTATTTTATATTAGTTCTGTAAATGGAATCATTTGCTTGTCTAGCTGTGCTGTGAATTTGCTGAAGCGTGTTGTGCAGTTGATGTGGAAGATGCTTGCGGAAGCTGTACTTGCTGCAGCCACCCCACCACTTTTTCTTGTTTGTCTCTCTGGTAGAGGACACTGGAGCTGCTGTGGGAGGGAGGGCTGGGGCAGAGGGTGGGGTGAAATAAAAGCTTCTAAAGGAGATGTGTAGAGCAAGGAAAAGGAAAAAGGAGAAAAGAAGGAAGTAGAGGAAGTTACTGGAAGGAAGTCCCAAGTTCACATGGACAGTGGGGAACCTTTGCATTTGAAGGATGGAGTGGAGAGGCGAGGAACAGTGGGTGACAGGAAAGATAATTTTTAGCTGCCAAAATCAGCAGCATGAGTCTGAGTCTTTACAGGTATTCCCCCATTTTGCATGCTCCTCAGTTTGGGTAAGGAATTTCAGGCATTGGGGAATTTTCAAAGCTTGCCGTGAAGCCAGTCCATAAACATACAAGATTACGGAGATTCTTGAGGAAAAAAACTGCCTTTGGCAGCAGCCCTGCAGTTTGTAGGCTGGTGCCTCCCCTCTGGCTGAAGGATGGGAGAAGAGGGCTCTGTGTCAGACTTACTATGAAAAGAAAGGAAAAAGAGGCAACTCCCACTTTAAGAAAATCCTCCTTTTTGTAAATTTAGCAAATCGTAATCCTACTGGCCTTTAATCTCGGAAATCCTGAGCTTAATTCCTGGCTAGATTTAGAAAAAAAAAAAATGAATTTAATGGTCTTCTCATAATCTCTAATAGAGTCCATGACTCAAACCCTACACTGGTGCCTGACGTAGCGGAGAGCAGTCAGTAAGCGCCCAGCAGATGAGACTGAGAATGGAAGAGCCGTTGCCCATCTCCTGCCCACGCATCCCTGGGTACCATTGCTGTTCGTTCTGATTTGGGGACAGCGTTAATTAAAATGAAAAGTTTAAACTTCTGTCGTGGTGCCATATAGGGCTGAGATGGGGCTTGTGCTCAAAGAGGGAGTACAGAAGAACCGAAGCAGCTCAGGACTGATGATGATCACCAGCAGCTGTTTTCCCCTAGGCCATGGTGGTTTCATCCACTCCAGACCAACACGACCATAGTTTTATTCCCACTCCGAATCACATGCCAGCGTGGGGTTTGTTTGAAACTTTCCCACATTCACCAAAAGATCTATCTCCTTTGGCTGACTGATGAACAGGTTTTCCTGGATTGGCAGAGTTGGGGTCCTCATACCAAATCCCAGACTGCTTCCCACAGTGGCATTAACAGAATTCACTGGGTCTGCATTGAGATTACGAGCTTGAGTGCTTCATTTTTGCACTTAAGGGAAGATGGAGCTGATGTGTTAGGAAAACATAGGTGCCTCCGCATGTCCAAGAGATTGCTGCAGTTGTTAATCTGCACAGGGGACCTACAGCAGAACAGGGAATTGGAGCTGAAACCCTGTACAGCCACATGCCGCTGGCCTATCCTGCCAGCTCACGCGGAGACAGTGTACCTGTCAGTGGGAGTGGGATATAGGACCTTTAAGCATTCTAATTATAAATCCTCGCTCCTGAGTTAGAGCTGTATTTGTTTAGCTGGCAGTAGTGGGTTGTGCTAATTACTAGAGACATCCATTGGAGGGAGTCGTGGTCACATGGCTGAGCCCGATGTATTACGCACGTAAGGAATCAAGGCTTGGCATCATCTGCTTCAGAGGCTTGCCTCAAAATTACCATATTGTAATTAATATTATTGTAGTGGCCCTTCTGATTTGTCTGTTATTTGGGAGTCCAGAATACACTCTCTCTTTATATATATGTGTCTGTACAGATTTATGTACACGTATAGATGTGTGTATGTATGTGATGTGTTAGTGGAAGCCCTGGCCGAAGGTCAAAACTGCTTTCTCATGGGCCATCGCTGACCTTGCATTACAAATTGTGCTCCTGCAAGCCACTTGTAGTGTCGGGGCATGTGCTGTGCTGTAAGGGGAGGTGGTATTTTATATAACTATTACAAATTTCTTCTTGTTCCTCAGTTTAGCTCTGTACAGAAGGTTAGACTAAACTTTTCAGAAAGCATTACATGAAGTTAAACTTTGCGGTGGTTTTATATAAACCCCTGATGTGTAGGTGTTCTTTTTCAGTAAGGTTTTGAAGAGAAAGTATCATCCATTTTCATAGTAAAATTAACACAGAGTGCACGCAGAAGGTATGGGAAATTATATAAAGCAGCAAGTACTATTGGGAATACTGTGACTATAATTGAAATAGAAGCTCCTATGCAGTAAATCTGTTTGTGCTGGTCACCCTGGGTAGCTTTACACACACAACTTTCACTGGAGCCCAATACTTGCATCTGTATGAGGTGAGGCACCCTGTGCTTTCCTGCCTGATCTTTTGGGGCGTTTGCTCTGGAGCGTGACCTGGGGAGGACGGATGCTGCGGCCGGAGCCTCCTGGGCTGCACCAGCACTGCGCGCCTCTCTCCCAGCCCCTCCGGCCGGGGAGGATGGCGGTGGGGTCTCCGCAGCTATCGCCCTGCGCTCTGCAGCGGCTCGTGACGCACAAGCTGTACGTGGGGAACGGGGTAGTGGGGGACCTCCTGCCTGCAGCTGGCAGGCATTTACAGGCAGGGGGCTGGCTCTGTTGCCTCTCTTTATAATCTCTGCCCTCCCCTGTGCTGTGACTGGCTCAGCTCTTGCAGAATGACTGCCTGAGACCTGCCAGGCACATTGCTCGTAATGAAATCCTCTTTTTCAGCTACGGAAGTGGCCATTGAGCATGTGTGATAGCTATTGCTCCTTTTTTTCTGGATATTTCTTAGGCCTCTGCTGCTTTTACCTGCCCAATTTTTGCTCCCCCTGTCTATATGCCAAGGCACCGAGGAGTCTGCCTTGAAACCCTGCCGGTCGCATCCCGTTCTTGGCATTGAGAGGACCCAAACAGCACAGGACAAGGCGAGGGATGGGCTGTGTCTGTGCAGGTGTGTGCAGGCCCTCGGGGCTGCTGTGGGCAGGTACAACATCTCCACTGTGCTTTCTGTAGAAGTAAGGCTGAATCTGAGGCTGGGGTCTAGACCCAGGCTCCCCCTGTGCCCCTTCCAGTTTAGTGGAAAAGGTTAACTGGCTGTAAATATGCCTCTAAATTTGGGCCTGCTGTAGGCTTTGGAGAGGTCACTGTTATTACTGAGACCGAAACTGGAATTTCCTGGATGTTTGTGGGAGTTCAGGCTTGGGCTTTGGAAAATTGCCTGTATTATTTTGGGAAAGGGTGGTAACAATAATAAATGCTCCACATCTATTATATGTTTGCTATTCTCATTAGTCTAAAATTGCATCAAACAGACTGACTGTCCTAAAAATGCATACTTGATAGGAAGTGCAGGTCTGGAAGCTGGTGATGCAGCCAATCCATCACCTGGGTGCAGCCTGGCATGTGTGCTAATGGGGCAGCCGGGCTGCCTGCCTGGGGCACGTTTAAAGCAGCTTCTTGTAAATACACAGGTGAAAAATCACCTTTCACTGTCCTCCTGAATAAGAAATTCTCTGCTTGAACAGAGCAGGGAGTCTCAGTTGTTGGAGACAGCCTCTGGCTTTTAGTTATCACACAAAAGAAAAAAGAGAGAAAACGAAACCACCTGATTAGCCCAAACCTTTCTTATTTCTAATGCTGCTCAACGCAACCCACCCCCTGTGTCTGCGAACACATCGCGGTGCACACGTGCTACAAAGGTGGTCAGAACTCGTTGGACGAGCGTTGGTCTCACGCAAACCACTGGGGCTCAGTGGAGGCCGAGGAGGGAGGGCACTGGGGAGACTCAGTCCTCGCCCACCCGACACGGGCTCTCATTTGATAGTGTTTGGGGGCAGATATAGAAAAAGCCTGCTCCTTTTGAGGGAGCCCTCCGGCAACCCAAATAGCAAAGGAAGAAAAACAAAATAAGCCTTGCTCTAAACAGCTGGGTTTAGTATCGGTTTGAATGGTAAGATGGGGTAGGAGCATAATCCAACCTGTCCCTCCCCAAAATGCCGGTGACAAAAAATATCTGCCCTGGAAGGATGGTGCGATGGCAAGAAAGGCTGCCTGTTGTAGGCGTGAGCCAACTCCAGGCCCTGTCTGTTCAGGTTTAAAACATTAAAGTCCTGCTGACCTCTTGTTGTTTGCTACTGGGGAAGAAAATAGGTGCTTGTTTGGTGCACGTTGGCCCTGTGTCTGTGTGCGAATGTCCCGGGTATGTCTGAAGGAGCGGGTTTCCTGGAAGGTGCTGATGATCAGCCCCCGTATGCACATTTTAGCGTGTAATGCCTATGCATTGGCAATGTGTCTATATTTGTCTTAGCCTGTAAAATCATTTGCTTTTTCCAGCTGAGCACATCTTTTTGTGTGCGTGTGTAGTGCCTGTCTAAGGTAACTGCTGGTTCTGGGATATGAGAACGACATTTCGGATAGAGGCTGGCACCTGGACCATAAACCCTGAGTGTGTATGTGAATTTAATGTGGGAATGAGCTCTTCTGGCTGCTGTAGAAGGAATAAAGATCCCCCATCCTGTCCTCCCCGCAGCTCCCCCACCCCCCCTTTTATACATCTCTCTCTGTAGAATCAGAATTCAATTTAACTCTTGGCATGGAGAAACCCAGTGCAGTGCTGAGGAGAGAGGCTGTGCAATAAATTTATGATGGGATGATATGCATAGTATTGTACAGAGCTAAAAAGTGATTCCCCCTACCAAATTCCCACGCTACAGGCTCACAATGAATTTCCAAGTCACCAGGGGTTGCCTTTTTGTTATTTCGGCTGCTTTTCTTCCCCGCTCTTTCTCCTGTTGCCCTACCTGGTCTGAGCAGGCTCCTAGCAGCACTGCCTCTTGTTGCTGGTATTTAATATTTTCCATCCGAAGCTTAGCGCAGGCGGTACAGACGGGGCAGACGTGTCCCCGCCGTACAAAGGCAGTGAGGAACGGGATCTGCGTTGCACAGAAAGCCCGGAGACGCCTTCCTGGAGCTCGGCATTGGCATCCAACCGCGACGCCGGCTTCCCGGCCCCCTGCACAGCTCTGTTTTCCGAACTGCCGCAAAAGTCGAGGGGGAAAACATGCCTGCATGGCGCTCCCTGTCACGGCGGGCGGAAGACTCGCGTATTTATGGAGCCAGCGCTTCCTTTTGCGTTTGACTGACAGCCAGGATCCCTTCGCTGCCTGGTCACTGGAGCTGATTAGTATGCGCAAGGGTCCGCCTCGCACCGAGAGATGCAGCCGCAGCAGCTTGCAGAGCTGTCACACTCACACAGGCTTCTTATCTGCACTGGCTTGACGAATTAAAAAGCAAGCCAGCCAGCAAGAGAGAGACCGGGAGAGAGAGGGGGGAAGAGAGAGAGAGAGAAGCTTGCAGACAGCGCTCGCTTTCTTTTCCTAAAGGAAGGATTTTGCATCTTAAGTGCTCACTGGTTGTGATGATGCTTCACTTAGCGGGCTCCAGAATGAGCTAGAGACAGCAGATAGGGGGATAAACTAAAAGCAGACCACAAAGCATTACGACCAAAACCAAAACCAGGAACAGTTTTCTCCTCTATTCTAGCATGGTGGATGTATGGACAGTCTTACAGAGCAGAGGTTGACTTCTCCAAATCTACCAGCCCCACATCTTGAACACTACAGTGTTCTGCATTGCACCATGACCTTGGATGTTCAAACGGTGGTCGTTTTTGCAGTGATTGTGGTGCTATTGCTTGTGAATGTCATACTCATGTTCTTCCTGGGCACTCGTTAAATGGATTTTTTCTCCTGAGCTGTTGGGGGCTACTACTACCACTAGCAATTCAACAAGAGAGCAAGAGCGAGAGAGAGAGAGAGAGAGAGAAAGGCGAGAGAGAGAGAAAGAGAGAGAGAGAGATTTCTTACTGAGGGGGGAAACGCATTGAGCTTCAACATGGCCTCGCTGTGATATGTATGACGTTGGTATATTATCTCTCCCTAAATCTTTTGTCATGTCTTGTCTTTTAAGTATGCCTGTAAGTGTAGCTGCTTTTGCCTGGGTTTTAAATGTGATAAATAATAGTAATCCATTCATATATCGTTCTGTGCTAGTGAGAGAGAGCTATACATATTTAGTTAGAAGCAGAGTGAAAATATCTTTCTCTGGTAAGCACTGGCTGTGTTATTTTGCTTCCTTTAAAATAGAGACTCAAGTTAATAATAAGTAATTTTGTGTGAAATTTCCAGCGAGCAGTTAATGTGCAATGTCTGTGAGAGTAACCATGTAGCTGCCAGGTGAGAGGTAGTGGTGGTGGTGTGTGCGTTTGAATCGAGCTCTGGACATTTTTAAGGGGGTATGAGAAATCCTATTAAAGGATTAAATCTTTGCTAAAATAACATTCAGCCACAAAAAAAGGAGAGAAATTCTTTCTTTCTTTATCTGTGTTGCCTTGATGATCTGACTTGATTTCTCAGTATTCAGCCCAAAAGCCTCCAAATTCTACGTCCACACTGATGTAGCCTAGCTCCTTTCTTTAAAGATGTGAGAGGGACCGAAACATAACCTGCTGGGCTTTTTTCTGTTTGTATGTGGTTTATATCTCTGCAAATTGGGAAGGAGGGATCAAAGAGAAAAAGGGGAATGCATGCTTTGTTTTTCTTTGCTAAAGCAACAGATACGGAGGGGTTGGGTTTTGCTTTGGTTTCTCTAGAAATTTTATTTTGCCTTTTTTTTCTTTCATGTGTGCATGTATATATATATATTTATATAAAATTTTGGGTAATGTATGTAATCAAAATCTTTGCCCACCTCAAGGATAACAAGATTTTGAGATGGGTTGTTTGGTGTGACTTTATTTACATTGATTTTCTTGAAAATGAAGTGCTAAGTTGCGTATTACAGGCTTGCTGAAAAGGTGTCCACTAGTTATGGGTCCTTCTGTTGAAAGATGTCTAGACCAAAATTGCAATGTTTACAGCTTGGAAGCAGAGCTGGCTGGGGGGTTCGAGTGGCAGTGCGTGAAGTTTAGAGAGAATATGAAGGGAATGTCTGAAAAGAGCAATGTCTTTTCTGCTTGAAAATATGTCTCTCTGCTGTGTTTCTGTTAGAAATCTTAAGGATTTTTTATATATTATTTTCCCCTCCGGAAAAATCAGAATTGCTTAAAACAGCAACAACAACAACAAAAAAACAAAACAAAACAAAAAAAAAATCACAGTTTGAAAATGTTTACATGTCTTGCTAATGTCCACTGGAATTATACTGCCTTGATAATTTAACTAGTTCATGCTAATTCCAGCTGTCTGTTATTGATCTGATGTCCTCTACTAATCGGGCAAAAAAAAAAAAATCATGTAACTGATTCATAGAGACATAGCTGGAGCTTCTGGATGGAGACGTATAGTTGTTTCCATGTGAGTCTGTCTGCTGCAAGTTAAATGCATAGCTGGGCTTAGGAGCTGATTTCAGGTGGTGGCATGATTGGAAACTGAGTTAAATGCTGCAAATCTGGCACTTTCGAAGTGGTTTTAGCTGTTAATAAAAGAGAAAAAAAAATTTCCCTGAGTCCCAGGGTGGTAACAGTTGGCCCCAGAGCTGGCAAGAAGCGTTCAGTGGCAGTAGCCCATTTTGATGGGTAGAAAAGCCAAGACCCAGTGATACAAGCCCAGCAAAGATGTTCCGGTGCCTGCTGGCTCTGTTTCCCCCTCTTCACTTGTGGCTATCTGTGCAAGAGGTATTGGCTTCACTTTGTAAGAGACTGAGTGAATCTTCTTTTTATTAGAAAAAAAAAAAAAAAAAATTGATGCTGAGGATGGTTTGGGTTGTTAAACAGCTCAAATTTGCTTTATTTTCCTGTCAGCTATCATATGTCATTAGTTTTATAGGTTGCAGAATCTCCTGGAAATAAAATAAATGAGCAAAGATCACCATGGAAAGGGAATCAATCAAACAGCAGCCAGAATAATGCTTTCAGTGAAACAGTTTTAAGCGACATAGTGATTTGGAGGAGTAAGGGTGGAAAAATGAGAAAAAACCCCGCAAAACGAGTTAAAAATGGGATGCAACTGTGTCTGAATGTTTATTTTCCTCAAGGTTAGCTCTCTGGCATGAAGGTTTACCTTTCAATAAGATTTCTGTGAGGAATGCTTGGTACCTAATGTGGTTTTCTAGTGCGTGCAAAGTGCATTCCTTGGTCCGGAGCTTGTACTTCTCGGGTGATATTTGGGAGGCGTGCGTGTACGCGACGGCGTATGTTATCGCATGTCCTGGGAGCTGCCGTGTCTGATTGCTAATTCCTGCGAGCCCCTTCTGGTTCCATCGGTGGCGTTGTGTGTTGCTGGGGGATCTCCGGTTGGTGCGGTGCATGGGGAGGACGAGGGTGTCATGCACGCTCAGCTACTGGGGCAGTGATCACTGGGAGCTTGTTTTTTTCCATCATGGAACGTGCTTGAGAGAATTAATGTAATTTTATTATAACTTTCTCGCCTTTTATTCTCCCAAAGGCTGGTGGAGTCAAAGAAAGCAAGTTTATGCAGAGCAATATGAGTGTGAAAGTTGGGAGCAGAAAACTTTGTTATTGTAGCAACATTGGTCTTGTTGTATCAGGCTTCCCATTGGACTTTTGGGGGAAAGAGAGGAAATAAGCCTAAAAAGTGAGCGAGGGCTGGGGTTTCTGCTTGTTTAGTTCAATCCCTGTTTCCCACCCCTAGTCCTCAGTGGCCACCTTCTCAAACAGGCCTTGAGCCACCTGCCTCAACCCCATTTTTGTAGTTTTGCACCTGCAATTCTGCGCTTTCCGAGCCTGCAGTGGACCCTCAAACTGCCCGGTTTGCAGAAGCAATTAGCTAGTTAAACTCCTCTGTCTTGCCATACTTTTCAGGAGCGGCTCAATCCGTGACAGTCTGCATTAGCAGCTTTTTGGGGCGACAACGTTCCTAGTCGCTTGCAGTAGATCCCCTGTACTCGTAAGTGACTGTGCTTGCAAAATTCGGGGTGTAACTTGCACGCTGTAAAATATCTCGTGTAGCGGAGCTTTCCTTCTCCCTAAGCTCCGTGGGATGATTCGGGTCACGCGTGTGGCTGGTCGTGGTCGTCGGGTTCCTGGGGGGAGTTTGGCCCCGTAACTCCCCCCCGCTGTTTGTGGACGTTGAGTTCTTTACGTTTGTGGGGATGCTCAAGCCCAGGGATGGGGAAGAGGGGTCATTCCTTTAAATAAATCAAAGGACTGACCCTCTGGAAAGATACGGCCCCAAAGAAAAAAATATTCATTTGTATGCAAATAGCATATTTATAACACATAAAATCTCTTTCAGTGATTGCTCCTGTGTATTTGCCGAGGCTGGGTGATGAGAGACCTGCCTTGCTGTTTGTCTGCTTAAGCAGGGTTCGATGTAATTTGCCACAGGATTCATGAAAATGCCTCTGACTGTATCATAGCAACCCTGTTTCACACAGTCCATAAAAAGTCCATTCCTCCTGAGCGGCAATCCGCCGTCTTAAAGATTCAGGCACCCTTCTCGCCATGGGGAAAGGGAGCACTTCTCCCTCTTCGGGTGCTTCAGAAAAAGCATACGTGTCAGGATGATCCCTGCAGCCCTGCGTTCACTGTGATTTTAATGGTCTTTCTTTAAGGCTAATAAAGAGGGCTTCCTTTCGGTTTTTTAAAGGCTTCCTCCCCCACCCTGGATATTTCCCACCTCTGTTTTAAACCTCACATGACAAGTTAAAAAGGGGACGGGACAGCTCAGAGGTCTCTGACGTGATGGCTCTTTTCTGTCCTGCCATTTGGATTTTCCCCCGGGATGGCAGCAGCACAGCACTTGCTTATGCTCTGTAGTGAATGAAGATCTGCCCAGATTCGAGCCCTTCTGTGGGAATGCAGAGGTGCTTTCTCATCCCATAGATGAATGTTGTTAAGAGCTGCATGTTCACCTGACTCCTGCCCCCATCTGTTTGCATAATGTGGTTATATTTCTTTTTGGATCAGGTATTCAGTACACAGCCCAACTGCTGTGTATAATGTCTGAAGGAAAATTGCCAAAAATCCATGTAAGTTTTTTGTTTGTTTGTTTTTTTTTTGTTTTGCTTTAATTTGTGAAGAGAACCCTTCTTCTGTATCGTTCACTTCATTTCGATGTCGTTCTTTGATTACTGTATTTAATGAATGCTGGTTGTGATGGGAGATCCGGTGCTCTTTGTGTACAGTGCTTGCTTGCTTGCATGTATGTATGTATGATGCCTGTATTGTATCTGTATGTGCTATACGTTGTTAATAATGCATCTGTGTCGGTGGCGGGGGGTGTCTATATTTTGCATTCGCAGTGTGTATCTTTCTCAACTGGGTGTGATAATCGTGTTCAATATGTATCTCCCGGTGAAATGTTATGAGAGCTATTCTGAAAAAATGCAGGGATTTGTCTCTTACAATGTGAAATCTCCAACGACCAGAAGTTAGGAAGCTCGAGGAAAACTCCCTAATGTTAATAATTGTGTAATAAATGTCCTGTTGTGAAGTGGATGTTTGTTCAGGGGTTACAGCGGTGGCAGAGGATAGTTCTGCTGGGTCCTGGTTTTGCCACTGATGTACTGTACGGCCTTGGGCATGTTCCTTCGCCGCCTTGTGACTCTTCTTTCCTAGTTGTAGAAGAGGAACATCACCCATTACCAAGGCGTAGCCAAGACCAATCGACTCCTATTTCTTCCCTTTCTGCAGTGTCCTGTAGCTGCAAAGCGGTGTTGCTCTGGTCAGGCGGCAGGGGTATGGTGGTACGGGTGGAGAACGTGCGTGTGCCCATGTTGGCCCAACTATGTGTAGCTGGATTTTGCCTGTTGGAACTGTTGTAGACGGCAAGCTGTAGTGATTTATGCTTCTCACTAAAAATAGATGCTCCTGGAGCAAGAGCTGCTAGAGGAATCATGATTTATTTTTTTTTTATTTTATTGCTTGTGGTTGAATTTCTTTCCTGAGTGGAAATGAGTCTTGATCTACAAAAGCCCGCAGATGGCCAGGTTGTCCCTAACGCTGCTGTCCTCCTCACTGGCAAAGGACCATGCAGCTTCCACTGCTCATTTCCAGTTTTTGTAGAGTACTACTCCTGCGGTGTCAGAAACACCACATTGATGGCGTGTTTGCTAGGACATCTCAGCTCAGGGCAAGAAGCCCTCAGAGCTCTTCTGCTGATGGACGTGTTGGGCAGGCCTCAAAGCTTTACCGTCTGAATTAAAGAGGGCCTTAGGGGGTGAAGGAACACCCACATGAAGGTATTTAAAGAATTAGGTCTGGATTTCAACTGACTCTGGTTTATTCATACAGAAAATTTCATAGGAGTGTGCTACTTTGGGGAGCTACCCCTGCCCCCATCACAGAGCCAGGGAAACTGAGGCACGTGGTGGTCAGAGAGCAGTGCGCGGTGGGGTGGGGGTTAGTAGCAGAGCTGGGAGCAGGAGCAAAGCTTGGGGGCCCGTCAGTCGCTCTGCCCGCTTGGCTGTGCTACCTGCTCTTAATCCTCACTGAGGCAGGGCGGGCAGGCATGCTGCTTGGGTTCTGGCTCGTACGTTTTTATCTGAACTTTGCCATTTAGAAGTGTCAGAGGGACGGGCTTGTGCTGGGGAGCTGCGGAGTGAGCTGCTTGCAGTCTGGTGAAGGATCCCTTTTAGGGTATTTCGGAGCTCCCGGAGCAGACAAGTCTGTCCGTGCCCATGTGGAAGGTCCCATGAGGTTTAGCGCCTGCCCCTTCTTTTGCATCAGCTGAGACATATATAACATAACGTACAGACTGCTGGCAATGAGTGTGTTTCTATTTTAGGCAGCATCTCCGGCTAAGTAAAGCAGGGGCTACACTGCAAGCCACTTTGCGATCTTGTTTAAGTCTCTGAGGGACGAACTGTTTCTCTAGCCGTGTTGCCTTCCTCTAGTACCTGACCAGGACTTGCAAGGCAGACAGTTGTAGCCCCGATGGGTGCTCGGGTGAGAGCAGGCAGCACTGCCGTGGCGGCACTACGGCCACAGAGTTAAAGCGGTCTCAATAGGTGGCATCACCCTGTTGCCACAGCATGGGGTAAGGCAGCCCGACATGGCAGCCTGTCCCTTTTTTTTCCTTTTTTTTTTTTTTTTTTTTTTTGGATAAAACCCAAAGTTATTTCTAGGTTATTTATTGTTATTAGATTATCTTACTGCCCCACCACAAGCACGGGCAGCTGTGTGCTCCAGCATCCTTTCCTTCTCGAGCTAAGCTGCTGCACCGCGTTGCTGCCGTGCCATGGCACGCCCCAGGGAGTTCTGCGGTATTGCTGCGGGGCCAGTGGGGTCTGTAGATGGAGTGGTCCTTCCTGCTTTGTTTCCAGTGGGGAAAGCAGCGTGCCTGACTATCCTGTTGCCTCTCAAGACTTTGGCCTCTTGTCCCCAGATCTGCTTCCCCGCCTGCCTCCTGTGGTGACCTTTGCGGAGCATGTCCTCCCTGGAATGATGAGGATAATTGTCATCGGGTTTGCAACTTGGGCAGGGATGTACCTGAGCATCCTGGATGTGCCCTGTGCCACCAGAGAGCCGACTCAGCCTCACCAGTCATCAAGTAAAATTCCCTGGACGTTGCTGATTGGGTTTGTTTGCATCAGTTTCCTCTCGATACTCAGGATGTTTGGCCCGAGAATGTCTGTTTCTAAAGGGTTAAGCTTCTCCTGGTGCCAATTCTTGGGTCTATAAGCCGCTGTAAGGGGGCTCAGAGCTCATGGCTGTGACGGCGGTTGCAACTCATGCTTGAAAGGTGCTGGGAGGAATCAGGAATCAGCTGAACTATGAGGATTTTGAAAGTAGCAAAGATCCTAACCGTAGGGGGAATTCTTATAAATGAAAAAATGCAATATGGCCTCACCGCGCAAATACAAATTTAGAGAAATACCCGAAGGATCAATCTTTTACCCTGGTAAGCAGTGGGCTAATTCGCTGGGCGTATCTGTAGAGAAGTTTTGTCAAGTAAAATTGTTTCCTTTGAAAAAAGCATCAGGCTCTTGCTGGCATTATCAGAAAACAGTTTTTTTCAAAGGATTTCTGTGGACCACATTCCCCATGCTATTTCTGATGCTTCCACTCTCCGGTATTGTATTCAGTATATCTGACAAGGTTTTCTTAATAGGTTGTGCACTGAAGTTTCTGTTCTGATACCAAATTTAGGGAAGGCTTGTTATCTAAAATTCTTTCTTCCTGGCTTGATAAGGTGCTGATTAATTTTATGCAACTCTCTTCCCTTATCTAGTTGAGCTTCAGTCAGTTTCAGTTTTAGTGTAATCT
Organism: Morus bassanus; assembly: GCA_031468815.1. NCBI lineage: Eukaryota > Metazoa > Chordata > Aves > Suliformes > Sulidae > Morus > Morus bassanus. The sequence continues at coordinate 2,175,568 of CM062582.1, forward strand.
TGGAAAAGTGCGATCGGTCTTTAATGTTTGTTTTTAAAGTTTATTCCAAAGCCTTTTAGGCATGCTGGATGTTTGGTCTTTTGTGAAGTTCTATGAGAATTAAGTTAAAAAGTAGCAATTATAGAACAGGTTTGGAATCCGGATGAAACGTTTTAAAGTTTCAGTAAAACAAGAAAGAGCATCCTTTAAATGGCAGTTGACTCTGATGTAGTTTTAGGTATTAAATCAGAATTTTATTCCGCTGGTGTTGTACATGGGCAAAGCTGAATGCAGAAAACAGGGAATACTAGTGGTGCCCATATATAGGAACGCGTGTATGTGTGTACCTATCTGATACAGGAATGAAGGAGAGGGACTGTTCCCTCCCCATAGGTATGTATAAGGTAAGGAGGGGCAGGGGCAGCTTCACATATCTCTGCCTTACACCATCGAGCAGGGCTGTGGGGGCACAGGCTGCTGTACTGGGGAACCACCTCCTGCTTTTGCTGAAATGCAGAGGCAAGAGGAGGAGACGGTGCAAGGAGGACGGTTGCGTCTCTTTGGTGCAGCCATCGCGCGCTCGGAGAGGAGGGGGCTCGCCGGGGCCGCGGTGTCATCGCAGGCAGCTCCCACCCCTGCCAGGCGCTGCGAGCGGGGGCACCCGTGCTGGGGTGGGGAGGAAACTCAGCTGTCATCAGTGGAGAGCGTCTGCCTTGATTTTGTGATCAGGAGTTGACATCTGGATAGATTTTCAGTCTCCTCTGGTCCAAGGTAGATGAATCTCTCATCTGATGCCTGGCAGCAGATCGATCCCATCTCCTGGACACTGAGGGTTTTGCAGAAGCGTCTACAAGTCTTTCCTAAAGAAGTGAAAGTACACACGCGCGCAGAGCAAAGAAGCTAAACCTCACAAACCTTCAGGGTGGGAACAAATATGCTTAAGACTAACCGGCTGACTTTAATTATAAGTCCTCAAAGAGGAGGAGCCTGGCTTCTTCAGTTCATACCTGGAGCCCGGGAAGTATATTCAGAGGCGTTAACAGGATCGAGACCCTACATTTATGGAATTTAGGAAGCACTGGCTTCACTCCCCGCACTGCACCCAGCACCCTGCTGCAGGAGTGGGTGCTGACGAGCCGGGTGCTGGTGCCATACCCGCTGCGACGGGATGGCACGCTCAGCCCGCTGCCATTTGCACATTGTCCCAGTGGCCCCAACTGTCACAAAAGCCATTTTTCCAGCTCGATTTTAAGCTCAGTATGAGACTGTGTCTAGTCCCCAGAGCCCAGGTTTGGCTGGAGGTTGTAGGCAGTGCGTTCCCGGTGCGTCGTATTTTGCCATCTCCTCCCGTAGCTTCCCGGTTTCTTGTTCTCCTCCTACACTCCCTGTGTTAAACAGTTGCTGTGTTTTGCCCCAGAAAATGGTGATGGTTTAATCTATCTCCAGCGTGTGTTTTTAGAACAGATGCCAGGCTGTCCCTCTCTCTTGTCCTCACGCACAGCAACGTGCATATGTGTGCATGCGTGTGCAGGCATTTGTGCATCTTCATATATATTTCTTTTTACATATACAGGGGAACATGTAGATTAAAACACATGTGCATATGTTTTCATTCCCAGATATATTTTGGAAAATATGAGTCAGCAGCAGGCAAGAACATATTACATAATCTCTGGGAGTGAAGAAAACCTTGCAATTTGTTAGGAGGCAGGCTTTCTGCAAGCAGCGTTTTTTAACATCATTCTGTTACCACACATTGGTGTGTGCCTCTCGGTCAAGTGCCTTTATTTCCATCGTACACGGTTGTGTCCGAGGCAGAAATGTAGTCCCAGTAGCCTTCGGTTTTGTTATATTTTTAGACCCCACGGTAACAATAGCAGAGTCTCAGGGCTGTGATGATGATAGCGACTTTTCTCCTCTTCCTTAACATGTTTTCCTACAAAGACTCTGCGATTTTCCTTTTTGGTTCCCCCCACTCCCCACCTCCTGCTGCTTTCTATAAAATCTCAGTGCTGAGAGAAATCGCACATGAGTGCAGCTGGAAATAAATGTTGCCCCCTCCGCCTCCCCTCTGCTCGCGGCCACCCACCTCCACCGCCTACACCCAAATGGGAGAGTGAAGTCAACATCCACTTTTAGCCCTCGTCTCCTGCTCTTGCACAGCTCTCCCCGCAAGCTTATTTCCAACGCCTTGCAGAGCGCGGTGGCTGTGCCTGCTGTACGCGCAGAGGGTGAAATTCGGAGGGGGTTGAACACCATTTTAACGGCTTCTGTAGCCATAAAAACACTTGTCTGGTTCCGTTGGCAGTTGTGCTATCGTATGCCCTAACATAAGGGTACGAGAGGGGACGTGCGTTTTTTTCTTGTTCGCTAAACATCGCAGGGAGGGGAGAGCATCATGAATTACGGTGACACCAAGGAGCACAAATGAAAAACCAAGTAAGATGGATCTGGCTCAAGTCAGACAGCAGTAACGTCAGGGGTTTGATTCCTACCTCCTGGGCTACAACGGGTGTTGTGAGTTGCGGCACGCAGGCAGGGGTGGGAAGCAGTGGGGCACCGAGCAGAGCACGGTGGTTGGGTGCTCTTATCCTCTCAACAGTGCCGTATCTCAAGTTTCTCCATCTCTAATGCCAGGCTTAATTCCAGGCTGTTCAGTCGAATCCCTGCATTTCTGAAGGATGCTTCGAAAGCCTAGGTTGGGAATGGGCGCTAGCACTGTTAAAGGAAATAAAGAAAAAGACTTGTTTGTTTATTTTTAATTTGCCCAATAAAAACAAAAGGTTTTGAACTGCTTTCATCTCCCAGGGCGCTACAAATACTTCCGCTGTGGCTGAGCTAGTGGTTGCCTTTCAAGCAAAGAGAAAGCTTTGTTGTGGTTTTAAAATATCAAAGCCTTCCCAAGGAGGCAGTAAATTGCCGTGCTGGCTGAAACCAGGAGTGCAAGTAGCTCCATGCCCTGTCTGGGACGGTGTCTGAGAGACACGCTATAGAGAAAATTGAGAGGGACACAATAATGGATGGTGACGGAATAACCTGTTTATCCAGAGCTCTCTCTCTTCACCCCCATTAGCTCGCGGGCTTCTGATGCTTGGAGACAAGACAATTTAAATCTTCTGTATTTGTAAAACCACAAAAATCTCTGCTATAACCAGGAAATTCTCATGCGCTCAGCAGAGGGGATGTGCTCTTCAGTCCACCATCCGTCAGGGCTCTCCGTATTTTATTCAAAAGCCTGGTTTGAGCTATGTGTGTGTCTGCCCAGTGTTTGGAGCAGCTGGGGAATTACAGGATGCTCCCAGGGCTGGCGTTCGGGGGAACTGCCCCCCATTTCCAGCCTCTCTGCAGCCCCAAGGGTGATACTGCAGAGGCTATTTCATCTTTGTACATCTCGGTTTCTCTTTCTGTAGAACGTGCAGAAGGAAATTGCCCTTTCCTGTTAAATGGTTTGACAGCTGAGGATGAAAAGTACTGTGTTCAAGGCAGATGGGATTACAGCAGACCAAAGATGGCTGAAAAATACCACTCTGCCCTGGGCAGGCAAAGAGGAGAGAGGGAGCTAGGTTGTGCAGGGGGCCTCTGGCAGACCAGAGCTCCCACCCAGGCTGCTCCCTCTTTTAGTTAAAAGCAACGTCTTGAATTCCACCTGCGATCCCAACAGAGACGAGATGCCAAGTGATTTCAGCAGGGTTCCACGAAAGATTAATTTGGCCTCAGATATTTTGCATATGCAACATCAGATCGCATCCTTATTATTTTCACTGTTGTAAGGAGCATTCAGCTAGATAAGTTCTCCATACCTCTTTAGAGCCTTCAATCATTAATCATTAATAATACCGTTGCTCTATGTTATTAATTGATCCAAATTTGGCTTTTTTGTTTCTCTAAGCCTGTTGTGGTATTTCTGTGCAGTTAAGACATTAATCTGCATTAAGTAGAAATACCTAAGTAAAAATAGTAGCTTTGCAGTAGTAGCTTTTCAGTCTTTCACGGCATAAGCTCCAGGGCAGAACCATTCAGGGTAACCAACAATCCTCACCTTATAGCCAGTAACAAGATATAGGAGAGGCTCACAGTGGACAAAGGAGTGGCACAAAAGTCACCCAAGGCAGCCCAGCCCTTGGTGGGATCCCCCTGGAAGTGCTGTCTCCTAGAGACCTGCTGTCTCTCTGACTGAGTGACATGAGCTCACGTCTTACTTCCCAAACCTTTCCTTCTAGAACTTCTGTGTTTGGCCATCCTCTCCCCAAAAGGAAGGTTGTTCCCTGGGGCACATTCCCTCCTGTTTTGTCAAACCTGGCAGGAAACATCTGTAGTGGTTAGTCTCAGATGGTCGTGAAAGACTTCCAGTCATTCCTTTGAACAGTTCTCCCACAGCTGAAAACATCTCACCGTCACCAGTGGTGGTTTTAGGTTTCTTTTATTTCCCTTTTTCCCTTCCTGTTTCTACTGCAGACAGTTTTACCTTTGCGAGTTTTTTTCCAAATCAGGTTGAAATTCAAGCAATGGTATTAATACTTGACATTCTTCATTCCAGCATCTTTTTCCTGAAATTGGGTTACTTAAAAGCCTTTGCGCTATACAAATACTCGAGTACTTTTTCTATTTCAAAATGGAAATGGGTGCCTGAAAACCCTCAAAAGTCAAATGAAGATCAAAGGCTTGGGACTACTAGCAGTTTTCCCTATTATCCACAGGAGCTCGAGAGTAAGGCTGTATAGGGTAAGTGCAAAGGGACTGCTATGCTGATAAGAGCCCAGTGCATCTGTAAAACTCAACCCTGATTCTATTGAGGGCTGGGCTTGGTGTCTGACGTTCCTACTGCTGGCCTGGCTGGCAATCCCATGTTTTATCATCTCGTTTTCTTGTCCAGCCCTGTGTAACCGTGGCCAGCAAATGGCTGGAGCACGGCTGATGGTAGCTCTGCCCTTTTCAGTGGCAGCTGGACTTGCTTCGCAAGCCTTTCTGAAAAGTAAAGCTGTTTTCCTGTCATCCATCCTTCCTCACCATTTTTCTCCCTCCCTGTGGCTTATGAGCAGGAATCAGGACAATAGATGGAAATTTATGTCCCGGAGGCACGCAACAAGGGTATCCTGAGGGTTCAAGGCAGCTCACACAGCAGTTGCCTCTGATAAATGCTCAGAGGTTTCAGTGAGTTTTCTCAGCAGCTATAGTCAGTGCTCACAGTGGGTATTTTCACCACGGACCAGCTATTCACTGGGAAATGCTACAAGGCTGTGTAAACTACCAACAGCATAATCCTTGTAGTAATAAAGCATAAAAATGGATGCAGAGCGATTTGGCCAGAAGAGGAGTGGAAAGAAAAAGATAGTTAAAATCCAAGGAGTGACTGTTGAAATGCACAAGGATCTAGAAAGCAAAGATGGAAAAATAAAATCTGAAACAGAAACGAGTAACATTTTTACAGCATTGTATAACTCATTCCAATTGCAATCCATCTAGAAATCTATTTGAGGCAAGAAATCGGTTCAGAATTGTAGAGCAAAGCATTGGCCTTCCAGATGTTTGCGGCTTTCTGAATTGTTATTTTCAGCTTCCTTCCACAGTTTATTCGAATTCCTTTTTCCTTGCAGTGGCCATGGAAAGACTCTCCCCTGGTTGTGTTGCAGATGGGGCAGTAAGTGGAGTGTCCTGGGGCTTTCTGCTCTGAACTTTCCCTCTTGTTGTCTCTTGAGAAACACCATGAGGTGGTTGTACTGGTGAGCATGGCCGGGGGGCGGGGGGAAGGGCAGGCAGAAGGTGGAAGCGCCAGGGTTTCTATAGGATAACCCCACTTTGGAGAGGACCATGCTATGTCTTCGAGGCTAGACTGAGGTGGTCAGGATGGACTGTTGCCCACACACAGAGAGCTCCTGTTTTCCCTTGACAATAGTTCTGCATGAGTGATAGAGCTGGGGCCATACTGTGCTATTTACTCTGATCACCTCTTTTAAATACATTAGATCAGATTGTGCAACGTAGGCCCTATAGCTGCCTAAGCACCTGGTATTTATCTTTCACCATATATTTTCTCAGCCTGCTTAAGAGACTGGTAGAAGTCCATCAGTGTTAAAGACTTCTGGTATCTGGCAGGTATGGTACGTTTGTCTTGGCAGAATTAAGCCCTTGATCTAACAGATGTCATCGGCATCATTCCCAGCAGTCTCCTGAAGGCCAGCGTGGTGCACCTGACATTTCTCCTGTATTTGGTGGCATTTGTGGAGGAGGTTTTACCTTACTTCTTATCTGTCTTGAGTGTTCAGGACTGTTGACGTTGATTTCAATTGAATCCAGTTCTTGGCAAACACCATGCAGAGACTAAAGCAGCAATGTGCCCGGGCAGAGCTCAGCTCTGCTGCCAAGCCACCCTGTCGCATGGGACAAGCATTCCTCTCCTCCTGGGAGGTAGGCTCTGTTTCACTCTGCCTGTCACGGGCTTTATGAGCTGTTGCTTACCCAAGCTCACAATTTGGCTTAGGGTTGTACAGGTTGCTGACCAAGTGCCTCTGCGTTGTGTGTCGGGGACTCGAGGAGCTAACCACTCGCTGGATGCTTCCAGAATCTCCCTTTAGACGTGGTCTCCTCCTGCCTCTTGTACTGCCTGGGGTGCAGTCCTGGGAGCTGAACTCAAGCAGTGGGGCAAGAAGCAAGCAACCTAGGAGGCAAACCAGGCTCCTCAGAGATCAGGCATCTGTTTGGAAATCAGGTTTACAGACAGGTCAGGGTTTGAGACAGGAATCCAAGGAAATGGAAGACTCTCCCCATAGCCAGTCACTTAGAAAGGTTTCCCAGCAGAATGGTCGAAAACATAAGCGATCAACTCCAGATATGCAGTATCTCCTCTGACCTCCCTCCTCACTTCCAAGTGTGTCCCCCTCACTTGTCTCTCTGGGACTGTCGTTACATGCCCAGCGCAAACGTAGCTGTCACCGTTCCATCCCATCTGGGATGATGGTGCTGCCCACTGTCACTTAGCGGGAGCTGCGCTGACCTCCCTGCGCGGGCAAGGAGGAAATTCCCCTCGTGGGACAGCACAGCGCAGTTTGGCTGATGAGTCTTTTCACATTAGTGATAGATGCAATCTCTAGTCCTTGTTTCTGCTGACAGCGTATTAAATGCATTCATGTTTAAATTACTGGCTTAGAGCAACAGAGAGAAATGGAAAGGGGGTTTGCAGTAGCTTTTTACCAAGTTGGGATGAATCTGAAGAGATTGCATTGCAGAGAAACTGTCCGTAATCTGAGAAGGAGGTGAGGAAAGGGGAGATGCAGGCTTTTCCAAATCAAAAGAGTGCAGATGAAAGAGGGAGAAGGTAAAACTAGGTTTAGAGGAGTGGTGTTATAAAGGGAAAACCGGGGCTGGAGATCAGGACAAGTCAGAACGTGCAGAAAATGTAACCCACTAGGCCATGGAGTTGTATTTCTGGAAAATATCTGAAGTACCTTCACGTGGGACAGCTCTGATGAGACTAGAGAAAATATCAGAACAGGTACTCAGGGGGACAGTCTTTCTTTGGCTCTGGGCAGAACAGATGATTCCAATATGTTTTTTCGAGCACAGAGCCTCCTGAATTGTGAGGAGCACTGCGTTTCCTCACGTACAGGCAGCTCTGGGCAGCACAACTCGATGAAGGGGCAGCACCAACAGGATTTGCACAAAACAGAGTTTATTCTAACGATAACTGCAGAGGGGAGCAGCAAACCTCCCAAGGACAGGTGGATGTGTGAGTGGAAGGGCTCTGGAAATGGGCCATTGGTAGTACTGGAGCAGAGAGGAAAGGAATATTTTATTATTATTACCTGGAGTGGTTTCAAGCCTCAAACAGATGGTAGGATTTGCCAGCTTGCCTGTGCTAGAAAGCTGGGTGTTGGAGACAAGCCGGTCAGTCCCATCCATCGCTCTGGCTACAAGGTCCTCTGTCCCCCAATGCTTTGTGAACCTGAAAAGACTAGTTAAGTAAAAGGTTTGGTGGTGATGCCGATGTAGACTGTGATTACAGGTGCTGGGAGCTTATGCTGCGAATAAGTCTTGGTTTTGGCACCAGTCCTAAAGGAGAAGAAACAAATAAACGAGATATTTCATATGCTGGAATCAGTGTTTTGATTACTGCTTTCGAAAGATTGATAGAGGTGGATTTGGCTGCAAGGAAAGGATTTATCTTGGCAGTTCAATAGCCTATTCCAAACCTTCCTGATCTCTGTAGTGTAGTCAGAAGTCCTCTGGATTTATGTATGACCTTAGAAAGCACAGGCAGTATTTGGTCAGCTGGGGTGCTAGAGAGACAGGGCTATAGAGTCTTATCTGTGTCCAGCAGCCTCAATATCTTATTTTTAAAAAGGCTATAGTCATTACCAAGAGCATTGGGTTGTTCTTCTAACAGGAAAAAAAAAGCCTTAATTCTTAAATAATTCTGTCCCATCCTGTGCTACTTATTCATAACTCTCCCTACTTTATGCTGATGCATAAATACAGACAGACTTTTTTTCCTCATTTTCTTTACCTGCAGCAGCACCAGCCATTTTAAAACTGTGAGCTGAAACTCCAGGGTTCTTGCAAATCCTGATGGACCTAATGGGGAAGAACACTGGGAAAAGGATTCTGGGAGTCTGGAAATGAGCCCAAGACCTTCGAACCCATGAACCAGATTCTCGGTCAGCTAAGGCTTCTGAGCTTTCCTAATTTGTTTAGGAAGTCACAGGATTCTTGTAGCTATCAGATTTTAATTTTTCATCTTAGACTATCGTGTATTGAAAAAAGATATCAATAATTTAAACCTATCCACTCTACTTTCAGGAGAATTATTTTGAAGTAACAGTAAATATGTAACCAGTTTCTGGAGAAAACTATGAAAGTTTAGTCTCTTTGGAGTTTGTATTAATGAATATGGCCAGGCATTTGCCTCTTCCCAGGGCATTTGTAAGGTGCTTTCTGCACATACTCACTACCCATCCAACCCCAAGAAAAGGCTATTTTTTACTACCTGGTGTAATTTGAAGCGAAGAATATAAAATGCTTGATGGTTGTTGCATGCTCACAACCACACGCAGTGTGCAACGAGACGTTCATTTGCAGCCACACACATCAGAAATCACCTCCACACTCTTGCACAAGTGTTGTGGGTGTGTGGACGTGTAATCACGCATCTACAGAGCAACGTAAAGGTGACCCTGTGTGCATGCAAGGGATCGTGAGCTGTGTGCAGCTCCAGAGAACCAAATATATGCATGTTACTGCGTATGAGGTTGGACATGTGAGATTCTTATGTAGTTTCTTATGTGTACGGTTATTGCATGTACAGAGACAGACCTCTGCTGCTCACGGCTTTACATGGAGATGCCTGGCCACTCTGACTCAGAGCCATGGTATTTTATTGTTGCTTTGAGGACTCTCTCTAAAAATTCCCTGGCATTTATCCAAAAAGAGCTCAAATAGCCTTAAACTCATCTCATTTCCTTTACGTCAAATCACAAAGCTCATCAATAGCAATCTCGGACTCCAGCAGGGAGCACAAAGGCATTTTGGATTTGACGCCCTCAATAGCCTTGTGGTAAATAGGTCATTACTAATACAATAGCAGTAATAAACCACAATGTATGAATTTAGAGAGTTAGGAACGATGGTGTTTGTGCTCCTTTTTCTTTGGTAGCAGATATTATTTCTAGTGCCAGCAAAATGATTTCAGTAATATTTGCTTGTTACTTTATGGAATCAATGAACAGTGTCTTACCATAGGTTCATGTCTGGGGATTGACAAATGCTCAGGTGCTTTTGAACCTCTGTGGTTACTTTTGTTAACTAATGTGCGCTTCAAAGACAAGGTGAAACCCAGGAGATCACTGCTGCTAGTCCTGTTGCTGCAGACTGGAGCTCTAACCAGTTCTTTGGAGCCCTTTCCCAGCAAGTTGCTCTCAGAGCCTTTGGTTTTTCCAGCAGGAATGTCACATATGATAGAGGGACTCAAAGGGGCCAGTTTTACCTTTAAAATCTAGGTTTAATTTTTTCTGTTAAAAAAAATGTGTTTCGACAGTTTGTCACATCGGCTCAGGCTGCCATGTCGTGGGCAGTGAAGTGTTAGGAAGGAAAAGCAAAAAGTATTTTGATGAAGGATCAAGTCAAGTCACTAATGTTTTCTGAACATCTCCTGTGTTGACCTTGGTCCCTGCAGACACACGGCTGCTTCTCCAGCTCTCTTGTCTCTGGGAGAGCTTTTGGTGGTGGGGGGAGAATTACCAGGCAGGATTTGGGGAGATTCGGGTAGAAGTTTTCAAGGCGATTTGCTGGAGGTTTGTGCTTTGCAGCAGAGACATTTTTGCCAGCTTCTCCTGAATTGAAGTCTCCATCATGTGTTTATTTTTGTACTGAGGAGGAGGGAAGGAGGGAGGTATCATCATCAGGCATTTTTGTAGCTATGGAGAGTGGGGAGGGCAAAGTCTGTGTATCACAAGAGACCCTAAATCTCCATGCTCGGGTTCAAGAAAAGCACAAAACCAGTCTCTCTTGTGGGTTTTCTTTTTCAGTAGACAAACATTTAATTATTTTATCTTCATGCCGCTGATGAATCAGCTGAGAGAACTACAAAAGATAATGTACTTCTATTTTTATATCTTATACTAATGAGGCTCAGGCTAGAATCTTCCCGTGTATGGTTGGCTAAAACAAGGTAGGAAAAATTCAGAGGGGGAGAGAGAGGAGGAGGGAGCAAGATGCTAAACATTTAGCAGTGTGCCTGTATGCGTTTTGGAGAAAAAGTGCAAGGCCTTAGCGAAACAGAGTGCTTGGAAAGCAAGAAGAGAAGCATTTTATTCGTATAATATTCTCCCTAGAGGATGGCCTTCTCTGGGAGGAGCTGTGGCACAGGGTGGACCGAGGCAGCAGTGTTGTCAGGCCTGTGCTGCTGGCTCTGATTTCTTGGCACCGCTGCCGAGCGGCGGGGCTGTGCACCAGGACGGTGTTGCACAGCCCCTAGCCACCAGCGTGGTCTCGCTTGCTTTCTGTAAAGCATCCTCTTTGACTTGGCAGGATTCAAGCACTCCATCAAAAGTTCATTAATATGTTCAGTTAGAGACACACGGCTGCATACAGCCTGCTGGCAAACACTAGGGAGAGGAACACAATGGACCAGACTAGATCAAAGGGAGCGAAAAATGTATAGTGCCTTTACCATTAGTGGAGAAATAGCCGCAGAGGAGAGCACAGGTAGTGGTGCAGGGGCTTAGGGCTAGCCTGCGTTGACGTGTTAATCTTGACCACAGTATTTGACACCTAGGCACTGCAATGATTGATAGCTCCTAAGCACCTTAGCTGGATGGCTGCTAGACAGCACAGTGCGAGCTGAGGGCTCGGTGCTCAGGCTTAGCCAAGGCTGTGTTCGCCGTTCAGCATCAAGATGAAAATCAAGCCTAAAGTCTCTGTATCTGATAGCATGTTCTCCAGCAATTTCAGTCCCAGACAGCGGAGATTCGGACTCGCTGCTTGAAACAGGGCTGTGCTGGGAGTCAGCTTGATAGGATTTGGTTTGCAGCTCTGATGAAATCAGAAATGAGATCGGGGGTTCTGTATAGGGCAGTCCATGTGAGCCGGTTGTTTAGAGGTGGCAAACTGCTCCTAAACTGTTCAAATGCCTGTGAAAGATTCAAATTAAAAGGTCTGAGGATTTGACATTTTCTTTCATAATAAAAGAGAGGGAGTAATCAACGTACAGAGCCGGTGAGTGATTTTATTAATTTGGTGAGTGATTTTATTAATTTGCTGAACTGCAGTGCTGTCATTCAGTGGAAAATAAGAGGTTTTTCATTTGTGAAACTTGAGTGGGGAAAGTAAAGTATAAATCACAAAAACAGCAGTTTTTGCTTAGGTTTTCCGGCAGCTCATTTGAGCTAACCCAAGGGACCTGAAGGCCACAGGTCCTCAGCATCCTTGCTCACATTTTGGGAGTAATAATGTGCAATATATGCACCTCAGAGAAACTGGCTGCGATATTTCAATGCTTGACTAGTTGTGTCATTGGTTTGACCTCATTTGAAGGGGACAAAGAGAGGATGCGTGCCCAGTGGGAAAAACCAAGGGAAATGAGTGTGCTTGAAGAGTCGCCCTCTGATAACAGAAGAGCAATGGAGAAATTTGTCCTCTTAAAAGGGGCCCAAATGTGGAATGGGGTTTTATAGTGCCCATAAAAAGAGTTGTTAATAAAATTAATCTGGAAGTGAAGGGCAGCACAGAAAGGAAGATGAAATTTTACAACCTAACATACAGTAGATGAAAAGTGTAAATCCAGCCCTGGCTGATAGTGTCTGGAAAGCATTTCTGTTTGACCCCAAGTAACGTTGCAGCTTCAGTCCAAGTGGACAGATACCCGCACCACCACTGCCATTACCACAATTCATGTCCCTATTCGAAGATATAGTTGTCAAGGCCAAAGACTGAACTGCCTCGAGCCCGAGAGATTGCCTGTCATATCTCAGTAAACTGTTGTGGCGCAACTTTGGGCTGCTGCAGCCACAGTATGTTGTGTGCGTATCGCAGGACTTCGGTCTGTCAGCAGAACAGCAGCGCGTTAGGGCGGGAAGAGGGAGAAGAAGGAAGGGATGAAGTACTTTGATCAACTCAGAGCATACTTTACAGGAAATACAAACCTACATGCTCGTGGCAGATGTATGGAAAATGTAAAGACAAGGGCAAGTGGGCAGGGTGATCACGCGTGATGCTACGGTTTGTCATCTGCTGTTAAGTGTGAAGGGTCCCATCATGGGTTAGTTTAGCTTTTCAGGAAAAGTTTTATTTCAAGAACGCAAACAGCTTAGAACATTAGGAAAGCAGAAAAAAGTAAATGGCACCAAGTTAATACGGGAAATGGTGAACTCTTGCACATAGGAAGCACAAAACCTGATGGCTGGGAAAGGCGGCTGGATCTTTGATAAAAGCTAATGGCTGAGGCTTCCCTGGTTCACAGGAACTGTGTTTGTGCTTCTGGCCTTTTAAAAACTGAAGCTTGAAAGTCTGGAAGAAATAGACTGTTTATTTGGTTAGTGTTTTGGACCTGTAGAACTGAAAGTCGTAATACCCTGTAAAGCGTTTGAGGTGATTTGGGAATATAGCATTCCTTATTAAACTCTCCGCGTTTTAGAGACTTCTTACGTTTTCATAGCAGCGTAGGGGTATGACCTCTATAATGTTCAACAGGATACTTGCAAAATTGAGACCAATTTAACAAGAATAGCTGCCGCCTTGGTGCTCCAGCCCTTCCATTTCTTTTCTGGCTAGAGCTAAGTTCATAATGGTCTAACCGAACCTTTTAGTTACTAAAAAAGAGATTGTTGTGGTCTGGGCATAAGGGACTAGTTTGTGACAGATATTTTATCAGAACCATTTGTCCATGGCTGGAAAAACAAAGTGAAATGTCATAACTACAATATTTTGAAGAAGGTCAGGAATTGTCACTCTCTGCATATTTTCAAGGTTATTTTTGGCCATTATAACAAAATATACTGTTATTTGGGAGTTTCAGGGAGTACAAAACCCTGTGGATAAAGAGGAGACATACCAATCATTTGCCAGCTGGTGTTACCTGACATCTCAGGGGTAGCAGTGTGTTTGCACCAGACCTAAAGTGCAGACCCAAGTCCAAAGCATGATAGCTGAAATCCAGTATTTTCTCTAGCTGGAATTTTGAATGCTCTATGTCTGAAAATCAGAAGAACCAGTTTGTTTAAGATAAGAAATGGTGCGCATCAGAGTTCTGTGGCACTGTGATTTTTCCTCCTCTGGGATGCCAAGTTTGTCTTTTATCTTGTTTTCTCTTTGTTTCTAAATTAAATTTGCCCAGTTTGCTGCAGCAGGCGGAGGATGCTGGTACTATGGCATCTGCAAGTGGAATACTCAGTTTCCTGCCCTCTTTCCTGTTTTGTGAATTTTGCTGCTAAAGCTCTGTGTGTTTGCAGGATGAGCACCGGTCCTTGTACATATGTATGTCAGCGGCACTTCGGAAGAGCAGCCAGAATAAATATTATTGCATTTCTTTAATACATAGTATTTCCTAAGGTGAAATAAGAATGTGGCTGCCTTTCTCCTGGAAGAAGCCTGAGTGAGCTTTTAGAGAGGCTGGAGAATAATGTGCTGCAGAAGTTTTCAATCTTTTAACCTTTCTCTAATTGACAAATAATTCTTTGCTGTTCAATGCAGAACGGTGAGTTTCTTTAGCGGTCACATAGACCTCCCTCTTTTTAATATTGCCTTACTAATGAGTTGAATCTGAACTGAGAATTAATTACTCTAATACTTTCTTCTCCAAACCCTCTGTCCCTGAGGCTGGTGCCTTACAAAGCCAGAGAGTGGGCAGCCTTCAACCTTTAGTAACGACTACTCAGGACTGGTGCATGTTTAAACGAAAGAAATTCAGGAGATATCTTGATATATGTAAGAAGGGAGAGTGATTTCCACCTCAGGACTGGCATGTGGTTATCTTGAAGCCGCAGCTGTTTGGACAGCTAGTGATGCTCTCAGCAACGCCGTGAGGCCACCTGCAGAAGGACATAGGTAGGAAATGCAGTGGCACCGCTCACATTACCTGTAAGTTAAGATAACATCCTCTCCTGACACCCATGATCCTTTATGTCAAGGTGTTTGGAAGATAGCGTCAAAAGAAGTGGCTTGGTCTGAAGCTTGTTTAGGGCAGAAATGCCTTCCTGGGAGAAAAGGATCTGTCAGGCTAGCAGGGGATGCTGGCACTGCTGCAAACCCCAGTGCCTTTCCTTCCCCATGGGTTAGCTCATCTGTGCTGGCCGTGGGATTTAGCCACGTGCTCTCGAGTCAGTGGCACAATGCCAGATTGTCCCAGGGAGCTGTGCTCCTGCACAATTATCTTTGAAAGCAGGGACTAAATCACATTTTTAAAAAACCCAAGCAACCAAGCAAAATCTACTGGCCGGGTTGTTTGGGGGTTAGAGGGGACAGAGCAGCCAGGAGAGTTGCTCTTCCCATCAGAGTGTAGCAAACCACACTGTGAGGGGGAAAGATCATGGGAAATGATCGGGGAAATGGGAAAGATCAATCTTAAACTGCAGTTAACCCTAATCAAGATGCTTTCTGTTCCTCTCTCACAGAGGGTGCGTGTGCGCAGGCTGGCACGTCACTCACCAGAGCCACTGCAACACTAACATTTTTGGCAGGCAACCAAGCCGACTGTCCACCCCAACTGTCTCCTTGTCCTTCCTCCCCACTCCAGCTGAGTTTGAGCTTGGTTAGCTCTGGGTTCATTAATATGCTAATCCTCCTGCTAGGTTGCACTAGTCCCCACTTGCCAGGCTTGTGGCTAATATCTGCAGTTGCTGCAGAAAAAAGGTGATTGCTTTTCTGTGTCATTAACACAGCGAAAGAAAGCAACTGAGGTGTTTGATCTTGACGGCAGAGAGGTTTTGGAGGTGTGTGCACCATTTCTTTGGGGCCTTCGTTATCTAAAACTCTTAAGCACTAAATGGATGATGACTGAGTAATTACTGTCGTGGTTCCTTCATCCCGCTTGCGGTCTTTCAGAAACAAGGTGCACACACTTGTGCCCGTGTACGCACACACATGCAAAAAAATTCTTTGTGTAAGTGTTTGGAAATTAATGAAATCAATAGAAGCTTAGAAGCTCTGAGCAAAGCTATGTTGCTCATTTTCCAGCAACACCACTGAAAGAAAGAGAATTTCCTGCAGGACACCAAAAAAAAAAAAAAAACCCAAACCCAAAAAAGCAATGAAGAAGGAAACTCCCTCCAGGTTTCAGTTCAAGAATTACCCTGATGTATCATCAGCTGCCCATGGTTTTCTCTGCAAAATATCCCTTGGGTCCCTCTCAGTCTGGTATTATTTCCAGCACTGAGGATGGGAAGTGGAGATGCAACAAATAAGGCACCTTTTCAGGAGGAGCCATTGAGCTCTGCTGCGGGAGGACCAGCAGCCTTGCAGCTCTGGGAGCTGGCGTCAGGCAGAGCTCCTCTGCCTTCCCAGCGAGCAGCATCCAGCTGGTGGGAGCTGATAGGTCTGCCGCTTGTTTGCAAAGGTTGTAATCTTTAAGGTATCGAGCAGCAGAGTTTAAAAATACAGAAAGAAATCTCCCTTCTACAAGGCACAAATAAAAAGAGGATGGTTGAGATAACAGTAATTTAAAAACTCCTGTAACTGCCTCGGGCGCTGCAGTGGAAGGAATTGCACGTGCACGGCAGTTTTCCCCATGGACAGCAGGTGCTTTCCTTATTGTCCAGCTGGGGGAATCCGGTTTTCATTTTCATTTTTCTTTAGTTTTTCTTCAATTTCTTTATTCAGCATTCGTAGGATTGTCCTGTGCTCCTAAGCCCTGCTGTACTGGATTTGCAGTGTGAGAAGAGCAAGTTAAGGGGGAGGTTATATTGTGTTGAGCTTAATTTCGATTAAAAATCCACGCTGTTAGAGAAAAGTAGTTTCTATAAGGAAAGTTTCTGTAAGGAAAATGGGATGAGATGCTGTAAAGTGCTTAGAAGTTTAAAATGCAAGGTCAGTAGCAGTTCATATGTCTGAGACCTAGTGAGCTGTGTACAGACCCCTGCGTCACCTTTTAGGCACCACAGAGAAATTTGGGGGTTTTTGGGAGGGGAAACTCTAGACAAGTGATGCCGAGTGATGCTTTGCAGCCCTGCTCTGAGCAGCCCCAGGGAGGCCAGACGCAGCCATGGTGCTGCTGCCTCATGGCTTAGCGCTGGGGCATTCGCCTTGAGACTGTAAGATCTTTGGGATGGGTGTACTATTTTGTGAGTGTTTTCATCAAGGTGAAAGTAGCATTGCGTAAACCTTGGTAGCGTTAGGGAGTGAGGAGCTGGTGGAGTTAGCCAGTTTAGATCCTCTACAATGACATTTTCAGAGCAGCCTTGCAGAGCAAACTCCCAGCTATGTCCGAAGCAGGTTTCTGCGCGCTTGAATCATTTGCATGCATGAGTATAAATCTGTGTTTCCCAATAAAGCTCTTATTGACAGGGTACCACATCTCCTGGTGCAAGGCAATGCTTTAATTAAAGCTGCTAGAGAAAAGACTCGTAGGAAGAGCACTAAGCAGAGAGGGGAGATAAGGAGAGTGTCTGAGCTGCAGAGCTGTCGGCACGCAGCTGATCTGCAGCTCCGAGCTTGGGTGGTATCACGTCTGCGCTCTGCCTGTGCCTGCCCGAGACTGGGGGCTTTGCGGGGAGAATAAATTGGTAGAGCATCCAATCTGGCCAGAATAAAGAGGGATTCAATCCTGGAGGAAGGATCAGGAGGGTTTTTCATCTCTTATGCAGGAGGTTTGCAGTGCAGGCACCTGGAGGTTGATAGACACACTCAATAAATCTAAAAAAGACACAGAAGCAGAAGTAATTGTTAAGGCAGTGCTGAGGAGGGCTGAAGGGAAGTTATTCCGGGCACATGGCTGGTTTTGCTGCGCTGCGTTACTTTCATCTGCGTTTTGGTGCTCTCCCCCCAGGCATGTTCTTTGCCTCCTAGGGCTGGTTAGTTTTGGTGGTATTTAATGTTTTCAGGTTAGACACATGAGCAAAAATCACTCTTCTAGAAGAGAATGATAGGCCATAGGTCTTTCCCGCCATTTAAATGTGTTCCAGAGCTGCAGTAGCCCAAGCTGGTCTGAAAACAGAAGCACTCATCAGCTAACCTGCTTTTCATTGCTAACACAAGGGAAGAGGATTTCTCTTTGGATGCAGATCCTGAAATCCCTGCTGAGAAACCAAAACAGCTGTGTTGTGTCAGGTCGCTTGATCCGAACGACTGTTGAATTGCACTTGAAGGCCCCCCTAGCTTCTGCTTTCTCCTCACATTTTGTTTCCCTGCTTTAACCTCTGCTTGTCTTTCCCTGTCCCTTCCTTTGGGCCGGGACCTGGCCTCAATCACAGCAATTTAATGTGGGGTAACTGCTCTGTGGGGGAGACAGAGAACTGGCTCCAAAGAAGGCAGTGGAGTATGTCTAGAGCAAACTTTTGCAGGTGGATACTGTCAGCCCCTGGGTTAATGCAGTGTTGGATTTGAGAGGCAGAACCACACACCTGCATGAACCACTAAGCAAAGTTATAGAATTATATAGAAGTTTGTTGGTACTCTCTGTACAAAAGACATATTAGAAAGTCCATAAGCAGCGCTTTGTCTAAGGAAATTATATAGTATGAAGCATCGGGATGCAGCCGATTGCATAAGTGTGTGTCTCTGTGTGTGGGTGTGTACCTATGTGTTTGCATGGGAGCGTGTAGGATTTGCAGTGCATGTATGTGGACCTTGATGTGTGTGCATGTTTACTATTTATTGCTGTTTTTTCAGTGTGGAATACTTCACATGGCTTTTATTCTTCTATTATCGGTAAGGGGAGGATCAAATTTGGCTTGGATACTCACAGAAATGTCTGGGAATTATTCAAGTACACTCATACCTTTTCTCAAATTTGGATGACCTGTCTACCTTCTTCATTTCCCTTAATTCTTGGTCTCCCCCTGATATTCTTTCCTTTACCAGAAATCTTGCAGGAGTAGGTAACCCAATCATATCTACCCTGGGACACAAAGACCCAATCCTGATCTCATTCACACTCATATAAACCAAAAATAAAATCTATTGGAAATTGGGAAATCTAGCATATTGACATTGATTTCCCAACTCTGCTGGTGGTTTCTGGATTCCTGTCTACTTGAAACAGGACTGAGAGCTATTAATTCAGGAAACAGCAATCTGAGCTTGTTGGGAATGTATTGACCTTAAGCCTTCCTTAATATAAAACCAGCTTAGTGCCCTCGGTTGGAGGAAGACTCTCTCCACTTTGACTGTGCGACATGAAAGCTTCGTGTTCTTATGACCTAAGGTAGACCAGTGCGCACTGGTCTTGGGAGCTTGGGAGAACCTGTTGACTGTTTCTTTTGACAAAATATTGTCTTTGCGGAAGCTGAGCCTCTCTTGTTTCAGGTTGTCCGTTCACTTGGGCTTTGGAGACCAACCTTGGTTTAGCATTTCTGTTCCTCGCTATGTTTATGCCTTTACGGGGTCCTTGAATTATTTAACAGAAAAGTGAGTCATTGAAGGAACATCAGCCTGTGAAAGAATGTTTCTGGAGCTTTTAGCACAAGGCACAAATGTTTTTCCCCAGAGTTTGAAGGGTATTTTGAGGAGGGATTTGAGCTTGATGGGGATGCCAGAGAAAGTTTGAAAGTATGGAAAATGTTTCCGTCTTTCCCTAAGTGCAAAAAGAATTATTTATTCAACATGAGAAAAAAGTTCTGCGGGTGGGTTGCTAAAACGATGGGGAGGGATGGAGAAACTTGGCAGCGGGTATCTTTTTCAGCTTGATTTCTTCAGTAGTTTTGTCAAATTCAGTTTTCTTAATGTGGATACTCATGGAGAGGCTGAAATTCCTCACATACCCTGCTCTTGTGAAGCTGAATGTCCCTTTCTTTTTTTAAAATACAGAGATGTTGCAGGTTAGTACTTGTTGGACAGATGTGCTGAGCGGTAGCAACTGCTGAAGCTTAGGTGTGAGCAGAAAAGGATCTGCCGGTGTGGGAACAAATCCTGCCCTGGAGTAGGAGGAGGTGTTTTGAGGTGGAATTGTTGTGCATCGCTGCTGGGAAACCACTGCTCTGGTACACCTCTTACTGCTTCTGTGTGAAGCAGGAGGACTTGCTGTAGAAGCAGGTTGAGGGCCAGTTCCCTGTTCCCCGTTCAGGCAGCTTTGACATGAGCCACGTGCATCCCTCTGGAACAAAAGAAGGTAAAAAGGGTTAAAAAAAAAAAGCCATAACTGGCTACTTCCTTCCTAGTGAAACACTTGTACGTGCAGTGGGAGGGTGGCTGGGCTCAGCATGGTGCATTCAGTGAGGTGGCTCTGAGCGGTTGGGCTCTGCCTGGTTTCTGGTATTTTAGAGGTTAGAATAGCCAAATTTGTTTCTCTTCCAGTAACTGTGGGAGGGGGGAATTTGCCTTGGTTTGACACACTGAGGTGACCTGCTGATAAGTGCCTGGTCTTGCGTTCCTCAGGAGCTGGCTCAGCAAGGTGCGGACAAATCCCTGCTTTTATTTCAGGTTTTGTTTGCTGGGGAAAGCTGTGATTTTTTTTTTTTTTTTTTTCCTGCTTCTGGAATACTTTCATTAGTCTGGTGCTGAGATGTGGGTCTAATTTTACCCAGATAGTGAAAACTGGCTGTTTAAAGAAGTGGTTTAAGCCTTGAATTTTTCTGCTTCTTGTATTAGCAGAGAAGGATATGGAGTATCACCAGGGTAACCAAATAACCGGACAGCAGATTTGAGGTTACTAGCAGCACGCAACAGCAGAGAGCATTATGTGGCTCACAGGGAGAGCAGTGCCTGCTGCAGCCTTCTATCGTGCATGCAAGAAGAAAACCGAGCTGTATTGGGGTGATCAAAGACTGACGGTGAGCTGACAGTGCGATATGCCCAGAAAAAAGCAAGGTATGATCCAAGGATGTATTAGAAGATGAATTTCCAGTAGAGATTAATGCCGCTGTACCAGACAGTGGTGCAACCTCACTTGGACTAGAATAGACTGTTTGATTGCCAATATTCAACAAAAATGAATTCAAACTGGAACAGGGACAAGGACAATCAGGAGAATGGAGGATCTGTCCGTGAAGGGAAAGCTGCAGAGTGCCTTGTCTAGCCTGGCAAAGCGGCGACCTGGCTGAACAGAGAGCTTTGGCTGGAACTCAGGAGAAAAAGGAGAGTTTATGACCTTTGGAAGAAGGGGCTGGCAACTCAGGAGGACTACAAGGATGTCGTGAGGTTATGCAGGGAGACAATCAGAAGGGCCAAAGCCCGGCTAGAACTTAATCTGGCTACTGCCAGATGTTTCTATAAATACATTAGCAGCAACAGGAGAGCTAAGGAGAATCTCCATCCTTTATTGGATGCGGAGGGAAACATAGTGGCAAAGGATGAGGAAAAGGCTGAGGTACTTAATGCCTTCTTTGCCTCAATCTTTAACAGTAAGACCAGTTGTTCTCTGGGTACCCAGCCCCCTGAGCTGGAAGACAGGGAGCAGAATGAAGCCCCCATAATCCAAGGGGAAATGGTTAGCGACCTGCTACACCACTTGGACACAGACAAGTCTGTGGGGCCGGATGGGATCCACCCAAGGGTGCTCAGGGAGCTGGCAGAAGTGCTCACCAAGCCACTTTCCATCATTTATCAGCAATCCCGGCTAACTGGGGAGGTCCCAGTTGACTGGAGGTTAGCAAATGTGATGCCCATCCACAAGAAGGGCCAGAGGGAGGATCCGGGGAACTACAGGCCTGTCAGCCTGACCTCAATGCCAGGGAAAATTATGGAGCAGATCATCCTGAGTGCCATCAAGTGGCACATACTGGACAGCCAGGTGATCAGGCCCAGTCAGCGTGGGTTTATGAAAAGCAGGTCTTGCCTGACCAACCTGATCTCCTTCTGTGACAAGGTCACACACTTAGTGGATGAGGGAAGGGCTGTGGATGTTGCCTACCTGGACTTTAGTAAAGCCTTTGACACCATTTCCCACAGCATCCTCCTGGCTGCTCATGGCTTGGACAGGTGTGCTCTTCGCTGGGTAAAAAACTGGTTGGATGGCCGAGCCCAGAGAGTTGTGGTGAAAAAAGCTAAATCCAGTTGACAGCTGGTCACAAGCGGTGTTATCCAGGGCTCAGCGTTGGGGCCGGTCTTGTTTAATATCGATGATCTGAGCGAGGGGACTGAGCGCACCCTCAGTAAGTTTGCAGACAACACCAAATTGGGCGGGAGTGTTGATCTGCTGGAGGGCAGGAAGGCTCTGCAGAGGGATCTGGACAGGCTGGATCCATGGGCCGAGGTCAGTTGTGTGAGGTTTAACAAGGCCAAGTGCCGGGTCCTGCCCTTGGGTCACAACAACCCCAGGCAACGCTCCAGGCTTGCGGAAGAGTGGCTGGAAAGCTGCCCGGCGGAGAAGGCCCTGGGGGTGCTGGCTGACAGCCGGCTGGACACGAGCCAGCAGTGTGCCCAGGTGGCCAAGGAGGCCAACGGCGTCCTGGCTTGTGTCAGCAATGGTGTGGCCAGCAGGAGCAGGGCAGGGAGGGTGCCCTGTGCTCGGCACTGGTGAGGCCGCCCCTCGAATGCTGTGTTCAGTTTTGGGCCCCTCGGGACAAGAAGGACATGGAGGTGCTGGAGCGTGTCCAGAGAAGGGCAACGGAGCTGGGGAAGGGTCTGGAGAACAAGTGTGATGGGGAGCGGCTGAGGGAGCTGGGGGGGTTTAGCGTGGAGAAGAGGAGGCTGAGGGGAGACCTTATTGCTCTCTGCAACTGCCTGAAAGGAGGTTGTGGTGAGGTGGGGGTCGGTCTCTTCTCCCAAGTAACCAGCGATAGGATGAGAGGAGATGGCCTCAAGCTGCTCCAGGGGAGGTTTAGATTGGGTATAGGAAAAATGTCTTCCCCAAAAGGGCGGTCAGGCACTGGAACAGGCTGCCCAGAGAGGTGGTGGAGTCACCGTCCCTGGGGATGTTCAAAAAACATGTAGACGCGGCACTTGTGGACATGATTTAGCCATGGACTTGGCAGTGCTAGGTTAACAGTTGGACTTGATGATCTTGAAGGTCTTTTCCAGCCTAAACGATTCTATGATTCTGTGGCTGAGCAGGAGTGTAGCTGGTCTCTACAAATGCTCTGAGGATAGTTGCTGGGCAGAAGAACTGCTTAAGATGAAGGATGAAAGAATGAGTAGGTATTGGGTGATCACAGCACAATATATGCTCTTAGTTAGAAGGTGGCTTCTGATCATCAGGCAGGAGTGTGTTGGTGGAGTAGCCTCCCTTAGGGTGACAGAGGGGTAAGAACCCAGAAGGAGGGAGGCTGGAGAGCAGAGGTCCCTCCAGGTATAGTCAGGGCAGCTGGAGGGTGTGCTCAGGATCCCTTCGGTGCAGCCTCGCCACCGCCGGGGCTCACACAGCTGTTGTGAGCAGTTAGTGGCCACAGGCTTTAAGCTGGCCATGGCTTACTGATAATTATGGGAAACGAGTGCCTGGGTCTGATCACATGCCTTAACTTTTTTCATAGACGCTCAGCTCAACCTCAGTTACTTCAGTTTGGTTCCTACCCATGTCCTAAAATTGTATTTGCTAAAACATCACGAAAATGGGAGCCTGCCCTCAGACTTGTACACAGAATAGCTAGTCCTAATGTCCAGGGCTTTAGAAGTTTTTCCAGCTTTTATTGAGTAAATAAGCCTCCATCAAAGGAGCAAATCTGGCTTCACCATGTACCCCAGGCATTGGTGCCTGTTGTTGCACCTGTTGCAGGGCTCTAGTCCACATTTTACCAACATGGTAAATTATGTAGTGTTAACTCGTGTTGCTGGGTTTCCATGGCAACCCTTTCGCTAATTAACGCACAGTAGTGGGGGAAAAAAAAAATCTGTCCGTAATGATGAATTAATTTGACAAGATTGTTATGGTAAGAAGAGTTCTAATAGACACTCTGAAGGAGTATAACGGCAATGTGAGCACGCTCGTTGCTTATAAGGAGAGTAACTGGGAAAAATATGTTGATGTTATTCTGACCTTGCAGCATTGAGACTGAAATCTTTCTCACAATTTGGAAAGGGTTTGCATTTCAGAGGGAAAAAAATCATCCTGAAAAATGTCTAAGAGTATAACTCAAATGGTTATGGTTTTTTGTTCCTTTTTTTTGGTAAGACATTTTAACTCATTTTCTGTTGTTTAAAATATTAAATAAAAGCTAAGTGAATTTAAGAAGTTAAATGCATGAAAGAATCAGAAAATTCATATTTAAAAAGTACACTATTTTATGTCAGAAAAAACCCCCCAGTTCCTCATGACTCCTCCCAAATTTCAACCTGCTCTGCTCTTTCTTGCTCTAATTCCCCCAGCAGTGCATGTGGGAAATCAGCAGTAGCTGTTAAGAGACTGGCCCAAATGAAACCATAGATTGAGCCTGGTGTTTTGAAATTCGAAAGAGAGCCAAATGCAACTTCACAGCGTGGTCCTGACCACCGAAGTGGTGGCCTTGGAAGCACATTAGGAAAAGTAAATCAGGAGTGAGAAAAACAGCAACTTTCTGATGTGTGTTGGAGATGAGTCACGAATGTAGATTCCCATCAGTGGTGGCAATTAAACTCCTTTAGCACTTTGTGCACAAGGCAATGGGTTAAGTCACAGTGTCCTGGCTAAATTCTTACTTGGATAATTGTACTCAATCTTCCTGAATCCTCCCCTCCTGCAGTTTTAATTAGATAGAGCTGTGGCTCAGGAACTTCTGCGTTGCGTGGACCACAACCTAATAGGGAGTTTGGTAGAGACTTGTCATCCTACTAGCGTTCTTGTGACTACCTCCCATCCTGTTGTGTCTGCAGCAATTACTTACATGGAAAAGTAGCGTTAGGGAAATAATGAGTGTATTTTAGCTGCTGTTTAATGAGATTTCACTTTTGGAAGTGAGGGCACCATGCTGCTAACCGGCTCTTTGCAAAACTGCCAGCAAGCGCCCTGTGAATCCACTGTGCCCCCGGCCAGAGCCTGCAAACTGGGAGGGTCTTGAGTGTGCTGGATCACACCTCCCGGGGTCCTGCAGGGCTGGAGGAGTGGTTAAAAGCTACGGAGTGGCTGTGTGTTGGTGAAGAAGGCAGTAGAGAGGTGGAAGGTTACACAGTCTTGCTCTTGCTCTCCATGGCCGCTCAAGAGCAGCCCTGAGATGGAGGTGGGTAGGAGGTCCAGAGGATTCATCTGCTGTGTGGTATTGCTGGGCTTGTTCTCTGCCCAGCCCTATCCAGACACGCTGCTGCCTTCATCACTGAGAGGTCCTGGGGTCTCCGACCGCTGCCACTTGAGGATTTTAAACCATTTACAGCTGGGGAGCAAGGGTTTTTTTCCCTGTGGCCAGCAGCAGCCATGGTTGTGCGTAGCGCCTGGCTTCAGGACAAAGCAGCTGAGGCTATCGGCGGGAGCACTTGGGGTGTCGCTCAGCTGCTGCGGTTATTGGTAGGTGCAGTTTTGGGGGTAATTGTGGCTTTGGCTGCTGTGGTGCATATCCCTGGCTGGAGAGCAGGGGGGTGAGCAGGGACAGTGGCCGGGGTGCCGTGAGATCCTGCCATCCCAAGCAGCCCCGAGGCATTTGCCTTTCCCCTCATTTTGCAGAAGGGCAGACAGGATGAAAGATTGGAAAAGATTCTGTCAGATATTTCCTGATCTCTGGCAGCACGTGGGCACTACAGGGTTGTACCTTTCTTGGTGACAAATCTGTGCTGCCCTGGGTAAACTGTCCTTACACACATTAGCACAGATGCCAGTGTGCACAGGTCTGTGTTTGGTACCCACGGCTCCCCCAAGCCTGTGCACAGATGTGCCAGCGGCTTTGCATGGACGCGTGAGCTTCTTCAAAACATGGTTCCAGCGTCCGAAGTTCACAGAAAAGTAAGCGCATTTGTTTTCTGTTTACATGATTGCCCCTGTGAAACAGGCATGTGCATCAAGGAACACCTTCCTTTCCCCCTGGATAGCTACTGCTATCTGAAAACAAACATGCCAAAACCTGATTATCGGCACATGATCTGTGTTTTTAATTCCCCCAGCTCAATTTAAGTGCAAAAAATATTCACAGTTCCCCCTCTGACGCCACTTGACCCAAGGAGGAAGGACTTGCGGGGCTTTTTACAGTGTAAACAATGCTGTAAGTTGCCACTAATGATAATGCAGGCACCTTTATTGAGATATGCTGTAGTATTTATATATATTCTTATTTAATTAAAAGTGTTTTGGGCACTGACATGACCTGCTTTCACAAATCTCCTCCGGACTTAATTGGCTGCTGACTTGAGTTGTTAAAAGTTGCTTGAGGAGCTGCCTTTTCCAAGGAATATAAGTAATAATGGAGATAGGATTATTTTTGCCTTCTTAAGGAGAGAAAGAGAATGTGTCTGAGTACTTCCATACCTTTTAGGACAAATAAGTTCTCAGAAGGGTGGAAAAGGTGAGGCTGCACACCCCAAAAGCCAGAGGCCCTTCAGCACAGCAAGGTGGAAGAATTCAAGGGAGTTACTGGGGCAAATTGCCTCGAGCTTTCAGCAGCACCATGTTACTTCCAGCAAGGAGGCTGGGGCTGCTGTGGGAGAGGTGCGGGTCTCCGGGATGGTGGCTCCTCCATTGCGAGGCAGACCTTGCCTTGAGGAGTCAGTGGCATGTGCTGGGATCAGAGGAGATAGAGCCTCTGCCTTGCTCCGTGTGCTGCAGTGTAGAAGGGAAGAACATTTGGGTTCTCCAAAGTCAGATGTATTTGAGAGTGGATCTGGAGAACTAGGCACTCTGAGAGTGTTTTCTTTTTTGAAATATGTGAACAAATATTACTGCTCTGACAGCACTGCTATTGTGCTGTAATAACGCTATCCTCTTACTGTCACAGCCCAGTTAATGGCATCGCCTGTGCAACAGAGACAGTATCGAGTATGGCAGTGTATTATTTAGGCCATCGTGGGACCCACTGTAGACATCAGGGATGGTTTTGGTCCTTGCCTTAGACCACAAAGGAGACTTCCAGTGGTCTGTCTTTGGACTGTGAAGTCATAAAAGAGCCCGTAAATCTGCTCAGTCCATCGCGCAATAGCTCTCACCTGGGCATAGCCACTGGCACCGTTGGGCTACGTCCACAGCCGCCTCCTGCGAATCTTGCATTTGAGAAACTTTTTCTAGATAGTGAGTCATCTACATGCAAAGCTCTTGGTTTGGAGAGGTTCAGGTCTCCTACCTGCTGCAGAGGCAACAGCAAAGAGAGGGGCTTTCTTCCATCCTACCAGGCTCTTCAGCTACAGCTGCGCACTTGCACTGCTGTGCTTGTGCTTGGCCTTCTGCGCCGCCCTCCTGCCTTTCGTGGGCTGCTGCAGCTCTTGCGCTGCTTCCTCCTTTTGGGTAAAGTTGTTTACTTTATTTCTTGTTCAGAGAATTCTTAAACTTGTAAATCCTTTGTTTTAAATCCTTTGTCAATGTTTTGATTTTAGATAGTTAAAATGGAGCCCTTCTCCATTTCAGACTCCTAGCTCTCCCCATTATACGTGAATAATACCTTTGCTGGAACTATTTAAACTGTGTTAGCACAGTCTCTGAAATGGTAGTTTAGCTGAGCTTGTAACAGGTTTAATCTCTTTCTGGGTATTAATCCTTCCAGAACCTCTGATAAAATTTGTTGCTTTTCTGTGAATCCCTCCCACGCTGTCAATATCTGTCTGAAATGAGTTGCTTCGTGCAGAACAAGCCATGGGAGGAGGGACTGTTACAGCTTACAGATCTTGCTCTCATTTCAGTGCATTTCAAACTCCTCTCTGATTTCCTGCCACTGTTGCTCCTGCGCTTCCGTGCCCTGTGAGCATCTCTCCCATTGAATATGGGTTTGGAATGAGTTTACGTCCTGTTTATTAGCTTTATTACGTGGTTCTCAGATATATTCGCAAGGTTTTCCTGTTTGATATCATCAGGAAATGTTAGTGAATAATATCACGTCTTCCACATTGCAATAAAGATGTAAAGGTATCAAAGACTGCAATAAAGATGTAAAGGTATCAAAGACTGCAACAAATGTTGGGTCCCATTTCTAGTTTCTTGCAGTTGTTTTTTCTTGCTTTGTGCTACATCGCAGGATCCCTAAGCCTCTGTGACAGCAAGCTCAATCTGTGATCCAGGTGATCAAAGACTGTGACTAAACCGGAGGGGAAATTATCTTTGTTTCCATCATGTCACTGTAGAAATGACATACTCTACCATGAGGCAGTAGCAGACTTTGGACAGCCTCTTCTGTCAAATATTAGGTCTGAAAAAAACAGGACTTGAGCTGTGAAACCATCCAGCACACCTTTTAGATTTCTGACCTTCTCTAGAGTTGGGTTTGCATGACCCACCTCCTGCCCATTTGTAAGTCTCTCAACCTGAATTCATCATTCTACGTTGGTGCTGTTACTGTTTGGGTTCCCACCAGCCCAGGTGCTTCACAGGCAAGGAAATGGCAAAGTCCCTTGTCTGGGGAGCTGATGAGAGAGGAGCTCTTTCTCTGTTCAGCTGAACCACAGCCTCAAAGCCAAACTCCTCTGAGCTGGAGCTGAACTTTGTCTCAGAGGCTGTCCTTGTCCAAACAGAAACCCATGGAAAAATCTCTCCATGGTCTTGAGATGTCCAGGTTCTCCCTGATTCCACCTATTATGGAGGAAATAGCAAGGAGAAGGGTTTTTTTTTTCCCATCGTACTTGACCACTTGCACGGTTGCACATCGCACCCTTTGGCCATGTGTATTGCCACCAAGGTCAAATTTCTCTGCTACATCCGCTCTTTTCCATACTTCTTCCCTTTGCATATGCTTCCTGGCTGTTCCAGCTGTGCAGTTTTGAATGAAGGCAGCTGCCATCTTGAGCAACACTGGCCATAAAAAATAATGTGAAAATTTGTGAGAGTAAGATAATTTATTATTTCTATGCCAGTGATATAGGAGGGAAAAGCAATGAGATACGAGGTATGCAGTAGCAATGGAAACCAGTGAGAGACAGACCACAATGCATCTTTCCTGTTCCTTTTTCTCTGAGTGGACCGTAAAACAAAAACAAATCAGACAATCGGAGCTCTTATCCATTTTCGTAGGGCTTGTTTAAATGAGGATTTACTTAGACTAAAAGCTCCTTAGAGCCATTTAATTCTTCTAGGTGGAGTACATATCTAGGCCAGTAGTAAAAATTCCTTACCGGATGTCTTCAAGAGGGTACTCACCAAGTACTTTCACAAAGAGAACATCTTGGATGCTTTCAACAAATGGTATCAATTCTTAATGATGCTAGATTAGATAGTGCAGACAGGGCTTGCCATAGCATTTTTTAAAGCCTTGGGAATACTTGGAAGTTGCTCCAGTGATGGAAAGAGAATTTAAATGGGCTGCAGAGCACTGAGGGGTACCTGCTCTTCTTTTCAGCAATTAGTCAAAATAGCTCTAGTTAAAGTTTTTTATTTCAGAGTTTTGAGCATTTTTCACTATCAATTAATGTTCTCTCATGTGGCACTGTTCATTGCAAACACGCTATGAATTCCCTGGGTGGATCCCAGAGCCCTTGTAGGCAACACCTGTGCATTTACCTTTTGCCTCTGTTGCTCACCACCTTTCTAGGAGCAGCGTCACTGCAGTTGGCGTAGGTTTAGACAACATGTCTTTCCTATCGTTGCCCATCACTGTTATCACTTTGCCATGCTTGCCTGATCCATGATCCAATTGACGTGAGCTGCCCAGCACACAGGATGTCTGGGGGAAGTGCACATGCTTCTGTTTCGTTAGCTGAAAAAAAATCACTGTGAGAAGGGTTGGAGATTTTCCATTAAGTCAGAATCTCCCACCTTCATTATATGGTCTCTTTTCTGAAAATTTCTGTTCTAGAAGTAACAATCCTTTAAGGCATCCTTTAAGCATTCTGAGTCAGGAAAACCTATTTCTGAAATGAATAATAATTATATACTGGATATAATTGAGTGTAGATTGCTTACCAGGCAAATAATATATAGTATAGCTGAAACTGAGCCTGAGCAGATCCTTGGTGAGAATTCATCTGGGCTACCGGACTCTAAAAAGACCAGTCACGACAGCTGCATTTGGGCAAGTTTCAATCCAAATCCAAGTTGGGCTGTCATCATGCACCCTCAGATCTGTCTGCACCTGTGTGTAGCAACCTCCCTGGACTGTCATTCTTATTTACACTAGTTTTACTCTAAAAATTTTTCCTCTAAAAATCAAAAGCAGCACTGAAATTGGCTGAGACATCAGACACTAGGGTTATATATTCCTTGAAGCAAGAACCCAATATATTTGATGAACGTAGGCTTGCAGATGTTCCCATTGACTTTGGTGTCACTATTCACTTGAGTAAGAACAGAGCCTTATAGTACAAATGAGGTTGGCTGCGCTCAGCACAGAATTAGGCAGAACAGTATTATGGGGAAATAAGAAAAGTTTAGATTGCTCTGAAGATCTGCTCTGAGAAGTTCTTAGCTTTTCTTCAGAGTATGAGCCTGGGTGTCCGTGATCCTCCTGTGCTCTTGAATACCATTTCTGAACTCTGAAGCCAGAGCAGGACTTGCATTTAACTTGCTCCTTCAAGTACTGACTATGACTGTAAGCGCTCAGCACGTGGGTTGAGGGTTATCTGACTACTATAAATGACTATATTTCTAATGGTTATCCCAAGCATGCAGGGGACAGGGAGTCATGCCAAGCAGGAGCTCTGGGCAGGGGACCAGGGAGGACCAGCACAAGCAGTGCCCTGTTATTTCATACAAAGCAACCAGGGCTCGCTCCAGTCCTCTGTAGGTCAGTGAAACGGGACAAGCCAGGGGAAGGAAAGATCCTCCATACCAGCAAAGCCCACAGAGCCAGGGATTGGCTTCACAGGAGCTGTACTGCTGCCAGTTCTTCTGGGGTGAATCATGTCCCGGTATGAGTTGGATGTTTTCCACCCAGAGGCTGATAGGATTTTATATACACTCCATTTGCCTTTCCCCTCTGATCTGAGAGCTGGCTTTTCTTTTCTTTTTTTTTTTTTTTTCTGTTGTGTAGGTGTTTTAAAAGTAATGTTTTGGTTCACCTTTAGAGTTGCCGTTTGACTTCTTTGTCGTAACACGTCCTGATTAATGATTAATTGCGAAGGACATGTTCTGACTCCAGCCTGTGTCCTGGGGTGCTTGTCGCAGCAGTGATGCACTAGGTTATTACTCACTGCCCTTAACCTGACAGCTGTATTTCTTTCTTTGACTGGTTAGTGACCTTGACCAGGTATGCATGTGTTTGTGTAGATGTGTCTGGTTGTAGGGCGTTGGGGGTGTGCAAATTTTTCTTTCACTTGCGTGACCTTCATTTTACCTAAGTAAGAACAAGGAACTGTTCCATGAACAGATGGAGTGTTATTTCTAGAGGTAGGTGAATAATGCAGAAAATTATTCATTCAAAACCCCTTCAGACAACTCAGATGTTTGCCTTAAGAGAGTGTTGCAAATCCTAGTGCAAATATCTGCTCACATGAACATTCGTTCCAGCTATCTTGAAAACTGTGTGTGAATGTGGTATTCATCCAGGCCGGGAACAGAATAGTGCCAGGAGACTTACTTGATCCATTAAGGGAATTAGGAATAATCACTATTTTAAGCAGTAGCTGTGGAACAGATATTTTGTTAGCAATGCATAACCGAGTTAGACCAAAAAAGGTTGTCAAATCATAGCAGGTAAAAAATAATCATGTGTAAACCAGTCTGTTCATGGATAATTCACCAAGGAGGAAAGGCTGCTAAAATCAGCAAACGTTTGCTGCAAATAGTTTGCTTGGCTCTTGTTGTTCCTTGATGAATCGAATCTATTAGCCAGGGAAAACATCACGTTGTCTTGAAAAACAAATCATATTTGGATGCCTCTTTCCATGCATTTGGACCCATTCTAACATGAACACACTAATTATGCTGTGGAGATGATTTTGTTACAGCAGAAATGGAACCCAGTTTGCAGCTATAACTATTCAGCTATGAAGTGCTGGAATAGGTATATGGGGAGAGATGCCTTTTAATTCCACTGCATTTCTCTTTACTATTTGTATCCCTTTACTCCACATACAGCTTGAGAGAACGTTTCTGTTCTCTTGGGGGCAGAGGCAAAGGGCCTGGCTTTGGGGTCTCAGCAGCCTCAAAACTGCTATTTATGTCGGAGGGAGTTTGCCGTCGACCGGTTTGAAGAATCATGTCCACGGCCTAATTTGTACACAGATGGTAACTGGCTCACAAATTCCCAGTCTTCATGACATGCTTTCTGATGCAGAGGGAACTGTATGAGTCATATTGCTCCAGCTATGGTCTTTTTGGATGGAAATTATACTTTTAAATATATACTGTGGTTATATACAGCAGTGATAGGCTCGTTTGAAGGAGCTGGAATGTAAGCCATTAAGTTGAGTGGCTGTCATTATGTACTGCGTTTGCCAACAGATAATAGACAATGATATTTCATGTGTGACAACTTTGCCCTCTAGACTTTGAATAGAATTATCTTGGTAGGTAACCGTTTTCTTCAGCACCATCCAGGTGACAATTTTGTTACACTAGACAGCAAATGTGGCCTTTCATGAATAGGATAGGTGGAACAGAGAGGGGTGAGACTTGCATGTGCCTTGTGCGGCGTGACCTGGAGGGAGGGGAAGGGGCCGGTTATACAACAACGGAGAGATGACACTGGCTTGGCATGGTGGAGCCACCTGCACATCATGCTTTGCTCTCTGCTGTGCTTTGGCAGCAGCGTTTTGCACAAACTAAAATAAGAAACAACACGCCAATGGCTTGCCTCGCTCTTAAGAGGTGCTTGGGCAAAGCTCGTGTTACCTGCTCTGGGGCTTTCGTAGCTCCTGCCAAGCCTCTGACCTGCGCAGGGACTTGGGTGCAGCGCAGGGTGCTCTGGGCTTGCGAGGCTGCAGGCAGCTCTGGGGGCGGGAGGTGGGCAGCGAGGGAGCACCGGAGCACGCTGATGCTCACGGCTGCTCTCTCGCTGTGCCACAGAGAGAGCTGCTGTCTCCCTGAGCAGCCCAGGAGGCTGTGGTGATAGCTCATGTTTCGGAACAGGTGGTGATGACTTGAAAAAAGACCTCATATAAGGGGCTTTCCACCCTGTTTTAATTAGAGGCTGAGAAGTGTAGATGCAAGCTGCAGTCTAGCTGTGGTTGTGGCAAGTGTCCGCTCTGAATTACTCAGTTAAAGAGGACATTTTGGCTGTGGCAATTTTCCATAAAATCTGAGAAGCCATCAGACAGTGCCTTTCATTCATTCCTAACCTGAATTGAGAAAAGCAGCTTAGAGGTGGAAGGCTGCATATCCCCTTACTGATCGGGCCGGTCTATGTAATAGGCTTACAGGGTCTGATGACAATCTGCAAGAGAGTTACGCACATTTAACTAGCATCAATTACTGACGAGTCAGCCTTTTACATCCAGGATTGTCCATTGAGCTTTCAGTAGGAAAAAACTATGGTAATGCAAAGTCAATTAGATGGGAATAAGAATATCATGCCAGATACCCGGTATCTCTCTGTTGAAACCAAGAGAGCAAAGGTATGTGCTGTGATATATATCCTGCTGTGCCACTCCCCTTCCTTCCATTGCCCCGTGTGCTGCTTCCCCAAAAGCAGTGGTCATGGCAAGGTTTGCACTAAGTATGTTGAATGCTTTCGAAATCTGTGAGTGATGCAGCGCATATAGCAAGAGATTCTTGGCCTGCGGAGGCGAGGCCAAACCAGGGTGCTGTGCTGACCCCGGGCTGCGAGCTCAGGGCTTGGAGAGCCAGAGGACACCATGGGGTTTGGCTCAACAAGCATCTCAAGGGGAAAAGCTGCTTTACGTCGCTTACTTTTAAGTCCTGCCTGTTTGCCCTCTTGGGAGTAGACAGGGATGAAAGGTGAGATGTCAATGCAAGGTGTGGTTGCTATAACGACTCAAGCTGTGTCTTGCTGCGTTTGTTGTGTTGTGTTGTGTTATTGACTGCACGCGTGGGGTGGTGGCTAGCAGAGGCTGGTGGCCCGGGTGTTTCCTTTGAGTTCAGGATGCCTCTCACTGCTTTTTGGTCCAGGTGCTGTAATACTGAAAGACGTGAGGAATACTTGCATTTTTGCTGGAATAATTCTCTTGAAGATCATAATTTAGGGGCCAGAGGCTTTGTCTAGCCGTTTCTTATTCTGAGTGCTCATCCTGGTTTTTCCTTTTGCTGCCTGAAACAGAAGCAATGGGATTTTCACTGGGTGGCTCTTGGTTTGCACAAGAGCAGCTGCACAGGCTCTGCTTTCCTCTGTCTTGGTTGGCAGCCAGCCGGCTGAGCCGGGGCTGTTACTGCCCCTGCAAAGTCACCTGAAGCCCGGGGTGGTTTCTGGGGCTCATGTGTTGTTTCTCCAGCCATTGCTCACTTTGAGCTTGAATTTAATTAAACTTTTCTGTAAGCTCAGCTCTACAAAACAATTTGTAGATGGCATTCCCCTCTTTGTGCTCATCTGCCAGCAAGCCTCTCCTTGGCTGCATTAGATGTGAGCTGCAGTGACTTACGCTAAGAAATCAAGAGATCAGAACAGTAAATAAGGAGCCTGAGCAGTGAGTATAATTGGTGTAATACATTCATCTGGACTTTAATCCAGCCTGGGCACTGATTTGCACTAATAACAGCCACTGCTTTTTAAGTTCCAAGAACTCACCACTTACTAAAAATCTCTCTCTTTATTTAATGTTATCATTTTGGCGTCATACTACAATACCAATCTATGGGAATTATGCATTAAGTCTATTACTAAAGATGTGTTTTAATACTTTGTGGTCTAACGTGACATAATCCAGGCATCTGCTTTATTTTTAAAAGGTATTTTAAAACACATTGCAGTGATTGATATCATGAAGGGGCTCTTGCTGCTTGTTCCTTGTACTTGGCCATCCAGGAATAACGCTTCTGATTTGTATTAACAGCCCTACATTTGAATTAATTTCCTTTTGTGATTTTTAGACCCTGGCCAACTGTGTCAGCTTTCATAGGACAAAGTATCTACTTATGTTTTCATTAGTTCTGGTCCTGTCACTTTATTCATTTCACTATGAATGCCTGACTCTAGATGCGTGAAGTTGCTGCACTCGGTAGTCCTGGTATATGTGCCCGTGCGTGTGTAGCTGTGTGTCCGTGTGCCATTGCCTCCTGCTCAGTAGAGCTGGGATGGCTTAGCTGTGCGTCACCAGCTTTGTGGTGGCTGATGGCAGTTCTCCTGCAGCTCCAGGGGTAAAGACTCCACATCTGGGATGAGCAGATCTGTGTGCTGTCGCCTTTGTGAGTAGCTGTGTTGTGTTGAATAATGCAATCCACTGGGAGTAATTTGTGTAATTTGCTCCTTAATTCCTTTTTGCTTTGGAAACTCCTGTGCCCCAGAGTAACAGGTGATGTACGTTTTAAAATAAGTAAACTATAAACCATCAAGTGCTCTTGCCTTTTTCAGAGCAATTACAATTTTAGCTTCCCTCCCTCTGAAAACTATTCAGTTGCTCAAATGAACTCAGTTTGCCTACAGTCTGCTCCGTGGGAGAGAAGTTTTTTGGTTTCCGGTTTCAATAAGGACAGGCTTCTTGGGAAAAATGAGTCTAGATTTGGCATTCCTGACAATTCCAGTCAAGTCTTGGTTATCCATGAATGGGTTTTGATGTTGCGGGTTAGCTACACCACAGGCAGAGGGATGCTCAGGATGATCTCCATGCAGCTGAGTGCCGTACCTCCTCGCTGCGTCCCTTAGCTCAGGGCTCAGTGCTCCACAGCAGCCTCTTGCCCTTCACTGTACATTCCCAGAGCCTAATTTATATATATTTTGTAATATCCGGTTTGCTTATCTGCGTTATTTTGCACCTTGGGTAATTGAGAGATAACTGTATCAATCTTTTCCCGAGTCCTGCAGTGGTCTGTACACAATGCTTCGATGTTATCTGGCACAACGTTTGCTGCCGCAGCGAGCAGCAGGGCTGGGCTGATGCTTTATTAACACTGGAAACATTGCTTGGTAATCCTGACTGCTTCCCCCCCACTCCCCAGCACACTGCAGGCTCAGCCCAGTAAGATTAAACTGGGCGTAAATCAAAGAACAGCTTTGGCCCTCTGATCACAGGAAGGATTTCCAGTACAACTCCGTGTTTTTGAGGCAGTTATGGCCTTTGTTTGGGAATGTGAGGCTTCCTTTCTGGGGTCAGAAGACTGGGATTTGCGCGGATATTTTAGGTTTAGATCTTGAAGAGTATTTAGACATTTGTTTTCCATGTTCTGTAATGAGGAATTCATGCTGACAGCCTGTGTTGGCCCCAAGTCAGTAAGGCGCTGTGAGCTGCTCTGTCTGTGTTTGACGAAAGGTGCTGTTTTCCCTGGAGCAGTTTAAACTTTGAGTCCCAGAACCGATCTCATAATTTATCTGAGTTAAAAGATTATGGTTAGTGGTTATTTGTAATTACTCTACATGAAAGATATGTCATCAGGCAAGGGGAGGCTTAATATGCCCAGTATGCAAAAGGGATTGGAAAGCAATTACGGTGACATATGCACCATCAAAGCGGAGGGCTCGCCGGTGCTCCAGAGCCAATTAAACACCGCATGGACAGTGCTTTATTGGGGTAACTCTGTCTTGTTACTAGGCCTTTTCCTCATTGCTGCCTTGGTTTTATAGGCACTCTCAGCTCTCCAGTTACCATACGCAGCTCTGTATTGCAGCTATTATTATTAATAGGAATGACATGGACAATAACCATAATAAGGTGGGGAATAAGACTAATACCATACCCTGGAGTCTACTACTGTACCCTATATGAGGCCAGGTGATTTCACATGTGCCAGGCGACATCTTTTCAAGAAAGTTTAAATCAATGAGAAATATAATAACCCAGTCCTAATGAACCTTTAAGTCTGTACTGATACATCTCTAAAGGTGGAGATATATATATATATATATATATATATATATAAAGCTTCCAACCAAGTGTGACAGTCTATCCAGGGGATATCAGAGGCACTCTCACTCCAATCAGCCTCTTTCAGCTGAAATCCAGCCATTAGTCAAATTCATCAAAGGGCTTGAAAGCAGAAAGGGAAATTCTTTGCCTCGTGCTTAACCTTTGTGTGATTGCACCTCTTCAGAGAATAAGCAAATCAAGTGGAAATGCCCTCCCATTTGTTTTGTGAATGAGCTGTGCGGCGAATTCACTATGATTTGGCATTATTCAGTTTGTATAATTTCTGACGAGAGGTTTAAAAATAAATACACAATCAAAGGGACTATTGGGAGATGATACAAGAGCAAAAGTACAACATGATGGGGTGGGGTGACATTTTCTTGTACGCTTCCTTTTTGTCTGCTCCCTCAGCTGAGTGAACCTGCCCTAGTTGTGAAAACCAGCAAAATGTTGCCCCAAAACATGGGCTGCAGCTTGTGTTCTCTCCGCAGCTCAGGTGAGTGCCCCATCAAACCGCTCCCGTGCTTGTACCTTATACATGGTTTTCATGGGGGAGACGTACGAGTGGTTCTCAGCAGAGCTATAAATGCCCTCCTTGGGAAATCTTTAAGATGACGGCGTTGCTTTTGCAATAAATGGCCCCATGATTAGCAGCCTTATCAATCTGTGTTGTAAGTGTTACTGCTCGTGAAGGAGCAATGCAGTTAAAACACAAGAGGGTAAAGCAGCATGAGGTGCCTTTCTTCTGGGAACACGGGAAGCAAAGTTATATTCTCATTTGGCTTGGGGTTTGCAGATCGTTTGTGTCTCCTGTTCTGCTGGGGTTACTTCGAGCATTGATTTCTTTACTCTGAATGCCAGCTCTCTGTATATTCTTGTTTGAAGATGTTTTGGCTGCTGCCATTATGGAAGGGCCTGTTGAATACAATGGGAAATGCCTTTGTCGTTTTACAGTGCTTTTATGTTGTCTGAATAAAGGGCATGTCTGTACAAGAACAATTTGAACAAATGGCATAGTCTCACTACATTCCTCCATCTCCCCTTCACAGCCTGCTCCCTATTCCTGCCATCCCGCTCCGTGGGGGAGCACATAGTTCATGTAATGCTGATTTGAAAGGGAACTACCCAGAGCTTTTTTTTTTAACTACTATAACTCTGTTGATGCATTAATAAAAGATCTAATAGAGAAATATATCCCTGCCTTAAGATTATTCATACTACCCAGAGGCCATGGTCCTAGAAACTTTGTAGGTACTTAGAATTTTCGAAGGAGATGGTGATCTATGGTAGATTTCTTTGGTTTTTTTGAGAAGGTGGCTCTTCATTAAGTGAATTTTGGACTAGTGAGAAACTCTGTGCTGGAAACTCAATGCAGAATCTCGTGAGCTAACAATGATTCTCCCTGGAAGAGGTACGGATAGCTAATAGTGTTTTGTGTGGCCTAGCCTCAAACCAAATCACCCCCCTGAAAAGATCTCTGCTATTTTGTGCCCATTTCAGTCTCCAGGGACCAGTAAGTCCCCAATTTCTTTTTCAAGTTGGCCAATAAGAAGCCAGTAATTGTTGATTAGTTGGGAACACTTAGCAAAAATTTGCAATAGTGGCTGATTTCACTGCAATGTGTTTCATACTCGGCTGCCTCACTGCGGGCAGTTGCTGAGAAGGAGCAGATGTTGGCTCCTTCCAGCTGCGCGTCATGGCTTTGGAAGTAAGCAAAGTCAGGGAAGATGCACCAGGTGGATCAGAGGCAGAGGCTCACCCATTCCCCAAACTCTACTTCCAAGCTGCCCCATCTTGTAGTGCTGGAACAAAGTCCTTTTGCAATGACACAGCCGGTATATGGCTGGTAGATTTAAACCCTGCAGTAGCCTGGGAGAAGTTGTAAATCTTGGTTTAGAGGTCACTTTCTGAAATGTAATTCAGAAAAATACCCTAGGCAGTGATCCTGGGCTTTTTTGATCAGGGTGTCCTATAGATATAGACTGCGAGATAGGGAGTGACAAGGTGTGTGGGACCTGCTGCTGCAGGAGGGTCTTTCATGGCATCCTCCTTTCCCTCCTCTCCTTTGGGTCATATGGGTTTGCTCCAGACTTGCTCTAGTAATGGGGTCAGGCAGAGTGATTCCGCCCCGTCATGTAACAGTGTGTTGTTCCTGTTATTCCTTCTATTTTTATTTTCCTGCTTGCTTTGGCAGGGAGAGTTATTTTGTCTTGAGAGCAGTGCCATAAAGCCATGGCCAGAAAAAAAACCTTCCAAATTCCTGACTCAAACTACCACATTTGAGCTCCTCTCTTATTTTCCTTGGAAGCTTCCCCCATGGCATTAATGACAATCTGTCCCCTTTGGCTGAGGCCTTTGGAAAGCACGAGGGAGGAAGGAGACAGTCGGGATCATTCGCCAGATGGCATTTCTGAGCTTTCCTGACACTAGTGAGGTCAATCACAGCTAGGTGAGCTCAGCAAAGGTTTTGCAACGATGTACCATGACATGTTTACTGTGGTACAGCCTTCAGCATCCCTGCCACGGCATGCCGTGGTGTGCCAGGGTCAGGAGCTCTCAGCTGGCACATGCTGATGGCACTGCATCCCAGAAGTCATGACTTGCAGAGTCCTCTGAAACCCTTTTTTACAGTTTGTTGTTGTTGTCATTTTATTTTGGCAGCACGTCCAATGTAATTCAGTATTTCCAGTGGCCACGTTCCATCCTGGAAATAACACCAGACTAGAAAAGAAAGTAAAATCCACATGGACCTTAAGTAGGAATGATTTAATTCCTTTCCACTGACTTTACTTGCTGTTGTGAAAGCATTCACCTGTCATACATGGGTGTTAGGAGTGTCTTAAATAAGTGTCTTTAGAGTGAAGGTTTGTGACTGAATTATTGGAGGTTTATGGAGGGCCTTGTAAACGTGTAGTGAAAATCCCTAGAAAGGCCGATGCGTGCGATCCTGGCAATACAGTGATAATACCCCATGTTCTTGTTCTTAGTGTGTGTTCCGGAAATGTGTCAGCTATTAGAGAGAGCATTGTCTTTTTCCCTTTTTTCTTTTCCTCATTAAGTCAATTTATTTGTGATGCTGGGACATCAAAGTGGCCTCTCATCTGTCTAGCCTGGTACTTATCTTTAGCCATGACCAGGTGTTTGGTAGGAGGTAAAGAAGGACCCGTGATGAACAGTGACTCTGGTCCCTAGACTGTGCCCAACATCCTGGTCATTAATCTGGTCTTCGGCCCACTGAGAAAATTTTTTCTTCACCCCAGACAGCAAGTGGTTGGCAGTACTCTGAAGTCTTCGTAAAACAGTAAAAATTATTCTCAGGTCTGTTGTTAAGAAATGCTCTTGGGCATTTCTCCTGCACTGATGTTACATGGTGAAAGTGTTGAGGAACTTTTCTCTTTGGGTTCTTTAGTTTGACCAACCAACTGACAAGAATAATTGATTTTAATGGGAACTAGGACTTTCACCTGGAAGAGAAGCTGTATTCAGGGTATGTTAAAACCAAACATACATTATCACCTCTTGCATTTCTTCTAGCTGCCTCCCTCTTCTTATGAGTAGGACATTTTTCCCAAATATCTAAGTCCTCATTATTGTAAATCTACAAGGCTGAGATTTTGTGAATTCTTCCGGTGGGCACGGAGAACATAATTTTATTTACAACAACCTTCGCATGCTGAGAAACTGCTATATCTGGGAGAGTGTGATTTAATATTTGACTATTCCTATTGTGATTATTATTGTTAAATCCGGTTCTTTGTTACCCCTTTTTAATGATGGCCAAATTGTAGATGAGGTAAACGTAAGATGTTGGAAATGTAAAATTCTGTATCACCCAATTAAACACAGAGAAACAGTAGTTTCTAGGGCGTGATTCACCTCACTCAAAGGTAGACAACTGAAATAGCCAAGATGAATCACACCCCAGATGTGTCTCTTTCTCTTCAGTGATTAGAAAGGAGTCCAGATGACTGTCTCAGATGCTGTGTGGTAGACATCCAAAATTATGGGAGAAAAGTCCCTTTCAAGGTCTTTGGCTGAGTATGTCTGACCACAGTGCTAAGACCCAGATTTGAAACCAAGAGATGTGAACTTTCTGGAGTAAAGAGCTCCTATGTTGAATTTGCTCAGAAAATAAATATTTTATCCTGACCTTTCTCTAGTTCATCATCTCTTACTGCTGCAGATGTCAGGTTCTGTCTCTGTAACCCTGCCCTGAAAGAGTCAGACGGCTCCACAGATGCAGCAAGATGTCTTGCATAGTAAACTAAACTGGATCATTTAATTTTAGGCTCTGACGTTCTCTCAATGGACGCAGCACATGCGATAGCTGGAATGCGAATTCTGCCATCCCGCTGCTGTCCTTTTTTCACAGACTGAACTGTATTTGTATTTGGGAAGGCCAAGGCTTGCTTGCAGGCTTCCTGGCATGTGGATAGATCCCTTTCTTGGGCTAATGGTATGGAGCAGGGGCTGGAAGGGACCAGCTAAAGGGGCCTTTTTTTCTATCTGCTGGCACTAGACAGTGAAAACCAAGAACTTGCTGCCTTTCTCCTTGAGTATCAAGAAACGCCTTCCAAAGCCACCTCAGCTCCTGACATCCACTGAAGGCATCTTCCACATTTCTGGATTAACAGCAGAAAAAGGCCAAGCACAGCCCCCTGCTTTTCTGGCCCTCTGCAAGTCCCTGCCGGCCCTTGCTGCTGGCCAAGCCGTGCTCCTTGGAGCTGGGATTTTGCGCCTCCAGCTCAGAAATGCACTTTTGCAAAGTAGGCTGGGAGGCTCTAAAACACAATCCCTCTGAAGTTTAGTTTCAGTGTTGTTTCTGTGGCAGTTTGGGCCCAGAACTGCCTGTGTGTGAAGTGACAGCAAAGTCTATGTCAGCTGAAGCAGAAAAAGCAGAAACATGGCTTCTGCGTAATAGCTCCGTTCCCGGTTCATCATCAGTGAAAAATGGACTAAAATACCCAAGGCATTAACAAAAGGAACGAGCGTCAGGCCAACCTGATTTATTTTGTGACAAGAAAACTGATTTTCTAGACAAAGAGAATGTACTCTACCTCATTTATTTAGATAAGCTAAATGCAAGATCACAGTGAGCCACTGGTGGGAGGTAGCCGTGGGGAAAAGGGGGAGATGTTATGTATTACTGCAAGATTTCTGTGACACTGTAATAAATATTTCATGCTGTTTCACAAATCTCTGGTAAGGTCTCTTTGGGAATAGTAATTATAGTTCTGGTCATCTGTGTTCAAGAAAGATGCAGGCAAACACCTAGATGCCTAAAAGGGCTGGTGAAATGCTCAGGGGAAGGAAGAGCCATCTGCCAAGACAAGGCTGAAAGAGCAGAGCTTGCTTAGCCTGGGAAACCACAGGCTGGGGCAAGGAGGGACAGTGTCCGTAAATACGGCAAAGGGGAAACACTAGTGAAGGAGAAGAGCTCAGTCCTGGTAGAAGAACAGATGACTGCTAACTGGTCTTGAATATATTGAGGGGGTTGTCTTCAGCTGTGAAGTCTTCATTCCTTCCAGATCTGTCTTTGGGTTCTTTGTGGTTTAAATTGATTCGTGTTTATGAAAGTATCTAAAAACCTTGATTTAGAGCAACGTGAGGTGTTGTGAGGACGCACTGAAACATATCGCTACCTGGATTGAGCATTCAGTTGTTGTGCTGGAAACGGAAATCAATCTTTATAGCTGTTATTTTTCCATATGTAGGTACCCTACTTTGCTAAGTGAGGGCCCAGAGCTGGGGTGAACTGAGGGGTCCTACACCATCTGGCTTCAGCTGCCACTAGTTTGGATGGGATCCTCTGGTGCCTGGCTCCTTGCGGCTCTCTCCCGAAAGCCCAAACATGAGATAAATCCACATAAATGCAATAGATGCCCTCTGCAGTTCAAGCACATCGATTAGGTCCATCGCTTGACTCTTCAATGAGAGCTTGTTATTAACCCGTGCCTTTGTTTTCCGTCTGCTGTCAGGGGATCTTGTGAGGCTTGTGTATAGAAATCCCCTATATGATATACGAAGAAACCATGTTTCTTTTACATGTGATTTTGAATTAGAAAGGATGATTTGTCAAAATGGAAGTAGGAAGAGCATGCTTTTACTCTATCTACTGCAGGAGCAAGAGGTCCGCTGACTAGATACATCTTGGCTTTGAGGATGAAAGGCACTGAGTGTCAAGTTAGGCTCTCTTACGTCTTGCTGCTTTATGTACAACTGACTCTAATAATTGAAGAGCTGAAACTGCAACTGTAATTGTGACAAACCTGAGGAGCTTGATTTCTTAAAGGAAAGTCAGTTCAAGGAAAACGGTAAATCAGGTCCTTTAATCTGTTGACTGAATTGCCTGTAGGGTCTTGAATGTTCTTATGTGTTTACGCTGAGAACCCTGCGGCAGTGCTAGAAGGTTTACTGCAAGTTCTTACTGTGCAGGTAGTTATTAGCAGGCATTTTGGTAAGCCAAACTTCTAAAAGAGCCGTTAAGAGCACTCTTACCATTCCCAGTGCTTCTGCACTTACATAACTGCTGCGACGGGTTATTGTCTTTATGCTTTGTGTTGCTTGCCTAAATTGAAAGGGTATCTGTGACTGTGAAAGTCTTGCCATGTGGAAGGTCTGTAATGGCTCTTTCTTTGTGAGCTGAAATTCTGATTTGGAGTCGAGCCCGAGTGCATATTCAGTGCGTCTCAGGCGGCAGAATTAATGAACAAGGTTCAGGATGGCTCTGACAAGCTAATAAGCATATGGGCAAAGTCTATATTTGCTAGGGCAGTCTTACTGTTCAGTGCAGAATTCCTGCAGTGGACAAAACATAAACACAATTTATTATTCTGTTAAAAAATACATGACTATAATTCTGAGGAGCAGCGGGTGTCCCAGGCATGGATGGATGATTTGTCTTGTG
Organism: Morus bassanus; assembly: GCA_031468815.1. Classification (NCBI taxonomy): domain Eukaryota; kingdom Metazoa; phylum Chordata; class Aves; order Suliformes; family Sulidae; genus Morus; species Morus bassanus. Next base: position 2,218,949 of record CM062582.1, read on the forward strand.
GATGCACAAGCATCAGTGTTCGGATAAGTCCTTCCTGCAAGCATTAAGCAGGAGTTTTATATAGATAAAATCAGGTGGCTCACAATGAAAATGAGAACCATTTAGGTCCTTGCCCTGGTCCTCGTCCAGCTCTAAGGCAACCATGTGCTCCACGTGGAGAGACGTTCAGTAGGTCCTGTCAGGCACAAGTCTGGCCCCAGTTTCTAGTGGGCAGGTTTCTGCACCCTGAAGACTGTCACAGCAGCCAGTGCCGGCAGGTTTCCTGTGGGCAGAGGGAGGTTTGAACATGCTGTGGAGCTGGGCTGTGCTCCAGGTCAGGTCTGAAACAGGTCAGCAGGGTGCCACGGTGCCCTTCTTATCTGCTGTGTAGCTTGCAGATTTCAAAAGCAAGGGATGTCAGTACATCACCAGCACTAAACAAATACTGAACTCTCAGTTTTTTCAAAAAAGTGCTCCTCTAAATATGCTTGCAAACTTTGGTCGGATTTGCATGGAAAGCCTTCTGAGCCTCGAGCTGACATTCGATCCTTTAACTGAGCAAACTTGGTCTGAAACAAAAATTCCTTTTCAGGACACCATTGCTTGGTTTTGCCATTTTTGGGAACACCCAGCTATACATTATGCTAACCGAATTGTACCTGAAAGCCATGTACCTCGATAGGTGTGCATGCTCATAAATGCGGTGTGGCGGTGGCAGGGGAGGTGTTGCTTTTCCTGTGCGCAGGGCCAGGACCCGAGAGGTGCTGAACATCCGCACGCGGTGCTCGCTTGCGTGGCATGGTTAGGAGCAGGACGGCGGTCCCTAGAAATGGTTGCAGACTGGATTACGTCACGTGAGGGTGAAATTGTTATGGGCTGGAATGGGGGAAAACTGTTTTACTTTGGCTGAGCGCTTTTTTCTGTGCTGCTGCTGTGCATGTGCTTGCGTCGGGGAACTGAGCTTTTATTGACTGCTGGTTTTCTGTTTTCAAAGCTGATCAGTGGTGGTTCTATTGTAAGTGCTGAGGCAGTATGGGATCACGTCACCATGGCCAACCGGGAGTTGGCGTTTAAAGCAGGAGACGTTATCAAGGTCCTGGATGCTTCCAACAAGGACTGGTGGTGGGGTCAGATCGATGATGAAGAAGGATGGTTTCCCGCCAGCTTCGTGAGGGTGAGTGACTTTCTTCTTTTTACTGCTACAATGAATCACTGCCAGCACTGCTCAGAACAGTCAATGAACTGAACTGGTTACTGAGGTTGTTATCACTGATGCTTATTTCTAGTGTGTCTGTTTTCTGTCTGAAAAAACGGGGAGCAATGAAGGTTTCAAAAGAAATGAGAGTGGGGTAGAGGGAGGCTGGAATAGGTATTGGCTCTGCTTTTTATGTTCTTGGGCTATGGAGTGGCCTTTGCTGTGTGTCTCAACATGTTGTAGCCTCTCTCCTTAAGCTGTTCGTTGGAAAACCAGTTAAGTATTGTGCTATGAGTATACGATTTGGCAGAGCCTAAAAGTTCACGCCAGCTACAAGCAACCCCGCTTCGGAAGAGCTTTCTGGTTTGCATCTCGCACAGGGAGGTGTCAGCCCTTCCCTTTCCAAAAGCAGTGCTGCGTTTTGACTCTTCAGCAGTTTTGGATATAAAATCACTTTACTGATTAGTTTGCAATCAGCTCTGGTTATTTTTTTTTAAGGGGACAAGTAACCATTTTGCTTGTCCCTGTTTTTCTGCTGCAGCAGGTTTTGCTGTACCCAGCCACCTCCAGTGGCGATCTGGCCTTTCACAAATGAAAAGGATTTGAGCACTTAATTTTTTTTGCTCAGTATGTGTTAAGAAAGCAAAGGGACAAGAAGGTGCCTTTTTTGCTATTGTCAGCTCCTGCCACATTATTTGGGCGCTCTTGAGCCTTCCTCTGGGAGTCAAGGCGTCGGCTTTGACCTTGTGTGCTTCCTTCTCCTCTCCCTTCTGCGCAGGGTTCGATAGGCGGGATCAGAGATTTAATTCCTTTAGAAGCTTAGGGGATATAGTTCAAAAAAATGAAGATTTCTTTTGCCTTGTAAAATTGTGTGAAAGATGGCTCTTTCTTCTGAGCCTCCCAGGCAATTTGACAAGCTCCGTGGCAGTCGAGGGGAAGACTGTTCTCTCTGAAACGCACACTGAAGACCATGCTGCATCCCAAGGAGATGCTGTGTTTGCTTTGGCTCTCTGCCTGTCTTACCCTCCCTCTGAACCCTCCCTCTTTTGGGCAACCCTGCATCATCAGTGTCCCTGCTTGATTATATCACTTCATCTGGGAAATAGCCATGTGGATTAGGAAAATTGGGTTAAAATGTATGACCTGGTGTTTCCTGGTGATGTACAATGACCACCAATAGGCAATAGCCATATGGATTAGGAAAATTGGGTTAAAATGTATGACCTGGTGTTTCCTGGTGATGTACAATGACCACCAATAGGCAATAGCCATATGGATTAGGAAAATTGGGTTAAAATGTATGACCTGGTGTTTCCTGGTGATGTACAATGACCACCAATAAGGGAACCCAGACCTTTCCTCGCTAGCACATCGCTGCTTGCTTTACTAGCACATCTCTTCTGGGTTGCTGGCTGGAAAGGCTGAATTAGAAAAATCTGTCTGTCTGATAATTCTCGCTTAATTTGGGGACTGAAATATTCTGGGCCAGTTTAACTTTTGAGTGCATTGACCAGTGCTGTTTTGTTTTGTGATTCAAGGGAAAAGATTTAATATCCTTTTTTGTGTGATGTTGTAAACATACTGTTCACGGTAGGTTTAATAACAGTCTTGTTTTGTGCTATCCTGTTTTCTAAAAAAACCACACCAAACAACTAAACAATTAAGCCCATCTACTCTAAGGCCCAAAACCACGGATCATTTGACTTGGCTGAACTTTCCATCTCTCCCTACACTTTTCAAAGGCTGGGAGGATGATTTTAGAAACTGGGAAGAACAAAGGAGAGGAATCAATGAATCTTAGACTCTTGTACTTACTTACAAATGTCTGAACAACATCCTGGGACGAACCTTGGTGCTTAGGATCATGATGGCCTTACCAGGCAAGTTTCTTGCCCATTCTGTCGAATGTCACAACCCTGCGGCTTGACTTTACTCCAACAAAATCAATCCTTCTATCAGCTCTGCAAGAAGCCAGCTTGGTTATTTCATCTGTGAGACACTTGTTCAGTGTAGGCTGGGACCAGACACCTGCCCTGGGATCAAATGATGTGCTCCCAAAGGGGGAAACTGCATGGTTTTGCTGCCATGAATGATAATTAATATTTAAAAATAAGTACCAGGCATTTCAAAAAATATGCAAGCGGAGTTCTGGCACAGTTTGTCCACAGCTCTGCAGGGGAGGCTGGAGGGGAAAATTTGCTACTCGGGTTTACAAAACAGAGCTGCCTTCTCCGAGCAGCACTTCTCGGTGTGCTGCCACGAGGCAGCCCACTCGCTGGTTGCCCTGTGCTGAGAAAACAACTGCCATTTGGGCTGTCATGTTCTCCTCTCCTCTGTTGGCTGAGGTCGCTTGCTTGCCTCTTCATTTCTATTCTTGCATGTTCCCCCCCCACCCCCTTCACTCTCTGTCTTTCTTGGTAAGTAATTTGAACCAGATGCCTGCAAAGCCTTTGGGGCCTTTAGAGAAGGTGCCTGTAAGCCCTCTTTTGCTTGCAGGACCATTGCAGCAGGTTTATGCTCCTTTGGGGTCCTGTCAAGGACCGTTTAACCTGAACACTTTTCACTTTGCTCTTCTCTCCATTCTTTTTTCTTATATTTCTTATTCAGCTGATCACTCTTTCATAATGAGAAGGCTGGGTTTTTTTCTCTGTTGTACTTTGAGCCCTGCTTTTTTTAAGATGATGCCAGAAAACTGCCTGATTTAGCCTGGGTGGTTCTAGTTTTACTTGCAAAATAATTGCTTTCCTTTATATCTGTATTTCTCTTATGCAAGTACAGGAGGAAAAGGGAACAACATGTTGCGTAGCAGAGGATGAAAAGCAGTTCAAGTAAGGGATGGCAGGACAGACTAGACAGGTATAAAACCAAATAAGATTAATTTTAGGATATTTTAGACTGCAGATGTCTTGTAGGTACTAACAGGGGGTGCAGCAGAAGATCACTGCAAGGTCAGATTTCTCTAAAAGTCATTTGGTTTACTCCTGAGGACAGAACTGGCTGGAAACCTAGTTTGCTATGAGACGTCTGAAGCTTCTTGCTCTCCAGCCAGATCATATGAAAATCGTTGGCAAAGCACTTGGCACTCACAAAATCTCATAGCAGGAAAAATTCACATTTGCAAGTGCAGAGGAAAACAGTAACCTGCTGATTCCCTTGGCCTCTTTTACACGCGTAGTTGGGGGGGGTTGCAAACAAAAACCGCACTTGAACTGCCTGCACGCACAGGAATTGTTGTCTCCATGCATAACACCTGCAGTTATCCTCTTAGTAGCTTGAGACTTGGCTAGAAGAAAGGGGGAGAGAGGAAAACCATAGAGTTTTGGGAGCGCGGGGACTTTCAAGGAGAAACCGGATGATAAAACGATGCTTTTTGGGGAGGAGAAAAAGCACAACATAGGAGAAGTAAAATTTGGAGCTAGTAAGTAATAGTAAATGGTTTCCTGCAGGAAGCCACTGCACTCGGGGAGAAAGTTATGAAAACCCATAAGTCATTAGAGAGGCTGATGAGGACTCCAGAACTAGGTTTAAGGCTGAATAATGAGCTGGGTTTAGGACAGATGAAGGTACCTATGTTGTATTTTAGCACATGTTACCAAGTGAGCATGCTGGACAACCCCACGGTGCCACTTGTGATTAGCTGCACAGTGTCTTTGAATGTCCTGCCAACTTCTAGGGGTCTGAAAGGGTGGGAGGTACAACTGGAAAAAAACAGCAGGAATTTTAAACAGGATTTCATATACTTGTAGTGGTGATGCTACTTGTTGCTCTTCTCTCCTTTGTGGATGGCATAGCCTTGGGCTGTCTTTACATGGTGTGGTACAAAGGAGGTTTTGCATACCAGCACATCCAGCGTGCACATCCAGCGTCCACATCCGCTCAAAAAAACAGGCTTAGTGTTTGTAGGGAGGAATTTACAGCACAGAACAATACTGCAGTACTGCAAATGGATCAATTGTCACACCTTAAGGTCTCCTTTAGAAAATACAGTAAGTCTCAAAACAAAGTTTTGATTGCAGAGCCCAACATCGAGTCTCCAAAACAGCCCGGGTGAGATTCAAACGCTCCAAACACAGGAAATCAAATGGCATTATGTTTGGGCTCTGACATATTTCCACTGAAAAAGAAATAAAACAATGAAAGCTTATGGATGTTTAGTGCTGTGAAATCTTTCCGTAGAGACACGGCAGAATGCACCCATCTGGGGCAGAGAAAGGGATTTATTTTGTTATAAAGCTCTCCTTAATCTCTTTGGATACCAAGAGGCACTCTGAGTTTCCAGAAGACGTTTCTTCTCACCCCAACAGCAGTGACTCTTCCTTCCTTAATAATTACTAAGCTAAGATGAAGAGGAAATCTGGGGTTGAGGAGGTTTTACTACATCTTCTTGTAGTGCCCAGTGACTGTTGAGTTGTTGTGCAGAAATGAAGGGTAGTGGTCCTCTGAAGGCTCGAGCAAAGGAGGAGTACAAATTCTTTGTGGTCCATACCTCTTACATAGGAGAAAATGCAGGGGTGGATCAGTGCAGCAGTGCTCCTTGTTCTCTCTCATCATTGCCTAGGTTTCCCCGAGTGTTGTAATTTTAGATTGATTTTCCTGCTGAAAAGCTGCCTTTGACCCACTTTATTTTATGCTGCTAAAGGAGAAGTGCTGGATAAATTGGCATAAGCTTTTAAGGCAGAGTTTAGTAGGAGACGCTAAACCCGAGTCCTGTCTGAGTGCCTAGCAGTTCGTACACTTCATTGGGTAGGTGGGTTTAACTTTTGTTTGTGGGAGTTGTGACTGTGCTCTCTATTGCAGGTGTTGTTCCAAGAGCCAGCCACATTTTGCTGCCCTGTCTGCTCTTTTTTCTCCTTTAAAATCTCATTGTATGTGTAGGGATCTTGATACAACAGCACGTCACTCACCTGCTTTTCCGTCCGCTGCAGTCATTGCATTAGCGTTTACTTAGCGCCAATCGCAGTGGCATCTAGGTGAGATTTTCCAGGGAAAAGAGGATGGCACTGGAGTAGCATTCACCTGTTGGACAAATAGAACGGTATGTGCTGCAGTGTCTGCTGCAGTCAGTGCCTTGTAAAGGAGATTTTATTCTCCCGTGGCAAATCCAGCATAAAAATAGCTTCTGGTAGAGGTATCACACACAGCACGAACAGCACTCCACAGCGACAGGATGCACTGCAGACAAATTGTGTGGGTTTTTTTTTTTTTTAAAGTCAAACAGCGTTTTAGCATCCAAGTGCTGCCTGTGCTAATTGCTGCTGCCATTAAAGTGACAATTCATGCCACTCAGACAGCTCAGCATCCGTCAGATCCCCAAAGGTTCAAATGCTGGCACTTGGGCCCTTCCTCCTACAAGCTGGCTTGCAGGTGCAAAAACAGTGTTTTGAGGCCATTGTTTGAATCAGGCAAACTAGGCACAAATCTTTGCAGCCCCTTCCCTGTCCTCTGCCAAACTGGTCGTGAAGAAAGATCCTTCCCCTGAATGAAGCAGCGGCTTCCTCAGCCTGGCGGGGTTTCTGCAATGAGCTGCTGGAGCAGCTGAGCTTTCACTCTTCCCCGTTGTGTGTCACATGTAGCATCACACAGCGGGGGCTTTTGGTTTTTAGGAAACGGGGAGGGCTGAGCCCTAACTCACAGTATTTTGGTGGATATAGCATAGCACATGAGTTTACTGCAGTGTCCATGCAACTTTTGCTACATGCTACCTCGTGGAGCTCCAGCCCATGGGAGTCTGTGCATTTAGACTGCCTGAAGCAGAGGGCAAGTTCTTTGGAGGCATTTTTGTTCACCTTTCATGGATACAGAGTCTGAAGCTGTCCCTATGGAGTACACTGTTTTCTCCTTTTCCCAGAAATGAGTGAAGAGTATTTCTTACCTTGGGTAAAGGGAACTTCTGAGGCTGGGAGTGGAGAGTTTTCGAGTGAAAAGAAGAGCTGGAAGTGGGTTTGCTGAAGCTGGAGAGTTGCAGGAGGGAAAGAGAAGGTATCAAAGAGCCTGTGAACTGGGGGGAAGCGAAGGACAGTGAGGCTGGAGCCAGATTACAGAAGGAAAAATTCTGGCTGTGGGAGAAGATAGTGGTAGGACCACAGGAGGGAAAACCAACTTGCTTCAACTGCCTTTCCTTCTACTGCCAAATGTCCTATTCCTCATCCTGGAAGAGGATACAGGGAGAAGATGGTCTGTGTTTCCCAGCAAACAGCATCCCAACCACAGTCCTGCACTTTCCCTATGCCTGCAGCCTGCCCATAGAAGGGCAGCGAGGCTGGGGCTGGCCGGGGCAGCTGCTGGGAAGACAGGCAGCATCCCTGTGCCTCTTGCCACCTGCCAGGCCCTCACCTCCTCTCTGAAGGCAGGCAAGGGAGAAGCATCTGATCCTGGGCATTCGTAGAGCCCAGGACAGTCTGTGCTTCCTCCTGAGGGCAGAGAGAGATGTGCCCGGATCACTGGATTGACACGCAGAGACTGATGTTGTTTTACTTATGCAAAGCTCTGCACCATGAGCCCTACTTTACTGCAAATAAGCAAGTGATCTTTTTAATCCAGTATAGAGTCCAACAGAGCACGCATATAATACAGTGCATGTGGCTGAAAACAAGGGCACAGCACCTGCTTATGGAAGACGGGAGAGGGGCCAAACCCTGCAGCTCATGGAGCAGCTCTGCTGAGCAGGGCAATGTGGCAAGGTGGGTAAAATAGTCCTGAGGCTCTGTGCTGCAGTTTATTTCTGTAGGGTTATTGGAATCTGCTACAGTCCCTTGCAGTTGTTGGAGCACTAGTGATGCTTCAATACCACCATTTGGTACCAGCTTTTGGTGAAGGTTGGGCTGCTCACACTGGTATTTGTTATAAAGTCGCTGGTGAGCAGGGATTCAGTGGAATGGCAACAGCTCTCTGGAGGGATCTGCCCGTGTCATTAATTTGCCACATTATTTAATTGTGAGCTAGAATCCAGGATGGCACACTATCTGCTAGTTTTGTCCTTCTGAATATCCAATGGAAGGAGATTAATAATCAAGATGGCTGGTAAAATGTTTGTTTTATCATGGTTTCTGATTATTATGAGACTATCAGCCCTCAGTGCCTATTTAAGTAAAATGTCCTCTATATACAGTGTATGCATTCAGCAGTCTAAATATATCATAATTACAGGTCAGCTAATGTTGGAATGGTGCCATTTGGTGATTTTATGCACCATTTGGGCATAGCTGCAAATTGATACATCACATTTCTACAGATTTTATATAAATCACATATAATATTAACTAGCACAATGAAATGATAAGCGCTCTCTGGCTCCCGGAACTGGGTCCTTAGGCAGAAGGGGCTTTTTTTGTTTGACTACTTTACTTTTATCTGCCTCTGCAAATTATTATGTTAGGCGGGAGCTAGTCATGACTTCCTAATTAGGGTTGAATTTTGAAATAGAACTGTAAGCCTCATGATAAGCCTGTTCTTCTCCACATGTAGGGTGGCCTTTCAGTGTGAAACATCACTTAGGACTAGCATTATGCAACTTGAATTTTTTCTCCCTGTAGTTTTTCTTGGTTTCTTTTAATTAATTCTTAATACAAAGTGTTTGAAATGGTTCTCAGGGCGGGCTTCATTGTTTGGCATGCTGGACCTTTTTAATGGTGTGTGGGAGACCCACACAGTGCCGTATTATTTCAGAGCCCATGGCTTTTTGCATTGCAGAGGTGTTTAAAAAGGCACTGAAGGCTGATTTATTATTGTAGGGTTGTTGATGATTGCTGAAAGGCTGTTGTTATTTATTATTATTAAAAAAAAAAAAAAAGTGGCATTGGATGCGGTAATTCAGGCTGCTATCCCAAACCCCCCGTCTGTGCCAAGCTGCAGCCCCTAATTGCTGGGGAGGACAGGACAGGAGCCTAGAGAGACTTCTTGAAATCCAAGTGGGCGGCAGAGCTGACAAGCTGCCAGGGAACTGAAGTCCCATCTCCGCTCTGTGGAAAGCCCCGCAGGAGCTTCGCAGGGGTGGCAGCCACCCATCCTGAGCAGGGAAGACTGGGGAGATGAGGTGAAACTGGGAGAAGACTAGAGTTTTGAAGTTTCTTTTATAAAAAAAGAGATATTTGCACCGGGAGGGAGGTATATCTGTGCATTTGTGTCCAGCGCACGTTGGAAAAGCTGGGGAAGAGAGCGCCCTTTTTCCATTAGTGGTATCTCAGCTGTTATCCACAGCAACGGAGGTCAAGCATTTCAGGCAGGAGAGTGTTTTGGGAAGAGTCACGCGTGTCTAAAATGTAGCGAACACCCTACTTACAGGTGACTGTGGACTGGGCTAAAATAGGAACCTCTGCAGCATTGTCTAAATCGACTAAATATGACATTTAGTAAGTTACTGGGAAAAAACAGTGTCACCCCCAGTTTGCCTCTTCCACCTTACTGTCGCCTGCAGCAGGCTGTCGTTGCGGTTTGAGCGAGCAGGTCAGTGAAGCAGAGAGGATCTGGCTTGGGGTGGTGTGTTGGGTCAGAGGACGCAATTACCTCTTTAGGTGCAGCCTTCCCTTGCCCCAGTGCAGCCCAGCTCCTTCTCAGCACAGGCTCAGGAGGAGTCGAGAGCTGAAGTTGCAAAACCAGCCATACTGCATCAGACCAAAGGTCCATCTAGCATCCATGTTGCTCATGGATGAGTACAAGAGTGTGGCGACCCCACAGTGATGCATTTAAGTCCGTATTTCAAGTATACATGAGCTTTTCTATGCCCTCTGCTTCAACGTAAAGTCTGTCAACCTCAAAAATATTCATGAAAAATGTCATTGGTAAGGTAGATTATCCCCATTTATAGACGGGGAAAGCCTCTGCCGGTTTAAGTGATTGGCCCAAGGTCAGCAGCAGAGCTGCTAAGGTACCTCGTCTTTTGTGAGTCATGGTCCAAACTTCAAATGATCCCCTGGAAGAATGATTCTTGCTTGAATTACGGAGAACCTTAGAGGTTAAGACAGAAAGCAGGAGTGTTTGAACAGCGCAGTGGGATTAATCCTTTCAGCAGCTGAGGCTGGAGAGCACAGGGTGGAAGGCACATTCCGCTTTTTCTGTTACCGATAAAATCGTTGCATTTGTTTTTAATCGAAAGCAGAAGTCATCTAAACTAGAACTGTAATTTTTTCCTTTTGGGAACATGAATCCTAGCAGGAAGGAGCAAAAATTTCATTAAGGAAAAAAGCAGGACTCCTGAGATTCCCAGATGTGGAAGCAGGGAGTGCTCCTGCAGTGCACAAAAGGCAGACCAAATTCTGAGGTTTTCAGAAATCATGAAAGTTTGCAAGCTTGCTATTTGCCTTAGCCTTTCAAAGCCTTTAGGATTCATGCTTTCAAGCTCCACAACCCACCCCCCCCTTATGATTAGATCTTTCCTGCTTTGTTTTTTAAATGAAAATTGAAATTTTTCTCATGATCACTTGACTCCAGGAGGTAAGGTAGAGGTTTAAAAATATCCTCTTTTACCAAACTAGCAGGAGTGTCATGAAACTTGGTAACAAGCTGTTCCACTTGGGTTTGGGAGAGCTGCAAAATACCTTTTCACAGTAGCAGCAAGGCAGGATGGGAAGTTATTTTAAACTTCAGCCAACAGGGTTTAATACCTACATTGGTCCTGCTTGATTTTCAGCATATATTTGGTTTGGAACGCCAATAAAGCTGTCACAAGGATATATTCCTCAAAGGGCTCCCCGTGCAATTCTGTCCTTCCCAGGTCTAGCCCATTTCCTCTTCTGAGGATGGCCCCCAGGTTTTCAGAGCAGAACCCTCGCTAAAATCAGTGTCACTGATGTAAGTAAATGGTGCCTGAGGTTGCTTCGGCGGTCTTACGCCGGCATGGCAGTTACTCAGAAGCAGCACTTGGGCATTTATTTTTCAGCCTGAAACACTGATCACGTACATGAAGCATCGCTCTGTCTCAGTGTAACTGAAACCTCTTCCAGAGCAAAGAGTGGGGTTTGCTGGGAAGAGGCATGTTTTCTAACTGGCTTTTGGGTTGTTTCTCTGAACAAGTGACATTCTTCTGAAAGTTGTTTCAGTGTGCCAGGAGAGGTTTTGCACGCTGGATCCCTGTATCTTTGGGTGCAATTAGATCACTAGCTCGCTGCCTTCCCTCGCAGTGACCCAGGGCTTGTCCAGGCCTCCCAGTGCTGATGGAAATCCTACAAAAAGCCCTTGCAGAGATCCATGTGCAGCCCCACAGCTGGGAGACAACATGACCTAGTCCATCTTCACAGCAGATGCCGCGATGGAGAACCCCATCCTGTGGGAAGGACCTGGGGAAGGGCATGCAGAGCTGCCCCCAGGCATGCTGCATCTCCATGGGGTTTCCCTGTGTCCAGACTAGCATAGCTGGACCTGGCTGGGGTCACCGAAATGCCCTTCTGCAGCACCCAGGGCTGCTCGCCCTTAGGACCAGCGCTGCTTTGACTGCAGCCGAGCCACCCTGGCTGCTGCCAGTGCCGCAGGACCACACAGCCATTCTGTGCCTGGACGCACCTCTTCGCCCTGGAGTGCATCGTGACATAAGAAACGAGAGCCAACAGCCGTGTTCGCTGGGTTTCGCTTCTGCTCTGTCACACAAGACATTAAATTGACTCTTGGCTGCGCTGTCTTGGGGAAAGGTGTGAAGCCTTTGTACTTCAAGGATGGCTCCTTCACGCAACGGGAGCAGCGTCGAGGTGGCAGGAGGGGTTATTTCACCTCCTTGGCAGGCTTCGGCATGTCCCTCTGGTCTCCTGATGTGCAAAAGGAGGTCCCATGTTGGCAGCGCAGGGTGGGGGACAGGTAGGAGATGGCGTGGGCAGAGCAGGCAGGATGCCCAGATCCATCCTGGCTCTGCCATTCACTCATCCAGGCAAACGGTCTGCGCTGGGTTTCCTGCCCTGGAGAGTGCCTGGTGCTGCTGGGACATGGCGTGAGCACAGCCTGGGGTCAGCAGCTCTCTGCAACGCTCAGCATAGGGCGATGCCCCCAGCGGGTCCTGCCCCACTGCCGGCAAAGAGGGCATCTTGTCATTTAAACAGTCATTGCTGCCCTACACACCCACATGTAAAGTCCCTGATAGCTCCCGGACACAGGGCACAGTCGTGAGCAGGGTGAAAAGTCCAGCTTTTTATTGCTTTGGGGTTTTTATCCCCTAAGTTTGCAGCATCATTAACATTCTGCTGGAGAAGAGATGGGTTTTCTTCAAACATCTCGGCTTCTTGGCCTTTATAACTCACTGTAGGATGACAAAACGTGGGAGCTGTAAGAAGTGGTTTAGCAAAACATGATATTGGTTAGGAAAGCAGGGAAGGAGCATGGGCAGGTTTAGGTTCTTTTTACTTCACTAATTTACAGGGACACAGCTCTTTACAATCTGTTTAAAACCGAATTTAAGCTGAAAAATGGGAAAGTATTAAAAGCTATTAACACTGACAAGAAGACTGAAAGATCAGGTTAACAATGCAGTTTGTTTTTGCTGCTCTGTTTGTGTGGACAGTTTCACTGTTTATAGGTAGATGTAGTTTTATGTTTGAAAGTCTCCAGTATTTGGGGCTTTAAATGCTGAGGAGAAAAGTTGCTTCATTTACACAACAACTTTGGTGATCTGTGTAAGACAGCAGTATTTCTGTCTGGTTCAAGCTTTATTTAATGTTTGTTTACAAACTACCCTGAGCCCAATTTGAGTTGATCAGAGTTATTTTAAGCAGGTTTTATTTGGGGGCAAAGGTAACAAAAGGAGGCACTTGATCCATATATTGAGTCTTGTTCAAAGACACAGAGACCAGGAGGCAGCATTATCTTTAGTTTACAAGTTCAATATATGTTTTTTATTTGGTGATGGAAAGAAAATTCAGTGTGCTGAAAACGCAGTGATCCTTTTTCAGTGCTTTTTGCAATTTGTTCCAATTCAGAGTATTCAGTGCCCAGGGGTGCTTGGCACCCAGTCCAAAGCTGCCCTCAGCCCCCCCAGGTTTTAGGAGATTTATTCAGCCAGTCTGATCTCAGTGCGGTTTAGGGCTCACCATCTCAGGATGCTGAGATAGAGCGTTTGCCTGAGTGAGAAAGGCTCTTCTTGTGAAATGATGAGGAAAGCTGCTGTGAAATGAAAATCAATGCTCGTTCACAAATCCTGGCCTGGGAAGTTTACAGAAAACTCAGTGCCACAACTGAGCCCGGTTAGCCTGGGCTGATACTCACATTTGTTCGGATTTCTGAACCAGATGTATCTTGACCTTCTTAACTCAGTCACCCGTAAAGGGCTTATCCCTCCTCCCAGAGGTTTGTTCCTGTTTGGACAGACCCCAGCTGATGGTGTGCAAGAACTGGGACAAGCAGTGCTTTACACTAGTAACTGCAGTTTTCTTTAGGTTGATCTGTTTTACGTATGTACATCTTGGTTCAGAGCACTTGACAGCATCCAACAGTCCGGTTACCCTTTCACATGATATTTTATATTTGGGATCAAAACTGTCAACACCTGAAATCCCTTTGCTTAGGAGAGGAACTTGGCAGTGTGTGGGGAACTGTTTGGGGCTGGTTGCAGCAGTATAAAAATGGACTGTCTGGGCTGTAAGGTGTTGTGGACACCATGGTGCATCATTGGGAAGGGCATCACCGTTGCTGTGAGGGAGCCGATCTAGTATCTCCCAGAGTCACGCAACCCAAGACCCCGCCTACTCTCACTCGATGGCTTCCTGATGCTTTTACGAATAAGCCTGTTGCTCTCACCTCTTCTCCTCGCAGCTATGGGTAAACCAAGAAGATGGAGTGGAGGAGGGAACCAGCGATGTGCAGAATGGCCATTTGGATCCAAACGCCGACTGCCTCTGTCTCGGCAGGACCGTTCAGAACCGAGACCAGATGAGAGCCAATGTCATCAATGAAATCATGAGCACGGAGCGCCACTACATCAAGCACCTCAAGGACATTTGCGAGGTACGTGGGGGTTGTGACACTGGGGTACTGCAGCAGGACGTGGGATGGGCTGTTCAGAGCTGAGGACTGGGTTTGTCCTTGGGAGATGGGGGAAAAAGATGCAGTGTGTTTGTGTACTGTGTTTAACAGAGGAGCAGCATCTGTCAATAAGTATTGATACTTCTCAGAATTTTCTGCTGGATCTGATAATTACCTTTAGTTCGTATTAACTAGAAGTACAATTTTCTGACCTTTTTTCCATACCTCTGACTAAAAAATGATGAGGTTCAGATCCTTCAAGCAGTCCTCTTAATTGAAACCCAATGCCATCTACTTTTGAACTTGTGATTGAGGAAATTAGGTTGTAATTAAACCAATCAGTTACCCATTTCGTCTGTCTTTCGCATTGGGTTCACAATTTCCCCTGTCTCAGGATGGCCCCCATTTGCCTTTTCTTACAGTGAGACTGAGAGCAAAGTGTTTTCACTATGGGAAATGAAGTACGTTACATTTATCCAGCGTAAGGGAACCGGCAAGCAAATGAACTTTGGTGACTGACCGCTTGCATCCTCAACTTGGTGGTTCTTCATTATGTTACAATTAACCCTACAACCCCTTACTGTCCTGCAGCATACAGAATTAGTGCCGCAAGCTAAGCCCAAAGCACGGTGCATGCGGTGCTGGGTGCTTGGGAAGGAGAATGCACGGCTGCACCGGAGAGTGTTGCAGGACAGCTTGGGCACTGTGTGTAGAGCATATACTTATCGCTAAGAGGCAGAAATTTGTTAGCACTAAAATCAAAGTCCATGGCTTTCACCCCACCCCTCTGAGTGTTTAGGGTTTAGCGAGCCTGTGCCCAGTCTTTGCAGAGTCAATGTGCTGAAGCCCTTTGTGAATTCTGCTTAGGAAAATATCTTCCTCCCTTCATACTTGCTACTTTTCTATTGACAAGGCAAAGCAGCCATCCAAAAAGCATCTATGACGCTTTTCAAATATGGAAGAGTTTTGGGATTTCAATTTGGAAACAAATGAGCTTAATTTCGCTGTGCTATTTCAGTCAGAGGGCTTTGCACTGAAGAAGGGAAGAACTGCAGGAACTTTTCCACATATTGTTTCTTTCCTGCATTTGCACTTTTCTGTTGAAAAACTAAATAAACCCTAACTTGCGTTTCCCAGCCATGTCACCATGCTTTTGCCAAATCACATTCTCAGGAGGTACAGATAGGTATAGCTTCTGTGACATCTGTGGGGTGACACTGATTTATAGCACCTAACGATATGTCCCACATGTGAAAGAGATCTCTGAGGCTCCTGCCTTGCTCTGTGTGATGCAAAATGGTATTGAGGGGATAAATCCAGGTAGATCACCAGGAAGTGATTCAGCTGCCTCTCTTAAAGAAGGAGGAGGACAGAAATGGGCATTCTCATCTGCAGAGTGATGGGCTGTCCCTTGCTGGAGAGAGCCTCATTGTGCTCAGTTTAATCAGAGCAATCCATTTGCCTCGAGAAGGCTCGGAGACAGCTCAGTCGTCCCAGGCATTTCGGCATAGCATGACGTGACTGTTTCTGTTTGTGCTTAAGAGGAGGGGGGCTGGAGATGGGGAGACGCAGGCCAGCTTGAGCTCCTCCCAGCACTACCGGATGAATTTGTACAGAGGTGTTATTTGTGCTGAAGAATGAGTAGACACCAGACAACCGCCGATGAGATGCAGAAGTGCTGTTGACAGTGGCAAATTCCCCTCTTTGCTCTTTATTTTAAGGTGTCAGGACAAACAGCAGCGATATGATGTATTGGAGGGGATGAAAGAGGAGTTCTGGCTGGGTGGCGAAGGTTGAGCCTGATTTAGTACTGAGTTCAGCAGTGGGTAGTTATACTCTTGTTGCTGAGCTATAATGATTAACAAATCCTAATACCAGTGAGGCACCTTAAGATGTGTGGTTGTTATCAGAGGACCGTAGCCCCTGCTAGGTGATTAAGAGCCCTCCAATTGCTCTTTTCTGCTTCAGGATGTATTCCCACTACCTGCTACTATATTATTATACACCCTGTTATTATTCATAATACCCATGGCACTTGTCATGCCAAGTCAGGAGCTCACAAGCTAGCCAGCACCAGAATGGAAATTACCTGTGCAAGCCAAGACCTGCGTGAAGCAGCTGGCTTGGAGGTGAATTCTCCATCACAGCAAAGCCATACTGCCCTGACGGCTGCTGCTACTGTGCCCTTGCTTCCAGTATGAAGGACTGACTGCTGCTTGGTAAAACAGTTTTGTGAAGATTTTTATTAGGGTTAAAATGTGGAGTTTTCCCTGGACTGCATTATAAGGAGTGGATGGATCATTATTTTGAAATATCACCAAGGGGAAAAGAAAGAAGAAAGAATTTAGCCTTAAGGAAATATCCAGCAACAGGAATTTTGGGCTTAGAGGTTAGAGCTTAGAAAAATAATAAGCCACTGAAAATTAGGCTTTTATAATGGGTAGCAATAGCCAGCCTTACTGGCAGGCAGTGCTGCTCACTCACTGTCCTGTAAAGCACCACATATACACGTGGCCATCTCCAGGCTTGAAAAGATATCCCCCTGCGCCTGGGGTTTGATCCTGGGAGGGTGCAGGAGGGCACAGGGTCTGTCCGTGATGTGGCACCAGTGACACCGGGAAAGCAGCCAAGATGCTCAATCAGGACAGGTACCTCGATGAGAGCAGAGGGCCAAGAAGGTGGTTTGAGCTGTGGTGTGCGGTGGGGAGTGCAGGTGGAAGAACGAGATGCTGCAAAGAGCAGGGTGCCATGCTTTGAGAAACCAGCAGGATCTGGACCAGCATATGGATTAGGAAGACAAGGCTAAATTTAAGGAGGTGTTAGAGGGAGAAGTGACAGAGCTTGGATGGGAACAGTGAGACAATTGGGAGATCAAAGGAAACCTCCGTATTATGAGTAATTTGAGGGTGGGAGGTTAGAAAGGCCAGCCAACTTCCAGTGCTTTGCTCTTTTCCAAGTAATTTCACTTTGAATTTATTTTTTACTAATGTTGACTGGGTTCCACCTGAGCTTTGCTTTGGTGCCAGGACAGCTCTGAATGCCACGTGGAAAACATCCTCATTGCATCTTAGCGTGTCAAGCTGAGTCTGTTATGCAGAGCCGATGGGACAAGTTTTCACGTGGTCTGGATGGCTTTAGCCTGACTCATTCTTGGAGATGGATAAAAACCGCTTCTTTGTGCTGCCTCAGAGCGAAGCAGCAAAAAGCCTTCTTGGCAGCAACGTGGCCCTCCTTCAGAGGACCACATCTGAGAAGCTGCTGGACCCTTTGTATGACCAGTTTCTTGTCTGTGGATACTGGACTGGAGGGTGGCTCTGCACAAAGCAAGCTCTTTGGATCAGTGGGGATATATATACTACATATATGTATTCCCCAATGCACAATTTGTAGCTGTCTTCCACAGCCTGCTTGTGCACATCTCGTTTCTCTGTTTTGGAGCCAGCTGCTTCTTGCCCTTCCGAGGAACAGGCTTGTGTTCCTGCAGGACTTTGTTTTATATTTTAGGTGGGCCCCAGTGCCAGCACAGTGCCTGACATTCAGTACTTGCTATAGACTGGTATTTGAATAAGTGCTTTAGAGTCCTGCCTGCCTGGGACCAGACATGGCTCTAGTTTGCCTTTTCAATTCAAACAGTCTCAGCTTTGTTCTTGTGCTTATTCTTGGTATGCGCGTATCAGCACAACGCTCACCTGGACGCTGTGAGCACTGCTCCAGAGAACACTATTTTGATAGCTCAGACGGTGCTGGTCCAAACTGAGGGATGGTCTACAGGAGAGTGTCTCCTCCGAGCTGGCTCAGAGCTGGCAAGCAACTGGAATATCATCACAACTGCCTTTGAAATTACAGCCTGCAGTGGCTATCATCTCCTCATTCTCTTCTCCTCCTTGCTCTCAGCCGGACAAGAAGAAGAACGGATGAATGGGCCACCTCTCCTGACTGTCTCTAAACCCACTCTGGGGTGGAGAAAACTTAGCACTTAACCTCCTGCAAATACTTTCCAGCTTTGGCCAGTACTTCAGGGACTACATGGAAAAGTACTTTAAAGGGAGATGGTTTGAGAGCTATTTTTAGGTATTCATTGAGCAAAACTCTCTCCAACATCTGCTCATCAGTCAGCTATCCATTGTCTGAGCAAACCTGATGGGATGAGCAGAAGGAAGATGACATTGTTTTATGTAACAGAAGTAAATTTACTGGAAAAACTATGCAGCAGCCTTCTAGCTGCCTCTTGCTGCATGTTATGTATAAATCTTCAGTCTCCCCTTTGCTGGCTTGTGCTGGAAACCAACCATCCAAATGCACAAGCTGGGTAGAGGATAAGGCTTGGGAACTCCGTGCATTCTTCTGTTTTCCCTGCGGTTCTATTGGTGCCTGTACAGAAATGTGCTGCTTCAGCTTCTCTGAAACACGTGACTCCGGCAAAGTGATGAACCAGCACAGGGAGGACGGGGAATATTCAAGACGGTCGTCGCAGCCAATAGCAACCCCAGGGCTGAAAGATGTTCACATAAATCATCCAGTGACTGATTTCACAGAACAGGGTATGCGAGAGGGGAGGCTGGCTTGCAGGCAGCCTGTGGCGTGGAGCAGGGCAAAGGTCCTAACGCGAACGGCTTGCAGCAGTCATTCAGCGCTGCTAGCACCAAAGCCAGTGTCAAAAAGAGCCTGGCCTCATGGGCAGGTGCACATCTTTTCTTCTTTTTTTTCTTGAAAGCTGTTCTGAGATAAGAAGGTAAACATGAAAAGCAGCATGGAAAGGTATTCTGCATTATTCCTTGCTAGTTTGAATTTTTATTTGCCCTGCAACTATCCTGCAACGTGGGAACCAGCCTGCTCCCATTCCTCCTGGCCTTGAAAAACGAGAGAGGGAAACCCAGGGAAATGAGTCATCAAGGAGCTCCTGTAAGAAGAGATACCTAGATTTAGTAAATGCAGAAGGTATTGCATAACTCAAACTTCCCAGCTGAAAAAGCCAGGAAATTCAGGGTAATGGCATCCTTCTAGCTAAGCTGGACATCGCAGAGGTTGGTTCTTTGCCAGGTCGGCCAAAGTTGCATTTATCATTCATCTGTTTGAAGTTCTCCCTCCCAGGAACCACATGGTGAGGCTGAAGGACAGTTTATTATAGCGTTCCAATAGTTCTCATTGTGGACCAGCAGCTGCGTGTCACCAGCTGGCGGTTCGTTTGTGTGACTAAGCATCTAGAGTTCCCAAATATAGCCGTTCAACTGGAGCTGTTGGCATTTTTTTCCCTTCATTTTTTTCTCTTCCTATATAATAAAGGCAGGCAAAGTCACCTCCTGGTGACCCCTGTGTTATTTCTTTTTAGTCAAGAAGCCGCAGTCCAGACCAGGCTAGCATAGCATCTGATATTTGGCCTTGCAAAATTTCTAGTCTAAATCATCCAGACAGGTGAAGCACAGCGGGGTTGAAGTGATTTGCTCAATGTCACCCAGGTCGGTGGCAGATCCAGAAATTCAGTCCAGGCATCCAGAGCCTCCATGTGTCACCCCATCCCCTGGACCACATGTGCTTCAGGCAAGTGTGAAGAAGTCCTCATGATTCAGCTGAAACCAGGGTGGCAAGTTCATGGATAAGGCAGGGTCAGCAAAACAGGGAGGCAGACGGAACTTTGTGTTACGCTTTTTGCCGGAATATTGATCCACTCAGTCTTTTTAGGTCAAGAGGTCTTCAGAGCAGTGCTTGCCTACCGATTTGTGTTCGTATGATGTCCAGCTCAGCTCAGGCTCAGTACCAATGGGTATCGTGGGCAGATGAAGAATAAGTAAGGAGGATCTTTTTATTGTTGCACTAGACCGAGACGCAGGAGATCTGAAGTGTTTCCACATCTTCTGCAGATTCATTCTGTGATTTTGGGGAACGTCCTTAAACTCTCTACATCCTAGTTCATCCTCTCTCTTTCTCCATTTGACTTTAATGACTATAGACTCAGTAAGGGAGCCTCATGTTTGTACAGAGAAGGGTACAAAGCCTTTTCCTCTTGTCCCACTTAAAAAAAGGAAGAAAAGCGATGAAAGATGATAGCTGAGAAAACAGGAGAAAAATTCTCCCTCGTTTTACACTGTTTGGAATAGCATATTTGTGCTAATGGAATGGAGGCTATAGAAAACAGAGTTAAAATAATGCTGCTTTCCTCTAGATGGTATTGATCAGCAGCCTGGGCTGCTCCCACTGTGGCTCCCTTGCTCGGGCAAGCCAAAATACCTACCCAACCTATTGCTTCGCCTTTGGGGTTCCCCACCATGACACTTACAGGACAACAGCCCTCCCGCTTTTGTCTCAGACTTAGGAAGAAGAATAATGGGGCGGATAAACCACGTCGCCTCCCAAGTCAGGGAATGCTTGAAGAGTGTTCTCCTTCAGCATTTCACTTGGTGCTGAAACAACTAGAATGGTTACATCCTCCGTACTCTCTTCCCAGACCAAGGGCACGCAACCACACATCAATGGAGTATTTCTCAGCATGATTATCAGCTTGCTTGTCCTGATTACCGTGGCTAAAAGGTGAAATCAGAGAGGGCAGATGATCCAACAGCCCCTCACGGCTTTCTCTGTAATGCCATGTGCCACTGAAGAGGACATGGAAACAGCAACGTTTCTAGGAGCTACCCTGGATATTGGGTATTGCGAGGCAGTGAGTTTTGAAGGAACAGGCATACGATACTGTGACACACCTCTTTGGAGCTATCAGCCAAATTTTGCTGTTCTCTGCGGCACAGGTAGGGACAGAGCCGTTTCAGGCTGTGCTGGTTGAGATCTCTGGAGAACCTTCCCTTTGCAAAAACTGATTCCTGCAGAATGCTGAGGGACATTGAAGCAGAAGCCAGCACTGTCCTCCCAACGCATGGTGCACACACTGTCTCCAGCATCTCCTGATGCAGGCTGTGAAGCCCTGTGCATACTGAGTCTGGCACGTCCTTAGCAAGAGTGGTGCTGTGGGTCTGCTGTACGTTGCAGTGGGGACGACAGTTGCAAATGAGATGTTGTCTATCTAAAAAAGGACTCGTAGGGTTTCAAGGCATGTTTTGCATATTGCATGCTTACTCATAGACAGGAGTTGATGGAGACTGTCATGTCGTAACAAGTGGATTTTGTTTTCAGAGCCATTTTCTGATTTTGTTTTTACTTGCTCCTTCCTCAAGGATAATCTGGGAGCAGCCTCGGTGTAAGTGTTTTGGTTATTTTATGGATTGTTCTTTCTTACTCCTTACAGGGTTACTTAAAGCAGTGCCGGAAGAGGAGGGATATGTTCAGTGATGAACAGCTAAAAATCATCTTTGGTAACATCGAAGATATCTACAGATTTCAGATGGGTTTTGTCCGGGACTTGGAGAAACAGTACAACAACGAGGACCCCCATCTCAGTGAAATTGGACCATGTTTCCTTGAACACGTAAGTTAATTTGGCATTTTTGTTTGGGAGTTTTGGGGTTGGTTTTGGGGGACGGGGGGGGCGGAGCAGGAGGAATAGCAGAAGTCAGGAGGCAGGAACCACTCAGAATAACTTTTGTGCATCAATACTGTTCTAGTTATATATCAGGGACTACTCCATGGCCCTCCACCTACCTCGTGAGATATTCAGAAGGGAGAATTTGAACTGAAGCATATAGTTGGATAACCCCCCACTATATCTGAATCCCAACACCTTTTCACATCCACCCTTAATCATGTTATATAGGCACGATGTCCCTTGCCTACTCCCCACCTTGTTTTGCTCTTCAGGATATGACTTAAACAGGCCATCCTAATCAGGTCATGGACGACCAGAAGGTTGGAAGAGGTAAGATTGTCCAGAGGAGTAAAAAGAGGCCTTAGTTGTGCATTACACAAAAAAAAATAGAGGAGAGCAAATGCGTGGGCTGTTCACTGTGGCACTGAGATGCACTTGCAAGGGATGAAAAGCCCACACAGCTCCAGTTGCCTTCCCCTGCGGAACTGTTGGGCCAGGTGCCTGCTCATGCTTCTTGCTGCCCAGGTGGCAGCAGGGCAGCAGATACTCGCTCACGCTAAGTGCACACTGAACAGGACATTTTAGCTGATGATATAGTCCTGGAGGCTTTTGCCCAGCCCATCGTACTGTTGCATAAGCCACGTACTACAGGAGCTGATAAATTGGCCAGTGTTGTAAATATGTCAGGACACGTCAAGAAAATTATAGTCCTGCAGTTCTAGGCTTTCCTTTAGGGAGAATGAGGTGCTGTACCAGAGCTAATGTACGAGGTGCTCCATCCCGGGATGCAGATCCTGTACTGTGGTACCTTGTTACTTACAGTCGGGGCTGAGCTGGCAACAGTTCACTTCTTATTAGAGAAATTTCTGATAGACATTCGTGAAACTTCAGCAGGGCGTCCCTAAAAAGGTTCACAGCATCTCTTAAGCATCATTGGTCTTCTAACTGAAAAGCAGGTTTCTCTTTGAGAAGTTGCATGATGGCGCTAACATTGCTCATTTTTATCAGAGCCTGCAATCTATGCTGCTTGCTTCTAGAGCAGCATCATATTCTGCCCGTGCTAAAAAGATGTAAGAAATCTTGGTGAGAATCAGTAGCTAAAATTTCATGTCTTGAGGCTATGCTGTCAATTCCTTTATAGTGACAGTAGTAAGAATTACTACCGTTATTCGGAGGAATATCTGACACTTGCCTGTCATCAGAGAGGGGCTGAAAGCTGGCTAATAAACTCTTGATAAATTATCCCTGTTTAGCCATTTGGGGAAACTGAGGGATGAGGATATTAAGATCCTGTTACATGGATCTGCAAAGCGTCTTGTTCCTCATCCGCTTCAGGAAGAGAGAGGTGTCAGCGCTTGTCTCTCAGTCAGCTGTGGGGATGGGAAAGAAACCAGGCTTCCCTATTGCCAGAAAGGCGGGTTATTTGGGCTCTTATGGGACTGAAATAAGAAATAAGAATTGCTGGTGAAGTGTATTTTTTAAAAAAATAATCTGTCCTTTCTGTAGTTTGGAAGGCATTGGCCACAACCTGATGTAGCATCTCAGGCTGTTGACCTACAACACCTGGGCTTATATCTGGGCTGTCTCAGCTACAGTCTTAATACGTGATACTGGGCAGTCAGTTTGTGTCTCTCTCTCCCTTCCGGTGTAATCTTTCTTTGACCTTTCGTCTGCCTTGTGCATATGGCCCAGACAAATCAAGCCTGAGTTAAGGGTGACAAACTGCCATGGCCCCATCTGTGGTCAGTGAAGGCAAAAAAAAAGGAGATTCCAACAAAATGAGCACAAAAAGACTTGCTAGACCAGTGCAAAGGGTGGATGGGCACACATGTGAGTCGGGGGTTTTTTCTCTGTTTGTTTTTGCAGTGTTTGGTGTTTTCTGGCTCTCTAGTTCTGGGGAAGTCCACACAGTGTTGGTGCCTTGGGTTCCCTGTTGGTAAAGGGAATGTCAAATATACCCAGCTCCTAAACACTTGCCAGGTGCTTCATGATCTTTCAGGGAAAGAGCTCTAGAAATAACAAGGTGGTTGTCTTGTATTACCAAAGGCCAGAGCTCTGCTTGGTTCTACCTTTACCTTTTATAAAGAAAACCCCACCGCACAATTTGAAACTGAGAACACCCACAACGCTGCGCATGGGTTCACTTTAACACACCCTGTACCTACAGAGACCTCAGCGATGTGTCAGTACGCAGGTCCCTCTCTGCCTCCCTTTGCTCCCAGAGCGACCGTGCAGCACCTCCCCCAAGCAGGAAGGGTACTCTAGGATCAGTCCTCCCTCCTCCTGCTTGGGGTATTCTTTCTTCTTTAGTTGTAATGTGTCCTTGTTGGCAAGTCGGGTGGTTGGCTGCTCGCAGCACTTGTCTGACGTGTACTCCCCTCTGTGTGCATCCCTTTTCTCCTGCCTCTCACAGCAAGATGGCTTCTGGATCTATTCGGAGTACTGTAACAATCATTTGGATGCATGCATGGAGCTTTCCAAGCTGATGAAAGATAGCAGGTACCAGCATTTTTTCGAAGCATGTCGTCTGTTGCAGCAGATGATTGATATTGCCATAGACGGTTTCCTTCTGACGCCGGTGCAGAAGATCTGCAAATACCCCCTGCAGCTCGCAGAGCTACTGAAGTACACCGCGCAGGATCACAGGTACGCTGATCTCTTGTTACCTGGAAGGGTTTTGCTCTTTGCATGGCCTCTGCACACACACAGGAGTTGGGTTTTTTTCTGTCTGGCTCTTCTTTTCATGACGTCTTGTATAAAGTGAAGCAGGGCAAAGGTTCAGCAGACAGTTAGAAAGCTTCACAAAGCACTGATTCTCAATGGAGCCAAACTTGTCTCTGTTATAATCGGACATGTGAACTAATTACCCTTGGATGTACTTTCTGATGCTACCAGTTACACTAGAAAAATTACCTAATTAGCATGCAGTGATCAGAAAGGCTCATTCCTTTAGCCTGAAGAGGACCTCAGCACATAGCAAGTAGAGGGCCAGGATCTGCAACTGAAACCTGAACATGCTCCGATCTGGGGAGAGAGAATTCAGAACCTGCTCTGCTTTTCAGCCTTATTCCACCTCTGATGTAGCCACTGGGTTTTAGGTTCAGAGGAGCACCCAGCAGTTTGATTACTTCCCAGAATTTCCAGGATCTCTTTTGCTGCTGCTGAGGGCTATCAGCCTGACTCCCTGGCTTAGTGTAGATCAAGAATAGTACCTATGATACCACTTGTGAGATGCTGCTACAAAAATAAGGTGATGGAAGAATCGGGCCCCCTAAGAGTAGGTTTTCTCCTGCCTTGCCAATTTTCTTTCTTTTTCTAAAACCCATTTAAAAGGAAGTGCTTCAGAGAACAAAAAAGAACACAGATGTTTCAGAAACTTCTGCAAGTGTTTGATTTTTTTTTTGGTTTTCCCCAAACCCAGCTCTAGAAGTGCAGAGAGACGTGATATGAACAGAGATGCGTTGATTTGCTTTGACCTGATTCACGAGTTTGATTCATACTAGCTGAATGCCCAGTTCAAAATCACCAATTTGGACATGCATTTGGCTCCAGATCCAATTTCTGGTTTTCCCTTCATAACGAGACCAAATCAAACTTGGAGTGGACTCATGGGAACATTAGGGTATCAGAAAGCAGCTCTAGGATCCCAAATGTTGTGGCTTTTCTTCCTTACCAGCCATGTGATGTCCCCACAGTACTTAGTGTGAATTCGGATGTGGCTTCACAATGGGAAGACACAAGCAGCCTCAGAGAGAAAGGGTCTGTGTTTAAAGTGACCTTCTCTGAGTTACTTGCTAGCCATACCAAAAGGGATGTGGAGAGTGTGATTACACATGGGCTGAATTATTTTGGGAGTACGTTCCTTTTTCCTTTGGGATGTTTTAAAATCAACATGTTGTTAAGTAATCAGATACAGTCATATTCTGAGGAGACTCGGACCTTTCCTGTGGTTAAGCAACAATTAGTTGATTCAGCTGAGAGCTCTTTTTTTACTGGATTGTGTCAGTGATAGGACACAGCCGTGGACACTTATTTCTCTTGGTTCGTTTTCTGAAAAGGGAAAGCAGGATTATATTTGCTTGCCTTGCATTAGTAAAGAGTAAGCCCCCTGAAGCTCTAACACAGTGCATGTATGAAACTCTGGCCTGCACAGAGAGCCAGCAAAAGACCTGTGCCTTAGCTCAGCCCTGGAGCGTGGCGTACTTCTGTTAGTGTGGGCATGCCGTGGAGAGCTTATTGACTCACGGAGGAATGGTGTTGTAATGCAGGAATGGGGTGGGTTACACCACACTTCCCTGGGGTCTAGCTCCTCCGATTCAAGCGTTCAAAGAGCCTGCGAGGGACCGATCCTCCAGGCAACCCAGCTCGCATCCCAGACAAGCTTAATGCCACGAATGGGGAAAGTGAGGCATGGAGAGTGTGTGTCTTACTTGCCACCAGATGATTCTGCACTGGGGCTGTGCAGAAGGCCCGGCCTGCAGTAGTTACCTGCTTGAAATACAAATATTTTCTGCTCCTGTAATTCTGGCTTTGGGATCAGGGCTGAGACGAGCAAAGCCTGAGATCAGAAAAGTGAATAATCTTTGGGGAATGTCATGTTGTGACAATATCAGTCATAGGGAAAAGCCAGATACCTGCAGGTTGGGATACCGTCGGCGTCGGCTCTGAATGAGAGAAACCGAGAAGCCAACTGGGGAGTGTCAGCGGGGCCCATTCATCAGGTGGCGAGTTGTCCTCATGCACTTGCAGTTTGACACTGCTCACGATTAGGTTGCGAGTCTGAAACAGAAGCTAGGGAATGCTAGAGTGGACTAATACAATGAAATCAGGCTCGTCATTGGCTGGATTAGGAGTCTCTTAGGCACTCTGATTAGAATTTCATATGTAGAAAATACTGTTTAAATCAATTGAACCATTTACAGGGTAAGGCAAAACTCAGAAAGGACCAGGAGTCCCAATGACAGCAAATAAGTTAGCTTCATCTAACAGGGAGACATTATATTCTTTTTTTTCTTTTTCTTCCTCTTCACTAGTATTGTTCTTGTGGAGCTGTGGATCCTCCTGTACCAGGTCAGCGCAACAGAGCTGAAACCAGAAACCTGACCACTCTCCCCCAAGTTAGCGCGTGATATTTGGCAAAAGTCTAGACTTGCATTCTGATTGAGCGCTGGAAGGGGGTCATTGCAGCTCCAATATAATTGACAAACAATTAATTTCATAGTTAATGCTATCCTATTATTATTTCACTGGCCAAATGCTTTGCTTCTGTTATTTTTTCTTCTAAGTTTTTGCCAGCTCTGCTACAGGCATGGGCTAGGAGCCCAAAAAGTTCAGTCATGACTCTTTCTTCATTACTGCGTGAAAGAAAAATGTGCATGGGGTTTTCTCTTCAAACAGAACATTAGAATTAGTGAATTAGCATTACCAAGATAAAACCCAGCTTGATTGGCACCGGCCCACTCCGCATGGAGGGAGGCATGGGGGTGTCCGGCTCCCTTCAATTGCTTAGTGTTTTGAGACTGGTTCATTTGAATTTTTCACAAAGCCACATCTGTTCACCTCTTAATGATTTACTCCAGCTTAATATGAATTAAATATATGAAGGTCCTAAGTGCAGCTTGCTGGTGTCCTGAGCGTTCCCGCTACAGAACTGAGCTGCAGTTAAAAGTGTATGAACATGTTATGTGAGAAGGAGGAGAGATGGGTGGACTGACATTAGCCTCTCTTCTTTGCATGAGCATAATTGCTAGGACATTATTAGTGACTGTCTCAAAACCCTACACCTCTCCCTACCTTTGCAGACCCTTTCTGGCCATAGTGACTTACCTATTTCCCTACAAGAACTCCTGGACGTTTTGAAGACCAGACTAATGTCTCTCTGGCAGAGCTCTGTTTCTCCCTTACACAACCAGGCGCTCACTTCATACAAAGGAAGGCACAAGAAATTCTTCATTGTGTATCACGACAGATATGTCAGACCATCCTCTCTTCTCCTTTACTTTGTTGAAGAACCAGTCCTGATGTTCTGGAATTTGTAGGATTCTTTTTTTAACCTCAGCTAGAATTTTGACGTAAGAATTGAATAAAAATTGAAAACACATCACAAGATTTCATCCAAGAAAGGATGGCAAAAGAGCAAATAATTATCTGTTGTATATCATATTGTGATTGTTTCTTAGTATTTGTCCTGTTTGGCTCACATGAGGAAATGGATCTAATTCACAGCATTCACCCCTATTTTAGCTGTCACCAATGCAATTCTTAGCAATAATCAATAAAGCCATTCCCCCCTGCAGCTGCCCAAGATCACAGTTTTTCTCATTAGTCAGCAATCAATATCAACCCTTAAGTTAATAATATATTATGGTAGCATTATGGCAGCTGGCCTTGTCTGTCTTTCCGATTGAAATGAACATTAAGGTTCCTTGGAATGGAAAAGAAGGCACAGGGCAGAAATCAATAGCATTGATTTCAGCATCACTTTTTGAAAAGACTGATCATCATCTTTGCTGGCCCTGGCGGGAGGCTATTTTCACTCTTTGTTATTACACTCACAGGCCCATCTGGGGGGAAAAAAAAAAAAGAATTCCTCTGATTTGCTCACCTGAAGTCTGCAGTAAGAGTGAATGCCATGGGATAAATGCTCTGTGGCACTCCTGGAGTCACGTTACGGCTTGGAAGGCGCTTCAGCCTAGTGTCTAATCACAAAGTATTTTCTGTTGTTCATTTTAAAAATGGAAAAATCCAAGCCCAAAGACGCAGGCTATATCAATATTCAAACTTTCTTTTAGGATGCTTTTTAGCTGAGTACCTTAAGACTTTAAAGAGCAATATTCACAGCTGTTGTACGTTGGGTTGGTATAGGCTCGACTGTACTCATTGGGGCTACCCTGATGCAAACAAGCCGAGGAGCTGGCTGGCTTCTCTGTCTCATACACATGCAATTTCAGTTTCAAGCAAGCTGCTCTTTTGTGATGATCCAGAAAGACATTGCTGATGGAAAAAAATACAGTATTGTAGAAATGAGTGGCAAATCCTACCTTCTTTCTAAAAGGATGCTGAGATTATGCTGCTGCTAATGATAGACTCCTGTGCATTTCCACTGCACGTCAGGCTCCATTTCATGGACTTTTCTTTTGTGTTCAACAGTGACTACAGGTATGTGGCTGCTGCTCTCGCCGTCATGAGGAACGTGACTCTACAGATCAACGAGCGGAAGCGGAGATTGGAGAACATTGACAAGATAGCTCAGTGGCAGGCCTCCGTTCTGGACTGGGAGGTACAGTAAACACTCAGTCCTGATTTAGGTGCTATAAACCTGGAAAAAATAAATTCCATGTAGTTGTTGAATTATCCAAGACCTTATAGTTCATTTCACATAACCTAGTCTTGGGATGCAGCTTGGGACAGAGAAGCCCTATTTACAGACTTTAGAGATGGTACTTCAGCTGTAAAACATCCATGGTACTCTGAAGAAAATGTACGGTCCAGTTCCAATTTCATCAATAGAAATCTGGAGTAACTTTTGGGATTGCGATGCTGTTGTCCTGGGAGTAAGTGAGATTTAGATCAAACTCTGTGTGCATTCTGGCTCTGTGCTTTGTCATTGTGGAAGAACTAGGGAAAGAGGTAGCAGAAAGCCCTAGAAATTGTGACAGGTTAAGAAAATGGAGGAGATTCTTCTGGTGGTTGCTTTGTGATTAGAAGCCAAAACATTAAGCTGAAGTTAGAGATGCTATTTGCACATTTAAAGCGAGTACCCACTTAAAGATATTTCTGAACCAACCCTATGTGTAATGATCATATAATTAATGAGCTGAGAAACACAGGCAAGACATTTTTGCCATGTGTTTAAAAAAAAAAGCCATACTAAAATTATGTTCTCCTTTTCTTTTTGTCCCTGATTTTTCTAAAATCATTGTATGAATGTAATCTGTAAATAGGGTTTTTGAAGCAGACCGAGGACAAATGTTTTTGTAAATCCCTCTCTATGTTGTCATCGATCTGTGTGTTTAGCGAGTAGATGCTTAGAGTGATGGAACAGCCTTTCTTCTTCCTCACAGTCATGAAGATCTGGAATAGCTCCACATTCAAGTCAATGGGATCATACTACGTAAATAAGTATATGGGAAAGATGCATTAATCCTTTAATTATTTTTTTTTTTCTGGAAAAGATCTAGGAAGGCTGAGAGGAGAGGGAGAGCAATACAGGTGCATCACTTTCTGATTGTGTATCCTCCTTGACTGAATTAGTTTCATTGCTATAATGAAGGTTGGATTCAACCCTGGATCTCTTGACAAAACACAAAAATGCAGCAACCATAACAGGTTCTTAAATTATGACTGGCTGTGAGAGCAGAGAATGCAGAAGATTTGCTTGATTGTTTTATTGTTGTTTACTGTAAAGAAGCCTCTCTCTCACTGACACTCAGACTCATATTCAGAATTAGAAAACTGCTCTCAAGGAAGCACAGGACCACCAGATATATCTTCAGCCTTCAGTATATTCCATGTGATGAGCTAATGTGTGTCATTTGTAAGAAATGCCGAGACCCTCATTGTAAATAAATCTAGATTAAGGACGGATCAATTTGAAGTCAGTGAATATTCATGTGTGAGTGGAAAGCCAAGGTGACCTCCATATAGGATCTGTGGAATAGCAGTTTCTTTTTCTTTTCCATTTGCTCAGTTGATAAGTCATTTTTATTTAGCCATATCCTTGATAATTCATTCCTGCTTAGCAGTACCCATTCTTTTTGTCCATCCTATCCTCAGGAACTTGCCAAATCATTCTTCCAGACTTTTTTCAACTATTCCAAATTTTAAGCACAATACTGCAGCAACACCCTTTAGCTTCTCATAATACGGCAAAACCTGCTGTTGCTACCGCTCAGAGGTCTGATGGGAATACAGCTACTGCCCCCATTCAAAGGAAAACACTCTTCTTGCCATTTTTAGTCTGTATTTTGGATCAAGAAGAACACCAGAGGATGAGAGCTAGATCCAGCAGAGGACTTCACTTGATTCTGCCCTCAAAAGTAATTTCTGAATCATCAGATCCAGCCCCCACTTCACAGATGTCCATGGAATGGCCAGAAGGATGCACAAAAAACCACAATACTCAGAAATTAGCTATAATGCAGGAAGAGAGCGGGAGAAATCAAAAGCAGTGGCAGATGCTTAGATCTGTCCTAGATCTGTGCAGATACTCTCTTTAGGCATTGCAAACCCAAGCTGCTAACCTCCAAACCCCCACTCAGCTGATCTCTATCTATAGGACATGTCTCCCAGGACACAGGCCATTAGGGGTTGATTTCTCACCCAGCCTGTAGGGGTTCAAGCTTTCATTTTCTACGCGCAGGCAGTTATGGAGGAGAGGAGGGATTTCCTGGTACATCTCCCTAGCCTCTTCCAGTCTGCGGGGAACATGCGTTTATTATCTGGGTCAGAGAGTAGAAGACCACAACTCCCAGTTCATCTTCGGTGGAGGACACTCAGCTGAGAGAGTGACCTGCTGTCACCTTCGGGCTTCTGCAAATGCTTATCCAGTTTACATTAAGTGCTCACTGAAGCAGAGACAGGAACCCACAGCATTACCTTCCCATCTTTCTGTGGCCCTATTCCTACTCTAATTAGAGTCTGTACCCAAAAGCACTCCCTTTCTGTCCCTCTGTGTGTCACAGTGGCTTCTGGATCTCTCCAGCCAGCACGGCAGTGCAGGCGAGCAATAGCAGCGTGGACCCGGGGTGTACAGCGCGGTCTTCCTTGAGATGATCTGAAAAAACCACTAAGTCCAAGAAAGCAGGAACTAGGAGAAAAAATTATCAGTTCAGGCTTTTTTTCACCAGAAATCCAGCCAGGGCATAAGATAGAGATAATCCCTAATTCCCATCGTACGTTGCACTTGCCGATTTATTTTGGCAGCATCCAAGGCTAAATGTTTAAGCATGTTGAAATCTTTCATTTGGAGAAATGTCTGGTTTTCCCCAGCATCTCTAGACTAACGATGTTGACTCTCTGATTTGAAATTGCATTTTCATTTCTAAATTTACCCGTGTTTTGCGATGAGAGATGTTGGAAAAAGATTTTTAAAGAAGAAGAAAAAAATCCAAACCAAACAAAAAATATTTAGTGAGGGAATATTTGAAATGTCCTTGTATACAAAGTGTACGTACACATTTTCTTGCAAGGAGAGGGTGTTATTGGGAATGTACATATATTGCTGATCCTAAAACAAATAGAAAAAGTAGGGGGCATGTCCTAGCTAATTTAAACAGAAGGGATTTTACTGAATCCCGTGGAGTTTTGCCTGCGTGTTTCAGGAATCATTTTTATCCCTCAAGATTTTCTGCGTGGCTCTGTGAAGGTGAATTTCAGGGTCAGCGTTTGAAAAATGAGAATGTCCTTGAGTTAACCAAGGCCAGATTTCCCCCCGCCAAGAAGTCACGTAAGCTAGGTCTGATGGTTTAAATTGCGAATGGGACCGAGAAAGGGTGGCCTGACTAGCAGCAGCTGATAACCGTGCTGTGGCAGCCAGGGCGTGAAGTCTTAAGGAATTACTGGCAGCTTTGGCAGCTTTATACGAGTAATGACTGAGCAGAATCGTAAGGGAAGATTCTGATCTCACTGACTGCTGTAAATTAGAAATAATCCCAATCACTTTGAAATGCGTTCCTGTATAATTCGTAGGAACGTGGTCTTGACCAAAAAGCCTGGATGGGACTGTTGCCATGTATGACTCACTTTATTTTGTAACGTGAATTTCCAGTATATAAACAAACCTAGAGAGGTGCTGCTCCTGCCTATACCGAATTCTCTAGTGCCTTTTGTCATTTCAGTTATGAATGGCGCAGAATGTAGGGCTTCCACCACCTCCTGCCGGGACCTTTCAATGTCTGAGAGCTCTCGTTGTTATGAAGTGTTTCCTGATGTTCAACCTCTATTTCCCTTTGCTCAGCGTCATCCCCTTACTTGTAGTTAAATACCCTCAGATCAAAACAGTGACATTTAAAGGCAGGCAGGCAAAACTGGCACACAAAGTTAGCTGGCGCGGGTTCAGAACAGCCTGCAAAGTCTCCTCTGGATCGGACTTCAAACAGGCCAGACAGAGCCCATCCTGGGCAGCCTTTACACGCTCACTCCCTTCTTGTGCTCTTGCCCTCTGAGAGAAAGTTACAGATCTCAAAGGTTAGTGGGTAATATCTAGATACGTATACACACACAATGGTACTATAGAGAGATCATTTCCACAAAGCCCATCATCATTTCTAAGTCCTTGCAAGCCCCAGGTTGGGCAGTGCTGTATTTACAGGCACACAAATGAGACAGCGGGAGCGAAGGAGCGGTACGTCCCTGCCTTTCTCTCAATGTCTGCTCCTGTGCAGTCTTTGCTGGACAGCCAGCAGAGGAGCATGTTCACTGCTCTCCTGTGCTCCTTAGGGCTCCTGCAAGCCCATGGAGGCATGCGGGTGAGCGCGCTGCAGTGCCCAGCTCGCCACGGTGCTGCTCCTGGGCAGGATTTGCAAACTTGCCGTTTGCTTGGGCATGACTGCGGTGCCCACCGCAGCCTCGAGTGCAGCTGCACCCTTGCTGAGTGCCTGTTACAGATGATGTGGAGATAGAAAACAGAACTGTGCTTTGGCACACCTCAGAATTGCTCTATTTTATGCCTTTTCATACAGCTCTTGAACCACGTCAAAACAAAATGAAGCCATGATCCCTGCAGCATTTCAGGCTCCCTCTCCGGCCCTCGTGGCAGCTGCCAGCAACGCTTTCCTCCCTTTCAGCCCAGGTTTTTCTCAGAGGAGTGAGGCGATGTGGCCCCCATTCCCTGGGAGGGGATCTGTGGACGTCCCCAAGCCAATGGTGGGATGTTTGGCACAGGAGAGAACCTTGCTCATCAGCCTGGATAAGTTTTAACTTGCTATTTAAACAGATTACTTTGGTTTATGTAGATATCTAGTTATTTCTACCAAGGAGTCCCATGGGTTGCCACTTTGGCAGGTTTCAAGGGTATTAAATTTACATGAAGGGAAAAATACATGTAATTGAGAAATATAATGAACACTGTCCCTTTCAATTTCTTGCCGTTCTTGTTATTTACGGGTCCTTTAAATGAAGACTTGCTGCCCTTAATTATGTAATATATAATAGTTGGCTTCAGCCTAATATTACGTTATTGAATCCAAGAATGACATGAAAAAAAAGATGCATGCAACCAACGTACTGTTTTCAAAGTGAGGACAGCCTGATGAGAAATCCTCCTGGGAAAAAAATCGCATCAGGGACTGAAACAGATCCTTCTTTTTTTTTCCCTTTTTTTTTTTTTCCCCAGCAACAGAAGGTATCAAAAAATGAGCCTGATGAAAAGGACATTTCTCTCGCTTTCCTTTTTCTGATCTTTCTGTAGCCCAGAGTGCTAATCAGCCTGTCAATCTCTAATTAAAGAACAGCAGTGTCAGGCAGAAGAGAGCCTTGCTCACTGAATGTTAAGTAGTAAAGGGGATTTTGTGCCCAGCAGTGACAGCAAGGAGCCATGTCAGGAGGGGAGCGAGCCCAATGGGCTGTTGAGCATTTCTGAGCCTGGGACAGTGTCTGCTCAGGGATTGCTCATGGGAAGGAGGAGCGGGGCAGACTGGGAGGTATAACGTGCTGCAGCTCGCAGTGCCATGCCCTTCCTTGTAATGTTGGTGCTCCCAACAGCATTTCTTTCGTTGCACTAGTAAAAACCTTTTGGTTCCTCCGAGTTCCTCGTTATTGAAAGTGGTGGTCCCATATAGCATAGTTGGGGAGCTGATGTTTGAATTCTTTCTGTAGCAGCAGCAGCAGAAGAGCTGACTCTCTGCAGCAGCAGTCGGGATTAGCCCCAGGACTTTATATGTCATTCTAGCGCTGGCAAGCTCGAGGGAGCATGAAGCACACATCCAACCCAGATCTGGGTGACCCTCTGCTCCCATTACTGCACACTGAGTAGTTGGACTCCGCCTGTGACGGCATGAAGAAAAGAGGAGTCAACTTTCTTTCTCCTGCCCTTTGTATGTAGCAGGATGCACAGTGCAAACCCTTGATGCAGGCTGGGGAGGGCTGAGGTTTTTTATTATAGGCTTATAGGATAACTCAGGTTGGAAGAGACCTCAGGAGATCATCTAGCCTTCTCTTGGCCATTTTGCTGCTGTCTTCTGCTGAAGTCAGTAGGACACCTGTCAGTTCAGAATAACTGAAAGTTTAGCCTCTTCCTTTTTTAGCAGTATTTCTTTTAACTGACGGAAGGATAAAGATGATCCAGCCTCTCAGAGAGTTGCTTGGGAAAAGAATAGAAAAGGAAAGAAAAATTTTTTCCTTGTTTTGTGTAGGATTGGAGGGATCCAGGACTGGCTTTAGAGAAGGACTGGGAGAGGCATTGCAGAAAGCCTGCCTCAAGTCAGGACCAAATATCGAGGCATGCTGGGGTAGTCATGCTAGAAGCGGAGCAGAAAAGCAAATGCTTCCCTTCTTGCTTGCCACCCTGCAACTGACCCCATGAGCCTCCCCGGTAGGGATGCTCCACCAGCAGAAGACAGTTCATGCTGTTCAAAGTGGTGGTAAAACTGTGTCAGAGAAAAAAACACCTTTCAAGATTCATTGCGTCTGCTCTAGGAGGTCTGGCAGCGCAGCCACACTGCTGTATTGTTATAGCAGCCGAGGGCTTGAGGAACAGGCAGGGCCATGGAGATGCTGCTCTTGGGGGCTGAAAGCTGGCCAGCCGGGTGCTAGTCCAAAACTATTTGCAATATATATTTCCAAATTTGCTAACCCAGCACTGGAAATCATCTATTTCTAGCCTATAGACTCTCTATATAAATTGTTTTCGCAACATAAAAAAATGCAATACAAATCCAATCATTTCAGATCTAATTTTTTTTGTTTTATATTGCTTGCAGGGACTATACAGTTTGGATTCAGCTAATCAAGTAGAAGTGTTTACAGAGTCCTCTGTGTGTCCTCAGGCTTGAGATGCTACCACAGGAGTAAAAGACAAAACTGGCTTTCTGTTTTTAGCAGCCAGCCTCTTTAGGCTCGCCCCCTCTCATAAAAGCTCCCATCCATGGGCTTGCATGAATCTTCTTCATATAAGCTCATGTTTACTCAGGAAAGCCCACGATTTCTGGAGCTGGTATGTTTTCTTCAGAGGCTTCTTGTTCAAGGGCTTGCATATACCTGGGCTGTCAGAGCAGCGCGTGGTCCCTGGTTTCTGGCCCGGAGGTACCACGGCTGAAATTGGACCCTGACACCACGCTCTTGAGACACCGCAAGGTGCACAGCCCTCCCCTTCTGGGAACGACCCTCTGTGTTCCTGGGAAGTTATCCCTAATTAGGCCTTCAGATATCACAGCCACAGAAGTGAGATAGAGAGGTGGATAAAGACCTCGCTAAGGCTATTTGAAAGTCTGTGCTGCAGTGTGATGATGCAGTGACTTAATGAAGTGGCTGTTGTCACAGGGCCCAGGGACTCAGGCAGTCGCTTCCAATCAATGCTGAGAGGTTAATTACACATTTACCTGAAGAGCAGTCTGAAATCCTCACCAAGAAATTAGGAGTGGGGATGACTCTTGGTTGCGTTGGCACCTACAGGTGTAAGCGCTACCAGAAAAGCGTGTCTATCTAGATGCCCCCCATAGCTGGCTGAACCTTTACAAGCTGTTTGCTGAGATTTTGTGATGGTCTTGTCCCAGAAATTGGTTCTAGTTTGGCATCAAAGCCAGAACTGCACTAGTTTCAGAGCCAAAAAGAAAAGAAAAAAAAGCTTTTCTCTCACTTGCTCCTGAATCTTGCTCCTTACCTTTTAGCTGAAGTCATCCTGATTCCTTCTGTGGTGTTTGAGAGTGAGAGATACACTGAGATGCCCACAGGGCACATGGTGGTGAATTCACCCATTTTTAATAAATAGATTTTAATTAACTTTTTTAAAAGTCCAGCTCATCCCAATTAGTGGAGGGTGACTGCATTTGTTCTCTCAGAGAGTGGGAGAGAGAGTGCTGTGTTTTCAAGACCATCTGCTCCTGGATCCTTAAAAAAAATCGGAGAGGAGAACAAGCGTTAGCCGGAGGCAGAGAAAGGGTGAGGGCATTCTGGCAGCCGGCTGGGAAGGCCTTGCCAGCTGGGGGGCCGGAGGCTGCCAGAGGAGCCAGGGTGGTCCTGACAGTTTTTTGGAGATGGAGAGCTCTAATGAGCTATGGGAGAAGGGACTGTAATTGCCTGAATGAGTGGGAAGAGAGGCAACAATCTGGAGCGGGGTGAGATTTGGCAGCCTCACGGGTGGGGGAATTGATATCCCAGTGTAGATGACTTTGGTAGCTGGCCTGACGTCTCAGGAGGGGATGTGTGTTGGGATGCTATTTTATAGGGAAGGGGTGCCAGGGAATTTGCTACCCTGAATACATAGTGGCTCTGCCGAGGGCAGGAGGAAGGGGCTTCGCCCTCAGGATGCCACCGGCACCTGCAGTGAGATCCAGGGTCTGGTGGTGCCTGGAGAGTGGGGAACAGGGGCAGTGTCTGGAGCAGAAGTTCTGCTGTTTCTTTCATCATTGCAATGTGAACCATAATGACCATGCTTTGAGCGTCCATGCTTTTACTTCATTTATTTCTCTTCCCTCAGAATTATCCCCTATCTCCAGTTTCTGGTCTGGAGTTAGACGGGGCAGCTTTGAGAGCTGCGGAAGGGCCAAAATCTTATTTAATTATTGCTCCTCCCCATCCGGCAAAGAGAAACATATCCACTGCCCTGGCTGAGAGCGGTGGTTCACTCGGCCTCGTTCTCTGTGCCCTCTAGGGAGACGATATCTTGGACCGCAGCTCAGAGTTGATCTACACGGGAGAGATGTCCTGGATTTACCAGCCTTATGGACGGAACCAGCAGCGTGTTTTCTTTCTCTTTGATCACCAGATGGTTCTCTGCAAGAAGGTAAGGACATCCAGGGAGAAAGCAGCACGGCTAAGGACATGCTGCGGACAGGCTTTCCAGTCCAAAGTGGTTTTTAGGGCAAGGTGGCTGTTTGCTACATATGCGGAAGAGGACATGGATAGCACTGAGGAAGGGCGATCCACGTGCTAGAAATACTGAATTACAGGATGGTGAGTATGCTGTGATAGATTTTTATGCTCGTAGCAAATCCAGCCTCCACTTGTTCATTTCATGCCTTTTTCTCATGTGCTCCTCGTTTGGCTCTTTGCCTCACTTCTACTTTTGGGTTTTGGCTGCAGCATATGATTTGGGATTAGATAGCCCTAGAATTTCTATATGAACTATGAAGCCTGACAACTCAATTACTGCATTAAAATGATGTTCGCTGCCTCTTGAAGAAATATCAGGCAGCAGCCTGGTCTGTAGCAGGGTATATCTGCTGTCACTTGATGAAATGCTGTTTAAGCCTCATCGTCATGTAGCTGCTGCGCTGTTTTTTATAAGGCATATCTCTGCCATGAAACCCATCGTGAAGGTAGAAAAAGGTAGTGAAGAACACTGATGCCAATGTATTGTAGTATTAATAGCAGGAGGTGAACTGTGCTTCAGATAACTGTGTTAAGCAGCAGCGTCATCGCTGTATTGCTGTAGTCCTGCTAAGGCGATCCCAGCTCCTCACCATCGCAAGTGTTCGAAGTGAAGCGACAGAGCTTGTAAGTCCTGGGTGCCTCTGCCTTCTGACAGACGGGGATCCACTGACATTTTCACTGCAGCCGTACAGGTAACTGTGCAGAGGGAGTCCCCTGGACCGGCTTCAAGTGGGAGCAAGGGCGAGCTGCAGACGTCTCCGGCCAGACACACCAGGGCTGTGTTCCTGTGGCATCTCATATGCTAAGGAAAGGTTGAGCGAGACCCACGCCGCATGGCAGCCCTCCGAGGAGTGCCCTGCCGCCGCAGGAAGCGGCGGGGGCGGGGGCGTGGGTGGCTCCTGACTCACCGCGGCATCACTGCCCGCTGCTGTGCTACACGGAGCTGCGGCCTGTGCAGTTCAGTGGGTGGCACTTTCTTCTCCTGAGTCATGGTTAACTGAAATTTTGCGTTCTGGAACGTTTGTGCTTATTTTTCCCCTCCTCGTTGCTGTGCTTTTTTACTTCTTTCCTGGCTCTGTTTAAAAAAAAAAAAAAAAAAAAAAAACCACAGAGCAACAATAGCAAAGTCAGAAGTAGGCAGCTGCATTTAATTTTTAATCTTGACTTCCTACACTTTGATTGTGACTCTGAATTTCCGATTCATAAGGCAGCATGCAGTTTGGCCTGGACTGGGTCTGATCCAGAGAGCTATTGAGCGTTCCCTTAACTCCCGGGAAAATCAGAGCAGGGATTTCCGTGGTCATCGCTATGAGTGGAGAGTGTTCAGCAATTCACAGCAGGCTGCTGGGGGCTCAGAAGGTTGTATCAGCATGCAAACAGTGTTAGTGTGACACTGTCCTCTTCTCTTACATATTTAAAAGGCATTTCGGGGGGGTGGGGTGCGTGACAATGCTGCACAAGAGATGCCTTCATGGGAAAACGCCCTGCAGATTTTAGCCGTCTCCGAGTCAGCACGGTGGCCTGGGTCTTCCTAGCAGAGAGACTGGCCCCATGTGAGGTTCTGGCAGGCTCTTCTGCCACTAGCCGAGGTCTCGTGGGGCAGTGTGCCCGCTGAGCTTTAGGGTGATGGGGCAGGGGGTGGTAGCTCATCTGGTGAGCCCAATACCATGGGCACAGGGTTCATACCTCGTTGTAGGTTCTCCTTCTGCATCTCTTTTTCCAGCATCATACTGCAGTTGTTATTCTTCAGAGCGTTGGGATAGGAGGGGAGATGGGGTTACAGCCGGACTCTCACATCTTGCTAATGTTTTCCTTGAACATTGTTAAGAAAGATTGTCTGAGTATGGAATTCAGAGGAGTGTTAGCTCACATTCTGGGATCACGCATCCTGTATAAAATAAATCTGAATGATTTATAGCCGGTGTTGTCTTGACCCTTGTGTCAGGCTTTGCTGTTACAGATCCCAGCAGGCAACCATCTAGCAGGATAACCTCTGCTTTAGAGCCAGAGCGCTGTATCCTGGGGCTTTCTTAGTGAAGCACCATTTATATCAAGGTGTGGGAAGCTGGGGCCAGCCTTCTTTACCCCTGTGCTTTAAAATTATTCTCTGAGGGAGATGAAACGTGACCCACGCATCCCCAAGAGCAGGGAGAAGACGGCAGGTCTGCGGGGGTGCCGGTGCTCCAGCTCCGCCTGGCCAGCAGTGGGCAGAGCACCATGTCCTGGGGTCATCTGCAGCACGGCCTGGTGCCAGTCGTGGGAATTGAAGCGCTTGAATGTGGCGTGAGCTTGCAGTATGCTTTCATCTCCCACTCGAACAAATCCTCAAGGAACTGGAATTGTCCGAGTCCAGAAGGGAAAGTTTGAGATTTCCAGAAGGTCTTAAAGTTCAGACTGGTCCAGGGCTGCCAGCTCCTCTGCCTTGTGTACAGGGAGAATTAAGTCTTTTGGAGGTTTCCAAAGCAGCAGATTGAACAGCACCCCTCTTATTCCAGACACAGGCAATGAGAAAATTGACGGACAGCCTGATCTATGTTTTGCATGAGGTTTGTTTAGTTAGTGAGCCTGATCAAAATTCTCAGCTTTGGTACCACTTACGATGGCACATCTCAGTGAATCTTCCTCTTTAGAAAATCTGTATATGTGGGTTTTCTTCAGATAAATAAATTAGTAGGTATGATACATCCTTAATCATGACATGGTCTATTTGAGAATATATTTATTTTTGAATTATAATGGTTGAATTTTACCTCTTTGTTGATCAAAAGAGATTTTTAATAGAAATAAGGAACTAAGACCAATTCCTTTTTTAAATATATCACAGATACTTTAGTCTGATGAAAGCATGCTAGATATCCTGAGAAGCTCTAGAAGACAAGTATGTATTTCAAACAAGATCTCCCACTTCTCCAGATCTACAGTTATCTGCATGTCATCCTCACCTTTGTTACCTGTTGTCTCCTTGGTAGATGTTTGCAGCTGCAACAGCTCTGTGCTTTTGAATCCCCTGGTAATGCATGTGGATTCTGTGGTTTGACAGATACTGATACATGAGTTTCTGAAGGAACGAATACAATTCGGTGTTATAAGCTCTGTGACGACAGTTTTGGATGTTGGTATTCTCTGTCATTACCTTTGAACTCCATTGTCTGCAAAACTTGTTACGCAGTGGGCTCACATGGCAAAGACTGTCAGAGTCCTGCTCACTAGATTGTGCAGTGGAAGATGAAATAATTTCTGTGTGGCAAAACTGGCTGGAATCAGCTTCACCCTGGTAGGCTGTGAGGTGAGGTGTTAGTGGCATTTGCTGATACCAGTAGATGCATGTTAGGTCCAGGAAGATGGTATATGAATTCCTGCAATATCTAAAAAAGTGCCGATGAAAGCCAGTTTTTCTTTTGCTGCAAAAATTTCAGCAGCGTTCGGCTTCCAGCCAACCGATGTGCTGGCTACATCAGTCCCAGGAGAGCACACTGCTACATACACGCCTGCAACCCTTGTTTGCGTCTGGATTGCAAGCTGCTGATCCTCTGGGCAGGCTGTATTGCTGCTGAACCCAGGCAGAGTATTAAAAAATGCTATCTATCGCCAAGGTAACAGCTCGTTTTGTACCCATTATTTAAGGTGAGCGCTGTGTGCAAAGTAATATGCCCCACCCCCATGTAGGTTTGGGATTCTTCATAGCAGTTTTGCTGTCAGCTAGTAAACTGTGCGGACTGCTCTAGTTCAACTGCTCTGTGTCCTTTGTGTGGCTTTAAAGATGAGGCACAATCCAGTCTCAGAAAACATCTCTTTTTTCTTTTTTTTTTTTTTTCATTTTTTGGATCACATTTGTTCCATCAGCTCTACAGGCAGATGGCCTAGGAAAGTTTCAGCACAACTCCTATCAATGCTACCAAGAGTTACCAAGTTTCTTTTTCCCACTGATCCGTCCGGTGTTGCCTGTGCCTAAGGAATAAGGTCTGTTGGTTATGGTGGTATTTTCAGTATCCAGCTATCTGCTTTCAGCAGCAGTTAACATGGTTCCAAATAAAACCCCCTCTGCTTTGAATATGACCTACTTTCCAGAAGCTTTGCCATCCCTTTCTGTTGATGTCTGAAAATGTTTCAAGGTTATGGGGCCTTTTTTTATTGAACATCTGGCCAAGACATTTCTGTGAGGGAGGATAACTCTCAGGGTGATTCTTCTGAGATCATCACCTAATAGTTCCCCTGCTCGATACACCTGCAGAAGATCATCAGTAATGCCAGGCCTGCCATCTGAGAGACAGGAGCTCACTGATCAACATTCACTGTGTTTTTTGTTCCCAAATGTTTCAAGGAAGGTTTCAGCATTTGCCTGGCCTTTTGAAATCCTGAGTGTCCACAGATCTCTGCAGGTTGGAATCACCCCCTCGTATCCTATCGCTCACTCGTCTCATAAAGGTGATCTGCTGCTCAGCAGGTGGGTGGGATGGACTGAGAGCTGCCGGCGGGAGCAGATCCTGGAACGTGAACGTCCTTGTTGTCTTCCCACTGGCTGCATCTCCGAGGGTTTTTCCAAGGACTTTTGCAATGTGAGCCAAGCCAAGGGTCTGTCTTTGCCAATGGGCGTATGGGCAACTGGGTGATTGCCTGGTTGATGGTTTGTTTGCATGCAAAGAACCAGATATTAGTATAGTCATTAATATGACTATTTTGAACTATATGAGTATATTAATACGACTGTAATGAACCAGTCTTTAATATAGTCCAGCTGTCAGGAAAGGAGTGATGGCACTGGTTGGATCCAGGGGCAAGGATCAGACCCTTCTGTGGTTGCCGGTGGAAGTTCCACTGCCTCAGATGGAGGAATCCCGAATGCATTTCCATGAGCACCACGGCTTGGATGACTGACAGGTCTTCAGACAGAGACCTAGTTTGTGAAAATGAGTAGTTAAAATGCTGCATTCAAATGTGCCTGACAGATGTTATCTCCACCACTATGGGTATATTTAAGTCTTTCTTCCAAGCAGGAAACTTGCACTAAGATTTACGAGGGCTGCATGAATAAGAACAGTAGCAGCAGGTGGAGAAGCTGACACTGTGGCAGCCAGCTTTCATTTCTGGCAAATGTCTTGCAAAGCATCTCGTGTGGGGAAATTTTCACAAATAAAATTGGTTTCTGAGCTTTACAAAGGAACCTCTTTGGCTTAGATTTTGCCGTCAGAGGCAGCACTGGTCACTTCCTAATATCACCACTGAATTATTTTCTGGTGCTAGGAAGTGAGAAGTTTAATCAGATGAAACGGCTATGTCAACATTTCAGTGCTCAATAAACTGAATGCTGAAATACCAGTGGATGTAGGTAGGTACTGCAGAAGACTTCCAGAACCCGTGTCAATAGGGGAGCACTGAGTTAGTTTGGACGTCTACGGTTCCTGATAAAGAGCCACTGGAATTGCTCAGGATTTAGACTTTGTTTGCAAAGCTGGGTAACTTTCAGCTATCGGATTAATGTCAAACTCTCCTAATGAATTTTCTGCCTGTGTTTCCTGAACCAGAGGTTCATTGCAGTGTGCGTGAGGACAACATGGTGCTTTCTTCAGAAGAAACTGTTGGTTGGTTACCCTAATGCAAAAATGCCTTTTGGAAAGGAAGAAGGGAATAAACTGTGTAGGAAGCAAGCACTGGCCTCAGTTTGACTTACCATATGTCTAAAATCAGGAGAGAAGACTACGTATTCCAGTATGCTAACCGTAATTACCAAGAAATGAAGTAAATCCTTGATGATGGTAGCATTAAAAGATGTTGCCTTAAAGGCACAGGGTCTACTTTTCTTATCACCCTGAAGTTGAGAGAGTTTGACACAGAGATGCTTTAAATTTGCGTATCATAGTACTTAACATCCAGGACTGTGACACACAGCATTAATTATGATCATAGCTTGTTATGTTGGGGGATGCTCGAGGTGCTTATCCTGTAAGAGATGAGGATCCTCTTTTTTTCTGTTCTGGGTAGTAGTTTGGATTTCCCCAACGGGCTCGAGAGCACTGTAGCATTAGGCTGGAAATGACAGTATGAAGTATGAAGGGTTAACAGCGTTTCCGCACCAAATTAGGCTTTTCTTTCGCCAACAGTCGAACAGTCCTTGATGGGGCTCCGTGTTTAGTGTTTTCTGACAGCGCAGAAAGATCAGTGACTGCATGAAACACATTTAGTTTTCATTTGCACTTTTTATGTGTCTCTTGTAGTCAAGAGGCAATGCAAACTCCAGCTTGTGGTTTATTGCTATTGCTGTCTTCCCTTGAGCTCTCAGAGCAAAGCAGGTTGGATGAGAAGCAAAATGAGACCAGTTGAGTAGCAATAGCCAGACAGTCAGCCAGAAATAGCTGTGCTATAGGAGATAGAGTAAATAAAATAATCCTGTCAAACTCCATTGCAGTTCAAGTTTCCAAATGGGAAGATAAAAGAGACATTTCTGAGTCCTTTTAGTGTAAGAAGGTCTAGTTCCCATATCGCTTCTGTTAAAAACACTGAGGTAATCTTTGCAGCAAAACGATGGCCCTGCTGTTATTACAGGCTAAATAGGTCTCTCAGGGCTAGCCGAAAATCTTGTTTGCAAACACAGAGCAGCACTGGGACAATTCTTATTACTTCAAGTGGGTTTTTGACCCTCAAGGAACACTGTTTGACTTTTGCAGCACCTCCCGCCCCTTGTCTTTTCCTCCCAGTAGCACAGATCTCCATGAAATGCTGTGTTTTGGGTCAGGCTTGGGTCCAGCCTGCAGCAGGGTGGGAAAACGGGTCAGGCTGTGTTTCAGTGTTTTCAGACAACAGCTCGGTAGAGACGCGGTGATGTGCTGCTATTTGAGCTAGTGAGATAGCATAAGATGAGCATGAAGACTACCAAAGAAAACACACTGGCTTGGTCACAGCCCCAAAGCAAAGTATAAAATGAAGTTTTTAGAGAATCCTGTTTCCAGC
This sequence comes from Morus bassanus, assembly GCA_031468815.1. Classification (NCBI taxonomy): domain Eukaryota; kingdom Metazoa; phylum Chordata; class Aves; order Suliformes; family Sulidae; genus Morus; species Morus bassanus. Next base: position 2,263,504 of record CM062582.1, read on the forward strand.
AGCCCCACTGATGTAGCCCCGCGTTCATGCCCAGCTGATCAGTCGGTGCTGTTGCAGACAAGAGGTTTCTGTGGGTCCAGACCGTAGAGCACGGCAAGGAAGTTTGATCCTCCTGTTGGTCTCCCTGGCTAGCAGAGAGCTGAACACAAAGGATGCATTCTGGCAGTTGACAGGATTTATATTAAAAACAGTTATGAAAAAGTACTTTAGCTTTCAGATATGGCATAGTCAAGAAAAGAAAACACTCCTTGTAAGAGTCAAAATAGCCCTGAATACATCTGCTCGGTGACCCTTTTGCAGGGTTGTGCATGGGCCAGTTATGTGCCCTGAGCACAGTTTTGCAGGAGGACTCGTGCTAATGGGCTGTGCTGACCAGAGCCGGCAGCCTGCAGCTACCTGCTGCCGTTCTGCTGACTCGGGGAGGCAGGTGCTGCCTTTTCGCTGCTCAGGGTGCAATAACAGAGGGGGAAAGCAGACTCCAGAGTGGTCACTGGGACGCAGGAGGTGTAGGGAGAAAAACATCACGGTCAGCCAGAGGAGCCAGCTGGAGGAGGGTGGGAGAAGGCGTTAGATTGTTAGTTGCAAATTCAATGTAAAATCCAGAAAGGGCTGAATTTAGAGTCCTTCACAATCTGTGTTTTCTTTCCTGGGTAGGGAACAGGTTTAGCCTACTCATATAGCCATACAGGTATGCAAGATGCTATACAATACAGTCTTGTGTCTTCCTAATTGCTCCTATAATTGCAGTGGGTGTAAATTTGGTCCACAAGCAAAACTTCAAAAGCTGAAAATCCAACCCTCCTCCTGCTGTGGCCTTTCAGCAGCACAATTTTAAGCCCCTGGGAGCAAACTGGAGAGACCAGAAGAGCCGAGTGATGTGTCTACAGAAGGGTTTCCCATCTCTTCCCATTATTAGTTCTTTGGAAATGCACTCACCCTCGCCTCACTGCTTCGCAGCCAGTGTGACTGGGCTTGAGGTGGAATGAGGCATCAAAATGCCACTGATGTTCCACTAAACACGTTGAACGAAAATAGCATTTCCAGATAAATGCTTTCAGCTCCAGTCCTCCCCGCCTCGGATTCCACACTGCAGCTTCATGGAGCTGGCAAGGATGAATCAAACATCTCTTTCCAAACTCAGGAGACAGACACTGCTGAATAATTTGGCAGGAATCTGCCAACCTCCCTAGCACAGCTGTCCTTGTGCAAGGAGGAGTTATGTAAACTGATACCGCAGAGATTTCGGCTCCCCTCTTCCCATGGCAGCCTCTGGGGAAACTTCTAACAAACAATTTGGCCCATCCTAGGAAGTTTGCGGTAGGAAGCAAGTGGCCGAGGTTGTGTCGGGGACGTGATGTTACATCCCCCTGTTTCTGGTACGATCCATCCCTCATCACATTTTCAGGCTGCGCTGCGCAGACCCCATTTCCCTGCTCCTAAAGGCTGGCTCAGCCCAAACTGCTGTGTCCGACAGGGTGATAGCAAAGCTCACAGTCACTGGCATCCAGCCACTGAGCAGGGCTTAGATTGATTTTCTTTATATACATATATTCTTGTATCTTTTATATAATTATATCTTATATATTATATATACATTCTTATATGTCCTATATATTCTTTATAAGTATATTTAGGACAAAAAGATTCAGAATGGCTCATTGAGTTTTAGGGTCTCATTTGGACAGAAGAGAGGCGCAGTTTTGCGATGCAGTCAGGCTCCAGGGCGCTCTGTGAGAACGGTGCATAACTGTCCCATCTTAAAAATCAGCCTACGGTAGGGTTAAGTTAAATGAACAAATGCTATGGAACTTGGAGTTCATGAAAAGCCGGCTGGGCTGCTTTCTTCAAAGGGTCGCTTTAAGGTAAATTAGGTTTTAAAAATGTAGGCTCTGAATCTTTTTTTAAAAAGCCAAAGAACGTTGAAAGCCCTTATGACTAAAGATACCCAGAGACATGGCAAAGTGGCAGCATGCCATGCTCGCATTGCTCACGGCAGGCTGGGCAGAGTGAAGACAGAGAGCAGGCAGGCAGGAAAATCGGGACAAATTTCAGGAGTAAATTGAAAAAAACTCTGCTCGCTCCCTCTGCTTCTTCCATCCTGCTCTGCTGTCACTGCCCAGGTCAACGAGAAATCATCAGAGATGGGTCTCAGACCCACACCTTAGCGCAAATGACAGCTCAGCCTTTTCCAAACCTCTGCCTTTTCCAAGTTGTGGGTTGGTGTTTGGATGCAGTTGTTATGGGCCCTGGTTTAGTCTTTTCCCAGTTTCAGCATCAACTATTCACTATTCGTCAACTCTTTCAACATCAACTATTCACCAGGTTGTAGAGCTTGCCTGTAGGTGGGTCCCTCTTCAGCCTCATCCTTAGATCCCCAGTCGTCTTTGATACCTGCAGAACACATCATCTTCTGGGCAAAAACAGTCTGCAGGGATTGCTGCTTTTTATACTGAACACGCTGCTATCTTGCTGCCTTGTCTGTGTTATGTTTCAACTATTAGTCGTTTCAGGGAAGCCCTGGCTTTGCTTTGTCTGTGTGTACGCAGTGTAATACTCTCGGCCTTCCAGCCCCGTAAGTGCTTGCAAGGGCTGTTGCTTCACCGGTGACACTCCTCACTCCAAGCCATGATCTTGGGTAGGGAGGAGTGAGGGGAGAAACCTCTCATGCAACTTTGTGCTGTCACCTGTGCTCAATGCAAGAGGAAAATATCTCAGAAGACCTCTACTGGGATGATCTTCTGTAAAGCTGTGGTGGGGACAGAGTGACGATCCCCAGCAGAAGAGCCACACTCTGGCATGTTACCTCCCCGCAGCACTCCGGCCACCCTTTGCCTTGCAGGAGGGATGGAGGGAAATCTGCGATGCTGCATCTGCCACCCGCCAGCTGCATCTGCCACCTGCAGGGCCTCCTCTGCCTCCCTTTGGTCTACCAGCTCCGAATCCTGAAGCATGTGTAATGCTAAGCTGTTCTTACAAGGCTTTGAGCTGTTAAAGATCCACCATCAAAGGCTTTCAATGTGTCTTTCACAGATTACTTACTTACAGCTCCCAGTTGCCCTGTAAAATAAGCAAATATCATTTCCCCATTGTAGAGACGGGGAAGGACTTAGGGAGGAATTGCATTTCACCGAAGGCCCGCAGCTGGTCCCTGCCAGCCTCGGGACCTGCGCTCAGAACATCTGACTGCATCCATGTGCTCAGAGGGCGTAACTCCTCCCCAGGTCATTTTGAAACTACTTTGCCATTGGAATATGCAGGATTTTGATAACCAAAAGGACCAATAATCTATATGTGCAATGAGAAACTTGTAACGGATTATTCTGTGGTTGGCATCTCTTATATTGTCAGCTCGTAAGAGGGATCTAATGACTCATGGCTGGAAATGGCTCTTTCTCCACTTGTGTTTTACAGATGATTTGTTTTATGCATGAGAAGTAGAGTGTGACCTAGCATGGAGTAAACCATAGAACTTGAAAAAAAATGTGCCATCCTAAAATCATAACCCTTGCTTAAGACCTCCCCATCCATCCTTGCATGCCACCCACTGAGAAATAAATAGGAGGAGTTTCTGAAATGCGTGAAGATGGCTGCACACAAAGCTAACAGGAACAAATTACCTGGGACACACAGGCCAGGTCATCTCAAGTGCTTGCCTGTGCCCTGTGATGGGGGGATTGAAATTTCCTCCTTATGTGCTATGTGCTGCTTAAGCCGTTGAATAGCTTTTAATTCTAACGCCATTTTGCACTTGCAATCAACTGCACAGGCAGATCGCCCTCCTTGTGATTAATAGTATATTTCCTCTGCAGCATCACGGGAGGGTTTGACTCTTACAGGCATGCAAAGGCAGCGCCTGGCACATAGAGCTATGGCCTGGGGTACTTGTGGCAAAAAAAAAGTGATTGATTAAAGCCAGAGAGCAGGAGGAGAAAGCAGTACTAAAGACAAGTAGAAGTCAATTTAATAGTAAGAGTTATCGAACAGTCTGATTTACAGGTGCAATCCTTTCTACAGATACCTATATCCACCGCAGTAATTTGGGGGTAGGCGCATAATTCATTGTGGAAGCCACATCCCAACTTCAGATCTTCAGGTTTTCCAATAGGAGTTCAGCCTTGGTTTCCTTATGACGGTCACAAGGGAGATTTTTCTTCTTTCAGAGAAAGTCACCTCCCCCCTTTGGGGGGGGACAGTGAAATGGGGAGATTTAAGTCAGAGTGAGAGCAGGAGAAAATGGGGCCCAAGCAGGTCACACAGACAGGTACATCCCCCTGAGCACAGCCACTACCTCAGGCACAAGCACTTCAGCTGTAAACCTCCGACTGAGCAAATGCAGGGAGCAGAATTGTGGTAGGTTTACGTAATGTGTCAAAACTTTGTTTTGTGCTCCCATCAAATATTACTTTTTTTGGCTCCTTGTGAATCCTTAGTACATATTACATGAACAGACTGCGGAGCATTATTTAATTAACCTCAGCTAGGGAAAGAGAAGGAAATCACAGAGGCTGTAGGGTAAAAGAAGATCATATTTAGACAAATAAGTGCAAATGACCTAGATGCATCCGTTTCCTTACGAGCCATGCAGTGCAATCTGGATGCTGTCTGCAGAGACTGCAGGTTTATGTCGCTGCTCCTCATGCTTGCTGTCCTGGTCTGTGCCCTGGGGCTTTTCCCATACCGGCCCTGAAGTCCATGCTAATCCTACCTGCTCTCATCCTGTTTTCTCCTCCATCTGTCACCTTTCTCTTAGACATCATCAAAATGCAGAGCTGGGAAGGACCCCAGGAGATTAGCTATTCCCTTCGCAGGATTAAGTATAGTCAGATCAATTTTGATGGATGTTTGTCTAACCTTATTTTTTAAAATCTCCAAGGAATGCTGTCCCAAGACTTGCCTATTTTGTCTGTTCTAGTGTTTAACTACTCTTATAGCTAGAAAGACTTTTTCCAAGTATCTAATCCTATTCTCTCTTGTGGTAAATTAAGCCAAGCCACAATCAAAATGGAGAATTGATCACCAGCCTCCTTAGAAGAGAAGCAGCTTTCACATATTGGAATACCAATAGCGCATTCCCTTTTATTTATGTCCTTTCTAGATCAAACAACTCCATTTCTTTGGCCTTTCCCCACTGATCAGGTTTTGAGAGTTTTCTTTTGTCTTTTTATATTGCCTTGCACTTACCTGATTTAACTACAAAAAATAATTTTGTATGACATTCAAAACTGGACAGTGTAAACCAGCAAGCCATCGTCCTGGCTTAACTATGGGCAGGATAATATTTAATACTGTACTGATATAGCCAGCATATAAACGAAGGTAAATTCTATAGCTCAATAATTTCTTTCTAACTCTCTCCTATGTTATCCCTGGGATAATCAGGAGCAATAGCAGCAGCCTGTCCCAGCTGCCATTTCTGCCCTCCCTTCAGCCTGAGCTCCTTTCGACAGTGCGGCTACTTATTATAGCTGATAAATCTCCATTTTGTGTATACATATTTGCTTGGTCCTTCCGACATGCAGTACTTAGACCAGTCTGTTTAAACAATCCATTTTCACCCTCAGCCATACATCTGCTTTGCTTTATCTTGTGTGTGCTTGTTTGACTCAGCTTACGTGCTCGAAGAAAGGGAAGATAGTCCTGCGCTTGACAAAAACGGTGTACAGAACAACAAGGTTCATTTCTCAACACTGCTATGGGCTTTCTGTCTGCATCTTGCAGAAATCGCACAAAGCAGCATTGCTTTCATTGCCTGCATGTTCCCTGAATTTTTGTTCTCTTGTCCACGTGCATAAAAAGCGCCTTAAAACAGGGGTTTGGCCTTCTTTGCTGTACGTAGCTCATGTAGCCCAGATGAATTCCTAAATGTTATTGAAATCGATTACAGTGTAAGCCAAGTGCTTTTGTCCGTGCTTCGCTAAGGAGTTAAGTAATATATGTTATTCTTTAAGAGCTGTAGGAACGTACGTGGTAAAATATCCAAGGATCAAATAATTATTATGTTTCCCATACTATGGGTGTTAAAATTTAGTCAGTTAGGAAATAATATCCATTTATTGAGTGTTGGCAAGAAGAGGGGAAGAAAGGAGAAGTTGTAGTAGGAAATGCCTAACCTATTAAAAATGACATTGTCTAATTACAGTTATCAATCTGCTATACAGACTGAACTTTCTCGAAACCAGGTGTGTACAAAGTGTCTTCCGCATGCAGACACCTGCCGTTCAACGAGACGTTTATGTCCACTACCGCTCTGTGAAAAAGAAAGGGTCTCTTAAAAACTTGGGGTATCGGTGCTGGAGTTCATAGTCAGCGAGTGGGGAACGGTCCTTCTTTTGTTCAAGTACGAAGGAAAGGCACTGTTGGCACAGGGCAGCGACCTGCACTCGGGTAACGCCAGGCATGGACTCGCTCCGAGCTCTTTACCTTTTCTGTACCTCTTTGAACGGTTTCATCTTCCTCCACGTCAGCACCTTTCTCTCCTCTGGGCCTCCCCCACTCCAGGGGCAGTTTCTCCACCAGAAAGTTCCTGCCAAGCTGGAGGCTGAGAGCTCTGGGGAGGGCGTTGGGAGAAAAGATGATTCCTTTCTTCTAGATTTGTTATTGAAGTTTCTTCTCAAAATTAAAGTAAAAGTGGCGGGCAGGAACTTTGCGCTTAGTGTCTCTCCCTCGTTCGCCCATGTGCTTACTTAACGCTCAAGGACAAAAAGGCGGTGTTTCTTCTTCGTGTGTTTTCTGCAAACACTCTCGATAGCTGAGCTTGTTCTTTCCTGCTATTGCATTCTCACCAACTCTAATGTTCTTCAGGGCCATTTTATTTCCAAAAGCATTTGTATGATTCCCTTATCCCCTCACTGCTCCTTCAGTAACTCCTAGGCAACACCGTTATCTTCACATCCAATACTCGGCAACACCTGCAAAACACGGGAGCCTCTAAAATGCACTGCAGAAGCCTCGCAGGAGGCAGCAATTGTTGCTGCAGCCTTGGAAGGGAAATGTATGGAGCAGTTCAGTCAGACATGTCCAAAGCTCATGTACTGTCCCCTCGAAGTACAACGACAGCACAAAGCTGTTAAAACATTCACTTAGCATTAGCTATTAAAAATAGCTTGTAATGTTTTCTAAATCACAGTTGGAGAGATAAGAGGGGAAAAAATGTATTTAGTATCTGTAAGGAAAAAGCTAATGCACAGAGCCTTGTATTTTCAGAGCCAGGCGAGGAGGATTGTGACTATTCTCGTAATACCTTTTATGAACAAATCTCTACATAATCATGAGTATTGCATAGAAAAGTAGGTTTGATCCCACTTCACCCATCTCACCCACAAGGACAGTCTGTTCAGTGTTGTGTTTTGGAAGTTTTCATCAGCAGTGACTCGGTTCTCCCTGTCTGGGAAGAAGAATAGTATATTCTTCTTCTTCTACATTATTCTTATTCTTATTCCATATATACCAGTATATGCTGGTATAGCTAATTTAAGGAGCACAACTTTTTTCCTATGCGATTTGTTATCAAGTTTTTTTGAGAATGTGGGGAAGATAAATGCTATTTCTAAGAACTAGTCCAAGACTCAAATTTAAACACAGTGTACAGTATTGATTTAATTGAACAAGTTTAGCGTGATGCTTACAGCCTTTTCTCGGCACTTCACTGGGCGCAGAGGGAGAGGAAAGAAGCAGTTTTCCAAGTTAGGACAAAACAGGAAAGATTTTCTATTGCATATTCAGCCTGAAATATCCTTTTCTTATGTTTTGGATGGCATCACTACTCAAAGCCTACATACTAGAGGAAGGTATTTGTAAAAGACATGAGTTAATGGGATTTTTTTCCCCCTTAGAGCATTCCAGAGGAAGGACCCAGGTTTTAAAGACTACGAGCTTCTGAACAATGACCTGTCTCATGGTAGTTAATACTGCCTGGCAGATCCATGAGCAAGTTTGCTAAAAAAATTATGATGTACAATTTATTTTCCAAGATTAATGATTTGTTTAAAATAATGCCTACTGCTTATCTTTAAAAAACCTCGCTACTAAATCTTATTTGAGTAAATAAATGCTGTACATTGATTTTATTTTTCCTCTTAAATGAATCCTTTGACATAGCATTTATCTTTAGGGCACTCTCAAAAATCAAAAGGTATTTAAGTTAAATTAATTTACCATACCTAAATATTGGCTTTTGAGAGTGGGTAGAGGAAGGAAATCTTGATTGTGTGTTGCTAAATTTGGCTTTTTAAATATGTATGCATTGTAACCTGAATCACCTTACATGGTCATGACTATGGAATTACCATTCTGTTTTCTGATGATCATTTTTTGTTATCTGTTCCTATAAAGACATAGAGATGTGGGGCCAATGCTCCTCTTACACCAGTATAAATCAGGAATAGTTCTAGTGAAGGCAGTACAAAATTTGATGGGCAAGGCCAAAATAAGTATGAAGAGGGTAAAAACAGGGACTTACCTGGTTTTTCCTACAGTTTATCAGCACCCACAATTTCACATCTGTGGTTGAGCAGTTGACATAATAGATCTCAAAACACTTTTTTTTAGTGCCACCTCCACCTACCGCTGTCTCCCAGCTGCCGTGACTGCAGTTTGGCAGGGGGGGATCATGGTAGCCGATACCCAGCACCGCTGCACAGGCTGCTGCCGGCACGGAGCGGAGGTTGTGCTGGGCATGTCAAACAGCCGCGGAGCTGTGGGTGTTCTCCTGTGAGTTCTGAGAAATTTAAAACAAAGACTATTTTACTTTTCCCTTCCCAACACAGAGAAATGAGCTGTTGGTGAAAAACAAGGGGCAGGAATAATCAACTTAGAAAGGAGACGAAGATGAATAGGTTTGGTTGTAAAGGTTATAAACATCAAGGAGGGAAAACCAAGAAATTTAAGCTGGGTCAAGAGGTTAAAACCAGGGCGTAATGGGACAGAGATAAGTTAGGAGTTCTTTGAACTGAGAATCAGGGTGATTTTCTCACCAGTGACTTGTGTATGAATGGGAAATGGGTTCCCAGGGGAAGGGGCAGAGACCCATCTCCCCTGACTCAGAGAACGTGTGTGTAAAACAGAGATCTGCACTACCCAGTCTGCACTACCAAACATGCCCGAGCTGCTTTCTCAAGATCGGTGCTTCTGCGCAGCCTCGTGTGCAGCACAGGAATCCCATCAGGCCAGTGGCCTGTATTTTCCGGTTCTTGTCCTATGGAACAGAACTTCCCATCATGGAAGATGATGGAAGTACGTTACCTACTCAAAGGCATTTCTTCATGCCTACAAGCAAAATTTTGCAGCATGAGGATTTGTATTTTGTTCTTTTACACCTATGATCCACCTTATTTGTTTAGCCAGCAACAAATGCATTCACAGCAGATGAGGCTTGAAGAATCTGACCAGGTTTCACCATTACTGCTTTCTTTTCTCCAGCCCTCCCATGAATTCCCTGCTGAGTTCAGGCTCTGTAAGTATCTTATGATCAACCCATCTCTCCTTTTCTCTCTGTAGGATCTGATACGAAGAGATATTCTGTATTACAAAGGTCGCATAGACATGGATAAATATGAAGTGGTGGATATAGAAGACGGGAGAGATGATGACTTCAATGTCAGCATGAAGAATGCCTTCAAACTTCATAACAAGGAGACTGAGGAAATGCACTTATTCTTTGCCAAGAAACTGGAGGAGAAGTTACGATGGCTTAGAGCTTTCAGAGAAGAAAGGAAGATGGTAAAAGAAGATGAAAAGATAGGTGAGGAATATGAAATGAATCTGACAGGCGGTTGTTGGTAATGCTTAATTTAGCCCCAACTGTTGGAGAAGCCCACATTTTTTTTGTAGGAGAATTGCAGTTCAACCTTGTTCAGATGTCCTTGGTTGCTCTCGTAGTCACAAATAGGTCTCTTTCCAATTCGGTTACTGTTATTTTTGGCCGTCAATAAACAAATTCTGCCCATAGCTTCCAGCCTGGACCTCTGTGGGTACTGTGGGAGTAGGAGGTCTTTGGCCATCTGACTTCAGAGTGTCCTGGCTGCATTGTTTCTGCTCTGGTTAAGCATGTCTCGTGCAGGGTAGGAGGGTGGCGAAGTCAGTGCCCTTCCCTCAGCATCAGCCCATAAATTGACTGTAACCAATGTCAGTTCAGGCTCAGTTTGTGTTGCTCAGCTGTAAAGCACTGGGCATATTTATGATACTGCATATATAATAATGGGTCTAATCTTACTTTTCATACAGCCCCTGCACAAGTGAGATTATAGAGGCCTGCCCTTTCAAGGAAGATTTGCTTTTCAGTAGAATACCTGCCCATACACACAGCTCACTGGGTGATGCTTTGCTACCTAGGGCGTTCTGTCTTTGCCAAACAGTGCAGAACATTCCCCCTCCCCAAAAGAAAAAGAGGTTTTTTAAGCAATCTTCTGAATTGTGTTTGCCGTGTTCCCTTTTTCAGGCTTTGAAATTTCTGAAAATCAAAAGCGGCAAGCGGCAATGACAGTAAAGAAAGTCAGTAAGCAAAAAGGTAACCGGCAACATGCACTGTGCCTGGTGATGTGAGGGTGGAGCGGGCTGGGCTGAATCCTGCTGGGTTAGGATCCAGCGTCCCCCTTGAATTTCCCCCTCCCCTTTCTCTTTTTTTATAAAATACCGTTTGTGCTTTGTATCCTTTCTTAATGTATCTGTGGGCCAAATTAATCTCTGGTCTAACGTGGTTGAAGCCAGCGGAATTTCACCAGAGATGAATTTGATCTTGTGTCTCCAGTCTGATGTCCAGAAGCTGTCCCTGGGGGCAGAAATCTATCTCAGTTGTTTATCTCAGGCTGAAATGGCAGTGAGTGTGGAGATGTGTAGGGGTTCTGCTAATTCCCAAAGTCTCCCATTAGCAAAGAAAGAAAGATGGCTAAAATACTGGAGATGGTGAGGGATCTACGCCTTTCCTCCTTTTGGAAAGGGGACACTGATGCTTCCTGGGGCTACCTGTAACTTTTTAAGGACAGCACAGTAGCGTCAGCTCTAGGAAATAAAGTATCTTAGTAAAGACATTATATCTCTCTCATGTCAGATTCATTTCCCCACCCAGGTAGGCTACAGCCGACTGATAAATGCCATGCTAGATATGAAACCGAGTCTCAACTGGCAAAACAGCCAGCATTAGCTATCTCTCACAGTAACTCTTGCAGCTACAGGTTTTGAAATAGTAAATAGGGAGGGGAAGTCAGAAAGGTCATTTTACAAGTTTTCCAAAGCTTCACAAAGTTGTAGACTTAACGATTCATTACCAAAGTACCGTGGCACAGCTAGGCCTATAAATGGGTTTTGAGAGAACTGATCACTTCTTGGCTATAGCCAGTTCCAGGCAGATTTGTCCCTGCTCTGTACAGGTGTTGGGTTGTTTTTTGCAAAAGTTTAAGGAGCTCTTCGCTTTCTGCCTCACCTGTTTGTTGTCTACTGGCTTTGCTGGTCCAGTAGTGGTTCGCTAGGCTAACTGTAAACTCCTTGGTTTGCTGTGTCTCTCCATTGTCATTAGTCTTCTCCTCTCTACTAACTTCCTGTGTTGTCTTCTGAGATGTTCTCTAGAAGTTCTCCTGGCCAGATTTTTTAAGCTCAAAGTATGCCCACACCCAAAAACGGGCCCAGGGGACACATATCTTACCAAGGTACACGTAGGTCAGGCAGGAGCGGGCACTGTCACGGGCTCGGTTTTACAGATTCCCCCTCACCGCTAGCATGCTTGTCCCTCGGCACGGAAGCAACCACGGAGATTACGGCAACTGGAAAATTAGAGAAACTGACTTGCATGATGGCCACCACAAAACCAGTTTTAATTATTCTTTGCTGTTCAATTAATTATATTATTAATTAATTAAAGAATTAATTAATAATTGTACTGTGCAGTCATTAAGTGACACAGTTCAAAGGTGCCTGAGCATGCCTACCAGTAATGCCACTTGAATTGCTGGACTTGCATCCTGACAAATATAATATGCCTGACCATACTTATTGCTTATACAGCAATTGCTCTCTTGTTTTCTCTCTTTCTCTTTCTCTCTCTTTCTCTCTGAGATGAAAAAGGAGGGGCTAGTATCTTAGACGTCTCTGGCTATAACATTAATTAGCTCCTAAAACACCAGTCAGCAGTTCTTTTATGAAGAACGAGCATATGTTGTAACACTGGCAGGTTTTTTAATGAGATGAAGTCCTCGAGTCAGACAGAAATCCAGTCAGACCCCAAGCACCAAGTTAAGCGAAGCCTGGTTGTTTTACTTAAGACATGAAATCTGAAAAGCAACAAATAGCGTCATTAAACAAGTAGCTCTGTTTCTTTTGTCCTACATCATGGTAATCACAGCCCAGTCTCAGATTAATTAAGTACCGGCATTGAATGTTTTGCTGAAAACGCTTAGTTTTCTTACTCTGTGGTTTGTCTTGTGCCCACGACCCGAAGAGAGGCACGAGGCTGCGGAGCAGGGAGCTGGTGGCATTGCTCAGAAGAGGGAGGTAGGAGGAAATTCCTGAGAGTTGGCTTTTACTGACTGGCTTTTTTGAATCTTGCCATATGCATTTTACATATACTGCCAACAATTTTTTTGCCAAAGGCCTTGGCAGGCACTTGGGGCTGCGTTGCTGAGGCTGAGGTGCAGCTCTTGGGGCTGGGAACAGGCAGGCGGGTGTGCCTGTGCCAGGAGGTTGCTGCCTGCAGGCACCGCGCGCTGCCTTTGCCCTGCCCGCGCAGCCTCCCACAGCACGCCAGTAGCATTGGAAGGGGCTTTGAGTTGGTTTTGGAGCATCAGTTACACCTGGAAAGCAGTGAAGCCCTTTAGGAGTGGGAATACTTCCACTGCATTCAACTGAACTATTTATTCATTTAAATTTACAGACTTTTGCAGGACAGGTCGCAGTGGCAGGCGGGTCAAGCAGGGCTTGACGGCTCAACAGCTCGACCTGACATGTCGAGAGCCCTGCTCCCGTGTCAGTGGGTGCCTATTACAGACTTGTTTCCAGATTATCTCAGTTGTTCCCTCCACCTCTTAAACGGGAAACCGTGGTCATTTCCCCGTCACAGAATACTTAAGGAAGAGAAAAAAAGCCATGAAGGAGGTGAAATGGAAAATGCAATCAACTTTGTTAGAGGTGAAGCAGAAAAACGTATTTCAAATAGTCTAAACTGCCGCTTATTTCATGCGCTGTTGTACCACGCCTCCCAGAAGTATTACTCTGGAGCTGGCTGGCGTGCGTTTGACAAGGAAGCATTTAAACTACCGCTCGCTGCAGCAGGCAAGGGAGAGATGCTGCGAACTCAGCTGATAGCAGGAGAAGAGACCTTAAAACTCTGCTTTTTAAACTAACTTTATCCAGGTGATTAAGAGAGAACACAACTCTCAGTGTTTTGTGAAGTTTTTGATCCCAAAACGAGGGTCCTCTGTGGGGCACAAGTCAGCCTTCTCTGGAAGCAACCCCGTCCTAACGCTCACGTCTGCACAGACGTGTGTGCACGCATGCAGTGCCTGGCTTCCTTCCAAATCGATCTAATGATGCGCAAGGTCAGATTTCAGCAACATAGTAGGATTTGCACTACTTATTGGATTGGGCAAGATGTAATGATGTTAGACCAGGTGCCTTAAGACAGCATTAAACCAATTTTTGGCCTTCTTTAAGTCCATTAGACATAAGCGAAATGGGTAGTGTTGGCTCTGCACCTTACCAACAGATAGAGAAAAGGGCTGTTTGTTGGGTTTTTTTTTCTTTTTGCATTGATCGTTCAAGATTTTGCCTCTTGGTTACTGCCCTTTAGCCTCTTTCAATGTCAGTGTGGTAACTGGGAATAGAATTCAGTGTGGTGTCTTCTAGAAATAGTAAAGTAACAGAGAAATTTATTTGTCTTGACTTACAAAAACAACAAAAAACCCCACAACCCTTTTTAAGCTACAGTTCATCAAGTGTGCAGTTTTTCTGCAGATAAGTCCAGGTACTGCAGAGGACCTTTCCTGCCTGCACTGACACTGCAACGCTAAGATAGCATCGAGTTGCACTTCCAAGATTGTGCTCGTTATTGACCAAACCGGTGGATACAAGTCTAAAGTTCCATTCAGAATGGATCCTTTGTGGATCTCCAGCCCATCCTTAACACAGGCACAGGCTTATCCAGGGTACTTTTTTCATTTCCAAGTGTCTGAAAACAGAAGGCTCCTTTAGTGCCTCCGTCCATCGAGGGCGTCTGTTCTGCTGGCCACTTTTAATCCCCCCCGCAATGATTAGCGTTTGCAGCTTTCAGAAACATTCAGTTACTTTTCTGATCGCCCGCTTTGTCCACGTCTGTCCCCACACAGGACAGCACATACATGTAAGGGATTTTTGCTCCTGTTCCTAGAAGCTGTTAGCAAGGGTGTCAGGGGGATTAGCGGTTCCAGTGCCTGGGAAGGAGTTCCCATTCTTAAAGCACCATTTCCCGCTAATGTTTCCATTTTGGAAAAAGTAATGTCTGTTCAAATTTAAAGTGACCTTAGTACTAGGTGGGAGGTTTTCCCACCCCAGGAGAGCTCTTCAGACCCATGCTATGAGCCAGCTCCTTCATGCCCTTCTCTCTGTCCTGTGTATTTTCCTCTGCACTGTGCCACAGCTTCACCAAAGCAGATGCCCTCAGCCCAGACAAGTCTTTAGCATGGTGGTCTGGGACTTGGGGAAAGAGGGAGACATATATTCAATCACTATCACCCCTGGCCCTGAGCTTAGAAGGATGCTGTTGTTAAATCTGCCCGTAAATACTCAACTATGCAAACCCAGCAGGGGTTAAATCGTCAGCCAGCATGAACTGCTTTGGCCTGCAGTATAACACCCTCTGAGTCACTGAATTTTCCTGCTAATTCCTTCCTTTCTGATCACTTGAGCTCACGGCGAACTATGACATAAAAACCCCAACCCAAACACCCAACAGCTTTTCTCTGACTTCTCACACTTCCACACTTCAAGCTCTCCCCCAGCAACTCTGCACAGCAGAATGAGATGACTGCACGTTAGCATACTTGTGCTGGCTTCATCCAGCTGGCGAGGACAGGTCTTACCAGGTGACAGAGCCTGTAGGTCCTGAGTGGTTAAGCCTATTTTATTGCATCTTCATTGCTAACAAGATTGATGTGGCCCCGACATGTTTCCCCATCCTATTCACACATGCAGGGATAGCCTCGGGGGGGGATTCAGAGTAACTGAGCAACACACAGACTAACCCCTTTAAAACAAAGAGGGGCATTTGCATTTTCAGATAATCAGGGTCACTTCCCTTTTTTCACAGAGCTTCCCACAGTGCAGGTGAAAGAATGGAGCTAATCATGTTCTCGGTGGTATTTCCACACAGATTCAGAGAAATTACAGAGTTTATCCCTTGTAAAATACAGACCCTGCCCAAACCCTCCAAACGCAGGCGTTATGCAGCGCCCATCTGCGGCTCGCCCAAGCACTTCGTGCTTTGGGTCCACAGGCGCTAGTGTCATTGGTGATCGTATAGACAGACGGCTTCTCACTCAAGGCTTTAGTAACCCAGCTGGAGTCAGTAGTTTCATCTGAGGTCTGGTCAGATATACAAGCTACGGAAAATCGTGAATAAACGCTTGCCTGGGAGACCTCTGAGGATGGTACCGGTGACTCAGCAATGGGCACGTGCTTCTGAGCAAGTTCTCCAGGGGAGTTTTTTTGTTGAGATGTGAAACGGGCCTCTTGGGTTTTCCATTGGCCCTCGTTTGAAGAGCCAAGATGTTGACATCAATGTCATGTTGAGATTCCAACCGAAATAAGTCTGTCAGCCCAGCCCAGATTCTCCTGCACTTTCAGTTTGGTGCAGTATTTTAGATGAGGGGCAGCATTGCTACCCAGAAGAGGCTGCATTTCAGGGCAGTGATGGGTGAACTGATCTCTTCCAGTTAATGAAACAGATGGAGTGATCTTTGCTATCAGAGTACAGAATGCTGGAGGAGAGGGAGGCTATATAAGTACAAGATGGGATAAATTACTTTTCACCTGGCTGTGATTGATAAAGCCCTAGTATCATTTATTCCATCTTGCCTCGCTTAGCTGTTGCTTATCGCATGAGGAATCATTATCTTAATTTCTGGTCTAATGACATCAGGTTGCAGTAACAGACTTGATAAATAGACTCAGGAAGGTCAAGTTACCTCGGTATTTGTAGATACCGTGGTTGGCTGTGGAACAGCCAGGACACAAGATTACTGTTTTCCTCTGCTGCATTTCTGAAGCTGCAGTTAGCCCTTTTCCCTCCCTCTTCCTCCAAAATGGAGAAGTTGGGCTAGTGGTTAGAAAAGGGAGCAAAGGCATGTTCTCCTCACCAGTACCATCCCTGGTAATATCTACCTCTGCCAGGCTGCTGAGTGAAATCCCCCGGCTGTGTAAAGAGCTAGTGCACCACTTAAACTCCTCCTGAGCTGGGCGAGTATGACAAAATTTGAGTCGGGTAGTTTAGCATGGAAGTGTAAACCGATGAAGTCCCCGGCTGCTCAGGACTGCCTTCGGAGGCAGACATTTCCTGTTCACAGCTGCCATCCACACCTCTTGCTGTAAAAATGAGGTCTGCAGACAGGGAACAGTACTAATATCAGGCACAGCGTAGTTTGCCAACTCTAAACACAACAGCAACCGAGTAAATAGTGGTGAAGTGCTTTGAGATCCTCTGTTGAAATGTGCTGAAGAAAGGCAAAGGACTGTACCCATTCAGCCATGACTGCTTCTTATTTCTTTAACTTAAACTTGCCGTTATTGCAGGAGTAATTAACTGTACAACAACTAGTGTTCTTGAGGTGTGTTCCTGGCTACCCCACGTTGCGTATGGGTTACAATATTGCGGAGGAAACAGAATTTATGGGTTTTCTGGAGCATGGCTCCTGAAAGATGCAACTTGGCTCAGCTGCTACCGAGATGAGAGGTTCCTTAGCGCACCACTGCTTCCTTTCCTACCAGCAGCCTCCACTCAGCCAGTAGAGAAAGCAGGTGTTGATATTTTATTGTCTCCCACTCAACCCTGGCTAACGAACAGCATGATATCTAGACAGCCAGGTAGAAGAAAAGCCTATGAACTAGCTCCTGATCGAAATATAAGCTAAAATCTTAAAGGTTGAGGATGGAATAAACAGCTTGTAAGGCAAGTTTCCATGGTTATATATAGGCAAATCTGAATATTCTGTGTATGTTTTGTATTAACTCTGGAAAGGTGCAGTCTTAATGTAGCTGTCCTGCTATATTATAACTGGGTCTGTCTGCACATGTCCATGTGGATTGCCTGTGCTCCTAAATCCTCAAGTGCTACTGAAGTCGTGTTGTGACCTCAAATAGAAAAGACACTCTGAAAAAAAGAACTAGAAGGGAAAAAACAGACAGTTTTAAATCTTTTTAATTGTTTTCTTCTGAGCTGAGAAATACGAAAGATTCCTAGTGACGTTGCCTAGTGCTAAAAAAAGACGTGATTTCAACTGACAGCGCAGCATCTCTCTTCACCAGTTTTGTCTAGCCAAATTAAAAATGCTGGAGTTTTCTTTTTCTCATTCTGAGCAGATTTCCACAACCCCCACCCTGCCGAACAATCTTACTGTGCAGCTGCAGCCTTTATGTTCTGTTACAGTGCAGAATTATGCATGAACCAGCAGAAGGAGCTCCAAGTCTGGTCACTGGCGTAGAGCTGCTTTCTTACACCTTGGAAAGGCAGCGCAGCAGCTGAGTCTAGAAATCATTACTTACCTATCGATTCTTTCCCTTTGCGCTTTGAATTCTCTTCGCCAAGCAGCCCAAAATTGTATTGGAAAAGAGCTTTGCTCATTTCTTTCTGTTGAATTGCAGTGGAGTTATGGCTTTGCATATAAAAAGAAATCCCTCAAGAGACAATTTTGCATAACAGCCCCGAGATCTGATGAGGGAGCAAACCACTTCAGAGCAGAGTAGAAAAATACCGACCTGTCATACTTTTTCCCAGAATTGCTCTTTCTCAGGATTTGAGGATGTGCAGATTAGGTGAATCTCCATCCTCCGCCCTCCCCAATTCCTGTGTTCCACCTTGTCAAGCACACGGGGGTACGTCCATTCCTGGGGCACCTCAAGCTATTGTGAAGTGCTGTGTCACAGTTTCACAAGACAATGTATTCTTACGGATTTATCAGCCTGACTTGCCAGAGCACAACTGTTTTTATTTGCATGCCCGCAAACACGCAGTAATTATGCATGCCATTGAGATCCGCAGTCTTGACTGTTCAGGCCATGGAGGCCATTTGATAAATATGATAAAAAGGCAAACCTTCGGCTGCTTATTCAAGTAGAACCAGCCAGGAGCTTTTGAGGTTCATCCAGATTAGATGTTAACGCAAATAGCCTAGATCCTCAAGCAGGGTCACGCAAACAATTTTGAGAATACGGGTCTGAGCTTCTTCACTGAGAAAAGCGGCAGTGTGTGCATGGGTATGCTTCAAGCAAGTATAGACATTTTTCAGGAGTTTGGACCAAAAAGGCTACTTTGGGAAAGAGCTGAATGGGGTTTACTAGCGATCTGGCCAGGGGAGTCTGCCTTTTCCTCTTTTGGAGAAAACAGACTATGGATTATGTTCTTTGCAGTGTAATTCCATGAACGTCAGTGGACTTCAGCCAGACTGTCCTTTCTCTACTTCTCCAGCCTTCCAAGTGCATAACGTTTTGCTGATCCAGGAGATTTCTTAGCATTTCTGTATCATGATTAAAATACATTAGTTCAGCCTCCACAAATTGGTTTAGAGACAATAAAGAGCTCAGCCCAGCTCAGCATGGCAGACTGGATGCATCACAAGGCTGACTGCTGCTCTGCAGCCACAGGATGCAAAAGGCATTGGGCCACGTCGTTAAAGCGATGTGGCTTCAAGGTCTTCCAAAGCTAGAAACAATTGCTGTACGTCCCTTAGTAGCAGCTTTAGATTCACAACTCTTCCGTGTTGTAGAACATTAGTTGGTGATCTTGGTGGCCCAAGGCCTACTTGCCTTTGAAGTAATTGGTTGAAGTAATTCCTGGTCTTTTGGGTCAATCAAAGATCCAAACCACTTACCAGACAGAGGAAGATCTATTTTCCAACTCTAGCCATGTAAGGGACCTGTACCAGATCCTAACCTTACCACAGATCCTGAAATTCCTCACCAGGCTCTCCTGGGAAAAGTGGCCAAGGCACTTAAGGCTGGTGGCCTCCAGGAGAATGTCTACACCCTTGTATGGGTTCAGGGCTAGAGTTTGCCCTCCAGAGCAGACTCTGCAGTTGGTTACACTGCCCACAAGTTGGCCTGCCTTCCAACAGGGCAACCCAGCGCAGGACAGCGGTAGGAGAAGGGGTGGGAGAGGTAGGGCAGAGATGAGCTCAAGCCCATGCTCTGCCCTTAAGGGACATCACTGGCTGAAGTCACGTAGTGTGGTAAATGCAAAGTGGCGGTTGGGGCCTGCCCACAAGGATGGTACAGAAGTGGTCTCGGGTATCTTAGAACTGACCTTGTTCAAGATTTGACCCCAGGACAGCCAGGGCTATGGGGCTGCGCTCCGCTCTGCAGGCTTCCCATGGGAGAGAGGAGCTTGGGAAAGACAGAGTAGAACACTTGTTGATGAGTAACTCTATTCCAGCATGGAGATACAAATGCGGAACATCTCCGGTTTGTTCTTTTCAAATAAGTTTGAAATATTAACTGTGATGAATTTGTTAAAGGTTAATGAACCACGGAGCATTTTTTTTGTCCACCATAAGCAGAGGTCTTGGTTACTCCCTACAGTGGACAGAGCTGCACGATTTGATGGTATTTGCTGTAAAGAAGGAGAAATCAGTTAGACATAGTCAAGATGGTATCTGCATTTGGTCTGAACCTTCTTTTAACAACCCTTGATTGGTAAATTCTATAGCAAGGGGAAGTGAATTAATTCTCTTTCCTAAAGCCACACTAAAGCCTTAGCTTTGTATCTAAAAGAAGTCCTGAATTATAACGCGGCAACGTATAAAAGTTGTCTGAGGAGCTCCGCGAGTGCATTTTGTGAGGCTTTTTCCTTTGTCTGTAAGTACCCGACTGTGTGCAGCCTTCCTGTGCCCAGGCCGGCCAGCGCTGGTCCCCCAAAGCATGTGTTTGTGTGTGGGTAGGGACCGCTAACTGAATGCAAAGAGTCGCATTTCTTTTACACACGTTGCTGTGGTACCTGGGTGCTAATCACCGTATTTTGCCTTCTCTAGCACCTTCCCAGCCGAGGATCTCAAAGTGTTTTACAAACATTAATTAATTTAGCTTCACAACCCTCGTGTGAGGTAGGTGGGTGATGCCATCCCGCTTTCCAGATGAGGACACTGATCTACTTGGGTAGAGTCACCTCGCTCCTGCAGTTAAAACCAGGAGAGGCAATGGCCTCGAGATGGCCCTTGCGAAGCCTGCCACCCGTCCTGCGGCCGGGGCTGCCCTCCCCGCAGAAGGAAGAGCAGTTCTGCATGCAGCAGAGGGGATCCAGAGATGGCCAGAGCTTACAGCAACCTGCTTCAGAGCCCTGCTCCTCTCTCCTTCCTGCCTTTCTCTGGACTTGTGGTTTCCAGCCGATCACGCTACCCTGAGGCTGAAGGAGGGATTATCCCTCATCAGTGGTGTTGCGGGGAAGGAAGTACAGGAGTAGCTATATATATATATATATATGTCACTGTTCCCTGCAGTCTACACTTCGGTGGTGACATGCCTCCCTTCTGCTCCACTTCCATTCACCCAGAGCCACCCTTTCTGCACCATCCTTTACAAGGGGTTGCGTAGGTCCCAGCTTGCTGAAGCTCCCCCTTTCTGTGGGAAAGCTGTATGGGCAGCATCCCCTCACCCCGTTCCTGCACGGGAGCTGTGACTCACGCCTGTGGGAATTACACATCTAGAACCTGAAAGCGTAGCCTTGCCAGCCCATCCATTGCTACCAGTTTGGATTGTGCAGAATCAGCCTTTTCTGCGTTGCGTGCAGCCGGTTTTGGCTGCAACCAGAGTGGTAAATTTAAAACGAGCCCTATGGAAAAGTCCTATAAACTTTCCTAAAGAAAATCAAAATCACGAGTTGCCCTTTGTACGGGCAGCACAGCGCTGCGGCGGCGCGGGTCCCTGCAGCGTAGCGCTTCCTCCAAAGCAGCTCCGCTCCGTTCTGGCGCAGGAACCGGTGCCGAGTGGTCCTCGGGGTCGCGCTGCTCGGGGCTGGTCACCAGGGCTTGTTGGGGCAAAACCGCTTTCCAAGCGTAGCCGGGAGGGAGGGTGAAAAACGAGCTTGGAGACAGCAAGTGTTAAATTTGCGAGTGGGTTGAATGATGCGCTTGTCTGCCTTCGTCTGACCAGACTGATACCACATATGGCTGGGTCGTGTTTGTGCCTCGTTAGGTCACACAGGACTTTTCCATGAGGGCAGGCAAAACTCTGCCAATACAAAAGTAATGGATCTTTCCAAATCTTCAACTCGTGGTCCAGCGTAGGTAGCCTCTGAGCTGAGAGTTTAGGCAGCTGCTGCATTCCTCTGTAGATTTGCCGTCTCTAGCACGTCTCCCTGTTGTTTGGGACCCTGGTTATTAAGCAATAAGAAGCGATAGCATGACGAAGAAAGACTATTGACCCAATTGCACTTTGACTGATCTGTTTCTTTTTCCCCCCAATCATCGATGCAGGTGTGAGCTACTCCAAGTCGGTTCCTCCAGCCTACCCACCACCCCAGGATCCATTAAATCAGGGACAATACATGGTGACAGATGGCATATCCCAGTCCCAGGTCTTCGAGTTCACCGAACCCAGACGCAGCCAGGCACCTTTCTGGCAAAACTTCAGCAGGTTAACACCATTCAAAAAATAATACCTAGAGAGATGGAGAATTTTAACTTAAAAGAACTAAAATTTAAAAATAAAAATAAATAAAATTATATTTATAGATGGACCTTTTTTCGGAGAAGCACTGTTGCAACTAAATATATATACATATATATATACACACACACACATTTTAAAAATAATAATATATATACATATGTATATATATAGAAGGACCAAAAACTTTTTTTGTTGTTTTTGGGAAGCAATCTGCTACTAGATACTAGGAAGCACCAATGATTTCTAACCATGTGACCTATTTTATTTTATTCCATTGGTCGGACATCCTTTTTTTTTTTCTTTTCTTCTTCATTTTCATTCAAGTCGTCACTGGCATCCCAGAATGCTTTCTCGCTTGTGTGAATTCGTCATCGAAGTTCCTCATGGACTACATTGGTGTATATTTTATTTGATCTTATTTATGGGGGGGTTGTTTGTTTTTTGGAGTACTGGGAGATCTCTGCTCCCTCTCCCTCCCTCTCCGTCCCCTCCGTGGCTGTCCCCGGAGTCACCATTTCAGTGAAGAGCATCGACCCCGTCCCCGTCCCGCATTCTCTGGTCTGACTCGTGCCTGTCTGGATGTGCTCCCTTGTGCACCATGCTCTGCTGCGCAGTATTTCTCTGGCTTTAACTGTTTTGCTGTGGGCAGGTGAAAACAAGCAGAAGGGGTATCAGCTATTTAGGAAGCGAGAGCTGGGATTTCCTCAGTTAATTGTTTGCATTTTTTTTTAAGCACTGTCTTTTTCTCAATTCAGTGTGATTTGTTCACACTTGGAGTAAGACTGAGAAAAGAATATCAGGGGCTTTTATTTCTTTTGCATTTAGTTTTATTTCTGTGGGGTTATCTTTGATTTCTTTTCTTTTTAAGCTGAGACACGACTCTGAAAAGCCCACTCCTATCTTTGTGTTCTGTGCAAAGATAAAAGCTTAAAAACTGATGGCTTCACGCCCTCCATTCCAGCTAGAGGAAAATTGGCTATTAGGCTCCAACAAATGGCCAGTTTTCTTTCTTCAGGAACTAAGGTCCCATCCTGTCAGCCACACTCAGGCCTGCACAGGCCTGCGTTAATGACCCACTAATTGCCGTTTACAGGAGCAATGATCCCAAAAGCGAGGACCAGGACTGCTCTCACTGCCTGCGCTACTCTGTTGCGTGTAAGATCCCCGGCCTCGCTTGGGCACCGACCTCCCAAGCAAAACATGAGCTGCCGGTAGTGACCCCTTAGCGGAAGGATCATTGCCTCAGTAATTGGAAGTATTTACCTGATGTTTAATGCACCCGAGCTGCAGAGGAGTTGAGAATTGCCTTGCAGGAAAGATACGGGTGTGACCCGAGAGGTTTAGCCTTATGACCATGATTGCGTGACCTAGTTTAAATCAGTGACCGGTTTAATGTAAGCAGCACCAGTGGCTCGGCAGAGGTGTATCAGTGTCAGTGGGCTCTGGAGTGATCAGCTGAACTCTCCAGGTCTCTTTCTCTCTCTTTTTCTCCCTCTGGAGATTCATAGCTCTGCTTTCAAAGACAATTCCTACAGTTTCAGCCTTAAGTACATTTGTTTGCAAGCGCAAAAGCGTATGCTTAAGCTTGTAAAACAAATCATTGTGCACTAGGATGATTTTTTTCCCTAGGGCAAATGGGACTGTTTAACCAGATTTAGAAGATGAACTTAAAAAACTTTGCAGAGCTATTCTGCAAGCTCCTTTGAAAACGGGGGATGAAGTGATTGATCACGGTATTTATCATTTTCTTTTGAAT
Organism: Morus bassanus; assembly: GCA_031468815.1. Taxonomy (NCBI): domain Eukaryota; kingdom Metazoa; phylum Chordata; class Aves; order Suliformes; family Sulidae; genus Morus; species Morus bassanus. The sequence goes on from CM062582.1 coordinate 2,287,094, forward strand.
CTGATACACCACATAAGCACCCCAGGCCAACTCATGTGGAGATACGGTTTTTTTCCTCCCCTAAGACATACATGCGAATGGGAAGAGCAGAGAATGTGGTTTCAGTGTTTCCATGGAGCCTGTTTTATTTCAGGGCATATTACAAGGCAGTGGCTATATTTTTTATTTAAGTACAAAAATAATCTCAGCACTTTTTAGTAATCTAGAAACTATGGATAAACAGCAAAGCCAGATGAGTGTTTAGGAGAGGAAGAGTGGCCCCTCTGACAGGCAGGAGCGGAACACCGGGAATCCCAAATAGGAGGCAACCCAATTTTATATCAGAACTTATTTTTATGCTCTTTTGTATCTTTGCATTTTTATGGTCAGATTTTAATATTGAATATGTAGCAAATATTATTTTGTTTCTTTAACAGAATGGGTATTTAAAGAAGTGAATGAGAGGGGCTCTCAGACGTTAACTGAAATGTTTTACTGTTTCTGAATGGCTGGAGAGATGCAGAGAGAGAGAGAAAGAGAGAGAGATTACAAACTGTTGTCAACATGATGAAAATTTCACTTATTCCTTTGCCTTTTTAATTGCTTAGGGAAAAAAAGTAACAAGCACATTAGTTAAGCCTGTTCATTTACTGTTTTGTGCCTCAGAGAGTGAGAATGAGACATCCATAATTTTTATGAGAAGATGCTTCCTAAATATTCAGCACTAGGAAAAAAGAAACACCACCGCCACACCATTATTTGCATCATAAATCAAGACTCGCTTGATCTGACAAGGCCACTTGTTGGACTCGCAGCTTCTTTCTTAAATGGAAAGCCAAAACGAGCTAGCGTTGCTAGCGCTTGCCGAAGCCAGGCGGCAGGCAAAGCAGATGCAGGCGTTTGTTCCAGAGGGAAGAGGGGCTTGGCTCTCAGGCATGGCATTCAAGAAAGCTCTTCCCCTCCATAAATGGCCAAGGTGCTGCAAGAGATGGAGCATTGTCACAAAGAAGAACCAGCACTGGGTCCCACTTTACTACCTACCGTGGCTTTCCCAATAGGGAGCGGGGTTGGGCTGCCTCGTGTCTCCGAACGCGCTGGAAGCAGCGCAGACGCGATCAGATTGGGGTGATTTTGACCGAGCATCCGATACAGACTTTCATTTCAATGCCAGACAGGAGGAACCCACTTACCATTCCATATGCAGAAGCAAGAGAGTTGTAACAAACTTACATGTTTACGGTATTTCTCTGGCTGACTCTATATATATATATAAAAAAATAAAACTACCCTCTTCCCTAGGCAACCGACATGCATTACCCCTTGACCTAGACACTAGAACAGAGGATCTAAATTCAAGCCTTTCGCCTCCCCACCCTCTCCAAAAAGATCAAACAAGAACCAACCTAGGTGCATCTAACAGTTGTAAATAGAAAATAATACATAGAGAAATATATTTGAAATTTGTTTCAGTTTCCGGATGGTCGCTGGCCGTCCACTGCAATGTTATTGGTAGTACACTGTGGTGCTTTGGGTTTCTGGTTTTGTTCTCTTTATGCTCTGTCATCTTTTCATTGCAGCTACATTTCAGGGAACATGTATATTTAGTAGCTATTGTAAGTTCTGCATGGCATCACCAAGCTTATTTTTCCTTAAGAAGACAAGAAGAGTCTGTAGGAGTTTAAAGGCACTATGACGACAGGGACTTGTAGCAGAGAATTTAAAAAAAAAAAAAAAAAAAAAAGGTTTTTAAAATTCTAGTTTGAAGCCAAATACTGATATTTTAGTGCTTTTGGGGTTTTAACAGTAAGAGCAAAAAAAAAAAAAAAGAAAAAAAGAAAAAAAAAGGATTTTGGTAACCCAGCTGATCCGCACTTGCCAGTTTTATTATTTTGTTTATATTGGACTGTTTGACCCTGTCAAACAAGTGTCAAAGTTGTGTGTATAAAACAAAAAAAGTGTTTAAAAAAGTGTTGTAAAGACACTGAGCCTTATGAAAATATTTATGGAATTAAATAAAAAGAAGTGAAAAGGCATCTGAAGGCATTTTAAATCATTCTCCTGAGAGCGGTCTCACTCTTTTCCCGAAGGCTGAGCACAAATTGCTGGGGTGGGGCTCCAGCTTGTCAGCAAAGCCGACACCGAGACATTCGTGTGTAACCAAAGAGTAGGTTTGTTCTGGAAATATCCCACCTCCCCCTTGCTTTGTGTCCTCCATCTGAACTGAGCGAAATGATTAATGACTAGCTGGAGGTTCATCGCTGACAAAATGCCGCCTTGCAAGTGCTGGCAGGGGTTGCTCTAAGTGGAGCTCGGATCAAGTCTTCTGCGAAACGTGGTTTTAAAATGCTTTCTGTTAGCGGACTTTGCTCAGCTCCAGCCCAAAGCTGAAGACAGCCCAGTTCTCCAGACAGACATCTAATCACACGTGCGTTGTGAGCGACAGAAGCAGCATTGCAGAGCATGTGGAAGTAGAGCAGGGGGTGGGGTTCCGAGGGGAGGGAGCCTGGCCACACGCCGCTCCACTGCAGGGGGCGAGCCCGAGGAGATGAGCAGGTTCCTGCCCGGGTTTTCCCTTGGCGTGGAGGGAGCAAGAGCCCGCAGGGAGAGGGAACCGAGTGCTTTACCCCGAAAGGCAAAGCGCTCCCTCCAGAAACGCAGCGGCATTTCACAGGTAAGGCAGCTGAGTCAGGTATGTCTAGATAGCCCAAAGATACGGTCGCAGCCAGGAGAACTGGGGTTATCGCACCATGGCATCCAGACCCAGTAGCGGTTGGGAGCGATGCCTGTTGCCATGTGGAGAAACACACGGGCACACGTACCAAGTCGCTATAAGCAGCTGCAGCCAAAGAGCTACGTTTTCTGTAACGACGCTGCCTTTCTGCTCTGTCCTGCGGGTGCCTGTCTGGGTGAGTGATGGCCAGCTTGCTGGCACACAGACATGTTCAGCCCACATGTGTTAGGAGACCAGTCAGACAAGGGAATTTTAAAAAAAAAAAAAAAAAAAAGGCAAAAGCCAAGCAGCTCTGCTCTGGGAGAAAGGGAGAGAGGCGGGAGAGAGGCAAAGCTGCGAGCACGACGGTGTCTGCGGGGCCAGAGTTTGAGCAGGTTCAGGAGCAGGCTCAGACCTCAAACATCACAGCTTCACATTTGCCTACCGCTTCAGCAATACCCCAAGCCAAGCTTTTTTTCTCTTGCTTACATTATTGCTTGCAATAATGAGGATGTTGGTGCTGTGCTGGGCTTCACCTGTCCAAATGATCCTGTTTCTCTTGTAGCACGTGACTGAAGTCACTCGGGGGGATTGGTGCAGCGCTGGTCCCAAAGTACGCTGCTGGGGAGAGAGCAGACCCAAAATGCAGTTACATATAAAGCTGCCCCTTGAAGAACGCCTCTCCTACCCACACCGCCATCTTTGCAGACCAAAAAAAGTTGTGTGCCAGAATTTTGCACTCCCCTCTGAGATCGCAAATGTGAGCTGGGGTGGGGGGGAGGCAGGGAGAGGACAAGCTGTTGCCCAAGGTCATGTGTAAGGTACCCAAAAAAGCCCTGACAAAGAGAAAATGGGGAAGGAACCCAGTCACCGAGCATGAGTGCCGGGAGCAAGAACACCACGCGAGCGAGCTCAGAAGCGATAAACAACCTCCCTGCCCCTGCAACGCGCTCCCACCCCCGGCTTGCTTTCCTGGCAGTGGCCAGAGAGAAGAGCACCCCACGGCCGGGAGCGCCGCTGCAGCCGGTGGTTGAGAGTCCACTGATGTATTTCATTTAGTGACAGTATTCGTTTGTTTTTAGCTTTCCCCAGCCGCTCAGCATTCAGCCAGCTACTATGAACTTCAGTTGCATAAAACAAAAACAAAAACCAAAGAAACCCAGTTTAAAATTCATGTCTCTTGCGGGGTGCTATGTTCGTTAGGCTGTATTTCTGGATAACAGACCACACCGACCCTCCAAAGTAGCAGCAGGGGCTCACCAGGACAGCCGTGGCCAGCTGATAGCTGAGACCTTGATTCAGAAAGTCACTGAAACACATGCCTGAGTCCACCATTTTGCACCAAAGCTTTTATTACACGTGTCTAAGTACAGAATTCAGTCCTCAGAATGAAGGACGATCAGCAGGGAAATGACCTTAAAACGAACATCTCCATTGAGCCTGCCTGGTCGGATGGTCTCTCAGGCTGCTTCACCTGCCTGCGCAGTGACCGAGCTGCGGGGCTGAGGGCATGGTGTGGTGCAAAATACGCGGCAACACTGTGTAAAGCCGGCAGCCTCCATGGGCAGAGTCAGGCCCCGGCTCCGCTTGGGAATGGTAATAGAATGAGTAAAGCTTTTAGGCCGATATGTTTGTGATGTGACAGGACTGTTGTATGAATGACTCCGTACGCCAAAGCCATCGCTGGCTTATCCGTGTGTGCATATCCATGGTATTACAGCTGAGCTTTTGCTTCTTAAGGAATCAGACTTTCAATCTGACTGATGGCGCTGGGATTACAGATCCCAATCTACCCCAAACAATAAATTTTCTTGTTATTCTGTAGCTAAGAAGCAGCACCAGGTTTTGCACTAAGTACAGTAGTCGGCCAGCATCCTCCAAAGCATGTAAGGTACCATCTGTGCTGGGTTATTAAAGAACAAACTGGAATTGCATGTTGCTGGGGATGCAGCAGGAATAACTGGTATTTTTGAGAGCAGTTCTAGGCACTGTCCACCGAGGGTTTCACAATCCTTTGCTGCTAAGGCAGGACACTAGCTGTTTAACTGCAAATGTATCTCCCCAAAACTGCAGGTACAATTTGTAAAAACTGTGTTGATGTGTCTGAATCGCTTACCTTTGCTATGGCAAAGAGATACATGGTATTTCTTAAATGCTTTTAATGTTCACATCCTTTTTTTTTCCAGCTCTCTCCAGGCAAAAATACCTCCTGGTAACGATGTGCACCTTCTCATTTCAGACCCACAGTAATTTGTTACCTCTTGCAGGTTTGACAGGGTCTCTGTGCTCAACCCTTTCCACAGGCCAGGCCATGCAGCAGCAATGGCTCAAAAATGTTTCTTTGTTCCAAGAGCCCCCCCCGAGCCCAGGGCCCATTTCCAAATCTCCCTCCAGCACCTTTCTGTCGACACACCAGCCAAAGCCAGCCTGGTAGCACGCGCGTTGGCTGAGGGACACGGAGCACGTCCCTCTTTCAGTATCGGTTACAACAGAAAAAAAAAAAAAAAAAAAAAAAAAAAAAAACCACCACCCTCCAAGAGAGAAACACTGTGGGGTGGTTTTTTTTTTTTAATTTTTCATTTAGGAGAATCTATAAAAAAGTTAAACACTTGCAGAAATGATTGCCTCGTAAAGAAAACATCAGCGCTTGAAAAAGCGGTCTGGTCTGGGGCATCTTGTCGAGCACATGTCCCCTCTGGGTGCCTCTCTGCGGCTCACAGCTGGGGAGGAGAGCTGGTGATGGCATTTGGCGCAGCTATAAGGGCCGTACACACACAGGTCTTCGTACGTACGCGCTTTCTTGCCCTGTTGCTGTAATAGCAGAGAGCCATAGCATATGCAGCTAGTGCCTGGCTGGCTTTTACACCCGTTGTACAGCTGGAGGGTAACAGACACACAGTTTTGCTAGGATCTAGGTTTTTTCAGAATAAACCGTGGTACTAAATTGGCTTATAAATAACCTCTGAGAATTCACGCTGCAAGAGACTCAGTGGTATCTTGCTGGCTGGTCCTGGAAGTCAGTGGAAGTTAATGTCATCAGAGAAGTTTTGTTCCCTTTTTTTTCATCTGGAAAAGCATTAAGAGGATATATTGGTATATTTGCTTCTCTTTTACAAAAGCTGTGAAGTTTTTATTCCTGAAGGACATAGTCAAAGGGGGTGTACAGGGGCATTCAAGCCTTTGCAGGTTCATAGGCAATCAGAAAGGAGGTGGCCCTTGCCCAGAGCATGCTTTGCCCTGGGTGGTGATGCCAAACAAGTAACAGCCATCATCCGTGCCAGCAGGGCCAGGGCTCCTCTTACCTCTACAACAGCCATCCAGAGTTTCCTTTGAATCAGTGGGATTTTTTTTTTTTTCCCCAGAATTGTGTAACTGAGATATAAAAAAACCAACCAACCAAACAAAACAAAACCCATTCCTGACTGCTTTCTGAACTGGTATGAATTGGAACAGCCCCAGTGACCTACCACAGGCTTACTACAGGTGTAACTGAAAGCAGTACTGGATCCACAGGGTTAGTGACTGGACTGATCCAGACTGGAATCGCTTGGAAATAGTTTAGCTCAGCCACTTAAGAGGAAGTACCTCTTCCTCCTAAAGCCAGTGATTTTTTTTTTAAGGCAGGTTTTATATAGGCTGGGTTGATGCTATATCACATTCAGTGCAAAACTCTGAAGAATTGTGAAGAGAGCAGCAGGTTTGAACAAGTCAGTCATTTGCAGGAGTGGACGTCGCTGCTGTCATTATCTCAGCAAGTCCTTTGTCACTGGCTATGTCTTCATCCCGGGCGAGAGCGGGCCTGTCTAGATGAATGGGCTGAGCAGAGCCTTCTTGAGCCACACTGCCCAAGTCATTTCAATATCAATTTGATGCTGGCTGACCTGGACATTTGATAGCTTTTCTACCATCAGTCACTCCGGTGCAGCCCAGGCTGCAGGGTTTTTTTGAGTCGAAGGTATTTTAGCACATCTTGAAGAGGGATTGCTTTCTGCTTATTTGTGCTATCACACTAGTTCTTTGTTTTCTGTTTGGAAGCTGGATAAATGCAAAGGAGTGCCATTTGCTGTATTTTAACTCCCCAGCAGCCAGACCAGTGCTTTTCCTGTGCCAAAAATGAGCAGCCTTACGGCACGCTCTGCTCCCCATCCAGTCCTCAGCTGACAAGACAGTGTGCAGTTTTTTACAGAGCCTCACGGACCCAAATCCAGCAAAGGACGAGACAGGCAAATTGCGCTAATAGTGCAATTGTAAAACAAATTCTATCACTTGCTCCCTTATCCAACCTAAACCACATCATTTGTATTTCGCAATTTATTTTTTTGGTTTGGCTAGAGCCAAGCTCTGTTGTGTTGGTGTCCGTGGCCAGCTGTGGAGGGCCCTCGCACTCCCAAGGGACACCCAAGTGACACAAAAGCCTGTGGCAGCCACCAAGAGCCCTACTCCAACAGGCAAAAGCACTGGTGCCCGTAACGTGGGTGGGTGCTGTGTACGCACAAGGTGGGTCAGGAGCAGGGAGGGTTATTCTCTGGTCCTGTCAAGGGGAGCTGTAACCATGTTGCCACCTTTCTTAACAGAGCCCTTATCCTACAGGCTGGTTTTTGAGGGAATATGTGACCAGCGCACCGATTTCCTCAAAGTTTCACTCCCCCACAGATACAGGGCAGCAAGAGAGGAGTCCCTGGCCAGCCCTGCTGCTGCGGTGGTTTCACGCTATACAAAGGAAATCCAGAGTCTTTGGACCAGGAAAAGAAAATAGGATCAAGTACAATAAATATGCGTAGCTGTGGTGAGAGCCGAGACGGGTGACGTGGTCTCTGGTTCTGCTCCCAGGATGGTTTGTGCCCGTTCTCTAAGGACTGCGAGTGTGCAGGCTCCCCACAAAGCCACTGCGTTTGGTCCTGTGGAATCACCGCCTGAAGGTAGCTGCTGCTTGCCAGTGACAGTAAAGGTGACTGCAAAGGCGATGCTAAAGGGGCTTTGACATGCAAGGTACGTATCCTGCCTGCGGCACCTGCCCCAGCCTGGATTCTGGCAGCGGTACACGCAGCGGGCAGGATCGCCGGGGGCAAGAGGAGAGGGATGGAGAAAACCAACAAATTTTTGTATGCCACAGCAAAGGGGCTGCCTAACGGTGTGTGGCCTGCCCGCTGCAGGCAGCGCCGGCTGTGCCTGCTGCCAGCCGGCTGGGGAGGCGAGCGCGCAGCCAAATTGCTCAAGGATGTGTCATGCTGTTGTTATTGGTGTTGCTAGCGCAGTTACACTGGCCTTATTTTTACTGTCTGGATGTACCATTAAACAAGTTTGATTTTGTTGCCTGATTACATATGAGTGGTTTCAGCCTTGCACATAATTTAGCACTACCCAGGGGCTCCATTAATGACATCTCTGGACAGGGAGAAGCAAGTTGTTTGTCGTGTGCGGATACAACGTAGTTTTATGCTGGAGTGGGTGGTAACAACACTTACCTGGCAAAGGGAAACAGGCAGTTGGGTTTTCCCATCCACTTCTTGCACCTTGGGCATGCTGACCCTGCTGCTTTACCACCACATGGGAAGCCAGGCTGAGGAATTTGAGGTAGCAAGGACTGTGTTCATGGTGTCTCCGGGGGGGGGGGGAGTTGAAAAGAAATCAGAGCACATTCCCAAGAGGCAGCACCCACCAAAGCCCGCGTTCCCTGTTAAAGTGTTCCTTCACACTGCCCAGACAGACCCATTTTGAGTTAGAGACTAGAAGCAGGGTCAGGAGGTAATGGGGATGTTTTACTGTTAGGGAATAACAGGTCCCCAAAAAGCCAGAGATAAGACCCCGGGGGAGGGCGATGCAGAGGGCGATGCAGAGGCTGCTCAGCGCTGGTTTTTGCCCTGACTCAGTGATTCTTTTGGCTTGTCATGAAAAGACATGTTAGTAATAACCAGTCATGTATACAGTTAAAGGCCATACTTATCCTGCACCAAACACAAACAAAAAACTTTTACTGGAAGAGAAAGGCTGATATAAACTGCTGTAGAAATGCCAGTTTGAATTCCACCCCCCTGGTTATAGTTACTGTGCTATTCCCAGGCTGGAGGATGAGAAATTCAGAGAGGGCAGCAGAAAAAGGGCATTGCCTTCAGTGATAAGCATTATTTATACCTGCACCAAACTAGCATGAACTGTTGGTAACAGCAGGATCTCTTCACTTGGATCTGCTAACACATACGGCCGCTGCCAGGTGTGCAAAGAGTTTGAAGACCAACAGAAATATTGTGATGGGCTATCTTTGTGCCAATGGAAACAGATGGTTTAAATAAATAACCATGGCTCTGCAGTGTTTCTGTCCAAACATTGCGGCGGAGACCCTTCAAGTGAAACTAAGCATAAAAAAACAAAAACAAACCAGCTAGCAAAGCCAATCGCAGTTACTGCCCCTGTCTGGTCTAGCAGAGCGCTCAGAGCAAACAGCAGGCAGATTGCAGGCTAAGTGGACTGTAAAAAGACTTAGCAAATGAAGGCAGTATGAATGACATAGTAACATTTGTCTAAGTAAAAAATATTGATTTTTTTTTTTTTAAGATTTTTTTTTTTTTAAATTGTTCCTCTTGACTTATGGTTTGTATCAGCTTAAAGCTGCTCTTGAAGAAGTGTTTTTATTATTTGGCTCCTGAGACTAGAGTTCAGTGCTAAAGCTAGTGAATGATTAGACTGGAAGACTACGGTGGTGGGAAGAGGGTGCTGTATTAGGGGACACCATTTCAAGCAGGCCAGTGTAAGAAATTTCACCAGTATTTGAAAGTAACAGAAAGGTCGAGGGCTTACAAAAGGAACAAAGCCGGCGCTGATCAAAGGGAACCCGGTGCAGAGATGACAGTGTCTGCTGTAGCAATTGCAGACGCCCGGGGACCCTGCGCAGCCCAGGCGAAAGCCTCTTTGTGCCTAGTTACCACCTGCCTCTTACCGCCTCGCTGGGTGCTCCTAAGGGCCACCCAAACTGCCGCACCGGACATTTGTAACACCACCGCCCCTCTCTGAAGAAGCAACGAGCATTCCTAGCCAGGCGGTCCTGGAGAGCCCCAAAGAGCAGCCCACACCTGGGGCAGCTGCCCAACACCATATCCCCCCAGCCCGTCCTTGGTGCCCCCATGGCCAGCCCGTCCCTTGGCCAGCCAGCTCGCTGCCTCCTGGCCCCGCAGCCTGGGGAGATGCCAGAAGCCATGTTCTCCACCTGCTTTCCTAGTTGGCTTCCTTGTTCTGTAGCACATCCACCTGCTCCCCTCTTGCCCATCACCCTGTGCAGTGTGTTTAACGAGTCCCAGCCAAGCCCCACGTTGCATCCCTTTTCCCACAGCAAGGCCAGAAAGGAGCGCTGGACTGGCCAACCTGCCCCGTGTCCACCCGAACCGAACCGAGCCCTGGCTGCAGCTGCTGCCAAGCCCAGCATCAGCGTTTCTGCAGCAACTCTGCCAGGGCTGGCCTGGGCAGCAGCTCGGAGCGGGGGCCTACTCCCATCCTTCTGGGTAGCTTTAGACTTGCAAATGGATGTATTTCTTCCCTTCTTATTTTCTTTCTTTCTTTTTCTTCCTTTCTTTTGCTCCCTCTCTCTCTCTCGTTTTCCTTCCTCGCCTTCCTTTATTTCCTTTCCTCTTTCCCTTTTTTATTTCCTTTTGTATTTAATTCATTGCCTCCTCGCGTCCGAGATACATCTTGCTAGTACAGCTTGTTCAGAAAATGTAGACCTCTGTCATCTCCCTATGTTTCCCTGCTTTGACCAGCACTAAGAGTTGTAAATCCTTGATCAGTGAGGTGATTCACAAGCTCCTCTGCTTTCTACTTGTGATTTTTAACATGTGCTGCAATTTACGGGCAAAAATTCTTCTTTCTCATTATCTGCCAGCCCCATGACATTACAGAAATAAAGCTCAGTGTGTGCATTCATTTGTGACAAGGACGTTGCTGTAATGTTAGTGATTGGCCATTAGTTCTGCAATGTTTTAACGGCTGAAACAAAGCCACAAGTGAGTCATTTAAACAGCAGTATTCTTTCCAGTGACATTTTTTCTTGTTAGTCGTGTAATGGTGCCTGGAAGCGCAGCACAGATTGGGAAAGCATGGTGCTTGGGCGCTGTGCGCATGCACCCTCTCCCCTCATACATTTTAGTAATGAGAAAAATCAACTCACCAAGAGGTGAGGGGTGTCCTGACACTGCCCAGCACTCGGGGAACACTGCAACTTGTTATTTCACCGCTTATTTCCTCCCCGGACCTCTCCTCACCTTACCCCACTGCCCAGGTGCTAAAGTACAAGCTGCTAAGGTTGCACCTGAAGCCTGGGTTAAGGATACCCCTAACATTAGTTGTTTGGGCCCCGTGGTTCGATTCAAATGCAATTGAAAGGGCAGTAAATGGCATAATTAGAGCTCTTTTAAGTTCAAAATTATTCTGATGGAGCCTGCATTCCAGCTAGATGGGACATCTCTGAAATGCCTTGGGAGCAATGGCCAAGGCAGGAGCACAGCAGCCCTTTCTAAACTTTTGTTGGTTTTAATACTTTCTCTATGCATTGAATAATTTCTCTTTGTGCTTTCTATTTTTTTCCTTTTCGTGCCAGCAGCCAGCGCAGGTGCAGAGAGCACCCTACCGCCCTGGCCAGGCAGTGCCAGCCCTGCTCCACAGCCTCCTCATTTCACCTTCTCTTGCTGGAGAAAGCAGTGAGATACGGGGCCCTTTGGTTTGCAGGGCTCTTGCCTTTCATTTGCAAACTCCCTTCCAGCCCACGCCCTATCTATAATCTCGTATCCTGTATTAATCATTGTCGTTCTCCATTTCCCACGGGACCGTGGTGCCTCCCTGCATCCAGTTCTCAAGCATTTGTCTGTGCACATCATTCCAGACCTGGGGCAGGTTTCCATGAACATCTGCAAAGCTCCCTCCTTCAACCCTGTCTCTTGCTGTGGTACGGATGCTGTTATCTCTCCTGCTTGTCCTCCTGAGCATTTACTCTCACTCTTCCTCTGCCTCTCATTGTAGCCAAGTTTCCATTAAGCAGTCCCAGGCAGGCGTAGATGTGTTACAAGTGCTGTAAATTAGCAGTGAGCCAGGCAGAGAGGTTAAAACTGCTATTGCTGATGGTGGAAAAGGCACCATTTCCAGGAGCAATGGACGTGGCGGTACCCAGTGGTACCAAGCTGCTGATGCACGTGACACTTGTAAGACATTTGTACGGTCCTAATCATGGGAATAAAACCTGAGCTCTGGTGCTATGAGTGAACAGCACTGAGCAATCAGTTAGGAGCTGTGACAACAAAATGACAGCAGTGAGGGGGAAAAAAGTATCTCAAACTAGGCAGCAAGCGGGAACTCCCTCAGGATAACCACTTTAATGGAAGAGATGTGACTGAGCAAACCTCCTCCTACAAGCTGCTGAGAACCAGCCAGACACAAATCATAGAATCATAGAATCATTTAGGTTGGAAAAGACCTTTAAGATCAAATCCATGGCCCTGGCCCACCTCGCCTCATTCCCTGGGCTGCAGCAATGGTTTCCCCCTACATGTCTTCCATGCAAAGGTTTCTGTTAGCAATACTGCATAGCCAGCTCTAGGGTCCTATGGTCAGAGAGCAATACCAGGTACTAAACAGTATGCCTTGCTGGCCGTAACAGTGAGGGTGCTTGCACTGCCCTCGGGAAAGGTGCTGGAGCTTTATTCTCACCAGGCAAAGCCCCACTGAAGATGAACTGAACCAAGTCTGGCAGCAGCAGCACAGGAAGAGCCTCTTTCAAAGCATACCGGTCTATGGGGAACTTTCTTCTGAATTAATCAGGCAAACATCAGAATCTAATCTCGACATTTTTGCCCACATTATAAACTCTGCTTTCCATTTTTTTACTCTTCTGCACGAATCATCTTAGCACGAAGTCTCCTCTCAGATTTCGTTGCTGATTTCCTTCTTTCCTTTTGCCAGGCTCTCTTCAGTCTCACAGCCAAATCCCTCCCAGGGGCAAGCCTCTGCAAGCTCTGGTAAGCTGCTCTGGTGATACAGAGGGCCGGATCCACTCCTGCCTCCGGGCAGCCCAGCCTTCACTCAGAGCTGAAAAGTGGGGGACGAGCAGGGAGTGAGTGCATTGGGCTTCTGCAGTCTGCTGAGTGAGAAGCTGGGGCAGGGTTTTGTTCTTTCTGGATGAAAGTACCCACATATTCCCAGTGTTATCGAGGTTATATACCTGCTACTCCCCCTTCATCCTCAATTCACTAGAGTCAGGGTTTTACTGTTGACTTGCAGGATTTCAGCCTTTCTTGGGAAATACAACTCCAGTCCAAGCACCACATGTATTTCAGGTCAGCTTTACTACTTACTGGGGGGAAAAAAAAAAAAAAAAAAAACACCCTACATGAAATGCTCCAGAAAGAATACGGTTGCTTAGGCAGCAGCATGGCTGCCTGGGAAGGCTGGTATCTCAAGTGTGCTTTATTGAGCTAAAAATAAGTTTATTAAAGGCAAACAAAGTCTACATCCAACAAAGATGTGAGAAGGATAATGGCAAAGAGATGAACCTACAACAAAAGAGGAGAAAGCCCCTTTTCCCAGACTGTCTGCTGAAACCACAGAAGGGGTGAGGTTCTGCTACTGAGAAATAAAAGGCTTTTAGGAACTGAGTATATTATAAATAATATTCTAGGAAACTCTTGACCACAGCAAAGTTCACATTAACAGCACAGAATTAAAAGAAAAGGCTACATCAGATAAGCCTCTCCCATGACTGTACTAAATTCTTATACAATTAATCCTCGTGCTCGGGGCTGTTCCTCTAGCCTGTACTTAAGTAAAGCCACCCTGCACTCGCCCTGCGAGGCACATCTAAAATTAGTCACATTGGCTGAGTTGCACAATCTGGCCACAAATTAGCAGATCCAGTGGATGATGCTTGACATATTGTCCAAAAGTCCTTAGTTCCCACTCAAAAATAAAGCTGGACTGGAGACTGGAACTTGGCAGAAAAATAAGTGAAACCTCAAAATAGTATGTGGCTGTATGCTCTCAGTACTGAAAGTGCTAGCTAAATGATTAGCTTGTGTTAATGAAAAGCAAATTTTTAATACTCTCTCCCCCAGATTTTCATCTAAGATGTTAAGATAATGCATTTTCAGGTGTCTGAACTCTTCCTAAACCCCAAATATTTGGCAGCTTCAGAATAGCAATAATCCCAAGTGTCAGTACTTCATAGTCCTTCCATCTTCATCAATGCAGGTTGTGCTCTGACACCACTCAGAGAAACACAGGTTGAAAAGCGATGGGAAGAAACATCCTTGGTCCACGGTTGCCATTTCCATTGTGCTCAGTTAGAAAGACCCTTAACGCCCTGAAAAATGCCCCATTTCAGCCTCAAACTGCTTTTCAAAATCAAAGCTTTACATGGAGATGACCCAAACTGGCTGGCTAGTTGACAGCTGTCCAGCACAAAATACCTGGGCGGGTGTGGGGGGAGAACACCCATGAAAGGTAAATTTAGATTTCATTTCAGTGAGGGTAACACCCATTGCCTGTCAGTGCCGTGCCTGCTCATCCGGCCTTGTTTCTACCAGAAGTCAGGGAGGACACATCCCTTCCTACCCAGCAACGCTTTTTTAATAAAGCCCAACTCCACTTAAAATAAAATGGGAGAAAAAAATTGTTTTCCTTTAAATTGAGCAATCTGCACTTTTTTTTTCCTTTCTCTAGAAGCATCATTCTTATCTTCTGGCTGTGTGTTAGACTTTTAGAGAGAAAGCAGGAGAAAAAGGGTTCTTCTCTCCCAAGAGCAAGAGCATCTTTGGCTTAAGATATCCAGGCAAAGATGCCGGGAAAGTAATGCCAAACCATTACGATGGGTTAACCTTTGAAGCCATTCCCTTTGTCTGCTGCGTTGCTGATCTGATTTCTCAGCTATACATCTGTGTTCAAAAAAACACCTGGAAAATATTCTCGAGAGAAGCATTCATGCCAAAAGAGGACCTGTGTTGTAGCCAGAGCTTCTTGAAATCAATACAAAAAATAAATACCATTGGAAGTGTTTTTGAAAGGAGACACACTTTGTATGACAACAACTCCATTTCATTTCGAAGTCCCAATTCTCTCGCTAGCATTCATATCTGACAATAGATTGATGAGGGTTTCTTTTGACAAAAAAAATAAATTCACTGAGTTGGGCTGCTCCCTGTTATTCTGTTCTGATTGCCCCTTAGGTGCTTGTTATTAATGGGGAAAAAAGATTGCCCTTTTCTTCTTCACAGAGTACTGGAAATGCAGAAGGGTTGTATTTTTGATGCATACCAAATTCTGCAGAACAGGAAAGAATTTGATTTTTGCTTTCAGGCAACTTATGCTAGATCAGTATTTTCATTTATTTGTGCAAGTGTCAGCCTTGTCTTCCGTACTTATCCTTTGTACTTGCAGTTCATAAAAAGCAGAGAAGAGAGACTACTTTAAGTGGCTGCAAACAAATCTTGTGAAATCAATTAACACATTAATGAATTAAAGAGTGTTACCATTTCACATTTCTTCTCCTTGATAATGCCGACCAGTTGAATTGAAGGGCAAAGATTTTCATGGTTTGTTACTGCTGTGAGCTCTGCTAATTATTTTTCTTACGTTGTTGTCCCAGGAAATGGCCATCAAACCATGGTGAGGAGGGAAAATACAAAGTAGGGCTTATTCATCGCATGTATGAGACACTTGGCAAAACCCAGGGAGAAGGGGTTCCGGACGGGAACCAATATATGAAAGCCCTTCCGGGCCCTGTTATTGCCCAAAACATAGGAAGAAGGATGCTGCTGAAGAAAGCAGCTGAGCAGCGGGAGGGAACGAAGGAGGATTGACTTGGGAGGAGAGGCAAAAATATCTGTCCCGCACTCGCCTAATGTATCATTGTCGTATTAATGAATTGTACATTGAGTAAGTCAGAGGTGAAAAGGGAGGAGGGAGCTAAGCACAGGGAGGGATCAGAAATTCCTAACCCAAACCCAGCCCTTCCACCTACTCAGTTTTCTAATGACAAGGCTGCAAAATATCTGGTGAACCATATTTCCCTTCACTTTCCGTTTGAGTCTACAGCCTCCCTCCATGCATTTCACTGCTAGGGGTGAGCAGCGGTGCCAGGAAATCACACTGAAACAGAAAGTTATTGCTTCATGATTCTTACAGACATGCGGGTTTGGGATTTGTGGGGGTTTTTTTGTCTTCTCATATTTATGATTTTAAATAAGTACATAAAAACTATTTCAGTGCTTAGAAGAGAGTTTTTCCACCTAGATACCCTGATCAAACTCATCCAGCGGAGCATCCACAAACGTTGTATTTCAGCTGGAAGTAAGATGCAGAGAATCCGGAGGGATTTCACCACATGTTATTTTCATTTCAGTGGACACATATACCATACCTATCACACAGATGGAAGTATCATTCTCTCTATGGCATTGAGTAACATACTTCTGAGAGTCAATGGCCGAGCACCTGCAGAGACCTCCAGAACAAGCACGTAATGCTCTCACAGCAGTAACACAATACATTTGTCCACTCCACAGTCAAGGATCAGAGTATACACAGGCATAAAAGTGTATGAGTTCCCTTCTCCATCCAGGCATTACCCTCAGGTCCCCGTCTTTGCTGAGTGCCAAACTCAGAGGGAGGCAGGAGCTGATGTGGGAGAGGTAGGAGGTACAGCAGAAAGGTGGGTGGGTGGCCGTGGGGGGGAGGGGGGAAGAGGGGTGAGAGTGGTGTTCAGTGGTGTTTAATTTCTTCACCTCTGGTTAAGACTCTTCTAGTTTCTATTACAGCTCTTTTAAATGGTTTGGAACTGGGAATGGGGGAGAAAAGACTTCCAATAGCTACTTCCTAAAACATGATGACTCCGAAGAACTGTCACTGGGGAATTTTGATTGAAAAATCTGCATGACATAGCAGGTTTCACTCCAAATAACAAGAAGAAAACCAAGTACCCTTAATGTTATTGTAGCAAACAGGTTAGAGAGCAAGCACATATCTGGTCTAAAAATACTTCCCAAAGCAAAAGCTTTGCAACTGAGACAGACTCCCTACGTGACAAGGAAAACACCTGCATTTGTCTTGCAGGTCCCCCAGCTCTTACCAACCTTGTACTAGTTTATGTTCTTCTTTGGATCTTGGATTGCAAAATGAAATTTCAAAGGTTCATATATCACGAATATCACCAAAAAGAACTTCAGGTTTTCACGCCAGAAATAATGATTAAAAGGTCACAATTTGCAACATATCCCATTATTTTGTGGCACTAAGTTCAGTAGGCCAAAAATAAGCACTTTTTTCCTGTCCATGCTGTAGTCATTTGTACTTGCAGTAGTACGAAAAGCCAGAGCATCGGAAAGAAACAGCCCATGCGGTAAATCTAGAGGTTAGATGTGGGTTGGAGGGACACATTGCCCTTTGCAGCACAGGAAAAGGTGAGAAGCAGAGGAGAGGGTAGTAGCAAACAACACATTTGCCTCGCTGGGATATTTAAGGGGTGCAAGCTGTTAATATTACATGACGCAAAAGACAGAACATAGCTACAAAGATAGCTACAAATAGCAAAATATAGATATAATAAAGATACCATCCAATCGGGTTGCAAAAGATAGGAAGGCTGTCATACAGATGGGGGGAACCTGTTGACCGCCTGTGGTCACAGCAGGAGGGTGCTGAGTGCTTTGGACCCAGTGTGCATCAGCTTTTGAAGCTGCCTGGGTACCTCCATGCTGCATCTAACGTAACATGTAGCACACCGCCTCCCAGCTCTTTACAACCGTGTGCCCCAGCAGATAATTATGCCCCCCGGCAGCACTGCCTGACCTGCTTTGGGAAGCGCCGAGCCCTGTGCGCGGGGGGCGGTTAGCAGGTGCCGCACGCAGCTTGGTTTTTTCGAGTAACACTTCTCGCATGGGGAAGGAGGAGGGGAGCTCCCCCCCAGCTATTTTGATCGCAGCGGCAGATGGAGGAGACAGGTTGTACTTTTTCAGGAAACACACTTCGGCAATGAAAGGAAGGGTGTGATCCTGACTTACGAAGCAGGGAGCTGTTCTGAGCTGTGTAAACAAGAGTAAGGAGCAAGGCACCATCCTTTATTTTAGCAGGGAAACCAAATTAACCTTTCTTACCATTGGACAGATTGACCTTTCCAGGTGAGTGAGCACCTAACTTCTTGCTCTCTCTTGCAGGGTCTTGATATTCAAAGGTTTAGCACAGGCCTACTTTGATACATGAATAGAAAAGAAAAAGAAAGATGTATACAGTATTTTGAAAGGATTAATGACAAATGGGATGGACTCAGCACCGCAGCGACTGGGGAGCAACAATTACACATCGGGGAAGGGGCTCCTGGGCTCTCAGAAAGACCAGGTTTGACGCAGTCTGCAAAAAAGGCCATTTTTTTTTTTTTACAGAAAGAATTGCAACAACCTCAGGAAGATTCCCACCTGCATATAATGTAATGCATGTATATAAAAATAGGACCAATGGGGAGGGAAAGGAACTTAGATGAGACCTAATGCTCATTTGGCGGGAAGAACCCATCACACGTGCAGAGATTTCCTCCTCTCCTTTACCCTCTTTGAAAACTAGCATTATGCTCACCTGCTCCACAATTAGCATTTTAGCTTACTAAGGAGACAAGAAGTATAAAATTGTGAGAAATAGATAATTAAATTTAAATTTAATTCATTAAAAATGAGCTCTTAAGCAAAATTGTGTCAATTACCCCTAGCTTCTCGGTCAGCTAAATGCAGAGATAATCGGTGCTACAGCCAGACAGGCACAAGCCCTGATGGAAACCTGTGATGAAAGGCCAGATCCTGCCCTTCACTGCCCAGAAGGAAGGTGGGCGTAGGAATGCCTTTGCACACACGCAGGCACAGCCGGAGCGGGACAGCAGCAATGCTTACTGCCTCCGCTCAGGAGCAAACACCTCTGCCACATTTGGGGCCCCACAGCCCTGGCAGCCAGCAGGGAGCTAGCAGGAATATTTGCTTTGGCTGAGCAGGCTGGCTGGAGCGCATGGGTGGCCCCATGTTTGCCAAGACACCCCCAAAAAGGAAATCTCATTGTTTATGTTCAAAATAATTTAGTTATGCTTCAAAAGAGCAAGTATGCAATAGAGGAAAGCTCTGCTGGACAGGGCCACATACATGACCACAAAGGGTCGACAGTGCACCAGATAAAGCTAACTGAAGATGATAAAAAGGTACACTGGACTCACTGGGAGCAGGTAGCAAGGACAGATGTGAGGTTTTTTTGGGTTTCCTTTTTGCCTTGCCTCTGGTTTATATCCTGAAGGCACGGAAGCGTCCTGTGTTAGATGTTAGCCATGTTTCCACATGGGTGATAGGGGGAGAAGGGCAGATCACAGGCCTGCTCTGCACACACAGAGATCCCTGTTATGCCTGTACAAAAGATGCTTTCCAAGAAAATGAGGGATAGGAAAGGCACCATGGCTTTTTTTCAAAATAAAACCAAAAAGTAACCACCTAGAGAAGAAATGTTTCTACTCCAAAGTCCTCAAAACAAGAGGAAGACTTTGGTCTCGCCTTTGGACAGGTTTAATTTCTCTTTGCAACCCAAGGACTAAACCCAATGTTGCAGCTCTCTGGGCTTTCACTACAGAGACCTCAAACCTTGCTGATGCGCATCTGGCTTTTTAACGGGTGAAATCTGCCATTAGAGAAGGCTGGACCTGCCTCCACTGCCCAGATTTCACAGGCTCCTTTTCCACAGTTTTCTCCCAGTTGCATGTACGATGCTACATCCGTTGTCAGGGCTCTTATTAATAAAACAGCACTGCTTCAAGGCAGCGCAGTGGTGTACCCATCTGAGCTTTTGTTATCTTGCAGTCCCTTAGGGCTCATTAAGGTCTGAATTAGCTGACTGTCCATGGCCCTAATTAGTACTTCAGCTCTCTGGGAAGCAGCCAGGGCTTTTTTTAACCATTGCTCCTCACCCGTGGCATCAGCTCCCTTCTGTGATGTGGAGCGTGCAATCTGCAACAGCTTTGAAAGTAACTGAGATAAGCATTTATCCCCTTGCTGCTCTGCACTGCTTTTAATTATTATTAATTGTAATGGCCAACCCTGGAAAGTGCCCAGTGAGGGTGCACTGCAGGACAGTATGGAAATGCAGCTTGGTTTTGGTTCTCCCAAAGAGCAGGGGGAGGTTTTTTGGTACAGGCACCTAGTGTGGTGCCTTATGATGGACGGGGTGGCATATGGGAAAGGCTCCACACAAGGGTATAGCCATATATAGTTCTCGGTCCTTGCAAAGCTGGAGGAGGAAGCATTTGATCCATCATTTCTTGTGGGCTTGGTGGAAAAAGCAAGGGCCCCATCACTCTTGCAGCTCCACTGCCATTGCTGCGGTTAGGCTGAGCTGCACGCACTGGGATATGGACCCTGAGAGGTTTGGTTGTTTGCTTTGAAGTTGAGGTGGGAAATATTGATTTAACCCTTACTGCAAAATTTTGAAGAGAAACGAAAAAAGGTTTAATCTGTGTTGAATATGGAAAATGTTGAGTCTTCACTACAAGGCAACCACAAGTACAACATGAAACGTATCAGGGTTTGTGTGTGTGTGTGCACGCACGTAAAACAAGCACCTTCTTAAAAAGTGGTAAACTAAGGAAAAAAATAATGCAGCCTGGGAAACTATTAAAACTGATTATTGATTGCATCTTGTTCTCAGCAATTTGTCAGAGGGCCTTATCAGAAATACCTCATTGCAGATCTAAGCCTCTCACTGGAAGAGCAAGACCAGGAGCTTCCCATGCTGAGAGCTCTATCGAGGAGAGATGTCCTGTATGACTTCTAACAAACCACTTAACATCTCTGTGCCTTCATAGAAAAATGAGGGCAATACCTCAATTGTGATGCAGTTTGAGATGCCCAAAGAGCTGGTGCTGTACTGAGATTCCCAAAGTATCGCTGTTTTTCAATAGGAATTTCTAGGCAAGCGTAAGCAATACCTGTTCATTGACCTCCACAGCACCAGGGATAGCTGGGGGACAGAGGAGTCCTACAAATAAGATGAAAATGTGTATCTGCGTTCTCAGTACACTTTGACAACCTGGGGACATGCTGGTTTCCTCAAAAGCATGTAGCAGTAATGCAGAGCGCTAAAGGGAGAACTATGCTGGAGGTGTTCGGGAGGTCTGGGTCACTCGTCAGATCCAAAGGGATGACAAACACCAGTGAGGTAGCTGGGCTTTACACTGAGCACAGCTCCAAGGCTCTCACAGTACTACGGAAAACCCTTTTGTGCTGCTTGCAAAAATGGAACAGGCTGACAGTATCATAACATCTAGAAACAGCAACAGCCATGCATGCTCCCTGCCCGTGCCCAGGGGAGGAAAAAATCCGCTCGTTGACAATAGCCGCCATGGCAATAGCAGAATTTCCCCTTGAAATACAAAGTTTGACTCGGGAGCTGAGCTGTAGGATCACCTGCACTAGCACCAAGGCAGACATCGGTCTGATCAGCAGCTGGGGAATGGGAGCCATAGGATCAAACAGTGACTCTAACTGTGGGGTCATCTATTTGGGTAACTGGCACCATTTGCTCTGACGACAACATGCTGCAGCAGTCTGTAAGCTGCAGACGGGGCTGTCAGACTGATGACCGCTTCCTACCAGAGCTGGAGGAAAGACAGCCAAGAACAGGCCCAGGCTGCGTTGTGTTTATTAATTTGGATACAAAACCTTCCAGACTCGCCCACATCACTGCTGCAGGCAGCAACCTCATGGTGTACTTGGCAGCCACCCAACGGCACAGATCAGCTTCGTTTGCAAACTGTCAATCCAAGCGAAACGATGTGCCCGGGTGCTCCAGGATCAGAGCTGTGCTCTGTCCCGAGCTCTTAGCAACCGTCAATGAAACAAGCAGCTCCTCTACTTAAAAGTCTTCCAAGCTTATTAAGAATAAAAAAGTCGTCCCATTCCCCAGGTCCCCCAGAGTTCCATAATCAGAAAGTGATCCAGTTTCACAACTGCATAGAAAACCAGCTGAATGCTCATGTCTATCACTGCTATGGAAAAAGTGTGCCTCGCTGAGCCTCAGGCCTGCACTGCCAGACTGTTAAGAAATCAGAAAAATATTCCATATGCCCTCCGTAAATTTGAGAAAAGCCCTACTGCAAACACTATTTCAGGAGGAATAAGGCTGGCCCAAACTTGCAATTTTTTTTTTGTCTTGACACAGCTTTGTCACACCAGAAAGATGACAAGCTGAACTTCCTGGAAGTCTGGTGCAACTTTGGCGCTGCGTACTTGGCCAAGATGATGCTCAGATCCTGCTGTGTTCATAAAGTTCACCAAGAAGTCACACTAGCTTTTATTCAATACCAGAAACAAGTATGAACAGAGGCCTACATCTGCAGTCCCACTTTCTACAGCAGCACTGAGAAACGTTAGGAAATGATCTGGGACCAGAACTTGATTTCTCTTGGCTCTAATACCACGGTGAAGAAAGCCATACAAAACAGAGGTACAGACTTTTTTTTTGTCAATGCTTATTCTCCTGCCAGCAGGTACATTAACATGATCTCTGCAGATCTGTCTTAAAAAGAAAATATGTGTACTTATTTTCGAAAATAGCCTTGGAGTCAAAGCTTTGTGTCCTGTAGAGGACACATATAAGCAGCCCTGGATTCTCCAAGCAGAACACAAGATCCCTTTGCTATGCATCTTACGGCATCTGTCCCATTTGCGTGGCAATGAATCTTTTGCTTTTTCACTCATTCATAGTGGATGGCTGAAGATGGGGCACTACTAAGTAATGCAAATTATTTATGTCTCCCTCTGTTAACCCCCACCTTTGGTTTATGAACTTGCTGTCTCTTACAATAACTCTCCAAGACAAGACAGGAAGAGATTTTTAATGCAGTCCTTGCAGGACTTCATGAGGTTGGGCCCCAACTGCAACTGCGGGCGTCACAGCGTTAGCAGAGATCAGAACAGGCTTTGGACGCAGCTTGCAGCATATGCAGTCGTGGGCTTACATTATGCATACAGCTCTGATTATCACAGAAGTCTAGGCCTTCTGCAATCAGGCCAGCTTACAGCTTTAGGCTTCCCACTTGAAATTAAGTTAAAAATAGTTGGCCTTTGTTTTACTGAAAGCTTGGGCAGTGGTGACCTTTTGCATCTGTTAAGCATCTCCTGCGATGTGCCCCTTAACATTTAGAAGATGCAGCTCTCGACTCCAACAAGCTGCTCTCACTCTGCTCTTTAGACTCTGACGGTTTTAGCTTGCGGTACTTTTCTTTAGGACCAGCCTTTGCTGTGAAGCACCAAGTAGTTTGTACAGACTTTGGAGAGATCAAGCCATGCAGTCAGCAGGGAAACCCTCCTCCAGCATTTCCAGCACATGCAGGTCTGGGTACAGGGCACCTGTGCTGCCCCTGCGCTACTACCCACACCAGAAACCGAGTTTTGCTTCCACTGCTTTCTTCTTAGAGACTTGGCTTTCCATCTTCTCCTGCAATGCCGAGTTCCCATGCATCCTTGTACCTCCATTAGGGATAAGCTGAGGCTCAGACTATGTCTGAAGAAATGTGTTTCTTTCCATGCTTCATACTCAGCAGAGGTGGGTAGGATATGGCTACACCCAGGATAGGCACCTAAATGACGAGCCATAGACACCCCTCACTCCCTGCTGTAGGGTTCACCCTGCCCACCCAATACCCATCCATCAGCAAAACAAAGATCTCCCTAACGGGAATTTTCAGGTCTTTCATTTACTCTTATCTTCAAGAGGTGAGCTTCCATGCAGAGAATATTCCTTATGTGGGCTGTTAATATTTAAAGTTTGGCTGAAGACTGGTGCTAAACTTTCTTTTAAAAGGGCCTTGCAGCACATCAGATTTCACTAACAACGTACATGCTTTCGGTGGCAGCACTAAAACCAGATGAACTATTCCATGGAGGCAGGCAGGAAAATTTGTGGTCTCAGACTCTGCAGGGAGCCATTGAGGGAGTCAGATGGAGAACAAGGATATGAATGATATGAAGAAGTTGAACCAAAACATAACAATCCTCTACTTTTATTGACCACAGTAAGTGAAATGCAAAATACAAAGGCACAGCATAGAAACTGCAGAAAGACACCAGCGACAACAGTAGCAGATGCCTAAATTTTGTCATTTTAAAACATCTGTCTGTAAGAAGCATTTCCTCAAAGAATCCAAGTCAGAGCAGCATTTATGAAAGCAAAAAATGCAAGCCAACTTCAACATGTCCACCTACAGTCAGAATTTCCCACCAGCTTGCAACTCGTCAAAATAGTAGTCAGCAGTGGAGACTAGGACATGCAGAGGCTTCATGTCCCAGAGCAATCCAATCTATGGCTAAAGTTGGTCCTGCTTTGAATGGCAGGATAGATGAGACAAGCTTCAGAGGTCCCTTCCAACCTGATAACACTCAGTTAAAGATCTGATGAGGCTATTTCAAAATGTTGTGCTTTCCCCATGTTTTTCTGTTTCTTCTGTCTCTGCCCTCATCATAATACCAAGAAGCCTGGAACATTGGTTCCAAGCAGTTTATCTGCCTATTGTCCCATTTGTGGGAGGAGGTGTCCCAGCCATCAGAGACAGATGGAAGCACTGCATCACTGTCCTCCAGAGATATTTTAACTGAGTGTCCCAAGACACATGGAAAATAAACGATTGAACCCCCATAGCCAGACTCCTGAAGGAGGAGCTGAAGCAGCCTGCCCCATCCAGCCCATGCTGCAGCAGCACCTGCAGCGTCCCCATGTGCAAGAGGCAGGGCTCAGCTGTGGGTCTGGGATAGAAATAAAACCAGACTCTGGCCTTTAGGAAAGGCCCCTCTGAGCACCGCAGCACAGAGCTGGGATGGAGCCTTCTCATCCTGAGCTCATGCAATCTTCGCCGCTACAGTGCATGTAAGTCAAAGTAAAGCAATCAACTGGGAGTGACTGGGAGAAGGATTAAGAGTGGCTGCAAATGAACTAAATTTGTTGAAGACTCTTTAGTTTCCCCAAGCCATCTTATTTGTAATCAAATGCACTGCAGAACAGTTCACACAATTTTTATGGCAGGTTGAAGCCAAATGATTCTATATTTTTAAATTGTTAAAAAAAAATCACATCCTGTCCTTGAATGCAATCCTGACAACAGTAGTGGTGGAAATATTTCAACAATTTAGGATAATTTTTTTCAAAGAAACAAGAGTAATTTCAGTTTCTGGAACAAGCACAGAAATAATTTTCTGTGGAAGAAAACGGACACCAATATTTGCTGTCATTGGTGCAGAAGAATTTCCTCAATTACTCATAGTGCATGTCAGGCATAAGACAGCAAACGGCATGGACCACAAAACTATGTCTAGCATAACTTCTCTGAAGAAAAATCTTCAATTTTTTCACTCTTAAGTACTAGGAAAATATAAAAAATGACAACGTATCTTATAGAGAAAATAAGTGAAACATAATACAAGTAAAAGACACTCAATTGTGAAAACAAAAGATACTCAATTAATTTTGTAATGTAGTAGCACTGTTTTCCAAGAGTCAGTGACAACTAAAGTGATACACATTATTAGGACAAAGGTTAATGCATTACAAAGAATTTACTTACTTTTCTTTCAGCATAGTAAATAATTACAAATGTGGTTCAAAGGACATATTTTTCTCTGTGGTCATCAATTACTTGAACCATGGAAACGGCAAAGCATTTCCAACAAGGTACTGCACAGCCGAAAGTCGACCGATGCCCTGCCTTCCATGAGGCCCCCGAGCGTGTGGAACTGCAGGGATCTGCCAAGCTGCAAATGAAGCCCCTCCATGCGGGTGGGATTTACACAGGACATCCTCACCAGCAGCTGCTGGTCAGCCTTTGGTCTGGGGGAAACGAGCTGGCATGGTCCCACTTGACAGCCATCTCTGCGCCCTTCTGTTGAAGGAAAGACTCACAAGATGTTTCCCAGAAGAAATCTCTCCCAAAGGAACCCCTGAAGACCACTGTAGGGGGGATGACTATTCTCAGCTGCAATGTCTAATTGCAAAAAGGATGACAGAGGGGGAGAAGGTAGAGACCCCCAATCCTTCCTAGCTATCCAAAAAAGCTTCTGATCCTTGAAAGGAGAACTGTGCCATACAGTTTATGCCAAAGTGTAGAACAACACATAGATAGTGAGAGAAGTCACACATGAGAAAGCAAACCAGAGCAACAGGTGACCAGTTTTGGATCACCTGTGTAAGTACTGAAAAGTCCACAGAAAAACTGAAAAGGGATTCAATTTGGTGGCACAGATGGGTTCTCAACTACCTGCCATAAGCCAGATTCAATCGCTTCCACAGGGAGGAAAAGAAAAGAGGGAAAAAAAAAAAGAAAAAAGGTGGTGTTCTGCCCTATACTGAAAGGTTGAACCTGGCCCGAGGAGTGGCCCCAGACAGGAAAGCTCTACTGACTTCTAAAAAACAAAAAGGACCGAGAGGTACACAAGCTGTCTGAATGGTCACCTAGTAGCTAGCAGGATTTAATAGAGCAAACTGGACCTGGGTACACTTGAATTTGAGGGCCAAAGCATGAAGAAATGGTGTACAAAGTTGTATAAAAACACATGGCAATGCCTGCAAAGGGCAACTCCTGGTAGGTCCCTTAACATGCAGCAGAGTCGTCTTGGGCCCTCCCTGGGCATTACGTGCTGTTTGCAGCAGAGAGCGGTGGCCCCCAAGACCGAGGGGCCACCCACGCCTGTCCCTGCAAGGGATGCATTTTTGTAGGGAGACGGACGTAAAGCTAGGTTTTGGTCTCCAGCCCTTCGCACACACTTGAGGCAGACAGCTTCCCTTCAAGCATCAACCACAAAGCATGGAGCCCTTAGGCTCATTGCCCTGTTAGTGAAGATCTCATTCTCTTTTTTTTTAAGCCAGTATCATGATTTTTGGAGAGGAGCAAGCAGCGAAACAGCTGGTCTGGGAAAGCTTGGGGTGGACAATACTGCATTAAAAACCAAATGTTAAAAACTTCAGCGCCCTGACGCGCACCACAAATCTGCCACTGTCTATTAAAATAGCAAGCACTATTAACTATTTTCTTCATCCTTGGTTGCCTACCATAAAAGCTAGATTATACAAATCAGTCACTGAAGCAATGACTCTCCTGTAGCAAATATATATATAGGACTCAAAAGAAGTGAGGGGAAGAAAAATCTCTTTACACACGTCCTCTGAAAAATGTTCAGTTTGCCCTACAGTTCCTTAAGGATATAGCACAAAAGATAAATATTTAATTGTGCTCCTAACAAATCCCCTTCTTTCTACCTAATCCTTTTTGTTCTATCCACATCCATTTGCAGTTTACAATGGTTTACTTATCTTATTGCAATACTTGCCTTTCCATAAGTATATATTGCCTATTGCCTTGGGAATTCTCAAGCTCTCAGCACACTTTATCTTCCAGAACAGGACACAAGGATTTTTTCAAACTCACTCATAGACTGGTAAACAGAATTTTTCTTTCTTCTATTTCCAAAGGTGACTGGTAAACACCCAGTCTGTTGTCTTTTGGCTGGATTTGGAAGGATTTCTTAATTCTGATCCAGAAATCTTAAACTGTTGCTGGCTGAAAGAAATTTTTCTCAGAATTTTTATTCCTGTGGGTCATTTTGTAGGAATAAAAGCTGCACTCCCTCTTACTCCTGCAGGAAATTCTGTGCTGAGCTAAGCATGGGAAGAGCGACCACCATGCTGCAGTCAGTGAGGTTGTTTCTGATTCACAGTGTTCTAATTATGAGCAGGAACTGATTGATTTAAGATAGTAATACTGGGTTCTTCTATGAACACCTAAGTGACTTGTCATGCAATCTCGTCTACTAATAGAGACTTTTTTTGGTCACATGCTGCCTACGTGTGTTTATACACAGTCCACTCCGCAGTTTGTCTAGTGTAGCAACAGATTGAATTTTTTTGTACTATTGGCCACATTCTTTTCTTGGAATATGTCCCTCTTACGTGGATTAACTTAAAATATAACTTAGAGTCATGGCAGGTTTTTTCATTTTTATCATGCCCTCACCTTCCCTCTTCCATTTTCTCAGCAAAACACAGTAGGAACAAAGTTTTACCGAAAGCTATATTAAAGGATGGTTTGTTTTGCTCCAGGTGGGTATGCCAGTCATTCAGTTTGTCATTAATAAAGATGGTTTTACACATCTCACTGCACTTCTTTTCAAAGAGGGGTAGCTATGGTTACAGTTGTATGGTAATGGTCATTTCAGGTTATGACTGCGAGCTGCAATTCCCCTTCCTCCAAAACATCACAGTTTTCTCATTTCAACAGCACCTCTCTTGACTTTGCTGTTAATGAAAGACACAGCAAAAGAAACTGTTTTCTTCTCTTTGGCCTTTGCTGTGATCCACCAGTGACAAATGGCATTGTGTTCTGTGTCGCTGCATTTTTTCATCGTCAACGGTTCTTTTCTAAAAAGCTCGGAAAACAAAAATGGACCAAGCTCTGGATTTGAATCTGAATTGAGCAGAAGCACCTGAAAGCAGCAGCGAGGTTCAGTTCTCCTGTTGAGATCAGGAGCGTTCACGAGATCACTATGGGGATTCTAACACTTTGGCATTTGACAGGGTGGTTCAGAGGTCAGATCTGGTTATCAGGTTTCTTGCACTTGCACATCTTGGATTTATAAATACTCTTGAACAGCAGGCCTGGCCAGTGAGTCATGACCACTAATTCTCCCATTCATCCTTTAAACTCATCTATTAATCTCAGAGCTGTTAGTTCTTTTTTGAACTCGCCTCACCCCATCTATACTTAAGGAGATTACTTAGAAAGACTTTTAAGCATACAACTGTGGTCTTTTCTGCAAGTTTCCAGCATCTAAGCATGATAAAAGTAGATGGTCCAGACCAGTTCAACCTACTGATTACCAACAGAATTTGTGATATGCTCTGATATTTGTTCCCATTTCCGTGTCTTTTTCTAGTAAGGAGTCAAGAAACTTCCTTGAAAACAGTGAACAACTTAAAACCCAATGACAAATGTCACAGCCAGGCAGTCCATCAAGCTAAAAACGCATGCCAGAGAGCACAGTGTAGACAAATAGCTCTCCAGTGAGCTGGAAACAACCTCCATTTGGATTTTGAGCACATTGCATGAGTACACAGGTAGTCATGAGTCTCAACCCTTTAAGTTGCACAGAAAAATCATCTGGCAGAAGCAGATGAAAAACCACACTGCAAACTTCTAAAACAGCCATCTAAATTATGAATGTAGGGGCCCTCCACCTCCATGCTCAGTGAAGAGAGGGACCTCAGCAAATAGAACCTTAGTACATCAAGTATCTGAACCCTTTTTGCAGGTGCCCATCTCCCCCAGGCGCCACAGTTAAGTATCTAAACTTAGGTAGGAGGAACCTGGACCTTAGTAAAACAACCGACTGCCAACGACAGTTAAAAAAAGATGTCTGCTCACAACTATCTTGCAGAAAAAATAGCCATAGGTGATGAAAGTCATTCCTGCAGGAATTACTTCATTACTATACCAGCCTGGCCTGTTACAGCAGATAGACAGCTACCAACCCTGGAGCTAGCTGGATTAAACCCAGCGTAGATTTGTCTACACACCGCTGCTCACACACACCACCACGTACCGAAATGCCTCACTGCTTCAGTGTACGGCACCTCACTACACCCTCCCGAGGTAGGGTCAGCCACATAGCTCTGTTTCGAGGTGAGGAAACAAGGCTCAGAAGGAGAACCCTCAGGTCACACAGGACAGCCATGAGTCCTCTCATGGACCTCCAAGCCTCAAGCCAATGATGTCCACTGGCCCAGACACCTCCTTAGTGGTGTCTGTGATGTCTGAGTTTCTGATCCTCACCCCTAGTAAAGTGACATGGAGCAGAATCAGGAGCAAACCTCAGCCCTTCTTGTTGCTTAGGCAGGTGCCATAGCATCACACCAGCCCGGCTTCTTTTCCGAAAACTTCCTTCAGGTGGAGAATTCAAGGTAAAATTGTAGAATACTTTGTTTTTCACAGCTCAAAGGAGATTTTCTTTTTTAATGCAATGTAGAACTGTACCCTAAGTGCTCGTTATTTGTTGAATTTTGAATCAAACACTTAAGACTTCGATGTTCAGCATCTAAATTGGGTAACAGAAAGCGTATATTCCGAGAAACCCCTGTGGAGACATACAGCAAGTGCGTGCAGCACCTGACATTTCCAGTGCAGTGGTTGGTGGTGTGAATGGATCTGGAATTCCACATGGAGCCCTGAATAATATCAGGAAAACTCCTGAGCAGTCACGTCTCCATTTCAAATGATGCGTCCCCTAATAGTTTATAGCAAAAACTGGCTTTAAATGGTAGGGGGTAGCAGCATGGAGATACAGCAGTGTTGCTGTTTAGTAGCCTACAGAAAGGCAATGATGCACTGAGGGTCTAATTTGTGTTCATCAGAATATAAACGGATATATGTGCCTATCAGTCTGACCCATGCTGAAAGAGGAGGAATTGTAGCATATCTTCTAAGCAAAATTGTAGATTTGAGCCCAAATAAAATATAGAGAGTCAGCATGCATTTGCAGATATACCAAAATAGATACTAGTGATTGAAATGTGTCTGCTAAAGCACTTTCTTCTGATAAGAAGATGTTTCTTCAACAAAATGCTGTCTGAGATTTTTGGGGTATTTTTTTTACTTCAAACAGGATTCATTTCATGTAGATTTGGATATCTAAAAATGAGGTTTTCAATCTAGGCTGGTCATCTAAGATTGCTCTCTAGTGAGGGCAATGGCAAAGAAAAGTCCTAGGCTGAGAGGCAGTTTCCAACCGCCTCTACTAAAGGTTGCTTCAGATTTTTGTATTCCGTGTTTTTAAAATTAGAACTGGGAAAGTAGTACATCAAATATCTGCCACAGCAGCTCAGAGTGGTGCTGAGGTCAATTAATATTTGTACACTTTCCTTTTAAATTCATTTTCTGACCAGTGTTGGAGAGGATGACTACATTAGCAGAAATTAGACGACATTTGAAGTGAAGTCTGGTGCTTAGAACTGTATGTATTTGCACTCAGTCAGAGAATAGAAATAGTAATGGGTGACCTAAGCCTCCACTCAATATTAGCCACCGCAGCAGAAAATCTAAATATAGAACCGAGCAAGGAAAGACTGAGAATTACTCATAAAACTTATCTGATTAATAACTCGTACCTCCCAGAAAAGAATGGCTGTATTTGAGAAAACCGCAAGCTGTTCACAAAACATTTGTAAGCAGAAATAAAGAGGCAAAGTCACTGAGCAAATTATTCTCTCAACTCTGATTGCATTGTTTGAACCGATGCAAAACTGCATCCAAGTTTTAAGTAAATGTTAATTGTGTCCCATTTTCTAGCTTCACTTTACATTTCGCTAAGAAATTAAATGTCAGAATGTCCCTGAATGTGCTCTCTGAGAAATGAAGCTCTCTTGAAGTCTTTTAAATTCCTAATCTTATTGCGCTTAAATGTTATTCCTTCGACTGAAGGAATATTTTAATGAAATACAGTATATTTCAGGGTGGCACATCAAAAATGTCTATTTCACCAATCTCTTCTTTTATCACATCATTTTTCTATTCCAATTTATCTCATTGGAACCCTGAAAGTTCATCCCACTAAGCTTCTTGTAACTGTTGTCAGAAATCAGTCCTAAAGTTTTTCAGCTTCTGGTTGACTTGATATTTTTTCAATCAAGCAGCAGCATCTGAAACATTTCTCCCCTGCAAAAACCATTGAGTGCAGAGAAAAAAAAGGTTTCTCTTTTTTGCCAGTGTTCATGGATACCATCAAAATGTATTTATCTTCGGGGTGTACGTGCCAAAGGACTCATACCCAAATCAGATGCACGCTGAGTGTCTGTATGGGGTGTCACACTTAGGAACAACACCCCGATTTCTTGAAGGATGGGAAACTGTTGCTCCTACATTAATTGATATCAACCTGGCTTCAAAGCCCCCAAGTCAGGCTTGCATTTCCATGAACCCTGGAAAAACACAATGTCTACTTGTGCCACTGGTGGGACTAGTGGTCCTGTGGCTGATCTCTCTTTATATATATATATATTTTTATATATATATATATATATATGCATTTCCCAGTAAAATCCCTATTAAATTTAAAACACTCACTGTACACTGCCCACCCGTAATTACTGGGAATATAATTTCTGTGTCATTCATTCAGTGCCACATGGTTTATGATCAAGCCTGATTTGATTAATGCTGTAAGTATTTAAAATAAAGAAAACCAGAACAGATAAAAAACCATTTTCTCTGTTTATCTCATTTTTTACATCTGTTTATTTAAATTGGAAAAATTAACCAAAGGAGAATGACAGGGACCTGCCTCCAGCAACTCATTTTTGCACTGCAATTTTTCTTCCCACCCCTGCTCCTCAGGAGAGATCATTAACATGAATGCTAGGGGACAGGCCAGCAATCCCACATTACTCACTCGGAGAGCGCAATTATTTCTAGTCTGATTTGCTCCTCTCGAGCAGGGCTTGGTTCGCAGGCGGGACCAGATGGTTCAAGGAACCACACGGCACAGGAAGGTGCTGGGATTTATTCACCAGCTGCTCAACTCCACCCCAGAGTGCTGCATCCTGCTGGTGGGTGAACACATTTTTAGTTGGTGCTCAGCAAACCTCAGCTTCCCTACAGCGTTTCCCATGCTTGTATGCATGTACTTCACGGCATTCCACCCACACGGGTGGGAAAACTGAGGCACAGAGGCTTAAATCATGCAGGGTCTCGCAGCTGCTCAGGCTGTGCTTTCCCTGCACCATGTCCTACTGCCTGGATCTCTTTTGAGGCGACATGATGGACTATCAGTTACCAACATCAGTCCTCACTGAAAGCAGGGCAGATGCTGAGGAGTAAAAGATGAGCAAAAGCAGTTTCCTAATGATCTGTGTCCTCCATAGCACAGAATATCTGTGTAAGACCAAGATGTAAGTACAGTGAAGTGATCAATTCTGCTACTGCCTGGCAGCGCTGCAGTCCCAGCTCTGCAGCAAATTAATGGGAGCAATCTCAGCCAGTACGTGCAAGTGCATGGGAATCACTTGGAATGAAAAGCGCTGTCTAGAGAGCTCAGCATGACTAATTGATTATTACTTATAATTACTTATTATTGCTATCTTACTCCAAATTCCCACGTTGTTGTCATCATCATCTGGAATTTCACACTATTCTTAAGTCAGAAGAAAGTTATTAATAAATGTGATGAAAAAGCACAAAACTGCATTGAAACCTCTGGTTCTACCTAAGTGCATTATCAGTGGAAACATGACCACGTTGCATCTCCTGTAGCCCTCAGGATTTCCACGGGATACGGGGAACAGACCTGCCCTTCAGCTCCTTTTACCTGTTCTGGCTGTGGGAGGAGGTGCTGTGTCTTTCAGAAGATGGTGATGCCAGACCCCAGCAGCTCACCGCAGGCATGGGGTGAGTTAGGGCAGGCCCAGGCAGCAAAGCATCAAAGAGCAGTCCCAAGTCAGGGGGAAGGCGGCGATGACCTTTCTGTTCCTATTTAAGAGCTCAAGAACTGCACAGCAGGAGTGTTAAAGGCCACAGGAAACTTGGCCTTTTGGAGCAAAGCGCTATACACCCACATCCCTGCACAGTTATCTCTGCATTTACCCTTCCCCAGGAATGCAAAACACCCCGTGGTGTCGGCCAAGACTGTAGCCCGCTGTCTGCGTGCAGCAGGCTCCCCTTCCTGCCCTGCCCTGCCCTTGCTTCCCTCCAGATTATCCATAGTTCATCTGTAAAATATTTAATGCGGTTTTTGGGCAAGTCTCCGCCCTGCCCTCTTTTTCCTTCAGAGCCGCGACAGAGCTGTCCTCGCAGCCCTTGGAAGGAAACTGGCAGCTTCACAATGAAGCTTTATCAGACCTGGACACTAAAATACTTCTCATAAAATGTGACCTGATGTCAGTTCCCACACGGCGCCGCTTGGGACTGCACTGCCTCGCTCTCCTTCTCCAAGTCAATCCAGAGGTGATTTTGGGTCCGTCAGTCACCCAAAGGGGCATATTCCCAAACAAGCCAA
This sequence comes from Morus bassanus, assembly GCA_031468815.1. NCBI lineage: Eukaryota > Metazoa > Chordata > Aves > Suliformes > Sulidae > Morus > Morus bassanus. The sequence continues at coordinate 2,320,856 of CM062582.1, forward strand.
AACGGAGTGTAAGGCAAAAGACTAGCAAAGCACCCCTGCCTAGTTACTTTCTCCAACCATGAAGAAACAGGGAAAATGTTGGTTGGTGAAACAAAGATGAGCTAGATCTTAAATTCATACCCAGACCCTGTGCACAAAGGGATGGGAAGTTTTTTTGCTGGCAGCTCTCAGCCACAGATAGCCACCATCACGTCCCCCAGCATGTAATGCCAGGTCCGTCTGGGACAGAGCCCTTATCGCTGCTGTGATGAGGAGCAGTGAGGGACACCAAAGCCAGAGGAGGCCCACGCCAGGCTCCTGCTTCTACCACTACCTCTCCTCGCTCCCAACAGGAGCTGAACCTCAGCACAGATTCAGGCCCCCCCGCCGAAAGAGCACAGACGTTGCCATTTATTTCCATCTCCGATGGCGCTTCAAATCATTTCCTCATCTGTTAAATGAAATCCATGGCCCTTAAGCACGCAAGGACCAGACAAGGTTGTCCCCAATGTTTCTTCCCAGCGGCGGACAGGGATGCGCTTGCTAATGGTGGCACAGTGATGGAAACTGCCAGACAAAAGGGAACAGTTCTCATCATTTTAATGATCTAGCACTACTGGCAGCACAGGTATAGATATTTTTAAAGTGTGATTTTATCATGATGGCATCAGTATCAGAGAATGTGTTTTTCCTGAGGCTAGACAGTAGAGAAGGGAAGATATTGGGTTTCCTTGACTACCTTTCATCTGCCTTAAAAATTATGATTTTCCTTTATTGCCTGGTTTCATCAGTTATTGCAAGTGAAATAATACATCCTCAGCCCTGTTAATAACTTGTATGTTGGTGGCCTCCCCACCTTCTCTCTCTTCTCTCCACAGATGGGGAGAATATTTCCTGCTCTCCGTGCTCCTGGTTTCCTCCTCCTCCCCATGCTCCTCTCCCCCCACCTCCCTCCACATTTTGAACTGGGAAATATTTCTTATTTGTTTAAAAAAAGGAGGGAGAAAATATCTTTAAGCAAACAAACAAACAGCCCCCAACCAGAGAGTGCTCAGGTGATGTGCAGCAGAACAGATTTCGGCTAGTTGCCGGAAGAGGACTCGTCAAATTTCCTATAAGAGAAATGATTACATTTCAGAAGGAGCTGGCCTGGCCCCGAGTGGGGGCTGAACCAGATGACCTCCAGGCCTGAGCTCCCTTCCAGCCCAAAGTATGATGTGAGTCAATGATCAGTCCCATCCCGTAAAGCCCTTCTGTCTTCGTGGGACAGACCCCACTGGCCGTGGCGCTGGCTGCGTCCTGCCTAGCTCCACTCATTGCGTATGTGGTGCTCAGGCATCACACGGTGCTTGGCTGTAATACTTGCCATCATTTTAAAAGCTTTTGGGACAATCTTTTATGATTTTGACATTTCAGGGCACTCTCAAATGCACGTGTCAACAGCGAAGTACATCATTTTGGGGTCTGTCTTATTTCCCGTGACTTCAACCTCTCCCAAAGCAAATGATTATTTTGCATTCAGTCTCTCAATACCCAGGATCCTAAACCATCTGACAAGCCCTGCTTGACTCCTGAAACCTGGTTGCTTTTGACATGAAAATCATGAACAGCTTAAAAGCAACACTGCGTAAGGACTTGCCTCAAAGAGCAAAGGCAAAGTGTCCTCTGCCATCACTGGTGTGGCTGAAAACAGGAAAAGAAGGGGAAGATGCAACAAGCTATGTCCTGTTGACACGTATTGAGCTAATTCAACAATATTATTGTCCATATTGGAATATAAACATATAATCTGGTTTTTTTGCTGCTGTTTTAGTTGCAATAGTTTTAAATAAACATTGTTATAGTCCTTAAATAATCATTATCTCCTTTTTTATGGCTGGCACAAAATAAAGCTACAGAACAGTGCAGGGGACATTTAGAGATTGAACACAGAGAGAAATGTGTTCATCCCTAGCTGCTGGCCAGGCACTTATCTATCCACTGTCCAGGCCTAGCCAGCTCAGACATGCTGTGCTCACGGGCCAAAACAGCAGGCAGACCTCAGTAAATTGTCACATGGGAAAGAATACTTATTTTTGTCCTTCAGCCTGCAAGAAGAGAATCTTCAGGTCCACTGAAAATTACTTTTCAGAGGTTCAGGTCCTTTGCTGTCAAAATTCTTGATGTTTTATCCATTTGGAGGAGTGGAAACAAACACTGGATTTTGTACGTGCTCTGCTAATGCCAGTGCAATCTTTTTCTCTACTGGCAATGTTGTGAAAATCGATTTCTGTCTAAAAAGATCATTCCTGCAGTTTCTATCAGCTCCTACCATACTTCAAGTGAATGAGAAGGGACTGTCGCTGCTTTCCAGTGGTCATGCTGGCTCTTCTAGCCCCTGTATACCTCATGGTCCTTGTTCAAGCATGAATGTTCCAGTCTGTTTCTCTAAATAACTCCTTGGTCCCTCATCCGTTTGGCTCCAGGGACTCCCACACCCTCTTCATTTCTGTAGATAACTAAAAAAAGGTGCTGGTTTTCACACAAAGTTGCCAGATTGTCCAGGATCACATCAGTGATTCCCAGCATAATCTTACTCTTGACATGGCATTTAAAAATACGATTATTTATAAACATCATGCAAATGTAGCCATTTTTTAAATATTTGTTCCACAACAGTTACCGATGAATCAACATTTCCCATCCTTCCCCTTCCAGTAAGTGTCTTAGATAAGAACATGCTGCCCTTCCTGCTGGAAATCCTGTTGTGTCTTTGGAGAATTTGTCTTCTCCCTTCCTCTCCAAGGATCCACCAAGAAGAAAGGAAAAGTTGTGAGGATAATGAAATCAGGTTTTCGTTCATGTAGGGGCTATACTTTAAAATTCAGACAACAGCCTTGAGCCAGATCTGTTGAGCTTTTTGTGCCATGCTACAGAACAAAGATAACGACATGGATGTTTCCTACCAAAACGAATAGCGGTACCACTTTGAGGAGCGCCAGGTGCACGTAACCCAGCTGGGCTGCATCAAGATGCACAGATGCAATTGGAGCAGGGGCCATCCCCTTGCTGTAGGTCAAATCTGGTAACAAGAAGCAGCTTGGCTATGATCTAGGGAAACTTCGGGGTCCCCAGGACCAGCAGTGCTGACTAAACTGCTCCTGCTCTGGCTTTAGACAACTTGCTTGACAAGATCATGCCATCACACTAGGTACTTTGGCAGTGTTTATATATGCAAGGAGGAAAACTGCAGAAACAGAATCAATATATTTGGGGGGTGGATTTGCTCATCTTCAGCCTAAGAGTGCTTTAGCTGTCAGAGGACTCTCCTCAAAGGCCTATAGGGCACATTTTATATTGCAGTCAAAAGCACTTCATGCTGATTGCAGTAGCACTGAGATGGCCCCGCAGGGATCACGAGACTGAGAAACTTTCCTTCATAAGTCAAAACCTGATTATTAAAAGCAAACATGATACAGACAGAACTGGAAGTAAATACAGAGAGATTTCAAGCCAAAGGTGAAGGTCAAATACAGGCAGATTTGAAGCCAAAGGTGAAGGTTGCTGAAGGAACTGCCATGGAGTTGTTTTTAGTAAGCAACTTTCTACTCAGGAAATCCTCAGGTACTTTGTGACTGAGAACAGGGGTTGCAAAGTGCATAACAGTTTGCGTGAGACTGCATCATCCTTGGATAGGAGGCGGGTATAAATGCAGATTATTCTTTTTGTAATTCTAAGATGGTGTAGTGCAATCATGCATTTGGTTTTCTCTTTTTGAGCTTCCTGAGATACTCTGTTGAGACTTCATTGAAATGCCGTTCAGTTTCATTTGACCTACTGTCACTGTATTGACACACAAATCGGGAGTAAATCTGACATACTTAAAATGCTTCAGAACAGTTTCTGCTTTCTAAGCCTGCAATTCTTCTGCAAGGTGATAAAACAATACACTGAAAGCCATGTTAATTTTGTTTCAGGGTGATTTGATGTAGATGGCCTGGCATGCAACATTTCAAGCTTGTGTATTCTTTGAGCTGTCATCTAGGCTTTTCTCTGCAACTATGATGGCTGGAAACTTCATTTTACTCTTACATGAAAACTGAGACTCTCATGCAACCTCATCTCTGCAGAAACTGCCACTACGAGAAAAACACAAACTATGATTAGGCCCTACAATAAACGAGATCATCAAGAGCAATATACTTTGCAGTGAATTCCACATTCAGGGTCTGATTAGCAATGAAAGCAAACAGAAATGGAGAGAAGTCCTTATTACGTCTGCTGGCTAGCCAGGTTTATTCACTGGTGCTCTGCAGTTTCCTGGAAGCATGTGACTGAGCAAATACCCTGCAATTTGATTTCTTGCTCAGTTCTGTCCCACATTCACAGGGTGCTGGGCTGGGCTATTGGCAGCTGGTGCAAGGCTGGTTCGGGAGGCCCTGACACTTTTTACAGTTACTTTACCCATCAGCTGAACACACATGAGCCAGTCCCATTGTCTTCTAAAAGCTCCCTCTAAATCATCCTTCCAGTTTGTTGTAGAAGGAGAAAGCTCAGCTTTGGGCTGCTGATCTTCTTTGGGGTCTCTTTAATTATAATTTTCTGGCTGGCAGCCTCACTGTCAATGATCACAGAGGAAGTAATTTTCACCAATGGAGGAAATTCATTCCTGTGGTAAGTGCAGAGGTAACAGAGCCAAAAGTTTTAGGTACTCTTCCAAATTGCACTATACATACATTTCCTTTTTGCAGGGCAAATCATTTAACCTCTCTATCTGTTTGTCCTCATCTCTAAAACGAGGAAGGCAGAACTGACCCAGTTCTTATTTCAAATGTTGAACAGTTTTGAAGCATTTTGAAGTCATTAAATAAAAGGCATTACAAAAGGACAATGCATTGCTCCTGCCACACTGCTATGTAACACGTAACAAGAGGTAAAATACGAAATCAAGGGAAAGCCTAAATCCCTCCTGAAGCTTACAAAGATTAACACTCTGCCTTCAGATGTAAGAACTGTCCTGAACATGCTACCCATATTTAGGATGAAGAAACAATTGAGCTGACAAAAAGCAGTTGCCTGTCTCTTTGCTTGCAGAAGTTTTAACACCGTGATTACAGCTTTTGTCTTAGTGATAAAGAGACACACACACATATGTAGGTGTGGTTCCTTTTATGAAGGCTACGTCAGGTGAGGATCTGGCTCCGATCCTTGCTCTACTTTTTCTTCTTCCTTCTCCTGTTACAGCTGAAACTATTTCACCATAAAACTATTAATACTTCAAGAGGGAAGGGTGGTGACAAAAAAGCAGTCTCAAGGCACAGAGGGTGTAATTCAGCTTTTGAACATCAGAGCAGAGTTCACACGCCTTCCCTTTACGGGGTGGATCGGCTGCTCCATCATGCAGGCACAACAGCCATGCTGAGAAAAGGGGCACCTAATGCTCTCCTTCAGGTTCAGCCACATCTGCCTCCACTTATCTTCGAATGAGGCATTACTGTTGCCACTAGAAATTAACTTAGGAATGCATGAGTGCTACTAAGATCAGGGTCTGGGTGTGACACTAGATCATTGCCTTGTGTGCACAAAGAGTTTTGGAAGAGTTGATAGGAATTTGTGACTGGAGGAAGTTGAGAGAAGCAATCCCAAGAGCCAGATTTTAACCTGAGAATGAAATGAAATCTTGTGTGTTCAAATAAATACCCTGAAATCCAGGATCAGAGGCCACATGCATATTTACTGCAAGCCCTGAAGAGAAATGTAATGCGCAGAGACTTGGTGAAGCTGCTCTGGAAGCATTTCACAGGGGAAAAAGCCAATCCTAAGATTGGCTAAGGATCCTTAGTAGATCCTATCCTAAGATATGGAGTTCATTCCCGTAGACATCAGTGGGGATTTTGCTGTTACTGCACATAGGAACTACAGTTCCAACACACAGGTCAGACCTGCAGCTCAGAGTCCAACAGATACCATTAGCATGGAGAGGAATGCCAACCAGAGGAAAGTTTACAGGACTTTTTTTGTTGACTCTCTAAGTACACCTAATATTCAATCCTGATTGCCCTGGTACCACACCTTGCATCTGGCATGAACCAATGTGCTTGGCAAACTCAACCATTGACCGCTGCTTCAGTTCCCCAGGCAGAGCGCAGTGGGTCAGGTCAGCTGCCAAGAAGGCTCCCTCACGCAAGGCGGCAGGTCTAGGATGTGTCCTTGCACATATTCTTACAACAGCCCTGATTTTTCCTGGGGTCTTTCCCCGTACGTGGTGTGGGGCTCCTGTCATTAGTACACTCATGGTCTTTTGTAACAGCAGAGTAATATGATAACAGGCTTTTATTTGGGGTCTGTCTTCTCACTGCTCCCCTCTCGGCACAATCTCTCCACAGTCCCCACTAAATCCCCTGCTTGTTTCTTAAGTAGGGATGGATTCAGGATGAAGAGATTTTTACTTATTTTCCTAAGCTGACTTGAACCAAGCGGCCAGAGAAAGAGACTCAAGACAAGCCTGGGTACATGAGGATGACACAAAAATTTGGACCATATGATTGAATGCAGCGGGATCCTGGATACCTCTCTTCAGGGCTCAGAGTTGGCCAAGCTCTGCTCGGCATGGGGTCTGAATGGAGAAGCAAAAGGACCAAACCTCCTCTTCTGAATGCCCCAGAGATAACCCGTAGCCTGAGCACAACTTCCACACGGACACAGGCCCCACAGCTTCAACCTCGGACCTCTGCAGAGCTGAACTGATGTTTCTAGGTACATTTAATTCAGTGGGATTTACACTTTTAATACTTTCATTGTTCTCCTGCCAGAGGTGGGTTTTCTAACAGTTAAATTGTTCATTGATCCCCAGGAAAAAAACTGTCCGGAACAGAGGAAAGAAAATTAAATGCAACATTGATGCTACTCATCTAAATTTTTCCTGGAGAAATTGTGCCTATTTATTCTGTGAGCATGGGGTGTGTTTTGCATTAATGCCCTAGACCCGAGCCTAGGATTTCATTCTTTCACAAGGTGCTCCCTCCTGTCCCACTTCCCTTCTCCCGTTCTCATCTATCAGACAATGTCTTGGGTAGTAAAACATGTTTTACAGGATTCTGTTTTTTCTTTAGGGGAGAGGAAGACAAGAGAATTATGATTGTCTATCCAAGATTAAAAGCTTTTCCTGTGTATCCCTGTATTTAGCTCACAGGAGGCTGTTTTGTTTAGGCTTTTTTTTTTTTCCAGGATGTTCTGTCTGCCACCAGGGAACCTTGCAGACTGTGGATCACGCAGTTTGGGTGCTCTGGAAGTTCAGCTGGAGTCACTTGGTTCAAACCAGGGGAGTTGCTTTATCCGTTGCTGAAAGGATGCGGCATATATTTATAATCACTCAACGCAACAGCGATCCCCACCCTGTTCCCATCAGTAAACACGGAACACGGGGCAGTTTACCAAACAGGACCTGCCAAAAAATAACCACAGGGATGAGTAACCTCAAAATATGCTTTTTCATGGGAACTGTGCACAGGACTGGGGTTCATGGTCAGGTGTTACCTCTCCATTCATTACAAGTTCTGGTTAGCCTGTTTGAGACAGGGCAGGGCCATGTTTGGAGCAGGATAGCTAAGGTTCTTGGATGAGGGTATTTGCAGACTCCGTAGCAAGTAATAGACCCCGTGTCAGGTTATAGCTAATTAGAGATGTTCCCTGGACAATTTTAACTTATGCTCAGAATCACTTTGATGGACACCACTTTGGGGCTTTTTCAGCCCAAATGACTATTAAACTGTTGAGACAAAGTGAGCCAAGAATCTCAGATTACATTCCTGGGAGCTGGGCATCCTATCGGCAGCTGGAAATTTGGCTTCTTCCAGTTAGCGTCAAAGCCTAATATTTATTTAAAGCTAGGCTTTATAGTGCTCTTTATTGTATTTAGAATATTTTCTTTCAGTCTCAGGGAAGCTGCCAACTCATCTTAGCCAAACATGACTCCTGCAACCTAAAATTATTGCCTTGTCACATTGAGCCCATTTCTGGGGGACTGAATAAGCAACTGATTTATACATTGCAGAGCTAGCCAGCTATCAGCCAAGGTTGATAAGCTGCTCCGTCCAGCAAGCGCTAACAAAATCATCTATGCTGACGGCAAAATTAGGGCAGACCTCTACCGAGGAAACAGAAGTAGTTTCATTACACCCAGGGGAGCTGAAGCCTGAGGCTGGCTGAGACATACAGGACGCCCACCCACAGCTGTGAACCAGAGAACTTGTCCTATTAACCCCCACCCCATGGGAAAATGAAAGGAGGCTCAGTGAGAAATACAAGTCCCACAGTTCTGCGAAGGGGCTGGATTTTTACCGCTCTACTCACACTGCCTGAGCAGCTTTCTAACAGTTTGGTGCATCTGAGTCATCGTTAGTTCCAGGAACTGATCAATCAATAAGCAATAGCCAACAACAGGGATGGTGAACATTGGCTCTTGGTGGCTACTGAGGAAAAGACCAGGAGACATTAGCTGAGAGGACAATGCCAGATGGAGAGTAGAAAACAGATCTCAGTGTGTGGTCAAACAGCAGAGCGGGTTGGTGGGCGACATGGGGGTGATCTCTAAGGACAGATCATTCCTGACAGCTGTCAATCAAACCACAGACCCTGCCCTAGAACCAACAACCGAGCTTGATGACTACTTGGATAATTGCTCGATCACCAACACTGCATATTTATGATTAATGTGGAACATCATGAAAAGAAATTGTGGGGGCAGATGGAACACGTAAGTGGAAATGAATCCTGTCTTATTTTTTGCTCAATATAGGCCTTGGAAGTCATGTGTGCACTGAGTGAGCATTACAGAAATGTTCCATGGCTACACACAAACAGAAAAAACAAAATGCTATAGAAGTATAATAGAAGCATAATATAGAAATATATAGAAATATTAAATAATAAATAGATAAAGAACAACCATATGGTCTCAAGAGATGTGCCATAGCTCTGCAGGACCAATCCTATGGCTGGCACAGTACTAAAGGGTCTTTCTGTCCACATTTAGCAATAAAGACATAGCTCAGAGGGCATACTTTGAAGCAGTCTCTCTTGCGACTAGGAGACACAGTATCATGTACAACAGACCAAAATCTCACTGGGGGGAAGGCCACAAAGTCTGTGGCTGCTATCACAGCCTGAAGAATTAAGTGTTTATTCTTCCTCCTTCTTCCACGTCAGTGATGAAGTTCTAGTATGTTTTTGAGGAAAAGGAATCACATTCCCCAGATCTCCTTACCTGCCTTCTGGTTTTGCACTCTGTAGTCCCCATCCCCCCGCCCTTCCCCCCCACCCCCACCCCGCAAAGGCTTGAATCTATCTTGAAAAAAAACCCCAAAAGCCTGGCATCAGCATCTGGCACATCCGCTTAATTCCAAGAGCTTGGACTTCAAGGGAAATGCATTATAGGTGCCAGAGTCACTAACCCCTGAATTTCAGCTCTAACGCGTCAGTGTGAGTTGCCCAGACTAATCTAGGATACTCGAGGTCTCATAACAAATGCATCCAACCCTGTCCTTTCCCTCACGCTGGTGCGAAGCCTCACAGCAGCTTCTGTCACGCAATGCATTTTTTCCAGCTGCTTCTAAAGCTGTAGGTAGAGAGCGCAATGTGAAAATTTGAGTTGCAGCCACTTGCCATCACTATGCAAAGGAAAGAAACATCTTTATGCCCAGCTAATCTGCGGAACTCATTACCACAGAATGTAATCCAAGTCAAGAGTTTAGCAGTGCTGCATGCACAAGGGGAGGGCCCATGGTTGCAAAGAACTATGTAAAAACCTGTAGCGATAAAGGAGTGTTATGCTGTAAGGTGCCCACCAGCTTTTGGCTCAGGAAGCAAATTGGCTCAGGGAGTACAGCCTGTTACAGGCAGATGGCTCCACAATTTTTACTTAATGGAGTTGTCCTTTTCCTCCAAAGTATTGCTACGATATAGCGACAAAGGCAGAACACTGGATTTGATATTGATCTCAGCCATTACAGAAATTTCTTTGTTTCTGTGTCTCAACAAGAATGGCTGCGTATGTCATTTGAAGAATATCTATTTTATTTATTTCCCATCTCCTTGTCCCTGTTTTCCATTTTAATAGATCTATTGGCATAGAAGTTGGATGCTTCAGCAAATGAGGTTAACCTCTGACCATAAATTACTGGTCCCTCAGGAAGAAGTAGTAATAAAAAAGGAAACTGCCACAACTACAGCGGAGGACAGCAAAGGCAGACAGACCAAGGGTTGTACAAATTACAAAACCACCAGCCCTTGAAACCCATACCAGGGCTAGCCATGCACATAATAAAGTGTAACATAAACACATTGAAAACTGGATTCAGTTTGGCCAGAACAATAATTCATATGCCAAGAAAAATAAGCAGCTTTCCTATTTTCCCTACAGTTTGCCATATAATGGCTCTCAGGGCCTCTGTCACATCAGAGAAAACACGTGGCAATAGACCACAGGCAGCTGAAAAGAGAAATGATCAAATCATCTGTAGCATTGCTTTTAACTATCATATCATGCAAGAACAGAGGGCATCGTGATTTCCATATCAAGACTGTGGGCTCGTCCCAGTCTGTGGCTGGGATTTACCTGTGTGAATGAGGGGTTTATGGTCTTTGTTTAGGGGTGTCATGCACAGGCAGCTTCTTAAAGCATTCTGGTGAGAACCCAGCACAAAGTGTGAGCGTGGGTGAAAACAAAACCTGAACTAAGCACAGAAATAAACAGACTCAGACACTTAGGAAATTTGTCTCAGAAAGGCTTCCTACGTTTCCCAAATAGTTTCAAGAGCGCTTTCTGCTTTGCTTCTCTTTTTTCTTGGCTGATAGAGGACTCTCGACAGTTCTCCTAGAATGTATTATGGATTTATGGGGGCCAAAACCTTCCCCATCTCAACTGACTCCCGTTTCTGCAGACTTGGCCTGCTCCATCACTCCTCGGGGCTTTTTGTTCCATAGGTGCAGAGAAAGTTATTGCTTCTTTTATTAGCATCAGGTTAGCGACTGATCTCCATTGGAAAAGGTTGAAAAAAATAAGATGATATGGAACAGCTTCAATGCCAGGACTGGCTAAGCAAACTGGGAGCTTCCAGTCTGAAAAATAGGTAACTGAGGGGGGGAGGGAAAGATGTAAGTCTATAAAATCATGGGAGTTGCATGAGGAGGGTGAAAAGGCAACAAGAGCTGCACTGAGAAACTTGGGGAGCAGTAAATGAAACTAGCAGGTGGCATGCTGAAAAGAAGCCAAAGGAGATGTTTCTGCATGCACCTTGCAGACAGGCTGTGGAAAACCTTGCTGTGGGTATTAAAAGCATACATGCCCTCAAGAAGAGAGTGGTTAAGGTCATAGAAGACAAAGCCATCAAGAGTTATTAAGCAAAAAGACACCACCACTCAGTCAGCGTGTGCCCAGACGGTTGCAGGCTGGGAAACTAATCCTGGAAAAGACTATTTCCTCACTGCCTTCTTAAATGCTTCCAATTTGAGCCGCTGTCAGACAGGATGATGGAGTAGATGAATCTTTGATATGATGTACCATGGATGGTCTTATGTTCTTAAATGTTTTTGTGCTAAATGGAGAACATTACAGGAAGCTGCTTCTCCCTCACCTATTCCTTCATGCTGTTCCAAACTGAGTCTTATTTCTTACTAGCATCTGTAGATATGCACTGCCTCTCTGTGAGCATCTGCAGGCGAGCATCCCGCAGGTCTTAAACCTGCCTCTCTTCCCCCTCCTTTGCAAAAGCAGGAGGAATGTTGGAGGCCAAAGAAAAGATTTGCTGCCTTTCCGCTCAGAGCAACATAGTCTTTGCAGCCATGGCAGCAGCCTCACGCTTTGGTGTGCGGGCCGGCTGCTGGAGGTGCACAGGGAGCTGGCTGCGCCTGTGCTGTTGGCTCTCCTCTTGATTTCCAGCTGGTAAATTGCATTAAAAGAAGCTAGGACTGTAAATGAATAACATGATTTTTCAGTGTGTGTAAGCAACTACCACACTTGCCAGAGGGATGCAGCCCGTAGAAAGGAGAAAGCCAAGATACTCACCCAGGGGAAGGGAAGTGTTCAACGGACACTCACTATTAAAATGAGATCCATGCTTTCCTTTTCTAGACCATTTTCCCTATCTTGCTTTTTGTTTGGAGGGGGTGGAGGAGTGACATCAACATTGCTATGAGACTGAAGCAGTAAATAATTCTTTATCACCATAACACTGCAAACCATTGCAAAATCTCTATTGCTGTCCAGGCCAACACTTGTAATAAGCTCTTGCCAAACAGAATGGCAAAAAGCAAGTATTAGCAGTTGACCCTGGAACATTTTCCTTGTCATTCAGGGACATTGCTTTCTTGACTCAAGGAAGAGAACAAAGAACAGTCAAATCACACAGAATTGACTTAATATCAGAGCTGTGTGAATGTCATGACATTACTTGTCAAAGGGACAGCTTCAGCTTGGGTTTCCAGGGATAGGAGAAGGGATTTGAAGGATGCTGTTATTCAGCCATCAGGATGCAGCATTATTCTGATGTTCATGGGACTAAAGGACAAACTCTTCCAGAAGAATGCTATATGCTTTAACACATGCTAATAATTTCAGTCTACAATTCGTGACCATACTCCATCAATCTATGGCAGACAACTCATTTGCTACTCGATTATATGGCACAGAAAGGCAGACAGTGTGTATCAGCATAGCTCTATTGATTTTGCCAATATACACTATCAGAAGATGCAGCTTATGTATTTTTAAAAAATTTATGTAAAACTGTTAGATTTCTACAGAACCATGGTGGTTTCACGCCTATTAGATTTTAATACAGTGCATAAAATTGGCAGAAAGTACCTTCTGAAACGCTCTTTGTTACATCTCTGTATCAGTTTCCATCTGCCAGATTCTGCTACCTTTGTGCATTTTGAATAGTCCCTTACACCTGAAACGGCCCCACTGAAAGTGATGGGCTTTCTGAGACCACGGCAATGGAGTGGTCCGTTGTGGTACACATTAGTTGTACACTAATAGAGTAACAAAAAAGCACTGAAATGGATTAATAGAGCCAACGTAGCTGGGGAATAGAAAGATGTGCTGAATCCTGCCCCCACAGGTACACCTCCTTGGAAAGGAGACATGTTGCAATTTTCAAGTCCTGCACCTTGCCTGTTTCCACACGAACTATCAGCACTACTTCATCAAGGAAAGTGGGATTGATATTACTACCAAAAGAAATACGTTCCCTCCAGTTCACCCTGGGTCAAACCTGCCACTCCGTGGAGCAGGGTGTTGCAGTACATGGCAAACACGGAATAGCACAATGGCTTTAGCTTGCTTGCGATGAAACCGAGGAGCACAGAGCAATAGTGGCACTGTGTGGGGACACACAGTGTCTGGGACAGCACACTAGCGAGGCATGGACATGTGGCATAACTGTTGGAACAAGCACGGAGGGTGAAAGTACAGCGCTACCGGTAACACCATGAGAAAGGCTGATGGGGTAGGACAGGCTGCGAAGACAGATCAGGGCCACGCTGAAGCAGGAAAGCAGCAGAGGAGGTGGTGGGACAGCGAGGTGCACAGGCTGGTGACCAAGGGGGAGCAGAAGGGTCGCTGTGAGAGGCCAGCGTGACTCAAAAAGAGCTGGGAGGACATGAAGGGCTTCATCATGCAAAAGCGGATGAAGGGAGACAAAATGGTATGGCTGAATGAGATGCGGGAGAGCTGAGGGGAAGATCTGAAAACATGTGATGAGGCCATGGGGAGCTGCAGGAAAAATGAGAGTTAGAAAGTCTTTTTGCCTTTGGCTGATGTGAAAGCAACAGTCAAATCTTTCTAAAGAGGCTCTGCTGTCAGCGTTGATGTTCACGCCTGTTGGCTCCAGCAAGCAGTATTCAGCAGGTGGAAATAGGAAGCTTGGTTATGAATCCCGAAGGAAAGACTGAAAGGACAACTGCTTTCCTTAGTGCTCTGGGATAATGCTGGGAAGGAAGTGGCAGCTTTTAGCCTTGCAACACCCCCGTCAACCCATTGGTGCTGGCAGGATACCTCAGTGGCTCATTTCCCAAAGCTGCCTCTTGCTTCAAAAGAAGCTGCTAGTTTAAACCTTCTGCAGGCTAAAGATGTCACCAGTAAAATCCCCATTTCACCTGCACAGCGTCAGTTTATGGACTGTGAGTAAGTCAGTGAAGTTTGCTCCTTTAAAAGTCATTTATGATCCCGTAGGAATGTTATATGAGTGCACAACGACGTGGAGTAAGGGTGACACACTGTGTGGACAGAGAGAAGTGCAATTCCTCCCCTCCTTCCCAACTTTTTTTGAGAGATTTGGTCCTTTTTTTTTTGAAATCTGAGTCTGGACTGAGGCAAACCCAAAACAATCACAGTGGAGCTCTCTTTTGGCCTCTTCCCGTGAAATGGCCGAAGCCTCCCAGGCAAGCTCCTCTGTACAGCATCGCTGCTGCTGCTGCCGCAGCAGAACCTGCCTTCACACCAAGCACTCCCAGCTTGGATTAAGCCAGTAGCAAGGGGCAATAAATCTGAGGATGCCCCTAGACTCTGGAGAAGAAGAGAGAGTTTTCTGTGACCTCCTGACTGTTGCCACAAACCTATGAGTAACAACAGACACACAGCATCAGAGCAAATGTGCAGTCAGCTGCAGATGGCAATTTCTCCAGCAGTCAGTGTGGATTCGGCGCTGCATGGAGAAATAGAGCAAGTCTGGCTCAAGGAGCTTAAAGCTAAGAGAAAAAAGATTAAGCAGCGGTTTCATGTTTTGGTTGTATTTTTAAAACAAATGTGAGTTAACCCTCATCTGAAGAAAGTACTGCCTTACACACAACTAAAAATGTTGCCCTGATTAGAGATCTTGATCCTAATTGCCAAACACACCAGCCAAGAGACCAAGACAAACACTTGTACAAAGAAACGATAAGAGAGCGAAGCAGAGGTGAGAAAGGCACACGCTAGTCTTCAGAGCCCACCTTGCTGATTTTTAAATCCTTGTTTTTCCTGTTGAAAGCCCTTGCTATTCCACCTCCGTCGTTTAGTGTACGAAATCCCTGCAGTATTTTTCATTCTTCCTGATGCCCAGAAGGCAAAGAACCTCTATACAAAAGAGCCTTGTGGCATTGCTAGGGATATTAAGGCTTTTAAAAAATAACTGCTTTGTTCTTTAAATATTAGTAAACAGGCTGTGATATGGCAGGTGCTTGGCCTCCAGAAAACACAAAGTTTTGTTTTGTTTAAAAAAGAGGAGCAGCATTTTTTTTTTTCACTCGTGAGCTTGACCCTTTACTGAACATTATGGGCAGAAACCAGCAGAACTCACCTGCCCTGGGATACAGGCTTTATTGTACCACAGTTTCAGTTCAGCTTGCCAGGACCAGTCAGTCTCGTCCCCACGCCATGGTACCACGGGAGGCTGTAGTGACATCCTCCTCCCATTTCACCCCAAAGCACATTCTCACCTTGCTAGTAAATCGAGCACCTTGCCAGGCTCAGACTCCTTGTTCAGGATAACTACGGTACTTGATAGCTGGTGTTACTGCAGAGTCTGGAGCACAACTTTTACGAGACCCTGGTGTCTTTGGGATATATACTTAACCCAGCTTTACAGATGAGGAGCGGAAGGACAGAGAGATCAAGTGGCTTTTCCAGGAACACACAGGTGGGCTTTGGCAGAGGAGAGGTTTGAATCATGCTATTGAACTGGAGGCTAATGCCCTGACAACTAGATCATTCCTCCCATCTAATGTCTGACATCCCACTGAGTTTCAGAGACCGCTAATGGAGAAACTTGGAGAAAGAAGAGCACCAAACAGGAAGAAGATATCTGACTTCATTTACAGGCAAACTAGCAGAATGCAGTCACTGAGAATGGCAAGGTCTTGCTAGCTTTTTTTTTTTAATAGGAAACAGCATCCAAGAAGTGTATACTTTATCTCTGAAACCCATGGCACGGACTGTGCTGAAACAAGGGCCTGAGCAGAGCTCCCTGGCCAGGGTGGTGACTCCCGGGAGACAAAGGAGAGCCTGTTGTCTCCAGCTCCACACAGCCGCTCAGACGTGCTGGTCCTGAGCGCTATTCCTGGCCTTGCGCTGACTCACTCGGTGACCTTGCTGAGAAAGACTCTTACATCCAAGTCTGCCTGCCTGTAAAAGCCATCATGGTCTCCTAAGGTTGGATTCTATTCGAAGCATAGACGACAAACAAATATAAAATATTTCTTCTTCTTTCCTTCATCGCCCACCCCCTGGGGTGAGCAGGAACTGGACAGATAGATGGAACTGCCCTGCTATCCTATAAGCTCTCCCTGCACCTCCTTCCTTAATTTTCAACTAAGTGTGACAATGAGTCTTGTTTTTGCAGTGCCCCAGGGCTGCACCAAGTCCTTCTATCATAAGAAGGACACACCGCAGCCTTGAGGCAGGTGCTTATTTTCTTGAAGCACTTTCTGTTTCTATTCACGGCTGTTCATAGTTGCCCTCTGTCCTCTTCAGTGTGACACCTCATCCTTTCCAGGTCGTAGGGGCTGGCATTGGTGAGAGGATGCCAAAGCTGCTAGCATGCGGGCTGGTAGAAGAGAGGCTTACTGCTAGGGGAGCCAGGACAGGTTTGGGTTTTCTGCTTTGAGATTCCAGCCTGACGGCTGCTGCTGCTAACCTATGCAAGGACAACATGTGAAGCTTAGATTTTTTATTCAACGTGGGACATAGCCACCTTTTGAAAAAAACTGCATTGTAAACAGATTCCCTTTGTCATTCTACTAATTCCACTCTGTTCTGTTAAAGGTGAAAGGATTTTTAGAATCTAATTTATTCATTGCTAGTCAAGTTTCTTCGTCTAGGTTCAGAGCCAAAACTCATTAAAGGCAGTGGGAATCTTCCCATTCACTTCTATTCACTTCTGTTGGCTTTAGCTCAAGCTTTTATTCAGTCCCTCTTGGCTTGGACAATGAAGATCAGTGATGGCAGTTTCACTATCAGTGTCTTTGTGCCACCATGTCTCGTTTCTAAAACCTTCAGCACAATGTCCATTTGTCTTTAGCAACCGCTTCCTTTCAGATTTCAAAAATAAATAAGTCCATGGAAGAAACATTTCTTTTGGCTCTGCGTTGGCTGAAAGCTCATTTGCAGACATTTTAATTTTGGTAGACAGTGTCTCTTTGATTCTCTCCATCATCTCAGCACACCAGCCTGCTATTTTTGCCTCACAGACTTGGCTGCACTGAGTCATGTAGCTCTCTCTGGTTTACTTTGGAGCTAGTGTAACCAGCAATAATCTCAATGCTCGTCCTATGGAGACAAGAAGCATTTACTTGTGAAATCTAACAGAAAGATGGCAGCTCAATGAAAGGAGTGCTGAGCATATTCTTTTAGTATATGCAACATAAGAAGAAAAAATAGTGTCAAGATTAATGACACACACATCACTGCAAGATTACCACACGCTCTCCAGCTGACGGCTGGATTGTGTAACTTTGCTGGCGAGTGGGACTTCTGGGGCTGTCCTGGCCTCTCCCCACCAACCTTCCAGGTCAGTGCTGAAGGGAACATCTCACATTGCTCCAGATGCTGCTCTATGGCTACTGCAATCACTAAAAGGTAGCAAACGGGGTGAGAAAATAGGCCAGTACAGGCTGATCCAAAACTCCCACCCCAGTTTGCACTAGGCAGCATGAGGAGGGGAAGGCTGGAGTGGGGTGTAGCATTTATAACATAGCTTTTAAAAACCTTTGGACCAAGCATCGGTACATGTTAAGACTTAAGTGATAAACTGGGGCACAGTGCCCCTCTGGTACCACGTTAAAAAGCTCACAGTACCGGTACAGGACTCCAGCCTTGTGCTATCGGTTGAATTAACCCTAACACTTCCATGATCGATGTGGCTAGTGTCTTGATTAATGTGAGTGCTCTGGAATCACTAGTGTTTTTCTGTCTTGCCACTGTCACAGCCTATCTGTGCTTTTCCTTCCTCTAAGGCTTCTCTCCCTCCACTCCAGTTATTTGAATCAGACAGTTTTAATTGGTGCTCATGCTTTGGAGACGTGAGCAGAAACCTTCAGTGTAAAGGGAACGTCTGCAGAGTACCATGGACGTGAACTGTGTTTCTCATTCTCAGTCTTAGTGGTAAGAAAATCCTGCTTTATCCCCAAAGAGAGAGAAAGAGTAAGAGGGAATTAGAATCCAAAGAAAAAGAAATAAAACGAGCATTCTTGGTCACTCACTCTGAGACCTACAGCTGGATGAAACCCATTTTTCTCACACTTTGAAGTTCATATTCTGGCGAAGAAAAACCTTTCACATGAAATCTGGCCTCTAACTGAGGAAGGTCACTGCAGGGAGAAGATCTGGATGAAGGTACCTCAAAGGGATGGAATATTTTTCTTACCTCAAACGTTGTGCATGGATGAAACCTGGCTCATGAATTTCTTCCTCATTAGGTGGATATCTTTGTCTTTTTGCCACAGACTCTAGCAGAACAAAATAGTGATCAAACCCCATGCCTGTCTCCTTTTGTTGATGGCTATTTATTTTCCTTAACATTTCTCTTGTTTTGTACTCTTGGCTCAGAAGTCTGTCTACTGCTCCAAACCAGTTAATTCTTCCTAAGAGCTGTACAGGCCCAAGGCCGAGATTATATTTATAAGCTGCAAGGATCTCCCCAGGCAGCCTCAGTTATAAAGAATTTGACTCAAACAGCTACAAGGAGATGCTCAAAAACAACCTCAGAGAGGAAACACAAAGACATGGAACATCGCACATTTCCCCCACGTTAAAGTTTAAAGAAACAAACCGCAGTTCAAAGCACCATATAATGGGGGGTAAGTAATCTTCATCCTTTAATCTCCCATGTTTCCAGCAAAAGAATGAAATGTTCTGCTTTCCTCTGGTGTCTGAACACACGTGTTTAAGAAGTTTTTCAGTCAGGTGCCCACATTTTTGCACCAGGGCAAGTGCAAGAAAGATTGTGTGAGAGAAGAGCAGCAGGGCAGGCTGGGACTGGGGCTTGGACGGCAGCAGATGCAAGCAGTGACAAGCCTCAACTGGACAGTGATTGAAAAGAGGGCAAAGTTTTGCCTTTTGACAGGGAAGAGCCTGCCAGGATGCTATGCAGGGATGGATAAAAGGTCACACCAGAGGAAAACTCCTCATTCTTGACAGTTTTTAAACAAAAATAAAATTCCTTGCAGTATATTACTTAACTTATACTTTGGCTTTGTTGCTGTTGTTGAACGTGACTGACAGGCCTCTTCCAGCTTTGCTTTGTGGCTTCAGGTGATTCATTAAACCCTTCTTTGTCTTGTTTTCCCTTCTTGTATAAAGAAGAAAGTTGCACTGAGACTCTGTTAATGACTGTGTGTGCTTTCTGTCCTTCCGTCTGGAGCTGCCATCCCACTGAGGAGCAGCAAGTCATCAGAAACATGTCCATGGCTCTGCTGGCCCCACATCTCTTGCTATTAGGCTTCTAATCGCCTGTGTACTGCTGTGTATTTGAACAAAGCTGTGCAGGAAATGTTTTTCCCAGCTAGAGAAACATTTTGTTCCCATTCTGTGTTTGAGCCAAATGGGGTTTTCTTGAGGCCTTTTTTTTTTTCTGTGGTTTTTTTTTTTTTTTTAAACAGAGGAATAAGTAAGCAAACATGTCTGAAGAAGCTGAATGAAACAGCTGAAGGACAGCCAATGGACTTGCTGAACAGGGGACTCCTGCAAGACATGAGAGTACAGTTTTCTGACCTAATTCAGGCTAGCGTCTTGAAACCAGACCTTGCACATGCAGGAGACCACCAAGTTGCAGGCAAGGCTGGGATGGTGCTTTCTTTCCTTAGAAACTGCATCCCTAGCAGAAGTTATTGCAAACTGAGACTTCCCACAGAAGGTTTCTGTTTTGATAACATGCCATTTTCCAATGAAAAATATTTTCATCAAAAAGTTCCCCACCCTGTTTGCTCACTGACTGCCAATATTAACTTGTCTTTCGATCCCCAAGGGACTACAGGATGTGTGTGCATAAAAGACAGCCTGGCCAGATTGTGGAGAGAGGCACACCCAGCAATGGCCTTGCAGCTCTCCTCAGGATTAAGGCAGCTACCACTGGCAATGCTACCATCTGTGTGAGGGGATGTGGGACTGGGGATGGGCTATGTACCCTGGGAAGTGTTGGCTTTACTTCTGTTTACTGGCTTAGAGACCCGTATGTAGCCAGCACCTTGCCTGTCTTGGAGGTCAGCATGTGCCTCCAAGGCACTCTATACATCGAATAAATAATGACTGAATACATGGGACATGCACTGTTTTATCCCAGAACAACACAGTAAAGTGCAAGGCACATTTGCAATATCCTGCCTGTTTCCACCACCTCTTCTGGGGGCTTGAATTTACAGGACATGGAAAGCTGTCCATCCAAAAAGCACTAGAGGTCCTCTCAGGAAAATGATAAAGAACTCCTTCATACAGCGCACTGCAATGAAAATCTGTGGGCCTGCCAACTCACTGTCCTTAAAGGTAGTCACTACCCTTCTCCTCTCCCACCAAAGATCACTAACACAGAAAAACGTCTTTCATTCCACTGTCATGTTCTGCTTGCTTCTCTTTCTGCAGGCAAAGCTCAGCTCCGGAAGCCCAAACCAGCACTCACTAGCACAGCACACAGCCGTGAATATCAGCTCTCTCCAACTGAAAGGGCAAGAGCTGCTTTGGAGAATAACTCCATTTTGCAGAACATGCCCCTGGTCAGGACTGTCTCCATCAAGCTGATAGGAAAGGCTGTCTTTGCGTCAAAGTGCCTCTACCTGAAGACACAGGGCAGAATTAGCCATCGAAAATTTAGGCTTATAGGCTAAACTTGTCTCTTCCCTCTGCTATTGTTGAGGGAAGCAAACAGGCACCTGCCAAAGAAGGTTTATAAAACAGAGGTTTGCATAGATGGGAAGAGTCAGAAGAGCCTACCTCTGCAGTCACTAAGCCGGGCAGCCTAGATAACTAGCCCAGATTAGACACCTAACATTTGGGCAGCTACATTTAGGTTGGATACATTTACCTTTGGCTACAGATAAACACAGCATGCAGTGGAGAATGCAGTTCCAGGCCCTGCTCTGATCAACAGCCTTTCCCTCTGCTGCGCTTTCTAGATACATGCTTACTTACAATGAGTACCATCAGAGGAGCAAGACAAAGCGAAGGAGCTCCCAGCTCTGGTATCATCCCCTGCCAAGCTGATAAAAGGGAATAATTCATGTAATCCTCTATGTCAGGCCAATGCCATACAGGATGGAAGATACTCCAAAGGATGGCCAGGCAAGTTGCATGGTCAGTCCCCAGTTAGTGCAGGTCTCAGAGACTACACTGCGTTGGTCCTGCAAAACTGCACTGCTTCATCCGAGCGCTTCATGGTGCATGAGGTCACAGCCCTGATATTCTGGCCAAATTCTTACAGGTTATTGCTTTCCATCCCGGTTGTCTAGTATTTCCACCAGACCCAGCAATCTTCACTTCCTTGCTATTATTATTTTATTTAGCTATGGTCATACTGATACAACTGCCAGGTGCCTCTGCAAAGCTAAAAGCATTTCATTAGGAAGTGAAATGACCTTTTCTAGCCCTACCTCAATTCCCATGAGTATTGTGAGGCTAAGATATTTGTTAATATTACTAAGGAGCTTTGACTCCCTCAGATGGAATAATTGTCACAGCAAAAGAAGCTGAACTATTATGAAGAGATTCTAATCCAGTTTAGCAAATTGCTTTTCCCATCTGTATGTACAGAACATGCTGTTCTGTTAGGGAAGTCTGCTATGCTTTGGAAAAGCTCTAACAGGTTGCTACAGGCATATGATGATGCTCAGGAATGAAACGTGCCATTCTTACAACTGTATTTTTTGATTTTGCATATTCTGAGGAACAAAATAAAGAATTAAAGAGAGCTCCCAGGACTGTTTGGCCAGGTTCTCACACCAAATTCGTTGTGAAACTACACACCATAGGCATTTAATCTCAATTAAGAGATCAGTTAAGTTTATCAACAGATAAAAGATTATCCGGGGCATTACACAAATACAACATGATTTGCTAGCAGCCAGTCAGTAACCTCCAGTGAGTTCTTAAACACCTCCCTGTACATCAAAAATGAACTACAGTTCTATAATTAAGCTAGAATTTTCATTCTTCAGTTAAGCTTCCTATAAGATTAGTCTTTACTATTATCCATAACTATTTAGAAGTCCATTAGTGCAACACAGCTCTGGGGGAAGTTGTATGTTCTAAAAATTAATTGTAGGCATAGAAAATGCATTTGTCATCTTACGAATGATCTGGGCATTTATATGAAAATTAGCATTAACTGGTGACATCATGTGACGTTGACAAAAGCGTTCCTGATTTAACACCGGGCATGAGAAATGATGCTTCTTGTTCTTAAAACAGGAAATATCTGAGGCTATTCTGTGTTCAATTTAGTGTTTGAATTTGGGACATTTCTATACCAGGTATCAATTCTGTTCTTCTGAAGTGCCCATTTTCCTTGCAGGACAACATATGGATTTGTAACTCACAGAACCGCCCCTACGTCTCACTTTGCTCTAGTGCATTTTAATGTAGCATACATACTTGTTACGTGCATTAAGAATTCAGAAGTATGCTAAAAAGAGGCATGAAAAACTTCATAATACCCTGATCACCATTCAGTTTCACTAAAAACCCTCGATACACATACAGTAAAAGGTCCAATGCACCTGCTATCTTTCTCTTCTTCTTTCGAAGATGAACAGAGCAAGAGTAACAAAAAAATGCAAACAAACCCCATCATTCAGCCATGGGGACTGACAGTGCTTCACTCTAAGGCTGTAATAGGTCGTTTAACCCCAGTGTCTCATTTGTGGCATTATTGGGAATGACAATCTGTGGGGGCAGCTGCAGAGCTTCCACCACTCCCTCATTATCAGTATAGTGTAGTGGTTTGTGTATGTTAAAAGCCATGTAACTGGTACGTGCATTGCAATAACACAGAATAGCTCCCTCCCCTTCACCTGAGTGCCAGCTGCATTTCCAGAAGTGCCCCTTACGTGCACTGGGACGTCTCCCAGGACACCCGTGACTAACTAAGCACAGTTTCTGACCCTTGGAGCTGAGTCTGCACTGGCCCAGGAGGCACCTGTGGCTGAAGGAG
The DNA here is from genome assembly GCA_031468815.1 of Morus bassanus. Lineage (NCBI taxonomy): Eukaryota > Metazoa > Chordata > Aves > Suliformes > Sulidae > Morus > Morus bassanus. The sequence goes on from CM062582.1 coordinate 2,343,988, forward strand.
CAGCCCTGAACCAGGAAAAGACTGTGTTCTCCCAGGGTGGAGGCGAAAGGGGAAGCATCTGGGTGTCCCCTGCCAAAACCATGCTGTCCCCCACCATCGCAGGAGTGCTCGCCCCTGCTGAAATCCTGCCTGGGATGGCAAGAGCAAAGGCATGCGGACAGGCTGGAAGTCTCAACATGTGGGTGGATTTGTCTACACCCCAGTGCCTGGAGATAATGCTCAGGTGACACAGAATCAGCTGCTATGAGAAACCCATGAGAGATCAGGGAGACAGCTGTGCCATATAAATAATACCACCATTAGGGTTGGCCAAAATATCCTATTCAAACAAGAAACTTTCTCTGTGCCCCAAGAGCAAGGGATGCACAGCGGTGGCTGCCGCCAGAAGGGAAGCAGCAGGGCAGGCAGGACAGAGGTGGCATCCCAGCAGGATACACTGAGAGGCATAAGGAGAACGTCAAACTGCTAAATAACCAGGGGAAGGGGGACAAAGACAGCGCTCCTGCACGACAGCCTGCTTCTCGGGTGGTGTCCCTCTGCACTCCCCTTCCCCGCGCCCTGGAGCCCTGAGAGCCCCAGAGCCGGGAGTGGGATGCCGACACCTTGGCCACTTTTCTGTCTCTGGGGGAAGCGGGGACAGGACTGGGGGAAGATGTTGCCACCTGATGCTCACGCAGCTCTGGCTTTGCAGGGACAGGCGATGCTGGGAGGCAGCGGGGGACAACTCGGTTCATTTCTTTGCCCCATCTCAGGCAGCAGCAGCAGCAACAGGAAATCCAGGAGCTCTGTGAAATGACAGGGAGGGAGAGAGAGAGTGAAGTCCCCTCGCCTCGGCTGGTGACGTCTCTCCTTCCTCTTTTTTTTTTTTTTTCCTGTCCCTATAAAGAATCTCAGGCTTGCATCAAACTTCCCAGCAAAAGCAAACCAAACCCAGAGGGCTGGGGGAAAAGGGAGAGAGAAACACCTAAGGCGGGATCTGGCCATGCCCAAGCCCCGCTGCCTGCCGGCTGCCTGCCCTGGGCGCTGCGGGGTGCCCCCCGGCAGGTAGCCAGGCGGGGGGACGTGGAAGCTCCCTCTCGTCCTGCCTTGCAAAACTCGCTGAAGTAGAGAGGTTTGTGTTCTTCCTCCTGATCTCTGCAGCACCTGCACCTCCCTGGATAAATACATCTAAGAGGAGGCTTTTCGGTTCAGCCACCTTATCCCAAACTCCAGGCAAAGGACTGCTGGGAGCAGCGACTCTCGGACTGGAGGAAACTTTTTGCCAAACTTTTCTGGTGCTTTGCTCTGCTTTTTAACCCCTTGAGTTACTGTGCACCACCCAGGCAGGCTGGGGAGCCTCTTCCCAGGCAGAGTAACACTCCCCCCCAGGCACCCCGTGGATTAGAAAAGCAGGGGGAAACGAGGAATAAAGTTATTGTGAAAAGGGGGAGGAAAAGAAAAAGCCTAAAAACTTGCACCTCGAGAAGAAAGGAAGGAAAACAAAATCTGCAGCCCAAGGATGGAGCAGTGAATGGAAAGAACAATTTAACTGGAATAAACAAGTGGGAACTTCTGCACGCCTTGTTCTTCCCCTCCCTTCCCACTCCAGCCCGCAGGCTTTCAGAAACTTCTTGCTGGAGAGAAAACTCGTCCCTGTTTGCGGACCTCCGCTCCTGTGCCTCACAAGGGATATAGCAGCCACCCGCACCGGCACCGGCGATGGTCCCCAGGCCGAGCGCTGCCCTGGCCATCTATGCCCTTCAGGGGCTGCTCCTGATGCACGGTAAGACACGCTCACACGTGGGTTTCTCGTTCTCCCCCGCTCGCCTACAGCGCGGGTCAGCAATGGAGCGTGGCGGGGATGCTCGGGGGAGAGGGGCCCCCCCCCGCTGTCCCGAGTGGCCCCATGGGGTGCAATCCGCCTCTGCTCCCGGTGCCCCGTGGGCAGGTGCCACCTCTCTGGCTCCAAGCCCACCAACAGTGCGGGCACCTAAGGTTTTACACCTCAAAAGGGGTCAAGGGCGTCATTAAAAGAGATTTGGAAATCGAGGCAGCCGTATCCACAGTGGAAAAAAAAATCTCCTTGAAGTGCATTGCAATGGAGGTTCCCCACCCCCCCGGCTCCTGATCCCCTCGAGGTTTCGGCACTTGGTTAAAAATAGCAACTTGCTGGTCCTCGCCTCTTTGTGTCTCTCTCTCCCCGATGTGGGAGCGTTTCAACTCACATTTGATCATTTCAAGCAGACCTGAGGAATAAAAGGCTTCAAAAGCAGGAGCCGTGGCGTGTCCGGGAGGGCTCCACGCAGTGCGGGGAGGGTGCGTGGGCTGCCTTCGGGAGGGATCAGCACTAATGTCGGAGCTGCGTGGGTACAGATATCGCAGGCAAACGCCTACCTTCTCTTTGATATTTCAATTCTTATTCACGTGGTGTTTCTCCTTCTCGACACAGATGCTAGGTTAGGTCCCCCTTTCTCCAGCACTCATTGTACCCTGCTGCAAACGCGCTCTTCCCCCCACCCAGAGTTACTCCTGATTTTCGCTGGTATCACAAAAGCCAAGAGGCAGGTTAATGAGGTTTAGAAGAGCTTTTCCATCTGCCATATGACTTTTCATTATCTCATTAAGCATAAGGATTTTGCTGGATTACCATGCTATTCATTCATGACGCTGCAAATTGTGTAAGGGAGACAGTCTGTTATTTACTGGGGAATTCCTTCTGACAGTGACGATGATTTTCTTTTTGGATCGTGAATGTATTTCACAGCACAAGACTGTTGCTTCTTTAGCATATCATAATCTTTTTTGTAGTTTAATATCAAAAGGATAGCTTCTGGAAACACTGTGAAGCATCATTGTCCTTAATTTTCTTGGATTCATTCAGGGATTTAATGTATTCCTTCTGCAGAAAGGAATTGATTGGCAAGCACTAGCCCCAGTGAATCTCACATATCCCCTACGGTACCTTCCCCACAGTTACCTGCAGAATAAAAGGCTAAGTCTGAGATTGTGCTCCAAAGGGCTTGTCCAGTTTTTCCTGAAAACACTGAAGCAGCAAGCCTTACCAGTAAAAAGGAGCCCCTCCACCACGGAAACCCTAGCGACCCGAGGTAGCAATGCCCAAGCGAACCCCAGAGAAGGCGGTCCCGCACCACGCCGGACACCAGTACCCACACCTTGAGTTGCACCTGGCGCAGCGTAGGAAGCTCGCGCAGCCCTTGGAGAATTCCCCTAATGTGCTCCATCTGGCTGACACGTGCACAAGCAGCCAGCTGCATGCTACGTTAGTTTTAACATCTGAATAGTCTGAAAAAGTTGCCCGTAGAAGGCATATCACCAGAAATCCAGTGTGATTTTCAAAAAGGCAAAAATCACCACAGACTTTGATGGATCAGAGAGATAATAACAAGTCTTTGGCAGAAGGGAGAAAGTGTGTCTTGCCACAAGTGTTCCTGAGGCTCCAGGATGAAGTGGAGCATAGTGCAATGTTACTGAGGAGGTGGGTGAAAAGCCTAGCTAGAGATGCTGCCCACATTTCAGGGCTGACTTGCATCCTTACTTACCAGGTTACTTTCCTAATAACTTTGGAATTTGGCCCAGATTCACTTTCCCATCAGTGCCAGGCAGAGAGAAGGCAATGTCCACATCCTGTGGCAAAGAAAGGAAGGTAGGCACATCGCAAACTGTCCCTTGTAGGCAAAGGCTGATGATGGATTTGGAAGCAGCATTATGGATGTCAGACCTTTCTGCATCATTAGGAAAAGATAATATGTTAGCAGAGTCTCTGTGTGCCCTAATTAGGCTGGAAGCCAAACTGAAACAGGGTCAGGAAGTCGGAGGATTCTGGATAGCACTGATGTTACTGAGGTATTAACTCCTCAGTCACCTTTCCCTCAAAGTTCATCTCCGGCAATGAATTCAGTGAAACTTGGTTGGACCTCCCAAGGCACAAGAGGCACAGATCTATTCTGCAGGCTGTAGGTTAAACCTTCTCTGGGATCTTTGTGGTCAAAATTGCAAGCAGAGTTGCGCTGAAGAGGCTGACTCTGATTGAAATCCAAACAATTTCATCTGCAATGCAGACAGAAAACCTTACAACTGTGAAAGACATTCAGTACCTGAGGTGCTGAGTGAGGGCAGTGCAGCTGCCCAGCCGAGGGATACCTCCCTGGTCAGGACTTCCCAGGTGCCCAAGTGAAAGGAAGCTCCCTCAGCCTATACCAAACCCTAGCAAAGGAGTCTGAGTGCCCTCTCCTCCTATATTAGTAGCTGATTGCAACCGCTGTGTCATTATCTTCCACTTGCTGCTCTGCAGCTCGCCAAGGCTGCCTAGGTGTGCCGTGGATGCCAGAGGACAGAAGTTAACCATAGGCATTAAATTCATCCAGATCAAAGGATGGTCTCCTGTAGAGAACTCCTAACTGATTTGGCGCTTTCAGTCCCTTGTTGGTGTTTAGTAGGGGGAAGAGACCGTGCAAACATCATCCCAATAATTTCCTGCCTTATTATAAAGCACAGCTTCAAAATATTATGTCTTTAAATTTTCTAAGACAGTTCTACAAGTATCATTAAATTTCTGCTTTCTTTTTGCTAATTACACAGCTTATGTTCAACTCCCTAGAGTACTAGGTAGGGTCTTTCTGCTCAAAACCTTTGATGTAGTAACTATCATGGAATTATAAAGGTTGGAAAAGACCTCTAAGATCGTCAAGTCCAACCACCAACCCAACACCCCCAGGCCTCCTAAACCATGTCCCCAAGTGCCGCATCTACGCATTTTTTGAATACGATTTTTGTGCAGATCCCAACAGCTGGCGCATGTTTTAGGTATGAAGTTGGCTGGTTAAAAACCAGCCCTTTAAAAAACAACCTGCGAAGTATTTTTTACACTAGTGACACCTTGTATCTTGCATGAAAAATTTGGTATCTTTTACCCCCTGACATTACCATCAAAAAGTTTTTAATGACCAATCCAAATAGCTTTTCAGGTAATGGAATAAAGTCAGTAATTTCAGTGATTTAATACTGGAAAACTAACAAGGTTCAAGAATAAAAATTAGGTCCTGCCTGATCCCTTTGAAATTAAAGCAAGTCTGAAATTGAAATTTTGCAACCTCTTCTACAAATAGAATATACTAGGACGGGCAACTTAGCTTGCTAACAAATACATTTCAAATATGCCACGTATCAGTAGCTAAGTCAAAAGCTTCGGGAGCTCAGACTCCTCCTGGTTTGCCGACTAGGATGCTCGCTGCGTATAGCTGGAAAGACTGCGGGCTCAGTGGTGTGCTCTTGCAAAGTCAGAGGCATTAAGGGTATGCTTTTGCCTTTCTCTGAGGCAGTCAGTGCTAGGAAGTTGAGGATTGGATAGCTGACAATATGGGCTGTTGATCGGTTCCAGTAAACCAAAAATGTGTCTCTTAATTGGTGTTATTCCTAAACATTTGCTTTACTGTGGGAAAATGTTATAAAAAGCAGAGAAGACTTTTTTTAAGATTGTGATATATGAGCCTCCTGCCTGAAGCTGCCACATTCAAAACCAACTGGAAATCTCTTTACACGAATTCATCTATTTAAGGCAAGGAAAAAAATGCAAAGTATTTCAGAATACTCCCCGAACTTCTAAAAAATAGCATTTTACCCAAAAGAATACTGAGAATACAAACTAGATTGTTTGTTGAAGGTTTCTGTTATAAGAACTTATCGTATTTTCTTTAAGAATTTAAAAAAAAAATATTCATCTGCATGCATTTCCCCGTTGGTCTGCTAATACCTATGAATGTAAATAAGAACAATGAGGTACATTTGAGTTATCTCTGTCCTTTCATACATTCTCTGAATTGTTCATTTTATGAGCAAGTATTTGTAGAAAGCAATAGCTCGATCTACTTCAGCTTGAAGTAATATATCATGTTGGGCTGAATATATAATATTTATGTTGCTAGTAGCTTTATGTAGAAGGGCAAAAGGTTTCCAGCCACCACAGGAGATTTCTGAGGTACAGTCAGTGGTAGCGATCTGTGTTTTTCATAAGTTTGTCTTCCAAATTGCCAGCACAGTTTGAAGGAGGGTGAAAATCTGCCCTGTGCCATCTACATTCAGAGATGGAACTCATCTTTCTCTTCCAAAGACATTTGCAAACTATATGCAGCAAGGGTCATTTGATCATCAGCAAAGGACAGAATGAACAAAGAAGCTGCTTTCAGTTTACATTGCAAAACAGTTTTGGGGGCAGCAACAGCAACCTGCATTTTTTAAAACTACACATGAAATTTCCAGGAGGCAGCGTTTAATTTTCAAAGTATGAGAAGGACGCGTAAGCTTAGCCCTACCAAACTTCACATGCTTAGTTTGATATTTCCTCCACCTTTCCTTTTTTCTCTAATCCATTCTGATGTCACTGGAATGGGAATTATGCGTGGAAGTAATTAAAAGATGTTCGGAATAACTAAACAAAATAGATCTGTCCCTAGTGTTTTCCTTCAGAAACCAGCTCAGATGACTGACAGGACATGAAGGCTTCTGAGTGCCGATCAAGACATTCCTGTTCCTCCAGTCCTCACCTTCCAGCAGAGCATCTAACCGTACTCAGTCACAATGACCAAAAAAAATAGGCTGCCTAAATAAGCTGGCATAAAATGTGTGTAATAGAGAATTGATCTCCTCACCAAGTTAGGCACTTCTTTAATTTTTCTTTTTAAGGCCACAGAGAAATAGGAGAAGCTTCCAAAATCAACCAGCCAAGGTTATTATCTGGAATGGCATTTAATATAAGCACATGCTTGAAGCTTGCCCCAGGGAGCAACTTTAGCAGCAGAGGGCTTGCAGTCATCAGAAGCAAGGCAAGATTAGAACAAATCATGTGAGGCAAGGTTTTCTGTACAAAAGGTGTGACCTTAGAGACTGTCCATGAGCCACTTCCTCAAGTGGGGAAGGAGGAAGGTTCAGAGAAGGCAGGAGTCTGATCTCATGAGGCTGTGATGAGCAGAACTGGTGGCTGCCCATTTTGTGCAAATTTCTCGCTGCCCGAGTGCTGAACACACTTGCCTGGGGAACCCTAGCTCACCTGGAACCAGGTGTTAACATAAATTTGGAACTGAACTAGGAAAATGTTGTGAGTGCTTTACAAGCTGATCATATCTCTGGTATTTGCCAATAACTAGAACACAAAACAGGAAAGAATCTCTTGGATCAAGTCCAGTCCCCACTTCACAGAGCTGAATCTGGTGTGATGGTGCTTTTCTTTGCCGTAGCTGAGACAGGGCTTGCAGCACACACAGCCATCGCTGGCATTACACTGTATATACCCGAGCGACTCTCTCAGCTCTGTGCTTTCCAAGGTGTTGGAAATGTAAGCAGTGAATTCACATACTAAGGGCAGCTGAGCTACTGCCCTGTGCAAATGTTGTTAATTTTTGTATTAGGCTGTTACTAACAGTGTAACACAGCTACGCACTCTGATGGATAGCGAGTAAGTCTGTGGACTGCTTTTGAGGCAGTCCGATACCCTCATCTCCAACTCCTTGGATTAGTCTGTCTTTACAGCACATACTTTTTGTCCTCACTACATCCTACATCCCTCTCCTGTTCTCCCCCCTCTTTCCTGGATGTCTCCTAAACTCCCCTCAGGGCTCAGGATTCCTTGAATTTTTACATTAGAAAAAGCCAAGAGGAATTTCTCAGCCTTTCGGTAACAGGAGTCTGCACAGTCTCTCTTCCCTGTACCAAAATGAGTTTTGCCTTTAAACTTGTGCCTGATGCAGAGATTTTGACAAGCCAAAGTGGGATTGTCTGAGACCGGCAGCTGAATCTCTTGCTTTCTGCAGGAGATGCACTAAGTCTTCCTGCTGCAGTGAATTTTACAAGAAGCAATTTTTGCAAGCCTTTCCCCCCAATATCTAGAAATGCGGAAGGAGTCACAGCTAGCGCGTGGTGTGTGTGTAACCAGTGTTCAGGGCTTTTGTTGTGGCTCTAAGCAGTAAAGCTTTTAGCACTGAGGAGTCCTTGACATTACCGAGCAAGAAGGAAAGAACCTCGTCTAACCCTTCGAATGATGAAGGCTGAAGAAGGCAGTTTTCCTTTGGGCCCTGCAGGGAATGGCAAAAGCATATGGTCCTCAAGATTTCAAAATTCAGCCAGAAACTAAACTCAGGCCCAGAATGTAAAGGAAATATAGGGACCAACCTTCTATTTTCAGATCACTTGCCTTTGTCTTCTGGATTTCCACATGGGTTTCCTTAGATCTTCCTGTGTTTTTCTGAACTGTGGGAACATGATTGCCAAGGAAGTAGAGAGAGGAGTTTTCAGCCCTGCTGGGATTGTTCTTGATTTGAGGGTCAAGGAAGCTTGACCTAGTCATTACCTGTTCCATTTTTTACAAAATCTCCATGAATCTAAAACACCTCAGCCAAAATGTTTGCTTCCTCAGAGCCCGCAGCTCAGAAGTTGCACACCTTAAATTCTTCCTTACAGATACACTAAGGTCAGTTTGCAGGAAAAGCACCAACCACCATGGGGCTACTCTGCCTATTCCTCTATAGCTGTGAGTAAAATGGGACAGCTCATAGGGATACTCCACACAAACACACAGAGGCAGCTATTCTGTAAGGCGTTCATCCTGTTTGCCATTAACTCATATCTCATTAACTGAAATCAGTGCTGAATACAATAATTTAGGAGTTAAAGCAATTTCCTCCCTGTCCCTAGAAGCCTGCAGCGGGTGATGTGAGTGTGGGGCCTCCCAGAATCCCAGTTCTCATCCTCAATTCCCTCCCAGCTACTGAGAAGGGCTCACTTCGGCCCTTTGTAGCCATAGGGATCATCCCTGAAAGCTGATACTAAGCCTGGACTTCCCCAGCTTTTGGGTTGGGTTGCGCAGGGGTTGGTGTTTCAGACCTTTAATGTACAGATGCCAACTACAGTGTGTCCTCCAGGAGTTATAAAACATGTTTTTCCCCTCTGCTTCTTCACTTGTTCTTCCAGCTGCCTGGAGCCGGCTCCCTGAGGGGCCGTAACACATGCCCACACAGTAGCATTTGGAAATCCTTCTTGTGGGCAATCCTAATTACAATACGCCTTCATACAGGAAATGGCTGTTGGAAGAGATTGCCCAGAACCCTTAACAGGAAGACGTATGCAACTGTGTTTGAAAAGAGGGAAGTAAAGCACTGTGGATTATCAGTTGCAAACCTCAAGGTCTCTGTCTTTACTTGCAGAAAAATAAATCTCACAGGTGCCTTGTTGTCCAGCACTGGGGCCCTAGATACATCCCCCACCTCCACTCAGGGAAGGGTACCCACTCCATTCACTGCCCAATCATTCCTGAATTAACACTATCATTGCTAATTTGCAAAGATAAGGGAAAAGACTTCATGAGCATCCACTACTTAAAAGCACAAGAATTACGTTGCTCCTTAACACGTGAGGAATATCAGAAGAAATAATAAAGCAGCATCCAGGTGTGGGGAGAAATGCTTTTCCCAGATCTTTTTCTGGGTGTATATCAGGCAAGGAAGTTTTATCGGCTCTTGCTGCATGACGCAGCAGGACAGAGCTAAACAGCAACTTTGGCTAGTTAAAAGGGTTTTGTACTGTTACAATTAAAGGATGATTCAAGTGAATCTAGACAATGATGTCACCCTGAGAACCTTTTAAGCTATTACATGGTGTGAAGCAGAGAGAATCGGCTAACCTTTTGGCCTGCCACATTTTTTTCTCTACAAATGGATGATGTCTGGATTATTCTCATTTCATGTTCATGCACTTGGGACAAGCTTTGCTCTCAGTTACACAGGTTTAAAGCTGTAGCTTGGCTGAAGATGATAGCTTGTCTTTGAATTTGCCTTTGTGTGACCGAGAACATTTATTTTATTATAGTTGTTTATACATTTTGTGGTAGAATCTGAGTGAGAAAAGGACTGACTGAAAGCTTCTCTCTCACTGCATGCTTTATAAAGGTAGAGAATTTACTGATCTTGCTGGAAAATCCTAATTTGTTTTGGATGTGAAAATTCACTGTGAGAAAGCTAAGCCACCTGCTTACTACCCTATGATGAAGGAAAGCCAGTGTGTGGCCCCTGCACCAAGACTGCAGCAACACCCAGTTGTGTGAGGCAGCACAACAACCCCTACTGCTATTCCTGAATGCTCCAGTGTACGCTCCCGCTTCACATTTATTTTAGCTTTAAAGATCCCGTTCTGCTAAGCCTCCTGGAGGCTCTCATGCTTAAAACAACTTTCCTTCAGTCTTGGCAAATTTTCTGTTGAGTAAGGATGGAGTAACATCTAGGGCAAGAGAACAGGGTTTGGCCCAGTAGGAATTACCAGGGAGAGCAATTAATCCCCAGAATCCTATGTCAGCATGAACGGAGCGGAGCATGCAATGGGGAGGGATTCCCTGGGGCAGAGCTTCCTCTGGCTGTGATCTCAATGGAGTTGGCCCATCCCACTTTGAAAGAGACGTGTGTTTCTCAGAGCTCATCATCCCACTCAGTGATGACTTTTCCAAATACAATGATACCGTGGGTTTCTGAGAAAGTAAGGCCCAGTTGTTACCGTGAAGCCGCTAATGATCCCATTAACAGTTTTATTACTTAATCCACTGATACATCAGGTTCTGACTGTCATCCGGAAAGGACATAAATCAAGCCTTTGGTGTGATGTATTTATAGGTTTGGAATTGCTCCGGGGTTTCTAGGCTGTGCTCACATTTAGACTGTTTTCTCATGGCTTTCCCACCAAGTCAAATAAACATGGGTACCTTCATTCTCTGGGTCAGCTTGGGCAATGTCACCCTGTCCTACTGAAGGAGAAGTGCAGATCAAAACAAAGACCCAGTACAGCACGACTCCTGGGATGAAGGAACTGTCGGGGCCAGGTGAATTCAGGAAGACAGCAGGCTGCTGAGCAGTGTGTGTTGAAGGCTCCCCCAATCTGGCTCCAGACAGTCTTGTACGCTGCAAGTCCCATCAGGAAATTTTGTCATTACGTTTGAAGGAGGGTGTATACAAAGCTGATTTCTTCTTCTTAGTATTATGGAGACACGGGATTATTTGGGGATACTGTCTCATCTACAGACTTTTCAACCAGAAGGACAAGTAGAGTTGGTGCTTTATATGCTATGGCTTATATCAGAAGAGCATTGTTAGACTAGAAAGAGTAGCTAGAAAGATCCCTAAAAGAAATTTGGGGTTTCACAAGATATTAATTGGACTATGATCTTTATACCAAGGATAAAACTATTTGGTATAAATTAGCCGTGTACTTTGCCTTTTTTATTGTTGTCTACTTTGGATTTGAAATGTAATGTTCAAACCTACGTGGTGAAATGCCATTCCTAATTTAATTTAATAAATCATGAAGTAGTGTGCCTTCTTCTGGTTACTGAAGTGATGTCTATTGAATTTTGTGCATAACTGTGCTTGTTATATTAACAATAAATTACTAACCTTTTCCTAATGTACTACTCAGCATGTCAGAGCTGGTATACAATATCATCTAGGGCAGACAGCCACAAACAGGCACTACAACATCTCATAAGTCTACAAGCGCAGACTAATGCTCCCAAGAGAAAGGCTCTCCTTTTCCCATCCCAAGCATATGTGCACAGTTTGTTTTAACATTCTTCATTACAGTATCTTCAGCTTTCTGGAGAGTTTCTGGCAGAAGGACAAAAGAAGAGGAAAGGAGACAGTTTTGTCTGGGTATAAATCTCAGTTTTCATTTGCCAAACCTGTCCTGCACTTTTAAGAAAAGCTGAAAATTCTGTGCTCAAAGTGGGATTAGTGGAAAAGCTAAAACTGAGCTAGTTTTGAATTCCACGGAGTAGAGTTTGCATAGCTGCCATTCAAGGCCATTTGCTCTTCCACTGTACAATACCACGGTATCACTGTACTTTAAAACATTAATGTAGACTTTTAAATTCTACAGGCATTTATGTCTGGCATTGAGCAATGCAACTTTGACGTTCTGCCTTTTTGTCTATCTATGCCTGGGACGTACCCCAGTCTGCCCACTTGACCTAAAAATTTTGGTCTCAACATCTTCCTGATTTAACTGAAATTTTTATATAAAAATCTTGTTTTCAAGACAGTCAACCTTAAGAAGATAAAGGTGTCTTTCAGAAAGAGGCAGCTATTGCTTGGGAAAACAGGAATAGCCATTGTAAGATAAATGGCTGTGTAGAATCAGTTTGGCCAGAAATGTGAGACATGGATCTGACAGCATGAATTTCTTACCAGCAAAAATCACATCCATTCGAAACACAACTGGTTGGTCCCGGGTCTGCAAGTGCCTTGGGTAGCTCACATTGCCTGTGCAGTACTGCAGAATGTTCTTTAGGGGCTGGTTTGCGACATAAAAAAAAGCCACTACAGATTTTCTCCTTGTGCAGAGAGGGAATAGAGGGATGTGCATTCAAATAGAAACGGTGCTGTAGCTACCCCTTCTCTGCAGGTGGCTTCTTCTTTCTTGGGTCGCACCTAGCATGACCATGCTTTGTGATTGATAAGGTAGAAATCACCGTATCGATGAACTAGCCCTTTTCCTGAACAAAAGGCCAAGTGTAATCTTTAATCAGAGTCCAGTGCTTGACAATCTGTATGAGGGAAATACTGACGGCTTTATTCTATGACTCTGGGATTGCTATTACAGGTTCTGGACATTTCTGACATAGTGGTTAAACTCTTCCTAGGTATTTCTTTTGCATCCTTGGAGGAGCAACGGTAGTTAATATCAACATCATTAAAGCTATCACCATTATGGTTCAGGATAAACACTTTACCTTGATGAATCAGGTAGCTAATGCTTTGCAGGGCCATTGTTTTGGGCTGCTGAATTCCCAGACTGACCAATATATCTGGTCTTGTCTGGTGTCACCATACGCAGTCTCCTTAAAGCCAGAGCTAGGCTAACCAGACTTGAAAAAGGACAGTAAAAGGGGTTAAAGAGCGTCATTAGGAGAGGCCAGAACAGCCCAGTTCCTTTAGTCATCTTTCCTGTTTTAAAATCTCCCTGCTTATCTCGGTTCTGGTCTTGACATCTGCTGGTAGTGAAAGCAAAGTAGTGACACTTGGGCGTGGTGGGATGTAAGGAGGGTATCTCAGAAGATGATCTTCTTGCAGTGTATATGATAAAGGAATTGAGAGGAATTCTCAGCACGCGCAGGGCAAAGGTGTCTCTTGTGCTCTTTCATTTAGTGGTCGAAGTGATGTCCTTTAGTGTGTATTGTACTGCTAGCCTTTGAAAGGCTGCCTTTTTGTTTTGATTCTATATTGTTCTAAGTTAAATAGTAGGAAAAGAGAAATCTCTGCCACCATAACATTCTCTTATAGGTCTATTCATTATAGATCCCGAGAGGAAACTGAGAGTTCCCCTGGACAATGGTCTGATATACAAATGAGCATACATTAACTTTCTGTGGTTGTATAGTTCATTTTGGATGCATTTCCTTTACATTCTTAGGAACATGGATTCAGGCATAATTTGGTTTGATGTCTTCCTCTGCCTTGAACTGCTGTCTTGTTAGACACAGTGCACATCAAGTAGCCTCTCTGCAGCAGAAGCCTGAAGTGGAACTGCTTCGGGCAGACATGGTAGTGCATTGAGGGGCGCTTTTGGAGTGAGTGGGAGGGCCAGGAGCAGAGGAGAGCAGGCCGGGTCTGCGGGGTTTCGGCTGACCTGGGTGGGGGATGCTGGGACTGCTGCTGACCAGATGCCATGCTCCAAACCAACAAGGATGTCAGGTGGGTTGGGCATAAGCCATGATGTTTAAGTAACTCAACTTTGGCCCCCTGTCCTTTGACAAACACCTTAGAGGAGCTCACTTGGAGAACATCTGCAACGGCTTTGGCAGCACTAACTCCAGAACAGAGGCTGCAGCAGGGTATGATACAGGAACACCCAGAATCTCTGGATGGGAAATAGCTGATGCAATTACAGCTGTGTTCACTGCACTAATTAGCGTGGACACTTTGCTCAGGACCACAGCTCAGCTGCTGCCTGAACTGCACTCTTCAGTTCGTAGGTACCCACTCAGACATCTAGCACTTTGGGCACTTTGGCATTGCATTCCTTTCTGCAGCACAGGTATGTTTTCTACTTTTGTGCCTCTGCTCTTCTGTAAATCAGGAAGATTAGCACCCCTGAGGGTGCTCCCTCCCTAGAGAGATGGGGCGATAAATATTTTGAAGAGAAAAAGCCGCTCAGGAACTGCAGTAGATGTACTTCATCTTTCACTTCCATCACCAGAGAAAAAGCCATCTGAAGCTACAAAGATATTGGGGCATTTAAGGTTGTAAGGATTAGGACCAGGATACCATGACAGACTTGGCCTGAACTGTCACAAACGAATCTTGTTCCTGTCCTCTAGACAGACTCCTGTAGAACTTGGGTTTGGCTGTTGCTTTTTTGCACTGACATGTCGTGCTCCAGCTTACTTTGCATGGGAACAGAGCCAAGCAGATGAAAAAGATTAGAGACTAGATCAGTCATTGTTACCCTGCCTTCTGTAAATATCTTTGCACAGGGTGAAGGGCGTGACACCTGCTTCTGAAATGCTGCCCGTCCCATCCAAAAGGTGTGTCTAACACACCACTCCCTGCTAATGCTGGCTTGCAGAGCCTGCTTACATGTCCTGGGTACCTCCAGGTGCATGGCAGCGATGCACAGGGCTTGCAAGGCTACAGTTTTTCTCAAATTTCTTTTAACGTGGCACCTCCCTCAGCCTCTTGGCCCACACATATGTGGTAGGTTGCTAGTTTCCTCAGAGGAATAACGAAGCACAAACACACACAAGCGCGCATGGGTGTAAATGGATGCAGTGTCACTCCAGTTGCAACTCTTCCAAAAAGCCTCTTGGTTTTCATTCTGACTGTGTCTTCTGGCACAGAGAAATTTGCAAAGCTAATTTTCAGCTCCTGTCTAATGGATTCCCCTGCTGAGTGTCTGTTACAGTTAAAGGATTCCAGATTGAGAGTTTGTTCTTGTCTCCCCTGTGCACATCTATGTTGGAGGTACTTCTTGGAGAGCTGGTTAATGAGCCTGGAGTGAATGAAACTGAGTGTTTGTGCTGACGTTCAGGAGTCTCCCCTCCTCCTTGGAGGAAGGTAGCCCTCACACCCTTATAGCCCATTCGTTTTCTTACTGCTTTCACCCCAGTAGAAATAAGGTGATTATAGGTATCAGACTGTGCAAGGGAATGTTGGATTTATCAAAGTTGAGAAGCAAAAGGAGAAATCCCCTTCACTAGGAGCTCACTTGTTCTAGAACTTGCACACTTTCTGGGAGGAGGAAAGAGCTGCCGTTGAGTAGCATGCAGCAAGGGTTCAAAATACACTGTGGCACTCTGTGCCCCATGTGCTTGCCCTGCTGGCCGCCCTCAGAGGAGAGGGCACTGCTGTCCACACCCGACATTCAGTAGTGCCAGATCCTTCCAGCTCACGTGGAAACTGAAGAGAGCCTTCCCCTGGATGATGCTGCAGCTCAGCACAGAACTGGCAGCCAATTTACTTGAGCTCTAATTCCTGCTGTGCTGCAGGCTTCCTGTACAACCTTAAGTAAGTAAGATAGTTATCTTATCTGTCTTCAGTTTCCAGCAGTATATAATAGCAATTACTTACCAACCTCACAAACATGTTGCAAGGTTAAATCCCTTTGTAAGCCATCTCGCAACTAATCTTAGAAATGCAGACTGTTGTTGTTATTATTATTATTATTATTTGTTTTGTTATTATTATTGCCATTTTGGCATTGTCCTTTCTCAGCCATGGATATTTTGCTATGACATCTGCACCTACCCAGACCTACAGCTGAGGTTTAGGTATCAGTTTCTACAAAAGATTTTCTCATTTTTGGGCACAATATATTGGATCTTCACCCCAAAGGCCCTCAGAGGGTGGGCATAGCCATGCAGAAAACAAAAGATGAATGGGACACACACATACAAAAAGACAACCCATTTCACACATCTTCTCTTCTCATACCTGGAGACCAAACCTCTAATGATTATTTAATATTTACTAAGACTTTGTCTGGAGGAAGGGTAGGAAGAAGGACAAAAAGAGACATTGTTCCTCTTTGGAAAGCGGTTTGTTTTTCCCAAGCAGCTGACCAGGCAGATCATTAAGTATTTACTTTAAGTACACATTTCTGTCTCCAGCAGGTACAAAGACATCTCTGCTGGGGCATCTTGGTAGGACAGAAGCCAACAGGACAAAAGGAGCCCAGGCGGAGTCAGTGTTGGACCTGGGCACTGTGTAGGGATAGGATTAAGGTCCAGGTCAGGGTCAGGGTCAGGGTCAGGGTTAGGGTTAGGGTTAGGGTTAGGGTTAGGGTTAGGGTTAGGGTTAGGGTTAGGGTTAGGGTTAGGGTTAGGGTTAGGGTTAGGGGAGAGAAGCACACAGTCTGAGTGTGAGTGGGGTTGCGAAGAGGCTGCCAAAGGAAGAAGGGGGCTGCAAGTCTCTGGGAATGTAGTGAGCAGGAGGCAGCGGAGACAGAAGCCTATAGTGCAGAAAGATGCCCCAGGAACCAAAATGTCTCACTGAAGCTCTGTGTGGTGGTTTCTGGAGGGTGAGGGAGGTATCAAGGTGTGCTGGCCATGCCTAGCTGGTGAGGGAGAAGTCTGCCTCACAGAATGACTGTCACAGACACCTCTCAGTGCAGAAGGACCAGGGCCCGGATGGGTTTATCAATGATGGTCATCATGAATTCCTCACTTACCCTGTAGCAAGGCATGTTTGTGAAGCCATCCCAGAAAGGTTCCTGAACACTTAGCACTCATTCAGCCACTGCTTTGGATATACGTGACCAATAATCTGTCTCTTTTCACATGTAGTTAAGCCATCTAAAAAAGATCAAATTATTGAAGTGTTAGAAAGTTCATCTTTACATCCAGGCTAAGCTAGAATTACAATTGCTTCATCTCTTACCGAGCAGTTTTTCTCACTTAAAAGGGAACAACATAAATGAGTTTTCACTGGAATATGCTATCCTGGCATTTTAATTAAGATGACAATATATAGGGAAAACAAAATACCTGGGCATTATCAGTTTTCATGGCTATTGTTCTATTTGTCGGCTGGGGCAATCCATTTGCTGTGTGAACTGCAGTGCTAAGGGTATGGTATCTTTATACTCAAGAGCAACATATTCCCAAGCATGTTGTCTTTGGCACGGCCAATATTTTATCTGCCAGAGCCAACGTTAATGAAAAATTCCTGAAAAATTCCACATTTCAACACAGCAACACTCTGATGGGAATAACAATCTCTTCTGACCTCGTTCAAAAGCAGATATCAGGCAGGATACAAAATAGGGAGGTATTCCTGAACCCCCCTACCCAGGACTTTGGGTACTTTGTGCTAAGTTTGTGATGCTTGCCTGCCTTTATAAGCGATATCAACACTGTCAGGTTGTGTAGTCCCCTTAGTACCTCCATCCAAAACCAGCATTTCTCAGAATAGACATGCATGCAGTCAGAAACACTGGGTTGGTGAAAATAAGAACGGCATTCTAGTTTTGTTGCATAACAGCCTCATCTCTTTAAAACAGTCAGAGTGATGCAGCAACTTTATAATAAGAACATGTCTGTACAGAAGTGGGTTTCCCCTTCTGGGACAATGCTGTTGAAGTCATAAGTCTTTCTGACGTGGGGGGTAGGAATAGTCGACATCTGTTACAGTCAACATTAGCCTAGATGATTTGTAGTATAGGGGCTCATCTTCTCATTGCATTGGACAGTCTGGAAAACTAAGGCCAAGCAAATAAAGCTGTGAAATAAAAGCCTAGTCATGAATAAGGTGGCCTTAAATCACTGTTACTGACTGCAAAGTGACAGTGCAGGGCAATGGAAGGGACTAGTTTACTTTGGTTTGCATAAATTGAATTCACGCAGCTAGTCGATTCCCATAGGAGTTCAGAGTATCATGTACTTCTGCTGTAAGCGGGATAGTACTAGAGGTTAACTGGCATATGGGCTGTGCCAGAATGAAATCGATGTCTTGAACAAGAGAAGAGCCCCCCTGAATTTCCCCTTCAGTCCCTTCACCTGAGCCTTGCACAGCCAGACCATCCTTCCTGCTCTGACAAGGCTTCTTGTCAAGGCAGTCCCTGTGATGTGGGCAGGATGGGCAAGCCAGAGCTGTGGGAATTGTGGAAGATCCAAACATAGGAAAGAGAGGCCATTCTCAGGAGACCTTGCAACAAAGCTCAGAGAGGCGTGCTGGATTTATTCACATAGTGCAGGTCACTCAGTAAGTGGAGAAATAAGTGAGCTTGACAACAAGCAAGGAAAACCCCATGTACACAGCCTCTCCACACACTGTCCTACGGCTGAAACCTTTGTGCTGTATACACACTTTGTGGACCAGAACACAGAGGGCAAAGGAAAATCAAGACTTAAAACTAACAGGCATCCAAAGTCAGGTTACTACACACACATCCACACCTGACAAAAGGCAGGGCAAGCAGTGTAATTTATTCCCCCCCTGTTGTCAGAGTCCATGATAGCATCTATTATCACCAACTGCATGTCATGCCCTAGAGACAGGAGAAAGCCTGACAGTACACAGATAAGAGCAGGTGCTAATTTGATGCTGTGGTCCAGCACACAGACACAATGCTGTGTAAATGCTCCGGTTTCAGCTCCTGGAAGGCCCTCTCTTGCCAAGTTCTCCCCTCCTTTGGAGACCTTTTAAATGGCAGTTGCTCAGTCAGCAGTGAGAGCACACTTCGTTCCTCCTGTGTAGACAAGATCTTTGATGTGCTCATGCTCTGAGCACAGTTTAGTTTCTGGATTTAGCCCAGGGTTGATTCTGATGAGAGACGTCAAACACAATATACATGAATCAGGGACAGCACATCTGGCATTGCCTGTGCGCTGTAGGAATATAAATAAAAGAGCCAGTAAACTCCAGCTGGTGAGTTATTTGTACTGCAGCAAGGCTGTCAGCCTTCTAATATCACCACCCAGTGAGAAGAGGGTGCCATGAATCAATTGGGGCTGCTCTGTGGTCCCCCGTTGGCATGCATCTTCTTTTTTGCATTGGAGGACTCAAACACGAAGGATCATAAACACTTTTTTGAAAATGATTTGCAAGAGTGCCGAAAAGAGTGGCGGGCCAAGCCAGCAGTGCTGCCAATATTTAGAACATGATGATATTTTATTTTTTGAAGTATCTGCTACAAATATTCTTTTCCTGGAAAGATTCCTTCTCCTGCCTGCCTCCCCCGCCTCCCTCAGACTGCTGGTGCCAATATTTCTGTTGTAACTTCCTTGCTCCCAGCCATTTCCTACTATAGATTTCCCTCCCCTCTCTCCTGGAGCTGATGGTCCAGGTTGCACCCTGCATTGTTCTGCTGGCCTGGACGGAGGCAAATGTCAGTGCCTGATTCAGCTGCCTACGCAGAGGCACCCAGTGCTGCTCGGCATGTTGGCGGGTAACCCTGCAGGCTTCTAGCTCATGCTATGGAAGGGCACAAACATCGCAGAGATGCCGTGTATCTGCCAGCCCTGGGATGATGGCTCAGATAGAGATGTGAGCCCCGGTCATCTTCTTTATAGTGTCAGCAGAACACATTAGAGTGCTGCAAGGAAACGGTGCAGGAAACGGCCAGAGCTCTGGGCCCATGTGCATGGGGCACTTAAGTACATGTCGCGTCTCACTCCTTTCCATCCTCTCATCCAAGGGGAGCACTGACCTCAGAATAGTGAGAGTGTCCATTAGTGCCTTTTACTCCATCACTCTACAAACTGATAAGTATGACCTTCAGCTGGGCAAAATTTGGCATGGAAACATGAACAGAAGCCTTGGAGCTGGGGGTTAAAAAAAAATGGCAATGCCCAAAGAGTCATTTTGATCACTTTAAACAAAATCATCGTGCAGAGCAGCCATGGGGAAAGACTTACCACATTACTTCCTGATTAGCCCAGGACACCAATTTTAGGTGCTGTTAAAACAGTGGAGGTCAAATTTACTATGGAGGGCAAAGACCAGTGATTCATTTTTCCTTATTCTTTATAGTCACTTTTCACCTTGAAGAACAAAAGGGCCTAAAGTCAGAGAACGTTTGTTCTTGAGTCTTGCCAAAGCCTTTTTTTTTTTTTAATAAACCATCATTAAAATCTGGGCCCATTGCCTTGACAAAAGAAAAGAATATATTTGTGTATACTTAAGAGACGGGAAAGAGACTGTGCGCCAGGGCTAGTCAGAGATAAAGGAATTCCGGACATTATTCCTTGTGCTCCTAGGGGTTGTGACATGGGATTTCCTTTCAAAGTGGTAAATAGCCCTACAGTTGTTGTACGACAGGGTGGGGTGGTCACTGGTTTCTTTAAAATGGGGAGAGATGAAAGCACATTATGAGACGAAAGACAGGCTGGATACATGTTCACAATGAACCCCTGTGAACGGGGGCGAGAGGTGCAAATTCACCCCCACCCAAAGCACGAGCTCAAAGCTTTGCACTCATAAGCTTCCCATGGTTTAGAGGGGCTACCAGCTGATCTCTGCTTTGGGAAGAATAGCTCATGGCACAGCAAAATAGATTTAACTCTTAAGAGGGAGACAAAATCGTGGGGCTTGTCAGCAATTTATGTGTTCCTCCCAGATCTGCGGGAGATAGATGGAAACTGTGGGGAAACAGGTTTATCTTGGGGTGACTCCTGATGTTTTCTGCCTCCTCTCAAAGCCAGACAGCCTCTCACTGTGCACGGTGGGACACTGAGTGCCCGTCCTGGCCTGGTATGGGAACAGAGAGGGTGGCGAGGGTGGGATACCATAGCTGTGAGCTTCAGGAGGAGCCTCACCATGTTTTGGAAGAAGAATCAGACAGTTGAGGTCTTTCGTAACTCAAAGCACCTTTCTCTCTTTTGCTGAATCCCTCACAGGATTGGGGTGAGCAGTCTTCTCTTTTAAGAAAATAGAAGAGCTCAAGCTGCAGATTTTATCCTGTTTGCATTTTAAATAGAAAAACGTTCAACTTTGTACTTGAATTACTTTTCTGTTGGACTTTGCGCTAAGGACTCACCAAAGTGCACTGATTTTGCAGTGTTGGGCGAAGTTGGAAGGGGGGAGGAACGTGAATTGCTTGATGAGGGAGAAAAGAACATCAAGCTGATTTTATATTTGGATCTGAATGCAAAATTATTTCCTTTCCTCCCTCTTCTTGTGGCTGTCCTGTAGGGTCAGCGTAGACTGCAGATCCTAAACCTCACAGTTAAAGCAGGGATTAATGAGAAGGGGAAAGAAGATTTGCGTGTTACTATTCTCCAAATCCTCAGGATTCAGGTCTTAAATGATAAATGTTCATTTAAGGAATCATCAGTGGAACACATAAATCAGCATATTGCAGAAGTTTGCAAATGGAAGGTTCCTACATGAGCCGCCTTATTGCTTTCTGTTTTATTGCTAAATATCTGAATTACAACTCTATAATCCTTCTACCATGTAACAACACACCTGCAGATTTATCTTCCCCTTAACCTACAATGAGATCTGATGTCAGTATAGGGAGGCACATGATAAAATTGTAGAATTCAGCTTGTAAACTTCATGCAATCTGGGAATGTCTAAGAGGTTGAACTGCTGCTTCCAGTGCACAAATCAGTTTGGATCTGCTGCAAAGGATCTTGTTCCACTAGTGAATAAGACGCCCAGGAAAGGCTAGAGAGATTGAAGTCATAGCTGCATCCAGTCCCTACTGCAACTCATTGGTTTAAGAGGTTGCGTCAAGAGGGTCTAAGTCCATATAGGACACATGGAAGAGTCTAACCAAGTTCAGAACTGGGCACTTCAAAGGAAAAATAACAGATTTTCCTTCTTTCTCTTTGGCTCCTTCCTAACATCCTACATTTTTCTGAAAACCAGGGAGAAGAGAAAGTTCCCTTGTTCACTGCAGCAATAAAACAACACATCTTCTAAAAAAACTGTATGGCTGGTCTAAGGAACAACAAAGACAGCTAAATGAATCATACAGAGAATTACTCATACATACACATTTTCAAACAGTAAACAGGTCATGCTTAGCATTGTTAACTCGCAAGCATGCCAGGCTGTACAGTCCACATTGCCGCTCGCGGGTATTTGAGGAGATCAGGAGAAAATCAGTTGTCGCACAGCAGTAAAACTGATCTGAATGTGGCCCTGGGATTGCACTCAAACATTAGCACTTCTGCTGTGTGGGTATGGGGCCGTAGGGCACTCACGCATCAGGAGAGTACCATTATACTTGTATGAATTGGATCATGTTTTCTGAGCCCCGTAACAGACTACTGAATCATGCTTTTTTGATATCCTGGTACAATTACGTTAAATCTCTTAAGATGAACTGTATTTTCATGGCCAAAAGCCAAAAATACAAAACTCTCTGAAAAATAAATGAACAGAACCCTTTTAGAAAGTTTTTTAAAAAGCTAAACAGATCTTGGTTTGGGGACTTGTAATTTTAAAGCAGCTCAAATAAATTAAGAATACCAAAACTGATCTGCTGTCCTTCGTCCCATTGGTGGTGTGAGTGCATGAGAGTTTCTGTTTCCTCGCAGTGGCAACTGCCCCTTAATTATGGTGCCATTGCCCAGTGGCATGATCTCTTTATCTTGAACTGCAAGGTGGAGTCAACCTGGGCTCCGAGGAGTTTTCCCACTAGACAGGCGTTCATACCAACACAACAGCTCTAGTGCGTAAGGTTTGCAGGATTGGTGCTTAACGTACAGCTCTTTTTACTCTCAAACAATGGGGTTGTTTTCTCCCAAAGCTGCTTACATCCGTTTGACCTTGCACTAAAGCCTAAATGAAATGCCTCACAATTTTCCTAAATGCTATCTTTATTCTTATGGCTCCTGTATGAACCACTGCTATGCAGTTAATGCTGTGCAGTTGTTTCTACCCTAAGACCTTTTAGCCAAGGGTTTACAATTTGGCATCTGAGGTCTCAGCCTGAAAATTCAGCTTTGTTTTTGTACTCTCCCCAAGAGTCTGTTTTAAATTGATATAAACATTTCAATAGCTTAAGAGTGCAACAAAGTGGTCAGCCTCCCTTTCCAGCTGGAAAACAAGCATGTTTCTTTGAGTCAAAGTACTGCATGTCATTGGCTAGACTAGTGGCTGGTCTCATCTTGGCTTGGTCATGCAGATCCAGGCATCTGTGTAACCTTATGGCACATCCAGAAAAAAAAATAAAAACAACCGTTACTTGACTGTGCAATACTTGCTTTTTCAACGTATCTGTTTCTCTGTAGTGGGCGTTGCTTACCCCTCTTCCCCTGATTGTCATGCATAAATACCGCCATATTCAGCAAGAGATGCCAGGAACCTGCTGATTTTCTTCAGCGTGTGGAGAAATCCCTCGGTAACATAGTTCACATCTGCCAGACCAAAATTCATATGCCGTACTAAGAATTTTACTGACTAATCGAGACAAGAGAGAACAGATCTCTGAAAGAAGCAAGTACGGACCCCAGCAAGTGCTTGTTCTACCTTGATAAGCTGTTTGCTTATTCTGCGGTGTCTCAGATCTGGATTTCATTATTGGGATTAGTTCTCTGAAATCTTAGTGCAGCAAATCAAGGCTGTATGTGTGGATTCAGGATGGGAAGGAACCTTATTAATTGCCTGCATGCATTTGCATTATTCTTTCATCTCCCGCCTTGGTACTTTTCTCCTCCTGAATCCAAATGGTGACATTTTTCTTTCTTGGTGACATAAAGTTTTCACTTTGCTGTCATTCAGTGCTCACTTAACTTTCGTTATTCCCTTTTCTCATAGTCACTTTCATACAGTTCTGTATTTCCTACCAGGGCTTCTGGTACTCTGCAAGAGGTAGTCAGGAGAGAGCTCCAAAAACAAGAGGTGCTTTACTCCTTTATTACTTTTAGAGTCACGTTTGTTGATTTTGTTAACTATCCAGCACAAGAACTAATTTTATTGTTCAAAGGGCAACTGCACATTTTGTCTCTCTATGGGAACTGCAATGAACTCTTGGGCTGAAGAGGTGGGATTTTTAGGAAAAGGAAACAGTGATGTGCTTGTTTCTGCTCTGTTTGAAATCAATAGTAAAAATAGAACCAGTTAGAGGTTTTATAACAAAACAGCTTTTCATTAGAAAATTACACTGTGGCAAAATTCTGTGTAGAAAGTGGCTGGGTTAGATGCAATTTTCCAGGAAAGGTTCTCCAGCCAGGATGGCGTTTCTGGTCACAACCCAACGATGCCATGACCTTGTCATTTAGGTGCATGCGTAGGATGCTGGAGACACCACGTTCCTTGGTGGAATCAAGCCTCTGAATCTGTGTCTCCCACTACCGGGGGCTGCCCTAAATATCCGGCTATTTTTAGATGAGTCTTTTTCTGTTTCTGCTTTCCATAATAAGAAAAACCTTTGAAGGATTTGTGTTTTATCCCTATGCACAACAGGAATTAAAATAAATAAATAGATCTTAAATATTTAGACATGAAGAGAGAAGAATTTCCTGCCCAGCTTTTGCTAAGTGGCGTAGGTGGCTTTAATGCAAACGGGGTCTGCTCCTGCATATCCGACAATGTTTTCTTTTCCTGGAAGTGGCTGAGGTAAAGCACCTTTAAAAGCAGGACCCCACAAAGAAAATCTGCTGTTTCCAAGGTCACTGTGCAATCGTCTCCCCCGTGCCATAGTTCTTCCAGATGATGAACTCATCCAGAATTCAGATCTGCTGCAACCTAACCAACCTATTAGAGAAGGAATTGCTCTAGCTAAGGGGCTGCAGCAGCATGGAGGAAATAGCCAGCACCATGGCAGCAAGGCAATAAGTCCAGAAGTGGCTGACCACCCCCCTAAAGCCCCTCAAAGTAAACCCAAAAGTCAGGATCTGGAACTAAAGAAGCAGGCTTAGCTCTGGACATCATACCTGGTGTATCACCACGTGTCACCCTTCCTCTGGGCTTGTGGGAGGCTGCATGAAGACACCGGCAACTGCTTTTCCTCCGAACCTTCGCAGGTCAAGTGAGCTAATCCGGAAACCTGTGGGGGATAGAAGAAGGGACTTTCGTCAACAGGCAACCATGCTATGTAGACTTGATAAATATGTGCAGTGCTAATTCGAAGCAGATTCCCGCTTTGCCACAAGGAGAATTCCTCCAAACCCTGCCATCAAAAACATTATGTCACAGCTGTGGAGAAGCCTAACAAACAGGGGAGAAGTTGGGGTCATGTCAGGGAAACAGTGCGGTGGAGGCTGTAAGGAAGTGATTGAAGCCCTGTTCCATGGCCTGATGGAGTTTGTCATTAAGAAGGATTTCACAAATGATTTGCAGCCAATTCCCTGGGTCCGATTGGTGCTTTCCAGCTTAATGCAATCCAGTGAGGAAACCAGCTTCCAGACCTGGTTAGGCCAAACTACCCCGGGAGGTTGCAAGCAAGAGATAACATAACATTGCCTGGGGCTTCAGAAACATAACTGAAACTGCAATTGGTTTTTAAGAAGATAGTTAGGTTCTCTCTCCCCATCCCGAGCAAACAGCTTTTATCTTGTCTCCCAAAATAGCAACCTCCCACCCTTCAAAACAAACCAAAAAAAAAAAGGAAAACCTCTTGAGACAGGCACACAGACAAAGCCGACAGAAGTGGAACACATTGCTGATCAAAAACAGACTCCGGCATCAAGTCCAAAGTCGGTTTCAGCCCATTTTGTCTTAATGGGTAAACTTAAGAAACTGAGAAAACAAATTACCCACCAAGCAGATTTTACTGACACTAAGCATTTACACATTTCTGACACATGATCCCTGTGATTTGATCAAATCCATCTCTGTTTAGTGTGGCACGTCAATTGAGTTGATCTCGGGAAGATCTGGCTCATTTGCTTCTGGATTTATAGCTCAAGGAAAAATGATAAAACAATGCTAACTAGGGTGGGCTTTTCTGCTTCACTCTGACCATCCACCTTCCCTGTTCTGATTTCAACTCCATCCCTCTCGTGGCCTTCCCTTGGCCTGCTCCTTCTGCAGGTCAGTGATTCATCACACAGGAGGACACAGATGTTCTTTATAAAGAATTGTTTCCATGCAAGCTGATATTTTTCCTAGAAAAGAGGGCTGAGTATGAGGAATGAGATGGGGAGGAGCAATTCACCATTGTGCAAAAGGCCCGAGAATACGTGTTGTGCAGTTTCCACCATTTGTGTGGTGCTGCCTACACGACCCACCAGCACCCCCAGGGAGCAGGGTTGACTGCCAGATTCACACCAACAAGGCACCAAGTAGGAAACCTTGGGGTACGTGGCCTGAGAAAAGAGGTGGTCCCTCTGAGCACCTAATCTGTAAGCATTTGGTGGTGAGTGGGCAGTCATCTTGCTTGATGGCAATACTAGGATTTAGCTATGGGGCATGGTCAGAGGTTGTTTTGCAAGCCACCCTCCTATCATTCAGCAGAACCTCATCCAAATTCCTCTGTCAGCTCTTGCATTTCTTAGAAAACAGCCATAGTCCTCTTTTGAGGTCTGGTTTATGATCAGTTTTGAGTCCAAAGGTGAGAACGCCCACTCAGCCTTTGAATCTCAGTAGTGCTGAGGTGGCATCAAAGAAGTTTGGAAAGGGAAGAGACCTGAACCTCAGGTCAGGCCCTCATAGGCCATTTCAGCAGAACAGCATGGCCCTAATACTGCCTAAATGTGGCAGCTGAAGCTCTTTGAGGTTGCTTCATGTAGGTCACCAGCAAATGTTCTCTGAAGGACATCTCCTAGTGCTTTATCTCATCTAATTTTAAATATTCCTAAAGATAGGGCTGGCATCATTGCTTCCTTTGGGACATGATTTACACAGGCTGCTATAACTCAACCTTGGGAAGATTGTCTTTTCTCTCCCTAGACTCTTACCAGTTGCAACAGAAAAAGCAGATAAATAGCTGCCCTTGGTATCAAAACTCCCGTAATTCCAACCTCTCCTGTTAAGCACTCCAACTTACAAAAATTTTATTATTGTAGCAGCTAAAGGTGCCATTACAGTGTGCTGTGCAAGAAAGTAGTATCAAATCCATCAAAATGGCTCTTGGTCTTTGGTTTAAACAATGTGGCAAATAACCAGACAAGCAGCAAAAGGGATGTGGGTATAAACCATACTGACATTTTGCTTGAGATATGGAAAACTGGCAGAATGTTCATATGACATTAAGGTGAAATTGTCTATATAAGCATCCTGGACACCAGAGATGTCAGAGTCAAGCTACAAAACTGAGATCTAATTGCAGGTATTTAATATCATACCTGTTCCCTTCCTTAGATTTGGGCTACTGATGCTTGACTGAACATCAAAGAACACAGAGCAAATGATACTCTGAAATAATAACTTGCAACATGCAAGTAAACTCATGCTTTCCTGAAATCAAACATCTCTGTGGCACTGATATATTTTTGTTTTCGGTGGAGTTGAGCCACCAGCTTAGATGCAGGGACAAGTTTCCTTATTCTTTGGCTTGTGAGCTACTTAGCAGGTTTCCTTACTGAACTCTGCATGCATTGAAGGCCCATGCTAGTGTGTTTAGGAATACGTCCGTCTCATCTAGACAGTTTTCACCAAACCAAAACAAATGAAGGGCTGTGTTAGTCTCCCTCTTAAGCCTCATCCGGCTCTACTGACTCAAATCACTGCAACAAATCATTTCCATGTACAGAGATTTCTGGAAGGGAAGACAGAGCGGATCCACATGGCCTATCCTGATCATTCCCATCAGTTGGGCTTAAAACATCTTTTTTCAGATCTTATAAAGGTCGTTCAGACCTGTACAGTGCTTAGGGATATGGTACTGCTAGTTCAGGAGTTTTCCCAACAGTCTTACACACAAGTGGCTGATGAAACAAAAGGAAAGACTTGGGAGTCACCTATTTAGTCTGCAGATGGTGGAGGAGGGACGTGAGTGAGCATCCTCCTCCCATTTTATACATACAGGCAGAGGCTGAATACTGGCAGAGATCATACAGTGCTTTCAAAGAAGCATACATTTTGCTAAACCACAGTTTCAGGGATTTTGTAACTTCTCTCTCTTCTTCTCTGGTCATCTTAATGTCTCTCTAGGGTATCCATCTTATACTTTTTCAAAGTCTTTCACTTAGGATGAATTATCATCTTATTTTATTGTCAAAGGAGTAAGCTGACATACAGTACAATAATTTACTTGACTCAGTAGTTTGAAATACTCTGTTGCTTGTTAATATTCCTTTATGTTACATGCAAAATTTCTCTGTTAATGCATGTTCTGGCTAAGAACTTAAATAGACAGGCTAGGTGAATTTCAAAGTTATCATCCCTCAACACCTATGTAAATATATCTATGTATGGCAAGTGGGATTGTATTTTGGGTTAACGCTGGCCAGTGCTTTAATTTGTGTGGTATGCTTTAATTTGTGTGGTATGGCCAAGTGAAACTTAATTTACCAACCTCTTTAACTTGAGGAACTTCCATTTTCATCTGTTTGCTTTTCGTTTATGTGAGTGCTATTTTCCAAGTCCCCATGGTACCAAAGCTCTCCTTCAGGAACAAGTCTGATGGCTTTACATTATTACTGAAAGTTGTTTCATGATTATACTTTAAAGATGATGGGGACTAGTGTAGCTCTTGGCTCTCACAGTATGCTTTGGGTGTCTGTACAACCAGATACCACAACAGATTTTCAACACGTGTGAAATCAGCATTATTTTATTGAATCCTGGCAAAAAAATCATTTCACTGCTGATGGTCGCTCCTAATAGCAACTTTTATGGAAACCTAAGGGAAATCCCCCCTTAATATTTTATGTTGCCAGCTTAACGTCTGACCTCTACTGGCAGTTGGGATGAATTATAAACTGATGCATGTATGGATTATTGCATTGCCTCCTAAACACTGAACTAAGGGCAACTTCTTGCCACTTCATTCTCCCTGTCTCCTGCCTTGTGAACAGACTGACCTGCACGCAGCTTTAATGTTGCCTTCGTGCACCATGTTCCCTCTATAGGAAGTGTAGTGTAGGAACCATTATATATATTTCCAGTCTGCCAAGAACAGTGCAATAATGTTGTGAATGACAAGTAAAAAGAAAAAATTACTGTATCATACTCACACAGAAAAGAAAACTATTGGGTTTTTTTTTTAAATCTGATGGCTATTGTCACTTCAATAGAAAAAGATGAGAAATATGTAAAACTGTATAGAAGAGAAGACTTATTGAAAACTTTTCTACTACTGCTCTAACTTAAAAAAAGTCCATTCTCCTTAACGAAATACCCAGCTTGAAGAGCTTTACTCTTATCCTGAGTACAGGCAGCCCCTTTATTCCAGGTTAAAAGTCCAGTATAAATGCTAAAACTGGGTAGGAACAAGAGAGAAATCACTCTTGCATCAGTAGAGATTTAATACCTGTTTTTCCATGAGAGGTCCTGGCTCGTATCAAGATAGATTTCAATAGTGACTGATTCTTTCTGTGCACACGAGCAGGCTGGGGAATCGTTCTTGGATCAGAGTCAGCACAACAATTGCTTTCATTATTTGCAGCTGTACAAAACAAATAAGTTTGAAAGAAATATAGAGAGGTGCCAAATTCAATCCCATTGATGTGTGATTGAACACAGTGCTTAGTGCTGCGCTGTGACACACATGAAGTCTGTGAATTACTGCTGTTGACTTTTCAGCCTTACATGTCACCTTTGATAAATGAGCTAATCTGCTGATAGCTACTTAAAATAATAAAGTAATTTAGTTAAAAGTTTTAAAACATTCCTTCCTTAGCATCTGAAACTTTCTAAGTAACTACTCACCACATACAAATTACCCGGTATGGAGCAATTCTGATTAGATTAAAGGGAACTGAATGTGGGGTTTTGACAAGCTGGAATCATAACTTGATCCATTGTTTACTGTCTGTATCTATGAAGAACTGTTGGGCTGACACGCAATAAAAATATCCAGCTATCTATCCATCAGCACACAAATATGCTCCCAGGAGTTCACCTGTGGTGACAATTCTGAGTTGACACAGGGACACAGGGAAGCCTGGAAAGGACCCAGTGGAGATGGATCTAGACGGCCTTCTACCTTCCCATTTCCCTACCCAGTGCTCTGGAGAAAGGAGAGGGATCTTGGCTAGATTCACTTCCAGATAAATGTTATATTATATCTGAAGACTGAGTAGCAGTAAGTCCTCATGTGTTGAGTCCTCTGGGAGGGGGTGGAGGGGAGGAAGAACATGTGCTGTGGTGGACTGCAGTGAGAGCAGAGGGTGAACCTCACAGCCAAAGCCATCAGCAGAGAGGTACGTCAGGCTCTTGCAGGGGCTGCTTCCCGTGGTGGATCATCCTAGAGACCAATGCATGCCCTCGTTCCTCCTCTCGCTCGCAGCCTTGTCTGAAGAATGTGCCCTCTCCTCAGGATGGTCAAGTCAAGGAAGAATGAAAGCTATGTCTGGAGCGCCTATGAAGTAATCCTGTCTGGGAATCGTTGGAAACACTTGCATCTGCAACCCTAAAGCTTTTCTCAGGAGACCACGTTGGGGGAGAGGCAAAGACAGTTTCATACCTCACATTTTTTGATTTTTTTCCCCCTGAAGTCTTTAGTACATAGCATGGTCTCTTTTCTTGTGTGTCTCATTCCCACTGGGTTTGCATATTTGCTAATCATGGAGATGTGCCAGGTCTTCTCTTTCCCAGAGGAATTGCCATAATTTGGATCAAGAAATAACAACATTCCCAGCCTTTTTTCCATTGACATGAGATTACTGCATTTCCTAAATACTTTAAACTATGCTTGAGTGCACAGCAGATGATTGCAGATGTTGCCACCTCCTTTCCCAGATTTCATGTTTATTTTACGGCTGTAGATCTAAGTTCTGGACTTGTCATCCAGTTACAAAGAAAGGACATGTCCCCTCACTACATAACTCAACATAAGCACAGGGAGGTGGTATCTCTGTCATTCTTTAGGACTCTACACTCTACAGTTGCAGAGGGAAAACATTGGCTCTGATTAATGAGCTGCTGCCGCCAAAGACCAAACAATTTTGACCTAGAGTTGCTTTCTGTGACCTCTTTCTGTAAATCTGCAACTGATACAGCGATCCATATCATGGACAGCCAAGAAAGCACATGGCATTGTATGTTCAGGGAGTTGCCTTTGAGCAGGTGTAGTCGAACTCCAAAGGTTATGTTTTGATTACAGAAAAACAGAGAAAAGTGCCTGTTAATTGACATAGGGGTTTTTAAGCGTCAGCACAAAAAGCAATAAGGTGGCCTTGCTGAAGGGTTTCTGCTGATTACAGAAGGAAACCAGAGTGACACCGGGCCACTTCATCAGGAAACGCTGATGCATCTGTGGGTGAGGAAAAGCCTTGTAGGAACAAATCCCAAGAACAGGGTCAATGTCTTATCTTATCTTTAAACGCTTGCTCTACTTAGCAGTTGTTTTTACTGTGCTGTTGTTGATGTCTCCTCTGCTTGAGACTAATGGTTTAATTTTTTGTTATTGTCACTAGGAACAATTACACCCAAGCTACTGTCTCTGGCTGAGCTACACAAAACTTCTCTTTGCAGCAAGCAGAGAAGAAGAATGGGTGTGAACTACTCCCCTTTCTCATGAGTCAGCTAAACAAATACTAGCTTCTCTGGCTTGGAAAATCAACGAAAACATGAAGCCTGTTGCTTTGCCAGCAGATGCTCTTGGGTTAACACTAGCATTCAAATATCCTGAAAGAATCTTAGCCGTCTCTCCTGATGGGTTTGTGATTGCTAATTTAATTTTGGATGAACTCCTTCAGCTTCTGCAGGAATGGAAGCTCTGGCCTACAGATTTCTAGTTCCATGCCCACAAACAGCATTTCTGTTGCAGGACCACTCTGGGGGATTCCCGGTTATTTCTAGGTGGAAAACAACAGGAAGATATGCTTCTTGTAACAATTCCCCATAAACAAAGAAAATAGAAAATCTTTAAAAGTTGCTGAACCATTTTCCTTAAAAATAATTCTGCTTGAATAGCAGCAGTGTAGGCAAGGAAGACAATTTTGGCAAAAGATACTGATGGGTATTCAAGGGACCTGGGGGCCCACTGTATGTGGGCTCTTTGCTTTTCTGGCCTAGATGATGTGTTGGGCTTGCAAGAGCCAGCACACAGGAGCACGCTCCCGGGTGCTTTAGCGCCCTGGAAGGGGTTTCCAGGTGAACCCTGTGCTCTGCTCGTGCTGCTGTCACTGAGCTTGGGGCGGGGGCACTTGCAGCACTCAGCAGTCCCACGGGTGGGTTTCCCAGCTGGCAGGAAAGAGGGTGGGTTGATCGATGGCCAAGTGAGGGGGAGGTCCTGGTCCCTGGGCAGTGGCATGGAGAACCAAGCTGCATTCAGAGCATGAGCTGGACTTTCCTGGTGGATCTGCAGCCCATTTCCCATGCACTTTCCAAGGATAGACTTTTCAGAGAGGTTATTTTTTCCCATTACAGTCAAGCCTGCTTCTTGGGTCCATTAATCATCTGCTTTCTTTGTGTTTCACCCTCCAATTGTGAGAGTTGTCACATGTCTGTGGTTTGGATTCCTCAGCAAAGGTGGTGGAGCTGTCCTATTTTAGTTTGCCCACTGCTTTTGGGTAATTTATCTTGATTTTGCAATTAGCTTGGAAGTATCATGTAACTGAGATATTCAGTCTGGGCACATGAAGAATAGCTTGGCTACCAGCCGGCAGCGCATGGAGCACTTGTTAAAGTGGCATTCCTACCTCGTGTGAGACTAGGACTGAGACAGGGTCTAAACCACTACTCATCTCCTCCTCTAGGAAAAGTAGTTCAGCAGGGAATAAACCAGTAACCTACAGGGGTTTGGCCTTTGTCAGCACCTGATGAGGAAGTCACAGCTGCCCTACATTAAGTGCTGTACAGATGCACAGGAAAAGATGAAGGGTTTGAATCTTTACAGACAAGTTAAGTTATTATCCTCGATATACACATGGAGAATTGAGGCTTAGGAGAGCAAATAACCTCATCAAAACCACCCCCCTGAGCAAATCAGGAGAGAAATAAGATGGGAGAGAGGCAATCAGACCACATTAGGTCTAGAGGATAAGTTACCCTCTAACAAGCCTTTCTCACCTACACATTCCCCATCCGCAGCCCACCACGGGGGCCTTTGGCCTCTGCACTGACTCAGTGCTCATCAGATGGCTTGACACAGAACTCACTAGTGGGCAGAAAAGAAGAAAGCTGAGAGGTTTGTTCCTGGCTTACAGCCAAGTTCTTCACGGTAAAAGCATCCCTTCTTCTTTGCTGGGAAAGTCAATGCTAGCAATAACATTTCATTTAGAAAATTTTGCATTTTGAATAGAGAGCATAAGACATTTTATTAATGTCAATGCACGAGTCTAGCAGAATCAAAAATCGGATGTCCTTCTCCCACCTAAATTCACAACAAAAAGCAGGGGGAGGTGGGTCTTTTTAGTTATTTGCTACTGTCTTCTTAAGCCTTTAAACTAATAGAAAAGGACTCGATTATAACAAGTGAAAAGTGATTCCAGGAGCTGAACACTTAATAAACACACCAAATATTGCAAGGCTTGTGATACAATAATGCCGGCAGTACTGTCGTGTCTTCTCTTTTCATAGGGGGTAACCTTGAAATAAATCCTAAAATGATTACAGGCCATTGGTTTAAACACACACAGCTATTCAATGAATCATTGAGCTTTCTAATTCCAGTGAAAATAGGATTTGCTTGGGGTTATGGTCACAAAAATACCTTTTAAAACGGGTACCTGTTCATTTTTCAGATGTGCTCACACTGTGTGCTTGTGATGAGGTACCCTGGCATCTCAGAGGAAAGCACGTTGTCTTTCCCTCATGTCATTTACTGCTGCAGACACAAAGTTGTTTGGAGAGACTGAGCTTCACCAGTTTTTCCCTGGCAGGCAGCATAGGTAACAGCTCTTCATCTGCACGATCCATATTATTGGTGATCACCTTATTCCTGGTGACCAGGGCCACGCATGCTGTTTGTACAGCCCCCATTGATTCCAGAGTGTTTTCAGAGCACAGATTATGCTCCCGGTCCAGGCTCTAACTCAGAAATGCTTTAAGGTAAGCACTGCTTACAAAAGTATCCCCAATCTATTGCCAGCAATGAACAAAACAGTTTTCAAATGTTGTGTATATGCCTCTCCCCTTCCCCCACTAAAATCACCTCTAAAATTCTGACTTCCCGTCCTTTCTAATGGGACCTGATGTGTCCTAGGGCCCAGATCTATGCACAAGAGTGACTTTACACACATGAATAGTCCCTGGAGTTCAATCATGTGCACAAAGCTATTTGTGTGCCCAAGTCCTTGTGGAATCAGGGCCTTAGTCTAACCTGCTTCATTTAGCTGTCAACACGGTAGTCTCCGGTTTGCCTAGCAATTATTTCTTTGTCATCTGATGCAGAGGTTAGGTGCTCTTTGATACTGTTCTTTCCGCTTTCCCCTCCTCTGTGCGCTGCAGTGCCCAAAAGGGATATGTGGATCTCTTAATCAGATATCATATTATCATTAGCTGTCACTATGTACGATACCTAGATACGTTCAATCTCACAAGCATTTGTGAGTGCTCTTTTGGGGATGGCTACTGGGTAGTTACACTGCCTAGAGGATGCTTGAAGGAAGGGTGATACAATAAGAAACAGCGATTAAAAATAGTTTTTATCCATGCTCACTGATGTTCCTAGCATGAACAATCAGGCATTCTCTTAGCGTGGGAGGGATCTCCCTCAGCCAAGTGAGACAGAGTTAGAAATCATCTGACAGAGAGGTGAGGGAGGTCACACATTACCCTCTGCCTGGGGATCCTCCTGTGTTTAATGTTGGCTGTGCTGCAAAATCAGATTATCCCAGGAAAAACAGTTTTCAATATACTTTTCTTCCCTGGATAATGTATCAGTCAGCCTTTCACGTTTCACTCCCAAGGATTTGTGTAGTTGTGCTGTGTTTGGGGTTTTCACCGTCAAGAGCAGAATGTTGAAGTCTAAACTGAAGGTAAGAATAAACTCTTAGAATTAGAAATGGTGCAATGAGGCCCTGGACAGAAGGTCTGTCCTGACTCGGGGCTCTTTCTAGGGGCTATCTTTAGCCTGGCTACTCTCTTGAGTCTTGCTGTAGTCAACTTGCGTTGGCAATGAGTAATTGAGGGCAGGAACCTAACATCAGATGCAACACGCCACTTCCCAGGAGGAGCCTGTCTTTCTCCCTTGGTTTACAGAGGGGATGTTATGTTAAGACCTATTTGTAGCTCTGCAGGAGGCAACAGGCTCTCCGATAATTCTGCAGTATTAGCACTCTGGCATCTTATCCCAAACCATGCCAGAGGATCTAAGGAAGGATGCTGCAGTAGGTTCCTCACCCCAGTCAGGCAGCAGTGTTAGCTTCACAAAGAAAATGGCACTGATGCCGTTTCCTGGGCTTTTACACATCGTTCTGCAGAACACAGCCTGCCAAGCTGTTTGTTCCTCTGCAGAGCTTTGCTATGGTAATGACATGGTTGGCGTGAGTACTTGTTTTTAATTTTATGACCCTTGTAGCCCTAGAGCAGGATCAAAATTATTTAGCAGAGAAGAGGAGAATGTTATTTTAGGCCTGGACATTGTAATCTGAGCTGTGCAATCAGAGCACATTAGCTTCAGCAGGACTTGGTCCAGCAGCATGGGTCTCCCATCCCACTCTGGGCAGGTTGTAGTCTTGGTTTTATAGCGTACCACAGAGTACTACCTCAGAAAGTTGTTCTTTAAGTCTGAGAATTTTTATATAAAGTGAAGAGTAGCTGTGAAAAACTTTTTTTTGAGAAGTGCTAGACATGTATTGATTAAAGCCATAAAACCAAAATTAAATACATTAAAATGGTGGACATCCACATAGCACACTAAGAAGAAGGAGAAGCACTGCAACTAAGCTACATGGCATATTTAAACAATGCTTTTCTATGGGATGCCAACACTGGGTTAACTTTGCCCTTTCCAAAACTAGATCGCACCTGCCTATGTTTCACAACTCCTGCAATCAAAAGCTTACCAGCAAGCAAGAGACCTGCACACAGTGTCCCAGAAGACTCAGTCTTTGCACAAGCTAAACAGCGTCTCCCTGCAACCCAGGTTACCCTGGCACCACTGACCGGTGTGAATGAGAATCCAAAGCTAAATAAATGTTAGGATGCAGGTCTGTGGAAAACGAGGGGATGCACTGCCAAGCATGATGCAGCCTACACACCTGCTTCTCTCCGCAGGAAGCTGCGTACAGCATCCTAACGCCTTCTTAAAGGCACAGGTATCCTCAAATATATAAAACAAATATGAAAGTGGAGTAGACCCCTTTCTTCTCATCCAACATGTCCCAGGGCCGTCCCCAGCTTTGCCTCCAAAAAATGAAGTCTAGCTCTAAAGGGACCATGGGAGGTTAAAAATGTTGTGAGGCATCATCCTGCCAGTTTTGGCGTTAGGTGTCCTGATGTAGCACAGCCTAACCTTTTCTCCCACTACTCTCTGTTTTGCCCTCAAACTTTATTTTTTCCAGTCCACTCGGCTTTGGCTCTGGTTTGCCAGAAAGGGCACACGCTGTGTTTATATAAACCCCCTGTCACCTGGCAGCAGCGATCAAATATGTGTGTGGCAGAGGAATTTCTCCTCCTGTCCTCCATGGGGTAGAAAAGCACTGAAATTACACTTTGCTTATTCTTTTCTTCAGTTCCCAAAGCCAAAATAAACTTTAGGAATGAAGTAGCTCAGAAGTATAAACACAATAATTGAAAAATACTTTTCTTTCTTTTAGCAAAAACAGTCTCAAATATTATAAAAGCCCAAGGACTGCATTGCTCTCCGGTCACAATAGCAGCTCGGGTCAAATGCCAGCTGCCTGGCACTGCACTCCAGACCCCTCCGACAGTGTCACGCTTGCTCATGAGAGATAAAATTCAGGCCCGTTCAAAATGCCAGCTCAAGATATCAGCTAAGCCTCCCTAAGCCCTAAGAACAACTGAAGGCACAAGAGGAAAGAAATAAAGGATTATTTAAAACCCCAGGATTTTCTAAGTCGAAGCAGCACCTGGCTGAAGTCACAGCATAAACAGCCCAGAGCAGACCACGGGAGTAGCTGTGTCCTGGGAGCGCTCCACAGGACCCAAAAAACCTCCAGCTAGCAAATTAAATGACACTTGACAAACATATTCAAAGCTGTTGGTCGATTTTTGGATTGTTTTTGCAAAGCTCAGCACATGGTGTTAGAAACCCGAGGGGACTCGGAGTCAAGTGCAAGTGTGTACTTGCCTGATAGTGTCTCCTCCTGCAGAGTTTGGGGCT
Organism: Morus bassanus; assembly: GCA_031468815.1. NCBI lineage: Eukaryota > Metazoa > Chordata > Aves > Suliformes > Sulidae > Morus > Morus bassanus. Next base: position 2,381,245 of record CM062582.1, read on the forward strand.
TTTTCTGTTGATTCTCTGCTAAATGTGATGCTGCACGCTGCACGTGTCATCCTGAATGTATTTAGGAATAACAGTACGTCTTAAAAGAAACAGGGAAGCTGGAGGGCTGGAACCCACTGGCTAGTTTGCTTCCACCGCATTACACGTAACAGCACTTTTTAGGTATGGCCATGCTGAACAATGTCACAGAGGTGCGTTGGAGGGACTTTGTGTTGGCCAGACTCCAACTTCTTATTCTGCAAAGGACTTTGGAGATAGAGCTACAATGTCACCAGTTATGCAAAATTTGGCGGGGCGCGGGATATCTCTGATGCTGAAGCAACGGGCAGGACTAGTTTAAAGTCGCAGCTAGAGATCTATAGGAAGGGTCAGTGTGCCTTCGAAGGGAGTCCGGCAACACGCCATCTGGGCAGGATCCTCTTCGGGAAGGATTCACTGGTGCCATGAGATCAGCTGGCCTCCGCTGAGTTACTGATGGGAATTCGAATGGCTCCTGGAAGAAGCCAGACTCTCCAAACTGGGAGTGATTCACTCTCCACACTGAGAGAATATGCCAGGCTAAGAGCATTTTACTCAAATCCAGCAAAAAAGAGATGAAAGTTGGGAGGTGGGAGGCAAGAAAATCACTGTTTCATCCAGTTGAAAAGTTAAGCCCTAATGTTTCTCTTTTCGCTAGGTATGTTATCTTCACTATTCTGCTAAAAATAATGCCTCTGTTATAAACCCAGCTAAAGATTTCTGGCTTATCAAGTTCAAGGCGAAGGAGAAGATAGAGATTTGAAGAGCAGGAGGGGAAAGAAAACATACAGCTTTAATGTCAGAGCTTTGGAAATTGAGATACTTATCTAAGTCTGTTTTCTCCTTTCCCTGATTATGTTCCTTTGAATTCGGACAAGGAAACCAGCCTGGCCAACCTCACTTCTGTTTCTTCTCAGTTTCACTTTCTGAAAATTATATTGTCATAGATGTACACTCAGATATGCGTCTCACTGATGACAGTTTCACATTCAGAAGACATTTCCTGAGCCAGGAGATGATGATGAGACAGACCTTCATCACTACTGTCTTTACAGACCACTGTCATCAGAGACCTGACAAACCTTGTCACACTAGCACTGATGACGGTGTCCCAGACACCACTGCAAATTTGCCTTGGAGCATTACACCAGTATAGAGCCACGATACCCACAAAGCAAGCAGCTCACTATTTAGTTCAAGTGCAGTAGCTGTGAACGGTGCTTTGGAAAACAGCAGGCTTTCGATTTGCTTTTAATATAGCAGATGCTTCACAGTTGTGAATCAGAGTTGTTCCCCAGAATTACTGTTTTTTCTTCTCCCAGTGATTAAAATGTAACGTATGAGCTCACACATCAAATTATTTCCCAAAGACCTGACTCCTTCCGCTTTTATATGTGTGTAAAATCCTTTTGAAATGAATCTGTTCTCCTAAAACTGCAATAATTCAGTAATAAAGCTAGCTCTAAATAAAAGGAGAGAAAGATTATTAGCAGAAATGCAGGTGCCTAATGTCAGAAGAGAGATGAATAAAGGAAACTAAAAACAAGCGAAGAGGATCTCACGACTAGCTCCATGCTCAGCTGAATCACATCGGTATAAATGCAAGCACTGTGTGGGCCCCCAAATTAGGGACTAATTTACAAAACAAAAAGCTTGCCTCAACTGTATTGTGCCTGTTCTAACCATACTGAATAGCCTGTCTAATGATGATTTCTTCTTTATTTGGGTCAGGTCTTGCAGAGGAAGAAGTTTTTGAGAAACCAACGCTAAGCATTGCAAAAGACCATATTGTCATCTTACCAGGAGACACCCTAAAAATAAAATGCAGGTAAGGATTGCTCCAGCAATGCCGGATTTCCTTGGTTGCACTGATTACCTTGGCACAGTACAGCTTCTGGGTAGGGTAGAGCAAAGACTGCTGCACAGCCAGCTGGGAACCGGTGCTGTTTACCCTCACATGCATTTCTGCGTGGGGGAGAATTTGATGGGCTGTAATAAAGCAGGGAGGAAAGACTCAGGTCAGCATTCAGCTTGGCCAGATTCTTTACGTTGTAAAGGGGCCCAGGCAAAATCCTGAGTCAGCACACGGGAAAGCTTATGGGAGGGGGATGTACCATGCTTAAGGACACAGCTGGAAAATCCTCATCTGAAAAGAGGTTCAGATTCAGCTCCTTTGCAGCTAAAATCACTGTTTCACTCCCTGTCCATAAGTAAATGACAAACAAGATCACGAGGACATGTCATTAGCTCTTTACAGATATATATGAGCTTAAACTTCCTAACCTCAAATACCATCTAGCCTATAAGATGACAGTTACATAAACAGCAGTTAGTATGTGTACATTCAAAGACCTGACCTGTTTAGACATATCATATTCTTTAAATCAAAGATAACCAGGACTCGTAAAAAAAACAGACTGCTGATATTGTGAATTATGGCAGCTCTTCAGTTCTTGGCACAATGTGTAAAAACTAGCCATGCAAGAAACAAGCAAAATTTTGGTCATGACGTGTGTTTACAGGGAGATGATCCTCTGGAAATGGGGAATATAGCATTTGGTCACGGCTGACTGGCACACAACTGAGTTGCAAATACAAAGAGTCAAAGCACTTTCTGCTGTGTCAAACATACATTAGCTTGCTCCGTCACACAAAAGGCCTCAGACGGAGACGTACGTAGGTGTCGCTTGTTCTGAGTGTGATTTATACACCAAGCTACTGTGAGGGGTTGTTTTTTCATTTCTTCCAAGAGTGTTGTAGGAGAGAAGGCTTAAGGTAATACAGACTATCACAGTTTCTCTCTCTCTCTCACACACACATTATTTTTACACCTTCTTGCGAAGTCCCCTTGACTGTAGCCACTACATGGATGGTTTCTTGCAACAGAAGCTACTGGAAACAGTAAGAAAAAGCAATGGGAAGGTGAATCTAAGCTGTAGTTTATGCTGACATGTATTTCCTTTCTGATTTTTGTCCTAGTCTATTTAGTTCACTGTTACAGTGAAAGATAAGTTGACTCATACTGTAAATTTGTGATGTCTTCTGGAGTGTAAGGCAGTTTTTTTCCAAATACCTCCTGGTAGCCGTGTGGCTTATGAGGTCAAAACAACCTTACAGTGGTATTTTTAGCTTGGCAGGCAACAAGCATGATGGCAATAAAGTTTAAACAGCCCTTTAAAATCTAGTTGCAGTGCTTCATAAAACACGTTATGTAGACATGAGTTCTGTGCAGTGCTCCAGGCCAATTAAATCAATACTTTTCAGCAGTTCTACATCCACCGCCTTTTTAGTCTATAGGAACATTCTATTTTTCTCATTTTACCAGATGAATAAATAGGTGAAGAAATTATTAGCACTTCAGTCCCAAATTGCTTTATGGATGCAAAGCAATAAATCCACACGACAGGTCTGAGAAACAGAAAAGTATGCTAGCATGCTTCTGTGCTAGCATGGGAACAGGGGCCCAGAGCACTTCAGTTCCTTGACTCAGGTCACGCAAGAGCTGAGAATAGAAGCTAGAAGTGTGATTTCTGCACATTGAGTGCGAGATTCCCTGTATCAGGTCCTTTGCAGATCTCTGTCATCCTGCCTCCTCTGACACACCAGCATCCGTACGCTCAGAGATTAGCTCCGGACTGGCCCAAAGGGAGCTCTGAAGTCCTTCGTACTTCCAGGGGGCATTAGGCCTGCGTGGAGCACAGCACGAGATAGCAGACCGAGCAGGTAGCTGCTGAAGACCGCGGTAACTCTGTGTGAACATCCCTTCTCCCTGAAATTCCGTTCATTTCAGGTTCTTGGCCAGGATTTCCTGATTTTTGGCAGTCTGGCCAAAGCTGCTGCTGTGACTCCCCTCTGCCAGACGTGTGAAAATCCCAAAGCAATAGCCAAAGTCTTCATCTTCCACCAGGCCAAAATATGCAGGAGGAAAAAGTGGGCACATATAAGGAAGCACAAGCACGTCAAATCCCTGACCTGCTGTGCGGATCCAGTGTTGCAGATTTCCAGCCTCAATGGACACCAGACTGGGTGACGGTAGAGGAGCAAGGACACGATGACATGCTGGGAGTTCAGTGTCTGAATGTGAAGCGGCATTGTTCCATATTCCAGGCCAGGAGTCCCGTTTCTTGACAGAGGTGGTCATTACATCATTAATGACATTAGTAAGGTAGGGAAAGAGCACTGGCTAGGGACCGCCGCATCAAAAAATTATTCATTGCTCTGAAGGACAGGAAACTGGTATGACAGATGAGGTGGGTTGTCCAAGTCAACAGTGCATCTAAAAATGAGGGTGAGGCTGCTCACCAGAGAGGATATTCACACTTTCCCCAGTGCTCTCGTTCAGCTACGTGCTGGGAATAACCTCAAGAGTTCAGCCCCATGTCCGCATCATCTTCAGGAAGGCGTCAAAAGGACGGGCAGAAACGGGGGCCAAGAGGATGTTTGTTTAAGTGTCACTGAATTTGCTGGCAAACGCATTCCCTTATTGCACCTATTTTACCACTACAAAGTCACTGGCACAGAAAGAGTAGTTAGAGTTATCAGCTAACTGGAAGCTTCACACAGCTTGCTTGTTAGATACATTTGGTATTAGCAGCTCTATACTGAGTCAATGTGTCTAGACCGGATTTCTCCCTGGCAACGCTCGGGGAAATCCAGAGGTTCTTACTCCTTCCTCGGCTCAGCGAATGCCACTGGATCAATGGGAATTCACTGACTGAGAAGGGGTGAGTCAACCCCCTGTCCTTTTAAAGAGCGGCTTCTCTCTGCAAACACAGACAGACCGAACTGTCTCCCTCTAATATTAAAATCTTCCCTGGAAAAATCCACGGACAATTACCCCCATAGCCCACCAGTTTCCACATTGACCAGACTTTGGTCACACAAAAACCAGTCTGCTACAAAAAGACCATAATCTTCATCTCATAAGCATGTAGAACATGTACTAGTACCTCACCAGAGCCCTCAAAGTGCAGCCCAAGCAGAAGAGAGCCGAAGAGCTCCTGCCATGGTGTGGCCTGATGTTTCCAGCACAACAGGACTAGCGCAACTAGTGCCTGTTACTGAGCTAACTTAGATCAGCTGAAAGCTCCCTCTGCATCCTGCAACAGGTTATGAAAAGGCCTTGCTTTTTGTCAGTGAACTATGTAGAATTGCATTTGTCGTTAGCTGTGATCATAGGTAAGACAAAGAACGGGTCAGGTGGGTGAAATGGTGTATCATCTGCCCTGCTAGCATTATGTTCTGACTGCCGTGACAAAGTGAATTGAAAAAAAATGTGTCTTGAGCAGATATTCTAAGATTTGTAATCTGATTAGTTCCAGACCCTTCACAAAATCAAGATTGAGTCACTGCTGATTAAGCAAGAAAGGCGATGCGAAGTTACATAAATGTTCTCTCTCCATGCAGCCTTAGTATAAGAAAATATAAGATAATTTAGCTGTTAAAACATGCAAAGTCATCAGCATGGAAGAAACATATAATTTTATCTGGTGCTTTCTAATGTTTGAAGTGGCTAAAATACAGTGTTATAAAAACAAACTCATGTTCAGGAAGTCTGTTAAAATAAAAATTAAACTTTCCTCCAGGAGCTAGCTTGCTACAGTTCCCACAGGCTATTTCAGGACACACACCCCGCTCCCCGGCTCTGGGGAAGAGTGTGGGGTGATCCACCTTAATTCCTTATGGGTAGAAACACAAACACCCAGCAACCTTTGTCATTCATTTCCAAATGACAAGAGTAGGAACGCTGGGAACATCGATAACAGTTGTCCAGAGGGAAGCCCAAATTTTGTCTGAAGTCATGATTCTATCTTTAATTTTGGTGTGTTGTGTTGTCAGGGGAGCACCTTCTGTAAGCTGGCTTTTGAGCGGGGACCAGAAGGAAGACCCCCGGGTGCACATAAGTAATTGTCGCAATAACACAAGGCAAAGCTGCAGCATGCTTGTCATCAGGAAAGCCATAGCTAACGACACCGGTTACCTCACCTGCATTCATGATGACTACCCATCTAATGAGGATCTCATGGCCAAGATTTATGTGTTTGTTCAAGGTAAGAATTTCACTTTGTTTTTTTTATTATGGCTTTTTGGTAATATAAGCTGTGTTCAACTGTTGGATCTGTGCTAGGTAGAACAAGCAATCCAATTTAGATGCTTTCACAAATCCCACCTCCCCATTGGCCCAGCACTGGGGCAAGCACCAGCTTTGACGTTTTGAAGAGGCTGGATATATTTGCCAGCTAAGTCCACAGGGACATAGATGCAAGAACCAGAAATTACCTATCCTGTTCAATTCCAGGACTTGAAAACTAGATTGTCCCACCTAGTTTTGTGTTCCAAATAACTGAGACACTGATTTCTTTAAACCTCTTTTCCTTTTCTTTTCCTTTTAAGACTATTTTTTTTTTTTTTATCCTAAAGGGTTTTGCTATCACAGTGCTTTTCCTAAGATTCATCCTGAATACCCAAGTCCTCTTTCTCTTTCCCTTCCTCCCCAGGCATGAAACTCCCCAACAACATTCTTTGTAATTCCTCTCTCTCCTACACACTTGTGTATTGCTTTGTCCTTCACATCTGTGAGACATACTTAGCAAAGCTGGATGACTGCATTATACATATTTTATTGTAAAAAATGGCCCATTGCTCATTTTTGTTCTCTTTGAGCATGTGTCAGAATCATTGAGTTCAGATCCAATAATAAATGGAAGCAGAAGCTTCAGAGGAGCATGGTCCTCTGTGATTAAGTGAATATAACATACTGAATGCACAACCATTTCAATAATACAAATTTTTGTTAAAAGAACATTCCCCCAAAATGCTGATTTTTTTTCAAATCTACTTGACAAATGCATTACTAAATGACCGAATCGCCTTGGATCTTCCAAGCTGACATTGTGAGTAGTCAGATAAAGGAGCTGACTTTTAGTGTCTTGAATAGGGGATGACATGAACTCCACTGGTGCTGAATAGGCTTACTATCCAGCTGCCCACAAAGCCTCATGAAAATGAATTAATTTCATTTTTCTAGTAAATGCTAAAATGTGATTCTTTGAATCCTCTTACTAAAACAAATGCTAGAGAGGCAATGACTTCGTCTGATATTATTTGAATAGTTCAGCAATCTTGTACTTACAGAAAACATGTATTTGCTGGGCAGCTCTGATAGTCTCGTGGTATTGCTAATGATGGTGAAACCATCATGAGGCGTGATTTCCATCCCAAGGGGGTTATGATATACTCACACAGCTAAATTCAATTTCTGCACTACTAGGTGAACACACCTGTTTGATTCATGTGGATGACATTTTCCTGTCTCTTTATGTCTGTTGAAAATAGTCCCTTTCTACCCTTATCCTGCTTTCCCAGCAAGTCTTCCTCTTATCGGAAAGTAGCTTTTTGGTGTTACTTGTTAGTTCCTGCAGTCATTTTTTTCTCCCTTTCTGTTTCCTTTTTTTTAATTTTTCCTTGTTACTGTAAGCCCTGGTTGCTTTATCCACCCTAGTTCTTGTGCTGAGCTGTTTCCTTTTCTCATTACACACTGCTCAGATGCCCCACAACTAATATTGTTAACCCAGCCCAATGCCTACGCTTCAGGAAATAGTGCATTGAAAACTCAATTCTCTGTCCTGATTCAGTGCCCTGGCTGGCTACCCAGGCCTTCATTACTCTATGGCAGGAGCACGTGCAGGAAATGTTATGGATCTTTTGGGACTGCCTGAGTATTTTCCTTAAGAAAATATCTCAAGGTATGAAATGCTTGCTGGTGATGCGCTTGGAACAGTGCTAATCTAAAAAAAATCGCAGGATGTCCTCTTGCTCGCCTGGGATTTCTGTGCCAAGGTTCCCCTGAAAAACAGCACTGGATGACTGTTTTATCTAAATCACCCTCCAAGGCTGACCTCTCTCAGATGCAATTTAATTGTGTCATATGCCCCCCCTGCTCTAAAAGCTCTTACTCAGACTCCTGTGCTTTAAAAGTTATTGAAGGAAAAGTGGGTAGAAAATGAACCAGGTTGTACTATGCACTCCATGGGTGAAGTAGTGAGAAAGGCAAGTTAGCAGGGATCCCTCTGGACCACGTCCTAGAGAGCCAGCTGCTCATCCACCCCAAAGCAGAACTCTGCCGCAGCAGTTCAGTCTATAAGCTTGCAAGTGCCTGCTGGGATCCGTCCTGCCAGCCTGAGGAAGCTGCTTGGTCCCAGTGAAATGAAGCTATTTATACCGCAGCATGGACACTGTCCTCAGGGCATGCTCTTCCTCCCATTCAATTCCTGTGTATATTTGTTGAAAGCCAGCAGGCTGTTTTGGGGACAAGAAAGCTGTTCTTCAGTGAGGGCTCTACAAATTGTGGAGTTAAGCAAGGCATTCAGAACATCTCAATGATTTTCTTTGATATTTAAACACACCTTTTTAAGGAAATTGGTCTGACAGCGTCTGGACATCAACGAGAAACCCGTCAGTTGTCTCTAAGTGAAGAAACTCACAGTTCCATGTGAGTGCCAGAGAAGGGAGAGCTCCAAAAGACACCTCTCTGGATGTTTTGTGGAGAGAGCAAGTGCTCAGTAGGGTGTTTATGAGGCTGAGCCAGGTGGAGTGAGAAAATGTTGAGACAGATCCTGAAGGCTGGAGGTTCTTCTGAGGTTACAAGCCATTATTGCCAAAAAAGGAAGGGGAATGGTATTTTTTCCCCTCGTTCCTGGCCTGCTGCTTGACACCGAAATGAGAACATGATTGTATCGGAAGCCCTGCTTATTGGCTATTATTTCCTGTGCTTGCTTCTGTTTTTACAGCCTCCCTGGTGGAGTTTCTAAGCTCTGTCAGAATCTGGCATTCAGCAGCTCTCCCCCCTGGTGCAATCCAGCCGTGACCCCTGCACATCAGTCAGATCATAAGGGACCCAAAGGCGGCAGGGTCAGCTGCCATGCCTCAGCTGCGCACTGACAGTCTGGAGGGAGGGAGAACTCAGGATCTTAATCCTGAATAATTGTTCCTGAGGCTTTTTCTGCTTCCTGCTGCAGCTGCAAGTCCCAAGGATTGCAATTAAAAAGCAAGACAACCTCCTTCTCCTGATGCCCATCTCCTTGTTGAAAATACAACATAGCTTAGGGCTGGAACAGAAATAGTTGGGTGTTTTTTAACTGCATTGTTTAGCTTCATTGTGACTCAGGGATAACCTCTGCAGCAAAATGCAGCATCTGGTCGAACAGGGCGCTGCAGTGCTGAACGGGAAGAGCAGCCAGCAACTCTCCCATGGCTGCTGTCAGAGAAGAGGGTGAATGGGGGAAGCCCACCCTCAGTCCACAGAATATGCTGTCTCTGCTGAGCCAGTTCTGGACCAGCCCACGTCAGACAGACTCATGCAGACAGCATTTCCACTGCAAATGCTGCCAAAGCCAGCTAGCCAATGTCATTTGCTTCTATCTTCTGCAATTACCCTTCCCAAGCAAATGGATACTTCCCTGTGAGGAACATACTCATTTATTTCAGCCTTTGGAATCCCTGTGCCAAAGGAAAGGGCAGGCTGTCTATTTTGTGTTAAAATATAGACAGCCCTCTCTACAACATTTCCTAGGGTACATATAAAATTGAACATGGCTTGGAGAAGGAGGAAAAAAAAGACAAATCAAGTAAATATTCGCTCCACATTCCCAAAGGGCTATCCCAGGCCCCAGCCTAGATGGAAGTCAGGACTTGCAGCTCTCAGCTATTTGAAATACTGTTACTGTCAGCAAAGCAACTGTCTCAAAGTAAGGTAGTCCTCAGGGCATCAGCTGGAAGAGCTCTCTGTACCAGCTGAAACGCTGCCTCAGCTTTTGCAGTGATTTCCCCTTGCAGTCCTTAGCTCTACATAGCAGTAAGGGATTTGCTACACCTTTTTGTACCACTCAGTCAACGCATCAGCAGGAAGGAGCACAAGCTCGATTCTGTTTCGCTTCCCTCCATCAGCAACTTGTCTGACATTATTACTGTGGTAACTGGAACTGGTCACATCTTGCCAAACAGTGTCTAGAGAAGTTCATCCAAGTTTCCAAGATGTGCTTTGATTCCTGTCCACACACACCATAGTATGGCTTTGCTAGAACTGTAGAGCTAAAGGAGGCAATCTCCTCATCACAGATGTGGGGCGAGCAGGCCAGCAACAGACATCCTCTATCAATTTTTATGCAAAGCAGGGCTGTTATTCTGTTTCTTGAAATAATTATGGCCATGACGGAGCTGGTTCTCAGATAACTACTTCAGAAACACGAGTCCCACCTCCTCTGACCAAGATACTGTAATTGACACAAAATGATCCAATGCATCGGTGTCAGCTGCCGCACGAGGGTCCAAGTACACTGGCGTAGAATCACCAGTTCCTCTTTGTGCCTAGTGTGGTTCACTCTTTGAACACATAGGTTGGTGAGCATTTTAACAGTGTCTTCCCACCCAGAGCAATTCGGCTGCTGGTGTTTCACCATCTCAGTGTTACTATGAGTTAAGGACATGGCAGGATTGAGGGAGTAATTTGTTTCCATACATTTGGTTTTCAGCACTGATGTTTGCAGGAGCACAGTGTAACTAGAAGATACCCCTGCAGAGAATTTGAATTCTGGCTCCTTTTAAAGTTCATATGAACTCCATGAAGCACCAGCAGGCTTGAGCCATAGTGCAGTTCTGCCAGGAGTCGAGGACAAGAACTGGAAATCAAATTTGAAGCAAGACAGACTTTTATACGAGAGCACAAGTCCTGCTGAGGCCATTCTGATGGAAAAAGGGGGATGCATCCAAGCAGGTTGTCCTGGCAGAGCATGCATCTCACTGCTTGTCAGCTCCAGCAGCAAGGCATGCCCAAGGAAGGGTATGAGCTCTCCCTTGGTATTGCAAAGAATGAGGAGGCGAGGTGGTACCAGTACTGCATCAGGGTAGAGTGTAACATCAACCACATTCTCTTCTTTATCAAATGGTACAGCCCAGAGATGCGAAGCCCCATCTTCTTCGTCCCTTCCCCACCAAGAGAAATCTAAAGAGGATGGAAGTGCATGAAAGCACCCCTCACATGAGATCATCTTTTGGTTCTGATGTTTTTTGAAGCTGATTTCTGCCTCCTTAGTTCTCTTGACAGTTCACAGAGATAATCTGAATGTGAGAAGCAGAAATGCAGGGCCAGGGTGACAGCCCTGACTTGGGCTTTGGCTTGCTTTCCAGAAGATATTACCAGTGAGAACAGAGTTGGAGCTGCATTTCTTCTTTCTTTCATTCTGGAGACCCTGAGACAGCTACGCTTGCTGCCAGACTCTCAGCAAGCTGAGATAGGCAAATGCTGTCCTGTCTGCTCGGTGTGGAGCCCAGCAGATAAGCTGGCTGTCCCGCACAGACTGGTGGAAGGGTTTGGCACCATATCCTCGTTAGCAGTGTTTAGGGCTACATGACATGGGAACATAGGCTATGTCACTGTGCAGGACCCTCTCTGTTGTTCCTCAAGTATTAAGGGCTGGATCCAAGGGAAAAGTGAGATGCTTTCAATTCTGAATCAAAACATGCAGTATCTTCAAATCATATCCTAAAGGGTCGCTTTTAAGTGGAGGAGCCTTGTAAGATATGATGTTGAGTGAGTGGCCGAAGTTCGTGGCACTAAGTCAGTGACAGCACTTGACATCCTAGCAGGAAGAGGTAACGATCCCCTCCTTCTCACTGATAAAGAATTTCTAAATGAAAGCCTGATGGCCAAAAATTACACACACATTTCCCCCACTTCTTCCTTCCTGTTTCTAATCCACTCACTAATTGCTAATTGCTGAGCCTTACCCAAGGTCTGAAGCTGGCAGCAGCTAATGTAGGAGACCTGTTCTTAATGATGGGACTTCAGGTAAAGCTGGTGAATGTTTTCTACACAGTCTATGCCTGCCTAAACTCTAGTGTTGTGGGGAGTCAGAATTTATGAATTCTTCTGATACTTGAAACATAATTCCAACCAAAGTGTGGAGACTTGTTTCTTTAAAATAATAAATCTTTCCATGTTGGCTTTTACTTGTTTGGCAGTGAGAAGCATTTTGCTTCCACAACTTTTGAAGTAACACTTTTTAAAGTAATATTTTTCTCTACCAATATGCCTGTGTTTCTAACAGCAATCTCCTGGGGAAGAATGTGTTTCATTTGACCAAAACAGAATGCTTCATGTTGACTCAGAATGGCTTCTGGGGGTTTTGCAGTCACTTTTGTTTTGCCTAAAGAGAAAATATTCTGCTTTTTGTTTAATCTAAACATTCCACCACCAGTTCTTTTCATTGGCCCGCCAGACTGAAAAGTCCTTTACTTTCAAAGATCCAGTTTCAAAATAAGTGACTTTATAGAAGTTACTCCTGTACCTAGAAGCAGCTTTGGTGGGGTACCAGGAGGAACACAGTAGACCAGGCAACTTCCTTGTAAAGCTTTCCAAAATACTCTGACCAAAGTATCAGTTAACTGCTAATGATCCTATTAATGTAAAGAACAGATAATAAACCTCCTCTCAGTGTTTTTGACCTTGATGAAGACAAACTTCATGGGGATTATGTCAAAACATGAACTTAAAGAACCTGTGAAACTCTGCCCAGGTTTCCCAGCTAAGGTATGACTGAATGAAGAAATTAAATAGTGAGGGTGAGAGAATTATCTTTAGCAGGAACAAAGACAGAAGCAAAATGAGAACATTCAGGAATTTCACAAACATGAGCAGCCCCGTGGATGACTGTCCTCAAAGGCCATTTAGTGCTTATCATCTCTGTGGGCTGATGGATAGTATCCGAAGGGAGAGGTGGTGTTATCTCCACAGCTTTAGATATGACACAAATATCATGAGACAAATTGCCGCCACGGTGTATGAAACATGAGCAGAAATGCAAAGCACCCAAAATCCTGTACAAATCCTGTATGTGTGTCTCAGGAGGATGTTTTGAACACGCAGGCAGGTGATACAATGCTGAAAAGTAAAGAGCTGTAGGAGAGAGCCTGAGGCTACAACATGCTGAGTTCCTGGGGTGCAATGCTGAGGGTTTTTAAGTCCCCCAGCTTCATCAGCTGGCAGGACGGGGCTGTGGGCCCTCTGGAGAGTGGGATTCAGATGGCAAGTGAGCATGACATAATTACAGACCTCCACCACTTCCTGGTAGATAGGCACCTATGTTACAGATAACACTAAACAAAAGAACAGATGTCACCATGAGGCAAAGGAGCCCCATATCTGTGTTCACACGCTGTCACTGCAGAGGCTCAATGAGAGAACTGCACGTTCCCCCGGCAATTGCTGTTACACCACTGAGTTAAAAGGGACCCTCCCTAAGCTCATCTCAAGCAGCAATTAATCTCCTCCTAGACAGAACGAGAATTTAAACATGAAGGGCTTCACTGCCTGAAGGTAAACAATGTTCTTGTAGGCACTTGACCTTTGAGTTGCTTTTGTGTGCGGCATGCTTGATTTTTTTTGCATGGCTCTGTCCCCGTGGCTGGACAGCAAGCCTCCTTCCCCTCCGCTGTCCCGCTGCCTCTGCTTCCTTCGTTTTGCTGTTTGTGTTCCCTCTTGAGCCGTGCTGGGTAAACAGTAACACCCTGGCCTGGCTGCAGTTTCCTGCAAACTTCCACTGACCTGGAGAGCTAGACAGCCAGTCTGAGACTGAAGGGAAGGGGCCTTTCCCTTGCCTTGGAGCTGGTGCTGCAGCTGATAAGTCCCTAACGTGCTACAGCTCTTGTCTTTCTTCACATATAATGACCTTTGCAGCCCACAGTAAATTATTCTTTTTAATTATCCTATGGGACTTGACGGGTGTTTCTTCATGGGTTCATAGGGCATATTACCTTCCCAACTCAGGAGGAAGAGATGTGCCAAGCTACAGAGAAATACCCCATTTTCATAAAGTGTTTCTTTGCTGAGAATTTTTTTCCCTGGGAGTTTAGTGCTGCTAACTGCAGAGAGGAGGACACCTGTGTTTGCCATGCCACAGCTCTCCAAATTGCAACAGTTGAGTGCAATTGATTTACACCATCTGGAATTAGAGATCTTCCCTGAGGCTAGGGTTATCATTTTTAAAGAAAAGTGACCCTGTCCCTTTTGTTTCAAGAAGTTCTGTCTCTGAGAGACTTTTTTACAAGGAGTTAACTGATTGCTGATTAACTTAAGGTGGTGAATGTGTTTGTAAAGCTGGCAGTGACACTCCTGATGTTCCAGCAGATCATTTTTCCATGCCACAGTGAGTCTGAACTACTTAGGAGTTTCATGAAGGATTCAGTTTTTTGTCTGCACAAACCATAACAAAGGTATCAGCTGGCAGTTGATTAGTTCCCTATTCAGTATTTATTCTTTGTCATTTTGTTAAGATCCAAAGCTTTGTATTTGCTTATCTGTTAAGTGAACAGTCCATCTGCCTGGAAAGTGCTGTTGCTCAGAGCGTCTCCTTCCCAATGCAAGTGAGGTCGGCTTGCTCTTGCTTACGTGGGTTTTTAGAGTGGCTGGAGTGAAGCACAGGCAGGCTGCAGGATGCACGGAGCTTTGCTCTGTTGCTCTGTGTGCCGGTACACTTTGGCGCTTGATGATATTATTTTTTCTTTTGCACAGAGTTTCACAGTTAGGGAGAAAAAAAAAAGCCTCCCTGGTCTCACTGACATACCCAGGGTTATTCAGTGAGTGCTTGACCTTCACCTGCAACTGCCTCTGCCTTTCATTCCAGGGTCACTTTCCACTGATGGCCAAAGCATAGCCCTAACCTCATGTTTAAGCTTTCATGTCAAAACTGTAGTTTAGTCTTGCAACTAGCTGCCACGTTAGCATCTTCACTGTAGGAGTTGCTCCACTAACTCACACAGGTATCCCACCCTGTTTAAGAGCTCCAACACTGCAGACTGAATTTCAGGGAGGAAAGGAGACCCTTGGTAGACAGAGAACTCTCTTTAGGCTACAGCTATAAACTGGATAAAGCACTGAGATAACACAAATTATTGCCATCTACTTACTGCACAGGGCTCTAGGAAACCTCACTTACTGTAGGAAAGAGAAGGACCCATGAAATACAAAACCTTTTTCTCTTTTTTTTTTTTCAAAACAGAGTGAGAACAATGCCCATGAGACCTGACATCCACCAGAGATTAACAACTAACTGCAGCTCAAGCCATCCTCTCCTTTCCCAACCCAATCTTTATAATCCAGAAACTGCCTTTTGCTGTAGTTAATTGCACGGTGATTTTAAAACACTATCTAGATTTCAAATACTGATGGTAGAAGGGTAGTTTTATATATATTTGGGCTTCCAATTCAGACCGTAGCTTACGATCGGGGATAGTGTAATTCTAGCTACTGGCTAGACACATGGCAATTCAGGTGCAGGCTGCTATTAAAAATCAATTAGGGATGAAATACAGCTTCTGTAATATATACTGTAAATTCACGCTTCCCGTTTAGGTGTTCTTCAGCAGTTTAGTACCACCATGATGAGTACCTGCCCTATTTACAGCTGAAAAAAGTAGATTATTTTTAGGTCTGTTGTGAATCTGAGCGTTGGTAGGGGCCAGTCTTGGAGGTAGGGAGAGATTATGGAGGAGAGATGATGGTTAAATAATTGTATTTTTTCCCTGAACAGGAAATATTTTTGAGAAATTTTATTCCGTTTGACTAAGATATTTCAATCATAGCATAACTGAATATTTTCTGACATTTTAGATTATTTAACTTTTGCTTAGCTGCCTTCTTTTGATTTATGTTCCTTTTTAAACAAACAGTGCTATTCTGAAATTCCCTCTAAAAATACCGGCACAAATATTTTTAAATTCAGTGTTCCCATCTTTTCAGTCAAAACAATTAGTCAAAATTTGATCCAGGATTGTGAATAGTTTGGTATCAAGAAGCTCCTTTTTTTCACAGCAAGTCTCCTCTTGGCTTATATTCTTGTCCTATCCCCCTGTCATATGGTGGCACATTAGTTGTTCTCTCTTTTTCTCCTTAAGACTAGAAATAGGGATGAATACACTTCCCTTGACATTTTTTTGCACTCCCAGTGTTTGTTGCAAATACACAAAAATCTACTTTCTCTGCTTTTTCCTGTAACAAATAATCTAGGGATGATCTTTTAATAATCCAGGGTCATCTTTTAAGTAGAAAGGCCTTTCACCATTTGCACAGTCTTTAAAATTGGCTATAAAAATATCATCACATTTGATACCTGCAAGTATGATTTAGCTGGAGAGCAAGACTGCAGAGGTATTAAGCAGCACTAATGCTCAGGGACAAACACTAAACACATTTTCATAATCTGACTCAACAGAAGAATTTAGCAGACCTGTGTGGGAAAGTGTAAAGCACTGGATTGAGTACAAATACTTCCTATTAGTTTTAGGGATTGGAACAAGCTACGAACTTGTGGTCCAGAGATCAGGCTTCACAGCTCAGGGCTTTATTGGAACCAGTGCCTGCCTAACCAGAAAGTTATACCAGATGTGTACCTGAAACTTCCTAAATGTGGGAAGATTACAGGTCTAATTTTCAAATTCTAATTAATCTCTCTCACATAATGCTTCTTGCAATGCCCTTACTCCAAAGTACATGCTTTTTCATAGACCAATCCAGTCAGAATAAATCAATGGCACAGAATCAAAGCTGACATGAAAAGACATTACTAGAAATGAAAGGCATCATCCAGATTTCTGGTCTTTATCTTCTGTTTTGCTGCCTTGTGTTCAGTGCTACTGATCAACTCCTTGTCACAGCTCCCCGCATTAATCACACATCTCCTGTACTTGCACGGTGACCCAAGTGCCTTTTGTAAAACATCATCATAGCACGTGTGACCTTTCTGACACACACAAGGAGCTCCAACCAACATTTGCTTTCATCATGATGAAGCACACGGTACATTTTGTCTACTAAGAATCCTATTTGCAGTTCTCAGAGCTAAAATTAAGCTATCAAAAATACAAAAGGCAACACTCCCACTCTCCTGTCTCAGCCCCTGCCTTTCACCCTTCAAACTCACTTTGTGAGTGAAACGGGTTTGTGCTGTGAAGGAACTCCAGCTTTGCACCGAGCTAATTCTTTGAAGATTAATTCCAAGTGACAGCACTTACGTATTGCCATGACATTCCTTAAGCAAAGACTGTTGTCATTAGCCAGGAAATGAACACTGATACTCCCAAATGAATGACCTGTTCCCAGATGAGTTACCGGTCGTGGGGAAATAAAGACAAAGCAGGTGAGATAAACCAACTCTGTTCTCCTTTGTCAGTGGAGCTGTGGAAAAGCAAATCCAAATCTCACAGTCCATGTTCAAACTGTTCTGCAGGTCACCAATAAGCATAGTTACATCACTTACATATAGAATACTTGTCACCCAGAAAAATGCAACGTAAATAAGCACTTCACCTACTGTTTAATTACAGATCCTCCAGCATGGACTATGCAGCTCCCACCTAAGGTCCAAAGGATGAACATTTGTTTTAAATTGAAAAATGGATCCCCATCGCCTTGAAGCAGAAGACTGTTTGCCAGGGCTGAAGTACTGGAAAAGGAGAAATTCTGGAGGGTTTCACAATTTTAGACTCCTTGTTGAGAGTAGCCAAGATGGCCAACACCCAGAAAGGGATACTTGGAATTTTTAAAACTCCATGTACAGGGTTTTTTTCCTCACTAGCTAAAAAAGTTGTAGAAGTATTTTGCCATCTTTTCATGGGGCTCTTAGAACATTCCCAGTTTTGCCAACAGATGAAGGAGGGAGAGCAGCCTGATACAGTAATGCAAGAATTAATGGGATGAATAGATAGTGTTACTCCAACACCCTTCTAGTGGGGCTTTCTTCAACCACAGAACAGCTGCCACAACATCCTTAGATGTAAAGTGACAGCATGCATTTAGGTGAAAGGATTGGGGCCAGCTGACCTGACAAGTTGGTGCTAAAACATCACGATCACACCGTTCGTTGGACAGGACGACCTCTAAAGGTCTCTTCCAACCCAAACCATTCTATGGTTCTATGATTCTATGATTCAGGGACTTAGACACAGGCTGTGGCTTTGATTTTTGTGTTGGAGAGGTGCCTGATCACAGACGAGGGTATACTCAGCCTTTACTAGAGACACTCACACCAAGCTGCAGAGTCAGACCAATGCGTGTTAAACAGAGGGGCTGTAAGAGAGGAAAAGTGCTGGCTACCACTGGGACAGGGTTTTGCCCCAGCAGCCATAGAGGTCCCGTGGCCCCGCCGGGCAACTGTTGAGCACAGTCCCCCTGAAGCGGCTGCTCCACCATCTCCGCCGGCCGCCTCCGCTCCTCGCCCAGAGCCACCGCCAGCCTCTCGGCTGGCTGGAACGGGAGGGCTCCCCAAGATCTACAAGTAGCATTGTCATCTTGATTTGGTAGCGTGTGGACTTTTTCATGTATTTGCACAGGGATGTGCTGTTCTGGGCAATTTCTGGATGAACAGTGGGGCTACGTCCACTGAGCAATAAGTAACTCCTTTTTTTTCTCCTTTAAAAATCCCTCAGTATTACAACAGGAATTAGAGAGGAAACATGGTATGAGGATACAAGGGTAGCTCAGGAAGTACAGTAATGATCTTGATAAAGGAGGACACTTTTCCTCATTATACATCGGAGAACAGGTCGCCTACACTATAGGTGTTTCCCTTTTCCAAAGAAATAAGTGTTTGGCCATTGTTGAAGGCCCACTACCAATCCATAGCGATGGATGTGTCAGCCGTGGCTGACTGCACACATTACCAATTTAGCCCATTTGGGAGTAGTTAAGCATTCTTTGGAAAACTGATTTTAATTTCCTCATAGCAAATCCTTTTTTAAAGTACTATCAGAATACTTTAGAGTGCATTTTTGCAAACTAGATTGTTCACAAACCTTTCATGGCAGCTATTTCTCACACTTTCAGTGAAGCCATTTCCAAAATATAATTAAGTGTGTGAAGGCAGGTCCCAAGCCAAGGATAAGCAGGTTGAGGTTATTGTACAGGGTGCACATCCTTTCCTGTCAACAGTATAATCCAAATCAAAAGTGGCTGACTGCCTACACTGTGTGGTGTAGTTGGTATTGCATTAGCTGAATGGTATTTGAAACTTCATACCATAAGAATATCAAGTCAAAGAATGCTTTTTAGAAAAATCTTGAAGGTTTTAGGATTTCACAAACATTATTTTAATTTTCTGAGGACCATCACTGTATTCATACAATGAATAATCAGTGAATGAGCCTCAGAAGCTTTATTAACTTAAACTACCTCAGATTTTTATTTATTTCCATTGTATATGTATATCCAGTCTGATTTATTGTGGCAGATCTGTAGAAAATCCCACAGTTCCCCAAGAATGTGACCAAGTTACTCCACTGTTAGGTTAAACAGATTATTCTTGCCTAGCTTTGAATATCGTGGGTCTACATTCCCTTTTTGCATGCTTTCTACAGTATTCTAGAGACTCTCATTTACAGAAAGAAGCTTTTTTCTTTCAGTAGATCTACCTTAACTGCTGTAAACCTATTGTAACACTTAACTGCTGTGGCATTCAGGAGTGCTGTGGTATAATGTCACCTATGAAAGAAATTCAGAGCACTGGGGAAAGAACTAACTCCAGTGCCATGAAGACCTGTGGGGGTGATTTATTAACTTCATTTTTACAGGTGGAGAATGGATAAGAAAAGGAGTTTTTACAAGATTACACTGCAAACTGGTAAAATAGGGTTAGAAACGGAGTATTCTGATTCTCGGTCATTGGCTATAATCCCTAGATGACACTGGCGTTTGCATACAAGCAAGATGTGACTGGATGCCTTGTCACACGCTACAGTGAGCCCTCTCTGGGCAGTTAGCTGCTCCGATTACAGTGCCCTTCTGGTCACTGAGCAGTAAAGGAGCAGTTTTGCAAATCAATGTTCTTTTCCCTGCAGACTACAGAAATCCATTTGTGGAGATTCACCCGGAACATCCCAAACCAATCTACATTGTAGATGCTAAGAAAATGTTTGTTGTCCCTTGCCGAGTTACCTCGCCCGATATCAAACCCAAGCTTATCCAGGTAAGTGACTGTTTCAGAGAAACTCAGTCAATTCAGAGGTCTGGGCTGCCAACACAATGGGTAAAAATACAAGATAAAATGTATGAAGCTTGGTAAGTTTCAGAAAAAAAACAGCAAAGACACTGAAAATCCAGAAGCACAGTCCTGCTCTTGCAGTGTGTTACTATTGAAGTGTTTTGGGGATTAGGCTGAGTTTATCACATATTTTTCTCATCTTGTGGCTTGATCTTCCTCCATAAATTAGCAAAGATAGGCGATAAGGCACTATTTTTCTTCAAAATTCTTTGTATAACACCTGGCTATTAGCTATCCCCATGAAAGCTTCTCTCTTTTATACCTCGAACCTCCTCAGAACAGTTGCCCATTTTTGCTTGATTTCATAAATTTAAGCCAAGTTGCAGCCTTGGGAATGAATGGCTACAGCATCCATCCCTTCGGCAGCAGTTACATCTGAATGTCAAGGTTACAGAATGGTCTGTGGAGGCCAAGGCCATTTTGTATAATAAAAATGGAAATTTAAGGTCTGGGGCTTCCTCAATCGATGGAGACCTAGTCACTCATTTAAAGGGCTTTAGAATTGCTCTGTAGAGAAACCTATCACAGAGTGAGGAACAGAACATAGGTCTCCTGGCTCCAATCCTGCCTTTTACCTAATAGGTTATGTGCCTTTCCGTTCCCCTGCTAGGCTGACTGCTTGAGCTGTCCTAATGGGAACAAGAGCTCATCCTCTGCCCCTTTTCCACAGCCTGTTCTGGAGGGGCTGCGAGACATGAGGTTGTTCTGCTGGATATGGTGTGATAGCAGAGCACACGCAGATAGGCTGTGCTGGTAGAGGGGTCTGAGGACCTCTGCTCCTCCTAGCAGTTAGATATCTTGGTTGTTAGACGTCTCCTTCTCCTGGGAGACAGCACGTGAAATCACAGAGGCCTGAGACAGTGCTTGGGCTCCTGCTGAGACCAATGGCACATTTCCAGTAGACGTGCAGAGGGACAGCACTAGCCTTATTGCTTTAGCAGATCTCTATTTTTAAATTTTGTCAGTAGGGATTAAAAGGGGGGGAATAAGACTCCTCTCCAGTTATAGCTTATCACTTTAATGTGGATAAATGTTATCACCTTCTCCTCCTTGGCTATAAAAATGAAACAGCCCCATCTTATTTTAGCTTACTTCAACCAGATTCATTGCTGGAGTACTGCTCTCAACTTCAGCACAGTCACATGAGCCTAAAAGTGGCCTTGGAACCTCGACCAAGCAGACCTCCACATTTATTCCCTTATTTATAGGCAGCCCTGCTCTTCCTGCTTGTCAGCTAAATTCTCTCATGGTAATTTCTTCAAACGCAAACTGAAGTCCCTGCTGCAAGCTGCTGCTGGAATGAAATCTCCACTGAAATCTCCTTTTTGAATTGCAAAGAAAATTGTCCCCAAAAGATTTTTTCCCTTCAAGGGAGAGCAGCTGGACTGCAGGGTAGGGATGTAGATGTTGAGTGTCGCTCCCCAGAGGAACCCTCCTGAGGCTGTGAGCTGTGAGTACTCGGGAGGACGCGCTTTGGGAGGCGTGTGTTGGCTTCGGGAGCCGCCAGCCCCGTGCTCCATCTACGGAAAGTCACCGCTTGTTTCGCCTTGTCTGGGAATTCCATAGCGCCGTGTGGAGCCAAGGTGGCGGCTTCCTGTGCGAAGAGGAAGCGGGGCGGGAGAGGGGTGGAGGTAAGGATGGGGGAGAAGAGGTGAATAAGGCGATCAGACAAATTTAGAACATCCTCTTCTTCCAAATTTAATCTCCAATAGACAAGGAACTTCAAAGGGAGGAAAGCCACTGTGATTTCCTTCAAGCAGCATTGACGCTTTTTGTTTGATTGTTTAAATATATATTTTTGAATATTTTATGAAGACGTTTAATATGTGTGTAGTGTTGGAAAGGGCCTCCTGAGTAGGGTTATTTTTTCTTTTCCCTTCCCCTAGCCATCAGGGAACAGAGCTGCCAGACCATGAAGTTCAGCTTTATTCTTGTAGAAAATGTACTTTTTTTCACCATAAATTAAGTTCCTTATGTTACCATTATACTTTAAAATCATTGCACTCTCCAGCCTTTAAATATGTATGGGGAAGGGTACCTCTTGCTAATACTAAACAGAACCCAGCTAACTCTACACGTCACCTTTGTTATTAAGAAACCCATGCTAAGACACACAATTCAAACTTTTGATTTTGCTTAACAATTATTTTAATTCTGGGCAAAAAAAGTATTTTCACTCTTGTCAGATCTGTTTAGTCACTGATCTGGTTCAGTGTGCATTTGCCACTTACAGCTTTGACCTTCATGGGTGTTAAAGCATAATTAAGCCTCAGATCTCTTTCTGTAATTTTCCTGAATTTTCCTAACGGTTCTGTACAGAGATGCCACAGCTTGATTACTTTGAAAGTATTTACATGAAATCCATGTTTCCTACTACTGTCAGAAGAGAACTGCTGTTCCAGAAGAAAGCAACTGTCCTGCCGTGCCTCCTTCCCCACAGCACCATCACCAGTCACTGCCCCACAGTCATAGTGTTCCTTTGCCTTTGGTCTGTGCTGAAAATGTAACAACAAGCAACCTAAAACAATGCCAACCTAATCAATTGTGTATTCATATGAAAGGTATGAGGATCAGCTTTCAAAGCCTGAAGCTGAAATTTCTTTGGAACAGGAGTATTATTTAAACTGAATCCTATTTAAACTGCAATGCCATACAAGACTACTGTTTGTTTGGAGACAGAAAAAAAAATTGCATGCTGCATAACAAGAAGAATAAGAGCAAAACTATCACATCACTGGGGAAATTCCCATTTGCAGTCCCTAGTGCAGCTCTTCCCTTAGTCAGCTCCAAAAGCTACCACAAGGTAGCTCTGAAAAGGAAAACATTAACTCGCCTCATCTTTGAGAAGCCAGTGTACGATAAGAAGGAGGGAGAAGCACTGTGCAAATAAAGCTAGTTATCATGTGGCAACTGTAGGCACACTGAGGTTTCCCCAAACCCTTCATTTTTCAGCCAAAAGGGATCTCAATACTCCTACAGCACATCCTCAGTCCTAAAGAGCCTTCCCATGTCCTGCTGGAAAAGTCAGACCTACAGCCTGTGCTTCCATTCACCTGCCTGAAAATAGGCTGAAATGGGTGAATTTCAGTGATCTGCTCTTTTACAAACTCCTGAGCTATTTGTCTGCATTTAATTTCACATATTTCTTCTCTACATTATAATCCAGGATTTTCAAAATGATTGGAAAGTAAATTGCATTTTCTTTAGCAAATAGAGGATTTCCCCATGTGTTAATAATAAACTAATTATTCCCACCAACAAAAGCTAACCTGCTTGACATTGGTGCTGTCCAAGGGTATACGGAGGGTTCATTCTTATTAAATGAATTTTTGCTTTAGTTTATTTTCCACATTTGCCTTTCGTATCCTCACTTCTTCCTCATAAGCAGAACTTATACTGTTTTTTCAAGAATCTCAGAACATTACAAGTATTTATGAATTTAGGACAAAAAATGTCTATGTTACTAAGTCCCCTTATTTCTGCCATCCTATGATTTACCATCTTAAGTCATCCAGGCTGCTTCCGTGTCTAGTAGGAATCAATAGGCTGCTTTGAAAGTGTCTCATCCCTTTCTATAATATAGAGAGAATTGGATGACTAGGCATAGACCATAGCTTATAGGTGGCTGCCATCAGGTGAGGGACAAATAATTCTGATTTTTGGGGGTCTATCTTCACACATATTTTTAAAGTACTGTGAGATCCCAGCAAAACATGTGGTCGCTACATGTAGCATTAGGAGAAGCAAGTTTTGCTCTTCACCACCAAATATTACCCTACAAAATTCATATAAGACAGGCATAATTATTTCCAGTAAAGAGATGAGGGAAACGGCACCTACGATGGGTAGCATGGTATCTTGCCTAAGATCTGAGAGTACCAGGGCTACTGAATCAAAAGCCCTGGTTATGATGTCCAAGTTTTGGATTTCAAAGACAGTCATACCTTAGGGAGGGCTTTTCTATTTGCTTATGTTGATGCTGCTTAAGGTATGTGTGGAATGAGACCACCAACCACTCTGAAAGGTCAAATATCTACCCTGCCTCTAAAGCAAAACAGCCTTGGCTAGTAGCCTCTATGGTCTGAGGGGAAAGGGAACGTCTCACAAGCCTCCTATCTATCTGTTGTCTTTCAGTATCCTCGTTCAGTAGAGATGAACTTCAGGAGGATGGTGTGGGACCCAAGAAGAGGATTTGTCATCCCCTCTCATTCTTTTGTTTACTCTGGAGTACTCGCATGCACTGCAAATGTCAGTGGAAGTGTGTTCACCTCCTATTACCTAGCACAGAGATTGGGTGAGTGACTACTGTACGCCAAGGAATGACCACAATGTTTCTATTTCATAGCTAAGCTCCTGGGTATTATTTCTTGGTTAACCTCAATTATATTTGATATATCTCATTGGTATGTATCTGTAGCAAGTCCAAGCTGGAATGCTAAAAGCAAACCTATTCTTCTTTTTTCCTATTCAACAGAACTTGGATTTGATCCACTCCTGGTTTTGAAAAATTACCAAGTGTTGAGGTGGTACAAAATAGGAGTATTTTACTCAAACCCCACCACGGCTTTGTTTGCTTGGATTGAACTATATTTACATTAAAACAACTGCTGGTTTAGGATAAACCGAAGAGTAGCTTTCTTTTTGCTTCTGGTCATTAAACTCAAAAGATCATGGTATAAAAAATCTCATTAAACTACTAACTCAAATTTTTGCTTTTTTATATAGTTTCTCTTGGTGATTTACTATGCCCTTTCCCTTGTATTTACAGTTGAGCTTCAGCTCAGAATTAAGATCTCAATTTGAAGCAACTAAACATTAAGTTTTTGAGTGCTGGGGGGGGGATTTATATGAAGCCAGTAAGAATTTATTTTCCCTTTGTTTTCAATGTATGTTCTTTCCCTCCTCATATATTATATTTTTGACAGAGGAGAGTTTATTGTGACTTCATTCCCATTAGATCATGGCATCCTTCTATACAGTTAGCACTCAGCTTTAAACAACAGGCTTGTAAATTTGTATGGCAGCCAAATAAAAGTCCTGTAAATCTCTCTCTCTCTCCTTTTCTTCATTGTTGGAGTAATTATTTTTCACTAGAATCATGAATGCAAAGCTGAAAAACCCATTAGGTCATCCCTCTCTAGCCCAAAAGGACACAGGCAATATCTTGCTCTGTAATGTGTTACTGTACAGTGGTCAGAGGTGGGTTTGGTATGGGGCACCAGAAACATGATGTAGGCTTATTTCAGAGTTGAAGTATTTAAGGCATCAATAAATATATAAGACCAAGATTTGGGGATCCCATTCAGAAAGGAAAGGTAGCTGATCATCAGAGGGCAGGAGAAACACATTTCACATTTTCAGAAATTAATCCTCTCAGAGATACGCAAATGTTGAGGTGCTCAAGACGATGAGTCACTTTTGAAAACTTTTTCTGAGAATGGCTGTGGAGCTGATGAGTGAGGGTTGGAGCCAAACATGGCAAATGCAAGAAAAGTAATTCACGTGATCGTTAGTTTGATCAGCTGATGTTCAGGCATTTATACAACTGACCTAGTGTTTCCATTGTGTGGGCATTTCCAACAATTTCCATAGAAATGACAGAAGGTGAGGTGTTTTGGAAACTGTGAAAGGAGCGGATGTTGGAGAGGCAATCAGAGCACAGATTCCATCTTAAATGTGATTGATGCAGGGAGTGCTGTGTGGTTATACGTTTACTTTTTTCATTTCAGAGGACAGAGTACAGAACCTGGCTCTGAAAGCAACTCCCAAAAAACTGCTGGTTGGAGAAACTCTCTCTTTGGAATGCAGAGCAGAAACCTTCACCAACGGGCGCATTGAGCTCATATGGACGTGCCCAAACGGGAGAGTGAGTTGATGAAAATTCAGTATTCTGCTTTCACGCAGTCTTCCTCTACCCAAAAGAAAGATCTGTTCACAGGGCTGAGTGAACCCTACCTATTACTTATTCTGAAATCTAGCCAACCATTTGTAAGCCTACAGTTGATTGTATTTTTAGTTTGGATGAGTCTAAAACTTATCTGACCACCTTGAACCTGCAAATTAAACTGCAAATCTCAGGCTAAATATACGCTTGCAAGAAAAGCCAGGAGCATATGTTTCTTGTTGTCTCATTTCTTCTGGCCTGTTTGTTGATCCCAGCTCACAGTGGCAAGCCTCAAAGGCAGCCATAAAGGTTGCAAGTTGTCTGCTCATCCATCTTGGCATTTATTAAGCAGGAAAAAGTGAAACAAAAGCCAATTGTATCTGCTGAAATCTCCACCAAAGAATGAAATTTAAATTCTGAGTGTAGGTTCTTGAGCTTCCTGTGGAATGTAATACAAAAATGCCAAATTTGAAGTAGGAACATGTAGCAGATTGAGCATTTGCTTTGATGTACTAAAACCTTTCTGTTCTCCTAAGAAAAAACAGAGGGAAGAAGGGGTGTTTTCCAAATCAGTTCATTTATCTGAGATACTATTCATGGTTGTGTTTGATGCTCAGAATGAAAATGATTGCTTTTTTTTCTTTTTAGTTCAGCAAAATATATATTTCAAAGAAGCATCTAAGCCTCTTAGAAAAGTGTAAAATGTGATTCTTAAAAATTGATTATTTTTTGACTTACCTTGTTTACTCAAAGAAAGAATGTCTGATTTTTTTTGGTGAAGAAACTACAGAAAATATAACACAGAATTTATAGAAGTGGAAGCAATATGGTGTTACTGAGTTTTGTTTCTTGAACCCTATATGATGGAAGAGAGTTGTTTTTCTAGGAACCCTCCTTAGATTTCCAACATTATAAATGTAAAATTTCTTGGGCTAATCTCTGGGATCAGAAATCCTGTTAGAAGTGATAATACTTTCTAAAATTCTACAGGAATTTGCATTGGCACTTGACTGTCATAATATATTACATTTCTGTCATAATGTATTTCTTTTAGAAAGCAGGAGTTTTTTAAGACAAAAATACTGACTGTGACAAAAAAAAAGACAAACCCAAAACCAAAAACTGTACAACTGTACAAAAAAAGTACACCTCTGACCCTACAGATGCCAATGGCAGTTTTGCACTGAGATCCCTGGGATTTGGTCCCTGAGAAGGGCTGATCTGTGATACATCCCCATATTTACCTGCCTGCCCAGATTTCAGTAGAGAAGTGCCACAGTTCCACTCTGTTTCTCTCTCTTATTAGACTTGATAATGAAACCTTACACAAGAGCTCTTCCTGCTGATTTGTCTTTTATATTATTTATTTCAATGATGGGGAGATATGATAATTTTTATATGAATCATTACTTTACTGGCAGACTTTGAAAGGATGAACAAAATGATCCCGTTTATGCTGCTCTTTGACCTCCTTTTTTCTGACTTCCAGCACCCTTACCCTAAAAGAACAATGGACAAGAGCAGTGCGGTGTATAAAGTTGGCAGTAGCCTGACAATTGAAAATGTCACCATGCAAGACGGAGGCCTGTATGTATGCAAAATATTCAATGTAACAAGGCTGGAGGCCAATGTCACTGTTACAGTGTATGGTAAGTTCTGCAGCTAAACCAGAATACCCAAGAACGAAGGTTGTTAAGCTTAAAGGATAATGCCACATTATTAAATCTGTTGATATACAAATGGCATTAAGAAGAATGCCAACTAGTTAAAACAACCATTAATCATCTATAATCTCTAATCAATCTATGAGAGAGTCAGCACCCAGCACTGTTTTCAAAGAAACTTTAGAGAGCTCAAGACTGAGATATTTGAGAATATTGGTTAACTGGGAGCTGAACTGTTTTGAAAAGGCTGGCACCAAGCGTGGTTGCTGATGCCCTGGAAAATCTGGCCTGCCAGCATTCTCATGGACAAGAGATACCTCAGGCATTTTTACACGCTGCCCCAGGGGCAATGCAGATGCATATTCTCTGCTTTAAATATAAAGTCCTTCGTTTGGAGATAGACCTCCCTGGCTGTGGCTGAGCTTTACAGGGGAACTGCAGTAACGGCTTGTCATTTCATTTGGTCACCTGCAGCTTCTGCAGATCTGTTTTGCAAAAAACCCAGGGCAGACTCAATGCAATTCGAAGATGTGAGCACTGTACTGTGGCAGATCTGCCATTACTTGTCCTCCTGCTCATTTCTCTTTCCAGACAAACCTTTCATTACGGTTTCACATAAGAAAGGGCCTTACTACGAGATTACATCAGGACACAAGTCACTGAAACTAGCTGCAAAGGTGGATGCCTTTCCTCGTCCAAATGTCGCCTGGTGAGTACCAGCATCTTGAGCAAAATCAGGAATACTGAGACCTTCTTTTGGGCTCCTGTCTGGAATAGATTTTCACTGTTCCTTACCAGACAGATAAAAGATGAGAGCTGGGAATGCTCGTAGCTGTGGTCTCACAGTTCAGCTTAGGAGTTGTGACTCCTTTCTGTGCTGACAGATGCTCTGTGAAGCTGGGCGAGCCATACCTCTTTCCCATGCTATCTTTCTCTCCTAGTCTTGCAAAAAGGGTCCCTACAGGAAAAACAGGGTTTCATTTACCCTGGACATAGAACTGTTTGGAAGATTCAAGTAGAAAGCTATTGGGGAGGGGTTGCCAGTTTACCACCATTAGTGGTGGTCCGTCTGCAAGGAGGCAGTGCATAACAGAAAGCTGCAGGACGCATTCTCAACATGAGAAATTGTTTCTCTTTATAACTTTTTAGTAAATTTCTCCAATCCTGTACCACCAGCAATGTCAGATCCTTGCAGACAATGCAGTGAATCCTCCCGAGAAAACAAAAGGCTCCACCAGGACTGTAATGGATCAGCTTAGTAGGAGGGGCAACATGGCAGCAACTCCAGGAGACCTTAATTTCTTTCTTTACCCTTTCATCCCTTGTCCTCTCTCTTGCTACTTTTTCTGTGCTTCCTTCTACAGAGGGTCTTTAGCAACCCCATCCAACACCTTATACCTCTTTAACTGTATGAAATCCCCTACAACAGCTGGCAATCGTTTGCCTGTCCTGGCTGAGGACGTGCCTTGGGTGACCTAGCACCTGCACAGTGCACTTGTCCTTGGCCAGCTGAGTGCCGCTCGGGGGGGGGCTGGCAGTCAGCAAAAGGTACTGGTCAGGGATGGGTTTGCTGCATTTTTTTGAGCAGTGAAATAACATGAACTTCTCTAACATTCAGTCAGGCCAGTGAAGTCAGTGCTGCCAGGAGATATTTTTAACTGTTGCTGTTATTTAGGAGATGGAAGTGTTTTTGTGAGTTGAAGTAGGGACCGTCTCCCTTTTCTCTGCCAAGGCTTTGTTCTCGGGGCTCAGCGTGGAGCTGCTCGGTAGCTGCCTGGGACCACCAGAGCTGCCTTTCCTGCATGTTCAAAGATACAGCTGTTGATGTTGGAGATCTCTCAGTACAGTTGTTTAAACGACTGTAAAGGAGGTTTCCAGCATTCTCAGGCAGTAGGACACATGCCCCAGCTTCTCCTTCCACCAAGCCTAAAGCTCTGTGTGTGGCAAAGTCTGGCCTTTTTCATATTCATGACCCCAGTCTGCATATCAGATTAGCAGTGAAGAGGATTCTGCTCATGCAGGCTCTGCTATCCTACTCTTATCTAGCGAAGATTCAAGATTGTGGATTCCTCACTGACCTTCCTATAGACTGAAATTCTCCAGGTCACAGACTTTAGCTTTTTCAGAAACAGTAAAGGGTCATATGTACATATTGAAAGACAATTCTGCTTAATTAGTATCTTGTTTTAAAACTGATGACATAAATTTTGGCTAACCCATGATTTCCCGTGCTTAGTACTGCATAATTTGGGGGCATCTAGATGTACGCTTCTGATCATAGTTGAGCATGTGAGAGGCACCATTCATTTAGATCAATTAAAATATTTTTTTCTTGTTTGCTGGATGAAGCCATCCCATAGCACTGCGGATGCTACTCAGTTTTAGTGTGGAAGGATAAAAGGAATCGATGTCTGATTCAAGCAGTGATTATAGATCTGTGTTTCCCTTGCTGTTTCCAAAGGATGACTCTTTACCCTCCCTAATTTGGGTAACAGTTAGGTTTTCTGAGGGCTAACATGCATGCACGCACATGATAAGCCTTGATGGGACTTTCGCAACAGGTACAAAGATGGCAAACTGATCAAGGATAACCATACTTGCTATGAGCCGGATCCAATAAAGTACAGACTGGGCATAAGAGATGTGAGACCAAAGCATGCTGGAAACTACACCATCGTCCTGAGCAATGCAAAATATGGCTTGTATAAGAACCTCACCATGCAGCTGGTAGTGACAGGTAAGGCCTTGATGTTTATAATGGCTTCTACTGGGGTCTTTCTCATTTTTTGTGTGATCCTACTTTACCAGTCAGCAGGAATGGGTGACATTTCCCCATGTTTAGCTGATATGAGCTGCTACAGCACTGTGCGCAGATTACCATCGTACTTAGGAACCACTGAAGATCCCCCTCATTTCACCACATGTTAAACCAAAGCAACGGAATGGAGAGCTCGTACAAGGAGTTAGTCTGAAACTAGGTCATCTAAAGTCACTTTCCACTGAGATATTGCACCTCAGAAATAGCCTGCAGCACCTTTGTGTCAGGACAGTGTCTCCGCAGAGGGAAGCAGAAATGGCTTGAAAGTGAACAAACTTAACAGGACTTAAATTTTAATAGGAGTTTGTGAGGATATCTAGTAGTGAGGTCTTAGAGCTAGGGGCACAGTTTTCCAAGAGGAGTGATGGAAGTTTTAACCCCTTGAGATTAAAAACTAGCTTGGGCAAAGCACTGGAGAACATCAGTTGGGACAGGAAAAGTCCCAATAGGGCTGACAGAAGGAACTAGATAAGCTACTCTGTCTTTTATGTCTCTCCATCATCCTGCTACAGAAATACTTTCTAAGTCTGTATTTTATGTATTGTAATTTATCTGCTGGGAGCACTTGAGAGACAGGTTCATTTTCAGGGGAATCTGGAGAAAACTGAAGTAAACTGTGGTGTGCACTGAAGCAGCTTCATTTGACATAGAGGGAAACTAGATATTGGAATCGCATTTATTAATCTGCCTTGCTGGGATAATGGAAGAAAGAGCCACATTGTCTCTTTGTACATTCACTGCCTCTTTTAAACCATTGAATTTGGCAGCAAAGATTGAATCATGAGGCCAAGTAGGAGTTCAGCAAAAGTTAGCTCTGCTTCCCTTTGTATTTCCCGAGGATCACTCAGGCAGCGAGATAGATAAAGGTATTGAGATAGGTTTGCTTTCTTTTCTGTGGTGAATTTTCTCCTTATCCTCTTTACACCTAAAAATGTTCTCGATTGTCCTGTTTTGTGTACTTATGTACTGTTGCACCATGTAACTTCCAGCATTTGTGTTTTTCTCACTTCACCTTTCAGAAAGGAATAATGCCTAGAAAATTGAGAACTTGCCACTTAGGCACATTTGGCCTATTAAAAATGCTAAATAAGATATGGTAGCTTAAAGCACCTTAATTGTTACATAAACTAATGTGTGATTTAGGAGTGGAGAGAGCTAAGAACATGCTTATGGTCAGCTACTGCACCTCAGCTGATGAGCAGGAATGTGTTAAGCTGCGGTAATTTGTTCACTTGAGATTGTTTATCCATACGACGGTTTTGCCATCTTGTTAAGAGAACGGAAACATTCAAAGGAAGAGAATATTAAGAATGATAATAAACTATCTTGTCAAGGTAAATATTGGTGTTTGCATGCAAAAGAGAATGTTTACTTGAAGAGCAGCCATTCCCCAAATAGGCATATAAGAAACAAACAGACCTTGTTTGTATCAGCAAGATGCTATTTCGGGATTAAACCATCCCATGCTCTTAACTACAGTACAAGCCTTTCATCTTTATTGTATGTACAAGTATGTGGTATTCTGTCTCTCACACACAGTGCATGCCTAGCGTGGTGCTCATTGTTAGCCTTTGTGAGAGACCAGTCCAACAAAGACTTCAGTCGGGAATAATTATTTAATTGCAAAAACACCATTTCTCAAGAGTCTGCGAAGTCCAGCAGCTGCAGGAATGTAACCGACTGGAGAAGGTGCTGCATGGTGAAGCACAGGAAAAATGAACAGCAAGTGTTTCTTTTCTGGTAAAAGAAAGTCATCCCAGAAACGTGAGCAAGCAAAGGAAAATATCTGCCAGAGTGACATTGTTTTTAAGCTAAAGGCTGCAAACAATGAGGCTATTTGCTTTGATGGTAGGGAGGACTGACACAAAACACCTAGGAAATCTCTCTCGCCCTTGCCAGGCTCTTCTCTGCAGCACTAATCTGACATCCTGTATGTGAAGCACTCAGCCCAAGGAGTGGGTCATTTTGCTGAGATGCATGTGGGTAGAGACAAAAAAAAGGCAAATTTTGCTCTTGAAGCTTATCCAACAGCTGCAAACTGCCTTTTTCCTTGTGCTTTCAGTTAGAGAAAAGGGACTGCTTTTTCAGATCTCGGCATCATTTGCTTTACTTTCAAAAAAATTCTGAAGCTTCAAACTGAATGCAGGTTTGAATTTTTCCCTTAACTGCTGAACAAATAACCGACACTTTACCTCTAGTCATCATGACTGATATCCTGGTATCGCACCTGAATAGATTAAATAGCTTGGAGTTTCAGCAGACACTTTGACATGGGGAAGGAGACCAAAACAATTTCTAGCCATTTTATGCAGGGATTACCTTGCCCACCGCTGAAACACAACCACCTCCGAGCTGGGAGGGGTGATTAATGTCTCTGCTTAGAACCATAGGCAGTCTGCAATTACTGAAGCTGGAATCTGAACACAGGGATTAGCAGACTTGATGGAAAAATCCTCTTGGGCTTGCAAGTGAACACAGTGGTGGGAGCATCAGTTTTGCATCATGTCTAAAAGGTGGAGCCTGCAGCAATTCAGCACCCGATAAGCCTCATGCTGAGTACATAGTCCTGTGCCAGCTCCCTATTACTGAGGAGTAACATTTCTTTTTGAGTAACAGGATTGCTCCCCAAAAGCCAGGGCCAGTCTTTTAAACTTCAGAGCTGCATCTGTGAAAGTGAGTGAGTTCTGATCTGTACTATTAAAAAGATGGAAAATTATTTAAATAGACTTTTGAATGAGAAGATAAATGTAATTTGAATATGGTTTCTTTTGCTGCAAGGAAACACTGCATTGAAGAAATTATAAGTAAGCGTTCGCTCCCCTTTCCCCTAAGGCTCTTCAAAATAATACATTGTTAATGTTCCTGAGCATCACAGATAGTATAATTGGCAGTCAGCGTGCTGTGACAAACCCACCAACTGCAAATTTGAACTAGGTGTAGAGGAATTTTAAAGTTAACAGTTTTGTGAATTGTTCACAAACAAAGTATAAATAGGGGCAGGACTCATTCATCAAACTGCACTATATTAATTTTTGCAGTGTATTTTGTTCCATAATAATGGCAGCAGAAGAGAACCCTTTAAGCAGGATGAGAACAAGACAAGAATTCATCTGCTTGAGCCCTGCAGGACAGGAGCTTATGTGCTGTGCATCTCTTGACCTGCTAGAAGACCAGCACTGCTGCAGGCTTTCCGTATACTTAATTGGTAGCAATCACAGTAGTTCTGACATAAAATGTACACTGCACATGCAAGATATTTCACTTCATGGCAATGAGTGAAATATTAGGAGCTATTTCCCCCCCAAAGTTTGATATGGCCATAAAACTGATAAGTATCTGCAGAGTGCAGAGGTATCAATTGTCTCAGCTCCACAGAGGCAAGAAGGAGCAAAATGGGCAAATAGCCAATAGCAGTGCCGGCCCCAGGTGAGGACCTGGTTGACAATATGCAGGAAGGAGCACGCTGCCTGGCCTGGAGGAGAATCATGCTGCTATTCAAAAAATGTCTCTTTAGGAAGTGGTTTAGCTGTGCCTCTGGTCACCCGTGCTCCCACTGCAGCTGGAATTTAATCTTGCAGGAGCACATACCTCCCTTGTGGAGTCACCTCGGCTCATTGTAGGACTCAAGTCCCCAGGAGGTAGCTGACTGCATTTTCAAAACACTCCTTCTTTACATATTTACACATCAAACACTGTCCAAGAAGCGGCGGGTTGCTGCATTTTTGTTTTGTTTGATTAAATTCTTATTCAGAAAAGCTTCAAGAAAATAATGTCCTGAAGAATTTGGAGGGGAGGGAGCAAGGAGAAGGAACAATCCTAGCAAACAGCTGGTGGCTGCACATCTGAGCCAGCCAAGAAGAAGTGTGGGAGAAAAGAGTTATTCCAGGCTGGAGTACAAAGTAGTTTCAGAACAAAACATAAACAAAAAATCTCAAATCTATTTATGGGCAAGCAGGCTGCATTTCATTCTCACCCTTGTACAAGTCATCTGCATCTATCAGGGTTCTTGCTGAGCCCTTATGGAGCAGTCAGCATGCTCTGAACGCCACGTTGTGAGTGAAGATTGTATTGAAGCATAAGTTAATTCAAAAATGGGATGAATAACCTCCTTCACCACTTTGCCTTTCTTCTTTGTCGCAAAGTTTCTCTCCTGTGCTCCCTCAAGGCTCTTCCAGCAAATATTGCTTTGGGTTCCAGCTGCTCTAGTCAATTGAAATTACATGCCCTCGTAGAGTCCTTGATCCCCCAAGCTCTTGTGTTGTATCTATAAGAAATGCAGGATTAAGTGCTAGAAATAGCTTCTACCATAAACAGTAGTAATTCACAGGCTCCTTATGAATTCCCTCTCTCCTGGGCAAGGACTGGAATAAAAGGGGCACATGGAGAATTCATGTGTGCATTGCCATGTCCACCTTGTTACGTCAGCGAGGCGACCGGCTATACCTCGATTTATTACTAGGGAGAATTAGTTCCAGGGCACTTAATGATACAGATGTTGCCCTACTCTGTAGTCAGGCCAGCTCTTCATATTTGGTTTAAAATCAAAGGCAAAGGGAGTTCTGTGCCTGACCTACTTTGGCTTGCAAGGGCTGAGTTGACATCAAAGGAGTCCCCAGTGATCTCCATAAAAGTTAAAAAATATGTGGTGATCCATATGAACAATACCCCATCACCTCAACCAGACCCAGAAATAGTCTGAAGAGGGAAATGAGCCTTAAGGATGAGTTTAATACATTTGGGCTATGCCAGTCCAGAGAAAAAGAGCTCTTAGGGTGATGGATCTCAGTTAAAGCCAGCTGAAGACAGAGGGGAGACGCCCATAGTCTGTGGTGCGTGGAAGGGCGACTGAAAGCTCTAAGCTGGACGCTGTTGCACTGTGAGAAACGTGATTTTTTTTGCATTATTAGTGCAACCCAACTGATGTTTAGGTTAAAGGACTGAGACAGATACGAGAAGCAGAGCTACACAAAATGATCTCCCTTCACCTTGCCTGCATGCTTCAGTATCCTGCCAGGACTGGTTTTCCTTTGTGTATCATATCCCTCTCCTGCACAGCTCCTTGGAGGATGAACCGTTCAGGCAAATTCAAAACAGAAAATCTAATTTTCCACCCCCTGGGCCAGCCGAGCAAACTAGAAACCCCAGAATAAAACACAGCCTGTCTCCATCCAACCGCTGTTCCAATGTGTTCCTCCCCAAGCCCATTGCTTTGCTTTCCTCCTGGGTACTGGCAGCAACGGCTGCAGCCAATGCTTTGGGTGGGCAGGACACTCAGCTGAGAAGAGCAAGGGCAAAGAGATACAGTGCTCCAGTCTACCCTTCAAGTCTCATTTATCAGACACAGGCAGGAGAGAAACAACTGGCTTTTTCTGGGAGATATATGAAAGAAAAGGAAAAATGTAGCAGCATGAACAGACTGCATTGGGCCTTTCCGGCACAGTAATTATTAGCAAATTATGAAGCATTTTCTCACTGACATCATGCAAACCCTGCACACTTGCAGCTCCGCAGTCCAGCCTCCACTCAGCCTCTGTGCGCTCCCAGGAGAGCCCCTAATGAAAAAGTCAGATGAGCTATTTTCATTTTGTTGTAAGTAGCCAAAGCAATTTTAGGAAGAGGAAGGTGGGGGCCTGCTGGATTTTGCCAGAAAAATCTGAAGCATTCAACTCACGTCTTTGCAGCAGCAATCTCTCTCTGACAGCCCTTAAAAACCAGAGTGGTGGGGGGAAGTCGGAAAGTGGCAGCATGTGGTTTCCATGCCGTCTCTCAGCCAAGCCTGCAGGTATATTAACTGTTGTTTTTCTCTTTTGAAAAGCAGTCAAAGGGGGCAGAGACAAAAATCCTAGAAAACTGCCTGCTCTGCTAAAAATTAAGGAGTTCATCATTACGCATCTGATTTTGAACTCTGTCTAGCCAAAAAAAATAAGATGTGGGGAGACAGACAAGAGAAAACCCTTTTTTCTCCCAAAGCTTGGCTGCATCAGGGCTGAGCGAGAGATCCGGGAAAGATAGTACAGGATTGGAAAAGACAGCTTTCTTCCCACAGGGTGAAGATAGATACATGCAAAAGTGATAGTACAAGGTCAGAAAAAACAAAACCAAGCTGCACTGCCACTTCAGAAACAAAATTCCCTGTAGGGTAGATCAGGTGCCCTGTGATTTTTCTTAATATCTATTCATTCAGTATCCAACTGCATGGTTTCTCTTCCATTTGCTTCCACCCTGCTGGCATTCCCAGCCCCTAACAGCAGGTTACAATAGAGCAGCAGGGTGTGTGTGCTAGAGATTAGGCAGGC
The DNA here is from genome assembly GCA_031468815.1 of Morus bassanus. Taxonomy (NCBI): domain Eukaryota; kingdom Metazoa; phylum Chordata; class Aves; order Suliformes; family Sulidae; genus Morus; species Morus bassanus. The sequence continues at coordinate 2,418,012 of CM062582.1, forward strand.
GACCAATAATCGGTGACCCTAATTCTATTCCTGGTGATGGTATTGACTCACGGAGAGATTTTGGCCACCTATTTCATCTTGGCATCTGCTTCCTCAGAGGTACCGTGGGGACAATGCTGCGCACCCACTTCACAGCAGCCTTGTATGTAGTGCTGCGCAAAATAAAACAAAAAAAGCAAAGAGAACGAAACAAAAAAAACCACCCAGACAAAATCAGCTGGGGTCAAACACAATGTTCTGTTCAGCCTGAAACAAAAGTTTTGTTTTCAGGTTATTTAACCGATTTTTTCTTTCTTTCCTTTTAACAAAAAAAGAACAAAAAACAAACCAAAGGATCACTTGTAAGCTGAACACAGACAAAGTGGTTTTACTTTGGGGGAAAGAGGTTTAAACTATATTTGAAGGGGGAAAGGGATAAAACCAGGCTCACTAGAGATAAGCCTGGGGTGGCACACCAATGTTTGAGGGATGGTGTGCTAGCAAGGTCCTTCGGTCTGCTGTCTCAGTGGAGGCAGGGGATGGAGATCCATGTGGCAGCAAAGACACAAGAGTTATGGATGTGTTAGAAACCACAGAAGCACCTGAGAATGGTCACATAGGAATCAGGGCTTCTCCCCCCAAAAAGGTGGCAGGATCAATAGCCCAACTGAAGTGCATCTACAACGTGCACAGCACGGGCAACAAGTAGGAGGAGCTGGAAGCCATCATGCAGCAGGAAAACTATGATATAGTTGCCATCACGGAAACATGGTGGGATGATTCACACAACTGGAGTGCTGCAATGGATGGCTATAAACCCTTCAGAGGGGATAGGCAAGGAAGGAGAGGCGGCGGGGTAGCTCTGTAAGTTGGGGAGTGTTTTGGCTGTCTAGAGCTTATTGATCGTGACAATAGGGTTGAGTGTTTATGGGTAAGAAGGAGGGGGAAGGCCAACAAGGCAGATACCATGGTTGGAGTCTGTTACAGACCACCCAACCAGGATGAAGAGGGAGACAAAATATTCTATAAGCAGCTGGGAGAATTCTCACAATCGCTAGCCCTGGTTCTCGTGAGGGAGTTCAACTTACCAGATGTCTGCTACAATACAGCAGAGAGGAAACAGTCTTGGAGGTTCCTGGAGTGTGTGGAAGTGACCTCCCTGACACAGCTGGTGAGGGAGCCAACTAGGGAAGGTGCCTACTGGACCTGTTGTTTACGAACAGAGAAGGACCTGTGGGTGATGTGATGGTTGGAGGCCGTCTTGGGCTTAGCGATCATGAAATGATAGAGTTTTCGATTCCTGGAGAAGTAAGGAGGGTGTTCAGCAGAACTGCTCCCTTGGACTTCTGGAGGGCAGACTTTGGCCTGTTTAGGAGCCTGGTTGACAGAATCCCTTGGGAGGCAGGCCTGAAGGGCAAAGGAGTCCCGGAAGGCTGGACATTCTTCAAGAACAAAATCTGAAAGGCACAGGAGCAGGCTGTCCCCATGTGCCCAAAGATGAGCCAGCGGGGAAAAGACTGGCCGGGCTGAACAGAGAGCTTTGTCTGGAACTCAGGAAAAAAAGGAGAGTTTATGACCTTTGGAAGAAGGGGCTGGCAACTCAGGAGGACTACAAGGATGTCGTGAGGTTATGCAGGGATAAATTAGAAGGGCCAAAGCCTGGCTAGAACTTAATCTGGCTACTGCCGTAAAAGACAACAAAACATGTTTCCATAAATACATTAGCAGCAACAGGAGGGCTAAGGAGAATCTCCATCCTTTATTGGATGCGGAGGGAAACATAGCGGCAAAGGATGAGGAAAAGGCTGAGGTACTTAATGCCTTCTTTGCCTCAATCTTTAACAGTAAGACCAGTTGTTCTCTGGGTACCCAGCCCCCTGAGCTGGAAGACAGGGAGCAGAATGAAGCCCCCATAATCCAAGGGGAAATGGTTAGCGACCTGCTACACCACTTAGACACAGACAAGTCTGTGGGGCCGGATGGGATCCACCCAAGGGTGCTCAGGGAGCTGGCAGAAGTGCTCACCAAGCCACTTTCCATCATTTATCAGCAATCCCGGCTAACTGGGAAGGTCCCAGTTGACTGGAGGTTAGCAAATGTGATGCCCATCCACAAGAAGGGCCAGAAGGAGGATCTGGGGAACTACAGGCCTGTCAGCCTGACCTCAATGCCAGGGAAGATTATGGAGCAGATCATCCTGAGTGCCATCACGTGGCACATACTGGACAGCCAGGTGATCAGGCCCAGTCAGCGTGGGTTTATGAAAGGCAGGTCATAAACTGACCTTATCGCTCTCTACAACTACCTGAAAGGAGGTTGTGGTGAGGTGGGGATTGGTCTCTTCTTACAAGTAACAAGTGATAGGATGAGAGGAAATGGCCTCAAGTTGCACCACGGGAGGTTTAGTTTGGGTATTAGGAAAAATGTCTTTGCTGAAAGAGTGGTCAGGCACTGGAACAGGCTGCCCAGAGAGGTGGTGGAGTCCCCATCCCTGGGGGTATTTAAAAGACGTGTAGACGTGGTGCTCAGGGACATGGTTTAGTGGTGGATTTGGCAGTGCTGGGTTAACGGTTGGACTCGATGATCTTAAAGGTCTTTTCCAACCTAAATGATTCTATGATTCTATGAATTTTCACCCTCTTTTTCCCACACTGTTTGACCAGTCCCAACTTGCATTAATGAGTTTCCTATCTACCATACAGAATATTAACCTAATTCAACTTGCAGAGCTTATATTTCCATTAAGTACCGTACAAACATCAGATGAAAGATTCTGAAGTGCAAATAAATTTTGCTTTTGGGAAACAGAAAGGATAAATAGAAAACAAGTTGCCTCTTTATCAATAGTTTTAATGAAGCTCCATGTCCAGCAAAGTACATAAGGTTGAGACTAAATGCTTCACGTTCTTTTAATGATGTGTTTAATGTGAAAAGATTTTTTGAAACCCAGTTTAAATGGTAGTGGGGAAGGTATGTAAACAGCAGTTCAGTCAGGGGTCACTGAAAGTAAAGCAAAGTTTCTCTAAAAAAGGCAGGGAAACTTTCCATGTCCTCTATATTTGGATGCTCCTTTGGGTGACAAGTGTGCAACTCCGTAACAACATCTGCAATGAATTTAGAGATAGAAGAGTCTCTTGCAAAAGGGGTAATGCCAGAGGGTTAACATCCTAATCCTTGTACATATTATTTGCCCCAATGTCACAAACTAAAGATAACACTAGAATGTAAGGTGAGATTTACATAATGCTGATCAATTTGAAATTTACAGTAAGCAGAACGGCTTTTTGATTGCATTTCACAGTGCAGCAGCAGCAAAGTCTTTAGTTATTCAGGTCAGCTCTCACACCAGCAATTGCACCTCTGCAAAGCAAGTTGGGGATACAATCACACTTTAAGCCAGAGAGGATGAAAACTCATTTATTTCGATACATTTAAAGCCATCTGAACACTGCGCGTTCCAAATGCAGCCAGAGACGAGAAAGCTTTTAAGGTTTGTTTGGCTTCTGCTTGAAAAAACTCAGCCTAGGGAGGGCAATGGCCAAGGGATGGGAGGTAGAGGCTGAAAGTAAGCAGACAGATCTTGGCGTGGGGGGTAGTGGGAAGCAAGAAGTGGAATAGTGAAGGATACTTCATGGTGGGAATGAAGTGTATTTAAAGATACCCCCTCTTGCAGTTCAGCACTACTGTATAGCAGGTAGGACTGCTGGCTGGGGGCAAGGCTTTACAGGAAGGTGTTCAGAGACCCCAGGGTTAGGATAGCAGAGGGTGCTGTAGGTCAGGCTCTTGGCACAGTCACAGAGCTTCAAGAAGAAAGGAGGACTCTGCACTGCACTTGCTGGAGGAGGCAAGGTGCACTGCAGGGTCTCTGCAGAGGCAGCTTGCTTGTTTACTCAACTTCTGTACTGCCATTAGTCCAATGCCTGCTAAAGCTTTGCTTTCCTTTCCCAACAGCTTTTTTTATTTTTTTTGCATGCTTAAAAAACCAGCAGTAAACATGCAAATGTATGTGCATTGATGAAACCCACATTTTAGATTCATAATTTAAGGTGCAACCAGAAATGTACTTGGATTTTGGCAGTGCTGACAAATGGATTCATACCCCAAGCCTTACCTCACACCTAAACATGAGCAAAGATAAACAAGAGTTTGTGCATAATCCACCATGCTGCTTAGTAAGCCAACATGAAAGAGAAAGCAAAACACTGTTTGGAGGAGGGAAAGAGTTATCTGAGAAATACACTAGGTGTCCCTTAGATAATTACTGGCTTTAGGCTAAAAACTCCTCATCAAGCTAATGTGGAGAGCCTTTTTTGCAGGTGAGACTGCTGCAGATGCCAGCCCACTGAGCCAACTATCTAGTTATAGTTTGAGCAAATCTATAAGGCCAGTACCCACCACAGAAGCCAGTTAACTTGTTTCCATCACTGATGGAAGCAACTTCTGTAAACAGGATTTGGCCCAGCAGCAAGCAAAGTGAATAGAAAAGCTTCGGTTGCCTTCAGGGGGCACGGTAAGAGGTAAAATGGCCATGACAGCGTGCAGAGGTTTGGAAAGTTTGCAGCCCAAGAAATAGCCCCCATATGAGTACCCCACATCCCACATCACAAACCTGCAGTGCGCTGGGGCCAATGCCAACGCCCTTACAAGCACAAAGAAGGCACAGTCAGAATTGTGGCAGGGCCTCATCCCCACTGCGGTAGTGCCGCAGTAAGAGCCCTTTGCAGAATGACACCTACCACCATTACAACCTTTGCAGGGAAAAAGAGAGAGACACTTATTAAAATTACTTCAATTTCTGAGTGTCATGCCCATAATTAGCTACGACCCCACACTAACTGTGTTATAAGACCCTGTAAAAGAAATTATGGGAAGGCATTTTTAGCCAGCCCCTCAAGTCTTAAGAAAATAATTGCTTAAGCCTCATAAATAACAATTATTTCAACTGATGAATCATTTTGACTCATTTTAGGTTTCAAGTAATATTTAATAGTGCCACACAGTAAAGTAATTGTGGAATTAAGAATTCATTCGTCACTCGTGTATGTTCTTATTTGAACTAGATCAAGTTAAAATTATTATTTCTTCTTTAGAATGATAATTTAAATGACAGTCAACATATTCATCATTTCACCAAGAGGATAGAAAAATCTCGTAATATTAAAAGATTGTAATCAAACCTTGTCCCTCCATACTCTTTCACACACCCAAAAACATGCAAACATACTGTCTCCCTCCCCAAGTGTGTAAAGCTTTGTTCTTATGGCCCAGAAAAACATAACACTTGAATAACCTTTCACATAACACTTGAGTAACCTTTCACACTCAACTTAGAGTCTCTTTCTCCAAGCGAAAATCACGCTTTTGAGGTCATTCCAGACTTGCCAAACACAGGATTTGAGACTGAAAAGAAAAATGTTTGACATAATGAAAAATGTGCTTGTCTCTCCAGGGAGTTTTACAAAATTATTTTTATGATCAGAAGTAATTTACTGATGGGAAATGAGATGCCAGTTACAAGGAAATTCAACATTAGTCCCAATAATTTGTCCTGTGAATTGCTCACAAATCTCGAAGCACTCAATCAGCGATACGTTGCATAACCCAGAGCAATGAGGTGCAGGAAACCCTGTGTCCATGTTACCGATGAGGATGTGAGTTTGAGAGACCCTAACCACAGTCTGAAGTACTCTCCCGTCTGCTCCCTTCATCTTCTCCTTCACAATAAGATAATCCCTCTCCCTGTCTGAAGGGACAAAGGAGGAGCGGATTTTTGGAGCCTGATAGAACATCATCTGCAGGCAGATGGGGAAACAAGACTCAACAAAAGGGGATCAAAAAAAGCAAAAGGGAACACAACAGCAAAACCAAACAAGGCCTGTCATTTGGGCTTTTCAAGTGAAATGTTAATCAGGACCTAATGAAGGTTCTTTAAGGCAGCTAATGTTTTACTGTAGTATGGGAGTTAGGATACGGCTGGACCAACTGCAGTTAATACTCCTTTCACGTGGTGGAGAAGGAAATGCTGATGTATTTTCAGGCAATGATGAGGTCAGAAGATCTTTCAGAGACTGACCTGGCAGCCATGAGAAATGGAAAGCAAGGATCCCACCAAGACACGGGATCAGCCTGGTCAGTCCTCTCGTAAGAATAGGGGGCTGGAAGGGAAAAAAAGTTACTAAAAAAGAGAGGGAAAGGGCTCAAGATTGATGAGGTGGGCAGTAGCTCATATTTACATATCTGGGGCCTCCTTGACAGCAGAAAAAATAAGTTAACCCAAAAAATAGAAATCTAATCTACATTCACTTCCCAACTTGTCAAAAGCCCTCAGTGTAAAGCAGCCACACTTGGCTGCACAGAGGTGTTTCACAGAGGGACCCCGACCAATAAATCTGTTTGATTTCCTGTTATGAGAAGCAGACAAAGAGATATGGCTAGGGATGGGCAGAGCTGTCTGCATAAGGGAAGAGCCTGTGCTTTCACCCCAAACTCAAACCCACCCTCTCTGAGGTTAGGAAAAGTTCAGTTCACTTTGGGGACTTTTTAGCGTTATTTCTCATTTTCGCATGTTCCCGTGGGAGCTGGAAGTAGATGGGACAAAGCATTTCTTTCCTGCTGGCAACAAGCAGCCTTGAAAGTGTCACACAAAAGTTTGTTCTTGAGAGATTTCCAGTCCAACGGTGTGATCTTGCAACCCCTCCAGATGTGAATAATGCAGTGACATTTTTAATGGTTTCACTGTTGGTGAGAATTTCTTGGCATTGCTCTACAAGTGTTTTCTCCCCACCACTTCTTCCTTGCTTTCTTTGCCCCTTTGTCCAGTGCACATTACACATAAACAGAAAAGGAAAGCAAAGTTTTCAGAGCAAAAGGACTTTTTTTTCCAAAACCCTGGGGAGAACCTGCACAATGGTAACAATATTGCAGAACAGCAGCTGTTTGATCAGGTTCCTCTCAGAAGGCGACATCAGAAGTCGAATGCTATTTTGCCCACAGTACGTAGACTAACAGCCTGACCCTGCACTCCCCGACCAATAGATGTTTCATGGCATAAATTTTCCAGAAGTATAGCAGGTCCACGACAACATTTGAAAGCAATTAGGATGAATTTGGTAGCATTTCAATGTCTTTTCTGAAACACTACAACTAATAGCCGTGTTCCTGCAAATGTATACTTTCAGTATTGCTGGTAATTGCCCTACAACTTCAGCAACCCTCACTAAATAACCTCTAAGTGACGACAGCGAAAAGTTTCAAAACCTTTGATGGAAACAAGACCACGATTATGGATGTAAATTTGCTCTTCTGAGTTTATTTCGTTATTGGTTTTGTTTTTTTCTTTAGAGAGACCCAAAATCTATGAAAAAGAAACTGATTTTGATAAGATCGAGCGGGTGGAATTAAGAAGCAAACACAAAATCCAGTGCACCGTAAGCGGGAATCCTGACCCAAAGATCGAGTGGAAGTGGCAGCCCTGCAGCCTCACAGACACACTGTAAGTGGATATTCCTATGGGTGAACATGTTGCAAAATAGTTTGGTAGTTTCAAGTCAGTTTTTCTTTCCAGTACATCTTATTTATCTTAGTTAAAAATCACAAGCACTGATTCCCCACCTAAAGATCTCAGAGGGTATGAAGCCAGCAGACATCTGGTTGCATATGATCTTCTTAGAGTTACAAGCACCTTCTGTATTGTCAGAATTGTGTCAAATAAGTTTAAAGTCACTAAAGATCAGGCTTGAATTTTCTTTAACTTGACCAGCAATGCCCCTCTGACTTACCAAGATCTTTTCTTACACCTCTGGGATGCAGCCTACATGGTTGACAAAGGCAAAAGAGATAGGTGCTTTCTGTGTAGAGGTAATAGACTTTTTTCCCCTGTAAAAGCTATTGTCAGACAAACCTGCTAAAGGTTTGGCTTCACTTAGTTGCCATATGGAATTTATGCCACTTCCTAAGGGCTGTCTTCACTAGTGCACACTGAGTACAGGCTCCTGTGGCAGCATCTGCGTTGCAAAAGCTGGAAGAGGTAATCAGGCTTTCGCGCCTTACTGAGGACCCTTCTTTGCTAAAGTCTGGAGGCAGCCTCAGGTGTGAAGGCACAGAAGCAAGTCACTGCATCAAAACTGTCAGAGAGGAAGGAGGCAAGTTAAAACACAGGATGCCTTTTGAGATTCGCCTTATAATAACAAGCAGACATTTTCTTTGCTCCTGGTGTTATATGAGCAGAGTGATCTATAGAGAGAGGTCTTGGCTGAGGTCTGAATACTTCCCCTGGTAGCCCCAGGAGACATACAGGAGCCATGTATAATGTTTCTGACTGCACTCCAACTCTTCCCTGCAATGAGAGGGCTGAAGTCAGGTTTTCCATCCATAAAAAAATGAAGGCAGGTCTAGGAAGCAAGAGAGAAAATTGCTGGATAGTTCCTTATTTTCTCACCATTTCAATGCTTTTCCAAATGCTGTGAAGTCATAAGACAGGGAAAAATCACAGAGAAGCTCCTTTTCCAGGTTCTCTGCCGCAGCAGTTGCAGTGATGTTGGGTGATCTAGTCTCACGTTGGGTCTAAAAAGTGACCTTGTGTCCCTCCACAAGGGAAGTAGCTCACTACCTCATTTAGGTACACTGTTCCCACAGGAATAAAATGGCAGAGATTTGTAGGCTTAGGTGGGGCTGCTGGCATTGCAAGTCAGCAGAAGGCATACAAGCTGCTGCTTCGGAGGTATGCAACAAGAGCAGAATGGAAACACCATAAGGAAACAGGTTATGCATTCTGTAGGAAAGCCACAGAGATGACTTGAAATCTTTTCCAGACCTTTCTGTCTACGGAGACAGAATTGGTCATGAATGCCGAATTAAGCCAGATTCAAACCAGTGACCTGTTGGCAAAAGACCTTGTATAACCCTTGTTCCAGCTCTCTGACTCCCTGATCTTATCAATTTAAATACAATTGCAGAGTGGTGTCTACCTCTTCTGGCCTCTGGACAGCCTTATCTTTTCCCAGCAGAAGCTGTAGGATTCCTGTGGGAAATGACACAGACCCCATTTCCTTCTGTTGTCTCACTTCCTCTCTCTCTCTCTTTCTCTCCCCCCACCTCGCTAGTGCACTTTGAATCCCAAAACACTATCATTGTTCCTTATAGCTGTGATGTGATTTGCTTCCTTTGAGTTTTTTCCCTTCATCCTCAAGATAGAATTGTGCCTTGCAGGAAGACACTCAAGACATCTTCTAATTAGGCTCTTTTGAGAGCTATAAACCCTCCCTTGACCCAGGGTGTTACCCGTGTGTCTTGTGCATATTTGGCAATGGCACAGCTGATTTATGGATTAGTTTTCTGCAGCATCGGCCCCTGGTCATCACCTACAGAAGTCCATTTTCTCCTGTATCTTAATCTGCTATGGTGGGCTCAGAGGCCACTGGGACCGGCCATGGGAAGTGCAGTGCCTCTGCTGAGGCAGAGGAGGCAATAAGGACACTTTTCTGTCGTGCACTGTGACGACCTGTGCAAGGCGTGATTGCAGCTAGTTGTGGAACTGAACTGACTTCACTAGCTTGCCGTCACGGAGTCGCAGTTCGTAACACCCAGCCATGCTGGACTGGAGCTGAACTGGCAACTTTAAAATGAAAGGCTTCCTTGAGTTGCACAGCTGGCAGCACCCTCAGCCAGGATGCCTGGAGCTCTAGCCTTGCCGAAGCCTTGCACTCCTAAGCATGAGAAGGCCTGCGTCTCTGCTCATCTATTCCAAGGGTTGTAGTTAAAGAAGATAAAAAAGCCTTTTGCCTTGGGTGGTGCAGATACACCTTTCTGCATGATGTGCTACATACACTGCTCTTTGCCCATAATTCAAAACTGAAGATTGATAACTGACTGAGATGTGGTTATCTTCTGGGGAATCTGCAATATTAAAGGAGCCTTCTGCTATTGTTATCCCACTCTCTATCCATTCTACTCCCTCAGCCTGCACTTTATGTTGGAAAGCTGAGCAGACAGACAGACACGCTGAGCAACACTTGCATCCCCACAGTTTTGAATGACTGGCATTTTGGATTTTGAAATGCACCACAAGTGCTAAAAGAGCCCTTAAAAAGCCACAGCTGCACTGAGTTGGAGTATAACTCATATTAGCCAGATTAAACCCACATGATTTAATTAGTTGTCCAGTATTTTCTGTTTTCAATCGTCAGAAAGTTTGGGGGGTTTCCTTGCTGGTCGTATACTGATCTTTGTCTACCTCTGTCAAGGTGCTTTGTAAATAATTTTGAAATGTTGCGATGAAGGAATACAGCAGTTTCACAAAGAGGTAACAATCCCCAGCAGCAATAGCTTTTAGGAGTTTTTAAGACCTAAGACTACTGTCTAAGAATGACATTCTCTCTCTTTAATAATGCTCCCTGGGTTATCTGCAGTGAGTCGGGTTCTTGAACACTACCTTTGCTTTTCTACCTCCAGATGCAACCCCGATGGGCAAAAAATTGTGGTTCAGGAGAACATGTTCATAGGCAACAAGATCAGAAGCATTGAAAACATAACCATGAAGCATGGGGATAAAAGAAAGGTATGTGTCTGATAAAAATCTGAGCAATGATGTCATGGAATAGCAGCGGGCTTTACTGAGGGAACGCTGCGCTCACACAGAGCTCTCTCCCCGCAGTTCCCAAGCTCCTGTGGGTTGTTAGCATGCTTTAAATTCCACAGCCCTGGGATCATTTTCAGATCTCTGCTGTTTATAAATGCCGGGATTCTGGCAATGATGTCACATACCCTGTTTAAAACTCTCCAAAGACTTTTGGGTCAAAAACCTCTCTGTCTCCCTCAGTCTTGAGAAAGAGTAAGACTGGTTCAGTGCAAGAGGGGTCCTGTGAATTGCACACAACTGATAAGGACTCTGAGTTCATTAAAATGCTTAGCACTTAGGAAGCACTTTGTACTGCTCAACCTTGCCTACTCTCCCAGCAGCAGGAGTTAAACAAGCTGTGTAATTTAAGAGGCCAGAGATAGCTGGCCTAACTTTCAGAGTGTGTGAGTGCCTGCAGTACCTGCCTGTTTCGGCTGGAGTTGTCAATGTTTCTTTACCCATTTGGGTTGCCAACCACATTCCGAGCCAATGAAGGTGGGAAGACCTTCTTCCTTCTACACTTCCCTGCCTGCTTCCTCTTCCAAACAGCACCGGGAGCACACTTTCTGCATGAACTGCAAAGATCCCAGCCATGAATTACCTGTTAAAGGCCTCCCGGGTACCTGTGGTGATACTGAGTGATATTGTTTACACACGTCCATGCTAATCCTTGAGAAATTGCTGAACTGTTCTGCTCTAGATTCACAGACTTCTGGCTATGCCTTGGAGAAGACGCTGTGGTCTGGTTCAGCCAGTTGTTTTGCCTCAGTTGGACTTACAGAGGTTTGTGGCTTTAGGAGTGGTTTTGCAGCTACAGGTTTCGAGGTGGATGCTCCAGATAGGTTAGTGCCTAATCCTGCAAGGTGCTGAATGCTGCAGTTCCTATCCTGATATACCTTTAAGCATGTGATAATTCTTGGGCTACTCCCATGCTTAAAGTTAAAGACAAAGCTAAAGTGATCTTCTGGATTGGGTCCAGACTAAATCAGCATCTGGCAGGATCAGTGCCTTAGCCATCTGGCTCTTTCTCATGGAGACTTTCCAGCTCTAAACATAATCTAAAACAGAGCTCCGAAAACATGGAGGTTGGGCTGGGAAGGAGAAAATCAGTGTTCGCATTTCATTCCCGAGTTTTCCCCTTGCTGGAAGATATTTATAAATTGGATTTATTTAGATGGCATAGTGCCCCTTAAGCTCTCTTTTTAATGTATTCTCTAATAATTTTAGAACTTAGGTAAAAGCAACTACACCTACAAAGTGCTAATTACTTTTAAAAATGGAGGTTGGTGACATGTACCTACGAAGTTTCTTCCTTTTCTAAGACTTTCTGGTTGCTGCATGGACTGAGAAGAGTTTTGTAGTTCTCATGGCTACTGCTTCTCTCCATATATACAGTCTGTCTAAATATATGATCTGGCGACCAAGGGCTTAGTTTATATCTGATGATCAGTCTTTAAGTTATGTTAGTCCCCGTACAAAAGTGAAGGGTTTCACAATTGCTATGACTCAAAAAATATCTGTTGGTTGCTGAATTGTCCCTCATGCTGGGATAGTGAGACACCTCAACAACACAAAATTAGAAACATTTTTTCTGTTTTATGCATATGTACACCACTCCCATTTCTTCTTTTACCCACTTTGCTGAGGCAAATAGGCAATTGGGTGAAATTTTAGTCTGCTAGTGGACTTAAGATGGGATTTGGCTGGAGTCTCTGGATAAGGTGTTTTAGGAGAGCCACAGAGCTCCTGGATCCAGTGGGGCACTCCAAACACATCCTCAGTCTATGCTGGTGCATGATTAGGGACTTCCCAGCTTTCCCCTACCACCTGATTTCCCTAGAAAGAGAAGGTGCAGCAATCTCCAGGTAGAGCAATCAGAGGAGAAATAGTGCTCCGCTCCCACAGAGGACACCACAGCACCTACCCACAGGTCAGTCCTGACATCACCGCATGCCTGAGTTTCCTGCCTGTAAAACATGGTGGACACTAGAGTGCTAGGAGAAGGGAGGCACAACTGATGAGATCCTCAGCAAATGGAAACCAGGAGGGAACCTCAGTACAAGGACCCCATGCAGTCCTCAGAAGGACTCCTCTTGTTCCCTAAGAGCTTTGCTGGTGCTCGCATCTTGGGTACCACAAACAGGCCCGAGGCTGCTCCTCACTCTGCCCTGCCCAGCCATCTCTGCTCTTTCTATAGACTCCAGGCATCCTGAAGTGTTCATTTTTTAGACATGTTCAAAAGCTCAGCCTACAACATTTTAACTTAAGCTTTTACATATTTCATTATTAAAGTTTCATAAAAATACTTCTTTACAAGTTACATAATTTTACAATTTATAGTATATTCATTATTTTAATCTTCTGCTGATCCAGTGGTTGAAAACACATTCTGAGGTGTTTCCTAATAATTTTTATGTCCTGATTAAGATTTATTCAAATTAATAAAACTAGATTTTATGAATCTCAGTTTTCAGCACTTTGTCTCCCTGCTTACATTAGCAGACAATTCCTCTCCTTCCCCCTTTCCGAAGTCCAAGGCTATCTGTGTTAAGTGGAGTCTTTAGATAACAGAATATAATTCAAAAAAGCCACTGATGAAAACTTATAGCCTTCAGACCTTCCCTTGTGTTTTATCAGTCGTTATTCCCACCAGAAATGGAATAGACAGGAAACAGCCCAATCAATTCCCACCATGTCCTAGCAAGTAATTCATCTGCATTGACTAGCCAGATGAAATAATAAAGATGTTGGAGTCTGACTGAGCATGGCTTTTATTGACTGTGTTATGAAGCTGGGATTAGCTGAGATTGGTTGTTCTTCCTGTGTGATTTGAGCCTGTCCAATGATAGCTGGAGTCTCAGAACAGAAGGTGGAATTTACCTAGTCTCTAAGATTTCTCAATGTCCCTAGAGTTCACCCTTGAAGTACTGTAGCAATACATGCTGGTTCAGCGACTTTTGAAAAAATGCATTAACTTTTTAGAGCTGCTAAGAATATGAGAACAAACCCCCAGAAGTTACCAGATCCAGAATCTTGCTCAAGAGCTAGCTTGCAGGGCAGCAAGCAAGGATTTTTCCAGCAGACCACTGATGCTTGATGTGATCTTCAGTCACATCAAAATCTTTAGACGTCTATTTGACAAAAGTGGTATGTAAAATGGAGGTCTTTTGTCATCTTCGTCATAATGATTATTCCATTATTATTGCACAGATAGAGAAGTGAATTTCAGCCCCTCCTGTCTTCTGAAGGCTGAGTCTCATTCCTAAAGAAAAGCATGTGGTTATCGTTAATGTTATGATGTACTTCACTGAAGCTTTGGTCAAATAGTGGTTGAGGCGATTGCATCGTGATGGTTTAATTTGCCCAGTAGTTTTGAGTCAATATTGAACTTTTCACTTTGTGATTTAAACTACTGTGTAGCTACCTCTGAAGACTGCCTTTTAACACCAGGTGAAGCACCCATGATTGCACGAATTGCCTGAATTTCCTCTTCAAGTTGCAAGGAGCTAGGTTGCTCTTTTATTTTCTTTCCTGTTAGTAAACTGAACGTACTGGTCTGAGCTTGGGAGAACAGGACATAGCAGAAAAGAACAGCAAGATCCATACATAATTCAGTCCTCATTGGGGGTTTCTTTTCATCTCTTTTCTTCCTTTCATGTATATATGAGAGTGGCCTGGCCATGTGAATGTTTCTGCAAAGAAACTTATACATCTCTTTTGCTGGTGAAGTTCATAACCACTCAAGAAAATTGACCCAAAAATGCCAGGTTTGAACCTCCTGAAGGAACAAAAAGACTACATTAGAGTAGTGGGACGTGTCTGGTGAAAAGTATGTGAGGAACTTGGGAGGGCTGTTTAAATCTGTCACCCTGTGTGGGTGCCCATTTGTGAGCTCCCACAAGCCTTGTCACGTTAGGCTCTGGCAGGGGAAGGTGAACAGTCACATGACTGGGTTTTTGAACAAAGCATCCAGTCTCTGGGAGACTAGCCCAGATGTTTCAGGCACTGCCCAAGCACAGGAGCACATGGACTACTGTCCATGTACAGTACTATACTACACTGTCCTTGGCAGGTCTTCTTGAGAGAGCCTGGTGAGCAGCAGGGACATAAGAAATGGCCCTCTTAAATTCATTAGCTGCAATCACTGGGCACGAGGAAGAAGCATGGGGGTGGTAACTGCTCATGACTAGCCAGCACCTACCCACCTGCCCTGGGGCCAGAGAATGATCAGTCCATCCATACTAGAAATGTACACCAGTTCCTCCAGAAGCACCTCAAACCTCTGGATTTCCCCGCTTTCCTGCCCTGTCCAGCTCTGTTCCTGATCACACGGTACTACCATCAGCTCTGCCATACTCCGGGAGGAAGGCAATGGTTGTTCTCATTTTACAGGGAGAGAAACACCCACTGCCAGAGATGAGAGCAAACCCTAGAAGTTCTCAGTCAAGTCACAGACTTCTCACTTGTCCTCAGTCCATCCTTTAACGTGTTTTGAAGGAATGAACTAAGATCATGGATCAGAATTGTCAGGCTATAAAAATAAGTGTTATTCTGTGCCATTCAAGTAGATGGATTGGGAGCTAGCTGAATATTTTCTTCCGGGGTCTCTGGTGAAGTTCCTATAATTTCATCTCCCTCTAGACACCTCCACCCCAGCTCTGCCAAGGTTAGACAGCTGAGAAGTTTTCCACCCACTTTTTCTACTCCTCATCCTCGCCCACATACAGCTAACGAAGTGAAAGAGAGAAGAATTGTTAACTAAAGCCAGTGGAGGGAGGGATTAGACAAAGGAAAGAGAAAGCAAGGAATAACAAGATATATTAACTCATGCTGGCTCCAGCTTAAAAAAAGGTCTTGCTGCTCTGTCCTTACTACAAGATGTCTTAAAACACTCATGGTAGCTGGCTGTGGAATGTTATTTGGCTGCTTCTAAAATAGCTTGCTTTTATCAGTTTGGGAACATTACAGTGCAAGACATATGGACTTTATTGAACTATTCCATTATGAGTTTTCCCAGAAGCAATGTCTATTTACTTGTCATAGCTGTTCTTCAGAGATCAGTCATTTTATTTCTTTTCTTATTGAGTTTTAAACTTAGTTTATTCTTTTATAATAATTATTTATTAGCTAATAATCCCTTCTTTGGGCTCACAGTATTGGGTGGCCTTTAGGTTAAGTAATAGGAAATGGAGCCCTTTACTTCCAAATTCAACACAGACAATCAAAACTGGTCTGAAGGATGTTTGGTGTTTGGTATGCAGTGAACTCACAGGATCTCAGTCCAGCTCCCACTAGGAAGATGTCTAGACATTACATGCCAATAATTTGTTATTAATTACCATTGGTTCCAGCACAGTCTGCACAGAAGCTAAGGACTGAACAGCTACATAGTTTGTGCTACCACTTGTGGCTGGAGCATGTCAGCAAGGGTTAACGTATCATTTAGTCTGAATTGCTCTTGACTAGGACATGGAGTGGAAGGCAAACTAAAAAGTGCAAACTTCCAGGCTGTAAGCAGTTCACTGACAGTAATTTCACTGAAGAGACACAGTGTTTCAAGGCAATTGCAGATTTCACATCAGCATCATTATTTAGACTTAGCAGAAAGTGCTGTGCTCTGTCTGGGAGCAGAGTTTTCTGTGTAGAAGGCATGAGAAACAGCTTTGATGGGGGCTCGGACAGGAGACCACCAGCGGTCCCGTGCAGCTAAGGTCTTTCTGTGGTTTCATGAGACTAGATGTGGCAAATGCCAACATGTCTCAAACTTTTCTATCCTGGCTCTGATTCCAGGGATGGAAAATACTTTGCCAGGTGCATGGACTAAGCACACAAAGTAGATTATCCCCTCAGATTTTTTTCCACTCTATTCTAAAGGTCCCCAAATGCTGGGACTGTGCCATTCCACTGAGAGAGAAGTCTGCTGACAGTTTTCACTGTTAATAATGGGAAAAGATTCCTATGTTTGGTTAATCAAGCTCAAATCATTTTCTCATTCAACTTCTTTTTGCAGACTTCCCTTGAAATGGTTGCATTGAAAGTATAGGGATGGCATTTAGAAGAACAAAATCCTTATCCCTACCTGCCACTATGACCAAGTACAGACAAATTTCAAATTTTCAAGTTTGTTCAACATGCGTTGCCTACCGTAACAGGTGAAGAAAAACTGCCAAAACATCAGCATTGTGAATACTGTGGGGTTGAACATCTGCGTTAATAGGGGTTACTTTTCAATAGGATCTCCTTGATTGATTTCAATGGGATATCCTTAATCTTCAAAAAGCATATACCACTGCTGGCTTCCTAAATGCTTCTTTCAGGTTCTTTTTGGCAAAAGACAAAACTATGGGGTCTTATAGAGTGAAGGAGGATTTGGATGCCCTTTGTTAGGGCATGTTAGTGTTCCAAAGCACCACTCTGTTGAGGACTAAACCAGGATTAGGTTAGTTTGGCAACTGAAAACTTTATTTAAGATGCTGGAAAGGTAATTAGACACCCAAGCTCAGGGATTTATGCGGGAACACACAGCTATAGAGTGAAAAGCTGATACATAATGATTTCAAAGGATTCATCTTATTACAAGAAAATCACTCAAAATCCTTAATTTCTGGCTCTGAAATCACATATATTTCTCTGCTGGATGCTGCTGGTTTAAAAGCCACATTTTGGAGGACTCTGGGAGATGCTAGTTCTAAGACAAGACAGGAGAGTGCATTATCTCTTGTGCTCAGGTGTGTAGCAAACTGGTATCCAAGTGCATAACGGTGATTTTGAGCATACAAACAAGAAAATTACTTTCTCTCTTTTCCTCAGTAATTTTTTCCAAAAAATTTGTCCCCAGATTGTTTCCCACCATCTTTTTAACATCTTTTTCACCTTCACATCTAGACACAACTGAGATTAGCTGAGATGAGGTCTCAGTATAGCTATTTGCTCTTTTTTTTTCCCCACTACCATGTCAGACTTTTCTTGAGTTATCTCGGTAGGGACGTTAGCATCTGTGTGCGTTCATGAGCATATGTGTGCATTTACCTCTGGGACACCAAACGCAGCTTGAGGCATTGCATCAGTTTTTAGAAGAGTCGCAGTGTCACCCCTAACACTTTGGGCAGATTCCAAAATGGATAATTACATTCTCCTTTACGATTTTAACTGGCTTTACAGTATTATCCTCAACTTCCCATCTAGAGCTGTCACTTAGCAAGACTAATAGCTGTTAAATAGCTGTCCAAATTTATCCCCTTCTGTCCTCAGCACGTACATTTATATTGGCTTTTTCTATTCCCAAATATAAAATGCTAAGATCCAGCAATCATGAGAAGAAAGATCTTGGTCCTGATTCAGCAGTAATTCAAAAGGCAGTGTCTGCTGCTTGAAGTCAGGGGTAGTGCTCTGAACATGTGCTTGTTAATAACCTGTGGCATTAGGCCCACTACTACAGGAATAGAAAAAGGAGGAGGAGCAGACTGCTCTGGGTGATTTTATAACCAAGTTAGAGCTATTTTCACATCATAAATAAATCAGAACTGCACAGCTTTTTCTTTGGTGGACACCAGAGGGAGCTGGGTTTACTGGTCTCCTGTTTTCACCCCTAAATTTGGTTTCCCCCTATTCTTGGTTAATTTTTGTGTTTGGTGCCCATGAAAAGTAGATACTTTTCCACTTAACCCACTATTTTGCTGAAAACATTCCCCATTAGAATGTAAAATGAACATGGGTTCAAAACCTTTGAAACTCATTTCCCTACAGGATTTAAAGTGCCAAAGCACAGAAGATCTTAAATAACTCTCTGAAAATACATCCCACACAGCTATAGACACATCCATGGTGCAGCTTTATGAGGAGTAAAGGAATGTCTTGTGTGAGTTTAGTTTAGGATATTAAAAAGAAAGTCCAGAGATGCTTTTGTGCACTTCAAAGCACTCTCTGGAGATAAGGAAAAAGGGCCAGAGGGTGTTATAAGTTTTGATTCTCAAAGTCCTTAGAGAGGACAGCAAAGAAAGTGATATTTGTTCCAAATGTGAGGGCTCAGAGTTTCTCAGGTGAATGGCTGCAGGGGAAGCAAAGTAATCTTGCAAGAACATCTCTGTCTTGGTGGGTTAGACCCTGCTTTCTTGCTAGCAGCCCAAAGGAAGTACTAGAAATAACTGAAGCCATGACCCGTGGATAGTCCTCCATAAGCTTGTGATGTTGCATGATGACAGGGACAGGGGAGTGCCATATGACTGGCTCCTCATTAAGAAGGCCCTATAAGGAAGCAGGGGCTTACGATCTTTCAGGAACACCAGTTCTTAAGGATGAGTTTGAATTCGGTCCCATGAGTAACCGAACCACTTCCCGTTTCTATGTGGTGAAGCTCAGGACAAGTGTTCCTTCCTTCTCCGTCAATCCTCCCTTTCTTTCTGCATTTGCCAAGTGTCTTAGCACAGGCAGCTTCTCCAGAGCCTCCTTACTTACCGCACGAGTTCTAGTAAGGCTCTGAGGAAGCCTTCACTGTGAAGTAAGGCTCATTACTGGTAACTCCTTTGTTAACTGTTTTTCTACCATAAAACACCTACTTATCCACTACTCCCAAGCCTCTCTGCTAAGCCTACACTACACTCAAAGCCTTTACTTTTTCTGTCTTTGGCAGATTGTGAGCACACTAACCATGGAAAACAGCAGTGCATCAGGGATCTACTACTGTGTGGCTTCAAACAAGGTTGGCGAAGAAGAGAGGAGCATTGAGTTCTATGTCTCAGGTAAACACCACAAGAGAGACTACACAAAAACTAGATGCTGATGATCTGATTTACCTTAAAGTTTTATGTGTCTGGTGAGTGCTCATTGAAACTTCTGGGAACCCCTGCATGTTGTGTTTTCAGAGCAGTCCCAATCACACAGTCCCAGGCTCTTCACCACATGCAAGGTTGGGTCCTGCATCAGTGCACAGATCAGTTTGACATGTCCGGAATCAGACCTAATGCTCCTCTTGCCCTTTTCGAGCTGCAGATGCAGGCTCTGAGTCTAGCTGCCTCTGTCTTAAAGCAACACTCATGACGTTTGAGTGCTGTCCTCATGAAACCTCTAGTAAAATCTAAGTCCTTTGTTGTCTTCCAAAGGCCCAAAGCCTCTCCCTGACTCAGGAGAACGGTTGGTCTCCAATTAAGTCAACAGACATAGCAAAGGTGAGCAAGGCCAATATTTAGACCGAATCCAGGGCTGATATTGCTGGGAGTTGTTGTGACATTGGATGCCTGCCTGAGCAATTAGCCTTTCCAGTGCCCTTTAAGGAGGGAGGAGGTGGACATGCTATTTCTCCAAAGAACACAAATCCAAACAACTATCTGCTTAACCTTTCAACATAGAAATTCTTTAGTAGTGAGATCAAGACCTACATAATGCTTTTAGGAGAGATGGGAGTTCAAAAAAAGAGGAGAGTCCAGGGACAGCCTTGTTCAAGTGCTTAACCAGAACAAACTGAATCATTTCTGTGCTTACTTTCTGGATGAGTGGATGTTGGCTGGCAGAATTTGCATCAAAATAACAATTTTTAGAAGAAAGAGTGCAGAATTGTCTTGGAAGGTAAATGTCTGATTCTCACTACTTGGTTTCTTCCCCATGAAGCAAGTTCTGAGGGCAAAGCTCGCTCATGGCAGTGCTCTGCACTCTTCTGCCTCTCTTGCATCCTGTGTTGTTTGACTCCATTGCTCTAAAGTAACTCAGCACATTTCAAATTGGGCTAACCAAAAAAGGGCTCACTAAACATTGTTACCATTCTTATGACACAGAAGTACTAATACGAAAAATGTCATCCAACCATAATGAAGCTGCTGCCATACAGGAGAAAGATTTCACCTCCGTTTACAGCTTCTTTGTACAAGCCCACTGCCTTATGGAGACAGAAGAGGGTTTAAGCCTCCAAAAGATATTTTCCAAAGCCCTAACTCTTATTTACTTAGGAAAAAGCCCTTCAAGGTCCACTTTTGGGAGATACAGCTCAGACATAAAAGGTCCTCAAGATGTCCAAGGCAGGCTGAAGACCAGCTATTAATTTTATACTTCACCACTTCCAAGTGTTGAGTCTTCACATGGGTTTGTTTCTGCTCTGAATTGTGCCAGCTATTATGTTTGGATGGGTTACTCAAAGCCGTACGTTCCCAAGCTATTCACAGTACTTTGTAATACTTGGTGACTAAAACCAATGCTGCAGCAACTAAATAAGCAACTAGCATAAGATCAGATTCAAAGGGTTAGATCAATCCACACCCCTTTCACAACTCTGTTTTATTTTAATAATAAACTTATGTAGGGTTTTTTCCCCCCACAGTGAGCTAATATTTCAGATTTTTTGTTATAAGATCAAACTAGGAAAGTTTTGAGACACAAATGTTTTAATTATGCAATTTTAATTTTGAAGGAAATGAATCACTGGACAAAATTACTGACAGCGATTATGGTGGAAATGTTTCCACCAAAAGAGACCAGGAAGTGAACAGGGCTTGGCAAGACAGATATATTCTTGCCTGTGAAGAAAGGCTGTGAGTCTGTGCCATTCTGGGGAAGAGGCAGATGCTGAACGAGCATGACTGACTTTTATAAGTGCTGTGTTTAAAAATAGTGGTGTTTACAGATTAGAAAGAAATGAAATCTTTCTAAATGTGGCCATCCTGATCCTAAAGTGGGTCATGTTGCAGTGATAAAATAGCAGCAGAGTGACCTGCTGCTGGGTTTCTTTACATGATGATCCTCTGCTGAGTAATGCATATTCTCCAACAAGTGGCCAGGCTGCTATAAGAGCTGCTGCTGAAGGTCTGCCTCACAGATGAAAAAAAAAAGCACTGCCTTCTACTGGGTGCCCTTGGAGGAGGCTACGTGACTGCCACGTTACTCTCACCAGGAGTTGCCTCTAGTCTCAGTGTTGGAGAGACATTCAGGGACAGTTTGTGAGGTACCAAACAGGGGAAGTCCAAAAGCTTAAGGCTCTAAGCAGGCCATTTTACAATTGCTAGGCTGATTAATTTTATGCACATTGAACCTAAAAACTGAGATAAAGGCTGAGTTAGAGTCTGAGAGCACACAGGCAATGCGTGGGCCTTTAGGACACCATCTAACAAATGTTTGTAGCACTTTGCAGTGCTCTGTTCTGCTGCAAAACAGCTGGTAGTTGTGGGACTCCACAATTAATTCAGCCATTTGTTGATCTTAAAGACCTGATCTCCCATTATCTCCTACCGACAAACAAGCTGGTGGATCCTGAGCTGCTTTCAAACATTCTGAGCTTAATTAACTTCCCCCTGGTAAGAAATCTGAAGATCATAGAATCACAAAATCATTAAGGTTGGAAAAGACCTCCAGGATCACCAAGTCCAACCGCCAACCCAACACCCCCAGGCCTCCTAAACCATGTCCCCAAGTGCCACATCTACAAGTGTTTTGAACACCCCCAGGGATGGTGACTCCACCACCTCTCTGGGCAGCCTGTTCCAGGGCCTGACCACTCTTTCAGCAAAGACATTTTCCCTCATATCCAATCTAAACCTCCCCTGAGCAGCTTGAGGCCATTTCCTCTCGTCCTATTGCTGGTTACTTGGGAGAAGAGACCGACCCCCACCTCACCACAACCTCCTCTCAGGCAGTTGCAGAGAGCAATAAGGTCTCCCCTCAGCCTCCTCTTCTCCAGGCTAAACCCCCCCAGCTCCCTCAGCCACTCCCCATCACACTTGTGCTCCAGACCCTTCCCCAGCTCCGCTGCCCTTCTCTGGACACGCTCCAGCACCTCCATGTCCTTC
Source organism: Morus bassanus (assembly GCA_031468815.1). Taxonomy (NCBI): domain Eukaryota; kingdom Metazoa; phylum Chordata; class Aves; order Suliformes; family Sulidae; genus Morus; species Morus bassanus. The sequence goes on from CM062582.1 coordinate 2,440,374, forward strand.
TTGTCCCGAGGGGCCCAAAACTGAACATAGCATTCGAGGGGCGGCCTCACCAGTGCTGAGCACAGGGCACCATCCCTGCCCTGCTCCTGCTGGCCACACTATTGCTGACACAAGCCAGGATGCCGTTGGCCTTCTTGGCCACCTGGGCACTCTGCTGGCTCGTGTCCAGCCGTGATGATACAGACGATACAGAAGTTGAACTCTCTTCTTCCCTCAGAAACTTGTTCCACTAGGTCAGGGTTGAAATGTTTTGTCAGGACATGGCAGAGTGTTACAGGGAAACTTCATCAGGTGTTGTCCGGGCGGCACCTGCTTTCTGGGGACATGCCTTATTTCAGTCTGGTGTTTTCATCACCACCATATTCATTTCAGAAAAATTTATTTGTCCCAATGGAGTAATGTCAACAGCTGTTTTGTTCTTCCACTGCAGAGCCCCCACAAAAACTCCCACAGACACCAGAAATAGCACTGGTATCTATTTTTAAATCATTTCTTTGCCAGCAGAATTCATTTCAGTGAAGGGTCAACACAGTTTGGAGATCATGCTGAAACCAAACCATATAAGGGGTCCAACATAATGAGAAAACTTAGAATTCAGTGACAGCCCTGAAGCTTCTCTGAGCTCTTTCTGCAGATGTCCTGACTGTCAGTGTCCACTGAAGCTCTCCTAAAGCTCTTCATGGCAGCAGAAGCTCCCATAGCAATGCAGTAGCAGTGTTATCCATCATGCCCTGGCCTAACTCTCATTTCAGCATTTTTGTCTTGTGTAAATCCTTTTTACTTTTTCTTGTGGAGACAAAATCTGTCGCCTGCCTATCTTGCCTACCACAGTTTTGACACCAGTGTTCCCATTTAAGTCAGATGACTATTCTGTCATGGGCAGAGGCAATGTGGACGGGCCATCAGATGCTCAGAACTGCCTCATGTCATTGCCCACCACCGGTTAAGCACCAAAGGACACTCAAGGCAGACTGCAACCTTCCTAGTGCAGTGAAAAGCTGACCCGATGTCCCCTGCAGGTATTCTCTGCCATGAACAAGTATTATTTACCTTCTAATCTCTGGTCTGCACCTTGGAAAGGGCAACTACATATTACTGTAGGTCCACAGTAAATCAAATTCTAGTCTTTGTATGATTGTACTATATACAACAAAATGGGATCCTACCCATATGAAACCTCTGAATGTTTTTGGAATATAAATGAATTATGATAATAATAACAAATAATAACAAAAGCCTTTTTTCAAGGGCTTATCTGATTGCAAAAACAACTCAGAAAATTGGAGTTAAAGGTTTATACCAGAAAGAAAATATTATATTTCAAACAGGAGATAAAAATCTCCTATCAGATACTAGAATAATGTATGAAGCAGGCTGTTCTGCTTGCCACTCTCAGCTTGCTTATTCCTGACATGTTTACAGGATTTATGAAAAGCTCTGCGCTGTTTCAGATGGTGGGGCTCACCCTTTCTTTTTCTCACTCTCCCTACGTGCATTTGCCTGATGGCAACCCCCCTACCCAGACAGGCACAGGGATGGAATTTGGGAATGAGCAGAAGTTTTGAATTACACAGATTATTGTGCAAAGCACAGGAAATTAAAACCAATTAATTCCTTGTAAATACAAATGGAGCCAGACTTTCTTTTGATTTATGCTGACTTTTTACCTTCCCCCAATGGCTTATTTCCCTATTTTGCCATGGAATCCCGCACAGTCAGGAGTGAAATTCGCGGCTACTACACTGTAATACAATATGAAAGACAAATGTTTGGTGACTGCTGATAAAAGAGAAAAGGCCCCATGGTGCATTCTTCTAGCCAACTTATTAGGAGTCTTATAAAACACTGTATCTGTTCAGAGAGAAGAAGTTAATCACTGCTCAGGTTCAAGATTGTGTGAGCAAAGTAGTCTAAGAGATGAACTGACTTATAATGTGCTCTCAAAGCTGCAGTTACTCCCCAGATAATCCAGGTAGGAGGAGAAAAGAGAGAGGAAAGCAAGAGAGACTTTTTTTTTCTCTCTTTTTCCTTCCACTGTAATGAAAATCAATGAATATTCTATTGGAGCTGAAAGAGCTTCTTGAAAGGCTAACAAGATGGAAGAGAATAGCACAGGTTCCAGCTAAAAATATTCAAAATGCTAAATAAAAAATGTCAGTAGAAGAAACGATAAGAAAAACAAGCCAGCCCTCTGTTCCCAGAATGTTAAGTTGGTAGAAAAAACCCTGCACTGGTGAAGTCCGGCAGCAAGGTGAAACTATCGAGCATCCTTCACAATTTAGGGCTTGGAAATTAACACATCAAATTCATTGGGAATTTGCACCAAAATGTCAGAGATCTCTGGGTGCTCCAGCCCATGCTGTCACTGCCATAGACAAGCCAATGCCTTATTCCAAGAGACACAGTATTTCCCCTGGGGTGGGTTTTCTCCCACAGCCATTCAGGGAAACTCACCCTGCAAAACAAATGGGGGCTGCAAGTTGTAAGAAGAACTTCTCCTGAAGAAAAGGCTTCCTGAGAGGCAGAAGCAAGGGCAAACGGGGCTGCCAGCCTAACCGCCTAAGGCCAAGGCTTAGCTTGCCCTGCAGATTGGCAGGGGTTCACTCTGTTTTACCTCAGGTAATGTGACCAAACTCCTACCTCATCGCTTTACCTGGATATACTTTCACTGAGACCCAGCACTTAGGACCATAGGATAATTCAGGGTGGAGAGGATCTCAGGAGGTCTCCCAGACCATTGAGCTTACTAAAGAACTGAGTCTAACCGAAGATCCATCTATCTTAGTACTAGAACTCTTGCTAGAGCAAATAGCAAATGCTTAGAAGAGAAACTAAGAAAAAGGCAAGTGAAGAAGGCACTTTTACCTTATTTTGATTTGACAGATTCAGCAGACATGCTGAGATGCTGCTCATGCCACATCCCAGTGTTTTCACTGGACCTTAACTCTTCCTGTTTAGAGAAGTTCTTCCAGCCTCAGACTTTTTGATAAGCATCATCTTGACATTTTGGAACCATAGGACATCAGATGTGAAGAATGAATATATTACACAAGCCAGTTTGAATGTACAGCTAGCACTAAGTGAGAAAGAGAGCAACTGAGCCTAACAAAACTCTGCATAAAATAAACTGAAATTTCATGAAAAGGAAAGAAAAGAAAAATAACAATTTCCACAGCTGTGCCTGAGGGCTCTCTTCTCTTTCTGGATCTTTTGTAAAACATTTCTGGTGCCAGTCTTTAAAAACCACGAGGCAAAGCTTATTGGTTCTATTCCAGATGACTCGTGAAGAAGAGAGACTTTTAATCATATCTGAAAGCTCCTTCAGGGCTCTGTATTTTATATAATGTATGGTTTATTATAAGGCAGATTGGTTATTTCAACAGCCTTGCTATTTATGCTCAACTATAGCTTCAGCAGAACTTTTTGCAAGAGTTTGCAGTGTGAGCCCCTGGCCAAATTCCAGCTCCCATGTGGAATTTGTCAGATTGCAAGTGCAATGCATACTTGCTCCCCTTTAACTTCTGTCCTTCTCAAAGTACCATCCATTTCATACTAGCTTGAGAAAGCGTCTTACTAACAGCTTGGTACTGAAGCAACAATCTATCAGATTTATTGCAAACACTGTTCATGTTCAGAAGGTAATCCAGAACAAGTCCTCCCAAAGTGTCCCATCCCCATTCTACACCTGGTAAAATTTATAAGGGATTCCTCATAACTCTCAGCTGCTTGGAAATCCTGACCTAACAGACAAAAGAATAATTCCAGGTCACTATGGTTATCAGTACACTTTCATTCAAGTCGGCTGGGTGGATAGATCTCTCAAACTAACAGAATAAAAAGGGAAAAGAATATCTTTCAGACACAATTTGATTGTAGGCCTCTGGCAGCTAATGCAGTAATAGGAATGTGTCTGTAGGCCAGACTCTGGCGTTCTACTCAGAACTATTTTCTCTTGTCTTCACATGGGTTCAGTTCACCACTTCAGGAAAACTGATTTTTTTTCTGGAATGAAAAATTACTAAAAATGTAGCAAGAAACAGCTTACTCTTTTGTGGATAGAGGGGGCTCATGCCTCAAAGTATTTCTCTGCTAACTATAAAGGCCTCAAGGACTTATACGTCATTAGATCAGTTAAGCCATTCAATGATTGAGTAAATATCCACCAAGGCACATGCAATGAAAATAAATGTTGGCATAGTTGAAATAAGAGAGAATTGGGAACATTGTTCAGTGTCGAAGAAAGAGTGTTACTTCTGAGAAATGGGAATAGGTCTCTTTATTCTTATGCAATTATACTTTCAAGCACTGATTGCAGACAGAAAGAGAAGAGCTCATGAACACATTTGTCTACCTGGATAGAAACCTCTCTTGATTAAACTCTCTTAGTCCATTAAGTACTTCTATTTATAAACTTTCAATTCATTACTTGAAAATGGAATTATTAGAATACTGAGGGCCAGACTACCACAGGTCAGCACTGGGACGTGAGAGGAACATTCAGTTACCTAATTCACAAGCACCAGTGCCTGTTTGCACAGGCAAATGCGGGTCTCATTAAAATTGGCTCATTCTGTTAAGGCTGGTCTTTGAAATTTGACCCAGTTGCAAACAGGCAGCCAAAGATCTTCTTAGTTGTGACTTAATTACAAACATGTTTTCTCTTCCTCCTAGATGTGCCATTTGGGTTGCAAACAGACCCACAAGTCACAACCATCGTGGGGAATGACGTCCGGCTGACCTGCCGGGCCTCTAAGTACATCTACAGTCACCTGGCCTGGTATTACCCCTCCTTGGAGGTGGCTCTCAGTGATTCAGTGATCAAGAAAACTGACAACTATTCCATTTCTCTGACATTGGTCATTACTAACGTCACAAAGGAGCAGAGTGGCCTCTACAAGTGCAGAGCCCAGAACCAACACAACAGCACCGACACGCTAGAACAGCACACGCAGCTCCTCGTCAGAGGTAGGTCCTCCCAACGGAAAATGGCAGTGGGACGTGCTATCGTTCTGCTGCAGGAGCAGAAATGCTGTGCATCTGCTGCTCCCTTTCAAAGCAGAAGGTGCCCAGCATTTCTTAGGGACTGTCCTAATATAGACTTTGCGCTCTGGTTTGGGGTTTTTTTTGTATTACTGTATGTGGATTGTCACCTAGCCATGCATATCCAGCCACCGCTGGTTTTGTATAAAATATTTGCCTTACACATAAAGGTGATTTCAGCTGCATTTTATCTTCCTAACTCCATGCCGGGTGCGGATATAGTGTTGACTGCGGAGAAAAGGTATCCCCCACCATGCTACTAACAGCACAAGTCTATCATTTGGGACTGTCACCCCAGATCTGTATGACTTTGGTAGAAGACTCCACCCACCTACAGCTGCCAGGGTGATATAGATACCTAAATAGATTTGGACCCAGCAGATGTAATCACAAATGTCACAGGTCAAGCGTATAATCAAATGACATGTACCATTTTTTCTGAGTAAGTGGGATGCACTTCGTTGTAATAACAGTATTTTCTTACTTATACCCAACCCCACAACTCTTTTATTTTCATAAAAATAGTAACACTACAGATCCTGAAGCCCAGTTTCTTCAGCTGTGTGAATACAGAGGGCAGGATACTTATTCCGGTAGAAACTCACTGAAAATTAGTGACGTTTCTTCTGCTTCATAGTGAAGAAAGTGAGTGATCGGCTCTAAGCCTTCTCAGAAGAAAAAGTGCTGCTGGAATGGGTGAATTCATTAGCTATCTTCCAATGGTGAAGCAAAACCCAAAGCACAGAAATGGAGTAGAACTGAAATAAACAGCATCAAGCCAGGATGCAGAAGAAGGGTGCAGGGTGTCCTCCAGAAGCCAAATCAGACAGTGATTTTCAAATTGACTTACATTAATGGCTAATGAGACACTGAAAGGACAGCTACACTGCCATAAGCACTTGTCACTTAGGTAAAAACAAGGCCGTGCAGTGCTGGCTTCATCCTCATTTAAGTAAAGGAGCACATTTCCCATGCAGCCTCCTACCCCGTGCAGCCACCAACACTCAGAGTCCCTTCCCCCTCCATGCAGGCACACACACCAAGGAGAAAATGCTCACCCACGCCACAGCTGTGGCTAGCACAGCTCTCATACCTGAGTGGGAGGTGATTTATTTTAAGAAATGGCACGAGCACCTGCCTCTTCCTGAAGTGCAGAGGAAGGGAAAGAATCTCACCCTGGTATTACAGAGTGCTAGCGGTTTGGCTTGTCCCCACAGCCGGTACTGGAGCCACCTGTCAGCATCATCTGACATGGAGGCACTGGGCTTTCTCTGCATTCTGCATTCAGGCAATTCACTTTTCTCTCCCCTGGCAGATATTTTTATCCATTTAGTCAAATTTCCACCTACAGAGACACCTACACATGACGGCTATGGGAAAAACACAGCTAAACTGGGAATACATCCATGGGAGAACTGGAACCTTGATCACGTTCTTCTGAGAATTACTGGGGTCTGTTATTTGTCTGGCACATGTCAGAGAGGCAATTCTTCTGGAGAACATGCGTGGAAATGCCCCCCCCACACCAGCCCTCCTTCCCCTGTGCAAACAAGGTCTTTTAAATGTACTCACACCCATCAGCTCTGTCCTTATTGCAGGTTTTATGTATTTTTGTGCTGTGCTTGTGATTTTATTCATTGCTTTCCTGTACCTTTTATAAAGGAACATAAAGCGGAGGTTAACATGCTTTGTAGTAAGTAGATCATTGCAGTCATGATGGAGGACACAAAATTCTTAGAACTGTTTCCTCTTTGCCTCCTCCCTCCTTTTTTTTGCATTCAGTCTGCATTTGCTCTACCCACTCACTGTCCTCTGTTTTCTTCAGAGGATGAGAATCTCAAGGAGGTTCTAGCTGAAGCCAAACCTAAGCTCAGTCAGTTTGAAAGTAAGCCAAATGAACTCACCCACTCCTTCCATAATCTTTTTGTGGATTTTTGCTACCACTCATCAACCAAATCCTGGCCAATTCCAGCCCCGGGAGGCTATGCAGGTGGCCAAAGGAGAGAAGATGGCAGAGGTGTGGGAGGTGCCTTCTGAAATCTTACTGTGTACTGTTTTCCTTTGCGACTGCAGCAAAGGCAGCACCATATGTGATACAAAACCTCACGGATCTGGAGGTTAACATCAGCGGCAAGATCATTCTGGAGTGCAAAGTCAGTGGAACACCAGAACCTCAGATTACGTGGAGGAAGAACGGCTACCCCATTTCAGCAGCATCGGGTGAGTGGACTTGCTTCCCAAGTGCGCTGCAGTACTGTACGTAACAGAGGATAACAGACTCGCAGGTTTGCCACAAACAGAGGACCGAAAACACCACGGTTACTGCAAGCATGGCTGAGTCAGGATGGTATACACAACCTCAGAAAACACACACACAAATCCAAATATATCAGACCACTGCAGTAGACTCCAACTTGGACTTTGAGGCCAAAGCTGCCAACCAGTTGCAACCCAATGCCTGCTTATGCAGCTTGCCTTCCGCATGTGGCAGTGTTCATGTCTGCAGAGTCAGCCAGATAGTCTGCATACATTAGCATAGCATTAGTAAATCAAGGAGTACAGTGTGCTACTGTTCAGTCTGCTTGTTCAAGACAACAGTTTGTGAACAAAACTGAGACAGAGTGTACCTGCTTGTCAGGTGGGTCTGAAAACACAAGCCTGAACAGTCAGATATCCTTGGGGCCTGATCAGAATATATCACAGCAAATTGTGGGCAGCCACCGAACAGTCAGGTCCAGAGCATGCCACGACATATTACACATCCTTTCTTTGTCTCCTACAACAGAGTAATGAGAACGTGCTCTCAGCTCAACGGGCAGGTACACAGCAGCACAGGTACAGTGCTACCGTGGGCAGGGAGCATGGGCTCCCTTACCTGAGCCTGCAATTCCTTCTCAGCTCTCTGTCCTGAGATCTCCTATAAATCATGGAGAATCCCATGTCAGTAGCTGGTCCTGCGACTTTAATTTTGCATCTTGGATTAGGTAGGAAATCTAGGATCATCCATAATTCAGATCAGACTGTTCTGAGAGAAACTCTTCATAGCTACTGAAATTTTATAAATAATTCTAGAGGGACAAGCATGTAACTCATCCAACCAATGGAAACATAAATAAAATATTTGGAAAAAACACCTCAGGGTAAATATTTCAGCACAGTGCATGGCAAGTTATGTGCAGTACTCTTGTTAACAACAACAGGATTCATAGGCAGAACACCCAGAAACTCAAAATGTCCTTCCCTTTTGGATTCAAAGCCTGACCTGTTTCCCTATTTCTACCCCAAACATTTCCTTAGTGAAAAGATGAGCTCTCAGTTTTGTGCCACAAATCAGGAAAAATTAAATGTGGAAAATTAATGATGAAAATTAAATGTAGAAAAGCCTCACATAGGTCATATCTAGGCAACCTCCCTGTTCCCACTCCACCTCTAGCCCCCGGCTGCCTGTGAATCCAGGATTGCTCCACACAGTGATTTTTCCAGGGATGTGCATAACCTGATTTCCATCTGTCACGTTAGAACTCCCATTACTTCCCACAGCCTCCAAGACATCGGCTTTCTCCAGTAATTTCACTGAGTTCCCTTTTTCCCAGTGTATCTTATTGCTATCAGAAAACCTATCTTCCCATCACTTCACTAACTTCCATAGAAGTTTTCTTAGGCTCTGTCTGCTCATAATAAATTAACAGCCACATTTGCTGTTGGTTAAATGATCCCCAAGCAATTTACACAGGTATTGAGGAGAAAAAAAAGTCAGGGAAAGGTTGTTGCCAGACCACAATGAGCAGCATAGTATTAAAATTAAAATATCCTAACAACAGTGTGTACCAGGCCTGCAGGGATGGGAGCTGAATTTCAGTTCTCTGTCTCCTAAAAGCATTTGTAAGCAGGTAGGTTATTGTGATAATATTAACCGAAATCCCTAACAACAGGAATTTCCATGGAAAATAATACCCTGGTCATTGAGCGAGTGAAAAAGGATGATGAAGGGCTCTATGAATGCAAGGCATCCAATGAGATGGGCCAAGACAGCACATCGGCCTTCATTAAAATACTAGGTGAGTTCCAAGCTAAGGCAAAACGCGTATGTTGTGTTGGGCTGCTGAGAACTGTTGCTCAGTAACGGACTTCAGCTACATTTAGAATTTGGTTGTACATTTAACCCACAGGTTCTGAAGAGAAATCCAACATTGAAGTTATCATTTTGGTCTGCACTGGTCTAGCCGCTACCCTCTTCTGGCTTCTTCTGACGCTATTCATTCGGAAACTGAGAAAAGTAAGAGAGTTTCCATATCTCATAAAGGGTCTGGGACTGGGCCCAGTTTATGTGTAACATCAGAGTTTAGGGCTGAATGTTTGGGACAGATGGTAGGGAAACTGTGCAAAATGTTCCTGTAAAATTTCAGTGCAAGATTTCTGCTGATAGTCCTTTGACTTCTCAAGAGACTGCTTGCACTTGTGAGATTTCTACCCACTTCCATGGTACCATAGAATCAGGCTCCTCCCTCTTTTTGAGTCAAACTGACTTGCAAGATTAGGACACTGAAAAAAATCCTAAATCCCCTAAAATGAGGGCTTGATTTCAGCACTTGTCCAATGAGATTTCTCTGAAACATAGCTATTAAAGGGGGGCCTGTTTTAAGAAAGATCCTAGGGTGTTTGCTCTAGAAATGAGCTCAAACCACACTGCTTATTTTGTCTCCAAGTCTTGCTATTCTTTCATCTCCCTTTTGCAACTCAAAAAAGTAAAATTTCAGTAAAGTTCCAAGGAATTTAGGTTTGGTTTTCCTAAAACAAACAGTAAACAGAAAGGCAACCACAGCTCTCTGCTCTGAAGCACACCAAAGTACAGTTCCCGTGCTGATCCCTAATACTTGAGTAAAATTTCCCCTCCTATTGCAAATACAGTGATTAAACTAATGTCTTCCTCCTTGACCTCAGTTTAACTGAGTTGTGGACACAGTGAATTTCCTATTAGATTTTACACCCATGCAAGCCTGCTCACAGGATGCACCAAATCATGGTTTCTCACTGAGCAGCATGAGAAGTAGCAGTTTTCACCAGCTTTCAATTTTAAATTGTAATAAGCAATAGCCATGAAGCAGATAACTCTGGAGAATCAAGCCTGCAAAACAAAACACTACAAAAATGCCAAAATACTCCATAGTGCACCAGGAAGTGCAACTTGTGAAGTTTCCATAGAAAAGCACTGATTTCCTTCAATAGCCACAGGTAGAAGGCAGCAATAGATTTTGTGTCCTCAGAGTGTTTGCCAACATTAATCAGTGACTCTTCCCAACACCCATGAGCAGTAAGCATACATAAACATTTATTTCCCAGATATAAAAAAAAAGAGAGGGAGGAAGCTGGAGTGATGCACTCATGGTTCAGAATAAATTTCAGAACTAAGTCTGGAATTCAGGGAACTCCCCAGCCAGCACTCAGTCTTGTAGACAACAGCTCTCCCATTAGAATTGCAGGGTAAATACTGTGAATAATTTCTCCACACCCTGTTTTCAGCCTGATGCCACAGATATTAAAACAGGATACCTGTCAATTATAATGGATCCCGAGGAAATGCCTCTTGACGAGCAGTGTGACCGTCTTCCCTACGACAGCAGTAAATGGGAGTTCCCAAGAGACAGGCTGCGGCTGGGTGAGTGGTTTGGGTATTATTACTGTAAAGAATGATGATTTGTAACGCTCCTCAATTTCAGTAGATTTGTTGTATAACCCAAGCAGCAGCCTATCATTTAGTGCCAGTGTGCTACCATCCTAGCAGAGAATTGGCAGTGAGTCGCAGAATTCAGGATCATCCTTAATGGGGGGTGAAACAGCAGATTTGGTAAGAAAAGCAAAGATGTTGTCTCTCTCAAAATAGCTACCACCTCTTTTTCTTTCTTGGAGAAGTGAAGCCAAACTCTTCACAGGGAAGAACGGTGCCTCCAGGTACTGTCCCTGCCAAAAGTAGGGTTTCACACCCATAGAAGAAAAGGGAAAGAGAAGTCAATCTGAAAGGTGACAGTCTCTGTGAATTTTATTTTGAAGAAATCTATCAAATAATCAATTCCTTATCAATCATTTAAACTTGGCTTTGAGTTGTAAAGAGCTATCATGAGAAAATGAACCAAATTTCATTCAACAGCTCAGCTCACTGGATGATGGAGCAAGAAAATGTAAAAAGCAGGTTATGTTTATACAGAGAAACAGTAACATCTGTGTGCAATGATGAGTGCAGGGAATATATCTGTATTCGTGTGTGCTCTTGGTGCTTTAGCTGGAAAACATGGAAGAAGGAGGAAGACAGACAAAAATAACAAAAAATGAGATGATGGTGGGACATAGGGTCGAACTAGCAGAACCATGAAAAAGCCAGACCATGATGCCCAGTGCACTCTGCTGCATTGTGGGTCAGAGCCCTCAGAGCACACTACGTAATACAGGCATGAAAATTCAAATGAAAGGGAAAATAAAGACAGATTATCATCTTAAATTCTACTTAGTATAGCTTTTATATCAAATAAATGTCAATAACTGAAGTGTTAAAAGGTTCTGACTGCCTGAGTGCCTTAGCTGGCTATCTCCATGACTGCGATTCATGAGAGATCAGGGTTCTACAATCCTATGTTTAACCCAAACTCTGACTTTCCTGAACTTCAGGACAACTATATGTAATGTTTTTACCCTTAAGCCATATATATGTATTCAGCCGTGCCTTCAGCTGAATGCAGATTTATTTATTTTACTCTGTCCTATCACATACTGTATTGCATTAAAGTCATATGGATATAAATCATACTGTTTATATCCATATACTGCAAATATGCAATACAGGCTTCTATTGACTATCGGTCTACATCTACGTTGTGCCTGGGCACCGGAGTCTTGTATTTCTTGCAGAGCTGAGAATGCATGTTTCCCTCTTATCTGATGCAGGCTGTCATAAGTCCCCTTTGGCTCATTCTTGACTCTTGCTTCTCTAGGTAAAACACTGGGTCATGGTGCTTTTGGGAAGGTGGTGGAGGCGTCTGCTTTTGGCATTGATAAATCTTCAACCTGCAAAACAGTTGCTGTAAAAATGCTTAAAGGTACATATCCCTCTGAGATTCTCACAAGACTCCTCAGGGAACCTGTGGGCAATGAGGTTTCCAGTTCTCAGCTCCAAACCAGTCCCAAGTTCATTGTGTTCAGAAGGGAGTGGGTTTGTCATATGGGAGCAATTAGTCATTATACACTGGATGTTAACATGTAGGAAATCACAAGCGGGCTTCACACTGTGCTGCTGATTAAGTCCTGTATTCCTAGAGCAGGAAAACAGCAGCTTCCAGGTCTGCGGGCTTAGGAGGGAAACAGATTACAGAATGTAATTACATTAGATAGTCTGAAATTGGATCTAAGCCTTCGATCATAGCCGTTCCAGATGTAGAACAGTTCAAGGGGTTGAAAAAAAAAAGCAATGCCAAGGGAGTGAATTAGAGACAACTTGCTTGCAATTACTGAAATTAAGGAAAGCTTTCACCGTTCAGTGGTGGGGAAGGGGGGAACTTGGAGACTCTTCTTTCATACTGTATTTACCTACAAAGCCTCTGCAGACAGCTTATGAATAAATGCATCGGCCAGTACATTGACTGTTTGGGTTAGAGGTTTTTAACTGTTCACTTAGCATTTTTTCAAAGGTGCAGTCGATGCTCACTGGATGGCTTTTCATAGCCCATGTTGCTCTGCATTGCTGCTGCATGACAGTATTAATCCCTGCAATGCCATGATGCAGGAACTTCTATCAGTATTTGGCTTCTGTTGCTAGCTGCCTCTTCTGATGCTCCACTACTTCCCATCTCTCTGAAATTTCAAAAACATCAGTTTATCACCTCTCTGGACTTTCTCCAGATCTGGTCTCCCTGCTCTGCATTAGTCAGTAGATCTTCAGATCGTCTTCTCTCCTGCTCTTGTTTCTTCTGTTCCATGCCCATCTCCAGATCCCTGAAATCTCCTACAAGCCCCTGATCCAGACACACTCCCTCCTCCATCCAAAACTTACTGCCCTGGATAGCTCTGGGTTTTCATTCACTTCCACGCTGTGCTTCCCAGCTGATCTTCATGTCAGCTCTACCTGCCTGCACACATTCAGCAAACCATTTGACAGTTCCTGCATCGTTTTACATCTTCCTCCCCCAGTGGAGGCAGCAGCCTCCCGCCCTAACCTGTCCCTCCCCAACTAACATGCCCATAATTCGTCACTTTCCTTAATAAAGCAGATTCTCTAGTGTGAGAATCCATTTGGGGCAGGGAGGGGGGGGAGCGGGATGGCTCTGGAGATGTCTGCATTTCTGTAATTCTAGCATTATCTGCCATTTCCATGAATTAGGCTGGTATCAGTTCTGGGTTGAAGGCTAAAACTTAAGTTGCAAGATTATCTGAAGCACTTCTGAGGCTGTTCTGTTTAGATATTGCCAGGCATGTTCTAGCTTGTGCCAGGGTAAATCAGGAGTAATACCACCCAGGTACACACCCATCTACAAACACTGTTGGCTGAAGAAATCTTGGGCTTGGAATAGCTCCTTCTTTGTGACACAATTTGGTGAAAGGTTTGTTTATAGAGAACTCTACAAACAGATAAAGAGGTTACATTTGTCACACCAAATGATGTGTTATGTAACTGTTTCTTCATATTTAAATCTTACATGATGCAAAGGCAAAAACAGAGGAAACGGGACACAGCCTCTTTTGTTAAAATACATCACAAAAGTTTTGGAAAGAAAGCAGAGGAAACAAGCCAGCATCTGAACAGCGTTCTGGTCTGAGAGTGCCTTCCTTAGCTTTTGCAGCAAAAGAGAATGAAACTACAGTATAACTGGCTAGCCAGTGCTCCATCAAGTGTCAAGTTCATGGTTCACACACAAATATGGCCCCCTCTGCTTTGCTGGAAAATGCATTTCTTGGGTCGATGAGATCTCCCAGGGCTGAGTTTTAGTAATGCTGTACCTCATTCTCCAGTACATTTTGGGACCCAATTTACAGGTGTGTTGGATTCCTCCATCACCTGCAGTGGGGAGTTGCTCAGTACTGTGGAAAAATATATTCTGAGGTACTGTAAAGAAATACTGCTAAACTGCACATCACCATTCTAGATGGAGGAACACATTCTTCTGTGTGCTGTTGCTGCCTGGAGTGGTTGGTTTTTCCTTTGCTAAGCTTGCAAAATCCAGTCCTTGCAAAGGCTCTGTGGTATCTGATTTGGGGGGAGGGTTTTCCTATGGGACAGTAACCCTCCATAACCCATGCTAGAGAAAGGAAGAGTCACCCAAAAGATAAAGTGTTATTCCACTTCATAAAGGTCAACAGACAATGAAACAGATGAATTATTATCTGTTTAAGAGTCTGAAAAGCAAAGACACTGCGAGTAACCTGGGTGGGTTTTGTTTCCAAGTGTAAACAGGATCTTGCTGTGTCCTGTTAAAAATATCCTGTTGTGTAAAGATGATTTTTTTCCTGTTTATCTTAAGCAGAATGTGCAACTACAAATGAATGCAAGGCTTTAATGTCTGAACTGAAGATCCTCATCCATATAGGACATCATCTGAATGTAGTCAACCTGCTGGGAGCTTGCACCAAAGCTGGAGGTGAGAAGTCCCCAGTAAATAAAGAGCAAAGAAACACTTTTCAGATACAATGGTGTTCAGGTGTATCTGTGGTGGAGTCCAAGTCTCATGCACGTGTAGTTAATGCAAGCACAAACATTTCTACCTCTCAGCTCATAGGAGAGCTTGTGCCACTGCAGAATACGGCCACATCTCATCGATGGTTTCTGAACGTCTTCTCCCAGCCAGTGGTGTCACTTCTCTACTTCCCTTCTCTCTGTCCTTTGTAAGCTTGTTTACAAAAGAGATTATGGACTGAGGGAGGCAGGATCCTTAACAGCAGTTAGCTGCCCAATTCCTCCACATAGGCACTACTGATCATTTCAAAGGTTCTTCTCCCTCTTCTTCCCTGCCTTATCAGGAGGATGCACCAGGCTGAGCCCTTGAGGCCTCCTCCTTTCCCAAGCACTTCACTCTTGCCAGGCAAATGCAGGCATTTTTTGCGTAATATACAGGAAGCCTGAGGCAGTCCAAAGCTGAATGGAGCAACAGCGTGGACTTCCAAGGGGCTGAGCTGACACAACTGGCTGTATATCATACAAAGAATCTGTTGCAAAGTGCACACTTAAACAAAGGACTCCATATATCTTAGACCTTTGCCACTAAAACATCCCTTCCCATACTGCCGTACAAGGCATCCTTGTCTGTTACTATACTGTGCTTTAACTTCAGGGTAACCACTCTCAAAGATGTCTCTTTACTGCTTACAATGAACCTTCAAAACAATCCCCAAAGGATAGATTTAGGAGAGCTGAGGACAAAAAAAACAGAGTAAAATAAATGAAGGGGAAAGAGCGAGAGAGATGGTGCACACATCTGTTGTCATCTGAGACTCCGAAACTATCATCTTCCCAAAGAACATGTAGTTGTCCAGTCACAGGGGAAAAGAGAAAACTTCAGTGAGGTAGATCTGGTAGGATGCCAGGAAAGAAATCTTCCCTCCAGCAACATACTCTCAGTTCCTCAAGGAGCGGTCAGCAACCAGCAACCACAGATACCGCTGTAACCTGGGAGCCACGAACAGGGAACTTGCAGGAATTGCCGTAGCACTGCAGACCCCAAAAGCCTGTATGGGATGATGGCCACCTTTAGCTGGAGGTTTTTAAGATCTTTGCTTGGGATTGTGAGCAGAGTTGAAGTAACATTCTGAATGCTAGTGACTCTCCTCTCCTGTCAAGTCAATGAGATGGCTGAATATAAACAGGTGCCTAAAACATGGCAGCGTTACTGAGAGGTCAGTAGTTTTTAACCAACGCACTAATTCAGCCACAGAGTTCTAGTTGCCCAGTAAAACACCTCTCATTAACTGATCAAATACTGTGATTGTCCAATCTCTGAGGAACTTTTTCTCCTGGAAGTCCCTCAGTTTCCCATTCTCCAGCCTGCTCCATCCCGATTGCCCTCCTGGGTGAAGAGGTAACCCTCACTCTTCCCTGCTAGCTGCCGAGGAGGAAACCCACTGATTACTCTGGGGAGCAGTGGACGGAACAGAGCGGCCTTGCAGGGCACTGAGGCACCTCTAGGCGGGTGCTGGTTTGTTTACCTGTGAGCAGTGCAACTGCAGACTAAAGAAAAATAGACTTGAGCTCTCAAGACAGACTAAGTCTTATCTAAGGATAAGAGTTATTATTAAAATGCCATTGCAGAATACAGTGCTTTCTCCTTCCTTGTTAGGTTTTATGTAACCATATAACGGTATTCCTGATGAAGACTGATATTAAGTATGCACATATATTTTTTTAACAATATAACAAATACAAATTCTAACACCTTGGCTCTGTGTCTGATGTTAAGCGGTGAGAACTAATGCCTAGTATATGTTTTACAATGAGGAAATAAAATACAGAGAGGCCATGCCTAGGACCAAAGGTGTGTATTCAGTCTAGCAGTGCTATAGGACTTGTACAAATAAAAAGCCTGGCAGAAATACACGATGTTATTATCAACAAGTTATTGGTTATTATTGCTAGAATTCACCATCTCCCTTTTAATGGGACGATCTGCTTCCAAACGGTACTCATCACCCAGTCTCAGACAGGACGCAGCAAACAGAATCTCTAAGGTTTGCTCTTCCCTCCTGGACCCCTCCGCTCTCCCTTACAGCCCTGCTCTCAGCCTTTCCGGTCAATGTTGCTCGCATCCAAGGGGTCAGACTGCAGTACAAGCCTGTATGCGCATTTCTGATGGAGCCAGACAGAAGTGCTGCTTAAGGCTGACTCCTTCCCGAATGGCCAAGTGCAGCTCTCAGCACTTTTCCTTTGAAGTTAAGACTCCTAAGTCTGAACTGTGGACCTTCTAGACAGAAAAGGGTTTCTGGACATGAAAGTCTGGTTGCTTAGGATTGATAATAATACATGTTTACATGCATTCTAGTCCCACAATTTCACCTTATCTTACATCTGATTATTACAAAAGGCAGCGATTATGCTAAAAGTAGAGAATGTAGCTGTTTCCTTTCCTAATAGCTCACACTGAAACATAAAAGCATTTTCAAGCAGATTTTAAAATTATGCATAATTGTACAAAAGCAGCAAATGCACTGAGCTCTACAGTTGTTTGCACAGAAATAAGAAAGTAAGAAATTGATAGGACTTTCCAGGCATTTAAAAACTTTAGACTAAATATTTTTGCGACTTTTGACTTAGATCTGTCTGTGACCCTGACCTCCACCCAAAACAAACAATTGTGAAGGCAGCAGAGAAAAACGAAGACTGTTCCATGCTATGGATCTATGTATAGAGTAAAACAACCTTAACAGCATATGGGATTGTGTATTCTTATTTATCATTCTGAATTTTCCTTTGTAAGTAAGGAATAAATAGCAACTGTCACCATCTAATGGGGAAAACTAAGAATCAGTACTGTATTCCCTTCTCTCCATATCCACTACTGACTGTGTGCTTCTGCAGTGTCACTTCTCTGTTTCCCAGTTTCCTCAGCTGTATAATAGGAATGACAGCATTTACTTATTTTGAAGAGGATTTGTGAGGATAAGTTAGTATTAAGTGCTTTGCAGTGCTTCAAAACTCATTTGACTTTCACTGTCTTTTTAGGTCCTTTAATGGTCATAGTAGAATATTGCAAATATGGAAATCTGTCCAACTACCTAAGAGGAAAACGAGGAGATTTCATTGCATACAAGGTAACAAAATGACAAGCTTCTCATAGTTACAAGGCAGAGAATTAACAACCACTGACCACAAGTTGGATTTTTTTCTGCATTGGCACTGGGATGGTTTGGTATTTATATCAGCACTTTATCTTCTCACCACATTTCAATTTGTATGAGCAAAAAACGGAAACCTTTTGCCCTGTAGGATCTCACTGCCATCCTTTTCTTTTCTAGCACCTAATAAAGAATGAGTTGCAAATACCCAGGCACTCTAGTGCATTTGAGAGAGAGGGAATTACTTGCGAGATACTACCCAGCACAAGGAGTGGCAACAAAGTAGTAGTGAAAAACTGGTATTAACTGATCTAGGAGAAAGTGAACCCTCCTGCAATACAAGCCCAGTTTGAGGATTTCTGTTTCTAGGCCCACCCCACCCCATCCCCTGCTACCAAAAGCAGCTCACCCTTCCATCATCTGCTTATTCTCATCTCCTGTGTTCTCCCTTCCCCTGTGCCAACCTAAAAGTCTGTGCTGTATGCTGTGAACTGGATCATGAACACGGTCTGCGTTTAAACTAACCAAATGGATTTGGTTTCCAAATGGTTGTCTGCATCCATACCAACATCCGTGCTAGCACAAATTGGGCTAGGATATGGGGAAAGACACAGGAGGCCAGAAATCAGCGACAGGGAGAGGATGGGACTACCTCCTCATTGTGAAAATACAGCATCGAAAGGGCTCTCTGACCTAGGCCCTGCCAAAAAACTGGAGCCTCCCCAAGATTATTTTCCCGGATGATTCTATTATTATTATTCTTATTATACCTATTGTGTACAGGCACAAGAGTACGTGAGGTACTTTGTGTAAGAGAAGATTTTCCTGGTACAGTCACTCAGAATTTCTTTTCTCACCATTGTTTTCATGAATTCCAGGGACTGGTTATGTCCCACTCCCCAGGAGAGGGTGAGACAGATGCATTTCAGTGCACATCATGCACATACCTTGAACTGTGATTTTTAGCATGGTTTCCTAAGAAAACAAGAGGTGCAGAATTACAATGCCTCTCTGCTCATCTCTCAGTCTCACCTGGTCAGCTTCCAGATAAATTTTATTGTGGAATATTGCTGTCAGTAAAATGGAAGGTTCTGTGTTAATAAATAAGAAACCAGGCTTCATTAGTTCTATTGATGTTCAAACATGTTTTGAGCTCATGTCCAGAGGACTCTTTTTCCATATGCCATTCTTGTACATATTTTGAATGCCCAGGCACTGCATCATCCAAAGCTAAAAATCAGTTTTCTACCATTTCTAGTCCCAGGAAAACTCTGACCAAGCAGAGAAAAGTCTGGATGAGTCCAACAGTGATTTGACCGAACTGATCAAGAGGCGCCTTGAGAGTGTAGCCAGCACAGGAAGCTCCGCCAGCTCAGGATTTATAGAAGATAAGAGTTACAGCGATTCAGAAGATGATGAAGAAGGTAAAAGAAACCTACCTAATCCCAGATCTTATATTGTAAATTCTTCTTCTGTGACTTGGCTAGTGCCACACACACA
Source organism: Morus bassanus (assembly GCA_031468815.1). Lineage (NCBI taxonomy): Eukaryota > Metazoa > Chordata > Aves > Suliformes > Sulidae > Morus > Morus bassanus. The sequence continues at coordinate 2,459,718 of CM062582.1, forward strand.
GTCACACACTTCACAAGCCCTCACACAGCTTGACTTGTTCCTGAAATCGCAAATTCTTTCTCTTGCCTGTGCCTCTCTCCAACTTTCTCACAAAAAGAGATCTGCAATAACATATGCATATAAAAGCTGCTCCTGTTGTGTAAGAGGAGTAATAGCAATGTTTTACCAGATTTGTGGGACCAGTCTGTCCCCAGTCTTGTCGCTTGCTCACTATAAATAGTTTCCCTCACTTGTATCCCCAGAGGTTGTTTTCCCCATAGCTAAATGACATGATTAAGGTTGGATGGAACATTTTTAATCATCTGATCTTCTGCCTCTAAGTCAATGGTTCCTAAACCACAGTTGTGATCGCAGTAGAGAACTCATGTAACAATAGGTAGATGCAGGGCTGGGGTCATCAGCATGCAAGTGGCACCAGGGCCAAAAAAGTTTGTAGCTGTTGCTCGAATGTTTTCCTGTGTCTGTGATCTCTCCTAGATGCTGAGGATCTGTACAAGCGGCCCCTGACTTTGGAGGATCTGATTTGCTATAGCTTCCAGGTGGCAAAAGGCATGGAGTTTCTCGCCTCCCGAAAAGTGAGCTCATTAAAATGTCGGGGCTGAACTTCTTTCACAGAATCATGAGTATCTGATACGAAGAAATCCAAATATACTTTTGAGCCTGAGTAATCTGCTTTTTGCTCTTATATTAAAGTGTTGGAGATCACATTAGCTCTGGCGGTTAAGCAATAAGTAGCGCTGAAGTAGTTGTGAAGGAATATCCATCATGTACTTGGCTACAAGGACTGGCTTCTGTAACATGAGAGTTTAGATAGAAGGAGTGAATACAGATTGTAAGTCAATTCGTGCAACTGTCTCATAAATAAATGCAGAAAAGGCTTCTCATAGAGAAAGATCCTTCTGGTATGGTCAACAAAAGTACTACTGAAAAATGAAGAAGGAATATACAGCTATTTATTTCGCTTGTTGGCGTTGTTGGAGGCTATCAGCAAAGCTAGCATCACTTATTGATAAAAAAAAAAAAGTCCATTTGTAGCCTGTGGAACGCCTGTTCTTGAAGTAAATTGAATGTAATACACATGCCAAAGTACGCACAAACCTGAGAGCTTGCACCTACCACACCGCTACCAGGGTACACACACAGAAATCATGAGCCTGTGTGCAATTTCCCCAGTCTCACATGTACTCGTGGGACTGCATTGGCAAGTGTAGCTGCAGCTGCTTTTTGACCTCTCCCAAATTTGCCACAGAACAATTAACTGGAAAATGGCACTCCCTTTGTGTCACCATAACTGTGAAAGTTATTTCACACAGAAAAATCAGAAGACTAACTGTAGTACTTGGCTTGTTCCCTGAGTTATTTTCTCTTTTACATGTGACAGTATATTTGCAGCAGATTCCCATGCACATTTCCCCTCTCTAACCTGCTCACAACAAAAGTTCATTTATCTTTCCATTTCCAAAGAAGGTCTCATGCTTTCAACTCTAGCAGTGACTTGCCGTCCAGGCAGACCCTCTCATCTTCCTTGTCCTCATTCCTTCACAGTGCATTCATCGGGATTTGGCAGCAAGGAACATCCTTCTTTCAGAGAACAACGTGGTTAAGATCTGTGACTTCGGACTAGCCAGGGATATTTATAAAGACCCTGACTATGTACGGAAAGGAGATGTAAGTGGAAGAAACTGGAAATGCTAATCTCAAGTTTTTATTCCCCTAGGGTTTGGGCAGATTAGTAACAACAGTTCTGGCAATATGTTGTGTCTTTTGCGTCCTTAGGCAAGACTTCCACTCAAATGGATGGCTCCAGAAGCTATTTTCGACAAAATTTACACAACACAGAGCGACGTATGGTCTTTTGGAGTGCTGCTATGGGAAATCTTTTCTCTAGGTAAGAATGGCTTAAAACTTTTTCCCCCCTAATTTATGGCTCTATTGCTATGAAAAGCTTTAAACAAAAGATGATAACGTGGTGCCATGTTTCTATTTCAGTTAATAAAATTGCACAGTGCAGATCAGGTGTAAAATAGCGTCACAGGACTGAAGTCAATGAGAACTGGCACCTGGCAAAGTACATGAGAACAGACACCAAAACAAAATCCAAAACTCTGGACCTAACATTTGTAATAATTGAAACCAACAGAGCACAGAGATAATGCAAGCCTCTGCTGCTCAGGAGTGAAATATTTTTTTGAGAGAAATAAAGAAGTTTCCCTGTCAAACCATATTTTCCCCTAAGCAGTCTGCTTCAGGAAACCACACAGCTCAAAGGTTGCAGAGAATTACACTGCTGTTGACACAGTGGTCTGATGTTGCTGGTGGCAGCCGATGGAACACAAGGGAGTTTGCCCACATGACATTTTATCCCAGCTTGATTATCTTCCCCATGAAATCTAAGTGTGATTTTCTAAGTAAGAAAAATGTATTGGCAGCAGCTGCCATCAGGTTGATACGAGAACCAGTGTTGGACACTGCGTAAGTCATTTTGGCAGCAAGCAGGCAGAATGCGTACTCTTCTGGCCATATCATTTGCAAGCCACAACATTTTTGAAAAAATAGTAATGGTGTTCTTTATGTACTATAGATTTCATCTGATGGTGCTGTTAGAAATATCAGCCTCACTGAGATCTGGTTACTGTCCAGCAGATAAAGCTCTGAAATTTAGGAAAGCAATCTTACAGACAGTTGGACTTTGCCGCTCTCAGATTCTCCTTGCAGAGTGGCAAGTTTTGTTTTCCTGAGGGAATTTAGGAATGTCAGCTCTGGCTTTTTAATCAGCATTTGCAGACAAAAGAAAACAAGAAGCACTGTCAACTTAAGCCGCTGAATTTTAAAGCAAACTCTGTCATTCCCTACTGTCTTGGGTTCATGGATCAGTTGAAATTAATGATCAGGCTCAAGATGCCAAGTCCAGACCTGGTTGCAAAGTCTGGAGCTGTCTCTATCTTAATCTTTATGTAGAGCTGGCTGCAAAGATCACAACCTGATTTCAGTCCAAGCCTCTGATTTGGACTTTTCTCTAGCTTGTATCAGCATGCAAAACAAAGTTCATACTCAAATGGTTAAAACAAGTGGCAGATATTGCTTTCTCTGGAGTTCAATCCTATTTATTTAGAGTTTTGTGACTTTGGTGTAACGCCTCCATGACTCTGTAACAGCATCACCTGCTGCATGTGTTTTGAAACACCACAGAAAAATGAAGCTCCAGAAGCAGCAGCAACGCCCCAGTTCTAACAGATTATTCGAGAAGATGCGTTAGCATTAGCATGCAGAGACACACTCAGAGCGGACAGTCCCTCCATTGGGCATCTCCAAGGAACCAAATGAACTGAATACTGATGAATGGCAAGGAGCACTGCAGAAGGCAAACTGTTTATACCATTCCCAAAGGGCCTGACAGAGTTTAACACAGGCGAACTTTGGGTCATTTGGCCTTTAATACTGAAGGCTAACAAAAATTAAAATATAGTCACTGAAATTCATCTCTATTTTTAACTGTTTTTAAAAATAATTTATCTGGTTTCTTTTGATTTTAGATAGCCTCTTTTCTTAATGAAGGTGCTTACTTGGAACAATAGACTGTCCTCTCCTGAATTCAGAGGAATCTACTAAATTACTCCAAGGGCTGCCATCCGTAGAGCAGACTCTGCCCTCGTTATGACGTAGATCACAAACTACTTTCTTCAATCCATGGCACGGATTCAAAAGCAGTCATTTTCTCTAAGAGAGTTTTTCATACAGATCATCCAGGCATGTCTGTGGTTTGGCACTACTCACATCTGCAGCTCACACGATAAATATTTAATTAAGGATTTGTGTCACTGATTGAACTCTCTTATATAAAGGTTTTACAGATCATTGAGAGCCAGGGGATGGAAGTTGTTTGTCGTTGCTACAGGGTATGTTTTGGCTCCCATTTACAACTGCTGTTTTTTACTGGGTCCCACAGGCTTAGCACCCTCTAAAATAGGAAAATTTACTGATTAGCAAAACGCACAGTTTGGTTTGGACATGGGCCTTTCTGGGGTCAGAGGTTGAATGAAGCACGATAGGAAGGCTGGCAGAGTGGATCCATTTTGGTGATACACAGAGAAATCAGGACCCGCGAGACTGTTAATTTTCCTTTGGGGCTGAGTTTGCATTGAGTTTTGCATTATTTAAATGGGGCCAGGGCACCTCCTGTCAGGTAATGCCAGCAATGTTTAATACATCTTGAAATCACTTACATGGCGCACTACAGAATGTCGGTGTCTTCTGGAATTTAAATGTGCACTGTTCAAAAAGCAATCAAAGGTAATTATGTAAACAAGCAGTGCCTGGTAGTATAACATCAGCATCTTATTATCCTACTAAAATAAAACCGAGATCAAAAGAGTGCTACCATATCCAATGCATGCCACATCTTTGAGCATTTTGGAAGAGATTTCCCTTAAGGAGAATGCCATGTGTAGACCTTATGCCATATGTTTCAGCCTACTTTTCTCCCAAGCTGTCTCAGCATCCCAAATCCAAGTTATTAGGCTTATCACATAGTCCAGATGAAGTACAACAGTGAGTGGAGGGGGGAAAGGGAGAGTTCCTTCCTTGCTTTTGAGATCTGAGCTACCTCCAGCTGGTAGGAGGCCAGCACTGGTCAAAATATAAACTACCAAAGGATCTTGCAATCAAAAATTATTCTTCTTTGCCTTCCCTGTACTTGCTGTCACCAACATATTGCAGTTGATATGATCAATGATGTAATCAAAGAAAGATAATTCAGATTGTGAGATCAAGTGGAATTCTCCATCCCTCCTCATCCAGTTAACTGTGTTGCCCTCAAGGTCTCAGTCCCAGTCAATGTATTTGCAAGACAAATTGTTATCAATAACCTCTGCTGTGCTCATGAGCCAGATCCGGCCAGCGATGCTCGGCAAACCGAGGGGTTTCTTTTGCACATCAAAATGGTCAGTGTAGAACAGTGGGACAGTTCATCAATGGCATGACTCCATTCAGCTCCTCCTAATGGAAATCAGTTGGCCGTGATGGCACAACAATCACACATACAGTCAGAAATTAATTAAAAAGGCTGTGCAGCCCGCCTCTTCCCTAACGAGGGGTGTTGTTTTCAGTGTTGACCCAGTACGTTGACAGTCTAGGGCTAACTAGATCAAGTGAGGCTTATGCTCACTTCTCTTGAGAGGCTGCACCACTGTTACATAGATACAGAATCAACTGGGCAAGTTGCAGATGTATTCGTGAAGCCTCAGTACCTTGTAAAGGTTTGTAAAGACAAACCTGTAGAGATGAAAGGACAAGCTAGTGAGAGTTCAGGAGATGTACACAGACAGCAGTTTAGTGCTCCCAGACCCTGCTTCTATCTTTACCCTTCTGTCACAGTAACTGTGGGAAAGTGACACTATAGTTTCTATCCCTCTGTTTATTCAGAGAGATCATGTGAGTTGATAGACGCCTGTTTTGAGGTCTTTGGCTACTGGGTGATACCGTGTGAGCTGAACATTACATTACCAGGTTATTATGATCATAACGACAGGCCAAGACAAAACTAGGAAGGAAAATCAAGATATAAAGCAGAAATTACGCTCCTCACTATTTCCAATGTACATAACTCCAGGAAACACTCTTAATGCTGTGATCCGATACTTGCACACCAAGGGAATTCTGATGTGCTGTGGCTAAGCCTCCCTGAGCTTTGAATGTCATCGGAGCCTATTTGCTGTGTTGAAATGCCCTCTTAGGAAGTTGCCAGGATCTTTGCTCCCCAGTGCAGCTTTGCAGATTGAGCAGTCAGATTCAGAGAGTAGAATAATTCTGGGAACAGCCACATTTTGGCACCCTCTTCACTGCTTTCATCCAAAAGATTTCTGCTGTGCTGCTTGTGCCCCCAAGTGCACAGCACATGATGGTGTTTCCAAATGGGGGGGAAAAAAATGCAGGAAATAGGCAAGAATGTTATAGACGGTAAATCATATACAGATTCCTCGAGGGCTGGATACAGATCCAGATTCCATTCCATCCCCTATGTTAAGACTTGATTAAATTTTCTTCTAAATTCACCATCCAGCCTCTAAGATGACAAAATGTAAAAGACAAGGGTTGCACTGCATGTGAAGCCTTTGCTGAGAAGGAAGGGAGGAAAACTTACAGATCTCTCAGCTCTATCTGCAATAGGTTCAGCAACCTTTCAGACCTCACCGTAGACACCTCTTGAATGTTACTTCTGAGGTCTGGATTACTCAGATGCCAGAGCACCTTCTCAAATTATGTATTTGTTCCCCTTATTTATGGTGCATCATAAAGTACAGATATCATACAACAAAGATCACAACCTCTGAAAAGCCCCGACTCGCTCATTAGTTGAAGAGCACATTCGATGCATACATAGATTTATACTAGTCAATCCTCTGCAGATAACCATTTACACAGGAAATGAAATAAGTCTCACTCCTTCATTTTGATGACTGGTAGGCCAACTTTTGTGCAAGTTAATAGAATACTACCAGTCCCTTTACAGAAGTCTACTTCTCAAAAGCAATTACCTGGACAGACAGGCGTAGGCGCTGAGTGTCTCAGCACAGAGCACACACACGGCCTTCCTGATCAAGGGAGACCGTAGATAAGACAACATTCCCCATGTACCCCACAGCGCTTGCCCCTCCCAGCACAAATTCCAGAATCACAGAGTCACAAGGAAGACAAAGGCCTTCTGGAATCACTGGAGGTCATCTGGTCCAACCCCCCTGCTCAGGCAGGGTCACCTAGAGCAGGCTGCCCAGGACCATGTCCAGGCGGCTTCTGAACATCTAGTTCTAAAGCTCACTTTTCACAAACAGCAACCCAACAAGGTGAACTGCAAAAACGTTTGCAAAACATTCAAGAGGCCCAGATTTTTGGTGATTCTCTCCTACCAGTTTAAGTATTCTCTCCACCACACAAGTAAAACAACACCACACCAGCAAAGGCTTGTCACCATTCTTTCTCCAAAACTATGTCCGATGGCTTGCTAGGTAGAAGACACAAAGTTAAGAGAAGCCTCCTCCCAGGCTTCACGCTGACAACTGAGTGGCCCTGAAAATAAGCAGCATTGAACTCACACTCAGAAAAGAAAACAAGGCTAAAAATTTGGAAGGTCATTTTGCAAGGATATTTTACCTGTAGGACTGCATAGTACATATACAATACTAAATTGGTGAACCAGGAGAGAAGGACTACGAATCTACACCTGATGTTGAACTGCAATGTTCTCGCAGCCTTCTGCAGGAGCTAGAAGCCTACAGCTTTCTCAACACTTACTCACAGAGGCCAGTGAGGCCAGAGATTCTAAGGCAATGAATGATGAGCAGGACTTGACTTTCTTCATGTGTATTCACTTAGTGCAGGGTATTGGCAGTTTGGAAAACAGCATGTAACCAACTGAATAAGCTGAAACTTTTCTACCACAGACCAAGAGGCCATCTAAAGTCTCAAACTAATAAAATTTACTTCTCTTCTGCCATATTTTACCTTGGAGTGGTCCTGGCTGTACCATGATCGCAGAGGAGACAGCATGATTGAAATCTCTAATGGGTTTCCAAACAAAGCATGTAGGTAGCAAGTGATTGCAACCCCTTCTTTGCTCTAGCTTCTTTTACTGTCAGACTCTAGGTCTAATCCTGAATGTTCAGCAGGTATGACCGATAAGTGTTTAATTCACTGGACTGAGAAATAGGGATTGTGCCATTCTGGAGCCTCGTCCTTATTTCTCCCATCAGGTGCCTCACCATACCCCGGAGTCCAGATAGATGAAGACTTTTGCCGACGGCTCAAAGAAGGAACCCGGATGAGATCTCCAGAGTACTCCACTCCAGAAGTGTAAGAGCTCCTAGTTTTGTATTAAGAGCTGATACATGTCATTTCAGTATTACAGAAGAGATTGTATTTAAGTGTGGAGGAGGAAGGAGACCTCATCAGATGACAGCTATGTATTTTGTTTTCAGTAAACGCTGTTGTTGTGCACATCTTGGGTGTCCTGATGCCACAGACGAATGCTAAAGACAGACCGAGTCAGCTTGACCTTTGCCAACAACAAGATTAACAGATCTCCCCACGTCAGTTGTAGTTCATGAATCTCAGTTTAGGAGACTACTGTGTCTGCCTTGATTTCCAATTCTGTGACAGAAACTAGGCATCCGTGACGATGACTTATTTCAGCAATATCAGTGGGACCCATCAGTCAATTTTAAGTTAGGTGAAAATAAAAATATATACAGGCTCAGCTGAGGCAGGAATATAGAAGGAAAAAGCATCCCCCATGGAAACTAGAATAGAATTTCAGCACATGGATATTTGAACCTGTCTTAATCTGAAACTATCCAAAAAATGACCAAAGCAAGCAGCAGCAGAAAGAAAGAGTTTGGAAGCAAAGCTCCTACCCTTTTCCTTTCTTAATCCCTGTGTTTTTATCTAGCTACCAGACAATGCTGGACTGTTGGCATGGAGTACCCACAGAGAGGCCTACTTTCACCGAGCTTGTGGAGCGCTTAGGAGATCTTCTTCAAGCCAATGTACAGCAGGTACAGCAATACAAACACCTCTTCAACAAATGTGTACACATAGATGTACGCGTACATGGATATGTGTATATGTGCGCACAGGTCAATACGATGTTGAGCAGTAATATTAGATCTGACTTCATAACAGAGGTCACAAAGAAAACGGCTGCTGGGATGAGTAAAGAAAATGTTAACTATTCAAAGGGGATTATATTTCAAAACTAGATGTTTATCCATCCATAATAAGCAGAAATTTACATTAATTAAAAAAAGGCTCAGTTGCCCCTTAGAGGAACAATAGTGCTTTATCTCACAAACAATTTTAATTAGATTCCAACACAGTAAACTGCCGGTAGTTGGTCTGAACTTTCTCTCTCATTTTCTGAGCTTATGTTCATCAGTGCTCTTAGGAGCTTTAAAACGATGCAGTTTAAAGCTCAGAAAGTCAATTACATAATTATTAATTTCATAATAGTTAAATCAGTTGTTTTCTTCTTCAGTAACAACAACCAGACCAGTTATGTAACTGTCAATTTAATTTAAGAAGAAATCAAACTCTCTCCTCCAGTTCCTTCCTGTTTGTAAACAAATTTAGTGAAGCTAAGTTGAAGAGGGCCCAGTTTGCAATATGATGAGTTTGTGAGATTCATCCTATAACCAAAGTAAATTAAGGAGACATAAAAATCGTGATAAGGGAATAGGGCACTTAACTGCTTCTCAAAATTAAAAAAAAAAAAAAATCAAGGAAAGGGAAATTTGGACAAATAGTTTTAGGATTTAAAGGAAGAGTCATTTCTGAAGATTACTGCAGGGGTGTAATGACAATGCAGAGCTTATTAAGATGTGTACTGAATTCTATTAAACTTGCAGCATCAATTTCTTGTAAGGACAAGAAATAAAATCCTTTAAGGCTACAATTTTAAAGACTGGCTCTTGCTAAGCTGCAACTCCTTACGTTGAACATAAGCAAAAATTTTATACATAGGCAATATTCTTTTACCAATTCCAAAATCTGTTAAAGTCGTATTGGCCATAGGGGTTTTGTGACTTTGTGCCACTCCCTCCCTTCCCCCAAACACATGGCTTAGGTGTCCCTGAGACTCGTCCCTTGGAGTTCCCAAAAAGGCCAATGCGATGCTAATATCGAGGACTGCTTTCCTGAAGTGCAGATTAGTGAAATTCTGTTCACTTTCACTGAAGCAGAACAGCCACACATCTGGAATGCAGTAACGATCACAAAGAAATTGCTGCAAACTCATCAAAGATGCTGCTGTCGAAGTCAGCAATGCCAGCTACTTTTAAACTGGATGCACATATACTGACACCCTCAATACAACTGTCGCGCTGCTCTGCCGTATGCAAGGGATATTTAGAAGTCTTGTAACTGCTACAAAGACCAGTGAAGCAATAGCTCAGGCTGAGATGCCCGGAAGAGAAAACACACTAACTGCAGATGGGTACTGGAACGTTAGAGACCATCTTCAGCCATGCTGTGTCGTAGGTTTCCCAGAGTGAACCATTTTCCTCACACAAAGCCTTCTATACAGTAAATGTTGGATAAAGCTATACGTTCTAACTTCCATACATTGTGAAGAACATCATAATCACTTTGAAGAAACATCATAAAGTTAAAATAAAATCTAGTCCTTTCTCAGTGTAAAGTACTGTTGAATACAATAACCTTTTACATCTAAGATGCAGTACGGAATGATCTTTACAAGCTTTGTGTTCTTTTATGTTATTAATTATATAGGATGGTAAAGACTATATTCCATTGAACATCACCTTGTGTCCTGATGGAGAATCTAACTCCAAAACTTGCCCTGTGGAAGAAAACTTGAACAACTGTGTTAATCGCTGGAGTGCAGTGGAAACTGGGTAAGAAAAATATATATGGGGGGCAGGAGGGAAAGAAAGATTTGATCTATCTGGGCACTATTTGTTATCCTCTCTCAATATGGCTGTTTTAAAGGAGTTGGACAGACAAATTTGTCAGGGAATTATTAGTTACAAGAGATGAAAAAAGAAGACTAGTCCTAGAAACTGAGCTGTGTCAGGAAAGCTAATTGAGCTACCAACTGGTGCAGCATCTGCTTGGGTTTTATGCTGACCCCTCAACTTTCTTGCTTTCAGTAACAACAGCAAGAAGCGACCACTGAGTGTGAAGACATTTGATGAGGTGCCAGTGGAAAAGGAGAAAGTGATGCATGAGGTAAGTGAGGTGATTGCATCCTTCTCTACCGGCTTCACAGATCACTTGTCACAAGCACCACAAACAGTTATTAGAGCTTTTGAAATCGGTTTGGTAAGAAAAAGCTTTAAATCAAGCAGAAGTTTTGGCCCTAGCATCTCACATATAGGTCTATGTGACAACAAAGAGGGACCTGCATTTAGTTTAACGAATAATTTAAAGAGAAGCTCATGCATGATTATCCAGGCTTTGATCAGGCTAAGGGGCTTTATGTTAGATATTGAAATATGTTTTTTCCTCCCATAAAAAAATGGCAGGTCATTGAAATGGAGCCTTTTGAAGGAAATGTGTCCAGAACACATTCTGGCTGGCTGAGACAGCCAATAACTCGACGGTGGTGAGGGTATTCAGTTCTCGATGAACAAGACCAAGATTCAAGTTCCTGCTCTACTTGATTCACACATTCAGGGCTTTAACCCTGGATTTTCCCCACCCTAAGTGAACATATTTCTTGCTAGTTTAATGGCACTGCAGGGTGGGAGGGTGTTGAATGGTTGCATTTTCACTTCAGTAGAAAACAAAAGTTTGTTTTGTTACAGAATGACAGTTCTGCATGTTGGCTTCCTCTGAAATTACAGGTTCCAAGGGTGGAGGGTTTTCTTCTATTTTTTCTTCCTTATTTAAAAAAAAAAAAAAAAGGAAAAGAACCAAACCAATAACAACCAACCCAACTCATGAATTTCCTCTATGGTTCAGGTACACACTGGCTGCATTGCCGTATGCAGTCCACACCACTCGCCTCAGTGACAGATGCTGGGCCACCGAGGAGGGATCTTTGTAATGCACACTTTTTGGAAGCAGATCGAAGTTGAGGGAGGAAGCATGAAGCCCTCAGGAAACCTTCTAACAGAGGAAGAGGGCAAGCATCAGATGGCTAGAGCAGCAAAAGAAAAGAAAGATGTGTACAGTTTTGTAGAAACAAGCCAGCCTCTCTACTCTGCTAGTCAGGGAACCGTTCCCCACACTCAGCTTAGACTCCCTCTTGGACAGAGCCGCTCCTCAGAACAACTCCCTCGGGAAGGGTCAAGTCTCTAGCTGCAACTTGACCTGGACATATTTCACATCCTTGACAAATATAGCGTATTTCTCATCTGTTCTCTTGTTAGCACTAATTGATGCCCATTATTCCCTAGTATTTTGCCAGATGTAATTTCTGTGCCTTTATCAGTGCATTTTAGGGATTAGAAGGCTTAGAATTTTCTCCGTCTCCTGCATCTTTCCTCTTGCAGGATAAAAATCTGTCCCTCTGAATCACACAAAGACATTTACTAGATAGATCCAGTATCAGTAAGAGATTACTGCTGCCAGCATGAGCATTACTTTCTTAAATGCTCCCTATTCATGGCATTTTAAATAAGTCCTTACATGAAGGGGGAAAAGTTTCAAAAAAGGGTAATAATACATTAACAGATCAGAAATAAATGTCATATTTCGATGATTTTAAAGCAAAATTATGGTGTGATCTGCTTTTGGACAAAGTAAGTGCGCTTGGGTTACTAAAATTATCTTCAATATCAAGACATTAATACTGATTAGGTCATTATTTCAAATAGTCGCCCAGGAGCTCTAAAAGTGCTCTACCACACCTTCCTGCAATTGTGCTACTTATCTGTAGTCTCTGTTGATATTCTTTTAACAATTTTTCTGTGAGCAAAATGCAAAGCAGAACTTGGATAAATTGTTTGTAGACCACAGATTTTAAGGGAAAATAGTCAAGATAAAAAACAGAGGGAAAACCTGGGTTCTGCTGAGTTTTTGACAGACTTGCTTAATTTAGGATTTTACTTTATACTTTGAAAACCAGTTTCCAGACTGATCGTATTGATCACCGATATATCACCAAAGCATTTATAAAAAAGCTTTTGCTTTTTATTTATTGTTTGCTGGGATTTTTTTTCTGTTTCAATCAGTTTGAATGGTAAAATAAGACTACCGTTTCACTTCCCATGTTGAAGTCTTTTGCTTTCTTGGTTTTGACAGACAGACAGGCATGCAACTTCCCAGCATCACAAAATATTTCAAATGCAAAGGAACCACCCCAGAACATTTAATATTTTTTTTAATTCCTTAAAACAAGGACTGTGCATGTCTGTGAATTTGTGGAGCACTTAGCACAATAACAGCTTGATCTTAATTGCAACCTCGAGACTCAACTTCAAGGGCAGCAGAATCACAACCTCGACTTTAAAACTAACGAAGACAGTTTTGTTGGACTGCTCATAAAAAAAATCCATAACCAAAGCACAACGAGCCTTGTAGGCTATGTATCTTTGCAAAGCACTTGGATTTGCCAAAACGATACTGAGCTTCCACTTCCTTAAAATTTCCATGTTTCTATTAGTGTATTTCTAGTAGGTATTTAGGGTACTTTTTCTCTGAGGAGCCTAGCCAGTATTATTGGATATATTTTTTATGAATTTCTGTCCATTCATATCTCAGCTATCCTACCTAGATGGTATCCATATGTCATGTTTAATATCAATTTCAAGTTTGAAAATGTCAAATTATTTTTTGATATGTTCACTTTAAGGGTGCTCTTTCAAAATACAGCTCAAAAATTTTATCATCACAAAAACAAGGCAAATGTTCCTAGGCTAAATACCAGCATTAGCAGGAACAATTGGATAAAACCTGATAATACAGGCCCTGATAAGAGAATATGCTGAAGAATGGGCGTAATTTCACACACCAACTGGATGTATCTACATGTTAAGCACTTTACTAAATAGCACACAACTGAGAGTTTTGATGCAAACATTTGCCCTCCACGCTGTTGGCTGGAATCTTACATAGAATAGCTGGTAGTTGCTACGTTAGTTCCAGTACACAAGTATCAGTATAGAACACCGCAGCATAACGTCTGCAGGTGGCCACCTCGCTGGCAGCCTCTCCCTGATAACTGCACAGACAGGGAGCCCCAACCTCTACAGGCCACAGTGAAAGAGAAGTTGCATCCCCCTGCCCTGGCTTTGCCTGCTCTGTAGCTGGAGACAGTTTTATAAGGTGAAGTCCTATCAACTTGCCAGAAGTGATATCATCACAAAATAAGATAGCTGGAATTTGGTATTCTAACTAGCTCCTTGGCTTTCCTTCTCTACTGACTTTAACGGTGGTTTAGTCTCACTCTTCTCCATTCTCTTCCCATGGCAAGCCATTTTTAAATTAAAAGTGCTCCATGCTGTCATGATCATTTGGCACTCTGCTGATATTGTCTTCCTTGCTATTCAGGAGTCGGACAGTGGAATGGTACTGACGTCAGATGAGATAAAAAGCCCAAAGAGGCTGGAAATCCGTTCTTGGCCTTATGGGATCATGGCTCTAGCGTGAGTACTTTTGGATATTTCTTTTGAAGACAGTGTCCTGTTCAGAAAAATGCTTCCAAAATTTGCAATTTTGCTTCTGATTCCAAAAGGAAAGCTGTTAGACTACCTGAACAAGCTAGAAGGAGAACCAACTCTGTATTTCAGTACTGTAACTGGAAGACCATGGTTAACGTATTTTAAGATCAAGAAAATTATAATGTAAACTTTGCTTCCAGAAAGAAGTTGAAAATAAAACAGAGTTGCAGGTCTCTCGAAGGAATGCTGCACTGTTGCTTTTAAGTTACAGGAAAGTTAATTAACGTGAAAAATGTTGATTCATGTGATAAAAATGAAAATTCATTTCATCAGCTTTGAGCACATAATGTCTTGTCAACCGATTTAACTCTTCTTCCAACATGCCAAGTTGTCTTGTGATTCTGAATCACATTCAAAAAAAACAAGAGAGTGCTCTCTGGTGAAGCTGGTGTCTCCTGTTCATGATCTGATCTCCCAGGGCAGAATATTCTGCACATGGCAAGTGACAGGAGCAAAAGAGCTGAGAATATACGTATCTACTTGAGCTGTTTCTTGACTGCCTCTCCAGTGTTCTCCTTTACTGATGGAACAAAGTTTGAAGAACTTGATTTATTAATCTGGAAAATAACATTTCTAATTATATCAATATCTAACAAAGCTATGCTTAACTTTAGACATACAGATGGGCTGGCACCTTTGCAATCAATGGGATGTGAGAAAAGTTAAGAAGGCATGATTAGTAAAGGATAGTATAAGCAGTCCGAAGCAAGTACATTTACCAGAACCATGATTTCTACATTTGCTTTATCATAGCTGTGAAGACAGTCCTACAGAGAAGTCCCTTAATCCTACCACCTTCATGATCTGATGAATTATATTGTTCATATTTGGTTTAAAAATAGAGGCTGTGCCAGTGTTTGCTATATGTTTATCCATTCATAGTACAGACAATCACGGAAGAATAAAAGCAGATATTTAGCTTTTAGCTAACAGGTAGCTCACAGTTCTTTATATTTCCATAACAATCAGGCACAGGCAGAGAGATGACCTAGTAGTGAAATAGGTCTTCTCAACCTTCCTAGGAAAGTATAACAATAGTAACCCATTTACCGACTCAAATGTCAACTTGTAGAATTTCAAAGAATAGCTACCCAAAATATTAAAAAAGAAACAATTATGTAGCAAGGAATTCCATGTCTATTAGTTAATTAAGCTAAGTAGACTTTTACTGAATTGCCTAGAGTTTTCTCTGAAATCTGTTGATGAGATTTCTATTAGTTTCCTCCGTATTAAACTCAATGATGTTTCCCACTGGAACAATTGCTTGTTCTACATCAAGTCACCATTTTTCTACATTAAAAGAGAAATGATAAATGAGAAAAAACTAGTGTAATTTGTGCATAGATTGGGAGAGTTCACATGAGAGTGCATAGTCAGAACCTAACACTATTTCAGAGGGGCTAACTCCCTCACTCAGAGAGAAAAGCAAGATGGAAGGAGCTTGCCTTGTCTCTTCAGGCCTTAAAACCATAAATTCCTAGATGTTTGAAGGCAGGAGAGAAGGAGAAAGAGGAAAAGGGAAAAGGTTACGCAAGGAAGGCTAGAGAGTCTTACAGCACTAACAGGGAGCATTCAAATGCTACAGGTTCTGCTGGGCAGGAGCGTGACTTCAAGAATAATGTTGTTCAGCAGTATTTCCCCTGTAGTACTGTCCCAGTGTTGTACCTGTTGGGGGATTAGCAGAGATCTAGACACAGTTCCATGTTTTTATCCTATGCACATGCTGAGAGGATTTCTGCACAGCAGAGTGCATTGCTATGGAGACCAAATGGCACCAGCTCTAAAAAAAGGAGCTCAAATGTCAGGAACTGCATTACTATGATGCTTTACCTGGGCTGATTTACCTCTCTTTTCTGCACAATGTCATGTTGACACAAATCCAACACATTCACACACACACAAACAGCCTCCCTGATAGGATTCATCCTTCTAAAGATTTCTGTCAATCACCTCTGACTGCTGTTTCCCCTACTGCATTTCCCCTGTTTGGATAAATAGTTGGCAGAGGAAGGTTCTCCGTCTCTCTCTCCGCCTTCCAGGCTTTCAGAAAAATCAACATCCAGCCAGATGTAGAAACACAAAAATTCCATAACAGCCTGTTCTTTCGAGATTTCCAGAAAACCTTCTGAATGGCTATCAGGCCCACTGGGAGTGAACGTGAAGTAACACGGCTCGGCTGGGTTCAGTGAATTTCTGCTTGACCCGCACCATCTGGGGCTCTCCCCATTTACAGTCAACACTTCCATAGGGATTCCATTCATCATGGGATACCTGATACTTTCTGTGCCAGCCAGACCGCGAAAGACCATCTTAACAGAGGTCTGCTATAAAAGCAAATCCTGCAGCAAGCTGTGTTTGTTGTCTCCTTATTCGCAGGACCCTAGCTACCATTGAATGGACAGAGGTGTCTTCTTCTCTTGGCCGCATCCTTCACTGAGTGTTTGAGGTCCAGCTGAGAAACCTATTTTGTCAGCTTTTTTTTTAAATCTTACAGACTACCATTGGCACAAATGACATTTTTTACATAGTCATAGAGCATCCTGATGCCCTCTCATTTGAGGACGTGACACCCCGTGGCACTCCTCCACTACTAACTTGAAAAACAAGGCTCAAAGGCATATATAATAGTCTAGAAGAAGTCAGAAGAGAGTGCTGGTTTAATAGAGGAGATAAAGTCACCCTTGTTAATTGTGTCTCTACCAAAAACATTTACCCTGGATCCTTTTCAAACAGTCTTCCTTTTCTAAAACAAAACTGTTCAAAGGCTTAGCATGTTTTCTAAACCAGGGTGGCTGCATTTATTATTTTTGCCAAAATCTTACTGTTTATTTATCTTGCATTCATTTCTCTGTTGAGTTTAAAATTTGGCAACACTACACACCATGGAGTGTCAGTGTCAAGAGTTTATTGAAGATGAACCTGATACTCTGGGCCTGGGACCACTGTTAGACTGGACTAACCATTTCTGAGCTCTAAGCATTTTATACTGCTAAAGGATAAAGCCACAACAGTAGCTGTAGTGAGGGACAGAAAGACCGACCGGGATAATGACACTGCAGTTAGCATTCAAGGAAGCGCATTCAACATAGAGGGGATTTAATGATGGGATGACTCTGGTGTCAGGTTTCATCTCATAATATTAACAGGCTACTGCCAAGCACTGCTTTAAAATTCTCCCAGAGACTCTATAACCAAGTTATTGTTTAAAATTATAATAGTGTCGTGGTTTAACCCCAGCTGGCAACTCAGCCCCACGCAGCCGCTCGCTCGCTCCCCCCGGTGGGATGGGGGAGAGAATCGGAAGGGTAAAAGTGAGAAGGCTCCTGGGCTGAGATAAAGACAGTTTAACAGGTAAAGCAAAAGCCGCACACGCAAGCAAAGCAAACCAAGGAATTCATTCACTCCCTCCCATGGGCAGGCAGGTGCTCAGCCATCTCCAGGAAAGCAGGGCTCCATCACGTGTAATGGTGACTTGGGAAGGCAAACGCCATCGCTCCCAACGTCCCCCCTTCCTCCCCCAGCTCTACGTGCTGAGCATGAGCCATACGGTGTGGGACATCCCTGGGGTCAGCTGGGGTCACTGTCCCAGCCGTGTCCCCTCCCAGCCCCTTGTGCCACCCCAGCCCCTCGCTGGTGGGGTGGGGTGAGGGGCAGAAAAGGCCCTGACTCTGTGCAAGCCCTGCTCAGCAGGAGCGAAACCATCCCTGGGTTATCAGCGCTGTTTTCAGCACAACTCCAAACCACAGCCCCATACCAGCTACTGTGAAGAAAATTAACTCTATCCCAGCCAAAACCAGCACAAATAGGTTTGATATCTGCTCAGTTGTCCTCCCTCCATCCCTTTCCCTTCTGCCCCCGCCAACCCAATTATCCTCAGTCGCTCTGAAATTACTTGCCTGGTTCTGGCCAAGTCCCATGACACCAGCTGACTGAGGCTCAGCTGATACGCTCTGGGCTCTGGATGCTGCATCCAGATCACATCGCTGAGGGCTCTGCCTTTGCCAAAGCCAAACTGGGCCTAAGGCAAGTCAATAATACTGAAACAAACTGATTTTGCTCAGGAGCATCAGGCATTCATATCCAAGTGCAAGGTGCCCACCAAAAATGCAACCCAGCTGACTGGGCTAGAATTCTTTTGCACCATCTCTGAAAAATGAGCCATGGAAATATGTTTGCTCCGTAGCAAAACTTAGTTTCAGAAGATTTTTCTTCTGTGATGAGCATGCTGAAATAGCACATGTACTTACGTTGTGTCAGGCAGCACCTTGCACTATGACCTGACCTGAGCTCTCCAAAATACAAGTAACTTTGATGTGAGTAGCTACTCGGAAGTTATGTAAGCCACTTTTTTCTAGGATTATACTACATGCTTACAGTGGCAAGGACTAAAAGGGGAATTGTGAAAGGCTGTGGTCCCCAGCTTGGTTTTGACTGAAGTGCTTTTCATCTCACTGTATTTTGCATGCTGCAGCTAGTGTCACAGACCACTGACCAACTTTGCCACACATGCAAGAGGACGCATAATGAGTGGGTGACTTTGGCCTGTTAAAATGTTATGCTAGCTGTACTTTGTATTTAGGAGTGTTTCAAAACAATGAATTCTTGATCCTAACCCCTTGAGTTCTCCATGCCAGTAGACTACTGATGCACTCATACTGCCAGAGGGGAACCCAGGATTAAATTCTTACTGCACAGCACCCCATCTAAAATGTATTAAAGCAAACTGTGAATCACTCATAACTATCAGAAGAAGAAATAATCCTTTTATTTCTCTCATTGCAGAAAAATTTAAAAAAATTAATCACTCTTACTCTGTGCCTCATTAAACACCTATGAAAGCTGTAATAAAGCCCTGAAGCTCCTGCATGTTATTATGAGATGCGGTCATGAGACAAACTGCTCTACTTGGCAACGCGCGGCCCAATTTCTCATCTTTCCCTAACCACAGCTTCTGATCAAGGCCAGGATTTCTGCATGGACACAACAGTCTATTAGTTTTTCCTACTGAGGGCAAGATACTTGGGTGTCTTACTGCAAAGCAATAAGAGCGGCTCCACAGCACTGGGGATAAGTGCTACACCAGGTACTGCAGTCCCTCACTGGATAGGGTGATCTTACAGTCATCTCTCTTTCTCCATGCTCCTCTTCACATCATCAACCCTGAGATTTAGGCTAATAGAAACTGGCTCCCTCTCACATAAAATAAACAGCTCCAGTAATGATTTCCCAGTTCTTTGATGATCTCAGTATTTTTCTACCTCTAACCAAAATCTCTGGTTTGTACGGTAAAATGAAAAAGTCTCATTAGGTCATTTAGGCCTTCTAGCTATTACAGGATTATCCTCTGTGGTATCTTCTAAACAACTTTGACACATCTCCAGAAAATTTAAAAAAGATTGTGAAAGATTACTTAATATTCAGGCTAACTTTTCCTTCATCTAGTTTAATTCCTAGACTTTTCAGCTTCATCTGTACCAGGTAATCTGACATAGCACAGTAAAAATGGGAACTGTCACTGGCTCTCACTACCCACAGTACCACGCTACAATGCACTTGTCCAAGCTTGTGTCTGGGTCACGAGACCTATTAACTATACTGTGGCCCCACACGGGCACACTACACATGCATGCAATAGCAGGGAGCCCAAGCTCTGTGATAATCCGGCTGCTTGATACAGCCCTGTTTACAGACCTGGCAGGCTTTCGGTTATCAACACTGGGTCCACACCAGCAGGTTCCTCCACCTCATTTGGTTTTACATCTAACAGACTCGATGCTGGCACCAGGCTCAGGGACACTACAGAAATACAGCCTGAAGCATAGCAGGATTTGCTGGTAATTATGAATGTCACTCTTAGTTGACTTGCTGCTACCGATTTGCATTCTTCTAGTCTCCTACTACGGGTTCCTCCAGTGCTTTCACCACTTCTGTACTTCCCCCGTAAACCTCCCTAGCTTGTAGGTATCTTTCTGAAAGAGAGGAGCCCAGTGCTGTGCCTTGGCTAACTCTAGTCTCAGCCTACAAAACAAGGTTGAAACCAGCTCACCATGCTCTGCGAAACATGTTTCCCCAACCAGCACTCCAGAGAAACGTGCACATTGTGAAAGAGGGTCCTTTAGGTTACAAAATCTGTTTGAGGTCAGGAAATGGCAGTGTTTACATACTCATCTTTCCACTTATCCTGCCCCAGATGGTACACATTCCTGCAAGGACAAACGAGTTTTCAGGTTGGACATTGTGTAAAATGTGACCAGCCTGGGTCAGTGAACAAATGTGTTTCAGCTCAATGTCACGGTATTCACGCCCCTAATCTTCAGTATTGTGCCAGGGTGAGAATACTAACAGTCAAGTGGGACTGGGCTGAGACATTCACAGTTATGAGCAGATTTATCAAGACTGAACATCTCTTTTATTGTCTCCTGCAGCTGCAGCACTCAGAAGTCAGGCAGAGGCAAAATCAGTCAGGAAATACTTTTTGGGGCAGTGTAATGCCAACCCAGGAGAAGCACTGAACCAAGTAATGGCTAGCTTTTAATGAAATTATTTAATTACATAACCATTATTAACTTCTGTAACTGCATAATTGTGTGATTAATCAAATCTAATGCCTTCAGTCAGAAAATGTTTATCGGTGGGGCTCAGGGAGAATTTTTCTATCTTATACAGGGTAGTACAACTGGCTTAGAGCATAAAGGGGTTTCTGAAGCATCAAGTACTGACCATTGCCAGAGGCAAGACTGATATCTGATTCAGTGTGGCAGTTTCTATGTAGCAAATGAGATTCCAAGGACAGACAGAAAAGGGATGCTGCAGTCTTGTTTTCCAATATACAGTCCAAGCATATGTACATTTCTCTGTTGCTGAGCATGAACAGAGTAGACTGCAGTGTCAGTAATATAGAACATTAAAAGGAAACATGCAAAGACCCTTGGATAGCTTTAATTTAGGAATTGCATTTAGGTGAAAGGAATAGTTTTGAAAGTTAATTGCATTTTAGTCTGCTATAAGACAGCTAATGACAAAACTTGCTTCTGACCTAACTCATCAGCTTTCTGTCTTTGGAGCAAACATTAGATATCAGCATTTAAGAGTGCTGCTCCAAACACCAGCAGGATTTCAGCGACAGGCAGAGTTATTCTCAGATACCCAGTCTCCTGACCTACAGGGGCAGAAACCTAACAAGAGCACTTGCTGGGAGTCTACATGGGTCCAAAAATCTCCCAATTTTGTGGCCAACTAAACCCTAATAACATTTCTTTTTCTCCAGCACTCTGAGATATGCAGGCTGGGGGCCAAGTTAAACAGCTACTTCCAAGCTTCGCTCTGTCTCCACTGACAACTTTAATACCTGGCACATTAGAAGCCAGAGCATCCATGGAATTGTCTGACATGAGTCAGTAGAACTGAGCAACAAAAAGAAAAACACATAAATAAACAGTGAAGCAAAGTTGTGGTTCCATTGCTCATGCCAGGGAAGAATTTATCTACAGAGAAAGTGTGTGTGTATAGAAAGGGATAGCTGCCAAATATATAGTATACAGAAGTTTCCACTCACGTTTTTCTCTGGACAAAGAGGGAAAACTTTGATAGTGAAAGCAGAGCATGCTACATTTTTGCTGAAGTTCTCAGGGTTACTATTTATTTTAGAGTTTTTGCTTTGCCACTCAACAGGTTTGGTTTCAATGCCTTGTGCAGGTCTAAAAGCACAGTAACGTTAGCTTTAATCTATAATCTCTGCCTTTGCATTTTAGAAGTCACAGAACCCAAGTTTATTCTAGACATGCGAGACACGTTGAGCTGGCTCTTCCAACTCAGGGGTCCTGGGTTCACTTCCTAGAGACAAACATGCTGTGGAAAGCCACCACAGCACACTAAAGTCAGGCCAGCTATAAAGCAGCCAATCTCCCATTGCAGCTGATTAGAGTTGCGGCTCTTTGTTATGTCTGAATTTGGCTGAACGTCTCAGCTCCTGGCTTAGAATGACTGGCTTTACAGCTCCAGAGTATCACCTACTCCACACGCTCCCCCAAGAAGAGAACTACGGGAATAGATAATTTACAGATGGACCTTACGGGCAGTTCAGTGTGGCTGTGCACAGATCATAAACCAGTTTTCTACTCTAGCCAATGCACCGCACAGTCATGGCCTTTCCACAATTAGCAAAAATTTTAAGTGAAGATACTGACACTGGTTCTGTCAGCCAGACTCAGGATATCTGCAGCTTGTGGGAAAACTGAAGCTTCTGATAGCTTCCAGATGGAGACTACCTTCAAAGGCAAGTTAACACAACTTCTAAAGTCATAGTAGCATAATCTAGCAGGACATATTTACCCTTTCATAGTTGAAAGGAGCTGGGCCTACTGTATATGACAATTCCATCATGCCAAGCATCAACTTGCACTTAAGCCTGCAACACAACAGCACCCACAGTTGGTGTCTTGGATCTGCTGCTTTTCCTATTCATGATTTTTGTTCCACTTCCTCCAAATACTGTATTTGTCTCTTAGCTATCATTTTGTTTCCTGGAGCAGGAACAGGCTTTGTTTTCTTTCTAAAGCACCACACTCTGAATCCCTGATCAACTGTTGGGGACTGTAAGCACTGCAGCAGTACAAATAAAACAAGTGTAATGAATTATACCATTCTTTGATGAACTGTTGATTATTTGGATTTGGTTTAGAGTCATTAGAATGTAGCTTTATGCTCCTTTAAACACACATGAAATATACACACAAAGTGCTTGAGCACTGCCTGATTTTAAATTCTCCCAGGCACATTCATAAGTCATTCTGAACTGAGACACGAGCAATTGGGATCCTTTTGAGAACCAACCCTCAATTATCCAGACCTCTTCCAATGAATTCCTCAGATGGAAGAAACCAGGCTTAACAAAACAATATTTTTAAGGCAGCCTATGACAGAAAGTACCTTCTTTTTTTCTCCACAACACTTGCTGTTCCTCAAGGTCATCTTGTGATACAAATCCTCTCCAGGGTTCTCCTACTTTTAACAGTGAGGTTGCTCCATGTGATGCAAGTTGCTTCTCTCCCACCACCTTCATCACCTATAATAAGAGAAGGCAGCAGAAAATGAAAGCTGGCTGTCTTTAATAGCATCAGTTACGGGCCAGCAGTTGTAATGTTGAAAAGCGCTGCCCTTCACTAGCGTACTGCTCAGTAATTTTAAAGGGCTAGAGAATATAAGAAAGATTTTGCCCTACACTGCAAGGGGGTGTTCAAAACACACTCTTGCTTTCAGTATCATTTTAGAGTCTGTCATAGATTATTCATTACTTCATCCTTTATTATACTTAAAGAAAAGTCATAGCCTTCAGTTCTGCTTTCAGAAAAGTCAAATTTTTACTGACCTATGTCAGAACAATAAGAGAATATTATTATACGTATAGGACAGGTGCATTTATAGCTAAGACATATATAGTGCACTGAAATGCGCTAAGTTTAAAAAGACAGGGCGACAGGACTCCTGGATTTACTCCTACATCGACTTTTAAAACACCAACTTATTTGAAATACCCAATTCAGTTCCCTTATCCAATCTGTAAAATGTCACTGTCTTACAGGATGCTGCAAAGGTAAATTGAAATGCTGTATATATATATATATATATTTTAAATAATTTTGACCATTAATTACACACAGAGACAAAACCTTATGGAGACAGGGTCAATATATTATACTGTTTGTTCTCAACAGGCGAAGAGCTGTTAGCAAGAGCAAAGAATCCATATTATCTGATCATGAGCGTGAGGCTGTCAAATACCAGCCAGCAGTGCAGGTAGAAGAGGACACCATGGACTTCACACTGGAAGATTCTGTTCTCCTTCCTATGGATCCAAACCTGGAATGCCACAGCCCACCTCCAGATTACAACTCCGTCATTCACTACTCGGCCCCTCCAGTGTAATCAGCCCAACCTGGCACAGGGCATCTTGCACCTCTCTCAACCATGCTAGATTCTTACGTGTCTCCATGCCTGGATAAAGAGGCTGGGTAAAAACGGAAGGGAAATCTGACATGACAATGGTTCATATGTTTCTTCTGGCACATATCTGATGTGTCTAGAAACACTTCAAGAGCAACTTCTTTGTTATCTTTAAAGGCCTATTGCAACATACGCAGTAAATTAAAATTCTGTCTATCAGAATCGTTAAGTAGGAGCTGTAACCCAGAACTGCTTCCACTCCTTCCTCCCCTAGCTGGGACTCTTCAGTGGCATTTGCAGATTTACAAGTTCCTTCATTCACATTTTACTCCAAAAACGTCTCCAAGAGTCATGTCAAGCTAGTGGTAAAAGCAAGATTCATTCTACTGGTCCTGCACGCATCCCACAGGGATTGTTTAGTACTATGCTGTAAGGGATCAGTTGAAAACAACAGCCATGCACGCTAACATTGTGCTTTTGGAGAAAATCCAAAATTGAAACATCATTCTTAACTTGGGATCTCACCTTTTTTAAATATTTCTGAAATATTTTGAAATCCAAAATATTTTTGTTACAATATGTGATTTAGTAATTCCCACTGCCTGTAGGATACACTCCTAAAAATGGTATAGCACAGAGAAAGCAGACAGTACTCATGTATCAAGAGGCAGGCTGGCCTTTTGGGCCATCAGGGCATACAGTGTGGTTAAATCTGTTTCCCTGTGTTTTCTCCTTGGCCAAACAGTGATTTATTTAGTATACATGCAATAGGGAACCTTGATGAAGATGTACCTGTAATGATTGCAAGGCAAAATCACTGCCTTAAAAATAAGAACCTTCTTAAGCTTAAATAGACAGAATTTCCCAGCGCACACGCACATGTTTGTGTGAATGTGCATAAAGTACTCGTTAACACCATGTGAGTTACACATAAACGCACATACACCCTTGAGGCACCAGCAGGGTAGCAGCATTTTTATGTTTCCTTTCTGCACACAGGCTATTTACTAAAAAGGAAAAAAAAAAAAAAAAAAAAAAAAGGCATTTCCTTTGGATTCTGCGGCAGATGCCCAGTTTGATCCTGGCAATACTAGCCCATGCTAAACTGTAAGCATATGTGACACATATTTGTCTCTGACTGTCTTGCCAAGGTAAATATTGGTATGATATGCAATGCCCTCTGCATCTAAACCCTTCATGGGTTCATGGTAATTCAAAGCTTTTTTTGCAGCCTAATCATTCAGGACTGAATGGATCACAAGTTCTCACATTTGAGAAATTCAAAGCGTGTTGCCCCCCCTGCCCACAAGCTGTGTGTGGCAGGGACTGCTGGTCTGGAAGTACGTATACTCAGGTCCCATGCGTACCCCATCCATACTCACAACAACTTCAAAAATAAGCAAATAATCCTTGTCATTTAATGTGCTGTGTAACAACCAGCGTTGACTTTAGGAATCCAGGAAGGGAAAAAGTATCTAGGTTGCAAGTATAAAAGGCAAGGATGAGAAAGATGTTCAGTGACAGTCAAGGCTATAAAGCTCCTAAGTTATAAACCTAGATCTATAAATGACTCTGTGCAGTTTCTTCCCAGGTCTGCACAACCTTTTCCTTTTCTTCTTAGTCTTGACACTGATTTGACCTCTTCAGAGAAAAAGAATTTTCCTTCATGATTACAAACTAAAGGAAATTAAAAAAAAATCCAACACTTGCAAAACAATTATATTACCTTGGCGAAGGCAGCCTGAACACCCTCGCAGCAGCGAAGAAAACATTTCTGGATGATCAGTTACAGTTGGTTACATTGAAGTAAACACAAACAAGCCTCAGGTATTATCAAAGGGGGAAACAAATCTCCACACCCCATACCATGTTAACTGTGAATGCTAAAGCATCTGAAGTACGGGCTCTTGGGAACTGCACTTCTCCTTGACTTCAGATTCGATGTACTAAGGGACTCACCTTCGGTAACTCGAGCCCCTTGTTCATAGTGGACCTGCAAGATAGCTGTGGTCTGTAGTTGCTTTATGGTCACTTTGCACTTCTTTGTATTTTTAGTACCTATGTATTAAGTAGAGCTGGTCATCTAACAGAAGAAGCTACTGGGAGAGAATTCATCTGATGAGTCCCAGAAAGCTCACTGGATCAGTTTTTCATCAAACAGTAAATTAACTATCTATAGCTCTGATCAAATAATCAATCACTTCTTTTGGAAATAATTTATTCACATGGCAAAAAGAAAAAAAGGTGCAGCCAGTTTGTCTGTCTCTACTGTTAAGGGCATCAGTGTGAGATGGTTTGTTATTGTGCCTTGTTCTGTAGGGTAAGAAAATGACAATGTGTAAAAACCATTACTTATAAACTTTAAAATAAGCACATATAGGGAAATAACCCTGCAAGTATGCTCTCTCTTTTGAAAAATAATGGGAAACACTGCCAAGTGAACTGTCTGCTTCGAAGAGAGCTGAGTCTATAATCTTTCTGCTTTATCAAGAATGAACTGTAGAGGTTTCTCTGAGACCAGAGGAACACGAAGCATGTTTCCTGAGTGGGACCCAAGCGGACACTCTACTGGAACACTGGCAGCCAGGTCCCTTTCTGGCTCTCAGTAACACGTATCAGCCCTTCTGCATCGCATGAGCTGATGTGAAAACAGGGTGCAGGCTCAAGTGCTCAAGACACGTTTTAAAGCACCGGTTGGACTAACAGCCCCCTGAGCACTGGGGGTTCCTCTGCAGCAGCAAAATCAACGGCCGTCTTGAGCAGTAGCGATGGCCATTTCTTCAGAGAGCAAAGATACCCTCCGAACCCGCAATAATGGCCTTCAAGTGTTCTGGAAATGGCAAGTGACTGATGTTTGGGCAGCTGTGTTTCCAATGTTTATTTTGAGTGGAAGATTTTTTTTCCTCCTTGTAGTAAATGTAACAAGCGAAAGTATTGCCTGAAAAGTATTATTGAGCATATGTCTTCTATTTACTAATATTTTGTTTGTCCTTTTCTCTCCTCCCTTAATTTAATTATTGTTCTTTTCTTACAATGATGTATATAGTTTACCCAGTAGAAACAAATATAGTGATTCATTTATATGGTTAAAATTTGTAACATTTTAGTCAAAAGAGAGATACCCAGACATAACAGAGTTAAGTATTGTTACTAAACATTTCACTAATGCTTGCGGGCCAGGCTCCGGTTTACAGCACCCTACTAGTGCCATTTCATAGCGGTTTCTCTCTTGGCTGCGAGTATCTCTGGCTCTCACTTATTCTCCACGTTATTTAGTTTCAGTTAGGAAACAGGGATCTGGAGGAATCTGGCAGGTTTATCTCATTCCTGGACGTGTCACCATGCAGCTCAAGGTAAAGGCGAGGAACTTTTACTGCCTCTGTTTTAACTCAAGGCTGGTGTATTGGCCAGAGGATCAGAAGGGGCCAAATTGTTTAAAAGATGTGATGTTTATTATTTTTTCAGACTTCTCAGGGATTCTTATTCAACTCCTGTCAGCCACCTGCTTTATCTAACCTGACTGAGCTCAATGGTATCTGGTATTAACACATACCTTTGCTTTCTTTAATGGTGCTTACTCCTACTGTTCTTGTCTGCTTGTAGCCCCAGAGAATTAGGGCAAAGGAACTCAGAGCTCACCGTAGAAATGTGGTGTCTTCTCTCCAACAATCACCTGCCACGTAGGTGGCCAAGAATCAGTGCCTTCACCTGCATGTTACTGTTCAGACTGGTGTTTTTAACAGTTTGGTTTCCCATCTCCTCTTTTCTCTACTTTTCATCTATTTCTTGATATTTGTTCTTCACAGTCCCTTTGGATTGCTTTTCTCTGCCTTTTGAATAAGATCAGGTATAGGACTCATTTCACTCTGCCATTTCCTGTATATTCTGGTCTTACAGAGGCTGAGCTAGATAATCTAAAGCAAGCTTTTTTCACATTAAAAATTTTCCAATATAGGCAAGGGAAGCTAGTTTATATTGGTTTGTCTGGAAGGCTTTTCACATCCTTCCCTGAATGAGAGAAGCTTTCTAATCTATTGATTTTTCAATATTTGGTATCTGGAGCAAAACCAAGGTTGGTGACTATCTATGTGTATCTCCTCTTTCTCCTAGTCCTTTCTCAAACAATGAGGTTTCTCTTAGGTTCTTCCAAGTTATCCTCACAAGAAGAGGGTCCTAACCAGGATGCTGGGCCCACATCATCTACTCAGGATATCACGGCAGGTCAGATAAAAGCCCAAGGTCCGAGTAACAGTCTCAGACAAAACCACTGAAATTTGAACCCACTGAATGCTGAAGATGTATGCGTTTAAGGCTGCCTGCAGGCATGAACTGCTCTGCTTAAGACATCCCACTAATACAAACACTACTCTTCAGTTAATCTGCTTGGTAAATGCCTAGGATAACCTAGAGCATCCAGGCACTTCTCTCTTTGTATTTATGCTCTTGTATACTGCAGGAACGTTAGCTGGCATGTAAGTCTGTAACTGGCCAGTCAACAGTTTGTGACTTATCTTCTCAATGATCCTTCACGTTGAGCGTTGGCACTGCCTTGTCATGTCCTATCTTGCTTTACAAATTTGATCTGGCCCTACTCCAGCTGCAAGGGTGCGGTCTTGGGTCAACAGTCTCTAGCTCCCATTAGCACCAACTGGACAACACCAGGAAATGTTTGCAGGGAAACAAGACTAGCAAATAGCTACCTAATAAGATCAAGCATTATTGGGTTTTCCCAAACACAGGAGTTAGCCAGGATCAGTGTCATACTCAGAGATCAGCCTATAATTTTTTTCTTTTCATAAGGTGAATGGAAAATACAGAAGGTAGCAATAATTCTTTTGACCCTCCCTGCAAATAGTAACAGCCAAACCCTGAGATCCATTTTCCCATTTTTATGCTATGCCACAAAAAAAAAAAACAGAAAGAATTTTGCCAAAGTAATGACACCAGCACCATCTTATGCAAGTAAAATTCAGGGAGAGCTTCTGGATTTGACCCTATCTAGAGTCAGTCACTGTATAGGATGTAAGTGTTGAGCCCAAGCACTGGCTTTTTTGTTTGACATGTGTTTTTTTCATCTTGTATTAACATAGAAAACTTGCTGGACCCCAACCAAATATGATGCCATCAGGGCCGTGGTTTCAGGAAGACTAGTGTGGTATGCACTGAGCACTGTCCCGTTGTCCTGCCTAATAATCCTGTGCCGCAAGAGCCAGCACATCCTTATTACTCAATTCATTTTTCCTTAGACCTTGAGTTGTCAAAGCAGCTAATGAAAACTGGGAAAACCCAGTAACTAGGGACTTAAAGAAAATAAACTAAGTGCCATGTAATACTCAAAACACTAAGGAATGTTTGTCTGCCCTGTTCCTGTCTGTCTGAAGAATGTATGCACTGAAAACAACGCTTTCTTATGTAGTCAAAAATTGTACTGTATCTATTAACCAAAAAAATAAAAAGATTCTATATTTATACAGCCCAGGGCTCCTTTGTGTCATCTCTTGGCTTGAAAAGTGTTGTCCTTGAGGCAGAATATAAATAAATAACACAACAGTTTTGAGAGATTTTTACAAGGCATAGATCTCCTATTAATTTTGACAGGGGGTTCAAAATTTAGGACATAAGCCTGCCACACTGTCATTGCTCAGAGGTACCACTGTATTTGCTTAACAGATTCACAGGTCTCAGAAAAAGCTGACTCAATTTGCTGGAGAAATACACAAATCTAGCTGCCACCAATAACAGTCCATGAAACGTAGAGACTGCTGTCTCATTAAATTTAAAATAAATAAATAAATGGGACTGAGATAGAAGACAGAATCAGAATTCTGCATTCTAAATAAGACCCGTGTTCACCAAAGCATGTAAGTACCTAAGTCTTGAAGATAATTCGCAGAACACGGTAGCTTTTGGGGGTTGTTCAGATTCCAAATTCCACAAACTGTGTTTCATTTAGCTTACCATAATAGTCTAAAAAGAACATAATTCAATAAATATTTCCCAATACACAGCCACAATGTTGTTGAATTCTCACTTGAATAAACTCTGCACTGTTGAAATATAGAATATGCCATGCTCTTATTTTGTAGTTAAGGTCTAACATTTAGAAGGCTGAGAAAAAAAATCTCCCAACAATAGTCAAGTGCAGCAGGCATGCCATTTTCCTTACCAGCTGGCTAGTCTTTCTGCAATACTATTTCCTATTCCTCTTTCCATTTTGGTGGCACAGCAGGTAACTACTGGCAGAAAAAATGAGATCTTTGCAGTTTTTTTTACAGACTGACAAATACTAGTTTCTCCTTATGTCTTAAAATACATACTTTCATTAGGAAAAAAAAAAGTACGTTAGAGTTTCAGAGCCATTCTTCCATTAGCACAGTCTTAAAAGTTACTGGTCTGTGTATTTTGCTAGTCACATTAAAAACTATGAAGCACTCAAAGTCACTTCAAACATTTTAGTTTCTCTTCATTCCCCGTTCCAAACAGCCCAAGAAATAAGTGTGTAAATTATACATTTCATTTGAAATGCAGCAATCTCCTTTCATCCACATAATAAGCAAGAACATTCTTCTCTGTAAACTATAAAATGATTCAGTTACTTATGTAACACATGAGTCATTGCATGCGAGGCAATATAGAGTCTCCTTTATGGGGAAACTAATGTATTAAATGGTGGAAGGAAACTAGACAAAATTAACTCTGATTTGCTTTTAGCACAAAATGTGAATTATTAATCACATACAGCTTGAGTTAGACTTGTGGAAGGTACTCTGTTACGGCATGCCTTGGAAAAGAATTTGGGGGAAAAAAAGTACAACACTAGGAATCAAGAAATGTAAGCTTTTCTCTTAGGTCTTGGGCCAAGGTACGTAACACCTCTGTCCCTTACTTTTGGCATACACGATGTAAAAAATTTTTGGTTTTACAGCAGCAGCATGTAGAGATGTAAGACCACAAAAATCTCAGTCTAAAGCATTGAAACTTGGTGGTTTGAGATGATAAAAATCCAAGAAGAAAATAGGGACTAGCAAGAGAAAGATTTAGGAGTAGATAAACAGATTTTGTGGTGGTCACATTAGAAAGCTGAGAAGAGAATCCAGCTGATTCCAAGTCAGGTCCTTTTTTCTTTCCTCCCATAATAAGACAACTTATGAGGGTTTGAGAAGTGCAAAGGCTCTGCAAAAGTGGAAAATACTGTTATTTTTATACGCTTTGTACACAGTGAGGCCCATAAGCAGCAGATAATAATTTTGTCTCAAAACCTATGAAGTACCCCACGATTTTCAGTACACATTTTATCGCCGGCTATTGCCTGTTTGAAGTGGCACACTGAATGCCCCCTACTGACCGTACCGTAATGAACTTGTTCTGCATAAAGAGTAGATGAAGCCCTACAAGGGCCATAAATATAACCCTTGTTTTTAACAGTACTGAAGTCAGTTATGATGGGTTGCAATTGTTATTACAGCCTGATGAGTTAGTATTCATTAAAACTTAGAGAGGAGAGACTATTCTGTTTAAACTACTTCCTCCTACAGGGACTTGGGAAACAATGCAGGAAATCATAGTTCTGGCAGTTCAGTTCCTCCTTCCTTATCCGCATTGATGCACAGCGTGAGATCTGTCGGTTCCTTTCCTCATTGCAGAGTCAGTGAATACTTATGCTGTATCTGCACAAACCACAGGGGCAGAGTAACATGGCTTCTAAATATTCCTATTCCATATTTCTTTAAGTGGCTTTTAAGATAGGGCTGCTGCTCCCAGGAAGTAACAGGACTGAAAGGTATTTCAAAATATAAGCTGTCATAATATCTAATGCCAAATGTTAAGGTAATGAAATTAATGGGGAGAGCCTCCCATATTCTTCCTATGCATTTGCCACTGATGGTACTTGGTCTCAATACGTGATCTATACAGAATCCCTTGGGTCTGAATCTAGCCTATTCTTCACTGAGAAGAAATAACACCCAGTAAAGAAGAAATATTTCCTCTGTGGTTTAAACTGTGCTTAAAGGTCCAGAGATTTTTCTTCAGAGCATGGGTTGGCCACAGAGGAGACAAAGAGGTAGAGTTAGTCTGTCAGTCCTTCACTGGCCAGTGAGCATACATAAGTAGCTTTAGTCAAAAGGAGAACTTAAAACATACTGTGAAAAGTAAGTAATGCACGTAACCCAATGTAGGCAACCGCAACTGTTTTTCTTCCTTTAATGGCAGGTGATTAAAGCATGATTCTACCTGTCCTAGAACAGGTAAGAATATATGTCTACTGAGTGCTCTTGTCTAAATCCATGGTAATGATACTAAAGGATTAAATCTATCACTTGCATACTTTCTAGCACAAATTGTAGCTACACAGGTGGTTTACTCAGTTCAGTGACTTCACTCAGAGTAGGACTTGTCCCATCTAAACAAAGGGCAGGGCGGGGAGGGGGGAACCCAAACCTATTTCAACTATTAAGAGTGACGTTATGAACCTTATAAAATTCAACAAGGACAAAACCTGCACTTGGGAAGGACTAAACCCTTGAAGTGATACATGCTGAGGACTGTCTGGCTGGGGAACAGCTCTGCTGAAAGGGCCCTGTGGGTCTTGGTAGACATAAGCTGAATACGAGCCAGCGGTGTGTCGTGGCAGCAAGGAAGGCCAGCAGCATCCAGGGCTGCATTAATGGGAGCACAGCCAGGGGAAGTGATTATCCCTCTCTACTTAGCACTCATTAGACCACATCTAGAATACTGCATCCCCCACCAGCACAAGCAAGACACTGATAGCTGGACTAAGTTCAGCAGAGGGCCACCAAGAAGGAGGAGCCAGACTCTTCACAGTGGTACATGGCAGGAGGAAAAGAAATGAGAGACAACTGAAACAAGAGAGGTGCAGATATGGACATACAGAGCAAATTTTTTCTCCACGACAACACTCAAGACATGGAGCACGTTGCGCAGAGAGGCCCAGGCCCTGCTCTGTGCAGAAGAGTTGACTACAGAGCTCTTTCCAACCTGAACTATCCTACAATCAAGTCTGACTCGTTGTTTCATTCTAATATAGCCTCTCTGCATGTAAATTTTATTTGTTTATGCAGCCAAATTACCAGCTTAAAACCTCCATGCCACACAGGTCTAGCCTTTCAAAATATTAGTGATTAGTTAGCAATTAGGTTAGTTATTCACCTTTAGCCTCAGCAGAGCTCTGGGAATCAGATGTAAAATGGCATCTGCTAATAGTTAATGACTTTTTTGTCTGCATCAAAACAAAAAGGTGTGGCAACACTGATCTCACATACAGAAGTGAAACAAATGGCACTCTTCTTGCGTAAAAGTAAGCGTAAGTTGGCTACTGTAAGAAAACTTACAGGCAATTTTATCTTATGGCTTCATATATACACCTCTGCCTTTTATTTTTTCTTAATGCTACTCTACTTCACTTGTCAGATAACAAATAGTACTCAGTGTTCTCTCATACCATCATTTATCCATTTATCACACCTACATAGTGATACTAGTCATTAGTTAATCAGGTCCACTATATTAATTGTGAATTGTCCATTGCCCTGAACTTCTTTCAGGGTCACATTCTTACCGTTATCCTCTGGAAGGGCAAGTCTCCAAAATCAAACCAAAATTCTAAAATCATGACAGAAAATTTTTAAAAACCTAAGAAAACAATCTACTCCTTTGCAAATGAAGCAGGAATTTTATTTCCTCCAGGTCATGTCGGGGAAAGAGGACCATGCATCTGTCAATAAGGCACTGTTCACTGTCTGAGTCAGATACGATAAGAGTGTTTCTCCTTTTTCCACAAATTTTTCTTTTCACAGTTGTTACTGTGAAAACTTCATAATTTATAGTTTTTCTCTTTTGTCTTTCTTTCTTCCACTGTAACATTGCTAAAGAAAAATTCGAATCTGACAGCAGGTAAGATCAAAGAGACCAACAGCATAATGAAGTCCTTGTTTTCCCACTGAACTGAAAAAAAATTAGCCCCGTGACTCCCATATGTAGGCCTGTGCCTTCTGCCCTTCCAGGCTGCTGTGGATGAGCAATATTAGCATGACTTTTTAACGGTAGGACTACACACGTGGTGATCCTGAGGGTCAACAGAATAAACCTGGGCATCTTAGGACACTCTGCTTGGAGTAGCCATTGGTTATTTTTAAGCTGGACCATTGTCACAGTGAATTCCTCAAAAACCCAAAGGTTAATTTGCTTTTTATAACTATGCATTTGGGGAAAAAATAAATAAATAAATAAATAAATAAATACAAAAAAAAAACCACAAAAACAAAAACAAACCGAAAAACCAAGAACTTTATTCTTTCCTGGGAGAGTTTTGACCTTTTATTCATG
Source organism: Morus bassanus (assembly GCA_031468815.1). Taxonomy (NCBI): domain Eukaryota; kingdom Metazoa; phylum Chordata; class Aves; order Suliformes; family Sulidae; genus Morus; species Morus bassanus. The sequence continues at coordinate 2,494,178 of CM062582.1, forward strand.
TATATTTTTCAAATCCTGTCTTCCACTGTTTATGCCCCAAGCTAGAATGTCACAAGCCATCTTAGCACAGAGCAGAACTATAAAGACAAGCAGGGATAAGGCAAGGAGAGCAGGTGGAAGGGGGTGAGAATCATGAATGGGGTGGATCAAGGTAATGGGCTTCCTTAATCGTGTCTACTAAAACATCTGGGATGTACAGAATTACTTTTCTCTCGTTCCCCAAAGCTTCTGAAACAAACAACAAACTACCCTACGATGTCAAGATAGAAGTGTAACATGACCTTTACAACCCCATGAAAGAAGGATAGGATGGTGGACTGAAGCCAAAACATTATCTCCCTAAGCACTGAAATAGCTAGATCAAAATCTGAACATCACAGGTGACTTCTTGTCTATCTGATGGATTGTTTCTGAACTCCAAGCTGCACTGGAGGTTACATCAATAATTCCTCCTATTGTCGTGATGACTCATAAATGGATCAGACCATTGCACTGACACCTATTGACTCAGCATCCCTCCACTGCTGAATAATACTTTTGTCTGTGCTGATGCCACACTGTTTTGCCTTGATGCTAATCTTTGAATTTGTGAGATCCCAGATGCCTTCAGGATTTTTTAATAAATGGGACATGCCAACAGATTGCAAAGAAAAACTGAAGTTGTCTTCATCTTCATTCCTTCCCTTTGTACCATTATTTTCTTCCAGAAAGGAAGAACTAGGAATTGAGAAGAAAATATGTGCTCTTCTTCAAATGATGCTATGGACAGTTTTGGAGCTGCTCATGATGCATTGCTTCTCTCTGTTTTGTGAGTAGAGTGCCCGTGTCTTACTGGGGCCAGGTCCTGCACTGCTGCATCGAACTTCCTTAAGGGAGCTTCCATTCAAACAGAGAAGCACCGATTTTGCAGTTCTCTACTCTGTGCCTCTGATAGCTGACATACATTTGAGGTAGGGGAAGAAAGAATATCCCCAGTTGATAAAGACAGAAAACTAGTTTCCAGATGTACCCGAGAAAAAAAATTTTACTTACTCAAAATTTTCTCTGGACTTGAGCAAACCACAGCTCTTTAAGCAAAAAATGTGATTTAATATTGCCCTAAATCATGCTAAGTAGTTCCCTCCTCCTAACACTACCCCAAGAGTGGTACAATTAACAATAATCTATTTCCTAAGACTTCAGTTAATATTTAAGTGTCAGGGAGTTTTTTATTTAAGCAAGACTAACGCCCATCTTTTTTTCTGTTTTAACCCCCTTCAGTAAAGAGCAATATTTTTAAATAGGCTTAAATATTAACTACTAACCAAGTAGTCTGTAAGTAAAAAGAGAAATGGAACAGAGTATGCAAACCCTGTTCATATGGTCCTACTCCAATCTGATGCAATGAGAAAAGACCTGAAAAGGGAAAGTACTTGTGGTAGCTTCAAAAATCTATGCAAAGGCAGAAGAATCTTAGTACTGTGACACTAATAAATTTTGCTTGCATCAGGGGTTTAGTTAAGTCCCGCTGACACCTAACAGACCGAGCTGCAATGATACCTGGATTAGCGTAGAGTCAGACCACTTGATTCTCTCAGATATAGTCCACAATTTGCCCTTCAGAAAATTCACTCTGTTTCTGTACAAAGTGCTCAGCAACAGTGCTACAGAAGAAGGGACGTCATCGAAAGTGAAAACCAGAAACATCTCCCAACTATTTCCTCAGATGAGTTTTCCCTTCTGGTTTGGTCCTCCTTTTCCAACAGCAGGGCCTTGAACTGCAACTCATGGCAGAAGTTTCTCAGTGCTTGCTAAGGACAGTGAAAAGTACTTAGAGGGCGGTTCAGAAGAGAGTACATATAAACAGTACCAGAGAGATGTTCTTGTTGGACTGTGGGAAAGTAAGAGAGCAGCAAATAAACTACACAAACAAATAAACAAACAAGAAACCCCCCCACACACATTCATGCAAACATATTTAGGAGCAAGTGGTGACTAAAGCTTTTTAGTTGTGGGGATCTCCACGGAAAATTCTGTAGTAGACTTGTGCATGTATAGCACAACAGATGTTTAAGGGACATTGTACAAAACCAGAACAGAATAGGGTATTCAATATCAAGACAACATTAACAAGAGGAGAACGTTTAGTCTATCATACATCAGAAAACAAGAAAAGAAGCCCATCAGCTCACAAAGGGCCTTGAAATTTTCCTTAGAGACCGTTTCATTTCAATCCAAGTCCTCCCATGCCCATATCTGTAAGCTTAGGGGTGGTCAGTGAAATCCCTACTAAAGGGTACTTGCTGGTGCATCATTATTTGTTGTGGTTTGTCACAGACTGGATCAAGTTTCCATAAGATTTTGTTGTTCATTTTTTTTAAATGACATAAACACTTGACAGTGTTCTCAGGCATGTGCCAATTCAGACTGAGTACAAGAAGAGATACACAGGGGAAGATTATAGTCCTTTACAAGGTTAATTACTATTTTTTTTCTGTTTTCCAACATATAACATGTAAATATTCTTGTCTCGATAATGAATAACTAAGTTTTGGTTTTTGTTCTGTAGAATATTGTTCTTCCAAAAACTGAATTATACCACTATAGCATGCCACTACTAAGACAAAACAACAAACAAAGGTTTAAGTGAGATTTATAAAGCTCTGACAGGGATGGACCCTATTATCCCCAAAGTAAATAGTATCCTTGATAAGTAGCATAACACTTAATAACCAAGAAGCGTAAACTCCATCTCTGCCTGGCTGTATCTCATAAATTCAAATAATGGAAGACCAAGTACCTGATGGCAAGTACGTGATCAACACCCATTGAGTAGATTTCTACCTCCAAAAAGTGAATACAAAACTATATCTGCAGTTGTTTTTGTCTTTGAAACTGCCAGCATCAGTATGGAAAATGCAAGCTGAGGCCTGGGAACTGATTTACACACTGATCTTCTTGCTAGTGTTGTTACTGGTTCTGGGGAGGTTACTGCTTCCTCTAAAGTGATGGCAAAGATCACAACTGGAGAAAGACTAAAGACATCAAAACAAAGCAGACTGTTAGACCATTTCATTACTCTAGTTCCCTGCCATGTATTTGGGGGTTCAGGAAATTCAAACCAAATGACTATGTAAGGGAGCATACTTGATTTGCTTTAAAGGCAAACAAAGGCTGAAAATAATTTTGTAAGCACAGCACAAGTTACATAAAAATATGTGAAAAATGTCCAGCAAAGGACAGCGTAAATCCCAAGATGGATTCAAGAACCTCTCTTTGTTTTTGAAGGCTCTTCAATGGGAGCCTGAAATCTGGGAAGAAATACTGTATAGGCTGCATTTCATGGGAGTGTATTTGCTGGTGTTTATATTCCCACACTTTAGATATCATCTCACTGTTCCTGGTTACTCCATTTGGGTTGGGTTAGGTCTTAGCTGTTGCTCTGGTGGGATCAGGCATACTTTTGGTTATTACCAATAGCTAAAAGATTCTCTCCTGATCTGTGCTGATATTTCAAGCAAGTAAACTGTGTTTAATACATAATCTGTATTCAGAAAAAAAACCAACAAAACAAAAAACAAACAAACAAAACCCAGGCACAGAAAAGTTTCGGAGATTAGGAAAGACCTAGACCAAGGTCAGTCCATCCGCGGCACAGGTACAAACCAAGCTTTCAAAATACTGTCACTTCTGAGGTGCAAGGAAGTTAAAATGCCTGAGGGCTATCACAAAAGCAACAAACCATCAAAAAACCTTTCAGTCTAAAAGAGCCCCAGTTGTAGAGACAGAATGTGAAATCACACTTGAGCAGTGCTACTGTTCCAAAGCAAGACAAGCAGGACAAAGAGCCGTAGCAGAGCCTATCCAGGGCCCCATCTGCCTCCATTTCTGTTTCCGAGGCCATAACAGGCTATCAGCAGGCTTCTAGCAAAGTCTCGGACGTTTTTGCAGCTGGTTAATTCTTTTCACCATCATCAAGATGCCATTACGAAGTCATACAAGAATGAAATTATGAAAATGATATTGCAAGAAGACAATTGGAATCAGGTTGGCAAAACCAATTCTTATACATAGAAAGTAAAAGCTCTAAACTAGAATTTTTGGCATGGGATGACAAAACCATAAAGGAAAGTACTCTTTTTCTAGCATGGTTATATACTTATGAGGAAATGAGCATAAGACATACTCCAGATAAAGAAAAACTCCCATAAAAGGAAGAACTCCTTAGTATTGTACTTTTATTTTAAAATCTAAGTCCCAAAAAGGGACATGAAGCATCATATGAAATATTTCTAGTCTGAAATTGAAAGGAAAACATTTCCAAGACAACTAAAAGTACTCTGTCACATATGCCTGCAAAGAATGCTTGTCAGGACTCTATTTTAATGAGGGATGAAAGGGCTTGCAAAGATAGCCAAGGAAATTAACACAGCTTCAATATTTACATTTACTGGTGAACATAATTTGCTCACAGAAAGATTGAAAATGTAATAATGACATTTCATATTTCAAGATTTTTGTTTGCTACACAGATAAAAATGTGTATACATTTGCAAAATCATTTCAATCTATCATCACTGGTTTATGTGTCTTACAGAGCTGAGAAAATGTGTAGAAACCACGAAAACTAGTAAAGCATCAAGTTTGATAAATTCAGAGTAGACGCTACTTGTAAAGATGAGGCGCTCATCTTCACAAGACAGAAAACTATCACAGCTCTTTATTGGAGAAGTTTTTGGTTATGGATTTATTAAATCGCCAAGACTTTTGTAGTTTTTTAGATGAAAGTGTTTGTGGATGGGGTAGTTTGGTTTTAGCTGTATTAGTTGGTGTCTGTAAGAGAAAAAGTTCTTTAAAGAAGACGTGTGGAAGGCAAATGAATATGTGCTGATATTTTTGAGAAAAAGATGTTAAAATCTTGAAGTCTTTAGGATTGAAAATCCATAAAGAGAACTGAATAACTGACTTGTCTTTTTTTTTTAAATATGTGTAAAGTTTCACCTCAACCACTTCAATGCACAACTAAAGGGAAAGATAGTCTCTTTGTATACACTTCAGCTGAACTATCTGCTTTCTGACAAGACAGACTCAGAAATCTGCCACACAATAGCTTGGACCACTTCATTTAAAACAGCTGAGAAATTACACTAACAGAGATGTAAACTATGAGAAAAGCTGAAATACAATTCCCTTTCTGTTAGATTCATTTGAGTGTTGATGTAAAGAATTTAAGGCATTAAAGAACCCTGTGATCTTGTGTTAGCCTTCTTCCCCACAGCTTCTGCCACAGATGGTGACAATTACTCCCCGGATTTACAGTTGGAACTAAAGGAGTCAATTCAGACTGGGGTAAATTCACTCAACTCTATATACAATGTTATTGATCCAGGACATGCCACTGTTCTGAAAGGTCCTCCCTTAAAACAGATTTTCCTCAGATCTATTATCTTGCTTTTTAGTATTTGAACAGCTTTTGGTCATTTATAAACAATTATTGCTGACTGATCTTTGCAACAAGGCCACGGCAAAGATGAATCCAAGAGCCAACTACAGCGTAAAAGAATATTTCAAGACTCCACTAAACTATCACCATAATATCCTGATAGCAATTATTTTGTGTTAATTATAGTCAAGAACTATGTGTCACTGTAGTTTTAGACATTTTACTAGCAATAGTTGTTCCGATAATGAAGTAGCATGGGACATTAATCCCATTTAACTTTTACTTCTGTTCTTTTAGGCAAAGATTGTTGAATGCTTATATAACTAGGAAACAAAATAAAACTGTCCTTCTCTGCAAAACATTACAAATTTATTCTCAAGCGAATACATCTTTCTAGTTCCTACACACAGGGAGCTACAGATTTTGCACTGGATTTCATTCACTTCCCTATGTGTGATGTGTAAAGATCTGACATGCAAACCCTGCTAACGTGGGACTACAGAACACCATAGCTCAGCAGCCGAACCACACAGGGTGTGCTGATGAACAGGGAAATCTGGCATCAGGTCAGCTTCTCCCTGTACATTTGTTCGCCTCTGAGAATTTCCTGATAGCATGAACAGGGTGTGCTGAATAAGTATTTTGAGGAACAGCCCTGATTTCAACAATGGGTTTGATTGAACCAGGCCTAAACACCTTTCATGGCCTGAATCTATTGCCGCTACTTCACTAGTCAAATGGAAAAATTGAACAGAAATATGAGACACTCCTGTGAAAAGGAAGCATGTTTACTGGCACAGCGCTGTCATGCCCAGCTGACCATATGGCAAGGGGGTTTATGCAGATTTCCTCTATCAGCTTGTTTTATTTTGCTGCACACAGGTAAGCTGCTGCACCTATAGGGATATTGGCCCAAGCTGATTCTCAATGTATTATTTAAAACAAACCAACCACCAATCACACACTTGAAGAATAAAAGGAAACACAGTATCATTGTTCTCATTGTCAGTGCCTTAAGCAAAAGGAGAGATGGAATGTCATAAATATCCATAAGGAAGCATGCCAAAATTCATCCCCTATCTACAATATGCAAAACCCAAAGAAGAAATTTACCCTCCAACAAATAATTATTCCTAGTTTTCACACTATTAAAACAACATGCTGGAAGTTTGACCAGTGTTGCACTGTATCCCTGCTGTACAAACACAGGTAATGTGGCTCAGAAATACATACTGCACTATAAAAGTTTCAGGCTTTAATTTAAGGAGCTTTCAGTAATCTGTAACATATCAAGAGTAAGAATGTCCTTTCAGATCTTGCACCATGAACACGAGTGACACAGACCACAAAGGAGCAGCTGATCCAAAGCTTTCAGGGAGATTTACTTAAAGGGCATTAAATACTGTTTAAGACTGCAAGACAGCACAGTAGACACTGCAGCCTAGAAAGTGCAACCTCAGCCTCAGATTGCAGGACTGCATAGAACAAGGATCTTGGCAGATACCGCACGTTCAGTGGTTCACTGACAGCTCTTAATCCCCTGATTGCAGGATGTGAAAGTATTGGCAGACACAGCTGAGAAGTGTATCATCAATTCTGCATTAAGATGCTGCAACATCCTCCAGGATACAACCCAGTCAATGCTAAGGTTCATTTCAGTCCCCCTCCAAGAAGCCCCACAAATTGATGTCTGTGCATCTAGCACAACTGCCAAGGAAGGCAGAAAGTGATACAGCCAACTGTGGGAACACACTGACATTGTGCCAAAAGTCAATACAGGAGTGATTGTTGAAAGTTTCAGTGATTTATGAGGTGGAAAAGGGTGATCAGGATGCAAAAAGAGAAACAAGAACTTTCCATTTCCTACTTCATGTGCATAGGGCACTGTACAAAACAATGCGCGACACCAGGTTGGTATATATGTCTGAAGTACTGCACCCGTGGAAGGAACCGTGCAAATGATCACAGACAGATAAACAGTGACTGTGAACACAAACAACAGTCACGATCAACTCAGGCACAGCTTATGCACAAGAGTGAACACAAGAACCAGACAGGATTCTGGAACATAGCCTGTAGGTTTGGGGGGCTTCACAGTTTATTGAGGGTGGGGGGTACAAAGAACTCTTCCCCCCCACACACCCCCAGCGCTAGAGAAAGCACCATTTGACTGTGCTTTATTCCAAAAAGATTAACCTTTTCCATAAAAGAATCTGCACATCTCAACTCCCCAATGTCTAAGGAGAAAGCACTCTCTGAACTCCTTACACTGATGCTGTAGAAATCACTGGTGACACCAGCACATGGTATATGTTCATTTTTCCATCAACCACTGGACAAAGCAAATTCTGTTACCAATCAACAACAACAAGAAGTTTTATGCAAAATGCAAACTTTGCTATCAAAGCATTAAGCAATCAGCTTGGCTAGGCAGTCAGATTGCTTCAGAGAGCCAAGAGGGATGTGCAGAGGAAACTGGAGGTAAGACTGTACTAGGGTAAAAGAGTGAACAAAACCCTAATCAGTCTATAGATGGGATAATATATGTTCTAAAAGTGCAAAGTATCTTAAAACTATTTATTTCTTTCAAGCATTTGGAAATAGGAGGAACTTGAGTGAAAACTTGCAGTCTTTTATGAAAAGTTAAAGTTAGTTATGTCATCATTTCTGATCTTCTGTTGAAATGTGCAGCCCTCTGCCAGGTGTCTTAGGATACCACCCCCAGCACATAAATAACAAACAAAAAATATTTTCATAAAATGTATTCTCTGAAAAACTTTGACAAAAAGTACTCATCAGTTCAAGATCGCAGTTAGAATGGGGAAAGGGAAGGCAAAAATAGCTGTTAGCCACTTCTACATTGTCCATCAATTCAGACAAAACTATGACTTCTGATTCACTTGGGAGCCAGCAGCCTTAGGGCTGTTGCAACTTCACCCTGAGCATAGAGGCCAGCAGTAGATAATCCCCAAGAACGGCTAGCATGGAGCATGCAATGCATTCTGGCCTTTCCCAGTACACCCAAAATGACAGTAGATGTCGAGATGAGTCTGTGCCGGGGGATTCCTGGTTTATATAAGGGTCTTTGTGCAAAAGAAAAATACCTTTTATTCATAAACTCAGAAGGCTGGTGTACACTGAGCAAGAATGGGTGTAAGGGAATTTGGTTATTTTTCTTCGCTTCCACAGTACAAAGACTCAAAAGCACAATGTCCTTGCTTGCAATCTTATTGCTGGCAATGCTTTTGTTAGGGCGCCTAGAGGCTTTTGTGCAGGCAACAGCAGTATGCCGTTTTAGTATCAACTCTTGCCCTTGGAAATTATTAAAATCCAGCACATCTTTTGAATGAGAAATGAAATGTGTTCTCCAGCAAAACCCTAAAACTGCTCATGTTGCTGGCAGCTATGTTAAAACAAGGGTGTTCAAATAAAATTCCTATTAAAAAAAACTAAATTAAACTTTTCAATAGAATCAGAGTTTCCTGAAATGTTATTAGCTGGCAAGTCCATAAACTACAACAGAAACAAAGGAAGAAAACCAAATCATCCTTTATGAGCTATAAAAAGGTAACAAAGGGGACCAAAAAAAGCACTTTTTTAAATATTAAGTCTACGAATGATAATTTTATCTCTTTCTGACAGTAAATGGCTCCTATGGATTTGTTAAGGTTATAAGCTTATAAATGCAGAGTAAAATGAGCTCTCTACTAGATTTCAAACAGCACTCCCAGCCGCATTCCCATCACTGTGGGGGAGGGGATTAAAGAGCCCCACCAAACCATCAGTACCCAGCTGGCATTTGCTTTTACCAAGATTCACAACAACTGCACAGAATGGCAATGCGTTCTCAGCAAACTTCATTGTCATTGACTGGGACTTGGAAGAAAATAAGGGTATTCAGCTTCACACGGAAAATCTTCTGTTGAGGAACGACAGTGACTGGATCTGCCTCGGGCCATTGCTTTGCACACTCCTCACCTCAATATCGTAGCTCGTCTTGGGTCCTGGCCGTTTCTTGCCGAAGGCCAGCTTGTCCAATTAACTCCACATGGCAACTCACTGCACCTGTGTGAGCCAGGGTCTGCAATACACTCAGTCAGCCTAGGTGATCCGATGGTCCCTCCTGGCCTTGTAGATCTACAAATGAGCAAGTAGGCCTCGAGTGACTGGACAGGAAGAACTCCCTTCTGCCCCTTGCAGGATTAAATCCCAAGGGATTACTTTGCCTTCCCTCCTCCTGCATTTCTAGTGAAAACCATTTCCTTCACCTACCCTCCTCAAACAACTGCCACGTAGTAATTCAAGCCACATTGCACTCTAGAAGAGGCTGCATTCCAGAGTCGGGCAAACTACCCTTTTTTCTACAAGGAACTTTGTAGAGAAGAGCACTTCAGTCTGAAAAGCACTAGAAAAATACATTGTTTTCAAAGACTTAATTGAAACTACTCTTGAAGGGCAATGCCTGATTCACAGTCACCTTCATTCCACATACTTCTAATACGTACAAGATCACAGGTTAGAAACACTTTCAATTGCTGCTCAGCAAGTGAATCCATTTGACTGAAACCTTATAGCAATATACTAAATATATACAGCTACTTCCAGTGTATCAGCTTGGTTATGTGTCTCCTAGAACTACTCAGCAAAATAATACAGAGAATAGCTTTGCCTTTGGGAATTGGATGTCATAAACAAAAGAAAGAGAAATTAAACAGTCTGAGGTCAGACAGTCCTTTGACCAGGCACAGGATCCAAACCTGTCTAAAAAACCTCTATGTCCCTAAATAACCAAGAGCATCTCTTAATCAGTGTTTTAGATGTTTTGAAATTCAGTGAGAAGCTTCTAGGGGAAGCTATGAATTATGAAAGAGAGTAACTGGTCATTCAGCAAGGTTTACATTCTCCATCTATAGCCCTATACAATACAGATAACATTATAAGCTTCTTACTGTCCCATCACTAATAATATCATTAATGTTAATACAGATTAATACTTTTACCACACACCTGAGCAGAACAGCCTTCCAGAACAGTCTGATCGTGTTTGAAGAGTAATTTTAAGCCAACCCCTGCTTTTCACAGATCCTATGAAAGGTAATGGCTCTGCATTAGCTACACCTGCAGCTTTAAAGGAGCTCCTCTGAGGAAAGGAAAACTGGCAGGGCAATAAGAGATACAGATGCAGCACTTGTTGCTGTTCATACTGAGCGAGCCTGTTTTGTGGATTGCATTTCCATTGCTCCAAGAGTAAACCCCCTGCCTCACCAAACCATTTTTGAAAGGTAAATACATTTATAATTTCAAATAATGACAAAACTGCATGGGATATCCAAAAGAAAGGATTTCTCTGAAGTAATCTCTTAAAAGAGTGAATGGAACATTGCTGTGCTGGAAGCTAAGGGTCAGACTGTCCTAACTACCACCGTTTGTGCATATTCAGCAGTGACTCATGAAATTATGAGCCAGAGCTGGTGACCTGCAGGAATTCAGTAAGAGCCAAAAGAGAACTGAACATTTGTGTGGATAATTAGAACATCCACATTTAGAAGGGGTCAAAGAAATACAATATTAGAGGAGAAATAGAAACCCCTTGGGATTCAAGGTCAGAATACATGAGAGAAACTTTCCCAAAAGTTGCTTATTATATCTTCATCCTGTCCACAACTTTTTGCACCTTTCTCTGAAACCTCTGATACTACAAAATGCTGGATTCTAAATGTAGCAGCAGCTGGGTATGAGATGGCACGCCATGGTCTCGTGTAACAAGTGATTTCAAAAACATTCATTGTGAAATGAGAACTAAGGGTTCCTCATCGGTACATACTGATGTTGAAGAAATAACTTTCTCAGAAGTAACTGTGAGTGCTCCACTCTGTACAGTATCTGGGAAGTGTCTCTAGAGCATGTAATAATCCAGATACATTCTCAGTCCTACTGATCTGTAGCACTGAAAGTATATTTTCAGAAGGCCAGCAATACGGACTCCATTTTCCCTGTTACCACACAGAGATAAACACGATTTCTTAAGCATGCTGCCTCGAAGTCATTTCACTAACAGTTCTTAAAACTGGAGGCCACCTTTTTGATCACGGAAGAAGTAGAGCACAGGGTATGATGATCTGCATCCCTGATGGTATATATCCCACCTCTAACGACGGTATGTTTCTGTGATTCACTTCTTTCTTCCCTTCTGTTGAAATCAAGCATACAAATGGAAGAGCTACACTGTGATGAGAAAACCTCATCTGTGTAAGTAACAGACTGAGCTTCACAAAGCCATTTTCATATCTACTCTGTGGCATTTCTAGGGCTTGGTTCCAAATCAGGAATATTTCTCTAGTGTACAGCTCAGGTTTGCTCTCAAAATACAGGTAGGCAATCCAGACAGACAGTCCTGCTCTTTCAATATTTGCAGGCATCGCCTAGAAACTGGGGCTTCCTCATGAGGGATTTGCCTAGTAAAGTTGTTTTCGGCATCCAAAGACCAGCAAAGAAGGCAGTATCTTGAGACATTTGACTACAGTAGCCATTTTGTTAGTTCTTCCGAGAAGCTGAGTATTACTTTTGGCAGCTTTCCAGGAACACTTGCAGTAACTACCACAATTGTGCCTGATATAACTGCAGTGTACTGATGCTCAGGAACTGCACTACAGATCATCTTCTTGATGGGGTTCAAGTTTTAATTTTTTTCCAGGGGGACAAGAAGCCGTTAAGGAAACTGCTGTGTCTGTAATGTCTTGTACACAGCATTTTGAGGAAAGGGTCAATAATCATAGAATCATTAAGGTTGGAAAAGACCTCCAGGATCACCAAGTCCAACCACCAACCCAACACCCCCAGGCCTCCTAAACCATGTCCCCAGGTGCCACATCTACAAGTGTTTTGAACACCCCCAGGGATGGTGACTCCACCACCTCTCTGGGCAGCCTGTTCCAGTGCCTGACCACTCTTTCAGCAAAGACATTTTCCCTCATATCCAATCTAAAAGTCCCTTGATGCAGCTTGAGGCCATTTCCTCTCATCCTATCACTGGTTACTTGGGAGAAGAGACCAACCCCCACCTCACCACAACCTCCTCTCAGGCAGTTGCAGAGAGCGATAAGGTCTCCCCTCAGCCTCCTCTTCTCCAGACCAAACCCCCCCAGCTCCCTCAGCCGCTCCCCATCACACTTGTGCTCCAGACCCTTCCCCAGCTCCGTTGCCCTTCTCTGGACACGCTCCAGCACCTCAACGTCCTTCTTGTCCCGAGGGGCCCAAAACTGAACACAGCATTCGAGGGGCGGCCTCACCAGTGCTGAGCACAGGGCACCATCCCTGCCCTGCTCCTGCTGGCCGCACTATTGCTGACACAAGCCAGGATGCCGTTGGCCTTCTTGGCCACCTGGGCACACTGCTGGCTCGTGTTCAGCCGGCTGATGACAAACACCCCCAGGGCCTTCTCCGCCGGGCAGCTTTCCAGCCACTCTTCCCTAAGCCTGTAGCGTTGCCTGGGGTTGTTGTGACCCAAGTGCAGGACCCAGCACTGATTTTCAGCAAGTCTCTATACCACAAATGGGAATGTGGGTGCTTTTCAGACAGTGGTCTAGTTAACACAGCACACATAGTATGGTAATTCAGTCTCCAAAAATTCTCACACTGCCTTCGTTAAAGAGTGATTCCCTGTTTTTTATTTTCTATTTCTAAAACTGACTTAAAATACCATTAAATAGAACAAATTTACTGAGCTAAAATAGAGTCAATGGACTGTCTGGAGTTTGCAAAAAGTGTAGACCTGATTTCCTCTCACATCACTGTAATCACAGTGTAACGCAACTTGATAGCATGCTCACACAAGCAAAAAGGAATCAGACCTTCATTTTAGGTTCTCCTTACCATTTGTCCAGTGTGAACGCTTTTTGCAAGACCAACAATATATTACCTGGTTTCAGGCATTCTAATCGACTAACATATTTATTTTTTCTGCTGATTTATTCAGCAGCCATGTAGTCTTCCTGTGGTTAATTAGAGAACTCACTCAAGCAGATCTAAAGATTTTAAAAGTATGAACACGTTATCTCTTATTGTATCTCCTTTTCCTGCCTATTAATCTCACAACAATTAAACTAAATGCTTCTTTTTTTTAAAAAAAAAAAAAAAAAAGGCTACTCAGAAACTCCATACTAAAAGGCAATAATTATTCCCAAGTTCATTCTTAAAGGAAACAATAACAAAAACCAATACAAAACCAATCAACAAGTGGTAGAAGGAGCATGCCTTTGAAAACAAGGTGCTCATTTTACACCAATATAAACCACACTGGAGGACGTGGCGTTACACCAGTACAAACATTAACCCTTGAATAAATTACCTGACAATCACACTATACTGAGGACGTCCTTTAACATTGCTCTTTGTATACCAAGGCCAAGGTAAGCAGACCAGATCCTGGAAAAACTGGAACAAAAGTCATCCATGGGTTTTTGTTGATGTGAATTTGATTCTCCAATAACTCAGCTCTACTGAGAAAAAGTTCAAGTTCAAAAAGCTTTCACACCTCAAAACAGAATAAAATAACCAAGGGAATTTTTGGTTAGGCAAAAATCTCCGCTTATCCTGCATTGTCAGTGAAACCTCCTTCAAAGACATCTGACTAAGGAAATGCTCTACAAAACAAATTAATACCTGACAGACCAAATCAATCCTGGTTAAAACTCAACCCGGGCATAGGGATGACACCATACATCTGCTCTGACCCAGCATGTAACAGTGCTGCTAGAAACTATGTCTGAAACAGCATGCTCCTCAAATTAGCACAGGAAATTCTGACGGATGGTTCTTTACCAGTACATTTTATTAAAGTACACTGCATGGTTTAAGGAGGTGTATGAGATGGGAACAGGGTATTAGTTGTATTAGTAAGGATAAAGATAAAAGATAACTAGATATTCAGTCTCTAGAACATAATCACAGTCAGTTGGTGGTTGATTTGATAAAACAACCTCTCTGGTCAGTTATGATTTTGTGGTTCAAAGGATTTCTTGCATGGTTTTCTGAGGTATCTACTTCTGATCTCTCACAGACACTTTAATGGAAGCGAGACCCAGAGGTCTCATACGGCATAGCAATTCTTACGCTCCATGCAGCCTGTAATGTCCCAGTGTCACATAACAGAGAGAGCTGAGCAGATACAGTCTTTCAGATTAGGCCTAAATAGCATTCTGATCAACTGCATTTGCAAAAATTCCATAGACAAGTCAAATGCCTTTAATAAAAGGCAAATGGCACTGAAAATTGCTACTTGCGTAATTATACATTGCTTTTGCAAAATTTCCATTGTGATTTTACATGGAGACAGAATCTTTCCTCACTTCCTCATCTGAAGTGCTGAACAGTGTCATTGTGAGATTTTTTCAAACGCTACTGTGCTCCACTTTATCATCATCATCATAATGCACAATTCTTGCATAACCCTGTTCATCCATAGAAGAGTTCACCTCACTGGTGAAGTAAGTTATTCTTCTAGGTAAAATCAGCACATTTAGAACCAGACTGTACGAAAATGCACCGAAAAACAGAAAACCCACTTCTCTTCTTGATTTTTGTGTTGTATTTTATTTGTCTGATTAGTATAAAGCATGCAGCTGGCTGGCAGCTTGGTCAAGATCATTTTTCCCCAGTGCATAATGAAGATTTCGACAACGCAAATAGTCCTGTACTTTCTGGGAGCTCTGCTATATTAGATTTAAAGTCTTGGAAAAGAAAATGAGCTTCAGATGCAATCTTGACAGCAAAATAACAATGTCTAAGTTTATGTCGGCTATGCAGAGCCCACAAAATAAACATTGGTCTAATAATCTCATTAGGAACTAATTCCATGAGGTGGCCATTCTGGTGATGACTTCACTGATAAACAATTCCAAGCATTTATAGCCTACTTGGACTGTAAATTAGAAATATTAGATGAAAAAGGAAAAGAATAGGTTCGAATTACAGGGGCATAAGTTTAATTTCTACCACAGTAATCCTACTTCTCTGCTATTTTTATAATCACAAGAGCATTCTATTTCATTTTCCCCAAGGTGAATGGCACAAAGGCATATGGAATAAAATTAATTTGCCTTCTCTAGGAATATTTTATCATCTTATTTTAAGAGATGAATAATAGCAAATCTCTTACCTTCTGCACAGCAAATCTTTCTACCCTTTATTCTACATTACTATGTATGTAGCCATATATATGGTCTCATACATACAAATTTAAACAGTGAGAAAAATATCTGAAAAACCAAAGAGCAAAAAAAATGCAGTGGGTTATATAAAATAGTCCTGATTACAAAGGCAAACAGCAACATTACCATAAGGGCAACATTCACTCAGAATGTGCGTTTATGTTAACTCTTTTTAATAGATATTTCCTCCCATTTTCTTTCATCTAAAAAGCTGAATCTGAATTTGTTATCTGTGTTTGCTCATAGAATAAAAATGTGTCAAAATTGTCACTCACTCTGTTCGCCCTCTAGAAAGTAACTGACGTCATTACTGAAATGAATGCAGACCTGTAACCAATGGCTTGTTATTAATATGTATACCACTACCCAGCTAACAGATCACTACAGAAACAAATGCAGACAGATTCATAACACACACATAAACAGTTAAACCTGATTTGTTTCAGTGAGAAGACAATGAATGCAATTCAGGGATGTGAAGCTGTATTCCAAAATCTGCCACTGGAGTAACAGTATTTACCTGACAGGACTCCGTTAGGGCTTAAGTAATTTTGACAAGCCACAGTCTCAACAGTGAGAGGTAAATATTCATGTGATTACATGTTTTAAGGGAATATCTCATTTTCTCCGAAGTCCATTGCACGTACAGTCAGCCAGCATGGCATCCAGCAGCCTCCACCTAGCAAACAGCAAGAATAACCAGAGGCCTCCTCCCCCAGCAACACAGTAATGTCTCCCCCAAAGGCATGAGACATGGAAGAAGCAGCCCTGCATTAGCTCCCATCTCTAGATAACAAAGCAAATCTCTGCAAACTGTAATCTGTAATCCTGCCCAGAACCCTTTCTTTTTTCTCCCTGATAAGCAACTTCCGCTTCTCTCTGCACTCAGAGCAATCACTATAAACTTAATCCAGGCATACTCAAACTCATACTCAAAAGGTGCTTGGGTACTATTTTAAAAATAAATCACACTTAGCACTTCTTATGTTCAGGGCATTAAGTAGACAAACATGTATTAGCATTAAGCAAAGAAGCATTTATTAAACAGAGGACCAAGCATACTATACACCTAGTGTATAATATTTTGGTAACATTTGGGACTGGCAAAGAAGTTTGCTGCTTTCCAGAACTCCCCCTTTGCTTCCCACCTGCACAGCAGGGAAGGAAATCAGCAACCCTTTTTGTCTTGGTCACCCCTCCAAAGCCCCACGTAACCTCCCAGAAGCTCTCCAGAGCTGCCATCATGACATTGAATGCAGGTATGATGCAGTGCTGCCTGCACTATGAAGGCAGGGCTGGCTGGAGTAATGATGATCGGTCAGAGACATCTAATGGTGAAATTAGTGAAGTGAAAGTATTTCTGCATCCCTGGCAGAGCTTTCACTTGAAGACAAAAGGAGGAGAGCTTCAGAGCATGGATCTTTAGACACAGGACTTGCTTTGCTATTTCGAGATGGCAGACAGAGTACTGCAAACCGGGACAGTTTATGGGAGCATCACATGGGCCAAAAAAAGCAAAATAAAAAGCACTGAAGCATTTTTGATAATAGGCTTCCAGGTGCTTTGCTCAGCCTGAACAAACACACAGGAATGTCCCATACCCACCAGAATGACTACTGTCCAGATGTTGGGGCTAGATTTGCATGTTTAATTTAACTTATGCTGTTTGCATCATGCCGTGAAGCTCTCTTAACAACTGGTACTTCAGCACCCTTTTAAAGTTGTATTCCTATTCCACTAGGTCACTGCTCAGTCAAGTGATTCAAAGGTGATAATTTTATCTCTCTTCATGAGTCAGTGTGATCCAGACTTGAGATTAGTGTCTGGCAGTTCAAAAGAAAGAGCTGACAGATGATAGCCCTTCTTGATAGACAGAAATGTTTTAAATAAGCAAAGGAAAAAAGTTGAGAAATCAGAGAAAGACAGGAACCCTAACAGGCTATCCATTCTACTTCCCTTACTAGTACTGATCTATTCAAGATACCTATTTCTAAATGGAAAAAGTAAAAATAAAATTTAAAAAAAGAAAGAAAGACAGAATTAAGAATTTTAGCCTGATATGAAGCAGCCCAAGCTCGAGCCCTGTCCTTTCTGTTCCTTAGCCCTCATTCAAACAAATTCCACCCACCTGGCACAGAAGCTTTACAGCCTGCTCCTCCCCCAGTTCTGCACAGCACAGGCAAACTGACACTGGCAATTTAATTGCTGAAGGAGCTTTGTGCCTGTTTCTTTTAAAACTTCTGTGAAAACAAGTAGGAATGAAATTATAGGTTTAGAAATACTTTCTTTGCCAATTTTTGCTGAATCAGTTAGCAAGTCCAACCCCTTCCTTCATGCCCCTGCTCCAGTAAGGTGCCTGTACGAGGAGAAAAAGCCAATAACCCAGTTTCCCCAGGGCCAGGGGCCTTGCTTTGCCTTTCTTCTGCAGAACCAGCCTGTGGGAGTAGTGTTCTGAGTGTAACAAAATGTTGTATTACCCAGGTCAGTAAATTTAATAATTCCTTTCTATCTATGACTAAATGTTCTTCTTCAAGATTGCAGGTGCTTATGTCACTATGGACAAAAAATTTTAAAAGACAACCTCGCCTCTGAATGTCTGTTAACCTCTAGGACTTCCCTATGGAGAGGTAGAGAGGAAGGAAAGATTAGAGCTTGTAGGAAATATTTTTTTTTTAAATTCAGAATATCTTTATGTTTGGGAGTCTGTTTTTTGTCATAAAGTGTTATAAAATGCCTAACTCTCAAAACATGAATGATGAAAACCAGGTCACTGTGATCTGGAACCTACCTCAACATCTAATAATCAAGGAAATAATTTTTACTAGTTAATTTTAAAACATTAGGTCAAAATAAAACAAATCTGCAACTTCAAAGAGAAATTATAAGTTGATGAGACAGCTGTTGGAGCTACATCATCACTATAAACTGTGAGGTCCAAAATGGGCTAAATGCAAAATTTACCTGAAATGACAAATAAATAATTTTTGAGGCCCTGAAGCACAGGGGGCTTAAGTTTGTTGGGTTTTGTCGGGGTTTGGGTTTTTTCTTTTTTTTTTCAAAATTGCCTTCTGAATTGCAGAAAACTGAAGTATAACATTTTCTTTTCATATTCTGGGATGGGATTTAAAAGTGCATTCTTAACTTGAACTGACTAATACCATTTAATACAAGTATAGTCAAAGTTATGAAAATTACCTCCTAACACCCATTAAACCAGCTGAGTTAAAGTTCAGGTGGAAACAGCAGCTTTCTCTAGTTTACAACAGGCTGCTTTATTTAAGTTTCTAAACTACTCTGTCCAGGACTTTGAAGTCCCAGTCTTGACAAAGCCTGTTAATTGAGTTCTAGGGGTTTTGAAAAAACATGAAGAAGTCTCTAAATTTACGCCATCAAAATGTTAGCCAATAAAGTGAATTGTACTTAAACTAAACAGTTGGACTTGATGATCTTAAAGGTCTTTTCCAACCTAAATGATTCTATGATTCTATAAAATGGCCTGAAGAATATGGCTAATAATCAGTGCCTCTCTTTACAGAACAGCTGTTGCTTTCTTTTAGCTATTATTCTAGTATTTTCTCCAGTCATCGTCATCTAGCTTAGATAAGACTTGCATTGGTAATATGTATGATATCTCTTTGTATTTTGTGTCCTTTTAATAAGTCACAAGATTTTTAAGATCCTAGGGAATCTACTCATGCAACAGGTAGAGTTGTTCTAATGGAAGTTCACTGGGTCTAATCTCTGTGAAACTCCAGAGGAAATTTTCCCTCAAAGATGGAATGACTTGAAACAGACTTTGAGCAAAGCAGAGAAACTGAAATTGACTGGGATAAATACGGGCCATCTGGAATTTTGAGCCATAATGGGCCTCACAGACTGGAAATTAACTTCCTCCCACTAGAGAGGACAAGGTGTATTGTAGCCTCCTCCATTCCTGACTTAGAATGCTAAAGCTATCTCCTGGAGTGACTTTTTACTGAAGTTGCAGAAATTTCTTTTACTCTCTGGGACAAGCCAAGGCAGTCTAAGATGTGTTAAGTTACTTCTGCAAACAATCGGGTCTTTCCATTCCTTTCTGGAACAGTTAATTACGTGAAGCCCCATTGAATACATAAAAGCTGATGCTACCTGATTTCCTCTGGGTTTAGATTTGAACGCTATAGTTTTTAGCCTGTGTTCCTTCAGACATGCCTGCCTGCTGACTGAGCAGAGTTTTTACTTTGGTGTATAACTGAATTTCCATCCAAACCTTATATTGCATACACCTGCAGCATCCAGATGGCAGGTGCTATTTTAGTATTGAGTGTACTATTTCTACTTCCATAGTAGATCCCAGATCTGATGCTCTTCAAAGGTAAGATTTACATGAAGTACCACAAGCTATTAGAAAAGGAGTCTTTAAAACTGTTGGAGATTGTGGACTTAGTGTTAAGGGCATATTACTTAAGTCATGGGTAACGGACAGATGCCATCTCAGCCCTCTTCCCTTTGTCCCCTCTCCATTAGAGTTCAAAAATACTTTAATCTGTCTGGATGGAAATATTCCTGGCCCTGTCATTTAGCTTTCTTGAGCACAAACTAGAGAGTGCTTGTCAAGCTTATGCCTAATCTACTTAGAAAAGCTGCCATGTTCACCTTAGAGTAACTTTCATATTAGCATGATGTGGAGTTACATCTGAGCCAAGGTCTTAGAGGTAAAAAACCAGCTGGGTTCATTGTACTATCTAGACTGTTAAATAAATCACTGGTTAGCCTTTCATCTGTAGGTATGCAATTATATTACACATCATCTGTCCCTAAGGGAGAAGTCAAAGGGTTTAAGTACGTGCAAAGGCAGTATTGCATGTGTGGCGCCACTGCTTTCATGCTTTCTGATGGTTTCAAGTCCACGTGGTGATCATGAACAAACATGAATAAACAGACCAAAAGACACTAGTGCTTCTGCAGACCTTACGTGTCAGGTACTAAACTTGGAAATGCTCTGGTATGTACAGTTTAAATGGTCACTGTTTGATTACTTGATCACCTATCAGTACTTGCTTATTTATTTTTTAAAAATAATCTGGATCATTTTTTTAAGTTGCCTTACTAGGAATATTTTGCCTTCCAACCATGTTGCAAGCCATTCCCTAATTGGGCTGTCACAGTTTGTCACTGCTTCATGCTGTGCCCTCCCAGGACTTGACATAATCTTACTCCAAATAGTTAAGATAAAGAAGAATTTTTGTGAACTTTGCTATATAGAATCTGAAAACACTGATTCTGATCTCTTGGTAAAGAGCAGAAATGCATTTACAAATGCATACAAACGAGTCCAGAAAGCATTTTTTTTGTACCTTGGTAGTTCACAAAGAATTCCAACTTGGCTGTAAGAATTCAAATTATATTCATTGGCTAGCGAAAAATGGAAAAATAAGATCACCCACTGTATCTTTCAGCACCGACTAACTTTAAAAATATTTTGAAGGGGTTTTGTTGGCTTGTTTTTTCTCCACAATTAATAACTGGTATTAGGATAATTACATTGTTTCAACAGAGCAGGGATGAAAAGAAGAATAAACCACTTCTTTCATCAAAATACCTCAGACTATATCAATGCCTTCTGGTGGAAGTGGAAGACGATTGCTGTGCTTAAACTCTCTGTGGCTCTGAACAAAATAGTTTTATGAAAGCTTTGAGATGTTGAAGATTTTCTGTCTGAAATTAGCCTCCTGTCATTTAACAATTAACAAAATTAAGGAGGAGAGCTTAAAATGTTGTTGCTTGAGTAGGAAGGCAAGGTTTCTGGCATAGGAATTGAGTCGTATTTTGAGGATCTATGGATTACAGTTCAAGTAATGAGATGGCATATCTCTTACAGGTGAATATTCCAGAGAATTGGGTAGGCATTGCTGTTTTCTCTTTTCAGTGATTAATGTTCTTTGTACTTTGGAACCACTGCTGCACTGCAACCTGTCTGACTTCCTCATTTAAATGCAAATGCTGCCATTGAAAAAGCACTTCCACTAGTATGCAGTAAGTTTAGCAGTAGTTCCAGCTGCTCCCATTGTGATGCCTGTTAATCAGGACAACTTCTGTACAAAGGTGACTGACTAGGCAGCTACTTCAGCCTCTGGTGAAATCAAAATAGGTCACTCCCGTAATTCCCAAATGGTTCCAGGCACTGAGTTCAACAAGGTCTTTGTGAGCGATATAATTCCTCCAATTCTGTAGCTTCCCTATTTCAAGATAAATGTGTTCCTGAGGAAAGTTGCTTTGTCTGGAGGTTTTTGACTATTACTCCCCTTAATGATCTGAATTACTTCCCCAGTTAAAAAGATGTACATTTTTTAAGTGACCTGGCAGATTTAACATCCTACCAGTTCTGTCTTTGGATCGTTTTTACTTCAGCATCAGCAAGGTGCAAAAGCAGTGGTTATATACTGGCTACAGGTACTGTTCTCTTCTTGGTTATGTCCACAAAGAAAGAATGGTCTTATACCAGGGAGAAAAACTTAAATTTGGGGTATCAATTTCTACCTATGATCTCAGAATACTTAAACTGACTTGACGAGCATCACTTAGCTGTATTGTTAATTTTGTGTCCCCTTCTGTCCACATAGCCTTTTATTTATCAGCACTTCAGAGTAGTGACCTTTGTAAGTGCAAAGAAGCCCTGACCCTACCATATAGTTTGAAATTAAATAACTGCTGCCATATAAGGTAAAACTTAATAAGAATCAGAAAGGTCCTCTTCTCCGCTGGATGTGCTTAAGGTCCCCATTAGAAGACGCAGTGCCAGATAACAGATCAAATTCCTTCTTGGAGACAGCAAGCAACAGTGGTTACTTCACCTGCTTATACAATTACTATGTTTAAGTCCTAAATACCTTCTCAAAAGGCCCCAGCCTTCATATGCTACCAGATTACCAGTGTATTTATCTTGGGTTTGTTCCCTCTGTATTACAGGCCTAAGCAGGTGTGGTACTTTGAATCCTGGAAAGAGGCCTGATTCATGAGTGGTATCATTTGTCTGAGGCTGAAGAATGTGAATAGGAGAGAATAAATCAGAAGTCCAATGTTAACAATGTAATTTTAAAAGGTAGCTTAACTTTCATGTGCCAATGCCAGCTCACGGCACAAAAAGTTAATAGATGGATGTTTGTGCTTCCCAGTACAATCACATGTAGTGTCTTCTGTCCAAAGAGGCACAGCATGGCTTGCAGTACTTTTAACTACAGAGTGGCTGTGTTGCCTTTTTGCTTACTATTTCAGACTCAATAAGAGTGGATTGTTTTTGGATAACACATTTAAATTCCTTTTACATTAGCTATTTATGTGTTCATGAAACATTTATTCAAAGTGATCAGGAGAAGCTATTTCCTTATCCCTGCAAGCACCACAAATACAGAGTTAAATCTCTGAGAAACAAGCTGTTGCTGTCACTGAATTGTTCCCTAGCTACTGGTACTCAAGCGTTCCCAGAGGCAAACTAAACCAATTCTGGAATGCTCCCAGACTCTATCAGCTTCTGAAATGAACCTCCTTCTAAGATACAGTTTGTTTTCCTTGGGTTAGCTTGAGGGAGGCTCTGATGTAGTAAAGACTTTAGCAATGCACTGAGTCATGCTGGGCTACGAAAACATCTTTGGGGTGCTTTGCTTGTGCCTCATGTTGCTAAGCTGATAAGCAAGGATGATTGCTTATCAAGTCTCTGAATTGTGCCCTCTGAGTTTTGGATTCAAGTCTCATAAAGAGAGATGGAAGGACAAAAGCAATCTTCAAGTGCAGACACCCAGAAAGGATCTAGGAGATACTAAAGCAAAGGACAGGGGTGATTTCTACCAAAATAGAGATTTAAATCGCTCTAGTTTGGCCCCACCAATTATTCCAGTACAAGGTTTATTTTGAAATATAGGATGAAGGGATGCCCCATGAAAATAAGAGGCTTTACAAATAATACTGAACAAAGGAACACGACAGAGCTGCTTGACTGTTAACTTGATTCACAAATGCCTTTTGAGGTTTGGAAATATATTTTTGTTCTGTATTGGGACATAAAGAAACTCTGTGACTATAACAGCGCTTACCTTCCTCTACTGTTCCAACACCAGTCACCTAAAAGACAGGACTCTGCCTCAAGTAAGGGAAAATGTGTTTTTAAATATTTATCCATGGAATGAACTGTATCAGTTTAAACTTAAGACATCTGCTAACTCATTACAATCCTGTTTATTAACAGCACAACTTTAAAACCTAAATCCTGTGTCTTTGACCACAATGTATGATGTAAAAACTAAACTGATTTTAAAGGAGCCTATTTTAGTCATTCTTATTTTCACAGTCTTTCTCTTTCTGACAGTCCCAGCAGAGTACCACACTGTAATACTTGGCAAGATTGGCAACAGTTCCTTAAAGTTTTTAATATTAAGGAAAAAAAAAAAGGTAAATTTTTTAATGAACTTCTAAAACTATTTTGGATCTTAAATTACCAGAAATCACCACTTATTTGACAATTCTAAGCCAGCCCTTGCCTTCTATTTTAAAACAATAGGGGAGAATCGAGAATCTATTCATCTGCATGATTAAACTTTTGGAAGTAAGAAACAATTTTAAAAAACTATCAAGTTGACAGCCTCTGAGACCAAAATGACATTAACTACCAAACCAGTTCAGTGAATACAATAAACTCTTCAAAGTGTGTCAACACAGACCTGTATGTACCTACCCCTTTAGGCATGTCCCCCTTCTCTCCTCAGCTCTAACAATTCTGCCTTTCCCTGCCCACCCATTTTCCCTGCTTCCACAAACTAGGAGGGAGGAAAATGAGAGAACATAGAGATGAACTTCTTCAGGCTAAGCAAACTCGACATTTCACATTTCCCTTGCAGGGCCAGATTTGGAATAGTTGAAGCTTCACTTCTCTCCTACCACTCAGAAACTGCACAGAGCTGTGCAAGTTAAAGGTCAGCTGGGGCTAAGACTGCTATTTCCAAATGGCACCTGAAGACCCCTCAGGATTAGTAGGATTTGTCCTTGCATCATCTAAACACTGAAGGCATAACAGGAAAGGGGAAGTTATTTAAAGGTTCTCTCTATCAAAGGTTGCAGGAATTTCCTCCCGCACAGCATCCAGCTGGCTCACCTGCACGGCTGCCCTAGAGGTGGGAGACGACATGCACTGTAGCAGCCTTCTCTGGCTGACCTGTCAAGAAGGGAACTGCTCCACCCACCACTGCGCTGCTGCCTTTTGCGAACAGCAACCTCCAGAAACGTAGGGAGGCCAAAATTAGACACAGCAGTTTAGATAACCCTGGGAGATATTACAATCTTTTCCTTTGTTCATTCAGCATCACTAGTACAGCAGGCCAGCTCCTGAAGCACTATATTTAGTTCAAGTTAATGTCATTTGGTCACACATGTGGATGCATTTTACCTACATGGTATGTTTGAGAGTCAGATAAGCTTTGCCTCCACACCCTTCATTTTGTGCTTGTAAACAGTTCTCTTGGTTCAGCTTCATTCCTCATTCAGCTATAGAGGAATGATAGAGGATTTCAAGCTGAAGAGTGAAACAGGAGTTTAAAAAAATGCCTGTAGCCCCTTATTTCTTCCTCCCTCATCCAGGAGCCCTGTCTTCGGCAGCTGTTTGGCCAGCAGCTTGTTTCACTGGAGCAGTGCAGTCTCAGCTGAGTAGTGACTAAGTCAAAAGTATGGATGGCTGTTTAGCCTGTGTAAAATAAGCTAGTGGTTTTGAGGCTAGGTCTTCACATCATAGGAATACAGCTGCCAGGACCTCTGTCCCAGGAAAGGCTGACTTTAAGTCCTTTAACCTCAGTGCTTCATTTCTTAAACCCAGAAAAAGGTAAACAAGTGATCCTCGTTACAAACAGCCTTTTCTCCTAACCTGTCTTGTGAGGTCTGTGCCTTGCTGCACTGCCAACTGCGGGTAATCACTTGTTTCCTAGAGTCTTTGATTTGGAGTTTTCCTGGCATCTCTCTCAATCAGAGCAGCCTGCTGGCTTTTGTATTAACTGATTAGTCTCAACCAGGAGGCAGCCGATAAAACAGAGGAGAGGCAGGGCCCATGCCTGCTGAAACAGAGAGACCACCTTATAAAAGTACCCTGGATTGAACATTCTGTCAAAGCAAAAGAAAAATAGTTATCAAATCAATGTACTAGTAAACAAGCAATATGCAGGTACGAGGCTGTAAATTGCTCTAAAGGAAAGGTTTATTTTTTTAATATGGCTAAAAAATGTTGGCATTCTATAGCAATTAAAGGGAAGTGGGACAGACAAGGGAGTGTTAGATCAATGGACACAAATTTGACTGTGGCAAGGTTGTCAGATGAAATTTCAAGAATTGAGGGTGGAAGACAGAAGAAATATCAATGACTTAACAGAATTTATTCAGATACCCTCAGGAAGCAGATAGAAAAGTCATGCAAATATTCAGTCCTCTCACCTCTAAAATGATCCCATGTACTGCCTAGTGTTTTTGTTTACTCTTCTACTGAGAGAAGTAAGCACTGTTCTAGACCTCTGCAAACCCCATTCTGCTAAGGCAATTTGCTGGCTGGGCCAATGGATTAGTATTTTGTGCTTTGGGAATTCTGTTCTCTGTTGTATTCCTGTTCTTGCTATGTAGCTCCTGAATGAAGGTCGTCAATGAATTTCTTGGTCTGGAGAAGTACATAAATTATTTTCCCTAGAAAGGATGGCAAATGCTCCAAACGACTCCACCTAAAACATATCTGGCAGTTACTATTGGCAGCCTTAACAAATGTTTCTCCAAAAGACTTTATGTATATATCATCATGCATAGAGATGCATAAATTGGTGACCAAAATTAGCTTCAAAATGCTCAAGTAGCTGATAGAGAAAAATATTTCTTGCAGGCAGGGTCAGCAACTCATTTTATTAGGAATAAGTAAACACTGGAAAATAAACTAGCTTAGAGCTTTTGTTGTGTTGCACAGATACACTTAGCAATATTTTTGTCCTGTACTTCCCAAAATAGATCTGCTGTTTCTCGTACAATGATTATGTCCGTCTGCCAGATGCATTCAGCTCAGGGAAGCAGGCAGGTACAGGCTCAACTTAAAAATACTACCTGTCAGTCACCATAAGAAAAACTTCTCCAGATCTAAGTTGTCTGGTTTAGCCTTGTAACGAAGATCTACCTGGTGTTACATGTGGCATGAGTTTTGCAGTGCCAATGATTTTCAGCTAAAAATAGAGATGACATTTTGGGTTTGCTTTAAAAATGTGTTGGACATGCTGAAATAAAACACCTTTCTTTTGGCCTCAGATGTTAGTTGTGACTTTCAGAGTTGGGGTCGTCTTTAGTGGGACCTCCTCAGAATTGTGTGTTTAAGCACGGTTCAGGCTGTGAATGGGTTCTGAACTCTGTAATGCCCAAACAATTTAGTAACTGGAATTAACACACCACAACTTTGAAGAGCAGAAAGGAAATAGACGGTTTTACCAAGAATGCATGGACTTCTGCACTATCAATCACTGGGGCTCCTCGTGTACTAAGGCCAAATACAGAACAGAAGCAAGTAGGCTTGCTTGGATGGTCAAGAAAACCTATGAAATAAGGAATATGAAAAAGAGCTTCCCTGAGAGGAACACAATGTCTCAAGGCTAGTACGCTGTCTCATCTCTGCAGCAGCATAGCTACAGGGTGGAAGAAGTGCAAAGGCTTTTTGGCCGAGATGGCTTAGAGTTGGCAAGCTACATGGAAGTAGAAATCTTTAGAAGGAATATGACTCAAGGGTTCTGCAGAGAAAAGCATGAAAGGAAGATTATGTGGAGCAGAATTATGCTGGGAAGATGGATTGGGTGATCAGGGTAGAGGGGAACACAACAAGAGTCTACACTGTACATGTCATCTGACACGTACTTATACAGGATAAACAATGAACCAAAAAACTAGTAAAAATATCAGAAGTGTCCACTGTAATTTAATTACTGCACTGTTTATTGAGAGGGGTTCAAACCAAAACACTAGCAAGTCAACAGTACTTTCTGTGTGCTTGTCCCAGGCTGTCCATGTGCTTCAGAGGACAGGATCTGGCTAATGTCACTGTTCTATGATTTTCATTTGCTATCTCCCTCCACAAATACGTGCCGACAAAGTGAAGCAAGCCATAAGTTGAATAATGCAAAATAATGTAATTTTGAAAATCTGTAAGTTATTTTCTCCCTGTTCCTTAATATCTAGCTAAAATGGAGAAAATTCACTTGAAATGTACTCTGATGTACTTTCACGTTCCCAGAAGATACTTGGGTTTGTGTGTGTGTTTTTTGTGGGTTTTTTTACCAAGGAGGTAGTAAAGAAGTTTCTTCCACAGAGCTATTGGAATTCCTCACAGACACAAAGCCTTTCTCCTGTCACAGAACTCAGTCAACATTCATAAGCCATAGTAATGTCACATAGATCCACTGTGACTATGACCATAAGTAAATGCTTAATGAAGGTACCTCTATGTCCTCTTTGAAAGCAGATTTTGATGGTCAGACTTCGCCTCTACTCAGCTGATAGTTACTCAGCCATCTGTAAGTGGTACCACTAGAGTGTCACCTGATTTTAAATACAGGCATTCTGATTTGCTTTTCCTAATCTTGATCTTGAAATTTAAATGTCAAGTGGAGGAGGAGCTGTGAGTCAAGTGGGTTTTTAACAGTTTTAGCATTTGCATATTGCTTTGAAAGTACAAGGCAATACAGCATGCCAGTCCTTGGAGAGCCTCTGGCACTTCTGTAGCACTCTAAAGTACATGCACTCAATAAAGGCCAATCCTTGTTGAAGGACTTTACCTTTGTTTCCTAAATGCCTTCATTTCTTTTCACAGGTATCAAAATTAACTAAATATCACTGTCTGAACCAAGTTTTTCCATCAAGCAGTCCATTGGGACAGATGAGCACTGAGTTTGTGGCTTACACATCTGTATCCTGGAGGTATACCTGTATCTGGCAGATGATGTCTGCTGTACGTCACAGATGCACCAAGAGAGGCTTTCATGTTCCCCATTGCAGTGATCCTATGCACCACTGTGGTAGTGGGGAACAAATCAGGTATGAACATTTCTAACGTGTTCTTCTGTGTGTGATGTGCCATCGGCACGTCTCCTGCAGTCTGAAGCTATCAATCTGACATACGCCCACTGCGATGTTCCTCAAGCCACGGTATTCCTCCTGGGAGCCTTTCAGCAGCTTTGCTGCCACATTAGGTCAGCTCCACTGCCAGAAAGTAACTGCAGCACAGCCGGAATTTCCCCATTCACTCCTCTCAAAACATCTTCCCAGACTTGTAATGAAACGCCTTGTGGATGTGGCGAGTGGCTGTGGCAAGTCAGGTCCCCACTTTCAATACTCCACAAGGGATAAGAAAGGCAACTCACTGGGGAAACCCCCGGGAAAGGGAGTCTGGGCCTTGTCAAACTGCGTAAAGATACAAACTGTGAATTCTTCAGGCACAATGCTCTTGGCAATTCCTGTTTCCTCTCTCCCAGAGCCTCTCTAAGTGCTGTTATAATGCTATGATATCTGACTTTGAAGCAGCAGAGTCATGAGTGACACAGGTCTTTACAGCCCCTGACATGGACATTGTCATTACGTAATCTGTGTGCCATCACAAGTTTATTTTTACAAGCATTTCTGTGCCCTCTGTAAGCACTTGGCAATTACTGGTGACACATGCTCCATGATTTGGGGACACCGGATTGAAAAGGACATCATTGGTTCACTGAGTGCAGTCCCCTGTATATAATCCTGTTAACAAGTTAATCAAGCTTTAATTTAAGACTGGGTACAGCGTTTGCCTCCGCTGCTCCTACTGAATGCCTTGTTCTAAAGCCTCATTCCTGAGTTCAACACAAGATGCATCTCATTGTCCACCTTTGTGAACAGAGGAATACTGAGCCTGTTCTGCGTAGGAAACAAGTCCTATGAGCAATGCAGGGAAATGGTACTGCCTTGTAAGAAAACTCTTGCCTAAATAGAAAAAAAAACCATGCAGGTCTTGTTTCCTGATCCTCTTTATCTCTGTCTCCACCATTTCAGCTGAACAGATCTCCACACTGAACAGTCAAAGCACATCCGTACGCTGAGTAGGTAGGTCTCACACAGCTATACAACACCCTTTCTTGCTGTTCTCTCCGCAGAGCCTTGCAGGCTTTCTAAGAGGAGACGTATGAGAGAAGATGATTTTGGGGAATGACATCCTATCTTTGGTGGGTAATGGTGCCAAAAGGTAACGAACATGAAGCACCTACTTCACAACTTTTCTTTTTGTCCTGAAGACTCTGAATTGAACAGGACAATTTTGCATGAAAAATTGTTTTTCATGGATGTTTTTTTACTTTGTATCAATTTAATCAAATGGTTATTTAAAGATTTTAAAACATGAATTTTGAATTATTTTAAGTCTGAAAATTGAGGGGTTTTTTTAATCTTATTATTTTTACATTTTTTTATATCAACAGTACAGGTGTTAAGAATAACAGATGCAAAGTGGGAAGGTGTTTCAGTATGCAAGAAGAAAGCATCTTGCTCTAGAGAAAAATAAGATATTCATCAAAATAAGTAGCAGACTTTGTTTAATCATTGTTTCTTTGTTACAGATCATCTCAACTATAATGTTATCCAAGAAAAGTAAAATTAAAAAATGCCTAGAGCCAGACCTTCCGTTTTAGTTGTATGTTTATAAAATCTCCAGATAAACTTACTTTGTACTTGAAATCAATGTTCAGGTGCAGTTTTTTCTAGTTTGATTTCTCTTCACCTGAACACCAAGACAGCCTGATGTAGGCAAGCATCAGTCTAAAGACTGCTTTCAGATTCAGTGATTCCTCCTGATTACAACCCATTGGGATCAGTGCTTACTTATGTTCACCAAGTTCAGACCACACAAAGGACTGTGCAGAAGACTGTGCAAAACAGAAGGTTCCTTGTACTGAGACCAGAATTTGTTTTTCTAGAAACTGAAAATATTTTATGACTGCAACTATGCTCCCATACTATCTGGGAATAAAACATAATATTCCCTGCATAGATGAACATCCAACTCATCACATACAAACTTAGAGGACTCAGTGGGGCTATCATCTACTGTCCCAGTGGGGAAAAAAAAAAAAAAAAAAAAAAGACAACAACAAACAAACAAACAAAAACCTTTTAATCCAAAGGATGGTTAGGTATAAGCATTTCTAGGAGTGGTACCAGTATTTTACAAAGTTTATGGCACGGGTAGGCAACAGAGGAAGGAAGCCACATAAAACAGCTCACAGCACTCAAAAACCCTTTAGGAATAACTATCCCTCTTGAGATTGAATACAGGTAAATAAAAGCCTATATTATCTACTCTTGAATTTAGGCCAGGACTTCAAATTTAAGAAAACACGCGCCACTCATATCAAAAAATACCAGTGTCATAACTGACCACAAGAGGTCAGAAACTCAGCAGCCCATCTTATTCCAAAGGGAGGGTGGTTATATTTGATTTTCTATTGAATAGGCTGAGTATCCTTAACCTGAAACAAGTTATTGTTTTCCCTTTGATTTTCGTTGGAGATATGAGAGGTTTTCATTTGAAAGCTTTGAAGTCCTGAGCTCTGCCCTGTGCAGAGGTTCTCTGTATACCCTCAAGCTGGTGATGTCCTTCCCACCCGACTGATGCTTCTGTTCTAGCTCTACTGCTATCCTGATAAGTGATAATCAGTAAACAATGTTCTCTCCCTTTTTTCCCCCCTCCCACTTTTTGGCTGCATTACCATTAGACTGTAAGCTCTTTGGCAAAAGGAATGAAAGTTACCATCTGCCTGTGCAGCGAGCAGCACTCTCAGATACAAAAAAAGACATGCTTATGATAGCTACGTCAAAGGTAAAAGATCAAATAATGTTAAGGCAGAAAACACTTCAGTCAGGGATTCCCAAACTTGTCCCCTCTGAATTACTGGGGACCCTACTTGAAACTGCCAACTGTTTGAGCTGCAACTGCAAATGTGTTAACCTCTCACTGTAACGGCTAGGCACTGTGGGAGAAGCTGGTTCCTCTGTGGAAAGGCTGAGGGAGACAAACACAAAGGTACAATTGAGAAACATCACTTGAATCACTGTAGCCAATTACCTCCATAATTACATAATAAATGTTTAGCAGAACCTCTACTCCATACAACAAAAGCTCCAAACACTTCTCGGCAATCTACAGCAAGCTTAAGCCATATAATTTGTAACTCCAAAGCCACAAACCACAAATGTAAAAGTTCCAAGTTACACAAGAGCACTGGATAAAATATTAAAAGCTATAATATATAATACAAGCTGTGTCTCCTGCTGTCTGTCAGTGTAAGGGTGTTACTAAGCATTTCTGCACATCATTAGTACAGAATAACACATTTCACAACCAAGAAATTGCTGCAGAAATTCAGATGGTAGGCAATCAGCTTCATTCTTTTTTCCATGTCCCAAACTAACAATTCATTGGAACAGAAAAGGATTATAATAATACAGATTAACTATTATTTTTCTGAGCTCAGTCCAGGGGTCTGAAGCAGACAGTACTGGTCACAACATGGTTTGTACATTATTCCTTAACAATCTGCAGTTAGAAAGTCAAATATGTTTTTGGAATAATGATGGCGGTTGCTCAAAGATAGATCTCTATGTTTTGATAAAATAGCAATCCCCTTCAGCTAAGACACATCGCGACCATATAGGTGAAATGAGAGATGGAAGGAACAGCAACATCTTAATTCTTTCCTTTCAAAGAAACCTCAGCCAGAATTAGCACTGTTCCCATCTAGCTGTGTAACCAGGCAATGAAATCTTATGGACTCAGAGCAGGCCTGCGAGATTGTAGTTCCTAAATTCTGAAGGAGGCAATTAGCTCTTCTGTGCCTAAATTTCTACTACTCGAAAAATGGAAATAAAACCTAGTTGATAAGGAACATGTGAAGATCAGGAAAGCTGACTTGCTGTAAAGAGTGGCAAACAACTGCTCAGTACATAAAAAATAGATTAATATATTTGCTTTCTAAACAAGCATCTAGAAACTACTCCTGCAAGGCAAATGATGGCACCACAGCCACAAGTTCTTCTTTAAAAATGAACACGCTCCCAGTGCACTTGGTTATGGAGACACAGTTGGTAAACATGAACACAACAGAGTGGTACAGTCCCAAATCCAGCAGAAAACCCGGCATGCATTTACCCCTCAGGACAACTTCAGGTATCCTTATTTCCTAGCAGAGGAGGATCTAGTAGGATGAGGATTAAAATGACTTGGTGTTATCCAAGCATAAAACTTCCACATGTTAGATAAGTATTGCTGCCACTTCTGTCTCTCTGATGATCAGCAGGATCCCTGCTGGCTGCTCTCGACAATTGATGACAAGAATAGGAGACCGTGCTTCCACACAAGGGGAGCAGTGAGTCCCATAGAACTGCCCGTGACTGTCAGTTCCACCTGGGTAGTAACAGAGGTGACACTGCAAAGGCATCTGATGTCACAGCAACACCTGGTGGTCTGGAGCACTTTTGTTTTCCACTAAATTGATGCTACTGTGGAATTCCGTTCTGTTGTGTTCCGGTATGGGGTTAAGGGCGGTCCTCTGTTCTTGTATTGTTGCTTGCTTTTTGGTTCATTCTTCAGCGGGTGAAGCGTGGTACCTGCTGAGCCCAGGGAGGGAACCCCAATCCTCTGAGGCACTACATGTGATACAGCATGAAAGAAGTCTCTAGCCCTTCCTCCCCCTCATTTGTGAAAAGATGGCTGCGAAGATAAGGAACACACAGAAACTTGCAGCAGGTGGTAGAGTGCTTGGCTAATTCCAGCAACTCTAGTTGCAGCAGAAGGAGGGGGTGGATGTGGAGGTGACTCAGCTGAGAACAGCAAGTAGCTCAGCTGAGGTTGAAATCCTACTGAGCTTAGAGCAGTCTGATTATGGTTTTTAAAGGACCATTCCAATGATGTGAAAATACAACATAAGAAACTTGCTTTGGCAAGTATTTGTTACCGATAGCACCAGCCCTCAACCCCGTTTCTTGGGCTTTGCTGGCTACTCCTTTAAATCGAGCTTTCCCAAGTACTGCGCTGAACTCTAGCCCTCATTACTGACTTGAAAGATGTCATGACTCAAACCAGCTAACAAGCCTTCCTCTGACCTGGAAAGGTACCAGATCTCCTTGTACAAATTTCTTACTGCCCACCCTGTTACTGCAAAGCAATAATGTGAAATTAGCATGCACCCTCCCATCACGTGGTGCTGCATAGCAGGACCTGACCTCAACAGCGGCCCAATGGGAGCTGCAGCAAGAATCTCTGAGCCTTACACTTACACTTCAAATTTTTCTGAACTACCTAATTGTCAGGAGAGTGACCCCCCAAAAAGAACCCCACACAAACATAGCATGTCTTGAAATATAATAGCAAATGATTTTTTGCCAGTACAGCAGAACTGTTTTGAGCACTGGTTGAGATTATACCAAAAAATAACTCTTTTATAGGCTGCATTTCCAATAAGCTACTGGTAGCTTGGTGTAGACTCTAGCTACCTTGACAAACCTTTTAAGGATCACTAAGCTCTGAGCTGGAAGCTGTATTTTCTATACACTATGTTGCAATATGGGACCTGGAAGAGCCACTCTGCTTCTGTTAGTTTCTTTACAGTACCACCAGAAGGGAGCAAAAATAGGTCCCATCTCCTCTATGATAAAGCAAATGTGCAAGGAAAGCAATTCTGTTCTCTCTTCATCCTACTGTTGAGCTCCCCTAATCACACAGAATGGAAAGGGTTTTCTCCAAAAGGGCATTAGAGTTGGCTTAAGATGTTGCTAATTAATGTCAAATGAAGATCAGTTCAAAATAATGTGCCTTTTTTTTTCTTTGCTAATATTTGCACCCTCCCTGAAAGAAAAGAAAAAAAAGGGCAGAGTAGAAAGAAAAAAGGAAAAAAAAGACAACTTTAAAAAAAAAAGCAGTCTGCAAAAGTTTCATTCTCTCTCATATACCCTAAGCAGGATTTGTATTAACAAGAAATAAGAAAGGAACATCTTGAAACAGTTCTTCCGCCCGCCCCAGTCCGCTCCTGAGCAGATGGACTGTGCAGGTGAGTTTGGGCTACAGCCACTACAGAGAGGACAACATTCACATCTTTTTAAAAAGCTCTCCTTGTCACAGACTTGCTTATTTATGATAACGTTTCTGCTGATATTGTAAAATCTATAGTTATATAGGCTGAAAATAATCAAATTATTATATCAAATCAGCCAAGCTTTTCTATAGTTGAATTTCAATTTGACTACAAACAGAGAAGCACAAGGGAGCCTTGTGTTTCAAAGCTATAAAATATCTTCATTTGACATGAAAACCACCCAGTAACTGTTTGTGCAGAATACCTATCTCATGCCATTTATACACAACACTATTTTATGATTTCAGCATACAAAGTCATTCCCAAAGAAGCATATGAAGAAGCTCACACTGATTATTCTAGAATAAAAATGCAACAGTTCTAAAATTCTGTATTACAAGTGCAGAGACCCTACCACAAAACAGTGTTTGCTTAGACCTTCAATTGATGGAATGGGAAAGGCAGGAAGAAATACTTTATTCTATTGACACCAACAAAACTACAATACATTCTCATCTTCCTCATTTAAAGACATTGTGGCTTGATATATATGCTGGTTTTATAATTATCTTCAGAGCATTTAGCATGAACCAGAGATTCAAAGAGTACTCTGGGCTCAAAGACTCCTAGGCCTCTTACAGCATTCTCTGGCCTAATGCCTACGAATGGAGGCAAACAGAGCATCTCCTTTCTCTCTTCCTATTGTGGACTGACATTTTATAGAATAATTTATAAATAAAAGCCTCTCCCTTTGATGTTTCACTAGATTTTTGTACAGACCTGCAGGTCTTGTGTGTAAGTTTCTCTTCCCCGATCCATGAGGCACGCAGGATATGCAAAACCTCAAGGATCCTCTCCCATCTGTAATATTCTCATTTTAAAGGCAATCCTTAATTCACCATTATTCTTTGTAAATCTACATTGCAAATAAGTCTGATTCTTTCTATTTCTGGTGTCATCCCAATAGAAGAAATATTATATTAACAAGTCTTCAGCACGTCCTGTAAATACCCAAGCTCACTTAGACTGCATCACCTGGCAAGAACAAACCTTCTGTATCGGGTTTGGATCAAACCAAGCCACTGCAGCTAGCTGAGATTCCCTGTTGTCTCATAGCAACAGGATCTTTTGCTGAAAAAGCAGCATTAATCACCAGCTGGAGCATTTTTTGTTGTCGCTTATTCATTAGGCAATATCAGATGCATTCAGTGGATCTGGAATATCACTTTGACATGCCTTGAAACCAAATTACATCCCCTATAGTTAATGTATTCATAAGTCAGTTAGCAGTTACAAACAGGAGGAAGATGCAACTCTTTTCTTGTTTACAATAGTAACATTAGTAATATAATTAGCAATATTCATTACACTGATCCAGAAGTAGAAGCTGCAGTTCTTCATTAGTCTTTCTCAGGACTACTTAAACCTATCAAAGCACCTTTACCGTTTCCTTCCCAACAATTTCTGGAGCAGGGAAGACCTCACCATACTGGACTTGTGTTCTATTCTGTCCAGCAAGCAAAACTGGCAAGTTTTTCCTGAAACCTACTTTAAGAACTACATATACCTAAACATAACAACAAACCAACCAACAAACAAACAACGGTAATCACAAGCACAGTCAGGCTTGCAGAGATATTTCTATACCAGACCCTGTTTGTTTGGGTTGGGGGTGGGGGGTATATCAGTAGATCAGTCAACACAGGCAGTATCTAAGCTCAGATTTTATAAAATGAAACTTTTTGGATGAGATAGGAGAAAATCCTAGTTGTAGTAAACTTCTAAAAATTTTTACATACAAGATTTGTTCACAAGATGAGGTTTGGGATTATAAACGATAACCCAAATGGAGACACTCTGATAAGCAGCAATGTCATCATGATAAATTCCTGAGAAACAAGGTTGGTGATAAAGACTATCATTACTGCAAGGCAAGAAAACACCCAAATGTATGCAACTGATGATATATCAAGATCTATATAGCTGTCCTGAGATATATTTCTGTGTAAATTATGAAAGAAGGATGTTTCCAACTCAGTCTCCAGGTATGGCATAAGCATAATATATCTATGCTAATGAAAAAGTAACTAACTGTTATCAAATGTCATCCTTTACCTCTGATTTGATGAGGCTAGTACCATTTGGGAATGGAGGAATTTCTAAAATCTCATAAAAGACTTTGAAAATACGTCCCTGTAACACCACATCCAGTATTCTGTCACAGAAAAACTCCTACCGATTACTTATAATCAAACAAGGGCTTAACCTAAGGCTGATATTTTCAATTGCTGTAAATGTTAAAATTGCTGCTGTATTATGAAAAGTGATTTTATTAAAATGTCATTAAACAAAATCAGCCTTAACATTTGAGCACCACCACTACCACAAACTTCCTCTGAGAAATCTGCAGAGCAATAGGCCGTTTTGTAGGGGAGCCCGCCAGATACATAATCTTGACAGGGTTTCTCACAGGTATGACTGAAGACAAAATTTGTCAGTGTAACAGGATGCTTAACAGTTTCATTTGTAAAGAATACAGATGGTTCAAGAGCTGTTTCTCAGGCTCTAAGAATCTAAAAGGAATTAAAAAAAGAAAAGGTTTGTCACTAAAATGAGAAAAGACATCCTTTTGAATAAATTTAAGGAATAGTTCTTCTGAGGTAGAGGCTGCTATTCTTCCCTGATGATTTACAGAGCAAAGCTGTATTTCAGCAGATGGCTCATTAAATTTTTGCACCATGACTGTAGTAGAAGAGAAAGACAACCAAACAAAAAACAAAAACAAAAACAAAAACAAACCCGAACAAACAAACAAACAAAAAAAACCACACCACAAAGAAGCATTGGCTGCTTGCTGTGTAATAAAAACTTTTTTTTAGTTTTTATTCATGCACTGATCAGCAGACTTAATTTCTAAACCTAGTTTACAAAAGAATCCTCCTCATGTTTACAAGCTAGTCTCTATTCAGAGTGGCACTGTTTGCAGATAAGATATATCTTTAGACAAAAGACTGAAAACAGATTTCATCTAACATTTCCGGCTAGGATTTCTTTTCCTTAAAAACCTTCAAAAGGGAAGGTTCATGTTTTTGTTCTGTACACCTTCTGCTAAAATTTGAGATCCAAGTTTGGAAATCTCAGCAACAATCTTTATTGCCATCCATTCCATGGCCTGCCCTTCCTGTTTTCCAAAAACAAAATGCTGTATTTATTTTGAAAATGGGATATCCTGTTGGAAGGCTTTGAGAAAAAAAAGAAAGAACATACTGAGCCTGGGACCTCAAGTTCTCCTTCCTGTACCTTAAGAGAAATAAAGAAATAGTTCTAGTCAAAAAAGGAAATATGGCAGGAAAAAACACTTGGGAGTTACAGTCAGAGCAATACTTGAGGAATAAATAGCACAGAAATAATTATAATTATATCAATGGTTATTTTTTCATGGAAGTTCCTACATACTGTGTATAAAGCCCCCTTTCAATATTGTAAACTTGGAGTAAACCACTTTGACAGGAACACACATGAGCCCCATTCATGGACTAGACTCTATCGTATTGTTCTTTGGCAGGAGCAGAACAAACAGAGTGTCCTTCCACTAAATCAGTTAGAAAATTTTTGAATCTTCATTAAATATAAGTGGGCTTGCTCCAGAGAGCCACCTCTATAGTCATCTCCTACACAGGGTCCTTAATTTTTATCTCAGTAGTATTTTTCCATGCTTTTAACAGTCAAAGCAACTTCCGCATTAGCCTTATACAGCGAGACAGTGGATGAAATAATGACAGTAAAAACGAAATGGTGAGGTTTTGCTCATGTCTTTCTGAGTGAGATCCAGCTGCCTGACCATGGGCCTCTACTGCCACCTCAGACACCGCGGGGGACCCTCTTCCGCCTCCAGCTACCTTTCCAGAGGAATGTAGGTCTTTTGCCGATTCTGTGTCATATCTGCCAGCCCTGTAGAGATCTTTTGGATAGCCTTAAGGATACATCTACAGCATCAGATACTTACTTTAGTTTCCTGCTTCACCCTGTGTTTTTGTACCCTGATTATACACCACCTACGGATGTTAGTTTATCCCAAGCTCCTTTGGAGTGAACCAGTCTGGTCACCCTGAAATGCATCCTAATGCAGCTCTAAGGACAGTTTACTCCAGTATCTTCTTTCTGTAGGCAGTAGGGATGAGACTAGGTCAAGTCTAGCTGCCTCCACACTGCACAAGACTGCCGTGACTACCCCAGCAGGTGTTGCACCTTCAGATCACTCCGTATGCACTCATGACACATACAGAGCATGAAGCACACACTCTCGGCTTTAGGTCATAAAATCTCACTCTGGCAAACCACAACACACTCCGTACATTGTTTCAGGCACTTTGAACTGAAAGGGAAAGAAAATAAACTCACTGCTCCCTAATGCCATTTGAGAGGGATGGGCTGGTTCGTTCCCTTTTCAGTACACCCACAGTTCCATTCAGCTAACTGCAAGGAAGGCAGAAACCTCCTTCAGTGGGATAGAGCAGGTAGTCAGAAGGCAGCCACAGCTATATCTTACCTGCCACAGCTGGGCTCATCAGAACCTAATTATCAGAATTTATCTCCATTTTTCAAAAGGGAAATGACATTACAGCAGTTTCCCAAGTTCCTGGTCAGACTTAGGAGTCCACAAATGCTAAGTGCTAGGTAAATCCATTTAAAATAGGAGGCAATCTCTACTCCCAAAGCTTGAAGTCAAAAAGGAGATATAACATGACGGTTAGGGAGGGATATTCACATAGCAAAGATAGAGACAGAAGATAAAAATTATTGTCATTGAAACAATCAACATTATTATAGAATTCTATGAATTGGAGCTTCTAATATTATATTTAATTAAATCAATGCATTATAACTGCTAAGACTGCACCTCAGTATCTCAGTTTAAAAAGTTGCTGGAGTCATATTAGGTTTGCAGCTTAAAAATTCAAGAATGCCCAGTATATCAGAATGTGGGAATTAAGACTGTAAGACAGAACACTTGATGTTAATGAAAGAGCTTTTTTAATTTAGCCAATTAAAAAACAGACATTTAAATCAAAGAACCAGCTGAATTTTAGCACAAAGCTAGGATAATCATTATCCATTTGCCCTAATGTTCTTTTGAGCAATCACTTTGTGAAAGGGCTTATGTGGGACTAGAAGGAATTCTCATCCCCACAGGAAAAAAAAAAAAAAAACACAATTTTTTTTTTCAATAATTAGAATCCCGTCCCCGAAATCTCTACAGTAACTGAAAACACAGACTGCTTGCAAAGGATGAGAACACTAACACTGCTATTCTTTATTACCCTGAGATATAAAGAAAATCAAAAACTCCATAGTTATTTATAATGTAAAAGGAAGAAGAATTCTGTAAGCATGACCCATGCCACAGGGTCAATCTATCCAGGCTATTTAAATCATAAACATGCACTAAGTAGCTCCCTAGTCCAGGCTGGCTAGCTGTGAAGATTCAGACTGCTGCTACAGGAATGAGAATGATATTTTGACATATCGTATACAACCAAAACTATTCTAGCTACAATATACTAGTTTTCTGAGAAATGCAAAATAAGGCTACTGGGTGATATTCAGAGCTGGGTCCTGAGAAATTCTAAAGAGAAGAACAACTAGGACATGACTCAGAGATAGGTGAACGTTCGAGAACTGTGTAAATCTGCATAATTGCAGAAAGCAAAAAGATACAAGAAAAAATAGTGAAACAGTCTACAGAGCAGAGTCAAAATTCCCGGGAAACTTCTTGGTTCTGTTCCAGAGTCACAGGGTGACCCACAGGCAAATCTGAGCACCCCATTTTCCTACATGAAAAATGCAGCTAACACTTATGTCATATTAGACTTACGATGCTTATTCAAAAGTTCTTTGGAAGCTCTTGGATCCAACACAGAGTGTATTTAACACTTTGGAGACAAATATCACCCTTTACATATCTATAAAGGTGTCAGAGATACTTGGACTTACAGATCTACTTGAGCAGTTCTCTAAATCAGTTAATAGAATTATTACCTGTGTGGATAAGGGTTTTTTTAATCTCCAAAGCTAGCATATACTCTTTGGTAGGCAGAAGACCGATGCCTTATACTACGAAAATATGGGAAAGGATCTTTGTATTCACATAGCAACCATACAGCAATTACCTGCATGCATTTTCCTCCTTCTGTCATTGTCAGCGAAAGTTAAGAACAATAAGCACCTAAGAATGAGTGGAAAATAAGTCAGTGGGATACTCAGAGGTCTTCATTGTGGCCTCCAAGCTTGTTTTTGGGAAAAGCTTTGCTAGTGTAGTGATAATCACCTTTAAACATCACCTTGATTTTAAACCCTACAGTATCCCTCCTCTCCAATCCCAACAGGATTTTTTCATTCCACCCCTTTCTGGATCCCCATATATGGATCACCGCTCAGAGGACTCAGGGACAACCACAGAACTAAGACAGCCAGGCACTTCCAATAACTTTTCCAGTCCTAAAGCCTGTGTAGAATAACAGTGCTGATACAATAATCCTGCTTACTCTGTATTTGTGAGATTTCCTCTGTATGACTGATAGCTATTGAGAAACGTCTGCCATAGCAACACCAAGCACTATTTAGTCACACAGTATCTTTTGATCTGCTGCCACATTGGCAACAGCTCTGTTGCGCTGGTTTCAAAACTGAAAGGTAAAGGTATCTCTGCCTTCTGCAGCACAGGACCTTGCCTGCTTGGAGCCATAATATTTCATTTTAAAGCCTTTTGTGGCAGGGAAGAATTACTTCAGACAGACACACTAGAAAAGAACTAACCTACTACAAAGTTATTTTATGCTCTCTCGTTAATACACGAGCAGCATCTTCCAAACCGTAAACTCAGGTGTCAGTCAACAGCTACAGAGACTGAAATAAGAGAATGAACTGATGTAATTTTCACCTTCATTTAGCATTTCTGCACGTAAATTATGCCAGCTGAGACTCTCTCATCAACTTCCAAGTTCAGTCCAGTGAGCCGAATGGATACTGCCTTCCTCTCCACAGCTCTGTATTTATGTGTTGAAAGACCTGAACAGGCCCAGAGGAAGATTTATACCACTTTAGATTTGCTTTTAATTTTACTGCCCGTATCTTTTGGAGACTCACCACTTGTGCAATCCAAGGAGCAATTAAAAGAAAAATTATCAAAAGGGTATTCTTTGATTACTTTTCCAGAGTCCATATACTAGGACTGTGTGTGTGTGTGTCTTCAAAAGGATTATCTGCAAAACAAAGTCGGGATACAGTGCAAGCGTTCTGACATGCTTTTTTTTTTTTTCCTCCCAGTTCTGCCATTGCCACTGACTTCATAATCAGAGTTGCACTGCTTCAACACATCATACACATCAGGCCATATGTTCAGTGGTAATTTAACAAGTATAAAGGAGGAGAAGGAATGGCATAGTAGGTAAGACACTGGGTTGTGTTTTAAGAGATATATTCCAGTCGTACTTAAATTTCTTGCTGTACTGTTGACTTCTTGCCAGATGAATTCTCTCTGCCTCATTTGTCAATCTATAGAAAGTGAATATTATTTTTGTACCTACAAGTAGTATTACAAGGCTAACCTACTTAATGGTTGTGAGATGATCCTATGTTCCATCAGCAGTAGATACGTAAATAACTAGATATTCAGGAAAAGCGTATGTAGGGTATTAAGCTCAGCAAACCTGCAGCTAGACATTGTTAGCCATGACTCTTTATTCTCAGGATGCCCTTACTCCATATAATTATGCCAAGTGATTTATAAATAGTTCACAGAAGTATCTATGCAGATAATCATCTACTCCCAAACTATCTCATGCTCAGTTTAGCAGCCACAGAAGTGGCAGTGTAACAGATTAGATTTGAGCAAAAATACTTCTCCGGCTGCTAGAAGTATAAAGATAGACAATATCTGCAAAATACTTTGATCTTCATGAATACCAGGCCCTAGAAAATATATTAAATACTGTTATACAGCTGTAATAGTGGAAACAAGGATTGTTATGCAAAATGAATGCAGTGATGCTTTTATTCAAGTATACTGTCTTTCAAATAATCAGAACCTAAACTCAGATACTTCAGAGAAAACTTCTGCAAACCACACACTAGACAATTCTGGAAAACTACCCCTGACAATGTGTACC
The DNA here is from genome assembly GCA_031468815.1 of Morus bassanus. Lineage (NCBI taxonomy): Eukaryota > Metazoa > Chordata > Aves > Suliformes > Sulidae > Morus > Morus bassanus. The sequence continues at coordinate 2,537,097 of CM062582.1, forward strand.
TTGAAGCATAAGGACTGAGATTCTTTAAAGATTGTATTTCCTATGACTCATGTAATTATCACATCTTTATCCAAATCCTTTTAAGCTCTTTGTTCTGAATAATGTCTTGCAGCAGTAAATTGCACATGCCGTTTGTCTTTGTACAAAAACTAGAGCCACTCCCACTTAGCACCTTTTAAAGAAAAGCAGAGAGGAGCATCTATGCATTTTGCCTTTTAGAAAACGTTTGCGGCTGTGTCGGTCTGCCCTAACTCCCCATAGGTTCTGAGGTACAGATCTGAGTTACTGAGTAACAGCCTCCCAGCTCCAGGTTCTTTAGCACATTAAGGCTACAATCAAAAAGGTTACTCACTGGGCAACGAGAGGTGTGGTACCTTCCCAAATAAGCAGACTCAGTGCCCACACATTCCTATTTTTAAACCCATCTTTTGCTTCAACGTTGCAGATGCTGTGTGCTGTAAGCAACAGCTGTAGAATTACAAACCTCCCACATAAAACACTTCAGAGCTTCTTTCAGGGTGACATTGGAAGTTTTGCTTTTAACACCAAACTCGAATGTTTCCAACTCATGAGTTTATACTGGGATTTGCAGAAATACATTCAGCTAATCAGAACAAGTGAACCAAAAATATTTGATTTATTTTTAATAATCTCATCTGGTTCATAATGAATTTTTAACGATGCTAATTGCAAGCCTACTACTTAGAGTAGCTTCCCTCAAAAGGGCACAGTCAACATAAATAGCTTAAAGGCTCTTTTTGAGTTTAATGAATAATTTTGAACCCTATAAACCACTCAGTCAGAAGACCATATGCAAGCTTAATACTCAAAAACACTTACATATCTCAGCTGCTGAGAATGTACTTGCGTCCTTAACAAGAGCCATTGGAAGAGACGCCATCCAGTTCACTTCTCTCAGTGACTTGAGCTTGTCTGTTTATAAGTCATGGTGAAGAACAGGGTTTCATCATTGTACCCCTGAACAGTTTGAGATTCATTGTACTGCCATAAATTAAACAGATTAGATAATGTGCCAACAGCAAAACTGAACTTGGTGATCTGAGCTGAAAACTGAATCCAGGTTTCCTCAGTTGCTGTTCAGTATCTTTATCGTTTCTGCTCTCACCAAACAGCTGTACACTCCAAAATCCAGGAAAATGAGCACAAGCAGTAGCAGTAAGTAGTGTATTTATTGGCAGTAAACTGATGTGTGATGACCACTGAGCCCATATCAGTCCATACGACTCTGTTATGAACATGTACGTTTAAAGCCTTCTCAATACCTCTTTCCATTCCCCAATCTTTCTGTTTGGGTAGTGAACTTCACGTGACTTTAATGAGGATATTCTCATTCTTAGATCTTGCCTATATTCCCTCCTGAAGAGATTACAACTCACTCACCTCAAAGCAAACAGAGCAAGAATTCCTGTGCTTCCTTCAATTTTTTTTCGTGAAGCTCCTAGGCAGTTCCAACAGCACTGACAACTACAGGAGCTGGAGAACAAAGCTTTAGTGTAACTAAATTCTACACTGTGAGATTTTCTGGTCCCCTGTCTCATAAACAGAAAGGGCATTCAGGAGACCCATTTTTGTAAAGTGCTCCAAACCCAGAAATGAAACATTAAGAAAGCTCAAACAACCATTCTCTAAATATAAAAACTAATACTGCTCAGGTCCCCATGCAGTTTTCCCCTTGCAACTCCCATTTTTCTCCAAGTCATTTATTTCTTTGCCCTTTACTTCCACTGTCACTTATGTCCTTGCTTATTGGCCTATTTTATTTGTGCATACTCCAAGCCCCTGCGCCACTCTGAGTAGAGCCTTGAATAGCAACGGGAATGGAGCTTGGTCAGTTGGGTAGGAAGAAGCATGGAGCAAAGCAATGACGTTTATTAGCAGCAGGGAAGTATAGGGACTTCATTTTGGTTGTATTTGACAACTTAAAATGAAACTTGTTTTTTTTAAACAACACTGTTACATTTGATTTCCAGGGAGAGAAAAGATTAGTTGGGTTGTTAGGGGAAGGGTGGGATTGATGGGGCAGTGGAGAAGGCTGGATGCAAGGATTTGGAGAGGAGATAATTTCTGAGCTCATTCTCTTTTACACCGAGTTGGGGGTGGGGATTTAATCAACGTTAGTACTAAAAGGAGCTGTGAAACTTGCTGCAGGCAGCACTACGTTGATCCTTTTTTAGCTTGGTCAATTACTAACTACAAATTTGAATAGCAGTTAATAGCGGTACTTAATCAGCCGTGTAGGCTGTGTCTATGCTATGTATTGAAAGTGCCACCTAGTGGAAAATATCACTTTAATAAAAGCTTATTTCCGTGATGATTTTTAATTCATGAGTGACTATACAGCTATACGAAATGCAGCTGTAGATCACTCAGTCACCTATCCCGAGCCACTCTGTCATATCCAGGGATATTGTCCCTACGGGGGGAAGCACCCTACTTCCAGCAGAAACACCAAAAAAAAAAAAAAGGGAAAATCCTTGATGCTAGTTAAGAATTGGATTAAAATAATCCACATACAGTCTGTGGTCAGTTGCTAACTGCCTAATAGTACTTTTGGTGCAAAGAACAGAATGTGCTCCTAGAGACCTGTGTTCACAGAGCTCTCAAAACCATTATCTAAGGGAAAAGACTTTCACCAGACAGGATTCAGCAGCCCTAATTTAGTTTTGCCATATATTAAAAAATAACACAGTTTGCTTTTAAATTTCAAAGAGCTGCAGACATGCAAGTTTCCAGCAGCAGACAAATGTTAAACATATATACACAAACACACAAAAAACAGAGTTCTGGAATGCCAGATTACACTTTACTTAACTCAAGTGGCCACTCAGGTCCTACCAAGCAATCATCTCACAGTTTGTGGGGGTTTTGGCAGCGACTGAAAACCCTCTGTTATGCATCAGGTCTGCTCCTATGTCAGGTATGAACTGACCAAAGTGGGTTTCTTGTCTGTGGGGCAAGTTTTCCCTCCTATTCCTGCGGGCAGCCAAATGACAAGCTGAGGTCCTGCAACAGTGGCAATGTGCAAGCAGATTGAGGCAGGGACTTCAGATCTGCTTGTTCTGGAAAGCTTACTGAGCAGACCCCTTTGGTTAATTCCTACATTTGGTAGTGAATTATCAGGTTAGGCTGCAAGAATTTAACCACTTTCAATCACACTGCGTAAGTGGCATGAGTAACACAGCCCAGCCCGAGGAGATGCAGCGTGTTGCAAGGTGTTAAAAATTCAAAGCACAGAGTACCCTGAAAATACGAGTTAGGAAAAGAGATACTTTTTTCAGAACTAGCAACATTTTCAGTGTTCTTACGAGACAGCCATTTACTTTAGCCTTCCTAAACATATGTCAACATATGTTAGCTAATTCATTTCACAAGTGATGAAAGAAAGAATTCATGTTTTGCACCTCTCATACAGGATCTCTTTTGTGGCATTTATTAAATTCTGTCACATCGCATGAGTTCATGAGTGTTACTTCTATTTTACAGGTTAATGTGGAACACACATTATCTAGTCAGCCCAAGGTAACTGAACAAACTAGTGGCACTGAGAATCAACGATCTCAGTGTTCATTCTACTCACTTCTACGTCTTACTACCTGCTCAGATTCGTCAGTTCTCTCTTTACACAACAGACAGCTAAGCAGTGCCATCCTGGGGGCTGGTATCATTCTTTAAGAGCATAAATGCCAATTAAGAAAGAAAATGCATTAGGAACACAGCTACTCCTTAGAGAATACAAGATCAAAATACTGCAGTCCTGCTTTTAGTTCTCCGCTGTCATCACCTCACCTAGTGTGAAGTGGGTGTGAAATACCAGCACTCTGACCAGATGCCATATTAAATAACAGGAGAGGCAATGGATCAGTGGAACAGGGACCAGCCCTGTACACTCACACACTGAGCTGCATGTGGCAGCTCGGTACTCCAACCCTATTGCAGCACATTTTAGATCTTTGAGCGCTCTGTTAAACAGAAAATTACTTGTGAAAGTTAACTTTAAGAAGCCTGGCATATTCCATAATAGTATTACTTCAGGTTTCAAAAGAGAGATGTTACAGTTAATTAAATAGCATAGCAAAATTCCCTGCAACATAACCAAAATTCTAAGCCAGGACCCTTCACTAGCTTTGCTGCTTCCTGCAGCTGGGCATGTGACAGATACGATTCACGTCACTTAAGGCATTTCTATTCCGTACAGAACAGAACAGAGCAAGAACTATGAAATCTGAATAAGGACATAGTCACTGAAAAATTTGAAACATCTCCTTGCCATTCAGCCAGCTGACCACTAGCTGTCCCCATTGCTTCACAGGAGTAAAGGATCAGTATTGGAACTGGAAGGAAACATGCTTCCAAAAATGACTGCCGCTACTCTTGGGGGGAGGGGGGAATGAAAACTCAGAAGAATTAAAACGAGCTACTACAGTTCTGTAAGTCTGTAGATAAGAAAACGGATGCGCAGAAGGCGTACATCCCAGGAGAGCGATGTCGTTACAATCTGAGACAGATCAGCGCAGAAAGCTTAGGATGCAATCTTACAGATCTATGGCTTTATGACATGACAAAGGAAAGCCCTGCAGACCCATTCATGTCACAGAATAAGAATAATCAAAGCTGACTGGAGCAGTCCAATGTTCCTGACTAGTCTCTGACCGCAGCCATCACATCATCACCTGCAGTATCTGACAAAACCACCTTAAGAGATGTTTTCCCAACCAGTACCTATGGTGGACACTACCTCCTAACCTCAGAATACAGAACCCATTCAAATTTAAAACGGAAAAAATGTATATCAGAGATGCCATAAAGCAAAGGTGTTTCAAGGCTCATCTCAAAACCACAAAGTTCTTTCCTCTCTTGAGAATCCAGGACAATTTCCTATTTCCATTCATCTTTTGGCTGCTCAACATGAGCCCAGAACACAGAATTGTCACTATATTTGTACATCTACAAGATTTTGGATTTGGTCTCTTCACAAATCAATTTGGAGAAATCTCGTTTCATATTGATAATGGTTGGGATTTATTATCACATAATAGATGCTATTAAGCAGGCAGAATAATATTTTACAAGGCAATTCCACCTTAATTGCTTTTTTTAGCCTTAATGCTGCTTGTCACAAAAGAACGATGAAAGACTGCATATGCTTAATAAAATTTATGTTATGAATTTGGATGCTATTTATTGCTTTTTGTTCAGCCTTTGTGAATCACACCCATTATCTGCTCTGCAATATGTGCTCATAAAAAAAAAAATCAAAGGCAAGGCAATGTCATTTCTAACGCGCCAGGCCTCCCGTACACCCCTGTAGCCAGTGAAACTGCTAATACGTCATACAAGGGCAGCTGTCGCTCAAGTCAGCTATTTAGATCAGAATGTCCCCTTTTTCTTTGCTACATTACAGTCAAACAAACATGAGAAGGGTAGTAAAGGTTGAGATTACCGTATCCTTCAAAATACAGTTATAGGGAAAACATACTCAGGAAAGAGAGACAGATTCCTGCTTTGTTGCTTCAAGCTTCTGCTTTGGAAGGACCTCTCTTCTGCTTGGCAGCTATCATTCCTGCACGTCAAAGCATAATGCACTAAACCAAAATGTTTGCAGAGAGCTTTATTCAGAACTGCAAAATGAAATTTAGAATTGTCAGTGCAGGATTACTAGCAAAATAATATAAGAAGTAAAATGCGAGTTCTAAATCTCACCAAGTTGGAGAGGAAGAGTTCAGAACCCAAAATATATTGGCAATTTTCTTTAAAATGGGCTAAAATCCTGAACCAAAACTCCTCTCCATTTGAAATCTACAATTCAGTTCCAAATTCTGAACTTTGCTGTATGTAGTATCAATGTACACGAAAATCTTGGGCATCTGATGTGCCACTAGCTACCTACTGAACGCCTGTGTGAAGTGAACTGTGATCTTTTTTCACATATGAATGCACTGCATTAGTGCATTCTAACAGACTTTAAGCTTTATTCACCAAAATAAGTAGCTCCAAATTCTGTGTACACACAATACTGTGTACAAACACTTTACAGCTATAACAACTGACTGGAAAAACTTCTGAATTTTTTTTCCGGAAGAAGCTTTGACTGAAGAATGGCATATTTATAAAGGACTGGGTACACATATAGACTGATCTACCCAAGACGACACCTGTTACTAATACATATTATTGCTAGAAAATATGAAAAGGAACCCAGATCCAAATCCCTTTATACTTTGTGTTTGAGAACCCATGAAAACATTTAGTTTCAAATGAACTATATCAGCATGTGATTATTCACATACCCCCAGCAGTTAAAAAACATCTAAGTCTAAAGACTGTGGTTCAACTAATAGGTTAGAGTCAAATGATATAAATTAAAAAAAACTTGGACTAACTGAAAACAAAATACAGCTTGCTGAAATCAGACCAACTTAGGGTACTTGGGAATCCAAAGGAAGCAGTTTCCTGCTTAATGGTCACAGCATGCGGCCAGAGGAGTAAAGTATTGTCAGTTTAACAATCATATATTGTAAAGTATTTTCTTTAAGCAGTATGGAACAAGGAAAACAGTCTCCATCCATGTCAATAGATACACACAGTAGTTGAAAGTATCAAAAGGTATTTTTATGTCATAAGTAGTAATTTTTTCTAATAAACATGAATAAACACTATTTTACTACTTTCAGTAGCTTCATGAACCAAATTATACCATTACTAAAAAACGTATCTAAACGTTTCCCGTGTGACAACGTTGCCCTAGGACAGAGAATGAATGCACGACTACAGTCTGGTGTATCCAACATTCCTGAACACTGAAGAAGAGCGGCTCAAGATCCAAATTATGTAGTGAGACCCAGTCCTTCTGCAGTGTTTTGTGCTGTTGGTATATTAGGTAGCTAAGGCCTGCAGGAAAAGTTTTGTCGAATGAACATAATTAGAACATTTTCCAGACAGCTGGAGGGCTACAACTAATGCTACTGTAAATGAGCAAATGCCGCTTCAGCTCTGGCTGATTTATGGGTACACCTGCATGTAGGAGAGGTGTAGTAATGCTTAAAAGGACAAGCTTTCAACAGTTTTGAAGGGGAGGAAAGGAAATAGAAATTAAGACACAACAAAAAGCTGTAAAGAATCTTTCTTTGTAACTATTTCAATACAGTCTGAAGGTGAGAGCTACCAAGCAATCACACTGCTCCAGGTGATTGAGAATGGGAGTGAAACACTCTAGTGGGAAAAAAAAAAAAGGGTATATATAGATCACACTACAATCAAATCCCAATGCATTGGTAACTACAGACACAGGCTGCCTAGAGCCACCTAATTCTTTATTAGGCTAATAGAATTTATTTTGCTGATACAGGAGAATTAAGCTGTTCGGATACATGATCTACTGATTATTGACTTCCCTAGATTTGAGGAGTCTATACCAGCAGCTATACTTGGTCATTTTGAATGGCCAGCTGTCACAGATGTGTAAATTGCAACTGAATAAGCTCACATATGCAAGCAGAAGAAACAGTTTCTGCCAGCTTCCCTCCACCCAATGATTTTTAAAATACCTTTCAACAATTATGCCAGCATCCTCCAAAAACTCACAACAAAAAAGATGTAAAAGAGCACAGCGTTTACCAAAGTGAACAACAGGAAAATCTTAAATACTCAGCGAAGGTAGCCTGTGCTTCTCCACATAGCCCTGAAATTAACAGTCAGAAAAGGTTCTTCCACAACTACAGCTACAAAACATCTTGCGAATACAGCCTAAGGACACCATTCTCTCACAAAAGGAAACATCGGTGTTGTCAGGTGTGCCAAGTGATTCTTTCCTCCTGAGAACCAGAAGGAGGAACCTGTAAGTTTAAATGGTGTTTAAGTGTAAAAGACCCTCAAAGAAAAAATACACCTCTGAACAAAGAAAAAACTCATTATACTTTGCACCTGTTTAAGAAAAAAAATCCTTTTAACAAGTTGGTTCATTAATAAAGGTGCAATTAAGTATCACATCATTAAAGGAACAGGAATGAAAACAGTAAATTCTCATTAAGAGACAATGCTAAGGTATCTATCTCATTAAAAAAAAAAGAAAGAAAGAAACACTTTCTCTCCTCACTCCTGCTTACAGATAATCTTATAGGAATTTGTTACTTACAAACAGGATTGTTCCTGAAAGTTAGGAAACTACTTTTTTTGAGCTAAAAAGTTAGAATTTGTTCCCTTATTTCGAAGAAAAGGTGTTACTTATTGTGAACAAGCACAGCAACGAGAACAGAAAAACCTTTCGGGAAAACTACCACTCATTTCAATATCACAAACAAGACAGAAGCATAGGGAAAGTGACAAATTTTGCATTCTCTCAATAACAGATTCTCTTTCTGTTAACGTTGTAAGTTAGAATAGAGAAACTTCAATCACTGTGGCAAGGAGCCAGCTCATGAATAGGCTTGCTAACATCAACAAGACTATTCGTATGAACAAATGCTCAAAATGACTATGAGACTTCTTGTATATCCTTTGTAATGTTAAAATCAGTAGGATTACTGTGGTTTCTGAGTGCTCTCCCACATGGACTAAGCGCTGAAGTCAAGAAGAGTGCTCCTGTGAGAAACTCTGTAAGAGCTGCAGTTAAAGACTGAACTGGTCCTTTGTTTTCAGTTTAAAAAAAATAATATAGCACATTCTAACAAAAGAACTACCGGACTAGCAGATACCAGGCTTTAATTATAACCTAGTGCCTGAAGTTAGATTCTGACATGCATTGATCAAGGAAAGTACTGCTGTTACTGTGTGAACAGTTATTGGTTAACTACGTATACAACTTTGCTTGAGGAGCACGAGATTTCAAACTACATTCAAAAAGTATAGAACCGGGATGGCAATACATAAAGGATCTGTGAGAAAGGAAGCACCAGAACTAGCAGCAAGGTGGGGTTGCCTGCATGGTCAGCCCTTCATTTGAATGCAAATGTAATTTTGGGGCAGGCAGTTATCTGTGACATCAGGCAGGACCTTAGTAAACTGTTACCACCAGCACCTGGTAAAACCATTGTTAATCATGTGTAGTAAAGGGACATCAGGGCTAGCATGAGTCATTTATAGAGCCAGTCAGGGCTAGAAAAGAGAGAGAAAGAAAGAGGAGGGGAAGAGAGATCAAACAAACACTGTGAGGAGCAGGATGTCCCAGCAAGACAAAGCCAGGCTGTGAGCATCATGTATGTGAGTTATCTTTTGGATAAAGAAACCAGCATGTATCCAGGATCTGCAAGGTGCAGCAGCAACAACCTGCCAGTGCAAAACTTTGTGTCCACTCCACCCTATTCCGATTACATGGGATATCATCATGTGCCAACCCTGGACACCCATGGGCAGCCTGCGGGAACCTGGGGATCTCACTATGGCCCACAGCGGGAGGACTGGAACGCTTACGGCCCAGGACCTTCCAGCACGGTTGCTGCCGCACAGATCAATGGCTCGTCTCCTGGACAGGTCTCCTACAGTTCTGCTGATTACAGCTCCCTCCATCCTGCTGGATCTGGGGGGTTACCTCCTGTAGAAACAATTAATACACAGCAAATCTCTCCCAACAGCCAAAGGCACAGCTCTTACGAATGGATGAGGAAAACGGTGCAATCCACTTCTACAGGTATGAGGGCACTGAGGTTTTATGCTGAGAAGAGATTTCACTTTTTTTTCGATTGTTGGGGTGTTTTTTGCCAGGTTCCCTGTTTAGAGGGAAGCATACAGTTTAACAAAGATCGATCCTAATTACTCTGAAGGATTCTCCTGCTAGCAGTTAAATATTGGTTTGGTTATTGGATGCTGATTTTGATCAGCTAACTACTTCTTATACTTCTTTCTTGACCTTTAACGTTGAGGCAAATGAAAAACAATGTGCTTTGACAATGAAGTGTTTTCACTTCAGATACATTAAAAAAATTGGTGATATCAAATAATTGCTTTTAATAGGAGTCCTACAGATTGGAATGAAGCAGCATGTTTGCAGAAAGAAATCATGATCAAAGTGTTGTATTTCACCACCACCTATACTTCACTTATTTTCCTCAAGTTTTAGAGTACATATGAAAAGTTCAAGTAAAATATATACAGTAGGGGGGCTGGAAACAAGGCTTTGTATTAGAAACAACCTCTCTAAACCTCAGAACACTGAAATGAAATGAGATCCGCAAGATCAAACAGTGAGTCAATGCTTTAAACACAGGAATGATAAGGAAAGCCTTGCTTCACTTTGTAGTAGTAGCTCTCAGAATATGCAGGAATACAAAGATCCATGGTAACACAATCAGTTAATACAGCAACAGATCAGTCTCTGATGCATAAGAGTCGATGAGTACAAAACAATTCTTCAATCCTATCTAACCAGTAAAAATAAGTCAATAAGCATGAGGAAAAGGTTCTGTTTGATTCCGATGAGGAACAATAGAAAAAAAATACAAACATTGAGCATCCCTAGAAGAAAAACAGAAATAGAATGGGAAAAAAATTATGAAACAAGAAAGGAGAGAATTAAAAGAAGAGGGAAAACTGCCTGAAAAGAACAGAAGCACAATCCACTATATAAAAGTATTTGATCCTCCAAGGTGCTGAGCAGCTTTGACATGCACTGAGATCAGCAGAAATTAAGGATGCTCAATATCTCCCCTAAAGAGATGTTCACAGTATTTCAGTGTTACATCCCATTCCTCTCCTTTCAGCCCTTCCTTCCACCCCAGCTCTGTTCCACACATGCCTGTAAATAATAGTTTTCAAAGCAAGTACTGAATCAGTCTCTGATGGGAAAGTAATTACTTAAAGCATACTTCAGAAAAATTAAAGCGACTATATAGAAAAATTGTCTCTATTAAAATAATGCATCTAATTTATAAGGACAGACTGAGTCATCCTCACTCTTGCTGAGGACAACTTTCATTCTTAGAGAGTCCACAGAAGTCAAGAGGACAACCACAGTAGGTTGTTACTCTGGGTGAATAAGATTTTTTTTTTTTTTTTTTTTTTTTTGGGGGGGGAAGGAAAAAAAAAAAGAGTAGTTGGGTTTTTTAAAATCATATTTGTTCTTCACTGAATACTACCCAAGAAAAACCAACAGAGGGCCAGCCTTGCAAAACTTCCAGCTTACTTTTGAGCAGTCCTTACAAGGACAATGAAAATCCTCACAAACTATATGACTTACAGACAGCAGAACGCTTGCTCAAAAAAACACTACTTCTCATCTCTTCTTTACCTACCTGCCTCTTCGCTCCTGTGGATTTAAATTGCAGCTTCTCTGAGAGAAAGACCTGATTTGATCTGTCTGTGCTGTCCCTTTTATAGTGGGGACACTGTGAGATAGAGAGAGGGATATGTATAATAGACAATAACATTCTAACTGCCTGCTTAAGAAGCAAGCTTAGGGCTTTCTAACCTTCCAAATTTCAAGCCTGCAAGGGTCAGATCATTCACAGGAGGTGTTGGGAGTCTCTCCATTCTGGAAAGGTCCAACAAGATATTGACCATCTTCATATCAAGAAGAATGAAGAAATCAATGTGTCATATCCTCCCAAGTGCTCGTGGGCCAGTGTAAGGCCCTCTGAAGTTAGTGGGAGCCTATCCATTCATTTAATGGGTACTGGGTCATGCTTTAGCAAAACATACAGAGAAGTAATCCTCCTGCTGCTTCTTCCCCTCTTATATTTTTTGCTAGGCCAGGAATACTCAGTGCCAATAGATCTGCTTAACTCTAGTTGGTTCCTTTTTCTTCATTCATTCCTTTTACTCTGTTTAAAAGCAAGGGCACTTTTGTTCTTCCCCATTTTAAAAAAAAAAAAAATTTTTTTTAAAATTTGCCCTAGCAGCAAGGTCAGATCTAGCAATGCACTTAAGTGAGTTTGGTTCTGAGCATGCAGGTGTTGCGAGTGACTTCAAATGCATGACTAGGCTATCTGCAAGTACCAATTGCTGGATCATGATCAAAATCCTTAGCATTTTCTTAGATGGAATCCATTGCTTTTTTACATCCTTAAAGCTGTATGCATATATTGAGCATTACCCTTCTGTCTCGCTGCAAAACCTTTAGGAATTTCAGTAAGGTTTTGTACAGGCAAGAGTGAAGGAATCACACCTATTATTTATCAGCTTTCCTTATTCCCTGTCAAATAGATATGAGCCACTCTTCTTAAAGATGGAAAAACTGAGGCTCAGACTTACCTGAAGTAATCACAACAGAAATTAATTAGACAAATTAATTTTATTATTTGTTCATAACTAGTATTTTGCAACAAGTAATCAATAATAATATTATTTCACTATGGAAACAATAATTATTAAGGCAAGTGATTTTGCAAGATATTCTTGAAAGTGTGCAAGAAATGTTCCTGTAATCTTACCCCTTTAAGATCCGAAGAGATTCTTTCTAAAGGTTTACTTCCATTGAGTAGTCTGACTTGTAACAGCTACAGAAACAAGGCCCAGAATCAATGACATTTCCGTCTCCAGAGATTTCATGGTTAGCTTCTCTTATTGGTCCCATGACCTGACAGATGACAAACAAAACACTTTACTGAAATTTCTACCACTGCCTCATGCCCTATAGGTCCCTTCCTACTCTGTTACCTACACAACTAACCTGGAACAAAAGAAGAAATTGTTTCATGTCTTACTCTGTAACTTTAAAAACAACATCCAATATAAAACCATGTCTTCAACTGGTGTTAAATGAAGTCTATGAGGTTATGCTGCTTGAAACCACTGGAAGATCTCAGTACTTCATGTGAGACTATCAGCCTAGTCTAGTGTTACTAGAATGCATTTCCCACGGAAAAGACCTAATAAGGCTTTCATCCATCATTCTCCCTCTGGTTGAAGGATGTCTGAATGTCTTTCCCTTTGGAACCGAAGGGATTGGAACTTGATCCTAAATGCAGTGCACGTAGGATCCAATGCCTAGTCACTGCGTTCTTGAGGGTGTTCAGGATACAGGAGAAAGAAAATGTGTTTTGACTCAGAACACTTGAAGGAGGAAACATTGGCTACTTAGTATTTTCAACCAAGAACACCAATTGACAAAGACCCTTCTCTAACCCTTATACTGCTCCTGTCCCCTCTCCTCAACCACCACTTCAAAAGAGCGAGCAAAGCCATGGCAACTAGCAATTTTAACAGAGGACAGAACAAAGCCACAAGAACTAGTGATTTGAGGTGGTAATTCCACACACACACAAAGCATAATTACAGGCAAATTCTTTGCTGGAAAGTAGAATAAAACCACCTTAGAACAAGTTATAAATCTCCGCCTGTTGATTTCAATATTTTTATGGAGGTATGCAATCACTCATGCAGGAGTAGACTTTAGTTTTTGCCTTCATGAGAAAACAACATCCATCTGTGGTAAAACTGTGCCCAGAACAATGAGTTTGAACAGTTAACTACCAGGCAGTTCCAGCAGCAATGAGTATTTGTTCACAAAGCTGAAAGTACATCTTAAGATCTGCACTTACGTTACCATAAACAGGGAGGGAACAAGTTTTGAAACAGGAGGTAAACTAATCATGAGCAGAGACTTTTCCCATAGATGACAACTCTCCTGTCATTTTCATTCAATAAAAATTTACTCTGAAGACATAAAGACAGGTTTCTGATGATGACAATGACAGGTGCTGATAGCATCATTACCAAATGCACTGTAAACGTATAGCATCTAGTCTTTGAAGGAAGAAGTTGTGTTCCCTCAAATCTAAGGAAGAGAAACAAGCCTCTTAAGAAGCCATTCCTGCAAAATGCTGAATGCCTGAAGAATGTACAACATGTGCAAAAAAGTTCAGTTAATCACTTGCTTTTTAGTCTCTACAGTCATTGGCAATGGGATTTCCCCTGATCTTGCCACTTAGAAATCCACCTATATTTTCTGCAGGTTGGGTCCTTCTGCCAAACCAAATCCATACAGGGCGGTCTGGCCAATCATTGTTTAAAGGTGATAAAAATGACTCTGCTTTGGATTCAATTACTTCTGTATGATGAAGATGAATAGAAAAGTTTACACTGGCAAAGTGAAGGATAGAATTTGGCCAATGAGCTTTATTACAGAACAGCAGAACATATTCAAAATTGAAAACATTAGCATTTTAAATAGAAGTCGCCAGAACAGAGGGAAAATCCTTCAAATCTGTTGAAAGGTTCCAATTCTATGATCCTATTCTGTTCTTTTCAGCATGAGTCATCTGAACACGGATAACAAGAACAAATGATCAAGACTCAGCAGAAAACACAAACATAGAATTTCACAATGTTTCACAAACCTTTATGCAGCCAACTTTGCAATACTGAATAGTCCTACTCCTCACACTGAGAATTCTCACAGGAATACTATTACTTACATTATACAGGACTGGATCCATGTAGCATTTCCTAATACAATGGCAGTGTGTGCTGGGGTTCTTTTAATTTAACTTTACAGAACATCATGTGCAGCACAATGTCCATCTTCAAGACTTATTTAAAATTACTTTTGTTTCACAGCTTCAATTAACTCGGTGAAATTACACTAGGGAGAATTTGCCCCCTTTTTCTGCACTTTTAAAGTGCATAAATACCTAGAGATAGTCCCAAAACAAAACTCTGGGGCCTGACCTCTGACAGTCCATATCTTTATAAACTCAAAAACTAACACTAATCTCTCTCTTAATACTGAGCTAACATAAAGATGCAGATTTGAACTGAGCCAATCTTCAGGCCAGAAAGCTGTTCAATATTTTGAGCTGACTTAAGCTAACTTCCAGTCATCAAGTACAGACATTAACTCCCTCTGAAAAAATGTTGAACTACGGAATCCGGATTACAATCGACAGTAATCTGACATTATTCTATCCTATGACATCTTCTGTCTAAATTAGGTAGCTTCTGGATTTTCTGAATGATGCCAGTTTCAGTAGATGTAGAGTATTCCTGAAAAGTTACGAGAGGAGGCAATGAAAAAGGGGCCAGGGATAGTTCTAATGCTAATTTATTTTGCTTTGTAAACTAGTTGTGAGGTCCGATGGTGGGTTGTTTTTTTTCCTTTCCTGGGCTACATTGTCTGAGGTTTTGAGGCCTATCTGTCATATTGAGGCAACAGACCCTTTTAACACTTCTCTTTGCTTTGATATGCAGTCTTGTCTCTTCCTTCTCCCTCTTTTCTTCAGGAGTTATATTGCCGGAAAGGGTGATGATTTTCACAGCAAATAAAGAGGCCTTCTCCTAGCTTTATTGTCTTCAGAAGAAATACTCTGTGAATTTTATGACCAATGGGAAAGCATTTCCCTTCCCCCAACTCAAAACTTGGCCAGTCACAAAAATTGCTAGAGTGGGTGTGATAGAACAGGATTGTTAAACTATATCTCACAAAAAGTTTTCTAAGTCTGAAATGCCTTATGTCTTGTTACTCCAAAGGCACTTTTCAACAGTCACTATTTGTAAAACAGGTTTTTGACAAAACTCGCTGTTCTTAAACAGCTCATTAAAACCAGGAAATCCACTCCCCTGACACAAAGGCAGTCATACTGCAAAGGTACTTGCTTCAAAGCTCTATTGTTTCATTTTTCTTCCACCCAGCTACTAATAACCTCTCCAACCACTTGCAATTCCACAATATAACCCTCCGTGACAGAGCACATTTCCAAAAAAACTGACACTACATTGCTAATTAAAACGATAGTCTGTCACTACCAAAAGATTAATTAAGACTGTAGAAAGTTAAATGTTGGTAATTTCACTCACTTAAGTGAGTAAAATATGCAGGATTTGACTAAAGATTTGCATTAAAATATTAAGTTTTATCACTGCATCATTAAATTCTGCCATTATTTCCTAAAGAAGTCTGAGAAGTGAAGAACATCCTTCTGCTGTCTCTGGGGTGAATCCATTAGTCCTAACTCAAATTTTACTCGGGTAATACTTCTCCTTGAAATAAAATGCCTCACTGTATATAAAACCAGTAGAAAGTCTGCAAGATTTGGCTCAGAGTGCAGTAGAGTGGATCTATTCCACCTAACAGATGGAATTTAGGGGCTAAAGTCCCAAACTATTTAGCGATAGGTTTTGTTGCTGCTGTTTGTTAACTTTGGCAAATAAAAGTGTACTTTGCCTTTGAAAGGAAATGCCATATGCAGACTAATTCCAACCCAGCATCCAACAAAGGCATTAGGAAGACTCTCACTGACATCAATGAGAATCTGGGTAAAGGCCTAACAGATTAAAACATGGATCTGCCAGAACCAAAAGTATCCTCTCAGAGCCCCTGGCAGATCTCAGCTCCCACTGTCTGTTGTCTCTCACAGAGAGTATTACTCTACACAGAAAATCAAATTATTAAAGACAAGATTTATGTGACAAATCATAGAGAATTTTTCTCAGACTGCTGTTGACTTTTAGGAAGGAAATTTTCTCCTTTTGCTTTTCTACTTTTTAAATTATTCTCTTAAATTACTTCAAAGAAAGAAATTAGATGTGAAAGCTCCCAATCTTCCTTCAGAAAGAAACCAGATATTCTCATTCCTACTAAAAATAAACTGAAAGCTATTCATACGAAAATAAAAGGTTTTATGGGAGAAAGTTGTTTTCCACATACATTTAATTTCTTCTTCAGTTTAAAAAGCAAAAAACCCAACCCTTTCTCACTCAGATAATAAGGGTTTAAGCACTTAAAACCAGAAACAGGAAAGTTTATCTTGAAGTTTACCACCTTGTTTTGGCAACAGAAGAACATTTGATATTTGTCTCTGGCTTCTGAATGAGAATAGAGTTCCAGATAAGATCACCTTGTTGCTCTTTTGTGTACTGCATCTTAACAACACAAAGGAGACTAAGGAAACATTTTAAACATTTTGTCCCATAGAATGACCCCAAATTCTCATTTAAAGAGGAAAAAAACCTAACCAAACCACCAGCTAGAGAGATCAAAAGTTACAAAAATATCAAGCGAGGCATTAAAGCACCACAGGTGACCATATGTTAAACAAACAATTTACACTTCGAATGAATGAAAACAAATGTCCTACTATTTATGTGGACTGAACTGAATAACTGCTGTTCTTTAGAGACTCTAAAATTCTTACCATAATGTTGTAAAATTAACAGCACTTTTCACTTGATTATCAGTGTAAACATAATTGAGCTAATTCTGCTTTCACTACAGTTTCGCAATAATAGAAATGCTACTGAAATGAGAACGTCCTATATATCCACCCCAGCCAAGCACAGCACAGCAGAACCTTCACAGGGAAGTTAACAGATTTGAGTCAAAGTGGGTTTGGCTGCATGGATTGAGCAGAAGCCCCAGTGTAAGGACCAAACACAAACATGCACACACCTATTTTCCTTATTGAAATATTCCAAGTAAACAGGCCGATGGCCTCATGGCAGTTGGAAAATGCCCATAGCATTGTAAACTCACTGTCAATGCACGGTGCTTTCCCAGGGCTGCACACCATGGAGCATGGAAGCTGAAGGACCAAATTCAGTTGAAGACCTTGTTCCACAAGCCTGAGAAGAGTCCTAGAGAAACCCTGTTGCATAGGGCGAACAAGTTATTTTCCAGAACCAGAGGTGTAACCATAGTTGTTTACAGCATTGCACTGACCCGGACTTCCAGTGCTAAACAACTCTATCTAGGATCTATACAAACACTACAAAAAGGATCAGAGCCGGAAGAACCATTTAATGCAACAATACCTCAGTGAGCCAAAAATTCTTACAAGTAGCGAAGTACTGACTGGAAGAGAAAAAAGTTATATGGCTCTCAAGCCATTACAACACAGTGTACACAGCAAGTGGAAGGCAATGTTAACTTTAAATACGCTCAGCTATTAAAACAAAGAGACATTACATCTCCCTCCACAGATGGGGAAAAAAAACCATTAACCTGTGAAACTAAATAATGAATTAAGGGATAAAGTACTTCAGAAGATTCTTCTATAGTTCTGTACCCTGAATTCTGATCTTTGGGTGCTACTTTAACTTCAAAAGCAAAGGGAGTTGGAAGGAGGGACTGGGGAGAAATCAGGCCTTTGACACCAGTGACACATGAAACCTCCAGCTAGTCTCTCCTGCAGGGGTGGAATCTGGTTGCTATGGGGTGGTATGCCGTGGTGACCTACTTGGAGACTGTAATTTTACCAACTCAGTGCCTGAAAATCTATTTCAGGCCTCTCCATTCAAAATTAACTGCTTTTATTAGGAGTGCAATTATTCTGAGTTTGAGGAACCTGTTTTTTGAAGAGTTAAGCATCCACACAATCTTTTCAGAAAAACGTCTGTAAGCAAACATGAGCTGTTGTATGAAGCTCAGCTACATCTGCAGCAATAGCAGGCTGTTACAGGCAGCAAGCCACAATGTGCCTCAAGTTTTATGCATCACCTGAGAGAACCTGAATTTAAGGGGGCTGTTCTACTATAGTGTCCACTAAGGACGCAAAGATTCACCATCTGCAGTACTGCAGTGGAACACAAAAAAAACACTAACTAAAAATAGATTCCCTGTCCCAGATAATTTACAGTCTAAATATATACATCTGAAGAAATGCCCATATAAATATAGACAGACAAGGAAGCACAAAAAACGGTAAGGCAGTGCTTAGTGAACATGGTAGCACTGGTCTTACAACAATGATCCAACCTTTCAAGAATGTAGGAAGACCTTAGGCTAGGGCTCAGGGGCCTTGTTTTTAAGCAGGTGTTGATCTCTGATACATCGATTGCCTAATACCACCCTTAACAACAGAGGAAAGGTGAGCGAGAAAGGAAGCATCAGTAGCCTTTCCCATTCTCAATTCTCTTTCACTACTGCCAACACATTCTGTCCTCGGAAATTATCCTGTATGGAACCCATAACATTTCAACTCCTTGCATCTGTGTTCACTGGCTCATGTCATTTGCCATTACCTTTTAATGACCCAGATACTGCTGAGCCATGTCTGCTTCAGCCAGCTGTACCCACAGCCAAAAGGATGCAGCAGTGCTGCTTGCAAAAGAACAGATGCTGCAGTTCTAGCATTGTTCAATGTCCTTTGTTAAGTATTACTGCTTTCTTTTTCTCTTTTTTATTAACTGTCATCTGAAAATCTATATTACTATTCCCTGTGCTATTATCAAGTCATGGATAGACTGTGTCAGACTTGAAGGGAAAACACAACCTCCAAGTTGCAGTAACAATCACAATACTGCATGAATTTTTCTAGCAACAGGAAGCAAGGAACTTTGGAAGCTCTCAGTATTTTCTATGCAGTAAAATATCCCTCACAATTTCCCTCTGAAACAGGTAGCAGTGTATCAGCTTTAGGGACAGAGAAACAGAGCAATTCAACACCAGGCAGGAAGCCTGCATCAGAGCTGGGAAGAGAACCCAGGTTTCCTGGCTCCTTGTTCTTAACAAGAACGCCTTCCCTTTCCCAAATGATAACACAAGGGTGATAAAGAATACAAGGACCGGTTTATCATCTGTTTGCTGAGGAGCAAACCCAAAATCTGATGGTATGAACCTCTTGTGTTGTAAATCAAGACCGAGTCCACTGCAGTCAAGGGAGTTACTCTGGGTAAGTGCATAGAGAATCAGGCCTAAAATTCCCACAAATATTTTCATATGTAAAGCCAGATATTTTGTGTTACTAAAGTTAAAAAATTCTAGCTTGAAGCAATGTGTTCTTCTTTCAAAACAGGTAAAACAAGAACAAGAGAGAAGTACCGAGTGGTTTACACAGATCATCAGAGATTAGAATTAGAGAAGGAATTTCATTACAACAGATACATTACAATCAGGAGGAAGTCTGAACTTGCTGCAAACCTAAGACTTTCCGAGAGACAGGTAGAGTATGGATCACCCATTCAGGATTTCCTTTGACTTTATTATTGCTGATGAGGACATAACCATACTGGTTAAGAACACAAACATGCTAATGCTTCTAATAACCAAACAATGCGGCTGGGTTCCTTTTGCAGTGCAGGAACTCAAAGGATCCAGCTGAGTGGCCTGACAGCCCCATTTGCACTCATTTCTAAATATCCCATCAGCACTACTTCAGCTCTCCTAATGACATCAGAGCGCTGTGCACCCACACAGAAAAAGCAAACACCAGTCTTACATACAGTCCTGTTCTGAGAAACAACGGTTTAAAAAAGTCAACAAAATCCTGCCCAGATTTCTCTCTGTTTTACTGGGGTAGTGGTAGCAGGGAGAATTTTTTGCTGAAATTTCTGAAGGGGAAGCCCTGGTTCTGCTGAAGTCAATAGGAATTCTATAACCAATTCCAACAAGGTCAGCTTTAGCAGAGAATGGAAGTGATGAGCTCAAGTATGTTCAGGACACTTGCAGGTATTTGTTTCTTTGGCTGCCTTTTACCTTTTGTTAAAGATTTCCTACATACTTGCTACCCTTTTCTCCTGCCCTATTTCCTCCCACCTCCTCCAAATTCCACTTCTATTTCCACAACGTTAATCAAAGCACCATCCTTTCTGGCCAAAAGAGATACACAATTTGCTCCAGAACCACTCTGCATGGCATTCTTCATCCATGCAATTGCAACGCCCCTGCCACCCCTTACATAGCGAAGCAGGTACGTGGCCTCTGGCTCTCGAGCACTTCAGCTGGCTCATGCAAACAACCCAGATAAGATGCCAAGCTCCATCTCCCACAAAGACACTCCTGATGTGGGCTGAGCATATGTTCGATCCCATTTTACTTGGGAGTTGCTTGATGCAGTACACTGAAGTAAGCAGCAAAACAGAAAATTAAAAGCTTTACCAAAGGATCTCCCTGAATAGATTTCAGGACACAGCATGCTCATTTGCTGCCTTTTCTATTTGCAAACCATAACAGCACTGTTTTCTCAGTCAGTTTTTATTCAGTATCATTCATTGAAGATTATGCCTGATTCGCCATTATTTTACAGGCTCTACTGAGCAGGCATAGTCCAAAATCCACCTAGTTGTAGCACTGTTCATCCAACTTGAACTTGTCTTACACAGCATACAATGAAAGAGCTTATAGAAATGGAGAAGCAAATACCCATTTTGCAAATATTTCTCAATCTTCTGCTGAATGCAAGTATTTAATTATTGAAAATTATTTCAACCGGGTATGAAAAACACACCATGTGTCTTTTTGGTGGCTGTTAAAACCTTAATGACTTAGTTATGTTGAATTTAAAAAAATTATGACCCTGCTTCTGTAAATGACCAACAATATTTACTTGAAACTTTCTAGTTCAGTGATAATTCCTGATAAACCTTTTTGTTAGTGTATTTGAAGTGGTGATACCAAAAAGACGTGATACATTTCTTTGACATATATTGCGGAAACATGGCAACAGTGTTTGCAATTTGCTCTTCTTCATCATCAATATATGTCATGAACGAAATTAACTCTAGTGCATAAAGCCTACCTCTCTGAAGTCACTTTTGAAAATGTAAGATTAAGAAATAAGTACCTGATCGGTACACCCACTACTACCTTTCATAAAAATTAATCTACCTCATCATATGAAGCTGACTGGACACACACTGTCCTATCCCGAGTTCCACTGCACCCAGCCTAAAATCTGGAATGATTTTCTGGAAAAGCTTTTTTCCTGGCTATTCCAAAATCCCATCCAGGACACTGGAAGGAATATCTCAAGACAAAAGGACAAAGAACAATTGTTTAAACAAGGAAGGAAAGGTGTAATATCTAAATGAAGAGAAAAAAAAAAAGGCAAAACGAAGCATTGCTGATATAGGAAGGATACAGAAATAAAGGAGATGATGAGGACAAGAAAAAAAAGAGAAAATTAGACTTCAGGGGAAGAGTTACTCACACAACAACTGAACAGTGGGGGAAAAAAATACTGAAAGGAAGGAGGGCAACAGGTGAAGAACAAGTCAGACAGATGCAACTGGCCATGTTAGCTTTTAGTGTAACATTCCAGGTCTGTATTTCATAGAATCATAGTACTACATGTACTACATTTACTTGTAGTTATTTGATAATTGGCATATGACCTTGAAATGCCTACTAAAATTCTCACTGGATCACTGCTGCAGATCTGCATCCCTAGTTTAATAACAAACCAGAAGAAAAACCTAAATTCAAAGGCAGGTAAGAACACTGAAGCCAGAGGGTAATTCTGAAACAGATGTTAGTTTGGTTTTTAGACTGTTTTATCTTTTCATGCATTTTGGCAAATGCATGGGCAAAACTAGATTACAATCAGAATGCAAGAGAGCTGAGCGGATTTGAGGCTGGTTTAATGGAACATAATTTGGTACTGAAATGATATTCCAGAAACTAAGACAAGAAAATGAACTGCCAAATGTCTCAGATGATAGCTTGGAACTTAAGAGACCTAGTTCAAATTTCCACAAGCTTTGTGCATATCTGAATTCTTCAATTTTAAATGGGAATAATAATGCCTCAAGACTGAGTACATCAAGACTGTCACAGAGACTCCTTAAGATGTTTTGTGGGACTTCACCACTGGTTTTCTTTTAAAACACAACCTAGTAGCCACAGATGTTATCACCTCTCACTGTTTTACCTCATTCCTGATCATCGTTCTCTTTCCCTTTCTAGCTTCTAGAAAAGGATAACCAAACAAATCACTATTCCTCAGCAAACTATTGATTTTTCTTTGGGTTCTAGAAAATGGTCACAAAAGTGTTTCCTTTGCCATCTGAACACCAACAAAAAAACACAACATATCTGAATGAGGTAGCTTGACTCATTACACTGACTAGACATAATACAGACCCACTTCCAAAGATAGATAGCTGGCGTGCGTGGCTTTAAATCCAACATTGGGGATTCATGTCCAAAGGCACTTCAGTTGCCATAGAACATTCACCCTTTCACACCTGAACAAGTTCTGCTGTATTTTCAATTGACCATTACTCATCAACTTCATCCTACGTCCTCACTTGTTTCGTCCTAATCAAAACCCATACACTCTTCAATCGATGCTCCCCTTCTTCCCAAAGATGACGGCATTTCTGTGACAGAGCAATGACGATGGTATAAAGCAGTGGACTGTGTGGGAAGCAGCAGCAGATTCTGGCTCCATCTATGAATGCAATAAAAGGCACTTAGCTATTAAGGCACCACTTATGCAATATTTTGAAGCAATGTTGTGTACCAAGAGTAGCACACTGATGAAATTCTGCTCAGAAGTGTATTTCAATTGGCTTACGCATTGGAGCTAAAAAACTAATGTGCAGCATCCAAACAGGAGAGCTTTTGTGCCTCAGTTTGTAGGCCAGTAACAGGTTTTGACTTGCTCTGACTAGGGCATATACTATTCAATGTAAAGATACTCTCAGGTTCTTTCGGCCATCACTATGACACATGAGATTCTGTTCTGTTAGATTTTGTACCAAAAAAAAAAAAAATTCTTAGCACATTCCATAAAGAAAAACCTCCTAAAAATCAAACCAACACTGAAAAGCTTTTTTTATCCAACTACTAATAAATATTTTATTACCAGATAGGAAAGATTACCTGTATGAAAAACAAGCAAACAGCTCTATTGCCTCAGTTTGCCACTGCCTTTCTCACTGGTCCTTATGCAATTGATTTTACTTATGCCCCCTGACTGTATACATAAAAGACCACATTGCATTCTATTAGTGCGTGAAAAAAACGTCTTTCTGCTCCTCTGCAGGTGAAAATCTGGTTCCAGAACCGCAGAGCCAAAGAAAGAAAATTAATGAAGAAGAAAATGACTCATTTTGACGGCAGCAATCTTGGCTCTATGCAGAGTGACTCTGGCTCAGTAAGCCCGATGCCGGTTCCTGACCAACAGACTCATTCAGAAATGTCCAGTTCTTTATTCCCACCTCCACCTCCTCCACCTCCACTCCCCATGAATGGTTTGCAGCACAACGGGAACCTGCAGCAGGTAGTGGCCTCTCAGTAAGGCTGCCTGAAGAGCTACTGCATAACGGACACTATAAACTACCAGTACATGGAGCACTACAGTATGAAAGAGAGAGGACAGCGGTAGCTGTTTTGCAGGAGTCCCCAGCATGACACAGTTCTGTGCACATAAGCTTCAAGTACAGTAAACCAAGAGCCACTTGCCAGGTCTGCAGGATAGCGCAGGTTCCCAAGGGCAATGGAACTGCTGTGTGCCAGGAGTCCTAGTTGCAGGGAGCCTCTGCAAGAGGATGCCATGCCGAGTCTGTGCCGCAAGGCAAGCATCCCTCCAGCCATGCAGCAGGTGGGTAGGCACCGGGAGGGAGGAGAGCTGAGGACCAGATACTGCCACTTGTTACAGTACACTGCAGACAAAAGAAGAAAAAGCACAAAATGGGCCACAGGCAATACAACATTGCCGCGGCAGTACCGGCAGCTGTACGCAAGTGCTCTGTCTGTCCCTCATCCCTAGGTGAAGAGTGTATTCCTTCTCCTTTGATCTCCATGCAGGTTCCCTGTACTAATCTCACTTTCATGGACTTTACACATGGATCTTGATAAATGAAAACCTGGCTTGTATGTTTTGACCCACTGGATGAAAAGCCTGGGTCATGTTGGATGCACTCACTACATGTTAAGGGCAAAGGGCAGGGATGAGCTTTTTGGAATTTTTTGGTTTTGACAGGTATGATTTCCAATGCTCCATACACTGGTACAAACATGCACTCTTCAATCTTACCATAAATGTTTCAAAAGCATTCTGGAATTGTGAATCTTGGCCCAAGTTCATATTTGATAGAAGAAAAATCATGTCAGACTCATTTTGTATCCTAAAAGAAAGAGCAAAGAGGGGAAATCCTTTTAAGAAGCATAGGTATTTTAAAAAGTGACTGCATTTAATGAGACAGCGTAGCCCCTGGATAAAGATGCAATAATTGCGTTCAACTAATTTTAAATTTGGTCCAGCTTTCAGAGCTATTGTGACACTAAAAAAATCTGAGAACCCAAATTACTGGAAAACAAAGCAAACAGATATTTCACTTAAATATAAGCTCTCAGCATTTAAGTGGGTCTCAATTCCCCAAGTGCTGACCCCTTCCATACTAAGCAGAACTTGGTAGGTAATCAGTACTTAAGAACAATCCGGATACTTACTTTGTAATATGACTACCAATTGCACGTGCACAACTTTTGCCTGCAGATGGAAAATTTTTAAAGCATGCAAGTGATTTGGGAATTTATACCCTCATTGTCAAAAGCAGTTTAGAAATTTAGGATGCCTATCCTCAGTAATTTTCATCAAGGTGTCCTCCTAAACATCTCTGTCACTGTTGCAAATAAGACTTAGGAGCATTAAGTCATTTAGGCACTACATTCTTGGGGTTTTTTCCTTAATTATAACAAATAGTACTATTAGATCATCAAAATGTTGGTAATGTGAAATTACTTTGTATATAAAGAACATTAAAATAAATGACCTTTTTCATAATAACTTTCCAATGTGATATCAGCTACTGTAGCAAGTGAACATGTAGATTTTCATGATTAGCCTGTTACTGAATTGTAATATCAAATTTAAAAGCAGGGCGGTGGTAAAAAAGCTTACAAAAAGTAGAGGAGAATGATAAGGCCAGGAGGGTTCAGAGAGCTGGCAGTTTTCACTATTTCTTAATTTTATTTATCATTTTACGGTTGCAAGAAGGACAGCACTAAATAAGAGTAAAGTTCCGACTATAAATGGACACATATCTGCATTGTAAAATTCCCACTCTTGCCTTTCACAATGCTGCTCCCTTTGCTGGCAACAGCAGTTTGAAGCTTTGCATAGGTAATACAAATGAGATGAAGAAACTGCAATTCAAAGTTCAGCAACAGAAAGGCTCCTACTGATTTCCACATATTATGAAAAGCGGAACACGACAAACAGCACCTGGGAACAAAAGTGATTTACCATCCATATTGATGAGCATGGCAACCAAACCAAAACACTGGTCTCCCAACAGAGACACGCATTGGATGTGTCCAAAAGAGGAATCCACTGGAAATACACAGAACAGCCATTCTGTCTACAGAGGGAAATGCTAGAAATATTTTACCCACACTTAACACACATGCAGATTTATTTAACTTAATAGAGACTGAAAAAGGTTCAAGGAGAAAAGCATCCTCACATCAGCCAATTAAACAGAATTATGCTTGCATACCGGTTGGGGGGAAGGGGGAATTGATAAATATTTCCAGATTTAGACTTTCAAAAGGTAAGAATACAGAGGGAAACTTTGTCTTTTGCACTGATACACAATAATTTAGGACCTAGTTCTAGCTAAGTGTGCAGAACCCTGGCCCCAGTGTTTTGCAGGATCAAGTTCATATCAAGATCAAGCTACCTATTTTAATCACATTTCCATGACATAGTTTAATTTTGTACTAAAATTTTTAGAAGGAAAAAGAAAAAAGTCCTTCAAGGAAGAACTTTAAGAAAAGAAATATATCTGAACACAACTTCTTTCTCTTTAAAATTATTTAAACATCATTCAAAGAGAGGGGGATCTGGCAAAACGACCTGTTTTATCTTGTTTACATGTAGAAGAGTTATTGAGGAAGATAAGTGGCCACTTTGAAGATCTGCCTCATTTCTGTTCCAGTTTGCTGAAAGCATGCTTGCTATAGGTTGCTATGTGTTTCCAATCAGAAGTTGTTAAGTACACAAAATAAGGCTGGATTTTATTTGCAGAAGCACATGTTCAAAGGTTAAAATTTATTGCTCCAAAAGCAGTATCTATAAACCAGGGCAATACCTTAGAGATTATTAACCTTCTAGTTATGCTAGTGATTTTTTTAAGTACTACATTTTTTTTAAAAAAAAAAACTTACCAGCAATCTATTCAACTAAATATTACCAATGTGCTTTAATCCTTTGAACAGTTGCCCACCAAAACCAAACGAAAGCTATTCTTCTCTAAGAAGCTTGGGTAGTGCTGTTGCTTAAATGCTGTACTGTGTATAATTAAAAATAAGAGACACATAAAATTGGAGCCAAATCAACTGAAAGTATTTTGGTCCAGCATTGTGAGTCATGAAATACTGGTGTCAGTCCTCAGAATAATACTTACTTTCTTCCTGACTTTGGGTATATCGTATAACCTATCACTTTTATCACGTCTGAAAACTAGGGACACTAAAGCAGAGTTGCTATGAAGATTGATTGTTTGTTAGCAAAATGCCTTGAAGAAGAAAAGCATACCTTAGACTACATCACAAGAATATCTAAGCCCTTAATCCTAATTGTGATTAAAAGAACGATCAAGGTATGTCCAATTTTCAGAGGAATTCACTAACCTTTAAACCCCCTTACCCAGTGAGAACTGTGATCTATACGGTACAAAAAGATCAAGAAGAGCATATAGCAAACAAGACCTTCTACAAAACCGTCATGCAACTAAGTAAGATATACAATTCAAACTGACATTTCTAAAACAAAAATCTTCCAATAGGCAGTATCTGCAATTGCTTAGGGGTTATGCAATCATTAACGTACATGTGAGAGAGCATCAAGTATGTGCTAACTTCTACCCACGGAGCAGATTCAAAAATATATTCATTATGGATGTTAACATAAAAATTAAAAAGCATACTCCTACTTTAGCACCCTTATTCAGTTTGCTGGTGCTGTACAGCCTTACTCCAATGCAGCTTTTACACCCAGTGCGTACGCTGAAATCACGTGTCCCTGTGAATGGCTTACGCAGCCAGTCACATTTTGGAACAGCACTGGATGTTACTAGTTGGACACAACATTGTGCAAACCTCACTGCATAAAAGGCACAGGTTTTCTGATTAAAATGTTTGCCAGCTGTTTTCATGCTTAAAAAGCACAAACACTTTCTTGGACATTTTGTTAACAAACTCTGTTCTAAGAGGTATCACAATAAACGAAAGGCTTAACTAAGATACACCCTGCATGTTCTTGGTCTTCTAAGCCACAATAAAACACCGTCGCTCTAAGGCAGGACAGACTGTATATGGACAATAATCTCTCTTACCTGGGAGTATGAAAGAAGAGTTAAATTCATGCAACAGAAATGTCAGTCTGCCAGGAATATAAACCATGCATATGGCAAGAATGGCAAACAGTAAAGGCAATCAGCTCCTTTGTTACCTCATGAAAGAAAGACCACACCAAAGAAAGCCTCAGGGACTCAATAGTGAGCACCCAATAATCCCATCTTGCTGTACTCTGGTCGGCATGAAGTAGTTACAGTAGGTGGGAGCCCTACACTACATGACTCAGGAAGGAAACCAAATAAATATCAATAGAGGATTTGCTGTTCGTTTTCATGGTTCTGTGAAAAAGAATCAGTTCAACCTGAAGTTCACATGCACGCTCTGTAACTCTTGCTGTATCAAGTCTGCTTGTTGAGCAGTACGACATATTCTTATTACTGTCAGTACTGATTTTGTAGCAGATTTTAAATTCTTTAAATTGCAGACAAGTAAGACCCTCCTTCAGCTCCAGACCATTCTTTCCTGGCAAATACAACACTGATGCAAGATCATACATGAAATACATTGTTGCTACTTTTTATAAAATGCTAAAGTTAAGAATAAAAGATAAGTCATTGTTAGCATCAGTTAGAAAAACAGTAGTGGAATAGATAGAAGGGTAAACACATTCAACATGCTCCCAACAAGTCACTTTTCACCATTTTTCAGCACGATTTGTTAACAACCAAAATTTCAGAGCATGGAATTAAAAATGAGACCATTGAGGAAGGCTTCATGGACAACTGACATTTTTATTTCTACTGTTGGCCTCTTATGAAAAAGAAATACACATCAGGGATGAGACACACAGCATAGAACTGCGACTTGTGGTGTATCTCTTTTGCTTTTTCCCCAGAAGAACTCAGTTTAGCAAGTGAAAATAGCTCAGCTACCATTGCTCGTTCAGCTCTCTAGGCTGTGCTACATCTGTCAATAAAGAGGTACAATTTGGCATGTGCTTGCATTTCAAGCCCTGAAAATGAGACCTAACTAAGGTGTTGCATATTAAACCAGCCCAATTAAAAAGGGTAAATAACATTTTCAGAAGCTTTGTTTGTAGAAGCTTCAGTGAAAGCAAGAGCAGTTTCTTTAGCCGTGTGGTTTAAAATTTTAAAACCATCTGCCTTCCTTCCTGACTAGTCAGATTTTTTTCCAACAGAACTGACCTCAGTTGACAGCATGGCATGTACTGACTGACCTTTCCTCAAGATTTATACAGCTGACTATTAATTTTAGGAGGAAAGGGTGTGCGTGCAAAGCCCAGCTTGAATAAAGGGTCAATACTACCTCTGAAATACTGCATTAAAACTAGCAGCAATACATAGCTCACTAACAAAGTCCTTAGCTAGCCGTTCCATTGAAATTCCAAGCATGCAGCTATAAAGGTAGAGGCAAGAAGCATTCCTAAGCCTGATGTTACTGATGGGTTATTAGAGTGGTCATCTGGAGGCAAGAAAACAAACAATCTATTCCTATCACCTTAGCCAGAATGGGACACACTAAGCTCACCTGCTTTTTTTGCCTCAGAAACAAAATAGATTTCATATAATTTTCAAGCTTCAAAGATGGACAGATTTGTTTCTTATCTTCACATAAAAGGAAGAGTAACTTTATCAGTAAGGGTTCCTAATAAAAACTATCACAGGTGTAAACACCTTCGATATAAGTTATTGTTGTACAGGCCAATTTTATTCTACCAGTAGTCCCTGAAATTGCGGTTATAATAGCTGCCATTAAAACATTTAATTGCACATTTGCGATTATATTATTATTACTCAGATTGGAAATGTTCTTTAGAACAGCGCATATACCATAATATATGCCCTATATTGCCTGTACAAACAAAACCTTAATAGTTCCAATGGTTATTACCATGCTTGTTATTACTGCTAGATTTTCATCAACCACTTGTTAGAAAAATTTTCTTCCCCAAAGATCTCAAAGTACATTTAATTTTACACACATACAACTTCACTTCAACAAACACTGAGGCAAATCCTGTGGACACTGGCTAAGTAGATCAATTATACCTAGCAATTTAACAGGCAGAGAAGAAAATGGAAAATTATAACCTGGGAGTTCAGTTATTCTAGCAGCCCAGCTCTCTGATGTATGCCAAAGAGCACAGCACTCTTGCTGCCAATACCACACAGATCTTTCCTGTTCTGTCTTTATCACCCACTGCAGAAAATGGTATAAATACAAACCTCCATTTGGATGAGATTTCTGCATGTCTAGCCCACTACCTCAGAACCGCTTTCGCTTTCCCACCACCCCAGGAAGTCAGGGGAGGGTCCATGGTAACACAACAACAGTTCCACGAGCACTTTAAACAGGCAGAGACAGCACACTAGCCCTTCCTCTGCTACCAGCAACTCATTGCCATTCCCTCACAGCGCAAATATGGACAAGGCAAGGGCAGTTCACTGGGCAGTTCACTTTTTTCTTCCTTTTTTTTTTTTTTTTTTTTTTTTTTTGACAGCAATGTTCACTAGAGGTGTTCCTGGAACTACACTGTATGTTACTACTATACACTGAAGATGCAGTGGTTCTGTGTCTCTGAGCTACTGACATGCTGGATCTGAGCAGGAAGGACACATGCATGGCCAAGAGATGACTCTTGGGAAGGCAGACTCAGACTAATCGTCAACTAGTTCTCAAAAACTATCAAGCCCAAATTTTTGGTAGCCTCAAACTATTAGACTGCATGCAAAGGTACAGTTCCTTTTCAATACATCCACATGGTTCTGTTACACAAAATGGGAGGCACAGGAGTCAGGGCGCAAAAGATCATTTGAATGTTGCCATTTTAGTTATCTTATTCTCACTTTGGTGTTAAAAATCTGCAGTCCTACCCAGGAATCTTATCCTGCTATGTAAATCTTTTTAAACAAAATGCCTTATTCAAAGCTTACTATTGTTAGCCGATATCAAATCAGTGTAGCAATTCGCCATCGGCGTATCTTGATCTAATTATGTTCTGGAAAGAATCGAAATAGATCTAAAGAAAATTCAGATAATGGAACAGGCAAAACAAGAAAGGGAAAGGAGGAGCATAAACAAAAGATAAAAGAAGAACAGAGAATAAAGGATAAAGCTCTGAGATACAAAAAATAGGATTAGGTGATAGTGAAATTGTGGGGGGTATGTGCAGAGGCACCCCGTAAAGAAAGAAGACGACCAGGGATTAAAAATGTTACCATCATCTAATGCATTCCATGAAATTAAAGGTCATTCACTGAGATGCGAAAATGGTGTGCACAGGAGTAGAAGTCAAACAATGTGTCTGATCTGAAATCTCTGAGCAACCAATGTTCATTTGGACTATGTCAATGGATTTCAGATACAGTCAATGGAGACAAAACTTCACCCTCCTATGGATCTGGCTATGACTGACAGCTCTGCACAACATTCAGCAACACAGCGGAATTTAACTGCTGGCATAATGCTCACAGACAGGCCAAGGATACTTCCAGTATAGGAAACCTTTCTTCTTTGATTTGGATGATGCTCAGTGGAGTTCTTTGTTCTTTTTAGTACACATCAGTACTAACAAGTTTGTGGGCTCAATTGCATTACAATTCCTTTGCTTTCAAAGTAAAGGGAACAAGACTCTGTTCCAATTTTTTAACGTCTCTTTTAATAAGTGTACACCAGTTACAGAAGGCCTTACTTTTTCCATGTCCTATCCCATGATGCAACTTTCCTCAACATTCTCAGGATCCCAAGGATTAATAAAGAAATCTATAATATAGCAAAATGAATTATAAAGATTTTGCTACACTTACCAGTAAAAATTATTTCCTAAAAAAACAAAAACAAACCAAAAAAAACAGAAGAGGAATATCTTTCCTCTCTTTAAGTACACACTTAGAATCCTTTAGTGCTGGAATTAGAGGGGTTGTGTGAATACGAGTAGTGTCAAAATACAAAGGATACTGAATGAAAAACCACACCTTTGTAAAGGGAAACAACTCATTGTAATTTGCACCTCTTTTGCAAGCATACCCCTTGACAAATAGCTCATTGCAAAGAAATCCATCCAAGATAAAAATATATCAAACTCACTCCACAACTTGTAACTCGACAACCACATGGAGGCAGTTCTCAAGTCATAAGGTATGGTTTAGTTCTCCCATGCTAATATCAAGCGTCTTAGTAATGACGTACAAAACCACCTTCAGAATAACTTGTCTCAGTGGGAACACTTCCACTGACCTACAGAGTAGCCGTGTGTCGGGCGCTTTACAGAAAAGCATCAAGGCAGTTCTGATCCACTAACTTGATAACCCAGATGTTTCTCGCTGCTGATTGCACTTACCTAAGCTGCCACCACTGAAAACAGACTACTATACAGCAGTGTCAGGGGAAGGCACCCAGCCTTTCAGGCAGATAAAAGTTGTCTTCAGTTTGAAACAGAAGCCACAATATTACTGGGTGTAATCAGAGACTTTTTTCAATATTTTTACAGCCATTTTCTTTGTATTTCTGGCACCATCTTTGTAACGTGGATTTATTGTCTGCTTTTTTAAATCTATCACTTTGCAATGGCCACCAGATGAAGGGATCTCTTTAAATCACTCTGTAAGGGGAGAGTGTGAACACGTGCATTACAGTTAGAGCCTTAACTTCTCTCATGCTGGAAAACCATTTACAAAGATCAATAACGAGGGGAAAATTTTTGAGACAGTACTACTCAAGACATGCTGTTTACAAGGTGCTCTGTATTCTGAAGTTAGTGCCTTAAAATTATTCACATAGACTGTCTCCATTAATTCAAAAAGTAAAAACGAGATTTTTTTTTTTTTTTTTTAGTATCTGAGAAATTAGGAGAGTAACAGATTTCCTTGGTGATCGGTAACGCATCACAAAAATAAAGGTTTTGGACAAGAATCATTTGAACGCCAAACATTGTTATTACAGTTACCACTGTCTTTTCTTAAAAAAAGATCTATTTAGTAAGTTACAAATACAAGCAACTGTTGCATCACCTTACAGCACTGGAATTGCTGCTGAATATCAGGGAAGGGTAATAGGATAGATAAAAGTTCCCTAAAAGAGAAAGCACAGAACTAGCAGAAAGGTGGGGTTGGTCAGCCCTTCATTTGAATGTAAATGTAATTATGAGGCAGGCAGTTAGGCTGACGTCAGACAAGATCTTGGTAAACCATTACCACCAGCACCTGGTAACACAGTTGATAATAAAAGAGGATGAAGTAGAAGATTCCAAGCAGAGTGGCATTATTAGAGAAAACCAAACACAGTTATTTTCAAGCAGCAAAAGAAAATGCAGAAGAACAAGATGTTGTGACAACGTATTTACAATCTGTGAGCATCATGTATGTGAGCTCTCTCTTGGATAAAGAAACCAGCATGTATCCAGGATCTGCAAGGTGCAGCAGCAACAACCTGCCAGTGCAAAACTTTGTGTCCACTCCACCCTATTCCGATTACATGGGATATCATCATGTGCCAACCCTGGACACCCATGGGCAGCCTGCGGGAACCTGGGGATCTCACTATGGCCCACAGCGGGAGGACTGGAACGCTTACGGCCCAGGACCTTCCAGCACGGTTGCTGCCGCACAGATCAATGGCTCGTCTCCTGGACAGGTCTCCTACAGTTCTGCTGATTACAGCTCCCTCCATCCTGCTGGATCTGGGGGGTTACCTCCTGTAGAAACAATTAATACACAGCAAATCTCTCCCAACAGCCAAAGGCACAGCTCTTACGAATGGATGAGGAAAACGGTGCAAGCTAACACTGCTGGTAAGTGTATATTCAACTTTCAACCTGAGAAAGCATCTTCTGCTATCACTGATCTTATAAATAATTAACTTTACTTGAAGCACATAGGTTGGTGGGTCCTTTATGACATTTATTTAACCTACTGCTGTTTAATGCAGTTTTAACTAAATTTGCACTAGTTTCACTTTCATCCCATAAAGGCTTTATAGGGTTACTACAGTGGAATGGCTGTTGTGTTTAGATATGGCTGCATCTCACTCAAGTCCAGGAATCTTTGTTGTAATGTTCTGTAAAGCATTTTGCATGAAAAACATGATACTCATGAGAATGTTATGGAACAGCGAATGCAGCAACATTTAACAGTTACAGGCAAAAATACTACATAATTATTTTGTGCCGCAAGGTAAATATTAATATAAGATCAGGTTGATCTTTTTAAATCTTTACAGACTTTTCAATACTTCTAAAGAAAATTATATCCTCTGATCCAACTCTAGTGATTATGCAATTTTCTGCTGTTGTTCCTGTCTTTTACTTTTCTACCTAGATTTATTAGGTGAGAAGAAATATTCCTAGAGAAGTAATCTGACTCAAATGATCAGCGCAGACTATTCTCTTTGCAGACCACATCTCATCAGTTAAGCTTCCTTTTCATTTAGTTTCAAATCAGTTTTACAGTATTTTTCTCATGTACCAGAAATTTGCAGCTTGCCGCAATTACACACTGAAAAATCACTTTCTTGCAAGCGTCAGTCATTGGTGTGCCTGTTTTTGTCACAAGCTGCATGCCACATGAACCTCTCCGTGTATATTCCCAAGGTGTAAATTGGGTGTAGCAAGGTTTGCTAAATCTATTGTTAAGGTTAAAAGTAGTAAGTGTGTGTTAGAGAGCATCAAAGAAAACACTCTAAAGAAGAGCAATTACAATTGGAGCAATCTTAGAAGACACAGAAAATCAGCACTGCTGCTTGAGAGACAATCCTCCTTCAAATGGTTATTACTCAAGAGCAAAATTAGTCTGGTAATTGTTTCTTAGTTATAAAGCAGATACACACTCTTTTCCCACTGTTACTAAATATAAAATGCCTAGTGAACCTTAAGATATCACAAGGCCATTCTTCCACTTGGAGCCTCCACAAAGGTCTTCAAAGCCAAACAGAATTTTAGTCTGTTTTCCCCTCTTATGTATACTCATGTAAATCAGCAGTAACTTCATTAACATCATTGGAGATTTCCAGGTGTAGAAGTGATGCAAGACTTGAGTGTAGACCAAATTCAATTGAGACTACTGAATGTCAATGAGGCAACCCTGCCTCTGCCATGTTGTCACTGAATTTTAAATATGTTAGCATTCTTAAAGGATAAAACAGACTTAAAAATCTAAATCCTGGTTTTACACTTATTGCACAGATATGGAAGACCCTGAAAGGTTTCTCACACACTTGCTCAACTTCATAAAATATATATATCTGCAATTCAGAAAAGCAGTTATGTGCTTAAATTCACCTCTAGTCCGAAAAGCACTTACACAGAATTTACACACATGCCAAAACACTTTATGAACAATACTGGACAGGTGAATCGGGGTCTGTCAATAGATAGTGTCCTGAGGCTGTACATTCCTAGATCCCAATCCTTTGAAGTGTTAAAACCAGCTCAGGACCTCACTGAATTGGGCTTAAGACAACAACTCAGCTTAAAAAAAGGGTAAAGCACAGAATCTGGTACTTTGCAAAACAAGAAAAGTACCAAATAGATTTGCCTTTTCTTTGGTGTTTTTAAAATAACATTAACTGTAAAAACTGGAAAATTTTAATACTGACACATAAAAAGCTGTGAAAAATGAAAGGAAATTCAAACAAATAATGACAAGGCTGAAATTATGCATGTAACAGCTACATATTAACTTATCAATGCTTTATCTACAAGATAACGTAAGAAAACTTACGTGATGCCATTATAACCACTCTTTGAAACAGACTTGCTTTCTGTTTTTCCTTATTGCCATAATATTATTCACGGTATCAAAGTAGCTACTGGCTCCTCCCCTTCAATATTATTGCTGCTTAATACAGCTCATTGCTCTAACACTTCAGAATTACAACCCTAAACTTTACAAATATATTTATATACACAAATATGTGTGTGTCCTTAACTTCACCAGTGGTGTGTACTCACATGGATGTATGTGAGCAGCATGGAAAAACAGAAATCAA
Organism: Morus bassanus; assembly: GCA_031468815.1. Lineage (NCBI taxonomy): Eukaryota > Metazoa > Chordata > Aves > Suliformes > Sulidae > Morus > Morus bassanus. Next base: position 2,573,011 of record CM062582.1, read on the forward strand.
AACCACATGTAATTAAATGAGGCAGCCTACTGAAATACTGTCCCAAAGACAATGGGAATTATTTCTGAGGCAGGGATGTTAATAGGAATTTTTTCCCTCCTATTTAGACTCTGTTAAATACACTACATTTGTATATTTGTAATATTTGTATTTAGCATTTTATACAAAAAAATTAAATTGCAGGAAAAGTGAAATGAAAATTTACCTGACCAAGTCAATTCTCAGGATGAAACAACATCACAAAGGCAGAAGTACTATGTCCTTTCAACAGACAAAATTTGATTTGAAATTATATATCCTCTTACTAAAAGACCATAACTGTATATTCAGAACCAAACCTTTTTTTTATTTCAAATACATAGACATTGTAAACATATGAGGCAACAAGAAATTTTAAAAAACAAACCTTGAAAATGTCTTAAAGATATCTTCCCAGACAGGCCATCAAAGTGAGAAAAAGAACATTTACAGAATTCCTTAGAGTCTGATCCTGTTTTTACTAAAAATCAATGACAAAATGCCCTATCAACCTCAGTTACGCAAGAGCAGAACTTCAGCCCAATTCACTTCTAAAACCTGTGTAATCAACAGTCTAAAAATGTGTTTTATGAGAGTGAGTAAGCCTTCAGGGCATGAAACTTAATGAAAAGAAGGTATCTAAACAAGGGCCTAGAAAAGAGATTTTATATCTTTTTAAAACTTCATATGAAACTTCATCTGGGAGTGACCTTTCTCCGAAAGAGAATGTACTTTAAGGGGACTAAACAAAAGGACATCATTATTTTTATATTTTGCAAGACCAGCCTCAGCTTTTTTTAACTATAGCCAACACATTTTATGTCTTTGTTTAAACAGCAGTGATGTACAAGAAATTCAGATTACATCACAGCAAAAACACAGCCAGAAAGCAAAATAGAAAAGCAGGAAAAAAGGCCAGGCCCCTGCTCTAATGCTAATTTATTTTGCTTTGTAAACTAGTTGTGACATCTATTTTCCACTGGCCTACATTGTCTGAGGTTTTGAGGCCTATCTGTCATATTGAGGCAACAGACCCTTTCAACACTTCTCTTTGCTTTGATATGCAGTCTTGTCTCTTCCTTCTCCCTCTTTTCTTCAGGAGTTATATTGCCGGAAAGGGTGATGATTTTCACAGCAAATAAAGAGGCCTTCTCCTAGCTTTATTGTCTTCAGAAGAAATGCTCTGTGAATTTTATGACCAAGGGGAATGGGGAAAACTACTCCTTTTCTCCACCCCCTCAAATCATGGTTATATTTGCTGATTATAGTGAAGCCGGAATAACCCTGTTGAATTTTAACTTGTTTTCAAAGATTACCTTCTAAGCCTTCAGTTTACAAGGAACCTGAATATCTATACTATTGTTAACATTATAACTATCACTTAGAGCAAATATTTCAAAGCCAATAATCTGTACGTTGGAAAAAAATAAACTCAGTTTGATGATTGTTTTTGTCCTGCAAATTTAGGCAGAAAAACCTTGTACACTAGAAGTCAAAGTGGCACAGGATTTGGGAAAACATCTGTAATTATGTGTATTTCAAAATGTCTTCAGCTACATCTACCTCTAGCCTTCAGATAAAAATATCGCAGTCTATCCCTCAGCGTTGGACCAAAATTAAAGAAAACAGAGGAAAAAATATTCCTTCATCTATTTCTGTCCTTTTTTCCTCTGCTAAGATGAAAGAGTCTGACATTTGTTTAGGGCTTGTAAATTCCAAACCAATTGGCTTGTGTTTCTGAATGTGAAAGGGGTTCTTGATAAGATCTCCTTGTCGCTCCTTTGTGTGGCGTGTGCTTCATCTTAACACCTCAATGGATTTTAGGGAACCACTTTAAAGGAGTCTTTGTCCTACAGTTTGTCCCAGAAAACTCACATCAAAAAAAACCTGGGAAGATCAGAAGAAAAAGGAAAACTATCTAGTTGGCTGTTGAAAGTGCAAAGGAGAACAAATAAGTTGAAAAGTGATCTCTCTCTATTATTGTTACATGAAGAATCGTTATAAAAGCCTGTGAAATGAGAGATATCTTCTAAATATCAAGTAATGTTTCTCTTAACAGTATTCATCCAATATATCTCAAGAATATTTGTTTTATACATTAGAGAGAGGATGATACTGAAATCCTTTTACAAGTATTTTCTTGCCTTATCATACAAATTGCCAAGTGCCTCCAACTTGCAAGGGAAGCTCAGCACACAGAGTACGCCCAGTAAGAGCTCTACAGGCACTCAGCATCTTGCAAGACTGGACCTTTTTGAAAAAGTAAATTCAAATTTTTACTGAACTTACAAGCATGTCCTGTGGCCACACAAGAGAGCGAAAGCATTTCTAGTAGGACATTTCTTGTGTTAGAGAGGTGATCTTTAAAAACTCAAATAAAGAATTAGGACACAGTACAACTAAACAAATTGTGACTGAACTTCAGTCTTGAAATCCTGTGTATCTATGTCCTCATATACACAGAAATCACTACAATGAGCACTGAAATGAAACCCCTTTGAGATCAAATATAGCCATCACCAGTTATGTACTGCTATGAATATTTAAGATGCTTCAGGGTGTTTTTTACCTGAGCTTTACATTTAAATGTATGTTTATAGAGAGAGGGAGATAAAGACGGAAAGACCGTTATGATAACCAATACTCACTCACTTATTCCCTCTGCACACCATATTCCTTCTCTGTAACACAGAAAACAATCCCATGCCAGTACTTTGTAGTTTAACAGATGTCTGTAAAATATTTGAGATGTTTGAAAGAAAGATGCTATAGAGAATCAAATTCAACATATTAATAATATTTCTTTCTTGAACAGGTAAAACAAGAACAAAAGAAAAGTACCGAGTTGTTTACACAGATCATCAGAGACTAGAATTAGAGAAGGAATTTCACTGCAACAGATATATTACAATAAGGAGAAAGTCAGAACTTGCAGCAAACCTGGGACTATCTGAAAGACAGGTACACAGAGACTATCCATCGCTCGTGCGCACCCATTCACCAGACACAGTTACTGCCAGAGGACATGAGCAACATTCACGTTCTGTATCCAAAAGTAGTGCGAAGGCAACCATGATAAAGTTTGTGAGTATATTTGACACACAGAGAATACACTACACAAATACAAATTAATAAATAGGCTAATTTGACAGAAACCTCCAATTATGGGTAACTAAAAATTAGGAATTCATTTATACTAGAAAAAGTAGCTAGGCAGCTAGAATTTAAACAGTTCAGCTTAACATTATCTTAGCTATGTTCTCAAGAGTTATGACATTCACCATTTTATTTCTTCTTGCAATCACAGAAAATTGTGGCCAGAAAAAATCCAAAGCATTAGATATGTTTCAGCTGTAAGCCAGGAAAATAAAAACTCAGCATTCAAAGAGCAATCAAACAAGATATCTATACATTTTTTGTTACAAATTTATTGCCACTATTTCCACAGGCCACGTTCTTCCTCAGTCAGTTAGATTTTAGCACATTTTAAGGAGTTTTTACAGCCTTTGATTTTCAAGTCAGGATTTCTTTTTGCTATTACGTTCACAGGTACTTCACCTCTAGTAGTAGTTCACAGCCACTAGGTACAGGATCCTTTAGACTATAAAGTTTGGTGCCAAATTTGTATGCCTATTATACACATATATGTAGCCAATTCAGGAAATTTTCAAGTGCATACTTAGATCCATTGCTTCTGTGGAAAGCAGCTCTGCATTCGTTCATATCAAGTACCTGTTTAAGCTCTGCCCAGAATAAAGACAGTCTCCTGAGCAGGGGCCCAGGTACCTTAGCTGTGTTCAGACAAAAATGAAAGGAACTCAGGATAAAGCATTTCCTAAAATCATTGTGTTGGAGAGCACACTTATGAAGCACAACTCTGCAGTCTGCAATACAGCAACTGTTGAATCTAACCCTCCTTACACAACAGAATTTCAATGGTTATACTACAGTTGGAGATTAAGGGAAGATTTGGTGATACTGAATAAGGCATCTCATACCTTAGCAACCAGATTTCTTGCCCCCAGCTAAATTTAAGCAAGAGATCTTTCTTTTTAGGATTTTACCAACTTTTGTTCTTTCTGAATATACACATTCAGTTCTCTAAACTATTCTCCTCTTCCAGTGGCCTCCTCTGCTTCGGCATTCAGTCTGTGCAAGAACACAGACTAGAGAGGGACCAGTTGAGGCTGGAGGTGTAAGGATCCATGGCTAAGCAATGATATTTTAGGATCAAGCACTGGAGGCAGTGATGTTCAATCTCCGCCCTAAATAATACATATATTACACTCCACAGACTATAAGTGACCCCAGAAAGTAACTACAACAAACAAGTCTATCATTGGTGGACTAAAGTTTGTTCTACAGCAGGATGTAGCTCCATCAGAAATTTTCAGAGAACGGCAATTATAAAAGATTCAAAACCTCTGCTTTAATGTTATGCAAGCTGGCTGATTTAGAACTGATTTAGAACTGCCTGGAATAACCAGTGACACCGCATAAAATCAGCAGTTTCCTCTTATGTAGCTGTTGCTCTTAAAGCCATCCAATCCTGGACTGGTAAATTTCCTTCAGGTATAATGTAGACAAAATACATAATCTATCTGCATTTCTGCAGGACTCATGACAAAGCTAAATGCTTCTTCCTGTCACTACCAGAAAGGTAATAAAATAATAACTATTTGGAAACGAATAGAGATTTTTAATATAAAGCAATGGTACAACTTTCTATATAATACTGTATTCAATACACCTTAAAGGATATAACAGAAACCATGAAGTGAGAACACAGAAAATTAACAATAAGGAAAACACAAATGTGGTTTTCTACTCATTCACACTTTCACATAAGGAAAGAAAATACAGATACTTAAACTAAGAGTATATTTCAAACAGACAGGAGTCTTTTCATATGCACAATTAGCCTGGGAAATTCATTGTCATTAAGTAGAGCTGATATATCTATTTATACACAACATAGTACATAGATGTTTATTTTACATATACAAATATATAGCCCAGTGACAAAAAATGCAAAACTTTTAAAACACATGAGAATACACACACACAAATCACAATATAAATGAAGAAAAAGGACCCTCACTACTTGTGTTTGAATTAATCTGTAACATAGATGAAGAAGTAATCTTCAAAATCGTTCCATAACAACACATGGCACTCTCAAAGCTGAGGTGATTAAGTAGGTGAACGCTGAGTCTAACTAACTAAGCTGAATCCTATGTTCCTAAATAAAACAGAGCAAGTTCACTTTACACCAGGTCGAAGAACAGAAAGTCATTTTCTATTGATTATGACGTAGAAAATGAATACAGAGTTACTAAAAATTTTTTCAGTGCACAAATCCAGTGTTGGTTTTTTGGTTTAGGGTTTATGTTTTTTTGTGGGGTGGAAGTCTTTTTGTTGGTTTTGTTTGTTTAACATACCTATATTTTCATCAATACTATTACTGTAAAAAGGTTGACCACTGCTTTGAATTAATCAGATATCATTTATAACACCACAGGTGAAAATCTGGTTCCAGAATCGCCGAGCCAAAGAAAGAAAAATGATCAAGAAGAAAATATCTCAGTTTGATGGCAGCGGGGGCTCAGTTCAGAGTGACTCTGGTTCACTCAGTCCAAACGAAATATCTAGTTCTCTGTTCCCACCACCACACGGAATAAATGGATTACAGCCTAATGACATTCATCAAGTCATAGTTTCAGAATGAACAGAAGGAAAAAAAAAGGGGGGTGGGGAGAAAAAGGAAGAATGGTTTTCCCTGCCACCCCCAACCCCTTGAAAACTCACCTTTGCAAAGGACCATTCTCGTGTCACTGTCTTCAGAGTGCTGATTTCTAAGTGCAGGATCTGGGACTATTATAAAAATATTTTAATTATTGCAGAAACCTCAGGGAACTTGTGCTGCTAAGATTCATCACTCAAAATCTTTGAGTAGGAGGTAATTTGCTTCAGACACTGACACAATGATACAACTGAAGATTCAAGTAAACGTAGTTCTAGTCTGATCATACATATACACAGAAAACTAAGTGAACTGATTATAAAACATAGTACTATTGCATAAAATATAAGATGCTGGGTGTATTTGGTTTGTTACATTTTATATAATTAGAGTAAACCGTAGATGTTAATATTCACACTTACGTGTACTGAAAAGAATGCTACTTTTTGAAAACAACAAAAACATTTAGAACACTTCTAAACACTCCAGAAACATAACAATGTTGCTATACAACATATTGCATTTAATAAAACAAATCTTCTTTGCCCTATGTAATTGCATTCAAGCATGCCGATCTCCTAAGCAATAGTTACAGATATATAATATCATACCAAACCTGCCAAGATTTGTTCAATTGTAAGAAATGCAGCAATTTGTCATGCACGTTAGTAAATGCCAAATAGTTTGGAAGATACAAGTATTACTTCAATCTTCAATGAAGGCACATATTATTGCTTAAAAATATGAGCACAAATGTAATGGAAAAAGAACTGTTACTACCAGCAAACCACCAAAAAGCAAATAAAGAATTTGTTTAATGTTCCTAAACCTTTTAAGTGAAATAGTAGCAGTCTTGGGCCACTGATTTTATAGGACACTTATTTTGGGCTAAAGGCAAGATATATCCCAAAACAGCTGACATTGTATTTTGAAGTTGTGATCAAGCAGCTTAGCATTCACAAAGTCAAAGCAAGCATATAACAAAAGAACTGTTCACTCCATGTGCAGCCCTGAAAGAGCACAAATTAAGGATAAATGTGCTCACAGGGTGGTTCGCTTTAATTATTGGTCCTTGTTGGAAGGTGAGAAGGTAGAAATGGTATGTAGAAGACAACTGATGAGTCTGGAAAAAGTAGAAAGAAAACACAAAGCACTAAAAAAATCCGCAAACCCTTCAGTAGTACTGTTTGTTGGAATTTCATAATGTGGACTTTTTGATAGTACACAAGCAAGTGCTCTGTTGGAAAAATTTAATTTTACTTAAAACATCATCAGGAGCAAAGGTAATAAGGGAAAACAGAAGAAAACAAACAGAAAACACTTATCTGGCATATGAAAAGTCATGCATCACTTATTTCAACAACATCAAACTCTTTGTCTCAGAAACAGCAGATCAAATTCTGCTTTTCTTAGCATCAACGAGCATGGATAATGCACTGAGCAACATGGACAGAACTTGTCAAAGCACTCGTTATCTGGATTCAATAAATTAGATCACTTAAATTTGAAGATGTGCCTGTTTCCCAATTATTTAAAAATAACTGTTAGAATAAGTCCATGAAAGTAATTCTATTAGGAGTCACAATAATAACACTCTTCAAAAATAAATACTAAATTATAAAATTGTAGACACAAATGTCTCAAGCTAAACTAGGAAGAAAATCTGTAACACAGAATAAGATCTTACTGACTGTAAGCATTTTGTGGGTGGTTCTCCAATATATTGCTAATGATTTATTATTCATATGGTTAAAATAAATGGGCATATATTAATGCAAACAAACTGCAAACATAAAATCTTGTGTATCTAAATATTTATAAAACACAACCCTAGGAGAAATTGCGAGGACATCTGTGTGGCTTTAATTCAGTATCCGCTAAAACTGCTCACTGATATTATAGCGTTATGTGATTGCATGGACATTTTAGAAGACGGAGCAGTGTGTTACAGAACACGCACACAAACAGATCTACTTCTGTTTATATTAATAGAAGTATACACGCTAGCAGACAGCGAGACACACGCATGCTGCTCTGCTTTTCATTCGAAGAAATCCACGCATTTGCTCTATAACAGATTTGGGAGAAGATATTTCCCCAGTTCCACCAGCCCCTCTACCTGTATTGTCCTTTTATACATGAAGGATGTAGAAGACAAAATAATTTCCCAAGACACTGATGAAGAAAGAAGCTGTAACACTTTAGACATACAAGAAAAAAAGGGAAGAGGACCTTTACCTTGCTACCCAAATCTCCAGTCACCCAAAGGCCTACCTCTATAGAAGAGCAGGCGATGGCTTTTGTGAAGGTATCAGTGACAGAGAAATAGAGAGTGAGAGAAAACTTTTTTCCTAGTTTCTAGACTTTTTTTCTGTGATCAGTTTTCAAATCAGCAAGGAGGAATGGCAAGTAAAGAGCTATAAATATACAAGACGTCATTCATTATACTTGTATACCAGAAATGCATGGTTTAACTTAAAATTTCTCTTTCCTTCTAATTTATGTCAAAATTGAAATAAAAAACTTAAATAGTTATTTACCAGGTTCACATTCAACATATTCCAAATTATTATCTTGCAGTTTCTAAACAAGCTCCAGTCTACCTTTTTGAATTGCCAGGCAGTCAGGAAACAGTTCTGACAAGCTGGGCAGAAGAGTCACTGAAGCCACTGACTGGACTTCAGAACAACCACTGTTCATAAAGGAAGCATTTTAAATGAGACTCTTTTAGATGTCAAATCGGAGTTAGAACGGGATACAAAGCGCCTCCTATGAGATGTTTAGAATCAGTCTTGTCAATAAAAAGTGTTTTCCTTTTTCATGATCTTCACCCTGAATTTTTTTCCATCAGGCCTATTTTAAAGGTATTCAAAGCATATATTAATAAATATTTGGGGGACACAGTCTCTTTCATGCACTAGATAATGAACTCTAAGCCTAAAAACTGTATCAGATTATCTTTGGCTACAGTTAAGTCAAGTAAGAAGTTATTCCCCCTATCTGGCACTGTGCGTAACTACCCTCCATCCAGATCATAACGTCCCTTTAAATTTAAGTGTAGTGCCACAGCTGTTTCTCAAAATAATCCAAGGGAAAAAAAATTATTAAATCCTTTTAGCATAACCTGGATCATTTCTAGTAAACTGGATTAGACAGCGATTAAAAATGCAGTCATATTACCAAATCAGGAGGATGGGAAGCCATAAAAAGGGGGAAATGGCAAGCAGCTGAAAGAAGAAAATTCTTGCTCTGTCTCTGACAGGGTTTGGACAGTGTATCTGGCTGTAGCCTATGCCATGTTTTTTGCCAGAAAACATTATCCCAAATGAAAACATGATTCAGAACTACATGCTGGCACATTTGAATGGCCCATTAAACACTATGTGACAGCCTGACAGGAATCCATCCCATAGTCCAGTTCTGCCAAGATCAGCATGGGAACACAAGGATCAGGATATGCAGGTGGGTGGAGACAACAGGGCCTTTACAAACTCCCTACATCGCTATTATTTTCCGGGCAGCTATGTCTGACTCTTCTACATTGCGTATGTAAAGGAAAAGCTTCAGAAGATGCGATCCAGCCCTTGTATTTAATTTTTGTATTTATGTGGGTGAGAAGAAACACTAAAGGCTATAAACAACATTTTACAATATTTATGTTTCCTCCTTTGAAGACTTCTTCAGGGATTTTAATTAGACTCTCCCTTAGCACCATTAGGCAATTAAAATAATAATAAATCAAACACTATCCTTCTCACCCAGTAGGTATTTTCCCCAAGCCCTCTCAGTTTCCTGTCTTTTTCACTTTATGTAAATAAAAAAGCATCACACTGTTTAAATTCAGCTGTTTGATTGGTATTTCGAGTTCGCAGAGTAGTGAGCCACTCTAACACCATGCTGATATAAAAAGAAAATTCTGCATCACACAACTGTCTAATTCCAGCAGCCAGCAAATCCCTTCTGACATTTATTAGAATCATCTTTATTCTATAAGAATACAGTAGAGATGCCAAAGCTTTGGGAACAATTGCCTTTCTCAGTCCTACTATCTATAAATACTTAATCAAGAAGGAACACTTTACCACAAACTCTTCATGCTGAGACTCAGTGTAGCAGCACAGTGATTTGGCTTCATTAACTAACTTCTAAAGATTGATCTGTGGGAGAAAATAAAGACAATTACAGATTTATCTGTAGTTACAGTAAGGACAGAGTTTAGACTAGAAATTGGAAAGGACCCTATTATAAGATATTTAAAAAATCATAATTTACAGAGAAAAGAGCATAATTTAAACCCCTAATTGGCTGCCTGTATTAGTAATACAGGTCAGATAAAAACCTGGATCAGAAACCTGACCACCTCTTGAAACTACGATTACTTTTGAAAATTGATCTACCTCTACATTTGGCATTTTCAGTATAAGCAGCACAGAGCTGCATACCCCTGCACAGAGCCAAAAACCTTCTAGATGCTACAAAATATTTGTATCACAAAACCAGTTTCATTAAGCCTCTCACATCGCTTTTGACTTGCCCTACTTCAATAAATGAATATATAGAATCATAGAATCATTAAGGTTGGAAAAGACCTCCAGGATCATCAAGTCCAACTGCCAACCCAACACCCCCAGGCCTCCTAAACCACGTCCCCAAAGTGCCACATCTACAAGTGTTTTGAACACCCCCAGGGATGGATGGTGACTCCACCACCTCTCTGGGCAGCCTGTTCCAGGGCCTGACCACTCTTTCAGAAAAGACATTTTTCCTAATACCCAAACAAAAGCTCCCCTGGCACAGCTTGAGGCCATCTCCTCCCGTCCCATCACTGGTGACTTGGGAGAAGAGACCGACCCCCACCTCACCACAACCTCCTTTCAGGTAGTGGTAGAGAGCGATAAGGTCTCCCCTCAGCCTCCTCTTCTCCACGCTAAACCCCCCCAGCTCCCTCAGCCACTTCTCATCAGACTTGTTCTCCAGACCCTTCCCCAGCTCCGTTGCCCTATGCAAATTTGCCTAATGAGTTACGCATTTCTCAACAAAAGAATGTGAACCTGCAATGAGATGATGGATGCACCTGGAAAGGGTAAAAGAATTCTGCTAAGCACAACAACCAAACCCACAGAAATTACCAGGGTCTTTTTCTCATAATAGATTCCACAGCATTGAACAGGATCATGTATACATTGGTTACAGTTCCCAGTCAAAGTTATGCTTTTATTTCCCAAAAAGGAAACTAATAGGTAAAGCTAACATTTTGGGAGTTATTTCAAAAAAGCCTCAGGTACTTCTCAAACAATCTTAACCCATGTGGTTAATATTATTGTTAAAAGAAAATATTATTTGCATTAAAGGAACAATTTTTATTATTCCATGGATGCGCTAAACACTGATGATCCTACTGAAATTATCTGCAGCATATGGTATCATGCTATTTGGGTAAAGGTTTCATAATTTGAGAATGAAAAACACTACCACAGATGAATGGCTCAACAGAGGGCTGAATGCTAGACGGCCAAGTTGTAATCATGGATCCGAAATGCATTATTAGCGGCTGCTTCTCATGTGCAATTGAGGTTAAAAATGTTTGAAATGCCTATCAACTCCTATTAACTTAATACTTTGATCCATTAACTGGAACTCCCTAGAGCCTGATATTCTTCCTATTACCCCAGATATCAAAAGTAGAGCAAATAAAATATGAAACATTAGAATTAGTGAAAACTTAGAACACTGCCTATGGATACCTCAAAAAGAGACGGGATGTAGAACAGCAGGCCAGTAAAAATCTCAACATTTCACGTGGTTGTTTTCTACAGGTTGCAGGATTCCCCTCCAAAACCCCTTTTCACCACCCATTTTCAGGCAGCCAGTGCAACTTTCTCTGAAGGAGGCATAATTCTGCCTCAAGACATTGGCAAGAACACGCATGGTTTTAGCAGCGTGCATTTGGCATGCTGCCACCCAATCGCTGTAGCTCTGAAAGCCAAACACCGCAGCATCTAAGGAGGCTGACAGCAACCAGTGCAGCAACAAACACATCTTCCCCCTCTCAATGTATGGCTGAACTAAGGGACAACAAGAACAGTGAGGATGAGAAGGACGAAAACAAATTCAGACACATACCTCAAAAAAGGGTCTGGAATTTCCAGTGTTTGACATAACTCCAACCCGAGTGATGCACCTGTGCAGGACTCCCAAATTTCATTATGCATCAGGGAACAGTCCAGCTTCTTAAGGGTTCTCCCCACTAAACCCTTATCTGTTTTTCACGGAATAACTTCAACCAGATTAATTTCTCGACTTGGGAAATGAGCTTATATTAGTGGGAAAATAATACTTCAGCAGTATTTTGGAATGCCAAAATGACTAAAAACTTTTTCATGAAGATCTGGGCAGAGCATTCCAGTACTGCAGAGCTGGTTTATCAACATGAGTATTACTTTATCAGTTCAGAAGCACAGGTCTCCCAATTGCGTTAGTGAAAGTCACGGAATCATACCACTCTTGCAACAAGGCTCAGAATCAATAAATAAAAAGAACCTCTGATAGGAGCTATCGTGATGTTTAAAAGCTGTTTAAAAACTGTTCCTGCAAAAATGTTATGAGGTTTTCAATGACAAAGATCATAAAAACATACTTGCAGTCACTTTCTATGCCTCAAAATTCAGTATGTAATGAGAACCATTCCAAGCTCAGCTATTGGTAAACTCATTTCCATGTTAAAAAATGCAGCGGTTAAGCATGCATCACTATGTTCAGGAATAAACCTGCCCTAGGACTGAAGTAAAAGGAAGACCGAGAAAAACTGTGGTTTATAGTCAGGTTTATACACTGTGCACTAGCAGACGAGTTAGAAGCAGCTGGATGTGAAAAAGAACACTTTTAAAACTGGGTATGCAAGGAAAAGCTGAAATATGGAAGAATACTATTCAGAACATGACTACGAGTACGTAGATAGAAGTGTTCTGGACAGAGAAATACACCGCTGCCACTGGGCAGGCATTCAGCAGTGATTCTCTGTACTGAAGGGAAGAACAAGACCAGGTATTCCCAAGGCAGCTGGCAGCTTGAAGGCTCTAAGGGGGAGAAGGCTGCCTGACATGTGATGCTATCGTACAGTATTCAGTTTGGCTTTTAAGGGCTCTCAGCCTCCAGCAAAACAAAACAGACTCTGGCTTTTTGGCATAAACCTATACTGACCTCAGCCTTCCTGACATTTAGTTTGTCATCCACATCCAAGAAAAAGCACACCTTTACCATAAGTCATGTGTAAAACTCCCGTTCAGCCCCTCATACCACAGAGGGAAGGCTGGAGCACGGCTAGGCTACCGGGTTTATATTTAATACACTCGCAGCCCATTTTCAAGCTTTGTCTTCATGCAGTGCTGCATGTGTTCTGCTACAGAGTCACTGCTTACTGCCATGGCAAATTCTTCAAATGGGATGTGAATTCTGTGCTCAGGTAGGACCATTTACTGCATCTTCCTCTCTTGGAAGAAAAGAAAGTGCAAAAACCAATTTGGAAGGCAATATAAGTCACCAGCAGCCTAGCACATGCAGGGCAGCCAAGAAAACAGGAAGCTTAACTAAAACAGGTTTGAAAGAAAGTGGTTGTTCGCCAAAACACTACAAAGCATAAACACATGTTCTGACAGTACCGCAGCTTAACCTGCTCCTGTGTCAAGTTAATCCTGATTTCAACTGAGGTCAAGTTCTCCAAAGTTGCTCATGTGTCACATAGGTGGAAACAGTTCTTATGAAAGCTGCATTTTTACATCACAGAGTGATTTTACATCAGTGGAAATGACTTGTACCAAGAGACACCTCATTGCTAACCACCACGTCCCACCAGCTGATATCTTCTAGAAGTTTATTTCAGCCTTTCCAGAACTTTTCACATTAGGAACAGAAGAAACAAGCTAACCAGGAAAAAAAACCCCAAACCCCGCAACACCCACCCCAACAAAAAACTCTCAAGACCTTGTATTCTGAACTCTCTCTCTCAAAAAGGAATCAGCAATCTCAGCTTGTATAAAATGACTCAGGAAGGGGGTACCTTAAAGGTGAGGTCCAATACTGTTTATCCTGTCCACTCTTTCTGAAAAAGAGAATACTTCTGCTATGTCAAAACTGAGGCATTCACATCTCCAGTGAGGCCCTGAAGTTCTGAATCCCCTCCACTTGAGCCTATGTTGATCAAGAAATGTGATGGTTCATCCACCAGCCTTAAAATACATTCTCCAAACTCCGAGAGTATATTCCTATTATCCAACAACCTCCTCCTTTGTTGAAACATGTATGTGTCTGAAACGAGTGAACTGTGACAGCATGACACCTCTTGTTGCATATTCTTCCTTCTGAATAATGATTGTGTGGTGGAGATTTATACGGCACAAAGGCGGCAAAAATATATCGGAAGAAGACTCAGTATTTCTCAGGCCCACATTAGCATTCACTTTCCATGTTCTCTCAATAGCCCTTTGTTTTAGCTCCTATCTTTCCTGCACTCTCTTTGTGTTTCACACTCTATATAAGAAGACTTTTTATTCCAAGAAAGGAAGTGATTTGGCTGGATAAACATTGCCAGAGACCATCATCTCTCCACAAATCATTCAGTTTTTATGACATAATTGTTTCATCTAATAAACTGCATCCTAAAAAAAATATCAGTAATGAGGCATCTAAATACTCCTTCCTGTGAAGCCATAAAGTTTGATAAATCATACTGAAAAAATTCCCTATAGTGTTTACATCTGAAACTCAATGCTAAGTAGGCATTCTTCAAATGCAGGTATGGGTTACAAAATGCATCTTTCTAAAATGGTTTATTTTTACTCCAGATAGCCATCATTCCTGCTAGGAGACAGCCCCACCCCACCCCACCCCCCGAAAAAAAGAAGTCTACTGAAACTTCAGCTGAACTTTGACTTCAGCCTATTAAAAAGCTTAAGATGTGAAATATGAAGCTAGTATAGCAAAGTATCTTTTTCAATTAGAGAAACTTCTGTTCTTGGTTTGCTAATACCTCAGATGCTCATTATAAAGAGGTCACGCAGTCTATTAGGCCAAAACTCTACACTTCGTCATTTTATGGTTCAATTCAGCAAATTATTTTACCACCTGTTTGAGCACCTAACAGAATCCATGCCTTAGTTGCATCAAATGCTCACTTCTGTCACAAAGTCTATTTAAATGTCTGTAACATTAGCTTATTTATTAAATTAGAACCCAAGTCACATTAAAATGTAGGCTTTTCAATTAAACATGCATGATACTGCTGCGGGATCTCTCACTGTTTGCCACACCCTCATTGTTGTCATATCTAAGGTTAAAGTTGTAAATCCTTGCAGACAAGTACACGGTTTCTTTATTTCACTTTATAGCACGAGTTGCTTGTCTCTCGTTTTGTTTCATCCTTCTAAAATTTTCAACAGTTTTTATTTTGAACAAAACTGAACACATGCAAGGAACGAGAAGCAGGCTTGGCTTTATAGCATCCAAAGCGGGGTCCTAAGTGCTCTAAAAAAAATCTAGCACAAATCTTCTTCAAGGGCTTGATCCACATCCCAAGTCAGTGCAGAAGCGCTTATCCCACTGAAAGCTGGATCCTGCCAGTAGGACACAGTGTCAGGACTATGTGCAATCCCAGACTACACCCCTCATGAGCTGCCTCTCGCTTTCATTTATTCACGTAAGCAGGACCGCTCCTTAGCCACCTGTAATTGTCTGTTCCCACGGTTCACCTTTCTCCCTTATGTATCTAAGTGTTATGCAGAGCAGTATCCACAAATTGTGAGACAAGGCTGAAATAGGGTTAAGTCCCTCACCCTCCCTAGCTCTGTGCAGCATGGAGCTGGTTTTGCCGAAAGACAGTGAGATGTCTCAGTGGCAAACTTTGTCACCTCTTATTCCAGATAATTTATAATCATGTTGGACAGCGCTTACGGCTGTTGGACTCCATTAGTAATCCTTCCCTCTTATGAGGACTGTCTTTACCACTACCTTACCTGTTCTATCATTTAACTGGTCACTAAGCTATCCTTCATCTCAAAACAGCTTAGTTTCAGCAGTGAGATGTTTTTATGGAAAACTATTCTGAAATCCAAATACTTTATATCAGTGGAATCACCACCAGTGTCATTTTAATTTTACAAAAACACACACATACTTTAGCAAACAGGGACAGGATCTCCCAATTCGTAAGGTTACAGAGATGCTGTTAGAAGTAGGCAAGAAATCTTCACTATTTCTTTCAATGCCAAGAAATCCTTGCCACTGATGTGCTCACAATTCCATTAATGGGAGTATTGCAAAGCCACAGCCCAGATGAAACAGTGATGATAATCAAGAAGTATAGACACCGATAGTTAAACACAGAAAAAGATGCCAAATATCTTTACAAACATGCCTCCATCTAATTATTTAAGACAACGCATTTCACATCTATCTGGGTAAGAGTTAGAAACCCTACCTGTGGCCCTCTATTCAAATTGTTCCTTTGAGTATGGAAGCACCTCTAAAACCTCTTGTCAGCTTAAAATGTTCTAAGAAATAGAAATACACCAGCAAGGTTTATAAAAATCAGTGGTCATACAAAGCTATGAGAAAACAAGAATTGTTTGTAGCACTGTGGAGAAGATAAAGCAATTATGTTTTCACTATTTTATTTAGCATTCTGCAGGGACAGTGCTGGAAAATGCTTCCATAATAAACTAAGAACATGTTCCATGGATTGCTCTGAAATAGTCCCAGAGCTGCCCCACTTCTGCTCAGCAACAGCACACAGCCTTGAGCCCAAAAGCTTGCATTTAGCAAATCCTCCCAGAAAATGCTGGCCAAAAGGACATCAGGTTACATAACCTACAGTTATATTTTAAATATAACTACCTTTCTCATGGACAGTTCACCAAAGCTGCCAAGAACTAAGATAATCTCAGCTAAATATTGAAGCCTATAATGTAAATGCACAGCATCAGACCTACCATTTCTCAAAGTGTTCTCAGTTATAAGTTTTATCTTTTTGACCTTCACATCAGTTAGAGCAGACATCCTGAATTTAACCGAGAGTAAAATAACAGCCAGCACCTTACTAGTAACCCCATATATAACTTTATTTCAGTGGTTTCAAGACTTTCTCCAGGTTATGAATGGCAATCATGTACATACAACTGGAGATGAGTGGAAAAAATATTATAGATTATTTTCACTTTTTTGACATTTTTCTGAAAAGGACATCTTTTTAATATTTGGTCAATGACAGTGAGATACGTTCTGTCCCAGACTTACTTTTTCTGCAATTTATACACAACATTCATTGCTAAACAAGCAAAAAAATTTTCACAAAAATGGGAGAACATAGAACATATATTTTAATTTCATTTTATAATGGCATCTTCTCCCTTAGTTATGATTTTTTTCTCAAGTCGTTGAGTGGGATTTACCTGCAACTCCACATAAAACGGATAACATGCTGGAGTACACAGTAGTGAGAGAACTGTAGCTCATACAATTTTGCTTTCGGAAGCCACAAAAATTTTCACAATCAAGCCAACGGCATTTTGCTGCTGTCTAAAAGTCCTGAAACACAGCAAAAATTATTTATGAGGGAAGTGTTTTCCTAAGAACAGCAGACAGGGATGGAGACCCATTCCTCCTCTTTTAGGAGGAGGTCAGCTCCCTTCCTCACAGTAGTTGTGGGTCAGGAATTCAGATTTGGCCACATACCAGACCCAACACATCACTTTATGGTAGCTACACAAATATTAAAAAAAAACAAAAACCAAACAACCCACAAACCCTCTCAGAATTTTATTTCTGATTCCTGTATTGCAATTACAAACACCAATACTTTTTTGGCTTACTTTCCATTTGCAGTAGGTGACTATGAAGTGCTTAAACTTACCTCAATAATAATTTACACCTGGGTACAGGGCAATGGGGCATTCCTCTACTGTCAACTATTCTGAGAGATTTTTCTTCCCCAATTTTGGTACTCCTCTTCCTACGTGGATTTTCTGCCCTCTCACCACATTACCCTGCAGGGAACTCCCATTTCCAGACCGACCAAGAAACCCCAGACAATGCCCCTCGGGAAAATTCAACAGCCACCGCCCTCGTCGTGAAAATCATCCCCTCCTCCCTCACCTTCACCTCGGCCACCCCGGTGAGCGGCGCGAGCAAAACCTCAGCCAGCAAGCGACAAAAATGAGAGGGGAAGAGGGGACAAGTAGCTACCCGGCTGTTTTTTATTCAAAACGCCACAGAAATACACCTGGAGAAGGGGTAATGCCGGGAGGACCGCCC
Organism: Morus bassanus; assembly: GCA_031468815.1. Taxonomy (NCBI): domain Eukaryota; kingdom Metazoa; phylum Chordata; class Aves; order Suliformes; family Sulidae; genus Morus; species Morus bassanus. The sequence goes on from CM062582.1 coordinate 2,591,075, forward strand.
GCCGCGCCGACGGGCGGGAAGCCCCCTCAGCAGCCCCCTCGCGCCGGCTCGCGACCCCCCCGCGGGGCGGCGGGAAGGGGCGCGCGCGCACCTGAGGCACGGCGGCGGCCACCTCCCATCGGCGGAGCCGGCCTCACCCCCGCCCGCCTCCTGAGAAGCGGCGGCGGCGGCAGATACACCCGCGGGTCCCTCAGCGGGTGCTCCCGCCGCCGGAGGGCGGGAAGGCAGCGCGACGCTTCCCCACCCGCCTCGGCGGGGCGCGCTCCCCTCCCGGCTCTCACAGGCTGCACTGCGCATGCGTGCCGGCCTCCCGCCGCCGCGGTGGCGCGGGGCTCCGCCCCCGGCGCGCAGTGCGCAGGCGCGCGGCGAGGCCGCGCGGGGCGGGGTGTGAGATGAGCGTACTACTGCCCAATATGGCGGACTTCGACACTATCTATGAGCTGGAGGAGGAGGAGGAGGAGGAGGAGGAGTCCGAGCCTGTGGTGCGGAGCCAGGAGCTGCCCCGGCCCCGCGATGCGCCGGATCCCGTAGCGGTACGGGGCGCCGGGCACATCACCGTGTAAGGAGTGGGGGCTGGCGGCGGGCAGGAGGCAGCGTGACAGGCCGGCGCGGCGCGGCGCGGCGCGGCGGGGCGGGGCGGGGGCGGCCGGGCGGGAGCACCGCGCTGCCGGTCCCGCCGTGCTGCCGGGGCGAGGCTGCCCGCTGGCGGCGCCGGGAGGGGTGAGGAGGCGAGGAGGACCGAGCCCCGTCCCTTTTTGCCCCGAGGCTCCCCTCCCCCCGGAGGCGAGCTGCCCGCCTTGCCGGGATCTGCAGCCCCGCTCCCCCCACCCCCCGGCACCTGGTTCGTGAGAGGAGTTTTGCTTTTAGCGTGTTAAAACGGGAAACTTCCTCTTTCCCAGTAGCTCGAAGCAACCCAAAGTCATGAAGGAACAACTGAAGTTCAGTTGGCTGCTGGGTGCAGAAGCAGCAGCTGATCAGCCCTGACAGTCCTGGCTGTACTTCTTTTTCCAAACAATCTGTTAGATTAAAAAGTAAACGCCACACGATGCGAGGATCAGCAGTCTGTTCGAAGAATTTCTCTGTGACCCTTCTCTGCCTCAGCTGAGCCGTGGAGCCCACACTGCACTGCAGAGGAGGCACATGGCTGTGTTGGAGTTTATCTGCTCCAAACTTAGTTGTGAGTTTGGTTTAGGTTAAGTGTTTTTACCGTTAGAATGTAACACGAGCCAGAATGTTTGCTACTCATTTAAACAGTTGGAACAGAAGATGGGCGAACTGTGTGACCTTACATGTAATGTTTACTCGTAGGGATTTTCTTGGTATTCCTACTCCTGCAAGTGGAGGAATTAATGCAACAAAGTGCATCCGTAACAAGTCGTTGGTTGTCGCATTCGTTTTCACGGCAGGGAGGGAGGTATTGAAATTTTTGTATTGCAGAGATCTGTCACGCTTGTGTTGCTTTGGGTCTGTCTTTGGATTGCATAAAAGAATGCACATTTCTCTCTGTAAATAGGTGCAGTGTGATCTAGCTATCTGCAGCAAAAACACTGGGTGGGGAAGGCTCTCTCATCCAAAGAGAACTAATGTTGGATTTGATACTGTGTCCGTCATGTAAGTCTAAATCAGGTTTGCATTGAGCTAGTGCCAGTGGATAGTTGCTCCGCTGCACCGCAGTGTACTTGCTTGTGTTGATGGAATTTCTTTCTGTCCTGACCCCAAATAGCATGTGGCCTGACTAAAGGAGGGATGTAACGCAAGCAAAATGATCAGAATACCACCTACCCATCTTATTCGTTATCTGGTTTTAAGCACTAAACTGGAAAAAATGTTACACGCTTACTTGCTTTGTCTGCTGTGATGCTTTTTGTGTATTAGTGATGTTCCTTAAAGTTCCTTCTTGGCTCCAGCAGCTTTTGGGGATGGGCAGGAGCATCTCCAAGAACTGTGTCTCCATCAAAAGAAAGCAATACTTGTAAGTGATGTGGAAATCATGAGCTAGCGTACGTGCCCTTGTAACTACCTGAACTGAATTCCCATCCACCTTGTTTTCCCTTTCTTCCACTCCTCCTGGCTTTCTTCCTGAATGGTAGAAGGCAGCTTTTATCAGTTCATGATGTATTTTTAAATCTTCTTATATTAATAAAAACAGTTAGTGGATGTTAACCATAAAATGCAAATAAACCCTGGACACTATAGTATGTAATCCTGACCTCCTTATTAAATGGGAAATATTTTGCTTCCTGAAGAGCTTCTGGTTAGTATGTATCAGCTCTGAAATTCTGTCGCTTTTTGATCACACGGATGCTGCTGCTTTTGAAATCAGTTGGCTTTCAGAAGCAGCGTGCTCTAGTTACTGAAGTGAGATACATCATCGAGTGAAACTTGTGTTTGTTTTCTGAACCTGTCTAGAACATTGCTGATAAAAATTTCTGTCCTGACAAGTCAGACACTCTATTAAAAAAAAAAAAAAAAAAAGAAAACCCAGTTATTTTTAAAAGCCATTGTTTTCCTTGGATTTTTCTTTCAGATGCCTTCTGTTCCTCATCTGACACTGGCCTTCTTGGATACTTTTGGTGTAGAGAGAAGGGATAATTCTCTAATTCCAGAGTCATCTTCTGGTCCAGCTTTTCATGTATATTCCTCTTATAAAATTCCCAAGTTAGTAGATTCAAACTACCTATTAGTTCTTGCATGAGAGTTTTTATTTTTATGACCTTGTCAGTGAGCTGCTGACCCTAGCAGAGTTCTACTGCAGTATCCAACAGTACTAAATATAAATTCCAAGAGTCTTCTGAGGGGTTTTAGCAGGGTCTTGCTTTTTCCACTGACTGTTTTGCTAACCCTTTTACCCCTGTGCATGGTAAGAGTGATCATGTAAAGTGTGTTTGGTTTATTTTACTCACAGAGAAAGAATGTATGTGAAAGTGGTTAGCCAAATTTATGCTCATTTTGTTCAACGCTCTTTCACTCTAGAAGATTCTCAGTTTGAATAAAATAACTATCAGTCTTATTTATTGTTTTCGGAAAGCTTTTGAATTTTAGCACAGAGAAATTAGTAGGACCTAGTAAATGCCTTTTCTTTGCTTCTGAAATTCCATTTTAATGAGTTATAAACCCATTGTTCGCTGTTTCTTGCCTAGTCAGTGTGATTCTGGCTGATGTATCCAAATATCTCAACATAAACATTTTTAGTGAAGACTGAGTCATATGCCTACCAAAGCAATGGCAATAACTTTCAAAAACAGAGCAGTAAATAAACCCTAACTTGGTTATAAGTTTTTATTTATCTGATATAATTTTTCCATATCATTAAGTCCCTGTGGATGGACAGTAATGAGGTAATGAAATAGCCATTAAGCATATTTTTGCCTGCAGTATGCAGCATTGTGATTCCTGCTTAAGTCTGCAAACCTGCTAGTTTTGGATACAAGTTATCTTTTGTTATTCCATTATATTTTCTGTAGGAGTGACCCAGGGATCCACCATCCAGGTGCTAATCAAAAGCATATTGTCACCAGTTAGGGAAGGCAGGGAAGGGCCAGGTGCTCTCAGTTTTGATAAGATGATAACCATAATTTGATTATTGTCTGATATTACTCCATCTTCTGCATATTTAAAATACCAGATTCCACATATTTAAAATAGCAAATGACCTCAGCCTTCCGCTAGTTACGAAAAACTCAGTTTTCCAAAACATCATCCATGGGTAAGGACGCTCTTCAGTAGTTTTATTGGCTTCATAGGAAGAGGTCCTAGACTAGGAAGAGAAATGTTAAGTGTTCAAGGACATTTCGGCCTCTTGATGAATGTCTTCTTTATTCTCTAATGCTGGACAAAGCTTAGATGATACCTCAACAGTGTGTAGGATCTGAGTTCGTCTGTTCAAGATAGGTTAAATGTAACCTGGATTAGGAGGGAGAAAGGAGCCGTGCTGAAAGGAGGTTGGAGAGCCTATTGTATGAGAGTTGGCTAAATGGGTTTTAGCTTGTGCAGTCTGGTAAGACTGCTTACTATCTATAAATACAGTAGGGGGATAAATGAGAATGAAGCGCTATTTAAGTCAAAAGGGGAAAAAAAAGGTAAAGCACCTGTGAATATGTCTGTTCTAGATATGAGAAAGTGTTTTCCAAAATCTTCCTGTTTCAGTTCTGGAGACAGGAAACCTCACTTCCTTATGCTCTGGAAACCTAACGGAAAGAATTCTATAATGTGGTACCTGTTGCAGATGGGGTTTGCAGCTGATGATTCAGGGTGTTCATTTCAGTCTTTAATTTGAGGGATTTATTAGTACTTCTTACTACAGCTGTCTATGAGAAATTTTCACTTTACAAATGGGGGAAAATGAGATGACCCAACTTGTCTGATGCTTTTCATTAAAACAGGGAAAGAGAGACAGAAGAACTAGAAAGTGAGGTCATCCTAGTTCTATTCCAGTGTTGGTGCCTATGGGAAACAGTGCCTTGCTTTTAGAGGTACTCATCATCCAGCGAGAAAATTGCAACCAAAGTATATGGGTGACTTACCTGAATTTCTAAATGTTAGACTTCAGGCAGCTTTCACTGAGGAGCCCAGAAATAAGTTGCCACCAACCGATGTTTTAAGTAAAGGACAGGCTGGAATTTATTTTATATAGCGATTTTAAAATATACTGAATTTTAGAAGACTTCATAGGCCAAATCATGCCAGATCATTAGTCTGTTGTAGAAGGTCTGATGAAGTTACTTATCTCTTCATCAAGACTTTAGGTCTTAACTTTTTAAAATTTAATATACTAATTACACTTCAGTACTTTCATGAAGTTGCATGCAAAGCTATAGAACTATACAACGTTCTGCTTTAAGATTTCTACAAAAAATATTTTTTCTGTATTTGGTTCTTGAATTCCCCGCCCCCACCTAACAGGAGTTTAATGTTTCTGAACTGTGTGATAAATCATCATGAGGATAGTCTGTAAAACTTCTACAGACACTTTAAGGCCATCAGTGATGCTGACTAAACCTAGTATAATGTAGCATAGTCCTGTTTTCAGTATAGTCAAGCCCTTTTATGTTCTTTCAGCCATTTGCAGGTGTCGGTGTAAGACATGCGTTTCTGTAACTGAGGTTTCTTGGATGTGTTATAACTGAATGGAATGTTTTGGCAACTGATAGAAGTTTGGGGTTTTAAATATGTTTCATGACATTATCAGCCTTCAAATTTAATGTAATAAAATATATTGTGGTCTTGCATTCTTAATAGATCTAAATCAGAAAGCACTGATTTATGTTACTCTTTATGGAAATTGGTGGTGCAATGGGAATTTCAATGAGTATACGTGACCAGTGAGAGAAGGGACACTACCTATGGCTCAGGAAGTTTCTGAACTACGAATTGTTGAAGGTCAGAAGAGTATTCTGGGGAAATGCTAGTGCACAGCTGCTGTTTTTGTGTTTTGGTTTTTTTTTTTTTCTTTTCTCTTTTGCTGTTTCTTAGGCATCTGCTACTGGCCACTGTTAATGTCAGTGTTCTGGGCTAGGTGGAGCTTTCGCATGATTTAGTGGAATTAGTCTGTTATATGGGTAGAGTAAATAATTCTGCAGCATTACCTGAGCTTTCCTGTAGCTCGTTTATTATGTTGGCTGATAGCTACAACTTTGTGATCATTTCAGGTAGTTCCATTGCTGATATACAGAAAAGTCTGTATTCCTCAAAACAAGCTTGTGTACGTGCTTCATATCGTTAGTCTTGTCCGGATTTTTTTAAAGACTGAAAAGACTACCTCATTGTTCTTCAAGCTTCCTTAAAAATTAATATATAGTATAACAAAACTTGGAAGATTTCAGCTTAAAAAGAAAAGCTACAAAATGTGGAGGCTGACTTGCTAGATTACATTCGCAGAGAATGGAAATGTGCTTGTATTAGTAACCTTTGTGCTTGCCTAAAGTCTTACTGGTTTTACTGTTTGTTTTTGTAGCACTAATTTAACATCATGACTTTCCAGTGCATTTGAAGATGCAGTAGCCCATGTTGTGCTGATGTGCAGTTCACTCACATTCAGTTCTGGAAACTTTTCAGTGAAAATACATTGACTGAAACAAGCACAAATAGGTGGCAATTGGTTACAGTGCTTAGGATAGCTTAAGAGGCAAAGGTTGAGAAACACTTCAATTAAGATCTACTCTTTGTGGGTTTTTTTAATGTTTTGCACAACTGGTGCTCCAATATGCTGCTCTTTACAAGAGTCAAGGCTCTGACTTAAATTAGCCATTGAAGAACTTGATTGGACTCGGCCAGTACTGTTGACAAACATTTTAATTAGCTGCTTGGATTTCTAAAGACAACACAAGTTCTTTTATTTTGCTTCTCTCTTCTTTAAGGTTCATTTCACATTTTTGTGTGCTTCTAAACGCTGCCAAGTTTGGATATCTGAGTTAATTACACTGTGCGCACCAGTATGTATGTGTTATAATGACAGGGGACTGATGACATTTCAGCGATACTAGTATTTCTATAAGTGACCAGTAAGGAGTATTTCAGGGGTCAGTTTGACTCAAAGCAAATAGTCTCTCTCCAGAAGGTTTGTTTCTATGATAAACAGTACAATACCAAATGTGTTTGTGCTCCTCTTTTGGCTGTGATCCTTTTGTTTTTTTTTCTTTTTTTGAACAAAAATTCTCAGGAGATGGTTTAGCAGAGCTGACAGTGAACCTGGTACACAGTATATTTAACTTTACAACCATAACATTAAGCTCTGTTCAAACATAAAGGTGGTAGCTGAGATGCCAGCTGCTGTGGTGTTTTGTTAAATTACTGAATTGCAAAGGTTAAAGATTCCAAGTGAGGTAGAGGGGATGGAAGATCAGAGTTCTTGTTCTGCAGAAGCTAGCGGGTTTAGCATCAGAGCTTAGTTAACTGCTTGCCTACTTACATGCTTTAAATAAAATAGAAAAGTCAAGTCAGCCTGCACTGTCAGTGTCCTGCTGATCTACAACACTAGCGGTTTGGAAATGTCACTTGGTTCAGTAGTTTTGGAGCTAGTGATAACGCAGGTTTAGAAGCAAAGTCTACCTCTCTGTAGGCTTCAGTGGTTATAATGAAGACTTACCTCTTGCTCAGTAACACGAACACTTCAATGAAGAATAGTCACAGTGATACCTAAGACTTGATTTTCTTGAAGTTCATAGTTTTCAAACTCTTCTTTGTATAGGCTCTGACATGTTTTGCATGAGACAGTTTAACTTGGCTCAAAGCAATTTTTTTAAAACTATATGGTTATAAATTTCTAAGATGATGATGAATGGGTTCCTTATAACTAGCTTTATCTGTTGCATGTGAATAAGTTGCATGAGTAAGAAAAATAGCAGTAAAAGGATTATTGAACCTAGTAAAATTGGAATGTAATAGCTGGAGCTTTTTTTCTTAAAGAAAGCAAAGATTGAAACTTACTGCAATCCAATTGTAAAAATTTTTGCGCTTTTAGCAACTTGAAGGTATTGAAGTAAGGCAACAAGATATATTTCTCTGTCTTATAAGTGACCTTATGAATGATACACGAGACGTTATATAAACTTAGATTGAAAGCTCATGAAATATTGTAAATGTAAGGGCAAAAGAAATTAATAGTTTTCCTTTTTTTTCTTTAAGTACAAAATCTATTACATTTTTTGAATCAAGGGAAACAAAATAAGTTAGGTGGAATATATTTTGTTTGTCTCTTTTGTTTTCAAGGTTTGGCTTGAGCAACAAGTTTGATACAGAATTTCCTTCTGTTCTGACAGGGAAGGTAAGTGTGAGATTAAACTGTTCTTTTAAATGGAAAGATCCAGTGCATCCAGTGGTTTCTGTGTTACAAATACATGCCCATGAACCCGCAGTGCAGGCCAGCACTGCGCTGAAGGCTGTTGAATTAACTCTGTCCTGTATGAACCAGCTGGTTGATGACCAGTCCCTACAGTGTACTTTGAAACAAGAAAAAATGATTTGCAGTGATTGCTACAATTATTGACCTCTTAAACACAGAAAAGTTCAACATGGCATCGTGCTGGTTTCATGCAGGCAACCTACATGAAAGCAAGGCTCGCTTACCCTTGCTTTATAGATATCTGGAGTTTGTGCTACCTCCTGTGTGAATTTAATTATTTCGAATACTCGACCTCTCTTTTTAATATGTCTGTCAAGCCTTGAGTTTCTATTTAGACTGATCTCTGGAAGAGAATCTGTTTTATCTGAAGCTTTAAGAAACAAAACATTATGGTGTTAAATCTACAAATTAAGTAGGGTTTTAGTACATTTTCAGAAATATAATAATTGTTCAGTTCTGAAAATGAGTGGTGACAAGTCTCTTGCATTCTCTGGAGTCCTGTCATCTTACTAAATGCACGTTTAATAAATATTCATTTGTAGCTATTAATTAATGAAATCTTGTAACAAAATTCTTGGTTATGGTCCCAAATTCTTTTCATAATTGTTTGGGGGGTTGGTATTTTTTTTTCAGACTTTTAACTTTTGAATTCTTTTTCTCATGGATTTTTTTTCTTTCTGCTGTTTCACTCTCTAGTGCTTTTCTTTTGCTTCATTTTATATCCCCCTTGTGTATCTTTTCCAGAATTTGTGAGGAAAAAGTTTATTTGGCTCTTACTACTTTCTCTAATGTCACACCATACAGCTACACTACCTCTGCAGCCTCTTGCAGTAGCTGTTGAGTCATATAATATACTAAAATGCAGCTGGATGGCGTCTCCTGGTTCTGCCAAATCCATCTGGTGTTTTTCTCCTTCATTTTCACCCTAGAGTATAATGAGTAAAATACTTGGTTGAATTTGTCCAGCTTTTTTGACAGCAATACAATTGAAAAGCAGGTTGCTATTTGGAGTTTTTGGTTGTTAAAAGACAGCCTGGGAACTCTGGCCTTGCTTCAGAATCTCGCTCAGCTCAGAAGGGAGAGTCTTACTGATTCCATGGTGTCTAATGTGAGGGCTGGTGATAACACCATTTGCGTTTCACTACCTTGCATGTCTAAGGCTTATTCTTTCCTGCGAAGCTCTTTCTGGTCACTGAAAAGCCACAGAATACTTTTTGGAAATAACAATTTTTATGTTCTTTTAGTCAAGTTGTAGTTTGTTATAAATAAGCCTATAGATAATACCTAGCAGGAAATGTTAAAACTTAATTTGATGATATAATTTCATCTCTTTCTGTCTCTCTAAAATATATCTTTGTGTATTAAAAAAACCGAAACACACCCAACCCTCCAAACCTACGCTTTTTAATATGAGCATCGATGCCTGCCACATTTCCCACTTGATTATCCTCTTCTTGTTAAACAGACAGTGAACAAAAGTTTAATTTAAAGCTCAGCTGACTGCTTGGACTTAATTTAGCAAAGAGGAAAGAGGAAGTTCTTTTCTTCTGCTTGGCATTTACCCTTCTTGTTCTGTAGATCTAATCAGTGACAGCACAAACCACACGAGCAGGGGTTTGCTCTATATAGGTATGCTGCTTCTGTTGAGAATCTTGATATCCTGTTATCTTTTTCTCATATGTGGAGTTGAGGGGCTTTCCGAGTAAGAAGAACTTGAAAATAAATTAGTTCCCTTTTGTGAGGGGAAAACACCAATCAAATGAGGTAGTAAACACATTTTTCTTACTGCCTGCCACTCACTGCCATTAAAGACATTAAAAACCACAGTTGTGGGTTTTTTTTTTTGTTTTTTTTTTTTTTTAAAAACTTTCAGGAATTGCAAGAAATAAATAATCTGCTTCTTCCACTGGCTGTGGCAGTCAATCACCTTTATCTCTATTGAAAATGAAAACTCAAGTCATTTTTTTCCAGTAAGTAGGTTTTCTTCAAATACCCTGATAAATAATTCACAGAAATAAGCATTGTAGTCAATTGATACACCGCTTTAAGATCTTTTAGTGTTCTTAAAATACAAATTTTTCCTTTTTATGAAATCACAATTTACAAATAGCATAGTGACTGTTTATATTAACAGTTTGTGATTAAAATGTTTACTATGAACTTGCGTTAGTACACAGCTAGTATAAGGCAATGTCATACTTTATTCAGAATGTCTGTGTAACATTAAGTTTAATGGCTTTGTTGCCCACTGTGAATTGATATTAATAATATATCCCATCTGCTAATGGAGTGTAAAAGATGAAGCCGTTAGGTGGGGTTGATAGATTTCTCTGTGGTATTGTTTTTCTTTTTAATAAATACAGACAAAGGTTTAGGTTTTCAAACATGGGATGAAAATCTGTCCAATGAGTTATAAAAATCCTAAATAGCTAAAACTACCTAACTTTACTTTTCTCCCAGAAGCACTAACTTTTTGGATTTATGTCACTGTGTAGTCTTAGGAATTTACTTAAGCTTCCTGACCCTCAGTTTGCCCACCTACATAATGATGACAGTAAACCTTACACTAATTTTCTTTTTCTAAAATCTGAAATACCCCTCCTTCTTCACCCATCTCCCCTACCTCCTCGTCTCCCAGTTTTTACAGAGCCTGGATAGTTATTGTAAATTAGCCTAGAGCTAAGATGCATGTAATTACATCTTAAATATTTAATTGAGACATGTTTGTTGCTTTTTTTTTTGGGAGGGGTGAATGTGTTGAGGGTAAAACAGACAATAAAACAATGAAGGAAAGGAAAATACCAGGTAGGTCAGATGCTGGGCCTAGGTAGTTTGGCTAGATTGATTTAGTATTTATCTTGCAGGATGAGACACAAGCTTCAGCTGGTTTATAACTACTGAGCTAGGCTTTTGAACAGTGCATTCCTTTCAATGCAATATTGTAAGAAAAATTTGACTACACTTAATATAGAGGCAATATTTAACTTTTAGTAACGTGATTGGACTTTGGCCTAAATTTAAACTCTGGCTAAATTTAAATTTTGCATGCTACAGTTTTATAGGATTATTAATTCTTTTAAAACAAGCTTTTAAAAGCTTTTAACAAAATAGTCTTCATGATACGTGGCTCAGTAGCACACACTGCTCCAGGTGATGAGAAAACGATGGAGGCAGTGAACCTTAAGGAAGAAAGTGGCGTTCCCTGCCCTGGTCTTAAAACAGTAAGGGTCCTACACAGAGGTTACTGTGCAGTGCAGGGAAACGTAAGCCATAAAATGTGGTCTTGCTATTGTGATCCCATTGCAACATGTGATTGATAGGGTTTGTGATCATGATGATTGAAAGAGAAAGATCAGGCCTGCTGGGCTTTACGTGCTCTCTTCCTGTGTAGATTCTCCTGCATCCTGTTGTAAAATATTATGACACCCCCTCCTTTCCTTTTATGGGTTTGGTCCCCCCCCCCCCCCCCCCCCCTTTAAAGACCTAAAAGGAGCGAATGTCTCTTTACAAGGTGTACTGCACAGCCAGGAGCTATGTACTTATCTCATTCTTTTCAAGACCCAGACAGAAACCTTCCAAGAGACTTTCCAAAATTACTCAAAACTAGCCTTTCTTAGGGAGCTTTCTTTGTGCAGGAGGCACTGTTAATTCTCTGTTTGTTTGAAATACATGAGTGATTTCATATTAACCTTTCAATATCTGTACCCACAAGAAAGGCGAGACTTAAAATTATGCCAGAAAATCAACAAAATTCTTTCGTGACTGTTCCATTTGGATACCATTTTATTATTAAATTAGAACAGTTATTTTATTTACAGATATTTCATTCTTTGTCACTGTGTAACAATGCTTAACTGTTACTGAGCTGTAAACTGAGAGCAACTAAACTGTGTTTTGCTTGTATTTACCACAGAATGAGGCTTATCTTGGTCACCGGTTCCTTTAGTTTCAAATGAAGATGTGTCACTGACTGACAGAAATATTTCTTGTGGTTACATTTCCTAAAAGGAGAAATATATCCAATAGCTTGGGTTAGCCAAAACCACCTTAAGTAATTTCATTCGCCTTTATGTGAAAGCATTTGGTGCGTTAGCAGGTCGTAGTGGTGCTTTCATAATACTATACAAAGGTAAACATCATACCAAAATTTCCAAAACAGACATTTTCTCTGCTTCTTGGTGGCATCCACGGTTGGTTTCTAGTTTAGCCATTTGCAGAGCTGTGCTCTACAAGAAGGAGAGTACTACAACATTGTTCTTGAAAAGTAGCATCAAACTGTTAACCGGACGCAAACAGTGACTCCCTTAACAGTAGCCCAGAAATAGGGAATCTCGCCATCCCGGTGCTTTCTTATTAGGTCCCAGATTTTTTCTGCCAGCTGTGATCTAAGAATCTGGTTGACTTCTTTTCATGCTGGACGTTACCACAGATGATAAGGTTTCTTTGTGTTAAGCTAAATTCTAGACTGCACGATTCCATTGCCTTTGGTAGGTTTGCACAGCTGTATTTTGGGGTTGGGGTATGTTGTTGTCAAGGTCCAGTAAACTCTGTGTCTAATAGAAAAGGAAACATTCTCTTTCTTAGTGGGATTCATTGCAAAAGTACTAATGGGGTAAAAAAAAACCCACTACTTATTTTTATCTTTCAAATAAACAGATAAAAAGATTTCAAAAGATTTGTCAAAGGAAGCGTCATTTGTGTACATCTAAATGTTAGGAACATGTAAACTTCCTAAGGGAGTTGAGAATGCTAATTTGTTAATGTAAGCAATCTCAATTTACTTTGAAGCCTGTCTGACTGCAGAAGCTGTGCAATGTTACTCGTACTGCATACAACCAACCCAATTGTACTTTACGACAAAACTTGCTCCCACACGGAAGATGAGAAGGTCTTACTCAGGTGCATCTGGCATTTGTGGTATCCTAAATACAAGAGCCAGCATTGCCAAAGATCTGTAAAACCTTCTGTTTCAGGTACATGCAGGTACTGGCTAGTTTTCCACATTACAATGTGATTTCTGTTCTGTTCATTGCAGATGTCCCAATACATGGGATTTTGGGGAGGGTTTTGCCATTTTCTTTCTTTTTTTTTTTTTACTAAGATGTCTGTTGCTGTTCCAGTCAGTCTAAAGAAAATTTTTTTTACTTGCTCCATGTGTATATGTAAAAAGAATTATAAGACAGTCTTTTTAATATGGGGAGAGGGGAGCCTGTATAACTGCAGAAGAAATACTTTCTGTGTACTTATTAATTCCTGCTATAAAATAATCACAATGTAAATTATGTTCTTACATTACTAACTCTAGGGCTGGCTTGTGTACAAACCCAGATGACCTCTGACTCTATACAGCACGGTGATCTGAATGGCCAGGAAACAGATGTTGTATTTATTTACTCCCTTTCCTGCAATGTTTTAATGAATTTAACTCTTGTGAATAGGCGGAGGTAGCAGAATCGGGTCCTTTCCATTTCCTGTCCCATAGTTTTGCTCCTTTGGTGAAAGGAGTCTTTGTCATTAAATTAATGCTTTTGTTGTTGTTGTTGCCCTTGTTTGTGGAATCAGATGAAGAGTTGGGCTTGCTTGGTTGGCAGGATTATGTAGTAGTTGCACAGCTTTGTATACAGACTAATTCTAGGGTTTGTTTGGTTTTTTTTCTTCAACAGGGCAAGTAGTTAGGAAAGGTTTTGTTGTTTTTGGTTTTTTTTTTTAATTACTATTATTTTTTTATTTTTATTTTTGAGTTGTTGTGCCTGACTGGTCAAGTCTACTGAAGTTGGATCTGATTATTCCGCTTTGTGCGTTGAAATGCTGGATTATGTTACAGTTCAGAGTGCCATCTCGGAGTCAATACCGCAAATCCATATTTGACTTGTCAGATATAGGTTATTTAGATTCTGTAGACAGATGAGGGATTTGGGGTATGTAAATAGGTAAGTGCTCTCACTCTTTTGTAAGAAACATGCTGCTATCAGAGAAAGGAGCTTATTTCTGATAAAAAATGTGGTTTTCCACTGTGACTCTGCAGTGGCAATATATAGAAAATATTATTTTGAGTAAGTTCTGCTGAGTAGTCCTTAATTTAAATAAGTTGTTTGTAAACAGCTAGGCTTTATTCATAACCCTGTACAAGATGCATTTCTTTGCCTTGAATATAATCCAGTAGGCGTCTTTCCTGGCTTCCCTATTTTAGGAAGCAGCCACAAGTGGAGTCGTGGCCTCATGTTGATACGGACCACTTCAGGCATTTATTTGTGGACAGAGGTCCACCTTCACCCAGGCACAGGGTAGACTTGCATTGGTATGAAATTAATTTGGACAATATTATCCTTTTTTCTGTGTGGCACTCAAGTGTTTTTACTACGAAGCTGCCTCACATTCCCTTGGAAACCAGATAATCTGTCGTCTTGAATTTTTTTTTTTTTGGTCAGCGTAGCCAGTGCATATGTTGCAGGGCTGTGTCCCACTTTTAGTTTTGTTTGGGGCCACTGTGTTATCAGGACAATTGATTTATTAACGGTGCGGTAAATGAGGATGAGGCTGTTCATCTAAGCGATGTTTAGCTTTTTAGTGCAAGTTTTTGCAAAGCATGCTCCATTAATGAATTTGTTACAGGAAAGTGACTTCTCATGCTCACTGGGTGACCAGTGTTTTAGAAGATGGGGTCATATTGTATAATGCTATTATGTTTCATTTACATTTTAACCTGTAGAGGCAATTACAGAGAAAATACACCTGTAATGGCTTTCACTGAAGTTCAGCACTTGTATTGCAGGTTGCCCCAGAAGAATTCAAGACCAGCATCAGTCGTGTGAATGCCTGTTTAAGAAAGAATCTCCCTGTCAATGTAAAATGGCTGCTTTGTGGCTGTCTGTGCTGCTGCTGCACACTGGGCTGTAGCCTGTGGCCTGTAGTCTGTCTTAACAAAAGAGTAAGTACGTTTCATTCTTCTTATTCTATTTATTTTGCAATTGCTGATAACACTAAATAATGTTTGATAGTCTCATCCACATTCAAAACCCTTTTTTGTCTCACTTGCATTCAAAAGGTTATTTTGTTTTCCATTCCTTAGAAAATAGAAAAAATATATTTGTTGATGATTTGTTGAAGTAAATGATACCGAATTACCAACTGAGTTAATAGTCTTAGGAATAGCTAATCCCATCTCTTGTTTGAAGAACAGGATGGATTATATGATAAGCTAAATTTCCAGGATTTCTAAAGGTCTAAGAATCAAATTAAATGAGTGGAGACCTGGACATTAACCTTCAAAGACTGCCTGAACTGGAGTGAAAATTACTTTTCCTCTTCACACACCCCAGAATAAATTTTTGTTTTAAATTAAAAAATCACTTTTCTATATGTAACAGTTACCATAACATTTCTGAGCTGTGGTTTATTTGACATATTTTACTGTGCTGTTTCTATTAAGAGCAAACACGAATTTGTTTTCTATTCGGGCATTTTAACAACTTCCCTTTATTTATTTATTTTCAACAGAAAGTTGACAATTCTTGTAGTCAGGACCAAAGTAATAATTCTGAAAAGCGCTTCAGCGATATCAAGTAAACGTGATCCTAACTACCTCTATGGTTTACATTTAGAATTGATTTATCACAGCAGTAAATGTTTAGGAAATACATAAATAGATACAGTGCAATGATATTCTTTGCAGCCATGTAGTTTCTAAGACTTGTAGCCATAAAATCTTATAATCCACAAATGTAAACAGTTTGTAGGTGCACTAGGAAAAAACCAAAAGCTCACACTTGTCAATTTAATTATAGGAAAAGATCTTATGTAAAAATCTGTTAATAAGTAATACTTCTGGCTTTTGAGAGTTTATGACCTTTAATAAAAGAAACTGAAAGCAAAAACAACGAGTAGGCATTGCTTTTCAGGGAGAATAAAACAGAGGTGTTTTGCCAAACTTTCCAACTTACTCAAGAAAATAACAGTTGCATTGACTGGCATTGAATTTTTGGTTAAAAAAAAAAGAAATGCACTGAAGGCATAATGCGTTAACTTGTGGAACTGCTAATCGCTGAACCTATGTCACTAAAAAGTTGCAGGACTTGTTTTAGCTCGTTTTAACTGCCTGTATAAACATCCCGATTGCAGAGGAATATGCTTGAGATACACAGATGAAATATTTGCAGTTTTAAAACCATATTTAATATTCTTGTGCTAGCGAAAATCTAAGTAAATGCCCACATGGCGTTGTAGTGTTAATGCAATTCTCAAGGGTACGAATAATATGAACCAAGTAGGAGTAGGGAAGATCATGCTACTTCTATGGGTATGCGCGTGTGTATATGTTAGAGCAGTTTGATCACCGTAACAGTCGCAAGTATAAGACGGTTCTTAATTTTCTCTTGTGGTGGGTTGAACCCGGCCAGCAATTAAGCACCTACCAGCCACTTGCTTACTCATCCGTCCCCTCCCTGCCCAAGCAGGATGGGGAAGAGAATCGGAAGAGCAAAAGTAAGAAAAACTTGATGTGTTGAGATAAAGAAGTGAAGGAGAAAGTGAAGTGAAGGAGAAGAAGGGAAGAAAACCCAAGTGATGCAAAGGAAAATCACTCGCCACCTCCCACCAGCAGACCGATGCGCAGCCTCTCTCCGGGCAATGGGCTACATCGGAAAGAACAGCCCCTGGTTTTATTGCTAAGCACGACATTACATGGCGTGGAATATCCCCATGGTCAATGCTGTTCAACAATAGCTAAGACACTGATGTGGTATCAACGCTATTTTAGTCATAGATCTAAACATACAAGCACCATACAAGCTGCTGTGAAGAAAATTAACTCCAGCCCAGCCAGTCCCTGTATACTCATCTAGCAACAAAAGGCATTATGAGATCCAAAGGCTGTAATATGAAACTAAGACAGCTGAAACAGGAAACAACATGCACTTTTAAATTCCAAGGATAGCTTCGTCACTGGAAAAACTTGCAAAGAAGTGGTGGATTCTCCACTACTAAGTCTTTGACTCAGGATTGGATAGCTTTGTATCTTTTTGTAATAAGATGGTGTAGCTCAACTACCATTTTTAGCTTTCGCAGAGAAATCGGTGGATGGAATTCTGTGGTGTACCATGCAGGAACTAGAGTAGATCATCACAGTGGACTTTTTGCAACCTTAAAAATCACTGAAACTCCAAAAATCTTCTCCTGTCCCACAGTTGTGGAAAGAGCAGAACGTGAAGGTCGTATGCACTTTGGTATCCAAGAGTTGAAAGTACTGGCACTGTTCGTTGTGATGTTGAGATTCTTTCAGGATTCAGATAACAACTACATTAGCAAAATCGGAAACTACATGTATGGAAATTACGTGTTGTCAGTAGACCACCTGTAGCGAGTGCAGTATTTGGCCAAGAGAATGTGGGAGGTTCTGTTTTGTTGGCTTGGCTGTGGTAGGCAAAAATACTAAATTCAAAAGGATCCCTTACTAAGTAAATGAATTTGGGGAAAGTTGCAGTCCTAAGCTAACAAAAACCTTGTGGGTGTTTTCTTTTTTTTCTGAAGAAGATCTGAGGTTGGGGAGTGAGGAGTTGAAGCGGTAGGACTATCATTTATAGTTTTTCTTTTGCTTGGTTCTACTTGAATAAAACTAACTTATTTTAAATTAATCTTAAGCCAGAAATGCAATAGTAAGATTTTTCTGGACGAGGCTGGCTACTGAACGTTTTATAATACAGTTTTGACTTACTTTTTAGACTAGAAGATCAATTCAGAAGTTATTAGAATGGGAAAATAACAGACTATATCATAAGGTAAGAAAAGTTAGAGTGCTTGTTTTCTTCAGCTTTAAGAATAGTAAGTTTTTTTTGCATAATTGGCATGTAGGAATTCTACAGTCTTGTTATAATTCCATACTTCATACTGACCTTTAAACCTGTGTTTGAAGTGTTCCAGATCCTAATAATTTGATATGGCTAATGCTTGTTACGGTACTCATCAAAACAATGCTGTGGTATGCATTAATCCTTTGATAATTATTTTCTTAGCTTGGTTTGCACTGGAAGCTGAGTAAAAGGAAATGCGAAACTAGCAATATGATGGAATATGTAAGTATTACTTCTGTTACTTATTTGGTATTCAACATACCTATGATTTCAGAGAGAATATCCTTAACTTACTAGACTGTCACCTGTCTGAAAAAGTCTCTCAGAAAAACTTGCAGTCGTGTTTGACGTACGCCTGTGAAGGCCACTTTTAACAAGAGCAGCCATGGCATGTATTGAGACCTAGAAATTGTCACCGCTAAACATTGAATCATAGAATGCCCTGAGTTGGGAGGGACCCGCAAGGATCATCAAGTCCAACTCCTGTCCCTGCACAGGACAGCCCCAAAATTCACACCGCGTGTCTGAGGGCGTTGTCCAAAACATGTTTTCTCTTCGTAAGAATTCCACGTTTGCACTGCAGGGACACTTCTTTTGGTCTGTAATCTGTAGTGAGGGAGACCCGCTGGGACTTTGGGCACTGGTGTGATTCCCACAGCAGTCCGTAGTTCCTTAACGCTTATCCGCCTTTTCCATTGGTATTCGTAATTCCTTTGGTTCCAATTCTTTGTGCAGAAATATTGCATTTTTTTATAATAGTGTGTTTTTTGTCTGGATCTTTTTTATTGCTTTTTTGCTAGCTCTGAACTTCATAAAGTTTTAACCAAAACAGGCAGTCCATTTAGGAAAGCAGAATTCAAAATATCTCCGTGGTCCTATTACGCCCCCATCCACTTTCATGTATAGCCGTGAAGATTGTGCAGGTTTGAAGAAAAGACATAGTCGCCCCACAAAAGTCAGGTGTCCAGAAGCCCTGTATTTCAAAATGACTGAAATCTCTGTTTTGTTATTCTGAGAAACATTCCCTCCTTACAGAATATCTCAGATATGTTTAGTCTTATGTACTAGCTAATGTTGTATGGAAATTGTGCTGAAGGTTTGAACTTTTTGGTTACTGTGTTCTGTTCTTGTCTTTTTCCCTTCTTCAACAGGTAATATTAATAGAGTTCTTACCAAAATATCCCATATTCCGACCCGACTGAGGAACAGCATTTGATCTTTCATGTTACCTGTCATTTTCTACCCTTAGTGCCTTGTAGATGATTTTGGAAAGAAGATGGTCTACTTTGCTGTGACTTAAAAATGTTCTTCAGTAGAATATCTTCCTTGCTATGTTACTTTCTTTTGTTAAGAAGAGAACAATTTGCACATTTTTTTTTATGTTAAATAAGGCTTCTATGTTGCACTCTGAATTTTTAACATTAACTGATATAGTTGCCACTAGGGATCTAACATCAGTGCTGCTTAAACTTGTTCGGAGCATGCTGCCTTATTAATTTCTATATTTGCTGTCCTCAAACATGCATCCTAATGCCGTGTCGTACTATATTTCATTCTAAACGTCACAATCCTATAAACCCTCAGTAGAAATGTCCAGGTAAGCGTCTAGTAGTAATGATTTTAGTATAACTTGCTTGCATAGGACTTGCAATCAACAGCACTGGTTTTGTCCTGCACTTTGCAAAATCATCATTTACATTAGGGGGTTAATTATTTTACCCACTATGGATTTGTAAATATTGACTCTGCATAATGTAAAGCGTGGTATGCCAAGGTTTACAGAATGTAATATAGCTCTTATTCTATTGCCAACAGTCCAACATCGTTTTATTCCTTACATTTCCCAGTATCCCTCTGATTGTATAGACCCATTCACATGCTGGTTTTATGGTAAAGCCATAATGAGTTTGTACATACTATCAGATGTGTAGGGCTCAGTTGCACTTTGTTTAGTAAATGGATGAAAAATGCATAGCATTTCTGTCTTTTTTTTTTTTAAAGTGTTTCAGGTGTTGTTCGTAGCACCTGGAACAGGAAGCTTAAATACCGTTCACCTTTGAAGAAGTTGCATTTGTGGGGTAGATGGTGGCTGCTATTAGCAAAATATCCTAAAGCCTCTTTTTAAGTTAGGAATATACGGATGTCAAGTTTTGTTTTGGTTCTAAGTAAGGAAAAAAAAAAAGCTTCATAATTGGAGACCGTCACTACTAAGGAGAAAAATGTGGAACAGCCAAATCGAAGCTGAAGTAACACTCTTGTTATTTTTGTAGTGTGATAATACTTCGGCATTTTAACAGTTAAGTGACGCGGCACCCTTCCCAGCGGAAATAAATTTTAGCTAAATCAGAGTAGCATTTCAAAATATGCTGATGGGAGGAAGCGGATCGGTTGAAGGGGTTCGTGCATATGTTTTGGCGTTCAGGCACAGTCTGAAGAGCCACAAATGCCTTGTGGAATTCACAAGTATTCTTGGATTCTTCTTCCCTGTTTGCCTGATCTCAGGAAGGGAAGTAATTGTAGAAGAACTTCCTGTAGTGGCTGGCCTAAGCAAGACCACTTGATAATAGTAAGCAGATGAAAATTGATGCAAGTTCCCTCCCTTTCCTAACTAGAAGTCAGAAATCAGAGAAAAAGCAGCAGATGACTGAGTATCTGCAAGTTTTGATGAATATCATCGTAAGTGTCCAGGCATTTCTTTGGAGCAACTTGACTCCTTGCGACATCGTCCCAAGTTGCTTTTTAGTTTCAGGGTGACTTGGTATTTCCTCTGAATGTATTTGCATCTTTTCAGTATGCAATATTGTATTAAAATGTAGTATTTGTAAGACCATTGCATTCCAGTAACTGTAGTAGGCCAGATTTCTTGTACGCAGTGTTTACAGAAGGCCAGTTTCATGCAAGTTGTTATTCCAAATCAAATTTCGTGCTATTCTTACTGTATGGCCGAGGAGTGTCAGACTCTAGCGCTTGCAGTAGTTTCCAGTCACAGACTGATGCTTCAGATTCTGAAATCTGTATACGTAGTGCAGAGGTTTCATTTGACTGGTAGGTTGGTGACAACTAACTGTGTAATTGCATTTGTAACATAATGAATAAAAAACTACTGTGTCGTTTAAATTTAACGTTAGCTACACCTTGCAACTCAGATTTCTGTCGCAGAACCAAGCAAAGTGTTCTCTCCATTTTATATTTTTTTAGGATGTCTTAACTGGAAGCAGAGAAAATACTTAATGGCAGAAAAATGCAGTGTAAACCAAAACTGAAAGAGCACACCCAGTTCTATGTATTTCCCTTACAAATAAGTTTCTGGAGTAAATGAAGGGAGCTCAGCTTAATTAACAGAACAATGGAAGTTTCTTACTGTTATGCCAGAACTTTGTTAGTAATTTTCTTTTTTTTTTTTTGTGTAAGAGACTAAAGAAATCTCAGCAGGTTCTTATTTTCTTCTTTATGTGACTATATTTTCAAAATGTTCTTTTCCAACTGAGAGGACAGGCAAGCGGAATGAGGGTGCCAGTAATTGCCAGCGGTGAATGCTGAGCGGTCTTCAGTTTCGCTGCTAAAAGAAACCCTCTTCAGTCTGCGCTGACTTCATCGTATTCAGTTCAAACTTTCTCATCCTGATTAGTCTTGTCTCTGTGAAGTGCTGTGCCAAGCTGAGAGAATACCCTGAGCTGCCGGAGCCCCCAGGCCCTCCGGGCTGCTCCCTGGCCGCCCCGTGCTGCGCTACCGCCGGAGATCCAAGGCAGAACGAGATGGCGGCTTGGCTTTCCCACCCGCATCCCTGTGTCCCCTTTGTCCCTGCAGGGTTGTCTGCCCCGGGTCTCACCTGGGCACCGCCAGGCACTTAAGCAGAGAATATTAGGGTTTTTTTAAAGTTTACATTTTAAGTATGTAAATTCTATGCATTTTACTTTGTCCTTAATTATTAATTGTATAGTCTTCAAACCATGAAAGAGTCTCTTCTTTTTGTGTTTTAATAGACATTTAAATACATGGCCATAAAGCAACTAGTAAAGAACGTGAGAGCCAAAACTGCCATTTACAGTCAGTTCCATGTTTTCATAAGGAGATAAATTTGCATTAAAATGCAAAACCAGCACGCAGTATGATATTTGCATCTGAAAGACACGGGTTCCGTAGCTCATTTAAAGATGAAGGCAGCTGTAATACTGCTGTGAACTCTGTGCACTGCTGCCTATAGGTCCTTTTTTGCCTGGGCTATCTATCCTTTGCTTTGGTATAAAACCATTCAGGGGTAATTTTATCTCACGAGACTGAAAATCTCATTTTTGACAAGAAGTCAGCATGAATTGGTAAACCTATTTATGGAGGATACTTGTTAATTGGAGAAAGAATTTGTAGCAATATAACAGAGATGAATGTTAGCAAAGTGTAGTGGAAGTGGTAAAGAAAGTGCCTTGACTGGTTCCAACAAAAGAGAAAGTATTGTGCAGAGAGCAAGGAGAAAAGGGAACTATTAACTGTATCAGTAGGGTGAGTTTGCAGCAGATTCTGAAGAGCAGTTACGGTCTACCGAGTCAATATTTAATTTTTCATATAAACATGTTGACACTAAGGTTCCTTTCTAGTTTTTATCTAGGAAATATTTGAGTTTGTATCTATTAAGTTTTTTTTATCTAAGGAGTATTAAAGAATACTGGCAGAGCATCAAAGCTCTTACCTACTGATTCCCCACCTGCATCTGTGAAGTTGTTTTACGATAGGAGGAAAAAAAAAAAACACAAGTGTTCCAAGACACGCACAGACAAGTCTAGGAAGTGTGGATTCAGCTGTAGATGGGTGACTTGAAAACAGAAAACATTTTTGCTAAATCTGGTGTGGTCTTTATAAATAAATAATAATAAAAAAAAAACGTTCCTGTGCTTTCCCTGATACAAAACTCCATATGCAAAAACATGAATATGTGTTTATTATTGTCCCACTATGACAGTTTACTACATTTACTTGTCAACACACTACCATTGGAGCAATAAAAATGTCAAGCTATTAATATTCAATGTAAATAATTTATCATTTTAGTAAGTAATGCTATGTGATTCTGCATTTTTTTTTTGTTTTCTGCTTTTGGTGTTCTTACGGTGTTGTAACATTACTTGTACTGCTTAAGAAAAGTGGTTTTGTTTAAGCTGTATGAAACACTTTGTGTTCTTAACGTTTTTATTCTGTTTACAAGTGAACAGCCACTTTTTAATAGGACCTCACATCTTGAGAGTTTTCTCTCTTTTTTTTTTAATGAAAATAAAATTCTAATTAAGCTTGCTTTCTACAATTTACTGCACTTGCTTGTGCCGTTAAAAGAAGCTGGAAGTCAGACATGCTTAATCACTTTAAGACATTTTTCTTTAATTAAATTTAAAGATGAAAACCTTTGAATAGCGCAATGTGTTTATGGAAAAAAAAAAAAAAAGATCTGTTGCGTCTCTCCCCGTAGCGGTGTGCTGATCTGCTGCGAATGGAACGGCAGCGGCGGTGGGGTTTCTATAAACGAGACACATTTCCGATACGGCCAGATCGGGTGCTTCTATTGGGACTTTATGGTTTGGCTGGTTTAAAGAACAAGACTTGGAAAGCTTAGGAAGGCTTTCCGAAAAAGAAAACTGCAGAATGATCATCACATTTAGTCTTCCAGATAATTTGGCTGGTTGGCTTTACAGACCCTCCGTGGTAAGGACTTCTTGTAGGAGTCTCTTGCTGCAGCGCTCCTCTCCGAAAAGGGGAGGGTTTTCTCCTATGCTATTGTAGCTGCATCCCAAAGGGAGCCTAACCTGAGCATGGCCGGTGTGCGTTAGCGAAATAAATCATTGGCTTATGTGTAGAGGATTGTGAACCTGTGCAGCCTTTTGTGTGTGTTAATGGGTTAGCTTTGTAGCTGTGAAAAAGCGGGACTTAAAATTAAAGCCCTTGGCTCACCCCGAGGGAAAAATACTGCATTCCTGAAATGGGCACGTGCAGGGTTTTTGTTGAAAGTTGGTGCCCTCAGTTGTTCTGGACAAATACGGGAGCATCGGGGTTGACGTGCTGTTCAAGCATGGAACTGTTACTGAATATTGTTTGAGAAATTTAGAGAGTGTTACTGTGGTGTTAGGCCGAATATGGGAAAACGGGCTGAGTCCTGAAGTTAATCCCCTGTCAGGGTTTATGAGGTATAATTGCCTGGGGCACTAGCAAAGGTCCATTTTAACAATATTTGGGATTTGGCCCCGGCTTCTACTATTGGAAGGCAGTGTCAGAACTGTTTGGTAGTGAAGCTTACTGTAATGTCTCTGCCAATGGACTTACAATTCTATACACCTGTGATGGCAGTGTTGTTCTTCAGCACAAAGAGTTGAAGCGTTCCAGCTGAGTTTATTTTTCTCGTTGAGCTTATAGAGACTTAAATCCGCTTAGTCTTCATTCGCTAGACAACATGAAATGTTAGTCTCCTCTCAAAAGCAAAGTTCTCTGTTTCTGATCATCCTACTTGCATTTCCTTGCATTTATTCCAGTTCTAATTAATTTTCCTTGAATAGGGGTGGCCCAAAACAATTGGATGTTCCAGGTAATGGCCCATGGCCAAGGCGCCAGGTATTTCACTGTAGATACTTCCCTCTTTTCTGTGAAAATAACGTGATCCATTAAATTTAGAGGATCACATCTGTCTCCTTAATGGCTGTATTGTATTTCTGATTCATAGCCATTCTGTGACAAATTTGGGACTTTCAGTCACTTGTAGTTGATACGAGCTCCCCGCAGACACTAGTCCCATCAGTCCAGACTCATTGTTTGACACTTTGTACTGTTGAATTTCTCGATACTGATATTACAGTGGTCCTCCAGTCCTCCAGCTCTTCTGGTATATGCGCTCCCATTCCTCCTGTAAAAAATTCTTTGTCGCTGACTGATTCCATCTGCAGAGTTAACAAAAATGTTTTTACTAAAAAGATTAGTTCACAGATCGGTGCTTGAGTTCTGCTTGTAATTTTCTAAAAGGCCTTTTATTAGTCCCCTACCCGATGTGAATTTTTCTATTATTTTTCCATCCAGCTGAACCAGGAATTTCCTCATTGTACTTTATCTGGCAGATCCAACCTATTTGGACTTTGTTGATTTACACCTGTTTAATTCGTAAACATGTGAACAGGGCAGATTTGGGTCTAGGCTAAGATACTGAATTTTCTGGTTTTTTGTAATCACTGGCTCTGTTTAGAGAATTGTCCTTTTAATATATTCACATTTTACTTCACATTCTTTATATAAACCATACGATCCATAGTACCCTCCTTTTGAACAGAAAATTAAAATTTCTGCAGGAAATAGAGGTAGATATTTAAGTTCACTAATAACAAATACAACCTAAGATTTCTGCTAGGAAAAAACACTTTTTAAGAACACTCTGGGTCACGTGGGATATCCAAAATTGCAATAAAATTGGGAGGAGGAATTACAGACTAAAAAATATAAAATTAAATTAAAAGGTGTATATTAAATGAAAGGTAATGACTGTTCTATATTAGTGTAAATTATGTGATGTGCAAGCCCAAATGAGTAGTTGAAAATTCCTGGTTCTCCAGACAACATCTACAGGGATATCCTTGGACATTGATGACAATGAAGCGTCTGAATAGGGCAGCAAAAGTCAAAAGGAGTTCTCATTTTGGCAGTATTGCAGACAGTGCACCGACATGCCTAATGGTTGTGATGGGTGCCCAATTCGAGATGCTTTGAAGCCATATGACCCGCAGGATATGGTCCGTTAGGACTTTCTGCAAACAATAACGCTACGGTCAGGTGCCTAAAATGGCTGAGAGTGCCCAAATAATAATATTGGGAATGGCTAGGAGAAACCACGGCGATACGGTACAGCTCATGAACTTAATTCCACACTAGTTGCCTACATACCCGAACATTTCGTCCTTCATCAAAGACAGATTTATTTTGACCATTGGGTGGTGAAATCCGTAGCCACAGAGGGTCAGTCCACATCTTAATCTGTGCTGGATTACAAAGTGCAGAGTTGTAAATTGAAAGCTAAGAAGCCTAACTGCTGTTTCAGTCAAAGTGCAAAGAAGTTCCTTTCAGATCTACTTTAATTCTTATTGGTTTGTTTGTTTGTTTCTTTCTTTCTTTTAGATAACTCTCAAGTGTTTGTAAGGTTCAAATGCTGTTTTGGGACCACCTGGAAGAAAAAATAAACCCTACCATAAAATCTGCTAATAGGCAACAAGAGTTGTTGGCCACTGCTGAGGCTCTTTGTATGAGTGGCAGTTTTCCACCTCTGTGTGAGCTGATCAGAAACCACTGGTAGCGTATCTCAGGGGTCAACCCTCACTGTACTTCGGGGGTCCTGTGGAACACTTGTCCAATTCCTATTCCAGCTGCTACGCTAAGCATTTGTTGAGCATTTCTTCCTACCTGTAGCAGAAAGCAGGGGACAACGAGGAGGAATAGATCCTAGCCACCCTTGAACCACGAAGAGAAGAGACGCTGCCGAGGTAACTTACTGACACAGTATTTTTTGTCCTTGCTGAGTGCATGGAAAAGGTAACTTCATTTATAATTCTCTATAATTCTCGGTAGCATTGAGTAATGCTGAAAATCACATTGCTCTAAGTTTCCACGTAGTACTTATGGGATGAAGAGCTTTGAAACTCACAGAGGGTGATACTAACTGGTACAGCTACTCTAAAGCAGAAGCTACCAGATGGCTTTGAATTGCAGAAGGATAAGCATTAGCCGCTACGTCTTGAGGGTGTAAAATGGGAGGCTCACTTCAGAGCTGCAAAGCCAGAAATGGGTTGTGTAAATCCCACCCAAAAAGTACTGAACTCTTTCATAGTGTCACCAACTGTTAGGTGAATATCGCTGTAGTGGTAGGACAGCTGTTGGGACTTGTGAAATGAACACAAACAACAGCATTATTTGCCGCCAGTCACTTTCAAAAGCCTCCCTGGAAGTCGTGCTGGACTCCTCGAGCCCTTTGGGGAGCTCCGACGGGAGGCCCACGGGCCTCGGGCCGTTTGTGCTTTTCTGCTCTCCACGCTGAGCTAATTTCAGTGGCTGAAACTCTCCGAGTCTCAGTCTTACCCGACCCATTGCAAAAGGCTGAACAAGATTTTGATGTTTTAGAAAAGCCTAAACGTGCCGCCCGTGTCGCCGCAGAGCACCGCTGTAAAAGGCGGGCGCTTGGCTCTGCTTGGGAAGCCGTTGGTAAAGGCAGGCTGTGGCGGGTGCCGAGCGCCGCAGCGGCTCTCGTCGGATTTATGAGGTAAAGATGAAAGACTTCGTGATTTTGGTTGTCGGCGACAGTGAACCCAGCGCGCCTCGCGCGCCGTTGCGCCCCGGGGCCGAGGCTCCAGCCTGACCGGGAGACGGAAACCCGCTGGTCCGGCTGCCGAGCGCCGCAGCCGCGCCTCGCCTCAGCGCTGCGCGGGGCCGGCGCGCACCGGCCGCCGCCCGCTCCCGCCAAGCGCGGGCTGAGGGGCGCGCGCTCCCTCCCGCCCCGCCGCCGCCCTCCGCGCATGCTCCCCGGCGCCCAGGCGCATGCGCTGCCGCCGGCCCGTCCTGCGCCGCGGCGCTCGCCCGGGGCCCGCCGCCTTTTGTACGGGCGGCGCGGGCGGCGCTACGGCCCGGGGCGGCGGCGGCCTCCGCTCCCTCGCCGGGGGGGTCTCGCCCTCCGCCGCGCCTCCCCTTCCCCAGCCCCGTCCCCGCACCTCGGGAGCCAAAGAAAGAGCAATGGCGGCGCCTTAGCAAGGTGGCCTCGGCGCGGCCCGGCGGCTGCGGACCTCCCCGCCCCGCGCCGAGCGCAGCGGATGCGCGCCTCGCCTCAGGCCCCGGCGGAAGCCTAGCGCGGCCCCAGCGGCCGCCGCCTCTCCTCCGCCTCCTCCTCCTCCTCCTTCCTCCCCCCCCCAGGTGCTGCGGGGGCGGGCGGGCAGCTCGGGGCGCCCCGCTCCCCTCAGCCCCGCTCCCCTCGGCCCCGCGGCGCGGCGGCCATGGCCACCGAGCTGGAGCCGCCGGCGGCTGGCGCCGTGCCGGGCGCGGCGCCGCTGGAGGCGGAGGAGGACGAGGAGCACTGGCTCTACGGGGGTAGGTACCGCCGCCCCCGGGCGCCGCCGGGCCGGGCCTCGGCATCTCCCCCCCCCCCCCGCCCGGTCCCGCCTTACGGGCCGCCCCCGGGCTGGGAACGGGGGAGGGGAGGGGGGTGTCCCCACCTGCCCCCGGGGGGGGGGCCTGGGGGGGCCTCCCCGCCCCGCGGGCAGCCGCTGCAGCCGCTTTGGGTTTGGGGTTTTCACTTGGCGGGGGTTGGGGTTATTGTCCTTTGAACAATAACGCCGCGATGCAAAGAGGTTAACGGGATGCTTTGGTGCAATTTCAGTTTCCTAATCCAAGCCTTACTAAGCTGGCTGGTGCAGGTGAACCCCTGGGCTGACGGGACCGCCGGGGGGGGCTGTGTCTAGGAAACTCTGTAGGGCTGTATTTAGACGTCTTTGTCCTCCTCGTAGACTTTCCAGCTGCATACTTTTATGTTTCTTCTCCCCTGGCGTGATGAAAGTCAATATAAAGACTTTCACAGCTCGCTTCGGTTCCTTATGCGATGTTTGCCTTCGCCTCTGCTCTGAGGCTTTGGATGCGTATTTTGAATTCTGTTCTGTGTCAGTGGTGTGAGGCTTCACTTTTGTAGATAGGTTTTGTTTGTTGGTTTGGGTTTTTCTTTCTTTAGTTGCTCCGTTTCTCGTTGAACTTTGTTGAAAAGATAACATTGGGGTTATAGTGCCTTGACGCTACTGGGTAATTCTGGTAAATTTTGTGCCTAAATTTAGCTTTTTTCCATTCACTTGAATAATTCTTTATCATTTTTGCAGATGACACCACTGGTAAGCAAGAAGATGGACCAATTTCTGGGTGAGTCCAGAGACTGTTTATGCATTATAACAATATATGCTGAGAAGAAGATCAAGCCACATTAAGCGTAGCGTCGTGAATGCTTTAGGCTAATGCTGTTGACAGAAACAGCAGCCTATCCTTTCCCCATCCCATGGGGTCGTCCCCAGCCGCCTCGCTTGGGCTGGCACGGCGTTTATGGATTTGGAAGGTGAAACGGATCAGTCAACTGATCTGACTCAAAACCAACTTTTCATCTGTTTTTTTTCCCCCCTCCCCGATTAGTTTTAAATCAGATCTGTCTTCCAGTTTAATTCCCTGGGAAAAATGGTGCCTTGAGGGTTGGCCTGTATGCTGGCTGCCAGTGGTGAAAATGTCACCTGTGCTTTAGCCTGTAAAAGCTGAAAACCTTGAGCCTCGGTTAAAATCTTGACATGATCAAACCAACAAATTATGAGAGAGCTACGAAGTACGTGGTTTGGGTGAGACTTTCAGACAAAAACATTGGGGACGACTCGGTGATCGGTTTTGCTTTCTCCGTATGGAAAGCATT
The DNA here is from genome assembly GCA_031468815.1 of Morus bassanus. Lineage (NCBI taxonomy): Eukaryota > Metazoa > Chordata > Aves > Suliformes > Sulidae > Morus > Morus bassanus. The sequence continues at coordinate 2,620,194 of CM062582.1, forward strand.
ATCTGTCCTTGATCAAAACTCCCCTGTATTTGTAGCACAGTGGGTTTTGCACCAGCAGTTTTCTCTCGGCAGAAATATTGTCTGTTTGCCATTTTTAATGTAACGTGGTTTTCAGAAGACTTGATCTTCACTGGGCTGCTGTGTGCTCAGCACCTTCAAAAGGTCAGTGTAGTATTTATTGTCCTTTAAGGTCGTTGTGAATTCAGCATCTGGAATTTCTGAGATTGTTACGGATACTGTCCTACTTCTGTAGTAAGTGTCCTGTGCTTAGGGAATATGAAAGCTTGTTCAAAAACAAGTTTTAGGCAGACTTGGTAAATTGTCACCTAAAAACATCCAGTGAGCTTTGTGAGAAGGAACAACTTTTAGTTTAGATAGAAATTTACTGCTAACTTGCACAAATCTGTTGTTCCTTGTCACTTTTGTCTGAATGTAATACTACTTTACAAGCAAGATTAAAAATCTGAATTTCCAGCAACTGTGTCCAGTAACTGCAAGATGTGTGAACGAAAAGTATTAGTGGTCATGCTACCTCTCCCTTTTTTTTTCCTTTTTTTTCTCCCCCTCCCCTTTTTTTTTTTTTTTTTTCTTTTCTTTGTTGCACAATGAGAATCTTCCTAAATGAAGAGCTGTGGGGTGTTTAAAGAAAAATGTCTCTTTGTTTGCAATGTTGTCGACGGCTGCAGCTCCAGGGACACATTGCTGGCTTGTCTAGAGTGTTTGTCTCTACCGATGAAGCAGAAGTCAGTGCAGTGCGGGGTGCAGTATCCATTAACATTCCTTAGCCTAAAGGATGCATTGAACACCAGCAGTCTGTGCAGGATGCTGTTACGTCACCGATGCGCAGGGTTATGTTGGCATTCCGGGGAAATTAAGTAGCTGCGACATTTTTTTGCATGCAGATGATGGCTGTGGATCTGTCAGATTGTTCACTCCTGGGAAGCAAACAGGTTAGGGAAAGACTGTTACTTAGCAAATGTTTATCTGAACTCGGATTCATAAATTTTAATGCACACCCACAGATACTTCATGTGACTTGAAGCTGAAGGTAATACTTGTCGCTCTTCCTTAATTCAGTCGTCTTGGATTCTTCAGAAGATTCTGGGGTTGAGTTCAATGTTATGAGTTGCTTGGATTTGGCAAACAAAACACAAAAGGTTTTGGGGCCGCCTGTGAGATTTTCTCTGGTGGTCCATCTTTTGGTCCCTATGTAATAGCCTATGTCTGCAACTTTGAAATACTTTTGGAGGCTGATTTTTCCCTTAGATGTCTTGGCTACTTAAAGTGTCTTCAGCTGTCGCCTCAGGAACTTGGCGAAAATGGGACCTGCGCTGCCTCGGTTAGCTGCTGAACCTGCATCCCTTCTTTTTGATCTCGCCTTGATTGTTGAATTTCTTTGTACATGGGGCTTTTCTAATACGGGCGCTTCAGTAACTGCTCAAATTGTTCTTGTTCGTTTGTTCTTTTTTTACGCTCAGTAACCGCTTTCTGAGTTGCATTAGTGTGATCTTTTGGCTTACTTGTTTGGTGTCTCCTTTCCTGCTGCCTTTGAAATGGCTTTAATCTGACCGGTGTTTGGATTCTGTTAGGTGTTACGTATGTTTCTTTTTGAAGATGGTCTTGTGTATCTTTATTAGCCGACATGGGGTTTTAAATTCGTAGCAACGTCTCCACAAAGTCCTGCTGGAGAATTGGGTTTCTTGGGCCTGGGGCTATTCTAATTGTCTCTTCTGAAAAGCCAGAATTATTTTGAAGTTCTTCTAGGTTTTGCCTATGACATTAGAGAAAAAATGATCTCTCTTTGTATTTCGGTTTTGTAACACTTAGCCTGCTCTTTTCTAGCACGTGTATACCAGTTTGACGTTCTTGCTTGGCTAACGCAATAAACAACGTTAACATTTGTACGAACTCTTTAATTGGAGGTAAATCTGAACCTGACCATTGTTGCATTAGGACTAATTTGTAATGAATGAGAAGATTGGGCGGATAATTATGCCTTTTTCTTCTTTGAATTTTAACTACTCGTTAATGTAAGCTGTTTGTAGAAACACTACAATCGCTTTTTCCTTAATTTCTACATGACAGATGCCCTTGCTGCTTACTAAATATATGTATAGTTATTAGCATCCGTAAGGACAAGGTGAAGTTTTGCTTATTATGGTCTTACTCCTATCAGTTGTGATCGTGCTGAACCAAAGCTGAAAGCTATTGTAGCTGCCACTTCTATATTAGCTGCTGAGTAGTGTTTGGCCAGGCAGCCGTGCTGTCTGTCAGGCGCTCTTTGGAAGCGCGGAGCTGATTCTTTCCAACACAAGCAAAGCCAAGCAAGGATGATTAAATTTTTGTCGTATAGTTGAGTTAACTGCCAGCAGAATAAACACACTACATGAATAAAGCCATTATGTGAAAGTCACCTGGACGGATGCTTTAGAAATGTTTATAGGTGAACCTCTAGATTGGGCTTCTCCACTTTCTTTTATCTGTCACATTTACTAGACACGCAGAGTCTTCTCATCCTTTGCAAGATGCTCCTCAGGAGAACCGGCCTGTCAGCAATGAAGACCGAGAGATGTCGCAACATGTACGTGTTCCACTGCGAACAGTAGACATGGTTATTTTTGTGCTTCTCAATACTCATGGATAAAACGATGTAAGTGTAGACATGCTGGCTCTGCCTAATAGGTTACATTTGTACCGTAGGAGTGTACTGATAGTCAATTCCCAGTGCTAACGGGAGAAGCATTGAGAAGCATAAGAGAAGCAATGGGCTCCTCTTCTCAGCCTACCGTGTGTAGGCTTGCTATTGCTTATGCCCGCTGAAGAGGCAGATGAGGGCCTCTGATGGCCGCAGTCTGGCTGGAAAAGCAGAACATGGTGTTACCTCCAGCGCAATATTTAGCATGAGTTGTCGAGGGTCAGTAAAATATGGGAAACACTGGGATAGAAAGCCCAAAGTGCTGGGAATCAGTTTTGATTGAGGCTCAGGCCTCCTAGAATGCAGTCTAGTGGCTCAGTGCCAAAAGAGTAGGAGAAGGCTTGCTTCTCCACCCCCTCTTCCTCTGGTCTCTTTGATGGGTTTATTTTCTGCCACTGTGGTATGTCAGGAGGGCTCACGCAGAGTTCTGACAAACCCGTGTGCCATGGAAAAGGAGGGAGGGTTAGGAATACCTTCCTCATACCCTTGTGTAGCGGTGAGGTGTTAATTCAGCTCATGCATCTTGCAAAACTGCGCTGCTGGATATTTGGAAGACTTCCTTTGCTTTTGTGCCCCAGCCGTGGTGCTGCACCGGAGTTGAATCAGCAGCCGTAAAGTTCTTGTGTAAAGTTAAGTGACTTGGGGACTGATTGTGCTAAATAAGCCAAGCTGAGCTCCTCCGCAGCTTCTTACCACGAAAGTTGTGGTGAGAGAATATTTGCTTCGAGGTTCTTAGGTGAAGCCTGGTGAAGGTGTTTTGGTGATTTTTTTTGTGATTCTGTACTTTCACCATCCACCTGTGAAGGAGATGTGTCAGAAAAGCCCTAGCTCTTTCAAAAAGAGTAGGGGAGAGGAACTGTGGGACATGATGAAATTCTTAGAACCGAGCTAAACCTTCCCCACCTTCAGAAGTCTTACCCTGATTCTCAAGTAGGGCCACTTCTTGAAAGGACATAGCAGTTTCTTTGTGGGCACCTGTCCATTTATGTTGAAGGCTTCCATGGTTTTTGCCTCCAGAGACAAAACTCTCTATAGCCTTGGAGTGCGGTAGAAAGTTACGCCTTTAAATCAGTCATTCTTTCTAACAGTCCTTTATCGTACAAGCTTTGTAAGATTTGGCTTACTGTCCCGGGGAATTTATCAGTTTCGTGTATTAATGAGCTCCTGTGTGCTTTTATTGTTGCTAGGCCCTTCCAAGTGGTGAAGATGACGAAGATGACAGCGATAGCGACAGTGATGATGATGACGTGAAAGTTACTATTGGCAACATTAAAACGGGAGCACCATCATACATGTATGTATTGCTGATTACGGTGTTGATATTTGATCTGGGGTAGCTCTAGCGCATTGATCGGGATTGGAAGTGGGGATGAGAGCTGATCTGTCTTCTGGGAGACGTGGGAGTAATGGCTGGAACACTGGAACGGGATTAGAAGCTGATGGGCAGCTCTGTCCTGCAGTTGCTTGTTGGAGAATCCATCTATAAAATAGAAATGATAATTCATGGGTCTGTTGTTGGAAAATTAACCAAATAATTACTACGCTTCATCGGGCAAAATCAAAGGTGGGAAGTTACGTTTAACTCCTCATCTGTGAAAACTTCAAGAACCAAAATCTGTATTGATAAGAATTTGCATAAGCTGTAAATTTACTGATTTTTCAGCTGTCTGATTTTTCATGGTTCAGAAAGGGTGAGGCTGGATTTGCAAACCAGGAAATTATGTCACTGACTTAAAATTCTACCTAATTTGCATTCAATAAAAATAACAACACAGCATTTTTGCTTGCTGCTAACAACCTTCCTCTGAAGGAAATGACTTACATGTGCTTTGCAGCACATTCTAATTTTTTGGCTTTATGGATAATTTGCTTCTCTTGTTGCAGAGGTGTTTTCAGTCTGATGGATTACTCTGAATAGCAACGCTCCATCCGTTGGCAGCTCACTAGATTTTGCAGGCGTCCGTTTTGAAACCTGCTTCTTCTACCTTTCTCTCCTCATTCTGTGGTCTATGTGCAGCTATGATTTTCATGTTGTTCAGTTCCATTTAAATACTAAGTACGTTCCTGGGCAGAACGGGAACTGCCACTCTTTGAAATGACCTTGCCCTTCGTGCAAAAGACAACCGTCTTGTGTTCTGTTGATGGTCAGTAAGTACGTTTGCTGCGTTTCTGGAGGGTTAGAGGAACTTATGTGGCAAACGAATCTCACTTTTAAGGTGTTGAGACTTAGTACCAAAAGTCATAGAGAGGCATGAATAAACCCAAGCGAACTAAAAATCTTCTGAAGGATGTCAGGGCTTGAATATATCTTGCATGGAAATCTTCAACCAAGTCATTTGCTCAAATACCAATGTAGTGATTCTTTTCCATATAGGGGAACTCCTATGAATCTAAACTTAAAAACGGGTAGAGGCTATGGAGCATCTGCTTCAGGTATTGCTGTTATTTTTATCCTTCACCTTTTGCAATATTTCACCTGGCACTGATGGCTGGAGCAGCTGCAAATCTTGGTCTCTGTTTGGAAGGACATAAAATTATTTAAACTAGGAATAACTCCTAGGACAGTCTGAGGGTGCACAGTGCAATGGAATGATTTAATTACCCATCACTGAACAAGCCAATTATAATTCTATTTAAACTAGAAAAAAAATACATTGATTATTACTTGAATATTAAAAAAACAGGATGTTTCTAAACTGTATTTTTGCACTGGGGCCAAACATTTTAAATTGCTGGGAGAAGAACTTTAACTCTCTGGTCAGTATGCTGAGCTACTTGCAGTATAAGATACAAAAAGACTCAAGGCCAGCGTTTGTTTATCAGCTATGCATATTTCTGCAGATGAAATTTTCCCTACCATTCAGTTTAGTTTATAAGTATGTTGTGACTTGGGTTCTGTCCTTCCTCATACGTGAGACTGTCCTTTCATGGGCTTCATATACTTCCTTCCATTGATTTCTATATGCAAATGACTTACCTTCTGATTGAGAAAATAAGAACAAACTCCCCTTGAAGATTCTATACCCGACAGATTTTTGCTGACTCCAGTTAGTACACAGTCCACTTAAGACTGATCCTGAAAAAGTCTCTTGTTATGAGAAAATGTGTGGATCTTGGGAGGGAAAAATAAATATTTTGCCTGGGGAGAAAAATAATTTTTTTTCATTTGGAGTAAGTTTCCTGCATGCTCTAATAATTTACTCCGTTTGTCTCCAGTACCAGTCTGGGTTAAATCTGCTTCTCTGCTGTTCCACTGCAAGTGCTGTACGCGCTGGCTCTTTATTTATAGAGTGACTGAAGTAATTTTTATTAAAAACTTGATTGTGGTTACCTACGTGCTAAAAAGCCAGCAGTGAATTCACAGTAGCGCTTTATTTTTGACCAGAGTAATTTGCTCAGCAAATTAGTGGATTAAAGGCATTGCATTAAAAGTGGTAACGGTTTCTCTCTCTCCAAAGCCAAGTTGCAGCCCAAAGGTATTGACTTAGATGCCGCAGGGAATATAAATGGATTGCCTGTTATAGAAGTGGATTTAGATTCATTTGAAGACAAACCGTGGAGGAAACCAGGTGGGGCCTCACAGTTTCTTGTGGTAAATACTTTCTGCAGTTTTAGTTGTCTCTCTGTAATTTCACGTGTAATTTTTGTCCATTTATCGCTGCTAGGGAACAGGGAAGTTGGAACAACGAGTATTGCTCAACCTCTGATGCCTGTCTAGGCAATCAGTGACATTTACTGATTGATGAAGCCATGCTTCTACCTAAAATTGGGTTGCATTTACTCAAATTAATTTAACTTCCCTGAAGGGAACAACTAGTTTCTTTAACGTTCTATTTTATTAATTCCCTAGTTCTATTTTATTAATTCCCTAGTTTCAGAAACTATTGCACTGGTATCAATATGATAAAGTTTGTTGGCCTTAAAGTCAGCTGAGTAGGATCAAGATTTGGCTGTTGACGATGCGTGGTCTCCTCTTCACATGCAGCAGTTGGCTTATTCTGTCCCACCGTGGGCAAGCTCAGAGCCATCCCCATGCGCCCTTCTCGATCGGGTCCTGGGGATGTCCACGTTTCTGCAGGAAAAGTACCCCCTGCAGAGGGCTGTGATGGCGGGAATTTCTGCACGTGTCATAGTAGGAAAACTGTCTTTTTGTGTCGAATTCTCCCGCTGCAAACAGTTGAATAAAAGGCAGGAAAGCGGTGCCTACTCTGACAAGAAAGGCTAGGATTTTTCTTTTAGAAAAGCTGTGTTGCCTAATTCTTTGCTGGGTTCTGCCCGTAGGTGCAAAACTGAGTGAGCCGTCCCCACTTTTTTCTTCTGGACAATATTATCTAGGCTGTGTCCAGACAAATAGTACTTTGCACAGCGGGTTTTACTGTGTTCTCTTTTGTCTTCCTGATTAGCATTAGGGAGATTTCTACTCAGAAGCAACTCTTGCATGACAGCTGTAGGATGCTACAAATAAACTTCTGTTTTTCATCTGAATTTGATACAAAAGTAAATGAAGGAACCAAAGAGATCCGAATTTTTGCTGTGCTGTTCTCATAAAACGTGCTTTGATGAAATGTTAACTGAAGCAAAAAATCCACTTGCCTCTTAGAAACAAGTCTTCTCCCTGCCAGCCCCTGTACTTTATTTATTTTTTAGAAATATTGCTATGCTAAGTAAGTAGTGCTTTTATAAAGTTGTCTGTGGTATGGTTTTCGTACCTCATGCCCACCTGAAACGAAGGGCATCGGAGTACACAAAGTGCTAGTAATTACATCGTGTCATGGTATCAAACCAGCACTAAAGCGCTCTGTGATGAATAGTAGCTAGTACAGACATAACAGAAAACGTAGCCTTTCTTCTGCAGGGGATTTCCCATCGATTGTGAAGTGAGAAAGAGGGGGCTAGGAAGAAAATAAGTTAGAAGGAAAACAATGAAGTTCAGAGGTAAAGCATGGAAATCATTGTGGTCTTGCTGACATTCCTGGACCAAAGTGAAGCCAGCTAGCCTTAAAACGGTGTTGAAGTACCAGTAGAGGGAAGATGTCTGCAGAGGTGTGGCCTGTAAGTTTATTTTAGATGGCAAGTAGCGTGTTACTCAACAGCCTTTCAGGTTTATATCCTTTACAGTTAATTGTTCAGCAAGTTGGTGTCTCTTTAAGTGAGGGAGAGGAAGAAGAAATGTGGTGTGGAAGAACTGATAAAGGGCTGAAATATAGGCTGATAAAATAGATATGTAAATGTCATGTTGCTGAGTCTGTGTTGGTAAAATTTGCATATTTGGGTGGTACAACAGGAAGAGCGGCCTACCTAAAAGATAAACTTAAACCTTGCTGTATAGATCCAAGCTCAGCATGGTCAGTGTTTTGCTTAGCCCTTATGTGTCAGCTCCTTGTTTCAGAATTGGTCTGTCTAGGAATACCTTTGCAAGGGGGGTGTTTGAGGGACACCTCCGCAGAGCCAGGAGACGCTTTGCAGTGCTTCCTGTTGCGAGGTGTGCCTTACAGAGTTGGCTGCAGGATGTTTGTCGCTCTGCACCTACATTTAATTGGCAGGCAGTTTGTGGCCACCTCTCTAATTCAGAAGTGCTCGTGCTGAATTGGCACATTTCACAGAAGACTGTCCAGGTAGGATAACAATCTTGGAAGGCTATAGTTAGGATCGTGACTGAACTGCAATTACTTGTGTAGTCTGAGACTTATCAGTAAAAAACTTCCACTTTAGCCCTCTTTCATGAAATGGGTGAGTCCCAGAATCTCCTCTCGAAAGAGCAAAGGCAACGATGGTCAGGAGCAGAATGCATTGGCTTAGCTCTGCCAAGAAAACAGTTCTGTGGCACCCTCCCATTTTTGTGGTGCTAGCTGGAACCGTCATTCCTGTGCTCTCCCCAGCACTCAGCTCAGTTGGACAGTTGCAGGAAACCAGTCTGACAGAAGGAAATGGAGAGTAAGCTGTGCTCTCTAGCAGATTTTTTTCTTAACTCTTTATTTAAGCAATTAAAGGACAATTTGAGAATGCAAGTCTGCTAGAGTTCCTATGTTAACTTCTACTCCCTTTGTCAGGTGCTGATCTTTCTGATTACTTTAACTATGGATTCAACGAAGAAACATGGAAAGCTTATTGTGAAAAGCAGCGACGGCTTCAGCTTGGACTGGACCCCGCGCCTCCCATCAGCACTGAAAATAAGATCACGGTACGTGACGTGTTATTCCTGCATACAGCTACAATAAAACTGGGACTTGTTTTTGTAATCACAGAGATGAGCATATAAGAGCAGAAGATACCTTAAAACCTCGCTGTTCTGTGTTCCTTTCAGTGATGAGAAATACAAAAATGTATCTTTCAAGATTAAATCTCTCTGCTAAAAGTCTTTTCTCTATGGAATGAACAGTTCCAGCTGCCTGGCAGGTCTGAACCACTACAGTAGCAAGACTTGAGTGAATTCCCAGTTGACTTTGAGGCTACCCAGCTGTAGGGATGTCTGGTTGGAAGATCCTGGGGATGTGAGAGGGGAGCTGGGCATCCACGGCTGTTTTGCTTGTTGCTGTTGACTGTTGCAGTTGTGTGGCTGCCTTCTGTGTTTGGAGACTGCTTTGGCCATCAGCCTGTGCGGAAGTCCATCAGGTGGCCAACAGCTGCTAATCAGAACTTCAGCCAAAGAGTCAATACAGCAAGTATTACTATTTTCAGTTGTGACTAAGGACTACATGAAAAAGTATGTGAGATTATTAAACTTTTGGACTTCTAACGGCAGACAGCGGGCAGGACGCTGAGGCTGGAATAGCCAGCTAGTTTACAGAAATGTCTCCTGCCTTGACTGAAGAATAGGTTGCTTGTTCGCAAGAGCCCTGTGATTGTTCCTCAAGGGAGCCCTTTTCCTTTGCTGAGAGTTAATCTCTGGTGCTACATTCAGTTGAAAGTAAGGGCATTAAACGTATGTGTTTTATATTGCCTTCTGCAGGTTCAGCAAGGAAGAACAGGAAATGCTGAAAAAGAAGTAGAAAACAACATCATCAAAACAGAATTCAAAACAGACTTCTTGGCTCTGGTGGGAGGACGCATGAAGGCTGGGCCTCCTCCAAATAGGTAGGAGACGATGCAGACCTAAAGCCTGGGTGCACTGTGTTCTTCACGGGGGTAGCTGGGGTCCACCAGGGCCATACCTGAATCTCCTCAAGCCTGAAACAGAAGCTTTTAAACTTTAGAGGAAGCTACTGAGGTCACTCAGGAACTATTTTCTTCAGCAGTACTCTCCTGAGGGTTGTGCAGCCCCTACCTACCCATTTACCTTTCCTTGGTGATATCCTCAGATGTGCACAGGGTGGGAAACCTGTATCCCAGCTGAAGGGACACATCTCTCTGAGTCGAAAAAGCAAGGCAAATACCTCAGCTTTGAGGGTTTGCATTGCTGGCTGCTTGTGCTTACTTGGCTTATTCTTACTCCCACGATGTTTATCTTTGCCTCCTGAAGTGGAAGTGGATTACGTGTTTGGCAGCTGATAAGAGGAGCTATTGGTTTCTGAACCTGTACACTCTGCTGCTTGACGCATGCTGATCAGGTATTTTCTCCAAAGAGAGAGACGATCCACGGGGCTGGACAAAGCAAAACACTTGAGTCGTTTTGATTGGCAGCCTCTGCTGGGAAAACCACTTTGACCTTATGAGGTTATAACCCCTTATGGGTTTTTTCATCAAAAGCTTCAGAAAAAGCTATGAAAAAGAGATGGAGCTTTGGGCTCTGGGTGTTTCTATTGCTTTATTCACACTACATCTTTGGCACACCTGTCTTGCAGAAATCAGTCTTGAATTCCAACTTTCCCCTCTGAGAGAGAACCAGCTATATGCTTCAAGCATAAGCTTTAAAGCTCTACTTAGTCTGTTTGCATTTAAGCACTTTGCTGGCATTTCTGTCCCCCTTCAGAGTGCCGTCACGTCAGTCAGGTTTGTCTCCAGCTGTCATGTGTATCTGCTGAGGTTTTCAAAAATCGACACCACTGCAAAATAAGCTCATGCCGTTGTAGCTATGCAGCATTTTTGTCCATCTTAACTTGCAGTCTGGGTATGAAGTACTGACACATGAGACTCTGTTCCTGCAGCAGAGCTTTTGGTCAGGACCAGAGCGACTCGTACACCACAGCAGCATCGAAACCATGGGCTTAGCAATGAGTTGGGTTGGGGGGTGTGTGTGTGTGTTTGTTTTTGTTTTGTTGGGGTTTTTTTACGTGAACAAAGTGAGCAGATTTCAGTAAGAAAACTTGTATCTCGCCAACTAGCCAGCATTTTGTCTCAATTTCCTACTGAGATAGAAAATTCTGCTGTCTAACTTGGAAGAGTGATGACATTTTTCTGTCCTAACTGCAGGAAAACATGTCTAAGGCCATACTTACACAAATCAATTGTTGCACAAATGTAGGATGAGGGATTCTTAAACTTCAGTTGCAGGTGCCTCTCTCTCTCACAAACCTTTACTTGTGGTGACCTTACAACAAGCTCTCACAAAAATGTTCTTCCCCCAAGCGTGACTTGGGTATGGAGATAAAAGAACATGGAAAATTGTAGGTTCTGTGGCTGATTTCCACTAGAGCATAGACAGCCCTGTTTCTTGGCTACATGGATATGTTTTTGTTCAGGGATCTAGCCTTGATTTCATTGAAGGCAGCGGCAAGACTTTTGACTATAATAGAAACAGAGTAGACCCCGGGGAGGTGGGCTAGAAAGCATCTGAGAATCTGATTTGTAAATAACTTCAGTGGTATCAGCAACACTTGGAAGATTGGACAGAGAGCAGGAAAAAATCTGGGCTGATAACGTTAAAGGCCTCTCCTGATAAATATTCTCCACTTTCTCTGAGCCTGATCTGGGAATGATTATTCAAATCTGGAGAGTGAGTAAAGGGTTTCAGCTCTGAACCGGAGCGTGCCATCCGTGTTAGTACACCCGTATGTGGTGATTCTTTGGATCGCATTTCTAGGTGTTCAGAGACACCTCACTCACCCTGCAAGCAGAGCTGAAATTGCTCAAAAGTGAAAAAGGACTTCTCATGCACCTCCTGTCCAGTCTGAGTGCTGCCTCTGGAAACTTTTCCCTGCTGGGAAAGAACGTATGAGAGAACTCTGTGTAATAGTGGGGAAAACTGCTCCTTTTAATGCCTTTGAGCCTAAAAAGATGCATCTGCTTTGTACCAGGAAGCTGGGTGGGACAATTGATGTGATCGGTGGCCAGGCAGGCACGATTAGGAGAGTAGAAGGAAGACGTCGTGATAAGCACGCCTCTGAAGAAAACCCAATTCAGGTAAATGTTTTGCGCCAACTTGACAAATTTCTGATTTTTTTGCACTTATAGTGAACCCTGAGCAAATGCCTGTGCATTCCTGACCTCCCACGTCACTGTTTCTGTCTGCAAAGCAGTAGGTAGTATGTCAGCCCTGTCAAGGCATATCCATGTATCATTCCCTTCTGCAGGTTGAATTATCTTCTGTGTTAAAAGCTTTGTCTTGCTAGGAGCTAGGGATTGTCCTTTAGAGACTAGCTTTCCCGTCTGAATGGTAAGGCCTAAGTTCATTTTCTCATCAGCTCTCCCAAAGTATTCCTCGGGGTGCGTAGCTGGGAGGCTTTTATATGGATTATTCCCTTCTTCTCCACTGTCGGGTTGGAATCTCCAGTTCTGCAGCGGAGGACTTCTACCTGGGGCTTGTGTTTCTTTCTACTTCGAAGTAACATTTAGTCTAAGCATCGTTAGGTGCAGCCCACACTTCAGACATAGGGTGAGCCTCTGTTACTGGTTCTTGTCCCTTGTAAGAAATAAAAGCCTGCTGTTTAAAACTGGACTCAGTTCTGATCTTGCATGTCCAGTGGATGACCTTAATGTTCTGGTTGGCTTCTAGGTGGGAAGGTGCGACGTGTAGGGTTTGAGGACCACCTGCCAAGAACTCTTCTCTTAACCACCTTCCTCCTACCAACCACTCCTAACTCACAAAAAAAACCCCAAATATGGAACCTTTCCCCTGTCTAGATGCAATTCCTGGTTTTGCTTTCACATGTGTTTTTGTGGTCTGTTTATTTTTTTAGTGGTGTTTTTCCAAATTTTGTCAACAATGGCCTACAAAAGAGTTTGCCTGAGAGAAAGAATTTTCTGGGAAATGGTGGTTGTTCCTTCCACTTACAAGCATTGATACCTGTATTTCCATGTCATTCTGGTATCTGCATATTGATGATTCCTTCAGCAGCAGTGGGTGTGTGACCTGCTTTTGTCAGACAGATGTCAGTCCAGTCTTCCTTTGAGCGACATGGGCACGATCTGCAGGAGAATTTGGCCTCTTGCTGCCCTCAGGAAAGAAAAATTGGGTTATTAAAACAAAAAAAAAGGGAAACACTACTGCATCACCCTCAAATATGGCAGCTTTTAATCTGAAGCCTGTACCGGTGGCAGTTCCCGTGACAAAAGGTGTTCGTAACACTGAAATGTCAGCTGTCTTGCACGGTTATATATACAGCTACAATCTAGGCTCGCTGCTGTTCTGCGTAAGAAAAGATACCTTGCTAAGCATATTGATTGCTTTGATCAACCTTCCTTCCTCCCCGAAAGATGTTATCGCCTGTGTATAGCATAGCCTGGTCTTCCCAGGTATCGCTGTTGTGGTTTAACCCGGCAGGCAGCTGAACACCACGCAGCCGTTCGCTCACTCTGCTCCCCGACAGTGGGATGGGGGAGAGAACTGGGGGGAAAAAAAGTAAAATTTATGGGTTGAGATAAAGACAGTTTAATAGGACAGAAAAGGAAGGGAAAAGGATAATAATAATGACAAAGAATATACAAGATACATTCTAATAATATATAAAATGCTGCCTGTTTTGGTGCTGTGCTCCCTTTAAGCCAGCACAGTGAGGTCCTAGCTGCAGGAGCAAATAGATTAAAATGATCTCTTCTGATTCCTCTGCCTTCTAAGGTCCTTGGAGACCACGGAAGTAAGCCACAACCCCCCCAGCAGCCCCAGCAGCCGTCACAGCCCCAACAGCCACCTCAGCAACAGCCGTTCGCACCACCAGCAGGCCCACCGCCTCCCCCGCTCGCTGGGCCACCTCCACCACACTTCCTCCACCCTCCTCCACCAGTTACTTCTGTTCCACCTCCCCTGCATCCTCCAGGTATGTGTTCACCCAGCGACATGTGGCAGTCTGAGGCTGCAAGTTAGGACGTCCCAGGCTTGGAGCAAATCAAAGGTTTAATTGTTAAATGCTCCAGGACAGTCGAGCGATTGGGTAACGGGTCCTTAGACCTGGGCAATGGTTGGTCAGTCTCTCCGTCAGCCTGTTTAACATGTGCCCTTCGATACGTAAAAAATGGCAGCTGTTCCTTGAAAAAAACTCCAGGCGTTGTTTCCGTGGGAGAGCCTTCGGGTGCTACCGATCCATCTGCTTTATTGATAAATGAAAAGAAATGGGTTCCTGCTTCTGTGTAGAGGAAGCTAAGGACATAAGAGTTGCTACCCTGTGTCAGAGCAGCAGGCTGTTTAGCTCAGGATCCTGTCTGGCTATGACTGATTCCAACTTTTCTCCTAATCCAGGTCAATTCTTGGTTGGTTTATGCCTTGAAATACCAAGATTTGTATCTTTCTATGTTTGTTTCTGTGCATTTTATTGTACCAGCTGCCACTGCAGGATGATTCTTACTGCTCCTAGAAGAGTCTAAGTGTCCAGTGCAGACACTAGAGCAGTGCTTCGTTTTAAAAGCAAAATATAAATAATATAAATGAGGTCTTTACCGTGGGTTTGTAGCCCATTGGGTGTGGTTCGTCCTCAGCCTTGGCGGGTTTGTGTGCTCTTATCAATAACCAGGTGGGTTTGTACTGCGCTGAGAGCACTTGGCGCTTGAGAAGACACTGTCGAGATAAGTCCTGTGTCTGTAGGGATGCCCTTTGCCTCTGCAGTTACAGCCTGAGTCTGGAAACCTACTGAGATAGCAGGAGAATTTCTGATTTTTTTTCTGCTTTGTTGCCTTGAGCACCGTGTAACAGAACAGGTTCACTGTCTCTTCTGTGCATGTAATAAGTCAGTTTCCATAAATCCATAAAGTTTCTTAATGCATCTGCAGCACGGAGGCCGGTAGTGCACTTTCTGGGCACAAGGCAAAATAGGGCAATACTGGCGGAGAGAACAAAGAATTTTGCAACTGAAAAAGCCAAATATGCGCACGCGTGCAGCGCTTTCCAGGGGGCGTAGGGTCCTTTTTCTGTTGACCCTTTTCAGCGCAAGTTTACAGACATACTGGCCGTGGCCTAAGACATGTTCTTCTGTCTTCACCTCCTGCTAAGCCTGCGCATCTTCTGATCCAGCCTGAGTCGTGTCTGTGCCCTGTTGCATTGAGGCTGAAGCGAAGGCCGCGCTCCCGGCTTTCCCTGGTCCTGTGGGCAGCGGCCAGGCTTCTGAACAGTCACCAGGAGCATGTTGTGCAGTAACTCCTCTATTTTGCACTGGCTCCACATGCAGAAGACACAGAATAAAAAACAAGGTCAAGGCTTTTAATCTGAGGAGGATTGCTAGTGCAGTAGTCACTGGTGGACCACAGTAGCTTTTCCTACTGCCTTTCATTAAAATGATTGGCAAAATCAAGATAAATTGTTCACTTGTTCTTTTGGTTGTTGACCAGGGTGTCTGATGTCTCTATGCAGTTATGATTGACTTTTTTTTTTTAAAAAAGTTTAAAAAAAAGAAAAAACACAACCCAACCAACAGCAAACTAGCAAAAGGACACACTGGCGTCTGCAGCAGGTTCTCCTGTCCAGCTCCTTCGAGTTGTTCTGAAGGCCAGATCAGTTGCTTTGTGTTGACACTTGGAAAAAAGGAATTCTCCAGTGTAAGAGAGCAGCAACATTTAAAATTATGATATACAGGTAAAGAGATCATCATTTGGGAAAATGATGCCGTTTGTAGGCTAGTTGCTGCTTAATAGCACCAGTTTTTCTGCTGGTCTGTTTGCTCAAACATGTGACATTTATTCAAAACTGTGCTTTTAGATTTAGCTTGAGGTACAAAGACATGCTTTACCTGTTGTCCTGACTTGTTTTGCTTGCTTTTTTATTTCCCCAGGTCTGCCACCACCCGGTCCTATCCCAGGTAGGTGTTACCTTGCTGTCACTGACAGCGGTGACTCTGAGCGCACAGATGGCCCCATCTCTGAGCGTTTGGATTAAGTAACACAAGCGAGGGTGACACCAAGGCCTATTTTAGCATACAGTTAATTTAAGGCTAATGAACCGCAATGCAGCATTGAACTCTAGCTGCTTATCTTATATTCTGGACCTAAATAATAATATGTGGGGCTTCTTAATACTATCCTGTTTCATCTCCAAAGACCAATCTGGAAAGTGCCATGGAGAACTTCAGATGGCAAAAGCCACTTAGATTTGAAATGGTTTAGTTCTTGTTACGGCATTTGCACAGCAAAAGTCTGAGTGACAAATTGGTGCTTTGTGTAGGAATTTGGAGTGTGAGACTGAGCAGAACAAATGCCATTTCCATCAGAAGCCTTTGCTCCCTGGTGTGCAGTAGAGATGGTGAATACTAATACAGAAATGTAACAACCAGTCTTGTGCGTAAGTGAAGAACACCACTAATTCAGAGCTACTGTAAAACTGAGTTTCCTCTAGCTGTAACTTTTTTTTTTCTACTGGAAATTTTGCCCAGTCCAGGGAAAACAAATTTAGTTGTTTGTATAGCAGATCATTTGGAGCGATAGTTCTGACCAGATGCCGTACATCTGAAAATCCAAGGCAGATGGTGGCTGTGCGTATATGCAGTCGGGCCACTGCCTTGGATTTGATTCATGTACTTGCAAAAGGTCTGCACCCAAAGCACTTTGGACTTGATGTGCTTGTCCTCACTGTATGTCAGACATGCTGGACTCGATTCACAGCTTTTGTGTCCGTGCTTTTGTATTCCTGCTCTGCCCTGGGCTTCCCAAATGGAAATACGGAAAACCTACGCCATCTGGGCTGTCCCTCAGACTGAGAAAATTCCTGTGTTTGTTAAAATGTCACTTTTCATACTCCTCCCAACGTACAGTAATATTGCAGAGCTGGTTTTCATGGTTGTACCAGCTTACTCTTGGAGTAAGCTTGGGTTTAGAAGAACTATATTGTAGTGAAACTGGATGCAAACTGGTCTTGATGGTAGACGTTGCAGCGCCCAGTTGCTAGTCAAGTGCATTTAGATTACAGTTGTTTGGGAGGAGCAAGGTGGATGAAATGACCAGGCTATTACAAAGAACTTCCACTTCAGGTAACTGGGTTGGAGAGGGAGACGAGGAAGAATACCTGCTAATTACGATAATGATGATGATCCACCACCATTAGTTAGGTGCTTGTAACAGTGGTACTTGGAAGTACTTGCGCTTGGTGAGCAAGTGTGATTGAAACGCTCCAGGCATTGCACTTTATTGAAAGGTCTTAGGAAAAGGATTGAAAAAAAGGCATCTAGGAGTGAGACATGTCCCCCAACTTGTTTGCAGCATAGATCTCCACTAGCTGAGCTGGAGACTTCAGGCTACCTCTTTTTGCAGTGAGACACTTCTAGGGAGGGGTTCTCCTGACCCATTTTAGGTGTTCACCATAAGATGTGATGATGAATTGTCTCGCGGTTCCATTGACTGTGCTGGCTCGCTCTCCGCTGCCTTGAAAAGGAACCTGGAGCTGTTGACTTCAACGTGAATGACTGCAGTTAGTCAGATGACTCCTGTCCTTCGTATCAGTACAGTTTGCTCCTTTTCTTCTTTTCTTTTCTTTTTTACTTAAATAATAAACAGAGGAGTCTTTATGCAAAGCCAAGCCAATGCACGGTTAGTCTGTTCTTGTTGGCATTGGTAACTGCCTGTAGAAATAATGGTTGCTTATAGTTATGGCTACAAGTTTAAGAAGTTCCCTTAGGAGCAGACAGCACGTCCTTCTCACTTTGAGATCGGTCAAGGTTGAGGACTTTGGCTTCCAAGGCTTATGTCGGTTCTGGAGGTGGCCTTCACAAACTTCTGCTTAATTCTGCCTTCTTGAAGACACTGCCTTGTGATTTTGTATAATAACTCTTCATGTGTTGGACATGGAGCCCATTTTTAAAGTGTCAGACCTTTCAGACGACTCTCTGCATCATTGGTGCTGTGTCTTCTCATGGTTTTTAAATGTATATGTGCTCAGAAAATTGGTTCTTTAAAACCAGACAAAAGCAGGTGACTTCTGCGTTACGTGCTTTGTAAGAGACAAAGTTAATCATTTTAATCAATGGAGCAATAAAACTTTGAGGTAGTTGCAACATGTCTACATCGAAGAGCCAGCTTTTTCTGTCTTCCACAGGACTGTAAGGGTTAATGTTTACTCCTTAATGAATCTTATGTTCAAGGTGAAAAGCCAAAATAGAAGGTAGTTCTTCCTTTGTTTTTCTTTCCATACCTCTGCAGAACTAACGCAGCTGTAGGGCTTTAATTTTGGTAGGAGGTACAACCCTGAAGCAAAATTATTCCATTTCAAACGGGGATTTTTTTAGAGTAAAAAGATGCTTTAACTGCTTTGAACTGTAAAGAGCAATGAAGTCTTGTTCCCTCATGGCGAGCTGTGAGATCTTTGACTTACGCTTCTGTGTCTAGGGTTGTTCCCGCCTCCTCTGGCACCACCACCAGCTCTCCTCATTCCAACCTTGGATGGGTAAGACCACACCCGGGCTGAGCCGTCGGTACAGCTCCTCCGTAGTGAGGGAGGGTGGAGGATTAGTCAAATCCATGCTAGTAATTCTTCGTCTGGCCATGGATTGGGGGTGGGGGGTGGGAGCGGAGTCCATAGGGAATCCTCGGTGCGTTTACCTTGATCTGTTGCGTTCGAGGCACCGGAGGGAGTCAATAAAATCTGGACGTGTGCTTAGGGCTAGTGCGGAGTAGTTGATAGCATGTGATGGTATGCTTTTCTGACGGTTTGCAGTGCAAAATGAAACAGATTCACTGAAACCACGGGTTTCCCATGAGGATGTGCCACAGACCTTCAGAAAAAAAGCGGGTAAACTTGCAGCACAGACATAGCTGCTGGGGGTCACTGGTGTTAGTAACTTGCATCCTTTTCTCTCTCTAAAGCCAGCCAGCCAGCTACAATAATCGGCAGCCTCCTCCGTTTGGCTACAACTCTGCAGGTGAGCACTGAAGATAACAAACAGTTAAACTGCTTATATCTGTCTTCTCTGGTATCTGGAAAGTTTAGGATTTTCTTAAGCTGATGGACATCATGGTTGCTTTAACTTTAGGGTCTTGCTTGTGCCCCAAACTATCCCAGTCACTAGAAACACATGCTGAGTTTGACCACGCCATAAGGTCTTTGGAAAGCTGGATGTTTTGCAGCAATGGTGAATGCAATTTTGTAGATGGGCGCTAAGCCTCAGATCACTGTTGTCAATGCTGATACCCAGCAACAGATGAGCTTCCCCATGTGCCTCAGCAACATGTTCTTGTGCTTGTTTGCACGCAGACTTGCTCACACTCTTCCTTCCAACCCCCTACCCCTGCCCAGGGACAAGCACAACCACTTTAGTGTCTCCCTTGCCTACAGGCACGTGCAGGCATCTGTCTGCTTTTGTTTTGTAATGGAAGAGGCAGTGCCAGAATTTCAGCAGATTTCCTTCCCTGGTGCAGCCCTGCTCAGCCATGCCCATGTTCGCTCCCATTTCCTTAGCGACCAGCGCTTGGAGCAGCACCTCCTCGCTCTGCTGAACGGGCAGGATCGCAGGCAGCACTGCACTGCCGCCTCTGCAGGAGGTGGTCAGAGGAGTGGGTGGTGTGAGGCTGTCCTGAGGAACAGGAGCCCCAAGTGCTGTCTTATGTGCAGCTTTTCAGCAGCTGGTACTGCTCTGGGGTTATGACCTTGCTGGTCCAGCTTAGCAGGCCCAGCAGACCAGCATCCGGCTGGGGACGTGCTGGCGGCTCTGGGCTCAGCAGGTGGCATCCTTTGTTAGCAGCTGGTGCCCCTGGGCCTCCCCAGCTGCCGCCTTAGGCGAGAAGGGACCTGGTGAGAAGGGAGACCTTGTCAGGGTGGCCAAGGGCCTGGGCGTAGCTCAGCTCAGCTGGGGCAGCGGCAGGTGAGGGGTGCCTCAGCACTGCAGGCTCCTCTGCCCTCTAAGCCAGGATGTCTGGGAGGGCTGGACTGAAACCTTTCTCAGTGGAGACCTTATAGCATGCCCTATAGCAGGGCCTATAGAGAGCAGTAGCTGGGGGAGTGCATAGCCCTTGCAGTAATGTGCTGTGTCAGGGGCTGGGAAGGTCTTGCTTGTGTGCTCTTCGGGGAAAAGGTGTTCACATGTTATTAGCAAACTGCTAAAAGAAGGGGGAGAGAAGACAGGGAGGAGCTGGGCCGTTGTTGTCTCCTTGGATTCAGCTGGACCTCCAGAGGGTGTCTTTGGAACGGGAGGGACAGAGAGGGTGCCGTTAATGCTTCAGCTGAGCAAGGATTCTGCTTTCTCGCTGCAGATTCAGGTTTCATCAGCTACCCACCCATCTCCACATCCCACACGCCCTGGGTGACAACGGTGGATAAAGGCACGAGCAGCTCCAGCAGCAGCCATTGGGAGTACTCGGGCTCGAGGCGCGAGAGGGAGCGGGAGCGGGAGCGGGAAAGGGAAAGGGAGAGAGACAGAGACCGCACACCGACCACTAGCGAATACAACAAGTGAGTGCTGGTTTTCGGCAGCTTCTGCTCACGGCTACCCAGTAGGGAGCTCTGGCCTTGCCCTGGAGCGCAAGAAGGTGTTTCGTCAAGGAATGGGATCATAGATTATACCAGTTTAATTTTCGGAAACATCTGGGAAGGAGATACTTTAGATCAATAACTGGAGGACGAACTAGGAGCCAGTGTCACTGGCTGATTTCCCGTGTCTGTTTGGTTTTTTTTGTTTAAATCCAGCAGAACCAGTTACGCTTGCTCTCCCACCTGTAATGTGAGGCCAGTAAATGAAATAGCCCCTCTCTGTTTACTAGGTATTTCACAGCTCAGTGTGAAACATTGGCCATAGAAGCTGCTGCTTCTTGTCTTCTAAATGCAACTGTCAGATCAAAGGAAAAAACACTGGTGCTTTGCTCAGCTCTCCTATAGAGGCTTTCAGGGCAAGGAGTCAGCCCTGAGATGTAAATCCTTAACCAGGCGTTTCTGCAAGCGGTGCTGGAGACAGCCACCTTGGAGGGAGCTGATGGCATCTCAGGCGACAGCAGTGCTGGGAGCACTTGGGAGAGGAGGCTTTCAGCCTCCCAGCGTTGATCCAGGGAGCTAAAGTGAAGGCTAGGCTGCAAAGACTCTTCTAAACCCATTACTTTTTTGTTCTGTCACAGGCAGCGTCAGTGTTTTGCAGGCTTCAGGCTCAAATACCAATAGTCATTCAAAACACGATCAGAATGCGCATTCCTGCCAGAGGGGTGCTGCCTGCAGGGGAACTTCCCGGTGCAGGGGGTGAGCAAGTAGGGCAACGCTTTCCTAAACTTCCCCCCCGCCCCCACCCCCGCTTACAAGCTTGTGGGCACTGTGGGTGGAAGGGGGAGGAACAGAACAGAAGACACACTTGCCACAGTTCGAAGAGCTCAGACTCCCACGCTTCCTGAGCAGGTTCCTGCTGCAGCCCAGTCCTGTGACCAGCACTCCTGAGCGCATTTCTGGGTGCTTTCGAGCATGCTGACCTCTAAGATCGTGCTTGCCAAAGCAGGGCAAATAGCCCTGTCGAGCACTCCCAGATGATTGATACGGGACATTAATTTGTCTGGCTTGTTTCCGTGAGTGTTAGGACGATGTTTCAGACTTCCTTTCTCTCAGAGTCTGCATATTGTTTCCCACAGTGGGACTTGTTAAACCTTTAGATTTTGGCTTTCAGAAGTTGAACAGGGGCTATGAGATGTAGAGGGAAGGGGGGCATGGGGTGTATCTGAATTTGGGGTACATCATGCCCGCTCCTGTGTGTGGATTGAATGAGGTGCATGGAGCAGATCGGTAGGTGTAGGCAGAAAGACCACGTCAGCTGTACTCACAGTTCGAGTTTTTGAACTTGTGGGGAAGAAAATAGTCCCGTAGTCAAAAGAATTACAGGTTGTCTGGGACAATAGTGTTGTGAGGTAAAATCCAGCACCAGGGGAGGCAGAATGATAAGAGGAGCATGTTTCTGTTGCTTTTGAACAAGGTAGCTGGATGTCTTGGACATATCCTAGAAGGATTGTGAGGGCAAAAGCCCTGAGGTGTTGGCCACATGCCTGCTGCAAATCCAGAGAACAAATTTGATAAACCCTTTGCCTCGAGAGGCTGGGAGAAAGCCATGATATTCAACTCTTTGGGCCTATGAGCTACATCATAGGCAAATGGAGAAAGTTATTTCACTGTGGTTAGAAACTGGGATTGGGTTGCAGCTTGGGTTCAGTAAGGAGCAGCTTATTGTTACAGGTTTTTTCAGGAGCATCGTGAGTACCTCAGCCTGTTGATAGAGTGAGAAGTGACGGATTTTCTTGGTGAGGATGGGGTTCTACAGTCCTGTAAACAAGGCTCCTGACTTTCTGGTCCATGAGCAGTGTGTTCCTCTGCCTCACTTCTCCTTTCCCTTCCTAAGTGATGATGAAAGATACCGCTACTACAGCCGAGAGCGCAGCTACGACTTTGAGCGTGACTACCGCCGGAGTCGAGATCGCAGCAGGGAGCGAGAGGATCGTCACCGAGAGCGGAGGCACAGAGACAAAGAGGAGAGCAGCAAACATAAGTCTTCAAGACGGTAAGAGCTGTCTAGGGTTGAACGGGGCTGTTGGTGGGAACACGCCTTAGCTGCAGACAATAAGGTGGATGTTCTCGGGGTGAACTGTCGCCCTGGGTCATGCTGGCTTCCCGTGACCTGCTGATGTCCTGAGGTGTGACGCCCAGGCAGAGAAAGTGCTCCCGGGTGTGTACCTGGGCAGGAGGTAGAACCGTCTGTAACAGGGAGAGGAGTCCTTGGTGTTTGTAAGTGCTCAGTAAGGCAGCTGCCAGGATGTCGAATCGCTGCCAACAAAACAGCAGCACTGGTTGACAAAGGAGAGGTTAACCTGTGCTAAACATCGCATCAGAACAGCATAGCTCCCACTGTTAAGAATACACGCAAAGTGAAATGCAAAACCATAACAGAAGTGTCAGCTTTCGGTGTTATCTGTTCTTGTGCAGACAAGAGCTTTCTTCAGCCTGTAATCTGAAATTTCCTCTTGGAGCAGGAGGCTGAGCACTGCGTGATCAGAGCTCTGTGCCCAGTGCTTCCAATAGTGAGGTTGATGATGATCTGGACAAAGGTGAAACACTTCCAGAGCAGAGCAGGATGTCCTAAAATCCCAGCTTTTCTGAGAAAATGTATTTGCTGTAGACGATCTTCCTGTGAGAGCGTTCTTCTAGCAAAGTACCAGGTCTGGTCTCTGGTCTGAGGCAATGCTCAGCTGCTGTGTCAGTGTCCATCCTGGTAATGACTTGAGCAGACTTGCTTGGTCTTTTGGTGCTTCAACTTACTTCCTTCTTTCAGATGAAATTCGTGTCAGCTCTGTAGGTAACTACCCTTATTTTGAAATTGATATCAGAAAAACTCCTACATAGTGACTGGAGGCACAAGGCTGTTCTCATCCTTAAGGACATGAATAAGTTTTCAAAGGACTGATTGCTGAAGGGTTGGGAACAAAGTGATGGGAAGAAAGGCCAGGACCATAATTGAATACAAGACAAATGGAAGCTGAACTGGTACTAGCCTAACAAGCCAACAGCTTTAAGGGTTATTTCTCAGCTTCCTCTACTCAGAATTGAAATCTCGTATTGGATACCTGTCTGCATGAACAGGATAGAATTCACCAAAGCAGTGTCAGAATCTGCTTGAGAGCTTGATTTACAGAACTGGGCTACTGCACAAGGTGGGAATGAGGTGACTTTTCCTCTGCTCCTTAAACCACGCACCGATGCTCTCCATCTTGCTCAGAGTGGTAGGATGGGAAGTGTTTGTTAGCCAAAGCAAATGGAGGAATATTTTTTGTTTAAGGCCACTTCAAGTGCGTGCCAGAGTCCCTGCCTGAGGCACTTTGAGATTTGAGCCTGTTTAAGGCTTTTGCAGGAAGATGAAAGGGTTTCCTTGTAGTTTCCAGTTTACTGCAAATTAACCAGTCTGAAGGAAATCACTGACGCTGGTTTAAGTATTAAAGGACGGTCACGTTGTTCAAGCATAAGCCACTACCGCGTTGCTGTCCACAAGGTGGCTGAAGATGTGTTGAGGAGAGGCTGCAGCCTTCCCCCCGCCTCCCATTTTAATGACTATGAAACCGTTTATTAAACAAGTCAGAAAACTACTCAAAGCCAGGAGCTTTTCAGCCGGGGCTTCAGTGGTTCAGCCAGTTAGGTGTCTCTGCTGCTAAACTGGTATCCCAGCTGTGGTAAGAATTTGTCTCTACACCTGACTCTGCCCCCACTCCTGGAGCTGGATGTCTGTACTGGGTGACCGTACGTCTTCCTGCGATAAATTTAATCTGCTTTTTCCTGTGCTCTGTTTTAATTCTGCCACCTTCACATCACGGTCAGCTCTAGAGACCTCACTTGGTTTTCAACCTGTGAGGAGAGATAATGGCATGTTTGAGAAGCAGCAGAAAATCTCCTCCCAGGAGGGGCCAAGAACCAGAGTGGGCAAAACCAGAGCTCCCACCTTTCCGCTTTCCCCGACGGGAGAGGAAGGCTGGTCTCGGGGGGTGAGGGTTGCTGGGCACGCTGTGCGTACGCAGCGCAGCCGGCTGTGTCAGTGGCGCAGGGCTCAGGGGCGTGCGCGGTCTAGTCAGAGTTACTTCTGGCTGGCATTTCTCCCACATCACAGAAATCCTGTACAAACGTCCACAGCTATCCAGTTGCATCTGGAAAAGAGTTCTGGGCGACGAAATAAAGCAGTTTTTTAAAGTACAAAGCTAGTGAAGGGCCAGGTTACTTAGGAGTAAGCAGAAGTAGAAACAGGATCTGCCTCCCATTAGGAAACCCACGTTTCTCTAGCAGCATTGATCCCTTTCTTGCCTCTAGTCCAGGGATTTCCCCAGAGGAGTGGAAGTTTCAAACACCTCTCAGATTCAGGAATCTTTCTCTCAGGAATCTCAGTGCTTTACGTTTGAAGCTTGAGATGTGTCAAAATTGTTAGAGCTCCCTGAGGAGCGGGAAGGACACAGAGACGTTGCCTATAAAACGTATCCAAAAGTGATTCTGACAGCAGTCTGTCTGGAGTGCTGCCTGCCTAGACCGTGTGCTGATGCAGCATGTGGTGTAAAGCCACCGGCTCCAGCCATTTGCCTAACCTGCCCTCGGTTCAGCCATGTGTGATATCAGATCATCCCAAATAAACACGATGAAGCCTTTCAGTGGCACCGTGATGCCTTCAGCACTTCTGATCTGTCTCCTGTTTATTCTAGATCAAAGCGCTCTGTCCCCGCGCATGCCGTAGTCAGTGCGTTTGAGTCTCTCCTGCGGCAGAGTTGTGCTGATGCAGGCTCTGGTGTAACTTTCTTCTCCCCTTTCTTTCCCACCACAGCAAGCAACACGAGAGCGAGGAGGGGGAGAGTCATCGGCGCCACAAGCACAAAAAGAACAAGCGTAGCAAAGAGGAGAAGGAGGCGAGTGAAGATGGTGCCCAGGAGGGAGAGGAGCAGGATGCCAAGGAGTAACCTAGGCCCGCCATCAGCCCTCAGGAGGAACTTACTCCTTTTGAACCAGCGTGGCATTGGTGATGTCTTGTTTTGGGGGGTTGGGGTGGTTTTTTTTTATTTTTCTTTTTCCCCAAGGGAAGAGAGGCTGACTCTGGGTGAGCAGTGATGCATGTGGCAGTGGTTTGAGAGCTGAGGCTGCACATGCAGTTAAACTTTTTTCTTTTTTTTTTTTTTTTTTGATACAAGACAATACAGCAGTACTAGCATACAAAGCACTGAGCTACTCTACTCATAAACATCCCTAGGGAGAACTTTGTTGTATCAGATCCTATGGTTTCTGATGGAAGATGGCTTCAGCTGAAACTAACGCATTTCAGTAATAGTTTTTTGTTTATTTTTTTTTGTCATCGTCATTCCTTTTTGAAAAATAGGACAGTAAGTGCGACTTGAAATTTATTGTCCAAAGAAAAGTGTGATTTAGATCCTGAGAACCAGCTTAGAGTCTGGCGTCTAGTAGTGAAAAGTCTCATCCCCAAATAAATTTCTTTATAGCTACAAAAATGTCTTCCGATTTCTCTGGGGCCAGCCGGGCAGCGTGTGAGGAGGAACTGCTTTTACTGGTGGGTCACAGGATCCTGCTTTGGCCTGACGGCTTTGAGAAGCTGTCACCTCTGTTTACACAGGGTGTGCAAGGACTTCAAACCTGGCTTTTTTTTTTTTTATCCATTGCAAAAATAGCTCTATCATGTATTACACCTTTAAGTGGGAAATCAACGGAAGACTCATAGCAAGAGCATGAGTTTCTCTTTAATTACTTTTGACTAACTTTTTTTTTTATGAAGAGTTTTGCTGAATAATCCGCCACAATAGAGAACATGAAGCCCCATCTAGCAGTTTGCCCTCCTGCGGTTGGCTTATTTCTATTTGATTATCACCAACACTCCTGTGCAAGGCATTTCTTCCCCCAAGATCTCAAAATAAATTCAAATTCCAAAGTTTGTTTGGACTTAGTAGTGGTTGGGGAGGTGGCAACAGAGATGTTTCTGGGTGGGAAAAACAGGGGAAATAATTTTGAGGGTTTTTGGTGTGTCTGGTACTTCAGATATTGCACTTCTGTTTGTGTGAGTCCACAGGTGTCTCATTTTTAAGTATTTTCCACTACTTTGACTTGTTATTTAAAACTGTCTTAAATCTTTGCCCTACAATAATATGGTTCTGAAATGTTACGTATCTTTTTTGTAATGTAATCTTGCAAGTCTGAGTGTCCTCTGAAGCTTACAGCCTTAGAGACTTGAGCCAGTATAGCACTGCGATAACAGTTTATATGCTATGACAGTGCATTTGGTGAGTCATTAATTGCAAAACCTGTGGGGAGGAGGAAGAAGAGTGGGGTTTTTGTTTGGTTTTTGGTTTTAATGTAGCTTTTGAAATGTGCTTTGAGCTCATGGCAAATGTGTGTGCAGTGGGGAGGTGTGTGCACTGAACCAGAGTTAAAGGGCAGGGCCTGAAATCAGGCTTTGATGTATTCCTCCGTCTGCAGCCATATTGGCATTCTGGTAGAACACCACGATGTAGGAATACAGCATCTCTCAGCGGTCACCTCTTCAGGCATCAGGCGAGGGCAGCGGCACCTCGCTGAGAGGTGAACTGCAGGAATCCCAGCTCCTGGCACACTTCTCCTGGGGTCAGGGTGGTGGGTTTCAGCCGTGATGGCTCAATAGCTTTCAGGAACTTGGGATGAACTTGCTTTTATCCAGTTGTGGCATGGCGTAGGAGGAAGAGAAATCAAAGCAAAACTGGTGAGAAGGATTCAAGAGTGCTTGGTACTGGAAACGCACTTGTCTGCAGTGCAACGACAAATGTGCCCACCCTTGCTTGCACGACAGGGGGGTCTCAAGTGGGAGACAGGCCAAGCATCCTTGCCTGTGCCTCCATAAAGAGCCTGTATTCTGTAATTATGAAATCTGGTATTTTTTTTTTTTTCCAGAACATGAACTCTGAAATTGCTAGGGCAGCTAGCACCAGAGGAAAGGCCAGCTAGCACCAGAGGAAAGGCCAGGCACTGTCCCCCAGACCGGTCTGAGCTGGGTTTTGCCTGTCTTGAATCAGGGGAAAATGCTGGCAATAGAGTTTTGCGCTAAGGTAAGTCTAGCGTTTGGCCCCCAGTCAGCAATTTCTTTTGTTTTTGTGGGCCAAGGTCTATGTGGTGCCTCTCCACAGGTGGATAGAGCTATTCTACATCCGCTCCCCTGGTCTTTTGCTCTGTGGAGGTGACAGAAGCTGCTCAACCTCTAACTAGGCCTAATTAAGGGTGATCACATCCAGTCTGCATCCCTCTGCACCTGGGCTTAGCGATGGTGTGGTGGGAGAGGGGACAGAGACTCTTGTAGTGACGAGTCAGTGCTATGACTTCCTCTCTTGTTTTTTGAATGTTTTTACACACAGACCCAAGTCCCTCACTGATGTTAGCAGGCTTACGCTGCCAGAAGCAGCTGTGAATTTAAGGGAAATAGTTTGAAATGGTTTTGTTTTAATGAAATAAATAGAGCTGAAATGTTTGCCTTTAACGTATTAGAGAAGTCTAAAGGTGGGGCTTTGGAACTAATCTTTACTTGCATCAGGTAAGTACTGCAGGTTCCCTGGTCGTGTTCCCTGGGGATACTGAACGGTGACTCTAATAATACCCAGAAAAGAGGCCAGTTCTTGGGCTGGTGGCATTGGTACTTGTACTGGACCAAAGCTGGAGCTGAGGCGCAGGCCCGGGCATTACTGAGTGCGGAATGCCTCAGAGTATTGCCGAGAGGGTCACCTTCCAGCCAGAGATGAGCACCTGCACAAGTCATATTACGCAAGTGCTAGGCAGCTGACCGTGGAGAGAAGGTGTAAAGCATCTGGGGAACCTCCTGGCAGCATGAAATAGGCACAGCACTGAGGAGGAGAGAGGCTAACTTCATTAGGGGTGTGCAGCATACAGTTAATGGCAATGATGTCTTTCTCCCAGACCATCAGACGGTGCCATTCCAGACCGGGATGTTTTGCGCTGCCTGCACTGCAGCAGTGGAAATCACAACACAACCTAACCCAGCCCCCAGCCTGGACATGCAAGTCCACTGGGAGCAACAGCGGCAGCCCCAGCTTTGCCTCGGAGTTGCTGAGCTGTGCAGCACGCTGAACCAGGGAGTTAAGCCTCATTAAAAAAAGCTTACGTTATTCCCTAGGTTAGCTTTTCAGTCCAGTCAATTCTGAGCCCCCCAGGCACTAGTGGGCTGTAGCCATCCTCGCAGGGAGGAGGAGAGACAGAGCTGAGGAGAAGGGTATGGGGCTTTACTTTTGTTCAGGTTTTGTCCCTAGTCAGAGCCACAGTGTATTTCAGGATAGTTCAGCTCCTTTCCTGGGAGAAGCAGAAGACAAATTACACTATTTGCTGCCTCACAAGGTCAGTTTGTTGGAGAAGCATCTGATGTTGAGGTGACCTATTCTGGGGGCATTAGCTGATACACTGGAAAGAAAGGTTAAAAAAAACACCTGTAATACATGTTTTGCAGTAATATTACAATAATTTATAAAGGCATCAAAACAAATTCAACATCTATTAACAAGCTGATGTTGGAAGCAGTACTTAAATTACTGGGACGTAAATTTTGGTGAAGTTGAAGGCACCTTGCAACAAGATGGAATAAAAATCATGCTGCCTTCTGCAGCATCCTCTTCACTTAAACTGTCTGACCGCCAGCTGCATGGCTTTTGCCTACTGTACTTTATACAAGTGATATTTGGTACGACTCAGTAGAACTCACCCTCTATCTACATATTTACTGTTCCATACCAGGCACAGATTCTGCACATTGATTGGAAAGAGACAAAAATTGCTTCAGGTTTTTCTGTTCCTTTTGTGGCAGAGGTCGAGTGCCTGGTTTTCCGCAGGCACCTTTCTGACTTCTGAATTATTTTGCTCTCAGCATTCAGTAGGAAAAACAGGATAAAAAGGCCCCAGAGCCCAGCTGGCCACACACTCTTTCTGCTGTCAAAGTCCACAGTGGTATTTATCAACCAAACAAAGGGGCCACACCGTGTGCCAGGGAAGCTTTTGTGAGGACTGGATCCTCAGTTCTTTCTGTATAATAGACTCTGATAACAGGCCAGCTACATACTGCCTTAAGCTAACAGCCAAAGGAAGTGAAGTCACTCTGTATGTAAACAACTAAGTCAGCTAGCAAGGACCAATTTTAGCCTGCAGTAATAGCTGATTATGAGGTAGTCAGCCCTAAGAAAAGCACTGCTGAAGACAATGATGGGCACTTACCTGCAGTCAGTTTACCACTGCAAGGAATTAAACATTCATTCTAGGTAGCATTTTTACAGGGGAGAGGAACTCCTTTGATTCTTACAGTCTGAGCTGGCCCCATAAAAAGTACAGCAGAAACAGCGTAAGAGGAAAGCACGCTCTCAATGCAGTCTGGTTTGAGAAAGATCTGTCATTTGTACTGCCGATAAACAACCTTCTAAAAGAGGAGGGAATTGCTTTATTTGTGGAGTTCCCAGGTAGGATCTTAGCAAGGTGTCATAGGTCAAACCAGCCTGCCTTGGCTTTGATTCTTTTATTCTAAAATTTAACTGTACAGTAGATTTAAGCTGAAGCCAAACTGGGCACACTGTCCTGGGGGTAGCTTATTTCATACAGCTGGTACAACTTGGCTGAGGCAGCCAACAACCCTTTGAGCTTACCCCAATCCAGTGAGTTATTTGCTCCAGCTCCAGGAGGGACATGAACAGAACTGCAGGAGCTCATCTCACCTGCCTGACAGTAGAGGCACTGTGTCAGGTACATCCTCCTCCTCCTCCCCCCTGCCTTAACTCTGCATCTGATCACTAGGAGACTGATAAAAATCAGATAGCATCCTGGGACAGAGGTTTCTTGTAACAGGCTGTTTACTTAATCATCTACCTTCTGTGGGAAAAGCTGGTTATTTTATCAAGTCATAAAACCAGCGAAACCAAGCTGAGGAAGGGGATGAAAATTAATCAAATTCCTTATCTCCAGGCACTGTGACAGATGCTCTCGACTCCGTAACCAAACTAGTGGTAGTTTGGTACAGGCTCCAAGGGTGGTAAAGGCTTAAGCCGTAACCAGGCCAAGATCTCCTCTAGTTCCAATGTGGTCTGTGAAAACCCACAAGGGAGCAGAGTGGCACAGTGCACATCGATGCATATGAGCTTGGAACACCAGTCATGCAATTAACACATGAAACACATGGCTCTTCCATGACTCACTTATCAAGGAACAAAGACAGTTGTGTGTACAAGGAGTCTCCTGCAAACCTTTTCCATCATGTGTAACGTGACTACAAGCCGACCGCTTCATTCCATAAATACGACAACCTAAGCGAGCCGCCTTTGAGCTCTCCCTGCTAGGCAGCTGGCTGCATAGCGATGATCTCCCCTTGAGCTGGATCACCTCTCAAGGTTGCTCCTTGAGGCGGAGAGACCTCTCACCAACTGCAGATCTTTGGTAAGCAGCCACCATCGCACATAACCCTGTATTATGGGAACTTTGATTTGTGTCTTGGTAGTTTTGAATCATTGTTACATCCTTTGTGCAGGATCCTAAATCAGGATTCATGACAGCTACCTGGTGATAGGACCTTTGTACAAGTCACTGCAGCTCCACCATGCTCTTCAGCTGCCAGCTGAGCATTACAGTTGGTTTTTTAAAGTATAAACACATTCATTAGGTTTCAGTAACCTAAAAATATCAAGACTGGGGGCTATGACAACTGCTTAATTGGGTCCACATCCTTACAGTTTTATTAGTGGCTTTTAAAAGCACATATAAAATGACTCAATGTCCAAGAATGGCAGTTGGAGATCAGTAGCAGAACTGTATGAAACTAGCAGGGGAAATCAGACAGTCATGCTTGTTTTAACCTGTTCAAAACAGTAAATGGAAAGCAGAGCTCTAAAACTGAGGATAGTGCCTCAAAGGCAAGTTGTAGAGAAACACTGGAAAAAGAGCTTTCTCTGCACCACCAATTCTAAAGAGCTTTAATGAGCCCAGGAAGCTACAACTGTTCAGATTAACCATTACTTTGCATCCAACAACCACATTTGTTGATAGCCTCAGCACAGTAAAGAAATGTTTTCTCCAGAAAGGAAGCTAAAGTCTTCCATGGCAATACACGGTGTAGCAGGAGTTCAGCATTCCCTTGGTTTATCTGTCACATGTTTAGCTTTGCATGATGGCCAACTGATACCCGATACCTGCAACTGTTGTGTCTTTCGTTTAAGCTTTCACACAAGGCTTCCCGGCCAGGACACCACAGTAAGTGTGACTTTGTTCCTTTGCTCCTTCAGCATTGGGATTAGTTCCGAGTTGCTCATTCCTATCGCTGGCACTCCATTTACTGCCACTATTTCATCTCCACACCTAATCAGAAAGCAGGAAACATGCTTGTCAAGACTTTGTCAAGACTCAAGATTATTGTTAACACTGCACCCTAGGACCCCCAAGGTCATCTAGCCCACCCTGAGCCAAGATCATCAACTCTTTGTTGAAGCAACTTTTTCACTAAATGAAAGATAGGGGCAAGGAACGGATGCAGGCAGAGTGAGTGGTTGCTGGTCAGAGGCTTGCTTCTGAGTCAAAGAGGGCAAGGAAAAAGGAGGACACCTCTGGTACTTGAGCAACACAGCAGTGAAGGTCACCAGCAGCATGACCAGCTAGCCAGTCAGCAGAGGGAAAAGTTACAGAAAACAAATTTGTGCTGATAAACACACTCATCACCAAGGTTGTTCTTACAGCTACTTGACTAGCAATTGCTGAGGTGAAGTGCTCATGACGCTGAAGCATGCTGTCGTGTTGTAGCTCGATACAATAGAGGTTTCGGCATCCTGCCTGATCTGCCCACCTCTATGGCACACCGAGCCATCTTCTGAGGGGTTGTACTGTTCAGCTGTGATGATGTGAGGTGCTGAAGCCAGCCAGCTACCTTCCTTGAGTCTAATGGGGAAAGGGCATTGCTGTCCTAGCACTCAAACAGGAACCCAGCTGACCCTAGTCCTCCCACCCAGCTCTCTTCTTTCGTGCCATTTTCAGGGGAGCAAAGCCCAGCTCCCCACACCGAAACTATGTCTCCTGCAAGACAGCAGCCTCACTTCTGTTTTTTTTACAGTCCTGCCCTTGCAGCCTGCTGCATGCTTGCTGAGAAGCCAGCTCTGTTGGTTCCCGGAGGTAACACTGCAAGAAAGTTGTGTGGGGTCCTCCAGCTCCACTATTCTCTCCTCTGCTTACTGCAATTACTAACAAACAGGTCAGCAAAGCTCGTTTTAAGTTTCCTGCACAGGAGGGCTTTTGTTGCTTCCATTGCAATACTTTTCCTAATCCAGGAGATGTCATACTCCGGAATCTCCAAGATTCATCTCAGACATCGCCTTTCTACTTTTATCTAATTACTCAATTAAAACTTCTACAGCTTTTTAAAATGTAACTGTTACTTCCTTCTAGTTGCATCTTTATAGAGAAACCAAAACACTCATTAATATAGGACTTAGTTTGTTACAACTTTGGTAACGGTATTATCTGCGCAAATGAGTGTCTAAGAATTAGAAGTCATTAACTTTTAGCTCAGCTAGTTAAGAGTAAAAGGCAGCCCCTCAGTAAGACCGGCGCATGCTGACCAATGGTGTTTCTGACACAAACACCAGAGACCCGCAGGGCAGCTCATACGTACTTCAGTTTCCTGTCTCGGAAGGCAGGAGTCCCAGGCACTATGGTTTTGATGAAGAATGGCTGGTTTCCTTTGCTTTCCTCAAAGCCTCCAACAATGCTGAAGCCCCAGCTTTCCAGGTTACCTTTACTAAGGACAATATCTTGACAGCAGTGAAGGTAGCTGTGAAGACAGGCAGGGTCAAAAACAGAAAGCTTAGGAGTGTGTTTCAAAGAAAACTGTCTAACCAGAAAATTATGTTTTCCCTTGCGGAAGGCGCAGCTATGTAACAGCCTCATTTATTTTCTTTTTTTAAGGACTTGAGGCAACCCCTTTGCAGGGCATGTTACAGGGATAATTCTCAAATCTGAAGATGCTAGTCCTTTAGAAATCCTTTCTCAGTCTTAGAAAATTACCATTCTCTAAAGGGGTTTGTGACCTGAAAGATTCATTAATAACTTCATGAATTCTACTGCTGAATAGGTACAGCACTAGTGACAAAAACAAATTAATCATGAACAGCAGTTACACCCATGCAATTATTGAGAATTGAGCTTTTTTTAATTCCATCTGTATACTACAGGCTTGGTACAATGAAGGCGTTCAGCAAACGTGAAGCAGGGCAGCCTTTCTTCCACTAACTACCAAATCAGAATGTGAAAGGTCGTTCCCGCAGGACCCCCACCCAGGGTTGCTGTGTACAGTAGGATAATGGACTCCTCAGAGAGAGATCACAGGTCACTGTTTTTGAATGCCAGCCCCCGAGGTATGTCTTCTCATAAGCCTGGGGTACCCTACAATGCTAGGGCTGCAGTGAAGAATGTGATACATAAGTGCTAACAGCACTTTCTCCTTGAGTTTGTAGCACAAGGACATGCAAAGCTTTTGCGAGGCATCTGAAAAGGTGTGGCAGGAGCACAGGCAAGCATCTCGTGTACTCTGGCTCACAGTCAGGTTACATTCTGGCACTGAGGCGCTGCCAGAGCTACACTGTGTGAAACTGCCGCTGATCGCCCCACTGAGGTATTCCAGCAGCTAAACTTTTCCTAATAAACATTTTTGCCTCAAGGGCTTTGCTCGAGCAGTTTGCAGATGAGAGTCAGATTTCAAAAGCCTTCTCAGTTAACTTCTCGCTAAGAGAAAGATCCAATTATCTACTTTCAAACTGTAATTTACTTTTGTAGGAGTTCTTCACACATAAACGCTGGAAGACCCAGCTCTTCCTTACTGATGCCTCCATGGTTTTCTTCTACTGGTACCACACAAGTGTAAAAACACTATGAGAAATGTATGGGGCAGCTAGTGCAAATAAACGGCCCAGAAAGCAAGTGGTAAGCACTATGTCAGCATAGAAATAAATAAAAATATTAGACACATTCTCCAGAAAAGGAGAAAAGGCTGTTTGCTAGAAATTAGTTTTCCATATGAAAAAGGGTTTTTAGGAAGAGAAACATCAATTTACTTATAATGGAAAGTGACGGTGGGAGAAGAATTTTAGACTTCACAGAAAGTGAAGGTGCAAGTTCTATTCTGACAAACACCCTGCTGAGTTTGCAAGTTCTGCATCCCTTCCAGAGTTTGTGGAGTGCGCCGCTCCAGTGGGGCCATGGCAGGGAGCACCTATCTGGCTTCAGATAAGCCTCAAGGAAGAAGTCAGGAGAAAAACTGCTTTTCCACCCCTGAGAATGATTCATAAGCCACACTGTGCATGGTTACAGTTTTCAAGAGTCAAAGCTTTCACAGAGCAAAGATAAATCAATCTTTAAACCTGGTATTTCTAGTACCTTTAGAATTCAATGTGCAATGAATTAGGGGACACACCCCCTCTAAACCAGTATTTTGAGAAGGTATTTTATACTATCAGTAGCTCATATTGATTTACATAATACTATGAAGAAATCAAGTGAAGTTCCTATACTGTCTTCTGAGACATACACAGTGATGATGATAAACATTCAGTAGCAATAAGCAGTAGCATACAATTAACTTGGAACACTCACCACCACCATTAATAACAAAGCAAAGAATGGAGAAAGAGCAAGTTTACAAGGACAGTAGAGCTACCCACAGTTGTATTACAAGACAAAAAATCCAAGAAAGATACCAGCCACCTGGTTCAGTAGAGCCAATACTAGTAGCCTGAGGTTAGAGGGAAAAATATTAGTACCCTGTCCCTCTTATGGGGATGTTCGTATCTTCATTGGAAGTGTGCAGCATTCGTTGGCCATAGTCAGAGGTGGAAGATGCTCCAAGCTTATACACCAAATGCTGTGGTGTGAAAGTAGCCTTAGGAGCACAGAGTGTTTTTGTTTTAGGAAGAATGTGACCAAGATGTTCATGTTGCTCCCTCTGTCACCCAGGGTCCCAAGAAAGGCACAGGACCAGGGCTGTCATCTCTCTCCTAAAATGCTTCCGCAACGGTAGCCTGGCACATAACCCAGGTTCTGCAGGATGGACTGCAGGGACCCCACATTTCAGAGACAGCACATCACCAAGTGTGCCAAGGTGACAGGCAGTATTTAACATAAGCAGAAAACCACAGATAGAAGAATCAAGGCTAGAATTAAACACCATGGGCTTAAGTGTTGCAACGACTGAATGCACTTCCCTAGCCTTGAGCACTAACTTCAACTCCAGTCTTTCAGCATCAAGTTTGGCTTCAAACTAGAAAGAAATACATGGGTTTCCTCTAAGGAGGAAAGGGTATTTCTGCTGGATCGGAGTAGTAACTGGAAAAAAAAGCTGAACAAAACCAAAATCGTACATGCCATCAGGAATAAGCTTTAAACTTTCACACTGTACTGCAAAATGTTTTAGAATGCTGAGGCTACATCTGCTTTAGCAGGGCAGCCCAAAAGGAACGGATCCAAGTGAAACAACTGGTGCTGAGGACACAAGGTCTAGTTTTGGTACGTTTGCAGGGGATTTTCTGTAATCTAGTGTTAGTGCGGTACACACAGGGTCTGTCCATGCCAGAGTGCAATAGGCATTCTTCCGCAGCACTTCTGGTTTAGTCCCATTCAAAAGGAACCCAGTCTGTATGGGTCAAGACCTCTCTGCAATGTGAGCTAAAAAGAGCAAGTGAGGACAACTGGGATTCTCACTTCAACAGCACATTCCTGAGCCAAACTAATACGCTACCGTAGAGGCACCCTGAAAATTTCCAGGTGACAAACAAGGGTGCCATTTCAGTTTATGGATTCTCAAGCAATAACTGAAAATAATCTGATTGTGCCATCTACAATGTCAAATATAAATACCTTCCTTGGCTGAAAAAGGCAGATTCTTAGTGCCTTTAGGGAAATCATTCATTCTATGGCTGACCAGCTAGTTGCTACCAGGTCTTACTGTGAGTGGATGGGAAAATGAGTGAGAACACACAAGAATTACAGCCATTTTTACTACTGGAAACAAGATTTTTTTTTTTTTTTTTTTTCAGATCCTGAAATGACATAAAACTTTGCTTTATGCCTGCCAACCACCCTCACACCCACAGAAGAACAGTAGACCAATTCAGATGCCTGAATTCAGGTCTGAGTAAGAAAGGAAGACTGAAGAGCAGAAAAGGCATCTGAAATCATTGCTACTTGCTTCAGTAGCAAGGTACAGAAACAGTCAATGAAGGGGGGCCAACATTAATACCAGCAACAAAAAGAATTTCAAGCACTGTATTAAATGGCAGGTAATGTCAGTATACTCTTGAAACAAAGGCAGGTGACCAGTGAGCAAAGAGTGGACTCCAGTCCCTTAGCAGAAAGTGTGGTGAAGCTGCAAGCCACCAGATATCCATACGAATTGGAAAAGGAAGAAGGGAGAAAGTCCAGCCAGGTTTTGCCTTGCTATACTTCACTGCAGGAGCACCCATGAGGAACAAACACCAGGCAGCATCTGAGGGTTTGTGCTCTGGTTTGGGCTATCCAGGTGCAGCTCAGGCTAGTTCACTCTAGGCCTGCACAGAACAGACAGGCTTATTCCCTGGGAGAGCAGAGGAAACTGGTAGGAGGGGGCTGAGTACAAGCCAAGTTACAGTCGATGAATACACAAAAGCTACCTTCCTTGGGCTGTTTGTTTAGCATTTGCAGGCTGCTAAGTAACACAAGGGTAACGTAACAGAGGCTTTGTTAGTATTTCTTCTTTCAGGTGCCTCAAGGAACAAGGCTGTAAATAATCCGAGCTTCCAACAGAAGGGTTTGGCTTTACTGTTCCACTTGCATCTCCTGCACGATTCTCCTCCAGTCAGCTGGAATGACAACAGACTCTACCTTTCATAGCTAAGTGTATTTTGATGAAAATGCAAAAGTGAGCAAACAAGAGGTTCACCTCTCTAGGAAGGAGAGAGAAATTCAAGCTTTCAAAGCCCCAACCCTGTCATCTGGAACGTACCATGTGGCTGCTAAAATCTGTGCTATGTCTATGGTCCAAAGCTTTGCAGCAGGAAAAGTCAACTCTTCAGAATCATTTCTGCTTCATGCTAAAGGTGACACAATTACAGCAGCCAAAAAGAATCAGATTGAAAGAATGTCTGCCCCTAACTGAGATGATCAGATTAGAAACTATAAAACAGCCCAGGTGTTTGTTGGCTTTTGTTATGTGATCCAGAAAGAGCCACAGAGTGATTTCAGTTAATGATATTTTAGCAGAGGCTGTATCTACGTTGACTATATGTCAACTCAGTGCCCCAAATGCCAGAATCTATACTTCTCATTTTCTGTGTCAGTTCTCTTAGAAAAAAAGGTTGTCAAGAACTTCTGAAATATGGTTGCTGTCCAGCAGAAGTGGGGGAACCATAAAAAGCAGTGGAAGTTTCTTATGCATTCATTATACTGTGATCTTGTTGACAAACAAGGCTTTCCACTGCCTTAGAGCTAACTGAGAATACCAGTAATGCTTCCAAGTCAACCAACAAAGCAATTAATTTCTAACGTTTGAGTGAAAGTCAAATCTCATTGAGCAGATCTCATACAGTCACTGAACAAACGTACCTAGGCAATCCGAGCCATGTGATCCAGAGGGGAGACCAGCTGAATCCTTGCTCCTTGATGTCCAGAGATGGCTCTGTCGAGTTCAATGCAAGGATTTCCAAGGCCTTCAGTACAACCGAGTGGGAAGCTGCATTAGATTTCAGTGCTGAGACAGCTTCATAGTAGTTCAGATGAGTCAAATCAATGCCATTGATGCTCAAAAGTACATCTCCTGTTGATTAAATAAGTTAGGATTATTACAGACCTTTTGCTATGAAGCCCATTTCTGCCTCAAGGTCTCATGTTTCCAGCCTCACTTTAGTGTCCAACTTCCACTGAAAAAAAAAACCCAGTTCTTAAAGGATAAAGGGTCTGAGAGCCTCCTTACCTCGCTTGATTCTACCATCCCTGAAGAGGCATCCGATGGGCTGCACACTCGTTACATATATAGGGAGCTTGTTTTTGTTATCCCTTCCGCCTCCAATTGTTATTCCTAAAGATTCCTTTGGTTCCTTTTTTATTGCAACTGTCTTTTCATGACTTATGTATCCCTGAGGTAAATCCTACAAAGGAATGACAGTACAAAATGCAGCTTCATTAACACAATTAATATGAGATGCCCAGATCAGGAAGAAAATAACAAAACATCTTGTGTCTTTAATCCAGAACATTTCAGCCATGTTGCTGGATGGCAAAGTCAGCTTCTCATGTACTTGCTCTGGGTAGAAACACTGCCCTGTATTTCCAAAGTGATGCCACCGCGACTGAGGCACTGCTCTCCTAATGATCCCACATTCATTTGCTGTAGAGAGATGCTCACTCTGAGAACAATTTTGCACTGAGGAACAAGCTATGAACTCATTTCAAGGCCATTCATATCAAGCAATCAACCTCTTTCTGACTACTACTAAATGTTTAGGTTGCAGTGAAAGCACACATTATAGCACATGCTGTAGAAACAATATGTAAATGATATTCTAGCATTTAAATCGAGGAACCACACTCCAGCCATTTATGACAGCTACTTACTAGACTCCAGAGACATTTAAACACAAGAGTCTAAGCAGTTGTAGCAAGTTTTCTCACTCAAATGGAAGTTCTAAACATAGAGCAAATCTCTCTCGGTACAACAGACTGGCGATTCTCCTCTCGCTCATACTGTTTCTTACAATATGCAAACGGATGGCAGCTGCAACACAGAAGTCACAGCAGCACTGCAGTGTAATTTGTGTAGTTTCTACTTCTGTACCATAAAGCCCTCTGGCTCCAAACCAGAAGCATAAGTTAGTGTCATCATGCAATACCCTAAACATGTTGTGCTTGGTGGATGTCGAGAAGCAAGTCCCAAGCACCTCATGAACGGTAAACTTCCCTTTGTCCTTTCAAGACAAGAAAGGATTAAACACTGGTTCTGCATCAACATGAGAGACATTTGATGAAATTTTGACACTTTTTCCCTAAAAACTGTGTTTCCCAGCAGATAACAAATGTACGGTTCCCCAATACCAAAAGCCCCAAACCTGCTGCTTTTCAATAGCTCAAGAAGAAAGAGAGCTACGGATCAGTCTTATACGATAAATCACCATCATAGAGCAAACATAATAGATCTGCTGGACCAAGAATAACCAGCGGTTTTGCCGTTATTTACAAAACTTACCTTCTGATAGTTAGATTTTCGTCTGTAGTGATTTTGGTCTAGTCGTCTCCGATGGTGCACCGGGCTTCCACCATTGCTACTGCTGCTGCTACTGTTATTTGATGTGCTGCCATCTTCTACTGGGTCCGACAGCTGTACACCTGGCTGCCTCAAGACGACAAAGTTCACTCTTGATTCAGTGGTCTGCGAGGAGAAACAAAAAGAGCATGAATAAAGTAGATAGAAAAATAAATTAGAAATTAGGGATGGCCCTGTCATTTTCTTGGAGAGAGAGATGGGTTGGCGTTGGTTTCTACAAAGGGTCTGAAACAGGGCTATGCAACCTGATGCAATGGTTTTTGTAAGAGCCACAGAATCCTATGGTGAAAAGAAAAAAGGAATTTGCAGATTTTAGTCAGAAGGAACAGAAGTAGAGGCAGGCTTCACTCATGCCTCCCTCCCCAACAAATGCCAAGCAAGAGAAAGTGGAAAGGGATGATTCATTCCTCCACTTCAGTAAGAATAACCAAAATAGCATATTGTGTTGTGATACAAAATGAACAGAGCTAGAATGCTGACTGGTCCACACGATGGATGACCGTGATATGAGTACTGGACGCCTTTTCTTTTATTGTAAAGAAACTTATTAAACCTCTTTCCCTCCCAGCTTATGTACCACATCTATTGTTCAACATCTCCCACCCATTTTTTTCCCAGAGAACCTGAAGACATCTTTTGTCTAAGATTGCCGCCAATTAAACACTTAACCAGCTGTACGTCTGGCCTTGGCAGAGCTACAGGCAAAGTATTCACTATTGTTACCGCTCTTCTAATTCGGTTTGTTCTTTCAGATAATTTGACAAAACCTTATTGTGAAGGACTCCATTGGGGTAAGGCGTATGTGCTTACTTGGGGCATTTCCTGCAATGGATGAGAGAAGTACGGTTGCCGTTCTCACTTCCTGACATGGGACCCCCTTTCCCTGGTGCCACAGCACCCTGGCAGCAGTGAATTCCCTGGCCTTGGAAGAGGGACTGTATCAACTGTTTGGGGTTTTTTTCTTTTTAAACTAGTGCAGGAGAGTTCTGTTTTCTGAAACAGAATTTAAAAGCCTCTTGCCTCCAAAGTCACTTCAGATAGAGCAATTTTTTTCCAGACAAGTTGACACACATCCATGTCTTCATAAAATATATTGTAAATGTCGCATCCTAAGGTGGGGATTTGCCCTCCCCTTCAACCAGGAGTACCAGACTATGTACAGTACATATGGCTGCACATCTATCTATATATATAGCTGTACATGGTACTTTACAATACAGGTAGAAGGACTCTTTCCTGCAAATGGTTTGCAATCAAAATTAAAATTACATTTAACCAGGAATTTGAATTAGCCCTCAGAAGAACAGATAAGGTTTGGAAGACTGTCATAGTTTTACACAAATGTCACTTCAAAAGGGGTTCAATCCCCAAACCTACTGAAGCTGTTTCTGAGACTTTGGTTACTGATTTCAGTGGGATCAAGAAAGAGTTCCTCATATGGGAGTTATGCTTGCACATTACAGCAGAAACACAGCAGTACTTAATGGGACGCGAACAAAATTCTAAGAGGCCACAGAATGGAATCACATATGTAACATTAGAAAGGATCTCAGTACTGGAACTCTGCTCTTTCTCTTCTTTTCTCCCATGCCACTGCACTCCTCTGCTGATTACCAGGAAGAGAACTGGCTCTCCCCCACTGCTGACCTCAGATCCTTTCCGGGATATAAACAGTATGTGATGAGATGTATTGTGTCAGGATCTTTAGATAAAAACAGAAACTGGTGGTCATCGCCTAGGGAAATAAAGAATTTAAACTGATCTACATGATATCTGCTGCATACATAGCAATCCTTAATCCTTAACCAAAATTCCTTGCCCACTCCTTTCACCAAAACATTTGGCATGCTGCAACAGGAGCACATTCCTATTGCGCAGGGAAAGACCACCTCTCTTCTACCCATTTAGTATTGTACAATTTCAGCCTGAGGTGCCTCATGCTGTTTTCTAGACTCCCGTCCCAAATACAGGTCAAATGGGGAGAGAGGGCTTCAAATCAGTCAGAGAGTTCTGTTCTGTGCTGCCAGGCAATCTCAACTCCCAACAAACACCTTCAGTTTCACTCTTTGAAGCACGAGAGGCTGTCCTCATCTCTCCTTGTCTCTGCTGCATGCATCTACATGGTGCATACGAATATTCACTCTGCAAGAAAGGCTCCAAACACCACACCACAAAGGAGATCCAATTGCCTGAGCTGAACTGAAGTGCCACGAGCAACTGCCTCTCTTCAGACTTGTCAGAGATGACTCACGATGGATTCCCACTCTTCATGTTTATCTTCATTTGGAAGCAGTGCTTCCCCACACATCCGCAGGGAAGTCACTTTCCCAAACAGATATTTCAGGGAACACAGTTTGCTCTGGTATGTTCTATTAGCCCTTGGATCAGAACAGGAGCCCTGCCATCAACGCAGACAGCTGCAGAGTCTTTAGCTGTACAACCTTACCATATCATAAATTACCTGGATTATCTGCGCAGCAGCCTCAGGTGTTCCTTGCCTCAAATCCTGGCCATTTATTGACAGGACTCTGTCATTCCGACTCAGCTTTCCATTTTTGGCTGCCAAACCTCCCTCTAACAGATCTAGAATAAAAATCCCTGCCTCATCCGTCTTCCTGATCAGTTTGATTCCCAAGGGTTCAGATCGGTCTCTCTTTATCAAGGTAACGTGGATCACTTCCCGATTGGTAGCAGAAGTGGAATCCTGCTGTGCAGTCTTATTGGAAAAACCCTTCTCCTGCAGGACCATGAGGTGGAGAACAGGACCTGGGTGGCGCAGGAAGGAGACAGCTTGGCAGTGAGTCACACTGCTGATGTTGACGCCATTCACCTAGAAAGACAAACAAACCAGAGTCACTAATCAGAACCTGCATAATTTAGGCACTGTCCACAGTGTCGAACATCACAAAGTTGGAGACAGGATGTACAACTCCCTGTGCAATGCCATGGCTGAAGCAGCTGCTTCTGATGCACATTAGAGAGCAGAGTTTTCTAAAAAAGAATGCAGAAGAAAGCAGATTAAATTAGACCATAATTGGTGGTGAATAGCTGAGGAGAGGGACAAGACAGGGCAACTCACATAACTAACAAATCTGAAACTGTAAATATTAAATCATTACAGCCATCCCCTGGCAATGCAGAACTGATTTCCCTTAACATCCAGCATTCAGTGCACACTTGGAGGAGAAGACTCAAACTGGAGACTACCCACCCTCACTCTTAAGTTGAAGAGTGGTCCATAGTCTACAACCCAATAGTCTGGAATAATCAGTCTAATCATGCTTTTACCAAAGTAACTGAGAAGCTACTTTTCACTTTGTCTGCTGTCACATAGGACTGTGCAGTCTTCTTTTAGGATGTTAATAAGGCTACTAAGTGTGGGGACCTGCCCTATTTACAGCCCAGTCAAGACTGAGACACGTACAATTCAACTGCATAAAATAGAAGTTACTCTATTGGTCTAAGAAACCAATTCGGAGATCGTATCGGTCACTTGTGCATGTGGGGCTGCCAGTCTGTACTGAAGTCCACAGTTCAAGAGGATAATTAGGTCTTTATGGCTTGGCGAATGATTGGGCAGCCATAGCCAGGAGGTGCTAACAGTTCTCGCTGCATGTAGCCTTTACTGCTGCCTACAAGCTTCCATCACCTTGCAGCGAGATTAATCTGGAAACTAAATCTGGCCGTGGGTCAGCACGGTACAAGGTTGGTGCTCGTTATTACTCACATTACATATCTGATGCCTACTGCAAGTCATAAGGTCTTAAACTTTGGACCTGCCCATTGAGAATATGCAGCTTAAGCAACATAATAGAGCAAGCAATTATAAGACTTCCTAACTAGAGCACAGTCCTTTGTAGAGAAATGGTGCTACTGGGTGAAATTTATCAGATAGAAATCTTTTTACTTTATCCAAAATGGTCTACATTTCAAGAAGCTATCAAATATGCAAGGTAAATATGAGTATGACTGGAAGGAACCCCAAAAGTCTGCTTCTCAGCCCCAGCAGATACACAATGCTGCTGACACACAAGTCTGACCAGTGCTGTTAAACCCTCAGCTGTAGAGATTTCCCAGTTTTTCTAGGCAACTCTCCACCCCCAGCCCTCATCTCAAGTCAAGAGAAGCAAAGGGACTACCAGTGGGGTTTTACGTACCTCAAGAATATGGTCCCCAGGTGCTATTCTTCCATCTGCAGCAATGACAGAATCCCGCAAGACTTCCTGAACAACGATGTTTCCTAGTGGGGTGTCTTTACCCCCAACTATCCTCATCCCCAGCTCTTCCTCTGGGTCTTCCCGGTGAATTTCAATTGTGGTTGTTTCAGCCACAAGGCTGGTTCTCTGAGGAAGGTCTGATTGTGGAAATTGAAGAGAAAAAACAACACATTAATAGAATTTTCCTTCACATAGCATCGCAAGATTTGTAACGCTGGCAGGTTGTGTTCAAAGTAGCATCTGAAGGCAAAGCAGCTGTCAGGAGAGGAAAGAATAGGTCAGATTAAAAGCTTTAAAAGCCCCTGTTTTTACAGTTTCTCCAGAATGTTTCCCATCTTCTAGCTTACAGCAAATTTAAACTCTGTCATTATTATTTCTAGAGTTTTATTAAAGGGCATTCAGTATGTTTCACTTACCATTTAGAGATTTATTTTTCCACTGTGACAGCTGGCCTACTAGAAGCACACACATA
The DNA here is from genome assembly GCA_031468815.1 of Morus bassanus. Taxonomy (NCBI): domain Eukaryota; kingdom Metazoa; phylum Chordata; class Aves; order Suliformes; family Sulidae; genus Morus; species Morus bassanus. The sequence goes on from CM062582.1 coordinate 2,664,627, forward strand.
ACAAATGCCAATTTCCATGATGCCCACTAGAAAAGGGGACTGCTGAGCTATAATTACTGGTCTACCATTGTGGTGGCTTTACTACAGGCAGCTCATCACAACTTCCCTCCCCTAATCTCCTTTCCTCCTCTTTTCCCATCCCCCCTTAAAACAGGAGTAATGTTTACCTACTTCACAGCTTAGTGAAGACTAAGCAATGCTTCTCAGACACTTTGATGATGAAAGTTGTTGTTAGAAGGTCGTATTAAATCTACCGGCACTGCAACATTTAGGCAGGCCCAACACTAATGAAGGCAAGCGCACTGCCTGTCAGGGTGAACTGCAGTTGTCACACAAGAGACGCAAAACCTGCCCCAAGTATACTTCGGGAAAAGGCCAACAGAGAAGTAAACTGACCTGCGTATTAACTCTGGCACAGGCACAGCAGTTGCCAGCTCCAGCGCCTGCACACTTGGAAACTGAGACTAACTATGAAACAAGGCACAGAGATTTCCACGCTGCTGCCTTGTAACAGGGGTTGAGACAAGCAGTTCTATACTGAAGTGGAAATAGTTACTTTTATCTGCAAGGGTTTCATAACTGACTATTAATCTAAAAACTAAGTTATGCAATAAAAAACACACTTGCTGCACACCATCAGGGAGTTATTGACCACTCCAGGAGACTGGATTTTCTGGAGGACTGTATATTTAACAAGATTAAGAAGAAGCTGGAGCATTTCCTAACTAATTATTTGGCTTCTGCAAGTGCTTTAAGTGCTGCATGTTCCCATTGACAGGGACTGCCTTTGTTTCTGCAAAGAATACTGCAAATGTGCACTGCAGGCTATCAGGGATTCTCCTGATTGCTTTGCACAGACAGCTTTGTGCTTGTGAGCAGACCCTGCCACACCTGATGCACATGAATGCATCTCCCTTCCGCTCAAGGACAAGCTGAGGAAGAAGATTGCTCTGATGGCTACTAATGGCTGAATAGCATTGAGGATATCTAAGAAAGTTGGGGACACTTTAAAAATTGAATTGGCTGAGATAATTACCTCATTTTTATCTTATAAAGGGTAATTACATAATTATATTTCTGTATCAAACTCTCACCTTCTTCAGTCTCCTCAAAAGCTGGATTAACCAGTCCAGGCTCTGCAGTCCCTAGCGATACCACAGCAGCTCCAGAGCTTTCTGCCACAAGTGATGATCCCCCGCTTGGTACTTCTGGATCCTTGGGTGTGTTTGCCTCCACCTTGGTGGGAGGATCTTCCTTCCCTTTGGAAATGGGATTCTTTTTCCGCTGTAGTTCAGATTTGTATTTCTTGAAGCCAGGACACCTAGAGAGAGATTGTCAGTGACTGTAAGTGGCCGGTCTCTGCCTGCGTGGTTAACCCAGCACATGCTAGCTCTGACTGACAAAAGTATGTCAAGAAGCATGTTCCACATCTCGTCAGTTGCAAAGCTTGTATCACAGATGTTAAAATTTATTCTCATTTGACCTTCAACTTCTACTTGTACTAGTATCAACTTAAGAGTAGGCTTGTTATTTTATTACTTTCAAAATTATTAAGCAAATTATTTAAAAAAAGAGAATGTAATAGGAACAGGAGTCTCCCTTGCTAAATATTTACCTGGCAAACACTCCATGACAAAAATAATACCTCTTAAAATATAAACAAATACTTAGCTCTGCCATTTTAGTGATGACTATGAACCGTATCTTTATGCAAAGGAAGTGGCTCAAGTTTCAAGCTTAGCCTTGAATTAGGCTTTGTTTTTAACAAACCAGTAACATGCACAAGCAGCAAACGAGGCTTGCTCATCTTTTTTGCTGAATGAGACCTGTCCCTCAGATGGCACTCCACCTCTAGTCCATGCAGGTGACAGCTCTACTTGAATGGCAGCAATTTAGAGGAGTTTATAACCCCACTGACTGCTCCCCACACAGAGGTTCAAGAAGTAATTCTGCATTCAACAAAATGCGTTCTGTATGCAGCTACGCCACAGCCAGCCTATCTCAAAAAAAATGAGCGAGGAAAACCCAGCTCTTTTATCAAGAGTACTTATAAAAAAGGTGGCAGGTGAGGAAGGTGATGAATGCAAAAGCATCACTTTCAGAGACATGAGTAGTATTGGGTGTTTACCAGAGTCACTTTTCAAATTAAACTTGACTATTTACATTCTGGCTAAACAAGTCTCATCCCAGTATTACTTCCTCTGGTTTATTCCTAGTCATTTATTCTCCAAGCAGTAATATGACCCTGAAACTTAAAGGCAGAAGCTGATTGATCCACTGGTAAACATGTTCCTCTTAAAATGTTAAGAAACAAAATCATTTTGCAAAGGGCAGAGAAATCTCCCAAGAAAACAAAGTTTCTAGATGCTTATTTCCGTAAGTCTCCTGCTACCAGTTAATCTCACTTCAAACTAAAAAACAGGAACACCCAAATCCCAGTGTAATTTTTTTCTCTCCCCCCACCCCCCCTCCATTTTTCAGTCTAACTATGCTCACAGCCCGGGTGAAATAGCCTCAATCTTTAGAACACACTTTCCCCAAGGAAGATACAAAGAACTATGAAATGTATGAGAGAATGATACAGTTTCCACACAGATCCTTAACATAAACATTTAAGGGTGCTTCCCTCCTCTGTGTTTAACTCCTCTGCCAGAGGGATTAACAAGTGACAGAAGTTTACTGATACCAGGGTAGATAGATTTACAGAGCAGAGAGGAAGGCCCAGCCCTGGTATGGGCCATGGCCCCAGTTACACATCAGCAGCACAACTGGGCAGCCCAGTCCCCAAAGTCTAAGCGTTTGGCCCTGCCTGATAACAAGAAAGCAGTACAAAGAGTTAGTTCAAGAAAAAGGAGATTATAAACTTTCACAGATTGAGGGAAAGGGGCACACGAGCATCTTCCATCACTTCTCCTGTCTCCAACACAAGCTCTCAGCTCGTGGGTACCAAAGACGAGCAAGAATTGCAAGGATATGTCCTAGGCTGGAACTGCAAAGGTATCCTAAGCATAACTGTTCCCTGCACACTGGTTGACCTATTTTTAAAATAGGTCATTGCCACAAAAAACCTACAAGCCTGTTGCATTTCTCATTGCCCACTGACAAAATACACACTGCCAACGAAGGTCTGCTTCTGCCTGCAGCAGAGCTTGTACTTAGCTCCCTTTCCTGCAATCATTAACTAGGTAGGAACAAGTATTCTTCAGGCACCATGGCAAGAGCTCTTTGTCACCTGCATTTCTTTTAAAGCTACAATATTCTGCCTGCCACCGGCTCTACCAGCAGTGGAAGCACCAAAACAGATCTCTGCTGACAAGTGCAAGAAAAAAAAAAGTCTCCCTTCCTCTGCACAAGGCGGGGGGAAAGGAAAAAAAAAAAGTATTTTTCATTTGCTTCTCTTTCTCAGAAAAAGAATGAGAGAAGATAATGGAATTATAAGTACGTGATTCAGCAACTGCATAATGTGCAGCTTGGAGGGACTTACATTATTTGGATCAAAGACTTATGTATTGCACATCTTAATTGGACCAATTAAACTGGCAACACTGCACGATCCCTTGCTTCCAGACTGTTGACTTTGTGCCTGTCTTTCTTCTCTGCTCAAGTGAAACAAGAATAAGCATGTTTATAATATTTTTCAGTGTCAGGTGCCCCAGATCATGACATACAAATTTATATAGAGAGTTTGATAGGTCTTGTGTCTGTGGACAACTTGCATGCAAGCACCTCACCCTTTACCTCTGTAGCACATGTGAGCTGGCCTCCCTAACACACACACACACGCACAATTACGCTGTCTTCACCCACCTACCCTTCTGGCCTCACCCTCTGTCATCTTTGGTGTCCCATCTTGTCCCAGTTTAAGAACTGTGCTGAGAATGGATCTTTCTGGTCAGAAGCACAACAGATGGATGGCATTATACAGGGAGTAATAACATAATGTAAATGGGAACGCACCTGTTCTGCAGATGAGCTTCTAGTTCACACCGCTGCATTGTCTGCTGACACTCTGCCTTGAAAGGACAGAAGACAATCAGCTTGTCCAACAGGTTTCGTACTAGAAGGCTGGACTTGTGGCACTGCTGGAAAGAGAGCTTTTTCCGATCCATGGGACAAAAGTTATACTCCTGCATGAAGTTTTCAAGGCACTTGAAACAGTATGTATGTCCACAGGGGGTGTCCATAGGTTGGAGCAGAGGCTGAAGGCAGATATGGCAGATGAGTTCATCGTCCACTTCATCCTGGAAGTTGTAGAGATGATTGTCCAGCAAGAGGTGGAACTGACCACATTCGCAGCAGAGTTCACTAATTTGGGACACATGTTCTTCTGCTGCGGGATCAGCCATGGTAGCCAGCATCAGGCACTCTCGGCCCAGCAGCAAAGAAACTTGTCACGTAGTATCTGTCTGACAGAGAACCTCTAAGGAAAGGGAGAGAAGGAGAGATTTCCAGCCAACTGTCAAACTAGCCAATTAAAAATTAAATTGTATTCCTGCCTTAAGTTCCCCATAGTACCTTCACCCCCACTTACCCCCCTCAGCGTTCTTCCTTCCACAGCGACCCTGTGAATGATCAACCCAGGGATCAGAGAATGCAAGGACCTCATTCAGCAAAATGTTTAAGCACATGGATAAATTGAAGCTTAAATTACTTTACACACCCCAGTGACACAGACTAGACAAAACTCTGCCAAACATATGAACTAGAGACAAAAGCTGAGACAAAAGCTGCATGTTCTTGAGGGAGAACAACCCAGAGAGTGAAGGGAAGGGAAAGAAAGGGTAACCAAGATAGTGGGTTTTAAACTGACAATTTGTCTCTCTGGCTTTCCAGATTATACCAAATATTTTAAAGGTACGTATGGTAAAACCTCACTCTGGGGACTTCTGGTTGTTTGGATTTTTGTTTCGTGTTTTGGGGGGGGATGAGGAAAAAGAAGAGGAAGAAATTTCAAAAGAAACTTAAATCTAAACCACATTTCCTTCCTTTTAAGCCCACTCCCTTCAAAAAAGTTCATTTTAACAAACAATGCATTGTTCCCCACTCATCCATGCCTAAGTTCACCCATGGAAAGAAATTCCCTACAAAAAGACTAAAGCTTTCTAAATGGAAAAAATTGTCCACATCACAGTTTGTTGTAACGTAACACAAAGGCTTGAGCTTCAGCTTCTTACGGCTGGGGAGAATAAGATAAGGGGCAAACTGAGTTCTTTGTAGCTGCTGCTCTATTGATTTTAGCCAAGATGTCTCCAGTCACATCCATTTTGAATCTTGCCTATTGTAATTAAGTACAAAATTCACCTGACTTTGCTAGCAGATTACTCTACGGGCAGAGAGACTACTGCAGGAAGGATTTTTTTAACCTGGCATTTATTTTAATGAAGTAGGAAGTGTGGTACTAGATGAAGCTAACACTCCATATTACACAGTGGGGGGTTTTGCTGTTGTGGTGGTGGTGAGGTTTTTCGGGGAGTTTTGGGGTTGTTGGTTTTTGTTTTTTTTTAAAGTTTATGCGAAAAATCCCAGAGTCTTTTAAAACAAAAAAATTGCAGAACTGTGATGAAATGGAAAATTTCTGAAAGACGACATGGAAAAAGTCTGAAAACAATTGCTTTATCTGGAACAGGGAAAAGCCTAAGCAAGAGTGAACACTGGTCTGCACCAGTGCCTGGAGGACATGGCTGGCACGCAGCAACTTTGGAGGAGGGTAGGCAAGAACAATAAGATAGCAAGAACGGCAAGAAAAAATTAGTCATGGGTTTCTAATAAAAATCATACATCACTCCAATTAATTGTCAAGCATAAGTCAGCTATTTAATTAAAGGGATAACGTATCACCAACAGAATCAAGCCATTTTACAGGTGAATTTTTACCTAGGCATAGAAAATTGTTCACTTCAAAAGATTAAAACATTGCTGTCACGGTTCCAGGTGGGTACAGGGCATGAGTTGTTTGCTTCTCCTGCTGCTGCAGTGCCAGAATGCATCTTCCCCTTGAGGAAAGCACTTAGGCTGGATGTACAGACCTAGCTCTTCTGTTTGCATTTACTCCTTAACTCTTGCGTGACTGACTCAGTGCTCTTCAAAAGAGAAAGCACAGTTCACAGACAGCACACAAGCAAAACAAATCAGATGTATCCATGCCCAACCCCTGTTTTTTGGTACTTACCTCCATCTGAAACATGCATCCCTACTGTTTGCCTTACAAAAAGTCTTCATTTGTCCTTAAATTGTCTTACAAGCAAAACCAAAACATTTCAACATCAGACAATCAATTAACATCACCTACCAATTCTAATCAATCAGCTCAGCACCAGCAGTTAACAAAATGCCAAGCTTCCAAGGCAAATGTCTACCAATAAGAAATACTTGTGCTTCGGGTTGTCGTATTTGCATAAAACTTTGGCAGGTGATTAAACAAATCTACTTTCTTAGTGAAAACAAACCCCATGGTAATTTTGCTGATAAACTACTTTTATATGGGGGTTTTTCAGATTATTTACCAAATTCATTCTCTGCTTTCTGTGTTTAAAGGTTATACAAGATGAATCCCATTTATGAGTCATTTCAAAACTCGTGGAAGATAAAAGTATCACCACAGTCTTGCTGCTTTTTACTTCCCTGTAACTCTAAGCTGTTCTGCCCTCTCAATTCTAGATCCTCGAAAACAAGGTGTGAAGATTTCATTCAAAAGTGCCAAAGCAAATTTTACTTTTACACCACTGTCCTTTCAATAAGAAGGACACTCCTGCAGACACCAGGGAACCTAAGTCTGACACCTCCGTGATGAAACCCAGCCCACACCCTTCGGCAAGGCAGGAGTTAGTGAGCAGCACAGGGAGGCCAGCAGGCTCAAACAAGCCTGCCGCTTGTTCAGTGATTCAGTCAGAAAGCAGATGTTCTGTAAGAGGAAAATTGCTAACATCTTATTCAGCAAAGATGACTACTTCAGTGCAACAAGACAGATTTTAAGTGTCTAGAAAATGCACTGTTTAACATAACAGGCACGGTTCCCTCAGCTTAAATAGACCAGTTTCAGGAGAGTCCATCCTGAGTCCCTCGGATTCTAGCTTTGGAGAAGTTTGATATATACTCAATCTTCTTCAGTTTCCATCAAATTTCAGTTACTCGTTCTAACCTCCAAAGGTCAGACCAACCCCAACAACCCCCTTCTTTCTTGTGTTGCTCTTTTTGTTATACCATTCCCCCTGTCTAGTTTCCTTCCCGTAATTCCACCTTGAGTGGCACGTTCCCTGCTCCTGCCTTTCTCTGTAGTACTGGGATCTCTCCCTAGGCCTCACATGTGGTTTAGCTTACACACAATGCACGTTATAAGAGGGAATCATAAAATAAGGATCTAGCTTAGTCCCAGGTTACTACTTAATGACTATATGAAAATGTTAGAGTCTGACCTATACATATGTTCCTGCTTTAATGGACTCTGCTGTCCTAAAAGTATAATGCAAGGAATCCCTGTGGAGTCTGAATTATTTAGAAAGCAATACGCCCCATTCCTATACATGACAAAGAATTGAAAGGAAAAACCCAGCAGAAATCTCTTTATATTTCCCCGTTTCTTAGCTTTTGTGGGCTGGAGAAAAGATTTCTTTGGGATTACCTTTATCTTTACTGTATTTTTTAAAAAAAAATCACTGTTGGCTTTTTTTTTTTAAAGTAGGATTTCTTGTATGGTAACACTGACTCAAAGAACAGAATTTTTTTTTTTTAAGGAAGACTTATCAGGTTGTCTAATCTATTTCCCTGCCAAAGCAAGACTATTCCTGACAATATTAACACATTGCCTATTCTTGTTTTAACTCTGCTAGGGCACAGAGCCTCAGATATACACCCCCTCTGCGCATCTACAGCGCTCTTAATAGCTCTAGTAAGGGAGTATGCCAAGAACTACACTGACAGCGAATCACTCAGTACCATTCCTGAAGGACAAATGCTGTTCAGAAGTCGTCTCCAAAGCACCCCAAACTTGTAAACAGAACTGATGAATTACTTCTACAGCTTTTTTTAAAAAATCCTTTTAAAAAAAGCATAATTATCTAAGAAATCTTTCCAACATTGTGCCTACACTTGCACTCCAGTGTCTGTAAAGGAATGGTGGCTGTGGCACCTGGCTACCCCAAGAGCAACATCCCTGCTTCCAATCTTACTATCTGAAGTCTCAGTATTTCCAAAAACACAACTCTTACTCCTGTTTTTAAGGCATTTCACTTTGCCGTTGTTAGTGTGGGGCACAAATTATGGCACAACTCAGTCCAGGCCTGTCTGCTCATACAATTCCAGCATTTGATACAAGTCACTTTCAGCCATGAACATATTTACCTTAATGACATCTCTTTGAGCTAGAAAATTGTTGCTATTCCCATTTAAAGACTCAGAAATGACATCAGAGGCTAAAATAGAGACCCACAGAAGCATCAGCTCATGGGAATTCAACACTTTAGTGTGTCTGTGAGTACAATCGCAAGTGACCTACCTAAGATCACATAGGAAGCTCCTGGGGAAAAAACAAAACAAAACAAAACAAAAAAAAAATCAACAAAAAAAAAGGAAAATCAAGACTCTTTCTATTAACTAACTGATTTATAAAGCCACAAGTATGGTGAGTGAGCCAAGAGCACATTCCACATTGCAAAATAAAGAAACATGCAGTCAGTCTGCAGTAAGGACACAAAACAGAAATGTAAAATTTTTCCTAACAGATTAGGATGACTAGAGGAATGTCTCATACTGCTTTAGTTTAAAAAATAATTTAAAAAAAAATCTGTCAAATAACTAGTTTTCAATATTAAAATCTACATCTACCATAGAAAATATTTTGGAAATACAACGGATTCATGCTTTTATGCACCTGTCAGTTAGCGCTTATATGTTGATAGATACTGTGTTATTGAAAACCCCAATATAGAAGCTGGCTTTGAGATTGCAGGGCGCGTGTCCCACGTATACTGCTTTGTAATAGTTCACTGCAATAATTATGCCAGTTATTATATTTATAGCTACATTTCCCTGGGAGACTGGAAATGCAACATTCCAACTAAAGGCTAAACAATTAATTAATTTTTTTGGGGTGGACAAAACAAAGCCAGTGCATTCTGGATTAAGATGACTGAGGGCACACACCAGCAGGGCACTAACCCAAAAATTATCTGCTTACATAAAAGCAAGTTCAAGATGGATTCTAACACAGCAAACCCAGTGCTCTAGCAATAAACCATAAGAAAAAGTGGCAGGACTTTTGATAAATATTCTTCAAAGAGTTTTTGCTTAGTTAAAAAGTTGTGTGTTTCACAGAATGGCAATTTTTTTTTCATTCTAGAGACAGAGAGAAGTACATTGCAAAAGTGTTCTGTAACGGGGGTTTTGCTGAATTTCGTCGCTACTTTGAACAAGGATTTCATGTACATGGAATGGGACAGGTTTTATATGAAATGCACTACTATCCTGGCTGAACACTTCCAGCGTGCTGCTGCAGTGTTTCACAACCGTGAGTAAACTGTCCTTAGTTTACAGCAGCGGCACAGAAAATAGCGTTGAAATATCAGAGGATTTTTATAAGCACTACTTAAAGTAGGTCAGCTTTTACAAAAAACACAATACCGAACCCAAGAATAGTTTCAGGTGGTGATACAATGTCCTATTATCTTTCTTCATTGTTTTCTGATATTGCTGAAGATCAGCCACTGAATGTAAAAGTAGGAAGTCAAAGCTTCTGTAAATGGTAAATTTTGGTACGGTAAATACACTAAATAAGAAGCAACCCTTTCACTAGTTAACCTTGCCTTCAAGCCAAAGGGTTTCTAATAAGCCACCTCCAAGAGTAACTGCTCAGCATATATATGAACGCTGTGATTGAGAAACTCTAAATCAAAGCTGCTTTACTGTACTCAATATAAAGGATGACTGACAGTTTTAAAAGTTTTCATTGTCCCCATCATTTATGCCCATTCTTTAACCATAAATTTGAAAATAAGTTGCATTCTAACTCCCTGGTGTTTCTGTGCTCATTGGACAATTTTGTATTTAATCTGCTTGAACTTCTGGGCAAGTATCTGTTTTATCAACCAGAAAACCAATTGTATTTTCATTAATTATAATCAGAATCATTATCCTGTTAGACTAGAAAAGACTTATTATTGCAGGAAACCCTATTCTGAGAGAGGAGCTAAAAGGCTTGATTGACTAGAGCAAGACTATCCCAAGAAGTTTTCTCCTGAGCAACTTTTGGAATATCGGCTCTCCAGCATGGTACACGGATTTCCATTTTTAACATAATGCAATTCAAGACAGGTTTTTTTTTTTTTTAGCTGTTTTGTTAGTATATTTGGAAGTCAACGTAAGAAAAGATCTCTTAGCTTTGTATTACTTATTTTTAAAAAATCTTACTAGCAAGCAACAGCTTAAATTGCAAACATACATCTAATTTTAGGAGGAAGAAAAGCTGACATGAAAAATTAAGAAGTTGGCACTTATAATTAATTTCTCTCACTACCGTGTGCTCTTAACATTTCCTTCTCAGCTCAGTTAATGATACCACAGAACAGTAACTCTCTCACCAGGGACCTAGCATGCTAAAGTAACGGGACTACACAAATGTAATTTCAACAATTAATCCCAATTCTTTCTACAGAACAGGACATTCTGGTGTTATCATTCAATTAATATTTTCTGGGTAACAAGAACCAACAAATTTCTTCTCTCCTCCCTTCTTCTTAAGGAATTAAGTAGTGGTGTAAAACGTTTTCCACTTACACTTTTCTTCCAAGGTGATTAAACAGTGACTATTTTAACATACTGCTCTGAAAAATGGATAAATTAAATGCCATCAAATAGAAATGCTGCAGAAAAAGCAGCTTTCTCAACATTGCTAGATGCTTCCGCTATATCCACCACCCTTTCTGCATCCTCTCTTCCACATAAACATGCAAGTTGCTTGTTTTGTGCTCACAGGAATTCTTCTGTTGTACCACTCACTTAAATCAATTTGCTTCTTTGCAGAATTTGACCGAAAGACTCCTATGGAAGTTTCACCACTGGCAGCATGTGTGGATTTTCTTTGTGTGTTCTTTTTTTTTTTTCTATTGTGTCTAATCATATCTCTCTAGGAAATTAAATACCCCTACCTCCACCTTCACCTCACCTATATTTTGAATTTGGCAGCTATCTATCTGCAATTCCATCCCTAAAAATCAGTTTAGTATTTGTGGGAGAGGTTTTCTATAGACAAAGAAAGAAGGAATCCAATGCTATAACTTAGGGATAAAGGACCTGATCTGTAATTAATAACCAAAACTTCTCTTGCAATTAAAGCAAAAATCCCCAAACCAAAACAAAGAAGGATTAGGAGATTTGATGTTAAGATTTAGGTTCATCTAAATAGCTGGTAGCATACGTACTTTCCAAAGAGTTGGGTTTGCTTTTGAGGACAGGAGGTAAAGATCACTTGTCTGTTGGCTATATATGAATACCAGGTGCTCTTACCACATCATTGTCTGTGTGTCTACCTGTAAATTCCTTGTCTATAGAAAGAAAACAGCACCATGGTTTACAGAGTCTGAAATAAGCATGTAATATGCAGAGGCTTGTCTTGGGTATAAGCCTTCATAACCAGCCAGCTCTGATAGCTATTAGTCTTGCAGCAGCCTGATGAAAGAAAACCTGTACGTCACTGTCGGTTTGTGATCTGGGTGTTGTATTTGTAATATAGGTCAGAAAAAAGCAGATGCTTTCTTATCACAGAATTTCTGAAGCGCACAAAGGAAGAAGCAGACTGTGCATTATATAACTGTACGTTTTTAAAAGTCACTCTTTGAATATCCTTACCAAGGCAGTCATCGTCATATACATTTAAAAGTAATGTGAGAAGCAGGGAGGGGGGAAGAGAGAAACTGTTGCTTTTGGTAGACATATGGTATTTCCATAGCTCTAAGCCTTGCCTGTCTTGTGAGAAAGTCCTACAAAGCTTTAATCTCTATCAAGTATTACCTTAAAATGAAATAAAATTAATTTCAGTTCAAAGAAACTAATCTTGGCTGTTCTCAACCTTAAACATGAAATCATTCATTTTCTGTGTTAGTTAAAAAAAAAATAGGCAAAAAAACCCAAAACCAAACAACACTTTTGCAAATACTTTTTTCTATGTAACTTTACCATAAGCAATCCAGCAGCATGAAAGCAAAGCTTTGCACCTGGTGATGAAATATTTCCTATCAACAGATAGATAGTTACAGTTGCTAACATCAGAAACGTCAGATTAGGGCTTTACTGCAGGATAAAGTAGCACAGAACTTTTCATTATCCACACCAAGTCAAATTTTGGTCTCAGTTACACTAGCACTATTTTTTCTTACAGTGGTCTGTTTCAGATTAAAGAGTTTGGCACAATCTATGACAGCATCCCTTTATATCAATAGGTACTTGGAATCTAAACTCTGCAAAATAAAAGCAATGATCAGCAACAAACATGCAGCACGGCTGAGAGCACTGTTTTAGATGGATCATCAAATTTCTTTTTTTCTCAGCGGCTCAGGACTGCCCCAGCCTGTGCTTGATGCCATCAGCAAGAGCAGGGCGTATCGCCCTGCTCAGCATACAGTGCCCTCCCTAGACTTCCTTTCACAGGGTAAGAGGGCATTTTATCAAAACCAGTGCAAAGTACTTTCTAGCCCAAGCTTGTTCCTACTAACTAAAAAAGCTGAATTAAAAGATAATTAAGTCTGTAATTCCCCTTTACATCCCATCTTACCATCAGATCATGGTAAAGGGGAAAGAAAGTTATCTTCATTTAAACAAAACAACACCTAGACCATGTCTTCTCAAACTGCGGCTCCTCAGGGCAGTGTGCAGCTAAGTTTGAAGTTAGCTTAAACTCCCGCCAGTGCCTGTGGGCAGGCAGAGCTACTGCTGCAACCAGTAGCTGAAATGCCCTTCACCACAGATGGCAGCTTGTAAGAAAATAAGCACTACAAGAGAAGTAAAAAAAAAAAAAAAAAAAAAAATAATTAAAAAATCTCTGGATTAAGAATTACATTCCCCTAGAGATTTACAGAACAACATTATGGCTCATTTTTAAAACACCTGAGACACATTCTGCCGCTTAGAACATCTGTATCACTGGTTCATGAGCTTAAGTACAGTTGCATATGTAATTTAAGATGCCTTTTCATCATACATTTTCTCCTGGTGTATCTTGTTGCCTTTAGACTTAAAACAAACAACCCTCACAGGTAGGGGGAAACAAAACTGCAAGAGGTATTTTTCATTTGGGGTTTTTTTCAGATCTTATCCTGGTTTAAAGCTGTGTTCAAGCTGGTATCAGAAACAGGTCTTTAAGTACCATTGTTATCTTACCTCATTGGGCACACATTTACAGTATACGTAAATCGATAATTATATTTTCCCTTGTTCTAAAAATAATTTTTAAATGGGTGTGGCTGTCTCACCAGTTAAAAGAGCTGGAACAACAGACCAAAGTCCTTCCTCTACCCACAGATCAATGCAGCAACAACATTCTTCCTTAGCCACCTGTGAACGACCTTAAATCGGGGTATAGGTAGGCATGGGGAGGCAATCTCCTTTCTCTGTTCAGTTTTCAGCCTGTTGAGATTACCAGTAAAGTAGCCAAGTAGCCCCAGGTGTTAACCTCACAGGAACTTTTCTTCTCTTTTATCATAAGTACAAAAAGGCCCAGAAGACCCATTATGTTTATTTTTATGTATCCTACTTGAAATAATCATACGGCAATTTTTGTTCTCTACCAGTTGAGATCATGCAAAAGAGGATATCCTCAGATCTAAGGTTCCCAGGGCAGAGGCTGCTTTATTTATTTATTTTCTATTTAGAGACCTACAATAGCACTTACTAGGTGAGAAGAATTTATCTGTTATTTATTAGTCTAGGGGTGGGAGGTTAATAAGTTAATAAGAACTTTACAAATAGGGCTGATCATGATTTACTGGACTTTCAACAACTGCAACACAACTGATGTCACAGATGAGCCCCTTAAACTCTCATAGGAGCAGGTCAAGTTTTATCTCAACCCTTTTTTAACTGACAATCAGCTTTTAAAAAGAGAATCTGCTGCAGCTGTTCACAAAACTTGCATGAGTTAAGGCCCAGGCAGAGAGTAGACAAAGCTAGACAGCACTTTTTTTTTTTAAATACATACTCTCTTCTGCAATATTCCAAATAAGGAACACTACAGTCTTCAAACAAAATTTGCACAGAGACCCTCTAAATTCAGGGGACCACTATATATACAGAAAACCAGGCTTCACCTGTAAGCTGCTGATTGTCCCTCCAAATTCCTCCGGCTTTATTCCATTTCCCTCCTTCCAGGCTTGAGTGCTTTTTCCGGGACCAGCACAGTAATTCCTACTACTCGTATTCATCTAAATCCCCTCTAACACTTTAGGTGGTTTGTGAGATACTGGCTTATGGGCAATTTCTTATCCAAGGTATCAAAAAAATTGCCAGATATTTTCATATTTTCAAACTCAATTCACATCAAGCAATTTCTAAGCCAAGAGCAACATTTTATGCGTTATAAATCAGGGACCATAAACCGACAAGGGACTGTCAAATACAATTCCTAACAACTGTATGAACAGCACCACTAAAGAAAGCTGAGAAGGAAAAGCCAAACAAGAGGGTTTTGTATTAAACCAGCAAAACATACTCAGGCCTGTGAGTAAGACAACAGCTGCAACTACTCTGGCAAGATATACACGATCAGAATGAAATGATGCAGCTTAATTTTCAAAGTGAAATCAATATAGCAGTGGCAGCAGGATTTTTTCTTTTAACACAGGAAAGAAATATACAGCAATGCACAAAGAAGTGTAACAAATAACAGCAGGGGGTGCTTCGTGAACTACAGGTATTTTATTCTGCAGTTATATTTGTTCTTTTAAGTTTATTCTTACTATACTCTTAAGTCCAAGACTCTACAGTCTCATAAACGTGTAAATTCATCTATTAACCATACTTAGGGAAGTACAGCACTACCATCGTTTACAAAACCATTAATTACAATTTCTAATTGAAGTTACTGGAATCACCATTCAGGTAGCACTAATGTTATCCAGAATAATCCTCAACCTGTTTCATCAGGTATCTTTGAACCTCACGGGGCTTTTTGGAGGTCATTTAGCTGCCAGATCCCTTCTGGAGATGTTTTTTCCACCTTTTACAGCTCTCATTCCCCAAGCCATATGGCTGAGTTTGTTTCTTAACTCTTGCTCACTTCCCTCACTATTCATTTTGTTAGAAACTTTAAAAGAAACTTGTCTTTCAACAGACAAGGTTCCTTTTCGCTGCACACCACGGATCTCTATCTCCATTTCATTTCATTGGGGTTTTATGCTAGTGCATCTCCGTTATTTAAATGAGTTACATATGCATCAGGCTTGCATACTAGAGCAAACACATAAATAAGGTGAATGAAGGTGGGGATTTACAGCACAGCTGAGTTTTCCAACCGCTAGCGAACCCCATAAAAGGTTGGCCTCCTGTTTATCATTTCTCTGCTCCATCCTCAGCCATATGACCCCTTTGTTTTTCCCTGCACAAGCACCGGTGCTGTTCTGACTTCAGCAGCTGGTTCAGGGAGCAAATCCCTTTGGGGGAGCGAATAAACATTACCTCTGCCTTTGCCCCTTTCAGCAGCAGACACGCTACATCTGCTTAGCTACATTGTAAAAGAAGAGTTTGAGTGTGTAACTTAAGAGAAAGAAGTTTTGTTTCGAAGGAGCCATGTGCACAATCTGCTTTCTCTTTGCTGGAGAGCTGCCAAAAGAGCTCTGGCCTTCAAGCGTCAAGGACAAACGTCAGCGCCGTCCCTCAAAGGCACAGCACACAACTGGTATTGCTGCAGGAGGATAACTACAGTTCTTTAAACTACACCACGTCACCCAAACCTTGGGCTGCTTTGGAGTCTCCAGAGGCTAAAGGATTAGACTGGACAACTCCGGACTGTGTGACAGTGACAGAAACTTCCCTGGGCTGCCTATTATCACCATAGGCTTGTATACTGTGACCCTGCACTGACATACCCTTTGCGCAGCAGAGATCTCCCCTAACACTGTCTGCACTTGAGCTGGAGCAGTGTTTCCTATGGAGCCTTTATACAGTTCTGGTCCTTTCACCTTGGCTAAAAAACTGGAGCAGAAAGTGAAAATATGACCCTTTTTGGTTTAGGAAGCAACAGGGAAATACTCATTTTGCATTCCTTACTTTACCAAGGTAAAGCAGGACCAAAGAAATTGCTCAGGGAATTGAAAGTGCAGTTTCAAGCATAGCTTAAAGCAAACTAAGCCTGCACTGCCACTGAAAGGGGCAGTCCTGCTCTCCCTGTCACCTCCGATGCTGGCATCAGCTGGCTGCTGCCTGTTCTCTTCATCTTCAATCAGATAACGAGGCTAATATCAGAAGCAGGTAGATGTCAAGCGCACACAACCAGGCAGCGAGGGATCGTCCCTTTAGCAGCACACAACCTCACCCTGCTTTAAACCCCTCATGAAAAACTCCTAAATTAAAATAAAAGCGTTCCAGTTATATAGTATCCCTTTAACATTTCTTTCCAAGCCTCTTACAAACCTCTCCAGAGTATTACCTCATATTTAACATCACCTGTATTTCTTACCTTTAAGGCATTTCCAAAACGTCCACATCCTCACATTGCTCTCCTTCGCCTATCTCAATTTCTATTTATAGGCTTTTTCTCCATTAATTAACAGCACAGTGCCAGAAACTTACCAACTTAGTACCTCTCCATCTCCTAGCAAAGAAATTTTGCCCTACAGCCTCCCTCCGACCCACGCAAGCGGCCAAAACGCCGAGTTTGTGGTGTCCGGCACAGGCCCGGGTACTGCTTGTCTGCAAGACCGACCTCTGAGGAGTTAAACCCTTGGGGCAGGCAGTGAGCCTTCACCTGCACTGCCCAGCCCTGGCCGTACTTGCTGCCCCGTGTAATGATAAAAAACACCTACATTAGCTCTCCAGCCTCGCTCGGTCATGGCTGAGAAGCCCCCGGCTGAGAGAACTGGACGCCGTGGGCAGGAGCTGCCGCCCTCAGCCGCTTCCATAGCTGGTCGGCGGCTCCCGCCCCTCAGCGCGGCAGCGACGCCTCAGCCGCGGCGGGAACCCCGCGGCGGGAACCCCGCGCCCCTCAGGCGCCCGCCCCACCGCTCACCTGGAGGCGCCGGGAAGGGGGCTCGCTCGCCCCCGGGAAGGGGAGGAAGGAGCAGAGGGAATGCCCGGCGCCAACTCAGCCAGCGGCAGCGGCAATACGCGGCTCCTCCACCAAGTTTCCGGGCGGGGAAGAAAGTCGAAACCTACGTGAGAGGAGGAGGCAGCGCAGCCGCCCAGGTGTCGCCGGCCCGGCCCGGCTCAGCCCTCCCCTCCCCTCCCCTCACCACCGCCGCGCTCCCCTCCTCCTTCTCGGGCCGGCCCGGGCCGCCCACACCCCCGGCAGCCCTGTTCCCGCCCCGTCAGAGGGCACCTTCCCCTCCTCAGCCGCCGGCGCCCGGGTCTCCCGCTCCCCTGAGGCGCTGCCCGCCCCCGGGGCCGGCCGAGCCCCGGCCGGGTCGCCTCAGGGAGCGGCGGGCGCTGGGGCGGCTCTGCCCCGCCGCCCGGGTCGGGGTGAGGCGGCCGCGGAGGAGAGGTGCGGGGGGCTCACCTCTGGGAGAGACCCCGGCCGCCCGTCCCGGGGGCCCCGGCGCTGTGGGGAACGGCCTCCCCTCTCGTTTAGGGGTATCTGTTTGTTTGCTGAGGTGGTTCTGCTCGCCCCGGGGATGCTTCCTCTCCTACCAGCGTCCTTAGGCCTCTGCCTTACCAAAAAACCTCTGTAAAATAGAAGAAAGAGCAAAACCTGATGCTCTTCCAAGTGCAAGGAGCAAATTGTAGTTCAGCCGGCCAAAAAAACCACACTATTTGAGGGGAAATTATTTTTTTGCATTTACATTCTGCCCGCTCTTCTGGGCGATAAACAGAAATACTGACAATTCAGAAGTACTCGGCTTGCGCTTGCATTTAATTTGTTGGCAAGGCAAATCTAAGAATCTAGGAAACTAGTGAGCCCAGTGCCAGCCGCTGAGGAGCTGTCATGCTGTGGGAGGAAGCCCTGGTGCTACAGGGCACTTCGTGCTGCTTTGTGGCTGGCAAGAGCCAGGGAAGGGATGGCACTGGAGACAACAAAGTGCTAATTTCTGTGCTGTTACTATAAACTGTGAATAGGTCCAGCTTCCAGTGTATTTAGGCATCTCCCTGTAACTCTCATGCTTCAAACCAGGCGAAGTCTAAAAGTTGTCAAGCTATGTTAGCACTATGTCTGAGCTAGGAATTCCTCCCAAAGGAAGAGGCCTTCCTGGATGTGTATCGTGCCTTTCTTTGTGCCAGGTTACATTCAGGTCTACACAGTGAACTAACACTGTTTCAGAGCAAAAAAACCAACCCATGGTATCTTCTGGGTTATAATTCCTTTCTCTGGTTCATCACTCAGCCTTGGAAATTATCTTACTGCAGTCAAGAGGGTCATGAAGTAGTAAAAAAGATGGCATTTCTGCCAATTAAAAAAAAAAAGAAAAGACCATTAAACCATCGTTTTAGAGGAGGATCTATTAGGAAGGAAACCTTTGTACATTAACATAGGTAATATGCAGTGCAGGTGGAACCAGCACACACCTGTCTCCATTTGATCATTTAGGCATGTCCCATAGTTGCTGAAGTAGACCTAAGTGGAGAGAGGAGTAAGTGCTTTCAATGCCCTGAAAACACCTTCTCTGCTCTAATAGGGCTAGGGATCTGAGTTATTTAATTAAGACTATTCAAGAAATGTTCGTACAGAGAGAAGAGATTGTCTTTTATTCCAGGCATGGACTGATTCGGCTTAGTTTACCCATCCTGTGTTAAATTTCCTATGTAATCTTTTTGGTTCTTTGCTACCTCGCTAAATCCTTCTGTTCCCTGTTTTTGTCTGTTGAAGGCTTTCAGTGAGGGGCTGTGGGCTACCCTTGTTAGTGTGTAAGAGGATCTTTGCGCCGCAAAGGTGAGACCGTAGGAGATGCACCACGTACCAAAAATGCAACAAGGCCCTTTCTTCTTTTCATTTAGATCATTGTTGGAAATCCAATGGAACCGAGGCACGCCAGCAACACATCTTTGTTCAACAAGATCCATGTTACCACAGGATGTGAAGCGTAAGGTATTTTTGTAGGGCTTGGCTGAGAACTGTGATCTAGATTTGCAAAACCATTGATTTTGGTTAGACTAAATTAATTGTTTGATAGGATTTCCTCTGAAGCACCAAGGCTGAGATGGCTGAGAAGGATGGATAGCATCACATCCTCAGACCATCCTGAACAAACAAATACATTGGCAATAAAGCGTTTGACTGCTCTGAGATTTTGTGCAATTAAGCTCTAGTTTGGGGAAGGAAGAGCAGTCAGCGGCAGTCCGGAGCTGTGTAACAGCTGGAGGTGTATTGCCAGCTCAGACACCAGCGCTAGAGCCTGGTGCAGAGACATCAGGCTGTATCTGCACTGTCAGCCAACCGCACACCAGAGCCTGTACTCATTAAGCCGGAACTCATTTATATTGAACACTGGCTTGCGTGTAAACCAGCAGAGGCTTAAGTTAAGCTCTGTGGAGCTGGAGCACTCTTGAGTGGAGAGGTTTAAACCTTAGCACAGAACCAATCTCTCCTTCATGCAGCCTGCAGCTCAGTCGGTGAGGACAGGAAATGTGTGGGTGAACTTGGGGTGTTAGGAAGACAAACCCCAGGGAAATTTCGAATGGACACAAATCTTTAAATTTAGGAATTCTGTCTAGTTAGCACTCGCTGGAGATTTTTATCATGTATGATGACCTGTTTTTCTGAGTGGACAGTATGCCCATATGTAATTAAGATATGGTGAAAGTTTATTGTATAAGTGTGCTGGAATTTTGGTTTGGCTTTGCAATAAAGGAATCACACTGAGTCATGGTTACTAAATGGACTCATGGAGAATACAGGTCTCTTCTGCAGAGCTAACACAAATGCAAGGAACAAAAATTAATTTCTTTCCTAGTCCAGGCAAAAGCAGCCACATCGTAAATAAGGCTGTGGCTTGATGACATGAAGCCTTTGCTGTATTACTGGTTCCTACCCGCTCCTTGTTCCTGCCCTTGCAACACAGCACACCAACCCTTAGCTGTGTCTGCAGCTCTTTGTGTGGCTGAACTGTGAACCAGATCAGGATACTGATCCATCTGAAAAATAAACCAGGTGAAAATCTCTATAAATATCTTTTATTTAAAATATATAAACATATTTAAAATAGATGCATGTATTTTTAAGCCAGATAGATCGGTTCCCCAATCTAGTTTGTAATTCAGAGGTTATGGATGGATGATATTCTTCCCTACTAGTACAGAAGGCAAAGTGGCTCAATATGAAACTGATCCTGGTGAAGAAGGATCCCAAACCACAGTTGAATATTCAGTCTGCAAAGTAAATGGATTGCTCTACTGGATTGTTGTGCTAACTTGTGTTGTGTGAACCTGAAGAGCAGCTCATGCAGTTTCGGATGTAAATATTTTGCCTGAAAAACATCGCAACATTTGGGAGAGAAATAGTTTCTGCAGTAACACTCAAATTATAACTTTGGTTAACCTTATGTTGAAGAGAATCTCAGTCTGCTGTCTCTTCGCTGTGGTCTTGCAAACCCCACAACCTGTTGGTCTTCACTCTCCGTTGATTCTGAAACACCAAAGTTTTTCTGCAGAACTTGAGGACTTTTTATTTACTAGCAGCTCTGCTAGTAGCTTTTGTTAACCAAGAAGACTTTCTATGAAAAAAATACAGCAATCTCAGTTCAAGGTTTTATCTGCTCTAACTGCTGATAATTTCCTGTGTGTGGTGGTGTAATTTGTACCATAACCGCTGTGATGCTATGTGGAGAAAGATTACGGGCCACATACCTGTGCAATGCATATGTCAGGATTAAAATGCCACTTTCTGACAAACAGAATTAGATATATCAACTAAATATACTTGCATGTTTAGAGAATATTAATAATTTTTTATTTCATGTGAAGATTTAGAAAGCTTTTTTGTAAAATATGAAAAAGAAAATAGAAAATCAATATGCAAACAATAGGAAAAATAACAGGAGGAAAATTGAATGGGAAGCAAAGTCATGTCACACAAAGGTTTACAGATTAGTTTAATTCCATTAATGTTGCGTAAAACTTGGTAACCCTGTGTGTTTCTGTCGTCCTTTTGTGGGAAGGTGCAAAGAATATATGACTGCACAGTATTAATTTGGGACTCAACTTTGATGTTTCATCACAAACAAACCTAAATTCCCAACCCACACACAAGAATGTAAACACAATTAAAAAAAAAAAAAACAACCACAAACAAGGAGGGAGAGTCATCCCAGGAATTTATGATTAAATGGCCTGGAATCTCCCTTTTGTGGAAAGCAGAGCAATGGAAGTACGTGTGCTCGGAGACACCATGGATTCTGGTAAATCCAAGGCCCTAAGCACATTGTTTGGATTCATTCTGCCAGATTCCATAGTGCAGTTGTTCCTTTTGCAGTATCTTGTTATGTTTGCTGCAAATTATTGCTATGTATGCGTTGCATACTGTCTTTTTATAGGAAATAGTCGGAGTCCCATTGTTTGGAATCTATTAATTGGAGCAAACAGAATATTAAGAAATATAGCATAACAAGAAGAATCTTGTATGTGTTAGGATTGACTTAGGACTATTTTACATTTTCTTTCCTTGTGGTGTTTTATTAATGGTGGTGAGTTATTAACAATGTTGGCGTACTTTATTTGATGGATCTGTAGAATGTTTTCATTAGGAGTAAACAGACTGATTCTCTGCTTATAGAAAAGTGTGTTTTGGCAGATATAAAGAGGACATCTGGCTTTACTTGGGAGGTGAATAACCCATCTGGCTTTTTACCGTGGAGCAGATAGGATAATATAAGGAAAAAAATAAGCAGCACATGAAACAAATCGCTTTCCTGATTTGCTGTTGTGAATAATATTGATGGCTATTTCAGAATTTTTCAATGATACTGTTGAAGTGTTGCAGCTGCTTTGTAACCAACACAGATTTCTTGTTATCACAATGCTTCTGTTGCAGCATTTTAATGAGACTTCAGAAATATAACAGCTATCAAGAAAGATATTGCAGCAATAGATAAAATAACATTTCATTAGGCCAATTTCAGGTCCCACTGAATTTTCTGTTATTATTTTACAGGATAGGATTTGATATTTTGTGGTGCTGAGCCCAACTGCCTTGACTCCCCTCCCTTATAAACTTTTTGAAAAAAAGAGATAAGGTACCATCAGGTTTCTAGCACTTCTTTTTATAAAACAAGTACGGAGTTCAATTTACTTTATAGCCCGTAATTGCAACACTGTTCTCTTAGTTAAAACCGATAACAGATACTAAGTAGACTTGATCGAATTCAGGAATATTATCTGTATAATTTTGTGCCTAGGAGGTACTGCTGCTCTCTGATATAGAGTATTAACTAAATAATGTGTTTCTGCAGCGTTTAGAATTTGACCTCTAGCCACTTTTGTTCTGTTAACTGCTTAAAAACAAATGCTGTCTTTCTGCCATCCGTGTTTATGAACACTGCTTCTTGGACAGTTGGGTTAGAGGAAAAAGCTGCATATGTCAAGGGGTATTATCCTGTCCCTAACAGGAAACTCTTCCCCTTAAAGTCCCAAGTGAGACTGTGGCAGCTTGCTGCAGTCTTCCTGGAGAAGCAGGAGTCACAGGAAGTCTGCAGCAGTACTCCTAGTGTACGTAAACTCCCTGCCACAAGGGTTTAGTAGCAGCAGCAATGAGTGTGTCTGGGTCATAGAATACAGAGCGTGGTGTGGTATTTCTGGAGTACATTCAGGTCTTGTTCATTAATTATTTCAAGGTAATATGCACAGCACCTTTATTTCTCCAGCATAAGTGTAAAATACTTGGTACATATGAGTTTGGGGGTTTTAATCACCTTTCATTTTGAAACGTCTGCTAGTGGGTACTCTTTGGATAACCGTAGGGCCAGTCCCCTTCCAGTCTCACAAGGTGTGCTGTCTGCTTCAGCAAGGTTACTTCTAGGACACAGGCTGTTTGTATTCTGCTTGGCCATTTGATGTTCTTTGCTAGCAAGACATCTACATTTGGAAAACTAAACCAGAGATCCCCTTGGTTCATGCCACCACAACATCTTTCAAATATTTTGCAAGAGCAGTATCTTTCAAAGTGTCTATTTTTGGTTGTATTTCATCCAGCCATACAGATGTAACCTGCATCTGGATTCAAGAAATTACTGCATCAAGTCCTACGTGTCAAACTAGCCATCATCAGTGGGACAATGTACTTTGATAACTATGCAAAGAATGTTAAAGAATAAAAATGAAGATCCTGAAACTCATAAAAACTGGCACCATTCTACAACAGAGTGAAGAAGCCTCTCAACATCAGGATCTTAGAGAGGCAAAATGCACTGAAACACCTTGGAATTTCTTTTCTCCCTGGAGCTTTTAGTTACTAAAATTGCCCTAGAATGCCTTTGGTATTTCCAACAATCAGTTTTTAATAACAGCAATACATACTCAAAAGGATTGAAGAGAAGAATGTGGGATGGCTGCAAGTCTCATCAAGATCTAACATAGATCTGGACCCATACTAGTTAAACACGCTTGTTCTTCAAAACTCAGTTCAGGCAAAGGGACATATTTCTAGTGAGACTGTTCAGTCCACACCGAGAAAAAGACATGTCCTGAGGAAAAACAAGATCCATCCAAAGTAATTTCTATGTGCTGCAGCTGGAGCTTTGTTTCCAGAAAATAGCTAAATATAAACATTCCTAACTGAATGGGTGGGAAGCCAAGACTGCCTTGCAGCAAAGATACCCACTAAATAGGATTACCTATTAACAAGCTAATCCACAAGAATTCATTCTGCCACAGCACTGAGAAAGAGATCAGAGAAATAAGCAATATAGCTTCTTAAAGTACAATTATACCATTAATCGGACTTTTCTGAAAATGCTATTGTGGCATCTGGTATGAGTTATCTCTCACATTCCTAGACCAAGCTACTCCATATCCCAATCATGAGGTTACATTTTTTTAGCTGACAGTTTAGGAACTCTGCAGACCCTCCCAGGGGACCTGCAACTCTAGCTGTTTTCTTCTGCTTGTTGCAGTGGCACTGGAGATAATGTGAAAAGGAGAGCTTACAGTCAGCACACACAGTTTCGGTGGTTGTGTCCCAGGTGATAGCTTGGAAAAGACACCGCAACCCCAACTATAGGGCATTCCATAATCTTTGTACTTGTAGATCATTTCTCGTTTTTTAGGCGAACTCTAGAACAGAGATCTAAAGTGTCACAACAATAATACAGCTGTGAAAATAGAATAAACCTTTCCTAGGAACTCTTTATTTTTTAAAATAATTCTGCCACAACTTGGAATGGTTACCAGGATGTTTTTTGGCAGACCCAGTTGTTAAGTCCTACATACTTCTGTAACATGTACTTTAGGATCTTTTCTGGAGAAATGTAATTCTGCAGAGTTGCCACCTTAAATTCTGGACCAGATGCCTCAGATTTTCTGAGAGTTTTCATGGATGTAGTACATAAGTTTCTTGACCATAATTATAATCTTTGCAGTAATGGAAGTCCTCTGTTGTGCTTCCCCATTAAGCTGAATTCTGATGCAGATGATGGTAAGTTTAGCAAAAATAAGGTACCTCCATTTGACACAGAATATTCCAATACTAATTTTTTTCCAGCCAGTTCTCTTCCTGAACACTCAAGTCATGATTTGTGGAAATCAACTTTTTTGTGTTTCTGTACACAAGAATATTGACTGGTATTTTATAGGCTCATCTTGTCAAACAATGTAAGCAGCCCTGAGAGACTGTTCTGACCAGTTTTAGCAGCCTGCCTTGAATTTAAGCTATGCATGACTTAGGAAGAAGGACCTTGTTAAATACATTCCAGTGGTGAGTTAACATTAGAAAACACACGTCTTCCATAAAAGTTAGCAAAAAAGGTACTAAGTCAGGGGTTTTTTTACTACGAATAATTTGCTTGGCTGAAGATATTAAGACTCTGCAGTCTGAACATAATAAAAGAGTTTTGAGTAAGGCATGACTCCCTCCAGCTCAGTCATCCATACTTGTATGAGTTTCAAAATACTGAAAGAAGTAGAAGTATTTTTACCAGAAAAATGAAGGAATCTGACTTTGATACGAAGCAGTTACTTTAAGAAATAGAATATGCCTGTGACTGCAGTCAGATATTTTAAATAGACCTTCACTGGAAGAGCTTTCATTTGTGTTTTGACCACCATGTCCCTATGATGGACCTAACTCTGAAAGGAGGCTGCTGCGTGCCAACTGATGATATCAGTCCTTCTCTCCCAAATTCAATTCGTTAGTGCATTCAGTAAGAAATATCTTGCTGCCTGTACTCAAAAAATACCTTTAATAATCATTTTAATAAAAACTCAAGGGATGTCAGGTGAAACGGAATGCAGATCTGTCATATAATATTCAGTGAAGTACATACCTTGTACTCAAAACTGCTATTTTGGTCATAGCCCACTTTTACATTCACTTTTGTTTGGAATCTGGAGTCCTGCTCTGAACTCATAAGAAATGCAATAGCTACACTGTTGGTCCTCCTCAGAGAAGATGTATTTAAGAACCAGCTGCTCTGGGTATATCGCCTGGTATATATCCTAGTGTGTTTTCTGACATGAAGCGAATTGATGTTAAATCTATTCAACAATCAAGACCAGGAATCAGCGCTCACTTCTAGTACTACCCTTTTTGCATTGTTCAGAAGAGTCAATGGTCAAAGTCATAATCCTTGTATATTAAAAAAAAAAAAAAAAAAAAAAGAAAAAAGCCAAAACTATAAATGCTGCTTGAGTGAGGGATATCCAAATTATTTATCTGTATACCAGCATTTAGCTAGTTAAGAAGAATTTCAGCTGTAGGACTCAAAAATTGAATTACCAGAAACAATAGTTTCAACTGGCTGCTCCATCTCATGGATACAGCAGTTCTCTCCTGTGGTTGAAGATGCTTTTCTTTTGGTTTTGTAGCTCGCATGACATCTTCTGATTTCTGGTCTAACTACATTCCTCATCTTCCATGGAAGTTCCCCTCTCCTGATGAGTCCACTAGCAAGTTTGCCTTCTTTACTCATAATACTTGGTCCTTCTTAATTTCTTTTTACCTAATCATCAAAAAACAGTTTGCACATATTAATTTGCAGATTTGCCTCCTGGCAGTCTCCCAGTTTACAATTCATATTACCAATTTAGAAACTGAGGCACGTAGAAGTTTAGTCACTACAGCACTACAAAGAAAGTCTGTGTTTAATAGAACTCAAGGGGCTGCTTTTATTCTTATTTACATCAGCTTGTATATTTCTTTATTCTTTTGATAATTGTGAAAATTCATCCAGCAGTTGTCTTGCTTTCTACAAAAAGGAAGGCTTCCTGAAACATTTAATTTGCTGCTGGGGAGAGGAAGGCTTATGTGTGGAATTTTTTGAAGAGTTTGCCAGATAAGGCCCCAAGTCAAAGACAGGCATGCTATATTTATCTCTGATATGACTCTAAGTTGCAGTGGTGATGTTACAGTAGCAGTTAATTTGGTGCTTAGGGTTCAAAACAAGGTAAAAGGCAACTTGGTACTCAGTAATTGTGTCTTATTAAATATTGGCTATGGAATTCCACTTCTTAAAAGGCTATCTTGTAAATACATCGTAAAGAAACTCCTTTTTCTGGGGATTCTTGGTGTCAAGATGTTGCTTCCATGTATCTTAGCACAGAGCAGTGTGTATCTGTCACGTTTTTGTAATCCAAAGTAAAAACAAAAGTGGGCAGGAGGAATCCAAGTAGTATTTTGGTTCAAATAAGATAATAATAAAATAAAAAAAGGGACAGCTATATTAATTATGTTTAGTTGTCTATGCACAAACAAAAATGCTGATAGTACTGTACTTCCCTGTTCTTCCTTCCAGTACTGGATGTCCAACAAAGTTCTGCTACTTTTGAATTAGAATTTGCTAAATTGTTCAATACAGCGGTACCTCTGCAACAGGTGTGTTCTCTGCTTGACTAAAACGACATTCTGAGCAAGTCTGGGTAGTAGGTTAAGGAGCAGGTTAGATACCTGTCCTTATATGACACCAAGCTAAGTTAGAAGAAGAGTCCTCAAGCTCTTACCATGTGTGGTCAGACTACAACAAATTACGATGAGATTAAATATGGCAGCTAAAGTCCAAGTTGGTCTTAAAGGTATAGATCATGCGATAGTTGAAGCATGAGCTTTTCTTATTGCTCACTGCTCTCAATATGCCTTTATAATAAAAAATCCTCAGTGCTTAATTCCCCCTTTCCCTGAGGAATGGATGTCTTTTTCCTGAATATCCTGGCTACTCCTAGCTCAGCATCTACCCTTGTGTTGGATGCTAGGGTCTCGTGGAGAATGAGCCCTGCTCAAAACCCAGGTTTCGTAGTGGCGTCACTGCTTCAGCAAAGAGATTTGTGGGATTTTTTTCATATCAATTAATGCATACAAGCATATGCAGGTAAAGTGTGCTTATATTCTGTTGTTCATTTTCCAATCCTGTATTGGTGTGAGCACGTATACACTGATAATATTACTTACACTTGGACTTGTATTCCCTTAGCTGTAACATTTTAGCTGCAGAAGCATAACAAATACGCTTATGATAGTTTCATCAATCTAGCTCTTTTGTCATAGTTACGACCTTCTGCTTGTCCTAGAAGACTGAGGGTTAAACAGCAGCTTTTTGGAAACAACCTATAAATCATTGTCTTTGGCAACATTTTCAAAGTTTGATTTATGTTCTTTTTTCTTGCTACATTACTCACAGCTGCTCCTAATGAAGCTCTTTAGTGACAGGAGAGTGGTAAGCAGCTATGGGCATTCTTTCATTCACTTCAGTACTTTGCTTATTCTTGAAGGTTCCCTACTGTCCTCCAGTGCTCTCCCTCCAGCCTTCAGCATCATTACAGTGCACAACGGCGCTGGGATGTTCAAGGTATGAGTACCCCCTACTGGCATGTTTTTATACTAGGGTCTGTCCTATAACTCTTCAGTCTGCTTATATTAATGCATAGTACATTACTCAGTTATCCTTATCTCCCTATATTCATTTTGGAAATTTATTTCCGTAACAAAATTTTGCCTTTACTTAAAGTATTCACGATGAAAAGCTATATTCTTTCTTCACTTCTCCTCATTATAAAAAAGTATTCTATTGCATTAGTTCAAAAGTTTGGTGACGTCTTACTACATTATGAAAGATGTCATTCAAAATAACATCAGTGTTCAGACACAGAACACTGTTAGGGTTAGATGTCCCTTCGGAGGCATTTTTGTACTTTAGTAAGCTTTACTATGTATGCTACCTAAATTTTGTTCTTTTCATCCTAGTGTGACACACATAGGTCAAGGTAAGAAATTTCTTTCCCTGTTTGGATCCTTGACATATTTTCCTCAACAATCAGTGCTTGGACAAAACATACTATTATTTGTTTTTAGTACTGATACACTTGATACCATTCATGTTACATGCAACGCTGATAGTTTGCAGGGATCACAGATCAACAGTGAGAGTCTTGAGGAAGAATCTGGCAACAGAAATATAAGGGGGGAGGATGAGCATTGTCTTACTTTATACCAAGAAAGTAAACAGCGAAGACTTGCTCTTCTGGAGAAAAGACTGGGAAGAAAAAATTGTCATGGGCTAGAGGTAATATTTGGCTGGTGGACCCAGACCCTGTTTAGCCACTCTTAGCTGGAATTCAGAGAGGACACCCTGGGATGTGAGCCCTTTGGTGAGTCTTGAACACATGGAAAGTTAGCATAGCTGGAAGAAAGGAGTAGCTGCAAGTCAAGATTAGAAATCCCCTGCACAGCAAGGGAGAAGGAGACAGAGATAGTGCTGACTGTAGTTTGACCCATATCTGGTTCTGGCCATTCCCTCATAAATGGTTCACTACATCTTTAGGAAAGAAAAGCCCACATTCCCTCGGGCCCCTAATTGTCCTGCTGTGTTTAACTTGCCTGCTGTCTACGCATCTGTGGCATATAGGAACCAACTGCCTACTCTGGGGCCTCTCGCAGATGTTTTGTAGGCTGCTTTATAACTGGACAGCTGCTGTAAGTTCATGGAAACCCACATAAAACCATGACAGTTGCTTTAAAAGCTACTTCAGTGACAATTGTCTAAAGCAAAACCTGGTGCCTCTGGTTTCCATAAAACATCAGACCCATCTAGAACAATAAAACTATCACTGAGCAAGCAACACAAAGAGATTCGGAAATAACACTTTAGGCTGTACACAAAATAGTAAATGAATGTATTTATTTTCTGTGTTCATCTCAGATAGTCCTTTGGAGGTCTGAAACAAAAGCAAGGCAGTGCTTGATAGGTGCCGGTCCTTTGGGACTCATTCTATAGCTTCACCACCGCACCCATCAATTGGGTAACAACTGAACTGAAGAGAAAAACAACACAGCTTGATTTCCTTTCCTGTCCTTGACTCCTTGGGGATCTCTGATGACTAGCATGGCACTGCTTGGATGTGTCACCTTATGAGACAGCAGTTCTTGAGTACAGCACCCTCCAGAGGGACTTGCATCAAAGAGGAATTCCGTTCTGAATGTCTGTGTTTCTACTTGTTAGCATGGGCTGCGAACACTAAGCCATAGCTTTGCAATTTATACTGCAGCCCCAAATTGCAAGGTATTCCCAATTCTGACAACAATAACCATTTCAAAATGCTTTGACATTACTTTTCTGGAGAAATGAGATCTGCTTTCTTTTCCTGATAGCTCTGTCAAACTGTGAAATGTAGCTGTGGAATACCTGGTGATTTACAAATCTGGCACAGCAGTAGGGGTTTGCAAGACGGCAGCTGTGTGATTATTGCAGATAGAGAAGTTGGTTAAACTAATGGATTTGGATTTTCATTTCTCTTTCTTGGAGGGAAGTTGTACTGTTTGGTTTGCTTTGCCTTGCTGCTCTGATTCATATTTAGAGCCAGACATTGAGTATAGCTTGCCTCAGCCCCTTTCTTCTTTCAAGGGTGATCTTGGATTCAAAATCTTAGTAATTAAAGTTGCAGGTTTCTGACTTAAGATCATTGGGCTTCTTTTCCAGGGTCTTCTGATTTGAGTGATTTGTTTTCAAGAGGCTTTATCTGTCTTTAATTGTACTTTGTAAACTGAGCGGTCAGATCCAGCTGAGATCAAAAGGTTCCCATCAGATTAAGGGAGGTAGGTAAATAGCTATTCTGAGACCCCTTTCAGAATTCAGAGACACAGACAAAGCTGTGTCATTAGCAAAGCAGACAGTCGGTAGGATTTCTCTTCTCCAGCCCTAACTATTGCCCCTTTCACACTTACATGCGGTTATCAAACAAGGGCCTTGTACCATATTATGATGCTAATATCTGATCCAGTATCCTGCTATCATTTATGTTGGACAGTTACAGACTGCATGGAGTATGTTCATCTGAAGAACAGAAAATAGAAATGGGAAATATCTGTTAAGGTATTGGTCCAATAATGCATTTGTTAGAGGTTTGCTGGAAGAGGGTAGAGAAAAAACTGGTGCATCTTGGCTTGACACTTTCTAAAACCTTCTTTCATCTCCCTCTTCCTTCTCATCCTCCCAAAGACAACCCTCACATCAAAGTGCTTTGACTGCAAAAATTTGCAAACTTGAAATACAATTCCATGATCTTCACATCTCCGTCTCTAAAAGTCTCATCTAGATCACCGAAGCTGCTTCCTAAGCATACGCAGCACCCCTTAAATTAAATGAATACTGCAGATGTTCAGCAAATTTAGAGATTTGGATCAACCTGCACTTTTCTGTTCTTGTTCACAGTGTAGTGTCAACAGCACAGTCAATATTTATCATTCATTTTCAGCTATCAAAAGGCAGTCGCAATATTTGCCCAACTTTTTAAAGTGATTGGAAATCTTTCAATGCTACATATTAAATAGCTTATTTTGCTGGGTATGTGGTAACTGAAATACATACAACTGCATTGCATATTGTCCAAGAGGCTTGCCTGACCACCCTTATATTAAACAAGTATTCAGCTGAGGCTTCAGCCAGGAGACAGAAAGCGCAGTGTGTGTGTGTGTGTGTGTGTGTGTGTATGTGTGTGTGTGTGTGTCTGGGAGAGGGTGGGGTGGAATATTCATGCCATTGAAAAGACTCATGTTGTTACTTAACAACTACATTAACCTCATGTCACAAGTCATGACCTTGTGCTGACCCTGGCTAGCAAAGCAGCACAGCTCTGAAGTACAAAACATGAAAGTGGGAGAAGTAAGTAGCAGAGGAGGAGAAAAGAGCAGCTCTTCATGGAAGAGGCTTCCAAACCTATTCAGACAAAACACCAAACAATAGCTGCAGAGGGGCTGTGCATAGGCCATCTCCACCCAGTCACTCACTCACTGTTGAAGGATTTTCATGGTGAGCCTTTCATAGCCAGCTGCAGACTGACACGACCTTTAAACTGTGAGATTCCTTTTAATGTAAGGCACCCTGAAAAAGCAAAGGGAAGAAGCCTGACAGCATACGGACAGGTGCCTTTAGATCTCTTGTTTCTATCCTTCTCCTGTGCTTTGCAGTAGAGCCCTGTTTGCACAAGTGACTGTATTCAGAGATGAGCCTGGAAGCTCATTCCCCTGAATTTCAAAAATTTGGGGAAGGGAAAAACTTCACTAACCAAATATACTTTTCCCTTAGCTTTTTGATCACTGAAGTCTTTTTGGCAGCAGTGATGGGATTTACAAACCCTGCTCTGCAATGTCAATATCAGGAAATGGGCAAAGTGACCCAAATTTTAAGCAAGAAGTAAGGAGGTGGGATCCAATTGGAGAGCAGAGCAAGGGCAGGAGGACAACAGGAATTTGTTTTGCAGAGCAAGAACTGTTGCAGAAGTTCTGTGGGACCTTTAAAAAGGTACTTTAAAGGCAGGCTGGCAGTCTGAGTGTGGGCTGCAGAGAAAGAGTCAGTGGCATGATGAGAAATTTTTCTTGGTGAAGGGCTCTGTGGAGAAATGTCAACTCACAGAAGCTCAGGCAAAGTGTTTTTTCCCCCTTATTTTCTAAAAGAGTGGCAACAAAAGTGGTGACACAACAGGATTGGCAGGGGTGTCTTCAGTGAGGCTGTTGAGGAATTATTCACATGCTTTGCTGACCACATATTTTGGTCGGCAGGCACCTCACTGCTCGAGGAACTGCTAACCCATCTGACTGGTGGCTCATTTACTCTTGTTTGCCATCTCCAGCAGGCGTCAGGACAGGGTGTTTCAGAGGAATTTCCATAAAGAGCCTTTCTAAAATAACCTACTTCAAAAAGAGGCTCTTGGTGCAAGCAGAGATTGGCTTATGTCCTGAAGCTTGAGGTTTGTGAAAATGGGTGTTTCTCTTTGATTTTCCAGTAGTAAATAATAATAGGTTTGACGTCCTCAAGCTTTTAAGTATCATGAGTCAGGCCCCCAACTATGAGACGGTTCATAAAATTCTCACTAACCTAAAAATAATAAACACTGGGTTATTTCTGCTTTCTTCCTGGATTTGCATCCTTTAGGGTTACAGTTTTTGGCTTTTCTTCTTTGGCTGTTTAAAGTGTACTCCTTATTACGGAGGCTGAGGACTGTGTATATGCACAGCAAATTCCAGGAGTGGGGTCATTCAGAGAAGCCGGGCAACTCTCAAGAATTGCAACAAAATTCTGACAGTTAGCAAAGGAGGTCTGGCACAAAATCCTATACAGTAACCTTGTGCCAGGCCAGGAAGTTCCCAAAGGTATATAGTCATATATTCTCAAAGGGACTGTATCTTTTGTTTGATCTACAGGGGCCGGCACCAGATAGGCCTTCCCGTTTGACAACAGCCAGGCCAGGCCAGCTGTGCCACGGACCCTTCCCACTTCCCTCTGCGGATCCTGCATTCAGCTCAAGGCTGCTGGCCCAGCTCTCTGTTTACATGTTTCCAAATTCAAGGAGGAAAAGGGAATATCAAACAGACCTGAGCTCTTTTGAAGTGGCTAAAGGATGCTATCAGGTCTGGGGGTGTGTGTTGTGCCTTTGAGGCTTGTTTGTCTTTCTCTGGTCCTTCTGTGCAGGCCTTTAACCAGCCATTCGAATCTTCAAAGCCACCCTAACCCCAACGGTGCAGCTTCTTTGGAGCTGGCACCATTACCAGGGCCAGGGCATTTTGTGTTGAACCACTTTTTTGTGTGGTTTTCAGACATGGAAGTTTTTTTATTCTTTTGAAATAAATAATTAGACTGAAATTAGTTACTGTACAACAGGAAGAAAATAAGGGATTTGCTTTGTTTTTCAAGTAGGAGGTTTTGTCCCTTAGCGGTGAGCTTCCTTCTTTTATGTCAGCTGTAATGAGTGCCGTTTGGAGAGCTTTTATCATACTTACACATGAGTAAGTGATGGTCTTAAAATGCATCCGACTACTTTTCTCAGCTTTAGCACTTTAATTAACCACAAGCTTGCTGTGGCTTTAGGGCTGTAGCCTCAAATTATTGTCACCGTCTGCCCTCTACTGGTAAATGGTCGAAATTGCTATTTGAACACGTTAAATCGTGTTGAAAGGAGAAAATCAAAGCACCTGGGATTTTTTTGTGTTTTGTTTTAGGACCATCTCACTTTGCCAGATCTCTTTGAATGTGGAAAATCTTTACTTTTATAAATGAAAGAAGTGCTTTTGCTAATTAGAAAGCAGTGAGGAAAGTCAAATTTTGAAACTTCAAATTCTTGAAGTAGGTACAGTTTTGAATCCCAATATAAGAAAAAACAACAATAAAAATATTTTCAATTGATTACTAAGAGCTTTTTTTTACCCAGCATCTCATTCATGGAGTCCATTTATAGGTTTTCCAAGAACTGGACTAAAAGCAGCTCAGACATAGAATCATAGAATCATAGAAGAATTTAGATTGGAAAAGACCTTTAAGATCATCGAGTCCAACCATTAACCCAGCACTGCCAAGCCCACCACTAAACCATGTCCCTAAGTGCCACATCTACACATCTTTTAAATACCTCCAGGGATGGTGACTCCACCACTTCCCTGGGCAGCCTGTCCCAGCGCATATCACACAAAGTTGTGCTTTGGCTATATGCAACCAGCAAAAGGTTGAAATACATTTACTTTGATTCCACGTACTGCTGTGTTGTGGTATCTGCAAAATAAAAAAAAGTTAAAATTCATTTTAAAAAATAGTCTGAAAACTGAAATGATCAGCAATGTTTCTCAAGGGAAGAAAAAAAAAAAAAAGAAGACAAAAAAAATTCTGGATATTTTTCTAAGTTTTGTTTTTCACTTTAAAAATATCAGAAATATAAATTCTGTTCATATGAATCATCTTAGGTATTTTTGTTCTCTAGGCAGCTGCAGAACTGCTTTTTTAGTTTGTGGGTCATTTAGTTATGCCCTAAACAGAAAGTAGCAGAAATTTTGCATTCTTTAGTATTCTAATCAGTGAGTCCAGGTAACCGTGAAAGGCAGCAGAGCTGGAGTTTTAGGAAGAGATAGATTGTTTAGTATCTTATCCCAATCAACCTTTTGGTTCTCGTATCTGATAGGCCTCGTGAGGACAAAGCTGGCTTTCAGCTCTCTTTGTGCTCTGACTACTGGAGCTTGCCTGATTTGTGGAGTAGCAGAAACCTGCTTTAGATCTGGCAACTCAAAATGACCCCCTGAAAGCCATTCTGAGCCCAAACGATCTATTTATCTAACTTACTGTGGTGAGACAAAAATTTTCATGCCTGGCCAAATCCCTTTGCTTTGGAAGTTGCGTGCTTCACAGAAGGGGAATCACCCCCCTTGAGAAAATGCCCTTTTAAAGACTCCTCTTGCATTTGGGTCGTTAGAGCTAGTAGGGCAGCATATATGGCCTAGAATACAGCCCAGAACAACAAAGTCTCTGCCTTCTACAAGATCTTTCTTCTTTGCTTGCCAGATGCCTTGGATACCTCTGCATAGTTTATAGTCCAGCAACAGCATCTTTCTCTCCTCTGCTAAAATCAGTCTTCACATCCCTTTCCTTATGTACTAAGAGTTTCCCCTGTTGTTAAAAATCTGTTGGGTATCGTTCAGATGATTTTCATGTAGGAACAGTTTTATAAAGGTATAGAGACCTGGTGATTGCACAGGGTGTCTATGACAGATATAGTCTGCAAGATTCAGATATTAAAATGGTCGGAAATCTTAATGAGATCTTCATGTTCTGGTATGCCTTGTTCTTAGATTTTGGTGTGTGATGCTTAGGACAAATGGTTGGAAGCAGCCCAAGATGGCCTGGCCAATCTTCCCTGGGCTGCATGGGCTGCCCTATATTGAATCCTGCAAAAAAAAATCTTCTGCAGACTGCTAGATTTTGTACTTACCTAGTTGTAAAGAATGGAGAGAGATTAGAGAGTAATCTTTAATTGGATGCCTTTTAAGGGTGCAAAAATGTTGTGTGAATTTTTTTGCCTTGTAAGTATTGTCTTATGCCAAAATATTCTCCTTCCCTATCTCCTGTAATTTGTCATAAAATTGTTATCCTAGTCTTAGGGACATGGTGATAATTTCCATGACAACACAGAAAGATTCCAGAAACAAAGATTTCTGACTAAATACATGAAGGTTGTCGAAAAGCACAACTGCAAGAATTCTGCCTACCCACTGTAAATAGCAGACAGAAAAGTTAAGGTTACATGATCTCATCTTTTGAAACTGAAATTTTCCTAACACCATGTTGATTTACTTCATGTTGGATTTTTTTTAAATTGGGTGAACAAGCATTTCTCCAAACAATAGCAATGTGCCCTTACTATGCAGATCCAC
This sequence comes from Morus bassanus, assembly GCA_031468815.1. Taxonomy (NCBI): domain Eukaryota; kingdom Metazoa; phylum Chordata; class Aves; order Suliformes; family Sulidae; genus Morus; species Morus bassanus. The sequence continues at coordinate 2,700,580 of CM062582.1, forward strand.
AGAGCCTAGCTATGTGTCGTAAGCTTAAACTGGTCCTGATTCCACATAAAAATACATGGAATAAATACCCACAGAACCAAGGCTTTATGAAAAGATGGCTAGAAATAACCAAAATACTTCTAATCCAAGTTTGATCCAAAAGTAAAACTGTGCTTAGATCTTAGCCTGCAGTTTAAATCTCTCCATAATAAGCTGAGTCCTAATGCATCACATTTGGAAAAGTTCAAAAGTAGAGACATTTTGTCCCTGAGCTGACATTTCCTGTATTAGCTGATTGACTTTTTGACAGGGTACCCCGTTGTCCTGACATGGAATGGGTTTTCCCCCATATTTCTAGTACTTTTCTGAGATTTTAACCATCATTCTCTATTATATGAACACCAACATTGTGCTTGATGCGTTCTGAGACAGGGATCAAGACAAACCCTGCCTTCAGCAGGTAGCAGCTTAAAAAGAGAGTAAGTCACTGAGCCTTACCCAGGGGTGGTATCAGGGTCAATTACGTGCAAAGCATTTATTCTTTGCACTGTAGTTCCAGTGTTGGGTAAGGAGCTAACTTTTTAATAAATTTGTTTATGGATTTAGAAAAGCTCTCACTGAAATTGATCTTGATTATCCTCTGTGTCCTGCACCCACACATTGCAGTGACTAACAGTTTCTAATTCATACTAACAGCTTCTCAGAGGAAAATGGAAATGGTCGGCCCTTCATACTGCGTTGCTCTTTTATTGTGGTTCCTCTTCATATATCAACAAGCAATGCAATTTAACCTGCCCTGTGTTGTTCCTTGGAGAAAATTGGCTGTTCCTGCCTTTCTGCTGGCTTGATAAATGCCCCATTTGCATGGAAAATAATGCAAATCAGTTGTTGAATTTTTGCCTGCCTTAATTGCAAAGCTGGTTACTGTTCTGTGTAAACAAGCTGATGGTGTTTTGTTTGCTGACAGAAAAAAAAGAATTAGGACAGTTTATATTTGGCAATGCTTATTTTTTGTGGGTGGCTTATGGCCTAATCCTGATGGAGACATTTGGTTTCTATTGTATGCTCGAAAATAACATGATTTTAGAAAAAAAAATCTGAATCTTCTTGGTGTGAAGTGTTTGGTTCAGCTCTGATCCCCTGGTTCTTCTTCTGTTATATTAATAAAACTTGAAGTAGCATATTAAAACAGATTAATTGCATATTGGCATCCAGCAGCTTTGATTCTGTTTTCCAAAACTTTCTGTTGCTACTTACGTCGCTAAAAGGCTGTAAAATGGCACAATGCTGTATTGGTGAAATTTCATTTGTTTCACCTTTCTTTATGGAGGTATAAATGATTATAAAAGGTGGAGGAAAGGGGACTTTTGCATGTTAGTTTTTTCTGTGTCAAGTCTTGCACCCTGAGAAAGTCCAGAAACTGCGTATCTTTATATCTGGCAGCATCCAGGGACACCATCCTTCTGTCTACAAGAAAGCAAAAGAATAATGCTCAGGTTTAGGGCTTGAGGGGAAAAAATACCTGAAAAGGGTTGGAGGCACGTGCTGCGCTATGTGAAGTACTGGCCTTTGCTGAGTGATGTCCGGTTCTCCTGACTCAGTTCCCAGCCTTTCCTTGTTTGTTTTCATAGTGTGCCTCAGGATGCTTTGCCATATTACCCCTAATAAGACTTTTGACAGAGTTTCTTTGGAAGTATCTGCCACATTCCAGGGCATTATGCAATAAGAAACACGCTTATTTTCCCTGCAGCCTTTATGTATGTGTGAGAACGCTGGTACCATGTGTAAATTCATGAGATTAGCATCTGCTGGTTATCCCAGTCATGTGCAGGGATGGTAGCTGGGCATCCCTCTACTTACATGCTTCAGGAACTGATCCGAAGAGAAACACCCCTGCAGTTGTTTTATAAAGAACCGAGTTTTTCCCTCTCCCAGGTGCTTTCACTCTTTGACCACATTTGTCCTGATGAGTTTCGTGTGAAGGATATTTGTCTCCTAAACCCTGAGAACACTAAATTCACATCTAGTAGATCTCTGGAAAAACCTTTCAAGATCTTCAAAACTCAGTGAAATGACATTAGGACTAAACCTACTATCTTTTCAGCCCCCTGACACAGCTAGCTCCCTGTCATACTCTTTTTTTCACTCACATTTACCCAGCGATCGCTGAAGTGACAGTTATGGCTTGTGCAGATACCTGAGCTGGCTGTAATACTAACCCATGCCCTGCCCCCACATTAAGCTGTAGTCCAAATTAGTTAGTCCTTTAAGCTTGCGCTAGCTAGGCTGCTGGAGAGGGGAATTCAAGCTCAAGTGCTACACACAGTGGGGTTGCAGCAGCTCGAGTTGTAACAGCTCATCAGCTGCTAATTCAGTAAGGCTGCTAATCCAGTCTTTCTGTACAGCTAATCAAATCACGCTGTGTATCTTGAGTGGTTTTTGATGGTAACTGCTCGTTTTCAAGCTAGCTGTTGCTGTGAAAACAAGCATTTGAATTCTGGCAATTCATGCAGGTGAGGTAACGTTATTCTTTCACCATTCAAGATGCTATCGTCTTACGTGGCTAGACAAGTTTTAATGATAATGTGATTTTGGGGGGAAAAAAATATCCATCTTTTCTTAGGACAGGCTCTTAAATTGGATCAGCTTCTCAGATTTTCAGTGATCCAGAGGACATTGGCTTAGCCTCGTGACTCCTTTTCGTTCCATAATAGCTTGTGGTATTTTAGTGATAGGGAACTGTGGGGAGCTACATAAGCCTTGTCATTCTGGGCCAAAAATATTTTCACAAGAAGTGACTCCTGCCAAAGAATTGGTTCTCTTAAGTCGCAGACTTTGGCCTCAAAGTGTTATGGAATGCCATGAGCTCTAAATGCAGGAGGAAAACATATTTGCAGACAGAGTTCTCATTTGATTATATCAGTGGGGATGCTGACAAGTATAAATAAATGAATTTCAAGAACAGACTGTATTTAGTTCTAATTAAAGGAAGATTTCAAAATTTGCCAAATTTAGTAAATACGATATTAGCTCTCTGTTTGTTATAACCATGGACAAACTAGTCCATTTGGAAGCTAAATTGTTTCCTGGAGACACATAAAAAGATAGTGTGTTCTACACGTTATTTTACCATAGAAAGTTTTGGATAAGCAAAATGCCACTTATGCCCAAATTAAGGGCTGAAATGATGCTCTGCAGCCTGTGATGGCTTTCTACACTGGGTGGGAATTGCCCCTCAGTGACTGTAGTTGTATAGCTCCCAGAAGCACTACGCTTGATGGAAGGGAAAACTTGTAGGAACTGCTGTAGGAAGTTACACCTGCAGCTTACTTTGCTGCTGATGTCTCAAACAAGAGAGACCCTTAACCATGGGGTGATTTGATAGAAAAAAACAAGACAAATATGATGTAAACAAAATGGGCTCCAGCAGTTGTACCCCTCACTGGCGCCGCCAATGTGACAACTCATTGGTGCACCCCTGGCTGAGCCGTTTTGTGCCACTGTAAGAGACACTGGGGGCTTTGGGTGCCCAGTCTCGGTCCACCCATTGTTACGGATGTTATGTCTCATTTGTGTTAATCAAAAGGATAAAGGTGAGCCTTAAAATATGTGGGCTAATGTGATCATAAAATATCACAACGCAATACCTACTTCAGCTGAAAATTTAATCAAAAAATCGTAATCCCTTCATAAAAGGAATTAACAGGGCAGAGCTCATAATGCCTTTGCAGTAGAAGTTCATCCTATGCACAGCAAAGGCTGTTGCAAAAAGGTGTCTCTCTTAAAATGAGGGGAGAGGGTTCGTCGCTTCACACCTGATATTTGTCAGGTATTTGCCACACCAGACAGTTGTCCAGACTCTCCTTATAGGGTCTTTTATACAAGGTTTTATATGTATTGTATAGGGTTGATATATATGGTGTCTCCATATAAGGGAAAAATAGGTTCTTCTCTGAGGCACAATTCATCTCACCCTGGCAGAGGTATTTCCAGATGTCTAGGATGAGACAAAGTGTGCCCTTCAAGTACTTGTTTCTCTTAGTTGTAGAGGGAAGTTGGAAAACTAGCCCTCAGGTATTTATGTCTACTGTGTAGATATCCAAAGTTAATGAGATTAATCTAGGCTGTGTATTCTTCAGGGATGCCAACAGATAATCCGTCTCTCCAACTCTTTCCCTATTTACAAATACAGAACATTCTCGCTGTGCATTTTCTTTAATGCAAATGAATAATTTCAGTCAACTGTTACAGCCTCAGAAATAATGTAGGGAACTTTGATTATTTATGCGTGCCTGTAGTGCTACCCAGAAATCTGTTAGAAAAAGACAAAGGAGACAATTTAAAGTTTGGGACAAAACCGAGAGGAATTCAGTAAGAAAGTCTCATGTGGGATTCCTGAGTGTAATTACTTTGCTTGTATTTTTCCTGTAATTTATGGCACCCTGTAAGCGTTAATCATTCTGCAGTGTTCCTGTGGACTGACAGAATACACATTAAAACCATTCCAGCTTTCAGAATATATTCACTTTTTCCGTCCCCACTCCTCCCTTTCTTTCCATGTTATTTCTTCAAAATTAGAAAGCCTAATGCAAACTCTGAGCTGAGGATTGAGACTTTTCACAGTTTGGTCACGTCTCCTGCCTTCCTTTGGTTTGTGAAGTGCTTAGCGTACCATCAGTCCTCCATTTTAAGGTGAGGAAACAAAGGCTTTTGAAGGAAATGTACTATCACTGGCTCTGAAACTTTCCAGTGCTAGGTTCTAAAACAAGACTTTTATCAAATACTGTTGGCTTCAGTACTTGCTGTCTGCAGTGGGACTATTTTATTTGAAGTAATGCTTGCTTCATTTCACCAGTTCATGGGTGATTTTCTGGGTTTTATCGCTGACAACTGCACATGAAGAGGGTCACCTTCCAAGGCCTACAGAGAGCAGTTAATCAGATGCTGGGTGCCGAGGACTGCAGTTTAAGGGAAACTCCTGTCCTGTAGGATAACAGAACTGTTAGTGTGGAAGTATAGGAGTGCTCCGTGAAAGGACCATGCCATGCACACCTGATTGACCTGGCCCTAGGCGAGAGGAGTAATGAGGTCCCAATGCCCACACACATTAGGCACACACCCCGACATATTCCAGCATAGGTTATTCAGCTGAGAACAGAAGACAGAAATGGTAAATGAGTGGTTTGCAAATAAGCCAGGCTAAACAGAGCCCAGTTTCCTGCACTAGGATATACAAAACCACTGTGGAGAACCTTGATGATGGGAAGCAGGGATAGAGAAATAAATCTTTTTTATGTTTGGAAGCAAGCAGGCTCACATTGTTCGTAAGCAGGAACATCTTTGATTGGTTACCAGTAGGTGTCATTGCAGGTTTGCAGACAGTGGGAATTCATTGGGACCCCAGCACTTGTGACATGCACCCAGGCCATGGCCTTCTTGGACAGGCCTGCACTAAAGGAAATCTCTGCAACATCCCAACTTTATGTTGCAGCTTTAGGGTGGTGCAGAAGAAAATCCTGGTTTTATTCCTCGTCTATCATTTTGAGTTGAATTTTTCTCTGTTAGGACCAGTCATCCTTATTACAACCATTGCTTTTTAGCCATAGTGGCCAGCTCCTCTTTTCTGTGTATTTAAAACCCTTGGAGTCAATCTGCCCAGGATGGAAAACTTAATATTAAAAGTGAATAATGGTATGGGGATGAACACTGTGCAACAGATCAGCATAAAAGATTAGGATAAGCCCTTCTCCCACTTACTTTAGGACTTGTTCCTTCCAAGAAGAAAGTAAGTCTTTCAAACCTTGTTCTCCTGTCTTGCACGTTGTGTGGTTGATCTGTCTTGAGATATTTGAGTGAAAAGTGCTGATAAACAATAGTGGTGAAATTTGCACTGTATTGCAAAGGTACAAAGTGGAGAGAAATGGCCATGATTTTTTATTTGTGTGAGAAATGTGGTGTGCCCGGCCACATCTTTTACTGGATTCTGTGACAGAAATTGTTGGAGGAGGGTACTTAACTCTTGGCTCTGTATGTGCCAGGTCACTGGAAGGGACCTCCCTGGACATAGAGAACACTTCCAACTATTTTTAAAGCTGTCTTGTACAGTCCCTAAGGGGCAAACCTCCTCTTAAAACCAGTTAAAGTGCTTCTTCCCCACTGGAAGACTCTTCCAGAACTTCACCTGCTCCCATGGATAGAAACCAGACTATTGGGAATTCATGACCACTTTCTTCAGTAATTCCTGCTCAGTGTTGTTCCTTAGCTGACAAATTTTTCCTCACCGCTCTAACAGATGTGTAGCGAGTAACTTTGTCTCTTCTCAGTATACTTTCCACAAGCCCAAATAGGGGACCGTTGTGAAGGCCTGCCTGTACAACGAAAATGCAATTTCCTTGAGATCCCCAGTCGCCACTGACTGAGCAAATCGCAGATTTCAAAGAAGTCCAGACATATTTGACTGTCTTGAGACTTGATCTTGAAAAATGACCTTTTTATTGTTGCTGCATTATTCTTCGGGTGGATCAATTTTCTGACTCCATTCCCAGGTTCCCAGGTGACTGCAGAAATGTTTGTGTCAGCGCAATGGAGAGAAACAGCCTGGCAGCAAGAACAAGAAGATGGAGGCTCCAGCAGAGGCACAGGAATTGTGTATGTAGCCCTACCACCAAACGACCAGTCATATCTGAGCTAATATTTCTGTGTGTAATGTGCTATGCCACGTGGACATAAAAACACATTTGTAGCCTGCTCCAGGATCTTTGGAGGTCAGAGATATAAAAATATAATCACAGCTTCAGCCTCCTCTGCTATGAAGGTTTCCTACCCTCAGTAATTCCTCCGCCTGCACCTGTCCTACAATGAATGTGAGTGACCAGGGCTGTGTGCAGTGCTCAGGGGAGGTCTCAGGCAGCCCATGTACAGTGCCACTCATACACCCAGCCTTTGCTGTAATTATTTTGCCCAACACATCCTCAGATCACATTTCCTGTTTCACAGCTGCAACACACTGATATCCATACATGCTACTGTAATACACTTCGGCCTTTCTCTTCCTGTGTTGTTTCTGACTGATTAGAGGAGAAATTCTTGTTCTTGGTCCCTAGGCGTTTGCTCTTGCATCCTATTACTATGATTCAATTCCCCAGAGGAATGCCATTCTTCCTGCAGGGCACTCTGATCCTCCTGTATATTGATCCTCCCAGCTTTACATCACTGGTAAGTTTTACTCGCACGTTCTGATGGTTTGTGCCAGGGTCTTTCATAAAAATATTTAACATGATTGGTTCCAAGTCTGATTCTTCAGAAATTCTAGTAATTGGCCCATACCAGTCCAGTCCTTTTTTGGTCTGTTCTGTTACCTTTTCTCTTTTAAATAGTTTTCCATCTGGAGTGAAATCCTTATACCAAGCCTTGTTTTCTGTGGTTTAACTACTAATTTCCCAGCTGATATTTTGCCAAATTCTACACTGATGTCCATATAGCCTAGATCAATTATATGTCCACGGACATCTGGTGAACGGCCATCCTCCTTCATTAAATCCTCAGATGCTTATTTGGATGCCTGAGTGGAGGCAGCTAAAGGACATAGTTTGGGACTTCGGTAGTGGAAAATGTTGGCCCCAGAGGCCGGTATAAAGCATACCCCTCCACACAGCCCTTCTGCCACTCAAAAGTGGCACGACATAAAACTGAGTTTTCAATGACACACAGAGTATGTAGGGAGGATGTTAAAGAAATGAGGTACAAATGAAGGACTGAGAATAATCATTTATTATATAATATATTACCTGGCTTAGTAGAATGCAAAAATAGCTTGCTATTATCCTTCCTTTAAAAACTAATCTAGCTTAGACTACCAACTCCCAGACTTGTGGGGCTATAGACTGCTGTTAGCCACAAAGAAATGACTGCAGATTGCCATGCACCTGCCTGGCATTTTCAGATGAACATTTGAAAAAGATAATGTGGTTCTGCAGGGCAACGGCAGGTCTTTTTATAATGACCTTATAAACCATCAGTGATCTGGGAACCACAGCTATAGTGCTAGACAATGTTCAAGCTCCTTTTCCTTGCTTCTTAGAATTGAGGTTAAAGTATCTTCCTTAACAGAGGCTAGAATTTCAAGGCAAAAAAGTTATTCAACAAGCTGATCCACTGAAATCAAATAGAAAATCTCATGCATACAGAAGTACTAGTATTAGAAAAACGGGTTTACAGTGGCAAGGCTCTTTTTTTTTTGCTCTACATTTGCTTGAAATATGCTGGTACTAAATTTATGTTTTGTTTTTAAAATTTTTGAACTTCATAAAGCTCACTAATGGACCTAGGCCGAGTGGCTTCTTATAGTTCATTTTATTTCCTGATCCTTACTTTACGGGTAGTGAGAATACCTTTATTGGGCCATCTGGACTTACTGGAACATTGAAAGGTAAATTGGGCATTGATAGTCAGAAGAGCACTCAAAGATCTTGATGTTTATGTAGCTGCCATCATCATTAGAAACAAAACTAAAGCATAGGGAGGGAAACACACGAAAGAAGGAACATAACCATAAAACTGAATTTAAATAATATGACCTAAATTTTCCATGACTGGTTTCCTCAGTATCTAATTGCTTTTATACTCTGCTAAATAACTGGACTAGGGAGACCTGTTTATTTTTATGTGATAGCTCTTTCTTAGACCTGGATTTCTGGGCATGCACCGCAGTGGCATAGCTACTGCCACCACTGACGTTATAATAAATGAACATGGTTTGGTGAGCCTAGACGTTTAGAGAATGCTGTGTCTGTCACATCTCCAATTCACAACACAGTAAATGTGCAGCAATTGTAAAGGCCACTCATACCATACAGCATTTATTAAACACTGCTTGAACTTTAAAGGCAGGGAGATGATACTGCTGATGAATTTAGGCTTTGTTTTGCTCACTGAATTCTTGTGGTAAGATTATTTACTTTTTTGTGCTATTCAAAAGCACTGGGGAGGTAATTCTTTTTCTGTGTATTTCTCCAATGATGTTAAGCAGTGCTGTATGATTAGATGGGTTGTGCTTTGTTAATTATGACCACTTAGAAAAAAATCACATTGCATTGTTTCTGTGCCGAGTGGGTGAGCGTACGAGCATTTCCAGAACAAATGCCCAGCTGTATAACTCTAAGGGCATGTCCACATCACACAATAGAGCGTGGGGCAGTGAGTCCTCAGTTAATGCCGACCAAACCAGATCCAAAACTGGAAGCAGCAGGGCTGTGTTAGCATAGTGCTACATTTTTGCAGTTAAGCAGGGATTATTAGCTAGAATACAGCTTTGTGCTAACAGAGCTGTGCTGCTTTCAGGTCCAGGTCTGGTATGGCTGCGGAGGCGATTGCTGTGCTATCTGGATGTACCGGCATGGCTGGTGCTAGCTCATGACCTACTGTACTGTGCTAGAAGCTACCGGTGCATCTATAAATAATCTCTTTGGTTGTTCCTGAAATATCATATTTGTTTTATGATAGTCTGTTAGCCCACAGGTGGATCAGGACTCCCACGTGCATCTTAGTAGTCGCTAGGAACTCTTGTGCCGGGATGAATCTCACTGGGCTATTCCTGGAAAGTGAATGCAAAATATGCATGAGGAGTTTAAAGCAAACCAGAGGGCCACTAAACATGCAGAGCTTTTGTTTACACAACTCTCAAAACTTTTTCCGTGTGACTTAATGGAGCCAACCAGTAGACACAAAGGCTACGTCTGCAAAGCTTTCTCTGCAACTGCAGAGGTAACCTGTGCATTGAAAAGATGGCTGTCCTACTTTGTCTGCATATGTGAAACTACCTTCCCAGCCTCAGAAATGGTTTTTGCTGTGGGTGATTTTTAGGCTGGGTTGAATCCTCAGCTAATAAAAACTGACAGCTGGGTTTCTTTTGATCCGCAAGACTCTCATGGTGCTATGACAATTTATACCACTTGAAAATGTGGCTTAGGCGCATATAAAAAAAAAAAATCCCAGCTGCTTGATGTGGAGCCTGCACAGAGCGTTTGCAACAGGAAACCCTGTGTCAAAACAGTTATGTTCCAGATCCATCCCTTGGAGAATATTCACAAGGTGAAGAGGAGGCAGGCTGCCAAGCCTGACCTTGTTTTAATTCAGCTCCCTGTGAGACATCAATCTGGGTTTCTACTTCTGGGATTCACTTCCCTTAGAAACAGTTGTTCACTCCTAGGTTTACCCAGAAGCTACAGAGCCCTTGTAGCTTTTGTTTGTGATTAGAGAGCAAAGTTTAATCCCCACTTCCTGCTCTATTAATAACAAACCATCAGCTCTTCTCCACACAAGGGTGCAGCAATAGAATATTGAAACCAGTGTGACACCTGGCTTACACACAGGAGTTTTAATCAATAGATCTCAAAATGCTTTACAAAGGAAGGAAGTATCATTTTAATTTTACAGGAACCGAAACATAGGGGTGGGACAACCTGAGCAACACCCTGCAGGTCACTTAGGTTACATTACATCTCACACTAGCAGGAAAACATGCCCGAGAGACAGGGAGTATGAAGATACGGGACTAGAAGAACTGGTAGTGTCCCACAAAGGACGTTCAAAAATACACATTGTAGCATTAAGGAAGAGACTTAAATTAGGATCTTTCAGTTCAGTTCGAAGGCTGAAACTGCATGCTGAAAACTGCTAGGTCTGACCCAGGGAATTTTCATGTGGCCTCTTTTAGAAATAAAATGTTTGGAGCTGTGGGCAGGAGTTTGACCTTTTCCTAAGTCATAAGAAATTGTTTTCATGTAGAACTCCTGAAAAGAGTTCTAAAGTCCTCCTCCTTGGAAGAGCCTGCATGTTTATCCTGAAAGCATTAGAACCCTCGTTTGCCTGATAGCCTTAAAATAGGATTTGTACCTATCAGCCCACAGAAATGCTTGCTGACCAGCCACCAGTCAAAATCTACTGTTATTAGCTCTGTTATTTAAATCTTTCTGAATCCTGGTGACAAACTGGCCTGAGGATTTCCTGCCATGAAAGGAGTTTGTTTTCTTCGTGCAGCTTAGGGGTGAGTGGTGTTGAGCAAGAGGATTTGTCAGCTGATTCCCTTCAGACATTTGTTATCATTTGGTGGGAAGATGCAGAGTTTACTATTCTCAGCAGTTGGCTGATCTACCAAATCTCTTTGTGTTACTGCCATCATTTGGGGATGGGGGTGTCCTTATCTTTCCTACTTGGGAGGAGTGTTTTGGGCATAAATTGCAGGGTTCACTGCGTTGGTGTGTAAGCACCCAGTTAGTGCACGCCAGGGGCTGCAGAAGTGACCCATGGGGGAGATGACCATGAATTGCCATGTGCCGGTCACTAGCAGCTCTGACACCCCATGCAACACCCCACTGCATGCCAAAACATCACCCCACCAAAGGAGCATGTGATGTCCTTGCTCAGATGTATTTAAGAAAGAAAAGCAAGGAATTGGGGTGCACCAAGTGTAACCCAGGGTGAAAACAGGGAGGTTGAGACTGTTGTGTTTGACTTAAGGCAGACGGGTAACGAGATGTGTTTACTTAAGTGTTTGTGTAATTATTTATGTTTTCTTTTTTTTCTCAATCCCTGTATCAGTGATTAGAAGTCTATGTTAACTGGCAAGAAATTAAATCAAAAATTCCCCAGATGGAAAGTCTTGCCCACAGCAGAGGAGGTGGAAACTACAAGGGAAACAGAAAAACATGTGACGCACTGATCTGTAGAAATATATTTTTTGACACCATGATAGTCATGAATGAGTGATTACTTTGTCCAGGTAGGAAGGCCTGCAAATGAAATCAAACTAGGCCAGTCTCTCTTTGTGTAAGAAGTGATCTGAGATGAGGTTGGTCCAAAAAATCAAATCAATTTGAAATCTGCTGAGTTTTTAAATTGAAGTTTGCTGCATGGGGTAGAGCCCTTTGGTATATGAAACAAATCTGGTAGCATAGGAAAAGATCCACACAGGCAGGAAAAATAAATATAGCAAGCAGTACCCCCAACAGAGTCCCACCTCCTGAATTTGCAGGGTGCAGGAAGGACTGGAGCTGCAGTTTGTGTCTGGGCAGAGATACTGTGAGAAACTCAAGGCACATTTTGCAATGTAGCGTGGGAACTGTGCCCAGAGCAGAAGCACGCACACATGGGAGAAGCAGAGGCAGCCCAGAGCAGGAAGTCCTTAAAGTTATACACACTTTGCCTATGGCTCCACCACAGCCCCTTCCAGCTGGGTTGAAGCTGCTTGAGAAACCATCCTTTTTCTTTCTCTGGGTGTCTGTGTGTTTCTCTGGGTTTACTAGCTCACTACTCCGTGCTCCCCCTCTTTTCTCCCCATCTCTCCCACACTTTGACCTCACACCATGAAACTGTCACAGTGAGGAAACATTTTGAGCTGAAACATTCATTCCACATTACGTGATTCTAGATTAAAGGCATGAAACATTTAACCCTTTGACAGCCTCCTCCCCTCATCCTGTGAAGCCTCGGTTTTAAAGCTCCTTGCAAACCATGTGTAAATAGGTGGTGGGCACTGATGCTTTTTAGATGTATATTCTTGTCTTACCAGTGGCTCTTACCAGTAGCCACAGCGCAGGGATTGAGGGGTGTCTGGGCTTTGCAAACTGAATGTGTTCTCTCAGCTCTATTCATGATTCTTGGTTCTTCCAGTGTTGAGACGTATTTGCAGTGTGGGGAAAATGTGCATTGCCAAACATATGAAGAGATGAACCTTTGGCTCCATTTGTTTTGCTTCATTCTCCAGTGCAAGGTTCATAAGTGCAAATGGCTAAAATTAAAAATACAGAAATAGATAAAATGAGGAATCTCAATGATTAGCACTCAGGATTTAGAAACAAAGCTTCCTGCTTTCTTTAAAGCTGCCTAATAAATAATGCTAACAGAATAGCACTTACATATAAAATGTATCATTTCACAGTCCTGACACAAGTATGTATTCTGGGTTTTAAAAGCTGCTCTTTTGGCAGATTATGGCTCTCCTGAGAGCCAGTTACTGCTCTCCAGCACAGACTGGTGAACACTAGTCAGATGTATTTGGTATTTGGTACTAGCTCTTGGACTCTGGACTTCATAGGTGGTCTTAGCAGTTAAAAGGGTGGATAAGAATGGCAACTCAAACCCCCCGTTCATTGCTGGAGCTGTACCAGTATCTACACCGAAACCAGCAATACTACTGTAGTCCTTTAGGAGAAGTAACTTTGGCACAGGCATAATGTAACCACGTGGGCTAGAGTGTGATAAAGACGTGTGGTTTTCACCACTGCTCTGAAAGGATGTAGATGGGAAATGCTAATGGATCTCCAAGGCCTGGATTCTGGTTTTCCATTTCAGCAGAGCACCTCCAGATGTGTAGTTGACAGAAACGTCATTTTGGTTCTGGCTCAGAGAACCCATGGTTTCCCAGTGACCCCTTTTTGTGCACTTGGGAGGTTCTTCTCACAAATGTTGACCTCTCCCACTGTCCCCAAATGGAGGGATTGGAGCACAGACTGTTGAACCAGAATTGCCATCACAGCTTTATTCAGCACAGCCACCAGCCTATTATCTTTCCCAATGCTTGAGGGAGAGTCAGAATCTCTTACTGAAAGTCAAATGCGCAGAGAAGCATAATTTAAAGATTTTACACGTCTTTCATTCTCCCATCCCACTGCTCTTTACTGGCAGTCACAGAACTGCTGAGGTGTACAACAGCGTACCTTGTTCTGCTAGTTAAATAATGAAGAGTTGTTCATTTGAAAGGATAAACACCTTTGCTTATAGAGCATTAGTATGAGTTCTAGTCCCCAACAGATGTAAAACCAGCTCAGACACCCATGATATTCATCAAAAACAGGGAGGAAAGGCTGTTGCACTTCAGTGTGATATTCCAAAGTTCTATTGCTTTTTCATCATGGCATAGGGAAATATTGAGAGTTTTGAAGTGAAATACAATGCAGAACACTGTGAAGAGTGGTGGCTCCTGCAAGCATCTGGAAACCTGGATCACAGTCAAAAAGTGACATAATTCAGCTCTCTTTGTGAGAGTTCAAAGGCTGCATCAGAAAATGCCCAACCCCTGCTTATCTGGTGAGCTTTCTAACCAGCAGAGAAGGTACAGTGTGTCTCCAGATTCAGCAAACAAAACTAATACCTTTTCAAAATGACCAGTTACTGATTGCTAATGTTCTGCATTATTGCCCAGAAAGAAGAAAAACATTATCCTTAGGAACAGTCTCCACAATTATCCATAATAACAGCACAAGGCATGCATACTTTCAGCCATCATATTTAGAAAATGTGCAGCTTCCCCTTGACCTGCTGCAGAGGAGACAGTAAGTGTCTGTGTGATGAGATCCAGAAGCTGTGTCTTGAAACCCATTTGGATAAAAAGGAAAATGTAAAAAATGTATCTTCTAAAGAAAAGAAGATTGGTATGACAGCTCCTGAATGAATTGGATCCTAGGGTTTAAAGAGCCTATCAGCTCATCTCTCTGCTTCATATTTGGTATTTTTTCCATCTGTAGGAACCCGTGCTGAAACACTATCATTTAGGATGAACTTTGTCCACTTTGTGATGGATAAAATTATTGTCACCAGAGGAGGTTGGCAGATGAAAGGAGACTAGAAGTGGGTTTGCTGCATTGCTCTCCATGCTCCTGTTTATTCCAAAATCTTCAATAATGGGCAAAAATCTGACAGAGCAGAAAATCACCAGCTGTTCCAAGCTCATCTACTGCCTGCACAGCTGCTTAGAGAAGAGAACTTGCTTGATTAAACCGAAGAGATTTCAGAGAAGAGCAGCAAAACTTTACAAGAACTAAACAGGTTTAAGCAAGCAATGACTACACAACTCAAATGAGCTCAACACTGTAAACACAAAACAAGGGAAGGAAATATTGGGCTAAGCCAGTGAGGGCACTTGGGGAGAAATGGCATGAATTCAAAGGTTTGTCTAAATACAGAGTTGTACTGACTTCGTTGAGATGTGCTTTAAAATGCTTTTGGTAAATAAGGTCAAAAGGCTAAGTAGACACTCTTCTTTTGCTATAAACCATGTTTGGAGTTAGGATATTTGGAAATAAATTTTAAACTAAACAGCAAAAAAAACATTTCTAGCCTAAGGAAGAACAATTGCAGAAGTTTTTACTTGCTAAATTAAGCGAGCACAAAGGCATGAATGGAGAGGACAGGGAAGGGCAGAGCCAATAAGAACAGGGGTGAAAAATTACCAAAGGAAGAGTCTTGCTTTGCCTCCAGAGGTGATAGATTGGATCATCTTTTTCTAGCACCTTTGTCCCTGCTCTTGAGGTTTTTAGAGTGAAACTGAAGATTTTTTTGAACTTTTAACTGTATGGCTTTCCTGTGCTAGCCCCAAAGGAGACAGGGACAGCTTATAAGAACTCTGAAAATACATGAAAAACTAAATTTGAGCAAATATGTCATTATGTTCTGCTGCTTCAGGGTCATGTGCTGGCTCTGCAGACACAGCTGCAGCTCTAGCAGAGTCAGTGTGATTTTGACCCAAAGTCTTCTAGCCTGCCAGTGGGCAGAGGGAAATCCAGCAGTAACAATAAGCTGGCAGCCTTCCAGTTTGCCCTGTAAAACAACTAGACAACTGTTTTCTGGTACAGACTAAGTTTCTTTCGATGTCCCAGAAAGTTACTCTTTCCTCTTCATATGTACACCTGACACAAATCCCGTGAGTATCCAGGCACCCTGGATACAAATATTTCTGCCTGAGCTGTTCCTTGAAATCAAGATCTGAATGTTCTGTTTTGTTCCTATGTTTCAAGTGTAAATGTGGGATCCAAACAACTCTGAGTTTAAGGAATCTGGAATCAAGATCTGAATTCCGATGCTAGGATTTAAGCCACCCCTGCTGCAAATGGGGGCAATTCCTTTATTTCTCATGGGTGATTCTCTCCTGTGGATGCTAAAATGCATGGCAAATATGTGCCAATATCCTTCCGCTTACTTATGGACACAGTAACTTCGATTAAGAGATCTGGCCAAGATCATCAAGCAAGTCACAGGAAAAGTTAAAAAGGAGCCTCATTTTCCTGTCTCCCAAGTCACACTGTATTTCATTGGGGAACCAGTGGAAACCTGTGAGAAATGCAACTGACAGAAATACTGGAGAAAATAACCATTTACAAATATCTTCAATAACTTATAAGCCAGTCTTGGTATTACTATAATTGTGCGTGGTGCCAGCATGTCAGTAATACTTTGCTCAGTCAGTTCCTAACATAGCTTGTAATTTAAGTAACTTTTTCCAACTTCTAATTACATTCTTGTGTAATACAACTCACTGTGCTTTGTGCATACCTTGAGGGAGGTGGTACGGTCTGGTAGTTGTTGTAAAGAGTTAGGAATTAATTACAAAGGACACAATTTTTGAGTTCCTCTCAAGTACTTGCTCAGCTGTGTAACCTTGGGGCAAATCACTCAACTGCTTTGTGCCCAAGTAAACCCAGCTGTAAACCATCTTGAAAACCAGATGGTGAACAAGATTTAAACTGCTCAGGAGAATGAAGATGGATGGAGAAAAAAAAAAAAGTTAATTCTACAGCTCACTGCTGTTGGTCTTGCTTCCAATGGAGTTAATCTGGACTTAATCAATATAACTGAGAAGACAATTTGCCTTGATATAAAAAAAAAAACAAACCCACTCTCAAATCTTTTTTTCATTTCCTCTCTTGAATTTATGTCAAGTACCTTCTCTCCAGTGGCTTAATTTTAAACCGTCAGTAGAATACATGTTTTTCCCTGGCAGCCTGTAGACTCTAATTCAGGATCAGGTTCTACATGACTAATCTTTGATATTTTACATTATTATTTTTAGGCACTTAATTCTATAGCGTTCTCTTCTCCCTGCTTTTCATGCTATCATTCTCCTTCTTCAGCCTTGCTTAGCTTCAGTGGCACAGTGGTGTGTTCTGGTGCTTAAGTACTGCACTGCTAATAAAAAAGCTGAGCACTATTGTCTTCTGTAGATGGTATGTCCTGGCTTAAAACCAGTATCAAAGCCATCACAGGATTTGTACTGCTGGTCAATGAACAAAGGAAATACTATACTCAAGTTTCTGTAGCAGAATAAATGTTTGCCACATGTTAGTATTTAGGAGAAGACTTAAATGTTTCAATATTTTTTGGCCTTAACTAAAATGTAGCTTTTTTTCCCCACCAGTGCTGCAGAAATGTGGGAATACTTACTTATGTAGGAATAAAAAAATGTAGGAATACTTGTGTATACTTCCAAAGCAGGGTGTATTAGGTTATAAGAAGGGAAAAAAATATATATTTAGTCTAGTATAAACAAGGAACATTGAAAGATGTGAGACGTAAAGGAGCCATTCTATGTGCTACTCAGGAAAGACCTTGCATGTTTTTATTAATCACTATTGAAAGTAAAACATTGACAGGTTTGAAATTTGTTGAACTTTCTTCCTAAATAAGAAAGGATTAGAGCTGAAAGAGTAAGTTACAAACAAATTTAACAAGCTAGAGCATCTAATTCTCTTAGGCTCTTATGAAAACAAATGTTGCCAGCAAATTGTCTTCAGGAAATTTTGCCCTTGTTATACAGTACTGGGATGGTAAAATATTGAATTGCTATTCAAAATTGGTGATAATTTTTCCAACGTAAACATTTTCCAGTTTGTGTTTCTCTCGCAAACTGTTTGCTCTATTTCATGTTATTTTATCTTTAGATTCCATATTTGAGCTATGCTATTAGTAATTTAAAATATTGAAATTCTGTGTTAATAAATGCCATACCAAAGTTCCTACAATGAATAATGACACTGCTCAAACATCAAATCATTAATTAACCATAAGCTAAAGCAGAAATCCTCTGATATTTTTTGAGTCCCTGTTTGGATGATCTAACTTTCCTTTTCCACTGCTACTACCACTTGAAACTAATTTTTAAAAAAGGTGCAGTTCTTTTGTGTGAATAAAAGAATTTTAAATTAATCAGAACACAAGACATTCTCAGGTTACCAGCTGTGGAAAACAATAAATAAAACAGAAAGTGAGCTGTAGATAGAGCAAGTCCGGGTGATACAGAAAATCATGACTGGAGTTGTCTAATACAGGGACAAGAAGAATATAAAATACATCTTCAAGCCCTGAGCTATATAAATACTCATCAGACTCAATTTACAGTTTTGCTGCTCATAATGAGTAAAAGGCTGATTTAGCTCAGCATTGCCAGCTGAAACTGCAGCTGGGAGTATTTTTCTATATCCATCAAACTAGGGTTTTCCTTTCTGTGTTCCTGAGTGTAAATCATTGAGCTTTACTTCACCTAAACGATTCTACAATTTCATGGTCCTGGGAATTGCTGATATGGTCTGTTTAAAGAAAAGATTGTTGCATCATGACTTTTACATGGTCCAACCCAGTTTCTCTCCACTTTCATTGAGAATAGAATGGTAGATGCTTCATGTTGTTGTTATTGCTACCATAAAACAGGCCAGCTCACAAGATACAGCTTCAAATCCCTTTGTACCTGCAGAGACACAATGCAGTGAGATGCTGCCAGTGAAATATGTATTGATAGACTGGTGATTTGGGTACACTGCGAGGTATTGAGTAAAGTCTGGTCTTAAGGCAAGTAACAAAATGGTGAATTTCCAAAGCCAGAAAATTCAGGCATCATAAAATCTTTTCTTTTTTAAAAAAGAAAAGATCTAATGAATTAAATATACTTTAGGTGAAGGCCTTGTTTCTTTAAAACAGCATCTTGAACTTGAAATCTCACTAGTTTGGAAAAAAAAAAGTTTAATAGCTTTAGGTCACCTCCTTGCTCTTGATTAATACAGTCCATTTTTTTGCAGGTTTTGAACCATGCTGCTCTATTTGTCCCTCTCTCATTGCCATGTAGGAAACCTACAGAAAAATGTACACCACTGAGAAACTGACTACAAAATGCTGCTACAAGTATGTATTTTGCCCATATAATACTTTTCAGAAACAGTCAATATGCATTTAAAGAAAAGTAATCTGAAAAAAATAGTGATTTTTTAAAAAATCTCACTTTAAAGAGACACAGTAAGGCTAAAGCTTGCACATGAACAAATCTCTCCCCAAGTTGCTAAGAACACTTTCTACACTGCAATTTAAAAGCTTTCAATTATTACTTTCCACTATTTATGCCCTTCATTTACTTTTTGCCTTTATTTTCCAGTCTTGTGACTAAGCAAATCTGGTAAATTTTGTTTGCTCAGTATGACTCACATCACTCTCCTCGTGTCTTGCTGTAGCTTATTGCCTATGTTTGGGAATACAACCATCCACAAGAGAAGTCACTTCTCTTAAAAGTAGGATTTAATGATTTTTATTAATAAAATCCACATTTTAAGCCTAAATTATTTGACTGTGTCCCTGTCAAAAAGGAAATCATTTGGGACAATCTATTTTTTGAATCATGGTTTCTAAATTCTTGCCCCAAAGAGCAAATTCACTAAGTTCCTTTGCTGAATGAGTACGGGATTTTTAAGGAAGATGTAAAGACAAAATGCAAGAGCATCTCACACAACATGATTGCTGAATTTCAGCGATGCCCCTTATTACCAGCTTATTTTCGTGCCTTTTCTTCAGGGCTGTGGAAAACCATTTCTGTTGGCTACATCAAAGTGTAGTGGCAGATTTCCCTTTGGAAGTCAGAGCCTGTTTCAAACGTCTCTTTAAGTCCTGCATATTTGGAGACTTGGGCCGGACAAGGTGGAGGCCTCTTCGTTTCTCTCCATTGCAGCTCCCAATCATCCTGCTGACTTCCTGGCAGAGCTGCTGGAAGGCTTCATGCACTCCCTCACAGTTCTCCCGGGCTGAGACTTCATAGTAAGTACCTCCCAATTCACTGGCCAGCTGGAGTCCTTCTTTGGAGGACACCTGCCTGGCTCGCAGGAGGTCTCCTTTGTTTGCCATCAGAAGTAAGGGAATGTTAGCATTCGGGTGAATCTTGCGGATGTGCTGGTGTAGGGGACGGATGACTCGGTAGCTCTCATAGTCTGTGATGGAGTAAACAAAAACGAAGCCATCTGCCCAGTAGATTGAACGGTTTATCTGCTCTTGGCAGCATATGCTGTCAGTGTCATCCTGCCGTCAAAATCAAGAGGTGTGAGATTAGAAAACTGAGAATAGGGAGCAGACAGAGCAAACAGTCATACAACACTGTTAGCTACTCAGAGCTTTGTTTTAACGCGTGGCTGTTTCTCAATGTACAGGCAGAAACCTCTCTAACTGCTGGGGAATGTACCAGGGACAGGAGAAATTTCCGCGGTGTTAGTAACATATTACACGTAAGCAGTAATGTGGAGTGGAGAGGGGTCAGAGCATATTGGTTGACAATAAGAGAACAGCCAAAATACTGATATTGAAAAGTTTGTTCTGTATTGTATTGTGCTAAACCAGTGTGACAGAAACCCGCGGTTTTATTGTGGATAAAATTGTGATGGGCACAGTAAGAGTATTACCAAATTCATCAGGCTAGTCACACTACTGCAAGCGAACGATTGTCCCCCAAGGTGTTTTGTTAGGGCTTTTTCCAATTCTGTATTCGCTGTCTCCATGGACAGGCATTCTCACTACCTCTGTTTGGTGAAGCATGACAGGTTTTTCTGCCATGTAGGTCTCCAGATAGTCAAAGGCAAAGTTGCTTCGAAAAAGCAATTTGTTACAAATAACCAATTACTGGAACTGAAAATGAGGTGAAATCTCATTGCTCATTTGTAGAGCAGCAGAGGGTTTATATTATTGTTTTGCTGGTCACACATTTGTTCAGTCCATCACCACTCCTACTCAGACAGCCGTAACAATCACCAGAGCCGGGAGTATAAAACTGAATACAATACTGTGGGGCTTCAAAAGAGATCAGCTCACTTTTCAAGATGAAACTATTTTCAGCTAATCCTCTACTCTTTGTTATCTGTGCTGGCATGTAACCCAACCAGATAGGGAGATCACTGCTGCAGTTATTGCCAGTATGCTTGGTTTGTAAGAACTGACATTCCTGTCAATACTACAGGCTTTCTGGAACTTTGTAAGTTCTTTCATATCCAACAAGGCACTAAGCACATTCAGTATTCAGCTCTTGATGAAGTTGGTAGCAATTAAAGGCTTTTGTGTATTTTAGGTGGAGTTGAACATCATGAATACAGAGCCCAAACTTTTAAAATTATTGCTAAATTCTATTCAAGAAATCTTCATGAACTTCAGTAAGACTATCTATTTATCTATAGAACATATATCTGCCACTCACATTCATTTTAGCAGAATTTGCATGTGCTCAGCAACCTCCCAAAACAGGTCACTTTTATTTAGACACCTAAATATGAATTATAAAGCCTAACTTCAGGAAGCAGAGGTGGAAAAGAATGAGTAAAACTGATCAGTTCTTTTATGGTAGATCAGACAGTAAAAAAGGGACTACTGACAAGGCTCTTATGTGAGAAGGAAGCAGAATTTCTGAAGGCTTAGCATATAAATTAGGCTTACAACCTTCAACAGGAGTTCTGCTAACTAACTGCCCTTTGTAAATATTTCAATATTACTCATAGAGACACTGGCTCATCATACCTAGTAGTTCTTTGCCCTTGCCAGCTCACAGTAATGCTAAATCCTGTTAGCAGTGAAACTGTTTAACAGATGCTCTTATCACTCCTCTCCCTCCCCGAAACCCTCAACCCAAAATCCCAACAGAGTTGCACATGGAATGAAGAGGGATCCTCACTAGCAGCCTTGTTTAAAAGGTTAGGGAGAGTGAACTCAAGTCAGGACAGGGCAGACTGTGGGAAGAAGGGCAATTTGCACTGTTCGTGTCTGGGTTGTATCCAATCTGTAGATAATTAGCCACCCTTCATGTCCTTCTAGCCTCTTTTCACCAGCAAACTCCTTTCATGGGGAAAAAGAACTAATTGCTCTGGCAAGCGTTTGAAAACGTTTTTGGAGAAAGGTGTACATTCAGAAAGCCCTAATGAGCAGAAATTCTCAGTTACTCCAGCTAGGCCCACCCAGTAGTGGGATGGATGGATAATCCCCAATGGAATGCTTTATTCAGGAAAATCAAAGGCTAATGGGCTACTTTTTAAATGGAAATCTCTGCTCCAGAATGAATTTTGAAAAACACAGTCATTTGCCATGTATAGATCATGCAGCAATGAATCACCTAACAAAACCAGTTATCTGTTTGCTTCTGTTTCTCTCCTAAACATTAACATTTCCGGTGTGGCTAGAATCCTGAGTGATTCCACATGACTTCCTCCTGAAACACTGTACTCAGCCTGCAGAGTGCAAGAAACTGTCCTCCCTGAGGATTTTAACAGAAAATCCAACCTACTCTGTCTTAACAAGTCCTGTTCAGGAACAGTCACTTCAAACGATTTCAGATACACCATTTGATGCAAACAGAGATACAGGCTAAGATAAGCGTGTCTGTGGGAACTGTTGAAACAGTGTAGACCTTTGACCAGGACAAAGAAAATGAAACTCCTTCCTAGCTAAATTAAAATCGTTTCTGACTAAGAAACCTCAGCTGTTGGCATTACTAAATTTTGTGGAGCTCTGGCTACAGTCACAGAACTTTAGGGCACAGTCTTAATTAAAACAGGGAAACCGGAAAATGAACATATAGCTGTTGTGAAAGAGGGAGTTAAATTCTTTCACTCCCTCCTTTCTCCATGGGCTAGAACAGAGAGGGGATTCCCTTTGTTAAGTGTTTATCAGGCACTCCCAATTGTGCCTAATCACCACCAACAGCTTCTCTTTGCTGGTCCTCTCAAGCAAACTGGCAGAGGGCCTTTGTACTATTAAGTCCCACTTGAATATTTGGAGGACTTCCATAGCAGCTTTTGTTTGCTTTTTAGTGTCCAGAGTAAATGAGGGGTCCTCTCCACTGCCCTCCGCAACCCCAGCAGCAGTAGCAGCAGCAGAGAGTGTGGAACTTCATCAAAGATTTCTGCTTAAATCTACTTCCAGTCATCAGAGAGAATGGAAATGGAAACTGGGGCTGTGGGAGCTTTGCTTACCCTGTTCTGTAAGCTCAGGATGGGACAGTTCTACAGCACAGAAATGAACCCACACACACATGGGTCTGTGCAGACAAAACAAGGTACATAAAGCTGTCCAGGGCTAGCTTGAAAGAGGATGAGAGAAGGTGGTGTTCCCATCCAGACATATATTTGGCCAAGTCAGAGCTTAGACTGAGGTTAAGGCCAAACCTAGAAGTTTCGGTTTGATGGTGGCAAGAAGACACCTAATTTTATCAGGAAATCTCAGCTGTTCTATAGGAATTATTACTCTCCTGAGATTTCCACCATTCATGTAAAAACAAATTTCCCTACATTTCCTGCTGCTTTGACACAGTTTTCATCCTCTTGTTCTGCATGTGAAGCAGATCTTCAAAAAAAGACATCTTATTCTTAGACCCTGCTTGGACAAATATTTCTAGAAAGAGGTTCCCAGTCAAATATTAAATCTAGAATATCTAAAACACTGATAGAAAGAGGGGTGTAGGTAAATGCTAACACCTTGAAAATAAGGAATAAATAAGATTTTTTTTTTTTTAAAAAAAAGGAAAGCACTGAAAAGCACCCCAGTTAGAAATGTGAGGCCTGTCCACTTGGAAAGAAACACCTTTCTAGAGAAGAGAGGTTCTGGGTGTGTAGAAAGGTCTAAGCTGAGCCAGCTGGGCCTCTAGGCAGGTGAGTTTTCTGCCATGCAGCATCAGAAACCATTTGACAGGAAATAAAACAATCAAGGAGTTGGCAGAAGTGAGCCAGACTATGATTTTACTGCTATTTAGGCTTGGGATGCAGGCATGTGTTTGAAATAGATTTGTTTTAATTCTGACTTACTCTTAAAGGAGCCTGATTTAACCTCTTCAAGGGCTCGTTTTGGTGTAAGGTACCCCCGTTATCCTTCATTTAGGTTTGAGCCCAGGTATATTTCTGCTAAGTGGAGTTACTTACAGGTGGAAGTGCTGGTAACAAACAAAAGACAGTAACTGTGCTGTAAAGTACTGATGAACTGAGCATATGTTTTACCTCCAGTGAAACAAAGGGAGTATCCTGCACCTGTAGAGAGATCTGTTCCCCATCTATGGTGAACTTTCTGGAATACAAAGCACCTGGTGGAAAATAAGATCATTAGAGTCAGTGACTGTAACAATGAAGAAATATTACATAAAGGCAAAATGGAACTGTTGAAATCCAGATTTTTGAGGCTTGTGATAAGTAGCTGCTTATAGAAAAGTGCATGGCACCAGAGTGGTTGTGTGGCTGTTTACTTAAGTAAAGTGGTTTTGTATTTGCTATGTGGTCAGATGTTTTGAATGTATACCTAGAATGGTATCTGGGAAAGGTGGGACTTTGTAGTGAATCAAATAGCCAAAGTGGGTGCATAAATCCCATTCAGGTTTTCAATCCATATTGTTAAATTTTTAAAATGTGGACTGCACATATTTTTAATCTCAAACCAAGATATCCAGGTGTTGTCTGTAAAAGGAGTGAGCTGTTTCCTGTTGCACTTTTCTGAAAGTTTTTGAAAAAGGAAAGTATTCTCATTTTGGACACAGAGTAAGTGACTATATACAAAACACCTGGATGCTCTTTGGGATTTGTGTGACCTTGGCAGTCAGAGTTTGGTTGGAATCCCCAAAGACTGGACACTTCGAATCTGGCTTCTGGTTAATCTGAATGCCACATATTCAGGGCCAAGTGCTAGTTCAAAACATCTAGAACTGATCCAGCTCTAATAAGACCATCACTATTCTGAACCTTATTTTGTTACTCGAGTGTGGGTTAAATGACAATGAAAACTTAAGTTTTGATCTTACGAACTATCCGTGGTTGTGATAAGGACAGCTCCAGAGATTGATGCCATCATTGTTTTACTTTAGAACTTAATACATCAATGGATATGTGAAGAAATTCTGTATCTGCAGCTGTGGTGTACAGCCTTTCAGTCTTGTCCAAATTCAGTTAGAGTTGAAGCTGGCCAGTACTGTGAGTGACAATAAAAAGGGCTTTTTAAAATATGTTAATGGCAAAAGGCAGGCCAGAAATAACATTGGCCCATTACTTGAAGAGCATGGTCACCTCACAAACAGGGGCATAGACAAAGCAGAGATGTTTAATGCTCTCTTCACCTCGGTCTTCAACACCGATGGTGGGCTCAGGGACCCACAGAGCCCTGGGCTAGAGAACCATGACTGTGGGAATGATAAACTCCCAATCAACCCCAAACTTGTGCAGGAACTTGCTGCTCCAACTAGATCCCTCTAAGTCGATGGGGCCTGATGGAATTCATCTGAGGGTACTTAAAGAGTTGGCTGATGCCATAGCAAGACCTCTCTCAATGATTTTTCAATGCGCTTGGGAAGCTGGAGAGGTCCCAGTTGACTGGAAGCTGGCAAATGTTGTCCCAACCTTCGAGAAGGGCAACAGGGATGACCCCGGTAACCATAGGCCCGTCAGTCTCACTTCTGTGCCTGGCAAAATTATGGAGAAGATTATTCTGGGGGTAATTGAAAAACACCTGAAAGAGAACGCAATCATTGGTCCCAGCCAGCACGGGTTCACAAGGGGAAAGTCATGCTTAACAAGCTTAATTTCTTTCTATGACAAGGCTACCCACCTAGTTGACCAAGGGAAGCCAGGCGATGTGATCTTTTTGGATTTCAGTAAAGCTTTCGATACTGTCTCTCACAGTATCCTCCTGGACAACATGTCCAGCACACAGCTGGATAAACACGTAACGCAGTGGGTGAGCAA
This sequence comes from Morus bassanus, assembly GCA_031468815.1. Taxonomy (NCBI): domain Eukaryota; kingdom Metazoa; phylum Chordata; class Aves; order Suliformes; family Sulidae; genus Morus; species Morus bassanus. The sequence continues at coordinate 2,726,334 of CM062582.1, forward strand.
TGGGCTGAGGGGTTGGGCTCAAAGGGTTATAGTAAATGGGGTCACATCGGGCTGGTGGCCAGTCACTAGCGGGGTTCCACAGGGATCCATCTTGGGGCCAGTACTCTTTAATCTCTTCATAAATGACCTGGATGCAGGACTGGAAGGAATACTAATTAAATTTGCCGACGACACAAAATTGGGAGAAGCTGTTGACACTCTTGAGGGCAGAGAGGCCCTGCAGAGAGATCTAGACAAATTAGAGAGCTGGGCAATCACCAACCATATGAGGTTTAACAAGGGCAAGTGCCGGATTTTGCACTCGGGGCACGGCAACCCTGGATGTACATAGACTGGAGAATGAGAGGCTGGAGAGCAGCTCTGCAGAGAGGGACCTGGGGGTTCTGGTCAACGGCAAGTTGAACATGAACCAACAGTGTGCCCTGGCAGCCAAGAGGGCCAACCATTCCCTGGGGTGCATCAAGCACTGCAGTGCAGCCGGTCGAGGGAGGGGATTGTCCCGCTCTGCTCTGTGCTGATGCGGCCTGACCTCAAGCACTGTGTGCAGTTTTGGGCACCACAGGACATCAAGGATATAAAGCTACTAGAAAGTGTCCAGAGGAGGGCCACGAAGCCGGTGAAGGGTTTAGAGGGGAAGCTGTATGAGGAGTGGCTGAAGTCACTTGGTTTGTTCAAGCTGGAGAAGAGGAGGCTGAGGGCAGACCTCATGGCAGTCTGCAGCTTCCTCACAAGGGGAGGAGGAGGGACAGGGCTGATCTCTTCTCTCTGGTGACCAACAACAGGACCTGAGGGAATGGCAGGAAGATGTGCCAGCGGAGGTTTAGGTTGGAGATTAGGAGAAGGTTCTTCACCCAGAGGGTGGTGAAGCACTGGAACAGGCTCCCCAGGGAGGCAGTCACAGTGCCAAGGCTGACGATATTCAAGAAGCATTTGGACAACGCCCTCAGAGACATGGTGTGAATTTGGGTTTGTCCTGTGCAGGGACAGGATTTGGACTTGATGATCCTTCCAGGTCCCTGCTAACCCAGGGCATTCTATGATTCTGTGATTCTATGATAAGTACAATTGCCACTGCTGCATCTAAAACAATGTACTTCATCTCAAACGTACAGAAATCCCATCTATTGGAGAGTAAGGAATTCACATTAACAGGGAGATCGGTTAGTGACAATAATGCCATCACTCCTGAAAATCATCTTTGGTTCAAGGAAACCGGTGCTTTTATTCCAGTGGAAAAGAGTCTGAGCTTGTAGAAACATTTACAATATAAGGAATTTTAGTATGGCAAAGTTTGCTGCATCTGAATCCAACATTATCATATTATGTTTTAATACTGACTCTGTGAGGTGATACAGCCCCTCTGGGATTTGTTTTTTTTTTTTGAAAACACATCAGATTTTAAGCTGAAAAGATGTTACTGTTTTATGGGAACCAAGACCAGACAACATATTATTCCCACCCTGTAATGCATCGCAGAAAAAAGAGCAGGTACTTTCAGACACTGGCTGTGCTCTGCCTTATACCCAATTGAAGGAGAAGCATGGTTGAATGATCACAAATACACTGCCACCTGTTTCTTATTTCTGGCATATTTGTTTCTTCTACAGCATGGCTGTTGGGCTGGTAGCTTAATGAGAAAAGCATGTGGTTCTCAGCAATGTCTCTGGCAGCAATCCATTGCAAAGCTCAGAAGTCTAACTTGATGTACAGTCTTCCATAGAAGAGATGAAGGAAAAGAAAGAGTAATAGTGCAGCCAACCATCAAGGTTACTTAGGGTCAGTGAGAGGGAGTTATAAGGAGGAGCTTTCAGATTGTATTTCAGCAGACAGGCAGAGATCAAAGGTGTCTTGTATTGCCATCTCCTTTCCTAACTCATCATTCTAAATTCAGCATGCACCTCCAAAGTGAAGCAATCACCGCTTTGAATCCTGTCCCCCTTCACCCGAAAACTGTGAGATGGCCTACATGCGGGATGTGCTAGTAGGTATGAGCATGGTGTACGCAGGTCCCTTCTACAACATTGGCCAATACAGTTGGCACTTTGTTGGAACAGAGACTGTGAATTAAACAGTTCACATGAACACATCCTCTGAGGTGTCAGGATTAAACAAGAAATGCAGTAGAAGCAGTTTGCATGGTCACTTTATCTCATGGAAAGAAGACTTTAGTTTGGAAGTCTCCCTTGTCATAAAAGCCACTGAAAAAAAGGGATTACACAGGAAAAGTTCTGAACTGGCTTTTAGGCACTTTGGAATTCCTCTGGCTTCCCTGGGGTCGCAGAGAGAGCAGCGTTGGGTTTCCGCGGTTTAGTCGATATGCAAGTTGTTCCTTGAGACTGCATTTTAGTATAGGTATGTCCCCAAGCAAACCTTTTACTCTGATCCTTTTCCATCAAGCTTGGAAAAAAATAGCTAAAAGGATCATAAATAATGAGCCTTTGATTTATTGCTTTCATAGCTTGAGGCTATTAACTGAAAATATGCACCTTACAGACATCTAACACTGCTTGGCTTCCCTGTAATGTGCACCAGTCACAAAATAGAGTAGATTTCTTTTCAAGAAATCTATCTGCAGTACTGCAGTAGAAAGCAGACTCACCAGTATTGGCTTCATAGTCTCCAATAAATCTCTTCGTGAGAAAACGCACAACCAGGGCTGTAAAACAAGGAAAAAAAAATGGGTCTTTAATGTGAACCAAAATCAGTCTTTGCAGAACACATGTAATATCTTACTGGAAGAGTTAGTATAATATGAAACCAAGTTAATCTCTGAATTGCTCACATATTATTCTACAAATGCTTCTCTCAACACTCACAGAAAAAGACCTGGGGCCAGGCTGTGATACCTAACGCAGAGTTTTTCGCAACTTGTATTGGAAATTATCCCTTAGACTCAGCGTGGCTATTCAGTGTAGGATACAGAGGTTTGTTTGTTGTGATTGCGGGTACAACAGTCTGACCTTTGGTTTGAAATAATTTAGAAAAAGAGTAATAAGCCAGTTAACTAAAACTAATCCCAATACCACATGATTTAAGACCTCTGTGTCATGTAAGAAGTGAGGCTGATGGGTGTAATGGTTCTTCCCAGCCTTAAAAATCCTCAGCCCTGCTCATGAAACCCATTAGTGATATCTAATCACATCCAGCAAACAAACTGCATGTGCTCTGCACACACAGGTCTTGCTGCAGCGCCCTGGGCCGCCTTATTCACCTTAACCTGCGGTGCTTTCTTACGCTGTCGGATTAGAACATTTTCCTTTTTCTTGATCACTTTATAACACTTAAAATCCTGTCATGGCAACAGTAACTTATATTCCTGTAGGGCTTTCATCTCAGCAGATTCCTAATCATTTGCAAAATCACTTAGTTAACAGCTAAATAAAAGGCTTTATTCTGCAAACAGCTCTATCATAGATTTCATTTAAAATAATCGTTTTTCTCACGGTGCATACTGGGTCACCTGGTTAGTACCCTTAAATGAAATTGACTGTGCAGCTATCTTCAACAAACTACTTAAAAATAAAATGAAAATGTGGCTGCTTCAAATCCAAAACAATCAAACATTTTACTGAGTGCTGTGGAACCTCAGATGTAGTGAAACAGATCTGGCCTTAATAATTTCTGAAAGCATGAACCATATATCCAAAAGCAATAATGCTCACTTTACCCCCTCTTCTCCTCTCCTTTGGAGAATAATACAGGAAGACACATCCTGTATGCTGTTATTTGTCTGCAGAGCATAAAACATTTACAACAGGAGAATAAGAACCAGTTCCATTTTTGGGGTGTGGAAATTTAGACACGGTTAAATAATTTGCACAAGACCAGGTAGAATCATTTGTGAGCACGGAGCTTCCAACACAGTGCCCTCTCCTCTTAACTGCCACCTCACGTTGGCTGCTCACGCAGACCTACAGCAAATCTGCCTCACAAATTATTCAGTGCATTTTCAAATACAAAAAAAAAAGTAACTTAAAATGTTCAAGCTGCAACAGAGTTCAGAGTTTTCACAGCCTTGGGTCTATTTGAGCTGCAAATTAGCTGGTAAGTGCAGCAGCAAGAAAAAGCATGGAACTACACCTGTGGACTTACCTGTCTTGCCAACGCTACTGCCACCCAGTACCACGAGCTTGATGATTTTGTTGGGCACGCAGTCTAAAACAGGATACTCTGGTATGGGGAGCAAAAGAAAGTTAGTAGAATACTGTGACATAGTATCCTGAGAGATGAGACGCATGCCAGAAATGAGAGCTGTTCAACTCCAGTAGGAGTTGGGGGAGAAAAGAAAGAAAACAGCTTCTCGGCGTCTGTTCTTGGCTGTATATCCTTGGACAGAGAAGCCTTCTCATTTCATTTAAGTAGCTTTCCTGAGGAATGTTACAGCGACTGGCCTCCTCTTCCCGATGCCTCTGCTCAGACAGCAACTTTGGAAAGCAAAAGGGAACTTTTTGATCAGCCCCCGTGAAAACTGACTCCTCCATTCCCCAGCCAATCACAAGTGAAACCATGACATTCCTCCAGCCGGGCACCGAGCGTGTGCCTCCATCAACCTCGCTCGCTCGCTCTCCTGCCGCTTTATCTCCCCGCTGCCTGTTTTATGTGCTGTCCCTTGGCTCTTTGCTAAAACGAGATTCTTCTGTTTTACAGTCATCACGGTAGCGTTTTCAGCGAGATGCAATCACCCCCGTGCTCTGCTCTAATTCCACTTCGAATAATCCTGTTCTGCCTGTCCAGTTTCTTTGCATTTTCAATTGGCTCCAACTCCACGCTCTGTTGTTCTCCCTGTCCTATTGTGTCCTGCAGTTGGGCCCCTTCAGAGTGCTGAAGCTGATGGGACACTCCTCTTCAGGAAAGCAAACACATTTTTTTCCCCCCACAGTTTTCAGGCAGCTGTGGGTTATTCCAAAATACTAGCTCATATACGTATCCTCCGGGATACATTTGATCTGCTGGTTTAAACATGTTGTTAGTCTTAATGGCCCACTGGAATGTGGGTTAGCATTGGGTTGGGACACTGCAGTTTCTCCAAACATGGAATGGTGAATTTAGGGCCTGGCGACAGACTTGGGAAGGCTGAGGAAGGACTCTGTATCCTTCAGTGGGGTGAGCCAGACAGAGGGAATGAAGAAAGAATGACTTCTATACGAAAACCCAGCATAGTTTTAAGACAGCTGGCAGCTGCAAGGTCTGTAGGGATGACAGCACGTAACCATACACTAGCTACAATCAGCTCTCAGTTATCAAGGATAATGGGGAGGGAAGAAAAAGGGAAGAGTAGTGGAGAGGGAATGACCCAGATAAAGCAAAACTGCAAATAATATAAAACAGATGTAAATTAAACTACAGAAAATATAGTTAAAGCATTCATCTTTGAAAAACTTCTCAAAAGAGGTCTGCAAGGGGCAGGAGCAGCTTTTAGGCAGCAGTGGGAAGAGGCGAGCCTGGTGCAGGCAGCATACTTCTGAGACATGTACTCTGTCACGCTGTGTGGGAGACGTGGATATTAACGGAAAGTGGCACCACAGCTAATCCACCCACAGATCGTGGAGACCTGAGGATGCAGATTTTTGCTGTCTTCTGTAAGCTCCTAGCAGGCAGAAGGTAGGCATGGTTCATTATATAGAGGCTGCAGCCACCAAAAAGACTTTTTTTGCCCAGCTGCTTTCACGCCACTGCTTTCAATCACAGCATACACGAGTTCTCCCCAGCAGGCTTTAGAGGGCAGGGGTATGGTTGTGAGGATGGGAAATCAGGCAAGGTCTCGAGATTACTACCCCTTCCCAAAGGACCGGGTGCCAGGTTGTCAAATGATCTTGCTTTCCACACCAGCATCACAGAGGATGTGCTGGGTATGAACCGGCTTTAGAAAAATCCAGCTTTGGTGCAGAGCACTCCAGTGAAATAAGCACAAGATTCAGAAGATTTATGGATATGTCACTTTTCTAAGGCTCTGTTTCCCCTCTAAAAACTAATTCTGAAGCAGTATTTGTGCGGAGTTGCTGTGTAAGCACCAAGTGTTATTACTTTGACCATCATGACAGTCAGCTGATGAAGAGGTGGAAGAAAATGTCTGGAGGGCTACCCAGCTCATGGTACTGGGAGAGAGCCACCAGATCATGTGTCTTTTGGGACATGGCTCCTATGTGAATGGTTTTCAAATCTTTCAGTGTAAATTTGCTTCCAGGTTTTTGCAAACACCCAAACACTGCAAAATCTTTTCCAGGAAATTTCATTACCGGGGTGCTTTAATCTCACACAAGTTTTGTAAGAACAGGCAAAATGAGAGGAGGAATAGGAAAATGCTCAAAATCTTTTGGTCAATTAACAGGGCACTTTGAAATGTGTTATAAATTTTGGGATTAGCTAGCAGCAGTATGTAACTGTCCATCTCTAAGTGTAGGATGTTGGAACCTTTGTTACCGTTTGCTATTAAAAGCATATGTTAGTGAGTAATGTAGTGGTATTCATCACAAACAGTCCTCCTATGAAACAAACAGTGATACATCTATCAGCTTCTAGGTGGCCAGAAGAGTTTCAGCCCAGGAAAAAAAAAAAGCCAGCTAAGTTAAGCAAGATCATGGAGAATATTCTATATGAGCAAAGACATTCCTAGAAGAACACAGATCTGCTGGCTTGCTCCAAAAGAGAGGCAACACAATCAACAGAAACAAAAGTTAAAGCCCTTTTGGGTAACCAAATGTTGTACCAGCGCTGAGGAACTCCAGAAGGATCTCACAAAAGCGAGTGAGCGTGCATAAAGTCAGCGGCTGAGCTTTAGTCTAAATAAATGCAAGGTAATGCATCTAGAGAAAAAGAATATAAACTATGCTTAAATGATGCTGAATTTGGACATGGCATTCATAAATTAGGAAAGAGACCTTGCAGTATCACTTGGCAGTTCACACTCATCAGCTCAATGTGCAACAGCAGCAAAAAAAGCCAACAAAATGCTGCGCATCCTCGTGAGGGGAATGGAGAAGGAGCCATAGGGTAGCATTTTGCTGCTTACATAAACCCTCAGAGCAACTCCATTGCCAGTGCAGCATGCAGTTCTCTGCATCTCAAAAACATAGTGGGGTCTGCGAAGGCACAGAGCAGGGAACCAAAAATGATCACAGGCGCGGAGCAGCTGCTGTACGGGGAGAGACTGGAAAAGCTGTTTACCATGTGCTTGTACAGATGCTGGTGCTGACACAAGAGAGGAGATGCGTGGGGGCAGGAATGAAAGACCAGCGGTGGAGGAAATGTTGAACTGCTTCTTTTGGCAGCTGTGATGACTTCTGGTTGCTTAAAACAAATGTGAAAGCAGTTTTAGACCGCATCTTGGAAGCAGACCAATCAATTTCTAGTTCCTTTGCTAATATGGTTCAATCTAAATTTCTTATGCACTAGCCCAGGCTTCTTGTGCTTCTAACCAAAGCTTGTTTCCACCATGTGCAGAAATCTCTGTCCAGAGAGAATGGTTTTTAGTAATAATAAAAAAGCAGCATATTCTCCAAAAGTTTTAAATCTATTCTCAAGCTCCTTCCCCCCTCCCCCAAATCATAACTTTTAGGCTCTAATTCTGAAAGAATTCGAGTAAGATTTAGAATCAAAGCCAGAGGTTTTCAAATCTGATCCTTATCTGATTTTCTAGATTGTCAGAATAGTCTTTTCACTGAGGGAAACCGTGCAGAAGGATTGACACTATTTGAGATTGTATAACCCTTGGCATATAGAATCAGAATTGTTTTGAAAAGAGATTTTCATTGTTTGTGCACAATGGACTTATATTTAGCTAAGAAAACCATGTTTTAAATTCAAATTCTCTTGGAAAAACAATAGCTTAAATTAGAGGGAGAATGTTTGCAAAACTCAGAGCAACTCTGAAAACATGTGGATGATTCTGGAGATTTCACTAACTACTCCTTGGGTTGCTCCATGCAAAGATATATGCCTTTGCATGCTGCACAGAGATTATGTTATTTCCACACCAGATTTTTTTACAGATTTGTTTATTGGTCTATGCTGCTTTTGGCTATGGTTTTTATAAGATTTTCTATTTTTATTGTTGTTGGCACTCCTACACATCTTCAGAGATGCAGCATTCTAAAAATAAAAATATTTGCCATTACCATAGAGCTTTTCCTATGAGGAGGTCAAATTGGTTTTAAAACTGGATATAATTATTCCTCATACATTTTACAGAAGGATTAACAGACAAGCAGAGCTAAGATCCCAGCACGTTGGGGAAATGGCAATTGTTGTCGCTCTTTCCCCTTCTGCCTAGCACCGGCAAAAATGATCTTTCTGCTGAAAGGCCATTTGTAACGGTTACATTTGCCTCCAGAATCTCTCATCTGGTTTTGTACAGTATATTGACATTACGGTGCCGAGGCTGGAGAAGTACAGCTCATTTCTGAGCAGAAATGCTAACTGTGGCACTGGGGAAATGCTGGTTGCTTTGGCAGATGCTGTGATAAAACTCGTAGCTGGCGGCTCCTGTACACATCCCCCACTCCTGAATGTATTCCAAACAACAACACATTGATCTTTGCAGCTTTGTCTCACCCTCTTTGTTCTTTGTTGCAAACTTGGGGCCCAAAGGCCCGTTCTCACACTGTACAAAACAGAAGTAGTGTTTTAACCACCTTTTTGCTCCCAGTAACTAAATACCCTCATAGTTAGGAAAGGCAAATAAAAAGCTTCTTTGCAGGAGATAAGAAAGGACCAGAACGGAATGTGATGTGCGCGAGGAACCAGCCTTTCTCTGTGTGCTTGGGATTTCACCTTGTGTGGAGCCTGATCATGGATAAAATGCGTTAAAAATTTGGCCGTGGGGTTCAGCAGTAACCTCAGAAGATGTTGTCTGGGACAAGACTGCCATTTTAGCACCATAATTGTACCCAGCAGAGTTGTTCTGATCCTGAGGCCAAAGGGGAAGGAAGCGTCCCCAGATGCTACTGTGACAGCCATGATAAATCATATTTGATTCTATTTTGGGATGTAAGGGAGGCGATCATTTAAATATATACTGAAATTTGGTTAAAGACTGTACAGATTCCACTATTTCTGTATTTCCTGTCCCTAATTTTGTTGCATTGCCGTTCATGGAAACCCTTTAAGGAGCACGTGTCCTTTTTCACTTTTAGCATATTTTGTAAGGATTTGGGTTTTTTAGGTTGCAGAATACTCTCCCTTGGGACCCTGTAGTAGATGACGTGGAAAGTACAGTGTGTGTAAGAGAACATCGCTGCAGGCGAGCAACTCAAATAGAATGGAAACATCTTGGCCTCATAAAAAAAGTTTGTGCTTTGGAAACTGAACTGTCCTCCCTTCCCCGCAGATATTCCCACAAGGTCAGGGCTGGAGTAAGGGGCGGCGTGTGGTAACAGTCCTATCACCGCTGACGGTGCGCTTCATGCACAGCATGAACAGAGGGCTTCCAGCCACCCTCATCAGCGCTTTTCAACAGCGCTCAATTTACAGTTAATACGAAATATGAGTCGGGCTCGTTCCAGTTTTGACACAGTTCTGTAGATCTTAATCAGCCTGATGACAAACATTTCTACCCATTGCTGGCTTCACGAGGGATGTTTTCCTCTGATACGTATTAGCTTTTGGTATGCACTGTGTGAAGTGCTATATGGCAACTCGGCAACGTTTTTCATTCCTTTTCCTCCTGGGTTTACAATAGACACCATTGTCATTCATAGCGCTGTGCTCTGAAAGAGCCCTTTTTGTGATTTTGCTGAAATGGGGACACGTGGTGCAGAACAGCAAAGGATTACTTGGTGCAAAACCACTGTCTGACTCTATCATTGCACTGGTCATCGTCGTAAAAACCCGTTTGTGGGTGCTCACAACCACTGAAGAGTCTCGCGAAACGCAGAGTCCCAGCACGCACCTTTGAGGCGTTTCGGTGCGCCGGGGTGGCCGTGGTTTCCCTCGCTGGGGAGTTTGGTGATGTCCCCCAGCTCCATCCCTGTGGGGATGGTGCCTTCCTCCAGTTTCACCAGTGACACATGCAGCGCCCATCCCACAGGGCCTCCAGCCACCTCCCTGGGCCAAGGGAAACTGAAGCAGGTCTCACTCCCCGCCATCCTGAACACGAGCCAGCAGTGTGCCCAGGTGGCCAAGAAGGCCAACAGCACCCTGGCTTGTGTCAGCAATGGTGTGGCCAGCAGGAGCAGGGCAGGGAGGGTGCCCTGTGCTCGGCACTGGTGAGGCCGCACCTCGAATGCTGTGTTCAGTTTTGGGCCCCTCGGGACAAGAAGGACATTGAGGTGCTGGAGCGTGTCCAGAGAAGGGCAACGGAGCTGGGGAAGGGTCTGGAGCACAAGTGTGATGGGGAGCGGCTGAGGGAGCTGGGGGGGTTTGGTCTGGAGAAGAGGAGGCTGAGGGGAGACCTTATCGCTCTCTGCAACTGCCTGAAAGGAGGTTGTGGTGAGGTGGGGGTCGGTCTCTTCTCCCAAGTAACAAGCGATAGGATGAGAGGAGATGGCCTCAAGCTGCTCAGGGGAGGTTTAGATTGGATATTAGGGAAAATTTTTTCACTGCAAGAGTGGCCAGGCACTGGAACAGGCTGCCCAGAGAGGTGGTGGAGTCACCGTCCCTGGGGGGGTTCAAAAACGTGTAGACGTGGCACTTTGGGACATGGTTTAGGAGGCCTGGGGGCGTTGGGTTGGTGGTTGGACTTGGTGATCCTGGAGGTCTTTTCCAACCTTAATGATTCTGTGATTCTACAATCCCCACAGCCGCACGGACCAGGGCACCCCCGGCCCCATTTTGGCAGAGGGGTAAGCCGCAGCCCAGCCCGGCGGTGACCCTGCGGGAGGCCTTGCCGGGACGACGCTCCGTCGCCCTGCCCTGCAACAGGGCGAGCGAGGGGTCCCCGCAGCGCCCGACGGTGCGGGGACGGGAAGGGATGAGCGGGGAAGGAGGCGGGCTGCGGTGGCGGGGGGGGGGGACGGTAAAGGCGAGGGAACGCTTCGGGGCGCGTCGCGTCGCGCAACCGGCGCCGTTTGGGCGCCGCACCGCCGTCGCCCGGCCCCGTTTGTCGGTTGCGCCACCTGCGGCTCCGGCTGCCGCTGTCAGTTGGGCGGCTGCGTCCCAACATGGCGGCGGCGGCGGCGAGAGCGGGGGCGGCCGCGGGGCGCGGGGCCGCGGCGGGCGGATGGAAATACTGATGACGGTCCGGAGACTCGCCTCCATCTGTACCATGGTGAGAGCCGCCGCCAGCCGGCCGCCGCCGGGCCGGGGGGGGCGGCCGGCGAGGGGCCCCGCTGCCGGCCCGGGCGGCGGGAGCGGCCCCGGCGCCGCGCTGAGGGGCTGAGGAGGGCCCCGCCGCCACCGGGCGCAATAAGGATTAGTAAAAGCAATTGAAACGCTAGGGTTTGTGGGAGGCACGGCTGCCTGTCCCGGTAGGGGGGTGTCTGTGGGAGGTGGCGGGGCGCCCCGCTGCCCGCACCCCCGCGGGAAGGCAGGGCCGGACCGCGGCGGCAGCGGGAGCTGGGGGGGGCCGCACCGGGAGGGGCTGTGCCAGGGAAGGGGCAGGAGGGGCGGCAGTAGCTGGAGCCAGGCTGAGCGGGGAGTGCCAGCCTGGCTGCTCAGCGCCGCTATTTTGACGGTTTTGGAGTAATTAGGCCTTAATTCCGGGTGGGGAGGGGTGGCGGGGGGAGCACGGAGCTCTCTGCAAAAGTGAGAACTCCCTGATGTCTGGTGTCACGGATGTGCCAGCTGCCAGCCTGTTCGCAGGAATATGTCTAGGGCAGGTGGATGCTTTCCTTCAGAGAGAGAGCAACCAAGAGAATTACTGAACACTAATTATTTTTCTGGCTCAGAACACAGCCATTTGTTGTGATAACTAAGCTCCATTTAAAGGTTGTTATCCTAGTTTCTGTAATAATTTCACATGGGTGCGTATACCAGGGTATCATCCATATTGCCAGTGAAAATCTAGCAAGAGGAAGGCTGCTAATTGCATGATTATGCAGAATTTTTAATGAAGTTACATTGCTGCGTAAATAGAGGCCGACAAGTGGGTTGTCTAGCACTAAAGCACAGCTGACTCATAATAAAATATTGCGTCTTGTTAATGATACGCCATCTAAACACTTCACAAAGATTCTTACTGTAAGGAGTTTAATCGGTATAAACTATAGCAGGGGTTTGAATTACTGAAATACAACTTAGATTCAGGCCAAGGGGATTCAATTTTAGTATTTTTGTTTTTTACAGTCCCACTTCTTAATTACTCCAGGTGGTCAAACTTCAGTTTTAGATCTCATTTGAAACAGGAGCAAACCAGCAAGTATGCTGCAATGTCAAAAGGGGCTCTTGCGTACCAACTTGCTGAGACTGATTTCACATGTGTGTGACGCGTGCAGGGTTTTTCTGTTTTCTTTTCCGGGTAGGTACTGACTGCAGGCTTTGATTAACTTGAGATCTATCTGAACTGAACCACAGTGGTGCTGTACAAAGCCGAGTGATTGGAGTTCCATAGTAACACTCTTAACGAGAGAGATTCTTTTTTTTTTTTTCTTTTAAATGGATACCTGATCTTAAAGTTTTTGGTATTGCAGAAGGCTTCCCAGAACTTTATACTTTGCTAATCTCACTAGGGTTTTTTTTAACATAATTTGTATTTTTCAATTGCCCATCACAAACACAGGTGAAGTTAAGGTCATGAGAGTTGGCTGAATCATGACTTCGTTGTGGAGTTCTGCACCCCAGAGGCAAGTGATTGACTCAGTCCCATATAATATTTTGGATGCATTCCTGAGATCAGCTGACTGAGCCTCAGATTAAGAGGGCAAATGTAAGGCAATGCATTTTCCTATGGGTATGTAGCCAAACCCGACTACAGCCATTCCAGTGTTTGTGATTTGTTTTTAGAGACTTTGGCTGTACATACTCAGTCTTGGATTCATTTTTGCTCCTGTGCTTACCTTCATTTTGGTCGGGACAATAGATGAAAGCTAAGCAGATGCTTGTAGCCTACTAAGGTCCATTCTGAAGTACTGTGGTTTTTCTCAAGAGGAGACTTTTCACAGTGTGGTGGCTTTAGGAAAGCAGGTTTTCCTTACTGTTTTTGTTCCAAGTGGAGAACTTGCTGTTTTATTTCTCTGCAGAAAATGTTGAGCAGTGCTGCTAGGACTAAATAATTGTATGAAACTTGCTTCCAAATTTCTTACATAGCTATTTAATCAAATGCTATGGAATTTTTCAGCATCAGTGTTTTAGGTGCATGTACAGCTTAGTTAAGCTTACTGTCAATCTTAGTATTTTTTTCTTCAGCTACCCAGGAAAATTAAGGACTGGGTGCTATATTTTAAAATTGAATCAGTTTATTTGCATCTACTTCAATTAATGTCCAGTAAGTAAAAATACTGTTTGCTTTGTCATAATGTGAATATGAAAAACCTAAGCCTTCTTTATAAAGACACTTAATTACATTAACAAAGTCCCTTTGGGAAACTGCTTTCTTCAGGGTTATGCTAATACGTAGTGATTGTACAGTACTCTTTTTTTTTTTTTTTTTTTTTAGTAAAATATGCAGTTTTTAGCAGCGCTTCTAGTCATCATCTGTGCTTCATGCTTCAGGAAAACTGAAACACAGGTTTATGACATTCTCGAACCCCTCAGTCACTCAGCATCACAGGGACTGGTGTTTCTGACTTTGTCTCAGACACTCCACTCTTCGGCAATCTCTCTTTAAAAATGAAATTCAATGCCCGAACTCATTAGTAGACAGTGATGTAGTTATAAGTTTAATCATATCCCCCTCTCTAAAATAACTTCCAGGTTTTTGTAGTGTGGATCATCTCTCCCGAGCCTCATGATGGTTGCATTTCCTTTATGTGAGCACTGTCCCTTTTCCAGCAATTGCATAACATTCATGTGGCAACTACAGCATTGCGAAGACTGGAAGCTCATAGGAAAATACTTGCTCATTTGAATATGATTCATGGCTTGGTAAGGCTGCTGACACCATAAGGCAAGACATGTCCATAGCCAAGAGCTGCCAACTAGAGCTCTGGTTTCTCTGCTGTGTCCCTCTGACTTCATTTTGTTTCCCAGCCCTTATCTTTACGGTGGACTCTAGGAGTTTTTGTTCTCTTTTTGCAAGCAACTGCAAAACTAACTGGGAGAGGGAAATAGAAAGCACTACTGAGGCATTTTGTTACCCTTCATGAAAAAAGCATAGTTCCTGTTCCAAAAATACTTAGAAGTGATATCTTTGTAGTTCTGTGGTATATGCATGGTCATGGACAGATGTGAATCCTCTCCTGACTGAGGAGAGAGAGCGAGGAGGGCTGAATTTCCACAGGTCTGACTGCATCATCTAATCCAGAATACACCTGCTGCGCTCCAGGGGGCCGAGGCAGTCGGTTGTAGAACTGAGTTTTTGAGTCAGGAATTGGGGGGTTTTTTGTTGCTTTGACAATAACTTTATTTTTTTTGGTTGGAGAAGCAAAACAGAATGCCAGAATGGAACAAAGTGTGAAGTATAGATCTGATCTTTTCCTCTCTGACTGCTAATTTTGTGAAAAGTCTGTAGTAAGCTGTTAGCAGAAATATTGGTGTTTCTGGTAGGCTAATTAGGGACACTTCCCCTAGATTCATGTCTAATTGTTTGCTAAACCAGTAAGACATGCCTGAAGAACTCAAATCCAGTATACAAATTGGTGCTAGTCTTATTCTACTCCTCTGAATCAGTACAGCGTGGATATAATTATTAACTTCAGTGCTAGAGAAGAGATGACTGAATTATTTGTAAGTAATACATTTCCATTTGTCACCTGAATAATTTACACTGTTCAGTTCAAGTAGGGCTTTCATGTCACCGATGTATAATGTTTATTACTGCTATTTCACCTGTATTTGTAGAATTTTGTTTTAGCTTTATCAGAGAAATGGCATTTATGGCTGGTAAAGTATCGCTGAGGAAGTGGAGAGAAGGAACAATAAAAGTAGAGCTAGCTAAACAGGCTTCTGTTTCCAGCAGTGCTCTACTTCTTGATTGACCTCCTAAGCTACAAGAAACATTCGTCTTTGCACTTAAAACCCAGCTTGAGAATCACCTGCTTTGTTTTAGGGGAAAAAGCATGTGTAACCCTTTGCAAACCAGTTAGTAGGTCACTTCGTGCAAGGTTTTTCCACACGCTGTTTGTACTCTAGTTTACTACTATGTGTGTGATGGGAAGTTATTGGTGCATTCTCCCGATTTTGGACTCATAGCAGTTTGGAGATGTAAGCCTATGCAAAGCAGCCAGCCAGCCTGCAGCTAACAGCCAGCTCAGGTGGATAGTACACAGGTTTCCTTTGAATGATTTTTAGGATTTTACAGGAGTCCTGAACTACCACCTCGACGGGTTTTTCTGCCATTCTGGTGTCTGTTTTGATCCCACATTGTCTATAAACTTTAAGATTCCATGACTTCACTGTCCCTGGGAAAATGGGAGATCCTAACTGTGTTGTGCCATGGAGTACTGAGGAAACTGAGCAGTATATGGTTCACTAGCTGAAACCAGATATTAATTATACTAGAGGACCTCTACTACAGAGCTGTTAGAATTTAAAAATGAGGTACGAATACCTGGGAAAGGATGTTAAAATAGCAGAGTGTAGGTAGTTCAAGAGGTGCTCTATATTACTGAATCTTTCTTGTTTTGTTCTTTAATCAGGATTTAGAGCGAATGCTTTTTGATACATTGAATTCTTATGTATTTATTTGTACATCACTTAGTATCTTGTTTCTATTAAAAAATAAATGGCTTTCAGTATTTGCTTTTACAGATGTCAATTTAGGAGATTCCTAGACTTGTTGCCAAAATAAAGGACTGAACTGTAGATCATTATGTTTTGTTTCTTATGTCATATTTTATATTTTCAGCTCCTTTCCTAGCGATTTTTGCATTTAACCTCTCGCGCACTGAGTTGTGAATATATACACATTCAGGTCTGTTGATGGGCCCTGTGTCTGAGTTTTACTGCCATACCTCTGTGCCTGTTGAACCCATACGTGTGTGATGTCTGGAGTTACAACCTGTTCATAAATCTGCAGTGTTACATTTTGCCTTCCATCAGTATCCACTTCCTCACTTTTTACAGTATTGTTCCTCCGCTGTTTGATGTGTGACGGTCATGATAAAAATCTTACTATCAACTCATAAAAGAACAATACTGGTAAACACTGGGCCTTGAGTACACCTGTAGATCTGTGTTTGTGTGTTCTTTTAGAGGGCCCTAAAGCTGTCAGATATCTGAGAGCCATCCTAGCAAGACATCTACTCTTACCTGTGTTACAAGGTCATTTGAGAGAAACCCAAGGTCAGGAGAAATCTTGCAGAGCTCTTCTCAGGTGGATGAACCAGCTGTGAACACTGGCAATTCCAGAGACAGTGGCTAACAAGGGGGAAGTAGGTTGCTAACAAAGGTTGAGTCTCTAAGCAGTAGTTTCTGTACTTCCTACCTTTAATCCAGCATCCTTTCCATATGTTCTTTTTGCTGGAGCCTAGCTTTACTATCTAATTTGAAAGAGCCTCAAATTACAGAATTTCACAAGTATGTATGACTCACCTTAGCTTTGTAAGTGAGGCATAGATCCTGTGGACCTTGCAAGACCAGCTCCTAATTGAATAAACATTTCCGTGAAACAGTTTACAAAGCATTCTGTATTAATTTATTTAAAAACACTCTAATTAAGACTTCAGGTTTTAAACACTTCATAGGAGTAAACTTATCTTGAAATACAGCATTTTCTAATTTCACTGTGGTCTCCACGATACCGGCCGTAGCCAGAGTGCTCTGGAAGCTTTACTCCCTACTGAGGAGTGGTCAAAGCCAGCCTTCCCTGTGTGTGCTGAACGATTGTGCGGGTTAAGAAGATTCTGTAGTATTTGGAAGCGTGGGCTCTTGGAAACTCTGTGACACTGTTACACCTGCTCCTTTCAAGATTATCAGTTTGTTCTGCCTGCATAAACACGCTAAGTGCTGGAATCCAAAGTTCAGTTTACCATAATTTGTTACGCCTAGAACGGCAGCTTTCCTGGATGTATGGGAAGGGATAATTTCAGAACCTAAATCATAGTGAGTGATAGCTGAGCTGACAACTCTTTTTATCTGACTTCAGTGCTACGCAACCAAGGAGTCTTAAAAGATGGGGAAGCAACATCTAATTCTGTGTTTAGAAAATCATGACAGTATGTTCTGTAAACTTTCAGAAACACAACCCCAGTTCTGCTCCTTTCTGCACTCCCCACGTGGTAATTTTAATAGCCCTGAAGCTGGAACTATTGCCACGGCTAATACAACCAAGTAGGTGCAGGCAGACTTCATGAAATGCCTTATCTCATCCAGATTTCTTTCCTGAAAGGTTTTAAGTAGCTCTGGCTTGGCCTGCTTGTTCTTTTTTTCCCTTTTATTTTTTTGTTCTGTTTTGTTTGTTCACTCTTTAAAAACCACTCTTCAGTCATGCAGTGTATTTAACCAGCTTTTCTAATCTTGAGGACTGCATGATGGTGTCCTTTGGAGCCTTTCTGTCCAACTTGAAAACTCCTTCCCAGCTTTTTTCAAATGCTAAATCTTATCCTACTCTAATTTGTTAAAAAGAAAGAGTCAAATGAATAAATAGAGACATCAGCAAGACTTGTGTACCAGATATGTTCCGGACACTGAAATATCTTTTAGATAGCTTTCCCTTTCTTGCCTTTCTTTAAGGGAAATGTCTTTTGCAGGCAGGTGCCTGCTGTGCGCTCAGTGGGAATAAGCTGGTTCCAATCCAAAAGTTGAGTTAGTATGGTATCGAGCCCAAGCTGGTATATCATAAGGGATTTTTCTTTCAATAGGCTGTTATACCAGCCATGCTCCTCAGCCTCTGAGTGCACGTGCAGCTGTAATAAAAGTTTAGAGATATCCTAAGTTGCAGTGCTTTAATTACTTCATTTGAACTGAATGATATTAATTGCAATGGGAGAAAGATAAAAGGCTTGTGTAAAAAGCATATAATGTGGAAATTGGTGTTTTGCACTGAGCTAAAAAAATAGCAACTTATCCTTGAAGAAAGGCTGTATCTTCAGATTTCCATGGATTGTATGGAGAGTGTTTTAAATTTACTTTTAACCAGCTAGAGAGAATAAGTTATCTAGTGATGAGATTAGTCTGTGTGTATTTTAGATAGGGCTGAAGCAGCTGAGGTATATAGGCAAGCATAGGAAACTACAGTGTAAACATTATACAGTGTACAGATAGGAATTTTTCTGGAACTTGGGGAGCAGTAATACATATGCATACAGATTTTAAGAGTTCTGTTCTGAAAACCTCCTGCTGTCTACAAATGAACTGTAAATGGAGCATCTAAAATGGTGGAGCACCCCAAAATAAGCACAGCAACAACTTTCTTGGACTTGTTGTAGATTTTGTCAGGATCATTAGTATTAAAAAGAGAAGCAAACTGCACAACTGTGGTTGTATTTTTTGAAAATAGGAAAAGGGCTTCTCGATTCTAGTTACTTCATTGTCTTGTACTTGAAGCAACTGCTTCATCCTTGTTAGCATTTAAAAAACTCTAGTAGCATTTGTTTGACAAGCGTACTGTCTGTTTATGTATCTCTAAATTTCCATGTCCTCCTAAGAAACCAGACAAATCTTTAGTATTTTGTCCCATTATGTTGAGCTAGTAATGAATGGTTATAGAATGGTTATAATCCATGCTGTTGCATGGATTTTCCTGCGTAAATGCAAAAACACTGTATAATTAGAGCATGTCAGAAACACTGCTTGCACTGTAGCCACCTCTAATAATTATTTTGATGGTTATATTTTTTTTTTGTATCTTCACTTAGTATCCCTCTTCTTTCACCATAGTCTCTTCTTGTTTTCTTAGTGTACTACTTTCTCTCTTCCAGCCTGTCCCATAAATGTGTCACACATCCACCCCTACAGTTTAGAAGATACACCCAGTTGCCAGTAACTAAATGGATTCTGCTAATGCGAGACACTCCACCATTCAGTCAAAGCAGATGTGAAACCAGCACCCTCCAAAATGTGCAGTACAGCTGCCTGAGCCCTCCTGGTATGCTGTCTTAATCCTTGATAGAAATGCAGCTTAGCAACAGTAAATGCCCTGCTTCCCTTCGCCAAATCTGAAGGCTGTTGCAAAGAGGACAGTGGGATCTTCCCACTCGTAACCCTTTCCCATCGTCTGCTTTGTGGGGTTTTTTTCCCCTTGTTTTCTAGCTTCAGTGCCTCTCTGCTCACTGTTCGCTCAAGCAGCAATACAGCATTGACATTATTTTTGACAAGAGCTCTGAATAACAGCAAGGATACTGACCCAATGTTGTGCTGATTTTGATCCTTTTCTTACTGAAGCTAGAGCAGCAGCTGCTTCATGCTCATAAGGTCTGCTTGCATGCTTATCAAGATAGTACGACATTGCTTTTATAAGCATTCCCACGTCTGCAAAGTTACCTTGATAGCAGCAAAAAGTAGATGCTTATAAATGGAAGTGTGAATGCCTTCGAAGTGTGAAAGTGTTAGTTCAGGATAAAAAATTTTGACTGGTAATGTTGGTTAGTCTGTAATAATAGTCCACTTACTCTCAGCCAAGTTTTGTGGAGGATCATGATTTTGCTGAAACTTAGTAAAACTCACAGTACTAAAAAGGGAAAAAGTTATAAGTTGAAGCAAGAGCTGTGTGGATGTCGGACATGTGGATTTCTGTCGTCGGTTGACCGTAGTTCATGTTCTGAGCTATGTAGTTGTTATTAATCACTCCCAGCTGTCCTTCTGTTCATCGATAGCTTCAGAACTCTTCAGCTCTGGGCCTTATTATCATTTCTACCATAAAGCTACTTGTGTATAGTGGATAGAAAAGCGATAACTTTTCTTCATCTTCCAACAGTAATTTCTTCTTACAATTCTTGTCAGCTAAGTGAATGCAATCTATAAGCCATTTGTCTATAAGAATAATTACAAATTCAAATAAGTTTAAAGGCATAGAAGTATTTAAGCCCCTGGAAACTGTTGATACATTTCCAGTTTCTGAAATCAATTAAATCTAGGCCAGGCAAAATACTCATTTTCTTTGCAAGATTAGTTGCAAACTGTTTGTAGAGCTTATAAGAGACTGTCATGCCTAAGCACGCGTCTTTCTTACCTTGTTTTAGTGATGCAGTGAGTTAGCAGTGTAATCTGGCTAAGAAATAGAAGTCTACTACTATTTTTTCCACTTGCATGATATATTGAACTGGAAATAAATCTTTAAGACTTCTCTACTGAGCAAAAAGGACTCATAGGTTACAAGTTGGAAGATTTGACAGATCTCTATTCTGGTTTTGATGGGTTATTCAGTTAAAATTTCAGCTATACTATGGGATCACTTCAGCTGTGATGGCTTGCTTAGACAGCTTCCTCAGGTCAGAGTTTTTGAAACTGGTCTTTTCACATCCCTTTTTGCTTTACCAAACTCAAAAAAACCTGCCTTTGGTGTTCTTTGAGTAATTATTAGTTTTACTCAATTAATACTGTCTTCCCTACATCTCATGTTTCTAATGCTGGTATGATGTCCTCACGGAGTTGGTATGAAAAATTGAGAAAAACTTGAATATTAACAATTCCCTGTGCTTTTGTTTGATACTGTAAAATTCAGTACGTGTGATTTTTTTTAAGGGTGTTCTTTGTCTTTTCTGATAGAAATCAGTGAGCGCAAAGTTCTTGGATGGGTCCCTTTTTAATGAGCTGATATGCATAAAGTAAAATTACTGCAGCTATGATAGGAAATATTTTATTGTTGGTATTTATTGTACTGTATCTATTATTCTGAACTGCCAAAATGACTATAAGTCAGGTGGGCCAGGCAGCTTTCCATTTTTCTGTTTGACTAATAGTGCCGGCACTGCGGAAACCCGCTGAGCTAAGCTTGCTCGCTCTCTAGATTCAGAGTCCGTTCTGCTAATGGGGGTGTGAACGGAATAGGGGAGCTCTTGAAAAGTGCAACCAACCTCTGAGACATCATTTTAAATCACAGTAATTTCTAGAAAATTACAAATCCTGATCACAAGTTGCTGAAACTTTAGTTGTCACCTCCCCCACCAATATGGAAGTGTTAAATTCGCATCTTCCTGAGAGTCTAATTATGTAAGTAAAGCAGTATTACCACTTTAGTTAAACTAGGGGGGTGTTTTCCTCGTTGGGTAAATATGTGTTGACTGTATAAATTTGTGCTTTGTTCCTGCTCGCAGAGCTGTGTACAGGAAGTTTTATCATCTCTTCCTGAAGCGGAGTAGCAGAGCAGTTCCTTGAGAGCATTTCCTTGGACCTCCTAGAGGTCTCAAGGATATGCTTCTGGGGTTTTTATAAGATGTATTTATTTGTCTTGCGCTAGCAATGAGAAGTCAATTCTATTCTCATGCGTTAAGCTTTATATTTAGCTGTATTTTAATGTACATTATTTGCTTAGTTTTTTATATGCCAAGCAAACTCAATTGGTATGTATTAGTGATTTTTTTCTTGTCATTTTTTGTTGCTCCCACGATGAGTGTCATAGTTTAGCAAAACATTATTGATTTTTTTTTAATGTTTTTAGATGTATAAAGTACTGTAAGATGCAGAATAGTTTGTAGCACCCCAGAAGAGATGCATCTCTCTTGATTCACCAAATAACCAAATAGAAATTTTCATACTTTGGACACTTGCTATTTCCATTAGATTTTATTTCTAGATGAGAAGTGTGACTTTTACATTTCCAAAATTATGAAGTGTGTATTGTTTCTTATGAACAAATATTTATGTGATCTGAGGCAGAAGTATTTATCCAGATGGAAAAAATCTTTTAGCGGGGGTGGGAAAATGTGTTTAACACCTATCAGTCTGAAAACAAAGCTGCTTATTAGGCTTTATTACAGCAAGATATGGTTCATGCTGCGCTAGATTTGATCTCCAGTTGGGTAATTCGCTATTTGCAAATTTAGTTGCAAAGATCACGGATTGCAAGTAGCTGAATGTTGACTCCAGTTATGCAGCCTTACTCACAAACGTGTCATGTATTTCCATCCTGAAACATGACCAAGGCCAATTTGTGCTGTCACCATAAAGTGCTTTTTTCCCCCCTACATACTTGTTGCCTTGTGTAGTGTCGTTCTCCTGGGCACTGACTGCCATGATAAATCACTCTATACTGTTTGCTGTGTAGTTATTTTATTGTGGGATGCTAGGCATGTGCTTTTTTTAGACCCTCTTCAGTATGTTACTTATTATTTAATTTGCAAGTTTGCGTCTTCAGAACTATTTATGACTAGTTGGTGATTTTGATGCCTCCCACAATTACTTTGAGTCCTGTTTTGGTTTTCATGATCTTGGTATGATAATTTAAAATGTTCTCTGACAAAAAACTTCAGAAACATTGCAACTAAATATTGGGTTAATTTAGCTTCTGTGGTTGATTGACTAACTTTAGCATTTGATTTATTAACCTTAATTTTTAATCTGCCCCCGCAGTTAATTTACCCAAATTCACAAAGTTTGGGCAGTAGATACAAGGAAGCACATTTAACCTGTTAGATTAAATGGGTAGATACACGTGGAATACGGGTTGGTGGTTTAGTTAAATTGCAACACTGGTTTATGGTAGGTTATTAAATTCTTTATGGCATACTTTTGTTAAAAATTACAGTACTTATGCTTTTATTTCTTTGTTCAGGTATTTATTCCATCTGTTGCTTTACAGACTGGAGTATTCGGGTTGTCTAGTTTCACTAGTTCTGTAAGTTGTGGTACCTGTTTTAGTCATCTGTTTCTCCAGAATTTCTCTAACACAGTGTCAGAGATCATGGAGGAGGTGAGAAGACAGTTCAGAGAAATTTAAACTGAACTTCACAAGCTTGCAGATTTTACACATATCCCTTCCTCAGTCTTGAAACATGCGGAATGTAAGAGTAAAGGAACCTCACTTAGCAGGCAGTTCTGATTTTGAGACTGAAAATTTTTCAAAACCAGCATCGCCTCTTCTCGTGCATTTACGTAGCCCGTAGGTTATAATCTCCTGTTACGCTGTTACCCAAAGTCACAGTGTTGATCAGAACAATATGAGTGACAAGCTGAAGTAGCATTTGGAGAGAGCTGTATTGGTGGTTCTTCCTTGCAGATAGCTATTCTTAGGTCTGGGTTTGGTTTGGGTATTTTGGGGGGAGATAGTGGAGGGAAAAAGAGGTACTTGGAAGCAGGGAGTGGATGTAGGGAAACAAATGAGAGGAGCTGCTTGAACTGGCACTGATGCCTCAGAAAATTTCTGTGTAATTGCTGCTTGTGAAGAGTCTTGCTTGTAAATCTGTCAGCACCTAGTGAATGGTTTTGTGTTTTTTTATAGTACCCAATTTTGAGCCTTCCTCATTTTCTGTCTTTTTGATATATGTAATTCACTATAAATCTGGTGTAGGAGATCCAACTACAGAGTTTCCATTCCTCCTGTTAAACTAAATTGTTTCTTGGTTTCTTTACTGTTTCTTAGAAAATTTTTAGTTATTTCTGTGTTAAAGACAATCTTTAAAAAGATTAGAAGAAGATTACATACGGTCTCTACTTGTTTGTGGTTTATATTAATAGTAGAACGCTAATGGAAGTGATTGAAGTATTTGCTCAGCAATTAAAAAAACATTACTAGCTTCAGGGAAAACAGATGAATTGAATTTTGTTGGACTGTAATTTTTGTTGGTTTAGTGCTTTTCTGAGGTGTTTTAAGATGGCTCACCTGTGCAGAAGGGTTTCTGTTTACAGTTTGCAGAAGGTCTTAGGTGGAGTGACTTGGATATTTAAATCAGAAGTCAAGAATCCAAAGTGCTTGGATTCTGCATTGAACGATGGTAACTCCTTAGCTAACAGCACAGATGCAGCTAAGGACTGTTGGAAGATCAGCAAGAAACATTAGAGAACAAGATGGAGTGGTATGAGGGAAGGTACCAAATGCCAAGTGGGAGCTCAGCTATAAGGTATTGAAAGATTAAAAAAAAAAGGGAAAAAATGGAGAGGTGCATAAACCAGTTTGAATCTGAAGTGGACAAAGTTAAAATTGAAACAAAAATGTTAGAATGCTTTAGTTCTTGTTCTATGTGACAAGTAAGACCATATGGATGTGTAGTGGTATTTTTCAGTTGTATCTAAAATAGTAAGTTCTATCCTCATGGTATTGCTGGCGACTCAAGGCTGTATCAAAATGCACTGTAAGCTTAATCCATCATCCTTAAATTAAGGGTAGCAAAGCCAAAGCACTTTTAGGTCATCTGAGAATGTCTGACAAAATTCTTCTTTCCATTCTTTTTATTTTTTTGTAATCACGCTCCACTTGTCCATAATACTTTCCAGAAAAAAAGTTAGAAAATTATATTATTTCTAATGTGACACTGAAGGCAATATTTTTTCAAGAATTCTTTATATGAGATGCTTTATATGAGACATTTTTTCTTTCATGGGATTTGTAGCCCACGTGGTTTCTGTCCTCTAGAAACTTAGAAGCTCTCTGTGTTACAAGTTTCTTTGCTTTTACAGTGCATTCTTGACTAAATTTAAATTGGTGTTTCTAGGTCACTGTGACTAACCCGAAGTCTTAAGTGAGAACAAATTTCTTGTTGTTAATTTTCAAATAAATTCAAATGCAAAAATTCATGGCACCTTTTATAATAATAAAGCATCATATTGATTTCATTTTGTAGAACATAGGAAACACGAGATACTAATTCTCAATGGAAGTAACTTATTTTCTTAGCTTCTTTGTTTTTATAGGAGTTGTATGAATTCTGTTGGATTTTTTTTAGGAGGTTTTCTTTTCTCTAACATAAACATACTGTTTCTTTGTAGGGCGCCAATGCCTCAGCTTTGGAGAAAGAGATTGGTCCTGAACAGTTCCCTGTGAATGAGCATTATTTTGGCTTGGTCAATGTAAGTGTATTTTTTATGGTTGAAATGCTGTTTTCTAATTCATATCCTAATTTTGAATTTAACAGGATTTTCTGTTAGAACTTTATCTATGAGCACTTTTAACTTCAACTGGGACTCTGCATAGATGCCACATCCTGCAGTATGGTGCTATGCCTTGTTTTTAACCAAGATATAAATTTCATCTTAAATACAGAGAAATAACTGTGTTTATTAAAAAGTCTTTGAGAGAAACCTTCCTACTCCGGTACGTTTCTGATTGTAGGATTTTCATGTTTAACTGGAAAGGACGTTGACTAATAAAGTGTGTACGTTATTCATATTCTCTTCTAGAGAAGAGAGATTTGATTTTACAGTCATGCTGCGGTGTATGGGAGCCTTGAGGTTTTAAAGTGTGAAAATGTGTTACTTTTCTAAGAAAACTTATTACTTGTGGGATTAGTGGAAGTTCTTCTATGCCAGGGCATAGCCAGGAGATGAATGACACTGACTTGGTCGATAATTTTCTTACATGTAGTAATACTCCTTTTTTTTAATTTTTTGACAGCCTTGTGTAACAGTGAATCCTTCTAAAAAAATCTATTTTTTTGTATCTGTCAGTTTGTATAGATCTGACTTGACTGGGATCTGTGGGCAATAAGAATTGTCTACCTAAATTAACTGTGGAGAGAATGGAGCATTGATGTTGATCTTGCCAGTGCCTCTGAAGGAGAAGGGCAGCTGTTGCACCTGTGACATCTTTTACCAATAAATATAGGAAGTTAGTTAATAGAAACAGTGGTTCTGGGGCATCGTATTTAGGATGCGAAAGCACAATTTTGGCAAAACTCACTAGAAACATAAGTATACTTCTGTTTGCTGGTCATCTAGGTACATGTCGTTGAAAAACGAAAGATGATCTATCTTTTGGCACACCAAATAAGGTTAACATAGCTACTAAACTGTTATTTGTTGCAGCTCGTTACAGGCTCATTTAATTGACTTCTGTGTGGGTTTCTAGCAGTTTGTGTTCTCAGACACCAAACTATCTAAACACGTTGAGTTATATTCCTTAACTATGGTGTTAATGGCCATTCCAAAGCTGCTGAGGTTTGCACCATAATGAGAAAAATGGAAGGCATCTCCAATTGTAACATAAATAGCAGAGCGATGAATAGTGTGAAGAGGGAAAATAGCATTCTAAAAATAACCAGAATTATTCTAACCACATCCATTCTCTGTTTTGAAGGACAAAATATGACTAATACTGTTGTGCTTTATTCCTTGCAACCAGTTTCTTTAGGATGATTGTTTTCATGCTGTTCTGCAGAGCGTTTTCTTAAGTTATTTCTAGTTCTTTCATGATTTGAAGTTAATTGGAGCACTTTAAAGAGGGCAGTTTCATGGCTTCAGCATCAATGCTAGTAAATGTATGGTTGCACTGCAAATAGAATCAAGTGTTGAATGCATGGACAACAGAGGCTTTAAAATTTTCTTTTTACTAGTTATTTTCTCTTTGGATCAGTGAGCTGAACCAGCTTGCCTGCAGTCAAACTATTGCTGAAGCCACCGCCGAGTATATGGGAGAAGGGTCTGACTGCTCCTTCTGACAGCCTGTTAAAATAGATCACGTGTAGTGTTGCAAGAGGGATGGAACAATGTTTTCATTCTAGAATTTAATCTCACTTTTCATTTTAAAAAGCTTCTGTCTTAAAATAAGCCTTCAAACTTTATATTTACATTGAAAGTGTAAAATTTTACAAGTTCTTATGAAGTTAGGTAATGTTGACTCTAAATACAGTCAGTTTTAAGCAAAACCACCCTATGTTTTGGCATCTATTTAAAATATTTATTTATACCAGGGAAACCCTGACAGAAAGACTTTAAAACCTACGTGTTTGTACCTGTTTTTCCTTTGTGTTTTAGGTCACATTAGGCTTTATACACTATTTGTGTATTTGATCTGTGCATGTAGCTCCAGGTTTGGAAATATTCATCAGCCCATTGAGAACTGCCTTGCCAGCCTGGTTTTGGGGTTCTGTCAAAGACAAACAGTTAGAACCTTCTTTTTTTTCAGGCAGAATTTCTAGCAAAGTTAAGGTCATGACTGGAAAGGTCTGACTACTTTGTGCTTCTAAACGCAAACCGATTGCAGTTTAGAAGTGTGACACTGCTGTGTAATACTGTTTATTTGTGGAGAACTCAAATACGGAGAAGGGTAGATCAATAATTGAGATATTCAGAAGTTTCCCAAGGCCCTGTATTGCTCAAAGTTGGAAGGGTTTTGTTCTAACATGAAAAAAAAGTCAGAATTGCTGAAATGAAATGCATCTCGTGGTCTTTTTGTAAAGTACTTGGCGTGCAGTAAAATATCTAAAATGCTAACATGCAATATATGGATTTCAGGAACAAAAGTTCTTCCACATTGCTTTATGTAAAGGTGGTAGCAAATAAAGAGAGTTGAAATTTAGAAGGATCTTTTTAAAACCTAGTGCATGCCATGAAGTGAATTTTTCACCATATCACTTTGACTACTGCAGAGCATCTTGTGTCTTACTGTCAGGAATTTTTAAAGCTCTTTGGATGGAATTTTAATTCTTTAACTCCTTTAACTCTTCCATTTAGTTTGGTTCTAACAATTTCTCTCAGTATGGGTAGCACCAAAGCAGGACACGTATAGCCAGTTGGCTTCATGCTTTTTGACATGATTTCTCCATGAATACAGTCCTGAAATCTCACTAACTACTTGCTTTGTAAGCTTTTTTGACTTAAGATGCACCGTGACCTTCTTTTTTTTTTTTTTTTTTAAGATGGCTAATTTCTAGTTTCTTCTGTCTCTTAATTTTCTGGGATTATTATAGACAAATATGTTAGATACCTCATCTGGAAACAACAATATTTAGTTAGACTTTTGGTAGTTCTCTTGCCTGTTTGTCTTATTTGCAGATTTAGTTAGCCTGATGCTTATTTGTTTTCTTAGGTCGCTAACAAGCATGTGAGTTAGGTTCTATCCTAATTCATGTGTTTATTCAGCTTCCATATTTGTTTTCCTCATGTCAGTAAGTTTTAACTGTTGTTCCATGTTGTTTGTATATCGTAGAAATTAATGCTAATGTACCTAAATGCTGTAACCTTTTTAGCTGTAGGAATTAAACTGTTAATTTTCTGTTTCAGTCAGCAAACTGATTATTAACCTGAAATCATTCTGCTACAGCAATCACACCAAATTTTGGTGAACAGTAGTGGCCATGTTCTCTGAGTACCAATTAACAAAATAGTCTGTTCTGTAGTCAGATTTGTATTGCTCATATTGTTTATTTAAAATATTTTGCTCTCAATGCTCTTGAGATGCAAAGTCTCATTACCAGAATATTGAGGACTGGCAAACCCAGAATTTGTTTCACTTTTTTGAAGCAACAGCATTGTACAACACAGTTGTACAATAAATTGCAAAGAAACAACTCAAAAAAACCCGTGGTGTGTTTCTTGTGGATGATATGCTAATATCAGCAGTCTGAGTGTTTCTTCTTGTTGAGCAATGTGGAACATTGCCTCTGGAAGTTGTTATCGCTGTCCTCCTTTCTCTAAAATGACACTGCCTTCAGATATGGCAGATGTGGAACAGCTGCTCTTTGAATTTGCCTGCATCGTGTACTTCTCATAATATTTCATTATAAACATGAAATATTTAACATATACCTTGCTAACTAGCTCTAAAAAGTACTTTGTGTATCTGACACAGGCAAATCTCGCATACGAATTCATGCATTGAGCTCTTGTTACTGTAATACGGTTGAGACACAGTGATGCTGACGGATGCTGTCTCTTCCTTTTTCTGTTCTCCTGTCCCTCTGTTCTGCTGTGTCACTGGCACTCCTCCCCATCAGTATCAGCAGGATCTCCCCTACCAGGATTAGTAGCGTGCTGTATCTCCAGAAATTTTGATTTTGCGATGAGCCCTCAATTGGATTTTTTTTTGTCAGTGGTTTCCTGCTTTTTTTTTGTGTGTGCCCAGTATCGCTGTGACTGTTGTCTTCTCTTCCTTTTCCTGCTGTTACCAGCTGTGATGATACAAGGATGAGTCTTTTACACCATGCCTATAGTATTTCCCCAATAAATGAACTCTGACAGACGACTTTTCCATTTTCAGTATGTGACATTCTTAATAAGCAACCTCTTTCTTTTATTACTTTTTAACAGACCTAATATGAAAACGTTTGTTTTCCTTCTGTTCTGTTTTAACCAGTTCGGCAATACCTGCTACTGCAACTCAGTCTTACAGGCACTTTATTTTTGTCGTCCATTTCGGGAAAAAGTTTTGGCATACAAAGTGCAGCCTCGAAAGAAGGAAAGCCTCCTGACATGCCTCTCTGATCTCTTCAACAGTATTGCTACGCAAAAGAAGAAGGTGGGAGTCATCCCACCCAAGAAATTTATTTCCCGATTGAGGAAAGAAAATGGTAAATGAATAAATGAAATTTTTATGCAGATTTAGGCATTGGAGATTTAAGCATATAAAACATAAACACAGCTTCCTTTTTAAGTGAGTCCAAATTGTCAAGTTTTAACAGATTTCTGGAAGACTTTTGAACTGTTTGTGGTGTGAATTTTACCACCTCTGTAGCACAGGAACAGAGATTATATCAGAACTGTGCTGTGTCATAAGAGGATTATCTAGATACCTTTGTTTCTGTACTTGCTTAGACCAAGCACAGAGTGTGTACGCGAGTCTCAGTACTCTAGTTATTCCACGTTGGCATCATGTTCTGTAGAGGTCTGCTGCAGGTCAGCACGCTTTGGGTCGTTGCTAGAAATTGTCATGGGCTAAACAGACCTCGCAGAATTGGTCAAAGGTAAAGTCTCTAAGGAAACTTACCCACCCTTAGCCTGCTTTCTTACATTTGCGGTAGGATAAATTCCTTATCATGAGAACTAGTGGTTATTTCCCAGGGCTGCTCTGTGAGGAAGAGTTCTGTATGTTGATTTATCATCTCTGCTTGAACTTGAAAAAGACAGCAAACTTATAGGAAGGGATTTTTGCCCCTTGGTGCTGGACTTAATAAACTAACGGCTGAAGGCAACACATCTGAATTTTTTTATTTCTCTCCCTCCCCAAAGAAAAACAACCAACCCAAACCAAACAACCAAACAAACAAAACCCCAAACAACAAACAAACAAACGAACGAACAAACAAAAAAACAACCCCAAAAAACCCCTAAAACCCAATGATGGTTTTCTTCAGTTCCAAGAAATGCCCAAACTAAGTTTCCTTTATGTTATTTTTCAGCTGCCTGTTTCTTGCAACCTGAGGAATAGGTGAGAGTAACCTAACATCGGTTGCGAGAACAACAAAGTATAAACCTTCAAAGACACTGAACAGTGTAACCCGCAATTGTATAATAGGGTAGAGAAGGGGGAAGGGCGCACACTGATTGCTAAAAGCGTAGGAACTTGATACTATGAAATACCTGTATTTTTTTCATTCTCCTTGATCTCTTCCTTTCCAGAATTATTTGATAATTACATGCAGCAGGATGCACATGAATTCCTAAACTACCTACTTAACACTATTGCTGACTTACTACAAGAAGAGAAAAAGCAGGAGAAGCAGAATGGCAAACTCCAGAACGGCAGCATTGAGAGTGAAGAAGGAGACAAGACTGATCTGACGTGGGTCCATGAAATCTTCCAAGGAACACTAACCAATGAAACCAGATGTCTTAACTGTGAGGCTGTACGTTTAAAACAAAACAAAACCTCTTAGATTTTTCACAGGTTCTGGATCGTTTTCCCTAATACTAAGCACACTTTTTCATTTATTAGGATAGATGAAATTGCACTCTCTCTATTAAAATATGGAGCATAGCCTATTTTATGACTGTATCACCTCTATGTTCAAACCAATACTCATTAAGGTATGTTTCTCAGAAAAAGCGTAGTGTTTTTTCTGTTCCTCCTCCCTGTTTCCATCGAGGTGGTCTGCACCTGGCTGATATAAGCTGCCTTTTTGTCTTCGTGTTACTTCCTGTGTCAGTGATTGAAAGTTCATGTTGTGTTTCTACATGAGAGTTGCTCGCTATTTATTTAACTCTGGGATTAACTGAATTTCTTGAACTGGAAGTCTGTGCTTCTTGGTGCTGGTCCATAGCCACTCTATTTGAGAGCAAAAGAAGTGCACAAAGTCTAGAATTAGAAGAACCACACCACCTTCAGACCAGGAATTTGTAGTTAGCCGTGTGCTATGTCTGATTTAATATGTCTAAAAAAAATGAAAACCCAGATGGAGAGAGAAAAAAAGAGAAGTGATTACAACTGAAATGACTGTTCTTGACACTTTAAATCTAAAATTATGGCTATATGGTGAATAGAAGCTCTGAAAATGACATTAATAAGATTGTCTCAGGAATTTTGAAATGGAACGTGACTGTTCCACAAATGGAAAGACCGTTTGCCTAACTGCTAACCCATTTCATTGAAAACCCACTTGCCTGTTTCTGTGTTTCCTATAAGTATTTACTGTTAAACTCTGAAATGCAGCAGAAAGCTGTTACCAGTCTACAAAGCAGAGTGGAATACGGTTAAAGCTTCTCCACCTCTGAGAGCTCTGCGTGGTTAAAATCTTGGTTTTGCCAGTGAAGTAAGGAGATGTGTCTTGAAGTCTCAAGGTGTTTGGAGACGTTTTGCAAGAAAGGGTTTTGGGTTTGTTTTTTGTGGGTGGTTTTTTTCTGGGTTTGGTTTTTTTTCTTTTTAATATTCCTCTCTGGATTGTAACAACACATCAGATTATTTTTTCAGTTTTAGTTTACCTCAAGAAAGGGCCTCTGTGTGTGTGTTGTTTTTTATCACAGAGGTCTCTACTTGCAACGAGGACATTGCACCATTCCAGAAATGGTTAAAAGAAATCTGCCAGTTCTAAACTGTTATGAAATATTTCTTCTTATTTTTTTCAAGGTTAGTAGCAAAGATGAGGACTTTCTGGATCTATCGGTTGATGTGGAACAAAATACATCAATTACACACTGTCTAAGGTAAATGAAAATATTTGTGAATGGCAGAAATACCTGCCCTTGGTCAGAAGGAAAGAGCCTAGCTTAGTTGCTCTATTGTGCAACAGTTGTAGGCTCTGACTTATAGTAAAATATGCTGTGATCAGAGCGCTGTTCATTTTATCGTGGCTTTTTGCAGCTGCTAGTTTCCTAGTGGTTTTTAGTAGTTAATGAGTACGATGATTTCTTAGTGGTATGTAAGATTGATTTTCACTTTCTTCTGTGGGGATTTTAATTTGTTACATCATATAGTCAGGTTTTATCAGAACTAAACATGGTATGTTTGGTTTCATAATAAGTTATTGTTTATTTTAATATTGTTATTGCATTTCAGTTGACTGGTCCTGATGTTTGTGGTCAGGGTTTTTTTTTTTTTTTTGCTGATAGAAATTTGCTCCATGTATTTGACTAGATCCAAGGCTTATCAGCTGCTGGGATACTGCAAGTTGCATATAGCATCTGGCTTTTTAATAGCTGATAATGGATGTATATGCTAATTGCCAGGAGTTGAAAGATAATGCAGACTTTGGCTAGTCAATGGCTAATGGCCATAGGTCTTAACATTTAATGTCTGCTACCAAAGAAAACATGGAGTGGCTACCTCTGGAAACAAAACGCAGTCACCTTATTGCTGTTTGTTACCTCTCGTGTTTGACTCCTGCCCAGAAAGTATGCAGTTAATACTCGAGGGTGTAATTTCCAGATTTTCCCAGCTGAACATTGATACTACATCCCAAGACTGGGACAGATACACCTAAAATGTGTTTTGGGAGGTGTGAGTGATATGAATAAGAGGAATTTTATCGTCTGTGTGTACTTTGGGTTTTTTCAGCATTATTCTTTTATCTGACTTTTCTTTCGTTTCCACAGGGGGTTTAGTAATACTGAAACTCTATGCAGTGAATATAAATACTATTGTGAGCAGTGCCGCAGTAAACAGGAGGCACAAAAGAGGTAAGGTTCAAATAGTCAGGATAATGTAAATGTTCTCTTAAAATGGGCAGCTGTTAGAAAAACAGGCCTTGTGAATTCAGTGAAAAGAAAACGTAAGAGTGTTTAGGTCTGTGTTTGGTGGGGAAGGGAGTAAGGAAAAGTGGAGAGACTAAGTAACTTTGTGGCAACCTTATCAGAGAGAAATGAAGAGATTAATTTTGAATTCCTCCCGGAATAGGTTATATCTGGTGCTTCCAGACATTCGCATTTTCCTCAGTTAGCATTAATCAGCTTAAAGCCACTGAAAACCATCCCATCTGCTTTTGCTATGAATACTGTGTACAAAAATCTTATTTCTCACCTCACACTTGGTCACAGCCAGAGCGGCAAGACAGATTTATTCCATCTATTTCTACCCACTGATGTGATGAAAAATTGATGTTTTCAACGTAGACAGTTGTCCTGCATTCAGATGTCAGTCGTGTAGTTAATCTTTCAGAATAAATATTGCCTATTCTCACTGGAATATACATGAGAAAAGCAGCCTTTTGAAAATCTTCATCAACATTTTAGATGCTTTTTAAGAAGCTTTTTCATATTGAACCTGTTCTTGAAAAGAGCTTTGTTTTTGTGATCTGCTAATACCTTGTTCTTTCTTTAACATATTTTCATGGTTCAGAATGAGAGTGAAAAAATTGCCCATGATTCTAGCTCTGCACTTAAAAAGGTTCAAATACATGGACCAGCTGCATCGATACACCAAACTCTCCTACCGTGTAGTCTTTCCCTTGGAGCTCCGGCTCTTTAACACTTCAGGAGATGCTACAAATCCTGACAGAATGTATGACCTTGTGGCTGTAGTTGTTCACTGTGGCAGGTATGTCGGTTTTGTGCTTTCTGGACCTTAAATGCCTTTTCTTGAAATTTAGGAGGAGTCTGTCACCCATATGCCATTTTATAACAGTACAGTGGCTGACAAGATGGGATCGTGCTAAGCAGCGTCAGAGCTAGTTGTCCGAAAGTATTTAAAAAAAATAGTGTTTCAGGTTTTTTACTACTTTTTATTGTTTTAAATTTTTCTTTCTGAGTACATAGGTTTGCTCTTTTATCGGCTTTCAAATACGGCAGCAATTCAGACAAATTGTTTCTTTGAGCTGTAGCAAAGTAAGAGCAGTCTTTAAAAAAACAAAAACAACCAAAAAAAAAACCCCCACCCCCAACCCTGCTCTGTAGGGTGGCTAAATGAAATAAAAACAAATCCCGGAAAAACACTTACTAGAATAGAATTAAGTTACAGTTCTCATGTTGCTACTTGCTAAACCATTAAAGATTTTTTAGAAGCTGGTGCCACCACGTGGAATAAACTGTGTACTGCTGATTTTTTAAAGTATCCTTATTCTCTTTATTAAATTGTTGTTGTGGTTTTAATTCTGTTTTTAAAAGCAAAGAGGAAAAATTTTTAAGCGCTTTTAGGAAAAAAGCAGTCATGAATGGCAAAAAATATTTATAACTGCTTTCTGGAAGTGTGAGTTTTAAAGTAATAGGTTATTACAGCACACAAATGCTTTGAAACGTCTTTGTGAGGAGCAAGACAATATAATCAACACACTAATCCTGCATAGATTTAGTATAAATAAATTATGTATAATTCTACATGATTTCTGTGCTGTTTTTTATTTATTTTTCTCATTTTAAGATCTCATCCTATGTATTTTCTTCTGAAGATTCTTCATTTGCTATACCTGTAACGACACTTATATGTTTTAACAATGGTGATGACTAATTTAGATGTACTAAATGGTTTTGCTTTTTCTTCTCAAACCTGTTGTCTTATATGGGGCTTTTAGGAGTCCTGTGACTCTTCTTGTTTCAATTCTTACTAGGAACTTACCAAGGACTTAAGATATTTTCTAAATATTTGAGTTCTCAGAACTTGTTTTAAATATTTTGCCCTTATAGTTTTACTTTTCATTTAGTTGCTCTAAACAAAGACGTTTCATTTTGTGGCAGGTGGTGTGTTTATGTTTATCAGTAATTCTGGAAGGACTAGAGAAGTACTTTCTTTTACCTAAAGCTGATAGGAATATAGGTTGTTTTAAAGCCTTATGTAGATGCTAAGTAAAAAGTAAAGCTGGAGAGGGGGGGAAATATATATTTTTTTTCCCCACTGTGTCCCTGGACTGTTCTCTCAGAATTTGAGGTTAGTAGACTGATAGCTCGTAGTTTTCCATCCAAATAGTTTATTATCCCAAAGCACTACCTTTTCGGGGCAATCTGCCTGCCTTTACTCTGCAGATCCATCTCCCTTTGAGTTAGGCCGTTTTGTTGTCCCTTCCCTTCGAGGTAAGCATTCAGGATATAGGTGATAGAATCGGACTGGGAAACTACCACCGGAAAACTGGGAGCAGCAGTTGCAGAAGGCCTGTCTGCAGTCAGCCGTAGGCTAAACGATACTAAGAATTAAAGAAGTATCTCCTGTGCAAATAAAGTATTTCAGACAGACAGTTATTAATATCTTGGAACAGTGGTCAAAATACTCAGCAATGGTGAATGCGACAAAACAGTGATTGAAATAACTGGCTTTTATTTTTTTTCTTT
Organism: Morus bassanus; assembly: GCA_031468815.1. NCBI lineage: Eukaryota > Metazoa > Chordata > Aves > Suliformes > Sulidae > Morus > Morus bassanus. The sequence continues at coordinate 2,761,800 of CM062582.1, forward strand.
TAAATATATGAATGGCTATCTAAAATATTTACAAAATTGTGTGTTTTGAATATATTGTATTTGGCAAGTAGCAAAGACAGAAATTTTAATTCAAGGAATTTGGCAAAGTCTAAGGACCTAAACAATGTTATGAGTAGTATTAGACAACATTAAGAGCTGGGAAACCGAACTCTGCCAGTAATAGCTAGAATCGTGTGGGAGAGCAGTGGTCCTGCCTTTCTAGGCACAAGAGTAATAAGTCTTCAATCCTTTTTTCTGGCAGTGGTCCAAATCGTGGACATTATATCACCATTGTGAAGAGCCATGGCTTTTGGTTGCTGTTTGATGATGACATTGTAGAGGTAAGTATGCTTTTACACGGTGAAAACAAGTGTAGACAGCATCACTCTCCAGCTCTGTTTTTACGTCTGGGACTAGCTTCTGTACCTCTGAAAGTATTTCAGCAAAACACTTGCACAGAATAATTCTGGACGTTTCAAAAGTAAACCGCAACATTTTTGCACATCGTCATTATAGTAGTGTGGAGAAGAGCAAACCAACGCGAGGGCTGTATTGACACCTCAGACATGGGGTGGTGTGCACCTCTTTGGGCTGAAATACCACCATTGTCTTATTCAAGATCTGAAATGCTCTTACTTCAGCCCACCTTTTGGGCTCCTTTTTGTTGCTAACTCGCTTTGTGCTAGTTGCATCTCATTGCTGCATTTAAGAACTTCTTACCTTGTTTTGTAGGCAGTTTTCCCCAACAAATTGAAGTGTAGAAAAACTGTAAAAAAAGATTTGGGAGACTGTAGCGAGGTCCTAAGGGTATACCAAGATGTTTGGGCTGTTGGCAGTAATGTTTAAACAGTCTGCTCAAGCAAATTTTTCCCTTAACTTTTCTACTAACATATCTGTAAAGACTAATATCCAAAATATTTATATATCCATGTATTTCATATTATTATTAAGCAAGTATCAAACAGTAGAACAAATACCGCAGTAGAACTGCTTTTTGTAAAGATGAAAATGTGCTGTTTGCCTCTGGGATCTCATGGTCAAGGTTAAGGCCTGATGCTAAGTGTCTAAACAGGTGCAGCAAAACCCTTGCTTGTGTTGATACAAAGAAGATGTAGTACATTCTCCAGTTTTTATTTTATTTTTTTTTTTTAATCTTTGAGCTTTGTGCATCAGGGGTGACCTTCTGGTGATTTGGATGACTGAACAGTTGCCTTTCTCCCGTTATTATATTCTGAGGGTTATTTTCCTCTTTCTGTCACGGCCGAAGTATGTAATTGTGTCAGCATATTTTGGAAGTAGTGTTCACTTCGATATTTTTAAATGAACGTATTCACTGTGTTTTCCGTCCAGGTGATAAACTTTACATTTTAAAAGTAGATGTAAAATGACCATATTGTTCTTCTATATTTGTTTTCTATCAGTCACCTCTATGTTGTGTCTTAGCTTTTAGGTCAAAACAGAATTTCTTTTTATCTGCACATACTGTTGGCACTTCTGTAGATGTGCCAAAACATAGCTTTTAAATATGCAGTGTCTGTTATTGGACAACAAATTCAAGGAGCTGTCACAAGGAAGCTAGAATGTAGTTCCTCTTTCCTGGAGGGATGCTTTTTTTTCCTTTTAAGTTGCTTTTCTAACTTTAATCATGGCTTTCTTTTTTTTAAGTTCATCTTCTTTTAAAGAGTTTATCTAAAATGCTGTAAAAATAAAGCTCTTTGATCTGAAATTTCTACTTTTTGTGTTTTCCATGGTTCTTTGAGTTTTCACTGTCTTGATTGGGATCAGGAATGTAGCCCCATCCTGTAGTTCTACCTCTGCCCCAGCTGCGGATCTGGAAGCTTAAAATTCCTTTTCCTGCTAGAAGACTTGCCCTGGCTGGCATTTGCATGTGTTACTTGTTTTCTGTGAAATTTAGGCTTCGTTTTTCCTACCGGTGGAGGGCATGAAAAATTGCTCGTGAGAGTTTTGCACGGGTCATTTGAGATCGTTGGCCCTTTCTGATGAACAGTTGCTCCTTGCCCTGCTTTGAAGAGTGTAGCGTAAGGATTCAGGCTGGGTTTGCCCCAGAGGATCTCTTCACTGGCTATCCATTGTAGCTGCTCCTTCCTTCTAAGCATGTGATGAACATGAAGCTTACATCTCACCTCCCTCTCTCTAGGAAGTACCACCCTTTCTCTTTCCTCGACTTTCTAGAACTCACTTGAATTTCTGGCGATTCAGTGATCAAGGAGAACACGATAGTGGAGACTGCTCTTCCTCTGTTGATTCTACAGGCTGCTGGAAGAAGTAGCTGCAGTTTTACTCATCTGTTCTCTCCCTTCCCCACTTAGTCATCAGCTCTTGAGAATTAGTTCCTTACTAGCGCTGTAGGCTATTCACTGCAAAAGCGAACTAAAGCCACGACGACTTTTGTCAGTTCCATCTGCTGCCTAAGGAGATTTAAATATCTACTCTGAACTTGACCAAGTGCTATTTTCAAACTGCTTGTGATTGGCCTTAAGGTGACACCACAGGAAATATATTGTTGGGTATGACATTATAGAGGTTGTCCTCAAAAATGGGGTGGCAAAAAAAGCCCCAAATCCCCTAAAATGTGAATTCTGCAGAAGTTTCTGGTTTTAGGGCTAACCCCAGGAGCCTTCTGCTCTTCAGAGACTCTAGGAACATGAAAGCAGGGCTTTTTTTTAATCTTTTTTTAAGTTTTGGAGACCTGGCATTCGAGATGTGAACTGGCTACACAGCAAAACAGGTATTAGTCAGCAGACTCCAGAAGATGAGTCCAAAGCCCTTGTACCTCTTTACAGATATTGCAACTGAAAGAGAACACAGGAGAAAGCTTTTCCCCCTTAAATACAGTTAAAAAGCTTTGTTGCATTTTTGGCAAGTGATATGAATTAATAGCTCTGAACTGTCAATAGGAAGTAGTTTATCCTTATTAGCCACTAAATGTCAGAAGTGGTGAAGTCATATTTATTTATCTATTTGGATTTGGTTGGAATGCCAAATTTCAATTACATTGAAGATAGATGATAATCAAACATACCGCAGCATATCTGAAAAGCAACTGCATCAAATCCAGGAGGCAAACCAGTCCAAATGGGATACCATGCCAAGCAAAATTAATTAAGAAACCTGAGTAAATGATCTATTTATTTGACTAATTTGACATGTCATTAGAGCAGCTAAGTGATACATCACAGTGACAATGTTTATCTGAAACAGAGAGGGAAAAGTGTCCATCCAGGGAGTTCTCCAAATTGAGAAAAGGGGGAGAATGATTGTGTGTCTTTGCTTAAATATTTATTCAGAGATTTGCAGCGTTGAGTTGAATGCTATGAACGGTATGCCAGAAAAGGATTTGGGTTAGGGAACCAGAAGAGTTGTCTGGAAATGAGCAAAGGATATTTAAGCTTAGTTAACAGAAAAAAATCATCTTAATGCCAGGTGATGCTGCAGAATCCTAAAAGCAGTTGTGAAACCATCAACTGGTGTTTACTCTGAAGCTGCAACTGGGTAAAACTTTGCTGTCCACAATATATGTGGTCAGCTAAGGATGGGAAGAGTAGAGTCTATATAATCCTCTTTCAGTTCCACTGTGTTTTCTGTAGATAGTGAAACCGAAAAAGGAAGTCAGTTCTGCTGTGCTAAAACTAAAAATATCTGTAGGATGAATTAATCTATATCAAATGTGTGAGTTGCATTCAGAATGAGTAGTGGAAATAGACTTGATTGCATGGCAAGTTAGTTGGCACTTAAAACATGTTTGAGTTGTCTGCTAAATATATTACAAGGACTGAAGAATGTTCTTTTGCTATTTTTCTGTTAAAATGTGTATCTAACAGTTTGTAGTAGACGTTATGTTAATAAATCGTGTGAAAATGTAAAAGCCCTCAGTACGGTATTTCAGCTTCTCTGAAGTCCTTGAATGGAGAAGAGAGAAAGACAAAACATCTGTTTGGGGTTGGGGGTTTTTTCCCCCCTCTCTTTTTTTTTAACAGAAGGTGTTTAACAAAACTATGCAAGGGAGAATTTCTGCAGCTCTGTCCTGCACTTGATGCATCTGCTGGAAACTTACTGACTCTGTCTGGTTTTCTTTTGCTTCCAAAAGGCTGGGAAAAGGATGGCCTAAACTTGCAGGTTGCTTGGCAGTGCCACTTAGAGAAACCAATGGTCTTGTGTTCGCCGGTGATGCTGAAGTCCGTTCAGTGAGCAATGATTTAGCACACTGCCAGAGGGATTCTGTAGCTGAGGAGGCTCCTTGATGGAGTCATAGCATGGTCCCTTTCTTTTAAAATGTAAGCCCAAATTGGTCTCCGCTGCTCCCTCTCACAGTAAAAGCAAGGTGCTCAACCCAGGGCCTCTTGTATTCTGAACATTTCTTTGCTTCCTCAACTTTATTCCGTGGGGAATAAAGGGAAGCTTTACACTAGTCTCCCTCCACAACAAATTCAGGCTGCATCAGCCTCTCATCTCTGTGGATCCAGAGTCCTAAAGGTATTTTAAAACACTGAAACACAGTGGAGTGCTGAGTAACACAGGTCATTGGCAGTATTTTATATCAGTGTTTTGGTCTCCACGCTTGCTCTCTGCTGACTGCAGAACCACATTCAGTAACGTGAAGCTAGTCGTTCTCAGGAGCGGGATCAAGACTGTAGAACTTGCATCTTTAAAAGCCCTTTAAAATGCGCTGCAGGCCTTGCTGGTTGAAGTGTAAAATAAAAACTGCTTTTCTGCACAAAGTTCACAACTTTAAATGTAAGCAGACCACTTAATTCTATTAATATGGCAAATAATTTATTTCTCTTAAAATACAAACCTGGTGAGAATATTCCAGTAGGCGTTGTACCGGCAAATCCTGAGGAAGGAAAGCTCTCATAAGACCAGAAGATCAGAATCAGATGAGACCCACAGATTTAATGGTATCATTACCAGTAGCACTTGCAGGACTTCTCTACGTAAGAGGGTCACAAGAACTTTAAAATTTGGAGTTATTTTAGCTGAATGTTAAATCTGCTCAGGCATGGTCCTTATGTACTCCCAACTCTACAAAAATCTTCTTTGCTTATCAGTGACTGCTTTTTTTTTCATTTACATTACAAACCTATAGGCAGGAAAGGTAACACCAGTCTGAATGAGAAAGCAAATATAAAAATGACGTGTACTCTTTTAAGGATACATTTTCATGGATCCCTTTTCTTATAGTCCAGCTTAAGAGTGCACCAATTCTGAGAGGATTATTATTTCATCTGGATTTCCGTTGTTTACAATAGTGAATAAGATAATAAGTGGAAAAACTCCTTTGTTGTATTTGGTTGGATTCAATGATACGGAAATATTGTTGTATTAATACTGCGTGGCTTTCCAGCGTCACCCCCAAGAACGGAAAATAATGCTTTGTCTGGGAAAGGGATTCTTAGCATGGTGTTTTGACTGAAGCTAATTATGACTCTCATTAATTTTCAGAAAATTGATGCCCAGGCCATTGAAGAATTCTATGGGTTAACATCAGACATTTCCAAAAACTCAGAATCTGGATATATCCTCTTCTACCAGTCAAGAGACTAAGGCAAAAGATACATGTATACAAATAAAAGAAAAAAGGGATCAAGATGTGTCCAAATGGAACATATTTGTGACAGCAGAAGCAGTTCCTCATTGTTGCTGTAGGACCAGGACAGATCCAGCAGGGCGGATAAAGGTTTCTCCCTGCCATTTCGTGGAGGATTAGTGCTGACTGCCGTAACAAGAAGAGCTTTTGTTCCAGTTTTCTTTCTGGGCTTTTTTTACGTGCTATCTTCCAAAATCTGTGTTACCTCTACTTGAAACCTGGCTGCTTATTTGTTCATGAACTGAAGAAGAGATTTAAAAGTAGCATTGTAGAATTTTTACCATTTAACGTTGTCCTGAGGCTATACCTTGGTTTCTACCATCGTCGTTTTTCTGTATTTTAGCAGAATGATTTCAATATTCAGTGTCAGCTGAAGGCATATTTTAGGATATGAACAGCAGCTGGTTGCTGGATATTTTTGGTGACTCAGACTTGAGAAGCAGTACAAAGCTAAGACATATTGGAAATGTCAAGTCTGTAATTTTTATAAAAAAAAAAAAAAAAAAAAAAAACCAGACAAAAAACTCTCTCTGCAGCATTGTAAATTTCCCCATTATGCATTATCTTGGTTTTAGATAACACTAACAGCACTGCTTCTTTTTATATTTTTATTTTTACTGTTCTGTTTCTTCTTCAGACAGTATAGAACTTTGTCCATATTCAGCCTAGTCTATTGTGCATTTTTCTTTTGAAGCAGAAGTTTTGACTCAGAGCCACATTGCTGCAGATTCAAGGGGAGCAGAAAAGCCGTTACCTTTTGAAGGATACGTCTGGCAACCAGTTGCTGTAGAAAGTTTGAAGTTACAGCATTTCTTGGAGCTATTGTGTAAACCAAAAGTGCCCTCATTCTGAGACAGGATCTGTTCAACATTTCATTCATTACATAGCGAACTGATGCAACTAGCATTTTGAATCTATGCTAATACACAGAAACAGCACTAATTGTGAAGGGTTAACCAAGGGAAGCATTATTTACATAATTAATCCAGTTGTTCTTAGTCTTCGAGATAATGAACAAGTAAGAAGGAAACCAAACCAACCAACCAAGACATTACCTTGCTAAGTGTTCCTCTTCATCTGTTGGTAATATTTGTGTCGATCTGGGAATCGTAACACCCCCCTAAAAATGCTTCTGATTGTTTTACCTCTATAGGCCTTGCTTAACAGGGGAAATTGTTAGTCTTCTGAAGACTGAAATTAAGTAATTATCCGTTACCTGTGTGTATATATTATAATCTCAAGGATAACTAGAAAGAAAAGACTAAGGAAGTTTGTAAGAAATCTCAGAAAATCTTCTGTAATTTTCTTTTTGAGAAGTGCTGTTGCCGTGCCAAAGCTTGTCGCAGCTGGCTCTAAACTACCAGTGGAAATGACTATTTTCCTTTCTTCAGCTTGTGAGGTAACGCAAGAGCTGTCCTCTGTGTGGTTGTTCCCAGCACAGCCGTTCATGGTGTTATACCAGTGATTGTTGTTCTTGAGGACATTTAACTTATGCAATTCTGTGGCTTGTACAGGATATAAAATATTTTACCAAAATACCGTCCTCAGGAAAACAGCATTTCACAAACAGTGTCTTGTGGTGGCTGTATGTATCCATTTCTTCTTACCACGACCAGAAATGTAACGTTAGCAATTAACTCCTGTCTTCAAAATGCAAATTAATCATTATCATTGTATTCCAACTGGGTACAGGTTCCATTCTCCCGGCACATCTCCTCTTCCAGAAGATAAAATACGGACGTTGGGTTTTTTAATTATTTTTTATTATACAGAGTACTGTCATTTTAAGAGACATATTCAATAACAGCAAACGTTCTTGTCATCTTGTTCCTATTGTGTGAAAATTGTTCCTGGCTAAGAGTCTTCTCCCCTTGTTCACACACAAGCTGTGAGTCCTCTCCTGGTGGCGCTACCAGAAGCCTGTCATCACCGAGTCTTGCAAAAAATAAAAAAAAGAGCACTGAGTTAAAAATAATCTAAACGGTAAATACAAAACTTAATGTAGTACACTAGACATGTATTTTGTATATCTGGCGATACATTTTTACAAATAAAATACCTGACTGAGAGATAATATTGAAAGATATATACTATAGATTAAAAACTGTTAAAAGTGCACTTTTGCTACAGATTTATAAGGAGACTAAAAGGAATTAAATTGGAAGAGAATGGTGTGATGTTACTTCTGTATAATAAATGACCCCACCTGTCTCCAATAAAGGTCATGTATGATCAAACGCACGTGGCCCAAGTGCTTTTCCTTAAATTTCAGTCAGAGGCAGATATAAAAGTAATTAGTTAGTCGCTCGCTCGCCTTAGCTTCTCCCTCCATGCTGGCTGGCTGAGGGGTTCTCACCCCACTGCATTTGCATGGATATAACCCGTGCCTAAGTGGTTAAAACCAAGGGAAATGAGTAATTTGGTGTCATAGATTATAATTGATGTGCTGGTAAACGGAGGAGAGGTTACCCAGGGCCTTCTCCCCTGACACCCATCCCACTGCTGGTGTTCTTTAATCTGTTCCTCATCCCCTGCAGCTCTGCTGTTGCCTTTCCCTGTGATTTCCTTTTTCCTTCTCCCTCTTTCACCCCTTGCTGTTGGACTGCATAAGACTTTGTTGCAAGTATTGTCTGACTGATCTGCAACAGAGACGTTTAAAAGTAAAAATAGTACCATACGCTTGGAGCTTTTCAGGTTCGTTGTGGGACAGGTCTTCACTTCTGTCGTTCTCTGGAGTTCACTTCTATAAGGGGAAAATCTGATCAAAGGCTGCTCCTGTGAGCAGGAATTCATGGGACTAGGTCAGAACGCAATAGAAGCAAATGAGATTTGAAAATGACAGCTGCTCTGTAAAAACACATTTTAAATCCAAAATACTGTCTGGTCCTTGTCCTGCTGCCTCACACATCGGCAATAAATAAATGGAGCTAATTTTAACTCTAGCAAATGTGAGTTTGGCTTTCAGTCACTTTAGGAAGAGTATTACCCAGAATTGATTTTGTGGAGGGCAAACAACCAAAATCAGAACGTCTGAAAGCGTTGTGGGTTTAGCTTTGAGTACCGGTAAGGCAGGATTGATACTGGGATTTGGGGGCTGGTCTCATCACTTCAGATCTTCTCCAGAACGTAGCGGCGGAGTGAGGGTGAAGGCCATCCCACGATGGTTATTTGTCTCTGCTAACCAGCAGCAGAAGCACAATGCAACCGGCGTTGCTATTTCACTTCCAGTTCAGCAGATCCCGCAGTTTGTTTGGGGAGAGGCTCTGCCCTAAAGACTTCAGGAACAGAGGCTGTTTGTGCTTGGCATGTTCTAGTTACCAGCAGGATCTTTTAAAGTCACCATGCCAGCTCAGTTTAGGATGTGTTTAAAACAGATCATATTTGATTGGTACAAGAAAGAAAATAGACTAACAAAGGCCCCTGAGACAAGTAAAACCTTCCCATTGTAGTCCTCGGCTTTCATCAAGAGGAAACAATCCCCTGAAACAGAATTAGTTCTCATCATGTAAATTCCTGCTAGGATTTGCTGTTGTTGCGCTAATTAACCCTCAGGCTACTTCTGTCTGCTTCCCTCCCGCTCCTGCAAAATCAGTCCTGTCTACAGAATTTGCTTCCACCTACCCAGGCAGCCTGCTTTGTCGAGAGCCCTGAAAGCAGTAGCCGATTGGGATTAGATGTCTCTAAGTGAGAGTTCAGAGTCTGTAAGGTGAAAAATGAAGCAGTATCGGTGGGATAGCGTGAGGGTCATCTTGGCCTTTCATTCTGAAGAGAACGCTTTGCAAAGGAAAAATGGTTTGATCCTCTCTGCCAACCTGGCTGCTCATTTTAACTAACTCGCCTTTGTGTCAGCGTGTGTTTGGAGGGGATGCGTGCTGGCTCCGTCACATCTTCTTTTGTGTTAAAGCAGGACTAAGCAGCCCTAGGCCAGGGTGAGGACCTCGCTGCCGGAGGCTGTGAGTACAACAGAGTCTGTAGCAGCGTTAGGGCTGGAGGCACGGACTGCAGAGTGTCGGAGGCACCTGAGCTCCTGCCTCCCCCGTCGGGTGGGAACCTGTTGCAGCGTGTGCAATGTTTCTGCACCGCACCTGGCAGGAAAGAGGAAGCCCTGAAAAGAAAGGATGAATTACGTGGTGGCAGTATGTTGTTTGGGTTGCCAACAATGAGCACGTTTAGTGGTTGGCAGTTGCTTTAAAAGCTTAATATAAATAACAAACACAAATACAAACCACTTAATTGTTTTCCCCTTTCGTCTTTATCAGAAACCGTACAATCTTCTGGATTTTTGTTCAGAAACTACTAAAAACTGCCTAAGATTATGAAAATCTGACTTTAGGACCTTGTTGTAGGAGAATTGCTTACCTCCTGAAAAGATTTTTCTTGAAAAGAAAGCATAACAGGATCGGCTGGGCCTGGAGAGGTGGACAGTGACATTTGAGGAGGGGAGAGATGGCGAGCCCCGATTCCTGCTGCAGTCCCCGAAGGGAAAGGGGTGACGGAGGGAGCAGCAGAATTGCTGAATGCCGTTCAGAGGCTGGTGTGTCAGCTGCCTCCCAAAGGAGATGAATGAAGAGTGACCTGCCAGGGGACTCCAGCGAGGGAGAGCATGAGGCTGCTGCGCTGCCTTGATGTGGAACATGCCAATTCTGGATGAAAACGAAGAGTCTCCAGCAGCTGTGGTCGGGAACTCATCCCTTCAACAGGGCACCTTGTGCTGTGCCAGGATAAGTTTGTCTGGGGAAGTGGATCCGGGACATGGGAGGTGATGGGTGTAGGAACAGATGCTCTCTGAGACCCACATGGCGTGATGGGGACTGGACCCATGCGCTGGCGTCAGCTTGGGCGGGGGGTGAAGCACAGGGGCCTTGAAAGGGGGTAGCTTAGAAACCCCCAGAGGAAGAGTTGGACCTGAAGGGCAAAGCTAAGAAAAGATTTATGAAGGCCTTAAAATATCAGAGCCCCCAAAGTATTACTCTAGATACATTGACCCGGATTTATTGAGGGCAAAATGCTTTTGATGCCATGCTGCTGAGAAACATCGGCTGCACCTGGATCCAGCCTCAGGCAGCTACACCAATGCCAGGGCATGCAGGGGAGGCCCAGATTACGCTGCAATTTGTGTAAAAAAAAAATTCAGATAGTCCCAGCTGGGTCTTCCCCTGTGATTTTCAAGTCTCAGGCAGTGTACAAGAGAAAGCCTGCAAAGGAAGGGGAGAAGGGCAAGGATGGGGGCTGAGAGCTGCGTTTGGAGTTGGGAACATCCCCGGATCTACCCAGAATTCATTTCCTTTTCAAGATGGTTTTTATCTGGAGCGTAGCTGCTTTCGCAAAACATATTGTGTGAGTATATAAAGGCGGAAAGACACATTTTCTTGGCTTTAAGGCCTGGACTTAGAAGGGACAAGCTAACAGGAGCTCCAGCTGGCCAGCTAGAGTGAACCTCAGACTGCCACTGACCACCAGACCACGGCCATGGGTGAAGATAAGGTCAAATGCGGCTGAAGCTATTTCTTCTGTCTACCCCTAGGTATAGACACAGCAGAAAATAGCAAACAGTTTTCATCAGGAGCTGAATAACCTTGTCTGTGATTAAGTATCCTAATTAGCACTCTATTAGTGCATTTGTTTCCTTCCACGAGAAGCAGCCTGCGTCTACTGCAGCAAGTCACTGCAGTGCTGTAAAGCAGAAAGTGGGGACTGTGCCGTGAAGAAACGGAGAGAGGGAAGGGGTGGCCTGAAGGGAGGGAAACCACATCTGGAAGCTCTGTTGTGCAGGGCTGTCTGTGCCCAGAGGCAGTTGGAAGCAGAGGGTCGGTATCTCAGAGGTCTTTGTGTGATAGACCCCGGTCAAAGCCAGCAGGTAAGATATATTTGGCCAGGAACCTCGCGTGGGTGTCAGCACAGATTTCAGACCTTGTGAGACCTCCTTGTCTTGAGTTGTTAGCATCCCCTACAATTTGGGTTTGTTGTTCCTTTTTCTCTTAGCAATGGGCAATTTGAAATATGCTCAATATTTTGAAAGCATCAGCAGCAGTGTCTTTGCAGGCTGTGGGGACTCCATGTGTTCGGGGGGCTGTTGCAGGTGGAAAGTCTCGTCTCAGCAGCACATCTCTGCATCATGGATGGTTCCTTGGCAGCAAAACCCATGTGGCTGTAATTGGGGCACCATCAAGCTGCCATGTGTTTTTCTGAGCCACACCTGTAGGCCCCCCTTCCCTGTCACCTAGATCAGCTGAGGTAAAATACATCAGTGCCAAAAGATTGCTCCGTTACAAAACTCCTCCAGGTCCCTTCCCTGACACCCTCATGCCAGCAAACCTTCAGCTCCTCCCTGGCAAGGGCACAGCGAATTGCATCACGTGGTGGTGATGGGGAAAAAGTGTTATTCTTGGCAATCCTTTCCAAGCTCTCTCTTTTTTTTTTTTTTTTTAATGTTAAACTGTTCATTTTCAGATTTTGAGTCACAATATTTCTCCAAGCGAAAGGCCACGAGTTTGGAAAAAATCCAGTTTATTCCTTCAAAATTCTTTGCTATCACTTCAGCATAAAAGAGACAAACCATGCTAGTACCTGCTGCTGACACGATGGAGCGCTCGCTGGCACCCTTCAAAGCCTCCCACCAAGCACTCGGGGTGTCTTCTGAAATGTGGGGACAAGTGTGGGGTAGTAAGGATCAGAGAGCGAGTCTTCAGGCCAGGAAGGGGCATTAAAGGATACGTGAAGCCACCAAACAGAGCAAAATGGAAATATTTGCATTAACTTAGCCCAAAGGTGCAGTTAGACAAAGAGCTGAATGGAGATTTTAGCCTTATTTGCCTGGTTTCTCATGGGTGGTATAAAACTGAAGATAAACCTAGGTTTGAATTTTTGGGGCCTCTCAGACCCAGCAGAAAGGCCAAGTTTTGGTTTTGCCAAAGTTTCCCATTCACTCCCCCACAGGAAGAGGTTACTGGATTTGGTAAAACCAGTTTCTCCACGCTGTTTCTCCCCAGTTTAAGCCAAGTGCTTCAACAGCAATGACTTGGGGTCAGAAGGATTCCCATGAGACCTGGCAACTGCATTATCTCCTTCTAAAAATATCTTCCAACAAAACATAAAACCTCTCTGAAATAACCCATCTGAAAGAGTGGCATCCAATTTCGGGCTCTCTGGAGGCTGCAGCTTGGCTCTCGGCTGCAGCACGGGCCGCGGATCGCAGCTAAAGGGCAGTAAGTAGAGTGGTGCTGCCTTCGGTCGCTGGGAGAGGCAACCTTCCTCAAAGCAATGCTGTCGAGGAGATGAGCTTCAAGAAACCCACAGTGTTAAAAGGGCTCTGCTGGGAGGGAGTGCAAACGAGAGCATCCTCTGCAGCATCGGCTGTAGGTGTGAGCGACAGGGGAGATGGGAAGGGAAAAAATAGGAGATTGTCAGGAAGGTAGCTTGACTTTTTGTTGTGGTTGAATCCCTGCAGAGCAGCTGCGGTTACGAGCATCTCGGTGACTCCCACCACCCCGGCCCACCCCACGGCTCCGAGCATCCTTGTGCTGGGAGGAGTTGCGGGCTGCCCGGCGTGACTGGCGGGTGGCTCACGCATCCCTCCTTGAGGGCTGTCAAAGTTTATTCCACTCTCTGGAACTGCAAAGTGGCTCCTGATGTTGTTTTTTTTGTTTCTTCCCAGGGAGGGAAGAAAAAATTCACTTCCCCCTGCTCCTTCCCTGAGCACGTTTAATCATTTGCCAGTTAGTCATATTCCTAAGAAAAGCAAACGTTGCGTGATGGTGAGTGACAGCTCCTGAAGAACTGGCACTAATTATATCTCAGCACTGAAAAAAATAACATGCCAGGCTGGCAAATCTTTCTGAGAGGGAGCCGGCTCTCCTCTGAGCACTCGTGCAAGCGGCTGGGATGCCCCAAAATCACTGAGCAGCTGCTCTCCTGGCCTGCAGACCCTTTCTCCATCTCTCCGCTGTAGGTTTAAGATGATTAATACCATCTTGCTTTGGGTTTCATCCCATCCATTTACACCCTGATTTTCCTCCGAGCCTGGTGGGAAGCGTTTAGGGAGGTCTCCCTCCAACTTACACGTCTTCGATGGATTCAAACTGCCGCTCGCCCCCTCGGCAGCCAACGTTCCCCGAGTCAGCACCATCAGCTGCTGCCTTCCCCAGCGCCGCTTGAGTGGCATCACCTCTTCCCCGGGTGCCGGGAGAAGCCAGGCATTTTCTTTTTCTCCTGTTGCCCTCACTGCAGCATTACACAGGGCTCTCTCAAAAGCTGTCGGCAGCCGCCACAGAGCCGCCGATGAGTCAGGAGTAGTAGATGGAGGGATAAGCTGGATGGTCTGGCTGGGGGATGTCCAGCCAGCTCTTGTGGTATATTAACTTTCTTTTATTTACCCTGCTGAGCAGGTTGCACTGCCCAGACACAGCCCTGCTCCCCCACCAGGGTTTTGTCCTGGGCATCTGGGGTAGCCAAAACACCCTCTTTGGGGACATTTCTCCTAAGATGTTCCCCATCGTCCCCCGTGGCTGGGCAGCAGGGGCCAGGGGCCAGCACCCATCCCACTGCAGGACACGAGGAAGGTGAGGATTTGGCACCAGGGCTGGGTCACACTCCATGTGCTGCTGTGGGCGCCTTGAAAGGTTTCGAGGATGAAAATACTGTGATTCTGGGGGGGAAAAAAAATATGCCCCTGTTTTTGCCTGGTTGCGTAAGTGCAGCGGCAGGGAGGAAGGTGTTTGCAGGATGCCTTGGAGCGCCTCTGCCGCGGCTGCCAGATCGGCACAGGGACAGGCCTGAGCTGCCGGTGGGTGTCCAGCCCACGAGGGATGGCTCCAAATCTGAAACAACCCCAAAAGGCTGAGCCAGCCTGCCATGGTGGGGCCCCTGCTGTGCCCTGGGCTTGCAGGGCAGCCTTGGCCCCACCTTTCATGGCTGCTCTGCAAAGAAACCCTCGCTGCTGTCCACTTCTCTCCCCTTCCTCGCTCACTCAAGGTTTTAGCTGAGGCACCAGTTAATGCCGCAGTGTCCATCTAGCACCCGGACTGTGCACTGAGTAGCCCTGGTCAGAGTGTTCACCTCCCTATTTCCAGTTAAACAGAGACAGGCAATCCGAACAGTCTGTGCCTTGGGGCCAAATCCCTGTATTTCTCTAAATTTGCAGCGGGCCAGGGCTAGAGGTCCAGTCCCCAACCCCAGCACAGTGCCTGCAAGCGCAGGAAGGTGTAGGGATGCTCCCCGGAGGCCGTAGGCTGCTCCCAAGGACCAGGATCAGGGCTGAGTTTATTTTTCCCAGTGTATCAGCGATGTTTTTCCTGGATGGGTTTTTGTTTTCTTAAAAAGCCAAGCGGCTAAAAATAGTCCTCTGCTCGCTTGCCCGCGGTATCCCGGCATGGAGCCGGCACAGGCTGTGTGCGGGGCTGACCTTCAGAGCCACAGCTCCAGCAGCGGGAGCACAGCTGCCTCCTGCTTCCACCTCTGCAAGCTGCCTCTTGCGCTCGGCTATTTAAAGCAGCTATTTTGCCTCTTGGGTGTCTCAAGAAACACCTGATGGGGAAAGCAGGGGGATTTTTTTTTCCTTGCTGAAATAGCCACCTGGCCACAGATGATCCTAAGCTTGGGGATTTTGGATCAGATTTAATAACACAGCGGGCTTTAATGATCATTTAGTTGCATGGCCATATAGCATCTCCCCCTCCCCATTGGACAGAGGGGGGATGTGGGCATGGCTGTCCCCTCTGAGGTCATGGACCTTGGGGTGGAGGGACCCAGCGAGGCAAGATTTGAGGGTCAGGGACCTGCTGAGGTAGGATCTGGGGGGTTGGGACTTAACAAGGTGGAATCTGGGGGGCAGAGACTCAGTGAGGCAGGATTTGGGGTGCAGGGACCCAGCAAGACAGAATTTGAGGGACTCAGGGATGCAACAAGGCAGATTTGGGGACAGATACCTCTTGAAGCAGATGGGGAACTGCTGATCCCTTCCCAAAGGACAGAGGTTTGGGCTCTCCGGGGTGGTTTTGGCTGCAGCAGTCCCAGGGACAGCAGCGTGGGCAGAGAAGGAGCACGGCTGCAGGAGCTGCACTGGGCAGAGTTAAGGGGATTCACCTGCATCCTCCTCCCTAAGGCATCTGAAAATATTGCAGGGGGATTGTGTGTAGCACCAAGGTACATATCGTGCAAAAAACATAAAAATGACCTTGACACTGGTTTCTGCAGTCGAGACAGCAGGTAGGTGCTGTGGCATGTAGCCACCCTGTGATGCCTGGTATGGGTTTCATGAGGACAAACCCTGCCAGGCCTGCTGGCACTGGGTGCTGGGTGCTGCAGGGTGTCCAGCACCATTTCCTGTGGCTCTGCAGCTCACCCCCAGCCCTTGCTCTACGCTGTCATCTCTGCAGCAGTTTTCACCCGTGTAAACTGTGCCTGGAAATAAATAAATTGTGGGTTCCAGGCTGCTGCACAGCAGTCACGGTGGTTGAGCTTCTTCCTGCCTCCTTAATACCTCCCGGTTGTCTCTGCTGGGTCAGAGGCAGCAAGTATGGGAGGAAAGGGGTGTCTCCGGAGCAAAGGGGATGTCCCAGATTTGCCCCTTGTATCCCCATCACTTGGAGCAGGTGGGACGGGGCGGTCATGCCTGGGCTGGGCATCATGAGCAGGGACAGCCAGACCCAGCTCCCCGCTGAGCGCTGGAGGAAGCGGAGCAGCGCCCGTCCCTGCTCCCAGGTGCTTGCAGCTGTATCACACCAGCAACATCACCGGGTCCCCGAGCCGCTGAGCCACACGTGAGTCATGCTGCAGCTCAGCACATGTTCCTGTCCCCCACAGCCTGTTTGCAAACAGAGAGGCTGAGAGCTGCTGCTTGGGAAGTGGCACAGCGGGACCCGATGAGGGTGGGAGCCCCAGCAAGCCCCTGCAGCAGCTGCGCAGGGTTTGGGGTCTCTGCCCAAAGCCGGAGCCAGCGCCTCCACAGACAAACGCGCTGAGGACGACAGCAAAATGTGGGTGCCTGCACTGGTCCCCGTGTTGCAGCCAGGGATGAGATGGGTTGGGCAGACAGGGCTGGAGCGCTCGAAGTGCAGAGCCATGTCGCTGCGCCCATGGGACCATCACTTTACCAAGTGTGTTTTTTTCCCCATTGCACCTCCTCCAGTGGCAGCCACTCCCCCTGATGTCCCTGTCCCCAGAGCTCCTCCAGGACCAGCTGTGTTAGAGGTTTTCTTGCATGGAGGAAAGCTATGGGACCCACAAGACTTATGCCAAACAGCCGATGGAGCAGAGGGGGGCGATTGCCCAGTAATTCCCCCTCCAAGGGCACGGCATTGCCCCCATGAATAACTCCCAAAACGCTTAGGGAGCTTGCAGGGTCAGACTTGATGGGGCCATGGTTGCTTGGAGAGCACAGAGACGGCAGGAGAGAGCCTTCCCCAGCACCATCGATGCAACCACGGCATCAGAGCACCCAAAAACATGCTCTTCTGCAATGTCTCGAGTGTTGCCTGCAAAAAAGGCAACAGACCACCCAGTACCCAGGAGGTTCGAGTCTCCCCCGGTGCCATCCTCCTTTTATTTTTCCCACCTTTTATTTTTCATGGTGGGATTTGTGAAGTGGAAAGGATGCTCCCTCGTGAAACCCAACGCTGCTGGGAGCCCATTAAGGAGCTCTTCAAACCCCACTCATGCAGGAGAGAACAAGCATGAACCTTTTTGGAGAGCACGGCTGAAGGTCTTCTCACTCCTCCGCACCATCAAGAGGCACCAAATCCTCCTGATCTGGAGGAAAAAGTGCAAGCAGGCAAGCTGCATCCCCAGCAGGAGCAGCGGAACTAAATATAGCCCATTTACACAAAACGAGAGCGTTGGGGTGAAACAGCATCGATGAACACTATGGTGCTAATTAGCGGTTCCCTAATGAAGAGCTGGGAAAGCAGGGGGTGTCCCAGGGGAGAGCGGCTCCTCTGCCAAGCATCGCGCAGGTGGTGGGGGGTTACTGACGGCGGTGGAGGTCTGCAGGGATGGACCTGGCAGAATTCCCCCACCGTGTCCCCTGTAGAAGTGGCCATGAACCTGCTCTGGGACCGAATCGGGGAATAAATCCCCAGTCTGGCATGGAAAGAAGAAGGTGAAGCAAAGGGCGAAGGAACCCAGCAGGCACCCCTGGGAGGTGCCTGACTGCAGGACAGGGATGCCCCATGGCGGTGAAACCCAGTGGGGAGAAAGACTGGCAAACACCAAGCCGGGAGGAGATGGGTCCCAGCGACCTTGGTGACCGAACTCTTTGACCCGGTTGCCTCGTTTCTGAAGGTGACGCAGCCGCAGCTCCCCCAGCACTGCCAGCATCCCACCTTTGCAAATCAGGGCACCGGCCACCTCAGAAAGGGATCAGCCCTGGCACTCCTAGAAGCCACAGTTTTTCCTAGGATATAGAGAAACAGCTTAAGTAGCGAGGGGTTTTTAATGAGCTGGCGGCAGAGAACTCATGGGTGTCTCCTTCCATCATGCCAAAGCCACTGCAACCCCTGCAGCTCTCAGTTTCCTCGTGGTACCCAATCCCGACATCGAGCACCACGCTTATCCGTATCCTGCCCTGGTCGCCGCCACCTCCCAGCACTGTGATGTCCCCAGACTCGAGCTTGTCCCATGCTCAGGGACTTGCCCAGGCATCCCTGCAGCCCCGTGGCTGGGGAAAGAGCCTGGCATAGCAAACTGTCAAAAAGTTACGATGAAGGGGAGTTTGGCCTGGAATTGTTTGGAGTTGTGTTTTCTCCATCACAAGCAGTGATTAGGGTAATGAAGGGATCCTCTCCCCTCCGCTGCCATCCCTATAGCAACCAGCAGCCTCTTCCCGTTAAACAAGTGACTCATCAAACACGATTACACTGATATCAGGGAAGATGATCGTGACTTCTAGCTCTGACCAGAGAGCTGATCTTTCGGAAGAAATAAATTTAAAAAAATAAGGGAAATAGCTCAAAACTGACTGGAAAGGTGCAGTCCCGTGTCTCATCCTCCCCGTCCATCCCGCCACCCTCGTCCTGCTTGGGGATTCCCAGGTGGTAAATAAAGGCAGATCGGATGCAGTCTCTGCGCTGCGAAGTGTAAATCCCCCATGGCTCTCTGCCAGCGGTGGGAGGCAGGATCCATGGTGGGCAGCTGGCTGGCGCTGGTGCCGGGGCTCCCTGCGGCATGCGGGACCTATGGCTCAGTCCTGGCTGAGCACGGGGTGATGCGTCTCTCGGGCCAGGCATGACCTGTGTCACGCACCCTGCTTCTGTCCATGCCATGCATTGTGTTTCTGTCTGTGCCTTGCATCGTTCTTCTGCACATGCCAGGGAAACTGCTGCTCTGCTCCCAGAAATCCCCACTGAGACCACCCCAATCCCTTCAAATTTGTCAGGTTTAAAGTATTTGGAGGGTCTTTCCCCACTGCTAGTTTTCTACTTTCTCACTTGCTCTGCCAAGTGCCTTCCTGCCGTAAATCCAGCCATGGGAGTCTCGGCGGGGGGGGGGATGATATTTCCCAGCCAAGTGACCTCCAGCATCACTGCGGGGAGAGGCACGGCACAGCTCTGGGGTAAAGTCCTGAGGGCAGAGGGAAATCCTTTGGGAATAGAGGACTTTCCTGGTTTAAACCCCAGCCCGGACGATGGAGAATGCAGAATCTCAGTATATTTAGCAGCGATCCACTCCGGCTGGGTGTTCACGCTCCTGGAAATGTCTCTTTTACCCTGGGGAAATTCCCCCCTACCGAGATGCAGCCCTGGGCAGTGGTACCAAGGGAGAAAACACAATGCCCAGAAGGGGAAAAAACACCTCAGTACATCCAAAATCTGGGTGTGCAGGGCTCAAGCTGAAGGTTGAGATGAGACCCAGGTTGCTGGCAAGCCCGGTGCCCGCAGCGGCTGTGGCCTGCAGCGATGCTGCCTGCAAACGCCGCTCCATGCCCGGGGAAAGTCAGGAAGCCTTCACTGCTCCTCCTGAAATATTCATAGGCAGAAATAGCATTGCCTGCATAATTGATGAGGTGAGGACTTCATGCCTGTGCCCTGAGCTGAGGGAGCAACCGAGCCCATCGGATGCAGGGGGCTGAAATCTGCCTTTTCCGTGTTGGTTCTGTTACTAAGAATTTTAGGGGCAGCTGGGCATTTTTAGCTCCTTTTGGGCCTCATCCTGCTGGGCTGGGCAGGGCTCCAGCTTGGGCACGCAGGCAGTGGGAGGGCAGGGGGAGGCAGCATCTCATGTGAGCCCATGGGGCTGCTCCTGTCGGCTCCCGGCACTTGGCTTTACCCAGTTATAACTCTCCCTAACTCAAGCTGAATTTTTTCCAAGCCAAGTGCTTCCCTTACATGAGTTATTTCACTTACTAGCAAGCAAATGTGATCTTTTTCTGATGAAGTCCTAGCCCACCCCACATTTCAGACCAGGGCTCTGGATCTGGGCAATGAAGTCCCCAGCCTAACTCCCAGGAATGTGCCTGTGCTCGGGAGATGCTCAGAGGGGAGCCCGGCGCCGTGACTCCACATAGGATCCTGTTTAAATGTCAGAAGCCACAGTTAAAATCAATAAATAGAGAGGGCTGGCTGTGCTTGGGCGAGGGGGTGTCAGAGCTGCCTTTTGCTCGACTTCAAAGCTGAGAACTTGTTCCCCGGGTTTTATGAAACATGACGTCCTTCCTGCCCAGCAGGAAAGGAACTGGGGAGGCTGGAGGTCCTTTGAGCGCTGCCACGGGGGGCTTTTCCCCGCTGGGCGGGCTGCCTAACACCCCCTCGTGCCGGTGCATCGGCAGAGATCAGCACAGGGGTTTAGTGCTTGCAGTGGAGGAACAAATCCATCCCCGCCGGCACACGGTGGCTGCAGTTTTCTTTTGATGCTGATGTATCACGGGCTCCAGGGTAGCCGATGGCTTTTCTGCGTGGACCTGGGACCTTCCTCATCCTCAGACCTGAGTCCCTGCCAAGGCTCGGGGGTTATGGTGGTCCCAGAGTGGGTGCAGCAGCCGAGCTCCTCCAGAGCAGCTTGCTCTAAGCCTGGCTTTTAGTAAGGTCACGCAGGTGGCAGCAGGTGGCCGGGAGACCAGCAGGGAGGGAAGGCTGCCCTGCACTCAGCTGCAAAAAGACTCCAGATTTTTTTTTTTTTTTAAGAATCCTTCTTATTTTTCCCCTTCCAAAACCAGAGAAAACCTTCCTTACCTCTGTTCCATGTCAGGTAAATTAGGTTATTGTTATTAATTATCACAATCATTTGCCCTAGTATTTTCCCTTGCATCCTGCATGCTCCCCGTGTTCCCTATGGCTTGATGAATCGTGATGTAGGGGAAACACAGTCACTGCTGATGAGGTAGCCAGCCAGAGCACCAAATACAGCCTGGGAGAAAGAGGAAAACACAGTGCAAAAGCCCTTTATTTCAGAAAAAAACCACCTTGCCCCAGAAGCCCTGCTCGCCAGAGCTGAACTGACATATGGTGACATGGTGCGTGCCAGCAAAGGTGCTTCAAAATGTGTTCCTCTGGCTCAGGAAAGCAAGGGAGCTTAAGGACTTGGAGCAAAATAGTTCGGGTGGGAATGATACCGCTGAAGGAAGGAGGAAAAATCCTCCCCTTGGTTTGGCCTGAGTGTTTGGTGGGACTTGGGAGGAGAAGTCAGAGCAAGCCTTCAAATCATGCAGGGCTGCTCCTTCCCTTCTGGCACAGCTTGGCATTGCCCCCACTCATTCGCCCTGTGGGGCTTGTCCCCGTGCACGTGCCATTTGGGTCCTGTCCCCGTGCATGCACCGGCGGGGTCCTGACCCCATGCAGGCATCAGTGGCATCCTGTCCCCATGCATGTGCCATTTGGGACCTGTCCTTGTGCGTGCACCAGTGGGGCCCTGTCCCCGTGCAGGTGCCAGCGGGATGCAGGGATGCAGGCTGCCCTCGAGCAGGGGTGGCCCTGGGAGCCCAGATCTGCCGCCGGAGCGTGGCCGAGCCCGGCCCCAACGATGGGAACCCCAACCGCTTCCTGGGCCAAACCTGCTGATGCAGAGGTTTTGTGCAAGCTGCGGTGCAGTGCACTCCGCATCCCTGCTGTGAACAGCCCCGCATCCCCTTGGCGCCCGCACCCCTCTGAGGCTGCAGCTAAATGGGTGAGCATTCGCATCAGCTGGATGTCTAACTGCAACCGTGCAGCGAGACGCGGTGTCCCCACCAACCACACACCGGACAACCCAGAGGTAGCTCGTTTTGGTGCAGGAAGTACTCGCACATCTCTGCAGCACGGGGCAGGCTGGGACCTGTGTTCCCCAGTGCTGCAAGAGCCAACCATCCATCTGTAGTTCTCCAAGAGGTAAAAGTAGGGTTGCAATGGTGCTGTTGCAGGCAGGATGGCAGAGGTCACTTCTGCAAGCTGGGCCCTTGAACGGTTCCATTCCAGCTACCTGTGAGCGAGGGTTTTCAGCCAAATCAACTATTTTTCACCAGAGCCGGATGATTTTATAAGCCAGACTCCTGCCTGCCTGCCTCTACCTCCTCTGCTGCCTGGGTTTGACATCGGCACCTCAAACCCCAAACTCATCACGGAGCCCTGGTCCTTCTTCCTGCTGGGCTGGGAGGCTGGAGCCCAGCGGCTGAAGCAGCGCCAGAAGTCCCTGCTCTCCGGCGGCAGCAGCGGCAAGAAAATGGCCTCATTTCCACCTCATAGCTGCAAAGATTATGCAAAGCCTTTGAATGTAGGACTTCACAAGCTCTCCAGTGGTGTGCAGCCCCCGACGGCCCCGTTTTGGGGAGGCTGGCGGGTGCAGCGTGCTTGTTTGCCACCCTGATTAGTCAGCACTGCTAATTATAGCCAAGCTTTTCCTTCTTATAGCTCTTCAAGCACCATTGGAGTAATAGGGAACAACAGAGGCACTGAAATAAGGCTGCATCCGCTTGCTGCAGAAAAGATGCCGTTATAAATACGGAGATGAATTTCCAGCAATGCGGCTTTGCACACCCATCTTGGGGGGTTTCAAGGCAACGTGCTTGCAGGTTTGCTGGCTCGGCCGTGGGATGCTCTGGCAGGAGTGGGATCCAGGGTGGGAAAAGATCATGTGATGCAGGGAGGTAACAATGTTTCCCCAAGGAAAAGAAATAAAGCTGATTTTAATGCTTTTAGAGAAGAAAAAAAATGATGGAGAATTGCATCGCATCTATTTTATCAAATGTGTCCTAGGTATGGTTTTATTACAGCCCACGATGGATAGTGGAGGATGCGCAGACGGGCTCCCTGCCTGGCCGCAGAACCGGGGCAGGACCTGCGAAGCCCCTCGGCATTACCAGCTCTCAACGATGGCACGGGGCTCGCCGCGTAGCCCAGGGGAACTAAACCCAGCTGCCCGCTGGCTCGGTGGCCTGTGATTTTCAGGGCATTTTAGTCACTGTTTGCAAAACCAACACACAGTGGTGAAAATGCTGCCAGTCCATCTGATTTTGCAGATTATTGGCATTGTAGTTATTCCTCTTGGTGAGCTCTGTACCACCCGTTACATCTGTGCAAACTTTGGTTACCAGTGGGCTCTGCCTTGAATGGCCAGGTCATGAGTGATTGCCACCCCGTAACCCACCCAGGCATTCATTAGCTCCCTCCTAGGGCCACCTAATCACCACGAAGACCTGGCCTTAGAAAGAGTTGCAGTGAAGCAAGCCAGAGACAAGGACAGGGATTCAGTGGCTCCCAAGATCATCTCCCGCCCGCCAGACAGCCACGTTGCCAGCCACTTTGTTTTTCACCAAAAACGTCCAATTTCTAAGCAGGATGAGACCCAGGTCAAGCCCTGCTGTGGGCTGGCAGCACAGCGCATCCTCGCGGGGCAGTGCCAGAGGAGGACCGTGTGTGGTGTTTGGCACTGAGCTTCCTCCCAAGGATCAAAAGCCAAGGAGGAAGATGAGAA
Organism: Morus bassanus; assembly: GCA_031468815.1. Lineage (NCBI taxonomy): Eukaryota > Metazoa > Chordata > Aves > Suliformes > Sulidae > Morus > Morus bassanus. The sequence continues at coordinate 2,785,282 of CM062582.1, forward strand.
ATGAAGATGGGAACTGACAAGGGAAAGCCTTCTCCTTGCTGAGCGGCGTTCCCGGGTGAGGCTGGTGGCCTCTCGCTGTGTAATTACAGCATCAGGCTTTTGCTGGTCACTTTGATTAGCTTTGATTTTTACTCCTCGTTACTAAGTCTGTAATTTGAATATAGATAAAGCATACTTAATGTATTGTCAGAATGTTCTTGTAGATACCCAGGGAGCTCACAACTATAAAAGGCAGATGCTGAAATATTACAAATATGATGTGCAGTGGCGCATCCTCACCGATGCCATGCTGCTTGCAGTCGGGGCAGCTCTGCAGGCTGTGTGCCTTGGTTTAAAAATGGCCAGATAATGTCATTTTTGTCACCAGTGCCTTAACGAAACCACAACACTCCTGGGCTGCCCCGGCATAGACAATTTCCCCTTTCAGACAGACAGACAGACAGACATGCCAGCCCCTGTGCATGTGCTGAACCCTGGCAGCCCCTCTGCTGCTGCTCAGTGCCCAGCACAGGCACCAGCACCACTAAGAGGGTCTAGGAGCATCCTAAAATGCCTCCCAGCTAACTGGAAGATAATTGGGTACACAGTTGCGTGGCCGGCACATTGGATGGTTTATGTCCTCCTCGGTACGGGACCAAAGGGAGAGGAGGCTGGAGATGTGCTGGCACAGCCCTGAGACCTCTTTCAGCCCATGTTGCCACCCGGAGGAGACCCCCCCTGGGGACGCAGTCTCCACCGGCCAGCCCCGGGGCCACGATACCCAGGTGCGGGGCTGCTTTGTGCAGTGGGGCAGCCGCAGCATTTCACCTGCTGGGGTTCAGCTGTCCGCAGGATCCCGGCAGAGGCCCGGCTGCGGCACGGGGAAGAGGAGGAAAACTTCAGGTTTCTGCTAGTGCTTCCTGGCATGCCGCCAGCCCAGCACACCCCCTTGCACACGGGGGAGCACAGCCAGGTGGTGAAACCCTCATCGGAGACGTGGAGCTGCTCCTCCCCTGGGTGTTGCAGGAGGGCAGGCAGCCCTGATTGCTGGGTAAGCAGCCCATTGCGATGAGTCCCATGGAAAGGGGACACGTCTCGAACGGAGGGGGATGATACCTGCGGGGTCTGGTGCTCGCTGCGGGATGAGGGGAAGCATCCTGGGTCCGTGACAACCTTGCGGTGGGATGTTGAGGGGAGGAACTGAAGGTGGGGAAGGGAGGCAGCAGAGTGGTTTGGGACTACCAGGGCCTCGGTGGGGCCTGGGCATCAGCTGAGAGACCTGGATGTTTGAGTGTGCCTCTGCGAGTGAGACTGCAGGAGGGGTTGGACGCTGGAGGGAGTGGGAGGTCCAAGCCAACCACCAGCGAGACCACGGGGTTTGGGGTCAGCTGAGACCTGTTGGGCTGTGAATGTCTGTGCAAGAGGCAGCTCCAGATGAGAGGATCCGAGGGCCGGACTGGGACAACTGGGTGTCTGGGGGCACTTACTGGAGGGACGCACAGTGCATCTGCGCGTGCCCATCCCTACTCAGCCTCACTGCCGGCTGGACCTGGGGGCCCGGAGCTGCAGCAGCCTCCCTTCTACCGGGTAGGGGATTCAGCAGCACCCCCCCCTGCAAATCCAGTGGTGACAGCAGGGCCGTCCCCGCTCAGACCTCGTGGCCTGTCAGCCTGGCTGGGCTGAGGCCGCCCGCGCTCATCTCAGCCCAGGGGCCCTGGGTTGGGCTGAGTCCCTGCAGAGCACCTCGCCCAGCCATCACATCCCCTCTGCCGCAACAGCTCAGTTCAGCCCGTCTTCTGCACCCACCTCCTGGCAGAGGCAGCTGCCGATGGGAGTCAATCAAAGCTCCTCACCCGCCTCCCCTTTCCCAGGCAGTGCGTAATTACTGGGAGCGGGAGCAAATTCATTCAGCTCTTTGCTCAGATTTCCTCCGCCCCTTTTCATGCTGCTCATGTCACTCGGCACACAACGGCGCTCAGTCACGCGGCTGGCGGCCCCAGGTAGATGACGATTCAAGTCCCCTGGGATGGGGCTTGGCCTGATTAAGAGCCCAGATGCTCCTAACTGGGGCAATTGGGTTCAGCCAAAACCACCGATATTCACCTAAATATCTTTGCACATCAGAAGCTGGAAATCCTTCCCGGCATCGAGCTTGCGGCACTGCATAGCTACAGCCTGGAAGAGAGAGGGGGATGAAGGAGTAAAGCTGGAGTGTTATGAAACCAGGAAGAAAGGGGGGAGAAGGTGTAGCTGAAATATTGCCGAGCCGGGAGCTGAGCATCCCTGCTTTGAAGATCCTGCTCCCTCTCTGAATCATGGAGCCGTTTGTGGCCGGAAAAATAATCGTGTCTTTCGGATTTGTTCCTTTCCAGGCAGATCCTTTCCCAAATAGTCAGGAAGGAAGTCTTGGGGGTGGGTGGGTGCTGCAGTGCTAGGAGGGGGACAGAACCCCACCCCACCCCGGCCTCAGGCAGGTCCCCCCATGCAGGAGGGTGGGTGCTGGGCTGGGCAGCCCACGCAAAGCTCCCAGGTGTTGACCCTCCTCATCCCAGCTGTTACGCTGGCTGGAGGGAAGCCTGTGCAGGGCAAAGGCTCTGGAGTGCGATGTCTCCCGGTCGGGGGGATGTGTCTGCCCCAGCCTGGTTGCACGGCCCCCCCGAGGACCCCCAGCTGCTGCCTCCTGAGGGTGCAGGGGGACCGGTGCTGCTGTCCCTGGGCATTGCCCTTGAAGAGCGGGGCAGCCGAGCCACGCTACACCAGATCAGCCCGCCCCCCCCCCCCCCAGCTTCAGATCCCCGCATCCCTCGGCACAAGAGGTAAAAATAAACCTTGCCCGGCCGCCTTTGTGAGCCGCCGGGGCCTGGCTGGTGCCCAAGCTGCATCCGCAAAACGCAGGTGCGGAGGGCCCCGACCTTGGGGAGGTGCGTCGGGGTGGCGGGAGAGCTCATGAATGAACGGCGGGGCGGGTGCGTGCATGGGTGCGTGCGGGTGCGTGCGGGTGCGCGCACCCCCTCGTGCCTGCGGGTGTGGATGTGGACGTGGAGCAGGGAGCCAGCCTTGTTGTTATTCTGATCACAGCGGCTCTGATTCACAGACTTGGATCATGAATATAAGTGAAGACTTTGACGTCAGAGTTGAGATTTATCAGCAGATCCAATGGGGCAGGAATATTAAGTGCAAGTCGATGCCAGCTATCTGCCAACGTTATTAGCAATGCTCACCGAGGAATGAGGCTTACCACCAAGGACTGGAAGGACTGGGAAGGAAAAAAATAAAAACGGGGGGAAGCAAGCTGATCCTTGAGCATTAAAGCCAGGTAAAACAACAACCCTTGGCGGTCGCAGCTGCCCCCCGGGTTGGGCTGCATGTGGAAAGGGGCGATGCTGGTGGCAGGGGCCGGCAGCGGGCTGCGGGCAGAGCTCCCCCCACCCCGACCTTCACACCTCGGCTGCCCGGCCTGGGGGGGGTTGGAGGATTTACTCTGCAAAAGGGAACCGCGCCGAGCAGGGCAAGATCTTGCAGCTGTTTGCAGCCGGCTGGGAGCATCTTGCACCAGTCTTTTCAAAGGAGGGGAAGGGAGGGAGAGAGGAGAAAGTTAATGCAGGCTGTCCCTTCCCGCTGCCTTCTCGTTTCATCAGCAGCTCCGCATCCATGCGAGGGCTGGCCTATTAATAGTATTAATTTTTACTCGCTGCACGCAAAAAAGAAAGGGCTTCGGGGTGGGGGGGGCGCTTTGGGCTATAAATAGGCGGCAAAAGGTAGCCGTGGCCCGGGGAAGGGGGGAGGACGGGGCAGCCGGCACCCTGCCTCCCCCGGCGGCGGGGTGCGCAGCGCCTGCGGATCCTGCGCGGGGCCGGGCCGGGCGCACGGATGCTGCTGCCGGCAGCGGGGAGATGAGTTGTGCTCGGCCTCAGCCCGCCGGGAGAAGCAGGAGCTAGCGGGCAGGCTTCCCCCGGGCGAGGGGTGCGGAGGGTGCGGGGGGGATCACGGCGTACCCCGGGGCCGGGGGGGTTGCTTCCCGGGGAAGCTGCAGTCGGGCTGGGCTGGGGGGGGGGGGGGAGGCGGCCGGGGATGCGCCTTACGGCGGGCGGGGGCGGCCCGGTGCGGGGCTCGGTGCGGGGCAGTCCCGGGGCTCAGTGCGGGGCGCGGGGAGGGTGTCCCCAGAAGCCGGTGCGGGGCTCAGTGCGGGACTCTAGCGGAGCCGGTGCGGAGCTCCCCGGGCTCGGTGAGGGGCTCGGCGGGGGGCTCCCCGGGCTCGGTGCGGGAGGCGGTGCGGAGCTCCCCGGGCTCTGTGCAGGGCTCGGTGCGGGGCTCCGCGGGCTCGGTGCGCGGCTCGGTGCGGGGCTCCCCGGGCTCGGTGCGGGGCTCGGCGCCCTTCCCCGCAGCCCGGTGGCCGCCGCCGGCGCCCTTCACCGCATCCCTCTCCCTCTCTCCCCAGCGATGCTGCACGGCCCCGCCGCCATGGGGGAACCGTGGCAGCCGCAGCCGCAGCCGCAGCAGCAGCAGCGGCTCCCGGGGCTCGGCAACGCCTCGGAGCCCAGCGCCTGGCCGTCGGCGCCGGGCGGGCCGGGGACGGCGGCACCGGGCGCCGTGGGGAGCGCGGGGGCCGCCGTGAGCCCCTGGGACATCGCGCTGTGCGCCACGGGGACGGCGGTGGCGGGGGAAAACGCGCTGGTGCTGGCCGTGCTCTTCTACACGCCGAGCCTGCGGGCTCCCATGTTCCTGCTGATCGGTAGCCTGGCCCTGGCCGACCTGCTCGCCGGGCTGGGGCTGGTGGCCAACTTCGCCGTGCGGTACCTGCTGCGGCCGCCCAGCGAAGCGGCGGAGCTGGGGGCGGCGGGGCTGCTGCTGGCCGCCTTCTCCGCCTCCGTCTGCAGCCTGCTGGCCATCACCGTGGACCGCTACCTGTCCCTGTACAACGCTCTCACCTACCACAGCGAGCGCACGTTGGGTTTCACCTGCGCCATGGTGCTGCTGATGTGGCTGCTGTGCCTCGGCGTGGGGCTGCTGCCCCTCCTGGGCTGGAACTGCCTGCGGGACCAGAGCGCCTGCAGCATCCTGCGGCCCGTCACCAAGGACAACGCGGCGGTGCTGGCCGTCACCTTCCTGCTCCTCTTCGCCCTCATGATGCAGCTCTACCTGCAGATTTGCAAGATCGCCTTCCGGCACGCCCAGCAGATCGCCGTGCAGCACCAGTTCATCGCCACGGCGCAAGCCACCTCCACCCGCAAAGGCCTCTCCACCCTCTCGCTCATCCTCGGCACCTTCGCCCTGTGCTGGATCCCCTTCGCCATCTACTCCCTGGTGGCCGATTCCAGCTACCCCGTGGTCTACACCTACTCCCTGGCGCTGCCCGCCACCTGCAACTCCCTCATCAACCCCATCATTTACGCCTTCAGAAACCCAGACATCCAGAAGTCGCTCTGGCTGGCCTGCTGCGGATGCATCCCTTCCACGTTCTCCTCCAGACCAAGGACATCCAGCGATGTGTGAGGACTGAGCATGGAGCGAGACGCGCTCCCTTGCTCTCCTCCTCCTCCTCCTTTTCCCCTCCGTCGTTATTGTTTCCTACCGGGAGGAGCCCCCCCCGGCCAGCACATCTCGTTCCATGGAAAGATGGCCAAAAAGAGAAAAAAGGAAAAGGGAAAAAGAAGGGGGAAAGAAAGAGAGAGAGTAGAATGATAATGGTTTCCTTTAGAAATGTTATTTTCTTACACATTTTATTTTTTATTTAAAAACACAAAACACCAAAAAAAAAGAAAAAAGAAAAGGAAAAAAAAAAGCATCTCCGTACGATGGCGTTTGTCTCCTCTCGGGGTAAGGAGCCAGGGGAGCAGCGGGCTTGCCGGCCCTGGCTGGGTGGCTTCCCACCCCCCACCCAGGGGCATGTCCCATGGGTGGCAGCCGCCGGGAAGGCCACAGGAGCGGGGTGGGGGGGATGGGCGGGTGGGTGGGGGGGTGTTAAGTCCCCCCCACGGCGGGGCTGGTCCCCACGCGTGGGGCGGTTGTGCAGGGCGGGCACACCCACACCCCCCCGGGTCCCCCTAAAATCAGGTCTTGCAATGCTATGCAATAACGGGGGGGGAGGGGGGGGGCGGCGCAGGGAGCCGGGGGGGGGCTGGGGTGGAGGGGAGACCCGGGGGTGGGGTGGGATGAGGGGGAACCATGCCTCCCTGCTTCTGTGTCGTTTGCGAAGCACTTTGAGAACCTGGGAGTGGGGGCAAAGAGGCACTTTAGGGTATGGCTGTTGTTTCGGGCTGTCGCAGGGATGGGGATACCCAGGGAATCCATCCCCCCCCCCCGGAAAAAAAAAAAAAAAAAACCAAAACAAAACAAAAGGTGACCGCGGGCAGGGTGGGGGCTCACGGGGTGCAGGAGGCGAGAGCAGCCGGGATGCCCCCCACCCCGAGGCTCTGGGGAGGCCGGGGAAGGGCTCTCCTGCCCGGCTTGGGGCCGTGGGGTGATGCGCTCACTTCCACACTGATCGTTTACATGGGGTGGTGTTTCATCCCAAGAGGGGTCCGGGCGTGCTGGGGTCCCCTAGAGGGAAGCCTCTGTAATCACACGTGTTATTCCGGATGCTACCAGTTTATCTTGCTTCATTAGAGAAGCTCCGGTACCCTCACATTCCTCTACTGCATCATATGCTTTGTGGTGTTAGTGAGACCATGATAAAGTGTCCTTTATCTTGTGCTTTCTTTTGGCCGAGAGTGAAATAGTGCATTCAGTTAAAAAACAAGCAGGAAAGCAAGCAACCTTCAGAGAGATAGCAGGGCCTGGGGTGAAACACCCAGAGTGGCTCGGGGCAGAGGCGGTGGATGCTGCTCTGGACCCAGCGTGGGGACAGCTCAGTGGTTGCAGCCGGAGAACCCCCACCAGCTGAGCCTGGTGTCCCAAACAGGTTGCTCTCCTTTAGAGAAAGACGCCGCTGTGATCTCCAGCATCCAAAATGCCCCTTTTCAAAGCAGGAGCTAGGTTCTGCTGTACCACGGGCAAAACTAGCTGCACAATGGGCAAAACAGATGAAGGTTCCTACCAACACAATCTGACAGCACCGCCGCCACCAAACCATAGCATGTGTACACCGTAGTTTTGTGGAAGACAGAAATGTTCTTGCTTTGTGAGGCTGTAGTGGGTACGAAGCCACTTTATGGCTGGATACAGGCACAACTGTATTTTCTCTCTGGATCTGTGCAGTGAATTTCTTGCTCCTCAGAGCCAAGTGCACATGAGAAAGCTATGAATCTCCAAATTGTGCCTGGGGCTTGGACTTATTGTCTACCTTTGAAAAGTGGCCAGTCTCTTTTTTTTTTTTCACTTCCTTTCTCTTTTGAATACCTTGGGCAATGGGCAGTAGGCACAATGTTGAATCAGCATACATTTAAAAGTAAATATATATCTAAGAACGACTAATATATATAAAAATGCTTTTCTCTGCTCATTTTATTTCTTCTGGTTTCTGCAAGTGCAGCCAGGTCCTGGCAGTTCCTCGGTGTGAAAGCTCACGACAGAGTTAGTTTAAACCATTTTTGAAAATTTGTGAACCTTTTGAAATGTTTTTATACAACCCGATCTAGAAGGCAGTATTTGTTTCTCTGGGCAGCTCATTTTGTATCTTTAAATGAAATGTAGATTAACTAATCAGCTCTAGAGAAACCTGGCAGTGAAAAAAGTTGCATTTTCTTGGCTTTCCAGTCAATTCCCTGTTGTTGAAGATTTTTATTTTAACAACGTTCTTTTTAGAGTGTAATTGTATACTTGAAACTTGTTTCAGTCTGAGGGATCCACTGATCAGCTTTGATAAAGGCATAGAAGGGTCAATGGAAAAGAATTTTCCCCTGTGGCCCTCCATAACAGTAGGAGAAAGATCTGGGATGTGAGGAGCTAAAGCCAAGGATACAGTTCCTACCAGACAGCTAAGTTAGAGAGGAGGTGGCGATGTCCTCATGAAATGCTTGGTACTCGCCCAAACACAGCAACTTTGCCGAAGGCAAACTCTGCTGCCTAAATTCTGGTCCTTGCACTGAGGAGACTTTTAGTCTGCTGCAATAATCCAACTCACAGTCAGTATCGAGATGTGGTGCAAGTATATTGCATGCACAGATTTAGTATAAAATGCCGATCTAATTTTTTTTCAAGTGATGGTCAAGGACCTCTCTCTTGGAGACTGTTAAAGGTGGACATGGAAGTTGTTAAAAATGCTTGATAAGCTTCGGGAAAAGTCTCAAGAAATCTCCTCTAAAGAACTTTTTGATAAATTGGCATTTTTGCAGTCTTTCCACAAAATAAAAATAAATGCGTTTTCTAGATGCTTTTTTTTCCCCTTTGCTTTTTTCCCTTTCCTTTCTGATCAGTGGAAAGAGGGGAAAACAGGGACAGGGAAGGAAGAAGATAAACGGGTATGGGTTCACCTGCCATGCATTGCATTGTGGAAGTCTCTGACCACTTTACCGCACCTTTGTTTTGGTGGTTTGTTTTTTCCTAAAGAAAATCTTTCGCTGGAAAAAGTTTTGAGTGCCGACATTGGATGTTGGAACCTCCTTATGTTGGAGATCAGGAGAGCTAACTTAAAAACCTTAAAATATTTACTGAGTTAGCAATGCTGCGTGCAGGGTGGGAAACTCGCTGGTGTCCTTCAGTGTGGCCTTTGGGGCATGTTTAGTACAGAATATAGGGCCTGATTTTGGATGAGGTCATGTTGCCATAAACAAGGAGCAGCTCCTGTGAATGTAAAGGTATCACATGTGGATGGGGCACCAACTATGAGAGGAGCACTGGAAAACAAACTGGGTTTTCCAGCACCGTGAATCCTCTGTGGATCCAAAATGTCCGGAAACATGGTGAAAACAGCCTGGGCATCATGAGAAGGACACAGAGCAACTGGGGTATGGCCCATTATTCCCCATTTTCTGGTATTGAATGTGTGGGTGAGCCTTCTCCAGCTGGGATTCCTATGTCATGAGTCGTTAGAAGAGTTGAGGTCTATAAAAGCCATTGATATAATTATTGTGCTTTTCAGATGAGATACAAGGGGACAGTGGTAGTTCTGCAAAGCACAAGGTCTTTAGCTGGTGGAAATTTGCAGGTGTCCTTCAATTTGCACAGAGCCTCTGTGGCCACTGCAGGTGGAAACTGGTCCTGCTTGGAGGGGGCTGGCTGGCGCTTAGTTGGGAAGACCTCGTGTCCTCACCCTGGCGAACGGCCCAGATCTTGCCATTGTACCTTCAAAAACTAAGCTTTGCAAACAGCTTTTGATAAAAGATGAAGGGGCCAGAGCCTGGCCCCACTTACGCTCACATCACTTCTGGGCCCTACAGGAGCTGGTCTAGATTTACAGCAGCAGAAACAAGCAGAAAATTGGTCCTGAGCAATTACAGAAGGTATCTAACCAGCCCCAAGCCTATGGCAGAGATCAGCGCAGCCAGGGGAACGAACCCGCTGTTTATTTGGTTGATTTATTGGCAGGTTTCTGCTTGCCTTTGGCTTTTCTACCATGAGTTGGTAGCAAGCAGAATACAGGTATGAAATGCTTTCTGTGTCGGTGGTCAGCTGTTTTAGTCAAGGGGATGAGGAAAGGGCAAGGAGTAGAAAGAAAAAGAAAACATTCCTTGAATATACTGTGAAAAGGCCAGGGACACCGTTGGATGGGACATAACCACAGCTGCACAAACGCCCTGAGTTTCATGGAGATGTGGTAGGGGTGGGTGGGAGCTTGTGCATTTAGAGCAAGCCTTTGTCCCTGTCCCAGAGCATTTCAACTGAGAAATTAAAAAAAAAAAGGCTAATAAAATGTATAGACTCTACCAACAAACTCGCTTAGGTTTTTTTTCCTTTGCATTTTGTTCAGTTTGGGACTTTGAGCAGTGAAAACATCTCTTTTTAGGCAACTTCATTTCAGTAATCAGCAGTAAATATGTCAAGGATCTCAGTCCTGATGTGGCAGCCACAATTTGTTTGTCTCAAACAAAGAGTTTTAATTGAACGTTGAATAAAAACCCAAGAAACCATTACTGTTCTCAGTAGGTGATGAAGTACCTCTTTCTTGTAGAAGCATCATATTTGAGGTGGGGAGGTCTTTAAAAAGCCATTGATCTTGGTAATCACTTGTGTTGATGTGTATTGACCAGCAGTGACAACTCACTTAATTGTTACCAATTAATTAACAGTTCACTTTTAATCATCAGGCATAATTGTTCAATGCACATGGTATTTCCTTGTAACGCCTTTCATTCACATGCGATCTTTTCCCTCGGTGAAGGTGGTCATGCTGCCGTACAGCTGACAGCTTCTCTTGTACCATTTGTACTTTTTCTGTTAACAATGCACTTGCCTACTGCAGAATCCCCCGAGAGCTGCCCTTCCCGCTGTCCCTGCAACCCTGGGAATGAAGCTTTCCCATTCCCGTTGGAAAACTCTGCAATACAGAGCATTGTAGAGATAACATGGATTTTCAGTAGAGAAGACCCAGATCAGAATGGATGGTCCAAAGCTCTTTTGTCCCCGACTTTGAGGGATGTGAATAAGTTGTCTCCAACTCCAAGGGTAATAGTTGCCTTCACAAATTCGGCTCGATGTCAAGCGTAATTGTGTCTAAACCAAGGTTATTCCTTCACAATTTGAGCACGCTGCAGCAAGCAGGACACTGGATGTCTGTCAGCACATCGTATCAATAGACACTGAAATCACAAGCACAGGTTTATGACTTCATTGCAGGATCTGGGAGTTGGAAAACATCTGGCTTGTCCCAGGAAACGCTCCTTTCCAACTGGGCAGTATCTGGCTAAGGATGAGAGGTAGTGCTGGCCACTGCTGGCAAAGCCTTTCAAGTCTGTTGCAGCCTGGCCTCTTGGGTCTGCTTTGCCTTTCCTCTACACCACATAGAGCGTGATAAGGACTGGGCTCGCTTCTGATGTCCCATGTGAGTAGGTCAGAATCAGGCCCCAGGCAGGATAAAGAGCATCCTCCCTGAGGGCAAATCCTCTAGCTCAGAGGGAGGGATGAATTTCTGGTGGCAAAGCTCAACAAGAGACTCAACAAGACTGGGGGTGGCCCAGGGCCAGATCCTGCTCTGTGGTCACCAGCGCGGCCCTGAAGTTGCCCTCCTGAGGCTTTGAAACCCAGATCAGTCTGGCCAGGCTTTGGGCAGTGTCCGTCAGAGTCCTCTTCAGCAGCACAGACAGAGAGTAGGATTCGATCGTCCCCATTCCCAATCCTGCCTCCCATCCTATCTGCTTCCCCAGGAACGAGGCCATTTCACAGCAATCAGGACAGCAACTCATTTTGATGTAAGTGTTTTCATTAGCCTTTTAACTTGACCGGGAAAGTTGATCTCAAAGAAAAATGTACAGTTATCATTCAATTATGGTTAAATCAAGCCCCTTCAATGCACTTTATGAATGAGTGAAAACAAATCAATGCTGTTATTGCACTGTATCTCTATTGTGTATAATATTATACATTCATCTGTAAGAGTAATTTATTTTTATTACTGTAAATAAAACTGTGAAAGTGATTTGTCAAGAGGATATCCAAAAATAGGGGCGGGGGATAAAATTAAAACATTTGAAGACCTGGGCTCCTGTCCCAGGTATGTGCCATACTGTGCATGTCTGTGTTTTTATTTCAGCTGAAGCGAGTCTAGTACAGGCTTCTGCTTTCCCTCACTTGGGGTCTGTGTTTCCACTTGGATCGCGATGAGCTGGCTGAGGGTAAGAACTGCTTGAGGCATTGATTGTATGGGTTGGGAAGGACTGGCTCCTGTGGCTCGGAGCCTCCACGCAAAAGGATGGAGACTTTTCCATCAGCAAGCCATTCTCTGCCCTCTGATTACCCAGGCAGTCAGGGATTAAATACCCACGGGAATGAATTGCTCTTTGAGAGCTGGTTTCTCCAAATGAAGGATTATAGAGATATCACAGCTTTCTGGTGCTGCTTCTGTGCCCTGGCCTCTAATAGAGAAGGGAATGTCACAGGGCTGATAACTCACAGCAAAGGGACACAGCGAGGGCAAGCTGACAAAAAGCCAAACCCAAATCTACTTTAATCTCTTAAAATCTTTATTATTTTTTTTTAATTAGCACATGCATAAAGTGTCAACAGTTTGGGATTAAGATGACATTTTTTGAACAAATGTAGTTACAAGCGGTGCTTCAGATCGTTCCTGGTTTCCTCTCTACACTGTACAGAAGAAAGCTTGTGTTGCGACCGACGTAGTCCCTACCTTTCCATCATCGTGTCACGACAGGCAGAACCCACAACACTGGGGAGAAATACACTTGTTCACACGTAGCAACTGGGTACGGTAGATAGATACAAGCAGCAACATCTACTCACCTATTGACTAAGTGCACATGGTTAAAAGACCCCATTAGACAGTGAACATCTCCTTCTTTTTTTAATGTCAACTATATAATAATAAAAATCAAATTATGGCCTGTAATGGGTGACCCTCCCATGGGAGAGACGCCCGTCTCCCATCAGCTGCTTCTATCAAACAGCAAGTTGAAGGAAATATGGGTAATACTTCTGCCAGTATTAAAAAAACCGAGCCTTTTGCAGGAGCATCGGGGCAGCCCCACCGATGCTGAGCACCCCGGGAAGCCAACTGCAAGGGCTGGCACCTCCTTGGCCCCGCCGTACCACCCCTGCAGAGCTGGAGCTAACCTTCGTAAAGACCAGCCCCAGCCCTGGCTCCAGGATGTACTTATGAACGGCCGGTGCCAAAAGGGGAGAAAACTGCTTTTAAAATGCTCGGCTCAACCTGGTTGCTCACAGACACTCTCTTTTTTAGGAGGATTGGTTGCCTCAGTGCTCCGGGAGGCCTGAGTTTGGGTAGTGCAGAGGGGTTTTGGGGGTGTCTGAGGAGCTCTCAGCCCAACCTGGGCTAGCCTTGATCCCCTGGCTGCCAGGTGCAGGGCACAGGAGATGATCCTCATCTGCCTTCAATGCCCCCTAAAATAACATTGCTGCAGCACCTGGCCTCACCCAGAGGTGCTTGTGCTCCTACTCACTGTGAAGGCGATGGAAACCTGGCAGCGAGATGGCTCCTGTCCTGCCACAGCAGCTGGCATTGCCTCAACGGCCCTGGGCTGGGGCAGGAAGAGGAGGAGGAAGGCTGTCCAGCCTGAATGCTTGTCCCACGGCAGCAGCAATGCACATACCCTGGAGCAAACCCACCAGCACGTGCATGTCCCACAGCAAAGCGGTGACACAATTTGTCCCCTCCCTGCATGCCCACCATGTCCTCTTGGGGGCTGTCCCCGTGCCGAAGGTGCAATGGTTGCACGTGCACCCGGAGACGTGTGGTTGCCAGAGCAGGTTTTCCTTGGGTTGGCTAAGATTGGAGTAAAAGCTGCTCCCAAAACTACTCTTGCGCAGCTGCAGGGGTAATAGCCCATATGCAAGGAAGGAGGAATCCCAGTGGATACCTCAGGGCCTGGGCAGGTCCAGGTTTCCACCCAGGCGAAGACAGGCTGAGCATCAGAAATGCTTGGAAATGCTCAGCCCTTCCCCAGCTCGACGAGCCCACCCAGCCCAGGAAGCCCCACGCTCCTCGGCAATACAACGGGGACCTCCAGAAAAGGCACTTGTGTCAGTAAGGAGCTGCCATGCTGCTGCGGCCCCACTGCTCTCCCGATGGGAACACCGGACCTGAGCCCTGCACGTGACACAGCACAGCCGAAAGTGGAGGGGAGGAAAGCACCAGCAACGCTTCAGCATCCACTGATGGCAAATACCCTGTTTCAGATTCCCCCAGGCAAAACAAGTGGCCCCAAAATGAAGGCAGTCTATCAAGACGGGGAGCCATCAGCCCCGAAACGCTCCTAAAAATGCATTTTGGATAAAAAGGTTTCTTTTTGGTGGGGATTTTCTTTCTTTTTCCTAACCTGCTCCGATCTGAAATGAAAGGCGCCACAAAGAGAGGCCCCATTTGTGGAAAACTGGCCAGAACTAAAGGTAGACCTGAAACATCTCAGTGTAAAAATCACTTTGGTGGTGATGGGGCGGGGGAGGAGGGTTGATACTCATAACAGTCTAAGTTTTGGAGACCTGGCAGGACTGTGCCAAAGATGCGCCTGCTGTCAGCAGGAAATCAACAGCTCCTCACCATGCATCATCACAGTAACATCATCAGGCTCAAAGTCCACTTTTTTTCTAACGCAAGATTTTTATGGTTCGTTTTTTCATGGCAAGAAGTGACTTTCTGTGGAGTAAGTGTTCCCAGCTGAGGCATCAGGCATACACAAGCACTGGCAATAGGTGAAAATCAACGGGATTTGAAACACTTGAGCTGGGGTGGGACCTTCAGGGACAAAAGCACCTCCTGTGATGTGCTGTGGGCTAATGTGCTGGTTACTCTGTTCTGAAACACTGGTTTCTTAGGAACTAGTTTTTTTAAAGTGGTTATAGTGATAACTGCTCCATTTTTTGGTGGCTAGCTGGGATGCAAGGTTGGGTCTGGCTTTTTTCCTCAAGGTCCAGAGGAAGGAGACAGAACAGATTTTCCTTCTGAAAATCACATGTAAGTTGTTTTTTTGTTTTTTTAGTTTTTGGAGGGGGGAGGGGTTGTTGTTCATTTTTAAATTTCTCAACTGAGCTACCCCAAATCAAAGAATAACTTTTAAATTGTTCATCTTAATGCACCAGCATGGTTTACACACTGCAGTCTGTGGACCATGAATGGTCTGGAAGAGCAGGTTGCTGGAGCTGCTGCATTCTAACTATTGAAATACGGCAGTAACAGCTGTGCATCCTTGTTTTCTGCAGTTAGCTCTCATCCTTCCCTCTTAGGTGTTTATTCTGCAGTACATTTTATCGCTAGTGTATTTAAAGGTCAACATCCACATTGGAAAAAGGGTAACAAAGCTAAGGGAGAGCACAAGCAGGCTGGCCTGGCTGATGGGCAATGCTTTGGGGCCGTAACCTGCTGGGACAGAGCCACAAGTAGTGATGCCCCAAGCCTGAAGGAGGGGATGAGGCAGAACTGCAAACATGCCGAGTTGGAAGAGACACCTGTGGGCACCTCCACCATCCCCTGGCCCAACACAGGGGCATGGACAGTGCTCCTCTCTGGTATTTGCCTACCTGCTTTTCAAAGCCCTTCCATGGTAGAGCCTCTGCAACCTGTTTCAGAGTTTCTCCATCCTTACCTTGAGAAAGCTTTCCCTGAGATACAATTAAACCCCCTCTCTGCCACAACTTAAGCCCATGCCTTGCGCTTTAGTCCAACACATGCATGGAGAACAGGTTTATTCTCCCCCTGTCCTTCATGGCTTTGCACAGGGTTTTACCTACCTGAGGTTTTTACCATACAGAGTGGTGGAAGCATAATCAACCTAAAATGCCAGGCTACTTTCCTTCTATTTTGTTTCCTCCTCTCTGCATTCTTAGTACTTTCTACACACCCAAGTGCTAGAACTACCATTGGGCTGAAAGTCCCCCAGGGCCAACCCCGTCCCCTGGCATTGCCACCAGGTGTGCAGGGAAAGGCTCATTTCACCACACTTGGGCTCAGAAACCCCCAAACACAATGACTGACAGCAGATTTAAGCCTGTTCCTGCTAAGAGCAAAAGACTACAAAGGGACCTCTGGCTGCTGCTCTGGAAGGTGGCACCTGTGGGAAGATATTTATTAGGAGAGATGCCCATGGAAGGGTGATCTACCATCACATAGTGCTATGGCGATGTCTGTGGCCTCTGGGACCTGTACCAATGCAAGACAGACATTAATATTGATAATGTCACATCGACACTGCCTTCGGGGGACACTGTGGCTGAGCATGTCCCATCCAGGACTTGCCTGGGGATTTCCTGCAGCAAGAGCCCATCCCTTGCTGCAGGCTCTGCCTCAGCCTAGTGACAACACTAGGATGGTGTCCTCCTTTGGGAACATCCTAGTGTCCTCTCCCACCCTGCCTGTGGGCATGGTAGTGAAGGCTTTGGGGCAAACCCCTCAATGCAGTTCTTGACTGTGGGTTGCTTTGTTTTGTTTCTTGGTTTGTTTTGTGGGTTTTTTTTTTCCCCTTTACATCCCCCAGCAATTGCAGGCACAGTTCTCACCTGGAGAAAGCAGAGCTTGAGAGTGATCCTAGAAAACCTGGGATTTGTTAAAGGAAGATAAGATTCACAAAAACCTCCTTCAACTTTCAAAGAGATTGAAATACTTCAAAGTCTAGGCTTGGGTATAAGTGCCTGAAGCAGGACACTTTCTATGAGCTTAGAGGCCATCACATGAATTGCATGGGCAGGTAGCTGCAACAGGGCATGTTTCCCATCGCATGGATGGTCATCCCAGAGGAGCAGGGCTGTGTGGGGACTGGGAAAGGCCAGGCCCACTCCAAGGGCATGGAGACCCATTAAGAGACAAACCCAGCATGTCTTGGCACTCCCGTACTTTGCTCAGGCACTTTTGCGTGGGGATAGTGGAGGGGCAGGAGAGTCCCACTGTTGCCATCAGCAGGTGGATGCAGTGGTGGTGCTGGTTGTGGGGACACCTAAGGAAGAGACAAAAGTCCTCAAGGTGCTGCTGACCAGTTGAGGGTAAATTAATGGGTGAGTAAGCATTTGAGGCTTCTAAAGTGCAGTGCAGGTTATATGGTTTTTGCTGTAAACTGTAAACTCCTCGGGACAGAGTCCTTGCCCTTTTATTTTTTTTATATGTAAAGTGACATGCCAGCTGAGAAAACCTTACCCCTGAATAACAACTACTACAGCAAAACAGCAATCATGGTGAAAGAAACAGCCTATGCTCCCCTTGCCAGCATCCCATGATGGGGAGCACTTCCCACGGCCCTCCATTGTCCATCTGCAAGGAAACGGCATGGCACTCCTGCTGGCTGTGCACCTCCAGAAAGCATCCTCCAAAATACCACCTCCAGTGCTACAACCTGCCCTCCTCCAAGCAAAACTTCCTTTTATCATTAAAGTTGAGGTGTTAATTCAGGCTCTGTTCCCAGGGGAGCCTGCAAAGCTTCTGTTCAGGCTGTTTGGTGTCTTGAAAGGCAGGCAGAGATGGAAAAGTTGCTGGGGGAAAATTTGAGGGCTCTTATGTGAAGGGAGCTCTCTGGAGAAGCCATGTTCAGCCTTATGTTCATCACATGAATAAAACCTTCCTGAGATAAAATAGCTGTAAAAGCAGGAGCTCTCATAGGATGTGATGCTTGTTCCTCTCTAGGTCTCTGCCCAGGATGGAAAGTTAGAAAATACCCAATCCCTTCTTCCTTCAGGACACCAACCCTCTAAGAGCCACCAGTGTCAACAGCCAGCTCCAATGTTCACTCAAAATCAAGGAGACACTGAGGGTGCAATGCCAGGATGTGAACACTGCTAGACTTCCACCAACCTTCATGAAACTTGAGCAAGATCAGACTTCGCACCTGATGTAGCCTTCACAGGCAATGACTGGTGTACCATGGGCACGGTGGTCCCCATAATGTCCCTTTTCAGGTAAATTGGAGATGTTCAAGAGGCTTCTGATGGACCTCAAGGACTGTATTCTTCCATTAATACCTCCAAGCAGAACCAAACTGGCTTATTTACTCTTCCGCTGACTCCAGCCCAATTCATTTGTATGCACACAGAATATACTTCCCCCTGCTGGCAGTCATATTTATTATTTTTAATCTGTGCCCATAAATTGGCAAGTAGGAGAAAGCAGATAAAATGGAAAGAGGAACTCTTGGGAGATCGGTTGGGCTCATTAAATGTTTGGCACTCTATGATTATCTGTTGGCAATGAAATGCTGCTGCTATATTTTAACATGGAACATGATACCTTAATGTACAGGAGAAATCTCCTCAGCCCACTTCTGGTACACTTGAGAGAGGAGAAATTCAATCATCTGTGACCTGGATTGTATTTTTAATGGTGGCCAAATTAGATAAAATACTTAAATATTCACTTTTATATCAGCCCACATGAGGATTTCAGCATTTCAGGTTGTGTAACGCAGCATGGCCTACTTTTGGAAGAGTATACAGAAATAGGCACATATATACAAAATATGGAGCATGCAGCATATGGGTCAGCCAGCCAGTGTTAATTAGTATGGCACAACCAATTCCAGCAGAGCTAACCCAGCCCGTCTAAGGAGCTGGTGTCACTTGTGTTGGATTTCACATGTCACCTGGGCAAAAAACAGATGAATGCACCTAAAATAAAGATGGTCATCCTCAAACATGGCTGAGTCCCCCAAGCAATGGCACTGAGGATGTTGGCCTGCCAGCAGAGCTGACCTTGCAGGAGAGGCTGTATCATGAGACTGGGGCTCTCAGTGCCACTGTGTGCTTGCCTGCCTCGTGGTGCTGCCAGGAGAGAGTTGGGATGAGCAAGGTGTGCTGCGATCAGACCAGAAATGGGTGTCTACAGCCCACACTGACTATACAGGCTACTTCTCCACCAGCTACACAAGAAACCTGAGCAATGAGCTCTGATGCAGACATGTCACTGGGGAGAGGCTCCCTGTGGATCAGCCCCATCCCTGGTATCAAGACAGCTTCAGTGGAGCTGAGGCACTTCAGATCCCTGGAAGAGCTGGATCATGATGTCTTCAAGCAATGGGCAATGCCAGGAGGTTATGGTCCTGCTGACTTGCTTTGGAGTTGAGCATGTGAAGTGGGCTTGTGATATCAGGGGCTGGGAACTTCCTCAAGCAGAATACAAATGGTGAGGATGTGCTGGGATATCCAAAGAGGAAGGGATGGTGTAAGAATGTAAAAGCATGATGAAATGAGGGTGAGCCTTGCTCCCTGCACCCCTGAGGCTCCCAGCTGCGCATCCGCTCTGCGGGTGTGACCTGTGCACAGGGCAGGCAAGGCTTGTCGTGATTGTCGAGCGCTTTGCCATACAGTGGCATTGACCCTGATAGTAGCACGGGTTGACTGACTGCTGCCAATCCCAAGCATAGCAAAGTTGCTGTGAGGTGACAGGGAAGTGGGAGGCCACAGGAACAATCCTGACCCACCATGTGCCAATGGAGTCCTACCAGAATTATCACAGTTTCATGTGACACACATAATGCAACTGGTGCATGAAAAGAAGGGACCCAGCCTTTTCAGGGCATTTGACTCCTCTCCAGTTCCCACCAGGATCTGCTCAGCTTCCCAGAATTGGGACAGTCACAGACCTGAAGGATGAGTCAGCCCTACATGTCCCAGAGCCCCTTTCCTGCCTTCACATGCTGGCGGGACTCCCTGGCTCTGGCCAAGCCCCACCTGGGTCTCTGCAGCCCTTTGACCAACATAGCAGGTAACAGCAGCTCCGACAGCCCTCTGCTATTCCCTCTCTCACAAAGGGCTGTTACTCTTTCTGAATTATCCACATAAACCCAATTTCTCTTCACATACAAACAGTATCACGATTGCATCTACATTAATAACACTCCACAATAAATACTACCAGGTGTCTCTTAAATGTTAGCCTGAATTTTTACAGGACTTTCTTCTGAACTTGCTCCAGGTCAAACCCCAGCTGCCTTGCCTAGGAAAGCCTGTCGCGGGTATTGCAGGGTCTCTGCCTGGGTGGAGATGCCAGGCTTTGGCTGAAAGCTTTTGCAGCCAGTTCTCTGTATCTCAGAGGGTCAACATCAGAAGTGAAAGCTCCTGGTGGACACCGAGCATGAAGAATTTCCTGGTCACCTGCAGGATACCATGCCTCTCTGCCTCCTTTGGTCGATCCCATTTCCCCATTTTGCAGATGAGCTATTCTAAGTGTCCTATTGCTCTGCTGCTTCTTGCCTGCCCACAGCAGGATCTTGGTAAAACGGAAGGTACGGAGCCTCCCCGGCAGACTGACATGGGAACTGGGATTGATCTGTACAGCTAATTCCATGCTGTCGGGTCTTCCTCGCACTGGGAGAGGCTGCCCCTCAAAAGGCAGAGCAGGACAAGTGCCCAAGCAGCTTAAATGGCAACAGTGCTGCTGAGATGGGGAATTCTGGGGTTAAATCTGAGGTTTTTATTTGCAGTTCCTGCTCCAACAATCAGCCCTGCTGAAGTCAATGGGAGCTTTCCCTAAGAAAAAGGGGGGCTAAACCTGGGGACGTGGCCCATGGCAGGGCACCCTGCCACCTCCCCCAAACCCTTCCCCAACCACCCTCTCCCACATCCATGCTGCTCCTCCATTCGAGGCCCCCACTCAGCACCACAGCTCACAGCCCAGATGCAGGGACGTGGGAGGTGTCACATCCAAGGGACAAGAGATCACTTCGTGTCAGTCAAGAAAAGGGAGGGCTCCTGAGGATATTTCTCAGCAGCTGGGCAGGGGGTTCATCACATCTTACTGTGAAGGGTTTCTCACCAGGAGGAAAACAAGCAGATACTTGTGGCATTGTTCAACATTAGCATTTCTCAGGGTGAATTTAAGCATCAGCCTTTGAGCCTTTTGGGTCCTAGCTATATCCTCCCACCTCCTTTACGGGTCTGGTCACTCCTAGATAGTCAAAATATTACTTTTGTAGCCATCACATATGTGGCTACTGGGAGAACTGGGGAGGTGGGCTCGGAGCCCAGCTTCTCCCCAGAAGAGATGCAATGTGGGGACTTGGTTTTCCCCCATTCAGGTACTCGTGGTCTATGGGAACACAACAGAGGACCTCGGGACACCATGTTGGGCAAGTCCATGGCCGGTTCTGGCCCGTTTTCTGCTGGTGGGGAGCCTCTACCAGCTCTCTGAAGGCTCTCCCTCCTGACTGTGATATTTTCAGTATTCCCCACCCCTTCGCTCTGCCTTCACCTGCCTCTTCCTTTCGTAGTTGTGTGAAAAGCCTTTGATGAATCACACTCTATTTTGATGAGCAAACTGATATTTTCAGTGCTGTGGTGGGGGCCCAGCTCTCCAGGCTCTCCTGTCAGTGCCCATCCGTGGGGTAAGGGACAGGGCAGGATCAGGCCAGGGGGATTAGTGGGTCCCAGATGATCTCAATTGTATGGGTACAGTTTGTGGGACTGCAAAGTGCAAGTGGAGAGTTTACCGAAAAGCAGCATTTTGTCTAATTAATTTTTTTCTCAAATAACACTGAAATGGTGTAGCACTAAGGCCAAGGAAAGTTGGGCTTGGGGAAGCTCCCTGGACACCTCTGCTCCCTTGCCAGCAGCCCCTTTCCCCCACCCAAGGACAGCACACATTGCACCTTTCAAAGCCCGGGCAAGTGCTGTGTCTCCCTGCCAGCTGCACACAAGGCTTGCCTTCACGCTTTTCTCCCAGAAAACTGGTCCTAAGGATGAAAACGGGCTCAGGTCACCAACGCCTTGGTATTCTCCAAGGAGCGACAGCACGATGGTGACCATCCCTATGCAACTGCCACAAAATGCAGTGCATCACTCTATGGGGAAGGAGGCCCCTCCCCACACACAGCCTTTGGAGCTGCCCAATCCTTCAAATGCAGGCAGCAAACCATCCCCAAACCCAGTGCACGGTCATCCCTATGTGCCCATGGTGACACCAGCTGTGCAATCAGGCTTCTTCTCCAGGAGCTTCTCATTAACACATTTAACATCTAACTAAAAAAGCACTGCTGCCTCTGGGTTTCCCTTCTCTAGCAAAGCACACTTAGGGCCAGTCTCTGGTCTTGCTCCAGATATAAATCTGGAGTAATCCTATTAACCTGCCTTCAGAGAGTTTTTGAAGTCATTAAATGTGAAGGTGCTGCTAATTTCTGGTCTCACTACCTCCGAGGTGTATCCTACTAGTGCTCCTGCTGCCCAGAGGGTTTTCAAAATGGTGTAAAAGCAAAGCTCCTGGATGAGCGGGGCTGCCCGCGCTTGTTGGCATCAACGTTGGGGAAGGAGCCTATACACACCTGGTACAGAGCCAGGGAGCTCCGTGCCAGCCCAGCCCTGGGGCCCCTCAGTCTGACCACTCGTTATCGTCCAGCTCGGAGTCATCATCGGACTCGCTGTACTCTACCGCAATCCGGCGGGACAGGATCGTCGCCACATCGTTGCCCACGGGCTCTTTTTTGGCCTCTTGCTCCCATTGCTCCTGGACTTTCCGGAGCTGGATTCCTGTAGTAGGAAAGGGGGAAAGGCTTTAGGGGCAACCAGGACCCATGGGTGCACCCAATGTGCAGTAGTTAAAAGTATTGGCTGAAACGGGATGGCTGCAGCCCCCTTGCAGGAGGATGCACACAATTATAAAGCTATATGAGATAATAATGTGATGCATGCAATTATAAAGCTATATAATAAAGCACTTTCTCCACTTCCACTCAACCTTAAGAGGTTGAACCTTCTTGAAGGTTAAATCTGCCATTTGACCTGAAGATTTGCAGGAAGAGGAAATGGGAGACCTTGGAGCACATCATCTGCTACAGCCTGGAAGGAGGCCATGCACACAAGAGCTGCTGGTCATCCCTGTGGGGCTCTGTCCCACCTCCAGCAATGGGTTTCTCCCACCTCCCTCCAACCCCCTGCATTGCATTTCTTTCCCTCCTCAGGTCCCACCTGGGTGCCACCATCTTCACACATCACCCGGCCACCGAAGGCTCGTCTTGCACTCAACGAAGCCAACGCCACCCAACTCTACACCAAGAGGTATTTTGCCACTGCGGTGGCAGCGCTGGGGACCCGTCCCCCACCTTCTCACTGCTGCCACCCCCACCGCTCACCCCTGCGGATGGCAGCCAGCAGGTCGCTCCGGGCGTCGCTCATGGGCATCAGTGGGATCTGCTGCTTCCGGGGCTCCACAGCGGGGGCCGGCGGCGATGCCGAGTGTGCCGGTGAGGCAGCGACAGCGGGAGGCCCCGGCGGTGGTGGTGGGGGTGCCACCGGGGGTCCCATGGGGCCGGCCTGTGGCGGGGAAGCAGAGTAGGGGCCGGGAGGTGCAGGGGGTGGTGAGGGTGCGTAGGAGGGGGGGGCGGCTGAGCCGGGGGGCAGCGCAGGGGGAGCCGAGATAGGGCTGTCGAAGGCAGTCTGCGCAGAGGGGATGACAGGCGGCGGGGGCGGTGGGGCAGGTGGCACGAAGTACTCTGCCATCGGCACCGGCTGCGGGCTGCAACGGGAGGGCAAAGCCATGTCAGCGGCACGAGGAATGACGGCACCCACCACCCATCCTGGACCAGCTAAGCTGTGGTTTGGTTTGCTCTGGACCCCCATGTAAGCTCTGTCCCCACGGAGGTGGGGGTGCTCCGCCAGCGGGATGCGCTACAGGGCATGCAGTGGTGAGAAGGCAGCCAACATCCCATGGGAAAACGGTCCCCACCATCCACCTTGGCCCCTTATCTGGAATGAGGTTACCCGAAAAGTGCTCCTGACTGATTTGGCCTCGGGTCTCACCAGCAGTTTTGGACCACAGTGGCTGCAGAGGAGGGCTCTCCCCACTACCATAGCACTGCCGTCAGCCCAGAAATGGGGTGGGAAGCTCCCCGGCCCAGGCAAGCACCCCCACCAAGCTCCCCTCCCCTGGGCATCCCTCCGCTGGGAGAGCAGAGGCAGGCTGAAGCCCTACCCGTAATCCTTGACTAAGTGAGGTCTTGGCCCGTTGAGGATAGCCTCAGGAGGCTGTGGCACATGGGGCTGCTGGAGGCGGTTGAGGCTGTTCTGCCGGCTGCCTGCCGCCGGCGCTGGGCGGTAGACGTGCTCCTGGGCGGGGGCAGCCACCAGCACCCCCTCCTTGTGCTCTGCTGGGGCCAGGTGGGATGCCGGGGCCAGCAGCTGTGCGGGGTGGTTGGGGCTCGCCGGGTACGAGTGGTCGGCTGCGTCCGACGCGTAAGATCTAGGGCACAGGAAAACCCAACGGTTGTACTCCTGGGAGTGGGGTCAGCTGGGCAGGGAGTCGGGGAGACGCGGGTTTGGGGGTATTTTGGGGTTGAGACAACAAAAGAAAAAATGGCCACAAAAATATAGATGTGCAGGAAAGGAGAGAGATAGCGGAGGGGAGGTGGACACCAACAGAGCTGAACCAGTCTTTTCCCTTAGCTGCTAAATGGAAAGTGCTCCGACTTTATCCCAACACCAAGGCTGCTCCTGAGGCCCAGGATGTGAGCCCGGAGGCACCAACTATCCATGAAGCTACCATGGGTTTACAGGTTATCACCTTGGCCCTACTGCAGGCAGCACGTCCCCCCAAAGACGAAGAAGGAGAGAAAAGCAAAGGAGAGCCAGTGAGCTAAACGCGTAGTAGGTAAAACCTGCCTATTATCTGGGGACAGTGATCCTTCCGATGAGGCCATGTGATAGGGGGATGGTGAGAACCTGTTATCGGGTCGGAACTCTTTATCATACGCCATCATGTTCCACTCCAGGCGCCGGTTGCGGGCTTTCCTCACTTTCTTCACCTCCCGGGTGGAGTCCTCCACCAGCCGCTGCTCCTGCGGGCACACGCAAGCTGTGGCTCCATCTCCAGCCTGGCTCCTCCGGACTGTGAGCAGTACCCAGGGAGCATCGAGGTGCACCCACCACAGCAGGGGGGAGCACACGGGATGCACCAGGAAGGTGACCGTCTCCCAGGTCCCAGGCTGTCCCAGGCAGCCCCAGCTCCAGCCCCCCGGTGCCCCCCGCCTGCCTGTTACCTTCTGCCTGCGCTTCTCCTTTCTCTTATCTTCTGTCGCCTGCAACATTTTCTCCTTCCATAAGTTGAAGAAGTAGGAGGGGTCAGTGTAGAACTTGAGGCCGTCTTTTTTGTCATCCCTGGGGAGTTGGGGAGGGAGGAGAGAGGGTTATCAGCCACAGGAGAAGACCCTGAGCAGGGAGGTTTGGTACAACCACGGTCATAAGCTGCTACCCCACCAAGAACATCTCCAACACAGTGGTCTGTACCACTGTGTGGGGTCACTCGCCCCAAGCACCCTGTGCAATAGGGGTGGTGGCAGAGTAACCAGAGAAAACAGCCTCTCAGCCCTCGCCAAGCAGCAAATGGAGTGCACCTTCCAATGCCTCTCCTGGAAAGGGCCCCCCAGGACACCCTCGGTGCCCCCAAGGAGCGATGTGCCAGCCACCCTACCTGTAGGGCGTGAGGATGTTGAGCGGCGGGGGCTTGTCGCAGCGCTGGTACATCTCCATCACCGGGTTGGGGATGGAGTTGCGAGACACGACCTGCTGGTTCTGCACCGTGGAGCTCTTGAAGGCTTTCCGCATGTTGATGTCCTGCAGCGAAACTGGGAGCACGGGAAGGAGAGGGGATGCAGAGTTGGCCTCAGCCCCCCAAACCGGGCATGGCGGGTGGTCCAGCCCTGAGCATGCACGTCCCACATGCTCGCGCCTGGCCATCACCCCAAAATAGCCCCAGCCCCTCACCTTCCTCCACAGTGGAGTCCAGCTGCGTCACCTTGATGACCAGCAGGTCCACCCTCTCCTGCAGCGAGTTCATCCGCATGTAGAAACTGTTGGCTTCGTTGAAGAGCTCGCCGAAGATGTCCTCCGCGTGCCTGCCTGGCAGAGGGCAACAGGCGCCTGTCACAGGCAACAGCAGCAGGCAGGCAGCCCTTTCTCAACCCGTCCCCTGGACCGCACGCCTCCCCACCACTCCATGGGGCTCCCTCCCCAGCCTTGGTTTTTTGGGAGCTGAGCTTCATCCTCTCCCAGACCTGGCAAAGTGCTGCACAGAGGAGGGGAGCACAAGCCACCTGCCCTTCTCCACGCATGAGCATCCTTTTCAGCAAGAGCGGTACCCGTGGGAGGCACCAAACCATGGCGGTGCTCATCCTAAAAAGCCTTTGGCTTTACCAGGGCAGATGCAGCTAAAAAACTACCATCACCCCCCAACCATGCAGCATCACCTGCAGAAACGCAGCCCTGAAGGTGGAAAACCGAGAGCAGGGTAGCAGGGAGAGTGCTACAGTGGGGAAAAGCTGCGAGTTTTTTCACTTCAGCAGTTATTTTCCGGCAGCACTCAGTGCACCGCTATGATAGCTCCTTATTAGGGCTTATTATTATCACAGGTCTGAGTGGGATGCCGGGCAGAGCACTGCTGACACTTGCAGGCTACTGCACCCATCCCATCCCACCCCAGCACCCAGCCCAGCCCAGCACCCCAGCTCCCCAGGGTTTCCTCCAAAACCACATACCAAAAGGCTCCCGAGGTCAAGGCACTTTTGATGTCTGCTTGGCCTGTCACCCGACTCAGCCATTTGTATTTGATTTCTTTTCCCCTGCATGAGGCAGCCATGGCCTGAGCACCCATGGGTGCTGCTCACGCGAGCCACCGCACTTCCAGCAGCTCCCTAAATACACGGTTTATTTTTCTGGGAGTGTCTTAGAGAATAATCTAGTTCAGGAGGGAGGAAAAGGAGGGGGAGCCCTGAAGAACCTGTGCTTCTCTCTCTATTTTAAGTCGATATCCAGCAGTGGAATAGGTTGCCCCTATTAAACCCTTACACTGGCACGTGCAGTAGTCTCAGCCTCCCCTTTTCTGCTGAAATCAGTCCCAGGGCAGGAAGACAGCCAAGGATTTAGACCTTTATGTAGACCTCTCTTTCACATAAGCACTCAGATTAAAAAGAATAGGTTGGGTTTTTTTTTTTAATCTTCGCCTGACCTTCCTATTTCTGGCCAAGTTGAGAAGCAAGGGGCTCATGAAGGCTTTCCGTCCCCCACCACACAGACCAGCTATGGGAGGAAAAAAGGGGTCTTAAAAATGTCACCAAGTCACTTTGGGCTTGGCCCTGAGCATCCTCCATTTTTATTAGCTGGATAATTCCCACTGAGTTAGGCGTGGCTGCAGCCCACATGGCTCTCACATAGCCCCCATTTCTCTGCGATTGGAACCAGAGCAAGTGACCGCGGCATCCCACCATCATCCCACCGCCCTGTCCCCATTCCATGCTGCGGGCGCTGAGCCTGACTTACTGAGGCTGCCCAGCTGCTTGATGATGGCAGCCAGCGTGCTGTTGGTGACACACTCCAGCTCACTTGTCACCCCCTCAGGAAGAGCCCCCCGGCACAGGTGCCGGGGCTCGATATTCCTCTTCACCAGCGGCATGCTGCCGGCGATCCCTCACGCCTCTCCTGGGCAAATGAGAAAGAAAGAGAAAAAGAAAACACACAGCTTTTGCCATTTGCCTATTTTTCCCCCCATTCCCTCTGTTCTCTGCTTGGGGCACTCATCTTGCCCACACCGGGACACGGTGGATGCAGCCCATGCGGCAGCAGCAGGGCTTTTCCACGCAGGGGATGCTCCGTGGGTGCAAATCTCCAGATGCTGATGAGCACACGAGCATGGCACCAGGACAGAGGCGAGCACCATGCCAGTCCCTGTCCCCACCCTTGTGCTCTGCTGACAAGCCACCACGCTGGGGGAGCCTTTCCCACTTGCCTTCCCGGAGCTCCACTCAAACCAGGAGCAAACCCCTACGTGCTGCAGCCCTTCAGCCAGCCCCAAAAAGCCTCACCTGACCCAAACAGCAGCCAGAAGCGAGCAAGCGCTTGTAATGCCATTATTTCCAGCTCAGTGCAAAGCTCTCTCGAGTTTTATTTGTGCATGCGCTACACTGAGGCAAGCTGCTGTGGCCAGCTCACCCCTGCTCTCCGCAGCATCCCTGCGTGGACCCCGCTCCAATTCTGTCCCTGCCTGAACTGGGGATGGTTCATTTTCTACGGGGCTCAAGGAGATGTAGGGAGATGCCAGCACCCAACAGCCCCATCTCCAGCAAGAGCACCTGTGGGAGCTGGCGAGGAAGGATGAAGGACTGGCACAGTGGGGTAGTGGGGAGGGCTGGGGGCAGGTTACCCCATTGGCATAAAGGGTGAGTGGTGTAAAACAGGCTGAGAAAGGAGAAAAAAAAAAAAAAAAGGAGCATTTATTAACCATGGTGGTGTCTCCTGGGACGCTGCAGCCTGCGACTGGGACATGGACGGGCACAAAGCAGGCTTGCATGAGGGGCTCTTATGTGACACGACTGCATCGGGTCTCAGCTCTACTCCCAAAGCAAAGGCAAACTGATGGCTTCAGCACTGAAAACACCGTAAATTGGATCCCGGGCTCACAAGGGCTGCAGAGCATGAACAGCCTTGCCAGCTCCTAAATGCAGCAAGCTGAATCCCCCCACTTCACATCCTGGGCACCCCTCATCCACTCCATCTTTCACAAAACCCCTCTCTGCTTTGGCAGTGAAGGAAAAGCAGCTTCCGATCAGAGCCGTTAATAGCTCGGAGCGGAGCAGCCGGGTACCGACAACAGAGCCAGCAATTCTGACCATGAACGGAGCCAGAAATCTGCAGAGTTCACATTTTTTGGCCCTGGCAGCATTAGACAGAACAGTTTCCTATTGATAGCACCCAGCCAGTGCTCCCGTCCCCCCGCCAGCACCGCCAGCTCCTCCGGAGTTTTCAAATGCAAATGCAAGCTTTCTCCATGAAAGTCCAAAAATTGTTTCTAAATCATTAATATCGAGCTTCCCAAAGGGTTGATTGTGCTCCCAGATCTGCATGTACGGGGGGTGAATGGCTGGGCTCCGCTCTGCCCCGGGGCAATCGGCGTGCCGTGGGAAGGACCCCAGCCCTGAACCCTCCTTAGACTTGCGCAATGCTTTGGGCTCAAAGCAAACCGCGTGTCCTCTGGCACTTCCCAAAGTCACTGCACATGGATGGCAGGGCTGGTACTGTCCCTGGCTCCCAAAACAACCAAGAGGCTTCTGCCAGCTGGTTGTTTTTCGGCTGAGAAAACTGTGACAGAGTTTGCAGGGGAGGCTCTGGATGTCTGCGGATGGACGTCTGCTCTGGCCACGTACAAACCCCCTTTCTGGGCACCCCCTGAACCACCCCCCCAGGCTGTGGAAAGAGATAAGCAATGCTGGCAGCTTCACCCTGAGCTCACTTTGATCTGGTTTTATGTGCCACCCCAAAATCCGCACTCAGAGGCTGAGCCCCAGCACGTCCCTGTGGGGGCTTTGCCCTCGCGTGGCGGCTGCAGGGACGGGAGGGAGCAGGGCAGAGCAATTAATGAGCTGCTTGGGCCCAGCAATTAGAAACAGGGAACAAAGAGCCATTCTCAGCATCCGCCTAGGACACGGCCGCTGGCACCCGGGGCTTTTTGTCTCCATGCAGGGGGCCCAGGAGGAATTAGCCACCCGCACCTCCATCCCCCGTGGGGACTCCAGAGGGGAATGAAGGAAAAAAGGATTTGAGGTCTGAAACTCTTCCCAGCAGGGACAGAATTGAGGAGGGGCAGAAGATGGGTATGTGGTCTGATAACAGCATTTGAGACCAGGCCATGGGAGAGCATCTCAGGAGAAGAAAGATCCCTTTAATCTCCACCCAAAAAGCCCTAACAAGACTCAGAGCTTGCTGCAGAAGAAACCAAGGAGGAGTTAGACACACATTTTTAGGCTAGGGTAGCCAGGACAGGCAACTTTGGCTGAGCCACAAGAGAAGCTGCTTTTTAACCTCCCCAATTAATGGCTGCTAACAGGAACACAGGGATTAGAAACGCTTGCCATGCCCTCCTGTGACAAGTGTCATCTCAATCTCCTGTAACAGCATCCCTCACGCACAAATCCTGAGTGCTGGCACTTGGCCTGAGCCCTGACAAAGGGATGCTCAGTTATGCCCAGTGCTGCTCCTGCTCGTACTGATATTTCAGGTAATTTCCAAACCTTTGAGGGCCTGATTTTGGTGTCGGGTCCTCAGACCCTCAGGAAAGGGCTCCCAGGAGCAGGGATCCACCAGGCACGGAGGTGACTGCCTGGTGCAAGGGGCAGAAGCCTGGCCATGGACAGGGTTAGGCCAAGAGCAATTCATGATTTCTTCCATACATATGGCCATACCGGACCCCACCTCAGTGCTCAGCACCATGGACCATCGCCAACTGACAGAGTGCACCAGGCTCAGCAGCGACCGCTGTGGCACCCCCAGTATAGCCCAGCTAGGCATTACCATGCAACCAGTAAAGCCTCATCTGGGCAGCTGCAGGGCCAAATTGCCATCTTCCCATGGGCACTACTAGCTCTTGATGGTCCTGAGCAGCCTCACCTGGGATCCACACCCCACCCATGGTCCCAGAAGGTTATTTAAGCTCAGCTGGGGATAACAGCCCTGCCTTGAAGGGTGCTGCTGGTCCTCAGCCCTGCTCCTGGTGATGCCCTGGTGATGATGCCCTGGTGATGATGCCCTGGTGATGATGCCCTGGTGATGATGCCCTGGTGATGATGCCCTGGTGATGATGCCCTGGTGATGCCCTGGTGGACCTTGCCCCTTGCAAGCAGCTCCTGCTCCAGGTGAGTCCCTTGGGTGGGTGCTGGCACCTGGGGCAAGTTCTGGGTTTGGCACGATCTTCAGGGTGGGTGTTGGACCTGTGTTGCAGCCTTGTCTTTGTCTGTGTCCCCTTTGGCTCCTGCCTCCTGCTCACTTGATTCTGGGTGTATCTGGGGCTGCCAGCAGACCCTGCTGCCTGCTCTGCCTGCTGTTTGCTGGCCCTGGGGGTTGTGATGGAAAGCTCCTGTGCTGGGGTCACCCTGGGCTCCCACTCGCCTTCTCCCTGTGGCTGCCAGCCCTGTTGTGCCCCAGCAAGGGCAGAGGTGACATGGCTGGGGTAGTGCCTTGCTTTCAGTGCTTGCTTAATGCATGCTGCAGTGATAACATTGCGCTGCAAGAACACAGCTGGGGTGGGAGTAGCTGGGGGGTTACATCAGTGCTGCTGAAGGGTGAGACTTGATCCAGGGCAGGTGGGATGCCTGGCCTCAGTGTCCATGCTTGGGTTGGACATCAGGAAGGGTTTTCTGCCTTGCTAGGCTGCTCCAGGTTTGGTGGAAGGTGTCCAACTGTGCCTAGGCTTTGCTGCGAAATGCCTGCTCTGGCATGGAGGGTGTGAAAAGGAGTTCCTAAAGTCCTCCCTGGGGATATACACATGTCTATCATTGCTGGCAATGGATGTCTGTAGGTGGGGACGAGCTCTTTCCCTCCTGCCCTGCTCCTGCCCTCCTCTCCGACTGCAGCTCAGGAGATGTGCCAGCCTTTGAGGGCTCTGGTTGTTCTTTTCTCTCTAGCTGAGAGTGTGTTAGGAGATGCAGCCGATGGCTCTGAGGCTGTGGGGAAGCCCAGCCACAGCTGGCAGTGCTGCCCTGCCTGGCTTAGCACAGCCTCTCTGATCCCACCCTTCAGCTGCTTTGGGATAACAGTGCAAGCTCCAGTGATGCTTCATCTTCAAAGACCCACTCAGGTTTAGGTGGTTATATGGGCTTTTCCAACCACCCTCAGCAAGGTGTGCTTCTCTTATTTATTTCTCATGCGATGGTCCTAGTTTCTTTAGGTGCTGGCTGCTCCATGGGTGCAGGTACTCAAAGGCACAACCTCAACCAGCCAAACCTTCTTGTAATGACCTGAGCCTTCCCGTTTCTCTGCACATCTATGGGGTGTGTTTGTAGGGTGAGCATCTCTTCTGCTGGGTCTGGGAACATCAGCCAGATTCTGGTATTGCTTACATGGACTAAAATCCATGAGGTGTTGTTGTCTCCTGAGTGGAAGCGAGGAGCCTTCAATGGGATAACGCCAGTATAAGGCTGCAGGAGGAAAATGGGAGCCATAAACCCAGCAGGAATTTCTGGAGGTGGAAGGCAGGAGGAGTGGGACCAGCTGGGGGCTTTCCAGGAGCTGCTGCCATGGTACAGGCACACCGCAGGGGCTCTCCCATCACTTGTCTTTTCTCCCCAACTGCTAAAAGAGGCGATAAATCTGTGTCTTGCTGCACTGGGAAATGCCACAGGTGAAAGGCAGCAGTGACAGCCTGCAGCAGTGACAGCCTTCAGCTGTCAGGCCAAGGAGAGACTCGCTGATGATGATGATGGTAACTGGAAAGCGCCCACTTCTCCACAGTGTGTAGCTGCTTCCTGGGGTAGCACATTGCAGTTTCCATAATACATCCGTCAAACCTCCTTGGTATCTTGCCAGGGCAGTGGCACTGACCCCCCGAGCTACCTGTGCTCTGGGAGATGCATCGGGCTGCTCAGCCCAGTTCCCTGCCATCGTTCTGTCTAGCAGGGGCAGTTCACAGCAGCCAGCGCGCGGCACTGCAGGTTGGCTCACGGCCTCCTCCATCCTGCAACGAGCCTCGGCGTTCCCCACGGCCACAAATCCACCCTGACATCTGCTGTATCTTACCCAAGCTGGGCATCAGCCTGCAGAGGTGCAGCCTCCCACCTGCTTTCCAAACCACGTAAAGGAGCTTGGAAGGGAACAGTGTCCAGCTCACCACTGCCTGAGCAAAGATCAGCTCAGGTGCCCAGGCAGGGGAGGTGATGAGACCAGAAATGGGCTTTATCTTCTGCTCTAAGAAGCTGATTTCACCCAAGGAACAATCAGCCAATCGACTGCAGCATCCCAGACCCTGGAGCTGCTGGGGCTGCTGAAGAGCAGCCCCTGCTTTCCCAGACCATGCAGAAGAAGAGCATAGGAGGGCTAGAGAATAAGCACTGCCCCGGACCCCCCCATCCCTGCAGACCAGCCTGTCAGTGTGATTTGCAGATGCTGGCTCACAGGTGACCCCCCTACAGCTGGCTCCTTCCAGATGTCATCCTTCATCTCAGCAGCCATCACATCTGGCAGCTTAAGTCCTGGGAGTCTGTCAGGGGCAGAAAAGCAGTTCCTGTTTTGTAAAAGTGTCCAAAAAATGGAGTTCTGTGTCCAGCCATTGCTCCTTATATTCTTTGCAATAGCTTTTCATGTACATAACTGTCTCCTCACCTCCACTGTGCCCTCAGACCCACTTGTGCTCTCCCACTGGGCAGGGGATTGAGCTGTGACTTGCAAAACCAAGCTGGATTCCCATGGTGGGGTCCAAAGTGGCCTGAAGGATCACGCATGCTCTGGATGGCCCTGCAAGGAGGGACGGGTTGGGTGACAACATGTTTCTCAGGTGTTGACTAATCCCCAAGACAGACATTTGGTTTGGTAAGTGCCTGATACTTGCAGTCTCAGCCCCAGTCCCCTGCTTCATATTGCATAAGAGAGGAGAGAGAAGTCCCCCTGCTGTCACCCTCCTTCACTGGGCCGGGGTGGGACAGAAGGCAATTCTGGGGTTTGCTTTCCATGGCTGGGTGCTCCCTGCAGGAGAAACCTGGATTGGGAATGGAGACATGGTGGAGACGAGCAGAGCTGGGCTGGGAAGGATGTCCATGTTGCACACAGCAGATTTGTTTTTGCAAGCCTGCAATCAAAGTATCTTCAACACCTTGCGTGACGGTATTGAAGCACGGCACCTAACTGGTTGGATGGCATGTGAAGCAGCAGCTGAATTTGTACAAGGTGGCCAAGGGAAACCTAGTTCACCGTGTGTCAGATGGCCAAGACAAACCCTGAGCTTGGATTTGGGGAGAACGTGGATAATTGTGCAGTGAGCACAGCCACACCAAACCCCTAAAGACTGGGAGTTTGGTTCAGCCCCTGCAGCTAAGCTCAGTTCTGGGCCAAGCTTTGGGGGCAGTCCATTTGCTTGGCCCTTGCAATCAAAGCTCTTACCCAAATTGGACTCCCCAGGGTGCTGCTGAGCCTGGAGGATCAGATGCTGCCAGGAACTGGAGGCTTTTGCAAGGAAGCAAAAGCTTTGGTCAGATGCCAGGAGCCAGAATAGTGCATAAAAACAAAGTGGTATATTGAAAAATCTATTATCCTTGAACAAAAGACAAAAATTTACAAATGAATATCAAAAGAACAGGAATTTTGCAATGTCTCTTCAGGACAGCAACCCATGTTTTGGCGCAGGCACCCTGGGAATGGCGAGGTGGGGAAGGACTGCGGGGGCAGGATGGAGGAGACACAAGGCAGTCCTGAAATACTGAAAGGAGCAAAAAAGAAAGCTGACTCTGGAGTCAAGAAAAGGACAAGAGGTGGAGGTGACACTCAGCTGGGCTCATAGGTGCCCGAAAGAGCTTGTCTTATGGTGTTTGGCAGGACAGATTGTGTGCAGGAGAGGGCTGGGAAGGATCCCCAGGGTGTGCAATGTTTCTGAGCAGACAGAAATAAGCAGTAGCTGCAAAAGCAGCAGGCTTTCGAGCTGTTGATTTGCGGAGCTCTGCCACAGGGCGTGCTGGAAATTGGTGCAGAAGGGTTCAAGGAGCAACAGGACAAATCTGCAGAGGATCAAACAGGCCCACCAGCAGCTACCTAATGGCTATGGGGCAACCTCTGGCTCAGCTGGCCCTAAACTCCTGCCTCAACCTCAGATTTTTGGCTGATGTGGGCCATGAACAGCCTCGGGAGGGAGAGCAGAGCCTATAGCCTATAGGGGCTGAAGCTTTGGTGTCTCAGAAAACAATCAACCAGCAAAAACTGTGCAGGCAGCTCTTTGCAATGTGGAGAAACCTGCTTGCTAGAGCTGGACCAGATCTGCTGATGTACTTGACACAAAATGGAGCGTGATCCACACTGCGAGGACACACTGCTCTAATTTACAAAATTAATCTGTGACCACTTTTTAATTTGTTGCTAGCCCAAATGACTACGAACGCTACCAGTACAACAAATGTCATTGCTTTGTGTGAAGCTGATAATCACTCCAGAGCCATTGTCCAAAGGTTAATTAAATATATTAAAACCAGCTGGATCTCAAGCATTCCCCTTGCTTAAAATAAACCAGAGGGCAGATCTGCAGTGAGACTAAATTCTCATGATTGCACTAAGGTTGATGGGCCTGGGAGAAGCAGTGCTGCTACCTGCCCCTTCCATGAGACCTCTGCCTCCAGGAGGAGTCTGGCTTTACAAATGGTCTTGGGCCATGGAAAACATCCCAGCCCTGTCCCGAGAAAGGTTAGCACATGTCACAGCAAAGCATTGGGTCGCAAAATGCCTTGGGGACTGAAAAGCCCTGGGACGTGGGATGCTGTTTCTGGTCCCCCATCTGCAGGCTATCGGCTTGGGGGAGGCTGGAAGCCGCAGCTGTGGACCCACTGTTCCTGCAGCACATGTAAAATGAGTTGAGAGGTCTCAGCCCTGATCCTGGGTAGCATGGAGGAATATTTGCTGTTGGCCAAGAACGGGTGGGGGCTGAGCTGCAACCACAGGGTAGGGGTCAGGCCCTCCAGCCAAAGGGAGGGAGCTGGATGTCTGGCTGGCCCTGGGGGCAGAGCTGCATTGCTCCCTGGGTTGGGACTGAATCGGTGACCTGTGCCCCACCAGGAAGGCACATCGCCCACCCCGGCTGGGAGTGCTGCCCGCACCTCTCCTCCAGTCCATCTGCAGCTCTCCTCCTCTGCTAACTCAGCCAAAGGCGCCTCTACCATGGCTAACAACTGCCAGGAGGCTTCAGCGAACGAACACTTCACAGTGAAGTGCAACATAATGTTAAATCACAGCTAAAAATATTCCTAAAGAGTTTTATTAGTAAATGCCACAGTATTTTTTTTTCTCCCCTTCTACTGCAAAATGTTTCAGCTCTAGGAACAGCACTTGACTAAATTGCTTCTAAATCACAAACGCCTCTGAAGGCTGGGCTCTGCAACACCAACCTTCACCAAAAAGCCTGCTTAGGAGGATGCCATAAATGCAACTGCCTCGCTGCCTTCGGGTTAGTATAAAACCTCGTCCTGCTCTGTGTCTGGCTTAAAACAAGCAAGCTCCTTAATGCTTTTATCTAAATGATGTTTCTTTACAGGTATGCAACTAGCAAACACTGTAAATTGGCAAGTGGGTTTTCAGGCAGTTTTTTTCCTTGGGTTTTAGTTGATGTGGGTTTTGGGTTCTGTCATTTAATTTGTCAGAAGTGGGAAGCCCTCAGTGCCGCCCAGCACTGGTCATGGAGCTGAGGGCCACTTCATCAGGTCCTTCCCATCCCACAGAAGCTGCTGCCAGGCCCCGGAGAGACCTGGCACAACCACCACCTTTTGGCTTCATCTCTGCTTCGGATACAAACTAAATCCATGCAAATGCAACACCCTAATACTCTAATGCTGAAGGGAGGAAGGGGTGAAAAAAAAGGTGCAGATGAAACTACACATGATCCTCCTCCATCATCCT
This sequence comes from Morus bassanus, assembly GCA_031468815.1. Lineage (NCBI taxonomy): Eukaryota > Metazoa > Chordata > Aves > Suliformes > Sulidae > Morus > Morus bassanus. The sequence continues at coordinate 2,821,135 of CM062582.1, forward strand.
TTGGCTGTTCCATGTGTGGCTCCTGTGCTAGGACCACCTGGGAGCAGCGATGCCAGCCTTGATCTTCAGAGGAGGAGTCAGGGGATGGGGCGGTGGGAACAGCAGCACAGATCCCAGCTCTGTTTTGGCTGGAAAAGATCCCCGCTGGCCCAGGAATCATGTGTTGGTTTTAATGACTCTCTATCACCAAAGGAAAATCTTCAATGACATTTTTTCCCTTTTGTGCTCAGCTCATTAACAGAAGGATCTCTCTTGCTCACTGGCGGTTTGTGTGAGCAGGACGCTGCTGAACAAACCAGCCTTATTATCCGCAATATAGAAGGCGCTTTGATGAACCCAGGAAACCCTCGGCGAGCAGCAAGGGTCTTTCTGGAAACCTGGCGCTCGCTGCCTTTGGGAACAGCCGCAGGATGGGCATCTCCAGCCACGCAGCGCTCCCAGCCAGCTCAAATGCCTTTCTCTGTCGGGGCTGTACCGTGTGCCTGGGCAGTCCCTTCCCACGCTGACAGTTTTGCTTCACCCGCCGGTGCTGTACATGCAGCCCTGCAAAAATCCGGGTGGGACCCAGGGGAGTGGGGTCAGCTCCCAGGCAGGAGCATCCCCTCTGCTCAAAGACGTGCAAAATGCTGCAGCTCTTGCCCATGGGGTGCAGCTCAGAGCATGGCTTTTTGGATGAGCAGCTCTGCAAAAAACATTCTTGCCTTTTTTTTTTTTTAATTTTAACACTTTTGGCTTGAGGGCTGTTGTTCATAACTTGTCAAGATCTTGGCATCCGCAGCTGATTTGTCATCCACCATAAAATGGAGGATGAGCATCTTTGGTTCAGAACTGGGCCAAGGGAGACAACAGCTAAAAGCAAAATATGCTTCATCTTGAGTTTTCTCTGTGGGCTTCAGCTCCTCGGGAAAGGAGCAGACATTTGGGGTCTAAGTTGCATCACAGGCATTATGTGTAACAGCCCTTAGCATGCTCTGCGTTTGCGACAGAAAAGCACAGTGCACGTTAACCTTCTAGCTGCCAAATGAAGTTTTGCTGGAGTGAAGCTGTCTTCAACCTCCCCTAATTACTGAGCTGTTCAACCTGTCATAAGGGATGCTATTGAGATACAGAGATGCCATCAGAATACCTTTTTTTTTTTAAAAAAAAAAAAAAAAAGGAAACTACAACCTCTCTAAAATCCAGGCAAGGAGATGCAGCAAATGAGGGGTGTGCCTTGGCACACTGAAGTTTGGAAGATGAATTATTTATTCTGCCATTGCTGATCTGCCCATACATCCAGGTCCTGTGCTCCCCTCCTCCGGCTTGTGTCCGGTAGCATATCCGGCAGCTGGCTGCTCTATGCCAGGCAGCCACAGACAAAGCAGCCACAAACTCCACTAAAAAGCATCTTAATCCATAGGTATTTTATCGTGCTGACACCACCGCGAGGCAGCAAGAACTCGAGTTTTAAGCGATAAAATTAAAGCTCCCTGCAAGTAGCTGAATCACTGAGCATGGAGGCCCTGGCTCTGCACCCTTTGGGGGGGTGTACGCCTGCCTGCGGGGGTCACCTGGGGCTGGGAGGCCACTGGGGGTCTCCAAACCCCAGGGAGGGCCCTGGCTTTGTGGGGGGGAGGCCATGCATGGCAGGTGCCCCCAGGCTTCTGCTCTGCTTGGCCCTGTCCCCTCTGCTTCCCCAGCCTCATACCAGGCTGCAGCACCCCAGCCCCCCGCCTTCATTCCCCAGCCAGGGGGTGATGAGCCCTGCCCTACGCTGGCTATCGGTGCCTCTCCCTGCACAGGTGACCAAGGGCCCAGCTTATCCTCCACAATGATGTAAAAATGAAAAGCAGTGGTGGATCCTCCCTCCCCAAGATGCAAGGATGTAAAGTGATGCCTCCCCCCTGCCCCCCAATGCAAGGGTGCAAAGCAGGCAAGTACTCCCCTCTCCATGCAGGAATGCAAAGTGACAGCACACACCACACACACACACCCCCCCCCGCCATGCAAGGGTGCAAAGAGGCCTGACCCGCCCCTCCCTCCCTCGCAAGGTTGTAAAGCTGCTAGGATTCCCCCATACAAGATGCAAAGCAACGCGCCCCCCCCCCCCCCCCCCCCCATGCAAGGATGCAAAGAGGCCCAGAGCACCGTGATGCAAATGTGCAAACTGGTTTGGCGATCCCCACCACCCCCGATGAAAAGGTGGAAAGCAACCTGACTCCCTCCCCTCCATGCAAAGGTGTAAAACGGTGGAGGATCCTGCCCCCTCCTCCCCGCCCCCGCCGCGATGAATAGGTCCAAAGTGACGAGGGACACCCCCCCCCAACGCAAGGATGCAAAGCAGCTCAGACAACCCCCTCCCAATGCAAGGATGCAAAGCGACACGCACCCCCCCACCATGCACGGATGCAAAGCTATGGGGGACACGCCTGCAATACGGGGATGCAAAGTGGTCCGGACCCCCCCATGCAAGGATGCAAAGCGGTGGAGACCCCCCCACACCATGCAAGGATGCAGAGCGGTGCGGGACCTCCTCCATGCAAGGATGCCCCCCCCAAAGGATGCAAAGCCATGGGGAACCCCAATAAAAAGGCTGCAAAGCGCCTCCCCGATGCCCCGCGATGGTGTCCCCCCCTCCATGCAAGCTCACGCATGGACTGGGGGGGACGGGACCCCCACTTTCCCCGTGCCGCGTCATTCCCGCAGCCCTCCCCCGCTCACCTCCGCCGGCTTTGGGGGGGCGGGAGGGGGGGGGGGTCTCCCCGCGGGGCCGTGCAGGGCTGCGGCGGCCGCTCCGCGCCTCTCCGCGCCGCTCCGCAGTGCGCGCACGGCGCATGTACCGCCTCCGCCCCGCTCCGCCCCGCTCCGCACGGGCGGCCCCGGTGTGCGGGGCCGGCCGTGCCGACCCAAGCTCCCCCCCTCATAACTTTGGGTTTCGTTTTTTATAAATACCTAATTTTCCATAGTTTTGCAACCTGGACTTGCCAGAAGATGAGGGTTTAGACCATCCAAACGGAAATCCTTCAGTTGGCAAGATCAGGAGCTGAAAGGATGCTCCGGTACGAAGGGGAAGCGGTTTGCACATTGTCTTCTCCGGTTTTGGCATTGCCACCGTCTCCTTCGTGCTTCCCCCATGCCCTGTGATGTCCCTGGGTCCGCCGGTGCTCCCAGCTCGCAGGCAGGACCGCGCAAGGGTGATGACCTGGCCCGTAGCTCAGCCCAAGAACTGGAGCAAGCAAACCCTCATCCTCCCCAGCTCACCACCGTTACCAGCTGCTGTTGCCCGAGGATTTTCGGTCCTCTCCTTGGTCATGCCCCAGACCTAGTGCTGGACCCAACTGAGATGACATTTGGTGCGAACACTTGCAAGGGCTTCCTCTCATCGTTTGGGTGTCTCTGGCAGTGGCGCTGGAGGTCTGATGCTGCTACCTCCAAAAGAGCCTCCCCTCTTTCCATAGCCCATGGGTGCCACTTGGTCTCAGACGATGTCAAAGCCTTCAGCTGGAGCTAACAGAACCCAAGCTTGGATGTCCAGAAATGACCCCGTGTCAGGGCTCTGCCCTTCTCAGCCCACTCCAGCCCACACAAACCCCTTGCCCAGGCTCTGTCCATGCTCCAGCCCCAGTGACCGCCAGGGATTTTCCAGGCTGGCCAAGGAGGGACACCAATGACTCGCTCAGGGGCTGGGAGTGTGGGAAAATTGTAAGGCTCTGCCCATGCTGGCTGCGTGTCCATGCCAGGGATGCCTGTGGAGCCAGGGCAGGACCTGGTGACCCCCTACCCCCTCCCCAAACCCCTGGCCATGCCTCTGCCCAGGCAGGGCAGCCAAGGGGCACCTCCCAACTGGAGGGTGGTGGTGCATCAGAGCAAGGCACGGTACAGAAATAGCACATTGCTGTAAATCCAGCCGCTACTAGAGGGCAGAGTGAGCCAGGCAAGACAGGTTTTTTAGCTGTGCGAGGAGCTGGGATGTGGGAAACTGTGTTTGCGTCCCCTTTCCCCTTCCACTGAGGCACGTGGGGGAAGAGGGAGAACTTCAGCAGAGCAAGGGATGATCTGTGACGTGGTTTGAGGTTTGGAGTGGGATGACTCATGCTTTGATTTTTTTCTTTTTTTTACGGAGCGCTCCAGGGATGGATTAAGCCGTGTTTGTAAGGAAGGCACCGCAACGAGCACCACAGAGGCAGCGGGGCTAAGCTCTCTGTTCCCCAGCACATCAGGCTGCTGCACTCCCAGCCCTGAGCGCTGCTGCGACTGCTCCTGGTCCTCGTCAAGAAGAGAAAACAAGAATGGATGCATGGCAACTGCATCCCAAAAGGGACAGCTGCTATCTCCTCCTAACTCACTAGGCTGAACCTTGGGGTCTGGCATGAGGCTACGTGCCAACCCAGCACCCATCTCTTTTGCAGGCAGTGGCGTTAAGGGCAGCTCTGACATTCCCGGGGTGCTCGGGCAGGTCTGCAGCCTGTGCCAGATCCAGCTGCTGCACCCTCACACCAACCCCCCCTGCGGGTGTCCCCGGGGTCCCTCCTCGAGCAGTCGGGGTATCTTGGCCACTCAGGCCGGTTGCTTCAGGTTGAGCCTGGACTTCCTTGGCCAGCTGTGTTGGCCCTGTGCTGCTGCAGGAGCTGGTGCTACCTGAGGTGTTTTCATCTCAAAAAATGAAGTAAAAGTTTTCCCTGACCCTAACAGAGCCAGAAATGCAGCTGGTGGGGGTGAGACAGGCTGATGCTCCTCCCAGGACCGGCACAGCCTGCATTGGCACCAGCTTGTTGCAGGGACAGGGATTCGGAGGACTCACTTTCAGCCAGGAGGTATGAGCAGCCCCTCTGCCATGGCCCGTTGTGTCGGAGCCAAGAGCTGCCCAACCCTCCCTGGAGCTGTTGGTCACATCCAGCCCTTGCCTGGAGCACCTCCAGGGCTCTTTGTGCTGCCAGGGCTGGCAGGAGCGGCTCAGCACATCGTGAACCTGCAAACTGCCAGGAGCAAATCCAATGGCTGTCACAACCACCTCAGGCCTCAGCCCCAGGAGCCCCGGACCACCTCCCGTACCGCCTGGGCGAGCATGCTCGCAGCTCCCGCGCATGCCTGAGCTGGGAGGGCGCAGGTAGCGACCAGGCAGCACGCCCAGGGTGCCCCATGCAGCTTGGCCATCTGGTCCCTGCTGTGGGGACAGGCAGAGAAAGGCAGCACGCTGCTCCTCTCGCAGATAGATGGAGAGCCAGGGAGCATCAGCTCCGCTCCTGTGCGCGGGGGACCTTTGCTGTCTCACCGCAGCCTGAGGTGGCGGCCAGGCCACATGCTAGAAGATATTTTGGCGGACAGTCTGTTGACAAGAGGTCCTTGCAGACCTTCTCTGCCTCTTCACCAACTCTACAGATTCAGAACTTCTCTTTCCATGCCCACCTGGAGCTGTGGGAGGGGATGCTTTGTGCCTGGTGTCTCTGCCGGTGCCAGCCGTGCTGCCATGCGGTTTGGGCAGGGTGCAGGCAGGCAGCAGCACCCGTGGAGCCGAGCAGCACCCTCAGCCCAGGACCGGCCTCTGCCCAGGCTCTTCCCAGCTCTGTGCACAGGAGGCGTGGGGTTTTTACCCAAGCTTTTTGCCTATCCCACTCGCAGGCTGGGTCTTGAGCAGTGCCCTCCTGCTCAAGGTCAGCAGCATGAACCAGCTGCCCTGATGCTCCTCTGCTCCCGGGGTGGCTCGCCATGGAGCCGTTTGTGCTGGCTTTGCTCTGGGCCATGGGGCAGGAGCAGGCAGACGTCCTGGCCGCGCAGCTCGCGGAGATGCTCCAGGCTTGCCGCAAACAGCGTGGGGCCAACCTCGTGCTGCGCTGGAGCTGGGATGTGCCCCCCAGCCTCCAAACTGAGGAGCTGATGGGGAATTCTCTTTGTCCCCAGATAAATTATGCAATTATTAGTTACTACCACTAATTAAAGAATCATTGGAACAACTTGTCCTGGGTGCACATCCACAAACTTCTTTGCTAGCTAGCAATGCCCTGAACACCTTGGGGTTTTAACCTACTTGGAGTCAACAATGGCTCCCACATCAGTGGCACTGGGGTCAAACAGGCACGTGTTGGCACGGCAGCGCTGGGCTAAGCACCCGGCCAAAAACTCTGTGACTCCAACCCTCCAGCACACTCAACTCAGCAAACCAAGTGCCATGCATCTGGAGTCGGATGCCAGGAGGCTGCCAAAACCCGGCTGCTCTTTGGTTTGGGTTGCAGACCCCCAGCCGGCGCAGGAGGAGGTGCTGGGTGCTGTGCTGCCGCCACCGCACGCGCTCGCCTCCCGTGCAGGCTGCTGCAAGGGGTGAGGTAATCCTGGGTAATTCCTGACTTCCATGGAAATGCCTCCAGGCCGCGATGATTATCGCTGTAATTAGCCTCTCTGATTTTTCTTGGTGTTCTATAAAATATTAATTTACAGCTGGATCTTTGCCTCCTTTGTGCGTTGGCTTGAGCTCTTCCCATCAGCAGAGCATCTCTGGCACCTCTTGCCGAGGTCCTGCGGGGTTACACGGCAGAGCTGGGGCAGCTGCTGGCGGCTGGACGGTGGTTAGGGTTGGTGGCTACAGCCAAGAGCTTCTACTTCCCCGCAGGAACATGCCCTTGTAGCTCCTATTTCAAAGGAAAGACGCAAAACCAGTGAAGCACTCTCAGAAAGCACCCTTCACACCTCTTCACCTGGACAGTGAAGGTGAGCGGGCAGCTAAACCACTCCAGAAGCCCTTTAGTACAGGAGAGATCCATCCCATTGGTCTGTTTGGGCCATAAATAGTGTTTTTGCTCAGCTGCATGGTAAATCAGACAGGACAGTGGCTGTGGCTGAGCCTGAGCCTGACTGCATTCCCCACCCAGACTGCAGCCGCTGGGCTGAACACGGTGCTGCAATTTCCACCGCTAAAACGAAGTGAAACGCAGAGCTCGATGGCACGTGATACCCTGAAAACCCACTGCTCACACCAGCACTTTTAAGTTGCCTCATTTTTCAGCCACACTAAGTAGAAGCGACTTTAATCTCACTAACGAGGAGGAAAAAGCCACCTCTAATATTTTGATCCCAAATATTGGGAAGGTCAGGCAGAGAAAGGATGCTACGGTGTGTGTTTTGCCTTGGCTGGGTGTAAACAGGCGGCAGCCCCACAGTGCTGCCCGTGGCCCGGCTGCCCGCTGTCGGGGTTGCTCTCCTTTGAAGGCAGCTCCGGCAGCATTGCGAGCCCTGGTACCCTCGCTGCCTTCTCACCGTGATAAACCTTGGGCACTGGCCCCTGTGTCCCAGCATCCCTGCCAGTGGGTGACGGCTGCCATGTCCCTTCAGGCTGCCCCCGAGTTGTTTATTCCTCTGGGATAATGTATTTGCTGTCTTTGTCAGGCCAGATGTAACAGCTGTCTTAACTATGGCTGAAATCTAAAAAGAAAAGCGTTGCTAATGACCGGCATGCGGGGAAGGGGTCGTGCCCAGCACACAAATGCCTCTGCCGGGAGCTGCTCGCTACCGGAGCTGTTTTCCCGGCACTTTCAGCCAAGCACCAGACACCGTCAGCAACGTTTTGTCCTCCAGGCTTGCTCAGGACAGCCCTACGTGTCCCCGTGCTGGGCCATGCTGCTGTGCAATGCCTGCCAAAACAAATTGGGGTTGCAAAGCCGCTGGGAATTTGTATTCTCCTCTGAGGCCACATCCCACCACAACACTTCCCAAGGGGTTTGCATGAGATACTTCCTCCCCTCTGTAAAAGGGGTCCCTCTTCCCCTTCTGCAAAACCAAACACACACATTTTGTAGCTGCCAATTCCTTTGGCAGGGGCTCTGTCACCACATTTCAGAGACAAGCAACAAGCTGCTGACAGCCACGCTTTGCCCGGGCAACCAGAGGCCCATCGGCCGCGACACGAGGCGCTGCCTGCCAGCTCTCCAGGGACATCGGATGCAAGTCCCGGAGAGTCCAGCTTGGCTGCTGCCATCCACCCGAGCCAGCAGGCTGGGGGCTTTGAGGAAAGCCGTGCCGCAGATACAGAAGGGTATTTTATCATCGAGCGCAACCAGGGAAGAGCAGCTTTATCTTTGGTTTTGTGATTGTGATTGTGTCTTACGATTACAGAGCTTCAACACTGGGTGTGATGCTCCAATCTAAATAAAAGCTTGTCTCCTACCAGCAAGCAGAGCCGTCTCTGCCCGATGCAGCCAGAACCTTCCAGGCTGCAGCTCCCTCTTGGTTGAAGCCTCCACCAGCACGACCAGCCCAGCCCTTTACCCCCCCTTCATTCACCTTCCCCCGGTGATTTTACCACCCCCCCCCAGCTCCCCAGCGTTGTCCAGCCCAGCCTAGCAAGCTGCAGCAATGCCCGGCACAGCCAGCGCCAGAAAATGCTCTGTCAAGGCGCCGAGCAGCCAACCTCCAGGAGGGATGCTGCTCAGTGGGTTTTGTGTCTGGCTCAAGGTCCACAGTAATATTAACTCCCCCCACTTCCCACTCTGCGAGAGCCTTCTGCAGCTCCAGAGGGGAGAAGTCTCCGTGAGATGGTGTGTTCTATGGCAAAGGACTCTCCCACCTCTCCCTCTGCTGTTTTTAATCCAGCCCCAACTCTGCTGCTGCAGGGAATTAGCATTTTGGGGGGGCAGATCCCCTGCACACCGCCCGGGGTACCCCAAACCCCTTCCCTCTCAGATTGCTGGGCTTTGACAAAATAAAATCAGCAGGACAGCAACCTCAGCCGGCCCTGTGGCGAAATGGTTATTAAAATCCAGTGCTGCAGCTCCTCGTGTCGGCAGAGGGCAGTGGAAGATGCTCCCAAATCTCCCAAGCCTCCCCCAGCCACGCTGCAGAGATGGGGATCCGGGGAGGAGACTCCACCAGAGAGGAAGGGAATAAAAATGCAGTTCCTCCAGCAGCGAGGCTGACCCGAGCGCGGCGTTACCGCCAGGCACCCCACCGGGTCGGGGGGATTTGGGTTCCTTGATCGGCGCGGCGGCGAAGCGGGAAGGCGACGGGAGGAGGCCGCGTCTCCCACCGTCTCCCACCATCGCGCCCCTCCGGCTCGGGTCTCGCCAACGCACACGCAGGCTGCTCAGAGCCAGGGAGAACCACTGCTCATCCCCTGGGTGGGAGGAAGCGGATGGCGATGGAGTAGTCGTGGATCTGGCAGCGATTTGCAATCAGGAGCAGGCAGGCAGGCCGAGGAGAGGTTTTGCTGGCTGTAGCAATGTCCCAGAGGGTCCTCGCAAAGCCTGGCGGGCCACAGCACGTAGGCCAACGCATTCCCACCCCGCAGCCCGCCTGCCCGTGGCCGGGTGCTGCTCTCCCGCGGCGGGAGAAGCGGGGAGACGGTGCTGGCAGTGCGGCCCTGCTTGCCGCCTCCCTGCCGGCTCCGCACCCTGCCCTGCTGCCTCGCCAGGCGTTTGTAATTAATACCCCTGGAGGTAAAGAAAGAGCAGCGTGAGGTTGGGATGTATTATTTTACTCTGATAGGAATCTGACACTGACACAGCCATTAGGGTAAAGAAAGAATAATAACTTAGACTTGGCATATATTAAAGCGTAAATACCTTCAGCGTGTGAAAAGACAGGCTTTAATGTATTGGTGGGTTTGTAATTATTTATTGAAAGAAGAGAAAAGGCAGAGCTTATTGCAAAACAAGACAGAGGTGAGAAAGCAGCTCCCCACTGGGTTTGTATCGCCGCCGCTAGCCCGCCCGTCCTGCTCGGCGAACCCCACTGATAAGGCGACATGGGGCGACCCACGGCCCCGGGGAACATCCCGCTGCCGGGATGAAGTGGCAGGCTCCTCGCCTCGCCACCCCGCAGCGAGAAGCTCGCGTAGCTCTGGGTCGGTGTTACAAAAACGCTCCCAAAACTTTCCGGGCTGGGGGGTGCCGGCGAGCCGAAAATCCCACCGGCGAACCCGGCATTAAATGAAATAAATCCTCTCGCCGGGGCTGCTCTTTGCCACCTGCTCGGCCTGCTCCAGGTGCTTCGTTTACCCCGGCCGGGGCAGGGGGGAGCCGGAGGAGCGGCAGGAGCCGCGCTCCCCCGCCGGGCGCTCCCGCGGCCGGGGGCGGCGGGGGGGGTCCGGGGGGGCAGCGGGCGGCCCCGCTCCCCGGCCGGGCCCCGCGGGGGCGGTGCTGGCGGCGGCCCGCCCCGGGGCTGCGCCCGCCGCAGGATGCGGCGGTGGCGGCGGCGGGGGCGGCGCGGCGGCCCGGCGGGCGATGCGGGGCCGCGGCCGGGCCCGGGGCCGCCTTTAAGCGCCGGTGGCGGGCGGCGAGAGCGGTCGACGTCGGAGGAAGCGCTGCCCGCGGCCGGGGAGGGGGGCGGCGGGGGGGGGTGCCGCAGGTAGGGACCCGGGGGCCGAGCGGCGCGATGGAGGAGGAGGAGGAGGATGGAGGCGGCGGAGGAGGGGGGGAGGCGGGGAGTGAGGCTGCGGCAGGAGGGGGCGGGCGGGGGGGCCGGCCGGGGGGGCCGGCGGGCATGTGGGACCGGCTGCGGGGCAGTCGGGCGGCGGGCGGCGGCCGGAGCGCGGCCGCGATGGCGCAGCGCGGCGAGAAGGGACCGGCGGCGGCGGCGGGCGAGGGCGAGCCGCGGGCCGGGGCCGGGGCCGAGCGGGGGCCGAGCGGGGCCGCCGCGCCCTTCCAGCCCCCCGAGGGCGGCTTCGGCTGGGTGGTGGTCTTCGCCGCCGCCTGGTGCAACGGCTCCATCTTCGGCATCCACAACTCCTTCGGGATCCTCTACATGATGCTGCAGAGCGACCTGGGCGAGGGGAAGAAGGACCCCGCGTTGGAGTTTAAAACAGGTACGGGCTCCCCGGTTCCTCCCGGGGGTCCGGGCAGGGCGAGGAGGGGCTGCCCGGGGCTCGCAGCGGCGGAGCTGGGCCGGGGGGAGCGGGGGTGCGGCGGCCCGGCCGGCTCTTGCCTCCCGGAGCACACCGGGGAGGCGGCGGGGCTGCAAGCTCCTGCTCGGATGCGTTGAACCGCGGTTGCTCCCTGCCCCCTCCATCCTTGCAGCCGTGGCTATATTTATCTCCAACAGCATCATGTTTTTCTAAGCTCCTATGTACTCAATTAAAAGTAATTAATCTGAAAAGCATGCCCTTAGCTTGTCCTGCCTGGTGTGTTTTGGAGTAAGGAGAGCAACGCTGGTGAATCAGCTGGTGTGCGTGTGAGCCACCCCCTTTATTTTTATTATTATTGTTATTTTGTTACGGGTTTCTCAAGCCGTCTGTCTGTCCGCCTTATCTGCCGGGTCGCGCTCGGGGGCGGCTGCAGGAGAGCATCTGCCTCGCCGACACGCTTCCTCCAAGTCGTACCCATTCAGTGGGAAAGCCTTACGCAGGGCAGGTCTGGCAGCGCTGCCCGCACAGTCGCACCCAGGGCGGTGCGGGGTCTTGAGTAGCTAACATCCGTCGATGGCAAGACCCGCAAACTGCACCCAGTTGTGTGGTTTGGTAGGGCCTATGGGCTCAGCCAGGATCAAGACTGTGTAGTGTTACCAGGGAGAAAAGGGACGTTTCTTGCTGCAAAGACACCGCTGTTTAAGTAGACTTGGCAGAGGGACACCAGCCTGCCGGGGTGGCTGTCCCAGCGGGTCCGTGACGGACGCTGATGTCGGGAGGCCCAGCCTTGTCTCAGGGCTTGGTATCCTCCCTGAGAAGATCATATCCATCCCCGTGATGGATGCCCATGGCCCACCTTGCTTTTATCTGGCGGGTAGAGACAAGTGCTTGGCATTGAGGGAACCTGCTTGTGGTGGTGTCCTGACTCTGGATGGGACATGGGCAGCAGTCAGAAACCAAAGTGGGAGCGTGCTGCGGAGACAGGCAGTGCTGGGGGGCACGTGAGGACCTTAAAGTCTTATTCTGGGGGCCAGTGTTGCCCGTGTTCCCTCCGCTCAGCTGATGCATGACCGGTGATCACGGCAACGAGTGCACCAGGATGAAATCCATTACGAGATACGCCGCATCTCCTGATCACAACTCCGCGATACTGTTACCAGAGAGACAATGCGATCATGTAATTATGGGCAGTAACGGAGTGCCACAGAGAGCTGCAGACATGTGGCCGGTTGTAATTAGGGTGATTGATGGGCTGTAGGAGCGTGCGTGTGTGCGTGTGATCCCCAGGAAGCTCATCGCGTAGCTCTCTGTTTCCTGCTCCCTGTGATCGTATCTAGAAAGCCTAAGGCAGAGCTCTAAAGGTAGAAGCGGTAACAAAAGAAATTAAATACTGCAAGTTCTGGTGGTTTAAAGGCTCCGTGCCCAAGACGGAGGTTGTAGGAGTCAGCATCTGCCTCTTGCTCCTGCGATCTATTTATTTATGGCTGTGACCGCACAGAGGCCTCGAAAAAGAAGGGCGTGTGGGTGTGCGAGGTGAACCCGGGCTCGGTAATTAAATTGCCTGGGTGACGAATGTATGCATTTTGGTCCGGGCGCTTAATGAGCAGGCCATTAATAACCCCTGCGCTGTGCGAGACGCCGGCTGAGTGCTGCCTCTGCGCTCGGAGGTTGCGGTGCAGGGGCTCCGGTGGCGGAGGGGCGAGGTGGTGGTGATGGAGCCCATCTGCCGCGGGGAGCGCGGTACCTCAGGGACTGCAGCTGTGCTGTCTGGGGCCGAGGGCAGCGGGGTGCAGCGTGGGGCCCCCCTCCAGCCCTTCCTCCCTCGCTCCCACCCCTCCCCGCTCAGGGTTGCATAATTTCCCCGCGGCGCTCGTTTGCGTGCAAACATAATCAGGAATATATTGTAGCTCCTTTCCAAGCGCTAAGTGATATGGCCTTCCTGAAAAGACCGGTGCTGTCTGTTTGTCCTCCAACGTCAGTCTGCTCCTGCTGGCTGCCAGCGACAGCCGGACCCCAGGGTCCCCCTTGTCCCCCGCCAACAGGGAGCAGGTCGGGGGGGACGAGGACCCGCTCCAACACCGGCACATCGGTTAGCCTTTTGCCTCTGCTCTTAAATCTCGTCTCCGTTCTCGGGAAGGTGGGTTTGTATCAAAGAAGGGGTTTGGAGGCAAAATGGGGAGTAATGTTGTAAGCCGGTCAGGCATCCCTTTAAAAATAGGGTTATGTTTATGCTAAAGCGGGTACTAGTCTGCACTAAACAATAGCCGCCCCAGCACATGGCTATAATTATCAAGGTTTATTTCTTGTTTGCATTGGTCACGTTTTCTCGCGTTTGATCTTGAGAAACGCAGGATCCACGGAGTTCAGATTTGGGGTCAGGCTTTGAAAACAAACCCTCTTGCAACAATGCATTGAATGCATAGGCTCCTTTGTTTAAAGAAATATACTGCGACGCATATGTCAACAAGCAGCGTCGGGCTGAGGCAGGCTGGCTGCCGGGACCACCGCGTGCCCCTTCGCGGCGGGAAGCCAGAGCTGGGACTTTTGCAAGGCACACTCTGTGCTTTCGGGTTTGTTTTCTTTCGGGGGGAGTGGAGGACTCAGGGGGAATCGCTGAGACTAGAATAAAAAAAAATAATATACGTGTGAGCACTCAGCCAGGAAAAAAAATATTGATCTCCTCTGCTGGAGAGGTGTTGAGTGATGTTTGAAAGCGTTTGCTGGGAGATGAATGGTGGCGTTTCCCTCCGGTTGTACAACATTTGTTCCGGTGACGAGGGATCAACGGGGCTCGGCCGCTCCGGTGCTGGCCCTGCCAGGCGTGAGCTGGCGCTGAGCCAAGGGACAGATGAGCCATCCCGGCGTGCTCGTCTTCCCCAGCTCCAAAAGCCAATCTGAGTGGCAGAGCAGTCCTGGTAAGTATTAACTGAGTGTTGACCCTCTTAAATCGATGTCTGCTCTGCTGTTGCTTGGATGCTCTCCCAGACTCGGGAGAGGTGAGTGCAAGGTGAGCCTGTCCCCGGCCAGGGCTCTGCTCGCACCCGAGGGTCCCGGCGGGGTGCTCCGTCTACCCAGGGAGAGCTGGGAGGGCGGCACTTCTCGGTGCATCTTGTTCCCCCAAACGCATCCTTGGAGGGGGCTGCTGGAGCACCCTGTGCCCAGGGAAGCTGGGCTGGTACATGGACCACAGCCCTGGGTTTATCGTATTGCATTGTGCCCAGGAGGCCAAGGCATAGCTGATGTCAGCCAAGGCATAGCCTGTCATCTTTATACCTGAATTCCCATTTGTTTTGGTGGGGAATTTCATTGTGAGCACTGGTTTCACATCCGTAGGACAGGTGAACTTAGCTGCAACAGGCAATTTTCCTCCAACATCATAATGGAGGCTTGGTAAGAAAGAGTGAGTTTGTTTCTTGGAGAAAATAAAGCATTTCAGTGCCAACAGTCATAGGGAAAGATTGGGAGGAGAAAGCTGTGGACAGCTCTCTGAGCTGAAGAAGAGTCCCAGGGTGTGGGTGAGCATGGCTGGAGCACTGGGAGCTGAGAAGGGAAACTCCAAGGAGAGCATAAATTGAAAGAGGTAATTCTTGGAAATGGTCCCAGCGAAATTTCAGCAATACTCCCCAGCCTGGGTGAGACTGAATAGGGGTGGCTGCCATGAAACTGCACCTTATTTAGCCTGCTGCAACAAAAGACATTGACCCCAGGTGCTAGGTTTGGGCTTTGGGAAGGGTGAGGGCACTCTTACTGACACTCTTAAATAAAAATTACCAACCAGTAATATATCCAGGACCTGTGATGGGTGTCATCGCCCAGTGCTGGTGCCCAGGAGGTTCTTGTCTTCTGAAGGTGACACTGTGGTTGTCACCTTCTTACCCAAATCTGCAGGATTTGGTGCTTTTATGAATTGTCAGGGAGCTGCACTGGCCCCATTTCACAGATGCTTTGGCCGAGGGCACTGTGGACCTCGGCATTTCTGGGGGCTTCCCCATGTCCATCCAGGTTTCCAACCCTCCATTTCCTAACCCCGCAGAGGGATGCGCTGTCGTGAACAATACTTGCATAGCCCGGGTGGGGACATAAATCCAGCAAGAAGAGCCAAAAAAAAAGCCTTTTATCACCCGGTCCTGCTAGCCGGGGAGCGCAAAAGGCACTGCGGAGCTTTCCCCAGCTTTACTGGGGGTTTCTCGCAGCGGGATGCTGGTGTGCCAGCACCGGGCTCTTCCCCGGGTCAGCTCCCACCGTTTCGGGAGACAGAGCTTGTTATCGCAGGAGAACAGGCGTGAATTTCGGAGGAGCTGGGTTTTCATCTCTTGAGCTGAGTGCAAGGTGCTGCGTGAAATAAAGCAGCCTGAAAAGCAAACAAAACACAGTCATGTCATTAAACCTGGTTCTTGAGGCCATCAGTAGCTTTTAAGGTGATTAGGAGGCCGGAGTATTGTTTCTAAGGGAGGTTCCTGTTTTTAAAGACTGCAGGGGCCCTCTCAGCCAGCACACTTGCCATTTTAATGGTTTTTAATTTATTTTTAAGTGTCCTCCACCGGCCAGCCAAGGGGATGCTCCAGTCTCAGTTGTATTTCCTGGTGGCAATCGTCCTTGAGCGGTGGCAGCTCCCGTGACCTTGTGGTATATGAAGAAGTGGTGCGTAGGGTTGTGCAATTGGTTTGGGTTTGTTTTTCTTTTTTCTTTTGGTCCTTTCAGTTACAACAAAACAAACAAAACCACCCCACCTTGCTGAGATTTGATTGTAGTTTAAACTTTGAAGGCGCCAGGTTTCAGCTTCATCGCTGAGACTGGGCTGGGAGGAGGAGGAGGAGGAGGAGGGCTTGGAGGGTGAAGGGAATGGATGCTACAAGGTGTGGGGCCAGGATGGATGCGGAGGTGCGGGGTGGGATGGGGTGCGATGTGGTGCAATGCTGCGGGGCTGAGGTGGGGCGGGCAGCAGCAAAGGAGCAGTTTCATTTCCCCTTTTGGGGGGAAATCCAGGAGTTTGACAAGTCACCCTTTAATCCCCTTAAAAACCCTCAGCAGCTGTAAGCTGGCCATCAGTTGGGGCGGTTGACATCCAGCACCTTAAAATAGACCTAACCCATCAAGTTGGGCGAAACCCTGTAGCTGGAAGGCGCTGCTGACCTTGCTGGCAGTGCGCGTTGGGTCGGCTGTGCATAGCTCGTGCAGGTGTTATCACCCGCCTCCCGCCTGGTTTCCCTGGGGCAGCTCCTCTGCTTCCCTCCCTCCTTATCCCATGTGTTTATGGATGCGTCCGTCCACGGGCTCATGCTGCTTGTGGGGCAGCACTGACGGGTGCCCAGTTCCACCAGGCACCACCTGAGTGGTGGGAGAAGCCATCTGCCCAAAAATCCGACGGCGTGATGGAGACCGCCGGACCGGGTGGACGTAGAACTGGGGCTGCTGGATCCCCCGTGAGGATTGTAGGGCTCTTTGGGGAAGGAGGAATAACCTGGGTTTCCACCATCCCAAGGCTGCAAGCCCACTGGCACTGGCAGGGCCGAGCGCTTTGGGGCTGGCAGTGCCCTGGTTGCTTTGGAAAGTCCCTGGAGGGGTGTCTGCAGCCTGGTTTTGTACCCTGCAGTGCGCAAGGGGGAAATTCTGCTGGGGGCATGGGTGGCAGTAAACAAGCCCTGCTCCTGCTGCGCTAAGAGGGAGTTAATCCCGGTGGGACACTGGCACCAGTACCCGCTGTGCCCCAGGGGGATTTGGATCAGTCGGCAGCATCTCGATATAGGGCCTGGGTAACCTTTTGCTTTTTTATCCCAGTGACTCCTTGGGACCTCTGCCAAAGCAGCGCAGCGTGTTTGCCAGCAGTGGAGTGACAGTGTGGCTGGGCAAAGCGATGTGTAGGCTGACGGGAACCTCGGCGGCATTTGGGTCGGTGCCATGTGCACTTGCTCTCGCCCGCCGTCCCCCATGTGGGCTCCCAAAGCTGTCCCCCCTTGCTGGAAACAGCTGAGGCTTCACCCCAGCTCAGTAATTGGGGTTTTGCCCACTTCTGGCTGGCGTCCAGGTGCCGTAGGGAATTTTTCTGGCACGTCCCCAAATACCTCGGTCTCTCCCGCTCACTTTTTTTGGGATGATGACCCTTCAGGGGTTTCCTGCGAGCTGGGGAGGGCATGGAGGAGGATGCCAGCGTTTCCCCACCAGGACAGTGGCCGTGCACCGACCTCTTGCAGCCAGCAGCTTCCCTGGTGAATCGCTTTTCCCCAGCTTTCTGCAGCCACGAGCCTGTGTGTCCATGACATAACCATACCTGCTCTGGCAATGAGGGGCAAGAGGACTGGGCACCCCCCGTACACCAGTATAACATACGTGCAGAAACCGCTGCTGCACCCATTACAGAAGGGATTTGTTGGGTTTTCCCTTCCTCTTCCTCGAAGGATTGATTATTCCCTATTGCAAGGGAAGGAGATGCTCCCTACTGGCGTTCATCCCTGCAGAAAAAGGCCCGGTGGAGGGGTGTGTGCCGGGCTGGGCATCGGCCCCGGGGCCCTGCCTGGCTCTCGGGCTGGGGCGTTGCCTGTGCCCGCCGCAGGCGCTGGGGAGCTCAGTTCACTCCGGGCTCTTTCCGTTCATCCACCCTGAGACAGTTGGGGCGGTTGCAAAACCCACATGACGTGTGCTGGGAATTGCTGCAACACGCTCGCAGGTGCGAGCCATTCCAATCTCTCCCAGGCACCTGGTACAACAGGTCCTGCCAGCTGCCGGGGCAGGCGGGACGCGGGGCTGCCCGCAGCACCCTGCCTGCACCGCCGCCTGCCCGTGGCACGGACTGCGGGCAGCAAAGCTCTTGCTGCCGCTTCATCCTCTGTCAAATGCACCCTGCGGGGCAGGGGTGCAGCCGGGGAGGGTGGCACAGCCCTGGGTCCCGTTAGCACATTTTCAGGCTTTTTTGTCCCCCCCTTGCCCTTTTATTTATAGATCCCTAAAAAATTACCTGATGCAAGAGCTTCCCCCCCGGCCCATCCCTTGAGGAGTGGGGCGAAGCGCAGGGGAAAGCCCTTGGGAATGGCTGCCAGGTCGCAGCCCTGTGCCCGTGGCAGGTTGCTTTGCTGGGACTCGTCTCAGGCATGCCTAGCAGCCGTGCCGTGCCATGCTGCCCGCTGCCCTCTGTGCGAGGAGCAGCTCAGGATGCTCCGAGCAACCTCCTGGGCTCCTGTGGGACTGGCGAGGGGATGGGGGTGGCGTGCTGGCAGCTCAGCCCCATCACCCCTTTGCACCTTTGCTTTGCACACCCCAGGGGAGCTCCAGCCTGGAGATGCCCCATACCTACATCCCTGCGTCCCACAGGGCACAGACAGAAGAGCGTTGCACCGTACCGCTGCACTATAAGCTCCTGGTGCTGTGTCCCGGTGCAGGCACCTCAGTGCGAGATGGAGACGGTATTTTTGGGTCGGCGCTGCCAGCAGCATGGTTTTTGGAGCATCTGGTCTCCAGAACCATACGGGGGAGGAGGCAAGCTCACTGGACCCTGTTTCTCCCCATCTTTTGGGGGGTTTTTTTGGCTCTGGGTTTGGATTTAGCAGCTCAGTGATGGTTTTTAACTTGCTTTCCCTGATGCAGAGCAGAGAGCAGGGCCGCAGCTGGCTTTCCTGGGGCTGACTTGCTGGGGTTGGCCCTAGGCGAACGCGGAGCCCTCCTCAGGGAGGAGAAACAACCCTCCCACAGTGCCTGCAGTGAAGGAACCTGCTTTGAGCACCCACCCATTACCCCGTCCCTGGGGACCAGCTGGGACGGGGACCCCTGGGGCACACAGCCTCCCCACCCTGCCCAGTGGCATCCCCAAAAGCCCCTTTCTTGGCCATCTTGCGTCAGGCACTAAAACAAAGCTTTTGTTTCAAGCTCTTGGCCTTAATCTGTCCACCCGCAAATCCTGTGCGTAAAAGGGAGATGAAATCCTTCCCTCTCGGGGGGGGGCGGGGGGGGGATGTTGCGCGAGCGGGTGTGTTGGTGCTTGCCAAGGAGTCAGGCATTTCGGCCGGAGGGTTTGTACAAACCCCGTGCGAAGCAGCGGGAGCTCACTTAATAAAGCTGGGGCCTGCCGAGGTGGAAATCAAATCTAATGGCAGCTCCTTAAGTGAGGGTTGTGCCTCCTGTGCACCGTCTGAATTGGGTCCGATGGAAAAAAAAATCATCTGTGATTAAAGATTGACGGTAATTACATAATGGGTATGCACCAGATGATGCCCAGACAAGCTCCTTCCTGGGATTTCCCAACTTTCGGAGTGTTTAACTTTGCAATCATCCTAAAGTGCTTCTACCATGGGGGGGTAATTATTGATATTACAGCAGCACCCAGCGCGATTGCACAAGGCTCAGCAGCAGCACCTCAGCTGCTGGAGCCAGGCTCACGGGCGAGCTTGCCTCCTTAATAGCCGGGGCAGCTCTGGGGCACGGTCAGGCACTAGAGATGGATCTCACCTTTCCATGCAGGAAAGAATAAAAAAATAAGAGAGAAAAGCTGCTTTTTGGGTCTATTGGCAAAGCAAGCGGGGTGGCTGGGGCCATGTGCTCGCTCCGTGGCTGGCCCGTGGCGAAGAGACAACGTCAAGACGTTCTTGATGGTGGGCCAGCTATTAATCCATCTATTTTAGCAAAAACCAGTTTATTTCTTAAGGTTTGTGTAAGCAATGGAAGCGGGGAGCACTAGGAGTGGGGGGAGCTTGTCTGGGATTAAACTCGCCTGAAAGCCAAGCACGCCAAGCTCGCGAGCCCAGGGAGAGCTTAATTAAAGTCAAAGGAGAAGCGTTTCCAAGAAAATAATACGGGGTATTTAAATGGGATATTTTTGTTCTGGGCCCAGAATGTCTCCTTTCCCTCTTCGGTGTCAGCTTTAATAAAACAAAATGAGATCTCCAAGAAAAACAAATTGGAGCTCTTAAAAGGCGCTGCGGAGATAAAAATCAGTAACACTGTTGCTGGTAACACCTTGGGTTATTAAAACGGAAAGAATGCTAACGATGCGATTTGCATCGGCCTTTCTTGTGGCTGTGCCCCTGCGGGAGCCCGCTCACCCTGGGAGGGGGGCACAGGCACGGCAGGGCCCCAGCGCCCCTCACCGTGGCCTCTGGGCTGGGTGCGGGGAGCAGGTGGCTGCGCTGGCCAGGCGGATTGGGGCATATTTGCACAACGGTCACGGGCAGGATTTTGGAGGGCTTTATTTTTCTTTCCTAAGGCCGGTGAATACTATTCTGCTGAAAACCGGCAGGGTTGGGAGTGGTGCTGAGGTCAAATATTAAAAGACTTGAAAAAATGTCAAGAATTAGGATTCAGGGGACACCAAACTTAAAAAAAAACCAAAAACCAAATTAAATCAGGGCTGATCTTGTTGGAAAGGATGCCATAGCCCATCAGAGCTCTTTCAGAAGTGACAAACGTGTGGATGAAAATACCAGGCTTGACTTACTGTGGCCTGAGAGCTGCTGGGTGCAGCTTTGCTTGGCACGCTGAGACGCTGGGCTGGGGAACTGGGGTTGCCTCCTCTAAAACCAGTGCCCTGATCTGGCTGGTACAGCTGACTGTGTCAAATGCTGTACTGAAGTGCTGCTTTCAAAGTGCCCTGGCCGCTGGCAGGCTCTCCCGGCTGCGTGGCTGCAGGTTGCTTCCCGGGATGCGGGGAGGGCTGGGGAGCAGCTGGTGACGTGGTTTTGCACTTTGGTCCCTTGACCGTCCTCTTCTACCTTCCCGCAGGAAGAGTAGATTAAAAGCTGCACCTTTTTTTTCCATGTGCTTCCATCCTGACCACAGCTGACCTCCTCCTGGTCAGAAGGTGGCTGGGGCCACCAGTGCCTTCCCTGGGTACCACCCGAGGTCCGCGGGGGTGGAAGTGGGGTGGCGCGCAGGCACGGGGGTGACGCTGCTGACCCAGGTTAGGGGTGAGGAAGCCCAGCACTGCCGTGGGGTCCTCTCTGTCTGTCTGTCTGCCAAGCAGGAGGATACTTTTGCACAGGGTGGCTTTAAAATGCCCAGCGTGATGCCGTCCACCCCGTAAACCCAACCCACGCCTACCTTGCACTGGGACGGGGTGCAGAGGCCAGCTCCTGCCTCGCTGCCGTGCCCGGCTCCATCAGATAAGGCAGTTATCGCTTTATCGCTTAATTGCAGAGTATAATAATAGCAGAGTGTTATTGAGATAGGATGTTGCCAAGGGGTGAATATCGGTGGCGTTGGGTTTTTGGTTATTTTTCTTTTTTCGAAATAAACTCGGCGGGGCCTCGGCGCTGCTGGAGGTGTGAGGTCTTTGCAGGGCTCCTCCTGCCCGTACCCCACTGTGTCCCCTGCCTGCAGGGAAATTCAGCATCAAATAAAAGCCGTGGCAACCGCTCCCATGCCAGGGAAGCTTGCCCGCAGTCAGTGAGAAGCTAGCCTGGGAGGGGAAAGGGTGAGGACCGACAGGGATGTTGTCAATCGCTTTCTGGACGGCTTTTCCCTTGCACCTTGGGAATGCAGTTTCCATCCCTTGCAGGTTTTTCCTGTCCTGCTTGGCAGGTTGCGGGGTGCATGCTTGCCGCTGCACGTGGGCATCAGGCTAATGCTGGGTAGCTGGATGCCCTCGGGAGGCAGAGCTAGGTGTCACCCTAAAGGCCTTGCACGAGGCTTTTCCGCTGTCAGTGTCACGTGTGAAATGCTCGACCGGTGCCCCCAAGCCGAGACAGGCAAAGGAAAATTTCGTATTTGGCAACTCTTTCCCAGCCTGCTGGGGCTGGTGTGGGAGCAGTGAACGGGACATCAGCGCTGATAACCGGAGCTCAGCTTGCCTCTGACCCGCGGGGCCCCGGTTTTCCGCTGTCCCATGGGACCCTGCGGCCATCAGGGTGGCTGTGTGCTCCCGGTGTCAGGATTTGGGGCATTTCCCTGTCCAGACTGGCCTGGTTGGGGATTTTCTGCCTTGAAAATGAGGATTTTTGAGACCCGTATTGGCGCAGGGTGGATTTCTCACCAAGAACTGAGATTTTGCCATGTTTGTCCTGACATCTGCCAGGGTAGGGTGATTATAAACTCAGGATGTCTGAGGACAAGGGGTGGTGTCGCAGTCTTTTAGCTGGGAGAGCCTGGCCCTTGGGATCTGCGTTTTGAGAGAGGGCCTTTATTAAGGGAGAGTCATATAAAATCAAATATGTTGCCCAAAGCTAAGAAATTGTGGCAGATTTTTTTTTTTTAAGCTATTAAACTCTGCCCTGCTTCAGTTCATCAACCAAAGCGTGAACCAAACAGCCCAGGAGTGGAGGTACTTCAGGTCCTGATTTGACCTCTGTGGCTGGCTGTTAACCCTCGCTGGTCTGTCCTAAATTACACCCAGAGAAAAGATTAGCCCCAGTCTGGATTTCAGAGCTTGTTTCCCTCCCTTGGGACAACATCTCCCCGACCCCAGGTTTCCCACCTACCCCATGTGCAGCCTCCCCCTGTCATGGTTTGTGCCCCACTGGCCTCATAAAACACGCCACAGAAAAAAGCAGAAAGCAGTTTTTTACAGCAGGGTGGTGGAGAGTTTTTCTACTCAATGAAGGCAGTTGCTTAGATTTTTATTGCAGGATGAAGAGGGGAGGAGGAAAAAAAAAATCAAACCAAAAAGCTGTCGGGAAGATGATGCCAGGCAGAGCAGCATGAAAACCAACATCTTTGGGGGTTTTAATGTTTCCTCTGCTGCCAAAGCAGGTATTAGCTATTGCAAAATGTCAGGCATCTCCAGGTGATGTTGGCCCACTTTTTGCAGCAGATAGCCTTTTCTTTTATCACTTGGGCCACCTGCCACCCGGCTAGGCTGGGGCAAAGCTCAGGCTTCATCTGAACATTTGAAAAAGCAGGATGCCGGGGCCAGTGTGCAAGCGCAGGTTGTTGGCTGGTTTCCCTATTAGTCAAGGCTGGTGACGAGTCAATCTCCTTTTCCATTTTCTTATGAATGAATCAGTTTTGGCTCAGCCTGATGGTCAGACTGGTTAAGCGAGAAGCAGCTGGTATTAGTCTCATTAGCAATCGAGACAGAAGCAAGCCTCTCCCCGGCTCTGCAAACGCCTCGTGATTCCCAGCTGGCCCGCAGCTGCTGTCTCAGCACCCGGCAGGACCGGCAGCAGTGTGGGACCCCTCTGAGTCCTGGCTGGGGGAGAGGTTTGGCTTCTCCATCACCCCATTCCCTTACACCTCCGTGCGCCTCCCGGCTCCTCGACACACTGAAACTTCGTGGCCAGGTTAAACCAAGTGGCGGATACAAACAGGGTTCTGCATTCTGTGCTTTCTGCTCGACAGTGCATCTGTCCTTGGTCAGTGCTGCAGCACAGATTTTTTTTTTGGGGGGGTGGGGTGGGTGGGAAATTACAGCTTCAGGTCACCTGCGGTTGCTGCTCAGCTGCAGCCAGGGAGCAAGGCTCAGCTGCGTTGAGCCAGGTGGCCCTGGTTCAGAGTTGCTCCTTGGCCAGCAGAAAGGGTTTGACATTGACCCAGGAAAGGGGTACGCGGGCAGAAGTGAGCTGTGGGCTGCCTCCGCTCGGCCCTGTGGCTGCGGTCCCCGTGGTGCAGATTTACCCTGGTCTCACCGGTCTTTTCTTCGCTGCTGGCACACGGCACACACACTTGGCCCCGCGGTGGCATTTGGTACCCCTGTCCCGCTCTGCCCATCTGTAATGCCACCACCGTGCGTGCGCCCCAGCTCGCTGCGGCCAGGCAGAGCTTGGGAAAGGAGAGCTCTACGTGTCGGGGTCATTGCAGAGGCTGAGCCCTTCCTGAACAATCTGATAATGCTTCAGTAAACAGACCGTCCCCAGCGCTCTCACGGAGCGTCTGCTGGGCTGGTGTCCTCCTGCAGATCTCCACGGGCCGGTGCTGGGGCGAGTGGCGGGGTTAGATCCACCCCACGCTCGGAGCTTTGCATCCCAGGGCTGTCCATGGCCCCTCACATCCCTCCTTACCCCAAAATCCCGGGGGACTTCAGCTTTACACTGCTGAAGCCGCTTGGCCCCTGCTTTTCCCTTTGCCCTTGGGCGTGGGTGGGCTTCATGGGAGAAACTGGAGTTCAGCCAGTTGAAAGCAAGCACGGGGACTGCGGTGTGTGTTACCTACAGCAATCCCATGCCTGGCACCTGCAGAAACAGGGTAATTTTGATTCCTGCCCCTACCCCAAAATGCAGTATTTCCGTGGGGAGGAAGAGGAGGCTCCCTGACCATGGAGGTAGGATTTTAAAAGGCTTTTAAACCTGAATTACAGGAGGACCAAAACTTGCCCAGTAACTGATAGAAACCGTCATTAACCTGCTCTGTTATTTATTCCGATTTCAAAGCCCTTGATGCAGCAAAAAGCGAAGACATTTCTCTGGGGAAGCGCATTAATGTTTCACCGGGCTTCGAAGCACTTTGCTGCCGAGGCACTTTAAATGCTACGGGCTGTCCCCAGTTCCCCTCCATCTCGTTAAACATTGCTCGGCTCCGGGGAAGCCATGGCGCGGCTCTGACTGCAGCCGTCGTGTGGGCTAAAGCCCTCGGGGGGTTGCTTTTTTGATATGTATGTATATGTGTGTATATATGTAGATGCACACAGGCGTATATATGCACATATATGTATATGCGTGTGCGTATATGTATTATGGATCCCCATTCAAGGTGCATCGGCAGGAGCTGGAGGGCTCAGGGCTGGGTTCCCAAGATGCTAATGGGAAACACGAGGCTGGGTACCATCCCATGCAGGAAACCCTGACGCCTTGGCCGTGCCTTTTCTCCACCCACCCGGAGCACCAAAGGGCAGGGCTGGCCCTTCCCCGCACTGCGGAGCAGCTGCCGAAGCCACCCGGTGTCTGAAAAACTTTCAAATGAGAGCAGGTCAGCCAAAAGTAACAGCCCATTGGCAAAGGGGTATAACCTGTTTCTTGTTGGGGAAAAAAAAAAAATTAAATAAAATATTGCTGTTCTTCGGTTTCCTTTAGCTATCGGATTTGCTTAATTACTGCATGGTCTGTTTTTCTGAGATATCCAGGTGTTCTCAAATGTGTGCTTTAATGTAAAGAAGCTCCAAGAGATTAAAATCACATGGATATTTTACCCCTCTTTTGGCCTCCGGGTATTTGGTTTAATGATGATACGCAAGTCTTGCGTCGTTCGGGGAATTTTTTTCCCCATCAGTAGGCTTCAGGAGCACTATCTAGAGGTGTTAGTCTCTCCATGCTGGAGACCCAGGGGAAACTTTCGGGCACCAGAGGAGGAAATAATTTCCTGATGGCCATCAGGAGAAGAGCCTAGATCTTCCACCATGGAGCAGTTTTCCCGCACGGATGTGGCTGGGGCAGCCTGGGATGCTGCCCTGGCTGTGTGCCCGCTCGAGGGCTCTGCTCAACCTGCTTACGAACAGCTTTTCTTCATTTATTCTGATTTCTAAAGATATTAGCTCAATGGGAGAGACTCCCCGATAGATCCCTCACTGCGGTCAGTCATCACCTTGCGCCGTCCCTCGTGCGGCAGGAGGCTTTGGGCTGGGGCTGAGCATCGGGACTGGTCCGGGGAGCTGCCAGCGTGGTGGGAGAGCCCAGATGGAAGAGGCCATTGCAGGGAGGCGTTATCTCCTTTGTGAACAAAGCTCGGGGGCAAAACAACTTAAAAGCCGACTGGTGCAGCCTGGAGAGGGGCCTCCCTTCGGAAAGCGCCCGCAGCAGCCGCTGCTGCTGCCTAGATTTTCCCTTTCATATTTCTAGCCCCGTATATAGTCTGGTATTGGGCAGACTTTGTCTTCGGGGAAACTGGGGCCTTGTTGGGTGTAAGCAAATAAGTAACATAACTGAAATATTTTTATAATATTCAAGCGGGTGGCTCTGCTCGGGTGCCATGGGGGAGGCATCGCTGCTGCCCCAGCTCTCTCTGATTCGGGGTGCTTGCCCCAGGGGGGCTCAGGCTGAGGTTGCTGCAGCATTTTTTTCCCCCCAGAGCTTGGGGGGGTCCGTGGGGTGGTTATGGGCCAGGGGTGATCGGGGGGTGGGAGGATGCTGCGGTGCAGCACCGCATCGGGGCAGAGCCAGCAGTACATGGGTGCCGCTGGGAGGAACGCAGCGGGTGTTTTCTTCCAACCTCGCTCATCCTCGGGGTGCCCCAGCCTTGGCCAATGGGTGCTTGGGAGATTTGGCTCTTCCCACGCCATCCCCGTCCCCATCCTGCCAGAGGAAGGCTGCCGGCAGCTCCCTGCCCTGCTCCCCGCAGCGCACGTACCCAGCCGGGGCACAGCCACGCTCCCTGCCGCTCTCCGACTGAAGCATCGGGCAGCCTTTGGGGTTCAAAAGACAGTAGGCGGCTGCGGGCTGTGGCTGGGGTACCCCAACACAGGGCTGGGGGTGATGCAGCCGTCAAGGGTGGCAGGAGCTGTCCCTCCCCGCAGGGCTCCCGTGGGGTGGGTTTTTGGGGAGGTGCTTTTACAGACTGTTGGGGTGCAATGTGATAAGAGCCAGGCACCACATTGCGCTGGAGGGGAAGGGCAAGGGACAATTAATTATTAGTCAGTCCCCAGAAGGGAGGTGGGAAGGTGTCTCCACTGAGCACTGCACACTGGGAAAGGGTTGGGTCAGCTGGGAGACGTGGAGGAGAGGAGGGGGAATGATGTGCAGTGCTGAAGCCCAGGCTGGGGTTGTTCCTGCTAGAGGAGGGAAGGTGCATCACTGCCTTCAGCTCCCTAAAAAGTTGCAAAAAAGGTAATAAGCTGTTCCCTCTGTCCGGTGAGGGACAGGTTGCAAAGTGCTGCTTTGAAATTTTGCAGCAAGGAAGGTGTTGGTTGGGAGAAATACTTGGAGTGCAAGAAGACAAGCCCTTGTCTAGGGAAGGTTGGAGATGCCCATCCCTGGCGAGTTTGGAGAAAAGGCTGTGCAGAAGTCTGCCAGGGCTGGGAGGAGACCATAGATGTCCTGCAATGGCACCTATTTGTCTGAAAAATAGTGGTTTAAGTGTCTGGGCTGGGTGGAGGAGCTGTGGCCAGGGCTTCTGGGTTCGGTCTCAAGCACGCTGTGACTCTCCCCTTAATGGTCAGGGCTGCCAAAGGGCTGGAAGTATTTTTCTTTCTGAGTATCCCTTAATTAACTGAAAGGGAAGGCTGTCAAGTACCCGACCAGGAGGGGAAAAAGATCTTCGTGAGCCTGTGACCAGCCCAACATTTTGCCTTCATTTATTCTCCCTGGCCTCTTTGTTTTAGCTCTGAAAAAAAAGGGTGTTTTTCTCTTTCCCTCCATTTAACCGCTATTTATTTGCTGGTAAGTGGAAGGAATTCAGCTGGGATCAGCCCTGCTCTTGCCAGCAACTGAAGTTGAAAAGTTTCCGTGGGGAAGATGTAAGAGCAGAGCAGGGGGGTTGTTTTCCACCCGCTGCCGATCCTTGCTCTGTGGGCCCCTGCATCACGGCCAGCCAGGTTGGGTGGGTTTAATTCTCCTTTTTGACTGGGATGTTGACAAGCGCCCCTGGGAGTTGCAGTGGGAGGAGCGTGAACCCGGGCCGGAGGGTTTCTTCTCACCGTTAATGGGAAACAGAATATGGCTCGGGAGAAATCTGGCAAAGAGGGAAACTTTACTGTCTCTTCCAGCTTGGAAAAAAGCATCCTTTCTCACCCCAGCCTCCCCGCAGAAGGCAGAGGTTCCCAAACACAGCCCAGGCAGGGTTTGCTGGCAGGGTGGGGAGAGGAGACAGAAAGCGCCTGGTGATTTCGCAAGGGATGGAGCAGTCTTGGACCACCAGCCGTGTTTCGGGAGGGGTACACAACCTGCCTCATGCTGGGGGCCGGGAGCCCTCCCGTCTTCTCCCCAAGGCATCAAGGGGTTGGGATGCCCCAGATGCTTTCACCCCGGAGTAACGTTGGGGATTTTGGGATCCTGCAGCCATGCCTTGGGTATAATATCCCCATGTAGATGGAGGTGTGATGCCAGCTGCGGTGGTGGCTTTGCGCTGGGCAGAGGCACCCGTAGGGATGCACATGGATGCTGTGCCTGGCTGGGAGATGAACTACTGACCTTGACGTAGAGAGCCCCATTGGCATTGCCCCCTCGGCCCGGCCCACGAGCTGTGGGGCTGCTTTGCCGTCTGCTCTGATGTGCGTTGGCCGGGAGCCACGACCTCTGCGTCCCAGCAGCGTATCACAAAACCAGCTGAGCTGCTCCGAGCTGGGGAAATGCTGTACCAGTCATGTGCGTGGGTTGGCTGGCAGGGCGCTGGGGTGCAGGTGAGCGTGGGGCAGGGGGTGAGGTGCCCCCGGAGTCACCCTCCTGCCCTTTTGGGGTTTCAGATGTCTCCCCCGAAGTGGCAGCACTCATCTGGGTCCCAGGCTGGGAAGCGGTGGCCGGCACTGGCTAGACATATGCCCCAGCGCTGCTGGCTCGGTCCTGGTGCTGGTGCCAGTGCCAGGCTGGGACAGGCTGGCAGGTTGCCCCTCACGCAGCTCGTGTCCTTGCAGGCGCCCACCCCCTTGCATCCTCCCTGTCCTGTTTGCAAAGGTGGTGTTTTTGCCTTGGATGGACGATCGTGTCTTGCAGAGTGGTCTCTTGGTGGTCTCCAAAGGGAGATAAAGCAGTGGGGCGAATTCCTGAAGACCCTGCACCCCCCTCCCCCAGCTGCACTGTCTCCCCAGTTGTTTGTGTGCTGTGGGAACTGGTTACCAGTAGGAGTCTGCCAGTTATAAGAAGTGGCCACGGTGGGGATTCAGAGGAGATGACATGTTTTTGGGCTGGGGGAAGAGGAAGGGTGTCAGAGGAAGAGGCTGTTGGGAATAGGAGGATGGCCGTGGCAGGGTGTGAGTGCTGAGCTGTTCCCAAGCGAGCTCCTCACACGCTTGTACAAGCGACTGGAGGAGGTTAATCATAGTCAAAGCCCAGTGAAGTTTGGTCAGGTCACGGCATTTCCAAAGGCTTAAAATTTTGGGCGTGCAGCAGCCGGCGTCCGGGGCCACAGCTGACCCACACTGTCCCGCTGGAGTTAATCATTGCTGTCGGCTCCGGGACCTGCCCAGCTCCAGCAATGGGAACTGTTTCCCCAAAAACACGGGGTGAGGAGTCAGCACATGGGGCCTGGAGGAAACCCCAACCTGCCAGGGTGTGTTGGGCTGGGGAGAGCTGGGCCCCCTAACTCTGACCCTGGCCCTAACCCTAACTCTGGCCCTGACCCTGGCCCTAACCCAAATCCTAACCCTAACCCTGACCATAATCCTGACCCTATCCCAAACCCTGGCCCTGACCCTGAGTCTAATCTTGACCCTGACCTTGACCCTGACCCTGACCCAAACCCAAACTCTAACCCTGGCCCTAACACTGACCCTAACTCAAATCCTAATCCTGACCCTGACCCTGATCCTTTACTCTCCCTTTCATTTTATAAGGTCAATACTGTGTTTATTGCCCTGTTGGAAGCAATGTGGTCACCCAGAGCGGGGCAGCCCAGAGCAGCTGCTGGCAGCCTCTCGGGAGCCCCCTTCTCTCCCCCTGCTCTCCCCACTTGCCCACATGGGCCCCGTGCTGCCATCTGCACTGGGGGCTAGACGGTGGGAAAGGACCTGGTCTGCTTCGGTCACCCAGTCCCAGCTGGGAGGTCCCTCGGCTCCCTGGTCCAGCCCTGAGCTGCTATGCTAGGAGATGTGGCTGCTGTGTGCCAGCAGCGTGTAAATACCAAATTGCTCCAAATTAAGCCCAGGAATCATGAAACTTGGGGTCTGGCCCCCATCTGCTTGCCTCACTGAGAGTTAGTGCTCCAGAATGGGGCTGGGAGGCTATTGGTGGTTTCCCCACCGTGCTTTCCCCATCCTCCCGCTGCAGACCTGCCGAAAAAACGGGGGCTCCTGTCCTTCGGGTGAGTGCTTGCGTTGCAGGGGGGACATTCGAGGGGCATCACAGCTGGGGAGAAAAATTATATTTAAAAAAAAAGGAAAGATGGAAAAAATCAGGAGGAAGGCCTCCTGGGTTTGGCACCGTGTGTTTGGGTGAGCGCCGGGAGCTGTGGGGGCAGCCGGACCCCGGGCCGGTGCCTGCAGTGCTGCGCTCGCTGCTGGTGTTCCTGATGCTGGAAGGGGTTTTTTTTATATATATGTAAAAAAATACTTTCTTCTCTCCGTGGGTGTGTTTTGAAAAGAGGCTTGGGAACAATGAGGATTAACAAGCAGATAGAGAATTAAATGCAGGGTTTGAGTCTTCAAATGTGTGCACATTTCAGAGTGCCTGTTTGTGCCAAGATAAACTCCGTCAGGAATAAACATCGTTTTACATGAAAGGCTAATTACAGATTGGCGCTCCGCGGGCAGGAGGAGGGAATTTTCACCAATTAAAATGGAACTTTTCTGTTTTTCATGAAATTGGTGGATTAAAATGCAGCCAGGGGCTGATGAGGTGTTTGACAGCGCAGTTGAAGGAGGCGATGCTCACCCCTGGGATGTGCTTTTTTCCCCCCAGTACTAAAGAGGCTCTGCCAGCTCATTCGGGCAGGAGCTGCGCTAGGGCACTGGTTTTGCCCAAGAGTGGTTGAACCCCAAGAGCTGCCTTCCAGACGTGCAGCCCTGGGCTCTCATCCGGGAAGATGGGACGAGGGCAGGCTTGGTCCAGCTTGGAGTCACCCAACATCAGGAGCGATTGGACCTCCTCAAGGGTGTAGGTCATGGAAAGACATCTGGATGGGACATGGTGGATGGGAGCCCGTGTTGAGATGAAGTTGTTGCGACCATAGCTCCTATTTGTTGGGTAACTTTAGTGTGTGGTAGGTGAATCATCTCTCAAAAATTGTAAGCCAGAAGGCGACGTGGAGAAGAAAAGCCTTCCTGGCCTGCCGAGGGGAGTGCTGGGAAGAAGAATCCAGCCTGGGCACATGGGGGGGTTCAGCTGCAGAGCACATGCTGCTTTGTTGCTTTTGGATGGATTTCACAAGAATTTGCATTTCTGGACCGGCTCTGGAGCCTCCAAGGCCGAGTGGGAGCTGGGCTGCAGACGGGGAGGACGTGATGCAGCTCAGACACAAGCTCGAACGCCATTTTGCTCTAACCAGGGTCAAATTTTATGGTTTTAGAATGAAACGGTGCAAAATGTGGGTGGAGCCAAGTTTCTCCAAGACATTCAGTGCATGAACCTCAGACAAACACTCTGCGCCTGCTGCTTGCCAAGCAAAACCACAGATTTGTCTCCATCTCCACTTAATGTGGCCATGGGGCAGTTAATATTGGGACTTTTTTCTCACATAAGCTGAAATCTGTCACTTAGTGGTTGCAGGAGGGGGCCTCTTAGTTGTCCCCTGCGTGCTTGAGAGCAAAGGAAGGCGAAGAGGCCCGATCAGGAGGGATGTGGTGGTTTTTTTAAAGCAAAGTACATTCCCAGCCTGCTCTGCTCTGATGCTCTGTGCTCCTGAACCAGTTAAAAAATTATTTTTTAAAAGTCTCCTATGGCAAAGACTGGATGGACGCTTGCTGGGTCTGGTCTTTGAGAAGCTGTTGCATTGTCCATGGTCATGGGACCATGCTGCAGTGACGGTAGCTGCTACTTCTCCTATGACATTCACATTTTTCCTTACTCTGCCGTGAACGGGACAGTGAAAGGGTCTTTAGTCAGACCTGACCCTGAATAATTCCTCTGAATAATTCCATTTATTCCAATTTTCAGGCTAATTTGGAATTGTTTTCGAATGAAGGGAGGGGAGAGAAGTCAGCCAAACCTGATAAAAGAGGACTTTGTTCTGAAGCTTTAGGGTATGGTACCAGGCAGGGCTTGCTATACAATTAATGAGTTTATCTGGCTTATGGCTGCACGTGATGCACGGTGGCTGCCCCCACCGCACCACCACCTCCCATCCAGAGGAGCCTGGCTGCTCCTCAGCTTCGGTTTGCTGCTCCTCAGCTTCAGTTTGCTGCTCTTTAGCTTCGTTTCCCTTCCTGCCGTGCACCGCGGTGGCCTCCTCAGATGTGACTTTACGTCTGCCTTTATTTAAGCCTTGACCAACCCACCCGGGATGTGCTTGGTCCGCAGGGGGGGGTTGAGCACATGGGGCCAAGCCATTGGGAGCACTTCAGGCTTTACTTTGAGCGAGCAAGAGGATGACGCAAATTGCTTTTTAAGGGCGCAAGACAAAACAGCTGCTTCATTTTCACTGCAGATGTGCTCCAGGCGGCACACATTAGCTCCGCAGAGGGGGGGTTACAGTCATCCGCTTCCCCACAGTGTCTGCGTGGGCAGGGCCACCAGGTTGCTTGGGCTCCCAGGCCACCCAAAAAGGGAAGCTAGGTAGGGCTGGGAAGGGCTTTGAAGATGTGTGATGAGGTTTGTCATGCCAGCAGAGCTTCCCTGTCCCCAGAAAGCACAAGTCAAGAAATTACTTATTTCCTGGAGGAGCGTTACAGTCAGGGAGCTGAAGGCAAATTACCTTTGGCTGCCCCATCTTTCCTCTGAGAAATGCCAAGTGCCTGGGGAAGGTGACCCTCTGCAGCATGTCCCCGTCCCCTCCAGCGGCTGCCCTGTCCCGGCCGTGCGGCGCGAGCGGGAGAAGCCACAGGAAGCGAGGGAAGACACTTCCTCCAGCGGCGGATCTGAGGTCACCTCCTGGTCCTTGATCCCTCCAGCCTGGGGTATTTGGGTCAGCGGGGAAGCACGGCTGAGAGCGACGTCCCTTCCTTCTCTCTCCCTGGAGATTCATTTTTAAAGGAACAAATAAGCTCAGCCGCAAGTCCTGTGCAGTACAATTTTTTAATGATGTTTTTTGGAACAATGCGCTAAATACTGGGGGGGGGTTGGATCTGCGTCTCGGAGCGGTGACGTTTTCCCCTGTTGTTTCTCACCTTCCTGTGCCCACCTTGCTCTGCTCCGTGGAGCTTAGAAACGTTTTCCTACTCAGGAAAATACCAGCAAGGAAGGAGCTTTTCATCCTTTTGGGATGGCCTTGCTGGAAAGACAGCTGATCTGGTGTCTGGCACATGGGACATGCCTGGACTGACTCTTGGGGCCCTGCCCACCTCTTGCTGCCATGAACACACGGACATGGTGCTCACAGCCCTTCCTGGCCCCTCAGCATTGCCAGCCCCATCGCAGGTCCTGACCCCCACATGCCAGTCCTCCTCTGCCATAGGGTCCCCAGCAGTGGTGTCACCCACTGCCAGGAGGACGTGGTGGCCGAGGCACACCTGGTCCCAGAGCTCCTCCATCATGGGCACAGCTCGATGGTGCAGGGCTGGTGGGCAAATGCGTCATCTCCCTGGTTTTTACTCCGTCTTGAGCCCAGAGTGAATGGTACTGGGGGGCGGCTCGGCTTGGCCATGTTACCCACATCTCCTACACCACTGCATCACTGTTCCCCTTGGAGATCTTCAGCCGCTGTCTTCCCCTGTCCGTGTTGAATGGCACATTGCTTTGGACCTTTCATGGGCCAACAGTTTGTCTGTCTTTGTTAAGTCATGGTGGGAAGGAGCAATTTGGGGAGCTGGAGCTTTACCCCCTGTGCGATCACGCTGTGGGGGAGCTGCTGGTGGGATGCTCTCTTTCGTCAACCTTTCTGCTCCAGCAAAGGGGCACCAGCCCCATGCTGGGCTCTTCCTATACCCCAGAACATCCTCAGGATCACCAGTAAGGTCCCATCAGCTCTGGGGGAATCTGGGGCTGCAGGTGGCCTGGGCTTGGGTGGCAGCTCGGGCTGCTGCCATCCCCCAACCCGCTGCTATCCCTGCCGGAGCAAGCTGCAAGGAGTGGGATGTGTGCACCCGGGTGGTCACAGCTCCCCAGCTGCTGTTTTATTACCTTTAGGAGGGGCTGCAGGTGGGAGCAGGGTGGCATGGATGTGGCTGGTCTCGGCATAACTTGCAGTGCAAAGCAGGGTCAGCGGAGAGGTGGCTGTTGGGGAGGGACAGCACGCATTGACGCTCCTCTAATATTGCCAGCCCCCAAATTAGAAGTCATCTTCACCCCACACACACAAAAGGAGAGTGCTTTAAATGCCTTTTTTTAACTAAAAAAAACAGTTTCTGAAGCCTTTGGTGTTTCTGTAAAGGCATTCCTTGGAGAGGAGGTTTCTCAGTCGTCACCAGCCGGGTCTCACCATGGCAGCTCCAAAACCAGCCCCTTCAGCTGGCACTTCCAGGAGGTGGTTGGATTTATGGCACCTCGAGACTTGATCAAGTCTTAACCCGACTCCTGTCCAAATTCTGCACAGCTCTTGAGCTCCTTCCAGCCCTGTCCTCAGCTGGATTTAGTCCATCGTTTCTTTTAGGATCTGCTTGATCGCACCGCGCGGCAGATAAGGCTTCACACCTCTTGTCCGGGCTTGTCTTTGTGTGTTTCAGTATCTCACCCAGGTTATCAGCCACAGAGTGTTGCGAGGTGTGGCCGGGCTAGGAATTAACCATCTCATCCAAACCCTGTGGAAATCAGAAGCAAAGATTCCCCCCTTTTTTTTTTTTCCTGTGGGCTTTAAATCAAGTCGTAACTTCTCCAGCATCTGCGGAGCTGCCGAAGAGAAGCCCTGACTCCGGCTGGTTAAGCCCCATCTAGTTTCCACTGGAGGAATGTCTGCCTCTGCCCTTCATGTCCAGGAAAGTTCAGGAGAAACTTCAATACTGCTCACACAGATTGGCAAAAATAAACCCTTCATCCCCTGGAGTGGATCCAGGGACCCCGGCTCTGTGTCCGGAGGGCAGGTTTGGGGCTACACTTCACCTGAACCCTGTTTTTTTCCCACCCTGGTTTTTCTGCCATGGCTCTCCTCCAGCCTTGCCCTGACCCAGGTGAAAGGAGATCACCGCCATCACACTGGGGATAAAATGGGGGGATAAACTGTGCAACCCACTGTCTGGGGGCTGTTTTGGTGTGAATCACCCCAGGACCAGAGCCAGGGCTGAAACGGCTTTTTCCTGCCCCCAGATTTTGCTGAAGTTTCCTTCCAGTGCTGGAGCTCGCCCAGGCCTCCTGGCTTCCCGGGGCTTCGCTGGGAAGTGCTGGGAAGACAAAACCCCGCTCTGGAAGCGAGGCTATTGTTCTTACTAATTTTAACTTGATGTTCTTCCCCAAGCCTATTTTTATTCATTGCTTGTGGTAAGCCCTTTCTCTAAGGTAGAGCAATTTGCCACAGGACTCTTTTTTTGTGTTTACCAATTTTAATTGAGTGATATCTCCTTTTTACAAACCCAAAGCTGGAGGAGCTTTTAAGCGCCCATTGCTGAGCCTCTCGCCCCGGGTTTGCTTTGATCTCCGCAGGTGAGTATGCATTTTTGGGGCCAGAGATTGATATTGCTTATTTGCATGTAAATCTCCGGGTTATTAAGATCAGAATCTGGCCCTTTAAATTTAATACTTTGCTTTATGCTTTTATTTCCGCATTTCTTAAAGTAATTTCCAAAAATAACAAACTTCAAACATGACGGGGCCATCTAACGTTTTACTGCCTTGGCTGGAGTAGAAGGAACATTTCTGGAAGTATATTATCCAATTTAACGAGCCTTTCCCATCTTGGCTTTGCTCCCACCCCTCACCCCCTCTTGGAGTTGTTTTGGACGGCTCTTTGGAGCTGTGCCACCTAATCCTATTAGAAGGACTTTCATTGCACTGTGCCTTGTGTTTATAACCAAGAAAATCAGCCGGAGAGGGGGGTCCTCTCCCTCTCCCTTGCCCTTTTGCATTTTGCCTGGTGTCGAGACGAGAGCCTGGCGAGTCCCACAAGGTTCCCGCGCAGCCCTTGCTTTTCTTTTTATTGCTCCACTCTGCATTTATTAAGGAAGACTTCAGACTAAATTGGGTCCTTGCGAACTTATAATTAATTTGGAAGGGTCAATTCTTCCCAGGCTAGCGAGGACTTCTTTGTGTGGTCCTTTTTGAAAGGCAGAGGTTGGAGAGGCTGTTATGTAGCCAGGATTTGCTTTTAATAGGGACCTGACTATTTTCTGAAAATCTCACGGCTCTTAAGGGTGGGTTGTTATTGTGTGGGGCTGTGCTAAAAGGGTTTTGCAAAGCGCTCGGTTTGGGTGCAAAAAAACCAACCCTAAAAAGAAATAAAAAAAGCAAGGAGCACATGTCCTGGGGTCTGTGCAGGGCAGATCGTGCTCGGCAGCCCAGAGCCAGTGCCTGAAGCTGGGAGATACGCCAGGAGGTCCCCCAACTTGGGTGCTGGGTAGGGCTGGGGGCCCCTTGTCTGTCTGTCTGTCCTGCTGCGCCCCGTGCCCCGCCAAGGGGACCTCTTGCTTCTCCTCAGAGCTGGTAGACAGATTTTTTTCCTTACCACATTGCTTTTCTTGAAAGCCTGCCCTTCCTCCCCAAAATAGTCACAGAAACCATTAAAGAAAGAAGGTGGAGGGCAGGAAGAAACAACGGGCTGAAATAATCTGTGAATAATAAAAGTTTCTGAAAAAAGACATCCAGCCAGACAGTGGTTTTATCTGGAGTTGGTTGGAAGGAGACATGAGATCGCGGTCCCGCCTGGGCATCGCCCAGCAGAGCCAGGGATATAATGTAACCTGGCACAACCTGTGTGTCTCCTATCAGCTCAGCTGCAACGAGAAATCCCTGCTGAACATGGGGCGAGGTGGAGGTGAGGCAGTCCTGGCTCTGGGAAGTGGGGAGCAGTGATGGATGAGTGTGGTGCCTGGAAACGCAGAGCTATAACTTAAGATATGAAACTCTTCATAGCCAAGGCCAGGGAGCAGAGGATTCTGAGGAGCTCGGGGGGCTTTTGGCCATGGAGATGTTCCCTATGGAAGCAGCATCAGTGGAGGCATCATTACAGACATGGCAAGAGCTATTAGAAAAAAGTATTGAAAGCTCAGTGCCTTTCCTAGGACGTGTATGAACCCAGCGGAGGGGAGTAAAAGGAAAACCTGGCCGTGCCTCCATTGCACAGGCAGAAACAGCAAGACGCTGCAGATTGCGCCCTGGCCATGATGCCGGCAGGCAGCGCGGGCGGTAACTGTGTTATTTATAAGCTGCACTGTTAATTAATGGTGTGATGGGGCTGCCTCTTTGCTGAGACCACCTTCAAAGCTGGAGTCAGTCCCTGGTTTTTCTCCTTCTGGCACCCGTTTGATGTCCCACCCTGACCGTCGCCTTTCCTCTCTCTCTCCTAGCATGGGTTGGCTCCTTGGCCATGGGCATGATTTTTTTCTGCTCTCCCATCGTCAGCATCTTCACTGACCGGATCGGCTGCAGGACCACGGCAGCCTTGGGAGCTGCTATCGCCTTCATCGGACTCCTCTCCAGCTCCTTCACCAGGTAAGGCTGCAGAGGGGCTGTCCAGCTTTTCAGTGAGCATCTCTTCCTCACTGTTCCCTGCAACCCCCCCGTCCACACATGGCTGCTGCTGCCTTTTGGGGCAAAGCAAGTGGTTTCCATCCAGATGAGAGGTCTCCCGGCATCCCTACTGCTCGCATGCAGCCCACATGCGCACAGCCTGTTTCTCTCCAAATTGAACCAAGTTGCTCTTTTGTTCTTATAGAACAAGAGAGTGAATTTTACCTGAGTGAGGGACTTTATTTTATGGGATTTCAGCCCTCAGGTCCTTCATTTGATCTTTGAAACAGGCAGCGAGAATTTGGCATGCCTCTTGCGGACAGCTCCAAAGAGATGCTCGTGGACAAAACTGTTCTCCTTTGCAACCAATTTCACATTTGGTACGGAAAGTAAATTAATGTTTCAAATAATATCTGATGAGTTACACCTGGCAAGAGGGAGTTTCCATGCAGGGCAGATGGGGAGGGGGATGGAGATGAGGTCTGGAGCAGTTTGTGCTGTTCCAGCGCCAGCTCGGGCATTTGCGGCAGCACGGGGCGATTGCTGCTCCTCGTTTTCCACGGCTGATCCTGTGCCATGAATTTCTGCTGGGAGGTGCTTGCCAATGTGCATTTGGATGGCAGGTATACCTGATTTGATGTGCGAATCTTTCCAACCCAAGACATTTGCATCTTTGTGGGAGCAAAAGGAGGTCCCTTCTGGGGTCCACTATGCGGCACTTGTTAAATGGAGTCTCAGAGGCACCGTGGAGACACCCTCCAAAGCATCATTTGCTTTGAATTCTGAATAAAAACATTGCTTTGGGTTGGATTTCAGTTAAAATCAATATTGTTTTAATTAAAATGCTTCAAAAAGTGGGTTTTTTTAAAAGTAAATACACACTAGTTTCCCAGAGGGCAACTTGCCTGCACTGTGCTCCTCCATGCCCACCCTGCCTGCGCAGGGCAGTGAGACACCAGATCCCTTTTACTCTGATCAACGAGACCCTCATGCTCTCCCCAACCCTGGTTCCCTGTGGATACATGCTGTGTGATGGGTCCCCAGCTGCGGGAGCCCCCCAGGCCGCTGGGAGCGGGGAGGCAGCTGCTGAGCCTCCTGGTAAAGCCCCGTGGACTGGGGCCGATTGCAGCCAGGGGACTTGGGATGCTAAAACCATTTTGATCAGCAACACGGGCAGCGGCATGGAAGGAACCACCCTCTGCGGCTTCCTCTGCAGGTGCCACCTCTTTGTATTTCAAAAGGTAATAGTAATCAGAGAAAGTGCAGTTGGTCCTGAGGGAAGGTTTGCCCAAGCTCCTGGCAGTGCAGATCACAGGCACTTCCCATGTAATCTTGCTTTCCTTCTAATCAACGAAGCTTGGACATTTCCCGCCCGCCGCCCCCATTGTGAAATGTTCGTGCAAAGAAAAAGAGCTCTTGGGACCACATTGCTGCCAGTGGCTTGTTGTGTTGGCCTTAGAAAAAAAATCAAACAGTACAGGCAGAGAAGAATATTATTTCCAGGAGAGCTCCAGAGCTGAAATCCCCATTTCCTGCCTTCTCGATCTCGGTTCACATTCCTTTGGCTGCCTTTTAAGGGAGAAAGGAGCCCCTTTGCAGCTGGACTGTGGCCAGAGAAGCTGCTTTCGGCACAGCTGAGCCGGAGCCGGAGGAAGAGCAGCGGGGCTGCAGGATTTGGCAGCGCTCCATCTGGATGGTGAAGGCTGGCCCCAAAATTCGGAGCTAGCAGCTCCTGCTCACCCAGAACAATGGAGAAGTCTTTTTTTTGTCCCCCTTGCCAGCTCCCCAAGCTGCAGCTGGAGGTGACCCACCCAGCGCTGACGGGGCTACATGCACCGGTGCAAAGGGAGCTGCTGTTCTTGAGCTGCTGCTGTAAAGGGAGACGCAGCCTGGTTTGGGGGGCTCAGGCAGGGCTGGATCAAGGCTAATCAACCCTTTATCTCCTGGTTTCTCTCAAATGGGTTTGCTTTGTCCGAACAGAGGAGCAGCGGTTGCCAGTGCTGCACCAAGCTGATCCAAAAACCCACTCAGCCACCAAGCCTGTATGGCAGGACCCCAGCGCCCAGCTCATGCTCAGTGCCTCCTACTTCCAAAATATTGGGAGTTTTATATGAAAACTACTAAATAAACAAAATATGCTGAAAAGCAGAGCTCTGGGGAAGGCTGAAGTTTTCTGGATGGGGTCGAGGCAAGGGTTTTCCTCGCTTTGCTGCCTTGCACCAGGGTGTCTCCTGCACTCATAATCAGCTTGAGCCACAGAACTTACGTGCCCTCAAGAAGAGAGAAATCACAGTTGTGTTAAGACTTCACATTCCCTCCAGTTTTATGGGGGATGTTTTACCGTGAGGAATAGGAAATGGTGGCCAGTTCAGCAGGGCTGACTTCATATGCCCCCCAGTGCCCTCCCGGCCCTCCTCTTCTGCACCATTAATTGTTCTGTCATGGGGTTTGAGTCCCTTTTCATCTGCCTTTCCTTCCACTCCGCAATTTCTGCCTGGTTTCTCCCACAGAGAGAAATCCCCCAAACCTCTGCCAGCGGGGCTGAACCAGGGCCGTTGCGGTTGTGAGCTGTAAGTGAGAAGCAGCCGTTGGAGGGAGACCTCCTTGTCCCAGAAGATGTCGTTATCCATGGGAGGCCTCGTTATCCAAGGGAGACGATGCTGCCCTTCCCACTGGAGAGCAGCTGGCTGATTCCCAGTGAGAGGGTGGGAAACCTTGGCTAAGAATCATGGCTGAGAGGAGCCCCCGCTCATGCAGGGGTGTCAGCGTCAACGGGGAGCCGATGGAAACCGCGGCATTTGTCTCCACTTATCCAACACTTCAGCTTAGCTGTGGTACCAAAGCTAGTGTGACCCAGCTGAGATGGCCAGGGCTGGTGCGTGGGAGGTCGGAGACAGCCTGCATAGCCCAGCTGCTTGCCCAGTTCCTGCAGAAGGCTTTTCTGATGTGGCTTCATTCTGAAGTAGCTGGAAATTGCCTTTCATGACAGTCATTTGTCTCCGAGCTGTTGGGTACAGCAAGCATGTTCTGCTTTCTGCTTGGCTAGCTAAAGAGACAAGTGTGTCATGGAAGAAAGGATGTGCTTGTAAACGTTTTCTCAACTTCAGACTGCTCCGTTAGATCTGGGCTGCTCTCTTCTCACTTGCTTCATGAGCAGCACTCAGTATTTCACATGAGTTGTTCTGAGTGTTGGAGTAAAGACCCTGTTCGTGCAGCAGCGCTTGCCTGGTGAGCTGCCCAAACGTTTGCATCGCACTCTTCTCCCATACAGTATTTCACGGCAGACTTTTGTAGCTGAATGTATTGCATGGGGATGAAAAAAAAATCCTTCATCTGGAGAGAAACACAACGGGTTATTTGCACTGCTCAAGTGCAGCCACCAATGTAAGGTACAAATGAGATCTATTAACTGTCTAATCGAAGCTCCCAGAGAAGCTTGAAGAAGAAGAACTTAATTAACCAGCCTGGAGCCTGGGCAGAAATGCAGTGTTCCCTTCCTAAGTGCCTAATAACCAGCAGGGTAGGTGCCTTCTGCTTTCAAACACTGGGTGCAGAATGTTTTCAATTAGTCCTTTCAGTGGGAAAAAAATGGATTTCTAGCTAAAAATAACCCATCCTGCCTACCTTAGAAAATCTTGCTTTCTGTAATTTAAAAACCATTCAAGTTAGGTCAACTTCCCAAGGAGGGCAGGTTGGCTGCTTCCTTCTCCTCTTTGCAGAAAGCACTCTCCAGCTACACTTCATTTTCCCGAAGATTTAACGCACCAGCTGTGAAATGAGGATAATCCTTGCTCAGGCTGGGGAATAAGCTCCTTGAGGTCAGGCTGCCTGTGTAGCACCTGTGGTATGTGAGTCCTGGGTCTTGACTCCAGGTTTTGCAGGACCGCGGGCGAGAAGGTGTCCTTACTTCTGCATCACATAACCACCTCGATGTGGGTTTTTTTTTTTTTCCCATTAGGTCTCTGGAAGTTCGTTATTTCACGTATGGGATCCTTTTCGGCTGCGGCAGCTCCTTCGCCTTCCAGCCCTCACTGGTCATCCTTGGTCACTACTTCAAGCGCCGCCTTGGCTTGGCCAATGGCATCGTGGCCGGCGGCAGCTGCCTCATCTCCGTGCCGCTCCCCTTCTTCCTGAAGATGGTCGGGAAAGCCATTGGGCTAGCACATACTTTCCAAGTACTCAGTGCCTTAATGCTCATCCAGGTATTCTTGTCCCTGACCTATCGGCCCATCTTGCCACCTTCTTGTGACTCTCAGCATGATGGGCAGGACAAGCTGGGCAGCCGGAGCATGCGGCAGCAGTGCTGGGCCCAGACGCGCAAGTATTTCAACTTGAGGGTTTTCCGGAGAAAGACCTATCGGATTTGGGCCTTTGGGATTGCTACTGCTGTCCTGGGATATCTCGTACCTTACATGAACTTGGTAAGAGCCTTGGCTGGAACTGGAAGGGGAAGGGGGTCCCTTTGCCCAGAGTGAAAGGGCTCCTCCGAGGTGGGAAGGTGGAGATGGGCAGTAGGGACAGAGCCACCAAAAGCCTCAAAGTTAAGAAACTGCTGCAGGCACATCCTGCAAACGGGAATAGTGATGGGAGGAGACAGCTTTTTAATGCTCCTATGTGTCCTCTGCACCAGGGTGGGCAGAGTGGTTGCTTCCCATGGCTCCTGAGGACAAGCATCGGTAGTAGGAGAGGAGGCAGCTCTTGGGTTTGGCTGGGCAGAGGTGGTGTGTGCAGGTCAGCGTGGTGCGGACATGAAGGTCACACAACCACCCCCAAAGCCACGAGCCCTCTGCGGAAGTCTTGTCCCTTTTTGGGATATGAGAGGGATTAACTTACTAAGGATTCATGTCGTTGCATCCTTCCCTCCATCCTAGGTAAAATACGTGGAGAAGCGATTTCAAGAAACCAAAAAGGACTGGATCCTCCTGGTTTGCCTCGGAGCCATGTCAGGGCTGGGGCGCTTGGTTTCAGGCCGCATTGGCGACTGCATTCCCGGGCTGAAGAAGATTTACCTGCAGGTACGTTGTGTCCGACCCTCCATGTAGCTGCTGGCTAATGACTGCAGGTCAGGAGATAGCATCTCTACATCAGTATTGACACTCTGCTTAATAACTGTCAACCACAGATTGCAAATCCTTTACCAACCAACGCCCTTTGCTGTTAGGGAAGAAAATTTATTATAGAAAGGTGTACAGAGAAGTAACACACCTGACTTGAGGTCTCAGTGTCTGTTCAGCAATCCAACTCTGTGGTCCCAACTCTTCCCAAACTGCTCACTTTGTGGTCTTTGAAAAACAAACTGCTGAAATCTAGGAGCTAATCCGGCAGATAATCCTTCCTAAAGCTTCTTAAAAGGTTATTCTTAAGGGCCTCTCTGAGATGAGAGCAGAGGTTGGATGGCATTGCTGGGTCCAGAGGAGGGGGTGATGTTGTTCACCTGTTCAGTGTCATCGTCATGACACTTCCCACTGCCCATCCCCACTCATCCTGCACCCCAACGACATGCCCACTTTTGTCTCCCCAGGTTGCGTCCTTCGTGCTGTTGGGCATCCTGTGCATGATGATCCCCCAGTGCCGAGGGTTCGAGGGCGTCATTGTCATCTGCCTCTTCCTCGGCCTTTGCGATGGCTTCTTCACCACCATCATGGCCCCCATCGCCTTTGAGCTGGTGGGGCCCATGCAGGCGTCCCAGGCCATAGGGTACCTCATGGGGCTGATGGCTGTGCCCATGACTGCGGGCACGCCGATAGCAGGTTGGTAGCACCGCGGTGCCGGACCTGGACCCAACTGTTGGGAGGGAGCAGATGCTTGTAGCGGCTTTCACCCATGGTGATATTTTGGTGTGAGACCAGACATACGGTTTTGAATTTTCTGGCTTATTGTGTTGCATGGGGGTTGAAGTACGGGTGTAGCACCACTCCATGCTATGTCCTGTAGCATCTCAGGGCCTTTCTCCAGGCTAATGAAAGGTAACCAGTACGAAAACAGTGAGAGCGACCCAAGATCACATTAACTGATTTCTGTTTGAAGCTGAGCTAAAAATTGGCAGATACTAGTTTTCCAGAAGTCCTTTTAGATATCTGGAAACTGATTGCTAATTGGTAAGTTCAGCCCCTGGATTGCTGACTCAAAGTTAGAGATGGATGCACTTAAGCCTCTGTCTTCCCAAGACTTGGGTATGTGTTTAAGCATAGTAATAACCACAACGTCCTTAACAGCGAGCACTGTGCCAAAGCTGGCCCTTGAACAGCAGAATGTCTGCATCAGCAATCGCTAAGCTAAATCTGTGTAAGCACCTCTGATCTTTCTGCTTCTGGCAGCAACATTCAGTTTAATGCCCTCGTGAAGGAACGTGGGGGTTGCAGACACTGTTAGGGTGCTGGTGCAGGACCCCCTGCATCACGCTTGCTAGGCACAGGACTGAGTGAAGGGGCTCATTTCATGGATGTTAAGCCCAGGCAAATGTCTACGCAGGAGAAAACTCAGAGGGATTTTCCAGTGCCGACAAATGGCAATGTATTATTCTCCGAGGATGCCTGGCTGTGTCAGAACTTGCCGAACTAACAAGTGCAGAACCTCATCGTTTTTTAAGGGATCG
Organism: Morus bassanus; assembly: GCA_031468815.1. Taxonomy (NCBI): domain Eukaryota; kingdom Metazoa; phylum Chordata; class Aves; order Suliformes; family Sulidae; genus Morus; species Morus bassanus. The sequence goes on from CM062582.1 coordinate 2,864,720, forward strand.
GTTATTGTTTGTAACTGGCAGCATGTATTTTTCAGCTGACATCCCCATGTAGATAAAATATCTGTAAGCAAAGCAGGGCTTCCAGATGGAGGCAATCTGCAGAGGAACAGCCCCTGCCCCCTTTTCCTATTACTTCCTGGCCAGCAAGGCGCTAGAAAGAGCCACCTGAAATGTTTGGTTGTTTAACACTGTCTCAGCTTGCATTTGGGATTGTTTGGGATGTGTCTGATTGTGTCCTGTTCTCGTTAAACAAGAAGGATGGCTGAGGCTTTCCTTCTTGGCTTCCTTGCTGCACAATGTTGGTTGCGCACATCCTTTAATCCAGGGCATTAAAACTCCAAGGAATGCAGTGGAAAAAAAGATTGTTTTAAAAACCCAAATCTCCCCAAATCTGGTGGTTGAAGCAAGCTGCAGCTCTCACTCGAGGGAGGAGACAAGTTGGTCATTAGACTGACATGGCTATAACCGCCGCTATTCTTCTCTTCCAGGATACCTCAATGACTATTTTGGGAATTACGACGCAGCCTTTTATTTTGCCGGAGTGCCCCCCATCATCGGTGGCTTGGTGCTCTTCGTCGTCCCGCTGGTCCATCAGAGGATGCTGAAGAAGCAGCGCCTGGATTCCGGCAAAGACAAGATGCTGGTCTCGGAGGCGGTGGTGAACGGGGAGCTGCTGCCGGGCTGCCCTGCCTCCGAAGCACACATGTAATGCCTCCGCTCACTGACACTCACTGTCGCCACCAGCAGCCTCTCCATAGCCCAAGCACAGGCTCTTTTTTAGATGGACCATAATTCTCAATGATCACCGATGCACTATGTTTGTAAAGGAAAAGAAAACACAAAAAGTTCTTCTAGTTAAAGGCTTTTAACTAGCAGAAATGCTCTTTTTCGGGACAGTTTTGACTTCAAAGCCACCTTTTTTTTTCCTCTAACCATTTTTCTAAGGAGGCCTCTCACGAGGATTCAAACTCGATCGATCTCCTGCTCCTCTCCCAAGTTTTCTGTACGTCACGACAGAGGTTTACAGCTAATAAATGCCTTTTTAAAGCAGGCCACAGATGGAGCTTGCTGAACCATGCAGCTGTCCATCCTTCTGCTCTGGTGTCACTTGGGTGTCACGTCCAAGCAAGACAGCACCCTCCTCGTCCAGCGCCAGAAGCTGTTTTGGAGCCAGCAGATCTGGTGGGGGGGGGGTTCGCTGCGGGGGGGGCAAACCAAATAAATGGGTCGGCGAGTCCCACTTTAATCTTCTCCTCTTCACTTCCGCTTCTTCCGCCTGCTCTCCCGTGCACCAGGGAGCTTGCAGCTGGGATGTTGTGGGTGTTTGGTGGGGGTCAGTCCTGCCACCCTCATCAAACAGAGCCACGTGGGAGCACCCCCTTCCTGCAAAATATGCCTTAAAAACGCATGGACAAGACCAGCAGGTTCCTCAGCCACTCTGTCTTCTCACCCAGCAACTAATGATTGGGCTTTTGAGGTGCAAAAGAGAGGAGCAGCTCCCAGCGCAGCCCACGGCAGCTGGCTCTGCAAGGTGAAAACGGTGGGCAAGCCGCCGAGACGGGCACTTCAGAGGCATCAAGGCACGCAGGGTTGGGACAGAGCCCCATGTGTCACGGGTCTGCTCTGTGCTGGGAGGCAGCTTCCCTGCGCCCAGGGATGCAGGGATGCAGCTGGCTCGGGGCACAGGGTGCCACCACTCTTTTTTGGGGCCAGTTGTGTATTATGCAGCAATAACCACGAGTCAGTATTGGCAGGGGAAGCTCGGTGTTTCCAAAGGGTTTAAAAGCCCTGGCAGCGTTGAACTCGTAGCCCATGCATCGCCGTGCAGAGCTGGTGCAGGGTCAGTGCCGTCCCCAGGGGGAGAGGGAGAGAGCTCAAGGAAATAGCACAGCCCATGGGTACCCACCGCACAGAGCGAAGTCAGAGCTCAGCCTTGTGTAGAAATTCGTCATCTCCAGGTATCGCTCATGAGCGTGGTACAGTGCAAGGGGAGTCCTCCTGCCCTGGTGGGACCCTGTGCAAATGAGGTGCTGGCTGGGACCAGGGTACCTTTTCCTGGGATTAATAACCCAGGAGAGAGCAAGAAACAAAGCTCACATTTTGCCACGCTGCAAAACCATCCTTCATTGGATCTGCATTTTATTCACCTGCCATTAAAAAAATGAGGAGCCTAAAGAGGTACACGTGCCATGGAAACAATCCTCGGTCCCCAGGCGAGTGTGGGGGTTTGTAACGCTAAGACAAATCTTTGGTCTGGAAACTTGGTTTCAATGGAGGCCCCCTCCCACGGGCAGCAGTGGGACCTTTGTATATAGGCTCAGGATCCTGCATGCCCCTCTGTCCCTGTTTTTAATCTGCGTTGGCTAATGCATTATAAGGTCTTGTGGTCTTGTGGCCCTTCTGTCCCCATACAAGCTGGAAAATTAACTGGTGTGTTGTGATGTGTCTGTTTATGACTATAAAACGAGATGTCCGTTTGTCTCTGTCTTCAATACACTTTTCTGTGACTGTTATTACCCTTCATTGCCAGTATTGCATTGTCTGCTACGGCTCTGCTGACCCATTGCTGGTTTAGGAAGCCACAGGAGGCAGAAGGAGCTGCATTGGAAGGCAGAAAGGAATTGCGGGGAGCCGAACGACAGTGCCCTTGCTCTGGTGCTGGTGGCTAGGGCAGGGCATTAAAGTGATGCTTTTCAGGCAGGTGCGTTGGCAGTGGGGCATCTTCAAAGCCATCTGACAGCAGAAGGAAAGTAATACATTGCATTTTAACTCCTTTTGTGAGTTTTGGGGCTTTTATTCACATCGGAGTTCAATGAAGTTCTTTAAATCACATTTTTGACCTTAATGCCCCCTAAAGGACAGCTCATGAGGGATTTAAGTTCAATAAGTAGCTTCTTCAGACCAAGGAGAGGATGAACAGTGCTGCCTCGAACCCACATCTGGCCTGAGCGAGTGGCTGCACGGCAGAGCCCACTGATGACTGCACCCAGCTTTGCATGAGACTTCATGGCGGTAAAATGTCTCTGGCTCATAAGGCAATTTATGCTTCAAATCCCAAATTCCTACAGATTTCCACTTGGTTTAAATACTCTGCCTGCCTGTTGAAGGTCTTTGCCCCAGGAGGAGCCTGCTTTTGGTGCAATGGGTGCTTAACGTTGCAGCGGCATCAGACCAGCTCTGTGTCAGCCAGGAGCCAGCTCTCTTCCCAGGAGGGATGGTGGTACCCACCTTCATCCCCCCTAAATTTTGGTCTTTGCCCATGGCTCTTATTATCTACCCTCTAGGAGATTTTTTGAGTGATGAGAGGCATTTCTGGGCCACCCGAGTTTGGTCGAAAGAATCCACGCCTTATCCTATCCCAGAACAATGTCTGGTAGAAGCCTCCCAAACCCACTCTCAGCATCTTTCTCTGATCGAGATCCTGTCCTTGGTCAAGACAAGGGCAAATTCTGCAGCGGGGAAGGCATGTTTGAGCAACAGCAATGAAAGGTTCGCCTCATCTGCAAACACAGATGGGAACAGGAAGGGCAAAGGTTGGAGTAGTCTGTCAACACAAAGGGGAGTATTTCTGGGATTGTTTGTCAGCTAAATGCTGCTGTGCTGCGCGTCTAGTTTGTCCCTTGAGTATTGGGCAGCTTGCAAGAATTTTTGCAGACTTGTGGCGTGTGAGAGGTGGGATTGTAGCGATCTGAGCATCTGTAAACAGGGAAAAATTGCACTGGTCTCCGAAACATCCTTTTAGCCTGTTGTAGTCTGGTGCTGTGACGCCAGTAGGTCCCTGCCTGTTGCAAAAAACTTCATTCTAAAACCAATCCTGTTTCTTCCCATCAGGATCCATTCATCCTGGCCCAGTGCACCCATGGCCTCCTCTGAGTAGGCAAGGGCTGAAAGGGAGGCAGCGTTCACAGCGAAAACTACCTTTTACTCAGTTTTCTAATTAAAAAAACCCCGAAACTTCTCCCTCCCCTGCGAGTGCCGGGCTGTGATTCCTGCCCCGCTCCCCTGCTCTGGGAGGGGAAGGTGGAGCCCAACACTCCCGGGCTTGGCTGTTTTCGGGAGCCAGCGAGGGCACAGGAGCGGGTCGAGTCCCTTGGGGGTGGAAAGGGGGTGGAAGGGAGTGGGGAGGGAGCAGCTTTGCTCCATGCCCGGGGTGTTTGGAGAGCTGCAGGCGCACGCGTAGCCTTATGTAAGTGTACAGCAAGCGTGGGACGTGTCCCAGCAGCGCCCTGCTCGGGGCTTGGCTGGGGCTGCCTTTCTAAATCTTTAGCTTGAGGGTGTTCAAAAACAAGTTGTTGTCTTTTCTTCTTTTTTTCTTTTTTCTTTTTTTTTTTTTTTCCCTGCTACAGAGTGAGGCACCGAGTTTAACTCCTCTCATTCTGGCTGAGGGATGGAGCGGGACAGCCGAACTGGAAGGGCTCGGGGTGGTTGTGTTTTCAGCCTTTCAGGGCTGCCCAGGCGACAGAAAGGCTGGCAGGGCAGCAGCTGCGGGAGCTGCCCGAGAAGTGCCATGATTCATGGCTTAGAGCTTTTTCAAGCTGTGAAACAAAGCTGGAACTATCTGCGGGAGCTGCTTCATTGCAGCATGCCCTGCCCTGAGGTCCCGCGGCCAGGGAAATGCACATTTCTAAGTCGCATAGCTTAAATTTAACAAATTCTGGGCTACTCATTGGCTGGGGTTGAGGTTTCCTAACATTTCCCTTTTGTGGGAGCTGTGGGAAGGCCACATCCTAATTGCCATCAAAGCTTGAGGGCTTTTGCAGGTCTGCTGCGGTACCGTGGGGTTTGGGGACCCCCAGTTTCAAGACATTTTGGCTGTGCCTCCCACCATCGTGGTGGGTTTGGGCTACCAGTTTGGCCACACCGGCAATTGAGGAGCTTTGTAACCCTCCTGGCTGAGCTGCCTGTTCTGGAGGAGCTGGGAGAGGGAGGTGGCCTGCAGCTGGGCAGGAACATGACTGCCCTTCTGTGTGTGACAGTGCCACAGGAGCATTTTGCACAGCAATAGAGGGTCTTTTTTGGCGTTGGTACATTGGTGCTAAGAGCAATTTGCTCTGGGCAGTCTGATTTGGTGCTGAGGATCTCATCTATGCTTGCTCACATCATTCCAGTTCAGCATCTCGGGAGGCTTAGGGTGGATTTTAACCCTGGATGACATCTGCATCTATATATGGCCACACAGTCCTCAGAGTAACAACCTGCATAAAGGTAAACTTGGACCAAATCCTCTGGATGCAGAGGGGTCAGATCCGCCTGAGACCCTTGTCGTCCCTCCATCCTTCACTGCAAACCATTACCCAGCTTTCACGTGTCTCTGTACCCAACAGAGTTTTGTTTGGGGGTTACCTTGGTTATTTTAGCTTCAATAATTTTCATGCTGGCAGAGTTTGTTTCTCCTTATCCAGCTGGAATCAGAAAACTGGAATGACTTTGAAAGCCCCGGCTCCTTTGCCAAGGCAAGTGGGGCAGCCCCTTCCCGCCACTGGAGCTGCTGCCTTTCTGCCATGAAAACATGCACTCGGGCAGCTCTTTCAGGTGCTGTTGTTTAAATCTCAGCTGCCCTTTTAACCTCTGGGGAGAATGATGTGATTGATAAGTGCTCCTCCAATGTCTTCTGCCTAACGCTGGGCAGGGACGGAGCTGGCACTGTAGAGCGGCTCCACTGGCAAGCAACAAACCAAAATAAAGCTGTTTCCCTTCTTTTTGAGAGCCCTTGGAAGGAAAGCCGACATGGGGAGGGATGGAGCTGCCATCCCCATGCAGCTCCAAGTGGGCTTTGCAGCTGAGCCCTGGGGGCAGCTGCAGGGGTGACCCTCCCCGTGCTCGGGGGGTGAACGTGGCTCCAGGTGTTTTATCAGCTTGGCACGGCAAGGTTATCACTGGGCTTTGGCGGGCTCATCCTGTTTTGTTGTTTTATTTTTGCAAACATTGCAATGCCCTTAGTGCTCCAAGGACAAACGCTGCGAGTGCCCCCACGTCTCCTCTTCCCACGACAGCCATGCCACCATGGTGGCAAAACACCAGCACTGCCGATCACTGGCAGAAGCGAGGCAGGAGAGGAAAGACACCCAGTCCTTCCCATTTGCTGCAAAACATGGCTTTGAAAGGAGGTACCTCCAAAGTTTCTGCTCTTTTTGTAACATACTTCCCAATGCTCGCTCTACATCTCCTCCAACTGTCAAGGCAAGCGTAGCTCTTAACCGTAGCGTTAGAGGCAAGACTTAGTGTCTATTTTACTAAGGAATGAAGCTTTTTTTTTTTTTTTGTACATTTTTAATCGTGGCATGTAAGATGAGTTGTTTACCAGAGCAGGTTTTTGGGTAGCATTGATGCTCCGCTTCTGGTCGGTGACGGCCAGATTGCCTGAATGCAGTTGGGTTTTTGGCTGCTGAGTGCATTCAATCCAATCATTTCGGAAAAGGACATGACTTCTCGAGGCCTGAACTTCCCCAGCATATCCTGTTTCAGCCATTTGAACCTGTTAAAGCAGGAGACAGGACTTTTTTGGGGAGGCAGAGGGCAATTAGGAAATTGCCCTGCTCTCCCTCCCCTACCCTGAAATCCAGCAGGACGAAACCAAATATTTGCTTCCGGATGGGTGGATTTTGGAGCCGACTCCACATAAGAGCACTGGGGTGAAGGCTTGAATTTTGGCTGTTTTGGGTAATTCATGAGATGGCTTGTTTTTAAAGCAGGATTCCAAGCCTGCTGCCATCACCCCCCATTTGTGGATCCCTGTGCCTTTCTCCAGCCCTGCTGCTGTCCGGGGCCATCGCGGTCGGCATTACCTCTGTCGCTGATGGAAAAAATCCTGCCCATGGGTTTTTGGGTAGGGATGCATTGCTTTGCCCTGCTGATGTGCTGGTAATGCTCACCCTCGAGATGTCTGTAACCACTAGAAAGACTCAGCAAAAGGCTGCAAGCACTGTTGGTAGCTTTGCAACCCCTTTTTTTATGAACCAGGTCCTGTGAGGTGCTCAGGGCTGCTGCTGGGTGCCCTGGGCAGACCAGCAGAGCCAGCAGCCTGAAAGCAGACAATTAATTCGATGCAGAAGTCACACCCTGAAGTCTAAGATTTTTTTTTTTTTTTTTTTTTTTGACATCTGCTCCTTGTAAGTGAGTTATATTCCCTTAAAATTTTGTATCTGGAGGTAAAGTATTTGAATGTGTGTCTTAAAAGTATGAATATCCTTTCAAAATGTGAATTTCTGATTGTTGGTATTAAAAAAAAAAACCCTACCCCATATCAGTACATTTTTGTAATTAATGTTTTATGAATGTTGTTTAAAAAAATTGTGTAGAATAAAACCAGTTTAAAAAGAAAAGGGTCTGTGCCTGTGTCTTGCCAGGTTTCCTCTCCCCACGGCCGGTCGTGGGCGCTGGTCCCCCGGCAGCTTTCCCAGCTGCTGCCGACCCTCCGCCCGGCACCTGCCCAGGATGTCAAAAGAAAAGGGGCTGAAGAGGTGGCAGCTTAACACAGGAATTGTTTTTATCAAGTCTTTCATAAACCTTAAGGAGAGGCTGTGCCGAGGGCCTGGTACCTAACGGGGGAGAAGAGGTTCCTGATGCGAAGCAGAAGGGTGAAACCTGGAGGTGGTGTCGGTGGGTGGAGGATGGTCCCTGTCCTGCCTGAGGCATCAAAAACTAAAAATAATAAAGAAATAAATCCCTGAGAGCATCTCAGTGCCCAAACCGGTGTCAGTGCTCGGGGTGAGCCCCCAGCGACCTGGACGGGTTTCTCCTCCAGTCCCCTGGGCACAGCTTTGGGTCTGGCTTTTATCAACCAGCATCTTCGGGGAGCTGCGGCTCACCGGTGTCTTTGCTCCGTGGGGGCTCTTGCACAGAGACAGCACTGGTTTTTGGTTTTTTGTTTGTGTTTTTTTTTTTTTTTTAATTATTATTAGCAGTATTATTTCTTCCTTTTGGCAGTGGTTTGGGGGCATGGTGAGGCCTCCTACCTATTAGTGCTGGTCACCGGAGAGCTAATCTTTTTTGTCAATAAGAACAATTACGGGAGGGTTGAGGGCGGGAAAGACCAGGGATGATTATTCGTAAGTGAGGTTACTGTGGCTGTGAGCTACTGAAAACAAGGCTTTTATCACGGGCTTTATATTAATGATTTGTTTATGCTAGGTGCTTTAACTGACATTAGATGAAAGCTGACATATGTATTAGTTTTATATAGTTCAGGTTGTGTTTTTTTTTTTAATGTGCATCTCAACGCTTTTTCAAGTTGGGGATATTTACTGCAAATAGTATTTAAAAAAAACCCACCAGGAGATAAGAGATGGTAAATAGAGATTCAAAGGGAATGAGACTAAGGCAACGAGCTGCTCTGGAGGACTTCATGCCGTGCATGCAGGGACAGAGCAAGGAGAGGTAATGCTGCGTCCCATTCCTGGGAGCGGAAAGCACCATGCGAATGCACGGAGCTGCTTGGCTCTTCATTTACAGGTAGCAATAGAAGCAATGCTAGCCTAACATTAAAATGATCTTCTCGGGATGGCTGCAGATTTGGGGGGGGACTTGGGAGGGTGCTGGGGATTGTGATAAAAGCAGGCTGCATGCCCACGGGGACGCCCAGAGAGGCAATGGCGGGGAGACCAGCTGCTCCCAGCTGCCCCCAGGAGCATCAGCTTGACACAGCCCATCTCCACAAGCTCCGTATAAATAAATAAATATATATACACACATATATATATTTATTTTTATATATATATCTATCTCTCCATAGATGTGTTTGTGCATGTGCCCACTGGGAATCCCCACTCAGCCTCATTGCTGACTGAGCCCAGGGCATAGAATCATAGAAGCATTTAGGTTTGAAAAGACCTTTAAGATCATTGAGGCAAACCGTTAACCCAGCCCTGCCAAGTCCACCACTAAACCATGGCCCTGAGCACCACATCTACATGTCTTTTAAATACCTCCAGTGATGGTGACTCCACCACTTCCCTGGGCAGCCTGTTCCAATGCTTGACAACTCTTTCTGGGAAGAAATTTTCCCTCATATCCAATCTAAACCTCCCCTGAGCAGCTTGAGGCCATTTCCTCTCGTCCTATCGCTTGTTAACTTGGAGAAGAGACCGACCCCCACCTCACCACAACCTCCTCTCAGGCAGTTGCAGAGAGCGATGATAAGGTCTCCCCTCAGCCTCCTCTTCTCCAGGCTAAACCCCCCCCCCCAGCTCCCTCAGCCGCTCCCCATCACACTTGTGCTCCAGACCCTTCCCCAGCTCCGTTGCCCTTCTCTGGACACACTCCAGCACCTCCATGTCCTTCTTGTCCCGAGGGGCCCAAAACTGAACACAGCATTCGAGGTGCGGCCTCACCAGTGCCGAGCACAGGGGCACCCTCCCTGCCCTGCTCCTGCTGGCCACACCATTGCTGACACAAGCCAGGATGCACGGAGCAGCAGCAGCCTCCCCCTGCTCTGCCAGGCTGCTGGATCTGGCCCTAACATACGGAAAGTTGAAAAAGTGGGAAAAATAAGTGGCTTGGATCAGAGCAAAACCCTGAGTTTTTCAGTAGAAAGGCTGCACACTAGAAAAGACTAAACCAAACAACAACAACAAAAAGGATGTTTTTCATTACTATAACACAATAGTTAAATATTTATATATCTATTCATACCTTAAAATTGAAATATCATGGATTAAAATGATTACATATAATAGTTTACATTTGCACTTACAAAATGCAAAATTTACATGTGTGATTTATGTATTAAATATGAACCACGTCGATGTTTTATATTAGCTTAATAGTTAGTTACAAATTACATATATGTTTTAGATACATAAATGTGAATAGCATATATGCTATCTATAGTTACATTTAGTTGTGTTGTTTTTTTTTTTTAATTTATACATACACACACATATCTGTGGCATGTGTACACGCTGCCACTGGGTGAGGCTGACCGCCTGCAAGTGGTTAATGGGCATTTGGAGGCCACGGGTACATGCTGTGCCCAGCCGCTCCTCTGCTCTTCTCCCCGCAGGCTCCGGGCTGGGCTTGTTTTCTTTCATTGTCTTCTTCTCCATCTGTTTTCTTTTTGCAGGACTTACTTAAATATTATAATCCTTAAAAAAAAAAAAAAAAAAAAAAAAAAGCACCAAAGGAAAAATACCCCATCTGCAAGTGCCTTTGAAGGACTTGAAGGATGCACCGATGAGTGGCAGAAGGAAGCCTTTTTTTTTTTAATCATCTCTGCCTCTAAATGCAAATCTTTCCTAGAGCTGTTGCTTTGCTGTCGTTATTTAAAGCAATAATTTGGAAAAGATCCCTTCCCAGGGCTGTTCAGCCGCACCCACGCGCTGCAGGGCTGGTGGGGCTGTTGCTCAGGCAGCTGCGGGAGGGCATCGAGTTGGGGCGGCCGCGGGACCCTCTGCCCTGGGAGTGGGGTGCCCAGCGCCCATGCCCGGGTACTGGGAGGTGTCACCGAAGGGGAAAGGAGAACACGCAGGGTGCGGCTGTGGGGAGGTGAGCAATGGGGTGAGCTCGGGAGGCGCCTGCTTTCCTTCAGGTTGGGTTTTAGGGGCTTTTTTAAATGCAGCATGGGAAACCGCTTAATACTGGCAGCAGGGCAAAGCAAAGGAGGAAAATATATATATATGCTTAGATCTAAGGCAAACAGTGCAGGGGAGGGGGGGGAAAAGAAGGAGGAGAGGGGAAAAAAAGAGCAAGAAGGTGTGTGTGGCTGGGAGGGAGGGGAGACACCAGGCTCCCCGTTGTCCTGGCGGCAGGGACCCACTGACACCAAAGCTGATGCTGAACACGCAGCAGCCCTGCGGCGGGAGGCAGCCCGAGCCCACCCCGCTGGTGTGGGAGCAGAGGAACATGCTGGGCTGCAAGAAGCACTGATTGCTTTTGGACCCTTTCTCTTGTGCATGCTTTATCCTGGCCGAGGCTTCGGGGTATGCTTTCTTTTTTTTTTTAATCTTTTTTTTTGGCACAAGAGCTGCACTAAACAAGTCTCTCCCAATCACCCACAGCCCCGCTCGATCTCACATTGGAAACACAAGCAGCGTTCAGGGGCTTTTTCGATGGGGTTGTGTAAACAGCCCCTCCCGGGGCTGCAGGGTGGGGGTGTGAGCGGGGCCCCGTGTGTGTCCCCCCGCTGCCCTCGCAGGCTCCAGCTATTGTTCTGGCATGCACCTCTTCTGCCCAGGATTTGGATTTTATGGTTAGAAATCTGTTGTCGTCTCAGCTGGAGCATTGCTCAGGCAGGGCCAGCCCCAGTGTACGTGGCCAACACGGCATTGCCCCCAGCAGCACCTGCCACCCTCCCGCTCGGCATCAAAGGGCCCTGGACCACGGTCCCCAGGTCTCTTCTTCAGGACTTGCTCCACATCCTCACAGCCAGACCCTGGGGATCCCTGAGGTTTTGCTCCCACCCATATTCTTCTTCCACCTGTGTTGGTGTTTTTACCAGTCCCACTCAGATGAGCACAGCTCAAAAGTATTTTCTTTTTTTACCCTTCCTTAGTTTTCCTTCAGTTTAATTCACCTCCTCTTTCCCTTCCCCTCCTCTGTCCTTCATGCCTTCATCCCTTTCCATCATTTCCCTCCCGACCTTTCGCCCCCTGGCCACGCCACACATGCAGGGAACATGGATGAGCAGCACTGCCTGGACGCCAGCCAACAGCAATCAGCTTCCAGGGCATTTCCCAACCTCCCCCCCCCCCCCCCCCCCCCCCCCCAAGTATTTCAGTTTATTTAGATCCATCTTTACAAATTAAAGCAAGATTATACCAAAGGTGCCAGCAGCAAAGGCCAAGTCATCTCCAAGTTTATTTAGGATTTATTTAGTTTATTTAGAAGTCAGCAGTACCTACAGAGATTAAACTATTTCTTCCATTGCATATTTTCCTGCCTTTCACCTGCCTGGTGCTGCCTGCCACTTGGCTGGCAGCAAGCGATGCTCATGGCAGGCATGCAGCGGTCCCATCTCTGTTCATATCTTGGCATAGATCCCTGCCGTGGAGTCAGGAGATGAACCCTGTGGGCTCCAGAAATAGCTTCGTTTCAAGAGCTTTCACACCCATAACACCCTCCAGCATCAGCAAAACTGCCAGTCAGCCTGCGGGCAAGGTCTGGCTTTGCAGACGCAGGGCAAAATGTGGGGTTTCAGTCTGGGGCGGTGTCGTCGGGGCCATTTCGCTGTTGTGAAAGGAAAGACTAGAGCAGTTATTAAAGCCAAGAAACCAAGCCAGGCACTTTTTGCTTCATGGCATTTCATACAGGACCCATCACAGTGAGCAAAGCCGCTGCTCCAGAGCAAAAAAAATCCAGCCTCAAACTTTCAGCCTGGAGAAATCACATTCTGCAAATCCATCCTGAGAAACCAAACCAGTGCAAAAAAATCATCTCTGCCGGCCCGGCTGGCTCCCCTCCTAGCGCTGCTTAAGGCACTGCTCTGCCGGCTGCTGGAGCTGTGGGGAACCCACTGCAGCCCCTGTCCAGCTCCTGTGGCCCGAATCCCACAGTGCTATCACAAGGATGCTGCCTCGAAAGCTTTTTCCTTGAAACCCCAGCACTCTGACGGTGTAGGGTGCCAAAACTCAAGAAACCCTCAGCAAATATGGGTTGACTCCTGTTTTATGAAGTAATCATTGTTGAGGGGATTTGACGCCTGGATTTTCACATGCTTGGCTTAACAGGGGATTTATTCAGGGGAACAGTTGGAGCATGCAGCATCAGCATCTCATTAGCATCAGAGACAATGCCCCTCCAGTTTAAGACTAAAAAGTGGGTTTAGTTTTCCCTATATAACTTTATTGTAAGGGTTTAGGGAGTCACAACAGAGCGGAGTTTAGATTCGTTATATTAAAAGCCCTGAAACAGGTCCAATCACGCTTGAAACAGCTGAGAAGGGCAAGCGAGCAGCAGACAGCCTTTGCTTTTCTCCCCGCCTCTCTATTTCCACACACTCAATCCCACTGAGAAGTGGTCAGAAGAGCCCTCTTGGAGGTGAGAAGCCCCCAAATGCATGGTCATTCCGGCACCCCCATCGCTCTGGGATGGACAGGTTAGCCAAACACAACCTTTCTCCTCCTACCCAGCAGCAGGACCAGCAAAGCAGCCAAACACATTCCCCTGTGATCATCTGGATCTGCCATGGAAATATACCCTGAAGGGAGGAGTAGGACAATGTAAAAGGTTACAGGGTTTAAGCACTGAGAGGGAGGAACAAGGTTATATAAAGTTTTACAGGCCAGAACAAAGACCTTGAATATATTAAAGAAAACAAACATAGGGATGAAGTCAGCCACACATGTGCTCCAAGGTTGGTTTGGGCTCTTTAAGCAATTTGGGGGTTGATCGACAGTTTTTAAGGAACAAATACAGAGCTACCCAAACGGAAGGACTTCCTACAGGGAGATGCGTGGCTGGGGTCGGCGACCTGGCAAAGAGCTCCTGGTACAGAAAGTGTGGGAACCACTTCATGAATTAAGTCACTGAAATAAAAGTTAACACCTATGTTAAAGACTCAATTTCAGACTGAAGTGTACACTTGCAGAGCAAGACAGACCACGGAGCTCAACACAAAGCATGTGGGAATGGGGGAAAAACCCCACCTTTATCCAAGAGCTCTCCCCACAGAGAGCGAAGCTAGAGCAGAATCCCGACACAACGCATCCCTGGAGAAGCCCATGACTTTTCTCCTTACTGAACAAGAGCATCACTCACAGTGCTGTCAAGCATGAGCCCAGCTGCGATGCTGCTACCCACTTCTGTGGCACCCAAAACACTGGGTGCTGCGTGTTTTCGAGCTATACATCACCCTTCTACCCCTTCTTCTGTTCCAGTGTCAGCACAACCCTCTCGGGGAGCAGCTCCCACTTCTTACTTGAGGAATGGAGTTGAGGTGAGGGAAGTGCTGATAATAAAGATAGCTTCCCATGCCCTAAAGAATTTCCTTTCCACTCAAGTAAGCATTTAAATGTACATCAGCTACTAATTTTAGGACAAAGCTTTTAGCCGTATGTGAGAGCTCCTCATGAAAGCTGCTGAACACAGCAACGCGTATTTCTAGGGAGACTCAGCCCTGAGAGCCCCGACCACGGGAGGGCCCTGGTACAGATGGGCACCTGTAAAAGTCATGGCTACTACTTGAAAGACAACTTGCAGACGCTGCTTTGGTATCCCACATTATTCACTGACGGATTTACAGAAGTCTGGGACACAGTGAGATTTATTGCTTCAGTTTTATGCACAAAGGAGCAATAAATTCTTCCGAGAAGTTAACTCTATACCATTCCGGCTCCTTCCTTTCTGCCCAGCCCCAAGGGAAAAGGCATACGGAGGAAATAAATTCCTACCACATCCATCAACGTTTCCTCCAGTGCATTCCCACCTTAAGAAGAATAAACCCAAGGAGTGATGATCAAGCACAAAATGAACACTTCATGCATTTTATTGAGTCTATTTAAATTTGCATTATGACATCTTACATAGGGAACAAACTCCTCCTAAATGTTAGCTATCAAATCTGGTCAAACTGTTGTCCAATGACCTCAGAGTACCATTTTGTATTAAACAAGTCCAGTATAAACAGATGTAAAGCACTGTACAAAAAAAAAAAAAAAAAAGATGAAAAAAAAAAGAAAACTTTTACATTCTCAGTTGAATTCAGGGCTTCCCAACCAACAGCCTTACTAGCAGATAGTGAAATTCAGGAAGGGGTCTCGAGTGTTTTAGCTTAAGGGAACAAAATCAGATAAAACACTCAAAAGAAATTCAATGTTTCCCCATAAGAAAAAGAAGAAGGAAAAAGAGATACCTCATATCAAAAACAGGTTGGGAAGCCCTGGTATAACAGATGCAGACTTCTTTTCTTTTTTAACACAGCACAACTTATATTTACTTTGGGTAAGTTACCGTCGATTCTGTCTCTCTTCACCCTCCTTCTTCCCTCCCTAGTCAAGAATAAACAAACAAAAAGCCTAGTCTACGTCAAGGTTGGAAATATTTCTGAATTTGTTATAAATTGCCTTAACGTGGCTCTAAGCCAACCCTCATCCAAAGCACCGCCTCCTGGGAGAAGGCAGAGGAGCAGGCAGACATTTCTGTCACGACTGTACCTCACCAGCTCCGCGCTTGCTTACACGTCCTTACTCAAGCAACGCGAGCCCCCGCAGTAGGAGCAAGGATGACCGGTGAGAAAACCGAGACATCGGACAGTTACATGGATGTACACATTAATGAAAAGGATCCCAAACTAAAGATAAGGCTGCGGCTAAGCCGACAGGATGAGGCTTTGCATTGCAGCGTGACGGTGAACATCACATTAGGAGATTCAGAAACCCCCTCATGGCACTGCTACAAGTCAGAGACCGACGGTCAGCCTTCACTGCGGTTCTTTGCCCATCTTTGTATTCAACCATCATTACTATGAGACCACTGGGAACCTCCTCTTTGTGTAGGCAACCATTTCAAGATAAACATGGACTGCAGATATACCGGGGAAACAGTCCTCTGGACTCTCCGCATTTGCATAATCCAGACAAGTGACAGGAAACAGGAATGACAGTCATTACAGTCCATTGTGCCAACTTTGGTGGGAAATCCATTCGCTTGCAAGTTAACACAATGGACAATTACGGCTCCTCCAACACTGGTGCAGTGTCACGACAGCGCAGCTGCTGTGCCTGCACATCAACGCTTCTCCCAAAACATCTTTAAACCTTTACTGAGTAATTTCTATGCATGCAGTACCTACACTAATCAAATCATTTTTAAAACAAGTCAGTTAACTGCCTACAAGTTCTTTGCAAAAAACCCAACTTGTTTGAAGAAATAAAAAAGTGCACGTGAAAGGGAAATCTAACAAACCCGAGGAATAACTCTTCACAGTCTTTTAACGGAAAAAGCCCCAATTAAAAAAAAAAACCCAAAGTAAGCACCCACAACTCTCTATCGGTTCACAATCCGAGTTCAACTACCAAACGCACTCTTAAATAAAAAATACTGTGCGTTCTTCTAGGTTTTGGCCCTGTGACTGCTTTAATTGCTGTGCATGGAGGTCCTGTGGACACATGTCTGTCCTGTCAGAAAGGACCGAAGTTCACACCCAGACAGATATCCACAGCAGGAGCTTGGGTGGTTTGCAGTTTGAAAAAACCACCACGATAACTACTGAGGCAGGCAGTAACAGGGAACCTCCTTCAAAAATAAAATAAAGCAACAGCCTTCAATGCAAAAGAAACCATGCTGCTCCAAGCAAGGAGACGAGACAGTTATCCCGGCTTTGAAGGAAGGCTAAGAGAGGCTCCCACACGGTGGCACTGTGAACCAGGCAGCTGATGCAACAAGGCTGTCTCGGCCTCTTCGGGCTCATAATTTCTGTACAATCAGGCCTTTGGAAATGACAAAACCAGCCATTTTAACCCTTAATAGGGCTACAAGCATGAGTTACGTGGCTGCATCCCTCCTGTAACACCAAAAAGCGTAAACTGAGGGAAGCGGTAAGTACGAATACTCAATACCAAAATGATTCATAAACTGTCAATCAGGCTAATTGTGAACCTTCTTAAATTAGCGTGTCTTCCATATTTTATTAGCAACTGAAGTGTTAATACTGGCTTTTCCTAACTGCAATCTAACTTTAAAAGAACAGAAATTGAATTACCACAGAGGCTGACAGATGACTCAGCTACATAAAGAGGTCTTTGCTGCATCAGCAATTTAATTTCTGCCAACTCCTCCAGACATCAGGCAACGAACCCCTGGCGCCTTTAGCACACTCACGTTGGAAAAGGCTTATAAAACACTGAGAACATTCAAGGTGTCCTGAACTGAGTTTAAATTATTTGTTCTTGGTACCATTTGGGAAACCTCCAACGTTTTGTTGGCTGTTATTGTTACAGAAAGATAAAATGTTAAGGCATGCCACTATTAAGCTATAACAAAACTGTAAAGTTGATTCTACCAACGTGAACAGTTACCGGAAACTCTGAACATTAAAAAGAAAGCTATGTTGAATGACACATATCACAGCCATGCTTCACACTGATTAGCAGTAGCAGGCTCCTTTCTTTCTGGTCACCAGCCCTAGTCCTCAGAGATGTACATCAGACTTGCAAAATCTAACATGGTATTCATGTACAGGGTTTTCTTCCCTTGTAATTCTACGCTCCAGTAAGTAAAGCTACTGGAAACTGCAGCTGATAGCGTGCATTTGCTACGTGAGTGCTATTGAAAGAAATTCAGAAGTGTTATTTTGTTTAGGAAATTCTGGCATAGAGAGTCCAGCACCTCAAATTAATAGCTAACTTCCAATTTTACAGTGATGCATGTCAGAGGGAAACATTTAAAAACATGAGCTTATTTATTCTTATCTTCAAAAAGAATATGCATGTTCCCCCTGCCACCATGGTGTGTCCCACCAGGAGGAATAGCCAGTCAGGGTTTCCCACTGAACCAAACACCGCAAAACGCACACGCAGAAAAAACTTGGAATTTGGAATCCTTAACTAGCTGATGAGATGTTAAAATGGCTTAGAGCAGAGACTATAGTTTATGCAACCACCACTATAAAACACCAAAAATGTGTTTTAATTAGGAAAAAGAGATGGGCCAGCTTTGGTTTTGTCATCTGAGGAACAGGCAACATTTCCCATACAGCCAGCAAGAGCAGTTCATATCCTTCATAACTACTGCCCTGGAGTTGAAATAAATATTGCTTTCCCTGTTGCACATGTAAGCTAGGAAAAAAAAAAATATTAGAGAACAAAACAAAGAACGGGTCATTGAGGGGGAGGGATGTTTTCCCATGACACTGATGAGGGTTGAGGTACGTTCTCCAATTCTCAATTTCAATATGCCACGCACATAATTTGAAAGTTAAATTCAGCTCATTTTAATCTGTCCAATAGGAACATAAAGAGTTTGTTGGGCTTTTTAATGTTATTCTTAGAATTTGCTACACATTAAGTGTACTCCCATAATCATTTCTAATTTTCAAATTTAACCTAACACTCTAATAATCTGTTTTCCAGTTAATACTTCAGTTATTTTTCTGTGGCACTTGAGTCACAGGCTACCAACACCGGATACATCAGCACATTCACCCAACAGATCCAGAGGTTACTAACATAGTTGAAGCTGGTGGGGAAGGAAAAAAAAAATATAAATCTGTCAATACTTGTCTGCTGAATAGTTACACAGAGTTGCCTCAAACATTGAAAGTAAAAGTTGATAGAAAAATTGGGCATAAACCTCACTGAATGAACTGGTACATACCGGTTTGTATTATTACACATTAGCAACCATACCAAGAAATAACCAGCCATTAGAACCGTTTCTAATTTTTATCATCTTATTTGGTGGCATTACTGAGCCAAAACACTGCAATTATAACATTTAATTTCTGTTTTTTAATGGAATTAAGATGTCTAATTCAACTGTTTTTATATTACAGTAGCTGTTCACATAAATAGTACAGATATGCACTGCTCTTGACAGGTACACAAGTTACAAAAGCAGCTCTCTTGTATTTAGTTTGCTCTCCGTGTGGTGGGTTTTGTATGAAAAGCATTCTTGATTTCTAAGCATGGTACAATTTTAATTCTTAATGCGTTAGTACAACAGTGCATTGGAAAAGTACTGAGCTTCTACAAAAAAGCTTTACAATTTTAAAACAGATTTTTTTTTTTATTTAAACAAGCATAGGCAATTCTTATATTTCCACAACAAGATAAATATCCCAATTAAGCTAACAGCTCATCCTACAGCGTGCCATAGTGATGGGGAAAGGGCTAACATTAGTGTTATTTACACAGACATGTCCAATATTAACCCAGTAAGAAAACTAAAAGTATGTTCAAGTGTGCAATTAAGTTCATATTATTTTTTCAGATAGTTGGATTTCTTGCAAAAATTCCTCTACGACTCATGTACATTTAGCTGCGATGACTTCTCAAAGAACTCCTCATAAGCACAATCTTGAGGACAAAATGTTTATTGGACTGGGATGGCAGGGGCTGGGTGGAGGAAAGAACTTGGTACTCTTCAAAAAGAAAAAAAAAAATATTTTTAAGTGGGTAGATGTCTTTGGACAAGTGAGATTTAACACCCAAACTGACTAGATCCTGAAAACCCTAATTAAAGAAACTTTCCAATTTTCAAAACTTGAATCCAGAGAAAATGCTTTCATGAGGGAAGATTCACTCCAAGTCATTGCTATACACTGAGGTACCACTCAAAAAGTGGCCATAAAGGAAGTGACTTCTTTGCCCATCACTATCACACTAGCTGCTTGGCCATAAATTCAGATCTCATTTAGACAACACTCTCTCTGTTACCAGAAGCTAAGACTGCTCTGCGACAAATGGGACAAGTGGAATTTTCCGATAACCAGCGATCAATGCAGTGGACATGATACTCGTGCGAACAAGGCAATTTACGGAGCTTGTTGCCTTCCGTGTACTCTGTAATACACACGCTACAGGTTTTCAGAGCATCACTCTCACCAAAATTCCTCATCGCTAGGTTGTCAATTTGTTCTTTGGTGAGTCCTCTTGGTTGGTCATCGTCATCTTCGTTTAGTAGGAAAAATTGTGCTAGGCTAAGGAATGGCAGAGAACCACTTTCTTCAAATGTGACCGATCCCCTTGTATTCCGACCTTCCCGTCTGGCACCAGATGTTGAACCACCTTCGTTACCACCTTCATACACCTCCCCTGAGCTAACATCTGTACCTTCGTTGCTTGAAGTACCACCACCTCCACTCTGTGGCTCAGAAGCATCCACGTTCTGATTTGGAGTTGGGCCACTAGGATCTGCATCACTATCACTATACATAAAGTAACTCAGCTCTCCAAAGCCTGTCATTATCTGCCTTAGCATAGTCTGAATAGCAACTGATGTAGTCTCACTCAAGCCTGTGTTTAAGATCCTACGGATAGGAATCCTAATGGTACTGACATAAGTTCTCACTCCAGCCCGTTCTGAACGTGAAAATGTGCGCCTAAACCCTCCCCGTTCGCTTTCGTAAGTGACTGTGTTGTTAGGTGTCTGGGACCTGGACCGAGTTCTGTTGGCTATGCTGTCTCTTTGCCGGTATTCTCCTGGACGAACTCTTCTCACCTGAAGATCAAGTACTATGGTAGGAGGCCTCTGCCCAGGAGTTGCAGACTCACTGGTGCCATTAGTTTCTGAAGAACCTGCTGCTTGAGGAACAGGTCTTGCTTCAGGGGTTGAAAACAGAACTGCATTTTCACTTGGCATCTCAGTTCCCACTGTATGCTGCCTTAATGTCACATGCTGCCTAGTTCTAGAGCTTCCTTCAGCTTCGTTTGCTGAGGAGTGGTCAAGTGTTTGAGATGATGTATTGTGATGAGACCTGCGAGGAGTCTCACTCACTGGATTAATAGGTGACCTACTTCTATCAGTCCTAGCCCGCGTTCTCCGCTGTTCTGGACTCCTACTTCTCGCTCTCCTCTGCCCTCTAGGAGGGGAAGCTTCCTCAGTTGTTAGCTCCTCTGAAGTGCTCCTTTCTGATCCAGGCTGCCTTACAGATGGCGATTCAGACCTTGGAATTTCAGAGTCACTTTGGCTGTTTTCCAAATCCTCCCCACTGGAAGGCTCTACAGACGGCTCATTCTCAGTTTCTGGATTTGTGTTCCCATTATTACGGTTGACATTTATTTCCAAACTGAATCTGAAGTCACCACTATTTGGGTTAGTCCGGCTCACTGCTCTCCAAGACTGATTTCCTCGTTGCCCACTTCGTGTTGTATTTCCAGTCTGTCGGACTGAATTAAGCCAGTCTATTATAGAATCTCCATTTGAAACATCTTCTGCGGACTCTGCACCTGTGAAAAAGACAGGGAACTACCAAAATTAGAGTACTGAGCTAATTTTGGAGTGATCTTTTCCAAGAACATAATTGCTTAGTTTAACAAGCAACAATTTAGAAGTGTTTAATTCTACCAAGTGCTAATGGGGTTTCACACATAGCGTCACAATTCTTATCTACCAGAGCTCTTTTAAGGGAGCAGGAGTGGACATTTTTCTAATACATACAGATAGGCTGCAGCCATCACATAGCAAACAAGTCATCAAAACAACACATTGTTTATTGTAAGTAAATGGAAAGTCACATTTCAGGTGTCATAACACATCAATATTCTGTGTTTTCCTTTTCAAACAATTAAGTGATCTATCAACTGCTAAACAGAGACCTACATTTGTCCCAACCCTTCATTTGAAGAATAGCTTTATAGCAAATCTATCTCACTAAAGAATGAACCCCCAGTGATAAGCTCCAAGTGTCCGCCACCAACCTCTACAGAAGGGTGATAATGAAAGCAATACAGTGCCTTTGGAAGGGAAGAATGGTGAATAAAAAAAGAGAGATTCCCAAAAAGCATCCCAGAAGGGAGCAGACAGGAAGGTGTCTTCCAGCCTCCCATGCTCTGCCAGGTGCACAAGAAGCCGGAAGGGGAGGGGGCACAGCCAAGACAGCTGACCCAAACTGGCCAAAGGGATATTCCATACCATATGACATCATGCCCAGTATATTAACTGGGGGGAGTTGGCTGGGGGAAGCAGCGATCGCAGCTCGGGACTGGTGGCATCGGTCAGCAGGTGGTGAGCGGCTGCATCACTTGTTTTTTTCCCCTCCTTCCTCCCCTGGGTTTCACCTCTCCTCTCATTATTTTCCTTTTAATTATATTATTATTACTACTATTTTATTTTAATTATTAAACTGTTCTTATCTCAACCCATGAGTTTTCTTACTTTTGCTCGTCCAATTCTCTCCCCCATCCCACTGGGATGGGGGAAGCGAGCGAGTGGCTGTGTGGGGCTTAGTTGTTGACTGGGGCTAAACCACAACAGAAGGCAATCTTTAAGGAAAAAAAAAGAAAAAAAACCTAAAGGAAACTTTTATCTTGATGCAATTAATAGATACGTTATGAGTGAAATCTGCCCCAAACTAACCTCTGCAGCAGATATCAGACATAGCGTTCACTTAGTTTTGAAACAAAGCTCACCTTGCACCTGCCTAGGCTTAACTTGTTCCACTCCTGCACTCTCAAGTTAAGGTCCGTACGGGGTGCTAAAGTTAAGAGTTTTCACAAATACTGTATATACCTCTGTTCTCATCATTGTTTTGCTGTGGCGGACCTTCTTTAACTTGGTGTAGCCTTCTCAGCAACTCTTCTTCAGTAATTTCACCTTAGAAAAATAAGGAAAATTTTCCAAAAATATTTCCAAATCGTATGTAGGGCAAGCATTATCAAAAGCTTCTAAAGAAGGTACAAGCCACCGCTTGTCTTTTTTTCTAATTAAATCCTGCCATAATGAGACTGCTAAACAGGCTGCTAAGGGGAAGATGTTCAGGCACTTCAGCACCATTATCCCAACTAAGTTTTGCTGAAGCTGAAAAATCCAACAGTTTCAACCTATTCAAGGCAGATGTGCTTTCTGGTTCTGTAACCTCTACAACTTATCAGCAATTTTCATCACTCTATACCAATTAAATGGCTGTCCAGAGTAAAATATTTAAGATAACATCTTTGCAAGCATGAATAAAGGTTTAAATTAGTTGAGTCATGTTTTAAATTAGAAGTGGTTTGAATTAGGTATCATCCTACACAGAATCAATTTAAAGTAATAAGTCAATTGAAAACTGACGTTAAAATGCCTGTGCAGAGTCTCGCGTCAGACTACTTATCCTAGTTACAAACTCTTAACCTCACCAGCGCAAAATTTTCACACAGATGCTTAAGGGAGATTACTTTTTTATCAAAAATGTCTTAAGGGTCCGTAACCGGAATTGGGCCAACTCTGGGTGTTCCCACCAAGTTGTGTAAACACTAGGCTTCTCTATCTGACGAATCCACATCATCCTAACTGTCTCTCCACTAGTCAGGGGACCGCCCAAATTTGAGCATGCACAAATTAGTAAGAAGCTACTTCCTACCATAGAACACAACTGCAGCACACAAACTAAACGGGCAAAAGTTTCAGGAGAACAGAAAATGACACAAATCGCCTACAAGCAATTCTAGCAAGATGTACATACACAAGCATTACCTACCTGGTGTTCCTAGCAAATTGTTATCTCTCATAAGCCTGTAGTCCTCTTCACTCAGGTTGTTTACAAACTGATAGAAAGCTTCTTCTCGATCTAACCGATCTAGCTGACTCTGACGTTGTGCTTCCGATTGATCAATATTTCCTTTATCACTAGAATCTGAGCTTTCCATCTTGATGAGTGGAAGAGTACCTAAAAAGGAGAAAATAAATCCTTCATCCAGTGCAGTGAAACACAGCATGAAATTTAGGTATGTTTAAGCTGTACTACATCCTTCATTGTTATCCTTAAATTTGGTGGTGGTGGGGAGTAGTTTGCTAATGAAGCTTCAGTTAAGGTAAGCTGCATAACCACAGGGATCACAAATGAAATAATTCTCAAAGCATGAACCTCTTCAAGTACAAACAAAATCTATGCCCATCGTTATCAAGTACTCAACAAAGCAGCAAGTATGAACATGTGGAATAATATCAGCCATAACCCTTAGTCCATCTTTACATAGCTGTCTACGTGTCCATGACTATCTGCTTTTTAGTATAAAATATTCCTAATACTGCAACTGCCTTGCAAATCACAAAGCATGCCTTACAGTGCAGTACAAGCATAAGCAAGCCATCCTTGATTGTGCTAACTCCAAATGAGCACGGGATTAAGTGCCCAATCTCTTCTTCCTGCCCTGAACTATGGTGAGGAAAGCAGGAATCAATCTAACTTACTGCCTGCTATGAGAAACACCCTCTTCAACATCCAAGTGCATTTTAACAGAATGAAGGGGTTATGAAGAATTCAAATATAGAAGATGGAAGATGTCATGGAACACCACATGTGCAAAAAAAAATACAACCAACCCACAGCATACATTTCCTCAAAAAAGGAAAAGGGTTTGACACATAAAACTACAAAGCTGATTTTAAGAGAAGAATTTGCTTGCAAGTTTCAGCATTTACTGAATTACTGAAGTTGATGATTAGAATTTCCAGGAAAAAACTCCACAGTGTATACCAGGCATAACTTTTGCTATAGAGCTGCCTTCTGTAATGTGTATTTTTTAATATAACCTTCTCCTCATCTTGTTTTCCTGTGGATGAGATCCTTGACAATGTCTCTCTCAAGGAAAAAAAAAACCACAACCAAACAAAAACCAAAAAACAATGAATGCCATGTCTATATTTGATAAATAATATAGCAAAATACATGCAAATGCAGGAGAAATTCTGGCACTACTTGCGCCATGCAAATATATCAAATGAAGTTAAAATAATAACTAGTTTCCTTAATCACTACGCCTCACTATTCACAACATCAAGAATTTTCCTGTACAACTGGTAGAATCTAGTTACTCAGAGAGGTGATTAGCAAGCTAATCCTCTGCATGCTAAAAAGCTCTGCAATAGCATTCCCCATCAGAAAACATTCCTTTCATTTAAACCATACTTCATGTGACATGAAAATACTGGAAGAATAAAGCTTTTCTGCTTCTCACTGGAAAATTTCCAACACTTAGACATCTGTCTAGTGCAAAAAGCATCTTTTTTTGGTTTGTCAGCACAGCTGTCAAGTCAAGACTGCCCACAGTTTACATTAGTGCTTCTCCACAGAAGAGCAGCACTGCATGATCTCCAGGGGTAGTTTATTTCAGCTGCTATTGTGAAAATTAAAGTGCACTGACAACCTCAGTGTGTAACTGTAGAAAATTCCACAGGATAGGACATCCCATTATTGCAGACTTGCAGATTATAAAACAGCTACTCCAACCCTCTTTGTCTTGAATTCTGACGCAGTAGAACTTGTTTTTCAGTTAGCCACATTAAGGCACAAATGACTTGTTGCCACTCAGTAATAAGAGTATGGAAGGCTACTGGTATTATTTAGTTCTATGAATTTCTGACACTTTACCAAAGAATTTCGGCTTAATTTTCACCTTTTTATCAATAAGCAGCAGCAATCACTAGGGTTACTACTGTTTCAAATGAAAGCCTATCAGCTTTCTCTGCATTGCTAAATCTCTGGTTCAATCTAAAGACTGCATGGCCTGTCTGAAGACTTGCATGTGATGTGGTGTCAAATACACCAATAAATGAACCCATTCACAGTGAAAGTTGTGCAATGGTTTCAGCAGGTATGTTCAACTTGGACTGGGCTCAGTTATGAAATCTGTATGCCTTTCAAATCTCAGACACATATTTCTAATGAGAACATAGCTTGCTTGAAACGCAAACAGCTTTTTACAAGCTTTCCGTAGCAGAATCATGACTTCCAAGTAACTTCACTTAAAGACATACTCATTCTAGATATGATACCAGAAATAGAAAGACAGCTGCTTTTAAAAGAAACATCTGAATAAAGCCTCAAGTAGAACACGAGACTTGCATCCAAAATAAAACCTTGAAAGATGCATTAGTTCTCTGGGGATACATCAAAATTCTAACTGACATTCCCTTTTTTAGGGCAACAATGAAACAAAGTTGACAATACAATTAAGAAAATAAGGGAATGTAATAAGATGCTAAGGGACAGGAGCAGCATAAAGTTTTGTATTTTCCCCAAAATGACTGCCACCTTGATATTTACTGACTTTAAAACACATAGAATGTCTTCATAAAAATGGCAATATTAACATATTTGTAAGCATTAGACTAATTCTACAACAGCTTTTAAAAAAGAAAACCACACTATGCATACAAAGGATGACATTTGTTTACTGCTTATACTTTGAAATTTTCCTTTTAACTGCAGTTCCAGTACTTGCAGGCACCTTAGCTAAGATTGCCTACTTGATCCAAAGACGTTTGCCCATTCCATTTCAGAAGATGAAGGGGTACCATTCTTGGTCAGGGAAAAAGGGAAAGTCAAAACAAGTGAAGTGGGAGGGGAAAAAAATCTCTTCTTTACCACCAGACTGATGTACACTTTGATAGGTGATCCTTTAGGGAACACTCAGAGTAAGTCAAAGTCAGTCTTACTTATTTCCAGGTTTGCTCCTCTTTTCTCCTCCATCATCTTGTGTCTTTCCTCCTAAACCATAAAATCAGCTATTGGTCAAGACTGAAAAGATGTTAAGAAAAAAGCCTCAGAGATGGGATCTTGAATTAAGAATTTAATTTACATTAGGACTACTTCTACTAGTGACAAACTCGCTGTATTTTCCTATTGCAAGCTACTGCAACAGATTACACCGGCCCACTGTACCCCAATTTCATGCTGTTTAGCTTCAATGTCCTAGAAATGCTATGACTCTACATGGGATGCTTGCATTGATGGTAATAGAGATGGCAAAGAAACATAAAAATGCACATCAACACATTCTCCCTACCTTACTGTTGACAGCAAATGGCACCATACTCTTCAAACTAGAGCTCTGATATTATAGCCAATAAATGGAAAATAGGATTTCTACCCCAAGGCTTTTGCTACTTTCTCTCTCTTCACTGTCCACTCAGCTCATTGTCCACATCGTCCATTTTAAGCTTCACCTCCCACACTGCTGCAGAGCACTACATTACCAGACTGAACTTAGTAGAATATTTAGACTACTACTGCCTCAGCATGACTCCGTAGGTCCCATGTGGATGTACAACAGGATTCCCATGGTGGCAGTTACTGCATCACCTCGCTCCTATTTCAGCACGGTACAGCATTGCAGAAATAAATTGAAAACCTGTCCCTCATTCAGGGTTCTGCTCTCAGCTCACCTATGGCAGAAAAGTAAGACTGGCTTAAGGAAGCTGACTACAGTAACACAGGGAAACCTCATGAGGGAAAACCAACAGGTATACTATTAAGTTACAACAAAATAACCAACACTTGATTCTCTAATAAGCAGGTATGCTTCCACTCTGTTTCTCTTTCTTCCAGTGGTTTAGTTCAACTCAAAGTAACACTTTGTTCTTATCCAAGTTAAAAAATTCAGAATTTCCTCCTTTAGTGTACTCCGTTGTCAGCACTGAGTTGACAAAGGGTGGGGAAGGTCACATCTATGAGCAGGAAGTTCAGATCTGTTGATTATTGCCAACTTCAGCTGAGATATCCAGCAATGAAAATCCCTCTATGGGAAAATGGGGAGGAGGGGGGAGTCACCTAAAGGCTGCACAAAACAAGAGAATCATAGCTAGAACAAACAATTTTCTCCTTAAAAAAAAAAGGAAAATAATCTTCAGCAGCTGAATATCCAGACACATTAACTACAATGAATTCTTAATTGGTGTTCCTATCCTTCCACAAGCTAGCAAAGTATCTTCCCTGCAGTTATGCTTCAACAATCTCAGAGATTTCAGAGCACAAATGACTAGCTGTCTCTCCACTGCTGCTAGAGACTGCAAAAGCAAGAACAGTAAGCCCACAAAAGGTATTTTTTGTCACATTCTTTTATTCAAGAGGAAGTAATATTATGTTCTTTTGTATAGGAACAATTTGAGAGTACTAAATATTCCTTCAATAATGCAAAGTTATCGTTCTTACAGTAAAATAAATATTTTACATTTTCCCTTCTGCCAAGTCATGTGTAAACTAAATCCAACCAGTCAGGAATTTACTACTGCTTAAAAACAACCTAGTGGGACAGCGAGCAGTGATAAAATACTTGCGATGTCCATTTACCTTCAACAATAACACTGTGTATCTCCATACTGCTTAGCACTTATGGACTACAAAATTCTTCCAAGAAAAAGTACTAATGGGCCATAAAGCACAGTGATAAATCACTAGCTTTTCCTCCTTCAAAAATGTGTAGTATCTCCTGACATTAGTTATCTGTATTGAATATCAAGACACTACCTTAGCCTGCATTCCTGATTTTTTAAATTTAAAAAAATTACAGGAACATTAGAACTCTCGTTAAACTAACTAGGTAAAACTTAGAAGACCTGACAAACTCAGAAATCACTCACTCGCAGGGTTAAAAGAAAAAGCAATACCTTAAAGTTAGGATCTTCATTAGATTTATGAGATGAGTCTCAAATTTTAACAGGAGAAAGGCACTGAATTAGTTAAACCGCAGGAACAACCCAGATGCTCACGTGCTAGCTGTGCCAGAAAAATTTCCTCTAAAATTCTCCCCATCTAGGTGTTACCGATATTTCAACGTTACATGAGAATCTGTAGTGCCCGGTATGTTAGGAACACTTCCTGAATTACCTTACATCCCAGCAACATAATTAATACCTTTGTATAAACAAAAAAGATGATGGCAACATGAATAAGTGTTTCATAGATGTGCTCAGCAGAAGGCTAATTTCTCATTTATGATTCATAACCTCATCTTAATTAGGTACTTCAACCAGTAGAGCACCTTGATTACCTCCAGTCTGCAGAAATTATCAAACCCTTTGACTAAAAGAAGTGACTCAGTAGTAGAAGCCAGAAATACTTATTTTCTGTGTTGGGTTGTTAGAGTAACTATTTTTTGCTCCCCTGCTTTCACTGAACATACCTCAAAGACATTTTAGCTCTACAGCCGAAGTACAACACAGCTGTCTGTTCAAAGCGCTTTCCATGAACTCTGACTTCAGCAGCTCTAACATACCGTCCCATTTGGCAGGACCAGCCCCAGCCAGCAGTCTCTCCAATTCCATTTCTCAAATGACACAGGAACAGCAGCTAGAACAGGCAGTTCTGTTACCCCGGGGTTCTTTAAGCACGAACAGAACCAACTTCACGCGCAGTATTCATCTGACCCACCCCACCTCCCAACTACTAGATTTTCCTAGAAGGATTACAAGTTGAAAAATAGTTTCCATGCCAGTGAGAATCCAGTTTCTCAATGCTCAAAACTAGCAGAAAATAAGACATAACAGAAACTACATTTTCATCTTAAATATTTCATCATTCAAGTCTGCAAGCTCAAAAGCAGAAGCAAAACCTGACTGTCAGTGAATCCTATCATTAAAAGGAAAAAGATACCATAAAACAGTAAAATGAATCAGCTATTTGCATTATACATGGAGCTTCATTATGTCAAGGGTTTGGTGTTTTTTTTTTTTCTTCTTTTTGTGCAGGTGCACTAGTCTCCTTTTGTGATCACACCACAAGCTTTGATAGCATACGTACAATTCGCTCATCTACATCTTAGAAACAGTAACAAGTAACAAACTTTTCTAGTTTTTGAAGTGGCATCATGAATTTTGGATACACTTTTTTTTTCCCCCCCTGCTATTCTTGCTTTCTGTTGACACTCTGATGAACAACAGATCTACACTCTTCTTACTAGATTTCTACTAAACCTACCATGAATTTTAAACACTCAGGAACTCCCTATGTCCTCTTTGCCTCAAAAAGTATCATGGAACATGTACCTCTTTTGGAAAGCTGGAAGAAAATTTTGCCTTCTATTAAGTGTTCAGTGTAAACTGCTACAAAATTTAAATGCCAGCTTGACAAGGAGTGTTAAACATCGATTCAGCTATTTCACTACCCCTGTATGTTTCAAAGCAAAGGCTGTAAACCAAGATGTCATTCTGAACATACATTTTAAACAACAGAAAGTAGATGAATACGTCTGCAGAACAGTTGCAGAAAATTCCACAGAATTAAAAAAAAAGAGAGAGAGGAAAACATTTCAACAGAACCAACTGTTGAGATGAAGATGAGAAACACTCTTAGCTGTACTATCAACTCCTGGGAAGCCAGAAAGAAGTGAAATGAGGGTACAGAACCCCAGCGGTCTCCAACAGTCCTACAGTATCTAAGGCAGAGTAGCCATCTTACTCTATAAATTCCCAACTCAAAGAGCTCTAGTTAAAAAAGAAACAAAACTCATTATAGTTTTGCAATGTTATCTTCCGTACGGAAGGGTAGAGCTTAGCAATTCCAGAATACCAAGAGCATGTGAAATGGAGACAGAGCTCTGAAAATAAAATGCAGTAAGAACTGCCAAAATCCAGGGCTTCACATTTTATTATCTGCACTTACTAAACCAACACTTTTCACATACAAGTTGAAAATAAAATTAAGATAGTACTGCCTTTTGCTCTCAAATTCAGATGATATCACAGAAGAGAAAGCTTAGCATACACAAGGTGTAACAGGTTTCCAGCACTGGAGTCTCAGGAAACAATGCTCTTTTCCCCCAGAAGTGAGCTTCCCGCTAGGTCAGCAAGCAGAAGGCCCACTCTGAAGCTCGAGGGAAGAAGTAATGCTGCATGCAAGTAACCAGTGTTGACACTGAAAGACAGCAGTATAAACAGGATTGACATCCAAGGAAGTTGTACCCACGAAACTACATGATGACCATCATGTGTTTTGATTTCTGAAAAAAACAGAACTTCCAGTCAGCAGAAGCACTAAGCCAATCATAACTCACCAAATTTCAACTAAAAAAGAAAAACCCATCTTTAAATTTACTGCCAAATCTCACTGTCTCTACAAAACTGCTGCTAATACAGCTACTACTGAAAGTAAAAGGCCAATAAAACAATGACAATCCCCACAGCGGAATTCCGATACATTGATTTTTGTTGTTGTTGATGTCTAGTGCCTAACAAATATAGAAGTGGAAAATAAAATTAAGTAAAATTTATTTAAATTTAAATAGATATCTGTAAGAATAGAATTCCATTTCCGATGATATACCAAGGCAGGCAAGCTCAAGCATATTAACAAGACTACGTGCACATACATCTTGCATATTGAAATTCAGACTACTCTAAGCAAGATATTTTTAAGTTACTAAATTAAGAGAAAATGTGCGCTGACTTTTCCTATTCAATTATCATTAGATGGTTTTATGAGACTGCACAACTCTGCAGACGTCCTTGAGGAAAAAGCTGAGCTTCAACACTGCACATCAGCAAAAAGTTACTAACAAGTACCTCGTTAATATAAACCTGAACAGTTTGAAGGAGGCACAGGCTTGTGTGTTTCTTATGATCTTAACTGCAGCCAGGAACTTGTGCAAAAGCAAAACGGACTCCCTGTGATGCTTCTGGCTATCCCTACTCACCATACAAAGGTCCTGACTCTAAGTTATTACACTGCTACACTGTTTAGAAGCATTGGTTTTGAGATGCACGAGACCGTCACAAAAATATCTCGAAGACAGATGTTCACGTTTGGTTTTATCCCTCCAAGATTAATTTTTGCTAGCTCAAGAGTTGATAGTCTCAGTCAATGAAAACTTAAGTCACAAAAACTTGGATAAATACCCAATAATCTTGTTTGGATTCAAATGTTTTAAAACATGGAAACTGAGGTCTCTACAAAAAAATTAAGAATAGCCTAGTAACATGTTAAGCTATATTAAATTGGACTTAAATGCAATCTTTAGATTCAAGCATATGAAGTCATAACATTGTTATAGCTGTAAAAAAAAAAAGTACAACACCTCCACTGCAACTAGAAGCATTCTAATAAGATCAAGGAATTTATTTTGATACATTCCCATAGGGAACAAGAATAAAGGAATAAGCTAGGCAGGTATATTAATACATAGGTGTTTTGAAAACATTTCCATTTAAGGATCATACTATCCATTCCCCTAAGAATACCAGTACAAAACAAAAAAAGAACACGTAGTGGAGACCAGACACTTGTAACACTGTTTTCCAGTACACCTTGATATGTCTATTGATTCAGTAATATGGAAAATAAATATGATACAGATGACAACCACTACATGCCTGAAAAATGCTGGTGTGGTTATTTCAGTGACAGACATTTATGTGGTCAGAATTGCTGATGCAGAGAACACTGTAGTTGTGATGCTTTAGTGGTCTAACATAACAAGAAGCCCTTAATTTTATAACTTGTGGTGTGTTTTCCCTTTTCAGGGGCAGGCAAGACGTAATTCCAAGCTATAATTCTTTTAATTCCAAAATGGTAAACCTGTAGAGAGAATACAGTCAGTTTAAGTGCCAGTTGACCACTACAACAAAACTAAGCATGTTACTCTCAATTAAGATAGTTAACTGCACAAGAAGCAGCCAACTGTTTATTTTTTTTAAAAAGACTTGACAAGTCACTGCAATTAAAATTCAGGGACAAACTGGTGTCAGAGCTTCTTTAGCATTTTGACACGATTTACAACTTGAAATTAACCAGTACTGCCAATATGGACAGGGAAAATAAATCAGATGTGTGATGGTACTACTGGGTACAATTGAGTTTGAATTCTTGTTTACAAGCTTCTCTGTATAAAGATTTGATTTTCCTGAAAAATGGTGAAACAAACAAAACTATTAAAAAAAATCTCTATTTTTTATTGTGGAACCTTTTGTCAGGCTCCTTCTACTAAAATCAAGACACATAACAAACCTTAATAACTACAATGTATATGTACTATTACACACAACCTGATATTGCTCCTCCATTAAAGCAGATCACTGAAGATAAAGCAATACATACATCTAGCTGGACTTGACAATGGTTTTG
Source organism: Morus bassanus (assembly GCA_031468815.1). Taxonomy (NCBI): domain Eukaryota; kingdom Metazoa; phylum Chordata; class Aves; order Suliformes; family Sulidae; genus Morus; species Morus bassanus. Next base: position 2,897,130 of record CM062582.1, read on the forward strand.
AAATACGGTAAACAGAAACCTTAAATGTCAACAAACAGTATTAAAAAGGGAAGGCAGAACTTGCACTGGAAACTGAGGGGACAGAGCAAAGATAACATGATTAACTGGAGATAAACTAAAAAGATTTTAACAGGTTGCAAGCTGATCAAGGCCCTTACAACAGACACAGCGAGATACGAAAAGTTCCTCTTGCCTTTCTCCCATAACAGGGCTTCTTATCTCAACTCATGGAACGAATAGACTGAAAACACGGTCCTGAAGAGCTGCGATTACTTAAGTAGGCACTAAACATTATGGCTAGGCCCAGGATAGTAGCTATAATTCCCCCCACACACTCCACCCCACCAAAAAGGGGCTAGTTTCAGTTCCTCCTCCAACCCAACCGGACATCTAGAGGGTGAGGGGCCCAGCAGCCCTCCCCGAGGGGGAAGCGCAAACCCTCCTCCAGCTCCAAATGGAGGAACAGGTTCGCCCCGCTTCGGCGGGAGGCCCTGCCACACGCCCCAGGAAAAAAAGGGAAAAAAAGTCCGCAGGGTGACAGAGCCCAGCCCATCCGAGGGAGACGGCGGCCAAGCTCCCCGCATCGCCCCGGGCACACCCGCGCGCAGACCGCCATCACCGCCCCCAGCTCCATCACGGCGCCCCGCTCCGCCTCTGCCGCCGGGCCTCCCCAGCCCCGCGGAGCCACCGGCCGCCCTGCCCTACCCGCGACCCCGCAGCCCGCACGGCGGGGGGCCACAGCAGGGGCAGAGCGGCCCCCGGCCGCCCCCGGCTCCGGGCGGGGGCCGGCGCCGCCGCCTCCCCTGGGCCTGGGCCTCTCCCTCCTCCGGGCCATTTTGAGAGTCCGCCTCCGGCCCCGATACTCACCGCCCGCCGCCGCCACCCGCCGCCGCCTCCCCAGCTCTCGGTCCGCTGCTCTCCCCGCTCCTCAGCGGGCTCGGTCCCGGCTCGCCCCGCTCCGTCCGTCCTCAAACAGCCGCAGCGTCGCCCTCCCTCCCCTCTCAGGCGGCCATTTTCTGCTCCATTGTTACCAAGGAACGGGGGCCCGGAAGCGGCCGCCGACAAACGGAAGTGAAGGCGCACGCGCCTCTGCGCAGGCGCCGCCACCTCCTCCGGAGTAGCGGCGGGGGGGTGGAGCGCGGACCAACGAGAGCGTGGAGGACCGCGTGGGTAGAGCGGCTTCAGCGCTGAGGGGGCGCCGCCATTTTGGAGAGGGGCAAAGGCCGAGGGCTGTGGCGGGGTGGCATGGAGGCGGGGTGGTTGTCGGGGGTCTTCCCGGCCACCCCTCAGTCCGCGGCCTCCTGCTGCCCCGCGGGGACGCGGAGGGTCCCAGGGCTTGGCAGTGCCTGCCTGTGGTGCCGTTAGGGTGCAGCAGCAGTAGAGCCTGCGTCCCTACAGGAGCCAGGCCTGTCAGTGCAGGCGCCATTTCATGTCACCTCACGTTGGGCGCTGGACAGCGGTGCCCGCGCTTGAGGCTGACAATGGCCAGCATTTCCAAAGGATGAGCAAAAAAATTGTCGGTGAGGAGGGGTGTCTGTCAGTACGCACGTTCGCTCTCCTCGCCCTCTAACTGTGGCAGCATTTTCTGTCTCCTCACGATGCGTTTTCCCTGCTGCCTCTCCTGGTGTAGTGTATTAAAGGCTATGGTCATACTATATAAAAGCTAAGATACACCTGATTTCCAATATAAGCCTTAATAAATTGAATACCAGGCTTGCCGTGTTCTCTAAGTCCCGTGCTTCAGTTAAATTTTTCTGCAGTTCTTCCCCTCTCATTGAAACTATAAATGGCAGCTGTGTTACCTCCAGGGTCAGCCCATCTCCCTCATGGCATCCTGACAGATAAGTGAAATCAGGAATCAATAAGACAGTGGGAAGAAAACTGTGGCTGAAAAGAACTAGTTAGGACAGGAACCAGGAGAAAAAAAAAACAACCCTTGTCTTCAGTTTTGAACCCAAGAGGGCTTGTGCTGTACTGAGTATCAGTGCTAGTTTAAGGAGAGGGAAGGGTTAAGGTTCTGCAGACTTGTCTCCCGTAGAGAATGGAAGGGATTCCATCAGAGTTTGGAAAGATCCCACTGTACTGCCTGAAAAGTCTCTCTTCAAAAGGACTTTAAGGAAAACAGAATTAATCTCCATTTTCAAGCAAGATCCTGCACATAGAGAAAAAACATTTTTCTGAGGATTTATGTGGTTTCAGGAAGCCCACAAGACATCTTTGTTTCTCCTTTTGGCAGTTTATTATAATAGTAGTGAGATTACCGCCAAGTTTAGGGGTGGGTTGCATTGCAAGTTTGTTGAACCATAAATGGGTAGAAAGATCCAAGCCCAACTTCTAATGTAAATGAATTGTTTTTAAATATTCAGAGTTTAAATTTCCCCCTTCACTCTTGAGAACTTAATAGGCAGCTACAGTGTTTGTGCTAGAGAGAATGGAGGGGTCAGGTACAGGACATATTTCTCCTCAGTTTTACTTGCTACAGCATGGAACCAGGAAAGGAAGTGGGTTAGAAACTCACGGAACCGAAGGCTGTGATACCAAAATCATTAGTAATGGAGAGCTGAAGCATTCCCAGTTTCATCTGGAACAGATGTAGGTTCCCAACTATATTTTTGTTGAATTAACCAGAACATAAAGCACAGAAGTTTATTCCAGCTGCAGAAAGACAGATGATACAGCATATAGTTGGAGTGATGGAGAGGTGCTACCTAATCCAGCAGAAAACTTGCTTGCGGAAGGTTAACCTGTTACATTTTTAAAAGCAAATTGAAGTTGGAAGAGTGAGTTTAAATCAGATTAGTCCTTGGCATCATTGCTGCAATATAGATCTTGCATTACAGTTGGATTTACTGTAGGGCCAAACCATGACCCAGAAGATCTGGTTTGACTGCTCAGTAAGTAAAATTAAAAAAAGAAAAATTGGACAAGGTAACTTTAATGTCACAAAGGACTTCTGCGGTTTTTATGAACCAAAATATTTGTCATTGGGAAAAATTGCCTTGTTCCTGATCCACAACAAATGGATCTTTTTACGTAGACAGTGCTCCTACCTCCAACAGGTTCCCGTGACTGGAGAAACTGTATCCACCGAAGAGAGAGAGACCCTGTGGCTGAGTGTTTATGTACACTTTCATTTCTGGCAGACATCTTTGAAGCAGGCAAAAAAATTAATTCCACTGTCAAACATCGATAATTCAGGGGGCAGATGATTGACACACAATTGATCCACTTTAGCATGGAAAGCCTTGTGCCAACAATTGATAAGACAGCCACTGAGTGTGAGTATTGGCAATTAGTAAATCAGCAGGATGTCCATCAGAGTGCTCCAATGGCGGACCTCGAAGAACTGAAGAAATAAGGGGCAATGTGAGTGCGACAGAGGGATTTATGCATGAAAGCAAACCCTGTATTTTCTCCCTACCTTTTTTGAACACCAGGCAAGGTCAGAGCAGGATAAAAGTGACTTTGTTATGCACCAGTAACCTAAGCAGCAAACCATTAGGGATTATTGAGCAAAAGGGAGGTGGAGCATATTCTGAACAGAGGAATAAGACGATGGCTTATGCTCCTGGAACAGCAAGTGATTTTGTTTGTTTGTCTCTCTCTTTTCCCCTCAGTAAAATACTTTTAATTGATTAATCTTACCAAAAGTCTTGAAGATCATCAAATGGCAAGCAACAGAGGAATAAAACTTGTTATTCTTTACCTCTATGGGTGAGTTCAGGCTCTTCAGGTGGATATTTGCCAGTCTGATGGGAGATGAACACCCAGCGATGCGCAGAGATGGCAGCTGGGTTCTGCTGATTTACACCTTACTTCAGTGGTAAAAACTTGTAGCTGAGGTCCAGGGCAGACAGATAAGGAAAAGTACCTTCCCTGGTGTGATTTGGTGGAGTTTATTTGCAAGTGCCCACACAGGGTCGATCAGGTGCAGAATAAGCTCTGATTTTTCAAAACCACTTAGTGGATTTCAGCATCCGGTTGACATTAATAACAATTAATGGCCTGTGCACACATATCTCCTTAACAGCTTTGGAAAAATTAGGACTGGTGTAGCAGTGTATTTCAAAAAGCTTGTAGGGGAAAACATATTTGCATAGAGAACTTTGCAGTATAGAGAAAAAATCCGAAATCTATGGCAAAAGCATGGTGTAATTCATACTTAAGTGTTTTCAATTTGCTAATGTATGTATAGCAAAGGAGAATTACAACACTTTTCCATGGTAAGTTTAATGTCATTTCCTTCAATGAGGGTAAATAAATTTGCTTTAAGTCCCCCAGGGTCTTAAAAACTGGTTATTTGGTATGCAGTGATAGATGAGAAAAATGTTGGTGTTAAATATATTAAAATAATTTATTCACAATATAGATAAGTAATAATCCAAATGCAGTGAGGTGAGAAAAACCTGCATCTCTTGGGAGCTTCTAAACCTGAAGCAAAAAAAATAAAAAAAAGACCGAACAAACTCAAATCCTTATATACTCAAAATATTAGCAGAGTACTAAACAGGCAAATGAAGCCAATTCACACTAATGTACAAGCCCAGAACAAACTTGAGAGGAAACCTACAGATTTAACAATTCCTAACAGTCTAACTTTGCTCTTTTCTCCATCTCAGTGCTCTGCCTGCGTTGCTGCACCGTGCTGGCGACAGGCCCTCTCCTTCGGTAGGCAGGCACACGGAGGGTCCCTTCTCTTCTGGTGGGGAGAGAAGCCCATATTTATGGCTTGTACAACAAAGTATTTTCCATTCAGACAGTATCTCAGGAGGTTATTCCAGACGTTATTTTTAAATCAGCAGGTCTGGCATGCTAGAGTTTTAAAGAGCTGGAAGAGAATTTTGTACCTTGAAGAGGCATTTTTAATACTGTTCAGTAATTTGCTCAATGCTGATCTAGGTCTTGTTTGTCTGGCAGTGCTGTGCTCTTGGGAGACCTTACATACTCAGGTACCATACCTCCACATCCGAGCTTTTCAATTCCCAGCCTGTTTGGAGGACAGGCAGAATCACAGAATCATAGAAGCATTTAGGTTGGAAAAGACCTTTAAGATCATCGAGTCCAACCATTAACCCAGCACTGCCAAGTCCACCACTAAACCATGGCCCTGAGCACCACGTCTGCATGTCTTTTAAATACCTCCAGCGATGGTGACTCCACCACTTCCCTGGGCAGCCTGTTCCAATGCTTGACAACTCTTTTGGGGAAGAAATTTTTCCTAATATCCAATCTAAACCTCCCTTGAGCAGCTTGAGGCCATTTCCTCTTGTCCTATCGCTGGTTACTTGGGAGAAGAGACCGACCCCCACCTCACCACAACCTCCTTTCAGGCAGTTGTAGAGAGCCATAAGGTCTCCCCTCAGCCTCCTCTTCTCCAGACTAAACCCCCCCAGCTCCCTCAGCCGCTCCCCATCACACTTGTTCTCCAGACCCTTCCCCAGCTCCGTTGCCCTTCTCTGGACATGCTCCAGCACCTCAATCCTATCAATCTAAACATTTCTAATGTAAATCTCATGGTGGACCTCAAGCTGTGTTTGATGAAAGATGGCAGTAGAATTAATCGCTTCATTTCTGGCAAAATGTGTTCTGGAGCGGGACCTTGAGAGGAGGATGGCAGCTAAACACAATAGGAAATGGATAGGAATTTAGCACCAACAGAGGTGCTATTTGTGCCTTTTAAAACTCTAAATTCCTTGTGTGTAAAAACAGGAGGATGATTTGGTGACTTCCGGTTTCATTCTGTCAACTGAAGTGTATTTTTAAGGTAGGAGTATCAGAGCTGTGCCTGAAGCCGTGTGGATTTACAGGAGTTTTCTGAGCAGGTTCCTGTATCCTTTCTGGCTGTGGCTCTGTTTTCAGCCTTGTCATCCTTTCAGTGTCGTTTCTCCGCCAAGCAGCAGCAGCAGAAGAGCTGCCTACAAGATCTGCAGGCAGTATCCCTGCCTGCTCTCTACCTGCAGCACTGTTCATTAGGCAGTATATAAAAGCAGGTTTTGTCTTCTAATTATTGTTAAAGCAGATGTCTTTATGGTAACGCAGCCATCCAGCTCAGATTTAGAAACAGCTTTAAAGGTTTCCAAGTAACTTGGTCTTATTCAGTAACTTTTCTTGTCATTAGTTACGGCCGATTTCCCCCCCTGCTTAAGAGCAGCTCAGCCTCACTTGGTCGTAACAAACTCTTGTTGAGGAGGAAACAATAAGTCGTTTGACAGCTTCAGAACCACTTCAAATCAATATTCACGTGTCAGATTCTTGAAAGCCCCACAACGAAACATGAAACAAAGAGGAAAGTTGTGTAAAAATGAGGCAGAACAAACTGTGGGAAAAGCGCGTGTCTGAGCGACCGAACAAGCTCCATTTTGTTCTCTTCTGCTTACTTAAAGGAGATACCCTTACGCCACGCCTGGCATTTGTACTGTTTGTGCTGCATTCCGGTGCCACGGGACAGTCGGGCAGGTTCCTCTGCCTCCCGTGATGAAAGCCGAGTGCAGAAAGCCGCAGTGAGGGGTGGGTGTCCGGGAGCACAGCGTCAGTGTGGCGTTTGCTGAGGACATTATGCGCCTGTGTTCTTCAAGGCAGCCTGTAAATGAACAGTCAGATCCCTGCGGGGAAACTTAGTGTTTCTCAAGATACTGATGCTGAGATCTTTTTGCTCGGCGTGTTATTGCAGCTGATGCCGCAAACATAATTGCAGATGGCCTACTAAGGAGAATACAGTTTTTCCAATTAGTATTTTTGGCCTTTAAAAAGGCTGTTAACTAGAGATCTGGGCAGCGTAAAAGCAGTAATTTTGACTGCATGCCCTGCTACCTGTGCTTTTAAAGCTGGGCTGCTATTTACTTTTTGAATTGACTTTTTTTCCCCTTTGCTTCTGAAAGAAAGTTGCATACAAAGAGTGTGATAAATGCAGGATACGTAAAGTTCTGTCGAATATGCTAGGTAAATGCACTGGAAGATAGACATTCCTCAGGCTGTCTGTAGTCACTGCTGCAGGTAACAAAAGAGATGAAGTATTCAGCTGACTGCGTGGTAGTTTTTTTAACACGCAAATAGCTCTTTAAGGGGTAAAATCCATTTCTGCTTCCACTGATGCAGTCTGTAGGATGGATCTATACGATGCCTTGTGGAAAAGGCCCAAAGGATTTATCTCATGGTGTTTATTGTCAGTCTCTACCTGGTTAGGTGCTGTAAATCCAGTTGTACCCCCAAAAAATCAGACTATAGAAGAATAAATAAGTTAAAGCAGAGAGCGTAGCAATTTATAGAACCCCGACATTGGGATGCTGGACTTTGTAACGACAGAGTGCTTTCTTACTGCGCCTGATTCAGCGCTCGGGCAGGAACTGACCTGAACTCATCTAAGTCAAGTATTTCTCCCTTTGGCCAAAAAGGGTTTTAAACATGCCCTCAACCAACTCAACAATAAAAAAAGGTAGAAAAAACTCTCTTGTCACATCATACAGTCATATCTGTTTGTTCTAGGTGTGTCAGTCTGTTCCTTGTACTTCTGTCCAAAGCGTGTTGGTGCAACAGGATGAACTTCAGTAGTTAAAACTGTGATCTCTGGGAATTCCTGGATGATAGATTTGGCACCTTTTGAGAGAGGGCAAAGGCCTCAACTTACCGTGAGGTGTGGAGAACAGGCTTAGCAGGATAACGACGCTTGGTTGTACGCCGTGTTCTACAAGAACTTTGACAGCCTCGATGACAGTATTACCGGTACCTGAAAGGGGAAAAAGGGAGGGTTTTTTCCCCCCCGGCTGAGGAACTCGTCCTAGGCCATCCGAGAATATCCGTGTTAACGTTGGTGTGTGACTGAATGGTGATGCTGGCCTTTCCTGCTGGAAAACTGTCACCTCTGCATGTATTAATTGTAGAAAACTTTGGTCTCCTGATGAAGGAACTTCATCTCTACTCTGAAACAGCCAACTCTGCCAGGTTTTAACCACCGAAGTTGGTGGATTTTATTAAAGCCCTGAGGCAAGAAAGCTCATCTAAAATAGTAAAATGGCAATTAAGAGCTCCATGTGTAGAACCAGAATCCAATCCTAGACTGGAAAGGTTACTTAATTCTGACAAACTCCTTACCACACTTAGCAGTTTTTTTTTTGGTGGTGGTATTAACTGTATTTAATTTTCAAGTAATTTACTTCTAGGATTATAATATTAATCCAAAAATGTCTTTTAATAGCATGAGAAAAAACCTGTTTGAGTCTTTTCTCATGGCAAAATTTAGAAAATTAAATTTATATCAAGTCTTAATGCTTCAGCCTTTCTCACAAACACAGCCATGCCCAAATGATTCGCTCTGCATTCCCGCTGGTGCAGGCTGGCTAATACGTATTCTGGCACAGCCTGATGAATTTCCTCCTGTGGCACCTAAGTCAAGCAAAAAACCTAATCAAAGTCCCTGAAATTTGGAAATTTTCCTTTAAATTCAGCACACTCACTGTTCCGCTGAGTCCAACTGTACAGAACGATGAAAGACACTTACTTAGTATCGGGTACATAAGAAGAACTTTTCTCCTGTAAATGTCTGGTGGAAACTTAGCATAGTACACTTTTGCTCTTTGAGTCTCCTCGTCGCTCTGTATCAGGATTTTTCCTATGCGGATTGATCTGCAGCAGTCTCGTAAACCTTGTTCCATCGCCTCTCCTCAAAATGAGCAGCAAAAAGAAAAAACCAACAGCAAATTGTTAGATGCTAAGAGGCAGCACAATTGCAAGATGCTACAATTAAATGGACAGTCCCAATACTGTATTGGTGAAGAGGTCTAAAAAGCAGATTTTTTTTTTCTCGGCTCTAAGTGTTAAAAACACTTGAAGCTATTTTCCTTTCTTCTCTGTTCTGATGCAAAACCGAGTCTGCTTGGTGTTACTTGGCTCCTGGGTATCAGTGTTCCCACACACCAGTGCTAAGCTCTCAGAGGCGAGAGCTGGAAACGTCAAAACAAACGTTTGGGGCTTGGAGAACATCTTTGAGCTCTGCCCAGAGACACCACGGTGCAAGATGCAGTGCAGGAAGCTGTGGAGCCACTGGATTTTACATCACAGAGACAAAAGTTTCCAGGGCATTGGGCAAAATAGCAGTGACGCTGCCACCACCGAGCGTGGTTTATTTGGAGACCTGTCTCTGAGCAGAAGTAGTCAGCAGCAAACAAGGGCGGACGCTTGGCCTGGCCTCTCACAGTCAGCAGCTGCTAGAGCAGAGGCCAGATGATGTCTGCTGCAGCTATTTGTCTCCTAAAAAGGTAATGAAACATATTGCTTGACATTCTGTGATCAGGGATACCTAAGAAAGAGTAATAACAACTGGCAGGTTTGGGTAAAACTTTGCTGCGGAGAAGTGTTGTTGCACAGTTTTGAAAGGAAGTTGCTTACAGTTGGTTTAATTCGTGCTTATTCATCAACCAGAAATTACCTACCACTTCTCATTATGCTGACTCTGCAGTTTCCCTTTTCAAATCTGACTCCTTCACGCTTGTGTCCTGTTGGAGTGGTCATCAACAAGCACAAGCCTGCCTGCAAAACAGATGGTAGGGATATCGCATTTTGCAACAAAGCAGGGCCCTGCAAAAGACTCAGTTAAAGGCTGAGCCCATCTGGGGATGCGAGGAAAGTATGGCCTTTAATGGGGAAAATGTGGTGCATCTCTGTCATGCTGACAGCAATGCCAAGCAAAATAACAGAGTAATGTAGCTAAGAGGCCTCACTAATAAATCATTGCAAGAAGATACTGTAACGTTACGAAAAGTAGGCTTTGTCAAGTTAACCAGATACTTTCCTTATTGTCATGGTTTAAAATAGTAGTGCTGATAGAATAAACCTCCAGTTAGGATCAGACATCTGATCTTGTCTTTCGTGGTATTTCGGTTGGGGAAGAGGAATGATGTAAATCAATATGACAAATATTAATTGGACTGAAAAATAACTGATAGGTCTCCAAGTGTAATTGTAAGCAGAAGCATCACTGAACAAGGCACAGCTTCCTTCCTATCGGTTCTTGACCCCACACTGCTTAATGTGTGATCAGTGACCTACAAGAAAATATAAAATCATTACTGGCGATCTGCAGGTGCACAGAAGTTAAGGGCAGGTCGCTGAAATCAAACCTAATGTGGATCACTTAATGAGCTGAGATTAAGTAAACAACATGTTTTTCAATGCCACCAGATGTAAAGTTGCCAGCCTAAGAATAGAGTGGCAGCTGGACTACGGGGCGGGTGACAAAGTCATAGAAAACAGTGATTCAGAAGAGGAATAATCAGCTGAACATGAGCTCCTAATGAGATGCTCTGCCAAGAGGAGCTAATGCTTCCAGGAAACCAAAAAGGGAGACACCAAGGAAGACAGGGGAGGTTTTATTACCTCTGTTGTGGGCTCCAGGAAGACTTCCCTGGGGGCTGGAAAACACACCTTCATGAGAAAACACCCAAGGAACAGAGTTGATTAGGAAATAAAAGGTTAAGGGACATTTTAAATGCAGTCTCTAGGAACGCACATGGCAGATTTAACACTAAAGGGTTCTTTATCTGGCAAAGTGGTGTTTGGTAGCTGGACATCAAAATAGGTTGATGTATGTTTTTAGCGGTGGGGAAAGATGTCCACTGAAACAGTCCACCCACAATTTGCCGACTATGGCAGAGTGCCTGTCACTGAAGAGTCACTGGAAATACTTAATGAGATTTTTTTTTTTTTCCTAAAGGAAACACTCTAGTTTGAACAAGAATTAATTCAGAGGAAACCGGCAGCCTTCATTAGGCTGGAATTGGGAGCAGGTTATTAGAACAGCTCCTGCTAGATTTCTTCTGAATAAATACAGAAACACTATGACTGCAGGCAGGGGCAAAGGGAAGAGGTGAACCAGGCAGGTGCAGGCAGCCTTAGCTGCAATATGTGTGTGCTCCCAGGTAGGTGAAAAGGCCATTTTGAGTCATCTCTCCTCCCTTTTTGAGGTTTAGGCCATATCCGTAATGGCTTACAGCTTTCCAACACTTTTTTTCACCTCTGTAAAATTATCAGTGTGAGCCATAGCTGCCCTGAGCAGCGCAAGCCGCAGGGCAATCAGCATTTGCAAAAAGACGGCTACCAAAACGTGCCTCTGACAGTTTTATTGCCATGCCTTTTGCTTTAACTTCATGCTGTAAGAGCAGTATTAACCACTGGGAAACTTAAACATGTTAGCAGGCGAGAGTACTACCAAATAACATCAGCTTTATTGCTGTCCCTTGGCACTTTGAAAGTATTGGGTGCCCGCTGGGTTTTAGTTATTGTTTAGGGGAAGCAAGGATCCTAGGCAGGCTTTATCTTTTCATTTATTTTGTCGAGAAACCAGAATGGAGGTTTTTTTAAGTGTCAAAGTCCTTAAGAGAAAAATGGGGAAAAGTGAGAAACACAGGATGGGGCCGGAGGGAAGAGAGATCTTTCAATGACATTTTCTTATTCAGTGTTGATGGTCACCCTCTTATTTACATCCAAACCACAGTTTTGATGGTCACTCACCAATCCTTATCTTCAGGCATGATTTCTAACATCTCATGTGCAGCTTAAGTGTTGTGTCAGTGACTTTGGGTACTGCTGTCTGGTTAATCACAGGGCTAGCAGGGGGGACCCGGAGTGGGTTTCTGCCTATTCTTTTTTGCAGCTGTTTCAACAGCAAATTCTAATTACTCTCTCAATGTTTTGCTCTTTCTGGGAATTTAAAAATAACTTGCCTAATGAAGCAGTGCTGAGCAGCTCATATGTCCAGACAGATAGGAGTGAAATGCTTCAGTTCAGAAAGCAAAGTCGTCCATGGTGGCAGTGCCTTTGAACAAGTCCCCCAAGGCCCTTTTTCAAATAATCTCAGGACTGGCTGAAATTAATGCAGGAAGAAATTCAGAGGAAGGGGGGAGAATCACGTCAAAGGGCCTGGGACTTGGGAACACATTTCTGGGTGAGCTGTAATCAGTCCCATCCTATGACATCCTTTTAGCAGCGCCATTTAATTACACCATTACGGGCAGGGTTTGATGTATGTGTTCTATAGCAGGGACATCCAGAATATGAAAGAAAAATATGGTGCTTACTGCATGCTTTACAAAGATCAATGAATTTCCTTGTCCCTTCTTAGAGCAACGAGAAGCTGAGCACAGAGTGACAAAACTGCCTGTCCAAGGGCAGCCACCAAAGCACAAGCAGAGATACTTACAGGCTATGGCAGTTTTCAGTTTATCCCTCAAAACCACCTTGCTTTGTTACTCATCTTTGGTTTTCTATCCTCTGTACCTGGAGATCACCACCCCCATTTAAGTTTACTCTGCAGTGAGCACGTCTGCCTCAATAGGACAGGACACGTGAGAACGGCGAAGGGTGAACATCGTGTATTTCCAAGAGTAGCTGCAAGAGTGATTACAAAAACAAGCTGGGCATGACATGCTGGGAAGCAGAATTGCTATGGAAAGGCAGGCATGGGGTCCAGGGAGATACTTGGCTTCTTACTTTGGGCCAAGACTGGAGTGAGAAACCCTTCCCCTGCCTGCTTCTGGCCTTCTTAGCCTCTTGGATTGGTTTGCAATGTTATTGTTTTCTTATTCTTTAGAATTAAAATATTTATGGTGCAAGTCCTCGAAGTTTTGAACTTACTTCTGTGGGTGCCATAATGCTTATCAGAGAGTAAATGTTACTCTTTCTAATATATCCGTGATAAAATCCCTTTTTTCCCCAGCTAGATTAATGATTATTACATTCCTTAAATCAATTCTCATTTTTCTTTAATTGCTTCTGATGCCCTTGGCACTGTTGAGTGACAGGGTCTGCACTCCAGCCTAGGAGCCTACTGGGGTAACTTGGCAATCTCCTCACCTGCACAAGGGGAGATTATTGATCCTAAAAGGCTGGTGGTTTTATTTGGGGCAGAGAGGATGAGGAAAGCATCTGTCAGAAGAATTTGCCAGTCAGACACTCACGCTACTACCTATGTTAACCCTACAAAGAATGTAAGATCTGTATCATACGCAGCATGTCCATAGGTTTTGATTTAATTGTCCTTAGGAAATGCCAGCTCTAGAGTGCAATTCATCATTCCCTTGAATCTTGCATCAAATATGCCATACTGTAAAAGGATGAAATGAAGCTAAAACAGGAGGATCATGTGTTACTTTGGCTCTGTGCTTGTGTCAGGGAAATGGAGGACTTCCACCACTGGGATGCAACTGCTAAAAATCAGGAGCTTCTCTCCCTCTGTACAGAATAATGAATTTCATCACCATCCTTTGTCCTTCAACCAAGAACGTGGCCTGTGCAGTGTCCAGAACAGTCCAGGCAACAGCACATTTCCTTTTTTGAACTGAAATCTTAACCCAGTTCATAACCATCGCCCTAAAGTTAAACTGGTGATCACTCCTTGCTCAACAACACAGCAGCTGTTCTCCATTACCAACATGAGCCTCCATCTCAGCATGTTTCCTGTAGGTTAGCAGACTTTACAGACTTAGCAATAATTGAGAGGTTTGTACATTTCTGTTCTCAAATCCTAACCCTACCTTCAAGCAACCTTGATGAAAGCTGTACAGTGACTGTCTCACTTGCACCAGGAGCTCCCTGAGCTCCCTGGGCCTTTCAGATTTGATAATAAATCTTCAACTTATTCTTCAACTCTTGATTTCAATGATCCTGGCATCAGAACCCCAACTGAGACTGGAATTTCCCACTCTCCAAGAGAGAAACTCTCAAACACTCTACCCCCAAATCCCCTGAGGGTGTTAAGCCTGCTCATAGAGAGGGTCTATAATAGTGCAACCCATCCCCATTGCATCAGGGTGCATTGCGGAGGGGTCATGCCAAGCACCCACCTTCAAACAGAGCCAGGGCCAAATCCAGCGTGCGCCTCAAGGGCAGGACCCACGTCGTAGCCAGGGGCAGACTGTATCCTTGAGGGTGTTGATTCTAAATCTCTGACGCAGCTCTGGGCACTGCCGGACAGGCTCCTCTTGCTGAACACCACGCCAGGGGCTTGTTTCAAAAAGAAAGATCTTAAATAATCTCCATAGCTAACAGCAGCATTTTGCAGCATTATCTGATGGGAGGTGAAGGAGGGATAAATTCCTTAAAAATAATCCTCACTGTGTAAAATAATGTGATTAAGCAGGCTGCCTAATTCCCCTCCTTGGTATTAAACTGTCCTGTTTGTCACTGTTTTCAGCTCTGCACCCCTCTCTGCCCCCTCCTGTGCACCCTCCTCTGCTGCAGCACGAGGCTGATTTGACATACCACTGCTTTAGCAGCTGCCTGCCATGAAAATGTGCCCTTATCTCTCAGTCTGCAGTTTATGCTTAGTCTCTTTATTTTCCTTCACATAATCATCAGACATTTCTGCATTTCATCGTGATAAATACCAGACTGTTGAATCTCTGGGGCTGCCAAGAAATGCATCTCGGCATAGCACAAATAGAGCTGCTATTTTTTTTTATTCTTTCCTTTAGTTTAACGTTTATTTCTGCTATTGTTGTCCTTAGAAGGATAAATAGGCCTGCATCTTGCTAGCAAGTTGCTCCAAATACATTAGATGAAAGAATAAATAACATGATGTACCAAAAGCTATGAAGTCTAAATATATTATATTGAGATAGTCAAGCAAAGGATGTGATAATGTGTTATTCATTATACGGGTGCACCAGTGCTTACTGTAGGTCATGTACCTTATACCGTTCAGAATTGGCAGAGATTTTCTTCTGTCTGTACTGGTAGCGCATTGAAACAGAAGCATGTCAATCACAGCCCTGCGCTCCAAATAAAGGTTTCCGTGATCACACTGTATTGCACAGTGTAAGGCACGAAGGATCCTAGTCATCACAGCTTTGGGACCACATCCTACGACATCTTTTCCATTTCCACTTTTTAAATGCCATAGGTTTCCCTTTCTCCTCCTCTCAAAGAAGAAGATGTGCAATGTGCAAAAAGATAAGAAACACATGGTGTCTGATAGACGGGTTGGTATGTCAAGCATTACCCAGGTTGTTTGCTCTAGATCATCATGTGAATATACGTTCAGTGATGCTGAGTGACTCTCTGAAGTGGTGATACATTGATAGGCAAAACCAACTTGCACAAACGATTGCTGTTTGCTGCTGCAGTAACTTGTGCTCCATTTCAGACAGCAGGACAGACCGAGCACTCAGTGTGGCTCTGTGTTTCCTATTTTCTTTGATACCCGCACCTCCACTTTTCCAGCTTACAGCCACCGTTCTTGAGACGCTTCTGCCACACAACCTAGCTGTAAAATGTCTTGCGCTCCAGAGAACACACCCCTTAAGTACTTTTCTCTTTGCAAGTGGATTTGCTGTCTGAAGCTGCCTTTATAGCCACCCACCCCTATTGTTATTTCCATTAAAAGGCTGGAAGGTTAATCTTGCATAATCATGCAGTCTAGAAGATCTCTAAATGAATTCTGATGGTAAAGAAAAAAAAAGGTGCAGGTATAGACAAGAAGAGGTAGAAATGTCTCTTATGCTTCGTGCAGGAAACAATGAGATGCAAGATGCAAAATTCCATGGAAACTCACCTGTGTTTGTTTAAGTCCTTCTGTCCCCCAGAGACAGGGATCAAAAAGAGCCTACGATGCCGTTTTGGCTGCCTGGATTATCTCCCTGGGCGGCTTGTCTGCAGGAAAGGCTCTTGAATGGGTACCCTCTAGGTATGTCTGCTGGCTGGTCTCCTCCGGATGACAATTGCTTCCCCTTCTGCATTTTGAGATGGCTCAATATATAAACTTTAAAAGAAAAATCCGGTCAGGGCTTGTGATACCTTGTGGTATCACACACACAAACAGAAAGACAAAAAGACTTTGATTTTAGCACTGTTCAGCTTTTAGCAGCCTAAGAGCAGACCTGAGTGCCACACTCAGACTTTGCCTTTCCAAGGCGGCCCACAGCATTGGTAAAAGCTCAAGTCGGTACTCTGAGCTGTTTGCAGGATGGCAGCGCACAGGCTCTTCCTCTGAACTGGGCTCACTGCAAGGCAGGAAGCCCAACGACAAAGGCAAAGCACCAGTGAAGGGCTGGATTTAAGCTTTTCTTGCAAACATGCAGGGTTCCCCTCAAGAATACCATTATGGCCTAGAGGAACAGAAGCTTCCTCTTTTCCACCAGTATTTATGAGATTAGTTCTTACCCAGCGTCCTATCTCCTGTTCTTGAGCCATTTCCAAGTTTCACATTCAGCTGCTGCACTGAATGTTGCTACAGCTAATTATGGTCACTGCAGCTAATCATGGGCCAACCATGAAGGCCTGCCATCCCGTCCCAGCAGGACCAGTTGGCCAGAGCACACCACGATCATTTCTGTGAGGCAGCACGCAAAGCCATGGCAGGCTGTGCTCTCCATCTCGGGTACCTTTGCACAGCCAGAGCCATATCTTTTCCTCTGTCCATAAGCAGCAGCTATGGGTAACATATATCTTCTTTGCTTGTTTGTTGACTGTTGCCAGCAAAAAGACATCGCTGTTGCTATAGGAGGATTCCATAAGGCACAAAAAACCCTGCATGTCCTTAAACACAGACATGGATGCAGAGCAGATTAGAGAGGCTTAGGAGAACAGCGTTACAGCATC
This sequence comes from Morus bassanus, assembly GCA_031468815.1. Classification (NCBI taxonomy): domain Eukaryota; kingdom Metazoa; phylum Chordata; class Aves; order Suliformes; family Sulidae; genus Morus; species Morus bassanus. The sequence continues at coordinate 2,913,717 of CM062582.1, forward strand.
ATGGACACCAGTCCTCTCATACAGCGCCCAGTGGGATGCCTCTAGAGTAGGAGTGAAACAAGATAAAGTAGAAAAGACATTTTAAGGGATGCTGCAGAATGAATGTCTTTTGCGTGGCTTGGATTAGTCACCCCAAACAGCCAGGAGCCCAACTAGATACGAGAGGAGGCTGGAAGTGCACTGGGACCGGGCAAGAGGATGAGCTGAGATGGGAGCCAACGCGGGGAGGCACAGGGAACCTCAGAGTGAGCGGACGGTGGGCAGGGATGGATGGGAGCGACGTCCTGCTCTTCCCACAGCTGGGAGCAGCGCCGTGAAAAACAAAATTTCACCAATACTGGCAAGAAGGGCAAGTGGAAAAGGTGAGCTCCTATGGCAAGGAATGAGACAAAGGTGGGAAGTGATGAAAACCATGAGGTAGTGATAGGCAGGTGGAGATGAAGATCAAAAGGGCAGAGGGCAAATGGTTGGCTCAAGGCAATTTCCGAACTTTGGGGTCAATCAGCAGAAGGATCACTTTTTCAGACACAGAAAAGGGCCAGTGTTGCACCGTGAGGGTTCTGGGCTCTTTATCCTCTGCACAAGATAGCTTCCCCAGCATAGTAAGGCCCTCAGTGCCAGAGCAAAGCACGGAGCCATTGTTTGTACTGGCATGTTCCCAAGCTCAGCAAAATACAGAGATAAGCAATGCAGCCAACAAACTCCATGACCCACACAGAAGCTTGCCAATTAATAACTACTATAGCTATAGCATGCGTAATACAAAACTGCCATTGTCTCATGCCCCACGTTGGGCACCAAGAGGACAGCGGTGAGTTGACCTTGGCTGGATGCGAGGTGCCCGCCAAGCCGCTCTATCACACCCCCCCCCCCAACAGGACAGTGGGGGAGAAAATAAGATGGGAAAAAACTCATGGGTCAAGGTGAAGGCAGTTTGATAAAGCATAAGCAAAGGCTGCGCACAGAAGCAAAGGAAAGCAAAAGATTTATTGTCTACTTCCCATCAGCAGGCAGTGTCCAGCCACTTCCCAGGAAGCAGGGCTTCAGTACGTGTAGTGGTTGCTCTGGAAGACAAACATTGTACTAATGAATGTCCCCCCAGCTCCTTTCTCTTAGCTTTTATTGCTGAGCAGATGTCATATGGCATGGAATCCCCCTTTGGACAGTTTGGGTCAGCTGTCCTGGCTGTGCCCCCTTCCAAGATCTTGCCCGCCCCAGCCTGTTGGTGAGGGGGCATGTTGGTGAGACAGCCTTGATGCTGTGCCAGCACTGCTCAGCAGTAGCCAAAACACGGGTGGGTTATCAACACCCTTCTAGCTACCGATGCACAGCACTATGAGGGCTGCTCTGGGGAAAATTAACTCCATCTCAGCCAGACCCAATACGCATATGTTGTTCCTTTTCTCTTGGAAGGAATCAGAAAGATGCTTTGCAAGACAGAAGTCCAGGTAGAAGGAGGGGAGTGCTTGAGAAATAAGTTTTTAGGTGGTAAGAATGTGGTGAGAATTGGGGATGGAGGAGAATTCAATGAAATGGGAAAAATGGAAATTTTGTGTCTTGAAAGATAATGAAACCAGAAAAGAAGAGGAAGAATCTGTCCATCCCAGTTACTTCTTTACACCCAGGACCCGGCACCGTATGGACGTAACAACTCTTACTGTTTCAGGAGACGTGGTGAGGAGTACCACCAAACACTGATAAATGACCTTTCTCGCATTGTTAGGATTTAGGCTCATTCCTTTTTCTTAATTTCCTTCAACCCTTTTGAGTCTCAGCTCCTTCTCTCACATTTGCATGTGTTTATCTCTTCCAAACACTTGTAGACAGCTACCGCGTCATCTCTCGCATCACTGACGATGTAACTTTAACTAGGGACATTAAAATGACAAAAAACCTGAGCAAACAAAAAGGCAAAAAAACGACAAGGGCATTTTGGTACCTTTTGCAGTAAAGCACAGTGACTCCTGTACTTCTGAGTGCTGTCACTATTGTGTATTTAAATCATACACACTTCCCAGGCATGCGATAAGATATACATCCTAACAAATAATTCAGATAAGGTTGCAGACCTGTATGTCTTCTGAGCACATGTGAGCTTCAGAACATCGTAAGACATCAGCGGTGTAGGAAAAGCAGGAGCAAAGTGTTGGTCCCACAGCAAGGTGGGCACCATCCACCTTCAAACGTCAGCAGCAGTCCTACCTCTGTCCCAGTACTGGGATGGAGAAAGCTCTCCAGTGACAGCAAATGCTACTGGAGAAACAGAAAACCGGTCACTTGTTTGCATTAAGCTTGTTGGAGCTTGGTGACTTTGGAATCCCCTTCCCCCCCCAATTAGATGAAATTTATCACAGAGTTCAAAAGTTATGGAAATGGCCCAAAAGACAGGCTGGCGATGCAATTGCAGAAGCTCACTTTCCTTAGGAAATCAGCTTAAAAACCCCTAATGATTGGAGAAGTGGACTCACAGCCCATTATTTGGTGGCCATTTACATTTCAAGGTCCCTGTCTCCAACGAGAGAGACAGAGGATGTCTGAATCTTTCCTTTCTCATAATTAAAGCTTATGAGCTGGAGACTCATTTTTAAGATGCCCCTTTTATTGATCTTTAATGCCACTTTAGAGGTTATAACTAATAATCTTAGATTTTAATCAACTCAGATTTGGTCGTGTATGCTACTTTCAGCTAGAGGAATCGAGTTAACTGCCTCTTGCCTTTTTCCTATTTATATTTTAACTACATTGTGCAAGAATAATGTAGCATCTTCGTTCAGACAGAATTAGTCATTTACTTTATGAAGAAATCTTCTCACCCATATTCAGCCAAGCAGGTAAGCACATACTGAAGTCTACAATTAAAATCCTTAATTAAATCCTTAAATTAAGCACGTACTTAAATGCTTTGCTAAAGAGGGATATAATCTCCAACATGCTTAAGATAAAGTGTGTGTTTAAGTGCTTTATTGAACCAGTGCTTTTGCTGCAACACAAAGTATATTTGCGAAGCAAAAGCTGCTATAGGTGTAATCCCACAAAACCCCAGCAATTTGATGGGGGAAGCCTGGGTGCATTTATCAACATAAACCACGTCGCCCGTTCTGACACGTCGTACCTGGAATTTTATGACGTGTAAAAAAACATTTGGATGTGATGTTGCCAGGCCAGTGGAACATGATTAGCTGTGCCGGGACTGTGGCAGAGCGAGCAGCAGCGTTCATGGCTCAGCTGCGGGTTAGAGAAAGGACAGTCCCAACTTTGATGCTGGGCTGGGTTTTGCATGGCTTGCCAGGCTGGGGAGGTGGCACTTACAGCTGAGATTTGGGGTGAGTTTGGTCTCCGATTTGACTTTGGGGGAGTGTGAAGGTGGGAGACAGAAAGAAGACCTCCTCTATTCCACCAAGCACCGGAGCCAGGACACTGCAGTGGAAGGGCTTATTTGTGGGGCAGGAGAAGAGACAGGCTTTGGAGATGGCTTCAGGGCTAGGGCTGGGTCCTGGGTCTGAGAGGGAAGGCTTGGGCTTTCTGCCAGGGTTTCTGAGGGGGACGAGCTGAAGAGTTTAACTGCTTTATCTGCAAAGGCTCACAGGGTGAAGGTGATGGTTGATTTTGGTATGAAATGGCTCTTGTTTCAGGGCAGGGATCTGTCAGCTGACTGCTATTAAAGCTAAGCTAGGCTGGGTTTAAAGCTGAGCTTTTATAAGCTCAGGGTTGAGTATCTTTGGTTGATAACTAGGGCCAGGGTGAGACCTGATGCCCTGAGTGCACCCAAACCTCCTCTTCCCCACCAGAAAATCTGCCAATAACCCCAGTGCCAGTAGCTTGGACCTGCTGCAAGAGGAGTCCAAGGAGATCTGATGTTTGGCCCGGGGAGGCTGTCAGAGCTACAGCAGGACATTAGCCAGGGAGGTCTGGCTCTTCTCCTGGCACCGCAGTGGCTAGGCAGCAGCTGAAAGCAGAAAGGGAAAGCAAAAGGAGGAAAAGCAGTTTTGTTTTTCAGAGAATAAGGAAAAAGGGGCTGGATCCCCCAAATCTCCTCACTCTGACTGTCTCCAGTCCACAGGCGGGTCTGGCACTTACCCAGCTTCAGGTTGGCAGCATCCAGTCAGACAGGAGCAGCCCAGGCAAGCTCAGTCCTGGGCCAAAAAAGGAGACAGACACATCCTCAGGCCACAGTCGAGTCCTTTCCCCGCAGACCAGGCTTCGCTAGACCTGGCCTGCGGTCAAACATGCCAGCAAGACTCTGCGCATATCCCTCATTCCTGCCAGAAATGGTATTACAAGAATATTATGAGTTGCAATTACCATGGCATGTACTATTCCTGCTTCAGACCCCAGCATCATGTAGCGCCCAGAATGGATGCGGCCCAGCTGATGAGCAGCTATTTGGTATTTTGTTTTAACCTCATGGCTGGTGTGTGACTTTGGGCTTTATTTACTGCCTGCTATCCAAACCCAACTCCAAAGATGAGGTTATTTCTTTCCTCACATACTTTCCTACTGGAGTTCATCACTCCAGTACCCAGAAGCAACACACATATTAATGAATTTAGCGTTGTGGCAGCGTGGGGGAAGGATTATTTCCGTGTTTCAAATTTGGAGCTTAACTGGGCTCATTTGAAACAACCTCTCATTTGGAGCCACGATTTGCAATGGCCGAGACTTTGGTTTTGTTTCATTTACAGCAAACATAGAATACTATAGAATAGTAAACCATCATGAAATTAGAAAAGCCTGACTCTGTAGCATATGGGTGTTAGCACCCCAAATCCTTATGAGAAACGATTGCTCTGGTGGGCAGAACTTGGAAGTGTAACACATTTAACACAGAATAAATCTGTAAAATTTGAGTTTATTAATCCTAACCCCAGTTCCCGCTTCGGATGGTGTAATGCCGCCTGCATATGGCATAAGGTATTGTCTGCAGTTTGGCTATGACTTTGCAGAGATGAAATGGGAGCCTCACACTGCATCCGTTCAGGCATCGGCACATGGATGGCTGTGTTTGCATAGTGTGCTGCTGATTAGAGAGTGCTGCAAAGCCCGCAGACACTCTCACAGCACCGCAACAGGCCTCCTAATTTGTTGTTCCCGGAAACATTGTCATTGCTAAGTTCGAAATATATTTAGGAGAAGCACTTACGAATACCTGACACAAAGCAATTCCCAGATTTTTTTGTATTGACTTTTTTTGCACAAAGAGAGAAAAACACATCCGCAATTTAAACTCATTACCTGACACCCTCTAGAGGCCTCCGGCCTGCAAACGCTTCAGCACAAGCTAATTTTATGAGAATATTCCCACCTTGTGCTAACTCGTTTCAGCTAATGAACCCTGGAGGGCCAGCGGCACGCGTGCCCAGGGCTGGTGGCCAGGCTGCGCTGGGGCTGGCGGCACAGTGGGGAAGGTTTTATTAGCGAGACAGACACCAGCCCATAGGCACAGGCTTGGGAAAAAAAAAGAGTCCTCTAGATGTGACGTTACCAACTTGGGGAAGGGTTCAGCAGAGAGAACAAATGGTGCCGCAGCGCACCCAGCCTTTTTCCTTTTGGAAATGGCAGGTAAGAAATCCAACCAAGGTGCTGGCACAGCATACGAGCCGAAAAGCTCGGCAGAGCTCGGGCTGTAGCAGCTCACTCTGATGTTTGCGTGCCCGTCCTTCTGCACAAGACCCTTTGGGCTGGATCTACGCCATCCCTAAACGCTATTTAAAGCGAGCCCTTGGGATGCGGCCCTGGGTCTGGCTGGCTGGCACTTCTGACCCTTTTTGAGTGGTTTTTGCTAAGTTCACTGGGTAGTTAAACAAAGTTTAGGTGGTGTTGATTATTTTTCCCATTGCAGCTTCTCTCACACTCCAGCTTCTTAGGTTTTAGCGTATCGCAAATCTTGCCCTGGCGTGCTCTGCAGCAAAATATGGATTATAGTAAAGCAAAAACCAAGCAAGAAAATGTAGAGGGAAAGCTCAGCTTCCACATGTAATTCAATCCGTGCAATTCCCCAGTGCATGAAAATCCACGTGCAACGATCCGGTGCGGTGCCTGTAGCACAGCTTCACAGTATGGGGCGAAAGCGGTCTCAGCTTCACAGTTTCTCGTTGCTCTTCATGAGAGGTGACTCAAATGGTATCGAGAGGCTTCAACGCAGTTTGCACGTTTACTGAGAGATAATCCAGTAGTTTAGTTACCGGTCAGGGACACAGGAGATGGAGGAGCAAATGTTCCTTCCATTGCACATTTACCAGTTCAAGGTAAGTCAAAGATGTCCTGAAGTGCCCAAAGACTTTGGCAGGGACACGGTGGAATTTATCTGCCTCCATCCCAATGTGTCATCATCAGAAAATTCATGCCTAAGCCTTTGGGAACCATATTTCTAGTCATGCCCGCGGCGATTTGGTGCTGAGTATTTCAGCAGTATCTCAGATGTCATTATCGCTGAGGTTCCCAGATTAGGTGTTTCCCAAATGAATCCCTCTGAGGGCTCAGGCTGTACCAAACTGTAGCTCACAGCATCAGGGTCCCCCCTGAGCCCGGGAACAACCAATGCGTCCCTGCTGGTGGCGTCCCACCCTTTCTGCGTGGACACCTGGGAACGGGAGACCCGAATGAGTCCCTCGTAGACATGTGGGCTCATACGCCCTTAGCCAAGGCAGGAACTCCAGCAGCTGGAAAATGTTCCCAAAATGTGTGTAACCACATCTAATGCACCCTTCTAGTCCCAAACCCATGCAAACGGCACCCAAAGAATCTCTGACCCCCTCTCAGCATATCCCCTGGATAATGTTACATTAAACCATGCTGACCCTACCCTTCAAAATAAAAGAGCTTAGAATCCGAGAATCACAGAATGGTTTGGGCTGCAAGGGATCTTAAAGATCATCTAGTTCCAACCCCCCTGCCCTGGGCAGGGACACCTTCCACTAGACCGGGTTTGTCAAAAACTCCATCCAACCTGGCTTCTAAGCTTTGGCAATATGAAAAGAAAAAAAACCTCACCAAATTCATCAGATAACTGATCAGCTTCTCCTGTGTCTGTGCTCTGATCAGGTAAAAACTGTCACAGTCTAACCTGGCTGAACTAAAACTGGACATCTGCTCTCCCTGGATGAGACCCCAGACCCCCATCCTCGGCAGCAGGCTGCGGCGGGGGGATGCCGAGGGAGTCCATCACCCCAGGAACATTTCCCAGATGCTGCTCTGGGAAACTCGCGCCCAAGCCTACACGGTTTACCGACGGCATAATTAAAGGGGGTGAGAAAGACAGACAGACCACCGGGCTGTCAACTGAAGCGGCTTGATGTCATTGTTCACACCACTCCAGATATCCGGGATGCCTTCTGTGAATTCCCACCTGGATTTGGATGAGCTTTGTGAGCATGCCCTGCCTAAACACACAGGCTTGCTGTGACAGGATGGGGACCTGGGCAGGCCTGCGCCCCACCGGTGTCTCCACTCCTCTCCCGTCCCTGCCCACCAGCAGCTGCACACCGCTTCGCTTCCAGCTGCAGGAGAGGCAGAGAAAGCAAGGAAAAGCGATTTAATGCATCCCGTTTCCCAAGCATTTAAATAACTGAATTCTCTGTAGAAAGCAGTGTGTGGAGGGGCAGGGTGTTAAGGTGGCTTTGAGTCAAGGTACAGCAGAGTAGCCTTAAGCAGAGGTAAGCTCATGAGGGAAGATGCTATAGGAAATAGATTCTAAATCTAATTCTTCCTGGGGTACGTGCAGGAGGGCTGCTTGGCAGTGCGGTGTTATTTGCCTCCTGACTTCCCCGCTGTTGCTCCTTCCGTTAACCGGGCGAAGCAGTTAAACAGATTGAAAAACTGCTGTGTAAAATCCTCCTGAGCACAGGTTCTAAGCCATCCTATGAAATCGGTTGTAAAATTCTATTTTTTCTTTCTTCAGGACTCAGTGAAGGCAGTTAAACCAAACCAAGACCCACTGAGGAAAGGCTGGTATTACTCAGGGCAGGTTTGTCCCCAGACTGCCTTCGCCAGCCAGAGAGAGCAGCTCCCACTGGCAAGATGGAGAAGCTGGTGATATTAAATTACATCCTAATTAAAATCTGACTCTGCTTTCATTCACAAGGAAAAGTCACTGGACTGCATGCATAGATGGACGATGGTTCATCCAGAAGTTATGAGCATTTTAATTATATGGGCATATAATACAAATGTGTTAGATAAACATAAACCCAGTTTAACAGGGCCCTTTCTGGAGCATTACTCAGGTATATGAAAGCTCCACTGCTTAATTAAATGTTTTATTTGGGTGAAAGATGGAGTCTTTATACAGTTGCCTTACAGGTGCCTTATTTTATAGGGTAGTTTTCACTGTATTTTACGTTTTTTAAATGTGGGAGTTGATCCCTTTAAAGGAGCACTACTGTGATGAAACCTCTGCCTTTAAAATGCTACAAAGATAAGACCGTGCAATTCAAGTGCAGGTAAATTTTAACCCTAATTTACCCTTCCCAGCTGGGCTGTTTGTCTTTTTAGGACTTTGCTTTGCCAAGGCAACGACATGTCGGTTGTACTCCCCAGCTCTGGTTAGCTTTGTTCCCACTTGAATGCTGTAGCAGGGGCTGCTACATTTATCCTGCTCAAACTTCAGAGGAATCTGCACATCAAAAATAGCTCTCCTGGGATTTGAGAAGCAAATCATTAGAACATCTGTATTGACAGGCTTTCCCACAAAAGTACAGCTGAAACCGAAATTACTTGAGTCCCTCTTACCAGTACCTTTTCTAAAGCTGCAGTTTTATACAAACAATGCCAGAAGATGGGGGTTATTGGAAATTAGGATTCGTGCAATGCTGTCCTACAGAACGGCAGTGCCCGTGCTCCCTGAGCTGGGGCTTGTCTGGAAAACCAAGGTGAAGAATTTCCCCTCGGGCTGCCGAGCAGAAGCTCTCGGCAGCTCACCTGATGGATGTATATGGACATTCATGGCTTTGCTCAGCTCTGCAATAAACCACCGACCTGGGAAGCCCCCAGATGGGAGCACTTCTCAGCGCATCCCTGTGACGGTCCCCTCCATCAAGCCACGCCTGGGATCGCCAGCTCTAATTACCAAGTGACACAGACAAACAGCCAAACTAAAAAAAGTTCAGAGGGTGGGATGCTGCAGCAAGCGAAAAAAGCCTCTGCGGAAGCAGCCACCATCCGTGAGAGCAGCAGAGGAGCCCCTGAGATGGTAGAGTCCCTTTGAGGGACAGCCAAGATTTTGTCAACTACAGCCTTAACCATCCACGGGAGTTAAGTGGGACCACAGGCATGGCCCGCACCACGCAGGAGCGATTGCAGCCGGAGAAGCTGCTGAGCTCAGGGCTTTGCCATTGAGCCTTTTTTTCTGAGTGGGAAGGGGGCTGGTGGCTGTGCCAGCTCGTAGCTTGCAAGCCAGCTATGAAAGAGCCCAAGAATGGGAATTTCTTGGGAAATACCCATTTTGTTGGGACCTAGGGGGTCAGAAACTGAAAGAGCAACTCGTCCTCCAGCAATGGGTGACCTCCCTGGGCACGGGAGGACATACCAGCACATCTCCCCACCCCAGATTTTGGTACCACTTAACACCGAACACACACCTGCCGGCATCACAGCTGCACAGGCAGGTGGCCAGACTGGCTGCGGCGTTGTGTCGGCGTCTCGGTCTCACTGCAGGAAGCACAAGATTGCAACAGGGACTCAAAAGCATGTTTTTGAGCGACATAACCCCAGTTTTGGAGACAACCTGCAATAATAGCTCAGAGAAACATCAGCCTTCCTGCCTGCCCCTCGCCCCAACACCGCCCACTCGTAGGGCTCCTCCTGGTACCTTCCCTGCAGAGCCATGTATGCAGGGCCGGGGACGCACAGGGAGAGAGCATTTGGGTTGGCTCACCATCCTTTGCCTTGCACTGCTGCAATGTCACTGCGTGTGCACCGACTTCACAGAATCATAGAGCGGTTTGGGTTGGAAGGGACCTTTAAAGCTCACCTAGTCCAACCCCCCCTGCAGTGAGCAGGGACATCACTAACTAGAGCAGGTTGCTCAAAGCCCCGTCCAACCTGACCTGGAAGGTTTCCAGGGATGGGACACCTACCACCTCTCTGGGCAACCTCTTCCAGTGTTTCAGCACCCTCAGCGTAAAACATTTCTTCCTTAGATCTAGTCTAAATCTACCCTCTTTTAGTTTAAAACCGTTACCCCTTGTCCTATGGCAACAGGCTCTGCTAAAAAGTTTGTCCTCAAGACTTCTACCCAAGGCCCGCACTATGGAGCTAGAGCTGTGCCCGCCCACGTAGGAGGGCAGACTGGATGGTTTTGGTGGGCATGGGCTTGGCCCAGCCCCTCTATGCATTTTACTTACCAGAGTGCAGACCCTTTCAGCGCCAGATTGGGTTTGGTCCTTCTTAAAGCCGAGCTGCCGACAGCCTTCCCCGGTGTTTTTTTCGCTCGCCCTGCTCGCTGCTCTGGGCTACCAGCACCAAGATCCACATGACTGGTGTGAAGCACTGAAATTCTATGCCCCGTTGTGCCCATCTGGCACGATTCTGGGGCAGCAGCGCTCGTCTGAAACCAATCTGTAAATTTAGGGAGGTATAGAGGTACCAGGACTGCTTCTGGGGGATTGCTTCCCACCCCCTTGCCAAGGGATTTGGTTGCTGAACACGGTGCCCATGTCCTGCTTTCTGCTGGCAGGGCTTGGAAAGACCTCAGACTGAATTAATGCCCCCGCCCCCCACGTTGTTCCTATCAAGTGCTAATGGAAGGAATGGTAATTTCTTAAGAACATATATTTTAGAGCATTTTCCACAAGAAAATGAAGTTCTGAGCTGCACTCAGAACCATGGGGCATTTCACTGCACCCACCTGCTCCTTCCCAGGAAAAGGCCGGTCCGGGGGTTTGCTTCCAGGCACTGCTGGGACGCCGACGGGATGGGGACCCCACTCTCCCCGCGCACAGTGGGCTGGGAAGAGCCTCCCCTCTAGGCAAGCCTGGCTGCGCTGCCCTGCCCCATCTCCGCGCCCTCGGAAGACGAACCGGTAACTCCTTCTGTGTTGATTTGATGAAGTTTCCATTTCTCAATTAAAAAAAAGCCACACTTCTTTAAAGCAGAAGCGATCCGACCACTTTTTCCCACTTCTTCCCATCCGCAGCCGCGCCTCCGTCTCTAACGCGCTTCACAGGCAACGAGCGTCAGCCCAATTAAGCTGGCGGGCTGGGATCAGGAGCGTGCGCGGAGCGGGCAGCCAGACTCATCCTCATCTCTAGTAGCGATTTGTTTAAAGAAACGATTCCTAATATTCAATAAATGGCAGTTTTAATTTCTTCTTCATATATGATCTTAAAATGAGATTTTTGATTTTTTTATTTATTCCATAAACAATATAACAAAACTCAGCAAGTTAACAATATGACGTTTTCACCATACAGAGTCAGTCACAAATATTTAAAACCTTTGCAACAAGAACAACAAAACCCAAAATATTACAAGAATAATTTACAAGAGGATCTATAAAACAGCAAAGCGCTCACAAATTTTCCAGTTTCCTTTACACAATATCACTACACTCTTTCACAACATTTCTTTTTATTACAAAATTCCCAACAAAAGTTTAATTTTTTTCTTTGTATTTTGGTTTTTAAAACCAGAAACTTTTAAGTATACATCCTTTTATTAACACCCGAAGGTGCAAAAAAAGGGAAACCTCACACATACAAACACTTCACAGCACTTTTCTAAGAAAAATATACACTTACAAAATATTTTACAAATTGGCACACTTAAAAATATACAAGATTTTGTAGGCGTCTTAGAGTGATCCTTAAGAATTATACTTCAATTGACTCTACAGAATATTTATAAAGCTTATTCTAAAAGAAAAAAGGCAAATCATTTCCAAACATGTTAAAATTGCAGTGTAAAATGTGGAACAGAAATGGATATGTTACATTCATAAAAAGGGCCATTTAATAGTTCTTAAATGCTCAAGGGGGGGATAAAAGTTTTCTTTAGCACCATAAAACAGGAGCAACTTCCTAACGAGGTGCCTCTAGTTCTATGGAAGGGAACTCAAGGAGCAGTACATTCACATCTCTGGAGGCAGCAGTCGAAATGCCCCAGCCGGCGCCGCGGGCAGCGGAACAGAGCAGCTCCTTGGATTTCTACCCTGCTTCCCACTGGGAGTAAGAGACAAAAGGAGTTTAACTGGTACCTTTCTTTTGTGTGTGTGGTTTAGTTTATATTTAAGTCTTCCCTTTGTGCTTTTGAAATGGACGTTTATCTATCTAGCGAAGGGTAGTGGTGAATACCAATTTTATTTCTTGTTTCCGTTTCCTTTTGCACCAAGTGTTCAAAGGCTCAGTAAACGTGTCTGGCAACCCAAGCATCCTGCGAGATGGAGGGCATCCTCCTGCTTTAGATCCCAATTCCCTTAGATGGCTGTTACTCCACTGTCATTAGTGTCACTTGTTTACCTGAGAAACAGATTTGAAAAGCCTTGCTTCTACCACAGACATTGTACTTTGTTTATTTTATTTTTTTTTTTTTTTTTTTTTTTTTTTTTTTTTTGCATTATTTCACACGCTGAAGAGATAAAGAGGCACATTCTCAAATAGATGTCAGCGGCTTGAACCATGCAACTTCCACTGGACCCCCTGGGAGCTGCATAGGCAAAGTCCAACACACCGAGTTGAGAAAGTAAGACCGAGGGCCTGATCCTGCACCAACTGAAGTCCACGCACCTGATCCTCTTCTCACTTACACTGACTTCAAGGGAGTTTTTCTCGTGACTTAACAGCAACGGCCGGTTCCCATCCAGGAAAGCACTCAGCGAGCAGGAGCCCCTGGGAGCGAGCTCCCACCTAAGTGCTTTGCTAGATCGGGACCTCAGGGAAAGAAGAACGTGGTCCAGCAGGTAAAGGATGAAAATGCTTAAAACATCTTTATTTTGGTTCGTGGCTCATTTGAGCCAAAATGCCGAAAAAAAATAACAACAATCCTGACTGTTTAAAACAGCAAGCCGCGTAGCAATGGTTTCGCTAAAGCAACCACCGCCGGGCTGAAGCCAGCCTTGGCTTTTTCTCTCCGCGCAGACCTGGCCTCGGCAGGACAGTGCAGCACCAGCAAGGGACAGCCCTGCGTGCTGCTGCTGCCCTCCTCTTATCAAAACACCTGGCTAAATCTGGTCCACACATCATTATTCTCAAGCCGTTTAAAAAAACAAACAACCCTCTTATGCTTAAAAAAAGCAAGATGTAAACCTGGTAAGTTTTTTTTTAAAAAAACGATTACTCAAATCCCCATCACTGATATGTTTCTATTTACAAAACCTCTATATGCAAGTACCTCCAGCAAAACTATGGCCATTGGGGGTGGGCTGGCTACTGCTAGGTTGCTGTAGGGTTTCTTTCTGCAGGACATCCTCCGCATGGCGCAGTTGCCGCAGGGAAATGGATGCTATCCCCGAACCGCGGGAGACCTGCACTCCTGCACGAGGGCAGCGAGTGCCGCCTTCCCCTGCTTGCAGGCATCTCTTGCCTCCAGCTGGGAGGTGGAGTGAGAGCCAGGGGCTCACGCTGAACTGCCCTGCATTGGTCTGCTCCCGGATGGATTTTATGACCTTCCTTTCCAAGTGGATGGTTTCTGCTTCCTAATTTCATTGCTGATTATAAGTCGCCCAAACCGCAGTGTGCCAGCACAACGCGGCTTAGGAGAGGAGCATCACTGACACCGGTCCTCTCACAGGGTGTCTGGTGGGACACCGCCAGAGTCGGTGTGAAATGAGATGAAGTAGAGAGGACATTTTAAGGGATGCTGCAGAATGAATGTCTTTTGCGTGGCTTGGATTAGTCGCCCCAAACAGCCAGGAGCCCAACTAGAAGATACGAGAGGAGGCTGGAAATGCACTGGGACCGGGCAAGAGGATGAGCTGAGATGGGAGCCAACGCGGGGAGGCACAGGGAGCCTCGGAGTGCGCGGACGGTGGGCAGGGATGGATGGGAGCGACGTCCTGCTCTTCCCACAGCTGGGAGCAGCGCCGTGAAAAACAAAATTTCACCAATACTGACAAGAAGGGCAAGTGGAAAAGGTGAGCTCCTATGGCAAGGAATGAGACAAAGGTGGGAAGCGATAAAAACCTTGAGGTAGCGACAGGCAGGTGGAGATGAATTTTAGGAAAGCAAACTTCCAGGTATTCAAGGACTTAGTCAATAGGACCCCCTGGAAAACTGCCCTCAGGGACAAGGGAGCAGAACAGGGCTGGCAGATCTTTAAGGATGCTTTCCATAGAGTGCAAGAGCTCTCGATCCCCAGGTGTAAGAAATCAGGCAAGGAAGGCAAGAGACTGGCATAGCTGAGTCAAGACCTGCTGGTCAAACTAAAGGGCAAGAAGGAAATGCACAGGCAGTGGAAGCAGGGACAGGTATCCTGGGAAGAGTATAAGGACGCTGCCTGGTTGTGTAGGGATGGGGTCAGGAAGGCCAAGGGGCGGATGGAGCTGGACTTGGCAAGGGATGCAAAGAATAGTAAGAAGGGCTTCTACAGGTATGTCAGCCAGAAGAGGAAGGTTAAAGAAAGTGTGTCCCCCTCAATGAACACAACTGGCAAACTGGTAACAACGGACAAGGAGAAGGCTGAGGTACTCAACACCTCTTTTGCCTGTCTTCACTGGCAGCCTCTCTTCCCACACCTCTTGAGTGGAGGGACCACAAGGCAGGGGCTGGGGGAGCAAAGTCCCTCCCACTGCCAGAGAAGATCAGGTTCGTGACCACCTGAGGAACCCGAACATACAGGAGTCAATGGGACCTGATGAGATGCATCCAGAGTCCTGAGGGAATTGGCAGATGTAGTTGCCAAGCCACTCTCCGTGGTATTTGCAAAGTCAAGGCAGTCGGGTGAAGTCCCCGGTGACTGGAAAAGGGGAAACATTGCAGCCATTTTTAAAAAGGGTCAAAAGGAGGATCCTGGGAACTACCGACCTGTCAGCCTCACCTCTGTGCCTGGGAAGATCATGGAACAGGTCCTCCTAGAAGGTATGCTAAGGCATATGGAGGACAGGGAGGTGATTCGAGACAGCCAGCATGGCTTCACCAAGGGCAAGTCCTGCCTGACCAACCCAGTGGCCTTCTGTGATGGAGTGACTACATGAAACAGCTACATCCTTCTCCCTAAATTGGAATACTTGGATTTGATGGGTGGACTGTTCGGTAGATGAGGAATTGGTTGGATGTTCGCATCCAGAGGGCAATGGTCAACGGCTCAATGTCCAGATGGAGATCAGTGATGAGAGGTGGCCCTCAGGGGTCCGTACTGGGACCAGTACTGTTTAATATCTTCATCAGTGACACAGACAGTGGGATCGAGTGCACCCTCAACAAGTTTGCAGACAACACCAAGCTGAGTGGTGTGGTTCACCTGCCTGAGGGATGGGATGCCGTCCAGAGAGACCTGGACAAGATTGAGAATTGGGCCCATGTGAACCTCATGAGGTTCAACAAGGCCAGCTGCAAGGTCCTGCACCTGGGTCAGGGCAACCCCTGGTATCAATACAGCCTGGGGGAGGAAGGGATTGAGAGCAGCCCTGCAGAGAAGGACTTAATTAAGGAATGTTTTACACTGAGGGTGCTGAAACACTGTAAGCGGTTGCCCAGAGAGGTGGTAGGTGTCCCATCCCTGGAAACCTTCCAGGTCAGGTTGGATGGGGCTTTGAGCAACCTGCTCTAGTTGAAGATGTCCCTGCTCACTGCAGGGGGGGTTGGACTAGGTGAGCTTTAAAGGTCCCTTCCAACCCAAACCGCTCTATGATTCTGTGAAGATCAAAAGGGCGGAGGGCAAATGATTGGCTCAAGGCAATTTCTGAGCTTTGGGGTCAATCAGCAGAGAGATCACTTTTTCAGATGCAGAGAAGGGCCAGTTCCAGACCATGAGGGATCTGGGCTGTTTAACATCTCCCCCGTCAGAGAGTATTGGGGAGGACATGGGATGACAACTGAAGACGGCAGCAAAATTGGAGCAACAGAAGGACTGAAGAAGAGAGCAAAAAGGCAGCTGGCATTTGTGATCAACACTGCCCTGAAACACCTAGCTGGGTATTCATGGATTTCCAAAATCTAATAAAATAGTCGATACGTTTTATGCCTTATATTCATGCCCTATTGCACATTTTTGAATGCAATAAATATTGCTATCTGGTTCAGTACAAGGTATTTTATTATGATTCCCTTATTCATAATATTAATCATAACAAGCACAGTGCAGGCCAGTCAAAATGTGCTTTCAAACAATGGTTCTGGATCAAAAAAGAAGGGCCGTGCTGCATCCCAGCCCTGGACCTGACCTGTCTCCATAGAAGCAGCAGCCTGAACATCCGAAAGAAGGGAGCTGGCAGCCCCTCATCCTGCAGCACGTGGGAGAAACACTGAAAAAACAGGCTACGCCAACATCATGGCAGTGGCCAGAGCTTGTAGTATCTGATGACCCTATGAATAGAAAACACAGCTGCTGGGGAAGCAGGGGAGAGCATGGTGGCTGCAGGTAAGCCAAACGCCCAGGGCTGGGGCCCTAGCACAGCTCTGTCTCCAAAATAGATCCCGAGCATCTTCTGGATCTCCCTCCTGGAGCCAGAGCTGGGGTGGGATGCTGCACCCTGCTCCCACCTGCTGCAACCTGCGGGGTACCCAGGGACCTGTCTCATCCAGAGCAACTCACTCCAGGCAATGCCAGCATTTCATTTTTTCATGGAATAAATGAATTTATAGGATGGTTTTCAGAATGACTATTTTTTTCAGAGTTCCTTCTTTCATCTGTTAAATGAAATGCAATGCAATTACTGTGCTGTTCTCTCTGGGATTGCAGAGCTGAGCCTAAGCCATACCTCAAGATCTGCAAACACTGAAAACATTTTGATTCTAAATCAACACTTTGCAACTCCACTTCAATTTTAAGTATTCAGTCTGGTTTTTTGCTAAATTAACTTAAAACATTTCTGCTGTTTTGCCTTGCACGTGGGCTGAAAAAACCCCCTACTTGTAAAGAAACCCGAGTCTAGTCCTGTCATCTGCGAAACACCACCTCTATGCTCACGACCATGTAGAGAACGTGATCTGTCCAATTGCTATTAAGGCTCCTCTTCCTCATCATTTTCTATTGCATAAACGTGTCCAAGCCTCGCATCCCTCCGCTCCCAATAGCTCCCAGTTAGCAGGGCTCTTGCATATCAAGGTTTTGTAAGAAATCAGCAGCAAAATGCACAGGCTCTCAGTTGCACAAGGAATATAGATATTTGTTGGGTTTGTTATTCTCTTGGAGGGCGAGGGTGTGGTGAGTAGGGTTACAAATAAGGCCTTTTGAGAATACATTTAGCATTCAATACTTAACGCTGTCTTAATAAAGTCCAGTCATGTATGATCTGGCCCTGATCGGTGAGATCACAAATAGCTCCGTTTTTGTTTCTTTTCTGAGTTTATGAACTGAATCAAAGAAAAGGTTCAGAGTTGTATTTCAAACTGATGACTTTGCTTTTGAAAGTTCAAACTATGTTGGCATCGCAAGGTTAGACATTTAGGAAACACCAAAGCTATGACAGGAGAGCGCTTTTGACGGGCTCTGCACTGAAAATGCTTAAGAAACTACTCAAAGGAAAAGTAAATAGCAATAAATGTATGAAACGTATTAGTTCTGTTTTTATAACTATTTTAGAATTTATCCCAGGTTCTTATAAAATATATAAAACTGAGATACAAAGAATTAGCAATGTAACTTTGCATTTCAAATGATCTTCAGCTACAGGTTTTGCTTTAAGAAAACAGACACTTGAAAAGCAGCTGTTCTGTAGTCTCTAGATGCAGACACTTGAGTTCCTGGCAAACTTACCGTCAGTGGTTTTCTGAACTCCTCCACCATTTCAACTCTCTCCTATAATGAAACTCAACATTTCACCATTAAGTTTTTCTGCTCATGGTTTCAAAGAGAGGACATTACCATTTCCCAGCATCGGTTTCAAAGTTCCTTTTTTCTTTTTTTTT
This sequence comes from Morus bassanus, assembly GCA_031468815.1. Lineage (NCBI taxonomy): Eukaryota > Metazoa > Chordata > Aves > Suliformes > Sulidae > Morus > Morus bassanus. Next base: position 2,931,716 of record CM062582.1, read on the forward strand.
TTCCCCTTTTTTTTCCTTTTTTTTTTTTTTTTCCCTTTTTTTTTTTTTTCCCTTTATGAGCTTTAAACCACAGGGTGAATCCATGAAATGAGGTAAGTAAATTTGGCACACTTTTAGTCATGTCCATAAAACTTTTGGTAAGTTGTATAAGTGAACAATATCATTTTCATCGTGAGTTACAGGTGCTTTCAAAGGGGGGTGGTTAGTACTTAACAACTGGAATGTTTCTAGTAAAACCAAAAGGCATAGCTGCAGAAAACACTCACAACCCAATGTTGATAGAGAAGTAAAAATATATACAATACAGTCACTTGTTCATAGTTTGGCACGATTTTTTGTTGTTGTGGGTCATAGTGCATAAACTACTGTACAACAGTATGACTTTTAAAACAGTCTTTCACAGAGAATACCAGATTAGGTTTGCTTTCAAATAATAAAATTCCCACAATTTCAAACTCTTCATTTCAGCACTTACATTTCAACATACCACAAGGCAGATTTCGAAAAGGAGCCGATGGGGAAAAAACCCCAACCGAAAAAAAAAAAAAGAAACAAACATCAACCGTCTTTCTAGAAAAGGGAGTCTCTTCTTCAAATACAGGAAAACCCAAAAATGTTGTTTCTGCTTTAAGAAGAATGGAGTCTGATTCCCTGCAGGAAAAAATCAAACATTTGATGCCATCTTAGTTAGCTCGTCTGGAGTCACCACGACGGAGCGTACGCGCTAAAGGCGGGCGGGTACAGAAGATGCAGCTTTAGATGATGCAGGTTAGGAGATAAAACAGCAGAGGGGGCCAGAAAGCACTCAAAATTGCCACGTGAAGCTCAATTAGGAACGAGTTCTCATTTGCAAAGTAAAGAGCCTTTAAGTTTCGAGATCTTGGCTTTTGGATGCATAACCTCTTTTTTTTTTTTTGTGGTTTATTTTTTACAAAATGTTCCAAAAAAAAAAAAAGTCTTTCCTCGTCAAAATCATTAAAAAGAGCGTGTAATCATGGGTTTTTTCCCCCCCAATAAATAAGTAATTAAAAACTGAAGAAGCCAAACAGCAGAAAAGAGTAGCCTTGTTAGTTTTTTTAACCCCAGCCAAGCCAGAAAATTGGTCATTCTTTTAGGTAGCTTGCAAGTAATAAGTATTTTCATGCATTTTAAAAAAAAAACCAAACAAAAAAACCAACCCCAAAAACCAAAACCAACCAAAACTGTAAAAGGGGAACGTCTGTTTTTCATGCAACTGTTGCTTTCAGGAAGGAAAAACTGAGGAACAGCGGGCTTAGCAGGTGGGAGGGAGGTTAAGGGGCATTCCAGCCAGTTTGGTGCAGCATTACCTCAGTTTCTCAAAAGCAGCTGTCACTGGGGGGTCCTTGTGGGGCTGTTCGCGGTCCGTTCGCTTTATTTTACAGTTCTCATCCCTCAGCGATTTCGAACTGGATTTATGACGGTAGAGTTTTTTATGGGTAGGTCCGTTATTGCCTAAAGTGCTCAGGTTACTATAGTTTTTATCAAAAAAGGGAGCGTGAATGTCCGTGGTGTACCCGGTTGAGCAGTTGGGGCGACCGGGGTCACAGGTTGCAGCTTTGCCGTTTTTGTTTGAGCCCTTGTTGTTCGACTTGTGGTTCTTCGCCGCCCCCGGCGAGCTGCCGTTCGCCTTCTTCTTCGACTCTTGGGATGTCCCTGCCAAAATTTTTAGAGTTTTCAGTTTCAGGCTGTTGGACTCCGGTGACCGGAATATGTCTGGAACGCTGTTGTGGCCAACAGGCCCCCACAAGGGCTCGATGGAGGCCATCATAAACCTCTGGACGTCCGCCATTCCCGACGCGATGTTGGACAGGATGTTGGAAGGTTCCTCAAACTCCCTCTGATCGTCGTCCAGGAGGCTGGTGGCGTTGCCCAGGCTCGTTTCTGACCAGCCCGTGACCCCCTCTTTTCCCAGTGCCCACTCTCCGGAGAGCCCGTTGTGCTTGCCCAGTTTCACCCCGGCTGGGCTGCAATGCTGAGCGCTCTCGGCGAGGCCCTTGGTGGTGGTGGCCGCGTTGCTCAGCTGGTTGACCACCCTGCCACCAACGGCTGGAGCCTTCTCACCGTTGACTCCCGCCACGTTTTTCCCTTTCCTGGCAGATTTGGGTGCCTGCCTGGAGTTTTTCCCTTGCGGCTTATCGGTTCCTTTGTTGGTTTTGGGTGATTTTTTCCGGGTGGCTTTCTGGGAAGAGCTTTGGTTTGTACCCACATTCTTGCTGGATGAACTTTTCCTCTTCGATTTTGACACTTTGCTATTGGTGCTAATTTGACCAGATGGCTCATTAAATGTTGACAAGCATGGACTCTTTTCGAGAAGGCTGACAGAATCTTCATCATTGAACATATGGAACTGGAACTGGTGATTATTTAAAGCAAACCCATTATCTGCCTGATCCTCGGTCTGCAGGACCCCGCAGTTCCACTTGACCTTCTCAGAGCTGTTGAGGGCGGCCTGGGGGCTCTCCTGAAAACCCTTCAGGGTGCCCAGGGGCTTGGTGTCGGAGCCAGCTATCTGCGGGGACAGGTTGGGAGTGTCCGGAGGGGACATCTCCGAAAGCGACGACTGGCGGAACTTATCAGGCGTGAAGTTGGAAATGTCTAAAAGGTCCGTGGACTCCTTCAAAGGAGTGATTTCATCTATGCTCTGCTGGATCACTAGCTTGGGACTGCAGTGGGCCAAGAAATCGTCATTAATATCATCCTCGCCGTCCTTTTCACAAGACTTTAAACTTAAAGAACTGTAATTGCTAGAACTAACTGACAATGAACCCACTGAATCAAAACTAATGAGCCTGCCATCATCTGTACTTAGTGTACCTCGCTGGAAATGAAAGCGCCCCTCTCCATTATTAAAATGACATGACTGATAAGAATCATCAGACTGCACTTGTTGGCTATCTGGCATGTAATTTTTTTGGTATAGCAATTTGCTGCTATTCAGATTGACTTGAGTGTATCCAGAGGCGGGGAGGCCGTCTGCACCCGTGGCACTGCCGCTGCCGCCACCGCCAAACTCGCTCGGCAGCGCGGCCGCCTCCCGCATGTCGCCGGGGAAGTCCTGGCAGTTGCTACCGGCAGTTTTGCTGGCCGGCCACATGCTACCGAAGCTGCTCTGCTCCATCTCCAAGTGGCCGGGCGACTGCTGCAGCTCCGACTCGGAGGGTGGGGAGAGCACGCAGCTCTGCGCCGGCTGCAGAGCCGGGAAAGGCTTTTCTGCTGGGACGATGCTGGGAAGCGGGTGCTGCTGCTGCTCGGAGGGGTGCTGGGCGAAGTATGAGATAGCAGTGTTGCTCGACAAATCAGAAGCATCTAACAACGTCTGCAGATACCCTCCGGGGATCAGGGGTACATTGGTGGTGATATTAGCAGATGGCAGAGGCTTGTCTGAAGAGGAGGTGGATGGTAGGAAAGGAGAATTTTTAGCAACCTTATCCTCGTGGCACTCCGGGAGATGGGAGCTGTCTGAAGCACAAGGAACGTTTTCGTCCTTCAAACGCGCTGCAGAGTCCTGGTTTTCCAGCACCGGGGAGCCCTCCGCTGTACTGGTAGCAGCTTTGATCTTCTTGCACTTCAACCTGGCTTCACTTTTGAATTTGATTCTGCGGAGCACTTTCCTCTCTGTCCCCTTGTGCTCCCGTTCCTGCGATTTGCATTTCACGGCAGCGATGCCCGTGATGTCATTTACGTGTAATCCGTTGGCACAGCTCGGGGTGGCGATGGCTAACGCCGGCAGCCCTTTCAGGCCCGCGTCCTCTTTACTGCTGCAAGGCTGCTTGTGATCAGAGGAGCAAGAGCCCAGCTTGTTCACTGATTGCTCGATGGCTTTAATTCTTTGAATCCGGTGCCTGTTTGCTAGCTTGCATTTTCGCTTCCGTGGGTGAGGGAGGAACGAAGCATCTGAGCCGTTAAGATAGAAATTCTGCTTGTGGTAGAGAGACGATCTGAGCAAATCCAGCCGGCTCTGCTGCCTCTCTTGCCAGAAGCCCTTCAGTGGGGCCAGCTTCTCATATTTGCTGAGCAGCTCCTCGTTTAGGGTAACAGTTGTCTCGTTGGCATCCACTTTGCTGAGCTTCACCAGCATATGCTTCTCCCCTTTAAACCTGTTAATGATGATGTACTTGATGATAACGGGGGGCTCCTTGCGAGAGACTTTTCGCCGTTTCTTGGGGCACCACTCGTCATCGTCCTCTTCCTTGGGCCCATCCGGGAGCCACTCCTTCTTGTCCAGGATCTTCTCGTTCTCAATGGAGTCGACATCGTACAGGTAGTCGTCGCTGTATCGCACTTTCCTCTTTGCCCGCAACCCGTAGTTCTGCTGAATGAAGGAGCCGGAGTGGTCCCGGGACAGGTACCGGCTGCAGTCCTTGATATCCCGCAGCACGTCATAGGAGGAGTCTGTGCAAGTGCTGTCGTCGCTGAACTCCCCGGAGTCCTCCGTGGAATTCACCGAGTCCAAGAAGTGGCTCCTCTTGGAGCCCACGTACTGCACCATCTCCGTGCTGTTGCAAGATTTATTTAAGGCAGCTTTCTCCTCCTCCTCGCCGTCCTCTTCCTCGCCATCCTCTTCCTCCTCCCCCCAGATGATGCCTTCCTCAGATTTGAATTGAGAAGGGTCGGTGGCACCACCGGGCCCCCTTTTCAGGGTGCTCCTGCTGTCCCTTTTGGTGCAGTTGCCGAACACGCTGGGGAAGAAGTTGAACTGGGCGTCCTCCTGTAGGGTGGTGGTCTTCTCCCGCACGTTGTCCTGGAAAGATTCGTATCTAATCTTTAGGGAGCAGACATCGCTTCCCAAGGTGGAATCGTCGTCATCAAACATGTAATTATCCACGTCTTCCTCGGAAAACAGATTTACAGAAAGCTCATTTTTGGAGCAGAGGTCAAGCAGCTCAATTTTACTTTCACTAATGAAAGATTCAAAATAGCCCCATTCCTGGTTGGGATTTGTTAGTAAAGGTTCCTCACCGTTGCATTTGTCTAATAGTAATCCCTCGTAATAATTTTTCTGAGTGGGGTCCTCTGAATCACTGTCAGATTTTTCTGCATCTCTTTTGTCCGCTGCCCTCGATTTATGCATAGGGAAGCTTAAAAGCTGGTCTGAAAGCAGTTGATCCCCATATCTCATGGTTTCTCCTGTGCTCATGCAGTGAATCCCTATATCAGAGACCGAACAGGTGTCATAATCCCTATTTATATCCCCCACTTTCAAGCTTATTCCCGGCTCTGCATCAATGCCGTCCTTTGATTCAATAAAGCAGCCCAGACAGGTCCGGCTTGGCTGCATCAAGCAGTCGCCCGTCAGCGCCGACATGCCTCCAGGCTCCATCATGGTGAAAGGAGCCTTTTCGCAGTCACCCGGCAGCGACCAGGAGCTCATGCCCTTCGTCACGCAGGACGTGAGGGAGATGGCGTGGGCGGAGGAGTCATCCGAGGCGTGCTCGGGTACATCCGTGAGCCTCAGAGGCGACGGGGGGCTCAGCAAGCAGGGCTTCTTTGAAGTCAGGGGAGGCAGCGCCCGGTGGCACGCGTGGTTTTCCTTCTGAGCTGTCGTCAAGGCTGAGAACGTGACCGCGGCCTCGGCAGCGGTGCAAGGCCTCTCATCGCCATCCAGGGCGTGCGATTCTGGGAGGGGGAAGGAAAAGGGAGGGAGAAAGGAAAGGAAAAGACAGAGGGTTTACAACCCTTGCAATTCTGCTCGGGCTCACCACCCCGCTCCCCTTCTCCCTAGGGTTTGGTGGCGACTTTTCCCAACCGCTCCTTTGGGCAGCGGCAGACACCCTTCCCGCGGGAGCGCGATCCTTCCCTTCTGGATCTAATTAACATGGTGATGTGCAGGGAAGGGAGAGGTAAACACTCTCCCCCCTGCAGCCAGCTGGAAGAAGTACAGGAGTACATTTGAAAAACCAAAACCATCCGTTCTTTCCTCCTCATATACATACCGTTACCTGGATACTGCCTTACAAATCTGACAAGGTTATTAAAAAACAAAACAAGCCTAATAAAAATGTTCCCATTAACACTGAAAAAATTAATGGAAAAATAAGATTCTTAAAGAAACAAAGTATCCCCCCTGTGGTGTCTGCAGTTTAAACATACCTGAACTGCATTACTGCCTGAGAGTCAGAAAGTTACGGCTATTTTTAAAAGCCCAGGAGACTTTTTGTCACTGTCCACACCAAGGGAAAGTAGAAGGTAATACAGAGTTTAAAGCAATTATTGTTAGAATTATTGTGGGTTTTGCCATTCTTCCCTAATCTCTAAAAGTGCCTTTTTAATAATGTAAAGATTTTTTTTTTAACCTAAGGATTTTTTATTTTTACCTTGTCGCGCTCTTTCATGGCAGAATAAAGTTAGGAATATACTTTTATCTGACTTCTGGCTCAACGGACAATATGGCCCTTGAAATTTAAATACAATGTCTTTTCATCCACGAACACGCTCTGATATCTCTGTATTAAAAAAAAAAAAAAAAAACCCCAATGTGTGCATTCACACCAGCCGGAAACCTCTGCCGACTCAGAGCTGAGCCCGGTGCTTTTGTAGTGGCTCACGCCTTACCTTTTGGTGGCTCCACTGAAGGCTGGAGGGGCGAGAGTGGAAGCAGCGCAGGCTTTTTAAGGAGGGACAAGCACTTTAAAATGCAACTGGAGCACCAGGCTCCAGCAAGAAATGGGGCATCCAAAGGGATTTGGCAACTACACGGTTGCTGGGATCCTCTGCGACAAGTGCTTTTATTCAAAACTGATAGAAAAGCAAGCCTCCTCCTGCACCTACGCCGACCTACACCGGCTGCTAAGGGAAGGCTCATGTAGGCACACGTACCACCGGCATGATGAAATACCCACCGTGCCGGTACTGCCGAGCAGAGCAAGGAGCAGGGCTCTCACCTGCGGGTGGGCGATACGAAACGGAGCGGGCTGGGATGGAGGGCTGCCTGCCCGTGCCAACCGTAAAACTGAGAGGAGGTCAAAACTCCCCAAATCTCATCCCAAAGGCTCCCAGCACTTTTGTGCTACTGGGGGCCTTAGGGTCAGAGCCGTCGGTAAAGTCTTAAGCCATGCAGTGCTCTAAGGACTTTACGCTATACACATCAAACCAGAAGTGCAATGCATTGCCTGTAAACATCTTCAACACACGTGGCTTGGAAAAGACCAGACTGACTTGCTTGAAATCTGTGCTGCTTCCCTTCCCTCAAAAAGGGTTAAAAAAAAAAAAAAAAAGAAAAAAAAAAGCTGATTTTTGAGTCCCTCCCACCAGTTTTTAGATCAGAAATGCAGAGGTGGTATCTTTTTCCTTAAGCACCAAAACAAATTAACCAGTGCAGTTCCACTTCAGAAGTAAAATAAAATAAGAATCAGCTTGGAGCTGACAGGAAGCATGGAAAATTTGAGGATAAAAGAAGAATGCCTGTGAATGCTGTAAGACTCAAAAAAGGGGGAGGTAGAAAGCTGAAATTCAATCTCAAATGTTGCATTCAATAGAGAGATGTTATTATATAAAATAAACTCTCTCTGGGTGTTTCTTTAGATTTATACTTGTATAAGTGAACTTAACTCCTGTGAAATACAAATGCCAAAACTTGATTTTCTAGGGCTTATATCATCCTAAAATCAGGCGCATGTTCAATTGATGCTTTAAAGTAAACAATACTCCAAAAGACTACAGTTAAAAAAGAAAACACTCAAGAAGCAAACCCACCTTTCCTGGTTTAACTCAACAGCCATCCACAAGCACGCGGGCAGCCTGAGCAGAAAAATACTGAACCAACCTGCTGTCAGTGAGCTCCGAAGGGAGGCCAGTCCCTAACCGGGCACAGCAGCAGCCCAAGGGCTGCTCTGGATTCACTGCTGCCAGCACCCCGCTCATAGTTAGGGTGAGAGGAGACAAAAAGCATCAGCCCCATCCCCGGTGCCATCAGCGGGGAGGTGGTGGTATAGAGCTACTTGCTGGCTCACTGCTTTGGATTCAGCAGCAACTCCTACACAACAATATTTAATTAAAGTGCTTTTTAAGCCCTGTTTAATTGAATTTCATGGAAGCGGTATCAGGTTGTAGAAACCACCCATCTTTACTGAGCAGGTAAGCACTGATTTTACTGCCTATTAGATTAGACAAGCAGGCCAAGGCTAGAAAATCTTGCAACTCCAGCAGCTGTCATCAGCTGTGGCTTTACGATGCGTAGTCATGAAGGAGATGGGCTGACAGACACCTCCAAAATTACATCGTAGGGGCAAGCGCAAGCGTACGCCTCACCTGCCTCCAGCACATGTTGCGGGGTCCTCACGCGCACCTGTGTGTCTGGAGTCACTCCAGGTTTTTGGTAATGAATAAGAACAACATTTGACTCTATGCACTCTTGCTGGAGTAAACCTTTTTTTGAGGAGACAGAAGGATTTGAACATACAAGACATCAGAGGACCAAGTCCTCAATATCTAACAGGGTCAAATTTATATAAATATATATATCAAGATTTATAGGCCAATACAAAATGTAAAAAGCCATGAAATTAAACATAAAAACACGGTGAAGAATGAAAATGTCAAGCTCTGCCTCAACGCTGGACTGCCACTGCATTTACTGCGGCTAGCAACTGAAGTTCAAATGACTTGAGAAAATGCACAGAGGGATATTTATTTCAGTCAGGTTTTCAGGCAGCAGAGCACTGTTACTCCTAATCAGTTATTGCTTTTGAAAGCAAGTATGGAATCGATTAAATAGATACAGACAAAGTTAAGTATTTTGGGCAGGCTGCTGGAAGGGGCTGATCCTTCCCCACTGATGTCAACGGAAGCTGGAATGACTTGGTGGCTCCCAGGAGCATGACTGCGGCCAGCGGCACCTCTGCGTGCGCAGAAGCGGTGTTACGGGCCAGGGGGTCCCACATGTGGCTGATGGGCTACACAGAAAAGGCAATAACGAGCTCACAAGTCCGACCTTCCCTTTCCCCAGGTGCTAATCCGAGTTTGTTTCTTCTAGCCATTTTCTAATTTTTCCCCAGTTTGTAGGGACTAAGTATCCTTCAGTCAAATTTTGCTGAGATTGGCTAGTGGGTTCATAAGTAATTGCGAAGGGAGGGAAAGATTCCCAACAGACAGAAGGGCTACCTAGTCTTGTATGACTTTTTTCCCTAAGAAACCGAACTAAAATCCGTAACTCAAACTGCATGTGCACACAAACATTTCCAACGATGCATATGCATGGGCAAAAGCAGTACTTGTTAAGACTTAAAAAGGTGTAGATTCATAGCTGGAGTGACATCTGTGCAGAAAATACCCGTTTACCCTACTGCTCCACATTGCAGAGGTACCTGCAAACCGCTAAAATTAAATATGTGAAAGGAATTAGGAAAATAAGTTGGCTTGCAAGTTGTCGCTGCTCCCTCATGTACTGTAATTAAGTTCCTTACCATTTTCTTTCACCCCATTAATCAGGATAGTTTCTTGGTCTTCTGAGGCACAATCCTGCTCTTGTTGGTCATCCATCAATTTAACCTCTTTCTGTTCACTCCATGCCCCGCTGCATCTGGCCAACCTGCACATTTCCAGAAACATAACCACAGTCAGTACAATTCCCAGAATCAGCTCAAGGAACCGTGAATAAAAAATAACAATAAAAAACCCACACACAACCTCACATGCTCACCCTTACCCTGCTTAAGAGGACAAATACTATTTATTTAGGTCATCGTATTTTCACTTTTCCACTCCAAAAGCCAAGTCCAATATATTTCAGCAAGGTTAAAACGCTATATATCACCTTTTCCTTCCCCAAAGTCCTTCTTTAGAAGGTGGAGTGGTGCTCTGCACCTCTGCAGCACCCTTCGCATCGCCCAAAACTGCTTTGCAAAAGCAGGTAAGCGTTGTTATCTCCAGACGGGTGAGTGGAGACACAAAGAAGAGGGGACTCGCCCCAGGTGAGACAACAGCAAACCTGTGTTGAAGTTGGAAGAGAAATGCAGATATCCCAAGAGACAATAGCTCACCCTAGCTACCAGCTACTGCTCTCATCTTCCAAGCGTTGGCAGGTAGGAAAAACTCCCCCAAAAAGCAGTTTTGGGGGAAAAAAATATGTCTATTCTCATTCTTCACTCAGAACACTTCTTCATCATAAGAACTCCTTCCTTGAAAGCCTTGTTCCCCAGCCACCTACCACCACCCTCACGGTCCCCGTTGGGTTAAGCTTCATCTCGGTTGTATGACCACCAGTCAAAGTTGACTGGACTTGATGGTACTTCTTCGAAGCAACAAAACCGGGATCAGAATCAGATCCAGATTTTCTCCCTTCCTCCACTGAAGATCCCCCCACGTTAAAATGATTGCCCGCCTAAGGAGAGGGAGACCGTGCAATGGAGAGATGCGGCTGAGTCCCCAGGCACGGGCGGCACAGGATAACCCTCATCAATGTTCCAGATGGACAGAATTTAACCTCTTTGACTGTAAATTCAAGTCAGATTCTATTTTTTTTTCCTTCTGGCAACCTGAATTCAACTTTTTCTCTCTCACAGAACAGGTGCTGAAGCAGTTTTAGTTGTTTTTTTGTGGGTTTTTTTATTTGGTTTTGGTTGTTTGTTGTTTTTTTTTTTTTTAAATCAACATTTGTCAATGTCTGATCTTCCCACAGTATTCACTGCCCTGGGTTCAGCGGCCAAACTTCATTCATATTCAGATTTGCAATGGAGTCCTCTTAATTAACGTAAAATCTTTACAACCGTCTTAGTAAGTGAAGCCTTCACTGAACTTAAAGATGTTGTGACACCAAAAGTAAGATAAGAATAACAAGCATCAGTAACTCAATTCCTTTGCATATTTAGAGGAATATTTAACTAACCCAGAGAGTTTTACTTTGATGCAAATACGTATTTCAAAGCTCTCAAAACGCGAGTCGGTGTGCTGCAGCAAGACCCCTCTCTCCCACCAGCACCCGCACCCTCCCCACCACCGCGGGCTCCCATGGCACTTGAGAAAAGCTCCAGCCGAAGCATCGCTGACATCTTGTAACAGGAGCGACTCTTAACGCCAAAGCACAGATCAGGCGTCGTTAGGATTTATTTCCATGCAGCTTGAAGATTAACTTCTGCATGTGAAAGCTGCTCTGCATTTTCCAGTAACGGTCTACACCTTCATGCCTCCTTGATAATATCTCCTGCCTATTAAATGTATCTTAATTAATATAAATATTAATAAATCAAGTTTTTAAAATATCTGTTAATGAAAATATTAATAAAATATCTTAAGCCTCAGGAAAACCAGAGGCTCCTCAGGAGACCAGAGAACCACCACGGGCCCCACACATGGGCCAGCATGACTTCTGGGGAGGGGGCTGCTTGCTGCCTGAGAAGCTCTGGGAGAAGGAAAAGCTGAGTTGAGTAAGGAGCTTCAATGGATCGTGACCTGGCGGATGCGTTTTGCACACCCTCGTGGTTTGCCGGGTGGAAGAGAAATGTGCAAAGATCTTCCATTTCAATTAGCCACGGGCAGGTAGGGTTGGAGGATGGTGCATTTGGCTATGCCCATTTACAGATCTGAACCTGTTGCTCACTTCAAGGCACTCGCTGTGGATGACAGGACCATCATCTTCAACGTACAGAAGGTTATAATGAACATTTCAGTATGCTCTGATCTCCACCATCTTTCTGAAGTGCAGAGGCGATGCTCTGACAGAGGCTTATGCGTGCACAGTCACCAGCAGATGCAAAGTAAAAGGGGAGAGGCCCTGCCATCGCGCCTCACTTGCGACTATCTGTAGCTGAGGGGCATTCAGAGACTACATCCACAATTTATTCCATTAATTTCCCTAATTATTTTCAACCTAGTTGGTACTGCTGGCCTCCACAGCACCTTGTGGTAATGCACGCAACAGCTTCTGTGCTGCGTGAAATGGACCTGCTTTTGTCTGGATTGAACCTGCTGCTCTCCGAAGGACGGGGCATGTTTTCTCACAGAAACACAGCCTCAGTCCTAGAAAGGACTTGGAGTATGATCGTCATTTAAATATTTAGTAATATTTATATTCACAGGCGAATCATGGCAACATTTCAAGTTATCCAAGTACATAAGCCAAATCAGGATGCTACTGAACTCTTCCTCACTGTTCCATGTTTAATCCACAGGAACCAGGTTGAGGGGTAAGAGCTGATCTGGTGTCACTGCAGAAAGCTTCATCCTGCAAGTTAAGTCTTTGTTTTATCAGTACGATAAGCTAAGACCTGCAGCTGTGAGCTCAGATGCACAAGCATCATCTCTGCATGGCTTTGCCAACCTGATTTTTGCCTGGGTGTACTGGTTTATAGCAATGGGGTGTGAAATGCCACAGGTGGCCTGCTTTCAACTGGTAACATAATCACAGTCATATTAAGTAATAGCTTGCAATTAATAAAACATAGGACAAAAGCAGAAACGATAATTCTCCAACAATGTAAATTTGTCACTTCCAGCACACAAAACATCTCCAGAGAGAAAATAACAATGTGGACATAAAACACTAGTGAGCTCACAAGAAAGATCCCAAGCATTTTAAAGAAGGCATCATCCTACTACCGCTGGGATTTCCACCAAAGGAGGAAGGGGCACGGTCTTATGCGTGGGTTCCATGCCTCTCTGCCTGCTTGCTTCTTGCTCCTTTCAGTTTGTGGAGTCGGTGGTTTGACTGCAGTTTGCAAACGGGTACGTGAGGGAGGCTTCTACCTTTCCTTACTTCTGACAGATGCTCAATGGCCAACGTTCAAGGAGAGAGCAGGGCTTGTTTGGGCAACAGACTGAGAGGACAAGCAATAGGCAAGCAGGCAGCCAAGCAAATGGAGGCAGAAAAAGAGAGTTTATAGGTGGGGACAGCTGTGGGACTTACAATCTCCTATTATTATTTTTTGGGATGTGTGTGCATAAGGGGCAGGGAAGCCCAGAAGGGATGTTTCTGGTGGATGAGACCAAAGGCTGGAGAAGACAATGAAGGTGATGAAATGCAAGAACAAAGGGGACGTGCCTGCAGACAATTATTTGCCTTGAGCATGTTAACCCGGAAAGCAGAGCTGAGCTCTAGAAATAGAGCTGGAAAGAGTTCAGATGAGGGATCTTAATATACGGTCAGAGAGAGATGAAGTGCGAATGAGACAGTCAGTCTGAAGTTTGCAGAGAACTACTGAACAAGAGGACCTTTCAGGAGCGGTGTGACCATGAAAGGTCAGATCCCAAGAGGGACAGGGAGAAACACCAGCGACTGTGAAAGAAAAGCTGACAAAGGGGCTTGATGTGATGCAGACTAAGAAGAAGCCAAAGACTGGGAATAACAAAGAGGAGAACAGCTGGGTCCCTGGGAAGAAAAACTAAACCGAGAGAGGTCTGGTGTATAAAGGTGATGGGCAGAGAATATACCAGGTAGCAGGAGAGCACAAAACAGAGCCATCTGCGGACAGAAGAATAAAAGGGAGAGAATATGGATTTCAGACGGCGTCAGGCCATCGAAGAGGTACATGACTGGGGTCATGCTATTATGAAGAACTGACAAGAGGAAACTCAGTCACCAGCTTGAAGCTTGTGAACTTGACTGGAGCTAGAGTGGATGGAGGAAGAGGATGGCGGGTGGAAGACGATGGTCAAAGATGCAGAGTCAGATGAACTGCAGGCCTCCGGAGGAGGAGGGCAGGAGCACAGCTTGGCAGGCTGTGCTTCAAGGACGGTCACAGGTGGTTCAGTCGTAGGGAAGAATTCAGAAGGACTTTTCTTGATTGTACCACGTACTTTAGGGCATTGGTGTGCTAAGATCACAGCTGGCATGACAGAAAGATACAGGCTATGAAAGTAGATCAAAGGGAAGAAGTCACAGAAAGCAAGCAGTGGAACTAAAAAATAATCCAACTAGTTTTCAGCACAAGATGGACAAATTAATGGACAGAAGGACAGGATGCAGTTGCAGGACTCAGTGACCTGGAGAAATCCCTTTCAGCCCTATGACTCATGTCAAGGTGAAAGACTGCAAGTACCTCAAAAAAACCCTAGCATTACAGCCGAGAAAATTCTCCATTCATAACATTTCCTGTCAATTTTCCCCCTGCTTGTGCTAACGGCATTGTACAAAAGCTGTCAGTGACTAGATCGCGTGCGCAAGTCTGGAAGAAAACAAACGCAGCGCCCAAAATGGACCCGCTGCTGTAAACCTCCCATTGCCTTGTGAGCATGTGTCCTCAGCCCAGATGGCCAAGTAACCCAAAGCACTTTTTTGTTCTGTTTTAAAAACCCACGTGATACTCAAGAAGTTTTATGGGCATTGGTATTGCTGGAGTGGAGGCCGACATGGTCAGAGAATGGAAGCCAATGTCCCAGCTGAGGCCCCACTAGCTCCATCTGCTCCCAGCCATATTTAGAGGCACTATCCTGGTAGAACATCCCTTCAGCAGTTCTTTGGAGTAAAACCAGATTATTTCTTTTTCTATAAATTCAACGGGGTATGCAAAGCAACAGCAACATGAGCAATGCTCCCTATAGGGAATGAAATCGAGGGGTGCCAGTTATTCCCCTAGAACAGAGGAGGAAATGCCTGAGTTACAAAGCTAAAACATCTGGACATGTTCCCACATTCATCTCCACTTACCTAAACGATGGACCTTATGTTCACTTAAAACTGGCACTTTTTTGTACAGCTTGGATTTAAGCATGCTCCTATTAACAATTATTTTACAAAGGTGAAAGGGGGAATGACACCAATTTATACAACCATGAGGGAAAAATGCATCTGCTCGATGCCTGTCCTCTACAAAGAAAGCAACAAGTTGCTTTGCTTCCTTCTCAGCCAGAAAATGTCTGCTTCCCCCCAGTACTGCATGCAGCTGTCCTGAATGGATGTTCACAAAGCGTACAGGTAGAGGTCTATCACCTTGCTGCTGTCAGAGGTGCCACGGCGAGAGGACGTGCCCTTCAGCCTCCCCAGCTGGACAGCCCTGGTTCCCCAGATGCTGGCCCAAGGAGAAATTGTGCCAAGGGACCTGCTGGAGACATTTCCTCCGCCTGAGAGGACTCTCTGCAGTCTCTTCCTTGTGAAGCAGCAGCAATTTAGCTCACAGCATTTTCCAGCAGAAGCAGTGATGGTTGCAGTGATGACCTGGAAGCACTTACAGGGGAGAAAGCCAGCCAGCTAGCCATGACTGCCACGTAATCCAGGGCTTGGCCGCTTATATATACATATCCACAGCTAGTTGAACATCTCCTTGTTCATATTTCCTGGGCACCAGCATTATACTTGTTGAAGCTTAATACACTCCTCCCAAGCAGAGGAGGGAAAAAAAATCTACCAGGTAAAAACTAGACTGACTGAAAGCCCACCTACACATATGGGAATTATATTAGATGGACTAGATTATGGGTTAGTGATAGCTGTTCCATAATTAAAGTTGCAAGAGTGTTTCGGCTTAAAGCTGAATAAATAAAAGGTCGCTAGCACCCAGACAAAATCCAATGTGCCAGTTCCTATTTACACACAGCTTTTATATACCGAGTGTTTTTATTTGTTGTAGCTCATGAGGGTAGATGGAGACGGAGTATCCAAAGTGAAGGAAAATCTTTTTATGGAGAAGTGGGGGAAGAAAGCAAAGAAGATGTGGCTTTTTTTCCTGCAGAGTTGTGAATAAGCGCAGGTGTTCTGTATATGCAGTTGTATCTATCAAAAAAAGAGCTTTAGAGAAATTAATTACCTGTCAGAGGCTCTGACATGTCTTTTAAGAATTATGATACTTTTGAATGAAAACATTATATACTTAAAAAGAAATACCATGTAAATGTCGGTGAGAGATTTACATTCAGTGGAGTAATAGTAGAAAAGAATTCAGCTCTATCCGCAGTACAAATGGATGCTGAACATGCCATACTCTTCCTAACGACGACGTCTCCTGCCCTTGCAGGACTTCATTAACTCTCCTGCAGAAGCACAAAGCAGAGTTCAGGGGCATCTGCCAGGAATCAGCCATAAACAGAAGCAACGCTCTCCCAAAGAGCCCGAACTGCTTCTCTCGCCCCGCCGGGCTGCATCCCTGAGCTCACAGCTCCTCTCTAAAGCAAGGCCATCACATCACACACCTCCTCCTGCGTTGAAGTGGGCAGCAAGACCTCCGCTGCCCACTGCAGAGGAAAATATCCAAGTGATTTTCTGTTTGGGGCTTTTTTTTTTTTCTTTGCCTTGTAGTCCTGACAAAACCTGGGCAGGACATAGGATAGAGAGCTTCCCGTGGAGAAAGTGTGGCAGGACAGTGATCCCGCCACACAAGAGGAGCCGGTGCAGTGATGCCAGGCTCATTGTTCACTGACCTGAAGGATGCTATCTTCCTACCAGATTCTGAAATTCCCAAATCCCTTTCATTCCATGGATTCCACTTGATCCTTGGCTTTTCACTACAATTTGATAACTGGTGGGTGAAGCGATAAAAATTTTCACTTGCCAGTAGATGGGGATGTATTTTACTCCTAAGTCTCTAGAAAGAGGTTTTCTAGAAGTACATCTCCAAGTAAACCTGTTTTCCCAAGAAGTTACATTTTTACTTAGGCCAAGGGCCCCTGAATTTTGCCCAGCACCATGGCAAGAAAAAATACAAAGAGTACACGAGGTTTCCAGAACTGACAGGGTTGGAAAGGTGAAGTTCATAAGGAAAGGTACAGCCCGAAACCATCCTCCCACTCTGCCCATCATAGAGAACTTCTCCGGTCCACGAAAGGGACGTTGGACTTAAGGGTTCTGGTTTCAAAGTTATTTTCCCAGGAAAATCTCATGAGGAAATCTTATCTCCCAGCAGTTCCCTGGGCTTTTCCTATCAATGATGGTGAGCACATGGGAGAAAAGGCCAAGTGAAGGAGAAACAGGAAACAAAGAAGGCCTTTGTGGGTCAATCCCAGCAGTGAGACGTCTAAAACCCTTCAAGAAGGTAAAGTTTGATAGAGTCAATATTAGCTGAGAATAGGTTCGGGAACCTAGGTAAAAATACAGATAAAAGCCTCCAGTTAGGAACAAATCTGGGGGAAAAAATGAAGTTGATAAAAAAGAGCTTGCAGAGAAAAGGGAGAACACAAAAACCATGAAAAGAAGAAACAGTTTAAGAACCAGTATGTTCCCAGAAGGTGTAAAGGATGGATGGCTTGTTAATATTCATAGCAAGCCTCTACTTTTTCCTCAGCTGAAAGCAGATGCAACAATTATCGCAGAGCCCGAGCCCCAACTCCAGCAGACCCCGAGATATGATATTAAGAGGAGACTATTTTAGAGCTGACTCTGAAATAAATGACAGTTTCTGACCTTACTCTGGGAGGACGTAAGGTGCAAGTGTTTCAAGACCTGTCACAAACAACTTTAAGGAAAAAGGAAGGAAGTGAACAAAATTATAGCCTTCCTGACAAAGCACACGTAAAATACAGAAGGAGCTTTCTCTGTAAGTGTATTTTCACACATCAAGAACAGCAGTATATCATAAGGGGAAAAAGGCGGCAATTAAAATCCTTGAGAAGCTGAAACGCATGAGGGAATGTCTGAAATATGGCGTATTTCAGCATAATACTGTACCGTATTAGGGGAAGGATAGCTGCTAACCCCAAAAGACAAGAGTACCAAAGTGCAAAATGAAGAGAGTGAAGAATCATTGCACTATAGGTGTGCAAGGGATGGGTGTGAGACGGGACAGTAACTGGGGAGGGGGGAATCTTGTGGGGAAAAAAAAATCCAAGTAGTAATACAGAGAACAGAGAGACTGAGAAAATGGGAGGGAAAAGGACTGTCTGAGTCCAAAAGCAAAGGACAGCGGCCTTGGATGAGCACAGCTCAACGCCACATCCCCAGGGACGGCAGTCGAGAACCTACCTCTTAGACAGTTGATGACACAGGTGAGGAAGAAACAAATATCCCTCCTCACCAGACGTGGGATGAATTTACACTGTGGGGCTGGAGAACTATTCCCCTGGGAATAACGAGGGTGAGGAAATGCAGGAGCCCAGGTAGACTCATGAGGATTCCACTGGGTACACCTGATTTTAGGGTCAAGAAGCATGAAGAGGATTCCTGGCTACCAACAGCAAGGGAGGACTACTGAGAAGAGTCACTGGGCTTCTTTTGGGTCATCCTCTCTCATTTTATAAAAGGGGAAGGTAATTAAGCAATAATTAGTGTTACCAGCTGCATAGTTTTGAAAAGCACTGGCAAGCTGAGGGGTAGATTTTCATCTCCTGAAAATGAAAAAGAATACAAACTTTGTTTTAGCTGTAATGGCCTAAAGTGAAAACATTTCTATAATTATTAAAAGAGATGAATAGCCTTATCCAAAGACAGATGATTTTACAATTTACAGCAGACAGACCTAGTATTAAGCCATTGGTACAAGCCTATTAAAAAAATCAGTGATGAAAACTGTCACAGGTACAGCTGCCACCTTGCTCCCTAGGACAGACTTGTAATTTCATGAGCTAAACACATCCTTTCTGTCTTAGCAGGCAGGCTGCTGGACGAGGACGTCTGGTCCACCCTGACCAAAAGTCACCTCAGAAGAAAATTAACAGCAGCAGCTATCCAGCCAGGGTTAGCTCCTTCTTTTTACAGCTTATTAGGATTACCGATATATTTAGAGAAGCAGAAGTTATCTTTGTCTGGGATGGGATGAGGGGAAGGCAAGAGAGGATTTCAGGGATTTCTTAAACTTAGCTCTGGAGTTAAGAGCTGTCTCTTAACTTAACTTTGCAGTTAAGACTGCAAAGAATGGAGGAAAGGGGGTATTTGTTGGAAGAGCAAGACCTGAACGTATCTGAAAGAGGAAGAACCTTGATCTCACCTCTCGACGGCACAGGCACATATTGTAGGACTTGATACACTCTATATAGCTCCGTGAGGGTCATAAATCAGCTGGTCTCATTATTTTCTAGCAGACCTGGCTTCCGTAGATGGGAACTCAAAATATAACCAATACTCGGCAATAACACATATCTACCCTATGCTGCCTCTCAGCACAAGATATATACAAAGATTTTCAGGATTATCTAAGAGCAAATCAATAAATCGTTATGGGAGGCTAGCAAGGCCATGAGCAGAGTGAGTAGCTCATTAACAAGGCTTATTAACAAATCAGAAGAACACAAACCACCACCATCAGCAATAAACCAAAAAGCAAAACAAGAGCCAAACCAGAGCAGCCCAGGATTGAGGCTCTTCCAACCCTGGGGTTCAAAAACTGGCAGAACAGTCCCAAAACACCACCCAATACTGGAAATGAGAGGTAAATCGACTGTTTTGCAGATCAGGAAAGCAAATAAACTTATTCTCTGAAACAAATACTAGGTGAGCCAAATGGAAGCTAAAAAAGGGTATCAATCCTGTTTATAAGAGATACTAAGGAAAACAGATGTTTCATTTGAGAGAGAAAACAGACACTTTTGGACAACTTTAAAAGGGATCTCCTCTCTCAACTGTCTCTCTTAGCTTGCGTGAGAGGTAAAACCCTGCCTCAGCCAGAACCAGGAGAGAAAGTCCCTAAACAAACCCCTGAGAAAGGGAGAAGCAGACACTGCCACTTACCTGAAAGACCGATAAGTGAGCAGATCCATGTGGGTTTACCGCTGAATTTTAAGGGCTCTGAAATGCTTTAATGGCTCTGATCAATTAGATTATGCATGGAGGAGATACTCCCTCCCACCGGAAGGGACCGAGGAGAGCTGTAGTAAGCATATAGGTGACAGATTGCACCAACTTTCTGTCCTATAGACTTACTTCATCAATAGATGTTAATGCCGAGCGTTGGCCGGCACGCTGGCAGATGGCCATGTGGTGTCCGAGTTGGGTGTGCGACTCCAGATCACTCAGGATTCATTGTAGGCAGACAAACTGCTGACGAAATTAAGAGGGCACTTAATGTACTACGTGATAGTTACAAAAATAATGTTCAAAATACCATAGCAAAGTCTCGGGCCAAACTGAGTGGGAAATGGCAATAGAAGCATTTTTCTTTAGAGATGAGTTGAGAATTTACATTTTGCTTTGTCAAGAGGAGCTGACATTGCTGTGCTAGCATGTGGGGTTGCCTCGAAGGGGTTAATGTTAGCAAGCAGGGTCCCCACTGCTGTCCTGCCCCATGCTCTGCCTGCCGACCTGCCAGCTGTGACCTGCCAGCTGTTACGGGTAGAAGAAGGAAAGATGCCCAAAGACAGCCCATAATGTTGCTTTTTGCCTTTCCTCCTTAAAAGCAACTGTACTGCAAACATGTAGTTTTAACTCAATCTCCAGATATAAAGTTAAGATAAATCAGAAATGTTAAATTTAAGGACCTGCATTTCTGAGAAAATTAGGCTGGAATGATTAAAAACCCCAACTCTCATAAATCTGCAAAGGTTGAAAATTCAGTGCGATACTTGGGTATTAACCTTACAAAAACACAAGGACCTCTCCAAAGCTAATTATGTATCAGTCTAGTCTAAAATAACAAAAGCCATTAAAGAATAGTTCAGGATGGAGATTTCTTGATGGGCAGAATTGCTTCATTTCAATGAACTTATTACCAAAATTCTCCTTCTGCTGCAGTATTTACGGATAGGTCTGCAAGACAGTATCTTAAAAGCTTAGCAAACTCTTCCTATGAATCTAATCACGAAATGTGAGAGACCAAGGTCAAGTGCATTAGTATTACAGAAGCTTACTAAGAAAGGGGATGTTTCACAGTCCCTTGCACACTGGGTATTATCAAATAACTCAGCTGAAAATGGTGTGTAAAATTTTGTTTAAGGGTACAGATTAATACGGAGCCAGAACAGCACGAGGAAATGGATTTCACAGAGGTATGCTGAAGCAAAGACTCAGTCCTAAACTTTACGATTACCTCTTTTTTTGCCCTCTTAAGGTTCCCTATCAGAAATATTCTCTTCTTGTCCCTGTTAACCACCAGGTTTAAAAAAAAGAAGAAAGAAAAGAGGATTTTTTTTTTCTGTACAAATTTGTAATACATTAAAGTTTGGACTAAAGAGGGCAATTAAGCTGGCTGGTGCTGGAGGAGGATATGAAAGCTCATCAGGATATTTGCAGTAACCCTAGCGGGGTAAACATTTCTCTTTTCTAATATCTTTAAATTAGAAATTTTATAGGAAAAAAGAAATCTTAGCAAAGCGCGTTTGTCTCTTATTAGCAATTAGCCGACACGGACTCAGGATAAAAAGTGTTAATTTCTAAAGTATACATAATTTTCATAAAAGCACAGATAGGAAGACCAAACAACTGAGTGCTTTGCTTAGGCACAGGAAGAAATTAAGCTAGAGCAATGGGAGGAAGGGCTCGTTCCTCCCCTGTTTTCGCTGCATTGACGATAAAATGCTAAAATGCGGGCCATCATTGGCTTTGAGAAACTAAGGAAAGCAGATTGCTAGAAAAGAGGCAAAGGTGAGAGACCCCCCCCCCCCAAAAAGGGGTGACATTCCTCATGGATGTGGAAGACAAAAATCCCTCAGCCATTAAATCCAAGTTCCTAGCCAGATCCTTTGAATATTCATGAACAACTCGAAGTTTTATAAGGATTTTTCCTTTTTATATACATATAAATGGCTATATTGATAGCAGATGGGCTCTTCCATATGATTTCCTTTTTAAACTTTCAACTTCATGCAATTCCTGCATATTCCTTGAGCTGGGAAAGGAAAGTCTGTGCTTTTAGCTCCAGCGTACAAAACTGGGGTTACTTCTGTTCATTTGCTTTTGCTTTCAGAACCTTTAATTACACAACCGGATAGCAGCTCTTAAACACATCATCATAATTTTTTCCCAGAGACCACCTGGGTGTATTGAGTCTGCCGGGCAAGGCGAATCTAAAAGTGACTTACACTTATAGAAACTATACAGTACCGACTGACTTACGCATATTTTCGTAACAGAGTGAGTAGTTTCCTATAGTTGACACAGTTGGACCACCGAATTTTACGGGTAAAATAGCTTCACAGTCTCATCCCGGGATGTGCATTTGAAGGAGCAAAGACTTCTGACTAAAAAGGGAATAAGGGTAGGTAGGAAAAGCAAATCATCAAAACAGTTATCACACCGAGAGAAGAATTTATTAGGCCCGATAAGGAGTCTGAATTGATGACAATTATAAGATACTATCTATTTTTAGCTAATAATTCAGAAAAAGGATGAATTATTTGAGGAATAATATGTGATCATTTATTTAAAGACTTATTATAATGTATATGCTGGAGGAAGCAGAGTTAAGGTTGTACGAACACTTTAACGCTTGTATTTCCAGACGGTTGTACCTTGCCACTCAAATGCAGAGATTTAACAGCACTATATTTAGTTTTAAAATACAGCAGCTGGTTTAGTTTATAGGCCTCCTGCATTTATTAAACAGCAAGCCATTTTACAAGGCCGTTTTATATGCATTCTACTTTTCCTCTACTTTCTTATTCACATTTAATAAATCTGCCAACATTTGCCTTTGAGAACTGGTTCATTTAAAATCCCAAACAACGCCATCCACGACCCTGCATGCCTTAGCAGTTCACCCGATTAGACGAAAGCGTCAATTAAATATAAAGCTACGTCTCTTAATTTTCGCTCGGAAAGATTTTGGGTTCCGCCAAACGCTGAAGGCGATTTCTGAAGGCAAAATCCCGCATTAAGAGAGATTGCAGCTCCTAAGATATTGGTCCAAATTTCCGTCTGTATCCAGGTAACAATCTGGAATGCTGATATTTAAGAGGAAAAATATCTGGACAGCTGCCCCAGCTCCCTGGGAAGCAATGTTTAGTTAAAGTCTTGGATATCACTGAAAGAAGATGTGGAGATGTCACACTGCGGCTGAAGCATTTTTTCAAGTGCTGAATTATTCACCCGTGAATCTCAGATGTGAAATCCAAATGCTCCGGTACTGCCCTGGCTTTAGACAATGTCTAATTCCTTTCTGTGCCACTGCAGGGTCTCTTCATCAGCTTTCTTTCATCTATAATCACAGCCAGGTCATGGATTATTAGTCATATTCACTGCAGAATTCGAACCCCGCTACACCAATCAGCCAGCCCGGGACTCCCAAAATGCTCCCCCTGCATTAACAATCGCGCGGCTCACTGCCACGCCGGAGGACCCGAACGCTCGCGGCGCTGGTTTACAGGGGGCACAAAGAGGTACAAATCGCAGCAGGCATTTGCCCAAGAAAAGAGAGCCGAAGCGCCGAGCTGGGGAGGGGCCACCAGAATAACCTGCCACTGCCACAGCTCTACCCGCCCGTCCCGCCGGTTTGCTGCCAGCAGCTCGGGGCACGGCACAGGAGATGCGTAAGGGCCTGCGTTCGTATACCCGTACGGCACCGGGAAAGCCAGCTCGCCACCGCCACGCAAGTCAGAAACTTGAATTACTTTTTCCGTGCACAGTGCCCTTTCCTGGGATGTAAATTCCTTCAATTTAGGAAACACAGGAAAAGCCGTTTGATGCTTTGGGCTCCTCTTTCACAAGCCCCAGGCACAGCGAGTGCTGCTCCCCATCCAACACAGTGCCTGGCGGAGCACGCTGAGCTGCCTGATGTGTATCCCTGCCAGCACAGCATCCTCACTGGGGAGCTGCTGGGGACGGGGGACCCTGCATCAGCTGGCACCAGCCTCAGCACAGTCCAACTGCAGCGGTCGCGCATCGCCTGGCCACGCACGGGCCGCTCGTCCCAGCAATGCTCCAAAGGTCCTGCAACCATCTCCCCTCCCCAGCAGCCATTATCTTCCTTTTTGTTAAAATTTTTTTTAAACTACGAGGAAGTCAATATGTTTCCCCGTTCTTTCTCCATGCAAACACATCAGGAAGAAAAAAAATCATAAACAAAGGCATTTATCAGCTTTTGCTGGAGGTGGTACTCTGCATATTGAGCTGCACGGCTGCAGTTGTTTCATTAGGAGGACCTTGGTTATGTTTGCAACGTTAACGAGTCTTGGAGAACAGAGGAAAAAAAATACTACAGGCAATGCTGCAGCAAAGATAAATAGGTAAACATCCTATGCCTGACATTAGTTAATACATCACAGCTTTATTCACTTAGGGCAACCGTGAAATCAATTCTTCAGTAAAAATAAAGTATTTGTATCCAAATCTGTGCTCACAATATGAGTGAGGCAAGGAACGATGTAATGGGGAGGGAAATTTTGTCTTTGCTCTGCGGTTTAAGTCTGCTGATTTGTCTTTGCCTAATGCAAAGCCCTGCTAAGTACTTTGTTTTCCACAAAACATGATTTTTGTAATTTTTCCTCAAAATGAAATGATCTGGTTTCTTTTAAAACTTTCTCAGAAGTCAGCAGCAATGTGTTCCCAGCCTCTCAAGGACACTTCTTATTGTCGTTTCCAAAGTATCCTGGCTAAACAGGTAGTGACAATGGAAACCACAGGAACTACTAAAAATAATTAAAAAAACCCCTTCTCTCTGGTAAAGTTAAAAAAAAAAAAAAAATTTTTAAACTGGTCAAAATCTCATCTTATTTCTGGATAAAATTCTGAGACTCACATCATAAAGAATGAGACTACGATAAAGTCAAAACCAAACCGAAAGCAGCCTACTAAATGCAAACCAAAGGAAGAATTCATGGTTTCATACCAATTTCCCTGGAAAACCAAGACCAGATCATGGATAACTCATCATCTGTGATAAAAATGAATCTGTTGGAATTTCCTGCAGGTCCTGACATGGCAAGTACTTGCTGGAAACTGGGCTTGCTCTTCAAAGACAGATAGGCAGTCACGATTGCAGTCATGACGTGCAATCCAATTAGGCAAATTCTGCCCAGCGACCAAGCATTACAGCCCTCCAGCAGCATGCATGCCGGGGCCACTGACAACCTCACCTTGAGTAAAACGGGCTCGGAGGGAGGAATCCAGTTCTTAAGCCAATGCTGCGAGTGTGAGGATATCCGCCAGCACTGCGGAGATGCAGGCAACTGCTACAAACGCAGTATTTTGCAAAAGCGACACGCAACACTGTACCTCGAGGCTTTCCTCTTGGGTGTGCTTTGCTCATGTCCCCGCCATCACCCACCTGTGCTGCCCTGGACCTCAAACTCATGCAAAGATTTAAGGGAGGACCAGCCTCATGGGATTGCCTGGCTAAAAGGCTGGCCAAGGGGCAGCACATCTCAATTTTCAAGAGAAGGATGCAAGTGATGGATGGGCACCCAGTGCTACCCGAACCAAATTCTCCATTCACCTAACAAAACGATGGCTGACGTTCATTACAGACCCTCGCAAACAGCGATGAAAGGGGAAATACAAAGGAAAATGGAGCCTACAGCCTCTGGCTTGGCAGTAGAAATATCATTGGGGAGGAACGGTGTCGTCAAGGCGGCTGCACAGTGCCATGGGTACCCCGCGGTGCTCAGAGCTCGAGCAGTTGCTGCCAACGCTATTGGCCTGATCTGGACAAAATCCAGCTGCTCCCATCCCTCAAAATAACTGTTAGCAGATGGCCAGGGTGCACATTTACTACCTAAAGGAAGAACAAGTAGCTTCTCTTCTAAACCTTACAGCCAGCTCTACTGCTGGGATAAAAGGGAGTGGGAAGGATGCGACCTCCACGTCCCGTAGCAGCGCAAGGAGACATGGCCAGTGACAGGGTCACAAGGGGCAGGAGGGCTCCCAAAGCTGCCCTTTAACTCTGCTTTCCCACCAGGTGAGCTTTTGCAAGCTCTTTCGGCTGAAACCCACCCAGAATCGAGGTTCTTCAAGGGATTTAACAAAATTCATGCAACACCTTATTCCTTTTTAGGCTTAACAATCTAATTCTCCAATCTGCCATTAAAAGGCACACAAGGCAGGAGCGCAGGGATCCCGCACTTTGTACAGGACCTGTACAAACACCTCGAATCCTATTTCAGACCTTCCAAACTATTTAGCGCTTTTTGGGCAGCAGCCGTCAATTACGCGGGGGCTTTCGTCTATTTTGAGCTCAAAGTGATTGGCAGTTTTGAAAAACGTGCTCCAAATTGCTCTGCTAATCACAGCAACTCCAGCCACATAACTATATTAGAGTAACATCAGTGCTGAGACAGAAAACTGGGAACAGCCAGGAAATGCTGAGTTGAGGTTTCCTGCTCTGGATCCTTCATCTTGCCCGCTTCTATCAGGATGCTGTAGCCTCCCTATTTTTCCCCCCTCCGCAGCGATCGGGTTCCAGATTCCAGATCATTGCTTGCACCAATTCAACAATAGTAACACTTAGTATTTCAATGACGCTTTATGTTTCCTAAGCACTGGGAAGCATTTTCAGAAAAGCGAATGTTTTTGTGGCAGCCGCACTCGAGCGGTGGGTATTGACTTTCCCAGGCTGCAG
Organism: Morus bassanus; assembly: GCA_031468815.1. Lineage (NCBI taxonomy): Eukaryota > Metazoa > Chordata > Aves > Suliformes > Sulidae > Morus > Morus bassanus. The sequence goes on from CM062582.1 coordinate 2,958,016, forward strand.
GCATCTGCCCGATGCCACCCGCCTGCTGGCACACACCACTCACTGCTGCAGAGCTGCAGCCCTGTAGTTTTAAAATGCGAGTGTCAACCGTACCTGGAAAAGGCCACTCATGCGGCTGAAAAATAACGTTTCCCTCCAAGGAAACATTGACAAACACAGAATAAGGGGAAGATTTAAAATTCCTCTTATGCCAAGTTGCCTCTAAATCCTTCTACTGGAGATAGGGAGAGACGGGGCTTATAGACAAGAGGGGGAAGCTGGCAATCTGCTCTGAGCACGTGGATGCCTGCGCCTGCCCTCAAGCCCTGTGCAGCTCCGCCTGCCCCGAGGTACCCAGCTCTAAACCGGAAGATCCTTAGGGAGCATCATGTTCTCCTCTGTTTCCTAACAGCCTGTGAGGAAAAACCTGGTTTCCATCCCCTGCGGTGAAGACGGCTGGCTCCCTCCCCTTCTGCACGGGCAGGGTGAGATCCCAGCATCTCCGACCAGGGTCTGGAGAACTTGGGGCACCAACTCCTGCTCCCAGGTAAGAAGAGCTCTTCTGTCGTGGAGACAAGATGAAACTGCAAAGCATGCTTTGAAAAGTGCGTTCTGTGTGTGTTATTTTCCAGCTCATCAGTTAAGATTAGAAAACAAAAAAATTAAAAAGTTTCATCTGGATAAACCAAACATTGTCCTTCAGACTCCAAGCAGGGACACACCCCCATGCTGGTCCCAGTCACCACCATCGGTCAACCAAGCTGCGGTCATTTGGGTTCAGCGCATGGTGCTCTCCGAGCTCAGGCGAAGGGGCAGGACCCTGCCCAGGAAGGAGACATGCTGCATCCAGGCTGTCTGCACGGGGCAGGCATCAGCAAGCGCGGGGGGAAACGGCTCTTCAGTAGATGTGAATTAAAAACCTTCTGGCAGAAGAATCTGCCTCCCATATGCCGACGGGTGCCCAATTACTGACTGTCCTAAACAACAGATAAAAAAGGGAAGGGGAACAATACCCTTGCTGCTGGCTGACAAACACAAAGGTCGATACGGAAGGATAGATCACCCAGTTCTCCCCTTCCATGCATTTCACTTACACTGATGAAATATCCTCTACAATGGATTAAATCAAAGTCCATCATCAAGTTCAAGAACACGTTTAATGCAGATCTATTCACTTCAAGGAGGAACTGTACAATGGATAGCTTTCCCCTTCAAAAAGTATTCAAAACTGCATGCTTCTTTTTCATTCTTCTGCATCTTAACATTTAAAAAAGAAATACGGCATATTTATAACGGGAGAAACATGTTGTACAAATCACAGCCTGCTGTAAAAAGTATATTTCACAAAGACTTTCCACAGGGACAAGGACCACTTGTTGATAAATTACTTTCGCTCAAAGAGTGGAAAGACATATTTGCGCCCTAAGTGGTGCTATTGTTGAGCAATATGATGGAAGTCCAGTAAAACATATTGTGCCGGTTTTATTTAACCTCATTTAAATCAAATTAACGGATAGGGATGGTGTCTAGGGACAAAGCGGAACCCTATACATAGATGCACCAAAGCGTATCTTTTGAGTTAAGGAATATCTAGACCGAATCATTCACTAAGGCTGCCCTTATCCCTTCAGGACTTACCTATAATAATAAGGACCTGAGCAGCTCCATGGTGCAGCTTCAATTCTATGTGCATTTTTATGTCACATGAGGAATGGGCAGGAAGGGACGCAGCGCAAAGCACCACCGTATCAGATAGCTCCGTGATGCCACTAAGATCTTACACAAAACCAGAAACCTGCAACGAGAACAGCCTCCATTCGAAGCTCAAGACCACGCACGTATTTGTTGATGGAAAGAGGTTTGCTACCACTGCAAGAGCTGCAGGTAGACACATGTGCATAGAAAAAGAAATAAAAACAAAATCCCCACTACCATAAAGCCAATGTAGAAACGGAGCCGAAAGCCAAGACACAGTCAAACCACGCAGCAAGCTTTTAAAACCAAAGACATGGGTATAATGAAGTGTTTTGGGTAAATGCTGGCTGGGAAGTCTGGGAGAAGAGCCTGGGTTTTGTACTCAGACTCTTCCTGCAGCTCAGGGGAAATGAGCCCCAGGAATCTGTGCTGGGAAAATGCCCCGTCCACCCCAAATTAAGACAGTTCATTTTGAAGATTTAGACTCCTGAAAATTAGTGCAGAGCTCCGGATCACAAAGATAACAGGCCGCCTAAAAATGACCTGGGATTTCATTAGGGCTAATAACTGTGGAAGAAAACATGCTCCCAACGTGCATTACAAATTCAGTCTGTAGAAGTGCTTTCAAAGGTATCTCGGTTAAAGCAAATGATGTGCGGGCATTTGATTTGCAGCAAATAAGCGATTCTGCCTCCGGGAGCAGCAGTGGGAGCAGGTGCTGGTGGGGACGGAGGCTGCAAGGAAAGCGGGGGGCAGGCTGGGCCTCTGCCGGGGGTGGGATGGGAAGCAACCGAAACCTTTGCCATGGCCTAGGACCTCTGGTGAACTCTACCTGCACAAGTGCCTACAGCTCCAAAGCAGGAACTGATCCAATCTCCTCTTTGCTGGGCAAAATGCAGTTGCAACGTGGGAGCTTGGTGAACTCCAGCATGGAGGAAAACCACAGCGGGGACGAAGAGCGAAGGTGAGCGGGCAGAGGCACCGGGCGCCTGGTCTTGTGCTGCCACAGCACCACGTGGTCAAATGAAACAAGTTGCTGTCACTGCAGGCTTTCTGCTGATGAAATTGAGATGTTTTTCTGATGGAAGAATGGGAGAGGATCTCCCTTGTGGTCTAGCAGACACCGACATAAGCCGGCACTGTGAAAAAGCCAGCCTACATCTTAGGAAGAAAGACAAGAATGATGACCAACTGAAGAAACTTAAGAGCAATGCATAAATTAAGTCTTAAACTAGTCCTCTAGCTGTGTCCATGGCTCTTGTTTAAGGAAAAGACATTAGCTCAACGTCTTAAAGTCACTTAGAGGATTCCTGTCCATTACCATGGAGAGGTGACGCCGTGAATGATGCAGCAGGCAGAGCCTGGTTTTTCACCCTGGATCTTAAAAATGGGGATTGGCATGTCGAAGTATATCTAAAGCACAGGGGACAGGCTGCTTTCACAGCAGGACAAGGCCTGCAGCAATTTAAAGTGATGGCTTTTGGCTTGCCACGTTGGAGAGGTTAATGGAGAAGCTATTGGACGGCATGTCTCTCAGCCTGTTTGTTAAACCGACATGATATCCCGGTGCATGCTAAAAATCTCTGAGCAGGAACTGATAAATGGGCTGTGGTAAGCTTAGGGCTGCAAAGCTGAAACTAGACCCAAAGAAACGTGAGTTGTTTCAAAAAGAGCCAATTTACCCTGGGCACGGCGAGGTGGAAGCTGTCACCACCTAAATGAGAACAGAAGCTGTCAGGACTGGCCAGCCCCTCGTGCGCTCCTGGATGCAGTTTTGAAGGGCTTGGGTTGCGTTATAAAAGGTTTATTTGCAAGTTTGTCGATATTTCAAAACACTGTGTGGGAAAAAACAGAGCTCTTTCAGTGTCAAGCAGAGTGGGATGTAGCACCCCGAGAGCTACAGCCGGGCTCACCCCTGGTTTAAAATGCTTTTATGGGATGGATGACAGTTTTAGGTCTGCTTCGGGTTCACCCCACCTGAAAAACACAAGGGTCTTGAGAGAGGAGTGGCTTATCACAGCAAAAACTAAGCGCTGTAGAAAAGAAGCAATTAAACCACTCACAGTGATTAAGTCCATAAAACATTTTCACTGCTATTTGTCTGGGAACAACTTGCTAAAAATGACAGACCCCACTTATGTGTAATAGGTTTAGGAAGCTGTAGAAATCCCGTGGGACGAGATGCCAGGCACCCAAGCATCCTGCACTGCTATGATTTTGCAATCAAACGCAGCCCAGGGCCCAGCAAAGCTTGCACTGACTCCTTGGCTGCAAAGCTGAACTGGGAGGCAAACCCCGTTCGATGGGAAAGAGCAAAGCACTTGTGCACGGGAGAACAACTGTGCCCAGAAAAAGAGGTCTGAAACAATGGAAACAGATAGAGCTCAGATCGCCATGCATGTAGTTATAGGGTTTTTTGCCAAGTATTGCAGCAAAAAAAGCCAAACCCAAAGAAGTGAGGAAGTAACTGAAAAACCACAGCTCGGGGTGAAGATGTCCAGGGTTCACATTGACTGAAAACATCCTTAAAATCTGAGAATATGAAACATTTCCTGGCCTTTTTCTCTAATAGAGAGGTTTGCATCAAGGAAATAACCTATGACAACAAGTTTGCTCTCTTACCCAAAGCGACCCACAGAACTGGGTGCGGTAACTACTGGGGTAAGGGCGGTGGTGCAGAGGATGCTCGCGAGCCCCAGGGCTCTACATAGGGAACAACGACGAGCTGCCGCTCAACCTCACGGACAACAGCAGTGCAAACCAGGGCTGGGAGGATCCTGGATTTTTTCAGCATCCCCTTCAGCAAAAAAGGCTCGCAGTTGTGATTTTGGTGACACATCCACCTTTCACCTCTGCACTGATGCTCCAGGTCGGGCCGGTTTCCCGCAGGAACCCGCCGTGCTCCATCAGCCCACGGACAAGTGGGAAATTTCCATGCACAAACCCGAGCCCCAGTAAGATTTATTTACGCGGGGGTGAGTAGTCTGGTTACGTGTCTCAGTCTGCCAGGTGACAAATGCCCTTGGCTCCCATTTACTTCAAGATGTGCCGAGAGCCTTTCGGAAATTAAACCTCTTTATTCCAAGGTAAATGACGCATGTTTTGCTGTACAATCTCTTTGCCTATTATCCACCGTGCCCATTACTGAATGCAGGTGTCACAGATGGTGCAACTCCATCGTACTGAAGGGCTTTCGTCCTCCTTTCTTTGAGCGAGTAATATTTTCTCTCAATAGCAACCAGATCTCTGGGTTGAATTGGCTCAGTCGTGTCAGGTCACTGCTGTAACTCCCCTGCCTACCAGCACAGATTTCTTGTCTAGCTTTCTGTTGCTTTTCCTGGCATTGATTTGCTAATATTTCATTAATATATCCCTGATATGTGTTCTTTGTATAGCTTGGGAAAAAAAAATGACATCGTTACTCTCGCTCTTTAGATCCGATTGTGGGAGGGAGGTGAAGTGCCACTGAATTTATGCTAAGATTTAAAAGGATGCTATCAATTTGAAACTCACAAAGTACTTCAATTTTTTTTCACCTCAGTTAACAATCTAGCAGCACTGTAGAAGTGAAGGATTTTAAATGATCTAAATTTAGTGCTTCCAGCTTACCCAATGTGATCAGCTCTGACTGTTTGGTGTTTTTCCCAATGCTTGAGCTCCTGGAGTCAAGCGATGACATGACAGTCTCACCTAAAACAAAAGTATGTGTCTAGCCCACCAGAATGCAAAGAAATACTTGGAAATATGAACCAAGTATGACCGAGAGGCTCAAAAAACAACATGCTTCTAAAATAAATAAATAATCACGTGATTTTAAGCCACCCTTACAATTTCTGATCATATAAGGATTAGCCACGTTCCTTATCTTTTACCATTTATCCAGTCTGTTCATATTTTACCCCAAGCTCATCCTTACGCATTCACAGTTGCTACAGCTCCGCTTCTGGTTTACCTACATGACGTCACCATTGCATTAAATAATGTTGATTTGCTTGGAAATGCAAATCTGCAAGACGTATTATTTCCCCCTTTTTGCAGAGGTTCAAACTAAGCAAAAAAAGGTTTTGGATGGCAAATGAAATTGGACTTAAAATAGTATGCAAATAGTAGTTCTGTTTGGTAGCAATTCACTATGCAAAGGTCCTTTTTACATGGATGAGCGTTTTCTGAGACGACAAGCTAAAGAAAAACTAAAGGAGTACAGGAGATTTTTTGGAAGTCCCATATTCTTGAAAACCTTATAACACGTAGATGTGCATCAACCATAAAAATATTCCGCAGCAAGTTAAATTCTATCTTTTAAAAAACACAGCTCTAAAATGGCTCAATGGACGAAAATGATTTTTGGTTTTAAATTTTTTTTTTTTTTTTTAAAATTGCATCTGGGCTGACAGCTTGAACACTGAGTTGCAGCCCATGAGACAGAAATACCAACTCAATCTTAACAGTACTGCTGCTACCAGTTGCTATAATGATCTTAATCAAAGAGTATTGTGATAAAAAAAGGACTCTGGTTTGACTGCCTTTGGCATATCCTAGATATCAGAGTGTCCAGATTTCACATGATGCAGTCAGAGAAGTGAACTTCCCTCTAGAGCAAATCACTCCCTAATCCCTCCTCTAGTAAAAAGGTACACGTGCGGCAGTCCCAATATGCTCCAAACTCCAGGTTACCCCTCTACCCCCCGAAGTGGGAAGCCAAGGGGAGAAACGCTGCCTCTTGCTCCTTCCCTCTTGCCCTCCCTGCAGCAGAACTGCTGCCTGCTCTTAGGAGGAGACTGCACTGGGCGGAACCAGATGTTAAACCTCCATTAACATGCACTGACGTCTCATTTTTCAAAACCAGAGTGCTGCTGCCGGGTGACAGAGTGGGATTTCCATGCTGCATTATACCAAACACAAGCGCACGTTTGGAGGCAGACGCATACAGGGAGCCGAGCGCCGGCGGTTGCACCATCATCGTAGCATCCAAGTGAAACACCAGCATGAAGGCTAAAGCCAAGGAACCTGGCTAAAAGGTATTTCAGGAACCGAAGGAACAACTTTTCCACGTTGCTGACGGTATTTCACAACATCGTCTGGGCTATAAAGAACAGCCGCCTGTGACCATCTCCCCTTGCTGGATCCCTGCCGTCGCCCTCCCTGCTGCCGTGCGTGGTACCCATGGATCCCGGGTGGGATCCAGCCCCGCAATGCTCAGAGCCGCACAGGCACAAATTATCCCTGCTGTGGAAATTTTACGGTCTAATTTGTGGCAAAATGCAACAGGTGCTACAACACAGGCGGGGGAATGTGAGGAGGAGGAGAGTAACACCAACGGGAACAAGTGCCTAGATAGACAAGACATGCACAGGGAGATGATCTATTTAAATACTATGCCAGTTAAAAGTTAAGCAAACAAGTCGATGAAACAACCAATGCACTCCTACCTCCCACCAACCGAGAGATACCACGGCAGAAATAGGTTGTGTAAGTTCAGATAATGAAAGCATATAATGAAACACTATTTACGCCACATACAACCCCACACGGCTGTGTATCTGCTACATACAGGCAGCTGTAGCAGGCAGGCTGTGTCTGTGGGCACGTTAACTGCGCTAAGAGGCTTTCCCTCTGTTAGGCAGGCTGCAGAGGAAGAGGTCTGTCTGCAACCAGAAAGTCGTGTCTCATGTGGGTCACGCGTGTGCCAGCGCTACAACACAAAACATTTGAAAAGCATCGCGCGCTTGGGACACATCTGCCTGTATCATACCTTACGACCGTCCGGGAAGCCGCACCGCTGGGCGAAAGCAGAAGGAGAACGGTTTTGAAGGCAGCAAAAAAGCCGGCAGTCCGGTGTCCTGGGTCGAGCCAACCGAGAAGCCAGAGAGAGAAGCTGCAGTCCACGTTCCCTCCCGGGCAGAGGGCACCTTGCCCTGAAAAGACTTGAACGATGATGCTAATAATAACAACCTCGAAAAGCCTGAACGTATTTATACCGGGGAAAACTGAAAAACAAAGAGTTAGCATCTGTCACAAGCTCTCGCTTGCCAAGATGCAGCACCCAAAGTGCTTCTTTGAGTCCAGATTGGCAATTCTGGGCAAGCCTGGCCAGAGCGCCATGGGTACGTGATCCGCACGCCTGTCACCAGCCTGGACACCGTGCCTGTGCCCCAAACACGGTGGCACCTCCTCTGCCAAAGGGCACCTGCAGCTTCCCCTCGGGGTGGCAGCGGTAGGTCCCCAGCCCCCCCGGGAGGACAGAGGGTGACGAGTACGATGGATGCCATGGCTGAAGGACGCACTCTGCCTGTTAGCATCGCACGCCTCAACTCAAGGCTGCTTGGCCTGTTTTTATAAAATTATTTTTCACTGGAAAGAGCCAATGCTTTGTGAAGGTGTTTGAGCTCCAGAAGGGCATTTCTAGTGTCCTGCTCGAGAATCCATTATGCAAAGCAGGAGAAATTGCAGAAATTCAGCTCACTTCATGGTATCTCTAAGCAAAGATTAATTACTGTGGTTTAGATCAGAACAACAGTTCTGTAGCTCCTGTGCAGAGGTATTTCACGGGCAGCTAACAGAGATGGCTGAGAGATTACAGTCACGTCTATAACTGTGTTAGCTTTCCTCCCTAACATTATTAAGCCACAAACTCTCCATCATTTCCTAATTTGAAAACCGGACTACTACTGCCTTTAAAGTTGACACTTATTTCACTGTGTTTTCCAAGGATGCCAATACACAAGGTGGCATTCCTTCTGTGTGTTATTACTAAAACAACTAAAGATCACTGGCTGCAGTATTACTGGAAACAAAACAATAACATTTTCATTTCACTCCAGGAAAGTGTCTTTGCTAGACAGAAACATTCTTACCCTTGCACCGTGCCTATTTATTGGGGAAGCAAAGCACAAATAGAAATAAGAATGAATTTTCAAAGGGAAAGGTGCAACTTCGGGCTTAAGAAAGGCATTGTTTTACACGAATATGATCAAAACAGATGTTTCTTCCTTATTAGCTTCAATTAAAATAGCTGTTTTGTTTGAAATTCCCTCCTCTGCGCTGAAGTTGCAGCAAATCCACAGCACTGTGTGAAGTCATGAGTGGGAAGGACATCACTGGAAAAGTAACAAAACTCAGAAGCGGAACTAGTGGATATTCATTGTCCATGTCCAGCAAAGAGCCAGCAGTAATCAGTCCCCATCAGTAGTGAAAAGTGAATTGCATTTTAAAATCCCTTTGATTTAAATAATGTGATGCTGTTACAGCTATGCCAATGGAAAGAGCTGACAAAATTCCCCCTTTTCCCCCATTTTTTTCTCCCGGTGCCATGTGTTCAGCAGAGGCTCGCTCTCTCACACAGGTGGGGGGAATTGCTGCAGATAAAGAAGCCCAAGAGGCGAAAGCCCAGTGCCGAACAACTGTCACCAGCCAAACCAGGCAGCAGCGCTGCATTTCACTCACTGACCCCTAGACACATGCGGATTGCTACTTCTCGCCCCAGGGAGCAGCAACACAGCTGGGTGGGATTCTGCCAACAAGGAAAAGAATAGCAATAATAATAATAATTAAAAAAAAAATTAAAATCCTGCCTTCAAAGCCTTTTCGATCAGGAAGGGATGGATGTACGCAGGAGCGAGGTGGTGTGGATGGGTGCAGCATGTACTGGGGCTTGGCGGCTGGGAGGGGTTCAGCAGCGAGGGGTCCAGCACATCTGGCACCTGTCCCCGCCGTAGAACTGCAGCCAGGATCCAAACCCGTCACTCATTTGTACTGATGCCAGCCTCCAGTAACTCTGCTGATAGCGGAATAACTGAGCTCACGCTGCTAAAAAGGCCTCTTTGAAAGTATTTGAGCATCTTACATAAGATTGCTATAAACTGGTACCAAAAAAGAAAGCAAGTAATTACGCTACCGCCTTGTAAGCTTTGATTCTCTGCTGTTTGGGAACAATCTTAGGATTTTTGTTAGGCTTACGAGGGTAATGCAGAGAAGAGCAAAGGTTTGGAGGTGGGGTGGTCTAGCTTTCCAGATCCTATGTACCAAGCAGGCTTCCTTAGAATTTCACAGCCTCACAGGCACGATTAGAGAGAAACGAGACATTTCTGCCCTTTCCTAGCAGCTTACGTATTATTCCTTAAAAAATAAAAAATTAAAAAAAGAAGGAAAAGAAAAGAAAAACTTTCAGAGAAATGTGGTACCTTTATTCCCTTGTGTTGTTTAAACCTTTTTTCACGGCACCACACAATGAGCTTTCTTCGGGAAGTAGAACAGTAGCTTTTCCTTAGATCACAGTAAAGCAGTTACGGCTTCAGTGCCTCGAGAAGGTGGTGGATAAAATAAGAAAAAGGGAGAAGAAGAAGAAACCAAAAGAGAGAGAGAATGAATGAGGGTACAATAGGGAACTTGAATCACTGAGAGAAGAGGGGGGGGGAAGAAAAGGGCATCAAGTGTAGGTATAATTGCAAAGCACCAGCACACTTCTGGCACCGGGGGAAAAAAACAGAATTGTAGATGATTCAGGAGTATGACAAAGAATCCCTTCAACAAGTTGTCTTTCATCACAACTTTGCTGCTATACAGCTACACTGTAACAGGGAGAAATTGCATCATGTCAACAGCAAGTTTATAAAGATAAACTGACTCTGAAGACAGTGGAAATATGCTGGCAGTTACTTTGCGTTTTGCTTATCATGCTGCAATAAATTCACTGAGAACAGCACAAACAGGATATTAGAAACAAAAATACACTTGCACCTAAAAGGGTCAGCTCTGTAACGTTCCGGGGCGCCGCCCCGGCGTGCACCACCCACCCGTGGAGGTGGAAAGGTCCGAACCAGCCTCTGCAGCTGAGCATCCGTGTGCGCGGGGAGAGCAGGCAGCCCGCCGCCCAGCCCGCTCTGCCGGGCCACCCCGGCACCCCGGCTCCCAAACTGCCATCCCCGACCGGCAAAGCTGAGGGGACTCAAATTCAGGCTCTGGTTTAAAATAGAGCAGCTCCTTACACCAGCTGTAATAAAACACGAAGGCATCTTTCTTTGCAGCAAAGACTGAAGTCTCCCAATACAAAGTGCAATAACGCTATTAGCTTACGGCTAAAATAGTGACTGCGTACGGGTGACTGAGTGCTGCGTCACGTTTTTTGGCCCAAGGATGGTGGCAGGAAACCAAGAAGTGCCAACAGCTAAAGGGACCTTTCACTGCCCTGTGTGGGAACTGAAAGCACAGGGTTTAAGACCATGCCTGTGGGAACCAGAGAAGCCTTTACAAAGCACCTGTCCCAGCAAAACAGCAGCTTTGCCCTAGCAAAGCCTAAATGATGAATGAGTTAGGAGCTCAGGAATGAAACACTCTTCGCCTATTTCTGATATTTTGCCAGCCAGGGTGGTTGTGCTATTGTATTGAAGGGCTTCTCCTGCTTCCTTCCTTCGCCCTCCTCCCCGGCCTCACCCCTCCGCTCCATCCCAGAGAACGGCTGCTGGTTTAAATGCAAATAGTGCACATGCAGGCACAGGATCTTTTTTTAAATTCTGAAAGCTGAGACTTCTAAGTTTATCTCAGAAGGACACTGGAAAGATGAATAGAGAGAAATTATGCAGGGAAAGAGAAAATATTCAAAGAGTGGAATTATGTATGCATAATTGCCTGGCTCCCTGGGGTGCATGGGCGAGTACACCAAGTCACTTTGTGAAATCATTCCCCTCAACTCCTGTATCCTAATTATAGTGCTGTAAGTGGGGAGAAGCTAATTTTTAAACAGTCCTGATGGGGTAACTGGAAGAACCATGAGGATGCTGTTAACCCCTTGCCTACTGAGGGTCTTCAAGCAAAGAAGCAAACACAGAAGAAATAAATGAAACGCCAGCGAACCCAACGCATTGTCCTCTGGTTGATTTAAAGGTGTCCAGTACGAGAACCAAGCAAGCACAAGCCTTCAGGGTAGAGGAGAAAAAGGGCAGACCTGAAGACATAGGCCAGAATGAAAAAATCACCAGTAAACATGACCTCTGCCCAGACTCAAAGAAGTCTGGAGTCGGCGTTACGGTGCTTCTCTGTCCCTTTGCTCTGTACAGCATGTTCTCAGCCCAAAGCTTTCTAAGCCCTAAATATGCCTGTACAGGAACCACTTCATCCATCCAGAAAAAGCAGCCACAGCTGCACGGGACCTCGGCACATCCCCCAGCACAACATGACTACTTGCAGCAGAAAGACCTCAGTTTGGTTCTCCCTGGAAGCAGCCGGCTGGTTCGCATGGGAAGGACCTGGTTCCAGTGAGGATCTGTTAATACGACGCCTTATCACGCCCACACAGGTTGTAGACATCGATGCAACAGCGAGCAGGAAAGGTCAAAACTGTGTATTTTTGATCCTTTACCTACGCGCTGCTTGAACCTGACTTCTTTCACAGGAAAAATAAAAGGCACTAGCAGGACAGCCCTGCCTTCAACCCGTGCTCTCACGCTGCCCTTCGACCTCAGCTAACGCAGAAATCAGCCGCCAACCGCCTTTTATTCTCGCCACGCTCAACAAGTTTAAGCTAACTAAAAACACTCCTCTCCTGGAAGTCCCTAAACTCAGATATTTTGGCTAAAACTGTCACTAGTCTTTTGACCAAATTCCCTTTAAATTTCTCAGCCTGGTAATGTTCATTCTCATTTACTACAAACCCCTTAAAACCTTCCAGCTGCGGAGGCTGAAAATGCTACAACATAACATTGTTTTCCTTATTGGAATAGATACAGGCACATAATATTAAAAAGGAAAAAAGATAAAATACTCCATTTATCCACCTTAGCCAGGCAACGAATTATTTTTTCCCTCAGCCATACCTTGCACAATACCACTAAAAGCATGAAAACACCACTTAGGGCTTCCTCGCCGGGGCTGGGAGGGATGCAGCACACGTGCTGGGCCGTGGCCGTTTCAGTCCACTCCATGCAATACCTGGACTCCAACATCTGTCGCTGAGAGAGAGAGAAAAGCAAAGGCTTTCACTCCAGACTGCATTATTTTGAATCCCCTGGGTGATCGGGTCTTTGTATTTCTACGACTCTCGTTTGGAGAGGGCTTCCCATGGCCGCCCCCCCAGCAGAAGCCACCCATGGAGATGGAGATGGATGTCCCTCAGCGCGTACAAAGGTATTAGTCTGGGTAACAGAAGGCAATCACTTGCAGCTCCCCTCTCTGAGAAAAGACACCTCCAAAATTTTGTAGATATCCATGGGATGTAAGACCAGAAGACCATTTAAGAGGACCTCCTACAATAATAAGCAATTAAATCTCACCCAGTCACCTCTTTGTTGAGGCCAATTATTTGTTCAGAGGAGAACTTCCAGAAAGATGTACTTGACTTCAAGCATTGATCTCAGCACGTGAAGAACTCTCAGCGCAGCCTTACAAGTGATGAACCCTCTGCCAAGCCCGTATTAATATCTAACCCTTACATTCCGAAAATTAAATATTCAAGTCAAATTGAATAGTTATTTTTCGGCCAAAGTAATAGACACAATTTTACTACTTAATCCTCTCACATTGTCTCAAGCTCACTCAAATTACAGCCATTTGAACTATGATCTAAGCTCCCCTGTGCTTAACGAACTAATTAGACCAAGGACAGCCAAACTTCCCAATTTCCTGAATACTAAAATCTTCATCTGGCCAAGAGCCGCAGGACAAGCACCACACAGCGTGCAAAGGAGGAGAGGAGTGAAGAGCAGAAGCAGGTCCCAGGAGGGCAACTTGGCCCCAAGGGCATCCCAATGCCCCCTGTGTCGGCCGTAAGGCAGAGGGAACAACCATGATGAGTTGAAAAAGAGAAAATCAGTACAGACTGGAAGAGGTAGTTATTCTCCTACGTATTTTCTATATTTCCTTGGAAAGAAATGTTCTGTTCAGTCTGAAGAAAACACATCATTTACAGACCCTCGTTAGATATGCGAAGGACCAGACCTGCAATGCCATTCCTGGAGGAGAAGAGGTGATGGCGATGGTCAGGAACTCCTTTATGTGAAGCAAGTGACTTGGATCCACCTTTCCCCCTTTCAGAAGAGGGCCACAAGCACCAAAAGAACAGGATATTCTGAAGTTGTTGCACTTGGCAATAGAAAACATGGACCGCATCATCCTCTTTTCTCTCTGGACCAAAGATCATTTCAGCATTCAGGGAAAAAATCAGTAAGTTCTAACAGGAAAACCTGACAGAGAGCCTCAAACCCCTGTTATTCAGGGCACTTCCCCTAAAAGAGGAGATTCTGGTTTATAACCTTATTTTGGGTAATGGTGGGATTCCAGCTCTCTCCTATTGATGCTGTTTTCGAAAACCTCACCAAGGAGTGCTCAATTTGCCCAAGTTCAGATGGCCCCTCAGGCGAGTGGGTTTCAGCTTGTACCTCATATTGTTCCCTGTCACGTCCTCTCCAACAAGAGAAGGATGACACAACCATGTAAACTTAACTAGATTTGGGATGGCATCTGCTGTGACACACAAGGTCAGCAGTGTAGAATACAGATACACAATACTGTCCACGCAAATTTACTTCTCTTGTCCTTGGGCAAAGAGAGGAACTAACACTCCTGGGATAATAACTTTTGAAAACAGATACAAAGAAAGAATTTGAGGATGAGAAGTAGGGCTGGGACCACAGCATGATGACGGGCGCACCTCACCTCTATCTCAGATCTGGACCCAGATCAGTAATGAACCAAGAATTTCCTGATAGATAGTTATTTGCTGAGCCTGTTTTTGAGCCTGCCATAGACATCAGCAGAATGATAGCCTCCTGCTTGACAGTACAACAGAACTGACAACACCTAAGCAGAAACTGAAATTGCTGTCTGCACCTAAAGGTGGTCCTATCTCAACAAAAATTTGTAAATAAATTTGCACCACCTGTATTAAGTTCTCTGGGTGAGCTTCAGGGTTGTCAATATAAGACCTATCAACCACACTAACTTCATATTATCATTATTATATGTCAGATGCCCAAAGGTATTCCCAAAGAAGAAACACGTACAGACATCGATGATATAATCCTAAATTCAGTTTGATGCAGCATCATTGCATTTGCCATCAGCAGACAATAGGGGAGGAGCTCAGAGTGGGCAGAAAGGTTACAAGGGTGAGGTCACAGGCTTACTCAGTAAGACTTCATAATGCCAGATATATCTACTGCCCTTTTATACCATCCCTTCTTGCAGACGAGATGTTAGAGGAGAGTTTAAGGAGGATCTGTAGGCACAGAAGATATTCCTGCAGGAGCCTGTTCAAACCACTTTCAATGTGACACAAGAGTAGTCTTGCAAGTGTTGGAAAGACACAGCCAGGATACTCCACAGGAGACACAATGGGTGGTACAGAGGCAGAGACTGCAGGACCAAGGACCATTGGGCAAGGGCAGGAAGGAGGAGCCCCAGAAGAAGATTGAATTCAGGCAGATTTCCCCAAGGATTTGCAAACTGGCTAAGAGGGTGTCAGGGGACTGAGGACAAATCCGCTCTAGTTGCTTAGCTGGGTCCTTAGCATCTTCTGGAGACAGATCATCACGTAGAACTGGCCACTCCACAGTGGGAAGGTTCTGAGATGGGTCATCTTGCAAAGTAAGATCCAACCAAATCCTACCCCTGAGTCAGTCTCTCAGCAACACCAAAGAACAGGCCTAGAGGAACAGAGTGCATGTGTCACTCTTCCACCCTTAGAGCTTCAGTGTGGTGTGGATGATCTTATGACAAGATCGATGAATCCTGATATAGCAGCACTCGAGATAAATGTTGCTTCACAAGGGCTCTTGTGTGAGTATTTGGAGTGAAGAGGAGTTTAGGAGGGACGAATGACGAATGAGAAACAAAGGAACATCAGCAGCTGTTGGAAGCACTGTACCACCTTTTGTATAAACACACCTTTCTTGGGCTGATACTTAAAAACTACTTGCAAAATTATTTCCTATTTCCAAACCTTCTTCCCATACCACTTGCAAAAGCTTTTTTGCATCCGCACAGAAAGGAGCTACGGATGTGTATGATACAAAGAGAGTTCCTATGTAATTTGCTCAAATGTGCTCCTGCAGCCAGGCAGCCCTGGCTAAGAGGCATCCACAGCAGCTTTCGCATCCACGCCTGCGTAGGGCAGCACATCTCCCCCAGCTCTGTGTAGGTGAGCGCTGCACTCACCTCCTTCCTGCAAACCCCAGGTTCTTCGGAGGGATGCACACCGAAATCCCGGGCATCACGAACCTCATGCTGCTGCGGACCTGCCAGTACCCCGGGACGTTGCAACGGTTAAACACCTCCAAGGAGACCGCAATGGGCTACGTCTCCGAAATGCCTCTGGTTAGACCACAACCACGTCAACAGAAGAACAATCATCCCGATGCCTCTCAACGTACAGCATGTCAGCACAAGCACCGGAGGCTCACATCTGCAAAGGGCTGGCAGCGCGCACTCGGCGGGGCACAGCATGGGGCGAACCCCAGTCCCTGCAAAGCCAAGAGCTAGCAGGAGCTGAGGCACACCAGTGCATCGTTTGAGCAGGGTACACAATCTAGGACACAGATCCATAGACAACAGCATCTTCAGGGACCCAATTCCCGTAACCATTTCCGCATTAACTTTAATTAAAAAAAAAAAAACAACAAACAAAAAAAAACACACAAAAAATTAAGAATCTTCCCCCATCCTTCGGCCAGGTAAAAATCACATGAAAGCTCCCAGCTCTGGCTGGCGCGATGGGCAATATCACAAAGGGGAGGGAATGTTTATAAAACGTTTTTAAACAATTCAATTTTAAAGCAATTTGTGCGCAGCGGCAGTAGGCAGTCTTGACTGCAGCAAACAGACAGCAGGCTGGATCAATTGCGGGGTGGAGGTGGGTGCAGGAAAGCAGGAGCAGCAGACTGTGGCATTGAGGCTAATAGCTTTGTAGCAATTTATTCAGTGAGAAATACTGCATAGAGCGACATGGGGGTCTGCGCAGAAAGTAGGCAGAGAGTACGGCAATGCCTGGGAGGGAGATGGTCCCCAACTCCAGAGCGGCAGAGAGGATCAATACCAAACACTCCAGGAAAAGCAGGAAACTCTTCTTCCCTTACAAAAGATAAATAAATGACAATTAATGGATCCAATCAGGCTATCTGCAAAAAAAAGAAAAAATGTTGTTGAAGAAATGTTACACAAAAAAAAACCCCAGTGAGAAAAAAGCTTCAGCGCTGTCACAGCATCGCTCCTGGTACAGTCCTTCCTTCCAGTCTGCACCGTTAGGGGTTCATGGCCCTGCCACCTCACCCCGAAACAAAATCCTGTTGCCAGCAACGGGAACGGGCTCCTCATTTTCTGTACCAACGACGAGGGAAACCCCATGGAGTAATTTCCAACCCCTTCCCCAGCATGGCCCCACATTACTTCTTCAGTGGCAAAGCTTTACCTGGAGACATGCCACAATGTCCCCTCTCCCTGGTGGCCTTCATCCATGCTTTGGATGAGTATTTAAGGAATGGACAGGGAGAGCTAATGTGGGGATAGAACAAAGGGAAATGGCTTTCTGGAACCTGGTTTTGACAAACGAGCAAAAAAATCGCATTCGATCGTTATGCGCGTCCTCTGAGGCAAGCTCAAGAGCTCTGGATCTCCTTGCAGGCAAAATTTGCTCTGAATTGCTCCTGCTGGTGTTTGCAGCCCAAGGATAATGCGATGCTCTTTCCACATCACACTATCTCCATGCCCAAGCACATATGGTCTGGCTAAATAAGAAGCCTTGGAAAGGCTGTCAACAAGACTAGAGGAAGGTGTGCATCTGTGCAGAAACATATGCATGCCCCAGCACTGCACAGTGAGCCACGGAAAGGATGCTCATGCCCAGAATCCCACTAAAACCTGCCCGGGTCCAGCAGAACTGCGGTGCAGGACCAGTGACACTGCTGCTGCCACTTTCACAAACCCTTTCCCTCACTTCCTTTGTGCTGCATGACTGAAAACCCATCATTCCGCTTCCAAGGACCCTCTTGCCAGGCTATCTAATGATGATGCTCCCTCTAAACTCGACCAGCACAGGCTTTCACAGCGCTGCCGCTCCGGCCCTCACTTGTATACCCACTTATGTGTTTGCTTGAAAGTATGTGCTTTATGTTCATCTACAAAAATCTCCCCCATGGTACTAAAAGCAATGGAATAATCTACTATTTCAACTCGCATCCCTTAGAGAATTCTGCAGTTTAAAAAAAAAAAAAAAGAAAAAAGAAAAAAACCTGGTTGAATTTGATTAAACCTTTGGAATCTCTCCAATATTTCCAGTTATTCCATCTGTAGAAACACTCTACTGGCACTTGGCACATTTATAGCATTAACTGCCTTCTAAATCAGCAGCAGTTCTGCCTAACAATTTGGCATTTGCACATTGCCTTGTAAATTACCCACCTTACATCTCTGGGTACGAGGACCGTCCCCTCCAAAAAGCCTATTACTGCCCTGCAGAAATTCTTCAGGAAGAAAATATCTTCTTATGGGCTTGTCTCTTGACAAAAAGAGGGGGGGAAATGGCATTCAATGGGCACAGTATTAACACTGTGGCTCATGGTGTTACTATGGCAGTAAAATGAAACCCAATGCAACCAGCTGGTTGCTATACTGCTATTAGAGCCTCTTTTCTGTTTTTGACCTTTCTAGAACTCTCCGAAGGGCATTAATCTGTTCAAAATCCATCCCGGATCTAAAGCGTGACGCAAGGTGAAGGTGTTGGCGAAGCGGTCCTCCCGGCGGGCACCGCGTAGGGAACAATTACGATTCCACCGGCGAGGATTTGCTTGCTTTTTTGTGCTACTGCACTGCAAAGTCAGGAACCAGGCTAGGAACGGCTGCAGCTCCAAATCAAGCCACAAAGCAGCAGGAAACCACTCAGCAATATCAGCAGCGATTTGTGCATTTCTTGGTTGAAAACAAAGAGCGGAGAAGGTCGGCATTATTACCTCCCCGCTTCCAAGTCGCCTCTCCTCTTTTGTCTACCCAAATCGTTGGAGGCAAAAAACCTCCCCTTCCCAAACAGCTCCCAGCTCCAAGCTCTTTTGAAAACCCTTTCTCCTTATCTTTATCCACACCTGACCCATTCTTCTTACGTCTCCCCGTCGACAAAGTGTAAGAAAATCCCCAAATTAAGTGCCTAGCTTGTGCCCTTCTGCAGAACAGCCTTCTCCCTTGCCTGCACCTCAGACCTTGTTTTCTGCTGCTGAGCTGTGCCCTGGTTAGCTGGTCCTTTCTAGCACAGATTTGGTCTCCAGACTTTGGCGGGGGGGTGGGGGAGTGGGGGGAAGGGAAGGAAGGGCGGGGGGAGAAAGGGAAGAAAAGGACAAGGCAAAAAAAAAGAAAAAAGAAACACATTGAGTTAACTCTCTTCCTCCCGCCTTTTGCTTCTAAAATATGCCTTATTGATTTTTATACGTATTATGACCCTGTAGCTTTAGAAATCCAGGGTCACCTGAGGACTTTGAGATGGACACTGTGCCATGCGTCGTGACCGCTTGGAATTTGTCAGCGAGACAGAGTTCAGAGCTTTGTGCTTCAAACAGGCTGTCCGCGATTGTTGGGGCTGAAAAGGAATTTCTTACTTCTTGTTTTGCAGGCGGAGATCCAACGTGCGGAGCTGAACTGCTCCAATCCTGTCCCACAACAAGAAGTAGTGACTCAAACTGGCTTACTCATTATCATTCTTTTGGAATTAGTGACTTAGTTAATGCTCCCCATGCTAACATTTAAAAAATTATATTTCTTCTGTTCTTTTGTGTTCTACACGCTTTCCTCGCTTGGTGCATTTTTTCTTTTAACTCCAAGGAGGAATGATTTCCCTTGGCTGCAGTTAACTGCGAAGAGCAGCAGCAAGGACCCACCATCTCCTTCACCTGCTTTTAATCAGTTCATCAAGTGGAGCAGGTCCCGTCCTACGTCCCACCACGTACTGGCAAGATCCCGTGCCACATCCATAAGCCCAGGGCTGTGGGTGCCCAGGCACCTGTAATTCCCTGGTAAATAACCTAACCCACCCCTCTGCAAGGGGCTGGCGGGGACTCGGTGTCACTGGGACACCAAAGGATGCTGTTGCCCCCAAGAGGTCGGCAACTTGCCTCAACACCAGCGTGTCCCTCGTGCCTCCAGCCTGGGCCCTGCGCGAGGTGCAGGGGCTCTCGTAAGGCACCTGCAATGCTCCAGCGCTGCCCCAGGGCAGGGGGGGCTGGAGCAGGAAAAAGCACCGAGGCTTAGGGAAGGAGAGATGACCCCTCTCTCCCTAAATGCTCCCAGGAACAGGGCTGCGAGAGCGTGGCAGGCATTGGCCTCTGAGACCACCGAGAAAACCAGACGAGTCTCAACTCCGTGGCCACTCTGCACTTGATGAAAATGTCTGCTCCCTCACACACCAAAAAAAAAAAAACCCACAAAAAAAAAAACCAAAACAGCTCTCCCTGCAGCCAGCGATGCATACTAGATGACTGCCTTCTCAACATGAGAGCAAAAGGGCAAATGAATCACATTACACTCCATGAATAAAAACAGAGTCTTAATGCAACAGCGACTTAATTACTACATTTTCAATGCACTAGACAGTTTGGCCTCATTTGCAGAGGTGCTGAGCACCCCCGAGTCCCACTTCAGCTAATGGGGACAGCAGGCACTTTGCACCTCGGGACTCTCTCCCGACCCCCGTACCCACCTAGGAAATCCTCCCACCTGGCAGGGAGGCTTTCCCCAAGGTTTGTGAAATTAAAAGCTGATAGCAGGGATGAGCCTGGGCCAAAGACCTGGATCTTGACCTGCTGCAACCGGATCTGTCCTCTGGAAGGTGGGATTAAGGTTTGCAGCTCTGTTGGAACTGTGCTTTTATTTCCCGCATAGTGAAGAGGAACCAAGTCCTGCCCGCGATGGTGCCCAGGAAGCCCCAGCGACTGGCAGCAAAGAGCAAGCCCTGCGCTCGCAGCAATATTTGCCATCGGCAGCAGGAGGCAACCAAGGTGCTCACCTGGCCTGACTGCGTATCCCCTGCGCGCAAGTCAAAGGAGATGGTGGTAAGACCCCCCTGAAATGGAAAAAAACAGCATTTCCAAACTACGCCCTCAGCAAGGTGCTCACAGAGTGGTTATGGAAAAGCACATAGTGGAGGGACAGCAGAACAAAAATAAACCCCACTGTCATTGCTTCATCGGAAAGGGGCTTCAGCAGCAGACCAAAGCCAGCCAAGCAGCAACACCAGCACACATGCAGATCATGAATAAACTTGGCTTGGACCCTCTTGGGGTGCTAAACATGCCACCTCCCCTTCCTGAGCTTTTTGGGCTCCCTACGGCACTTGAAACAACTCCTGTTCCCACTTTGTTTTGTAAACCATGCTGTTTTCTTTTAAACATCCTCCTGCACTGGCAGCGTTTCTCAAAGCAAGCCCCGGCGTCTTTGGGTGCTCTGCACCCTGGCCTTGGCACCATCCTTCTCTAGGGGAATTACAAAAAAGACCTTCAAAATATTCCTATGTCTGTTTAGAAAATACATCCCAGGTCAACCTCTCCAAAACACCACCAGTCCTCTGGCAAACAAAAAGAAGTTAAATGCAAACTATTTATTGCCAAAACCTCTTCCTTCATTGTAAAGTACTGTTTAATTTTATCCCTTAGGCATCTATTATCTCATAGCCCATATTATTTTTCCAGCTATTACTGCTTAATTTTCCCCGTCCAAAAAGTATGTACAGACAGAAGCCAATTTTCGTCTTGGCATAATTGTTTATGAGAAACAAACAGCTGTTTCACTGAGGTCCTAACAAATAGATGGTGAATCGATGCTTCTCATCTCTTCATTAGCTTCCCGCAAGAAACCGGCTGCCGTCACGTGTCCTCTGCCGCCGAGCGTCGTCACCCTCCCAGCCGCAGCCGCTAACAAGCGGGGACCCTCGCTGATCAGGGGGGACATTGCAGAGGGAGGGAGAAGCCAGGGGGGATCCATCGGAACCCCTCGTTTACAAACTCACGCTGCGGGGGAAATAAGGGCCTACACTGAGCATAAACATTTCCTTTTTTTCTTTAAATAAAAACTGCTGAATTTTAATCAGAGCTTAAAATAAAAAGTAAAAACCATGGCTAATGGAATACGCTTATCAAAACGCTTGGACTGCTTCTCTTTTCCTATTTCTGGTAGAATTTGTTCATTTTACCGCTTGTTGGTTTTGTTGGGTTTTCTTACCAGCAGAGCTTCAGTGGGGTCTGAAAGTTTTTTGCAAAACACTACCTCTAGCCGCATAAGTAAGTGTAGAACCTTCTCAAGGTACAAAGTCCATAACCCTCCTCTTAGGGAGACCATGGCAATGTGATTGCCTGTGCAGTGGCCACCGTCAGCCGGTGCAGGAGGGAGCGAGCGCACACCCGACAGAGGTGGAGGTTTGCACAATAGATCCTAGGAAACAATCTCTGCTTCCCAGACTATAGCACGGAGCTGACAAAGAATGGCAAACAAGCTCAGAAACTCAGATAAAAAAAAAAAGATTGAAGCAACTAAGGAATATACAAAATTGCAAAATATTTTAAGGGCATACAAGAAGCTAGTCAGAGTTACCAGCAAAAGCTGTGAAAGACAAGGTGTGTCTGTGTGTCTGACGTGTGAGATGGATAGAAAGCTGAGCGCCGATTCTGGTCTGCATTCCTGCGAGTATTTTCCATGCAGAATTATGTAATTCAGCCTCATTCCAGTTTGGGTTAAATATTTGCTAAACCACTGCTGACATTATTTTCCTTTAACACGCAGCTATTTAGGGTAGCATTGGAGTACTTGGTGCTTGTGGAGTTTACTTTTCATGTCGTAAAGCCCCGACACGTCCAAGGGTTCACCAAGGAGCGGGCAAGAAAGGGATTTGTGATAGCGGAAGGGAAAGGGAAAACATTTCTTAGGGACCACACAAGAGCCTAAATGGGCTCAGCACCCGGGTACAGGGCAGAGCATCTCCCACCGTCAGCCCTGTCTCAGCAGCCAGCCTCAGCTGGGAGGCATCTGGGAACAGAGCCTACGCTGGACACGGGGGTGGCAGCAGGCCTTTTCAGCCCAACTCCTCATGCCAGCCTGCCATGCACAACACAAGAGGCATTTCTTCTGCTCCTCCTTCATTTTAATACTTTATTCATGCTTCCGACAAAAGGCATCGCTAACGTTTTACTTTCTGTCACCCGTCCTGCCTTTAGATGCTCAATTAAAAAAACAAAGCTCCAAAAGCAGTTGCAAGCATCAGTGCTTCGCAACGCTCTCGTCTTGTCCAGTGGGTGTTACCGCAGCAAATAGAAATTGCAAGCAGAGGCCGAACGGCAATGAGTCAGGAAGGCAGAAAGGCGTGAAAACAAAATGAATGGAAAGGCAATAAACCTGCAATATTTCACCATCGGTACCGAGTTCCTGGGTAACCTCCATCTATCAGCGTTATCGGTGCCTGGGAGCTCACTGGAGCTGTACTTACAGTACATTAGCAACACTGGCAGAGAAGAGGCTGCGGCCACGTGGGTGCATCACTGTGCCACGGGCCGAGGCCACCACGAGCCGCGGTAAGGGCAACAGCCACCAACCATCTCCAGCACCTCTGGATCCTCCTCCAGAACAAAGACAAAAATACTCAAGCTTTTACCAGCATCTCACATGAAGCAGAGGAGAAAACTGATGGGGCAATCCCAGGCAGCAAGATGTCCTGGTCCAGAAAAGGGATCTAAAGGGACTGACTGATGGATGTACGTGCTGAAACGCTGTCCTGCTCAGGGACCCTGTCTATGAAGGAGGAAAAAGGCTCACACATCTCAGGTCTGACTCCAACAGCAAACCAGGTGTACTGCTTAAGGAACAGAAGCCATAGAAATATGTTTAAAAAGGAAAGTTGTTCCCTGTAAAAAGCTGGAGAACAATTCAAGGAATCGAATTAGATAAAGGAGACACCTTTTCTAGTCACTCCCAAAAACCACCAGTGCCCCTTCATTCCCCATTTCTCATGAAGGCACAAAGCGTAGCAGCTCCTCTTTGGGGTAATGATGGGCAACCCCCCTTTCTCTATATCTATATCTACAAAAAGATCATAACAACACTACTAGGAACCGGAGGATGGGGACTGCTTTGATCCTTTATTTTCCAGAGCACCAACTACAAAATACCCTGCTGGTCCACTTTTAGAAACAAGTGCTTCTTTTTCACTCCTGCACAAAATGATCTAGACAGCTGCCTGCAACTCCTGCCCATCGCTGCCCATCCCCGCCACGGTGGCGGGAGACCCAGCCATGCTTCCACAGTACAAAAAGCAGTCGTGTACAGGCTTTGCCTGCAAGTCAGGCTCACGGCATTACAGAGAGCTGGCACCTCCCCGAAAAACCGGGGCTCTGCGTCCCCTCGACGACCTACGGCTTGGGCACAGGTTGGGGCCCCCTGCCCAGGCTGTGAATAAAAATCGCCACTCTCTCCCCAAAAAGAAGCTAATTCCCCATTAGTGTTGCAGAAAACTCAGGCAGCCAGCAAGAAGAAAGCTTTTTAAAGAGATATAAAACCAGGATTTTTGTATTGAAACACATGCCACAGATGGTGTAGCAGACGAGGATTAATTCATGAATCATATTTCTTAAATGATACAATCTCTCTTTTCACTTCCATACTTTCCCTTTTTGACTCAGAAGCAGGGATTTAAGATGCCCTTCCCAGATATGAATTTTGCATGAACAAACATTGCAGGGGTAAAAAAAAAAAAAAAAGCAGCAATAAACCAGAAAACCCAGATGTTTAAAGCTAAGTTCTCAACTGTAAGCGAAGGCATATCCTGTCCATCTACGAAAGAACACGTGTGGAAATGCAATATATGCAGGCACAGATCTGGGACTAGGGTGGGAAAACGCATTCCCTAACATTTGGAGATTACTAATGCTTCAGCCAGGGTTCTGAATTTCACAAAAGCTGATTTTATATCTCCTCCTATCTTATTCGCCACCCTCGCAGCAGAAGAAAAGCCTTAAGGCAAACATTTCCAGCGAGAGGCCCTCCTCGCTCTGCAGTTCGGGTTTGTCCCTCCTCCAGCCCCCATTCCTTCGGAAAATCCTGGCGCAGGAACCGCCAGGTTGCTCTCCAGGAAAAGCTCACGGAGCCCACAAAACCAAGGGGATTGCAGAAAGCAAGAGCAAGCCAAAACATCCTGCACCACGCAAACAGATCAACCGTAGCTCGCTACCATAGCTGAGTAATGTTTTAAGTGGTAAAAAGAGAAGGAAATGACAAAAGACCTCTTCAGTAGCAGGAGACTCCGAACTCCCAGCTCCTTCTCAACTGGAAAGCTCTTTCAGACCAGCCAAACCCATGCAAAGCCCAGTCCACGACCACGCGCCTCTGCAGAACCACCGCTTTCACGCAGGCGTGAGCGCAGATCGAAGCAGGGTGAGAAGAAATAGCACCAACATTCGAAACTCCCAGCACGCTGCCCTTCTGGGCACCTTCTCACCTGCAAAAGGTGCCGCTATACCTTTCTTTCATCACCAAGTCAGCATTTCAGTCATTTTTTCCACTTTGCACATAAAGCAGCCGTGTATATGCTCAACAGCTTCTTTACACAGCCTTGCGCTTACTACTGTACCTTTACACACAAAGCTTCAAGTTAGAAAAAGGGCAAAAAAAATTACTTACCCTTAAATTATTTCAACCTTTCCCTGCTTTGTGTATGACGTGGGCTTCTCTTTTGGTTACTATTTCCAGATTTGGTCTTTGGGTAGGTGAATGGAAGAGGAGAATGAAAGGAGTTGTATTTGATGACGATGGAGACTGTAAAATAAAGAGAAGCACTTTAGTGCAGAACAGTCCTCTCTATACATACATACATATCAGATTAAATTAAATTAAATTAGTGACACCTACATAAATGCTTCCTACTGTTTTTATGCACACATACAAATATCACAACTGTCAAGGAGAATGCAGCTGTCAGTGATACGGCAGGGGGGAAAAAAAAGAGCAATTTCTAAAATGGAAGTTAAAAAAAAAAAAAAAAAACAAACCCTAGCATAACAACCAGCATTTGAACAGCAGCGAAGGGGCTTTCACTGGTTTGCAGGAGGGCAGGCAGGCCACGAGGCAGCTGGCCAAACCGGGCTGCCTGCGAAACTGAAATGGCTCAAGACTACACGGGAGCACCTAGAAAGGGCTTGAGCAGAGGACAGTGTGGAAGGAGCACGGGTAGCAAAACCGCAGCAACAAAACCTGACAAACACTCTTTTGCTTCCCAAAATACCGCATCAGCTCAACTGCTTTTGAGAAAGCAAAGAAGGAGCCGAGAGTTTTGGGAAACACAGTTCTCCCATATGCCCTGTAATGACGAAAGGACTCCTAGCGCAGGAAGGAATTAATAATTTGGTCACCGTACCAGCAAGTACCCCCCTAAAAACCAGATTAATCTCCCACCATCTGCTTTAAGAGCAGAATTTCTGCTAAGTGGTTTTCCCCTACACAGACCCACATATCCATGTAAACACACAAACAAACCATTTGGCTTCCCGCAGTCACGGGGTACGCAGCTGCTCGGAGAAGGGCTCGGTGCCTTTGACACAATGCCAAGGCTGAATTCCTGCCATCCCGTTTACTCCCACATCTCTCCCCCCGCCGACTCCGTGCCCCGCTCCCGTGCACACTCTTTAAGGCTGCCGACCCATCAGGTGAAGCGCCTTGGGCTACCTCCCCTCCGCTTGCCTCCCCAAATCACTGTCCATTCAACATGGCAGGTTGAGATCCTTGAGATAGAATTTCATTGTAAGTAATGGAAAAAAAAGAACGAACACAAGAGGAACTGACTTCCCCACTGTTATTTTTCTCATGACAGTTCTCCCATCTTCCATATGCAACTGGCGTCTCCGGTACCGTGAGCCCCAACCTGAACACTGAAAGCACCCCTCCCCCCCCCAAAAAAAGCATATTTACAAAATTAGTTAGAAGATGCCACGCCTGCCAGTGGAAAAAAAAATATCCCACAACCTGAGCCAAGGACTCTCCTTATTCAGTTGGAAAACCACAAAGGTCACCACAAGCAGTGCACAAAAATACACGCTAACATTGAAGAGATATAAACATAATACTAAATAACACTTTTTATAACCAGCTCAGTATTTAACACTTGCCCAGTGGCCTTTGATAAATCCTAGGCACTTTAACAAAGGAAGGAAGCTATTCATGGCTATTTAGCAGAATGGGGAAAATAAAGCACAAGAGAATAAAATTGCTCAAGACACCAAGGACCAAGTCAGAAACAAAAAGCCAGGTCTCCTCATCCAGCTCCTCCACCGCTGAACGCCCTGCTAGGCTGCTATATTTAAATAGAAATACTATTGTTAGCCGTAAGCAATGCAGACTCATTAACATTTATTTTAGTGTTATAAAATATATTTTTAAATACTTAAAGAAATAATCTGGAGGAAGTGCTAAAGCTCTGAGCATATTTTCAATATCTCCCAGCTTTTCCAGAGAGATTTCAGACCTCCTGGAAAGACACAGACTGTCTTACAGGCTGTGGCGCGGGAGCACGCGGAGACCTCCAGCCAACCCAGAAAAGCAGCACATGCAAATTCCCTGCCCTTGCTTCTCCTCCCAGATTGTCAGTAAGAGGTAAATCTAAAAATGCTGTTGAGCTGAATTACTCATGGACAGCAGAAACCCGAAACTATCATTTCCCACATGTTTTTAATGTGTGGGGGTGTTTATATGTGAATAAGACTTGGAAACAGAAGAACCCGGTGCCTGTAGAGACACCTCCTCGTGGAGCATGCCAGCAGAAACCCCGGCCAGCACACACAGCTCCTGCTGGAACAACTTCCACGGAGCCCAAAGTCAGCGTGCAAGTCCCGGCCAGACGGCACCTGATCCCAAAAGCTAATGGAGACAAACCATGTTTGCAACTTCTAATTAACCCAGCGGAGCAAGAGCACGACTGGGGAGAGGAAAAGCAGCCTCTCCCCATCCCCGTGAGGAGCAGGCAGCATGGGCAGCAGCCCTCCCCGATCCTGCAAGCTGTCAGTCTCGGTTGAGAGAAGCAGCAGTTGGTGGTTGGTGGTGGTTTTTCCAGTGGTAACCACAACCAGAGAAAAGCACCATGCAGGAGGATGCTGAGCCACCGGGGCAGAGGATAGATTCAATATAGAGAACAGAAACCAGAGGTACACACCGACATATAGAGCACAGTGCCCTATTTTTACCAAACCCAAACGTATCAAGAATACAGAGATGCGTTTTATCTCATATATACACTTTACAACACAACTCCAGTTTTCCATATGACCCAGCCAGCCTTGGGCCACCTTGGACAAAATAAAATGGGAGGAAGCAAGGAGGGAGAAGAAATAGTTTTCTTCTTTTTCATTGTCAGAAAACTTATTGCACAGTTAGCGTTTTTACAGGCTCCCCATAATTTCAGAGTGGTCTTTAATCAGTGTCTTGGTGGGGGAAAGGAAGCACCAAGACAATTTCTGCAGTTTCAGGGCGGGTTCAGTGCATGCCCGCTGCAGTCTGCCATCCTGATCTCGGAGACGGTGCCTTCCCCAGGACCGCCCCACCGCCCTGCTGCTGCACCCCAGGCACGGGGCGGCCGGCTGCAGCACATCGCCACGGAGCTGGAGGAGCTGATGCTCCAATATTTAAAGCCACTCATCTTTTCCCCGGTGCGGGGACGGAGGGACGTGCTCTGGAGCTCAGCCACAGTGGTCCCTGGCACTGTGCAGATGGCAGTGGTTTGGTTACCCAGTGCTAAATGCAATCTGCACAAGCTACAGCATACACCAAGTTCAAAGTCAAAATGAACATTTGTTCTACAACAAAACACATTGCAAATGATCCTTAACAAATTTTAACTGTTGGTACAGTCAGATAAGAGCACAGTAGCATATATCATACCCTGTTGTTATTGCAAGCTCTGTGCTGCTAAACATATGAGTGGCAATGCAGAGAGATCTATATTTTGTATTTCAGTATAAATTATAGAGCAGCATAATAGACCTGAAGTGGCAGCTCTGCTCTTTCCTGCATCGCTTCCTTCACGTTTTTAAGCCCATTAAATTTCTTCCCATTTAGTTGCTTTATTTTGGTTCCTTGCTGCATAAAATTGTTCCACGTTCACCAAGCGGCAAAGCTGAATAAATAATCACAAAACTTCCCTGCAAAAACTCCGAGAGCTGTTATGTAAAGCAGAGAGGGTATCAGCAGATAGAGACAACTCGGAGGCAACCTGAGGTTTGGTATTCTGTGTCAGCTTGACACACAGGGGAAATAACCCTTTAATCCAGTGCAGTGTATTTCATTTACTGTAGTGTTATCCAGTTCGAAGATGTTATGAAAGGAATCCCCGGAGAGACTTAAGACTTCAAAACCAGCCCGAGTTTGAACTTAATTCCACCATTGCAAAAGGCTGTAGCCGTGGAAGATGACCTTTTCCATACCTTGCATGCCAGGAGCCATTCTGCCTCATAATGTCATGCCAAATTAGAATATTCTCTTTTTGTTTTACTCGGGATTTTGTTTTGTCTTTTCTTTTTAATTAAAAGCATCTGTCACTATTAATGAAAAAAAAAAAATATCAATAACACAAACAGATTAAAAATGACGACGTCAAGAGAGATGGGGAGAGCCAAAACGCTGGGTAATTAACAGAGGGACTCTCACCCCTGTGTGAGCTCGTCACCAGAGCCCAGGTCAGAACCGAATGAGCATCGGTGCCATCTCCTTGCTGCTCATCACCCAGCCAAAACAACGGGATGCTCCTGCCCCACCGCCATGCCGGCCTCCCCCCAAATGCATCCCCCAAACCCCACCGGCAGCAGGAGCTTGGGTGGTCCCTCTCCTCTTCTCGGATAGGAAAGGAGACGGGGAAAAATACCTTTAAAGTGCAGATCTCAAAGTTGCTCAGGTCTTGCCAAGGTTATACTGAATACAAGCTCAGATATATTTAAGAAAAAGACCATAAATCCATGTTAGTGAAACAGAAGCTGGTGGAACTCCTTGTGATGGCAGGGATGAAGGTGTGTGGTCCCATCTTCAACCAACTGCAGGAGCTTCGTTGACCATGGGGTATTTTTAAGCAATCCTGCAGGAAGCTTATTGAACAAGCTATGGAAATCCCAGTTAGGGTTGTTCTCTAGTGTTAATCCCATCCGTGGACTTTCCTTTTTTGAGGTGAACCGTAAAAGGCCAGTTTTCACTCGGTGCATCTTACAATTCGGATTGTGAATGTAATTAAATGTAAATTTCTGTTTTCCAAAAATACGGTTCCCCCACAAAATACTAAATTAATTACAAAAGGTCTTCATAATGTGAAATTATTTAGCCTGTTAAAGCAGTACAAGCAGCTTTATTGTATCATTAATAGTTAGAAATGTTCAGTCAGCACAGCTGAAAAAATGTAAACGAAATATGTCAAGGATACATTGCTTTCTACTCTCACTATTTTTTTAATGTCTTATTTCATGGTAGATAAGTGAAAAATCTTTTTACCTGACTTAGTGAGAGGCTCATTTACTCATGCAAATTTAAAACCAAGTGTCATAATACAATGAAATTATAAAAACATATCAAGAAGAAGTTAGCGAGTCACTAAATTTAGCTCCTAATGGAGTTCAACCTGTCTTACACAGTTGTATGTTAATGGGAAGAGCTACAGTGCTCTGTAAACATCAGAGCGCAGCTTAGAAACCATCACACGTGCACGGGGTTTCTGGAGGAAGCCCTTCAGGTTTACAGCCTTCCACACCTTGATCTAAGGGAAACTTGAATTTTGATGCCAGCCAAGGTTACGAGTACGCCTAGCATAAAAGAAATTAAAATGCATCGTGATGATCTCTGTGCAAGCGCTGGGTTCTGCGAAGCCGCTTTGCAAACTCCGGTACCAGTGCAGAGCTGGGACGATTTGCAGGCTAGATACTTAACATGCGTAGGGATTTTTCTAAATCTGTACAAAATATTACTGCTGACATGGTGAAGCACTGACTTTGTGGTCTGGAAGATACTCAGCAACTTAAGAGCTTGGCTCTGAACCTGGGTAGATCCAAGTAACAAAGAAAAACTGGTGCCTCTGAAATAACGGCAACAAACCACGTGCCAAGGCAGGAGCAGGATCCTGTGTTACAACTTGCTTTTTTTTTTACTTGCTCATGGTCCAAGGACAGCATTGATACGGGGTCTTTATTCTCAGAAACAGTCTCTTATTCCAGGAGTAAGCCAAGAAGATGAAAGAGTTAGAAGAGAAGGAAAAAGGAAGGCCAAGGTTAAGATATGACCAGTCCCTCTGGTAGACCTCCAATATTCATCAAAACCAAAGCACCAATTAGGCAAAGATGCCTCTGCAGAGAAATTGGCTTAAGATATAGGCAAGCGTTTTCCTAAAGATGATAATGTCCATGCCCCTGCCCACCAGACCGGGCTTGGGTTTGGGTCCCAGCCATGGGACCCCCCCAGCTCACCGATGGGGTGGCTGCAGCAGAAAACGCAGGCGGGTAGGGAGCAATACTGTCCCGCGCAACCCCCCCGCGAAAGGAAGAAACAAAGGTTCCTGACCTGGCAGAAAATCGTGAAGAGAAGACCCTGTAACGAGAAGAGGTAAGGGAACTAATGGAGAAAAACATCAAATTGTATTATGGACTGTGTGAAAGGTTTACAACATAGTCTCCAGACAAGTCCACTGATATTCCCGAACCCTTATCGATCCACAGGTCAAACCAGAAACAAAAAATATCAATTTTAGAAAATATCACTTGCTATGATACAAAAAAAAAACCCACCCTGTCCCTATGCACAGGTAAATATAGACCTTTCCACATGAGAGGAAAAATCTGCCGCAGAGCTATACTGTAACTACAAAATCACTAACCTGTCCCCGTCCGGTAAAACACAAAGGCTCATACAAGAAATTAGGGAGATGCCCTACATAAACGCTTTAATTAATTTGTGAAATTCTGCACCCTTCTTGGAGGCGTGTGACATGGCACTTTTTGCTCCCTTAGACTGCCACAGTTCTCAATTTTATTTTTATCCTGAGTTAGATATGAATCAGGATTTGCAAAAGACAAAACAACACACTGCAATCATCCAGCATGCCAATTAAACTAAAAGATACCCTGGAAATTAAAATTAAATGCCATGTCTATGAAAAGAAACAGACAGCTTCCTCAGAAACAACAAAAAGGCCCGTATTATAGGAACATGATTGTGGCAGTCCAAAATCGTAGCCGAAGCAGTTATATAACTTACTATCATCCTTCACATCTGCATACTGTAGATCTTCATCAAATTGTGTATGTTTTTGCACATTTATCATCAAGATTTATTGAAGTTGATTCCATAAATTTCATTTAGTTGTTCACTGCTGCTATTTGTTTCCAAGGCAACAAATGCACTTTGCCCAAGCTGCACAGTAAATCATGATTGTTTGGAATTTGGGGGTCCCTGCCCCTCGTGCTGCACAACGGCTTCACCTCCCAGTGCAAACAACAGCACCGGCTCGGCGGCGGCAGTAATTAGCAACAGATTTGGTGGGCATTTACAAAAAAAAAAACCCAAAAAAACCCCCAAAAAAAACCAAAAAACCCCGTGCTATGGAAGAAAAATGCAAAACTAAGCAGGCAGACAGTGGGCTGCTGGCAGGCAGATAGGATTCATGCAAAGCCCCCTCTCCTATCTCATTTACACCTAGGATGGCTGGAGGTTGAGAAATCCATTTGCGGGTTCAGGAGGAGCGGAAGGCTCTTTCTGCAAAAAATAATGATAAGAAAGTCATCTTCTCGTCGTAGTCGTTGCAAAAGAGAAAACTACAATAGCAAGGGAAACAGAAAAACGGAGGATTTACAAACATTGCAACGCGCCTGAATCTCCCCCACAGGCAGCATCCAATGGCTCTGCCTCTGCAGGCACGGGGAGCAAGAGCCCGAGGCACAGAAAACTTGGAGGCAACTTCGGAAGTTCAGCTCAGGATAGGAAAAACTCTCAGTCTAAACCGTGACAACGTAGCATCTTTATTTCAGTTTTCAGCAGCTGAACTGCACGAGGTGGACAAGACCAAGCACTAACTCGGAGCAAGCGTTATTGCCCAATTTCATGCTACTCGAAAAACGGCATCAAAGCTGTCCCATCCACGCCACCACATCAGCGCCGAAAACGCTCAGGAGCCACCCAAACGCCGCGCCCCTCCCTCTGCACCGCAGACCTGCAGCACGAGTCGTAGTAATGACCCACCACGTCCGACACAGGATCGCTAAAACACCTTTTGAATAAAGGGTAGGGAAAGAAGAGACCACAACTGCAGGAAGAGAAAAATCAAACGCAAGAGACTGAGCTAAAACATGCTCTTGCGCTCCCGGAGACTTCTCTGGGGAAAAGCCTCGCGCAAAAAGCCATTACTTCAGCATTTCTAAAAACAAAACCAATCTCGTACACGATGCTGATATTTTAATGGGACACGACGTTTTTTGAAAGACAATGCAGTTATTTTTGTTTATCTGTCATAAGCAAATATCCATGACTGCAAAACCACTGTGTAAGAGGTAGCTGACAAACTCAGCACTCTGATGCCAGCCACTATAGACCGAACTGGAAACTTTATGTTGTGAATCAGGGAAACCGGCATTCCAGCTTCCAAACCCAGTCACAGAAGTGCCATGTAAGTGCAGCGACCGCCGAGGAGCCAGCCCTGATTCATCCAGTACACGGGAAGCTGCAATCCCTTCCCTTTTTCCCCTTTATTTTAAAAAAACCGTTCTCAAACCCTCTTTGTTGGATAGCACATTCCCTTGGATTCACACATTATTCCCAGAGTGATCAACCAAGACAGCATCCCTGATGACAAAAGCCACTAGGTTTTGCTGCTTTCAGCCTCAGAAATGTTAAAAGATTGTTTGCTTTGTAAGTGCAAGTCCACGTTTAAGAGGAATAAAGAATTTGCTATAGCAGGCTGGATCAATGATGCAGCCAGCCAAGCACGCGATCTCCAGCAGGGTGGCTGGGTCCAGCACTCCTGGAAACAATAAAATAACCTTACGCTGCTCCTGATCCACTGCACAATGCAGGAAATGGGGAAAAAACTTACTCCTGACCCTTGATGCAATGAGCTACCTCCTTCAGCTATATGAACGGATTGTTCTTATTAACACTATTATTATCGGGCATAAAAATATTCATTCCCTTCTTCCTTTCGTCGCAACGCTGGCATCCGAGATGCAAACCTGGCTTTCAGAGCCATGACACTGGTACGACGGAAGCAGGATAGATGGAAGTGAACCAGCATCACCTCCAGCTCAGTGGCAGGGAGGAAGAGACGGAGCACGGTGGCAGCGTGCTGGTCAGCAGCTACGTCCCAGGCAGCGCCCAGGGCTGGGATGCTCCCATCGCGGTCAGGGATGCTACCTGGGGTTAACACCAGCTGCTAAACACAACCTCATTTCTCTGATAGCACCAAATGAAATCCACCCTGAGAACACCATCATCTCTTCTAACAAGAGACAAAGGTACCATCGTGCTGCTCATCAGGCACCGAAGCGACAAAGTGCATTAACTATCCCAATTAGAGAAACGCTCTGGTGCTTCAGCCTCACCCCTTCACTCATGACTGCGGTCGCCACTGTTTACATGAGCGTGAAAAATAACACATTCCAATGGCAGCTTCTCGTTTTACGCTACAATAAATGAAAGGCAACGCAGAGGTCGCAGTCCATGAATCGCCTTCTTTCTTTCAGGAACGGCGTTGGAAACGTACGGTCCTGCACTCAGGTGACAGCTGGAGAACATCCCCATGCCACTGAAAACATCTAATATAAGAATATTCTCCAGCCAGCAGCACAAAAGCAGGGAGAGGGTATAAATAGCCTTTGAGGAGAGTGTATAAATAGCTGTAGGTAACATTTTTATGCTATAAAAATCCTCCATTTTTGGCCCACCTTTGCAAACCTGAGTTTCCTTTCCCAGTGCTTTGCTCGTGCTTTGGAGACCGGCTTCCCCTTCCCTTCCAGCCGGCACATCGGGGAGAGGGCAGGGACTCCTCCAAATCCCCTATTACACCCTCAGAAGAACGGCAGGCGAGTGAATGTCCCTTGCCAGCTGTTTAAAAGAGATCCTATCAAGGCTAATGGGACCAAAAATTGGATATGTTAGGCTAGATCCTTCCGGGGGTTACAGGCACAGGGTGGCTAGGGGCTGGAGGGGAGTTGCGATTTAATATGTCTTCCTTAGACATAAAAAACAAGCAACTACACGCATGCACACGGGCGCATGCACATCTCTCTCTCCAAAATAAATACTATCTGCCCTCTGAAATAAGAATTGCGAGCTGCCAGCCTCCGAGCTGGGTGAAAACACATCGAGGAGCGCAGCCGGTGCATGTGCATGTGACACAGGCATCTGCATATCACGCCACCCCTCTGCCTCCCTCCCTCCTGCTCGCCGGGTCCATTCTTACCAACCAGCAGAGGATAAAAATGCTCTTAATAAGACCTAATTTTCCTCCCTGGCTATTTGTCGGCAGTGCAGCCCATGGGTTCGCGCAGCCAGAGGAGCGCTCCCCACTCAGAGAGGGAATTTCACACAGGGGCAGTCTCGGCTCGGCAAGGCTGTCCCCTCTCCTCTGCTGCAGTATCAGCATCCCCAAAGATGCTCCAGCCCAGCCCCATCACTCTCAGCATTTCCCCCCTGGTTTTCCCCAGGTGAAGCAGCATCCTGGCACATCCGTCCAGCCACAATCTCACCTCGCATCCCTCTCAAAATCTCTAACGAGGGCACGGCGAGGCCAGGGAGGGAGCGACCCCCTCCCGCGCTGCCTCCCCCGGCGCGCTGGGAAGCGGGGCTGCAGAACAAGGCTTGGCGATGAGCGCTGGCAAAGCTCGCTTACCACCCGGTGAGCAGCTCCCCGTGGCGTGCAGGTGGCTCCTCTGATTTCTGATTATTTGTCAGCCTTGCTTCTGGCTGGCACCGTGCCTAGGCCAAACTTTGCAGCGAGTGGGTCACCCCACCAAACAGCCTCTCCAAATGGTCTTTCGGAGCTCGTGCACCCACGGGAAGGGAACGTACGTATAGCCCACGCCTGCAGGCATGCCTACGCCCCGGATTGCCCTGCGGTGGATGGGACCCGCAGTCCCAACTGCCTTTCCAGCAAGTGGTCCTCACCAGTGTTCATTGAATGACGCCTGAGCAAAAACCTCGCACGGCAAGGAGAGCGCATGAGAGCTTCAGACTGGAGCGATTAGAAAAATTCCTGTTGAAAAAACTTGTGTTGAAAAACACTTAATTCATCAAGGCCAAAATGTGTGGGAATATGCCAGTTTTAGCAGAAATCTCACCAGCAATTGTCTTGTAAACCCAAGACATCCAGAGCAGCTCACAGCACCATCTCCCAGCCAGGGAGACCTGGGTCTGAGTCCTTGCTGTGTCCAGCTCCAACCAAGCACCGTCTCCCACACCCCTCCCGGGGTGCAGTGCGTGCAGCAAAACCATCCAAGGGCGAAAAAAGGCACAGGTGTAGGGACAAGCCACTACAGAGCAGCAAAATGCCGTGTCAAATCCGCACCTCCACAGGCCGGGAAGAGCAGCTACCCCAGTCCCACGCTCTTCCATAGAGGAAGCAGGAGAGCACGAGACTCCACTGGGGAATTTCATCATCCTCCAGCTTACCGTACAGGCAGCTGGTTAGCTTGGCATTTTTTTATTTTGCACAAACCCTGCTTTAATTCCCCCAGCGTTTCGGCCACATGTGTTTCTGAATCTGGGTTTGGCCCTTCTGCTGAAGCTCCGTGCGTGCGAGAGTGGCTATACACAGCGGGGACTATTCATATTTGTGGGAGAATGAAGGAGCTAATTCAGGGCTTTGGCGAGATGAAAGGGAAAACCTTAATTAAAATAAATTTTAAAACCCATCAAGATTTTTTTTTTATCTTATTCAGATTAGCAGCCATCCTAAGATTACACTCTGAATCTAAATGTACCGCTTCTCTTCAGACGTTGTGGGCTTTGCACACAAAGCCCTTAAGACATCAAAACCCATGCCAACCTAATAAAATAAAAATGGGGGAAAAGTACAGCTGACAGTAACTAAAATTACACAGACTTCTTCAGAGAATGCCCTTATTTTGTCAAAAAATTCCTTCCCCCTATCCCAGCTCAGAACAAGCGCTCCTAGAAGCAAACCACTATTAATATAGGGTCTAAGCAGCTCCTCTTCTGGCACGAGAGAGCCGTCAGCGAAAGGGCTGGTTCACAGGCAGGTTTGCACGATAAGGCCATTACATGGCGAATTCTCCGGAGCAGGCAGATGCTGAGAGGAGCAACTTGACTGGGCAACTCTGACCGCCCCGTGCTGGGCTCCAGGCACAAGTCTTCATCCTCAGCTTAGGGAACCTCGTCCCAGGGTGAAAGTAGGGGTGGGACAAGGATACATTTCCACAGCAGGCTGATTTTTAAAGAACATTCCCAAATAAGAGCCACTGAAGCTCTCTGCATGTTTGCAATGCTCACACTCATCCCGACAGAGATGGATAATGCGTTATCAACAGCGCATCATAAATGCAATTTGTCCTCACAGTTCCCCAACCCATGACTTCGCTTTCATCACCGCTGTACGTAACCCCCGGGCGTACATAAACCCCAGGCATCCGCCAGCACCTTCTGCAGAGAGTTTTTTTGAGCAACATCTGAGGAGTTACAGCAACAGTCTCAACATGAATGTGTTTTTACAATGAAGAGCAGGCACAGAGAGGGAGAGTCTTCTTACCGTAATTCCAACTAAAAAAATTACGTTACACATAGGAAGAAGCTGTCCTGCTCGGAGGTTTCTCCAGTAACACCCGTCCTTACCTTCTAGTCAACTAACCGCCCCCCAGCCCTGGAGTACAGAACAGGATTTGGACCGCTTGCTGCAAACGCAGCCCTTCCAACCCTGCCTTCGGGGCTCCGTGGCTGATGCAGCCTGGCTTGCTGCGACATACAGCAAGGCCGGGAGGAGGAAATGCAGCGTTTCTGAGCAAACCGTGCCGTTTGACAGATTTTTGTTCTCTGTGCCCGCCCCATAGCAGTCCGAGTGAGTGCATTATCTGTACTGCATACCAGGTACCATTAGTTTGATATTGAGTTTGCTTTAAGAAAAAGAAGAACCAAATCAATTTCTTGGGAGGATAAACTTGCAACTAAAGGGAAAAACTACAATTACACTTTTCAGCCATGAAAAGTAAATCAGATGGTGCTGAAATCCCAGCAGAAAACACAGATTAATTAAAGTCTGCACTTTCTAAATCTGTTATTCAACTAAACACAGCTGTTAAAAAAATGATGCCTTTGCT
Source organism: Morus bassanus (assembly GCA_031468815.1). NCBI lineage: Eukaryota > Metazoa > Chordata > Aves > Suliformes > Sulidae > Morus > Morus bassanus. The sequence goes on from CM062582.1 coordinate 2,995,971, forward strand.
GTAATTTTCTTGTACATTCATACCACTGAAATACAGCAAAAAACATTATTAAGTGCGTTCAGTTAGCTGCTGAAGTTGTACAGGAAAAGAAAGCATGGCTATATGTTTAATTATGACAAGGATTGTTTTATTTAAAAGGAGAAATTTTACTTGGGAGGTCAAATGCCGTCCCCCAAGGAAGGGATCGAATTTCTTACAATGGGGCGAGTGCAGGAAGGGAACATTGAGATGGAGCAAACTGGCATCACCCCAGCAGGGTGGGAGCTCAGGGTGCTCCCTCCTCCTGCATCACCGGTCCATGCCCATGGCACGCGCCATCCATCAGCCAGACCCCGGCACTCCGTCTGGTGCAAAACCACTTGTACTTCCAAGTGCTTTTGGCCATCTGTCCGTCACAGGCAGTGCTTCCCAATTTCACTGATTTCCGTAACCCTAATATATATTTTAAGGTCTTATACAGAAAAGAAAAAACCCAGCCACAAAACAGTTTCTTTACAGGGCCTCATCTAAAACCTGTCAAGGCAAAGAGAGGCTCGTGCTGAACCCTGCTAGCTTCAGCTCAAGCTCTGCTTCCACCCAGAGCCAATTTATTCATCAGGAGACGGCACAGCTACTGACACAGCGCTCAGCGCCGGGAAGATCGTCCAAGAGACACAACCCGGTCCCTCCGCACGCCCCGATCCCTGCCACGCTCCGTGGGGGGCTCTGCGCAGGGTGTGTAACGCTGGCAGAGCACAGCTACCACTGACACACTGTCAGGTGGGGAAAACACGACATGCCTGAAACAAAAGCTTTCCTTCTCTTTTTTTCTCTCTTCTCTCCAAGTCTACATCAACGATCAAAGTGGAAGGCTCCTTGCTCTGTCACAGAGGGAAGCGAAATTGCCGTGATTTGAATGCAACCTAAAAGGCACTCTGCAATTCTACTCAATCAGTATAAACTTACTTCCCAGCCCTGACGCAGCTGTTCCTCCCCTATGGAAGAGAAAATAATACTTGAACCTTGCCTCCTCTGCAAGGGGGAGAAGGCATGGGAGAGCCCTCACTGCCTCTCAATCCTTCTGAAATCATTTGAGCTTAAAATATAATTAGCATGATCCAATACAGTAATATATTAATAGTGGCAATAGCTCCTTGCCTTAATATCAGCCTGGAAAGCCTCTCATAATCTAGTCTTGCAATCGCTGCAGTCAATGGCTTCACGGGGTGAGCGCTGGGCAGGAGCTTGCACAACACGGCCTAAACGCAGAGCTGTGTTAGCCGTGCAAGACGATGACGATGCCACCAACGCACGCTCGCAGGTATTCACACCAGGGGAGGACTCGGACCCGCGACCTTAGAGCGGGGAAAAGCTACCTGGCAAATGCCAATGCTGAATCACAGTAGCTCTACAAGACAGCAACCACAGGTGTGTGATGGTCATCTAGTGACTATACAGTATCTGGAACTGCAGTTACAACTTGAAGTGTAATGAGTCCTTATTCGCATTTAATCTGCAATAAAAATCACTATATTTTCATCACCCTCTTCTTTTCTTTTAAGGAAAGCAAAACTGTTTGAGAAAAAAGATCTTCAAATTTGGGGAGGCTGTAAAAAAACGTTCTCAGGTCCAAGGAAACCTGAGGCTCTACATGGCAATGGTCAGTCACCTATACGACAGAAGAAATGTGTTGAATAAACTGGTCTAAGCAACTACTCCACAACTTCACAGAAAAATACACTTCTTGGTAGGTTTTACTGTCACTGGCTTTTGCATAAAACACCTCACTCCATCTACTTATTACTGCTCCTCTACCTAATCTACCCAACTGTGTCAAGCATGCACCTTTTGCAAGCTCCTGAAACATGATCAACTAGAAGAAAAAACAATTAAAATCAAGGAGGTATCAGTAAAAAAGAGGAGCTATATTTTTGTCGGGAATGAGCAAGAAGCACTGGTAGCAAAGTACTTCCTATAATCTTCCATTACAGGGTGAAGGTTTTAATAAAAAGAAATAAAAAGAGCTCACATTTTGATCTTTTCCCAGAGCTAGACATGGTTTAATTAGCTCGATCTCATTATGTAAACTTGAGAGGAAAAAAGAACACCGTTAAAGCAATATCCCACTGGCAAATGAGACAACCTTGACATCAACTAAGATATTTTCTGGGAAAAGTCTCCCCTGCCTGCGATGCAGCTTCCACACCTCTTCCTCATCACAAGGTCTTCATCATCCCAACTCTTCCAGCTGACCTGCTCAATTCAATGACATTACTTGCTTTCTGCTCCCCTCCAAGCAGCCTGAAAAATGTCAGTAGTATAAAATCGAGCTAGATGTTGACTTGGTTCTATTTAGCCCGAGATCATTCAGCATGTTCTTTAGAAAAGATCAACTGGAACTAAACGTTGCCATAATATACTCCATCTGTTAAAGTACATACTTTTGTAATAACACATTCAGAATTCAATAAGAAAAGCGAGAATTACAAACAAGGTGTTCATAATGAGCCTCAATATAATTATTAAACCAGATAAAGTAGGCCTCGTTTTCAATACAAGAAAGTTATTTGTACCTTAATGATAATGAAATGTAAAAAGCATCTGTAATTTCCGCTGAAATGTATTGCAGAAAGTCAACTTAGTGCACGTCACTTTGTTAAGACTATTCTTATTATTGTGTTTGCAATGACAGCAAAATGCTTCTTAGTTCCAACTCCTGGGATATATAAAAATATGATTAGAGCACTATAACAATACAACAATGGATTAATTTGCCCAACCATTACATTTGGATCTGAAAGACTTTTATAATTTATTTTACCAACTGAAAGGTGGTTATTTTGGGATCCCGGCTCAAACAAAGTAGTTCAGTGCAGCATTTTGAAATGTTTTTTTTTATATTCCAGCACCAGCAATACTGCAAGGTTACAGTGATTCTCGCCTGTTTGCTGTTACCCTGAGCTTTTCTGCTTGCCCTCTGCCATGCTTTACCCTGGGATTTAGCTTGGGCTGCTCCGGAGCCAGAGCTGAGCTGCCTACTCAAAAGGACATCGCACATCCCACAGCCTGCAAAACAACCAAGCAGTCGTGATTTATCTGGTAAAACCGCTACCCAAGTAAAAGAAAGTGACATTTTTGGGGGATGCTAAACAATATTACCTACACCAGGAAAGGAGAACATAAAGAACTAATCAGTGTCGAACAGTACAGATAACAAATGTAGACCAAAAGGTGTTGAGAAATCTAGCCTGAAGGGCAGACGATATAAAGGAAAATAATTAACAACTCATCTGCTGAATGTCAACGGCAGCCATCCTCTACAACTGCAAGATTAGCATGGAGTAGTCACAGATTATTAGCAAATTCATGTGCTCACCCTCAAATTAAACCGATGCTGTTTAGAAGGGAGTGGAAGTTGCCATTTTGGCCTAAAATGGAGGCCAGAACCAAGTTTTTTCAACAAAGCAAAAGCCCCTAGGACCTCAATTATGATGCTATTCAAAAGGAAGTGAGTACGCAGGGGCAGGAACAGCCCAACGAGCAGAAATAATGACTAAACCAGAAATGTGCAACACTGGTGCGGACAGGACAATTGAACAGACCTGCCATCGCTCTCCTCTTGCCACCAAGCACCACCACGGTTTGGTTTGACTGGACCCAAATTTCACTTGTTAAGGCAAAATCCCTTCCCAGAATCTTTGCCCCAATCCTGTCCATTCTTCTGACGACTCCCTCTCTTAAATTTACTCCCCTGCTATTTTCTTCCAGGTGCCCTGGGTGCTGCGGCTGTTGGCCCTGGAGACCACCCTGCTCTGAGCATCTCTCCCAGGACAACATCCCCACGCTGCTCAGTACGCAGTGTTATATCTGCACTGCCACAAGCAGATAACAAATACGTCCCTAGCCAAGTACAGAAGAGCTGGTGGGACCTAGTTTAAGGCTGAGCTAACGGAAAAGCGTTCCAACAGGGTTTCAGGAGGCATGCCATGTATTTTGGGAAAACCACCACTGCACCACACATGGGTGGTCCAAGCCAGCAATCCTGTCATCAGCCTGGTCATTAGGAGCACAGTTCTGATCCCTGGGGTCTTGTCCCATGGAGATCCAAAGGCACAAGAGTCTTCTCCAGATGGTCTAAATCTATGACAGAGGACACTCAATATCATAGAAGAGACCATCTTCTGCAGGAACTACTTGATAGTTTAATGACATTATGGGAAAATAAATATAAGCGCTGTGTTTCCATGAGTCAAGACTATATTCTCAGTTGTATACTCTTGTACTTGCTTTGCACTCTTTGTACTACACCGTAAACTTAGTCCAGCAGCCTCGCCACCAGAAAAATAAAGTCTTTAGTCTTGTTTTGAATGCTGACATCTGATATTAGTCTTCCTTCCTTTCCCCAGCACCTCGAACCATGCCATTTCTTCTCATCTACCCTGAATGCACCACAAGCACCCCCAAGATGATGGCGCTGCCTGGGACAAGGAGAAGAAGAATTAATGCAATGTCCCTTTTAATTGCAGTGGCAAGGCAGAGAAAAGAAAGTGCAAAGGGGATGCTTTACTTGTTCATGCCCTCTGCTTTTAGCCAACACAGACTGTCACGCCGTAACTCAAGAGGGCCGTAACTCAAGAGGCACGGCGCGCTGCCACTGTAAAAACTGAGAGCTAATGTAGGCCTTCCATGGATTTAACCCATCGCATACAGGTAACACAACTACTTCATTTCTGGATCATTGTTTCACTAATATCCTCAGCTTTTAATCAGACTTATTATGCAGCAAATTGCTCAAATCTTCATAGAATGGTTTGGGCTGGAAGGGACCTTAAAGATCATGCAGTTCCAACCCCCCTGCCATGGGCAGGGACACCTTCCACTAGACCAGGTTCTCAAAGCCCCATCCAACCTGGCCTTGATGTTGATCTTGCAACAGACTTTTTTTTTTTTTTTTTTGCCAATGGAGATTTTAAGGGAGTAAGAAATTTATCTTCTCTTCATCCTCCTACATAACTGTAGTTATTTTGCAGTTTACTTCTATGCTTATTTTGGGGTTTTACAAAAGTGAATTTGGCCAAGTATAATATGCGACATGCCCTTTTCACTTGAGTATTGAGTAAAACAGACCAAAATCTTCCAGGTTATTTCCAGAAAAGAGGAAAAACAATGATGGGGTCAGGCTCCATGACACAGCTGTTAAAAAGCATCAGTAAAGTTTTCTGAAAGGTCTCATGCTCCAAGCTTTTAACTAAAGTCATAAAGCCTTTAAAGGATCTATTCCAAATTTAATTCCCTGGAGAGTTTGAGGCAGAAGCTCCTGGGCGAGGATTACAAGCAGGACGTGCAATTGGCATCTCAAAATGGGCACTAGGCAAGAAGGATGGATCTAAAAAAACATGAATTTTCAGAGATCCTGAGCAGTCTGAAATACTGCGGCTCAGATCTACACATAGTATTTCATACAGGTTTTGTCCCCTCCCCAGCCAGCAGTTAGACTGGTTTTCAAGATAGATAGCGGGAGAGCATGGATTTTGGAACAGAATAGGAGGATAAAGGACAAATGCAGGCATGTGTGCATGCAGAGTTGTCTTAAAACTCTTCCTGCCCTGCTTTCCATATGAAATCATATGAGCTTCCCATTCATTACTATCAGTGCTCTTGCTGGATTTGGATGATTGCCCAATTGCTACTGTTGCCAGAAATCCAAAACATCAGAGGGGTGATTCATCTGATGCCTTGACAGCTCTGGAGCTGCGCTAAGGGGGCGGGGGACGGGACCCAAAAACCCAAATACTGCGATGGAGTCCTCTCGCATCCTGCCTGGCTGCTGCCGCAGCAGGAGCCACTAACGCAGGTACGGTCATCGCTTCGAGCTGCACCTCTCCCGCGCGCTTGCTGCATTACCAAGGGATGGCTTTCTTAGCAGTAGCAAAAACGCAGCTTTACCTATATTTCCTTTGTCCGCACCACAGGAGCTAATCGTCGTAATAGAGCAAAACTGTATTTCCATACTGGCAAAGCTCTTCCACATAGATGCCGTTTAAGTCTTGTTTATATGGTGCTCACTCATCCAAAGAGTTAGCAACCAGAGAACAAGAGGGGCTTTGTACCTCCATGCTCTGCTATGTTAAAAATTGATTTAGCATAATGGTTTCAAAGAGATTAAAATCCAATTTTGTAAATCAAAGCAGGAACTGTACTGAGTCACTTCTACAGCAGCAGAAAAGAACCTGCTGTATTCTGAAAACGACAGTTGCAGCCCTGATCCTCTATTAATGCGGAAAAAGTAATTAACCAATCAAAACCACAGTTTAATAAGCTGTATTTTACTGTATGCATCTGCTCTTTATCCTCACATCAATAACAAGATGGGATTTTCATCTGGAGAAGACAAAAAGGCAGCGTCTGGGTTAGCCCCGACTTCTCAGGTAGCACCATCCAGCTGACCTGCTGCTCAGTGCAGAAGGGCTATTTATGGCAAAACCAACATGAGATCCCTTCTACTCAAAGTATTTATCATCATTCAGGATTCAGCTTTACATTATTCCGGTTCTATAAATTGCTTTAGTATGAAACTTCATTTAAAAAAAAACCCAACAAACCACAAATGGGTTAAAATAAGATCAATTGAGATAAAACAAACGGGCTCTGCAGATGTCCTAAGAACTCCAACGTACAAACTCTCTCCTTCAAGGAAAACACGTTCCCTTTAATATCCTGGTTATGCAGATATAGCTGTAAAGAAAAAAATCCACACGTTCAGAATCATTTATAGTAAGTATCTTTGATGGTTACGGCATCTTTATAAGAAAAATGCAGACATACTTAACAGGGCCTGATGCATACCACGCAGCACGGAGATGTTATGTGATGCAGACAACCCAGGACTCATTAGATCTTTTAAACAAATTTTGCATCATTTCTTAAAAGCAGTACAGAAATCTTATCACTAATTCACATATGAAAAAGCAATCTGAGCTTTAAAGAACACCTGAAGCTTTACATAGGCAGGTAAGAAATCGTGGATATTCAAGCTCATATATTTACATAGATGAGGTGGAATTGGGGGGGGGTGTGGTGGTTTAATGTTGTTTTCTTTGAGAGGGAGGATATTGGCATTTTCCCTGGCTTGCTTTTTAATGCAAAAGTTAGCCTTGTTTATGCAACTTATTTCTCACCTAAATCAAGAGGATCTCTGTGCTGCTATACACGGAAACGTTTTGCAACTATCAGCATTCCCCAGCTCTACAAAATCTATTCTACAAAGTCCCCATGGAAAGATGAGGACTTGACCCAGGGACTCATTTAGGGAGGCTTGGAGCCACAGAAATGGGAGGTGAGGAGGAAGCCCTCATGTCACAGACACTATCCCAATGATTTTTTTCAGAGCTGGGAGCAATGAAGAGCAAGTAGTCACAAATTTCCCATTGAGAAGAGTGAGATTAAAGAAATTCGTGTAGAGAACGGTGCCACGCCGGCATTGGTGGGGAGGCAGCATCATATACATGCCGTGCCCCCGGGATGAGAAACGTGGAAAGGCCCTGGCCAAGCCCAGATCCAAGACAATGACTCTGAGATGCCTGAAACAAAGCGGGTGAAGTTCTTCACCCATCAACATGTACTCTTTTGTTTTGGCACCCAGTCAAAGCCCCCACCGCAGCATGCTGCGGAGGTAGGCGCCAGGCACTACCGGCTTTGCATCCCCCTAACCCACATGGAAAAATCCTCCTTTTTCCTCGGCTGGCCACAGCAGTGCGTCCCAGCACCATGGTGGCTGTGCTGGCTCGGGCACCCCGGGGAAGGAGACCGCCGGGCTCCGCAGGGGCAGGTCTCCCAAGCACAGCAGCTTTGCCAGCTCTGCCTGTGAGCGGGTTACGCACCACCAGAGCCCGTCCCCAGGAGGATGGGACCTCTCCTGGTGCGGCTCAGCGAGGGATTAAGAAGGGGAAAAAGGAAGGAAGAAATTGCTCCTTCTTCTTCCACTGCATGCGAAGCAAATATAAACATCCCTGAATTAGTAACACCCTCCAAATCTCCCACAGCTGCAGTTTTGATGGGCATTTCATCTAATCCAGGAATTCTTTGCATGGAGAGCAACCACCTTAGCCACGCTTGGATGATTACCGATTTAGGTGGGTTTCTGTTGGTGCCGAGTTCACTCACGATGCCGTGAGCATCCAGCTGTAGGTGGTAGACATGCCACCAGGGGACAGAGACGACCTGCCTCAGCTCCATCTAGGGCTTCCAGTCCAAATCCAGAATTTAACAACTGGAAGAGAACTTGCATGATCACACTGGTACAGCCAGCAAAAAGAGTCTCTCCTCCTCCTCCTTTTTTTCTCCCTGCAAAACTGTGACAAATGCTTTGGAAATGCTGCCTCAACGTGCATCTGTCTCTCACTCTCTCTATCATCATCATCAAGAACCTTCAACATACAGCAGCAGCTCTCACCTCGCGAGTTTTAGTCCCATTGCTTTTATCTCGACTGAAGTTGTAAGAAAAACGGTGTGCTATCGTTTCAAGGCAGAAATTATCTTCCACTGAGAACTCAAAGGCTTTCCCAGTTTCCGCGCTTGCCACAGACTCAGGACACCCTGAGGTCCTGGCCCACCACTGCTCATGGATGAGGACCTCGGAAAAAGGTACTGTACTGAGAGACGGCCTGAAGCAAAAAAGTTACACAAATGTGAAAAATGAATATTTAAATAAAACATCTATTAAGAACAGATTAACTCTGTCAATCAACATTCACTTTTGTTTTCCTGTGCGCACGTTCGGAGCGGCTGCACGATAACCAGTTTTGGCTTTTCCAGGGTATATTTAGTTCTGTATTTAGAAGTGCAGCTTCCTAAAAGAATTATTTTTTTTTAAAAGCGAAGTGCATTTCCTTGTGCAAAGGAGAACAAATTGCTACTTAAACTTTCTTCTATTGTCTATTTGCCTGCAATTTCCACCTCATTTACAGCCTTTTTGTGTCTGCCCTTTTGTTTAGTTTTACCTTTGACATTCTCTTAATTTCTCTTCAGAGATACCTGACACCTTTACATTAAACTCACAATATGCATAAATCAGGAGGTTTTGGAGAAAGGCTGCTCAACAGTAGCAGCCTGGAGCCAGGCTGAGAACCCTGATGTCTGCCAGGAGGTGCGGTTTTGAAAATCCATTTCTCAGCTGCAAAAAAAATTTTGAATCGTTTTGAAAATGATTTTTCGGCTCCAAAGTTTGTAGGGAGAGCAAGAACTGGCCCACACGTGGGCCGGTTTCTTTGCAACACCAGCACCATCACGCTGTGTAAACTGAGATCCCGGGCAACATTTACCTTCCCTTTCTGCCCATGTGTTCTCAAATAAAACAGGAATAAACCACTGAGCTGCTTCAATAGCCAGGTTGGATGAGAGGAGGAGGATGGAAGAGTCTGTTATTTAATGCTGGTGAGCTCTTTAATATCTATCAATGTAAGGAATCAAGCTTTAAAAGTAATTAATAATATGATAAAGAGCTCCGGGGCAAGAAAGCCGTTTAAGATGACCATCCTTTCAGGTTAGCAGAACATAAAAAAACCCACTGAGTTGCCCAAGAGCACACTCGACAACTTCACTGCATATTTTAGCCAGGTTTTGTGCCCAGCTATGGATAAAATGAAGAATTTCCTTCCCTGCTTCGGTCCTGACTGGCAATCCAGGAGATCCATGGGAGGAAGGCAGGGAGTTTTGAGGATTCATGGCAGAAATCAGGACGATAAGCAGTTGCATCCCCATTAATGTTTAAACCCGAGGGTGTGCGGGAGGTGCAGTGGTTCCTCCTTGCTGCCCCCCTGCCAGAGGGCACAGTCGGCAGGTTGTTTTGAGCAACAGGGGTGGTACCTGGAGATGTTTCCATGCCTTAGCTGATCCCAATCACTAAGGCTAGGAGGAAACATGATGGTGCTTTGTGAACAAGGCTATGCTACCAAACCTTGCTCTTCTGAGCATCTGCCAAAGGCCAGTGTACAACGGCTGACCTGCTTCAAATGTTAACATGCTTCCCAGCTTCTGCATTTGTTTAAGTGCTGGGGAAAAACCCAGCTTTGCCTGTTCCTTCACCCCACCTGGAAGCCCTCCCTAATTTGGCCAGACCTGCCAGCCTTGCAGCACAGGTCAAACATATTTTTGGCAGCAGTGCCAGCTCATGGCTAGTCCTCCTGCCCTCCTGGGGTATCCTGCAGCTGGCCCAGACTCCCAGCACAGTACACCACGCAGCAGCACCCACCCCATGTGCTGTCACAGCAAAGAAGGATGACCATAAACGGTGACTGTTCAAGCTCCAAGGTTGTGCAAAGACATCCCCTTCCCTCCGCAACTCCCTCCTCCTCCTAGCAGCTGTTTCTTAAAATGACCTTACTGCCACACTGCTGTGCATGCCCAGGGCAGCCTGGTGCCCAGCTTCCCACTGACATTTAGGGAGTAGGAGCCCTACAACCATCCAAGGATCTCAGTCTTCCTCAAAGCTGTCACAGATTGACAGGACTCAGCCCATCACTAACGCTGAACGGATCCATTGGAGTGGGGATGCAACCCTAGCTCAGGAACAATCCCACCAGCAAAGACCCCCACTTGGCTCTCCCCATCTCAGCCGAGTCCCCTAATCACCAGCGACCTAAATCCCACCATCTCCTGCAGCCCCCTGACCCCATGCCTTCTGCAGCCCGGCCACTCCATGGCAGGGGGTGGGAAATGACCCACTCCCTGCTTGCTCAGCTGGCAGGTTTTGCTTCTCGGCCGTCCCTTCCCCAGGGCTCCTCTGGGTTTGCAGAGGATGCACAGCACCCATCTGTAGCTCCCCATCCTCCTCCCCGAGGCTGGCCAGGCACTGGCACACCAAACTTCGCGAGGCCAAAGCATTTTGCTGCATCTCAGTCCTTTTCATTCTCAGTTTCCTTTCAAGGAGTGTTTCAGTTCACTATTCGCTGATAACAATAGATGGGTTATATTATATTGCTGTTACAGAAATAACGAGAGTCTCCTCCACCTCACCATCTTTCAGAGACCGTTGAAGCTGGAGAGATATTTCACTTGCACACCAGGAAGAGGGCACACTCTAAATGGTTATTTTGAAAAGCATTAAGCCCATCACCCCAATCCTCAGTGGATCAGACACTCTGCTTTTGCTAACGCTTCCATTTTGTTTGCAGAATAAAGTGAAACGGGTTTCCCCCTAAATGTTTGCTCTCTCTCTCTCCAAGCACTCATTTACTCTTTCTCCCCTTCTGATCTAAAACCACACCAGCTGTTCGGTTTTGCTCCCCAAGCAGGACAATCTGCCCATTTTCCTTTGCCTTTAACAAGAAAAAAGGAGAGGGGGAAGGGAAACAAAAAAAACCCAAAACGCAAAGCCAAAGACAGTCAGGAATTGGCATCTCCATCAAACACACAGTCATGACAGTATCATAAAAAAACAAAACCAACAAAAAAGACTCTTGGCTGTGAAAACGTGCATTTTTCATAATTTCCGCCGGCTCCCGGGGCTGCAGGACTTGCCTGCTCCCAACACGCAGGAGCCAGGAGAAAGCCCTGCGTGCTGTCGGCAGCACAGCTCCCCCTTCCCCAGCACCACGCTTTCCTCCTGGAAACACCACCACGGGGACCGCAGAGCGCCGGGTCGGAAATTCTGAGAGCACCAAAGATTTGATTTTCATCTGCTTTGTTAAATTTCTGCTAATTGCTTTTAACATACTTCCTCCACCAGAGTCTTTACAGCTTAATTCCTCATGGGCATTCATTCTGGAGTTTTACTAAGTACAGAAGGAAAATGAAATCTAACTACACGCCAGTGATGTAATCGCTAATGGCCTTTGTAAAAAAATGCATGCAGGGGTTTTTTGGGGGGGTTTTGGTGGGCTTTTTTGCCACCAACGGCCTTCATCAATTTTTCTAAGTTGATAAAAACCGAGCAAAAGAAGCTGCAGTCCTATAAATACTATGAAGCAGTGAGGCTGGATGTGATGTAATGCAGTCCAGTATTTTATAATTAGCACATCAGAAAGTGCAGGGAAAAGGCACAATACTCCAGCTCAAGTTTTAACAAAATACGTCACTAACTTCCTGTTTCAGACTAAGATGAATTGTCACCACAAATGATGAAACTTCAGATCATTTTCAGTCGGCAGCAAGCTACAGCTAGCAGGAATTAATGCATTTACACTCTTTTACTCTCAGACAACAAGGATGTAAGATCTGTAACTCCCAAACAATATTATGCGTAGAGCATACTTTTCATCATTACCCATTAATAGATTTGGGAGTGAAAGTTGGAGGGGTGGTGTTACGTGTCAAAATTAATTATAATGCCAATAAGCTGAAGCTCAACAGGGAAGATCAGGTTGACTAAATTATTGTGTTGAGTTACCAGCACTGAAAAATCAACTGAAAGAGGCTGTAGCCTTTTGCTGCAAATCCAAAGCTGGATTGAAAAATAATGAGAAGTTAAAAAAAATAAATAAATAAAAAATTCCCAGACCAATCCACTGCAGATTTTGAGTGACTAAGGACGGTACCAAGTTAGCCTGAATTTACTTAGGATATGATTTTGCTTTACAGCTGTTAGAGACTTCAGTTGGATCTTATCTTTTCATCACGGGCTTAGTAAAATTCAGGACCAGTGGCCACAAACTATGTCAATTCAGGTAAATCAGGCTATTTGCTTCCTTTGTAATGTAAACCCATAGAGGAAACTTCAGCTCCCTCTCCATAAGACTTTCTCAGTGTCTTTCCAGATGGGGCACCTCCAGCATCCATAAAGCTAATGAAACGGATTCCATAAATTCCACCTGTGCTGAAAATGTGCCAGCTGGCAACTTCAGAAGAATACCACAATTAACATAACATTGCTAAATCAAAACCAGAAAAAAACAAAAACCAAACAAAAAACAAAAAAAAAAAAAAAAAAAACCACCACCAAAAACAAAACCCCAAAACCCCTACAAGCAAAGAAAACCTTCCCAAACCCTAAGCATTTAAGCATTCAATATGTCTTCATAAGAGATGGAGTACAAAGAAGAATAAGGATGAGAACAAACAAGCAAGTACCACATGGACGTTTAATTCCTACAGAGTCAATTAAATGTTAACAATAAAATACAGTGTGAGTTAATGCTAGACAAAAGGATTAAGGAATGAGGGAGGACTTATTTATAAACATACAAATGAAAACCTGGTTAAGAAGAAGTAGGGGAATTAATAAAAGATAAAAAGAATGATTCAAATATGGCTAAGAAGGGGAATTCCTTTATTAAATTTGTCTTCAAAAGTAAATTAAGAAAAGATGCCTGCACTATCAGAGAGTGATGGTGAGTTTATAAAAATAGCTACCACTGAAGCAGAGAAAAAGGGAGTATCTGGAAAAGGCAGACACGTGCCAAATCACTCAATCTGTGCAATTAACCAAAGAAATCAAGTGTTGTTATTTGTGAAGAATTATTTTTTAAAAAGGAAATTTAGCAAATTCCTTCAAAACAGAAATCTAATACCTAATTCTGGAAATTACTTAAACGGATGGATGCAATTAACTTCTATTCCTAGCAAAAGAACGGAAAAAACATTAAGAATAAAAGTATCCGTTGCAGACAGCAGCTCAGCAAGCTGCAAGAAGTACAGATTTGCAGAGAACACCTCTTGTTATGCACAGTTGGTTTGTTAGCGCAAATTATTTATTTAATGAAAAGAAGAAAAGAAATGCCACGTGGATTATGGTAGCATTTTCTAGAGTCAGTCCTGAAATTAAAAGCAATAGTCCTGCAAAAATCTGAGCAGCCTCAATTCTCCCTACTTTAGAAGGGATTAGGATTTAGCACCTGCTAGTCTCGAGGCCAGCTGAACACACTTTTTCCACCCCAAGGCCAGACCCAAAGCTTACCGCCAGCAACGAGACCTTGCCCCTGCACTCCACTCCACAAGACTCAAATTAGACCCCAAATAGATTCACATCGATTCGAACCACAATGTATTTATACATCTAAAAGCTGATTAAAGACTCACAAAACAAAGGAGTTGGAGGAAAATGCCACGGTATCACATTAGGGTCAAGTGTTAGATTTAATCTGAACAGCTTTGTTAACAATCTGGAAGAGGAAAGAATATGGTTTATTAAATTTCACCTACTATGCACTGAAATCCATTGCAGGACTTCACAGGAAAAATAAATACATACAAAAAAAGCATTGCTTTGATTGGCTGGGACATCTTAAATGAAGGAAGGTGCCTATCTTCTCTCAGGACCACCTTGTCAACATCATTCAAAGAAATTTCCCCGTCCTCTTCAGGAGGCCCTCCCAAACCTGCCAGATCTGAAAAATCAGAAGATTGAAAAATCATATGAAGATTTTTCTGTTTGGAAAAAATAAAACTGATAGTGAAGAGATGTTATCGCCCAAAATACAGCCACGCTCTGAGAAGGAGATGTTGGGAACGCATCCATCCAAACAGGGACCTGGAAAGGCAAAGGGCATGCAGCTTGGGATGAAATCGCAGGAGGACACGGCAGCTAAAAAGACAGTTCGGTTTCACAGAGACAGAAAACACAGAAAGACATATCACATAGCAGGATGCTACAGTCTCCTCTCTCTACAGCCGTAATTAATCCATAAATGGAATAATGCATTCACTTCTGGACACCTCATTACCAGAAAGACATTGACAAATTGAACAGAGTACAAAGAAAACAACAAATATGTTTAAGGGTTTGAAGGGAAAAATTTCTAAGGAAAGACCAAAAAATTTGAATACGTCCAGCTCTAAGCAAGAGCACAGCCTAGTAGGACAAGATATATATCTATATGTGTTTGAAAGGTGTAAACATCAAGCGGAAAAACCAGCATGGGGGGCTATTAGGAGGAAAAACGGAATGAAATTACTAAAAAAGAAAACTTAAGATTAAAATCTTCTTGCTGTATTAGGATGCACAACTAATCTTGAGGGATGCGGTAAACGCGCCAGTGCAAGAGAACCCGACTAGGCTGGACAAATTCTTCAAAAATGTACAGCTCGCATAACCGCACACCGAACAAGAGTGGGGTTGGGAACTTCTATTTCTGATCTCTGACATTGCTTCTCCTCTTATTTTATATACTGATAAAAAATCCATTCATGGACTTTCACATAAGTACCTTATAAGGATCTGGACCAATTTAAAAAAAAAAAAAAAAAAAAGGAAAGGCATATATGCATGGCTCCCCCAAACCAGATCAAAACTGAAGGACTCAATCCCGTCCTCACTTGTTCTCCCAAAACTGCAGTGGGTCTCTTGTGGTAATGAAAGCTGCAAAGGCAGCCGAAAGGGGGAAAAACCCCATGTTAGACCACGTGAAGAAGTAATGAAAGTTGATGCATTTCAGCCATTTATCACCGTGTCTCACTGATGCTGCTTTAAATAACCTAAACTGCTCTCTCACACATCCCTGCCAGTGCCACAAATCTTTCTCAAGCAAACACTGTCTTCAAGTCAATCAGACTTTGCCCAGGGAAATCCTGCCGGGTCAGATTAAAGCTCTGCATCAGGAAACGTTCAAAACCAACACATTGCTCCTCTTCAACTTACCACACAGTATACCAACTAACTTGAGTCAACATTATATTGAAAGAAGATTATTAAAAATTACATTAAGCCAGATGCAAGCCTACAGCATCTTTTAATGACTGCTGTCATTAAAGTCACACCAACACTTGGTAGCTGTGCCCCAACTCACAGGTTGTTATCTGAAGGATTAAACCATGAAATTTTCTTTAAAGAAGAGTCTTTCAGAGTGGCAAGCAGGGAAAAAAACAAAACAGAAAAAAACACCCAACTTGATAGGAAGACCCACACCAAGAATGCCTACTGTAATCCTCCCCTCTCTGCTCCAGCAGCAATTCTCACCTAGGCAATACCTTTCCATCAGCAAACTGCACTGCCAGGCCGTCCTTAGCATGCGTTTCTGCAGTCAAGAACAACGATAACATGAGATATATTTCTCCTTCCTAAAGAATGGCAGGCACAACTTCCTCATCCAACCTGCAAACCTGAGAAACGGAATCCCAGACCGAGCCGAGCCGCAGCCAGGCGTGGAGCCCGTGGTCCCCAACGCCCAGTCCCACACCATAAAACATCCCTCTATTTCTCTCTAAGCCCCTTCCCTTTTTTGTATTCCTAGGAACTTCAACAAAAGGTTAAACTGTAAAAGAAGAAAAATCTGCAAGACAGGTCATCTAATGGCTCTCTCCTAGCTATCCGCACAAAGCAATGTTTATAGCTTATTGATGTGCTTCAGACTGGGTCAACTGCACCTTCAGCGGCCTGTCTCTCTCTCTTTCTCCAAACAGTCTGAATGAGAACAAGAGAAAACCACTGCAGTGGCTGGCAGTGTGTGCTGCCCAGGCACTGCCTCATTATCATGACAAAGGGAGGTTTGAACATCCTTCAGCAAACATGATGGCTCCCTTCTAGCATCCGATTGAAAATCTGGCAATGAGCGGCTCCAGCTCCTGATATCCTATTTACTCAGGCAGAGGAACAGGATCAAATATATTTTAGGTCCTTTTGCAGTTTTTTCCATGGAATTGCCTTTTTATCTATAGGATTCCTCCCAGCCTCCCACCACTGCACAGTCCCACGTCCACCTTCAGCAGCTCGAATGCTGCAGTGCCTCTGGGAGCTCACAATAAGGACACGAACTTTTTCATCAATTCTTCCCCCCCGAAAACACTACAAGGAGGGATGGCAAGCTTTTACAATGTGAAAATGTCAATGTTTGTTGCTTGCAGAGGCCAGATTTACAGCGAGCCTGAGCCAAGCAGCTTGTTTCACACCTTCAAATTTAAAGGGAACAGTGTTCTCCTCTGGAAAACATGGCCCAGAAGTTGCAATAAAGCAGACACAGATACGTCAATCACCATGGATGCAAAGCTGTGAAAGCTTCCCGGAGGAAAGCATTTAGTATCCAATACAGAATGGTCAACTGAAAACCCTACCTCGCCGCTCCCTGCAGCACACCTCTTTGGAGGACTGCCCCATAACGCGGCCTGCAAATAATCTCACTGGAAACTCAGCATACACAGGAGAGAGAACAGTACAACAAAGTCCTTATGAAAAAGAACAGCATTTTGGTAGCTATATTATGATACCGTGTGCTAATTTGCAGCTGAAACCACTGAAATTCTACTAAAGCATCCCCCAACGTAAAGACAGAGCCAGCAAGAAAGAAGTGCTGTGGTCGGCAGGAAAACCCAGGGAGCCTTCGGAGGACATATTCCTCCATTAATCCTTTGGCTAATGTGAACTTAATGCTGAGATGAGAATAGATCTGTATTACCTTTGCTGGGAAGGTAACACCACATGAGATGATCACGCTTAAGAGGTTGCTTATCCTGAGCGTAAGGGGTTTCACGGGTTAGATGAGCCTGGTTAAACTGCATCAATCTCTGCAGCCAACACTACGCAGGTAAGCGATGGAATTAGCACTGCAGCTCCCGGACTTTTCCTCCAGCCCTAAAGTCCAGGCAGGCCCTTTGAGCTGAGCTAATTTGGAAGAGCCTTCAGCACACCACCTTCAGACCTCTAGATTTGTAACGAGGTATCTTCACCAGACGGGTTTTTAGCAATCTCCAGGAAAGCAAACAGAAACACGTCTTGCTCTCTCTCTTTTCTGCAAGGTATTCTGCCCCACCATGCTTTCTGCTACTGTGTGTGTGTCAAATTAGTCTCACTACAAAGGCTCTAATTTCCTCCCATGTTGCACCCAGAATGAAGTTCAAGGGTGACGTGAACCCAAAGCATTATTCCCCTGTTTGCCCATGCACAGCTCACAAACTGAGCCCCAAGCACGCTCTGGGGCTATGTCTGCTGTTGATGGTACAGTACAGACTTTCCCCTGCCACTGAGACACCATCTCCTTAATCCAGAAGCATCTCTGCAGCGATGCCCAGCCGTACTTCAGCAGGTTCCATGGCCTCTCCGGACAGCCTCCCTGCCTAATGCTTCACCTCCACAGAACGATGTCCAGACACAAGGGTTACACCTGAGACATTACCGAGCTGAAAAAGGCATCTCACCGTTTTACATCGTACACATGCTTCTTTCCAGCATTATGTCAGGATGCTACGAGACCCTCCGCCTATGTAAGGGAGGATTTTGCAGGGGGGTTCTGTGCCCAGATCTGGGATCTCCGCTGCACCTTCAGCATGGGTACCCGCAAAGCAGACAGGCACCCCTCGGTGGTGACCCCCTCCTCAGCTGAGTCCCGCCGTGGAAGGGTACCTGCTTTTCACAGTCAGACTGCGGCTGACACCACGTACACCACCAGCAAGCCCTTGTCTCCTGAAGCTGGCTTCTCACCCACAGACAGGCTTGTGCTGCCACACAAACACGGCGTACATCCTGACAACACGCACAACAAGCCTACCCCAGCTGCTAACAAGACTCTTCCCGCTTTTATTTTATTTTTCTAAATATTCTGTGCAGCAGAACCGAGTTCCTCGTACAAATCGTAGGTGCTAGAAAACAAGATGTTGAAATGACTTGGATTACACTGAAAGAATATCGTACTGCATCCTTAGGGAAAGGAGAGAGGAGAGAAAACACATTTTTAAAAAAAATAAAGTACTGGCTCCTGCGTAAACGTACCCTTATACTGGGGGCAAAATTAAAAAAAAAAAAAAAAAAAAAACAAAAACCAACAAAAACCCCAAAAACAAAAACCCAAACACAACAACAAAAAACCCCCCAAACCAACAACTTTGTGCAAGCTGAAATAGGAGGAAGGTGACTCCAGCTAGTGGCTCCACTCTCATGCCCGCGAAGACTGCCAGCAAAGCCACACAGCAGAAACCAGGCCCAGAGCCGAAGCAGAGCTGTGGAAGGATGCTCTCCAGACGGAGCGATCTGGCGCGCGGCAGGAGCAGCGCGAAGCTCTGGGCTGTGGTTGCGCAGCCACTTACACCCGACATAAAACGCAAGCTGCCGTGGGAAGAGGCTGTTGTGTTTGATCACATTTTTTCAAAATATCTGAACATTTTCTTTTTGAGTTCCTAATATTTTTTTTTTCCCCTAAATTTCTCATGGAGCTTCACCAGCTCCGCTTACAAGAGCGCTTGTCACCCCATCGGGAACAGACAGCAGGCACGGATTAATTTTTGAGGAAAGCTTCTTTCATGCCAATGCACTTGGCAATAGAGAATACAAGAAGAGCTATCCCAACAATGCAGTATTTATGAGAGGAGTGGTTTCTAAAATTGTTTTCACTATGGATACCAAGAAGCACCACCTGATTCCCGACTACTCTCTTGTGCACATGTTTCCATATGATTATTTTTAAAGGTGACTTGAGCATCTATTTCACAGAACTCCTTTCTCAAAGCAAAGCAGGTCCAGCTGGACATTCAGCACAATCGTTTTCCAAAAGTCACTGCAGAGAGTTTGCAAATGGAAAATGCACTTTTATACCTACAGAAAAAATAAAACGTCGCCTGCAGAAACAGAGAGATTCTCTCAGTGCGATTGTGATTCTAAGATTTAATTATCTCAGCACAGAACCGCAGGTATCAATGCTTCAGAAATAAAGAACAAACAAGGCAATTATTCCCAGAAGTCCTCCTTTTTCCCCTCTAACAATCGCAAGGGTTACAAACATGCCAAGGTCAAAGAATGTGTAATAAAGAAATTTATTTCCAATTGGAATGCACAGAAACCTTGCACTATAATGGTGGAAAAGCAGTGGTGTGAAACTCAGCAGAGCCGAGATTAATGCATGGCTAAAGATCATAAAGACTACCACAGAACCGTGTCTGAAATGACAAGGAATAAAATTAACAAGCATCTTTCCAACCAACTCAAACTCTTTACCCCTACAATTTCCTGCTGAGCTGCATCACACGCGCCCAGCCCAGAAATCTGCCATCTATTAGACATATACTGTATGTATTAGAGATGGCTCCAAGCTGTACAGCGTAGCTCTGGATTTGAACTTCTCTGGGGTTTGTCCTCTCTAATGTGAATGGATTGGATTAGAGAGCAGAGAAAAAAAAAAAAGCCCTGTACAGTGGCAGCCTCAGAAGCTTCTAAAAGCAACACAGAACGGGACTGAGAACACGTTCAATTCCCTGGACTTCTTCCTCAATTGTTTGCATTACCCTAGGACACCACATGAAAGATTTGTTTGCGGGCACCTACCCCAACAGCACAAACTGGAGCCCTGCATGCCACGAAGACGGTGGAAGCATTAGGCAGCAACTCAAATCCTTGCTAGTCATTTACATGGCCGACGTGGGCAAGTTACTGTCACGAGGGCAATGTCAGCGAGCCTCCACCATCTTATTTTTCTGCAATAGCAAATCATAATATTTTCAGATATAAGGGCAGGAAAAGTATAGTTTGGTCTAAACCAGGGGGAATTACCTTAGGTACTCCAGTGGCCTGAAACCTAGTGCCACATCATTATGCTACAGCAAATCGTTCATGGCTTTACAGCACAAAGGTAAAATGAAAGGCATCCTTAAGCAAAAATTATGATTTGAACAGTTTCCAGTTTTATACTTCAGACTTTTTAAAAACCCCGCAAAAAATATATTGATTTTTCTTTTAAACAGATACATATTTCCTTGTTATTCAACTTGCAACGACAATATTTTACTCAAACTTTCCAGGTGGTCTCCCTCTCAGTGAGAGCCCAAACAAGAAAGTTTTTGCCATCAGAGTTATTTATTTGGGAAGTTCTTGAAAACAGCAACACACAGAGTAAAACCGCAACACTTCATTCATCATGTGCAATTTTATGCGACATGTGCGCATTTACGACAATGGACATGCACCTGGTACATAACCATAGACCATATTTATGGAAATGTTTGAGCATAAGGATGTTAAAATACACTATTCACGACTTTAAACCTTCAACCCCCAAATCAGACAAGTACAGCTCACTTAATTTTGCAAGTGGAAGTTAAGTAATTTACCAAACAGTGCAGAATAGCAGAATACGGAGTTAGACATGGATGTCCAAGCTTCCAGTCCTTCCAGCCAGTAGATATGCCCCGAAATGATCACACCAGGCGTGACATTGTACGCACTTCCCAAACACTTTGGCTAGCCTTTGCTAGAGACGGTCTGCTGGGCTGGCTCCCTATGGCTGGCTTTATGTAAATGATCGGAAAAAGCGAGGGTGAGATCATTTTGATTTGGTTGTGTGAATTACAACTTGCTCGCTGACACATGCATAGTCTTTATGCCGTGTTCTCAACTTTTTTTAAATTGAAAAGTCTGAATTTCTTGCAAAAAATTCCACCCATTGACTACTCTCTGTTTGGCAGTGAAGGCAAAAGGAATAAATAGAGGATGCAGCATTTAATTGCAAATTAAAACCACCCAAAATTAAATTATAGTTATAACTGTTTGAACCTTGCTAGTCTTTCCCACCAGCATGAAGCCAGCTCCTAACCCTGGCTCCCAGCAGGCTGTGGCTGCAGCCTAAGCCTCAGCAGGCACCTCAGCTCTCTGCAGCTCACAGCCTGACTAACACCTCACTAACAGACTCCTCCAAGGACTTCGAAGTATGCAACAAGCAAATTCAAGCAAAGAAACACAAGTTTTTAGCAATGAGGAAGGAAGAAAATACTGCAGTATCTCCTAGAGAATGGGAGAGATGTGCAAAGCTCAGCCAACACTCTATGAGTCTCTGTTTCTGCTATTTTTTTTGTGCATACTACATTCCTACAACACAGGCAAGTAAACTATCAATGGATAGCAAACCTCAACTAGAAGGCAACAAGCTCTTTTTTTAGTTGAAATCCACCCTCGCTGGCAGGAGGACTGAGTTCTCACCTCTCCCAGGCGCAGTCGCAGGGCTGCCAGCCACGCTCACGTTCACGTCACACGAGGTCCCACCGCACGGAGGACAGAACAAACCAGAGAAGGGTGGGTGAGGCAAGGAGGATGAGGAGAAGGACTGAAAAGGACGAGCAAAGGTGAGAAAAAGACATTGGCAAAGGATGCGCTGTACTGAGCCAGCGACCGCTCCGGCCACAAATCAACCTGCTCACCCCGCACAGCTAGGGAGCAAAACGGTGGTGTAAATCACAGCGGCACGATTGCAAAGTGACTCACTGTCATATTAGTGTCGCCAGCGCCGCAGACCTCCAGGCGGGAGGCTCTGGCTCTGTTACGTTCTTCGTGTGGGGGCAATCACAGAGATGCCACCACCATTACCAACAAAGTGAGAAGGTAACGATGCAGGATGTGGCAAACCCTGGCTGGAGAGATGAGATGAGGAGTAGTACTTTATATTGCTACCTTAGCCAGACAGTCCCTGCTTCTTCACTTCCGAGGGAGAGATACTTACTCCTAACCGAGTCTCTCTTAATACAGCGACAATTCTCCACTTCTCCCCAGGGATCAGCCACATGGAGCGAGCTCTCTCTCTCTTGTTGTTGTTGCAGCTGCTGTTAAACTGTGCTCACCGATCGATCCATGCTTGAAAAAATTTCAGGAAGCGTGCACTCCTGGCAGAGCCCTGTCAGGAGGGAGGACCTTCCACGTCCTGCCAAAGAAAAGCCCCTTGACACCCTCTTCCTACACCGTGGGACAGTTCACGTGACCTGCGGGCCAGGGAGAGATGGAGGTGGGGGAAAATACAAGCGAAAAACCAAGTTCTCCTCATTTTCTACCTGAACTGCTCTTTGTGCAAAGACCATTTTTGGGTGTGATGCCTTGGTCATGCACAAGCATGCCAGGCACTCTTAATGAACCAAGAGTCTACACCAATTTTTCACTTCTTATTTTTGTCTTTACAAACAGGCGAATATAAGAGACGAAGGTCTAGGGTGTTGGTTTTCAGACCTCAGGTCAGTAAGAATATTTGTAAGGTGCACCAGTCGGTAGGCATCACCGTTCCCCTTCTCAGACCATTTTGCAAACGTGGCCAAGAGGAGAGCACCTCTGCAGATGTGAAAGTGCATCATGTGAGCCATCTCCATGCTGTAGCCTCCGGCTTTCCTTGGCTCCGGAGGGGCAGAGAGAGACCACAGCTGCCCACCACAGTCCAGGGAGCAACGAGGGAATAATGATGAATGAGTTTTGCATTGCCCCTCAACAGTTTTCTTGAGGAAAAAGCAAATGATGCACAGAAATTAACCGTACCAGTTCGCAAATCAAAGCAGTTTCATCCTTGGATAAAAAGATTTCCTACCGACTTACAGACTGCTCCACGGGTACTGCAGAGAGGCAGGTTTTTCATATATTAACACGGAAAGGCAGTCCCCGATATAACAATAACACAGTTCCTGGCACTTTCAAAAGGGTCCTTTACAACCCCAGTTCCAGACGTACAGCGGTTTCTCCAGCTGCTGCACAGAACAGCAGCATTTCCACCCGCTTACACAGCCCTGAAAGTAGAGAGACACAAATTCACGTCTGCCTGAAGCCTCCTCTCTTCAGCAAAATACCGCCAGATACAGAGCTGACCTGATGTTTCCAGGAGTGACTGAATATACGCCTTTATTTTTGTTGTCCGGAGGGATTCCAAGCCCGCCCGCCCGCAGCACACACACAAAGGAGGGAGGAGGACCATGGCTTCTCTAAAGGGAACGGAGTTCCTGAGGTCTGAAATAGCGCAGCGCAAAGGTCATGTCATTACTGCAGCGGTTGGTGACCAGGGGAGAACAGCTATGGGTTAAAAAAAATTTGGAAAATAAATGCATTTGCTAATTCATTTTTATTCTGTATGAAAATGTAAATTGGGTGCAAAAATAAAACAAACAGAAGAGGCCTAATTATTTATACAGGCATTTTAATCAAACAATGAATAGCACACAGCAACCTTCTACATCAATTAATAAAGCTGGCTTCTGCAAAACAAAAGAGTTACACCATGTGCCCTAATTATAAAATCCAGCCTGGAGATGCTTTTTTTTCCCTCCCCCCATACACCTGGCTTAATATATACCCACTGCATTCCTGAGCTGAGGACACTCGTTAGCCCCACTCTCTATTTACAAATTCATTACTGTACTGCATATTTACGAATGTCTCTGACAGTAGGAGTGGTCATAATGCAGCACTCCGAGGCAAAACAGCAGCTAATTGAACGCAGGGGCTGGGGGGAGACGGAGAGGGGGGTCTGCCTCCCTTTCTCTGTGCAGGAGGCAGCTGCTTCCACTTAAGCTTAGCACATTTCACGAGATGAGGATAAAATAGAAGCTATTAGATGTTTGCATTAGATTCCAGGGAGCCACCTCTATGTTTTGCATTAACAAAGCATGCTTTACAACGTGTTTCTTCATGTCTTACCTTGGGCTTCACTTGATCAAACATCATTCACCACCGTAACATATGTGACCAAACTGGCTAATGA
The DNA here is from genome assembly GCA_031468815.1 of Morus bassanus. NCBI lineage: Eukaryota > Metazoa > Chordata > Aves > Suliformes > Sulidae > Morus > Morus bassanus. Next base: position 3,020,300 of record CM062582.1, read on the forward strand.
TGAGCTGTCACCTTTTTGACGAACCAGTGCATATACCTTCTGAAAACAGATATATCAAAAGAAGCCCCAGTGCTTTGCAGCTTCACGCACAGCCACGGCGCAGGGTTTTCGGTCTGCCTCAGAAGGGCTGGTGCAGCAGAGCAGAGGAGCCAACAGCGTCTCCACGCAAGCAGTCCATGCTAAACAGCCCAAGCGTTAAGCGCATTTTGTCCCCAATTCAACAGGGTTTGGGGTGCAGGGGATGCTGCTTGTTTGTTTTTAAGTAGCAGCAACAAAGGGCAACACAGAAATTGTTAAAACCCCTCTGAGGCATTAACCACAAGTTAACGAACGTTTTATGAATCAATCACTTTGCCAGTGCACAAACCCCAAAACTACTTCAGGGCTTTCTTTGGGGCTCAGCAACACGTGGTTTGATCTGCGGCACTCAGAAAGCGGGACCATTAAGCCAGAACAGACTCCTGCATTGGGGTCACTCTGCCCTTTAAAAAGCGTAAGTGAAGCTCTCCCCCATTCTCATCCAAACAAAGACAAAACACATCTGGGGACTGAGAAAATGCCCCAATTCAGGTTTTCAAAGCACCTCTCCCTCCTCCCTGCAGCCCACAGGTGGGGAAGACGTGTGTGCCTGGGTTTCTCCCAGGAGGGACAAGATCTCACCCGAGGAGGTAAAAACCTGGCAAAACGGGGCAAGGAGGACATCCAAGCAGAGGAGGACACAAGCCATCGTGTCCAGGCATGTGTGTTAGCATCTCCACGCTAATGTAGCCTACCATGGGTAACGCTGGCAGGGAAGACGCAACAGTCAAGTTTACGCCCTCAAGGACAGCGGAATCAACCTCCAGGGAGCCAGGTCCATCTCCTGGATGCTCATCTAGCGCTTGTGCTCCTGAGTCCACGAAAGAGATGGGCACTGCCAGGGCTCAGCAGCTTCTGCTCAGCTAGGGCAAGCTAAAAGCTTCGGGTGCATCCATTCACCCAGCTGTACAAATGGGTTACGACGGTCCCTTATGAGTACAGAGCCTTTTAAGGACTATTTCTAAAAAGGACAGCTCATATTTTGTGTCGGTGTTGCAGAACGGCTAAAAATGGTGATGATGTCAGACGAACATTTATTTACACAAATGGAAAAATATTTCTGTAAAATAAAACTAAATACAAGAGACAAATTCCCTTTTGTCTCTTTTAGCAGCACGAGGCAAGAGACATATTAATTTTAAAAATTTCATGCTAGAAAAATCATACTCATTTAATAAATTTGGTCTAAATATTAATCTAGAGAAAGTTTCACATGCTTTAAGAGTTCGGGGAAGATTATTTTAAAACCCGAAGTGTATGTTTACAGATTACGTTCCATTTCTCGACAGGTAGGATAGGCTGGTAAACGGCAACAAACACGATGACTGGACGTGGCTGGTGCCTTACTGAAACCATCCGTTATTTACTCTGTATACTTGTAAGTCCTCCATCCTGAAGTCAGGCACTGCAGCGCCAACAGTGCATGTGGTACTTTCCACAAGTCACAAAAATACAAATATAGAAATGCAATTGCAATTTAAATCTGTAAGAAAAATTGATTTTTGAAAGTCACACCAGATGTAATCAGATACTATTGAAGTTCAATTATGCTTTATTATGTTTAAAAAATTTTGTTAATATGTATTTGATTCTCCTAGAGAATATCATTCAATTAGAAAGCTCTCCAAATTTCAGAACTGATGCTTATGTGTAGTCAGAGAAAATGTTCAAAAATGTACTTGTCAGCTCATGTTGCATAATAGACCATGTTTCAAAGGAAAGCAAGTTGCACACTCAGTGCCTGCGATTACAAATTACCAACATGAGTCATGTGTTGGGTTCGATTGCACGTAGGTGCCTTATGCCCTAAATCTGAGTTGCCAAAGTTTAAAACAATAGAGTTTTCAACAGCACTTGCACTGACAACAACAACAAAAGCCAAAGACCAACAGAATACTTGATAGATGCTAGGGAACAGAAAACATCCACTTCTCCCTATTATCTCGACATTGCAATTCCAAGAAATAATGGAAAACCAAAAGCAGCTCATGAGTTGCTAACTCCAAAGCTGGGTGTGCAACACGGGTCCGTGCAAGCGGCACCAGCTGACTCCCCATGAATGCTCCAAATAGATGCTCGGGTGCCGCCACATACAAGCACGACACATTAAAAAACGAAGACGATAACGAGTATTGGGTCCATTCTGCCACTAAAGGAGTTCACCGATTTGCAGTTGTCAATGAACGAACCTCAGTATCAACAGCAAGAATAACCCGTTCTTCTTCCTCTCCATCCCCTTGAAGTCTTCTTCAGAAGTACAGGACACGACCACTGAACAATGTCGCCGTTAGCCAAAGAAATACTAATGCGTAATCACTGTTCGATTGTACAACCTGACGCCAACCTCCTATCCTCCTACAGGCTCTGTAGCGATCTATTAGTAACATTTTTTAGTGTCCTTTAACAACTCCTGTAATCATTCACTTAAAAAATAAAATAAATCATTTTTATTGCAATTCCCTGCCTCTTTAGGAAGATACAGCTCATTGACAAATAAAATCTACCCACTGAACAACAAGACCTTAGCTGTGACATTGTGAGCAGTGAAATAGCACTTGGAGAATAGATGTATTCCAGAACCAAATATCCCCAGGGAGCTTGGATGTTAAAAGCAACAGCACTTGCAATTTTAGATATACACATCTGAAACGTCCTTCTAGGCTACACCACAAATTTCACAGGTAAGAAAAATGGAAAAAAAAAAAAACCCAAACCCCTAAGTGCTAACCAGAAATGTGATTCAGAGAGGAGAGATGCTACAAACAGGGCTGCTTTCTCAGCTAGCAGCATGACTTCTCCTCTTTGTGATTTACAGATACTTAAAAACAAGTAGGTTAATGAAGCAACAATACACTGACTGCAGAGCGCTGATTAATACAAACTTCAGAGCATAGTGATCCATGAGCCAATTCAGCACTAAGGCAATGTCCAAGTGGTGTGGCTGACTTATTAAAAAATGCAGCCTTGAAAAAGTTACAATAACATCTATTTAAAAGTAGTAACTAAATAAAATAATTCTTGAGAAATAAATAACTGTATGCATCCCCACTGTATGCGGACTAAAAAAACATATAGATAGTTCACAGTATTCTACTTTTCGCTCTGCATTTTGATTTTGGCTTGCTTCAATATTTTCACTATTAGCTTTTTAATAGTTAAATTTAGGAGGAGCTTGGTCCACCGAATCGATTGCACAATGAACCATCAGGACTCTAAACGAGCCTCTGACACTCCCTCTCTTTGCCTCAGTTTCCTTTTCTGTAAGGTAAAGGCAACACCCCTGGGTTGGGGATTAACCACAGAAATGCTTGGGAAGCATTTTGAACACTTAGAAATGTGTCATTTTGCTTTCTGTTAGGAAGCACAACAGCATCCACTCCTCAGGCAGCAGGAACGGGAGCCCGCACGCCGCCAGCAGAGGAAGGCAGTGTGGCCGAAGCGCCGGCGCAGCCCTCGCAGCTCTCACCGGCACCTTGCCCCTGAGTCTCCCGACCCACCGGTGGGCCTGGCCAGAACCACTTGCTGGGAATAAATGAGTTTAACAGAAAGTAAGATGCAGAAGCATCTTCAAATTCTTCAAGGGGCTTTTTTAGGGGGCAGCGATGACTTAGGAAGACTCTGGACTGGCAGGAACCAACCACCCACAGCCAGGAGCAGTGTAGGGTCACGCCATCTCGGCTGTTTGTGCTAGCTCAAAAGTGCACTTGGTCCAAGCCCAAGTCTACGCGCATACAATCCAAACATCACTTCCCAGAGCTGCATCTGAACACCTCATGCCGTGACCTCCTAGAAAAAGTGGTCTGCAGGAGGAGGGAAACCGTCCAGCTTCTGTCCTCACCTCCAAACACTAATACATTTGTATGCACCCAAGCACTGTGGTCCTTCCAGCTAACCACAAGATACTGCAGCAATATTTTAGATTTTTCTTTTTTTCACAACCAAAAAGAATCAACAAATGTACAATTTCTTATTTGTACATTGGTATTTCTACCTGTCACCTAAAATGAAGATTTCCTGAGTCACACCAAATAAAAAGAGACAGAATTGAAAAGTAGGGGCCTTGACTGGGGTTAGTAAGACCATACGAGGTCGTTTTTTTCAACCTGCTTTTCCACCTCTGACAACGGCGTAGCCAAGTCCAGAAGTGATCTGAATTGCACGATGGCTGTTTAGCAGTCGGTGATACGCTACTGGAGGTCTCAACACAGTTCTCAGTGAACAAATGGTTGTATAAAAATAGCCATTACCTAAGACGACCATTTTCATTCCAGGACAAAAGAACATCAGGCTGGAAATTGCAGAATTAATCCCTTGAGATTGCAACCCACCACAACATCTTATGTTTAATTTGCAGTGGGGAAAAAAAAAATCACATAGTGGCGACCAAGAACAAAGGACACATAGTAAGAATTAATTTCAGCGTAAGTACTACTGAAACACGAGGCAAACCGCACCCTCTATTAGAAGTTAGAGCAATGGCTACTGGGCATCAACTGAAAACGGAGGTGCTCGCTTCATTGCTGCTTGAATTGTTATAACCTGGTGGCTTTCCTATCAGACTCAGCGTGGGATCGAAGTGGGAACAGGCACCAAACACAGAGATGTCAGGGTACAACAGGGGTAACTCTGCTCTGGTTGTGTTTTGCCTTCTTTACAAGGGATCTGCAGGACTGCGAGCGTTGCTCCAGCACAAGAGTCTTCTGCTACGGCAATCGGTATGCTGAGTTTGTCACCATATAACCCAACTGGTAAAAAAAAAAGAGTTAAAAGTAAAAAACCAACAGCGTATCGACAAACAAAGCAAAATAAAGGCTTTTTTAATTTGACTCCAAATGACTCTGCTATTTGGAAATATTTTTCCCTTTTAGTTTTTTTTTAATTTATGTCTGCCATCACCTAATGAAAGGCACACTAGTTGGAAACAACGGACCACCTAAAAAAAGAGCCCACGTGTTCCCTTCCACCTAGTCTGCTGCATCTCCTCGTTCTTCACACTAAAACTCGCCAAATTTATGACAACAAAAACCTGTCCTTTCGAGTCCTGGGGTGGAACAGAAACGAAAGGCTACAAATCAATCTTCAAAAAAGCATGGCAGGATGGAAGAGCCATTTATAGAAGTAGAGCATTTATTTGTTGTGACTTGAAGTAGAAGATTAGCACCGGGTTAGCAACAAATGCAACAGCTCGTTTATAGTGACTAACCAGGGCAAACAGGGACAACTGTTTGAATGAAGCAAGGAAGTCAGCAGCTTAAGCTGAATTCTCAAAAAAAAGATACCCGAAAGAGCGAAGGTGTAGAAAGAAGAGTAAACGATGATGGTAATGACAGAGCCAGCTGCTTTCTCATGGCTGCTGTGCTGAACCTCATGAAAGATGCTCCCAAGGGAGGCTGGCATCAAGGCATCGGCCCCCCACACCCAGCTCCACTGCAGCTTCTGACAGCTCCCACGCTAGCCACGTCCACCCTCCCTTCTTACCGTCCTTCCCTTCATCCAGTGCCACCAACCCCAAAATCAAGCTATTGCAGATGAAGGATTAAGAGAAAAAATATTAAAATAATAACAATAAGTAATCAGTGAACCCATTTTTTAGGGTTCACCAAGAACCTTTTAGGCAAGGCCCAAATGTCAGGGTCCCCCTGCAAATGCCAGACTGCAGGTGGCAGCTGCATTCTGCTGTCCTCGGATTGTATTAAAAACATCTGAGCACTCTCCAGTGCTCCCTGTATATTACTGAGTATTTAAGGAAGTGCTGGCAAAGGTTATCCCTAGAAGTTTACCTCTGAATGAATACTGATAGGAACGAAAAGCAAGCAGATGTTGGATGACTAACTTGAATGCGCTTGAACAGGATTTTGGAGCAGTCAAAAAAGAAAACGTCTCTAGGGGATTTATCTAGATTTTATGTTCGGCATAGTGCATATTCATTAAAAGCACAGTCACCGGTGTAGGTATGTGCTAACACAATATTGTTTTAACACACCGGGAGACCGGGACCGGCGTACATCTCTCAGTGCCTCTCAGGTGCCCCACCACCGCCCGGCGTAACGGCACAGCCCTGGCTGGGGAGAACTGCCCTTGGGGACGCTTTTAGGAAGTCTTCAAGACAGCATGTTATTGCAAACATTTTTAAACAAGTTTTGCTGCTCCTACTCTGTTTTCATAAATACATGCCTGATGTTTCTCTTAAGGAGGTCTCTCAGCTACAAGAGGAAGCAACGATTCATTTGGTTCTCATTGTCCAATGGGAAAGAGTATTTTGGAATGGAGAACGCTTGCAGTTTTCAATGCCTAAAGAGCAACTGTTAAAAGAAATGAGGAAACGGAGACAAAAAAGAGCAACTGATATCCATTTTGTCTCAAAAGTCCCAGTAAATCCTGTGTTTAGCCAAGTTGCAGTTGCAGTGTCTGCTGCAGCAGGGCAGCAGTCTGAAGCCCTGAAGGCAGAGCCCGGAGTGCTGAGCAGCCCCTGGGGAGAAACGCAGCTGGAGGAGAGCGGACGCCATCTCAGACAGTGGGTCGCAGCCACGCCAGGCCACACCAGAGGGCAAGAACCAGTGTCAGATCCATACATCTACGGTCAACCAGTCCACCAGCCTTCTCCTCCCGCAGACACCGGCACACCCCACCCGAACTGACCAGGCTGCGCATCATCGCGCGTCCCACCATGACATCGCAGCTGTGTGTCAGAAATAGCATAAGTTTGGACCTGCAGCACAGCCATAAAATATCTCAAGAAGCCAGTACCAAACACAAACGCCTCTGACTTGAGGACTTGCTGGTCCTGATTTCAGCCAGGAGAGTGGTCGTCTGGCCAGGAGGTTCAGCAGGGTCACTGGTATCACCCATCCTGGATTGCCCATAGTCTTCATCATACCATTTTTCCCCCTCAGATGACAAATAGCACTTTAGCACCGTTCCCGAGTACATGCTTTCCTCCTCCACTGCCAATGCATTCTGACCCCTCAGGAACTTCAGCCGAGAAGCTGAATGCCGTCAGCCCCACTGCAGAGCCTCGCAAAAGAGCACATTTAATCAGCTCTGCCTTGATTTATATGTCTGCCTCTTACAAAGCCAAATTTCCGACGCTGGAATTCTGATTCGCTATCACAACCTTTAGCCCTACAGCCAAAGACTGTCGTTTTTAATGCCGGTCATTTGGCAAACCACAAAGAAAGTTCACAAATCCAATAAAACAGGTTTTTAAAACAATTTAAAAAAAAAAATTTAAAAGTCCACACAAAAGCTCTGGCCTGCTGCATAGCAATGGGGGAAAGCACAGAGTAAATCACCCATTTGACTGCTGGGCAAGGGCCAGCATTCACTGAGAACCTGGCTGGCAACAGCACTTTCTCAGGTTCCCCACAATGGGCTGCTTGAATTTGCTTTTTAACTACCCAGAGGTCTGACATCAGCCTTTGCTGGAAAAATAGTTGTGTCCCCCCACCCCCTCAAAAAAAGAAAAGCCTGAGTACCTGGTGTGCTGCAGCTGCGTGTGTACACAGAAAGGTTCAAATTCAGCAGAGCCTCAAGACCCATGTTTTTGACAAGGGACCCCACTACAAAGAAGTTCTAAGTAAAAAAAGACCTAGATCTATTTAGAACTGAGAAAGTAAGGATAAGGCAGTAAAACCTTTCATAAGATGTGCAATACCCCACCTCTTTTTTCTGTCTTCCCATCCCGTTTCTCTCCACCCATTTCATTCACCAGGTGCTCCTCTGGCGTGGGACTGTCACTCAGTACGTGTGCACCCTCCAGCTGCACCCCGCGCATCAGAGGCACCTCCATCGCTACGTCTTACCTACCTACAGCTACTCTTGTAGGGCAACAGATGCTCAGCATTTGTCTATGTGCCTTCAGATAATGTTCTGGTAAAGCAAAACCAGAGAACCAGAGCCCTGTGCAAAATTAGCTTGTAAATACCCCCAAGGGGCAAAAAAGACCATGGATAATAGTTAGAAAAGAGGCAGCCACACTGTTCACACACAATATAAATCTGATCTACATTTCATTGGTGTGTAAAATCAATCTCACGGCCAAGGGGCAAGCAAGCCCGCTCTCACATGACTTTGTGTGTTTGTAGCACCTACACATGACTTTCCAAACATTATCTGCAAGAGTGCACTCTGGAGAGAAACTGAGGCAGCAGGCTCAGCAGCCCAGGTATTTAATTTCCATCTGTGTTTAGGCTGTTTCTCTGCCCCTCTGTGACTCACCAGAAAATAGTAGTAGAGGAAACTGCTCACAGATTAAGCTGAAAAGCAAACAACAGAGGAAAAAAAGGGATGACTTCATGCTACAGAGTCCACGCAGCCCAGCAGTGCCGCACACCAGTTGCTCCCAAAATTTACCCTGGCAGCATTTCTTATCCATCTTCAATGAGAAAAAGCGCAGGGGACATGGTGGGTTGTATGCAGCGATTAGAGAGAGGACCATATTAGTCTGTTAATGCAACCCCAGTATTTTTATATGGAGCCTCCAGGCACAAAATGTCCTTACGACAAGTGGTCTCGTAATTGGTTAAAAAAGGCAGAGAGGGTCAATCTCTGAAACATTAGGCTTGTGGCCACCTATGTACTCAATTTCAGCACTAATTCTCTTCCCTCCACGGTCAAATCCTGCTATTTACTCACACCTACATAACATCAGGCAGATGGAAAACACTCAGGATCATGATCATTCTTCACTTTTATCCCTCCGTGTCCCTCCAAAACCTGATTTGATTTCCTATGCATCAAGACAAAAATCATATTAAACTGCAGGGGGGGGAAAAAGACCCCAACCAGCTATGCTACACACAGGATTTGCATCTGATCCCAAATTTCCTTCACACCCAATGTGTACGTTTTGCAGATTTCTACCGTAGCAGGACTTTCATCCCTCCCTCCACACAGCCACTACTTGTCTTGCGGTGTGAGATTGAAGTAGACAAGTGTGAAAGGATCATATAGGGCTGAACATCATTAGGCGCATCCTAAAAGCACAAGAGTTGACAGGTCTGAGGAAGCAACTTCCGATTTTCCTCTGGGGCTCAGATTTGGGGGCTTGGAGGTTGGGGAGAGAAAGAAAGATCTTTAGAAAATAAAGCCAGGGAGGCTGGGTGTTTGCCTTGTTCTTTGCAATCTTGGGGCAGTTGTGAGGCTACCAGGGCGTCAAAAATTATGAAAAATTAAATAACTATGAAAGACTCAAGTTAAACGTAAACCCAAACTGCGAAAACACAATAAGAGTTCAGCCTGTTAGAAATAATGTGCTGGGCAAAACATTAACACATTTACACTTGAAAGTTGTGAAAGAGTCAGAATCATCCTGCTTAAAATGTATCAGTCAGACGAGATCTGATTTCAGGGCAGAGCATCCTGCAGATACATAAAAGAAAGTACTTGAATAGGCGTCATAACACAAACATCCATTTATTTTCTGCCAAATAAGATCAATGTTCCCTCTCCACAAAATAACACTCCCTGCAAAGTGCTCGAGTTCAACTTGCTCACAGAAAAAGAGGTCACAAAATCAAATGCCCCAAAATGTTTCACTTATTAAACAGGCTCAGTTGCACACTTTAGTGCATCTGTCCTTAAGTCAGACTGCTGTATTTGTACGAAACAAAAAATAAAAATAAAATACCCTCACCTTAAAGGCTAGCAGATCAACTTTGCCTGAAAGGTCAACCAGACCTTTCCTGACTGAATCAATTGCAACGTCCAGACTTCACCCACGGAAAAAGCCCAGTGGTTTAAAGCTTGTGGCTGTTATGTATCCAACGATTAGCTTGCAATCACTGCAGCTAAACCCCATCTTCCTCAGTGGCTTGCGGAAGGATAACTGGCATCTCTGAAGGGAGAGCAGAAGCTTAAAGTAATAATCGTGGGGGTCTGGTTTGGACTTTTGGGTTTGAGTTGGTTTGTTTTTTTTTTTCCTTTAATTTGTATGTGGAAAAATACGTGTGAACCACTGAAGATCAAGTCAAACACGCTCCCTGCAGCTATGGCCATCAAACAGGCAGGCAGCTACATTTTGTACCAGCTGTAACTTCTCCCTGGCCTTTTAGCTTGGCCTTGTTCAGAAAACTCTGCAATAACTCAGTCTGGACGGCACAGAGGCTGGGATCGGAAAGGAAAGGTCACCGATATATAACCAAATTACAGTGGAACATAGACGTACCAACACGATCTCTCAGCCTGAGAACCCCCAAGCACCACCCTCCAAAAGTGCATTTTTCAGTTCAGAAGATGGGCAGTCTCCTCCGCGGTACATTTGGTCGCTAGCTAGAAAAAGCTTCCACATTCTCAGATAGATCCATCATTTGAAAGTGCCAGGTTAAAAAAAACAACTGAAATTCAGTAATGCTCTGCTTCCCAATGCCTCCCTTTCCCACCAGCGCTGCAGACGTGGTGCTCGGGGACATGGTTTAGTGGTGGACTTGGCAGTGTTAGGTTTACACTTGGACTCGATGATCTTAGAGGTCTTTTCCAACCTAAATGATTCTGTGATTCTATGCTGCCCGACCCAACAGCCCTCAGACTGTCCTGGGAGGCCCTGAAGTCATCTCAGCTTGAGTTTCAGATTCCTCAGGACAGAAAAAGTCCTATAAATGTAAGATCACCTGCATGGCTCTGAAGTGCTGCCTTTTCACAGTGAAACCAAGGCAGAACACCACGCAAGCACAGACAATGGGTAAACTCTTCTTCAGTTTAGCAGCAGTGGTACTTCCTGTCATTTTTACAAGTTTTGTAGTACTCACCTTAATGCTTCTGTTCACAAATTCCTTGGGCTGTATTAAAAAATACCTTTTTTTTCCCCCTCTAAGCTAGATTTCCAGCTCTGGTAGCTGCAGATAAAAGATTGGAAAAGCAACCAATGCGCATCCCAATGGCTCAGAAACTAGGTGAGAAATAAAAAGCAAACTCAGTTGATTGTGTAAAAAGTATCACTTGATTTTGGGGAGGCTACTTCATGATTTTTTAAATAAATACACCTAGCATACTGGTTACAATGGGAATATATACTCACTAATTTCCAGCCCAGTGTCAGCTTTCTAGATAATCCCAAAACAATGACTGTAACAGAACACCAATGTTCCAGATCATCGTTATGCCTGGGGTATTAGACAGCCCTGATGAATAAAAGGCAGAATGAATATTTCAAGGGGTTGCAGGCAGCAAGAGTAATAGATGGGGACAAGAACAGAGCACCTCCTGACCCGAGCGGTTCCAAGGCACAAAGCGCGCTGTTTTTCAAAAGCCACAACCGGCCAAAATTTCCAGGAGCAAGCCACTGTTTGTGGCAGTCCCATTTATGACTCCCCCAGGTGAGATATTTCAGCTGCTTGGTTTCCAGACGACGGGCATTCAGCACTTCTGAAATCATTCCTCCCCATCACACGTGGGTGCCCAGACACTGATGCTCCTAAAAATTTGGTTTTATCTTTCTGTGTCTCGGTTCCTCGATTGCAACACAGGGAAGTTTCAACTGTAATTTTGTAGCTCCCAAGGTTGCTGGGAGGGGCTGATTAGTCAGCATTCACAATGTTCCTTGAGAAGAAAACAAGTGATGCATATGAAGTCTCCTCTTTGTCGTTTACTGATCTCTGATGCACCCCAAAACAGATTTAACAAGTCCTGCTTGTTAACGTGAAAACCAGACAGGAAGAAACTCTCCTTGCTATTAAGGTGCTTGCCAGAAAACTCAACTGCTAATGTCTCTGTGCAGCACAGAAAGCCTCTCCCGAAACCTTTCATGTGTCTCTCTACACGTCAAGCTCCCTTTCTTCTTCCTTTTATCTTCATATTTAGATAATTCTCACTAAAAGCAAGGTGGTCGTTCTTGGAAAATTACCATAACGTCTCTTGATGGACTTTTAAGATCTCTCCTGCTTGTTACACAGTACTTCGGATGTGTTTTGCCAAGAAGCGAGACATTGTTTATTCTTGTATTAGGAAGACAAAGTGTTTCCCACTTAAGGGCTTCATCTCTCTTAAAACGCGCAGCGTAGCAGAAAGCAAGCGGCATAACTGAAGGGAAGAGACTCCTAACGGCAATTGAATTTCAATTTCATTGATTAGTAGTATCGCCAGCGTAAGGAGATTTAATGCCAAGCCCGGTGTAAATTGGATTCCAATTGCTGTCCCTGTGTAAAAGGGGGTCTCACATAAAGGATTAAATGCAGGCCAAGGTTGCACAATGAACCCACTGGCTCATTCACAATCAGCTTTGTGTACTCATTAGAAAAGGGAGCTAATCACCCCAGTTTGTGCTGGTTTCAGAGCTGCCAGCACAAAAGGCTGTGACCTCCCACTGAGAGTCAAAGACAAAATATCCCGCTTTCTCCCATGTACGAAAAACTCTCATTTCGTGCCTCCAAAATTCAACCTTCTGATGGACCCACAATAAAAATTAGCTATGGTCAGCAAGATTCAGCTACCCCTAAAATCACAATTATGTTGCTTAATACAGGGGCTGAATTGGGAAAATTAAACATCTGTCCAGTAAGGAGTCTACCAGTGACCTAGTTTTGTCCCAGTGTGTGGCTTGCTTGTAAATGTATTAGGAGCATGTGCAATACAACAAAGGACAGAAATTTCCTAAGCAATCTCACAGGTAATCAAAAAGATCTTCTACATTTTAAGCAGCACAGAAATTTATTCCTACGCTTGTTGGTACAGTGCAGAAAACCAGAGGAGTTAAACCAAAAATCACATGTAGTAGAAAGATAGGAAACTTCGCTGGCGAGCAAAGCTTTTCAAGCAGCCAGTAAAGCTCAGGCCAGGAGGTGGGTAGCCCCGCGGAATGTTCCCCCCCCACCCCCACCCCTTCGGTCCTGCAAACAGCTGCTCAAAAACAAAAAAAAGTACTCGGAGGCTGGACACCAGCCTACACGCTCAGCCCTTGCACGCTACGTGCTTCCATTTCAAATTTACAGGCTCTTGGCAGATGCCTGTCAAAGAGTTCATGGCAACCCACAGATGCAGGATGATGCGCACCTCCGTGCACCGCGTGTCCTTGAACTCTCTTCACGTTTTCCCAGCCAAAGGACATCTGCTCAGCCCCTCAAAAACCGGGGTGACTACCGCTGCCGAAATCGCACCCCAGGCAGGCAGGGCTGTCTTCCCGGGGCGACGGAGCCCCAGCGCGCTGCCTGGTGAGACCTCATGGTGCAGGTGCTCGCCATCTCTGCTGTTCTCCCTGGACCCTCAGCATGCTTTTGGCCACCATATTTCCCCAAGCACGTCTGTATCGCTACCCCTCCCATTCATCACCTTGAAAGAGCCCAGTGCCGCTGCCATGAACTGTAGTATCAATAATGTGGCTGGGTATTTTTAGCACAACAAACTTTTTGTTCTTTTTGAGATGAGTTAATTGCCCATTTCCTTTTCACCCTCCGTTCCTCCCCATCTCCCGGCTGTTTCACCAGGTCATCCTGCTGCCAGCACAGCCAAGCAAGCACAAGTCCACAAAAAGCAGCGAGGGTCTCACCAATCAGCTCATTAAAAATGCCACGGACACTTCTGTGGTCGAAAGCATCTCCCCGGGTAGGAGAGGAGCTGGTCCAGCAACCCGCACACCCCCTTTCACTATATACTTGTACAGTGCCTAATGCACCACAGCACAACTGCAATAGAGGCATTAATAAATAACAGCGCAGAGACACCGCTGACTTCTTTCCATGCTGGAGTAAAACGAGAAGCATTACTCCGACACAGACCCCGCCAGAACTGGCCCTGGATTCTGCACAGAGAGGTGACACAGAGACCAGACCCGCATAAGAAATAACCTCCATCCACTCCATGGGGATTTCAGGGAAAAGTAAAACACAAGAACAGTTTAGATCAGGAAAGGTTTAAATCTTTTAAATGGTCAGACCTTGCATTACATGAAATTATCCTTTGGTTAGAATATAATCCTTGGTTTTCAAATTCTCTTTTGCTTTAGAAAGCCCCAGGCCAAAGGAAAACTTCCAGCATCTATCCGTTTTCATATCAGGAAAACAAAGTTTGAAATCCCAAGCAATACGAAAAGATGGGACTGATTAACACAACGTGCTTTTATTGCACATAACTGCTTTTGCAAAGAAGGAAGGGGAAGCAATCCTTTGCTCTCTTGCAAAGGAAATGAACCCGATGCAGAAACGCCGGACAGCGATACCCACAGCACTTCTGCAAGGAATGTACCCATATCGGGGCACATAACACATCTGGCAGAAAAGCATAATGCAGAAAAACGAATGGTTAATCCACTTATTCCTTTTACAGCCCTTCCCAAGCAAGCGTGTAACCAGGAGCAGGCACAACCCAGAACAACGTTGTGCCTGCCCTCCCAACTCCCTCCCAGCCCGGGGCAGTGGGACACATCCCTGGTGTCCCAGGGAGAGGGAAGCAGGTCAAGGCAACCACAGAAACGCAGAGCAAAAGGTCAGGATGGTAGTTTTTATATTAGATAAAATATAAAAAATGTTTTTAATAGGGGACGTCTAATGGTTTGGAGGAAATCAGTGGACCTTCAAGAAGGAACAATTCCGAAGGAGGACAGTCCAAAAATGGGCTGAAGGACCACTCTTGTCAATGGGGAAAAATTTCTCTGCCCGCAGAGGCCTTTGCCAGGCAAATAAAATCTTCTGTCAGCAGCTGCACACAAAATCTCCGTTGCTGGAGGATTAAATCTGATTGTGCGTACAACTGAGAAGATGTTATCTATTCGCTACTTATTGGCGCATAATGCAGTTGGTAAAAACAGTTTAACCTAAAAATCTCATTCTCTTTTCTCTTAAAAAAAAAAAGAGAGAGAAAAAAGAAAAGATGTAGGCCTATGGCACCAACTCTAGTCCAGACTTCTCTCTCTGCCAATTTGTATATAAATAGAAAGTGTTTATTAAATGATAACCTGTTGGCAATAAGAAGGCAGAGTATCCTAGATGCTTTTCAGTGAGACCAATATTAAACTTTTTTTTTTTTAGGATATATGAGAAAAAGCCAAATCCAAATGACACACAGAAGTCACAGAGCAATAATATTACCTCCTGAGACTTTAGGCTGAACACGTAGTGAAAAAAACATATATTTTTTTGTCAGAGTTGCAACATATGGACCAGTTTCAAGTCACTGTGTCATTTTACAATATTCACTGATTTATTGTCCGGGGAAGTCACTGCTTAGTAGCTTGATATTTCATTAACGTGATGCCCTTACAGCATACTGAAGCACTTAAAAAATTTCATCTGGTATTTATGCAGCTCAACCAACACCCTGCAACAAGCGCATGAATCTCTTTGCTTCTCCGTCAATATATTCACAAGATTCTCCCACCAAGAAGGTAATACTCAATCTGCACTTATTTTCCAGATCATCAACTGGACTTCTGCACGCCTTACAACCTGGTCTTTGGCATTCTCAGCAAGAGCAGCATTAGGTCCAATGATCGTTATCTCCATGACTTCAATTTTCCTCTCAGCCTCTTGCAATCTTAAACCAATGCTTTCCAACTTCTTATCCACTGCAGCATGAATAGCATCTCGCTTTTCTATAATGTCTGCCAACACTTAGCAAGCCCAGCACTGCTTGATAAGCCAAATCCATGCCTCCTGACGGTATGAAGCTGAAAGCAGTCAAGCCTGACCCACCCAGCTAGAAGGAAGTTTGAAAGTGAAATATCAGGTCCTCAGCATGTCCAGTCTGACTCATTTTTCCCCAGCAGTTATTATTAGTGAAAGCAAACATTAACCCATATCCCATTCCCAGGATCACACCGACCAGCTCCTAGAAGTTGCCCACCTTTGCAATACATCAACCAACCTTAAAGGTCCACATAGGTTTATCGCAGCTGAGCCAAACAAATTACCTTTTCACTTCTAAATACTGGACTGCACATGCCAGGTATTATACCCCAATTCCAGAGGTAATATGGCAAGGCAAACCGAGGGAAGCAACTGTATAATTTGCTGTTCAGAACTACAAGAGGGGAGAGAAGCACCTGATGCTGCAAGCCCGCTTCCCGGCATGCGCTCAGCTGCTGAGAGCCCCAGCGCTGCGGTCCTTTCCTTGCAACTCCAGCCATATTAACTCAAGGCGCACAGACCAGCTCTCGTACAGGCAAGCATCTTCCTATCTCATGGTGAGTTAGGAAAAAAGCTACCTAGGTATAAAAACCACATACCATCTCCCTTACAGGAATATACTCACTGATTTCCCTTTTACAGACTAATTCTGATCCCCCATGTTAGGGTTTGGGAGCAGCAGTGTAGTTCCCACCACACCTCCCCATGGATTGCCCTCGCTCCCAACGACAAGACTGATCTCTTCTTACTGATTTAAACCTATCCTGCCGTTTGTCAGGGATCTACGAGGAATCAGTTGTGGGCTAAGGAAAAACATTCTGTAAAATAAATGTGCTGGGGAGGGGGGGCAGCACAGAAGAAGGAGGGATGCTAGAGAAGACATCTCTCCTAAAAACTCAAAGTATAATGGACTAAAATCTGCTTCTTCCATTACCTGAAGAATACAAGCAGCACTAAACCGCACACGCTCTAGAAAACTAATACCTGAAGGACTCAAACAGAATATTTGATGCATCATCCCCTAGTCAGCTCTGAACTGCAGCATCTTTCACTAGGAAACAAAACAGGGTTGGGTAGGAAACGAATGGGTGGTGGAGGACCAGGAAAGGTTAGGAAGATAGCTACCTGTAATTTTTCCTTCTTGCTTCCCCGCTCAGCCACCAGCACCTCCTAACACGCTCTTGTTCTCCTCCACGTGCCTCGTACATGCACAGGCTCGTGTTTGAATTTAAAAGTGAGAACTCAGAGAGCTGGGGAGAAAGGAACAAGAGAGGATGGTGGTGCTCCTTGAGAGCTACTTCTGGACACAGGAACAAAAACTGCAATGAGTGGAGGACATGAGGACGAAGTGACTTCAGACTGCCATGAAACGCTGCTTCACACAGCACGCACCCCTAGCGGGTAAGTCCCTGTCACGAGAAAGCAAACCAACAGCTTCATTTTTTTTTTCTTTCTTTAAGAGCTACATAATTGTTCTGACTAATAATAATGGACCTGTTACTGCTCCCACTATCCTCAAAGGGAGCAAAATCAGGTTTGACATTTGTAATTATGAACGCTAAAACAGAAGTTATCAAGTGTCATTTTAAGAGAATAGAGGGCATGATCCCGGGCAGTGCTGAGTGCTCCAAGCCCCACTCAGCGTAACGGTTAAGCATCTATTAATTTTTTTTTAATACACCTAAATTCATTCTGCCCGCATCTAAAGGATGTGCTCAAGACACCTGCTGGACCACAGCAGAGAAGAGAGGTCCACTGGGGGCAAGAAGAAGGCCTTCCCCCACGTAGAGCTCATCTCAAACTGGCTGAGAACATCAGGCAAGGCGAAGGTTTCGCCGGCCACAGCTGGAGGCAGCAGATGACCTATCATCAGTCTCACCCTGCGCCCTCCTCGGTATTTGCTCTGCATTCAGGTGGGCATGTGACAGAGAAGGAAATCAGGGTCAGACAGAACCGATTAGGCTCCAAGAGTCCAATCATGAATTGTGCCCTTAAGGACTCCAAAGCGTTTGTTGCTAGAGCTAGTGGATGTCTCATCCTATTTACATAATATATGACCTAATTTTGTGTTCACTGAGTATTTAATTACAGCCAATTGAATACAAAAATGACTCAAAATACTCTCAGCGCTAATAATTAATGTTTTAATTGTGTTTTTTTTCCCCGCATGCAACGTTTAAATATTTTGAGCACATACCAAAAAAATGAAGAAAAAACCCGAAAATACATCGCTCCTTCTAGAGCCAGCTCTGAAGGAACAAGTGCTTGCTCAACATGGTGGCTTCCTCTTTCTCCACGAAAAGAGGAGCTCTGTAGTTCACATTCCTGCTACCAGAATTAATAATTCCAGCCCATTTTGTGAACTAGAACCTCTGTCAGTTGTGGAGACCAGTGACAACTGGCATTCCTCAGGGGTCAGTATTGGGACTGGCGCTGTTTAACATCTTTGTCAGCAACATGGACAGCGGGATCGAGTGCACCCTCAGCCAGTTTGCCGATGACGCCAAGCTGTGTGGTGCAGTCAACACGCCAGAGGGAAGGGATGCCATCCAGAGGGACCTTGACAGGCTGGAGAGGCAGGCCCATGTGAACCTCATTAAGTTCAACAAGGCCAAGTGCAAGGTCCTGCACAAGGGTCGGGGCAATCCCAAGCACAAACACAGGCTGGGCAGAGAATGGATTGAGAACAGCCCTGAGGAGAAGGACTTGGGGGTGTTGGAGCTCAACGTGACCTCGCAATGTGTGCTTGCAGCCCAGAAAGCCAACCATATCCTGGGCTGCATCAAAAGGAGCATGTCCAGCAGGTCAAGGGAACTGATTCTCCCCCTCTACTCCGCTCTGGTGAGACCCCACCTGCAGTGCTGAGTCCAGCTCTGGGGCCCCCATCACAAAAAGGACATGGACCTGTTGGAGCGGGTCCAGAGGAGGGCCATGAAGATGATCAGAGGGCTGGAGCACCTCCCCTATGAAGACAAGCTCAGAGATTTGGGGTTGTTCAGCCTGGAGAAGAGAAGGCTCCAGGGGGACCTTATAGCAGCCTTCCAGGACCTGAAAGGGGCCTACAAGAAAGCTGGAGAGGGACTTTTTACAAGGGCAGGTAGTGATAGGACAAGGGGTGATGGCTTTAAAGTGAAAGAGGGTAGATTTTGATTATGTGTAAGGAAGAAATTCTTCACCATGAGTGTGGTGAGGCACTGGAACAGGTTGCCCAGAGAAGTTATGGATGCCCCATCATCCCTGGAAGTGTTCAAGGCCAGGCTGGATGGAGCTTTGAGCAACTTGGTCTAGTGAAAGGTGTCCCTGCCCATGGCAGTGGGGGTTGGAACTAGATGATCCTTCTCTGACAAGGTGACCCGCTTAGTAGATGAGGGAAAGGCTGTGGATGTTGTCTACCTAGACTTTAGTAAAGCCTTTGACACTGTTTCCCACAGCATCCTGCTGGAGAAATCGGTGGCTTATGGCTTGGACAGGTGTACTCTTCGCTGGGTAAAAAACTGGCTGGATGGCCAAGCCCAAAGAATTGTGGTGAACAGAGCTAAATCCAGTTGGCAGCCGGTCACAAGCGGTGTTCCCCAGGGCTCAGTGTTAAGACCAGTTCTATTTAATGTATCCATCAACGATCTGGATGAAGGGATTGAGGGCACCCTCAGTAAGTTTGCACATGACACCAAGTTGGGTGGGAGTGTTGATCTGCTGGAGGGTAGGAAGGCTCTGCAGAGGGATCCGGACAGGCTGGATTGATGGGCCAAGGTTAACTGTATGGGGTTTAACAAGGCCAAGTGCCAGGTCCTGCCCTTGGGTCACAAGAACCCCAGGCAACGCTCCAGGCTTGGGGAAGAGTGGCTGGAAAGCTGCCCTCAGAGAAGGCCCTGGGGGTGCTGGCTGACAGCCGGCTGGACACGAGCCAGCAGTGTGCCCAGGTGGCCAAGGAGGCCAACAGCATCCTGGCTTGTGTCAGCAATAGTGTGGCCAGCAGGAGCAGGGCAGGGATGGTGCCCTGTGCTCGGCACCGGTGAGGCCGCCCCTCGAATCCTGTGTTCAGTTTTGGGCCCCTCGGGACAAGAAGGACATGGAGGTGCTGGAGCGTGTCCAGAGAAGGGCAACGGAGCTTGGGAAGGGTCTGGAGAACAAGTGTGATGGGGAGCGGCTGAGGGAGCTGGGGGGGGGGGTTTAGTCTGGAGAAGAGGAGGCTGAGGGGAGACCTTATCGCTCTCTGCAACTGCCTGAAAGGAGGTTGTGGTGAGGTGGAGGTCGGTCTCTTCTCCCAAGTAACAAGTGATAGGATGAGAGGAAATGGCCTCAAGCTGCGTCAGGGGAGGTTTAGCCTGGATATTAGGAAATATTGCTTCACTGAAAGGGTTGTCAAGCATTGGAACAGGCTGCCCAGGGAAGCGGTGGAGTCACCATCCCTGGAGGTATTTAGAAGACATGTAGACACGGTGCTCAGGGACATGGTTTAGTGGTAAACTGGCAGTGTTAGGTTTATGGTTGGACTCAATGATCTTAAAGGTCTTTTCCAACCTATAGGATTCTGTGTGTATTCTGTGTGATCTTTAAGGTCCCTTCCAACCCAAACCATTCTATGATTCAGTTCACTCGCCCAACTCAGTCCCTCCGGGACAGGGCCTTGTCAAACTGTGGAGCATCATCCACTTGCCCAGGGCAGAGCTGAGACACAACTGTGTTGAAAGAAATTTGAGCACAGCTGCTCAATGATTGCTCTCCTAGCATAAGACAAAGTGTCTTTGTGAACAGGATCGAACTATTCATCAGTATTTGTAAGATACTTAATAAGTGTGTATTTCCATCCCAACCGGGGCTACATTGCCAAACTGTTCACAGGCGATCCAGTCCTGACCAGTTCTTATGGCAGAGTGGGAATAGCTCTGTGATATTATACTTCAGCTAATCAAAAGACTTCGTAAAGGAAAGACCATTTAACCAAGCCAGTTCAAAACATTTCCAAAATTGGTTTACACTTCAGAGGTAGCGACCGATTTAAAAAAAAAAAAAAAAAAAAAAAATTAGCAAAAGGACAAATAACCGTTCACATACCTTATATCGAAAGGGCTTGCGTGTTCTTAACATATCAGGAACAAACCCTTCAAGGTATCGCTACCATAGTGCAACAGAGAAGTATCAGTCTTCCTGCAGCATATCTAACAGAAGTACTCTCCGTATTTTCTTCCCTACGAGATAATGATAGCAAGTGGCAAAGTATATCATACCAGTGCTATCTGAAAGCTGCAATCCGTTATAATTAGGGAGTTTTGTTTGGGGGGGGGGGGGGAATCACATTTATAAAGAGCTTATCTCAAGGATAAGGGCCATTGCTTTTAGGCTGTTTTTTTTAATAATGTCAGCTTAAAAAAAACAACAACAACAACAAAAAAAACCCTAAAAGGTCTTCTAAGCAGAGGTTTATCATAAATAAACAAAGCATTAGCCTATAAACCACTGTTCCTGCAGAGCCAACAAGCGCTCAAAACATATGCAATGTGTTAATCCCACCCAAAGCTATCCACCATTTGTCTTCACCTTAAACCAAACAACTGGAAGAAATTAACTATTATTTCAAGAATTACAGTTTTACTAAAATGATAATCTCCTCCTCCCAATTCTTCCACTGAAAAGATAATTGCACTTTTATATGGACATAAATGAGTAATCAGACACCAAAAAAGCAGAAAGTTGTAGAAAGGTCTTTTAGCCTTTGAGATCAATAAAAATTATTATGCTCAGCATTTCTCTCTCAAGATATTTATACCATGCTCATCACCTTGGTATCCAAGTTCAATACAAGAAAAGCAAAAACTTGTTCACGTATTTAATCTTCAAATTCTTGACAAGCATCAGCCAATATTCAGAACTCCCTTGTGACTTCTCTGAAGGAGCAACCTAACAGCTCAGGTTAAGAGGCTGCACAGAGCTGGACTTAGTGCCTAGGACGGGGCTTGGGCTGACCTTAGGCATTCGAGTCAAGAAACCAGATCCAAGAAGCCCGCATGTAGTAGCCCCCTAAATCTGCAGGTACCTAGGCTCATGGTCACTTTCCCTATGCCGCCGAGCCCCAAGCTTCCTTCCACATCTCTCCAACTCTCTGCTGCTCACCCCTCTGGATAAAATCAAAAATTGTCCCCTTGGTCCCCTCTTGTCTGGGCATATTCTCCAACCCTGGAAAGTGCTCCAGGCTCAGGCTCACAGTCACAAGTGGTCAGAGATCAACAGGATTTCATATTCACATTCAGCTCTGTTGGTTTCATTGCTTTCTTTTTTTAAAAATTTTTTTTATTACTATTTTTTAAAATAATCAACTTGTCCAGTGTTAAGCTTTTCTATGCACTCTGTACTTAACTCAGATTTTGGGGCTCCGTTCAGGGATCCAAGCACTTAGAAATATGATGCTGCAGCAGCCAAGTCTTTTATTAAATTTAATCCTGAGTGGCCTCTGACATCAGAGCCACGGAGACTAATCAAGCAATTACCAGTGAACATCTTTGGGCAACACTCAGTACAATCACGGGGGAAAAAAAAAATGGGAAACAATCTCAGGGTTTCGGTTTTGTGGACACCTGGCCCATTGCGCGTTACACACACTGATCCTTGGGAGGGATGGCAGACCGGTGACTACATAATCACTTAGTGCCTTTTGTTAAAAACTATGACAAAAAACAGTGGTTAGAGAAGACTACCTCAAAGGTAAGGTCGTCGTGGACAGAGAATCCACGTCAGCAATGACATACGGATCTGCTTCGGCCATCATTTGACGAGGTATGAGGCAGGTCCCCCTGACCTGGAGGCCTGGGAGACTTCACTGCAGAAGAAACATCAACACTGTCTATAAATACCCTTTAACGCATCATTCTTATTGCTTCTAATTTCTCAGATTAGATTTGGTTTCATTTTTAAATGGAAATTAGATCTTCATCAACCCTGAATGCTCATTCTCCGTCTACCAGTTATACACATTATCTATTCATTCTTGCTGGGCTTTAGTGAGGATTGCTTGAATACCTCTTGGAAATGAACAGCACTTTGTAATTACTAGTCTTGATTAATAAACACAGCCTCAACCAATATCTAATTTGACTTCTAACTATACAGACCCTAAATAATCTCACATTTTGCAAAAGTCCAGAACACGGTGGGGCAGGAATAGCTGGGAAAATTACTCTAAGGGCTTGCTTCATTTTTTTTATTTACTACCTGGCATCATCCAATTTCTTAATCAGACATTTTCTGTGAAGGTTTTATTAATTTTAACACCAAATACACAATGCAACTCTATATATTCATGTGTTTTAGCCACTAATTAACTTCTATTGAACACATAACTTCTGACTGGAGCTTGAACATTTTTTTTTCCTCAATAAAACAGCTATGAAGCATCCCAGCCTCTCGCATTTACAAGGTCCACAAACATTTCCAGGAAGGGAATACATGCAATATTATCTGAATCATTATACCCACAAGTTAATCTATGAAGGACAATTCAGAAGAGAGTGGTTAATGCGTAAGGAGGAATTTCTAATCTCCAACAGTGGTTTGATGGCTGCGCATCCCCCTGCTTCTTTCTGTCCTGACCAGGGCTCTCCACGTAGGAGGATAAAGGGGAGGGGGGAGAAGAAAAAATAAAGCTTCCTCTGTCTTCAACTGATTTTGTAGTTTCTGTTTAGTATTTTAATGAAATGTTTACTGTTCTTGTATTTCATGTTTTAATTATTCATTACTGAAATCAGTTTAAAGAGCCACTATACTCGGAAATGCAGTTCTAAAAGCGGTACTTTGGAGCTCCCCATTTATTGTAGTTTAGTGACTTTCATCTCAAGTCTGCTCTGCTTGCAAGTCATGAAGTCCCCTTCCTCTTCACAAGGACTTGACAAACTCAGCCTAGTCACCAACATGCAAGATGAGCTTTTCATTATCCTGATGCCACTTCCACCAATGTAAGGACTGCCTAAGAATTGCATGCTGAAGCAGCAGCAGATGCAGAAGACCGCCCATTCTGCCCCAGCACAATGGTGAAAGGCCATCGCTACGGCTGACCGCACGGATAGAGCACGCTTAGGTAGTACGGAAGGGCTTTGGTGTCAGCTAGGGTCCACCACACAAGAAAGAGAGACAATCAGCATCCAAAAATCTTTAAAGGCAAAAGATAGAAAAAAGGGGACAAAGAAAACCAAGATGGATTCACGGCAGTCGGCGACGTGGCTAGGAGCAGGGCCTGTGGACAGGCTCCTCTGCCCACAGCCAACCTTCTCCTTCGGGGTTACCCTCTCCATGCAGTCACTGTACGTAAGATCTGCAGCATGTGAAGTACCTGAGATGGCGCCGCTGAGTGTTTTGCAGATAAAGCCTCATTCCCTTCCACACGCAGAAGAGAACAGCAAAATACAGCTACAGTAAATGGAAATTTAAAGTTCATCTTGTGTGTTTTCACAGTGAGAAGTGTCCGTGGACAACACAAAAACCTGTTGCATTGGCAGGGCCTAAAATGAAAATTCTTGCCTAAAACTTCTCAGTTTGTCTCTGCAAGGAAAACACGGGCTCTCATCACCTCACCTTTGCTAACACAGGGGAGCTTTCAAAAGCGAAGTCCCGATGAAGGTTGCAGTTTTTGACAAATTACCGCAGTCAGACAAGCCTGAGGGTCCCTGTCATCTGCCAACACATCTGAAAACACGTTCCTCAGTCTTCCCGAGAAGTGCAGCTTGTGGCGGTGATGACCGTGAGTGCCAGCTACTGGTGCCATGCAGGCGCAGAACAGGGAGATGATTTCAAACAGCTCGCAGTCCAACTTTGTATTGCTGCTAAAGAGAGAGGGGAATAGAAACAAGCAGCCTACACTGGTCAATATGACAGTCATTTGTCACCAGCTTAACTGTTGTCAGGTTTGGGGCATTTCATTTTTTTCACCTCTTCAGCATCACGGCGAAGGAGATGATTAGGAAAGATACTGCAGTATCTGTGCAGATATGGAGAGAAGTCTACCCAGGAGAGAAAGCAAGATGTTTATTGGAGTATCTAGGAAAGGAGCGGTGGAAGTTGACAGCGCAAGCTCAAGGAGGGCTCTTGCTAGAAAGACGATTGGCAAGATGAGAACCGGCCACAAACGCAAGGGCGAGTGAGTCGTGCCTGACGTAAGGGAAGAGGGCTTCATCTCGAGATGGTTGGTGCTGTATGTCCATGTGCTGCACATCACCCAGGCCAAGTAAGGAGTGCGTTTGTGTTCTCCTCCAGAAGTACACCTGAGGGCTCCCTGCAGCATGCAAACGAGCAAGATCTCAGAGGGGACCGAGCAACCTCTCCATTCCTCCCTTATGTTCCCCTTTGTTAAGTAAACTAGGATTTATTAGCAGTTGGAAAGAGGGGAAGTGGAGCGGATGGAGGCCAAACCGCGCATCCCCTGATAGGGAGATAAGAGCAATAAAAGGCTCTGAAAGGTTGCTTATGCAGAGCATTGAGGACTCCAACAGGGATTCCATACAAAGCCCATGTATTTGTTTCTGTGAATTCCTCCCTCCTAGAAGAAAAGGAGGAACGAGACAGTGGGAGAGGAGGGTGTGGCTACAAAAGAAAGAGCAAAAAGTAAAAAAAGAAAAAAATCCTAGTCCCCTCAAAAGGCATTGTTTAGCTTAACCAATATTTTCTCCTGCTGTACATGTATCTATCTAAATACCTAAATAATCATTTGCTGAAAAATATGCTGCTATTATTTCTTGAACATTAGATACAATGTAAAATTGGACCCTGAGAGTAATTACGAGGTTCAGGATAATGCTACTATTATTTCTGGTGCTCGGTTTCTGTAAATAGTGTCTAATGCATCTCAGAAGCTCACTATTAATCGTCTCTCTACCTAATTCGTAAACTGTGAATACTAAATACTTTCAGACTGGGTTTTGTTTGTTGTTTTTTTTTATTATTATTTATTTTAAGAACTCAAATTTTCCAAAACATCTAGAGGGCTCCTAAGGAATAGCATAAAACAAATACTTTGCATTTTCAAAATTAAAATTCTGGAAGAGGCTCTCAACCTAACACCAAACACTTATGCAACTTGAATTTTAACCATCTTAACATCCTTAATCTTCATCAAGTTTAGTACATTACATTCCTTTGACAACTGATCAATCAAAGGCATCATACCTTCTGCAAAGCTGCCAATGTAGTGTCATTTTGCCCTCTCTCAACAATGATTTATTTTCTACAGAAACTTCCTTGTTTATTTTATATATGCATATTTTCTAATATGTAAAAATGTAGCGGAACAGATAGGGAAATAAGAAAAGCAAAGCAGCCAACAAAATATTGCATTACTCAAGATCGTCACGAAGAAATCCATGGCTTCCATGGATCCACAGCCTCTAGTCAACAAATCTTCGAGTACATCCCAACGACTCAGCGTCCAACAAGGGAAAGCAAAGAATTGGCTCTAAAAGGGCTAAGCAGCTCTGGAAAGAGGCCATCAAAGACCCAACAGCAGTAATAAGCTCTTCTGAATGAACAGAGAGGAACAGTTAACAGTTCTGGCAGAGGAAAAGCAGGAGACAATTTTGAAATACAGTCAGCTAGTTATGCTCAGTGAGGATAGCACTACCAAAAATAAAACCGTCGAGTACATAACTATTTGTCCATGACCTGACATAAATGTCATAAAAGATAAAGGAAGAGTGGAAAGAGATCAACATTAAAAACTAACAAAAGCAACAGCGTAAAACTGCTCAAGGAAATGCCAGTTCCACAATCACAGCAAATCTCCCCCAAACAGGAAAGTAAACGTCAAGGGATGCCCACCAAGAGCAGATGTCTCCTGGGGAATTCTGCCCAGCAGAAAGGTAGATCCTTCTGTCAGGTTCTGCTCTTCTCAAAAGCACAGGGGTTTTCAAAACAAGATTGATTTCCTTAATGGGAACAACAGCACAGACTAATTCCATTATTTTCAATGGAGCTGAATTTGAAAGGTCTATTCACGTGTAATGGTACCTTCTGGGGAAAAGGCATCAAGGAATCAATTTTACAAACCACGGTGATTGAGGCCATTTAAAAAACAACAAAAACAATCAAACCTTTCGCAACAATTCAAAGAACCCTCCTCTAAAGCATCTGATAGCAACAAGAGCAAACCATCCTTGCCGCAGCACATCTGGCACCTCACTGCTGCCTGTCCCATCCCTCCATGCCCGCAGATGCTCTGAATCAACAGCTCCTGCCCGCAAGGTTTCACGTTACTCCTGGAAACACATTTTTCTCTAAACAACTTCAGGGCAAGGAATGCAGTCGCAGGACCTGCTCTGGCTAAGAGGCCAGAGCTAATGGTGCAGGGCCATCATCCCTACAGGGGCCTTGGGAAAGGGCAGGGAGGGGGAGAAGAAAAGAAGAAAAGGCTGAAATAACTCCTGGAAGCAAGTTACGCCAACACTGACTGGGAGCTGATATAAAGATATACCCAGCCTACAAGCCTCCCCATGAGCGTAAAGGCAAAACCATCCCACACCATGGCAGCATCGCTCTCAACCATCTTTAAGAAGAATCCAAGTATTTCAAACCTGAAACTCTGAATGACTTACTGAGAGAGGAGGGGAGGGTGTAGGGAAGGACAGCTTCCACCTGCGGGTAAAGCTTACAGCTGCTTTTAAACTCATTAGCAGAAATCTCCACTGAAAGATAACAAAACTCTAAATTCAAATGCATGGTTAGGGAGGGCATCTAGGCACACAGCAGCCTCTCAGCTCTTACAATTTATTTTTTTTTAAGGCTATTAATAAATTTTACCAAAACTTTCAGGGTACCTTGGCAGTATCCCCGCCTAGCTGTTAAGCAGTGCTGTTAGATTTGGGTGGGTTACAGAGTGACCTTTTCACACCACATTAGTGGCCATAATTTGCTGAACTAACATTTCCTCCTGCTGCTTTTGAATATATCAAATTACTTTTGAGCTACTGCTCAAGTCTTAAAAGCTTGTTACAGTCCACCCTAGAGTCGGCTTCAATTTAGTGTGCTGGGCACAGAAATCCTACAACACCCTGTGAGCCTTCAAGAGAAAAAGCTCTGCCTAAGTTTTACATTTTACTGCACTAGCACCAAGAAAATAAAATTAAGTGATCCAAGGTCCTAGTAGGTCCTAAAAGGACCACAGGTACCTCCCATCTCATTTCTAGAATTTACACCGAATACCTCTTCAGAAATTCTTGTAGCTCTATTTCCTATCTCTGTGAGACTTCAGTAAAACAATTACACTCTTATGCAGCACAATTTGAGGCACAAAACTTTGCGCAAAAGCTATAAAGTACGTACTTACTCTGCAATAAAATGTGTCAGAGCCCAGATTTAAGCATTTTCCTCGGTTCCGATCATGTTTCAGGGGTTCTTGCAATTCCCCTACCCCAAAAGTCAACCCAAGAAGACACTGCGAGCTGCACAACTGTGCCTTGCCCTGCCTGTCCACCATCAAGAAGGTTAGCCAAGCCTAGAAGGAATTGGTACTAGCTGTCTGTGCAAGGATCAGTGAGTAACAGCCTAGAGCTGGGCATCAATGAGGGGAAGGAGGACAAAGAGAAACTATCAGATATTAATCTTCTAATAGAGAAATACACAAATATTTATAAACTCATACTTACCCCCCACATACAATCTCTATTTTACGTAGGCTCAGGAAGCACCTTACAAAGCAGACTTGTCATCCACGAAAAGGTACAAGACAACACCGCTCCAACTTGTGAGGTCCTGGACCACTGCTCTGGCGGGTGACATGGCCCCGCAGTTATTCCTCCTTACTCTTATGCTAATGAATCTTGTTTACTCCAATCCTGTGCACCTCCAGACAAAAATTGCCCTTCAGCTACTGCACATCTTATTTGTCCTTGCTTCTGCAATAAGCACTCACATCAATGAGTGTTTAAAACAGTGCAAAATTCAAAAGAAACTCCCCTAGGTGGTCTATGCATACAAATAAGTATATATTTTGCTTTTTTCATAAAAAGACACCCTGCAGGTTTCAAGCTTCTCTCACTGCAAGAGATATTCTCAGGCAACAATGCTGATTTGGTGTAAGCTGATCCATATCACTGGATCCTGCCTTTGTTTTTGGCAGTCCCCTTTCAAGGTGACTAAATTAAAGTGAAGGTACAGTTCCAGGCAGCCCAACAAGGGGGCAAGGCTGTTTTGCAAAATCTAAAAGGCTAAGTAAGTTGAGGCAGACCTTGAAGCTGAAGAATTAGCTCATTAAAAAAACAAAAAAAACCCAACCAAACAAACAAACAAAAAAAAAAAACCACGAACAAAAAAACCCCACAAAACCAAAAAACCAAAACCAAACCAACAACAACACCCATGCTGCTCCGAGAACGCCCCTGGTAATATCGGAACTGGGAAGATTATACCAGCCAGGAAAAACCAACACCAAACCACCTGAATCAGATTCATTCAAAACACCTCACATTTAATGGTGAAGGTATGGGTAGAGTTTAAGAAGCTGCTTCCCAGACTCAGTGACTGTAAGGAAAGCACGTCAGTGAACCCGATTTATATGAACACAACTGGTTCAGATCACGTCAAGCAATACAACAGGTCAGCCCAAAACACATGGCTTGCCACTGACCCCAGCACTTCCAAAACCAGCATGCACAGCGCATATAAACAGGCAAATGAAAAACATCTCTACATTCATTTTAAGTGTATGAGCCTGAAATTGCTAAGAAAAAATATTTGCTGTCTGCACCTGTGTGAAATTGAGATTGCGGCTGTAAGTGCTCTCAAAACTATGCATGCTATGGTACCAATATACTAATCACTGAAGGGTGTTCAACAGACCTGTAAAAATGCAACAGCAAAGAGCAATTTTCCTAATCTAACACGACTCCAAAGATTATCTGATGCATCCTTCCCTCGCAGCAAAACAACAGCTCGTCAATATGGGGACCTATGTACACCCTAAGCTAAGATTTCAGTAAATTAGCCCATGCCCCGTGTGAACACTGGCCACATGTAATGTGTGGATGCACGCTATTCTAGAGGTGATAAAGCATATTTTCAGTTTTTTCATGTGGTAAATCACCTCAGAGAGAGGCGTTCTTCATGTACATCAAGACTGTCCTTGACACTGTAGCTCACCGCATATGAGCCTTTCAGTTTGTCTAAAAACTGCATCCTTAAAATGACATGGCATGTGAAGGACTCAAGGTAGCCTTGCCGAGTCATTGCTGGATCTTCACGCCACTCTAATCCCAGCAGAGATCTGGAAAGCAAAATCTCCAGGTATGGTATCTCCTCCTCCTGCCAAAACAGACTCTCGTGTTGGAGATGCCCCAGCAGCTTCTGGCTCGATCCCCTCTCCAGCCCAACCTTCGCACACGCCAGTTGTCCTCCTCACCTGCAAGATCTCTTCCAGCCCTGAAGAAGCTGGAGAGTAAAACCACATGCATGATCACATCCACAGCCCAAAAGAGGTAAATCAGGCCATGCGACCAGAACATTAGTTAGAGAGCTGAGCACCGACAAAGGCAGAGGAGGAACTATCTGGGTCACAGTACGCTAACAAAGCATGGCAAAGCTTCAGAGCCAGAGGCAGGACCACAGGGAGAGGCCCACGGAGGTACGTTGCCTACTCTGCAACGAGCACGCCTTACAGACTCAAGGCCAGACTGCTGCAAACTAAAATAGCTGCTGCATAAAAGGCACAGCCAGCTCTGCATATTCAAGATCAGAGCAGAGATAAATGATGAGATTCCCTGTGCTATGCACAAAAGCCAAAAATCACCAGTGCATTTACAGTTCAATATTCTCCTAATCCCATCTTTATTTCCAGTGCATAAATAAAGCTCATTACAAATGATTTTCTTTGGAAAACTACTACAAACCTAAAATAATTCATGAATGTGCCGTTTGCATTTATACATCCTTGACACCCACAGTAAACATCAAAACAAGGAATTCAGTCAGTCACATTGGTTGTAATACATAATTTCCTTTTTCTCTGTGGATTCTGTCACAGCTACACCCAGCAAACTCCTTCAGCAGCATCTTATGTTATTAGGTATACATATATACAGGCACACACGTCCACTTTATGAAGACTCTTCTCAGTCCACCTTGCTTTCCCACATGAGCAAAGGCATTTTGTGACGACACATGTAGACGTATTGAATGATTTATTTGTACAAAAAAAAAAAAAAAAAAAAAAAAACAAAAAAAAAAAACCAAAAACAGAGCTCATGTTTTCTTTCTTAGTCTTGACCAAACACAAAGCTACCTGCTTTCTTTGTTCCAGTGTCGCACGGTGCCTCCTCTCCTCACTCACAGCACACTACACCATTTGCCCACCAGCTGCAGTAAATTGTGCAGCTCCCATGTGCGTGCACGCGCCGGGGATGGCAGCGGAGGTGCTGCCGGTGCAGGAGTCAAATGGCACCGCGGCCTCTCCCGCACGGCAAGACCTGCAGCATCCGCCAGCCCAGGCAGGGCTGGTACAGGATGCTACCGTCCCATCCATCCGCTGGGTAACTCCCTCCCTGCACCCAGGGGGCAAAGTTGGTATAGCTGGACTTGCTTTGCTTTCAGCATTTCCTTCCTGGAGCGCTTAAACTGGATAGAGACTTTAACGAACAAATTTAGACATAGAATTCCCCTTTTTTTAAATTATCACCACACAGACCAGAGAACGAGAAGCATGGCCAGACGCGTGCAGTGGCTGCACACCTTGCACAGAAATACAAATGAAACCTAGCCAGGTGCCTGCTCGGTGCGCGGGCCGTTGCGGGGAAGTACATTAACCAGCCTCGGCGTCTCGATTACTGTCTGATGACAGCTAGGCATAGCGGATGTGTATAACTCTGAAGAATTTTTAGTCACAGTGTATCTTTAGCACAGAACACAATGCAAGTATTAAGCAGCAAAGCCGTGGCAGGTGACAGCAGATCAGACACGGGAGATGCTGGGGAGGAGGAAAGGATGCGCAGCAATGCCAGAGAAGCCCTGGGCACCTCCCTCCTCTTGGGGCGGCACCGGAGGAGAGATTGTGGTTGCGTCTACCCAGAGCGGGGCCGACAGAGGACTGCTTCCAGTGCTGCTGCATTTGGCCCCTTCATGAAGATTACCGGTGTAACAGCAAAAAAGACCCACGCAGCTCCCAACAGCTCTCACGGGCGCCCAAGTATGTAGAAACCAGCTCTCCTGCTTTCCCCACACCCAGCAACATCCCAGTTATCATCTCTGCATGGTCTGACCTGGCCACCTTAGAGAAAGCAACCTTCACAGCCTGCGCCGCAGCAGAACTCCCTTTCTGAGGGCTTTGTGTGTTGCAAGAATCAGACACAAAGAGGAACTCTTATTACCTGCTCTGCACTGAATTAGATGTACACAGTCCTCCTGATTGCACACACAAGGCAAAATTAAGCACCATCAATTTCCTTCAAAAGAAAAACGTGCGTGTCAACCTTACCCCATCATCCAGTAGGACCTTCCTGCTTAGTTCCTGAGTGCCAGTTATTTTATGCAAAATTTGATGTTTGGACTGAGTAGTACGGCAATTTATTAAAACAAAACAAAAAAACCCAAACCAAAAAAAAAAAAAAAAAAAAAAAGCCCAACACAACAAACCAGAGAGAATATTACATTTAACATATTTGGAAATACAATTAGTAAAATACAACTTCACAAATAAGTAGTCCCTCTGCCCCCAAAATAAAAAAAAGAAAAACTAGAGTGCAAATTCAGGAAACCAAGAATGAAGCTCGGAAATCTGCCACTAATGGAAAAGAACGAATACGGCTTATGAAATAACCCCACCGTTTCTGTGTATAATCATTATTTCCAGTTTGGCCTCCCTAAATTAAATCGGTTTTAATCTCTCCTGCTCAACTGGCACAATGTTGACTTCAGCTTTTTGGTGTCCATTTGTTCTACCACATGACATCACGAGATGCCTGCCAATAACAGAGAGATGCCTAAAAGCCTTGAAATTCTTGGCTTTGGGACTCCAGGTTTTCTGAGAACTGTTAATTTACTTTGGCTTAAATCCTAGATTTTGGCTCCACTTGAGAAAAGTATTTCTCACACAGTAATTAAACTTGTAGTGGACAACACCGAAGCAATAGGAGACGAGCTCTAAAAAGGGTAGGTTGTCTAGTCACGTCTTTCTGAGGTTTCTCTTCTTGCAGCCACACGAATAAAGCAGTGAAGGAGCTGTGCACCAGTGGTGCCGTTTAAGTTCTAATTAGACAATTAAGGAAGAAGTGGTGTTTGTTAGACAAAACTTTATATATTATAACAAAATTGGAGAAAGCCTAGCTGTCAATTAAAAAAGAGCTTAAACTCAGGCCACATAAAATTCAGAACAAGCCATTCAACTTCACAGCAGCAGCGAAATTACTTTTTCCAAAGCAACACTTCACGGGGTCTCGGCAGCATCCTTTTGGTGGTGCAAAGCAGGAGAAGCCTCACCTCTCCCACCCACGCAGGGACTCTCCTTCAAAATATGATAAAACCAGGGGACAGGACAAAGACAGTGTCTTGACCCTCAAAACCATGGGGGATACAGGCCCTTGGCCTGCTCCTTCCCCAGAGCTCAATGGGAATTTGGCAGTATTTCCCTGAACTGCTCAGGAGCAGGAGAACAGAAATGGCACAAGACTGCAAGTTCAAATACGTTACAAAATAGTCTGCAAAAATAGCTGGGCCTTGTAAGAAATATACTTCTCCATGGAAACCACCAGACGCTCTGAATTCTGGCAGACTAGAGAAAACGGGTTTGTATTATTAAAGAAAATGTCTATGTATTTGGGCTTTTATAATTCTAACCTTCAGAAAGAGAGTAGCAATTGGTGGTCTCCAGAACAGGTCAGCTGAACTTCCTACATCTTCTGCCTCTCCTCATCCAGCGACACCGCGACTCCCAGGGGACAGAAGGATGGGCGGGGGTGGTGTACTCTGCAGGTCTCTGCACTGCTTTTAATTACAGATACAGAATGGAAAGAAGCAAGAAAAAAAAAAAAAAGACACCCTGGGGTTTTAAAACACCTGTCCATACAAATAAGACACCTCCACACATTTAGATGTGGAATGAGGCAAAGCAACACTCCTGTAATACATTAATGAACATGACGTATCTATTTCAACATCTGTGTATTCCAAAGCTCTGACGCTCAAGCAAATGCAAGATAAGCCATTACTACTCTCTTCCTCGCCCAAAACAGTTTCCACTTTGGATGCCAGGTGGGGAACTACAGATTAATTAACTCCCAACTGGCACTGATGGGATAATTATACTCGCCTGCCTCTGGATTTCACTATTTCCAGCTGAACTGCCACACCAGAAAGCAAATCCTAACCATGAACCTCCACTTCTCCGCTGTATCCCAACAAGGCACTGACCTCTCACCTGTGGAGGCTGGGATACACAATTCAGAAGAAGTTAATAGAATATTTTTAAAGAAATAAAAGTGCTGCAGCCTCAAAACATGAAAGGGATGGGCTACAAAGGAGCACTCATATAGAGAGCAATTATATTTTTGATATCTAATGGTTCTGCCTCAGGAAGCAAGAGCTGGCTAGCATCAAACTGTATAAAAGAAAGGATTATGGGCTCATGAAAAAAAGAATGCTGTTTTGATTTAAAACCCAGCAAAGCATAGTGCAGATTTGTTATTTTAACTCGCAGCGCTTAATTCCTATAACAAGCCAGAATGCCATTAAGGACAAAAAATACACTAAATACTTACGGTACAAGAAATTAAAAGTAACCTCACTTTTCATCAATGGCTGTTCACTGAATATGCCATTTGCTGCTTCTCAAAACCGCCTTGCGCTTGCACAGCACATCTCTGCTACGCAAGATTTCAGCAGGTAAAAAACAAAAACAGTTTAAATTCATTTCTGAGAACCTGCTACTCCACAGCATTTCCCAGGGCCAGTTTACGATAACTCCTGACCAAAGGGGTCCAAACCCTCCTCGTGACTTCCCAACCAGCACCAAAAGCAGCTCCCACCTGCATTTCTGTGATTTCGTACAGTGCCATGTACACTGGTACCATAGTCAGGTTTTTAAAATAAATTCTCAGCATTTAATTCCCAGTCCTAGCAATCATCATCATGGGTGAAACACAGAGTTTGCACAGAAAGAAAAAGATTTAGTTCTTCCTCAATTCAAGAAATTAAAGGATAATCCCCAATTATTCAGAATACTTTTGTAGTCTAGTATCTCAATTTGCCATTTTATAGTAGGGGCTTTGGTGGTTTTGTTGTGGTTTGTTTGTTTTTTTTTTTTAAGTGACTTGTGTCCAAGAGGATTTAGAAATTATGCAAAACTGACTGCTGTTCCCTATTTTAGAGAAGGGGTATGTTCAGCACGCCTAGTTCAAAAGAAGCAGCGTGCAATATGATCAACTAAAAATATATAAATACGTTCTTTCTACATTAGTCCATCAAAAAGCAAAAAAAAAAAACCAGACACAGTTCTAACAAGGAGACATGGAAGTGGTCTCTACAGCACCTGCACCACGATCACAGCAACATGTGACATCGGTCAGACGAAACAGGGAAAAAGGGCAAGGCACAACGTAGGACTGGAGAAATAAACCTGTGCCAAAACGTGGTGCTTTGGGGAGGGGGAGCAGCGGCACAGGTTGGCGGCAGGTATTTGGGAATTGCAGCTGCAGACAGCCCCAGGGGGATGCCTGCCTTGCAGGGGTCCTCCCCAGCACTGGTGCATGGTCCCACCCAGAGCAAGCTTTTGGAGACAGTGTGTGATTGCCAGCCTCTGTACCCGGAGAGCAAATTCCTTCCAGCTGAGCGTTTCTGCCTGGCCTGAAGCAGCCAAAGCACAGCGCAGGGCTTCACCCTGCACCGTACACAAAGAACCATGGGCTGCGGAAAACTGTAAGGAAAAGGGACATCTGCAACTCAAGTCCTACCAAAAAATGTTTTAAAGAATTTTTCAGATCACACGTTTGACCCAAATCTCTCTGACACGTTTTTGTGCTGTCAGAATCACTTTTTGGGGTTTTTTTTTTGGTTGGTTGGTTTTCGGTTTGGTTTTTTTGTTGTTGGTTTGTTGTTCCACCCCCCCCCCCCCGCTCCTTCCTCATGGTCGCATGTGAACGTCCTCCAGGAACAGAAGGATAGACTTAGTTACCCTGGCAGGGCACTGGGCACCTGGCGGTGTGGAGACATTCACCTCCTTAAGAGCCTGTAGCAGTTAATGGTTACAGTGGTTAAAAATTAAAATAAGAATTACAGTTTTTTAATTGGTGCCATTTTTTTTTTAATCTAAACGAGTCACTCTCTACATGATTTCCGAAGACCCCCAACCCCTGATAATATTCCTGAGAGGTGAAAGGGGTATTTCGATGTCTGAGTGGATTTATGCTCGTTTAGGTAAGCTAAGTCTAAAGGATAACACAGCTTTCCTCCCCTGTCCTCGCCTCCCATTCACATAAATGTTTTTTTCTTATTTTTCAGCCACGGTTCCTGAGCCACAAGACACAGACTGAGATGCATGCCCTTCCACTCAGAGACAGGCCAAACACTGACCTTTTCAAGCTTTTTAACACAAGCAAGGCTGTGGAAAGATACTTGCCTTGGGTTCAAGGCTATACAAGGATGGCTGGATAGCCAACCTGGCTTGGCTACCTCCATCCTGGGCCGTATGTAGCCCAGATGTAATAAATGGAGTTTCTTTGATATCACATGTGTTCATGAAGACCTGAGCAGAACTGGCGCCCCAGCCACCTCAGAGCTGGGGGCTCAATTTAAGCCATTTTGGTTATTTAAACACTTGGCTAGCGGTAAAGCCCAGCAGATCGGCCGTGCCCCTCATGTCCGCAGCCCCAGGACCAGGGAAAGGGGCATGAGCTGCAAACAAAGCTCCGGGCCAGCAGGGCCCACCATGGCCCCAGGTGGCATCCGGGAGCTTGGCTGCTGTTAGCAGGCCCTTAAACCCACGGCTGAAAGTAAGGTGGCCTCTGAGCATAACAAAAAGCCATGATCCCTGCCTTGCAGCACACAGGTGTGAGGGAGCGTGATAAATGCCAACTGCCAAAGCCTTCACCAGTCAGCAAGTTGGTGACATTATCTCAGGGCGTTATCTGGCTTCTTCATCTGAAGGAGCAAGCTCTACACTGCAAAATTTTGCCCAGCTTTTCGACACCAGATAAGGAAAAACAAACAAAAGAAAACAAAACACAACAGCAAAGTGTTTCTTCCTGTGCAGAAGGACCCCGACTTGGCCGTAGGGGTGCAAAGAGAAGCGGTACGGCTCGCGGGCTCTCCTCCAGCAGGACCCCCAGCACAAGCTGACGCCCCCACGGTCAGCACCCACCGGTCCTACGGCACCGATCCAGTCTGGGATCCCTGCATTACAGGGACCGCACAAGGATACTCATTTCTGCTGGATTATTATAATCGTGTATATGATAAGCAGAGCTTACTGCACATCATAAAACTAATGCTTTTTCTGCTTTATGGAAGAATGTTGTGAAAGAGCTGACTTGCAAATGGGCCTAAGATGAAACACAGGAACATGATTTTCTTTCTTGCTCAAACAATCACCCCCAATTGTGTTTGAAATCTCATATTTTTGTTAGGTAAGCTCTAGAAAAATACACTGGTAGATAAATAAATACACTGGCAATGGTTAACAAGCCACCTTTCGACAAGATTGATAATCCATTTACACAAGTTCCTCTGTGTGTCAAAACACCCAATCCCATAACATGCACATGTTATTCTTCAGCAAGAAGAAAGATCACCTCCTGTCACACCCCCATCCATCCCAACCCACTCCATTCCCCCCAAAATGCCATCTTCATCTGTCCACTCACAGCCTTTCCACAAAAATCCCATCTCCTCCACGCTTAATAAAAGCAATATAGAAAAACTCATGAAAAAGATTTCTGTGAAAAACTCAGGAATGGTGTCAATGACAGAACAACAAATGCTCTGGTGAGAGATGCAATACAAAACGCTGCTTACTTTCTGTTATGAAATGATAGCTGTATTTCTGTAGGTGACATCTCTTTCTGGCAGTCTCTGCGGCCATCGCTTTCTCCTTCTTATAAACCCTCCTGAAAACCCAATCTCTGAAACTTTACATTAAATTATCCAAAGGGATGAAGGAAGGGAACGTCAAATTATTACATTAAAAAAAAATTTAAAAAACTATCTGAAAACCAGGTCATCCAAGAGCCATTCAAATAAATCCACTCCCTTATCCCTTCTTCTCTCCCTTTCCTTATCCCGCGTCTCAGATCCCGAGCCCAGAGCCCGCTAGAGCAGAACCTGCCCACGGCACGACGCTGCTGTCGGTTCTGAAAGGCTTCTGGGCACCATCACAGCTCATGCAACGCACCATCGCAGCACCACAGATTTTGATGCATTTGTATATTTCGGGGGTGCAGGCCACACTGTTTTGACTAATTCAGGCTGGATCGGCAGAGCAGAGCGAGCATCTCAGTAAGATTTGGGTGTCTCAGTCTGGCTCCTTTAAGAATGCTCCTATAAAACAAAACAAAACAAAAACCCAAAAAACCCCAAACCCAAAACTACTTCCCAAGATTACCTTTTAAATAAAAATCCTGGGTTTATTTTTCCTGAATGCATTAAAAAAAAGTATAAGGGTTTTTATGACTCTCTTGATTTTTCTAAAGAACCTTTCAGAAGGAAAAAAAAAATACTGACTATCCAGAAAAATAAAAGTTTTATACAAAAAAGAACTGCCAAAAGCATTGACTACTTAAAAAAAACTTGCTAATTTCTTTAAATCACAGTAAGCTTAGATTTTGGGTGAAACCACAGCACGTACATAACTTTAATGCAAAAATGTAGCTCTCTTAATGTCTTTAAAACAATCAGATAAAGGAGACAGAAGAAGAAAGAAAATTCACTGGTTTAAACTGATAGAGCACATTTCTGAACAGCTACAAGTTAATATAAAAACAATATTTAAAGATGGAATTTGAAGAAAAAAGGGCTGATGGAGGACAAGAATATGACTATCTGTCTGCAGCACACCAGAGCATCACGGGTCAAAATAAAGCAGGCTGTTTGCTTCTGACCCGTTTGTTTCCAACCTTTCGGAAGACTGGAAGGGGGAAGATCATTTTGCACCATTTTGTATGTAAAGGCACCTCGAAATAACTAATTACAGAAGTTTAATCCTGAACAAAAAACTCACAGAAAATGCAATTAAGCTTCTGCCTGGTTCCAGCTTGGATTGACAGAACAAAACCAACCCCAGCCAGAGGGAAGAAACTTCACCGCAGTTAACATGGAGTGAAACTCCGGCACAGGAAGCAGCTTCTCCGTTGACTTGTGTTTTACCAACATAAGGTTCAAGTTTTTCTTGTTTGTGTTTCTGAAAGGTCCCAAGAGAGCTGAAGATAACTCAGACACAGCCTACCTTTCTGCATGCCTCTCCCAGGCATTGCACCAGCCAAATTAAGATTTTTAGCATCTGAACATTTCATGCAAACTTATCCCACCCTTTCAAGCACCCTCTACAAATTCAAACAGTGGGAAAACACTGGGGAAGTACAAAGATCCACACAAATACGTGTGCCACAGGCAGTGGGCACCTCTGCCCGCTGGGGTCAGGCTGCCCATGCTCCGGGACGGCCGCAGCCTGGCTCAGCCACGTGGCCTCGGAGCAGATGCTCGGCCAGGATGAGCTCCACGAAAGCTTGTCCAGGACCCGTTCCCCTCCCACAGGAGGTGCATTTAAGCTGGGATGACACACACTCGATGGACTCATCTGCAGACAAACCACCTCTTTGGCTTTTGCACCTTAGGAAGCTTTACAACTCATTGAAAGGCAACATCTTGGATTTTTTATACTGTTTGAAGATCCATTTCTATAGGCTCACAGCATACGACAGTATCACAGCTCAAAATCTGTTGTGTCGCACATCCGAAAGGCTTGTCAGAATAGGCACACCACTTCATCACCGGCCCATCCACACAAAACAATCCAGTTTACTTCGTGGTGGGGGGCAAGAGGGGAAACTCTTCAGAAACACATTTCAGTAGTCACCAATATTCAGTCATGTGAGGATTTAGCCACAGAGCCAGTAACTTGCCTTTCACTAACCTGTACTTGCAAACTTGCACCGAAAACATTTTTTTCCTCATTTTAATTAAATTTAATTGAGAAGCAGGTGCCTGCTGCCATCCCACAGGGCACGTTTATATACCCATGCTGACGTTACAGAGGTTCCCTACCACTACTGCTGCACAAGCCAAATCCAGCAGGGCTGGAGCTGGGCAGGGCTTGCCAGCCATGCAGGGGGAACCATCATCTCGCCCCAGCCTCTGCCGCAGAGCAAAAAACTGTTGCAGCCTCATGTCCTGCTGAAGGACCCAAAGCTGCACGCTTGGGTCCCAACCCCACCAGAAGGACGGATGGACAGACAGCCGTCTCCTTGCCCTGGAGGACGGGTGGCAGCTTCTAGCAGCAAAGGCTTCCGCAGGGTAATTCACGCTGCTGCGGCTGCCCAGAGCAGAGCTGCGCTGCAGGGTGGTGGCCGCGGGCTGATGGGGTTCGGTCCCGCTGCAGTAACTGGTTTTCTTCACAACCAGATGCCTTGTGGGAATAATTCAAAGCGTTAGCTGATCATACACTATTTGCATATTTCCAATGCACAGAATTAAAACCACAATGGCCAAAATAAAACCTCACTGGGGATGACACACAATTCATACCAAGGAGAGCAAAACAGGGCAGGGAGGAGCAGGGTGAGAAAGGACCAGAAATGGAAAGCTGGAGCGGCTCAGTTACCTGGGAGATACACCCCTCTCCAGGCGATACGATCTACTATTTTCTCAGGCTAATACGACGTCAAATCCCAAAACCACGTGAAGGTTGCTCAGTTAAAGGGTCTGCTTCCAGAGATCAAGAGATCTCAGCATCTACTGAACTCCGCATGAGCCACATTCACATGCACAGCTCATTGATAAAAATAATGCCTTGCTCCTCAGCTGGTGCTTTTCATCTGTCGGTCAGACGCACGGCGGGACCGGGGAGGATGGCATCATTAGCTCCATTTTACAAACTGCAAAGCTAAGGCAGTGAGCTAACATGACTTGTCCAAAATTCATCCTTGCAGAGGCAAGGAGAGACAACCCAACAGGCCAGAGCTCTTTTTCACCATTTTATGCTCTGGGCTACACCCCGTGATGCCCAGAACAAGGCTCACTTCAGCAAATGGACACACTGCCAGGAGCTCAGAGCATTTTGTAGCCAATTTTTAATAGATTTAAAAACCCTCTGAAGTCAAAGCAAGTATTTCCCTGAAGCCACATAACTGCGTGCTTTTTTCTTTCCTTTTTTTTTTTTCTCCTTAATACTTTTAAAGAAGAAAAAAGTCAAGAATATTCATCATCACTCTGTCCACTCCTTGGGAGGGTGGGTAGGTGTTCAGCACCAAAGGTATAATCAAGCGCTCAGATAGGCTTAGGAGTTTTAACACGAGACATCTGTAATAAAAGCAATCACAGTCAACAAACTACTAAGAAGAGCAGTAATGGGATTACCTGTCAACACAAACAAAAGGATAAATACAAGAAAAACCATCAGTCCCTGAAACCTAATTCTCGTGTATTTAATCTGAGACTATGGAAGGGAGATTAAAGAAACTGAGGATCAAATAAAAAGTTATTGATAGTAAAATTCAAGATTTAAACAAAGTATTTGTTTATGGTTTAAGCTAACCAGCATACAAAGTGTATGGCAGCAGCTACTTCAACCACAGATGCCAAAGAAATTGCACCGTCCCCATCAAGCAGCTGACCACGGGGGTACAAGTCAGGCACTAGCACAGAAGTTCCTGTTCGCCCTCGCCCTCTTCCAGAGGGAAACTTCTCTCCCTTTGCCACATTCAAGTAGCAGGAAAAAACCCCAACCCACCGCTAAGTCACAATGTAGCTGAAGCCAAACACACAGTTGCATTCAAATCCCCCTTTCATTTTGCCAGCTTTACTTCTGTGAACAAGGCCACAGCTAAAACACTCTCCTTTAGAGCTTCAGGAGCGGGAAGCCAGCACAGCCCTGAAACTGTGATCTGCAACAACCTCCCTTGCATTACAGGAGCGCTAAAGCAAAGAGCGACTGATCCTTGAACCGTCTCTGCCGCCTGACGCTTTCCTGAAGTCTACCTTTTAAAGCACGGCATCACTTGTCTTTGCCTGTTAAACGTGGTAACCGCTGGTCGTGGTGTTTGGCAGAAAAGCTCCCCTGGGCATTTGCACGTGCTGGCAGGTGAGCAGAGACCAGCGCACACGCATGCACAGGCGTGCACAGGCGTGCACAGGCGTGCACAGGCATGCAGAGGCACCGCCCTCACAGGCGGCAGCGAGCGCAGAGAGGGAAGGCAGGCATGTTTTTATTCCTCCCACTCTTTCACAGCAAACCTTGCCAGCTGCCCTCTTACCTTTCATATGTTCAGCACAGCTGCCAAGGCTCAATCCAGATGAAAGGTGTGAAGCATGACACAGAAGCATCTACCCCACTTCCCTTTCAGTCTAATTACTGGATTCACCTGAGCACATGCAGGAGGGAAGAGAGGGGGCCCGGGAGTGTGAAAAGGCTATGGCAGCTCCCAGTTAACTTGATGGGACCCAACTTCTGATCCAATTAAAACCCAGCATTTGGGGACTGGCAGAGCTATTTTCACCGCTGCCGACCCTACCTACCCAGACGACTGATCCCAAGAGCTCGCAGCGCTGTGCTCATTTCTTAGGGCCAGCGCCCTCGTATGCTGCCATCAATGAAGAGATCCTCATTTACTTAATAGGACGGGATCAAGCCCTCGTTGCACAAAAAGCCTCAGTGATGCCTACAAAACCCGCAGTGCAGGCACTGGGAAGGCTGCCTCGGGCAGGGATACCTGCCTGTGTCTCATATAAACAGGAGACTTACTTCCCTACCCTGCTCTGCCCCAGAGTAACAGACACCCCAAGGCTACCTCCCCGTGCCAGGATTTCACATCTCCCCCATCTTTTCAGGAAACTTCCCTTTCCTCTTTTTACACAAATGCCTGAAGTCCACTCTGACCTCTCCTTGTGTGACACACGTAGCTATAAGCTCCCAAAGAAGAGTATATAATAGACCAGAAGGCTCCATATGCATTTTTCATCTTCTTATGCAACCGTGCCCCTCCGCACATGACTGAGGAGATTTTCTGCAAACAGTTCAGCTATCCACCTAATGTGTACTTAATGGAAGTGTTTTCAGAAAAACACTACAAGAATTTTCAAATAGAAACAATTAGCATTCACAGTAATTTGCATCTACTTTTCCCCATTTCTAAAGCAGCATGCTTTGCTTTAATATTAACCCCTGCTTGTTCATCAAAGCCCAGTGCAGGGGAGTTAGCCACACAACTCTCATTAAGAGACCACAGGAGCAATTCAGTTCAACGGTGAAAAGATTACATGGCAATGCTTGAAACTTGGGGGGACTAACCTTTGTTTTTAAGTGTCCTGCGTGTCAGCAAAATGAGCAGCTTCCATCATGCGGCAGCTGTTTTCACCAGTGCTCTTTTATTTCCTAATCCGTTCTCCTATGCACCCACAAACCTCAGCAAGGCACTAGCGATGGGATTTACAAGTGCAGTATTGACCAAATTGCTCCCTCCATCACCTAAGGTGCCCTGAAGGCATGAAGGGCTGAGACCAGAGCAGCCAAGCTCCTCCTGGGGCTGGAAGGAGCCCAGTCCCTGGGGTGGGGTAGGGAAAGGTTTCATTAGCCTGAAATTTTGATCCAGGCTCATTTTGAAAGCCAGCTATCTCATGAACATTTACATCTCGGAAATCACGGTAAACACCCTTACGTTGAGAAGCCTGGGTTTCCCAAAACATGAAACAGTACATCCTACCTTCGAGGTTTTGCAAAATACCAGAACACGAGTATCTCTCTCGCTACGTGGATCGAATCTCCAAAGACACATCGAGCCTTGTACTCACAAGGTAGTTTGTGGCCCAAGTAGGTCAGCCCCTGGGGTGGGCACCAGTTCTTATGCCTACATCACGTAGAAGAAGGTGAGCGGATGGGGACAAGAGGAAGCACAGAGTAATTCCCGCAAAACAAGACTGTATTTGCAAAGGTGCCCAAGAGAGTTACAGCTCAATCAACACGAGATGAGCATACTCTGTGAGGCAAAGAGGAAAGGGAGCAGCTTCTTATTAAAACACAGCATCTTTTCTGCTGTCTAGCACAGAGCTCTACAAGACAGCAGGGTTTTTCCCCCCACCCCTTTTCTAAAACCCTGAAGAATTCCATGAAAAAAAAGTCCAAGTTTAAAGACTCCACATCTGACAGCATCTAAGTAGAGACCACTTGCGCAATGCAGTGCTGTCCCCTGTGTACACACGCTGCTATTCAGTCTTTAGGAGATCACATACTTCTTTTCCTGCAGGACCCCTGCCTCCTTCAGCTCGCTGGTTTGATGGGAAGCAGCAAGTGATGCAAAACAAACGGGAAAAATCTTGTCAATCTCTGCCTGATTCGGTACCAAGTTCTGTCGGCAGTGTCAGCAGGGCAGATTTGGATTTGTACTCATGTTATTGAAACACCTGAGTTTTGTAAA
Source organism: Morus bassanus (assembly GCA_031468815.1). NCBI lineage: Eukaryota > Metazoa > Chordata > Aves > Suliformes > Sulidae > Morus > Morus bassanus. Next base: position 3,064,503 of record CM062582.1, read on the forward strand.
CAAGATGGCTGGCATGCAGTGAGTAGACAGAAATAGAAGGAGGATCTGGATCGTTCAGATGACGGTCTGGATTATTCATGATGAGTTCAGTGGCTAGGTATAAACACCTAACCATTTACTGAATGCTACCCAAACAGAAGGGACACTCATAATCAACAAAATACGGGGTTGTTTAAACCATTACAATATAAACTGTACAAGTGAAGGATTTCTGAGAGATTCTCTTCGCAAAACATATTATTTTAATGTAGGTGTTCAAGGGCTTTTTGGGTAAGAAGGCTTTTGTTTGTTTTCTAAGGATAAAGAAGTGCAGATAGCATTATATTACTACATTACTGAAACGTGTCTGGCATCAGTAAGATGCATAACAGACTGAACAACAGAGGTCCCATGTCAACATCTCCTGAACATGGTAAATGCAACAGGTCCGAGCTAGTGATAAATGAATTCCAGGGCAAGGGCTGTTGACAGCACACAGAAAGACCCCCCTTGCCTTCTGCTCCCTAAGATCATTTCAAAGCCTGCAGGCAAGTAGTAACTCCAGCAATCTCAAATGATGCAACAGTGCATAAGGGAAAGGATATATTTTATCATCATCCAAGCAGCTAACCACAGGAACTTAGTAACATATCCATATACGCACTCCTGCTGCAGAGGAGCCTGCAGAGCATGAACACCTCTTGCGTATTTTGACTTGACTCTTTCCTCCACACAAAAATAAATACAGTTAAAGATAAACCTCAGGAAGAGGTAAAACTAAGTATCACAGCTGGCTTTGCAAATACCTTTCTTTGCCTACTCCTTGGGATAAGTCGTATCCTGTACAGTTACTACAACACCAGAAAGATGTGGGTGCTAACTGTCTTTCTATTTTCCACGGACACAAAGCTCAGAATAAAGTTACCCTCTGAAAGCCATACCATGCTCTCCTTTTTTCCTGTGAGCTCAATTAAAGATCTGCTCAACCTGCCTACATACAAAATTCAGTAGCCTGTAGGACTCTGAAATGCTTTATAACCTGGTGTGGAACAGCCACTGGATCATTAATACTCTACTTCAATGTATATGTTTAAAAACTATGCAAGAATTGAAAATTAGATCTGCCTCCACCAGTTTGGTTTGTACGCTCTACCAAGTTGCACCTTAAATGCTTCAAGCTGCCACCGGCCTCTACATCCAGCACGGTGCAGTGCCACCTTGCTAACAGCGGCGGGGAGGCTGACGCACCAGCAGTGAGATAGCAGAAAGCCTTTGCTGAACCTAGAAGACTGCTGGGCCCAGGACAGGCTCCAGAATGAAATTCAGAGGAGAAGGATTTTTGCAAGAACAGAAAATTATTGCTTCCCAGAAAAGCCTTCTTTGGAAACTAGCTTCCACTCTTTAAATTCAGCTGCTTATACTTGCTTTTTTCTGCCTGGTGCAAGGCTGACGGCACCTCTCACACTAAGAGCTGACACATTCTCAACCACAGAAAACACAAAGGAAGCAGAGATCTTGTCCATCACCTGGAGACAAAACACAAGTCATCCTGAGCTAGCCTCCTTAGCCTGTGGCTCACTGCAGAATGTAAGCACATGCTTAAAGTGCTTACTAAATAAATCACAAAATACATACACCGAGAATGATTTTCCTGACTCCAAAGTTTGGGAACAGGAAGATCCCATGCAGCTAAAGCACTTCCAAAAACGTTTTTCAAATAACAATTTATCCTCATGACATTCCTTTAATTTATGCCTGAATTTTTGTAGATAAGCTATAAGGAAGGGTTAAGGAATGTTTTTCTGGGAACCCAATCACCTGCAGCAAAGTGTTCAGACTGTTCAAGCACCTCCAAAACTCTAAGGGCAGGGGGGTGGGAAGGAAAAAAAAATAATCTGACCCGGATTAAATCTCAGGAGTTCTATTGCTTGTATCTGTGGGAGTGCCTAAAGACCAAACAATAACAAGACCCCACAGTCCAAAGTTACAGGCAAGAAGTCGTTTGCAGTCCTTGTCGAAATAGCTTGGAGTCTAAAGAGACATTAGGAGAGAAAAAGGTGTGTAGCAAACCGAAACAGCAACTCCAGTGAGCTGGCCAGAAATTACTCTTTATTCATATGATTCTATTGACGGGCATGGCTGGAAAGGGAAAGGATTAGGAAAGAAAAATGAAGAAAATGAGGTACAAGGCAGAGGAAAAGAAGAGATCTGGAGTGAAGGTGAGGAGAAGAGCAAGAGGGATTGCTGGTGATCCCAGCTTCCTCCTCCCCATCACCACTCCTGGCTGCCCCAGAGCAAAGCAACACCCACTTTTTGCCTGCTTCCCAAAACACCCTTTTTTTTTTTTACCTTCTAAATCCATGTGGACTGTGAATTCCCAAAGCACCCAGAGTGCCCTCGGTACTTCACTAACGGTTGAGACGAGGACGCTGTCAGAGCCTGCACGTCCGTGGCTCGCGGTCTCCCGTTTGGGAAGCTGTCCGCCCCCGGAGCAACCGTCTTCCACGGATCCGTGGGCTGGATGCTTGTGATGGATTAACTGTGCAAGCGATGAATTCAAAACTAATTTCCTTCTTCCTCTCTTTCTACAAGAGGTCTTAGCAAGGTAACTGCAGGCCTAAGAATATTTGGGGTTTATTTGGGACGTCCCTATTTATACGTAAATTTTGGAGGCGGGGGAGCAGGTGGGTTTACCCTCCTGCCTCAGCCTTGTTTTTAAAGACCTGAACTAGGAGAGCTAAGGCAGCTAATACCTGTGCTAATTTTGTAAGGACTGATTGGAAGGAGACAACAGTGCATTTTTTAAAGGTCAAAGCCTGTGCAGTCATACATTTTGCATGGGTGAAAGTCACTTCTGTGACAGAGTGAACAAGAGAGTGACAAGAAGGTAGAACAGTGGTGGTGTGGTAAAATTTCAGTATCCCAGGTAAAAAGGAAAATTGCTACTCTCCGATTTGCGTGTTTTGGGGAAGGTGGTTTCAAAAGCAACTTTTATATTTTCACAGATTAATACCTAATTTTTTTTTAATACACATTTTGTTTAGAAAAATCTCCTGAAAGCATATTCTAGATGTCAAATATTGTATCAGCAACAATGGAAAATAAAGGCTTAAGCAAAAATATATACTGAAAACATCACCTTTTTCGATTGGTTGAAGTAATTTACTCTAGTAACACTGTCATGCTGAGAAAATGCTCTTTTGTCTATAACTGTTACATAGCTATTAAGCATTTTAGCATGTAAGTATGATATTTTTCTTCTTCAGTGTGTAGCTCTGCTTAGGCAGAAATAAGGTGTGGGGGAAAAAATAAAATCAGCATTTAAGCTTGGATAGGAAGTTAAAAAAACCAAACACACAGTCCACAATGAGACGGTGTTTACACTGCAGACAGAGAGAGAATTAGAAAAGCATGTAAGCAGAAGCACAAATGGCTGCCCCATTACAAAATCAATGATAATGCCACATCTACGGCACGTACCTCGGGTCACTCACTAAATAAAAAGTGCTATTTAGCAAACACAAAACAAGAATTTGTCCCAGCAATCCCATACCTGGGGATGCTGATGAAGTAACAGGTATCAAAGCATGGATTTCTTAATTTGCAAATTGTCCTTATCAAGCAGAACAACTCTGTGCTTGTTTTTTCTTTAAAAAATAGTTTAAAAAAACCTTGAAGAACCTGAACAAAAAGGAAGTTCAAGTGGACGCCCACAGGCATGCTCAGCAGCCAGAGCAGGGGAGGGAGAAGGGAAGGGAGGAGGAGCAAGAGAGACACCCTTCCCTTTACTATTCTAAGGTGTAAAGACTTCTCCATCGTGACAGATTTTTTTAAGAAGCTATCACACATTCATAACACTAATTGATTTTCATAGAGAAGAGAGCAGATGAGGTCTCTTTGGGAACTGCCTGCTACATTTCTGCTTGAAAGGAGATCACTGCTGGTGTGCCTCAGCTCCTTCATAAAAAATTTAATTAACAATATCTCCAAGAACGAGCCCACAGTTAGGTCTCCAGCTATCATGTGACTACCAGCACTCCGATGCACCATGGCAAATTAAACCTAAGCAAATGATACCTGTCGCATGTCGAGCAGCCGGCACGTTATCGTCTGGGCAGATTCTCTGGGAGGAGCAGGGATGTGATGGGAAGCAGGAGAGAACACAAAGGGACCGCGAGATGCCTGCATCCAGCCTGGCAGTGACAACTTGTTTTCCTAGGTGCCACTTTTGATGGCTACGCATTTTTATTCGTGATCTGATGGCGATGCCAGAGAGCAAAATGCTTAACAAACCACAATTCCAGCTGATGATCTTCACAAAATTGCATTTCAGGAACAGCGGAAACTGCGCACGTTAGCCCTTTGCTCTCGGATACAGAGGGACGACTGTGTAAACAGAGACTCGCGTGTCCCGCGGGAGAGGCGCTGCACTGTCATCCCCGAACAGCACCAGGAATAGAAAGCCACCATGTGCCGATCTGGAAGTCCCATCTGGCACAGCAATGGAGGAGAGGAGACAAGACTGGATTTCTCTTCCCTTCATCACCACTGCCACCCTCACTGCCTTACCCCATAGGAGCTCTCACCCTTGGAGGATTTTTTCCTTCGACAAACTGAAAGCAGGGGGGAAGAGATCTGAAAATAGCCAGAGGTCCCATGCTATAAACATTACCAAAATCACTTCTTGTTTCTGCATATGGACTCCAGGCTTGCACGCAGTGCAAGGAAGCTCACGTTTTAAAATTTTCCAAACTGCACAGTAATTAGCACTGATTTACAAGACGATGGGCAGCAGATACTGCCCATGCTGTATTTTTAGCCCCTGTTTCGTTATCCTTTAAAAACTTTTACCATTGCAGATGCGATACCAATACGCTTGATTTATTATCTGTAATGTCAAAATTGAAAAGGTTAATCACCATTATTAGTCAGTGAAAATGAGGCAAGATTATCACTTGAATGCCGAAGCTGACACCGGGAGCAGTGTAAGGGAGGAAGGGCGGGCATGCTGGGGCACCGTCAGCATTCGACCTGCCTGAACCTCTGGACCTCCAGCCGCAGCCTGAGTCTGCAGCACAACCACCATCCGCAGGAAGGTTAGAGCGCGTTAAGTGCCTCCACCAAACGAAGATTGTACCAAAAAAACACAGAAGAGGCTTTTAAAAAGTACTACTTCGTGCAGCCTCAGAAGTATTGGCAAGGTGCTCTGGAGTTATTTGTTATGGCAATTTTTAGTTATTTATTTAGCTTTAGTTTCGCACACCTGACGAAATTCAGTTGGCGATGCTGTGCCAAGGGCCGCAAACCTGGCAGAGGTGGGTCTGCCAAGGGGAGGATTCCGGAAGCGGATCTACACAACGACGGCGGAGCAGACGCCCCTTACACAACCTGCCACACTCGCGTGACCTGGCCGAGCGCCGTCCCGCACACGCATCGCCCCATCCACGTCTGCAGCGCTTCCCGTAACTTCAACGCTCTTCAGCCTCGGTACTGAACTGAGCTGTAACAGCCGCTTGGATTCACCTCAGGGAGAACTGCATTTCAGTCTCGGGTAAATTTATCCTTAAGAATGAGCTGCAGACTCCAGCGATGCTAAAGCTCTTTTGAAAGGAAGGCCGGGGGAGGGAAAAGAACATTACAAATATACTAACTATCTACCTAGCTCGTCTCCACGACAGTTGGCAGCATTATCTTTTGCTTCAGTAGTTCAAAAAAAAAAAAAAATCCAAAACCAAACCAACCACCAAACCACCACCACTAATGGGATGCAAGAAGAACTATTTTTATATATGTTGCATTAACATAAACACCACGGCTTTATTCAAAAAGCCCTGTCAAACCAGCAATCTGGAAAAGCAGAGCTCCTGAGCACCCTGCTGCATTACTGCCTGTTCTGTAACCACCAGAAAAGGTGCAAAAATCACCATTGGCAAAGGCCGACACCATCCCATTTCCGATGAAAAGGATTGGACCTATGCGTACCAGCAGTATGTTTAGCTTGATGCACCTGCCACAGGTTTAGATGTGAAAAATCCCAGAGGTTCCAACAGTTCTGGAATATGAAAATATTATCTTGGAATAGGAGACAGTAAAACACATTTGCAGAAATAAACAAAACTCAGAAAAGACAACAAGTAGTTACCGAATATTTGAAAATTAAACCAAGACGTTTTTGGCAGGAAGGTCAAAAAAATAAAATTAAACCACAGCATTTAATTGCTGTGATAGATGTAGCATCAACAAGATACTCAACGACACTCATTGCTGTATTTCCATATGATTACTAACTCTCTTAGCCTTGTTTTGGAGGCCTGTTCTAACCTGAAACACAGCATGGAAAAACCAAAGCCCTGGATCTACTTTATTATACCTTCCAAAACAAACAAAAGTGTTAATAATACACAGGTTTTAATGCTTATGTAAAAACAAACATGAGATTATGCCTTGCAGTTGTTGATCACTGATCCCATATGTGTTTGTAGGGTAGGAGATGCTTTAAGAAGTGACTTCAGACCAAAAAAACCCCAACTGTTCATAAACATGTCCACCGACTATTTGCAAGGTACAGAAACATTACAAAAAAACTTGTTTATTGTGCAGATTATATGCCATTTTATGCTCTTAAGAACAGGCTTTAATTTCACCATTTTCATGTAATCAACACTGTCTTGGTGATTTTTTTTTTTAAAAAAACAGATTTAAACTTGAAAAGACCTGTATTTACATTAGTCATTAAAATTTGAGTTCTGTGTAACAAGCAACGGTAGCAACTACTTTTCATTTATTAAATATAGCAGTCCAGTGGTAAGGAAGACATGCAAATAGAACATGAAGTATTTATGCTCAGTGCAATACCTCAAAGAATAAGAAAAACAGAAATGAAACTTTGTTTTGAGAGGTACAGGGAAGGTAGAGGTGTAAATTTGAGAGGAAAAATACTGCTCAAAATTAGACAGGTAGCGCTAGTGATGGGGTAAAAAAAATCCTCCAATGCATGCTAAAAGGTCAGAGTCTGGCCTGCACTTCATTCATTGTTTGAGAGGCTTGTCATTCAAAATGTGGGCAAAAGCTTAGCAAAGATAAAATAATGTCACTCCCAAAAGGCCACACGACCAATAATTAGAGGCGGTATCAAGTATTTTCCCTCTGTCTTGCTCTGGGGGGAAAAAAAACCACAAACCCAAAAACCCACAACAAAAAATCCAAACAAAAAACCCCAACCACACACTCAAAACAAAACAGGAAAAAAAACCTGCAACATAAAAAACCAACCACAACACCGGGTGGGGGGTGAACCATATGTTTTCATGCAACGCTCCAAGATGGAAATTCAGTGATTAAAGAGTTAAGAGACGCTCTAAAAGTATCTCACCCTGATATGCTGAGAATTTGCTGGGATCTCACCGAGAAACGGGTGATTCTTACATACCATATGTTCTGCAAACGCTTGCAACAACACAGAGGGGAGCCGGGGATGGAAATCCACCTTGGCTGCCGAATTTCCCCGCTTTCCCTAAAGCAATGGAGTCCAACGGACAAAACTGGTGTAAATCCAGCAAACCTCACCTTGTCGTAGCAGCCCCCGGGTACCCGCCACAGCTTTACCCGAGCCCCATCAGGAGCAAAGGCGGGGAGGAGATCTGGGACAGGCTGGGGGGCCAAGGGTTCTTCCCCAGGCTTTGCCCCCCACCCCAGCACCCCACTGCCAGAGCTGCATCGTCCTCGGTGGCACCTCCCCTGGTCTCAGTCTCTTCATCTTACAGTGGGGCAGGGCAACAGAGGTGTAAAAACTCTGAGGAACGGCTGGAAATGGGCATTCACACCACTTCAGTCCACATGAAAGACTGCAGCGCTCTCAGAGGATGCAAGACTGGACCTAAAGATAACATTAGAGATGTTCTGTTGGTTTGTTCCCCCCTCCCCAGATTAGATGCCTAGTATGTTGTAACCCACCCCAGGTTAGATGCCAAGGCAGGCAATGCAGATGCACTCTTACTACATTCGTAAGTCAACATAAATGTAGAAGTCTCTATTGTTGCAAGCCTCCACTCGCTACAGATACAATGCCTGGCCATCCCTTGGATTTCCTTAATTAGCTAACCCTGGTGAGCACGTAACTCCACCCAGGCGTTACCACATCACGGAGGCAGGACAGAGTCCCCGCACCACTCTGTGGAACATGACTGTCACCACAAAGTTACTTATTTGACCTCTGCGAAGTAGAAGTAAGTACAAAGTAAGTTTCTAGGTATGTGGTTGCCTTAACATTACTTCTTGTCCACCATATTTTTCTGCAAGGGAAAACTCACTGTTGCACTAATTTCACTATTGCACTAATAAATGCAGACAAAAATATCCTGGAGGGAAAAAAAAAAAACAAACCACCAAACAAAAGTACAAACTAGAATTAGTAAATAACACATCACAGCATCACAGTGCACGTCTAAGCTATTGTGAAGTTATCTCTTCAAGAGTTTCCACATCAAGAATTCATTATAGGTGAAAAAGATGTAGAGAACGCAATAATTTAATTTTATTGTTTATATTGCATGGCGGTATCTGGACAAGATTATAAAGTAAAAGGCCAACCACCTTTTTAAATGCATTATAATTTACAGGACTTAGAAGTTAACTTGCATACCTTGTCTGTCCCAGTTCCCCCCCCAAGAATTTACATATAATACTTTTTTTCCAATATGAAATCTTTGTTCTCTACTGCAGCTATGTGAAAAATCTATACAAAACAGGAAAAACTCTTTGAATGTACTTGTACTGGTACCTTCACAAAAATAGCCTGGAAAAATACACGAACTCTGATGATCTTTTCTCAGTATTGCTTAGTTTAAATGCTACTCGCAACACTGGGAGGTAAAAAACCGTTCTTACAAACAACAAATTTTGAAGGTGATGACATCCCTTTGCAAACAGTAGCTGCTGCCAACAACTAGCCACACATTTTTTTTTTCTTCCTCTTTACCATACCTACATTTTTAAGGAACACTCCTTTTAATTAGAGTGAGAACACATGAAATGGAAGGCCACAGGAGTGCATCCTAAAAGTCAAATGCATAACAGATAAACAGTGCATTTTTGCTGATCAGAAAGCTGATCCTTTCGTTGTCCAAAAAAGAAGAAAAAAACCCACCCCAAAACCAACCCCACCACAGCACCCAAAATCAACCGAACAAAACAAACCCCAAATCTTCTACCAGTTCTCCTCCAACACTGAGAAAGTAACGAGGAGGGGGAGAGGAAGGAGGACGGGAACATAATAAACTCCAGCTTCAAATTCAACCTCTACATGCATTTCCCAGCCAGAGTAACCCACACTGAAATCGTTAGCTGAGAATTAATTACCAGCATTGAAAACAGTTTCTGATAACTTCAGATACAAGAATTCTATAATGTATTTCTCGCAGAGGTATACAGAAATATGGAAAATGTGAAAGCAAACATCCACTTGAATGTCAAAACGATCATTCCAGGGCGCTCAAAGTGCTTTTTCATGCTAAACTATCACATACAAATATAGGCAATAGGACATTTTTTGAGGTGAAAGAGCTGGGGGGGTTGGAAAAGGTTGGTTATTTACAATGGTGCTTCTCTTCCCAAATACGATGCCTTTGATTTTTAGAGCTAACATATCCTCTGAGATGAGTCTCTAAAGCTAATGTCTCAATATGTTGCATATTCAGTACAAAATGAATTAAGACATTACACACTGAAGGTCATATAAATATCTACAAGGACTGGAAACAATTTCTAGTGGGAAAGAAAAAGCTTACACCTAAAAGAAAATAAAATGCACCACTGGAATATTGCTGCTGAAGAGTGAGCCAATGCCCTACAAGAGCTATGTTAATTTTAGATACATGCTCGGCCAGATACCCATCGCAGCCTAAACATCATCGTACTCAGCCGCAAATCAACGTGACAAAAGGGTTCCTTTGAACTGTTACTTATGAACTACTCGTGTGTGCTCGCACACACGGCAACACGAAGTGCAAAACACAGAAAGTTTGGAAGCAAGAGCGTTCCCGAGCAAACCAGCTGGTTTTGGCTAACGTTTGGAAAATTCCCCTCAGAGAGGAAGGAGGGCAGCCTGAGAATATCCCCCCCGCGCCGAACCGCAGTCCTGAGCGGCTGCAGCATTTCATGGAGACAAAGATAGTGGACGCTAAATGCCAGAACACAGAACGTAACAGAGCGATAATACATGCACACAGCATGCACTCCACACTCGAACTGTTTATCAGATTGTAACAGCACTGCGGCATCCAGGAGCGTGGATGTGCTGTTTTGTTCACATTTTAATGTGCCATCTTGCAGTAGATGCTTGCACAGCAGAGTAAATACAATCTCTATATATACCCTGCGTGGGCGTCAGGGGTTATTTCTGACTGTCTTCATTACACTTCATTGCCAATTTAAATGTAAAAAAATAAAACCCTCAACAATTCTCAAAGTGATTTCAGTCTAATTTTTATAATCATTTCCAGAACCTTTTCATTATGCAATTTCCAATACTTATTGAAAGCTCTCTCTCTTACAAAGTTATCCTTGATGCAAGTCAAGCAAACCAGACAAGCTAAACCTTCTCCCTCTTCCTTCTTTATTAATAAACACAGACATGAATAACAGTCACAATGTTTAGCCCTGAGAACAGTTTAATAATAATGCTGCATCTTGCTTTATAGGGAGGGAGCTAAAAAAGAAACTCAAAGGCTAATAGGTACAAATATTGTGCTTCAACCGCAATAAATAAATAGTGCTGAACTGTAGAAATGTAACTGATAGCAGCAATCTGAAAGATGTGGGTTCTGGTAACCCTCAAGCTAAAGCCGATTAGGTTTTGTTACATAGGTCCTTTGTGTATTTTTGTGCCGCTGTACCATTTAAATTGACCTCTACAGGCATGTGTGTTGCTTTTATCATTTAACAGCTTCACATTTTAAACCCAACTTACACTAGCAAAAACAAATAAAGAAAAAATTCCCCCTCCTGCCTGGCATATGCGTTAAACCCACCTGTGAAAAGGGAGATCTCTGCACATGAATACCATGCACTAAAACCCAGGGAACGCCAAGCAATTAGCATGATGGCAGGAGGACGCCCGAGCTGTCAGGCGGGATGCTGGGGCTCAAAAATGGAATTGCAGCTACACACACCGGGCAGAAATGCCGGGCCGTAGCCAGTTCAGCTGCCCTGCTGAACCGCGCCGGGTGAGCCCGGCAAGGGCTTTTTGCCTTCACCACCCTGCAGCAGCCAATAATGAATGTTTCAGAGGGGACACGGAACTTGCAAAACACAACAACAATGGCACACAAAGCTCAACGCAAGGAAAGATTTCTTCCCAGCGTTCCCTTATTTTTTACAATTGCCTGCCTGTAATCAGCTCTACTACAAATAAAAACCAGCAACTATAAATGAAGTCCTTTGTAAATCCAGCCACTTCATTGAGATTCACCCATTCCAGCACAGCGACCGAGCCCAAGAATTGGTCCCTATTTCCTCTCTGCAGTGACACTGCAACCTCCTGGCTCACTCTTTTGCTCTGTGTGATGATTTCTTAAAAAAAAAGCAGAGACCTGAGCTCTTTATTTATGACAGGTCTTTTGCATTCGAGGACGTGAAGGAGCCCAACCAGCATGTCCACGCAAAACAAGCCCCTCAGCTGGAACAGGGTTCAGCTGCCACCAAAGACAGGCTCAGAAAAAGGAGGAGAGACACAGATGGGAAAACTTGGTTCGAAATTCTCTTATGTTGAAACCATTATTTGCCCACTTAGAACAGCCTGACCTTAGGGAAACGTCATTGAGTAGCTAAGGGGAAGTTTTAGCCAAGTTCTAAATATGTATATTTTTCTGGAGCTTCAAGGAAGCAAAATTAGTCAATTTGGCTACAGGCCATAAAACATAATTACTTACGTGAAGTATGTTTAAATATGTAACTACAATTGCTAACAGGAGTGCCCAGCCCCATAAATACGCAGCGATTCAACGGGCTAGCAGCTCGGGCACAGGCAAAACACCGGAGACAGTTCCCAAAGGAATAACCACCTCTTCAGAAAGAGAATTCAGAAATTAAAATCTAATTAATAGGTACACAATGCTGAAACGCGATCCGGGCACCAATAAGGATGGAGGGCAAAATGGAGCATTTTTAGAACATGTGGCACATCAGAAAAAGATAGTTCGGGTACTGTGAAAAGAAAAGCAGGAGGAATCTCTTCACAGTGTAAGGGCCCGTCTCCCAGCTTCAGGAGATTCAGGGGGCAGAGGAAAATGAGCTTCCACTGGAGACACCAGAAAGCCGCTAGCCGAAACCAGCAGAAAACTTCACGAGCACCACTGAGCGGTAACCAACCTTCAAGATATTAAAATAAAAGAATGGTGTATTAAGGAATGTGGTAAACGCAATTTGTCATTTAGCACTGTGAATCTATGGATTTTAATGACAGGGTCTCATTTACATTTAACAATCAGTGTACTAGAACATTTCTTGGAAACTGGGGATATTTTCTTGTCTCAGTAGGAATATATAGAAATTTCTTCTTGATTAACAACAGAGTAAAGGAGTTCTGCCCTAAAATCTCAGTCCCTCGGTTTCTCTCTAGAGCTGGATGATTATCAACACACCAAACTGCAACCCTGACAAGAAAGCTCTCCAAAATTCAGCTGTTTGTAATACTTACGTATTTAACAATTCTTCCACAAGAATAACATTATAAAGCACCTTACATTTTATTGTTCACTTATACCACACATCTGCTTTAAAAACATTAGCAGCATATCTTGTTCTTAATGATACATTTTGGATGTGACTTTCAAAAGCACTTACAGCAACTTAGGAGCATAAATCCCACTGATACTCAATGGTATTTGTGCCCGTAATGCCTGCAGCCATTACTGAAAATCTCATTCTTTTCCAGAGCTTTGGAGTTATTCCAGAGGTCGTACACGTAGAAAGAAATGGCAAGTGTCACAAGGTATTTTATGTTTTACAGAAATGCATGCAGCTTTAGGACAGACATCAAGAATACTGAATACACGTATTTAAAACCATAATGGGGAGTTTAGGAAGAAGGGAAAGGCTCGAGTCAAAATTAGCCAGTGAATCTGGGATCAGGTTGATCTCTGTTGCATCCAAGCTGGCAAAAGTGGGATTCTCATTCTTTTTCATTCCACTTGCTCACGGGGCAAGTTGCAATGTAACTAGGCATTTCTCAAAAACACCACCACCAGTGGCACTGACCACTACGTACCAGTAACGTCCTTCCCCACTTTGACAAGAATAATCAAAACTTTACGCCTTCGTTACAGGCTAACAGTTTAACTAGGCCATCTGAAATGCATATTTTATTGTAAGTCCTAATTAGCTTTCATCAAGTAGAGGAAACCCCAGCCTTGATTAACAACCACCTCATTTACTCTAAGACACTCCTGCAATCCTTGGCTCAAGCACCAGCCGAATTTCCTTGGTGCTTTCCGTGGACACGCTGGTGCACAGCAGGTTGGTCACGTCACCCACTCCCGTTGAGCGCAATCGCAGATGGGAGAGGTACAAAGCTGCCAGCAGCCCCCGGTGAGCATCAGCTGCACTGATCAGCGGAGCTCAGAAGTTGGCATGCCACTGCAGAAAATCCTAAGGAAGCTGCAAGTGTACACGCAATTTTAAATGGATCGGACAACCCAGTTTGCAGTGGCTGTTGCAGCCACCACTGCTTCAGGTTTTCCCAGATCATGGGAAGTACAATAAGCAAAATCACTTCAACACTAATTCATGGATGAACATCCACCAGGTCCTATTCCAAGGAACAGGTTAACCTCCGAGCAGCTGTACAGGGAACCTGGTTGAATTGCATGATTCAATATGAGCACACAAGGCTTTTTTTTGCTAGATGAACTAATCTCTGCAGCCTTATTCTCATCACCCTCCCTGACAGCCTCAGGAGCTGAGCGCCTACAGCACCTTTACACAACTGGGCCGTTAACTTCCTTCTCTCAGTTTTACCTTCTGTGAAAAAAAGATTAAAAGATTTGTTAAAGAACATCACTAGCCCATAACAGGACCACAGCCATTGCTTTTGCAGAGAAACTGGCTAAAATGGGCGGATACCAGGAGCACTTAGCACTTGTACACAATTACACAGACACCTGATGTTTGTGTGTTAAATTTCTACGTACAGCAAAAAGAGCTTCTGCTAAGCAAAGCGCACGGGAGTTTGTTCATAACAGACTTGGAAGTTGCATTGTTGTTCTGTCATTAACTGAGAAGCAGGAGTAAACTAGAAACTTCCCAGAGAACACAAAGAAAAACTTACGCTCCAAACATCTGCTTATAAATTGCTTACAATCAAGCGCTTTACAAAGCCTTATCTTTTTATTCCCTTCTCCCCCTTTCCATACCATCACTTTTGCCTTGCTAATTTAATTTCTTGAACATTTGTGCACACTTACCGGTTTGACTGCGTTATTTGCTTAAACCAACGACAAACTCTGGGTAGTTGTATAATGAAAGAGCCAGACCGTAATGAATTTTATGGTACGCCGACATTACAGGCTACTGTATTCTGTGAAAGGGTATTGCAAGCAATAAAACAGTCCTGCAAGAGCTCTGTGCAAACGACTCTTTGCTCTGCTCCTCAGGCCCAGTGGCTGCCAGCGCGTGGTCACTTCCAGCACCTCGCCAGCTCATGCATCCCTGCTCCCTGTTACCATCTGCAGTTTGAGACACAGCCTCCGCGCCAGAAACGCAAAGGATACAAGGCAGGGGAAGCCAGGGAGACAAATCAGACAGGCAGTGCCCAAGCTTTCCTGCCAGGACCATCACAGGCCAGCATGATCATCCAACCCCGAACAGATACCCACGCTCTTCCGGTAATGGGACAGACGTTTGAGCTGGACCTGCGTTTACCAAGCTGTGCAACGAGCCTTTGATAATCACAACCAACTAGCTTCGCTTCTCCTTCAAAGTCGCACTGCTGCCTGTGCGGCACTTGACTTGCCAGATGCCTAAACCTATACCGTGATACTCGAGAGACGTCATTGCCAAAGAGCATCCCAGACTAGAGCTGCGCTTCCTGGAGATGGCAGTCTGATGTCCCCTGCACCTCCAGCTCTCCCTTCAGGCACAGCGTATCATCCAAAATTTTTTTGCTGGACTACCGTTTTGCCCATGCGGGATGGAAAGAAGACAGGAACAGCCGTACAGCTGCAGGAGATGAGCGGTCATTCCTCCTGCCCCGACACAAACACTAGCTGCAACCTCATGGCAGGCCTTCGAGTCCGAGGACTGCACTCTCACCCAGAAACCCAGCACGTGCTCCCAAACCCCGACCGTCTGGGTCAAACACATACATCTGGCAAGCGACTACTAACTCTTGATTAGAATTGCTGATCCGGTATTAAATGAGCTGTGTATCATTTCCATACGCCCTTGATTCCTTCTCTTACAGTCATGTTCCTGGACATACTTCAGATACATTTTGAGACTCTCTCCTGAGAATGCACCTGAGTTGTCGAATCAAGACCTTGAATAGACTCGCTGCAAATACGGTGTTCAACCCACTTAATCCTTAATTAGGGTTTCATTTTTTAATGTAAGGTTTCAGTAATCAGCTCAGGAGCAACTGGAAAAGCAGATGCCAGGTCACCAAGGACATCTTCCATGCACATCTCCACTGGTGCAGCTACACCATTACCACACCGCTTTTGCAGTCGCACCACCCTACCTACTGCTCAGCGCGGATGTGGCTGCACCAATTTGACAGCAGTTACACAAACACAGCCTATTCTTGTGTGATGGATAACAATGTAGTCCTGTAACTAAACTGCGCTTTTCACTGCAACCAGAAGGGAGTGGAGGAGGAGGAACCACCCTTCATCAAAACACTTACTTACTATGAAACTTGTATACAAAGCCAACTACAGAAAAGATAACTGACATCGGCTTTGAGCTAGAAGAATAATCACCATGTCTCCTTAATATCTCCTATTGTTACCCTGTAAATCTGGTATTTTTACGTGGAAGAGACCCAAGAGCAGCCTACCTCTTGGAGCACCGTGGGAGATAAGAAGAACTGCAGAAGGGAACTGGCTCAAGCAGGGCTCACCAGCTTTGCAGTCAGACCTACAAGTGAGGTCTTTATAGTTTTCATAATATATACTGTTTACACACACAGTTTCAGAAAACTCACCAGTAAGAGCTCATCTCCATAATTATTAACTGAGGTAGGTGAAAACCAGAGTAAGGATTAGCGAGAGGTTTCATCAGCCTAACTCGTTCAGTCAAAGGTGTCTTCAGTAAGCCGTTACACCTTCCCTGGCTGCTGCTGCCGCCCTCCTCTGCAAAGCCGCTGCCACGGGCAAGAGAGAGCACTTTGCATTTTGGCACTTTCAGTTTGTTATCTTCCTGCACATGGACAAAACATCCACTTGGGGGAATCAGCAAAGGTTTAAGTTTCAACCAACTCAAAATCTGGGCTTTAAATAGTCATTTTAAAAACTCTCCCACAACATTTTGACTTAGCAAAAGCCAAATATAAAACTTCTTAGATAAGAAACATGTACAACCACTAGGAACAGCAGCTTGAAAAAAAAAATAAAATAAAACATGATTTAGGACTAAATCCTCTAGATCATCTAATTACACTATTCAATACCTTGCACGTGCATTTCCTGCTCTGGCAGGAGCCTGCCAGCAGTCCAACAGCAACTTCAACCAGAGCCGGTCAGCAAATTGCTGACCTCTTCCCACGCGTTCAGGCACCAGCACGTGCAGCAAGCCTGCCCACGGGGCGTCCTGCCGCCGACTGCCCAACTAAGGGGGCTGGATGGTTTCAGCGGTGTTGAACTATGGATTTTGTGAAGTAACAAGTCATGACAGAAGAGATCTTTCTGAAGAAAGGTTTTAGTGTGCAGTGAAGCTTTCCCTGCCGATTGTTCAAGTCGTTTCTGTAAGTGAACCCCGTACACAAGACACATGAATAATGTGTATTTCCAAGGTGCACTCATCATGGATTTCTGCATTTCTTTTGACACTGTTCCTTTGCTTTGTATTTATAAAACAGCTTTGAAATAAAAAAAAAAATCAAAATATTACATTATAAAGCACCAACTTTACTGATTTACAAGGGACTAACAATGAAGATGGAAACACTCATTTTATTCCTTTCAAATTACAGAGGATATGTGAGTTCGACTTAATATTAAATGATGTAATTGGCTTGTCCTCTGCCTGCCTTTTTTTTCCTCCAGAACTACAAGATGTTCAACCACGTACTACATGGAAGCAATCCATGCAGCTTTAAAAGCAATAAAGACCACTTCCAGATGTGCTGTTCTGGTTTCACCACGCTCATACTTCACCAGCAGTCACTTCTAAAACAGCTCCAGATGTGCTGAGACCTTCCATTACATTCTGTAGGTACCAGACTCCTAAAGACGGGCAGACGCTCATATTCACTGTTCCTGAAGCATCTGTCTGAAAAGTGCTGATTTTAATAGTATTATTTACTACTAACAATGCTATAATCTGTAAAAGCATGAGTTTATGGGTTTCTTTGCTGCAGTAATGCTTATCTGACAATAATTTTGTGGACCACAGGTTTACGGAGCAGGGAAACCTAGTCACCAATTTATACTGAAGACCCATCAAGCGGCAGGCAGTGGTACCGCTGCTGACCCATTCGCACTCCTTCAACTCGTCCACTTGAAAATTCAAGTCTCCTCCCCTTCATTTACCTTTACGTCTTATTTTATTAAAGTTACTTAAACTACAGTCATCTTAAACGTATTTATCTGAAATCCTTTTCCATTGAGTGTCCATGAAATTGCTTCTGAAACCCTACTGTTGTCTTAATTATGACTTGTTTAAGCTTGTACCAGTTACTCTCAGCCCGCAAAGGAAAATTGGAAAACTTAAACTGAACAACCTCAGTTTCCGTTCAATTCCAATAAGAAGCCTGTTTTCTGGTCTCGCAAAAGACAAACTACTATTGGATAGTCCTAGATATCTAAGGTCACCATGTTCTCTAGGTAAATTAACAAATAATTAAATCCAGGGTTTTGAAAGGACAGCAAGAACCGTATAGGAGATTTTTGTTAACCTTGAATAAAAATCGTGAATAGGGATATTGGAAATACACAGAAATAGTGAAGGAATAGGAAATCATAAGAAAGCATGCGTCTAGCAAACTTCAAAGAGTTTCTCTTTCCTGCACATATTTCAGGGAAAACAAAGTTACCTTTGTTAAAATGAACCTATTACAGCACTGTTACACCCAGCCCTGGCAAGGCATACCAACCCCAGGACACCTTGAGCTTTTTTATTCTTCATAACCAAAGCCCTGTCCAAAACCAACCAACTCAGAAGGAATCTGCGCAAACTACCAAAACTGAAATCTTTTTGTTCCACACAACTTATCCTGAGCTCAGCAAATAAAAATCTATTAAAAGAAATATTTACCAATATAGAAAATATTCTTTTCCCCAATGTGTGTAAATTCAAGACCACCTATTAAACAGCATTACCCAAGCCAGCTGAATGCTTTCTTTGGACCATGAATAAGACAAAGCCTTGCTCCTGTTGCTTCACCAAAATGCATCCAGTTCAGTGCACCTAAAGATTATACGAAGGCTACTCTCACATAATCAAGGCTGATGGACATTTTTCTATTCACTCACAGATTACAGTTGCATCTCACACTATTACTTTAGTACCCAGTATAATGCGCTTAAATGATACATAGGTCCACAGGCATCTGGATTTGCTTTTTTATGTATTTACTAGCATGTTGGCAGTTTTGATGCATGTTTTCCAGAGGCATAATTTTAAAAATACAGGAATTAGACCTTGTTCTTACTTAAAAGTTTCTACAATATTTGGCTAGACAGATATTCAATTCCAGGCTCTAAACTGCCTGATAGCCCTTGACAACAGGGTTGCCTTTTATGTGTCATCTTGTAAATGCATTAAATTTCACTTGTAACATCTTCACCTGCGCACCAAGATGTGTATGTTGTGATACAAAAAATCTGACATGAAAATAAAAAATAAATATAAAAGAAAGTAAATTTAATAAATTAGTTGCTCAGAGAATAACTGTCTTAAAAGCTGGAAAATGCACTTCCTATGAGAGACTCGAGGAGATAATCTTACTTTAGTGTATTGAAAGATAATTTAAGTGAGGAATAATTATGAAGTACAACTACACAGGCAGCACGTAGATTTAAGACCAGAGACAAAGGTATGAGAGCTGACAGCCGTTAGTCCTCCAGTTTCAAACTGGAAATGCAGTTAATCAAAAGCTGAGATTCTAACCTGAAGTTAATATTCTACCTTGAACGACAACGGCGCAGGAAGTTTTGAAGGTGTAACCTAAGCACCCGGTAATCAGAAAACCAACAGAAGAACGTAACGTTTCTTACTAAAAAACGCAACACAGTTTTTAATGCCTGTGTTTCTGCATGCTTGCTTTTTTGAATTTGCTCCTTAGTGAAAACTCTTCCTTTTTTAAGCTAACATTATTTGCCAACCTTCCTTTTCATTGTTTAGCATCGCAATTCCCCCCCTTTCATTTACGCGCTCTCTGCTGGTGGTATTCATGAAAATCCCCTGAATTCTTATCCTTCTCCTCCCTTTCCACCCCTCCCCACACAGACATTTTTTTCTTAACATATGAACATACGAATCAACCCGATGATTCGGCCACTTCCCATCAGGGAACATCACCAGCATCCAAAATATATTTAAGAATACATTTTTAATTCGTGACTACCAGTCCGTCGGCAGCACTCTCCTCGTTCGGTCTCCTCAGCAGATGGGCAGGTGCCTGCATCTAGGAGCATGATCTGACACACATAAAGCTGCCAATACCAATTCTACGTACTGTCCGCAGACGCTCACAGCCTACTGGCACTTGCTCTGTTCTTGGGAAAGAAAACCAAATAAAACAATAAAAACACAGTCTCTCCTCTGCAGGATACAGCTCTCTGCGTACATCTGCTAACAACATCTCAGTATTTCTCCACCCCCTCCCCATGTTTCTCCTTTTTGTCAAGCTCTCTAGCATTTGTTCTGGGATCTAATTAAGGTCCCTTATCACCACGGCAAGAGGGGGGCAAGGTCTAACAAAACAGCATTAATGAACTGATTGTTTTCATTGGGCACATACAGAGTTATAATCCCCAAGACTGGTACATATCTACACTTGGAAAAAAAAAATTAAATCTAAAAAAGGCTGTGCTGTTTACATTTTTACGAGTTTAACTAGAAGCCCATGTAAAACTGGCATAATCCAACAGCACCTTAGAACTTATTTTTAGTGGGAGATTTATTCCGATTAGGACAGGCAGCTTCATTTTGTTTTCTCTTCTGAGCATATGCAGAAGTCTTGCACCTACCATCTGACGCTTCTTCGTAGAGATGAGCTTCCTGTAAACTTCATTAGTTAAATGCCATTTTATAGGTAATTCAGAACCTCTTCCCACCTTTCTGGGTTATTAAATCTATTAACATCCCAGGATATTGTTATGTAAGTACTGCTCATCTCCATTATGCAGCAGAATTAGAAGAGAGCTATTAGAACCAAGTTTGCCTTGTTTCATCTCAGTCTCTGTGTGAACTCAGAGACCAGAAGCAAGATAACCTTCAGGGACACAGCTTTTGATACCGAAGAGAAAGACAAGTAAAGGAGAACTGAAGAAGTCCACGAGGGGAAAGTAACACGGGCATTTTAGGTGAGTGTTGTACGGGAGCAGGTGCGGTGTCTTCTTGCCTTGCAAGAGTAAATTCTTCACTCCTCCTGATATTTATCTCCTTGTTCTCTCCCTTCATCGTCAATCCAACTTCCAGTCACATCCAAGGATTTCAATACCACCTACAGTCAACCTAGATCAACACTTGGAAGGATCCCCTCCAAGAAATGTGTAGTTTAAACGCTACAGAAAGCGTTCTTCTTAACTCTACCCCCTCTTGGTTTAGGTTCAACTGGCTCCCCAGATGCTTTTTGAAGAAGCTGCTAAAAGAGGTCATTTTTTGACAAGAAATCAGTCCTGGCCAACAGTAATCTGCAGATAGATCTCTCCACCTTTTACTGGAATATAAATCTTCAAAAGAATACCATGAACCTTTTAATTAAGCATGCTAGCTCCTCTATGTCATGTAAAAGGGAAGAAAGTTTTACAGGCCAAACTTTGAAAGGTTGCCTTATTTTTTCAGCACTTAAGAGTACGTAATTTGAAACCCATGGGGTCCGTTTCACTCTAGAGAGTCTAACAGTTGGCTGGTCCAAAAGGCTTCAACTGCAGTTGCATTGGAGCTATTTGTCCTTAAAGAACATGCCTGCGATCACCACTTTGGCTCGGTACTGGAGATAAGGGCAGTATTCCACTCTCAAGATCTCATCTCACATCTCCAGGTCCACCCCCCTATACTCCCGTTAGCCTGTCTGCTTCTCAGCTTTCTCTAGAGATACAGCTAACATTGTAAGAGCTGTAAGGATCCCTCCCAGTCTAAACACCTTCTTTAAATAGATGCGATGGAGTATCATTGCAAATATGTGTCAATGCATACATGACCCACAGCCATTGCTCAGCCGGGAAAGCAGCAACCATGAAGTTTCAGCAGCATAAGGCTTTTCGCCTCCTATTCACATTTTGTGTAATAACATACCTACTGAAAATCTGAATCTCAAATACAGGATGAAATACAATATTTTACAAAAAAGTATGTACACTGAAAGAGCCTAGGGATACTGCACACAAGCAACACAAAAAAAAAAATGTGAGGAGTAAACTCCAGCAGAAGAGGAAATATTTTTGCTAAAAGAAACAGAAAAGTGTTTTTAAAGCAGCAGTTGTAATAATGATCAGCACCGAGAGACTTCCTCAACACACTTTTCAAACCTTAACTAATTTTCACAACACTCCTGGGAAGCAAACACATCCATATTAATAATCCCATTAAACAAGTGGGGCGAGCAGGACAGAAAAATGACGGCACTGTCGTATGGCCAAGAGAGAAGTCAACGTCAGTGCTAGGGCTGGAACTCAGGTTTGTTGGCTCACACACTCAGACCACAAAGCGATACCTCCTGTGCATTTTAGATGTAAACCTACTTCCCTTGTCAAGTGTTCTACTGTCATAATGCATTTTGGAAAATAAAAGCTAATGCCAGAGAGGCAGACAGTAACTTAAGGCCACCGCTTCAGAGCATAGGTTTAGATCCCACCTATTTGTTAAATACTTGCCTGTCCAGCTCAGCCTGCTTCTAGCCTGTCCCTTCTAGACAATAAAGTATCTACTAGCGTAAATGAGTTCTTCTGCTCAGAAGAGCATTAAACAGTGCAAATAATGCTCGTCATATGTTGTTTGTTCTCTCATCCTCTCTCCATGCAGGAGAGAAGCAAGTGCAATGGTTGTGATGTTTTTTAATAAATATGTGTTTGCAGTCAGCGTGGCACAACAAGACCGTAACGTACGACTGATAAGAATACAAATACTAGCATGTATGTTGCTACATGTTTATGCTAGATGGCAAAGGCAAAGAAACACCCCTCACATCCAAACCAGCATTTGTTTTGTAGCTGTCCTTTGTCCCGACGTTCATGGTCCTACTGTCCGGAGCAAGCACTTGTTCCAAGACACATTTTTTTCAACACAGTGGATTAAGACTAGAAAGTTTTGCTGTGCCAAGGAAGCAATGCTGCCAGCTAGTCTTGATCTTGAAGACTTGTTAGGTCTTTTAGCTATCATATGCACAAGGCACTCACTTCCCTGAAGATAAAGACATTGAACTCCATTCAAAATTAGGCAAGAGGCTGACAAAAAAAATAAAAACTTGGCGGGGCTGCAGCGGGCTACAGCGCAGCAGGGCGTACCCCAACTTTCTTGCCCCAGTCCTGCCTAAATGCTGAGGACTTCATGACCCAGTGTAGCACACTGCTGTTATACAGCCAAGGGGGACGGGAAAACTCAGATGAGGCCATCGTTCACCATCATGAGACAGACTCCTAACCACTCAGCGATAGAGAAAGCATCGCTCAAATGTACTGCTATGCTGGAGCTCAGCAGCACCACCTGAACCAGAAGCGCTCCTCAGCTACAGACCAAACAGACCAGAAGGGTAGAGGCCTTCCACCAGAGACTTCACCGCAACTGAAATGCTTTCAATGTTTTCCTTACCCCACAACAAAGTCTACGTCTAACTTGGTTTGGGTTTAAACTTTAGAGGCTGACTCTAATAATGTTTCTTGTATGAGAGTGCTCAACCTGATTTTATTTCAGGCACAACTGGAATACAACTACTTCTTATTACAACACATAATTAGTGGCTAACTTTCCAAAATAAAAATGGCAGTGAAATTCAGAATAAGGCTATTCATCTAGAAAACAGTGATTTTTTTGGCTCAAGCTCTACCCGAATGTAAATCCACTTACGTTGACAAATGCCACACAACTACAACTCCGGCCTAATGGCTTTATTTAGCCAACGTGATTCCAATTCCAGAAGTCCTACGCTTACGGAGACACTCTGTACATATATTCAGAAAACAAATACAATATATAGATGTAGTAAACAGATTTGTAGCGAGTGTCGCTTGTCCCTGTCAACTGTGCTGATGAATAACGCTGTTAGATCAGATCGCCCACCAACTATGATCAGTCTTCGCATGTCCAAAAGCCACGTGCTTCTCCAATTAGTTGCTCAAAACTAATTGTGAGATGTAATTTTCAGTCAGCAGTTTCTTCTTCCTTCCTCCTCCTTAATATAATCCTCTCGCACGCATTCCCCGCAGCACCTGACTTGCTCAGCAATCTTTCCTCCCTTCCTTACACACTCATGCATTATGTCTTAGACCTAATCTCTCTCTTACAGCTTTTGAGCAGAGCTCTTCCAGGCAGCTGACATTTAAATAAGCTCTGTATTGACTTTCCTCCGTTGTACCTCAAGTCCTCCTTGTTTTCCTTATGTTCATATTCCGATTCAGCTTCTGTGCAGCTCCTTCCGAGGGTAACAGAAGCGGAACTCCACTGATAATCAATAAATACCTTTACCCTGCAATGCCTCAGACGTAAAGCCCAAAAGGAGATTCCTCTCTCTTTGCATGCATATTCACTATTTTGGATAAACTTAAAAAGACAGAAGGTTTTTCCCAAATCTGCGGCATGTTTCAGACAACGCTAAGCCTGTGAACTTTCCTTTAACTCGCATTAAACCGATACAACTTTTAATTAAAAAAGTAATTTTGAAAAATTGCTTGTGTGGTGCATAAGGTGATGTTCAGACAGCATCACTGATCCCTGGAGTTCTGCAGCCCTGAGTTTAATAAACTGAATTTTCAAAAGTAAACACAGCTTGCATCAGCACGAACCTTCTATTTTAGCCTAGTATCTTCCATCCATTTCTTTTTTAGCCAGAAGGGGAGGTTTTGAGAGCGCCACACACTAAACATTGCACGGGTGTCACTGGACACTGGAGAGGGAGAGTATTTCCAGACACTGGAGGAGCTTCGTCCACCTGCCAGCCAAGGAAGCCTTGCCTCTGATGGAGCGAGGCAGGCAGGCGAGATGCCTTCTCTCCCATCCAGGATGGTAACATTGACGCCCAGCGCCAACACGGCTGCAAGGGCAAAGAGGGCTCGAAACCCGGCTGTGGGAGCTGCGGTACGAAGTCACAGCCTCCCTGCTTCTTGCTGAAGAAAAGGCCAGGCAGAAGGACTGCGGTGAAATCTACGCCTGAGCCTGGGCATAATCCTACACTCCCGCAGCGGCTCCAGTGTCTACAACTATAATTTAGGGTTTATTTTGCCTAATTCATTATTTCTTGTAGCAGGTAATCCAGCAGGGGGGAAGGGCAAAGGGGAGAACAAACGCAAAATAAAAATCAAACCAAAATATTTTGCCCTAGGCAGAAACAAGCAAAAAACACTCTCCAGTTTCCTTCTGTTTGTTTTTATAACTGTTCACCTGTTCTTTTTGCAAGTTCTTTTAAATGAATTATTTGAATTGCCTTTAATCCAAGAGTTCAAAAAGACGCTCAATGACAGTAGGTGTCGTTTCCCCCTTTTCCCTCCTCCTTTATCAATTTATCACAAACATTTATTCTGTTACCCTGCACACACGTACAAAGGAGGGCTGGGAAGTCAGGATTCTTGGGTTCATTTCATGACCGTGTTTCTAGCAGGTCATTAATTTCTCTGTGAGCTGCTTAGCTCCTCCATACAGCAGGGAGAGGTGGGTTGTGCGGCTTTATCCAGTGTTTATAAAACTCTGTGAATTGAGGCACGCTGTGCTGATCTGAAACACCGAGCACTTTGTTATTATATGTAAATAAATATAAATATAGCATTTTATATTGTATTACAGAATAGTCTAGTCTATTCTATAAATATAGCATTTACCATTTTCATCTCTACTTATTTGCATTTCTACTATTTTAAAACTTCTAACCTTGTTAGAAATGCCAAAAGGAGACGACTTTACGTCCTCATGCCTATTCCACCAGGAAACGGTAGGCCTGCACGTAATTTTTTCCCGCTAAAACCCAGTGTATTTCTAACTGCATTTCCTCGGTCAAACCCTCGTAAGAAAGCAACTTGAAAGGGTTTTTTTTTCAGCTGCAGTAATACAAACACTTCAACGTTCACTACCACCCATGCTGAGCGATGTATTTCATCTTCACGTCCCTTAACTCTAAGCACCGTTGCTGATTATCCTGCAAAACTTAACTTTGGACAACACCTTATTATATTAAATATATGTTGGGATTTGGTCTCAGTTCCACAAAATATTTAGGCATGTGCCTAAACATTAAGCATGCAAGTATTCCACCGAGTTCTGATTTTAGGCTATCTGGGAACACATACAACAAACTCCAGAAGATACAATCTTTATCTGAAGAGCTCCGCTTCACAGATCAGCCTTTCAGGGATGTGCCAGCTTCAGCTCTAACAAGCTCTTCACACTTTTTTAAGACTAATAGGCTCCACATATTCATCTCCAAAGAGTATAAATTCCCCTCCTGCCTTTCCCTTTTAAATACGTCAGGCAACATTACAAAAAATAACATCTGTGCCACAGTTATGCAATAAGCAGCAGGATAACCATTAAACTGCACTTTATGA
Organism: Morus bassanus; assembly: GCA_031468815.1. Classification (NCBI taxonomy): domain Eukaryota; kingdom Metazoa; phylum Chordata; class Aves; order Suliformes; family Sulidae; genus Morus; species Morus bassanus. The sequence goes on from CM062582.1 coordinate 3,090,611, forward strand.
AGAGCGGGCTGAATTTAAAAAAAAAAAAAAAGGCAGGGAGAAAAAGTTCACCTTTAAACCTTGAGATCAGGGAGGTTTTCAGTGCTACCTCTCTTCCCTGCTTATTTCTAAACTCGCTGTTCTGCTGCCCCTCTTCATTGATGTTTCATGGCTATTAATGGGAAGCCTGAATATACATGCTATGAACAGCACAAACAGATTGAATCTAGCTGGAAAGGGCTTAAACATCCAGTAAGAAGATGAAGAATCCCAGAAGTGTTTTTAGCATGTGTATACATTTCATCAGAGTATACAGAGAACACTATATATTTTCTTGCAATAGTTAGCAAGCCTTCTCTTTTCATAAATATAGGTCAACAAAGCTAAACTGCGGTTTTGCCTCAACTCCCACTTTAAATGCATAAAGAATTAGATTTTAGGGAGCAGAATGAAAGAAATGGTGTATTTCATGCTATTATATACCCAGCCAAGGATCCCAAAGGGTTTGTTTGGGCTTTAAAAACAAAACAAAAACCCTTGGCATTTGTCAGACTAAAACCATTTTTCTTTGGTCTTTGCAAAACCATCCTTTCCAGATTTGAATAAATAACATCAAACAAATTCTTTTGACTTCCATTACCATGCAATGCACAGAAGTTGTTCAGGGAGAGCCTGAGCAGCTTGTGAAAGCATTTGATAGCAAAGGACTAAGAGGAGCACCATGCATAACCACCATCAGATCTGGGAGAGCTCGTTCCAACCCCTCCGCTACCCTCTTATTTAAGCAGAATTGCTCCAGAAAGAAACGACTCAAACAGCCACAGATCACCTTGACTCTTCATTTACTGACCCTTGCAAATTTAGGTGTGATTTAAGATGGCCCCTTCAGCAAATGCCCAGGCCTAACCAAACAGCAGGATATAATATTGCGTATCCTTAAACCTCCTTTTGTTTCAACACCAGCCCACAGAACGCAGGGTGAGAACTCAGAGGTGATATTGTCAGCTGCAGATTTTATATATTTTATGTTTATTACAGGTTATAATGGGGAAAATAACCCCTACGCTTTCATGTGAAGTTTAAGACACCACACAACCACTGAGCATTGCTGATATGGTGTTTGCACTCCACCATGCGCAAACTTACTGATGGCAACGCAGATGAAGACTTTTCCGTACCACGCTGGGAAAACAGCTTCAAAGCACAATTTGAGCAGCATTTTCTTCTTCTCCCCATCATTGACGCCGAAATGTCACTCTTACTATGTTGTTCCAGCATCGCCACCTATCCCTTCCTAGGGGCCACCTTCCTCCATTCCTACTCTTGGCTCTTCCGCTGGGGTTGAATGCCGCAAGACGATACATGCACTTGGGTTTTTGCTCACAGTCTCAAGCCGCTCGTGTTGTGGAACTCCCCCTCCGGACCACCGACAGAATACCTGTGGTAGTTGAAAAGTTAATCCAAGATGCTTCTGAATTTATCCTGAACTAACCTCCAGGAAGTCTTAAACTCGTCCTAGTATTTGCAGTGAGGGAATCCAGCACACATGCTGGCAGATTGTGCATGTAGAGGCAAATGTCATAAATAAGGGAGGAAAGGAGGATGTAGTTAATAGGAAGAAAAACCGAGAGGGGGACTGGGATACCAGGGTTTGCTTAACACATGAATCAGGATCAGTAATTCCGTACACCAGTGACCATGTAAGAGCCAACGCATCAGTCACAAACTAACCCTACGTTCAGTTCTGGATCATAACCAACGCCCATCTTTCCTCCAAAACCAGAAATGCTTCAGAAGGGCAAAAGCAGCACTATACCCTGTTTATTGTTAAGCACCAGGTCTTAAACAGCCGTCTGCAGAAGAAGGGGAAACTGTAAGTAGCACGTGGCTCTTAGCTTGACACTGTATATGGACCTACACTATATCCTGAAGGCAAACCCCGAAACGTAGCTTTGCATTGCCTAATACAGCAATAAATTCTGAGATTGAGTGATCAAGCCAATCAAAAAATTCACCCTTTCAAACCAGAGACTTCTTGGAAATATAGGGGATTGCCTAGCCTCACATCCACATTCAGAAAGGCTGGCATTAACAACTGAGACGAAGACAGGCCCAGTTCAAACCCAGAAAGCAGCAAGCAAGGAATTAGCACAAATTAAAGAAAGAAACAGGCACAATAAACAAAAGTGTTTTTACTGCAGTACAAACTCTCCATCGAACGATAAGCTAACCAGACAAATAAGACAATTAAGTAAGTGAAGGTTGCTGCGTTAGGACAAATTATTTTTTCTGCGGGAGGTTTCAGCTGACGGGTTTCTCCGCATTTGCCATGCCTGGCCTCCTTAACACCACGTGGCTCCTCTGCTTCAGATAAACTCGTAGGCACTGTGGGCTAGTAATGGTCCTAAATTCCAGTATTACACATTAGCCATGCTGCTTGTATCATAATCTGCTCTATTTCTGCACAAGTTGGCAACATCTGCTCGATGTACTTCAAAATTAATATATCACACACACAAAGAATCTAAGACAAGGCACTACATGGACAGGTGATTTTGATATAGTGGATTTCCTTAGATACAGACATAAACAAACCATGGGAAATTATTGCGTGTTGCTCCCTACAGAGCCAGCAGTGTCAAGAAGATAGGAGTTTGCTTGTTTGCTTTAATATGAGCTGAAAAATTGTGGTCAGCAGCAGGCTTTCCCTTCCGATCTTCCCGAAAATTCTACCCATCCTTCCATGTTAAAGGCACAGCTATCGATCAAGTAAAGCTGTTCATGTAATGTAAGAAAAACATTTAAAAAAAAATAAAAAAAAAGCAAACCAAAACAACAACACCCAAAACCCCCCCCACATCACAACTTTCTGTAGCTAAAATAATCCCACTCCCCAACAGTTTTCTTCACACAAATGAGAACACCGACCACCCCGAAAAAAGGCAATTGCATTTTCACCCTCAAGGTTCAGGGAGGGCCAAGAGTACTAATCGCTCCATTCCCTGAAGCAATATGAAAAACAAGAACAAGCATCCATCCATATTCCCAGTGAAACACCAGCATGAACCTCAAATTCCTATTCAGACTTAAAACATGACCTTGCAGGCTACAGGGAAAAAGTGTCGCTAGCTGGCCAAAGAGACACCAGATTCACTTTGTACTTGTTAAACTCCCACCCACAACCCTTGTTTCCGTGAAGCAGTTCAGTATTTCTCTGAAGTTATTCAACAACTGTGTAGGTCAAATATTGTCCTAACTGGCCAGTTGCAAATAAACACACCTTTCATGTCGGCATGTGCTTCAGCCTGCTACCAGCCACAGAGGAAAACCCTAATCAAGAGGGGAAAAACGACAGTAAATTAGTAGCGCAGGGTACACACCTGGTCTACAGAGGAGAATCAATGCCTGCAGAGGATCTAGCTGACCCAGCTGGAGACCTGAAAACTGGGGCCAACGCAACGGATGGGAAAGAACTAATTTTTCTGATGTATAAAACTTATAGTTTCAGCTAAAATACTAAAAATTAAAAAAAGAGCTTCAGTGGCACTTCTGAAGAATTAAAAAAAAAGGCTTTGGAAGCTTCAGATTTGAAGCTTCACAAGCTCCTTATGAAAAATGCAAGCTTTGAAAAACTTCTGAAGATTCAATATTCTTACTTTGGGCTCTTCTACTGCCAACGGACTACAGATGCTGTAACTAATAAAAAATAATTAATGCCAATAAACAGGCCCTTCATAAGGCTTCAGCTTCTCTTCTCCATCAAAGACCCAAGTCATTCATTGGGACATTGTACAGGGAACAAAATCTATCCACACAGCCTGTCTTTTCTACATTTGGTTCTTCTCCACTGTAACTCAGAACCGAAAATCTTCCAAGTGTGAGGAGAGGAATTTGATTTTTTTCTAAGTACGCAGCTCCCAGGGCAACTCCCAAGCATGGCGGAGACCTTACCTAGAACGGGACTGAGAAAGAGCTGGGAGTTTGTGCGCTAGTCCTCCAAAGAGCCCAAGGTCTCACGTAGGCAACAAAATGACCAGGCAGTTTCTCAGGAGCGCTCCGCGCCGGGCGGTACCCTACTGTCCACCACGCCACTTCCTGGCACTCCTGAAAGTCTAGCCACGTCCTGCAAGATTCACAAGAGCTGGTCTTTCTGATAACCTCCATCCAGAAGTTCGAACGTCCTCAAAAACATAACAGTCTCATAGCACCAGCCGCCTTCTCACCAGTTTCACCACACCAGGAAAAGCACTGTGACAACGCTTGAGTTTTAGTACACGAGAAGCTGCCCTACCTGGGGCGAGAGGGGAAGTAGAAATTGCCTCAGCTATTTTCTTTTAGAAATCCTGAGGCTCCCCTCTCAAACTGACTCAGCGGAGAAGCGTGTAACGCCTTCGGCCAACAGCAGTGAACACCACAAAGCAGTAAGGATGACCTTCACAACATGAACCAGCAACCCCTGCATGAGGAGCCATTCTGCATAACAGAGGCTCTACGAAAGCAAGGGGGGAAAGATGATAAATTGGCAAAAAACCTCACCAGCGTCCAGGCCAAGCATACAACCTCTGCCGTTCCTGCCGGTTTCAGTGACACGCTGAAGACCGGCATTGCAACGCCACACAAGGTGACATCCAGAAGTCTGACCTCAAGGTCTCCTGGACTCTTAGGACAGAGACGGTCTTGGTCTCATGCCTAAGGATAACTATTCGCAGAGACAATGATCACAGTAACGATGACAACAATTCAGAAAGGTGTTAAAACTGATCTGGTAAATGAATCAACTGGGGTCCGAGCAGAAGCAATGCCAGCCCTTTGGGGCCAGGATACGATGGTCCTACCCTGCCAAAGGGGCAACAGCTGTAAACCTAGGCAAGAAGATCAGTCGGAAACTTCTAGTGACACATCCACCCATATTCGGAACATACGGCACGAACAAAACAGAAAAAGAAATACAGGATCAGTGAAAGGAAACAATTAGCCAACGGAATTTTCTATCATGGGAGGCTATTGAGACAAGAGCTTGGATAAATTAAGCAAATCAGGCATCTTACAGTAAAAAGCATTTCCAGAGCTTTGTTAAAACCAGACTAGACTGCAAATATGAGCTCATGTCGCTGGGCATAATTCGCCTTCTAAATACTTAAGGGTCAGAGGAAAACTTTGCCCAGGAACAACACCCTCCGTTGCTGCCCGCTCCCAGATCTGCCGGCAGCGTCCCCCGACGCAGCCGGCACAGACCTCTCCTGCGAGCAGAGCGCACCGGGTTACATCCCCGTCTTGTTCGCAGAGCTGACGTAGCGGAGCAGACGAAGACCCAGCTCATACGTATCGCTGTTTGGAGACTGCATAATGATCCGGCTCAGCCCATGCGAAAGCAATATGAGAACAGCTTCTGTACACAAGAAGTTCTCGACATTTAAAGTTTTAACACAAGCTAACAAACGCCAGAGATGAAAGAAATCCTGGGATGAAAGATCTCCACGACACCTGCTTTGAATAAAAAGACATTGCTACAAAAATATCAGAGACCTGCTGGTCTAGAGCCTTTGCTACATGTCATTCCCCAGACATCAATTTGCAAGAGAGGCACACAAAAGCAGTATTACACAGATTACATGCTACTCCCCTGAACTGCAAACAAAATCTACCCAGCACTACCACCTCGCCTTCCAAAGCGCTACTGAACTAAAGCCACCTTCTCTTGCTGTTCACAAGGCGACTTTCCTAAGGATAAGGCACGCAGCTGGCTTCAACACCGATTTGCAGAACTGACAGCTCCTCCCGCAAACTTCGCTCCGGCTCAACTTCACCAAATACTCCCAATTTTTCCTCACGTCCGCAGGCCGGGAACCGATGGTACCAACACTTTGGCACTGATAGCGGAACGGCTTATCCTTAATTCGTGCGTCCTTCAGGAAAAACCCACGCCCAGTGCCTGGATGCTTAAACCAGTTAATCATCTCCAGCACTCATAACCTCACCGCTTTCTACACAACAACGTAACACGTCGTAATTATTTAACGTTTCATTGTAACGGCACCCAGGAGCCCTAAAAATCAAAGGGCCGAGACCCCACCGAGCCTCTCGCACCACGTACAGGTAACAAATCAGGCAGGTCCCCGCGCTAGAACAGGTGCACCCACGGGTGCGTACGACCAGCTCGAAGGAAGGAGGGAAGAGCAAGGTACCAACAAAACATGGTTCGCTCGGTTTTATGCCACATGGCTCATTTACTCACTGCTGGCAGCTTCCACAAAATCAGGCTCGTCAAGCACCTGACTGTATACATAGGTAATGATTATAAAGCCAACTCAAGCGGGGCTAAAAGTACACAAAGATCTAGCATAAAAATAAAAAAGTGCGATCCTCTCCCAGGTGAAAACCCAGGACTTTGAACGTAACAGGTGGATTATATAAAAATTATTTTGCTCCCAATTCTCTGTTTTTTTCTCTTTTAAATGCCCTCACAGACCAAAAACTGTCATTACTGAGAAGCAACAGCAATTTGACGGTGTTTAACATGCAGACCGCCCACCTCTCCCAGGGCCAAATCCAAACCCAAACCCAACTAAGGCAGCATCGACGCGGCCCCCACGCGAGGACTAGGGCAAGGTCTGGAGTACCCACAGCTCTCCTCCCCGGATTCCGCCCAAGGAAAAAGATTATTTCCTAATGTTGCTTTTTGTTTGCGGGAAATCGGCACGGTTGGTTTGTTATTACTCCGTCTATGAGGAAAAAGCCTTATTATCTGAGAAGCGCTGCTGCACCACGTATCGACGGTTGCGTCCTACACCCGGGATGCAAACCCGAGCTGGACTCCTTTGTTCGGGAACGCTTTCTCGCCAAGCCTCACCTGTGTTCGTCTTGGTCCCACAAGCACATTTAAGTCTTTTCACATGCCTCTTTCCAAAGACAGGAAAAAGATACGCACGTGATCAGTCACAAAAACATCCACGAGGCATCGCCATCTCAAAAGAGGAGGACACCATGAAAGCACGGCCCCACACAGACGTACTCCCTGTACCAGCTACGGAAGTTAAAACCCACTGGCCACAATCTTCCCCCCTCCCCCCCCCTTTTTTTTTTAATCCGAAAGAGACTCCTCATCATTCAGAACTCAATGTTTAAGGGGGCTGCCGGAGCCTTGCCTCCAAAAGGCAACAGCAAACACAAAAAAGGAAAAACAAAACCACAAAAATCCCCCCTCCCCGCCCCCCAGAGCAAAGCGCTGGGTGAGGTGCAGAGAGGGAAAAGGGGGACGACGAGCACGGGGAAGCCGGCCGGTTGCTCCCCTTTTCTGCCTCCCTTTTATTTCTGCTGAGTGTAGTAACACTTGAACTGGCTCTCTTTATTTGCAGCCGGATACGCGCTTTCAAAGATACTGTACTACTGTGTAGGCCAAGCAGGGACTCTCTTTCTTCCCTTAGTTAGGGCTTTTGGGAAAATAATTATTCACCAGAACTGCCATCGTGAACAGAGAAAGCTAAATCAATGTAGCTTTGTATGGGCCATTGCCACCGCAAAGCAAATACTCCATCAAGACATGGATCAGCAAGAATTTTATCACTAGGAATCCATACGCACATCTTTGTGTATTTTTAATATCCATCTTATTACTCGGCGTGCCCCCTCCCTCCCCACGCTCCTGCACCTCACCCTCCCCGTGGATCGGCCTCGTGTCACCGGCAGCTACAGGGCTTGGCCGTAAGATTCACATGCTCAGTGGAAAAATCGGAAATACACAGCCAGGTTTATTTCCTTAACGAATAAATAAATAAATAAAGCGAGCGTTGGTGCATAGCAGATTTATTCACTGAACAGGTTGATTTATTTAACAGACTTGACATATATCAAAACCTACTATGGGCTTACATAATTGTTACCCATTTAGCAGGTCTGGTTCTTTTGTCAAGTATTTGTTTTTTAAAAAGTGATTCACCAAAGCCTGCTGCCTTATGCACAGTTCACATACCTTAACAAATGTAGTTTTGCATGGGGTATTAGCCGAAGTGACTTTAAATCGCATCCTACCTGCTCGAGCGCTCCCGTTATTTTTTTAGTTTCTGTATTCTTCCCCTTACCTAAACTAAAAAGAAGGAAAAGAAAAAAAAAAGACAAAACCCAAAAAAGCCCAGCAAGCGCGAGCGCGCGTGCAGGCGGGCCCACGATTCACTCCAGCAGACTCTGTGCTGCGGGCGCGGTGGTTACCGCATTACCACGCCGCTCCAGCGATAACGGCAGGTACCTCCGACACCGAATGCCAGGATGTTGCTGCCTGCACAGAGGTTTCGGGCGACGCCGGCCGGAGGGGCCGGTGCGGGGCAGGGAGGGACGAGCAAAACCGCCGAGCGGAAGCTGCGGGGGGGGGGGGGCGGGGGCGGGGGGGAACCCTCGGGGAAGATTTCCGAGCCACAGAGCCGTTTTGTTTTCCCGCAAGAGGCTCGTTCAGGCCCCGGTTCGCACAGGCGCACCGCTCTCCTCCGGCCGCACGCATCCACCCGCGGCCGCCCCGCACACGCACCCATCCTGCGCTCGGGAGCGGGGGGCGAAAGGCCGGGGGGCAGCGCCGGGAGAAGCCGCGCACCCTTCGCTTTCATCGCCGGTCCCGTCACCGCTCGTTTGGGTTAATAGATCACAAACCGTATCGCTCGCTCGCGGCGCGGTTCATTCCGGAGGCGAGGATTTCATTATCATCCCCCCCCCCCCCCCCGCCCCTTCTCCTCCTCTGTTTCAGCATCATCCACGCACACACACAGGTCACATCTCACACTTAGTAAGCAAAACACATTACCGCCGCCGCCGCCGCCGCCCGGGCGCGCACAGCCGGTCGGAAATTAAAGGCACCGGAATAAAAAACCCGCACGAACCCAGTTCGCCGCCGCTCGCTAGACAGATGGTTAATTATATTCACAGCCGCATTTTTTCGCTGGGATAGAGTTTCAGACAATGAGCCAGTTTTTATTTGATTAGCCAGTTTTCTAGTTTAATACGCGGAATGACAGTTACTTCCACGGTTGGGGCTTTTTTTTTTTTTTTTTTTTTAAATCCCATCCCCCTTCCTTTATTTTTTTTGTTGTTGTTCTGGCCGAGGCTGAAGTGCAGCCCCCCCCCCCCCCCCCGGTGCCGCCGCTGTAAATACCCCCCCCGGGGCGTGCGGAGGCGCCGAGGGGCGGCCGGGGGGGTCCCGCTCCCCCGGGGCCCTGCGGGGCGGCGCCCCCGCCCAGCCCCGCACCTGCCCGGGGCGGGGAGGCGCCACCTCGCCCCGCACCGGCCGCCCCCCCCGCCGCCGCCGCCGCCCCTCACACCACACACCCCGCCCGCCCCGCTCCTTCCGCCGCCGCGCAACTTCCCCGCAAGGCCTCCGCTCCCCGCACCGCCGCGCAGGCCGGCGCTGCCATCGGCATCCCCCCCCCCGCCCCCCCCACCACGCACACCACCTCCCGGCCTCCTCCTCCTCCTCCTCCTCCTCTTCCTCCCCCGCTCGCCTCACGCCGCCTTCCCTGCGGCGCCCGCGGTGCGTGTGGAGGCGGCGGAGGGGGGGGGGGGGGGGGGGGGGGAAGGAGCGGCGCCGCGGCGGGACTCACCTCAGCGCCGGGCCCGCGAGGGAGGCGGCCGCGCGGGGCCGGCGGGTCCCCCCGCCCGCCTGTCGCTGTCGCTGTCGCTGTCGGTGGCGGCGGCGCTCAGCGCTGCTCCATGCGCCCGGGGCCCCGGCGCGCGCAGGTGGACGCGCCCGCCCCCCCCCACCCCCCCCCCGCCGCCCCTCCCCCCCCCCCGCACGCCGGCCCCCGCCCCTCCTCCTCCTCCTCCTCCTCCCCCGCCGCCGCCGCCGCCGCCGCCGCAGGGCCCTCGGCGGAGCCAGCGCTCCCGGCCCTCAGCGCCTCCGCCCGCCGGCGCACGGCCGGGCCCCCCGCGGCGCGCAGCCGGCCCCGCTCCCCGCCGGGGGAGGGAGGGAGGGGGGGGCGGCTCCCGCCTCGCCCCTCCGCCTCCGCCGCCGCCGCCTCCCCCGCCCCGGCCGCCTGCGCCCATTCAGGAGGTGCCGGGGAGCGCCGCCGCCGCCGCTGCCATTGTTTCCCTCAGCCGCGGGACCGGCGCCCCCCGTTCCCCCCCCCTTCTCCCCCCTCCCCGCCCCGCGGGAGCGCGCTCCGCGCCGCCACCGGGCATAAAGGGCGCGTCGCCGCGGGCCCGGGCCCCGGCGGGGCGGCCTCACCTGCCGCCGAGGCCCGGCGCAGGTGGCGGTGCCGCCGCACGCCCCCCGCCGTCGGTAGCCCGCCCTCCGGGCCGGGGCAGCGTCCCCCGGGGGGACACACGGGGACGGCGGGCGGTGCGGGGCCGGAGCGGCGCCGGGCTGCGCGGAGGCGGGCGGGGAAGGCCGGGCCGGGCCGGGCCGCGGCGGTGGGGAGCCGGGCCCGGCGGTGGGGGTGCCGGCGCGGCCCCCCCGCGCCCCCGGGAGCGCTGGAGGGAGAGCGCCTGCCGAGCGCAACCCGTCGAGCCCTGGTAATTCTCCGAAGTGCGAGAGGTGCCATAAGCGAAGAGGGGTAAGGCATGGGAAAGCAGGTCAGGGGTTGCAACAGCTCCGCTGCTTCATGTTCGTTACCGCACTGTTAATATACACCAGCTCCTACAACCGTGCTTTTCATGCAGGTGCTCGTCAAAAGGAAGGCTGCCTCGTCTCACGGTCACTCAGAACCTGCACCTGAAGGGGAAGGCTCACCAGCCGCGGCCTTTTGCAGAACAGGAGGGCGAGAGAAAGCAGCAAAGCAGGAATCTAAATCTAGAGAGCCTTGCGAGCTTATAAAATACATCCATCCTCGCAGGACCCCCGCAATAGCTTTTACTATTGCAGCCCTATTTCTCCATGACATCCGCAGCGCAGCTAGCCTCGCACGTGCGCCACGTCCAGAGTTATTGCACCAGGGACTGGAGGGAAGTTGTGTTGTTATATCTTCTGAGTCAACGGAATTGTTCAGCAAATAGAAAGCAAACCGGACACAAGTATTTTAACCGCAGTTGAAGAAAAGCAAGATGAGCATTAGCCTTTTGGTTTAATTAAATTCACTGTGATATTTAACAGAGGTTCCCAGTCTTAAGTTACCGCTTGAGCTTACACAAAATTCTGCTGCCTTTTCATCCTAGACAACACAAGGCATACAGTCTAAAAAGTCGATTAAGTAATACTGTGACTAAAATTTTAAAATATTGAGCACTTTAGTCCTTGTTCTCACAGCATGGGAGAGCCCCATGAGTATATGCAGTAATAAAACGGGAATAGCGTATAGCAACATACGTAACGCGCTCTGAATTCGGAACGCTTTACGCATCAACTTTCAGGACTGCAAAATAAGCGACTAATCTCATTTGTTCTTCGTTAACAGTGGTAGCCAGGATATGCTATACATCACGTGCAAAGAAATGATTCATTCCCGCTGCAGCAGGGCACGTACTTGAAGTGTAACGCCCTGCTGTAGAAACAGAGGCGAGCAGCAAGCGGTTTGACCAAGGCCACAGAGCGAGTCCTTGGCACAGCGGTGGCACCTCCCAGTCCTGTCCTCGGTTACGGTTTGCCTCTCCAGCATCACCACGTTGCTGTGGAAATCGCACGGTTCCGTCCCTGTAGCTTTGCACGTTCGTGATCTCCACCACAAGGCTGCGTTTAACTTCGCACGCCCACCCACTCCCCATTATTTTCTTGACAGAACGATTCCAGTAATATAAATGAGCAATTGATCAGGGTCGGGTGGGACGGCGACAGTTCCCCTGGCATCGCTCGGTAAAATAAACACGCGTTGGGATGGCGTTCGTTAACTGCTTTCAAAATTTCAGGAACTCGGGGGAGGTTTTGCCCTCGGTCACTCCGCCACCGGCACAGTCACACACGGGCTATTTCCTTCAGAAGTGCCACCAAAGGCCCACGAGCAAACCCAGCAGCTCCGCTGCTAAGGCGCCTCTCGGTAAGCGCGTGACTAGAAGCACCGGGGTGCGGACGCCGAGTTTGGCAGGCCTTCCCAACTCCTCCCGCTGCCTTTGGAAAGGGGGCGGCAGCGGTGCTGCGTGCGGGGAGGCTGGCAGCTACAGCGGTCGGCAGAACAGAATCGCATAGGTAAGATTAGACGTAAGCGTGGGGAGAGCTGTCATGGAGGTGAAGAGATACATTCAATTAAGTAAGCATCGCACCTGGAGCTGGTTTAGAAGACGACAACCCAAGTATTTATTTAAGTGCTGTCTTTTAGAGAGAACACAAACATAAGGCTCAAAGATCATCCTTGTAGCTGTGATACAATATAATGCCTTTACTTTCACTTATCCACACGCTACTCGTTTAAGGTACTTCAATTACAGAACTACCACAATACTAATCCATCAGCAGCATAAAATTCTGCACAGCATCTTGGGCAATCTTAAAAATTAACAGTCTGTGCACTGTGGTCTTTTTATGTACTGCCACAAACAGATGTAAAAAGTGCACTGACATGATGGAAGTGCACTACCCACCTTGGCTGGGTATTCATTATCCAGACTGTCAAATAAAGAGACTCACAGGTGCGAGAACAAGGTGCTAAGAAAACTCCTTTTGGCAGGAAGAGATCAACAAACCCCTGAGCAAGGAGCGATTGCAATGCTAGCCGGCGCCTCGCTCTGCCCTGCCGCGCACCCTCACTGCTCTCCTGACCTCCCCAATACAGTGCAGCTGCAATATGCATCATAATCATTCACTACAACCTGTAAGAGGGAGCAGATCAGACATTTACATCTGTCCCGTCCTCTCAGCTGTCTTCACACGAAATCCATGTGCCCAGACACATATCTATGCCGGGAGCCTACGCTTGCTCGTCTGTCTAGGAAGCAGGACTCAGAGCCTAAAATCGCAGAAGCCGGATTATGGCAACAGGCCCATGCCATGGTGGTTTCGAGTTCTCCAAGCACCTATTTCCTGGTCATTCCTTCGTGTCCTGACGCCTACTTTTCCTGACACATGGGAGCCTCGCTAAGACATACCCAGTAAGGGCTAAATCCTTCATTTTGCGTGGCCTGGTTCATTTTTACCAGCCACATCCCTCTGCTGAACAGTACCAGAGAGAAAGGCAGAGGTTCGCAGGGGGATTCTGGTTTGCCTGTGGCACAAGTACAACACGAACGTGATTTTTCAAAGATCTCAAATCCTACGCTGTTGGGTAAGCCTGGAAAACCATGGTTCAAGCGGAAAGGTGCCCAGATGTTACCAACTTTAAAAAAAACTGCCGCAAAAGGTAGCAGGATGACAGGAGACATCACCTTCCTATCCCACCCTAGCACAGAGCTGGAGAGGATTTCTTCCCCCACTCCGTCAGACTTTCAGGACCAACTTCTGAACAAGAAGGGTGTAATGTAGACCATTGGCAGAACAGGAGGTGCTCCACGGAGGGGAAGCTTTGATTCAGGTTGGTGAGGGACTCACCCAATCTCCTCCTTCCTGCCTTCCTAGGTCCTGACGTGCGATTCAAAACGGACTGTATGCTGTGGGAAATCATGCTGAGCCTGCAAACAGTGATTCATTCGTACTGAGGCTGAAGCAATTCCTGAAGAAGAGACAAAGCTGGAATCACAAACTGCCACATACGGAATTTCTCCTTTCCTGTCTGCCACACCTGGCAAGCCCTTGAGCTTTGGCAAAAAACTATCGAAACCCTACCCGAAACAGTTGTTCATTACAAACCCCACTGGTTGCGGAAAGACTCCCTCAGCACTCCTGCCTTTTTGCATCCCCCTTCCAGGGTGCTGCCGAAGAGGAGCTGGAGAAACAGTGCTGCTATTTAGTCCATACCTCCTCTTTGCCCTAGCAGGTGATGTTTCAGAAACACTCAGCAGAAACTCAAGGCTGTTAGTGACCTCTCTGGGCAAGACAGATTTCCAGCGTGCCTGACAGAGCTATAGAAGGAAGGAAGGTGAGGAGGGTCCCAGATTAGTTTTCCAGGCTTCTCTGCTCCTTGATACGCTCCTTGCTCCACTGGTCAACCCGCTCTACCCAAAAAAACCCCCACCCTCCCTTGCAACTCCTTCACAAGGCTAAAAAAAACCTCCTTACTCAAGTCAGAAAGTTCCAGTCAGTTAATAGCCTTTGAGGGCTCCCATGGCCCAATGCAACATTCAAACTGTGCTGCTAATAGGCTCCGATCCCCCAGATTAGTCCATATCTACTTCTCCACGTCCCCCCACCTTCCTCCCGACTTCAAATTTTAAATCTTTGTTTAAAATGTGCATTTGTCTTACCATGTTTCCACAGCCAAACACCTCGTTATTGGTGGCTTCGGAACAGGAGGAAATAAAAGCTTACATTTGTGCCTTGGCCAAGACGAATGCTCTGTGGACAGAAGGCTCTGTGTTCTCTCATTTCCTTGGCAGGACTAACAACCCTGGCCACTTTAGGGGAGGTTACCGTAGTAGCAGGGGGAAAAAAAAAAAAGAAAAAAAAAGAAAAAAAGAAAAACAACCAGCAACAACAGAAGAGGCTCAAGAATGGTCTGGTGGATTTGCAGTGAGCCAGAGCACAGGTTAGAACCTAACCCAGAGAAGGCAAAAGGATCTGGATGTGTCTAAAGCAGAAAGCTGAGACGAAGGAACGAGGGACCGATACACTGAACGACAGCCGCTGAGGCAGCACAACCAACTGCAGCAGCAGAGCTGTTGAGCCGTTTGGCTCGTGACAGCCCCCAAGCTGAAACTCCCCATGCCACGTCACCGCCAGGGTCCCAGAGCCCCTTCTGCACTCCCACCTCCTCTAGCCCATTGAGGGGCACAGTCAGACGGGTGAATATGAAACAGAACGGATAGATGGTGTTGACTCCCTTGGCTGAAGGCCCCTGCATTTCTGCACGGAATTTCACCACGTGTGCGTGAGCCCCCCGCAGCCTGTGCACACCTAACCACTGCTCCGGCATTGATCCTTGGTCTGGCACGTGCCTGCAAAAAATCAGACCTGCTGTGGATTCATTATAGATTTGATCTACTCACAGGTAGTAAATCAGGTGACCCAGATGAGGCTGGACGCCTTTGCTATGTGCGCCAGGCTAATGAACTGCAGAGATGCAGTAGATGTTTCTGGATAGCCCATAGTCCAAACCTAGCTGCTGCTTTGGCCAAGCTGGCTGGCATCGAAAACTCCTGGATCAAGATGGCAGAGCCAGAAGAGCTGGTGATGACTCTCTGTTAACAGGTGGAAACTCAAATCTTGTTTAGCATTGCCATCTTTCAAGTTGTGCTGTCGTCTCTGTTTGGAGCAGGCTGCATGAAAACAGAAGAAAGTTAAGTTCTCCTTATCGCTGATGGAGTTGTTACTCATAGTCTTCCAATAAATTATTTCATTTATTTAGGAAACATTAAGCTCCTTGTGCCTGGAGGCACCTTCTGCTTTATGCTCTTGCTTCCAGTATAGAAGATGCTCCAGGAGCGAGCAGAGGTTACAGAGCACAGAGCTGACGAAAATGGTTGTTTTTAATGCGGACAAGGCAGCGATGTGACATGGCCACAGAGGCCTCGCCACCCTCACTGCTGCCTGGCCAACCTTCAGAAATAAATCCAACCTTAGAGAAATACCTAAAGGTAAATTCTTCTTGTCAGCAAATTGTTCTCTAAAATGAATGTCCATGAAAACGCTCGCTTCCTGTGAACCCAAACATCCTTAAACTATTCCCCTGAAGCACTGGAGGCTTGGTAAGTTCTGCGAGTTGGCTTGCAATTCACCGCTGCATCAGCCTACAGAGTCACTGAAGGTTAGCTCTCACCTCTTTGAAGCCCCATCTAATTACGCAACTTAACCACAGCAAGAATAACAGTATTGCTGAATATGCAACAGTCTCATCATTGTATTTTGATGGGGGGAGACAGAAGGAGAAGGCTAGTTTGTTTAAAGTTCACGCATTTTTACGGGGCTTGACGGATGTGGAAAAGACAGAGCGCTCTCCGGCATATCTGAAGTCAAATACCTTTTTCTCGTGTGTCTCGGACATGCCCTCTTCCACCTGAACAGAAAGGTGTAAATCCTGGAGTTTGTCCTACCCATTTTCGTTCAGGACTGTCGTTGATCAACTACGAGAAACGCAGTTTCATTAATGTGCATTAACCAAGGACTTTCCTATTACCACTGCTGTCTCCAATCAAAGAATCATTTACGGAAAACAAGGGCAGAGGGAACAACGTGCTTTGGCAGCTTTAAGATTATACACCCAAAGCTGTATACCCTCTGTCTTATACTTTTACGTTGAAGTATCACGAGATATTACCATATTTTTCATTATTACTTGTGGCACTAAATACTGCAGCACACAGTGCCAGATGGCTAGTATTCAGAATAAAAATAATGCAGGGCCAATCTTAGAAAGACTCAATGCGAATGTAACAGCATGTATTCATCCTACTTTCCTAATGCACGTAGTTAAAATATTAGCAGACTTAAAATCTGGTTTTCCAATTTAGAAGAATAGCGCATTACAGATTTATATGCATGCATATATACATATATTTAAATATGTATGGATAAAATTTTTAAATTCTTTCAATTTTATTTCCATGTTTCAAGGGTCTTAACGCAATACACGGGCACATCTTCTTTCATCTTCAGGAGGTTATTTTGACCAGTAAACCAAACAGTTCCGAAATGCATTGGGAACAGAAGCAAAAACCTTCTCCCAGAAACTGTTATTGGTACAAAATACTTTTTTTTTAAATATATAAACAGCTTGAGTCCTAAACTTAACCAGATGGAAACGTGCCTACAAAGAGTTGGATCTAATTCAGAAGAGACTGACAGCCAACAGATGAGCCAATTTAGACCATCCTATGCCAAAAATGGTCAATCATGTTATCTTATGTGTGACTCTACGCCGGCAGATGCCAACTCTATCCAAACAACTTCAAGCATCTTTTTGGAAGACAGGATTATTTTACACACACTTTAAAAAAAAATCATAATAATGCTTGATTTTTCTGGAAACATTCCACTTAGTTTCAGCGTTTTCACAAGAGATTTTTATTAACTTATTTTAAGGATAAATTTTTTTTTTATAGCCTCCTAACAGAATAAACACTTTCCAATCCAACAAAGACTGATTAAAAGAAAATACTAAATTGCAGTTCAGTGACAGTCTCAAATTTATTTAAATATTAATAAAAGGAAAGCTTTACACCTGTGCAAACCAATTTAGCTTATTTCTTAAGGCAAAATGTTTACTTTCAAAACCACAAAGAAACATGACAGTAAGCACAGATTAAATGTACTTCCTGCATTCCTCATCATCTTCCCCACTTAAGTTAAAATTAAAGGACTTTTTTTTATGGCGAGTGATTACAACCAAGGCTTTTTTTTTTAATTTGCAATTCATAATCTCTCAGTGATATTTTTTTTTTTTAACCTTCCAGAAGACACGTTGACAGATATGCTGTTAATTTGCCTCAGACTGCAACAGGAAAGGACCTCCTCCACTGTCTCCACTGCAACCTTAAAACCCCCCCTAGGGAATATAGCCCTGGTATGCTTCCTTTTTTTCCTTCTTGCCCCTAATTTGAATAAGAATAGTGAAAAAGGGGAGAAACACTTATTCAGCTATTAGTCCATCCTAACAGCATAGCACCATTCAATTCATTCTCCAGTGCATCACTTAACCTGTATTTAAGCCCTGTATCTGCTGTCAGCTTGGTCTCTGTTTAAACTCGGTCTGAATTTTAGCTTCACACTAAAGCCCTAGGAGGTCTCAGGTGATGAGATTTCTCTGTTAGATTGAAAGCTGCAGAAACCAGTGTAAACACTTAGTAGATCATCATCTTTCACAGGACACCTTGAAAGGCCACATTTAAAAAGATTAACGTCTTCGTATCTCTTGTTTCCAGAGAGAATAACGCAAGCTTTTCTTCCCAAGAAGAGGGCAGCAGTTCTGCTAGATAGCCTGTAGTTTGGGTGTCTTCTTGACAATGGGCCACAAAGTTGCAATTTCATTTTCCATTTGTATCGTAGGTAATTGCACTGCCTGTGTGAAGTAACCCTACCTCATACGGCATAAGTGAGCCAGGCAATTATCTGTAGGACTTATGGCAAGGTCTCAATTGCCAACCTTTTCATAGTGTCTTTTGTGATGACAGTCCCAAGATTTTGAGATCCACAGATGTTAATCTAGACTGAAGGTGTTAATCTAGACATTTGGAAGGTTTTAGAGATCTTCCTTATAGGACAAATATATATTCTCAGTTGTGTGATCATTTTCTTACATTGCTCCTGCTTCTCTTCAAAAGGACAGCATCAAGATGTGTATGATGAGAGGAAATGGCCTCAAGCTGCACTAGGGGAGGTTTAGATTGGATATTAGGAAAAATTTCTTCACTGCAAGAGTGGTCAGGCACTGGAACAGGCTGCCCAGGGAAGCGGGGGAGTCACCATCCATCCCTGGGGGTGTTCAAAAAACACTTAGACGCGGCACCTGGGGACATGGTTTAGGAGGGCCGGGGGTGTTGGGTTGGCGGCTGGACTTGATGATCCTGGAGGTCTTTCCCAACCTTAATAATTCTATGATTCTGTGATTCTATGACCGGAGAGCCTGACTGCAGATGTAGCCTTGGCACCTGAGGCAACTCTCAAAGAAAGGTTCAGTCACATTGAAAAGATTCACGTACTCACTTCCTGGGCATACAACATTCAGTTTTCGGCTGATGAAAACACCAGGGTTTAGGTAACCACACCCGGCTCACATCAAACTTTTTCCTAACTAGTCCTAGCTAGTGCGTAGATCATATTTTTCTTGTAGCTTGGCAGCACGTTGGGCTCCACTCTAGAACCATTCTAAGGTGTTTCAGCTAATCCTTACAGAGCCGTAGTATGTTTGGCACTTTCAGAAACAGACCACCACATCAAATGGTGCGATATGCTGCAGACTGATCCACGAAGATCACTTTCCAGTCTGCACTGGGGAGCAGCTTCCAGGTGACTCATCGGTAAGATCAGAGATGCTCTGTCCCAACCTGAGCCAAGGCCGGTGAGAAGGTACGGAGCCCTTGGAAAGAACCTCAGACTGCTGGAGAAGCTCTTGGAAAGAATGGAAAGTTAAATTTTATCACCTAGGTGGGTCTGGGTTTTTAAAATAATTAGTTCATTTCCTCTGTTTATGGATAGCTAGTCAATGGGTAAAGAAATGTATTAGTCAGCCACAACCAGGCTGATCACAGCTTTTCTTCGGTTCTAGACAAACATCTGGCTGAATAGCAAGAGGCAGCTTAAGACAGTGCCATGGGCTTCCCTTCAGGTATTTGTTACCACACTCATAGTGTTGGCAACAGCTGGGTGATTCAGCAAGTACTTTTTTCTTCTACAGCCATGTTCTTTTTTGCACCTATTTTAAAGAGCAGCACTGGCTGAATTTAGTTGGCTATGTTGCCACTACCTGGTAAACCGATGTTTTCTTCAGTTTCTGTGCAGCCATTCTAACAGGTCTCTAAGCAGGTTCAGCGATGAGGACTTTAGGATGAGTGTGTATTAAAACAAGTAGATGTCGCCTACAAAATATATCGCAGAGGAAAACTTTGTTCCGCTGTGAGGAACCGTACACTTCAGTCATAGGGCGTAACAACCTCATCTAGCAAGGAATCTCATCTTGTAGACAGACACAGCTCTTCTACCTGATTGGTCACACTCAGGCATCTTGCACATTCAAGCCCTTCTACACTTCAGATGACATACGTGCACCCGTGAGTTTACATCTCAGAATTCTAACGCTGTCCATTTCATTTTAAATTGTCACCAAGTTGCTTTGAACCATAAAGCCATTAGTCTGTGTTCACTGCTCACATAGACAGCACTGGTCATGTCAAAGCACTCAGCAGCAAGGACTTCCCGAGGTTCCTCTCATCTACTCTTCTGTTCCCTACAAAGTTGATAGGCTAACTATTTTAACTTCATTATCTCCGGCAGCCAGAGAGAAATAATCTGTTGAGGAACTTCTTTTTAATCTGGCTCAAGTGTTAAGAATGTGTTGTGGTCATTTATACAGAAATTCACCTGAATGACAACATGGGTCCTCAAGGACGACTTTTGGCTCCCACTTTGGAACACAACCGCTCCATTTCCATGAAATACCACTCACATCTCACTACAGTCAACAGGAATAAAAACAAGTGTGTTTAACAGATGTCACCATTTCCAGATTGTCACAGCTTTCCAACATTTTCTAGCTGATTTTTATTACAAGGTTCCCGTAAGTGACCAGCAAGCGACGCAGCCCCTTACTCTGCTCATCATGTTCCGACTGATGACGTGAGCTGTCAGACTGTAAACTCAAAGTTGTCAAATAGCTATAATTTGCAGATTTAGTAAAAGAGCTTAACATTCCTTTGAGCAAAGTACTTAAGAGACGTAATTCAGTGGAATTTAAGCTCTGTGAAAGTCTGTAAGGTTTTCTAGTTAGAACAGGATCTCCATGGGACAGCTCAAATGTCAGTAAAGCAGCTTTGGTCTAAATCAGAGACTGCCATTAGACATGAGCTTATATTCCCACTGAATGAAGTTCCACAGAGACTTTAATATCCAAGCCTAAAAACATAGCCATTTGTGGGATTTGCTTTTCTAGGCACCTGTGAGAATCACTTGGACATTTATTTGCTAGAATTTGACTACATTCCAGCTGACTAAACAACAGCTAGAAAGTTTTGGGCCTTAAATTAAAAAAAAAACCCAGAAAATAATCAACCGAAAACAGTTCTTGTCAGCTTCTGGAGCTGATCATATATTGAAGAGTGGTTTTCTGTATTTCCCTTTTGTTTTCACAAGTCTTATTTGCATTTGACTTGCTGTCAGTTACTTCTACTCTATTTATATCAGGTAGTCTTTTCAATATTGCAGTCCACGTTCAGTTGTTTCCTGTTCCTCCTTTTATTAACTGTGATCTCCGTGTTTATATTTACTACATATATATGTACTCGGGGCTTGATGGTGTGGCACGATGGCTTTATCTATACGAATTAGCAGTTGAGAGTGTTACTTGTGAATTACACACACCTCTCCTATGAGAAGATATAAAGTGTTTTAAACACACCGCTCCGGTGCGTATCGTACACAAGGCACACGATACAGGCTGTTGCGCGGATAAATACTTTCCAGATCGTGGCTGAGAGCTGTCACATCACGGAAGCATCCAGCCAAGTCTGACAGAATTACGGTAACTGAGGGACAAACCTATGGCACAAAATGCACAAAGGAAATCTTAGAAATCTTTAAGCGACTTAGACCCACTTTTTGGTACAAAATATTTTGTGACTTGAGAATCTAATACCTGATGAAAATTCCAATGACCAATTTTGCTGGGAGCATAGCTCAGGCAACAGCAACCACTTTTAAAACCCATCCTGATGTTCGGCGTGCTGCTGGCACGTACAGGAAACCTCTTGTTCAGTGGAGCTAAATGTGGCCCACGCTGAGATTCAGGAGGTACAGTTTCAGCCGTGGAGTTTCACTTTTGGTGAAGGAAGGTTTCTGTGGTCAGCTGGAGATTTCTAACATGAAAAATTCCAGATAAGATAAGAAAGTACAAGGCTAATGGGGACCGAATTCAACTGCCTCCACGTTTTAGAGCGTTACAGCACCCAAACACATATTTCAACAGACAGGTATGCTCTTTGCAGCAGCACTAAGCAGAAATACAGGGTTCTGGTAAACACTAATTTTCAGTGGACACAACATTCAAAATCATTCTTTCCACACTGCGAGAACTGTGTGCATGTACCACTCTGCAAAGCTACCTCTGGCCATTTTGGAAGGACTGCTACGTAACATGATCACGCACAGAGATGCTACTGAAAATTAGATACCTGTACAACCTGAATGATACATAAGCCACAGAGGACAAAAGATGGCACCGAGTAGGCTGTTGTTACCAGCTTCCTCGTATGTCAGGCTACTTGCCTGCCCAAAAAGCAGATGCTGTGGCAGAGCTCCCCAGGCAGCATTTCATAAAGCAAACCTCTCCCCGCAAGACAGCCGCTACACGGGAGGTCCAAAGGTAGCACAAGAGCCTTCATTGGGCAGCGTCCCACCCCACTGAGGTCACCCGATAAGGTCCTTTGGGAGGCAGCACTCCTCCATAGCACCCGAGGGAAAATAGCCCAGCCCAAAGACAGAAGCTGCTGCTGTTTCCATGAGTTTACAGACAGGAAATATTTTAGGGAGAATTACAGCCCAGATATGGGGAGAGGGGAGGAAGAAGAGGCAACAGAGCAAAGTAAGGTAATGTTGAAGGAGAAATGATCAGCTTGCATGCAAAGCTGCAAGGAAAATTCCTGCAAGCAGCTGCTCTTATGCCAGGCCAAGATTAGCATTCAAAGTTTGCAGTTAAGGGATTGAATTTAGAAAAATTCTCCTTGCCCCACTAACCCAAGTTCACCTCTCTGAATTTTTCTTCCTCTGACATTTGTATTTAAATACTGTAAAATATTGTAAAAAAAAAAAAAGAAGTCACCGCACTTTACAACTTAAGGTCATTAATTTAGTTTTACCCTACAAACTTAGGAAACACTGTTTGCTCAGGCAAATGACATTTTCAGTAACATCCATTATAGTCGCTCTATGGCCTACACACATCACACGCCACTAAACACTAATTGATTCCCTCCACACCCTCAAAGATAAACTTCAGGTATTCCATGATACCATTTTTCAAGGTACTCATCTTTTCAAATTCCTCCCAGTCTCCACATTAAACAACTCTTGGATATGTACACGCCCTTTGTACGTGCGCGGACATCTGGATTCAACCATTAAAAAGTCTAAAGTCTGTCAAAAATCTTTCTCTCATTAATGCTAGGGGTATTTGTGATGCCTACTACACAACCCGCGGGAGAGCTGGACAAATACACTAGACATCCGACTACTTCATGCAGCAGCTTCCCCAAGTGAGCAGTGGTATATTACTACTTAGCATTTTAGTTGTTTTGCTTAACTTGCTAATGTTTAATAAGCTGCTCCTTAGAGCTTCCTTCCAGCAGAGACTATGGGACTGTCCTAAGGCTTGACCTGGTGCGTGTTTTTTTGCTGAGGTCTTGCGATCCCAGGTCCAGACACGCAAACCCCATTACCAGCAAAATCCTCATATAGGCTTTGAAATAAAGCGACGTGAAGGTTGCACAAGGCAGAATTAACAACTCCAGCCTAAAATACTTTTGCCTTGTGCTCTTCCCCCTGCCTTGTATCCTGCCAAACATCCCAGAGTACTCGAATCACGTAACAAGTAACAGCATCAACAAGCGATGTCGCTCACTACTTTTTACAAATTCTGCAAACACTGTTTTTCCCAGAAAACAGTCCCCGGTTTTAACTGTAAATAAGCTCAAGCTTTTATCTGTGTTCTTCAAAAGCCAGGAAGTTTTTCAAATCACCGAAGAGATAAAGATTTGTACACCCGTGTGTGAAAACACATGAACGTGTGTTTCCTTTTTTTAGGAGATGCGTAGCCCATTCCACGATTCATGCATCAACTGTACTTGAAATGTTCATTCCAAATTACAGACCGACCTTCACATTCCATTTTCTCTAACTAGCGTAAAACGGCAACTTTCCATCTTTTCAACCTCCACTTTTCTAAATATTTGTCGGTGTACACACAAGGCCAGTAAAATCGTCAGATGACACCTGTGGAGCACTTTACAACGCGTTCAAAGGACATAACACAAGCTGACATACCGTGTTTCAGCCTGTTTCTTCCTCTCTATAACGGAGGGGAAAAAATTCCTCTCCTTTTCCCTCTCTCCTCCTATCTCCTTGATAGCTTTACAAGACACATTTTAAGTTGGTGTGACATAAATGCTTTACCTGACAATTTTATAAAGGGCTACAAAGCACTGAAAACTGGAAGTGAAGTGATGATGAAGTGAAGTGGGAGATGTCACATTTAGTCTTTCAACTTTGGGGATGCTATTTCAAATTCTGCCCTGAGACACTAGTAAAAATGCATTCCTCCTCTTTTTTTTTTTCCCCTCCTCAAATTAATAAATCCACTGTGCAACTTAGTACAATTGACACTTCTCACCTGAGAGAGATCCTGCACTGAAACACTAAGGTGACCACGGTCACGACTGCTTTGCAGCTGTAGGAAACTTGCACGGCAGCTCTGTGAATGCACAATTTAATTACGCACACAAACCATATTTCATCAGCCCTACCTTCACAAGCGCCCAGCGACTCAGAAGAAAGTTAATCATAATTTACTCTCATGGGACATGCCTTAAAGTCTCTTTAGGAAGCTGCCTTTAGCCTAGCACACAGCTTGCCAGTATAACCAGCAATACTTTCACGTAGAGAGGATGGCAACGGGCGTCTGGGCGAGCACCGTGTGGTGGATACCACACACCAGTTTTTTTAGGCTCTTTTCTTAAGCATCCACAGACAATACCCAGCAATATTTCCCCTCGTACACATTGCAAGACAGCAATGCTTCCAGGCATTTGGCCGGTGCTTTAGAGGGCCGAGCCAGGCCTGGCTATAGAAGAGTGATTCTTACTTTAGATGCCACTGACGGGCTCTGGCAGCGTCCTGGTGGGAGGCAGGAGGGAGCTGGGGACTGGAACAACCTCAGCCTGCAGACCCTCCTCTGCAGGGCTCATCTCTCAAGGTTTCTGTTGGTTTTCCAAGCTGCATAAAGTTCATGTCTTTTCCTGACGTTTAGTCACAACATCTGCAGAAACTGATCAAAAGTCACGTAACAGAAATTTAAAAGATATTTTTTCAGGGACTAACCATTTAGGGATTTTCTTAAAAAGAAATCGGATTTATACACTAAAGTCAAGAAGCAGCTGAATTCTAGAATATCTGTTCTACAGGATGCTCAGATACCTACAATTCACCTCCCTCACCGCTCCATCGATGACGTCACCAGTTCATTAATAAGACGACTATACGTCACAGTACTGGCGCATCACAACACTTTCTTAAAAATATAATTATTATTTTAGAAAAATGCCCTGGCTCCTTCCAAGAAACGTGACAAACTCTTCATCACTCAGATAAAGCATCCCATTGCCAACAAATCTCCTGTCCCACACGCAGGCCGAAAACTATAGATTTCCAGCAGATGTCAGGACTAAAGGTAGGGAAAACCGTTTAGATGCTCAACTAACCAAAATAAACATAATTGGAAATTTTTCACTGGGAAGCAGCAGATAATCGATAGAATACTAAATCGTCACTTCTGCAACCGTTGTTTGAACACAGATGGGACGTTAAATGAGCACGGTAACCTCAAAATGATTCCTAATTTATGTGAAGATTATAAAATGCTGGATTTGTAATTACTGTTTTCCTTGATGCACACACGCAACTTAAATTAGCACACATAGAAGTTATATGTATATATGAAGAAAAAGCCCCAACATACTCCCATTATAGCTTTTTACCCTCAGAAATTAATGACTTTTTTGTCAGTAAACATTTATGGAGTACTCCTGCACAGCATCATTACAAGATTTAAAGATATAGCAAATGAACCTTTACAAACAACAGCTGGAAGTTCATCCAGTCGTACTTGAAAACAACCCAGCCTGCTCCAGGATCTCACATTCATTCATTCCAAGACGGCGCAGAGCTCAGTGACAACTGCTTTCAGACAGAGGGACAGCAGGACCAGTGGCTATTGCAGCTCAGATCAATATGCTGCATTAGGAGAACTACCAAAATTACATGCAAAGAGAAAGACAGTTCCTGCTTTCTCATTTGATAATGAGAAATTGGAGTTACAGCTGCACAGAAAAAGAAATCCAGTCAGTAATTAGAGACAATGTCATGTCAAGGGATCAAGCAAATTCTTAAAAAATATCTACTTCTATTGTTCACAAGTTAAGCGTTTACATTTATAAAACCAAAGTATTTTAAACTAAGAAACAGTCAAGCTTTGAACAAGAATTTTCATTCTCATCAGCGTGATGCCTCTAACATGAGGACTCTTCACATGTTTTTGCAGCTCCATACACTGAAAATTAAGGGGATACAAAAGCCGAGTGGGAACAGAATTCAGTTGCACTATATGAACCTACCTTTCCGATTGATCATCTGGAATTTGGCTGCCTTACGCTAACCCACCCCCCCATAATTTGTTATCACCTTCACCGTCAGTACCGAGCGCTGCAAACAATCGCTTTTACTAAAAAGGCCAATTCAAAGCTTCCCTTTCTGAGTGGAACAGCCACACTCCCATAGCTGTTATTAAAATCACTGCTATTCATATTCCATACCAGTGACTGATTGTTTCCTCTGGAAATTGCTGCAAAGCTGGAAGAGCCATTTTGACAGGACACCCATTTCTATTCACAAAGATAAATCCTTTATTTAGAAATAATTATCTACACAGAGATGAACAACAGGAGTCTGGGTAAGAAGCCTTCCAGCAGAATGTTTACACAATATGATCTTAAACCAGCCTTTTTTTGTTGTTCTTGAACATCTATCATCTTCCTGTACAATGTATATTTTACATTTCCCCTCTGAAAAGAAACTCGAACAGAATTTAACACCTCTATGTTAAGAGATGTAGGTAACTACTAATCCACGTAACAGAACTGCAGAGAGTAAACTGAGGGATCATCTGCAAGTAGCAAATACTGAATTTCCACTTATAAAAAGCAAAACAACCTCCCCACACCCACTAATTAAGTTTGCTAACTTGGACGCTGGAACAGCCAAAATTGTGTGTCGTGTCTTCGTATCCTGTGCCTAAAAAGTTTTTACATGGGAATTAAAATTAAATTCTGTAAGTTGATAGTTAATAGATGACTATACGCTGCGAGAAGCGGCCCCTTTTTAATGTCCGTTTTTCACAAACACGTTTCCTTTAAAAACAGAGAATGAAATAGGGGAAAAAATTAAATAGCTTTTTCTACTCTAAAATTGTAGACAAAGATTTTATCATCACAGTAGATTACTTGAATTTTGAAAAACAACCAGCTAAAAGTCCACAATATGAAAAGCTGCTGTTCAGAAAAGCGATGTTGCAGATTACAGAAGAGCAGAACTACCAAGATCCACAGAGGCTGTGAAAGAGCTCCAAAATAAATCCGTTTTCTGTAAGAAACGGTACAGCTTTTTTAAAGAGATGCTGGATATACCGCCTTAAGAGACAGCGCACTGCAGTGAGTCTCTCCAAAGCCATGACTCTCCCATTCAGCGTTTTAAATGTCTGCTTCAAACGGTGACACCTTGGAGTCATAATATATGAATAAAAATTAAAAATAAAATAATAGCAAACAAAAAGAAAGAGAGCACAAGTTTTACTTTCCAGCAGACAGGAGAATCACCAAGTATTGCTACTGCTGCTCTGAGCTACCTGCTCACAAGCAAAACGTAACCCAGCACTTTGTTCGTGCATCCGACAGGACTGTGTGAGGCTGCGGCAGCAGAGGATCCTGCTCATTTACAACTCTTCAACTGTGCAATGACTTTTTCTGCTTTCCTAGGAAGTTTTTCCCATTTAACTTGGGAAAGCGACGGGGTGGAGAAATACCTTTTTGCTCTCGTTAGTACAGATGACTTTTTATTTTTCCTTCTTTTCTCCATTTCTTGTGCGTAGCTGCTAAATTTACAATGGTGAAGTACGTTTTTGTAACCCGTGTCTACGAAGCAGGGAGACAAGCACAGAGAGTGTTCATTCAAATAAAGGCACTTACAAGTCAGGAATGTTTATCTAGCAACTCCATGACACAGGAAGTTTTCAGTCATCTCCAGAAACTCACTGCAATTCTTTAAAATAAATATTCTACTGTAGGACTGGCTTCCTTTTTTAGGAAATGCCTTTGTTAAGAGTTACCTCCCGTCATTCTGTTTGACGGCAGAGATAGGTAATGGCCTTAGAGCTAAACCAAACCCTTTACAGATTTAAACAAATGTTGATAGTTTCTGGAATTTACCCTCTGAAAACGGTCCTCATTCCAAACCTATAACGCCCAAGACTCTTGGAGTACTTGCAAAGTCCATCCCCAGGGATAAAAATGCATCAGCTTTGTATAATCGCTTGTTCATCTGAAAACTTCCCTTCACAAACACAATCCAATTTGGCATTAAAATGACTTTTGGTTTCAGACATTTATAAGACAACGGTAGCTTCTGTGCTCTCTGTTAACAATTCTAGGCTGCCTAAGCCCTGCAATACCGAAAACTGTTCACGGAGAAAAACACTTTTCCTCCCTGTTTCAGACCAGTGACATTTCCAATACTTGTGCCAAAGGAAAAAGAAAATCTTCAGGATTGAAATATTACTATTTACAGCCTTTGCACATTATCTGCTGCATGCAACAGTAGTCAAATTATTTAATTCCAAAAACTAGCTCTTGCGGGGTGGGGAGGGATTGGGGAGGGATGACTCATTGTTTGGGGTTTTTTTTTTTTTATTAGCCACGACACAGGAAAGGGAGATGCCTCATAAAAAGACTTTTTAATAAACCTTTGCTAGCTGCTTCTGGCAGTTGAGATAACTGCACCTTTATACTCAACCTTACCACTGTCAGAAACTAAAAAAGGAGACAATTAGGGAAAATAAAAGCAAGATTGTAAGCTAGAAAAATTCTGAGCTGCCACTACATTAACAAGGTTTCACTTTGCTTCTGCACTCCAAGGACAAAAATAAAAGTCCTTGCATTCCATATACTTTTAAAACAATTTAACTGGAGATTGATGCCAGGTTGTTTTTTTTCACCCATCATTTTAACAGAAAGAAAATGAGTGACTAGCAGAGAAGATAGCAGAGGTTTCACTCCCTTTAAGTTACTGCTCCTATATTTAGTTTCAAGGGAGGGTATAGCACAAAAAAAATAAACGCTATTTGCAACTAAATTTCCAGAAGCACCAAATTCAGTGCTTTGCTAGTGCCCACACTGAGAAACCTGCATCTGATTTACAAACGTAATTATATCAGTGTAATTATACTGGTATAATTCCCCAGGAAAAAAAAAAGTTATTTTTCAACATCCAAGAGAGGTTTTTATTTTTAAATTCAACATGAAGAATTATAGCAGAATAACTAGTGGTAAATAGGTCTGGTAAATCTCCCCGAAGAGATAAGGCCTAAAAATACAGTCCTATTGTGGTGGGTTGACCCTGGCTGGATGCCAGGTGCCCACCAAAGCTGCTCTATCACTCCCCTCCTCAGCTGGGCAGGGGAGGGAAAATACAAGGAAAGGCTCAGCTCGTGGGTCGAGATAAGGACAGGGAGATCACTCACTAATTACTGTCACAGGCAAAACAGACTTGACTTGGGGAAATTTAGATTAATTTATTGCCAATTAAAAGTCAGAGAGGGTAATGAGAAATAAAACCAAATCTTAAAACACCTTCCCCCCACCCTGCTCTTCTTCACGGGCTCAACTTCACTCCTGATTTTTCTCCACCTCCTCCCCGCAGCGGCGCAGGGGGACGGGGAATGGGGGTTGGGGTCAGTTCATCACACGCTGTCTCTGCCGCTCCTTCCTCCTCAGGGGAAGGACTCCTCACGCTCTTCCCCTCCTCCAGCATGGGCTCTCCACAGGGTCCCAGCCTCCTTCGGGCATCCACCTGCTCTGGCGTGAGGTCCTCCATGGCTGCAGGTGGGTATCTGCTCCACTGTTAACCTCCACAGGCTGCAGGGGCACAGCCTGCCTCACCATGGTCTTCACCACGGGCTGCAGGGGAACCTCTGCTCCGGCACCTGGAGCATCCTCCCCTCCTCCTTCACTGACCTTGGTGTCTGCAGGGCTGTTCCTCTCACACATTCTCACTCCTTTCTTGGCTCCTGTGGCACAGCAGTTTTTCCCCCCCTTCTTAAACACGTTATCCCAGAGGCGCTGCCACCATCCCTGATGGGCTCGGCCTTGGCCAGCGGTGGGTCCGTCTCGGAGCCGGCTGGCATTGGCTCTGTCAGACATGGGGGAGCTTCTGGCAGCTTCGCACAGAGACCACCCCTGTAGCCCCCCCGCTACCAAACCTTGCCACGCAAACCCAATACACCTGTAGCGTCCTGCAAATCGCAAAGACTGAGGTTTCCCGACACTGAAGTTTTGACTACCGAAATGAGGAGATTATTATAGCAACGCTTTCAACATTATCCAGGTCATTTTCTCATACGTTAATGACATAATAGAAATCTATGGAAGTCTTTATTGAATCTTAATTGCTCCCTAAGACCATGACTGAAATAGAAAAAGTGACTGCATTCTGCTTTGACTACTACAGCAGATGTTGAGGATACAGAACCCTGAACTTGGATTTTTTTCATTTAAGGGATTCTTCATATTTACATACAACATTTTGTATGTTTTCTGTGAAGTCACACAATATTTTGCCAATTCCCGATTTTTGCCAGCTCTTAAAAATACTCTTAGTTTTCTTTTAGAATAATACCACTATTTTTCCTGATAGTCCAGTACAAAAAGCGTTTTTGAAGGGTGAGATGGATAATTCCAATATTTAGTTTGCTACTAGAATATTTTGTTGAGGCTTTTCTTACTCTTTAGAAGGAAGAACATTTTAAACCAGAACACCACTGAACAATTTAAATTGCATCTTCCTCACTAGCAAATGAGTTCAAATTAGCCCAATTACAATTAAAACATGACGTATTTATCAACCATTAATGATGAGAAATAATGGAAATCAAGGACAAATCTGTTTACAATTTAATAATCCACCTCAAGCGACTACCAGGAGAATTTACCAGTGCCTAAAAATTGCCATAAATTACACTTAGTTGAGAAGTTTAAAGTTTTTGAAAAAGCTCAGCTCTTGCAGATGCCATCGAATATTAGAGATTTCTGAAAATGTAAAAATAGAGCTCCTTTGGTTGAAATTAAGTCCCTCTGAGAAACTGCAAAACCCAGGAAGTTTTTGAACACTGACTTAGAAACTAGAGCTGCACTTCATTGTCATCTTGTGCATTTTTAACCTGTTATAGAAGATTAATCCAGGATCATACTTAGCAGGAACAGTTTCCACAGCCTTTCACACTATTGATAATTTCTTCTTCTAGTTTCTTCCTTTCCTCCTCTTTGGACATCTGATTATTTCTCTCTTCCCAATCTGGATTGTTAATACTATTCAGTACTTTGCTGCTCTGTGTATGCCACATTTCATAATAGAGGCTGTTAGGACTTGAGAGGAGGTCTGCATGTCTACCACGTTCCACAACTCTACCCTGTGAAAGAAGGGGAGCAAGTCAGTAATCAATATTACCAGATCTTTAGGAATACAAATGCTGCCAACATATGGGCCACAGATTTACAGTATAGATTACTGCAATTATTAACAAGAAGGAGCTTGGGACAGCAATGAAAGACTGCATATGCGGTGCACTGAATTGTGTGTTACACTGCAAGCTGGAAACAAGGAGCTGTGTTCTTCTCAGTCTTACTGAAATGGGAATGTAGATGCCTTTTGTCCATCTGGACAGAATTTAAAGCTGCCAACATGCAAAGTTTTACTATCTAAACTGGAAGAGCTATTTAAAGTAAATGTAGACCTCTGTATGAGGAGCAAGGTGTTAAACTACTAGCGCAAAAGTCACATGCATGTACCACAATCACATACGTGTCTTTGCTTGATAACAAACACACTAAGAAGCTTAAAGAGAGCATTCAGGGAAGGATTTGCACTAGATAAGCAAAATGCATTTAAAATCAAATCCTAAAAACAATTAGTGTAAATTGTGCTTTTAGATGAGTACTCAGCAACTTGTGTCATCGCAATTGCTGCCATGAAAATCGAGTGAGCAGTTCAGTTCACCTGCGCTATTCTCAAGAGCAAAGATGATTTATTGACTATCTTTGCGGAAATGGGAAGGAAGAGTTGGAGAGGAGAACTCAAATCCTACAGACAGGGAAACAACACTGCTCTTCAAAAACACAAGGCATCTTTTTACTTTGAGATACACATTTACATTCACTGACTTCAAATTAAAATAATGTATTCATTCTCCAGCTATTTTTTCTTTTGGGAAAAGACAGCATTACACTGACATCTACATGGATTTTATATTAGCTCTAAATTCTGATCTACAATTAAATCTACCTCCTTGCGACAGCTGCTGATGAACATGCTGAGAAAAAAATTGGGTCTTGTCACTTCTATTACGAGTCGTGCTGGTGGAATCTGAACAAATATACACTTGCCCAACAAAGTTTTTAAATAAATTCTGCAGTTAAGTGGTTAATTTAGAGAGTTCATTGTAGTAGAGACTAGGCTTTTGAATTATAGCATTTTTTTTTAAATAACTCTTGAACAATCATAAGAAAATCTAACTTCTCTGTTCAGCTTCACAGCATTAAGATCAGTATCATTAATACAATGTTTGCTTACTCACTCAAGAATTCTTCTGATTTACCTAGGCAAAGGTGCTGCCATTGTGATGCCATATTTCCATCGCTAAGCAAAACCAGCCACAATCATCCTGTCTCATCTCCACTACCGAGCCTTATTTATCTGTTTGCTAACACAGTGCTCAATCAATCAAGCTGGGATGACAAGAAGCAACTTTCTGCTGAGCAAATGTCAATGATGCCTCACACGAAGCAGTCGGGCACTAAAAGTGATGCACCATGCCGCCTTACTCATTCACAATCTTTATTACACTAACATCATTCATGAAAGTGAGCACCCTAGCTGTTTTACAGTTTTAGGTTGTGCTTTTATTTTTAATTTAACAGTTACACTATAACACAAGACACACTCTTACTAAGCTGTGAAAACCTGCACTGAAAACAAAAAGTCGCAGATTGCCTTATAACTTGCTAAAAAACATTTGCAAGATGTTTTATCAAGCAGTTACATAAAGGATACACCTTAGGAAATGATTTTTTCAGCAAAAGCTGAAAAAACAAGCCAATCAAAGCCAAATAAAAAACTCCACAGAGCACTATGAGTGATTTATTCCGCTACTTCAAGATTCATATGAAGCTGAGATTTGTATAGCAAAGACAGTCATGAATGTCACCATTTCATAAGATTTTGTTCTAATTCCCCATGAAATCATTTAACATGCTGTAGGAATAATTTATTTTCTTTCAGATATGCATATTTTAGTCACTAAATACACCTATGATCACAAGCGTATAAATAGCAACTGAAAAAAAAGGAATGCAGAGAAATTTAGCATCTATTATCAGAAGATTAGAGCACTATATTCTCAGTGTTATCAGTTCAAAGAGTAACTATGAAGTTATAATAAGGGCATTTGTTTATTTTAAGTCTATAGCCAGATATGGGTAATAGAGATGAAAATGGACTTTGGACAGAGTGAATATGAGGTAACAGCTGAATAGTGATATTAGTAAATCAAATGTTGAAATTTTTTTTTTCTTGTAAGAGAAGCATACAGAAAGGGAGTAATCACACTTTTCTACAGGTACAATAGAGAATGGTGTTCAGATTTATAACATAATTAGATTGAACAATCCTACAACAGTTTTATCTGCATGGAAACAGAACATGCTGTCCTCTCTCTTTCCATTGAAAGGAAAAAAACCCAATGGATGTATGTGAAAAATAGACACTCACTGAGTAATGAGAATGAAGCAATAAATTGGGAGAATACATTAGGAAACCTAATCTGACAGAAGCATGTGATAAATTAGATTAAAAACATGCAACGTTAAGCCAGTCCCAGAGCATCAGGTGAAATTTGTCATAATCCATGTAAAGAACATGTAATTAAATGAATTATGCAAATGAAGTAAAAATACAACATACAAGAGTCACACATGCAAGTTTCTGCAACTGATAAACTGTTAGTTGCAAAGAAGGGGAATATGTAAAAAGTAAAGCTCGGGCTAGAATTTTCTAACGTGGTTCATTTCCAAAGAAAGAACTTTCAGTTGCTTGGTAGGAGTATAATATTTCAAAATGGACACACAGACTCTCTAAAACAAACACTGACATTATATGGAAATTACACATCACAGGGTGATCACCTCACCTGATCCAGCACAATGATTTCATCTGCATCAACTACTGTTGACAACCTGTGAGCAATGAAAACCGATGTTCGGTGTTTCACCATATCCCTCATGGCATTGAGAATATTCTGCAAGATTAAAATAGAGACAAACTCTTACATGCTCCTAGGTGGTATGAAGAAAAATAAAATACTGTCTGGAAATATGCAAATTACGGTAAATAAGTTTTGAGAAACATCTCCAGTACTGCTATAGCTTCACAATAAGAAACAGCCTCGAGTATCTACAGAATAAACAGCAGAATCCCAAGCATGAAATATCTGTGGCTCTTGATAAAGTCCTCAAACTGCAAAAAAACCCCCTTTATTCATAGAATAATGCAGATATTCCAAGGGACAAAGGAAGAGAAGTGTTACTTGATTTCAGGAAAAACCTCCCCGTGCAGCCATGCTACAAAAGCAACATAAACAGCAAAGGCACATGAAAATAATAAATCATAATAATACTACTTTCCAATCAATGAAAGTTAAAGAAAAAAAAACCCCTCTCAGTGTCACGCTAATGTGGAACATAAAGTTAAAGCAATCCTGGGAATTATCTATCCATGCACTGCTTCCTTTCTGAGCAGTTTTCCACCTTCCCAACTGCATTCAGATGCAAGCAGCACTAACTGGGAATTTGTGCCCTCACTACAGTAAGTGAAGTGGCCGCTTTGTTCTCCTGAAAAATACTTGCCCTTGTCAGAAAACATCTGCATAACCAGACATACTTTTGTGGAAAGGATTCATTTTCATTTGCTGTCTTTAAAGTGCAGTTCTGCTGTGAAACTTTCAGCTTTGCTTATGATTCTTGCAATAAATACAGCACAACAAGAGAGAGAAAGAATCCAGGTAGTGCTCTGTAAAATTGCGTGTGTTATGAACATTTCTGGTCCAGTGAGGAAGATGTACTATATTTGAATGCTGTACTATATAGAGGTACAGTTTGTACTCTGATTTCTTTGTATCTGGAAAATGAAAGTAATTTAGTGATTACAGGTCAATAAATTCACTCAATAATCTGCATAAGTGAACACAAACATAGCTCCCGCTCTAGTTTTTGATGATATTAGTTTGTGAAATTACTGCTGGTGCTGAGAGTTTTGTGTTTAAGCAAAGAGGTAGTTATGAAGCCTGATGCAGTTACTGTGGTAGTGTCATGACATCTGTGTCACAACGCTCTGATGTTTCACAGCCCTTCCTGTGAAATGAATACAAATTAATACCAGGCAGGTTACAACTACCTGATTTGCATCTCAGAAAGATGCTGCACAACAAAAAAGTGGTCTTCTGTTCTGCATTACGTCACAATTATTTAGAAGACACTTTTAATGAATGCTAGCTGTCATCTAACCACCTTTCAAAGTAGATTGGAAAGTGTCACACTCCATGGCCACATGAAGTATTTGCAACAGCTTCAAGAGATGAATGTTTAATGGTGAATGGGACCTCAGGGTGTAAAACAGAAAATACACCCAGAGACAGAGTTGATATTCTTCACTGTCTCCACGTAGACAGAGACTCAGTATCTCTGCCCTGGCCTTTAGGAAAAGGGCTCAGCCATAGGATCTCTTAATAATAATACCAGGAAAACACATGATAGCAATCTGGCAAAAAGAACAGAATTCTTTCTGAGAGGAAAAGAACAAGGAAAAAGCATCAGAATCAGACATCATTACACCACTCAAGTTTTATATTTTTTTTATCGCAATTTACCTCTTCTGTAATTGAATCTAGAGATGATGTGGCTTCATCATAGAGAAAAATAAGTGGCTCCTTTAACATTGCTCTAGCAATTGCAACTCTTTGCTTTTCTCCTCCTGAATGGGGGGGGGGGGCGGGGGGGAGAGAGGAAAAAAAAAGAAAAGGAGATGGAAGTTACAATCGTGGTATTCTAAAATTCAACAGCAGACATGACTGGTTTGGGGGTTGGTTCTTTTTTCTTCTTTTTTTTTAAATATACATCATAGTTGCTACTGATAGAGGTCTGTACATTTTACGTAAGATATCACACAAGTTCCTGCTCCCTGGACATCCAAAGTGACTCAGGATAGCTTATCCTTTTAGAAAAGGACAGAGAACTATTCTGTATATGCCACAAGGCAAGAGCAGGTAACTAATGAGGACGTACAGTAACTCACTCTATACACCAGGGAGTATGAGCTCATTTACCTGGTCTAAGCTGTGCCCTGTACAGTAATTTGGTATACATACATCCTGTTTTCTCTCGCAAATAAACAATGCTCTGTCCATGCCATGCTTGATTTCATGCATCTTGCACACATATTTTTTTTTTCAATTCTCTCCTTGAAATTCATCTAACTTTCCACTCCATAGTGGCCCAGATTTAAAGCATCCATACCTAACAGCTTTAACCAGCAAATCTCATTAAAGAACACATTAATATGGTACTGAAAGCCACCTTCATTATGCAAGCTACTGCCTGTTGGTTTCTGATGTAACCGAGTTTCAGAATAGTTTCCTTCCTCCACAATTCTTACATCCAACATCTACCCAAGAAAAACTTAGGACAACTTTTACAGACAGGAAAACAGGTGCATTTAAGAACTTAAAATCTGCTAAACATTTGGTATGCAATGCAAACATTTCACATTTGTGCACTTGTCCTCCTTTGTTTTATTCAAGACTTCAAAACATTCCATTTAATACCATTATATTCTTGTTAATGTTCCATTCCTATCAGGAGAGAACATGCTTTAATAAACCATTTAAAAGGCTGATAATAATGCTGCAGTTCAAATGTTAAACTGTCTTTGGCAGAACCCAGTAGCAATTAGAATTGTACAACTTACTCAGTCTATTTTAATATACTCTCTCTTTCTCCCCTCCAAAGCGTGTTCAAAACTCACAGCTTGACAATATCCATGTTTGAAAGACATACTACAAAGACAAAATCCAAGGTCTTTCCTTCCAGTTGTAACATATCAACTTGTTTCATGTTCTTCCCCATTCATATTCAGGACAACAGCACATTAACCATTTTGTCCACAAAGTCAGGGTTTTGGGCTGTTATAGCTCTGTGTGTTACACATCTATTAGAAAACACTGAAATGGATTCTACTTGAGAAAACCGAAACAGCATCTTTTTCATTATTTACGTTTGATGAATCAATCCTTGAGACCAGTAAGAACTGCACTAAATGGTTAACTTCACCATTTAAATCAATAAAGTTCTCACCGCAATTAAGACTTCCTTATGCCTATTTTCCTACCACACGAGCAAGGAAAACCACACTAGGGGAGAGAAACTCAGATACTGAGGCTTGTTATCCATGCTACAGTACTGCCATTTGGGAGTTTTGTTTCTATCAAGGTTCTCTAAAATTATAAAAAAAATCCACCAGTTTTAAATTACCAATACAGCACTTCTAGCATACATTTTTCCAATATCAGTCCTCAAAGTAGTAAACTGTTCATTTACTGGAGGAAAGGAATCTGTAATATATCAAATTTTTACATACAGGAAGAATCCAATTTACTTACTATTTTTTAAATTAATAATTTGCTGCACTCAACAGGTTTAACTATTCGCAGAACCAGGGAGGGCCCCAAATTAAGATCACAGCCTTTATTGGCCCCACATGGTACTACCACTGTTCATGCACCCGGGACCCACGCTAATTGCCATGTTGCCTTTCACTGAGACACCCACGACGACAGTGGTCCTGAAAACCTCGGTTTTTCCATCACACATATAAAATCCCTGGATTTCAAAGAGGACCGCTTAAACTCAGAGCTTTCGCTCCTCCCATTTCTCCCACAAAATATTATTTTAAAAAAGACAAAACAAGTCAGGATTTTGTGTTTTTCTTAGACTAGAAGTGAAAGATACCTCACCGAACTTAAAATAAATATTAAATAGATTCAGAAATTAATCTAATATATACCTTTATAACAATTTAGGGAGCCATCCTACTATTCAGAAAACTACAGAGATCAAACAGATGCCATATTTTTACAGAGCCACTGAAGGAACTCAAAGATATGCATTTGACATGTCCAATCCATTAAACAACGAAACCATTTCTGGCCATTACAACTTTCATTATCAATGAAAATACTGATCTAACAAAAGCACATGGGATACAGCAGACACGTCAGCTCCACATTCCAACCTAAAACCACAAACTGGCACCTGCAAGCAAAAGCCCACAGAATCAAATTCCCTACGAGCTGTGTGCACAACTGCATTCAAGATCAGTTCAATGCGCAATTTGAGGAAGCCCAAGACGAGCAGATGTTTGAGTGCCTTAGCCTAAGACTCCTGTTCCCTGACTGTAAATGTTCCTGAAGCTTGTTTATTACCATTGTTTGCCAACACTCGTCTAATTTGTTAAAAATAAGAAACTGAATCTGCTACTTCAACTGCAGATGCCCACTCTGAGCTCTTTTTCTATCACCTCAGAAATCCAGTGTCTTTCTCCTGGGAAGTACTTCACATACTCTTTTTTCTTTAAATACAAACAAAACAGGAAAAGAACATACTTCCCTTCAGTTTCTAAACACCACTTTTGTTAAAGCGCTGTTAGATGGGTGCTTATGACCATCATAGTGGTAGCACAAAATGAAAGGTCGAGTAAAGGCATAACCCATTTTCAGAAAGGTCAGAAGGAAACTCCAACACGCCTACATACACTTCTCCAGATTTAGAATGGGACATAGAATTATAGAATCATTCAGGTTGGAAAAGACCATTAAGATCAGAGTCTAACCGCTAACGCAGCACTGCCAAGCCTACCACTAAACCATGTTCCTGAGCACCACATCTACACGTCTTTTTAAATACCTCCAGGGATGGTGACTCCACCACTTCCCTGGGCAGCCTGTCCCAGCGCTTGACAACCCCTTTCAGGGAAGAAATTCTTCCTAATAGCCAATCTAAACCTCAACATAAGGCTAAGGCTTTGAGCAACCTGATCTACTGAAAGGTGCCCCTGCTCACAGCAGTGGGGTTGGTCGAGATGATCTCTAGAAGGTCCCTTCCAACCCAAACCATTCTATGCTTCTATAGACACCAAGACATTTCAAACCTATTAGTCAAATCCTCTTTCCAGAAATTATTACTCTGGGGAGATGGGCAGCACAAGAGAAATCTTTCATCATTATCACTGTTCTCTACAGCCCTGCAAAGTACCTATTTTATATGTTCTGCTCACTCACCCAGATCTGTGCTTCACATATTTTATTTCCCTTCTAACCTTTTCTGTATTCCCCTTCTGCAAATGTGCATGCTTCCTCCTGCACATACCTTCTGGATACAGAATGTAACCTCTGATCCTCTGTTTCAAAGAGACCAGGATTCCTGAATTCAGCAGCTGCATAGTAAGAAATACCGCATATAGCTTGCTGTCTTTGCAACAGGCAGCGTCTCTGCCTGAACATGCTGCATTCCTGCACTCCTGCCTCTGGACCCCCACCAGCCCCACGTCCTCTGAAGATCCATACATCTCAGTACCATTCTCAACCTCAGTACCTTGAAGTTTCCAAACTCACTGAGATAAGTCTCCCTCCCCTGTAGGGCCATACCTCACTCCCAACAGAGTAGAGCAGTCTGCCCTCTACCACTCCATCCTACGTGCAAGTGAAAACAGCTGACCTGTTCTTTGGTCTACCAATAAACGGTGTCTTGTACATGGAGTCAAGAGTGGAAGAAAATTAAGCTCTGGCACCCATGTTTAGAGTTTGCCAAACAGTAAGGTCTTGTATTCAGAAAAAGTTGTTTAGAAAGACATGTCCTACATGTTACTACAGTGATACGGCCTCTCCTCGGGCAGAGCAGTAGTCAAGTTGTGCATGTACTGCAGTTTCTCCACTACTACTCTCTGCACGCAATTCAGCATTATGCTACATACCTTGTCAAAATCTTTCCAAATATCTTCAATGACCTCACGCTTATCTGAAGGCCTTTAAGACTATATTAGAAAAATATACCAAACCAATATGACAAACTGTGCCCCACCACTGCTCGTGTTGGCTAGCAATTTTAAGCAAAACTGTGGTGTGTTTTGCTTTTTCAAAACAAGACAACAGGAGATGGTTTTAATGAACTTTGCAAACGCGCCTTCTACCTCTCATAATATTCACCAAGGAGGGGAACCAAACCCACCAGTGAATTAAATGGGGAAACCTCATGAAATGAGTATCCCATTTTATCTTGCATCAAGTATCTATTAAAATCTGTAAGAGCTATAAGAAGATAAGGAATTATTTAAAATATAATAAAATAACCTAATAATAATATATCCTTCAACCAAAACAGTAATTTCATTTTTATTTCATTCAAAGCACATTTAATTAAGCGTTACATTTGTGTGATGGACATCATTATTCGCTTTGTCTCAATGCAACTTCAACCTAAGAGATTTGAGACTGAAAGCATTCCAGCGGAATCTAGCTACTACCTAAAAAGTTATATTAAACGCCGTCTTTTTAAAATCCTATGTCCCCCCAATAAAAACCAGAAAAATAACATGGGAAAGGATTTAGACATCTCCCAGTTTCCATGTGATCCCTCATCTTACATAACAACTCTGCCACAAGAAGAATGCTTGCTTTCAAGCATCATCTTCCCTATGAACAAGTGTGTGTCATTTTAATATTACAGGCAGCTGTAGAGGAGGACAAGTAAAGTGACTTTTTTGTAAGAGTGGCCCTGAGAGGCTAGCATGCCTAGCAAAGCCTGGTTAATGCCATGATATGATCTTTCTAGTCTAGAACAGTTATGCTGTTTTACTGAGCACATACCCAAATATGGGGGGACTTTGAGAACACAAACTCCTGCTTTTTTTGTTTCAGGACCAAGGTCGTGCAATATAAATCCACAGCTGGCAGATATGCAGCCTCCATTTTCATGTTGTTTCTTACACAATTCGTGGGTAAGATACATATAAGACCTGAAGGCCCTTTCATTATGGGTCCAAAATGACCTCACTGCAACAACATACCCCATTGCTTTACTTACTATCAACAGCAAAACCAAAACACCACCTAACTTTCAGCTGTTACAAGTTTAGAGTTAAAAACTCAAGTTTGGAAGGTCTATGCATATATATACACATATATATACATATAAGCCTATCAAATCTTACATGCAAAGCACACATACATAAGAAGTTCCCCATTCTATTCACACCCATTCCACTACCCAAACAGATTACGAGAAAGATCATTTTTACGTAAGATGCACCTACGTGCTTATGTATCAACTCATTTAACGCTATCCCCTGAAAATACATTCCTTTAAATAGCTTGTAGACTACAGTTGCCCTAAACTACAGATCTTCATATTAATATTCAGCCTTACAATTATGTTATAATGTAAATAAGCTAAAAGCAAGTCTGACTGAGGAACAAACTACGCACTGAACTTTGAGATAGCAAAAGGGATACAATGAACTTGTGCGCTTAAGAACCTACCTGAGAGCTTGAGCCCTCGTTCACCAACCTGAGT
Organism: Morus bassanus; assembly: GCA_031468815.1. NCBI lineage: Eukaryota > Metazoa > Chordata > Aves > Suliformes > Sulidae > Morus > Morus bassanus. Next base: position 3,131,999 of record CM062582.1, read on the forward strand.
GTTGTAACCATTTGGCATTCGAAGAATAGCATCGTGGATTCCTGCCAACTTGGCTACTGCATACACCTCTTCTGGTTTTGCACCGATATTGCCGTAGAGCAGGTTGTAATAGATAGTATTATGGAAGAGAACAGCATCCTACATTTATGGAAAGAATATTTTAAACAAGAAACCATGAGCAATAGTTTAAAAACTGCTCCCAGTCCATGAAAGAAATCAATACAGAATAGCTTATATTTTTCTACAAAGCCTGAAGGTAAAAATATTTGGGGAAATTTCTTTTCCCAAAAATGGGATTAATACATTTTGTGTCCTAAATATATGTCATGCATACTTTTACCACTTTGCTAACTCATTATGGGTGGTAATCAACTATAAAGCTAAATCATTTAAAGCTGGAGGCCATTTCTCATGAAGAGGCTTAAACACATTTCAGAAATTGCATCTATATGATGATGCACATAAAAACATAATATTTCCTGGAGAAAGAAAAAAAAGCAGCATGGTGACTTTCAAAGGAACTAGACAGCACCACTGCATTAGGATTGGCCTTCATTGAACAACAGTGTCAGAATACTGAGAATTACTATTACAATGGACTATGTGGGGAGAAAGAAACATGGTATACCTGAGGTACAACTCCTATTGCCTTTCTCAGACTTTCCAAACTGACATCTTGTATGTTCTGTCCGGCAACATAAATATTTCCTTTCTGAGGTTCATAGAAACGAAATAATAATCTTACAATTGTGCTTTTCCTGAAATCGAAAAGAATTGAAGGTAATGTTACATTCCTGGTTTGCCATTTACAATCTCCAAGCAGAACTGATGTCACAAAAAAAAAAGCGAAACACAAGAACAAATGCATTTAAGAAACAAAACTCTGCATAGTTAATTGGCATATTTAGTCCATTTACCCACCCTGACCCACTACCTCCTACAATGGCCACTTTCTTTCCTGCAGGGACTTCAAAAGACACTCCAGCAAGGACTTTCTGCCCCTCAAGGTATTCAAAATGCACATTATCAAAGGCGATGGTAGCAGTCTGTGGTGTGATCTGCAGGGGTGGAGCCAGCTCTTTGTCCTATTAAAAGAAGAGTGCCACTTTATATGCTGCCCAGAAAGTATCTCAAGCAGTTCAACAAGCTGAACAGTTCATTTCCTAGCTCAGAAAAAGGCAAACAGACACTCCAGCTTGGATATGTTGAAAATAATTATAATCTGCCACATAAGTGAAATTGGTTTGTTCCTCCTTTTCCCCAAAGAAGGTAAAAATTTCTGCTGTAAACACTCTGCTTCACATCTTCTTTTGCAGTAATAAATTCTGCATCATTAATTACAAATAAAAATTCAAGCACAAGGCATGAATACTTAAATAAAAAAATCTCAATACAAACACAGCTTCCGTGAAGCAATTTTTGCTGTCACTAAAAGGTTCTACAAGAAAAAAAAAAGCAGCTGCTATTGCACTAACTGCACTTAAAGAGGAGGCAGAACAGCATCCTTACACAACATCTTTTTTTTTGAACAGAAATTAAACCTGGAAGGTAACAAACAGGGTGAAATGATGGCATTGCCGGAAAACAGCCCTATTAAATACCCAGATACTTTAGGAAAATAAGCTACTACTTACTTTAATTTTGGTATCTACACTGAGAAGTGTAAACAAGGTATTCATATCTATAAGTGCTTGTCTTGTCTCTCTGTATACTGTTCCCAGGAAGTTTAGGGGAAGAGAAAGCTGGAACAGCAATCCATTCACCATTACTAGATCTCCAACAGAAAGGCTGCCTTAAGACAAAATGGATGTGAGAGAAGGAGACTTGAAGGGTTGTCTTGTTAGGAAGCACCAAAAGATTTAAAAAAATAAAGTCAATAAAGTCTAGTTTCTTTTATCCCATTTCTAAAACCAGATGTTTCAATATTCAACAAAACGCATTCCCAGAAGACCAGGTTTTATATAGGAAGGTGCCTGAAATGAATGGCAATGTTTGTGTGGGTTTCACTAAATATTATATACATATATATATTAAAAAAATAGCACCTGGAAAATAAGACAAGCAGCATATCAGGAAATTAATGGAAAACATCAGATGGTGAAGTTGTAAGCTCCACAGAGAGAAACATAAAAGGGCCTAAATAAATCAGAAGGGGAGGAACTAATCTATGAGAGCAAGAATCAGAAAAGACAATCTTAAGTACAATTACAGACAAATCCAAATTATCGAATTTGTCATGATCAAGAGAGGGGACTTTCATACTATATACAACAGAGCTGCTAAAACATATAGTGGGAAGCTCTGGGCTGCTTAATATCAAATATGCTGATCAAGGGAAAACTCAGGATGGCACACTAGCAAAAAGTTAAATGCCAGGTCAGTTCAGCTGAAACAGGTCCAGAAAGATTACTTAAAGCCATATTTCTACCATCCTGCTTAAAGGCTATTCTCAATTTTCTTACGGACAGCCATAAACTGCACCTACTGACTTATCCATTCACAGTTTAACTCCTCCCTGTCCTGGCATCTCTTAACAAGAGCAAAGGAGATGCAAGAAAGACAACATGATATGAAGGTCTACCCTTCAAACACATCTGGATGCTAACAGTGTTTAAAGCATCATTATTTTTATTCTAAAACCACCTTGCTTTAGCTGAGCCTCATCCCCATACTGCATTCATCTACCATATTTGAAGCTTGTACCGTGCCTTCCTAAACAAGCAGGCCTTACTTTAGGTAGTAAATTAGACAAATATAGATGAAAAACTCTAACATATGGAAACAATTCATTCAATATTGTGCCCTTATTAACCTAAGGAAAGTGAAGGACACTGCTAATAAAATCCCTGGAGACGAAGCACACTGGTATATACACGTTGGGGAAGAGTTCTGAATCTTGCCAACATGGGAAGGCAGAAGGGTAAAAAGAAAGGACCATTGTAGAAGGTCCACAGAAGTATTTGTATTTATAGAAGTGTCTTTCACGATCCTTCAACAGAAATTTCCCAGAGTTATATTTTCTTAGGATCTTTCTCTAACTGCTAAACTTTTAAAATGTTTCTAATAAAATCATACTATTTATTTATACATATATATATAAAATGGAATTAATAACACTCTAAGAAGCACAAATATCCAAAACTCTCAAGCAAAAACTCAAAATGAACTATCACATCATCCATAAGTTAATTAACACTTCTATTATGGATGAATTAAAGTAAAGGAGAGTCATTTTTATCTTATAAACAGATGAGTTACCTGCAACAATGCCCTGGCTAGCAAGCACCATGATGGCTGTTAAGCCAATGCTAAATATAGCACTCTGTCCAAAGTTCAGGAGAGCTAAAGTAGAGGTAGTCTTCAGGGAGGCATTTTCATATATCTTCAAGAATTCATCATACCGTTGGGCTTCGTACTTTTCATTATTGAAATACTATGATATACACAAAAATAGTAAATGTCACGTTCTCATACTAGACTGTATATTTAAGTAGTTATAAAGTTCAGTATAAACATAATACATGCACAGATACATACACCCAGCCCCTCTTCAACACTTCTAACAACTAAAGAGAAAAGAAGGTGAAAGATTAGTGCGTGAAGACAAAAATCATGAGCAAACCCTAGCACGTTCTGCACTGGGAAAGGAAACATTATGGAGATCCCTACCATACTCGTATATTCTAGTGACACTGGGTATCTGTCTTGCAGAACTTCTATCCCATTAACGTCAAAACCAAACACCAGCTGCCACTAGATACTAAAAAGAAAAAGTTACTGTCCTCTGTGTACTAGAACATCCTTGTTACTGTGATGATGGCAAATTCTCTACGACAGTACTTCTCGTACAATGTCTACTTCTCAGTCCTTCTTCACAGCTAACTCCACTGCTTAGCTTTCCAGTTCTAGCTCTCCAATCAAAAGAAGCATAAAATAAGCATGAGCCTGGACAATTTCAAAGCTGTCCACAGGATTTTTTTTAATAATGTCAGCAGAGGAACCAATAGCGACCATTCTTTCATGCAAACACTGCAACGGAGTGCTACAAACCACAATAGGGGATGAAAACGGTACACGTGGACATCTGAGAAGACAGCATGTTGCAGGGAGACATTTGGAAAACAATTTTGCAAACAAGCAAAGTCATGAAAGAAAATTCTCCCTCTTTATTAGCAAACAGATTTTTTCAAGCCCCACCAACAACTTTCATGCTACTCTGTCAATATCATGTAGTACTCTCCAAATGAATAATGTTTTAAAAATACACTATTGCTCCAAATATGTAGCCCTATAAAAGATGAATCTTATTGACTCGCTTTCCTTAGGCTGACAGAAGACAAAGAGCCTAGTAGTAAAGATTGGTCTTACCTTCACAGTCTCATAATTTAGTAGCGAGTCAATTGCAGCATTACCCGCATCATTATCTGCTTTGTTCATTTCTATTCGAAACTTAGTCCTGTAAAATGGAGGCTTAATATAGTCAAGAGTCCAGGCTGAGGCAACAGTAAGTACCTTGATGAATCAGAGGGCATGCCTTACCTCCACTGTGTAATTCCTATTGTGAATGCTGCATAGGCTCCTAGCGTCCCCAGGGTTACTAAAGCAAACTCTGCGCCACATTTATAATACTAGAATATTTAAAATAATAGGAAAAAAAGTCATAATAATTTTCAAAACTTTACTGTTGTCTCAAAATTTTGATAGCTTAGCCCCAGACAAGAACTCTGAGGGTCCCTCCCAACACACTCCCTGCTCTGAACAGCTTAAGAATAAATACAGGCATAAACTCAAAAGGAAAGTAGCAAGGAGAAGGGTATAGATAAAAAGGTAGGAGGAGATAACCAAGAGCTAGTATATAACATAATACTGGAAAGTTATTTTTGCCATTATAAAACATAAATGTTGCTGATGTTTGTGCTGTTAGCACAAGTCGATATTTGTTTACATGCTTTTTGGGTGGATTTTGAAAGAAAGCTGAAGACTGCAGAAGAAGAAATAAATGGCCTTGCAAAACAATTTATGAAGCATTTTCTATACTTCAGGGTACATCAGGAGAGAAAAGCCGTGAAGATGGAAGGTTGGCTGACAGCCAGCTTGATTTGCAACATCCAAAGGTTATAAAATTTAACCCAATAGCAACAGGGGCTGTAACTCATATTGTTACATTCAAATTTGATTAAGTCCTTCTAAAAAGAAGGGGAATAAATAAAACAAGATTCTTGCTTTTAATTTGATCTAAGCTCCCTAATCGAGATTTAGATTTTAGCATATAAATATCCAAAGATCCTGATTTCAAAGACAGTTAAGTGCGATTTATAAAAGAAAAGTTTAAAATTGAGCTTATTAACCTTAAAACCTGCAAGAAGGAGAAGCCTATTTTCCAAAACATAATTTTCACTTTTAAGTTCTGGACAAGAAAAGACCAGTGTTCAGAAGAGAGCCAATAATCATTCCCTCCTCTATCCTCAACACACATTCCTGGACATTTATATTCTGCTTCCTCAGTATTTACCCAGATATATTTGACGATTGCTTGCACAGCTTACTTTTCTGATTTAGTTTTTTCAACAATCCTGACGAAGAACGTTAAAAACTATCCACATAAATACCACTGGCTGAAGACAAGACAGGCGTTAAATGTGAAAATAATTTCAAATAAGCTGATTTAAAGTAACTAATATTTGAAAATTATGGATTGCTCTTCTTTACAGTAGTTGCTTTCACAACCACCTTGTAAATTCAATTATTATTATTATTAATACTCAGTAGACTTTGGTAAAAGAAAAATCAATGTATTATTCCTAAATGAGACAATTTCAACTCATGAAGAAACAACACTTACCAGAATTCCACTGACTAGTGCCACTTCAAACATCGTAGGTCCCAGATTAAATACTAAAGCGCTGAGAACAAAACTGATGCCTCTCGTTCCTCTGTCGATGGTTTTTGACAGAGCTCCAGTTTGCCTACTTAGATGGAATGCCAAATCCAGGTTATGAAGGTGCAGAAAAACATTCTTCGCTATCCTTCTGATTGAATTTTGAGCGACCTTCCCAAATACTGCGTTTCTAGCTTCATTAAATAACGCTGCCCCAGCTCTTGAGATACCATCTAAAAAAGATGAAAAAGTTTACAAATTGAAATAATTACATTTCCAACTTCCCTCCACCCATGAATTTACATTAGACTCATTCTTTATGTATTTTCAATATTTTTAGTTCAAAGGTAATTTATACTTAATTGGTCTAAAACTTTATGCTATTTTTCATTTATAAACCATTGCGCACACATTTTAAATCAGTTTCTTTTGCAGCTGGTTATAAGAAAGGGTAGGATTTATAATCCAGAATCGTTTCTAGCAGCGTTATTTCATTTTTTAATTGGAATACCAGAAGCAAGGTCACAGAACATTGGAAACAGACATCAACACAGAAGTAACTACGAAATAAGCATCCAAGACGCTTAGCAGTGCAGAGGTCGGAAGCTCTGCTACCCCGCTCCCTGACTGAATGAGGTTAACGCTTGTCAACAGATTTGGGAATCCCACTTACAGCCAATGAGAACAGCAGTCGCCACAGTTGCCACTGTATTTGGTGTATCACTGAGGTTGAGTACATTTCCAGATACCTGGTTGAGGTTGTCTACTGCATATTTAAACATGAAGGGAACCAATATATTCATGGCCTAAAAGCATAAGAATACCAATTAGTCCATATGCATTAAAACAGACATCTGTGTAGCATGACGTTTTTCCTGAAATTGCTCTACTGTTATATTTAGTTCTTAACCACTTAGTGCGGGTGAGATGGCTCTCTATTTCAAGCACAATATTCTCCATACTATTAAGTCTTTTCTCCTGGGACTGCAGGGTTAGTTCATCTCTCTCACTGGCTCCTTTTAAATATCAATTTCTGTCCTAAACAAATTGTACACTGCAAAGACACTTAAACTGAGGCTGAGCACTCAGTACAGCAACGGCAAGACTAGGAAATGAATCAAGTAGCAGACACTGCGTGACGCGTACTCACAATGCTACTGAATTATGTCGTCGTCACAGGTTATTTGCTCTTTGTGATACTGGCAACATTCAGTATGAAGAAGTACTACTACAAAAGAAACAACTCACCCACATATTGCTAACACTGGGTCAAGTGAGATGTATTAAACCAAAGCTCTAGTGAAGTCAAAGAAAAGAAGTTAACCTATCCTTTCTTCTGACTGTTGATACCACCTTAATATTTAAATAACGCTTTCCGTTTGCAACATCACTATAAACGTGAACTTCTATCTACGTTAATGCTAGTGTTTGGCACAGCAGCACAAAAGACTCCCCGTACAGTCCACAAGACAGTACAAATTAACAATATGAGCTTTCAAACAAAATACTGAAGTCACATCCACAACCTAACGCATAGTACGTCACTAGGTGTTTTTGTAAGAGCACCAAAACCCAAATGCATCTCCTCTAACAGCAGTGTCTCCTCTACATGCGAAAAGCAAGACAGCTAGATATGTAAATAGACAAACTTTAGGATTTTTATTTGCACAATTGTAGCATGAGAAAATACTGAAAATCTTAAAGAAAACATAAAATTCTTAAGTCGTCTTAACACTCCATTGTTACATCACTCATTCATACCAACAAAAAAATTTACTGTTTATATAATTAATAGAATTTATTAATTCGAACTGCTTCTAACTGAAGATTTGAAAATAAGGTGTACAAATTTTTTAGCACTTGGACAAGCATGTTAAGACCTACAATCTTAGAAACATGGCAGATGTTAAAATACTTCACAGTGAGCTGACTTTGCTTAAGGTTGGGGTTTTTTTTCCAATATTTGGGAAATTGTGGGTAGATGACAAATTTTACATGAGAAGAAACAAAAAACCAAAACAGATTGACAAAGATATTTCAGCGCTCTCCATCAAATGTTTTGTATACCCACTTAGATCTCAATTGTATTGAGGGACGTCTGTCAGAGCTGAAAGCCCAGTGAAAAAAACTATAAATTAACTGAATAAAACTAGGTTTCAAGCAAAAACAGTTGTAAAGTCTTTCCTAACTTCAGCCTAAATACAAGCTGAAGGACAGGCTTTTAGTAATTATAACAACTATCCCAGTATCAAATATTCCCAGTGTTACAAATTACTGTAGATAGTGGAAGACAGGTACTTCACCAAGAGGGGAAACTGGAGTTTTGAAAATACTTCTTTTAACTATGGCATTAAAGAAATAAATTTAACGGTTGTTTTTTTTTTGTTTTTTTCTTTGTTTGTTTTTTTTTAATGTTCTGTTTATTTTTTTAAACACTGTTTTAGGCAAAAGTTTTAAATGCAAATGAGGAAGGAATCCATTTTCTCCTCTTCCCTCCTGTGTCTCCCCTACAAGCTACACTAAGCAGGAAGAAGGAAAAAAAAAAGACTACCAAATTCTCAATATAGCATAATCTAGACAACTCCTGAGAGGAGACAGATGAGATCTGAGAGCATCTAGGTGAGATTATTACTGGTTAGTTTGTGACTGAAAAAAGAAAACGGCTGAAAAATCAGGCCCTACTTCAAATACATTCCTCTGAAATGTATCCAGTGCAAGCCTGAGAGTCATTCTGCAACAGCTCCCCTTTCAATAGATTGGAATTGTGGAGATCTCCATAAAAAAAAAGGACCCGAGGTTAGCATTATCTGCCGAAAGCCAACAAATACCATCAAAGCAGCAGTATACAACAATGTGTGATAACTTCAGTTATACACAGCAGACGAACAGGTTACTGCCATTACATGCTTAAACCTTAAGCATAAAGCCCCACAAAGAACCGAGGATGCACTAACAGAGATTTTGAATCTTTGCAATACTGAAATTCAAATCCCCCCCTCCCTTCCCCAGTATAATAACAAAACCCCTACTTTCCCTTCAGAGTTACTGAAACTCAATTTTTGGGTGGCATTTTGTTCTTAATGAAGACGAATACGCTACCATGTGTGTTACAGTGATGACCAACATGACAAAGTGCAGGTTTTCCTGGGAGAAACTACTGAGTAGAAAATAAGAGTAATGTAATGCAGATTGTCTTCATTTGCTGCAGATTCTCACAAATCCTTCTGCAGGGATTTTACTCTTCAGTAGACTATGCTACACTACAGGTAGTTTAGAAATAGAACTACAGCTACATTTTAAAGTCCATTTAAAGAAAATAGATGTATTCTTCAAACCGCAGTTCTCCACTCGTGATTAATCTAACTGGTAACAGCCTACAATTTTGCAGAAATGTCTTCTTTTACATCAATATAATTCTACCCAATAGAGTTTTAAATGAAATTTAAAGCCTGGTCTCAGGTTATAGTTGTTCTGACTCCTGGAGGGTAAAGCTTGAATAAGAACAAGGCAGCATGGTATTGCATTTCATTAGCAATCAAGACAGTCTGCTTTACAGGAATTTAAAAAAAAGAAGTTAATCTTACAAAGTTTATAGCAAGAGAGATGAGAGGCCATTATTAGAAACAGGCCTTTCCTACTCAATTTGTTAAGTCAATGAGATCATGTTCACATTAATGGAAACAAAAATTTCAGCCTTCTACTTAACTCACAGCCATCTCTTTAGTAGCCTAGGTTTGCCGGCACAGAACAAAAAGCTTTAAGCATACCTAGGTACGCTATGAAAAGCTACCATGCAAAACAATTGTCTTACGAAATACATCTATATAGGTTTCCCTCCTCTTCCTAATGCCTGAAAGCTTGATAACAATTCCCATTAAAAGACCCTTTTAATATAAATTTATACATTTTCTATTTATAATTTTGAATTAATAGCTTATCCCTGCCTGAATTTATTGGAAAGCACATACAGCACCCATGAAGTCATCCCAACTCAATTGCCCACATTTAACAGCACGTTATACTGTAATGCATCATGCTTAAATGAGTTTAAACATTTTTTTAAATGACTGCACTGTTTCAAGCTGACAATGCATCATCATCTCTATTCCCTTGTGGGACTACACTACTTTTACGGCAAACAGTCTTATCTTTCATTTTGCTCTTCCTAGTATTTCTTGTTTAATAAAGATGATGAATGAGTGACAGGCTGAGCCCCAACAAGATAAAACTGGTCTACAGTGAACTCTTCTTTTGCCAATAATTCAATGAGAAACGTTGACATGAAGATGACTGAATTTATCTCTGGACCAATATAGTGTATGCATCCAACAACTCCATTGGCGGAAATATAAACAGAAAAACTCCATCCCTTATGGAGGTAAGACTGCTAAAGAAGCTACAAAATGTGGTCAAAAAGAGGGAATAAGCATCTGGCTTCATGCTTTTTTCAAATTTAATGGTGACCTGAAATGTACTTTTTCGGGGGGGGGGGGGGGGGGGGGGGGGGATATGGATTTTTAAAAATACTTTTCACCTGAAACTTCTCAAAAAGCTAACAGTTTCAAAAGGTTTATTGTAATTATTTAACTCTATCTGAGCCCACAAAAAGGACTCAAACATCAAAAACATACGTACATACCTAACTGATCAGATAGATATCATTATCTTTGCATGCAGACAAAGTTTGCAATACAACTCTTGTGCCTTGCCTCCTTAGCCAAACAATTTCTTCTCCTGAAACTTACAGAATTAGCAGTCAGTAGAAATGCAGATAGTCTGAAAGATTTCTCTGGCTCATGAATAACACATGCTTGGTCTGGGACCAAGAGGCCGAAAACCATTACAGGCTGACAGAGGTGACAAGCGACTTTGTCATATTCATATGTTTAATCCAGCTTCTCAGAAGCCCGAGCACTTTTTCTTCTTGGGCCACAGAAGAAAAGGGGAAGAAACAGAAAAGTAAAGAAGCATTTGCTATACATACCCCAGTAGAGATGACATAAAATGGGAGAGGGAATGTGGAAAAAGAAAAACCAGACATGTAGAACCTGAGCAGGCTAATCTATGTCTGAAAACATAGATAATGCCTTGTGTATTCCTCTCACCTATCTTCCCATCGCATCTTTCAGATTGCGCACATCTAGATAGGCTATAAATATTTAAGATAAAAATTTAAAGTGTGTCATAATACAACAAATCTTCCAAGCAAAAAAAAGACCTTACTAGCCCTAAAGCAGACTCCGTCCTGTCAGCTCCCAGCCATAAAAAGCCATACAAACAGCTCACTTTGAAGGCTAACAGTACTACTAGCGGTTATGTGTAGACAAAAAGGAACCAAAAATCACAATGATTTGTACAATGACAGGCAACTGGGCCCCACAAAAGGAGTCAAGACAGATTGTAACTGCAGGCTCTTCAGTAGCTGCACATAAACCGGCTTTTGTTTTGAAATTGAATTTTACTGAACCAGAAGATTTAAAGAGACAAATTATTTCTCAAGCAGCAGGACAAGGAGGTATGCTCTCCAGCTTTTTTGTCTTCTGTGCGTAAGCAAGCCCAATCAAACTGGGTGTGAACTCCTAATATTTTTCCTGTGACTGAGGATTTCATAACCTACTCTCCTCTGTGATTTCTCTGGAGTTTTCTCAGAATAAAATTGAAGCCACCCTACAGCCTCTGTCTCAGAGAGTCACCATGTGGATCTTTTCTTCTAACTGGACAATTTATAAATGTAGAGGTATAAAACCTCACTGAACTCTTTTGTCAAACTCAGAAGAAATCAGCCAAAAGACTTATAAAAATATTCCTTATTAGGGAAGGTGACTAGTAGCAGGCATCATGATCACATAGTTCTCTACACAAAACCCCTAAGAACGAGCAGCCTTTCGACAAAATCCATAATAAGGATGTAAATCCTTCACATGCAGACAAGTTCATAGAGAACAAAGAAATCGGGCCAGGACTGCAGTGGGGAGAAAGGTATGCTGGCATTCTTGTGCTGACACAGCTATATAGCAGAGAAACTTTAACAAACTGCTTGTGTGGTCTATCAAATACATTGTAATTAACCTTACAAGCAATCAGAACAAAGCAGTCCCAAACGGGATAATGAGGAAACTGCACGGGATTATACATGGTCCAGGCAAGCTACAGGTAAACTAATTTGTATTTAATTTTCTCTAGGACAAAGTGACCTTTAGTTTGCTCTGGAAGAAAAGCAGATGCTCAGGGCTCAAAGATACGGACTTACAATAGCCCTGTAACAATCTATCGCACGTCAGTTATGCCACAATAACTACATGCATACTTAGCACATGTAAAGTAGGAAGCAATTTAAGAAAATTTACCCAACAAAGGAAGAGTGGACATAGCTCGGGTGATGAGGCGTAACTTGCTAAATTGCTGTTATTCGAAAATGTTTGAGTTCTAACACAGCTTTGTTATGACAGAAACAGAACAAAGAACATTAGCAAAGGATAGCTAGAAGACATCTGTGAAATTTTTCACACCAGCCAGTTATAATATATATTCTGTAGAGAGCTTGCTGCGTGTTTTCCCAATGAAATCCTTGTTTGCCAAAACAAACATTCTCACAAAACACTTCTGCTTTAACAGGCATCTCCTAAAACCCAGGCAAAGCTCAACAGGTTTTCCACTGGGAATCTGCTCTGGACATCAGGGCTTCCAGGCTGCTTTGCACAGATTCTGAAGTAGGAAATTTAAGAGAACACTTAAGAGAGATCCAAACATCCAGTTACTTCCCCAAAGAGCAATTAAGTGTCTGATTTTCTGACAGGGGGAAACATCTCTCTCTCCCAGCAGAAATATCATAGCTCTGTATTATACCAAATACAGAGCTATTTGCAAGAGTCAGGCATCCTGGCCATCAATTTCATTTTCATTACACCCCAGAAAGCTGCTTGAAACATTAACAGATTTCCTAAAAGCAAGGTACAATGCTGCCACATGCAGGATTAGATTCTGGATTCACATTCTCCATCACATTCATATAACCTTACAAATTAGGAAGTGGGGGGAAAAGCAGAAGAGAAAAAGAAAAAAATACCTCAAACTTATTTCAAAATTGCCTTCAGATTATTATCCACATTACTAAAAAGAGGCTTTAAAAAGAAACTGAGTGAGAAGAATTTTCATATCCATCAAGTAAATGGGGTATTCTTAAATATACATCACAAAACCTCAATGAAACAAGCATACAATCAGATAAATGCTGATGGGAGGGAAACTGCACAGTATACAAGGCAAAATGCTCCCAGCGTCTGCATTTTGAGCAGATAGATTCCCAGATAGTTTCTAAGTGTGATCAAAAGCATTGCTGTGTATTTTGCACAGGCATACAAAAAGGGTGGAAGTTTACTTGTACAGACATGCCATATTCTGCATGTTGTCATCTGCATTATCAGCAACGTCCTGAACAGCAGCACAAACCAAAATATCTAGTGTAGACAGTACCAGCTAGCACCTGATAGATTGCTCACGAGAGCGCTGTAGACCAAATGATTGGTCTTTCCTCTTCAGCTCAAATAAATGAGCACATGTCTCTTCCAGGTACTCTTCTTATCACCTACATAGAAGAAATTTGTTTCTTCTTTCTTTTCATAACATGGCAACATTGCTGAATGCTAGTAAGTTGCCAGTGCAACTCGCTTAAGTGCTAAAACTCATTGCTAAGTAGTACCTACTTTAGTTTATCCTAGCAAGATACTAATATTAGCTTTATGTCTGGTAAAAATTGCCATACTTAGAACCAACCCAGTGGAGCCATATGCCTCAATGAAACTTACAAAATTTACTTCCAATATTTTGCAATCAAATATTTTTTTTTTCAAAAGCAAAAGATTTTTTTCCACAAAGTTAACATTTGCTCTTCTGAACTATTTCTACAAGGTTTGCACAAAATTTGAATTATATCCTCCATTAACCTGCAGAAAGCTTTTGCATGCCTGTTTCTTTCTAAGAATGAATAAACACTAATTTTGTTGCAGGCAAGAGTATAAGAGATCCTTTCACACAATGAAGTAAAGGTAAGAGCAACCCTCCATTTCATAATCAAAAGACTACCACAAAACTCATTTGAATGAAAGCATGGTTCAATATAAAAAAAGTTATACAGCTTCTCTCACATTACAACACCAGAGGAGTCCCTGAAACAACAGAAATTCCACTGTCATCTCACAGAGAAATATCAAGAAAAGACTGGAGCTCAAGTCCCCCTTTCCACAGCACAGCAAGAGTAGGTACCACCACACTGCTCAAGTTCAGAGATGAAAATGGACACAGAGCCTTGAACAAATCCTGTTTGCAAGATGCAGCACCACACAAGAGGAGAAGACCTGTAAGCAACCTTTAACTCACATTTCCCATGACTTATGATGTAAATGATTAATTGGCAATGGAAAATCCTGGACTAAGCTACTGTGAGCAATGGAAATAAAAATTCTGGTCATCATCATCTCCCCAACCACACACATGCACATCACTTACATACACACACAGTTAAAGAAAAAATCTAAGCTATTATTTCTAATACTATATGGTCCTCATACAGGAAACAGAAATCTTAAGACTGTAAAAGCCCTTAAATAATAAAAAAGAAAAATATTCCTTGTACAAACTCCAGATGAATAGTAACTACCCAGTACAATGAAGTATCTGTTCTTACCTTTGCACTTGCTAAAAACCCCAGAGATATGGCTACTCTGGCTCGCAGGTCTGGTCTGTCTTTGGGCCACACATAAGACAACATCGCTCTGATGATCTTTTTGGCATCTATCTCTTTCAGCTATTGGAAAGAACAAACAAAAGCATCGCATCATAAAGAGACCCCAGGAAGCAAAATAACAGTATAAGAAAGAATGAATTTTATGTACTTGGATCACTTCTGTATTTTACTTGATAGGCAACAGACAGTTCATAACGTTTGACACTAGGACTGCATATTAAACTTACAAAGTGTAAGTTTTTAGGTTTATATTCACGACATGCTGTTAAAACAGATGAATTGTTCTTATTTCACATGTCCTCAAGAGTGCAAGTATAGCTAGCTGCAAATGGAATACAGAGAAAGCCACAATTCACTGCAGTTGAAATACTTTGCAGAACAAAAACTGACCCTTCTTTTTCACCTTCTCAAGACTTCTGTACAAAATGCAAGGGATTCTTATTTCTTCTTCGGAAGCTGTTTTAACATAGTGTAGAAACAACAGGTGTGAAAATGCAAAAAAATAAAAAAATAAAAAAATTTAACCAAGTTACAAAAAACTAAGGCAAGAAAGAAGTCTGAAAGGCCTACAATAAGCGTAAGTAGTTTGGAGAACATTCACTGAGTCACAATAGAATACAGTATTTGAAAAAAAAAAAATCACCATTATAGCAACTCAAATGAATCTCTGAAACTGAACACTTATGCTGAAATGTAAATTGAACTGAATATAAATTTCAGCTAAGATGATTTGGTTTCATTACTACAAATTTAAGCATTTCCAACAATCACTTTCAGTTTTTTGGTCATCTAACAGCCTTTCAAGAGAAGTTAGAAATACTCTTATTCTGCCCATGACTTTTAGGACATGTTTCCAGGAACCCAAAGGGTCACCCTTCAATGGGTGCCCTATGAAGTTATGACTACCAGCAAGAAAACTATTCTAGTGGCCTTAACTCAGCTTCCAATGTCACCACTTCATTTAACAGAATGGCCCCTGAAGTTGGGTAATCAGGCCTCACGAGGCAGATGTAGTACATGGCCACACGTTAGCTTAACTGATTATGTCAATTTTTAATGAATTCTTCAAATAGGTTCTCCTTCTCCAAACCTCAAATTTTGCTCTGAACAAGACCACAATTCAGTTAACAAGTCTACTTGAGAAATATTAGGGGTTTTGGTTTGGGATTTTGGTTTGGGTTTTTTTTGTTTGTTTGATTTGGCAGTGGGTTTTTTTTTTTTTACAGAAACATAAGTTATTTTACAAATGGATAGATGTCTGTATCACTTACACTTGATATATTTAGCTTGGAAGTTTAGTGGAATATATTATATGAAGCCCAAACCCTGCTACCCAATCAAGAATAACAGCACATGCAGTAACATGCAGCACAAGTATCAACAACCCATTTTTCTGTGTTGGCTACCCTGGGGTTAACTTGAAAGACACAAAGGTTATCTAAAGCTGAAGGGAGGGCAGCAAGTAGCAACTAATCTCTCCATTTCAGGCAATATTTTGTAGTTGGGGGGCGGGGGGGAGGGGGAGAAAAAGTTAGTCCACACCTTTCAAAGATGATTTTTCATTACAGAAGTCAGCAGAAAAGGGAAGTTTTACAATATGTTTTAATGCTTCCCTCACTAGATTGTGTACTTCAAACGTTCCCTCCTCAACTCTGAGGATAAAACAAATTAGAATAGAAATTCTCTGTTGAGGTCCAGTGTGAACGAACAAGAAAAGAGAGTTCTGTTAAAAGGTAAGATTGCTGAGGCAACCAGGGAAGCCAATCCTATAAATGTAAGCTTTTAAAAGCACCGGAAAATTCATCTCAGTGTTTCTAGTCATAACTTCAAAGAAAACCAAAGGGTGAGAGATACTGCGTTTTGTCAACAACTGCAAATGTACTGGAGCATTACACAGCATAAGCACACTTCAAATGACTTTTTAAAAATGGATATATGGAAGATTTGTAAGGGGAGAGAGGATGCAAAACTTTCTGTTGTGTCCTACCCATTCAGGAGATGGAGGTATCTGCTGCAGCATATACATGATTCTCTCCATCTGAGCCAAGGATATGCATAAATAGCAGTTCAAACATTTGGAAGATATCTTTGATCACCACTTACAGGTTAAAAGGAAGTTAAAATAATGGTATCACATTAACACAAAAGATACTAGTGCAACCAGAGCAGTTCTGATTATATGTTGCTATTGGCTAGTCAGACTTTGCACAGAAAAGCTATTAGAAAGAATGAAATACACTGGCCGCACACAAGGAATCTATTTCTGTTTCTTCATGGCTTTGAACAGTGACAGAAGTAAATCCATTCAGAAAAAAAGTCAGAAGGCAGCCAGTCATTTGCCAAAGGCCTTGCAAAGGAACAAGAAGAAATATCAAAGGAGATGCAAAATGCACACATATTACATCAAAGTTTACCATGAAATAAATGTTACTGTTGTACAGAAACACGAGTTGAAAATGGCTTAAATATGCAAGTGGCAACATTAAGAATTAAAATGAGCAATCTGTTTAACGGTCTCAGGCCCTTTTTTGATCCTCTGTGGTATATAAAAAGGTTAAGAGATGCATTTATTTTACCTCCTTTTAAGTGGCAGTAATGTTTTATATTTTCTTCTAAGGCCTATTTCTACAGAAATGGAAGGATTGGAAGGAAAAGTATTATAAATCTAATATAGCGGGGAGTAAAGAAAAGCCTTTTCTTATTTTTGAACGCAGCATGTTTTTAAAACACACTACCAAATGCTGAAGAACATTTGCAAAGGAATAAGCATTGACCACCTTCCTGTCTCCCCCCACATCCCATCCAGGTTCCACGACCTTTCAAAATACCTAACAAGGGGAAAAAAAGTCATCATTCCTCTTCACAGTCTCCAAGATTACCAAGTATTACAAAGCATTCACTGGGCTGACCCTGTGACTTCATGGATAAAGCCTATGCCAGGATGATGAGCTATCAGAAGCATGATGGAAGAAAATGGTACTTTGACTTGCATTTAAGCTGTCATTGCTGATGAAGAAAAAAACCATCCAGTTCTGCCTCCCTGCGTACTCACTCACAAAGCTGTATCATCCTCTTTATTGTACTAGCACAAGCTGTCTTACATTTGCGTGAGGTTATTCTGCAAACCACCAACAGCTTGCTTCCTCCCCTGCTTTCTCCTCTCTTTGCAGTGCTCAGTTGTACAGTCCCAGCCCATTTCTTGCACCACCTCTGGAGCTCATGAAACACCTTGATGAACTGGTTCAGTTCGTGAAACTGGCAGAAGACTCTTCAGTGTTTGTTGCAGGGTTTCGTCTCAGTCAAGAGAGTCAGCTAAACCCACAAATTCAGCAGCATGAGAAAAAGTATGGCTGAGAACAGAATTTACTTTTTTTTTTTTTAATAGCAGGAGGCATTTAGATTGTTTCAGTCCATGATACGCAGCTTGCTGCTGGTTGTTTGGGAAGGGAGGGGGTGTTCCTACCATTTAGACATGTTATTTTTCAGCTACATCACTTCACACTAGCTCACTATCTAACCATACAGTGAATTTTGTAGCAAAACACCAAGGTGAGGAAGGAGTTAAGATTCTTTTTTCATTTGCCTTATCAGTTTAAATAAATGTCAAACTAGGGCCTGAATCTTCCTTCCAAAAACTTTGTGAAAAAAGTGTTTAGTCTTCTGTCTTCGGTACTATCCATCCCTCCACAGAAGGCAAGCAATGACTAGCAAACTAAATAGCAAATGAGTGAAATGGTGGTAGGGGAAAACTAATTATCAGGGCTCCATCGTGACTATCAGTCTTTCCATAAGAAACTAATATATGTCTGCTTAGCAACAAGTCAGGCACCATAGTTCTTATTCCTGTCTATTCTGTGTACAAGAGACTAACACACCAAAAAAAACCCCCAAAGGTGGTAAAGAACAATACCGTTTTCAGCTTCAGTATTCAGGACATCAGCTACTGCTACAAGTAAAAATTATTTTGCAAAAAAAACAGATTGCAAGCTTCTTTCCTAGTTACTTGTGAGATGAAGGTAACAGGCCCTTCATACTCTGTGTTTATCCTTACTATTCAGTCCTGTATCCCCTGAAGCTGCTATAAAAGGGGCAATTTAAAACATCAGTCCCAAAGTCAGTTTCCAGAATGAAGAGGCTGGTTTGTCAAAAAAAAATTTTGGAAGGGAGGAGGGTGTAATAGAGCTGACATGTATATCACCTGCAGTTTTCCTAAAAGCATAATCCTAGGGGAAAAAAATTCTCATGTGGTAAACTAGGTGCCAGTACCTTTACACGCTGAATACAAGTGCATGTACACACAAGTGCAAGAACTGCACTTGTAACATCAGATCTCCTTCGTTTCATTTTTGCTGAGAACCTCCTGGCTTTTGCAACCAATGCTACTCTGTTTTTTCTACTCTTCACGCATTTCACCTCACCTACAGCTACTTCTTGCTGCTTTCTCCTGGACAATCCTTAACAGCTGTTATTTGTTTAGTTAGACAACGGCCTGAACTGACAATGTCCTATATTAACTACATTATAGCTCTGTTTATTGGAATAAAAATGTCAGGGGATTGGCTTAGATAGGAATAGCTGCAGGTAATGGGTGAACAGAGAATGCCACTGGGATATTTACACTGCCTAGCGGACTAAAAAAATACCAGCTGGCATCAAAATTTCTGGCTAACATATTTCTAGTGAGTTTTAATGTTAAGGAACATCCACCGTTCCTTAACATTACTAGTGTTTTGGTAAACAGAACCTTCCATTTCCTTTCTGACCAGAGAAAACCCTGAAATTTAAATTTTTGAATGACGCCAAACTGTAGACCTTTGAAAAATACTAACTCCAAAGAAAATACATGATGATTAAACATGTAATTCCTATAATGATTAAATAGATTTGTCCTGGAAGTTGCCCATCACATGCAAAGGGGTTCAGTTGAAAAATGCCTGCATTTCAGGAAATAGCTTTTAAAAGAAAGAATAAACAGCCCCTTGTGGTATATTTTTGAAGACAGGTCAGTTCTGAAGCTGAGTCTGTGAAACGGATTTGCAACTGAATCATATAAGGGTGAGTTTGTTCTATGTACATACGAAAAAAAAAACCTTTTCCATAGAGTTGTGAAAAAATGAAGTTATGACAGCAAACAGGAAACATTCAGCCAATCAACATACCCAGGTGAACAGAAATTCTAGGAGGAAATAAACCTCAAGAACAAATAATTAAGCCCAACAGATGCATGATCACCAAAGTGACAACACAGGAGATAATACCCTCCGCCCATTTACAGGAGAAATAAAATCCATAATAATTATATTCTGTAACGTATATAATTAGGGTAAACACAGAGAAGGATAGTCTGCTAGATTTAAGGTCTGTTTTCCCTAGGAAATCTTTGAAAGAGCCTATACCTGTTGCAAGGAAGGTCTTAAAATCAGTCTAAAGTTAATGTTACATGCAGAGCCAGTAGTACTACTGACAGAAGATGTCCGGTTACTGTTTCCCCCCATGCCTTATGCAGAAAAGATCACAGATATTTGCTAAAACAAGCTGGCTATACTTCAGGTTATGAAATTCCCTCTTACTACCAAAGCATAAATTTTGGTAGCATCTCTCCTGACTCCTGCCTGTAGCACAAACAGGTTTGGATTCAATGAAGGGATAACGCTCGGATCAAAATTTAAGAGGAAATCCTAGGTTTAACTCTTCAGTTTCTTGACAAATGAGGCTGTAGGAAATACATCATCAGAACAGTTACGCATGAGCAAACCAACCCTGAAAGACCTGGATTCTGCACTGAAATATCAGTTTGTCATCAACATAGTCTTCACTAGTTTTAGGAAAAATCCCACCCAAGTTTGAACAAGTTATAATCACCACACAGAATTGTTCTGCAAATACACTAACTATAAGAATGAAGTTTACACAGGAAGGGAGAAAAATGGAAGTTACATAAACTCAAGAGCTTTGATTTTGCAATTTTAATCGTGCAAAGTTTATATTGTGTTGTTTTAACCAAAAGCTTGCCCCGTTTTCTAACTGTAATCATTTAGTCTAATAAAAGATACTGCTTCTCTTTGCATACCTATCATAATTATTTCAACATGTGCTTCCTGAATACAAATGCAGTCAAAATAGATTTAATGTTAATGCATCCGATATAAGTAAAAATACATGCAGTTTAATTACTCCTCTCCCCCCAACCTGCTTCAAGTACAATTTTACCCACTGATGCACTAACTCGTATTCACAAGCTGATTTCTACTATCCTGAATGTCAAGTCACAGGGAAATCAGTCACAAAGAACAAACCACAGTAAATTACAATGGAACATACTTTCCATGAAAAAAAAAATCTAATATAATGCAGGCCAATTTCAAAGGAGCGTGTGACACTAAGACTATTTTTAATAAAACAACTGAAGCACTTCAATAGTTACTACAAACATTTGGTGATTTAAGAGCTAGTAAGCCTACATCAACAATTAAACAGTATCTATTCTACTACTGTAGTCACATATCTACTAATACAATTTTTCACAAAGTGTTGCTTGGGGTCTTCAGGTTTAGTTTGGTTTTGTGGTTTGGTTTTTTTTTTGGGGGGTGTGGGAGGGAGGGGGGTGTGGGAAGCTGATCACATTGTTTATATATAAAGCAATACTAATCAAGCAATTTTTTACCCCTTCCTTTGGATCTGTGTGAAGCCCTCCACCTGCATGACCATGCCAACACATTCTCTTTTCTATCAGTCGCCACCTCGGGAGGATCTGTGTGAAAACAAAAAGTCAATTTGCAAGAACCTCAGGAAACGTGCATGTAGAAACCAAGAGAAAGAAAAACTACTGGTCTGTTCCTGCCCCCCATCTTCCAACTGCATCAGTTTGCTTTAATAAAAGATATTACCTCTCTCTAAAAACCTTGCCTTGCTTAAGGAAACAATAGTAAGAAAGGGAGTATAAATAGTAAAAAGCATGTTCCCAGCAGCCAGGAGGTAAAGATAACAGAGCCTTAAATATTTCAGTCAAAAGGACACCTAAAAACTGAAAAGTGAACTAAAGAACACAGAAAAGAAATCAAAGTTTTGGAGGATAACCGTACTGAGGCACATTAATAAAGTGGAACACACTTAAGCAGTAATACTCCTTCATGTATGTGAAGAGTAACTTTACTTGGGGGCAAAATAAATAGATAAATCTGCTTCACACTTCTCTTTCCTATCAGGATGAGAACGGCCTCCTGGTGCCATGACAGGTACAAGTTCACCTGGTCCAGAGCCCCTGCTGCAATCCACGTACAGCATGTACAGGGGATGTACAGGGAAAAGAACCTGCTTTTTAAAAACAAACGCTCACTTCTCTTAGCATGTAGCCACGATTTCCAGCTAAATACAGAGAAAATTTCCGAATTTATAAATGCATGTAGATATACTAAAAATAATAAATCACTACCACTAGGTGTTTCTCCAAGTTCAATTTCAAAGTGCCTGCCACAAACAGTGTGGCACAAAAACTTTTCAAAGAGAGTCCACATTTTCTTTAAAAGATTTGCTACATGTTGACAATTTCTGGGTTCAAGTTACATAAAAGCTCTTCAGGAGTCTCATTTTACGTATATGGTTTGATAGGAGACCTCCGGGTTTCCCAAATCAAAATTTCACTTTTCATATTTTAAAGAAAAATGTTGTAAAAAACTAACTAAGCAGATTTCATGCTTTGAAGTCCCAATGACCCTCAAAAGATTTTAGCTGCTTAAGTCACTTCTACAAGTGGTTATTTTTTTATAATAAAAAAATGAAAAACAAGACAAATACATTTCCTAGCTTCATTCAAGCAAAGTGTGTTACTTAGAAATGTGCCATAATTACTCCATGAACAGTAAAAATTGCATCTTCCGTATGTTTACATTAGTGTTAAGGCAAGCAGACCTCATAGGAAAAGACCCTGACACATCCTGGCACTCAGAATGATGAGAATATATTTCCACAGTTTCTTGATATTCCACAACCTAAGCAGAATTTTGAAGTAATAAAGCCCTATACTCGAGGCAAACTCACAGCTTTCTATGCGTTGGAGTTTCCTATGCCTGACAACGTGAATCTAAGTATGAACACACAAAACATACATTTTCAGAACTCTTCTTTGTAAGTTTTTGTATTGTCATCAGTTTCTAGAGATTCAGAAAGGCCTCGAGGAGAATGCAACAGTCTGAAGCTTCTAAGCAAAGTCATCTCCTTTTCTAGAGGCAGAAACGTAACTTGCCATTTAACTTGCTGCACTTCAAAACTATAGAGTGAAATTTAAAAAAACCCAGCAGACTAAACTGAAAGATGCTCCCAGGGCTTGAGTTTCCTCTGACCTGCAAGTAGGAAGATAAACAATTTATACCTACCTCTGAAGCCTCTAGTAACGGCCTTGAATATTCTCCCCCCAGACTGTGCCATGATTTTTGCTTGAAGATTGGTAGAAACTACAGAAACAAAAGAAAGAAGAAAAAACGTGACAATGAAGTCATGCAGAACATGCACTTCACATTCAGAGGATATTCATCTAGTTTATGTAAACAAGCATAACATGAAAACAAGGCAGACGGCTTTGTTTTTTAACAACTGACCACAGAAAAAGAAAACTGGTGGGGAGCAGCTGTAAAATAAATTACATTCAACCATTAAAAATGCTAAGTGACAATGAACCTTTCCCTTCCCTGAATCCCCACTCCCATCAGACTTCATTTCTTTTGTACCATGAAAGCCCAAAGTTTTCCCTTTCCTCTCATTTTAATTTTCTCCCAGGTTGTCTTCACACTTCTTTCAAAAATTCTTTTGTTCCATTTTTCATTATGAATTGTTATTCTTATGCTTATAGGTTCTGCCATTTCCAATTCCGCTCAGCTCAGCTCATGCCGTGCTTGTCTCACAGACCACAAGGCTAATCAAAGCTACAGCTCCTGACTGGGAAGCACTGGGATGATCAGAAATTGGAGCACGGCTGACTACAAGTTTTAGGTAGGCAGGACACAAAATACCCAATATTCACATATCTGTCGACGTGTCTTTAATAGATACACTGCTAGGCACCAACTGTAGCGTGCTTTACATGTTACACTTAAAGCAATTCATTTCCCGTAAGAGTTTCAAAGGACCATTTATTTTCCTTCGGTAGACTAGCTGGTAGTGCTTTCCCAGTGGCAAAACAGGGACCTCTCTTTTGGTTAGCAATGATGGTGCCACATCATCTTTGACACATGCAATATTAAATCTTTTACTGCTCTGTTGCAATATTAACCGTACACCTCATGCTATATAAAAATCACTACCACAGAGCAAAATAGCAAAAGAACTGCTCAGCAGCCCAAGGCAAAGGACAAATGTCAAAAAGGAAAAAAAACAGAACTTGATCATAAAAAAGGGTATTTTTAATTTTGACAAACCGCAGCACCGTCATATATTTTATACCTTGCCTTAAACATTCCTTTGCTCTTGTCCTAAGACACATACTGTAAGTTATAATTCAGTCAGTTGTTTTTAAGAAAGTGAAGATCATTTCCCCACAAGTCACCACATGGGACCTCCTTATTTCAAACATTTCCATTATATGACATTACATATAGAGAAAGAGAAACATTAGAATTATAAATTTTGCACTTAGTAGAGTTAACTGGCCTGGGTGAACTGCCCTTATGCTTCCAAGACCTGGGTTAAATGAAGTAGTGGCATTTATAAGGCACTTCATTGTAGATATAACTTTACAGTTTCATGTCAGCACAGAGGATTCCATCTAAACTAATACGCTCTCCATACGAACAGTGACAGTTTCATAAACAGAAAATATAATGGAAAAAGAGAAGGACTTCAAGATGCCCCAGCACATCCCAAGTTACTGCAAATTAATGTAATCATTACAATGGCATGGTTGTTTTGGATAGAAGCTCCCACCAACATGCAATAGGAGTCAGCACTCCTAGCAGTAACCACTGTCATGGCATCTGGGAAGCACCTAGAATCCAACACCAAATTAAGCTGTACAACCAATAAAGAGGCAGCAGTGTTCTCTAATTCAGCAAAGGCTGTTAAATCAATGCAACTCCACCTGCTTCACCAGTCAGAGGCCATTCAGAAGTATGGATTAAACGATGACAATTTAGAATTTATAGCGGAGACATGATCCAGGATGAGAGGCTTAATACCAACAAGTCTTACATTCACACTAATGAGACTGAGGTCCTGTCTCCTACAGCCTAGAGTGCAGTCAGTGTATTGAAACCTGCCAGCATTTATACTCCTTTAAACACATGATGCTGATAAAAGACTGTTAAAACACCATGCCAAAGAGAAGTTTAGGGGTTGATGAACCACTGCTCACAACTACGCTTTGGCTTCTCTTAAGACAACACAGCTGGAACTTCTCCTGAGCAGTACCATTCTCTCCTGCTTGGTCTTGCAAGAAAATAATCTCGGATAGTCTAAGAATTGAAATGCAGGTATTTAACTCTGAATGTATTTTTTTTGTTGTTGTATATTCCTAGTACATGGGAGTAGACAACTGATGCTCCAACAGCTATTGGACAGAAGCTAATTACTGTTCTTCTGGAGTGTACTCGTAGGACATCATAAAAATATTTTATCAATAATTCACAGAATCACAGAATCATTAAGGTTGGAAAAGACCTCCAGGATCACCAAGTCCAACCGCCAACCCAACACCCCCAGGCCTCCTAAACCATGTTCCAAAGTGCCGCGTCTACACGTTTTTGAACACCCCCAGGGACAGTGACTCCACCACCTCTCTGGGCAGCCTGTTCTAATCCCTGACCACTCTTGCAGTAAAGACATTTTCCTAATATCCAGGCTAAACCTCCCCTGACGCAGCTTGAGGCCATTTCCTCTCATCCTATCACTTGTTACTTGGGAGAAGAGACCGACCCCCACCACACCACAACCTCCTTTCAGGCAGTTGCAGAGAGCGATAAGGTCTCCCCTCAGCCTCCTCTTCTCCAGGCTAAACCCCCCCAGCTCCCTCAGCCGCTCCCCATCACACTTGTGCTCCAGACCCTTCCCCAGCTCCGTTGCCCTTCTCTGGACACGCTCCAGCACCTCCATGTCCTTCTTGTCCCGAGGGGCCCAAAACTGAACACAGCATTCGAGGGGCGGCCTCCCCAGTGCCGAGCACAGGGCACCCTCCCTGCCCTGCTCCTGCTGGCCACACCATCGCTGACACAAGCCAGGATGCTGTTGGCCGCCTTGGCCACCTGGGCCCACTGCTGGCTCGTGTTCAGCCGGCCGTCAGCCAGCACCCCCAGGGCCTTCTCTGAGGGCAGCTTTCCAGCCACTCTTCCCCAAGCCTGGAGCGTTGCCTGGGGTTGTTGTGACCCAAGGGCAGGACCCGGCACTTGGCCTTGTTAAATCCCATACAGTTGACCTCGGCCCATGGATCCAGCCTGTCCGGATCCCTCTGCAGAGCCTTCCTACCCTCCAGCAGATCAACACTCCCACCCAACTTGGTGTCATCTGCATCCTTTGACCCCAAAGTTCGCAAAGTTCTCTTCCAACTGACCTATGAGACAAGCATCACAGAAACAACTTCTACCGGAACACCAGCAGATCTGGTCTCAATTACTGCATTAGACAGCCTACCTACTTGACTGAACCTATAAACTCTCAGTGTTGAGAGATGAATACAGCAAAAAGATGGAAAGATTTGCCTGGAAGACTGGAGCTTTCAATCCTCTCCCATGCTCCTGCTAAAAACCAAGTCTCAGCAAAGAAATACAGAATTAAACAAGGTGAACAATTTACTTCACTGATAATACTGCGATGGCCGGAGGACTTATTAGCAAAACTCCCCAAATGAGTGGCACTGAAGCTCACCCCGTCACTCTCCGCACATCCTGCAGGCAGACTTGGCACTCCACTTTCCCTCACTACAACTCTTCCTCAATAGATTTAAGACTACAAAGGAAAGGCAAACTTGAACCTTATTGCAACAGATCAAAGTACCAGTTATTGCTTTAAAGGAGCAGGAGCAAGTCCTGCTTATTTCTGAATTTAAGAAATTATGCAGGGAACTTTAACTCTGGCATTTCCTAACTTCTGAATGCCTGACTCTGCACCATTATGTTCTTTTAATGTATTTTTGGATATGATTATATACACTGTAAAGGATGAAACAGATGTCTAGTACTGATTGCATATAAAAGTTGTATTGCTCAAGTGTCATGACTGTTGGTAGTAGTTTAAATACTATAAATGCAAACAAACAACAGGGATTAAACACATTTGCACAAGGTCAAATCCACACTTAGAAGCTTCTCTCTGGAGTATGTTTTGTACTGTTCCAGACATACTGCAGTAACCTAGTGGGGATGGGTTTTTTTAAACTAACTGTAACAGAAAAGATAACTGAAGGTAGGATTCAAGTACCTGTGCAGTATTCAAGTCCCACTGTTAGTTTTGCTGAGTTTGCAAGGCAAGAAAAGATGAATAGGAAAGAGCAGGGGAAGATGAAAGAAAAGGTGAAAATATTCTGATATAAATATAGACCAAACTGTCACCAATATGAACAATATAAACCTAACTGGAGTTACATTTAACAACGGCCAACATGCAATCACTCTGTACACATACCCAGAGCAAACGAAACCAAGAAGTTTAACACAGAGATACCTTCAGGATTTTCTCCCATAACATCTTACTAACAGACCCTCACATTTGGCTTGTTTTGGTAAAACGCATCTCAATGGCAGAATGGAAAACCCACACAGCATCACCGCAGGTTCCCCAACGTACACCACAGCACCCCCTACGACAGGGAGTGTTGCTTACCCTGTGCCCTCCCTGTATTCCCCAAACGACTTTCAGATCAAGTTCCCATATTTCCATCTGTCCTACTTCATTATATATATCCTTCCTTGCTACAATTTTCAGTATCATTAGATGTTCATTTTTATAGACAGACATATGGGATTGCTGACCTGCTCAGCAGCAATACTTCCTCTATAAAGGGATTTTGAAAATTCAAGGAATTTCAAATACTCCGTTACAAAAGCATATACTACACCATCAAAGACTAGAGAAGAGAATTTAGCAATGCACATGCACATGTGAAATGATGTCTAGACAATAAATATCAGTATAATTTTACAGACCAGGCTTCAGGTTAAAAAATAAAAAAAAGGTAAAATATAAATAAATTTAACAAAAATACCTCAAACTTCTCTTACAACCATTTCCAGAGCAAGGGATATTATTAAATTATGCAGAAGAACACGCTCTTTATCACGTCATGTGGCAGCTGGAAGGGCAAGATAATACAAAGAAAAAAAACCCATCTCTTCTATTTTTTACTGTTACACTTGGAATAATTTACAAAGCCCTGCTTTCTACAACTGCCAAAGTCCTCTCTGAAAGAAACCCCTTGGTGTATTTCTTGTCAGATTCCTAGTAAAATAATTATCCTTAGTTAAAGGCTGTTGGACCTTTTCAGTCAAATGCTACTTTCCTTCCATTTAAGTTTTAGATCGAATTGAATTTGCCATCGCTTTCATCTTGGAAGCAGGCAAACTGTTCTACAAAACACCCTTAAGTTTCCTAGAAAAAAAATACAGTCTTTGTTTGGTCACTTTTCAAAGTTTACCAACAGGCCACATCCAACATGCCCATTCTCTCTATTACTACTCAGCAGAGACCCTAAATTCAAAACACGAGTTTTGCCACGACGAACCCCTGCCTACTCCAACCGCAGGAGGGTGAACTGCAGGAGCCACATTTAGGGAAATACAAACTGACCTCAGTAACAAGAAATGGAGTCTGATCACAATTCTACAATATTTATGACGCCTGCTTTTCCCCTCCATAAATTTAGCTATCTTCCTCCCCAGGATACAAGTGTTACATGTCTTATTACTCAGGAAAACAAGACTCTAGTCACAACAACTGAAAAATATAAGTGTGAGGGAAGAAAGACGTGGATCTGTAAGGCACCAGCACCCAAACAACTCTACTATATTTGACTCTCTTTGTACTAAGTGCCGTATAAAATACATATATTGTCTTATAATACAATTAAGCTTACAATTAATTGTAAGCTTAAAAAAAGCTTACAACAGACATGAAACAATAAAGATGGGGGGGGTCAAGTACTGCACAGGTGCAAAGTAGAGCAGAAGGATGACGAGCAAGTGTTTGAAATCATCTCTTTCAAAAACAATGGTTAGCAAACTTGCTTTTCTGGTCATATTTCACCAGAGCTTTTTCCTTCCTCTAATCCCATTTTTTCCTCATGAGTTAAGCTACGGCTATACTGTTTACCGGTCTGAACTGTAAAAGGCACAACTCAACTGACAGAGCTATGCTGTCACAAACCTCTGCTACTTGCGTAGTTATATCAATAAAAGCAGAACTGTGGTTGTACAGTCGATTCTACTCACAAAAGTGACTTTACTACAGCAGCGAGAAGCACCGTGTTGCTGGTATAACCACGTCACATTCGGTGCGCCCTCCCGGGAAGGCCCGTACTGTTCAGGAACACTTTGAGGAAGACATGCCGTTAAAGCCAACTATCTGGATTTCACAAGTGGTTGGGTCCTGCTGGTCTCCCACCCTGTGTGAGATTAAGAGGCTGGATCACAGGCGTTTATTTCACATTTACTGCCCTTGGTTATATTCAACAAGCTAGTGCAAAAAGTAACCCATATCTGAACCCAGAATATAGCAATAAAGGTAATACAAGAGCTTTCCCACACACTAAAGTATATATACTAAGATGTGTCATCACACAGTAGCCTGGAAGCTTTCACAAGAACCCATGCTATAAAACACTGCTTTCATTAAACCTTAATCCCAGATGACTCTGAAGCATGCAGCTTAGGACCATGGAAAACAAGTTTAAGTTGTCTTAAATGCAAAACCAGGCACATTTCTTCAATTTTTTAATATATAGAAAAGCTTTCAGAATAAGCCTATTAAAAATATTTACAGTCCTCATGTGTGTATAAACATAGCAAAATAATTAAAAAAATGAAACTAAAATAGGATGCATATACTTGCTCCCGGAAGATCTGAATTACCTAATTTATAAAAATCAACAGCTAATCACTCTGAAATACAATCTGCTGAAGTGCTTAGCCAACTTCTGACAGTCACTTCTGTTGGTGCAGGCACAACACTTCTCGAACTGGCTGAAAAATGAGAAGAATAAAAAAAAGGAAACTGAAATTGCCGGACAGTGCATTTTCCTCTGTCAGCAGATTTAATTAAATGTTAAAAAAATCATGTCAGCTACTCACAAAATTTTGAAGGACATTATAACCAAAAACTCCAGAACACTAAGTCTGAGGCTCCTGCTAGATAATAATCAAATTTGCACAACATGCTTACATAAAGCATGTTGCCTACTTGTCATAATATAAGATCTTGCTCGTGCATTTAATGAATTCTAATTTTCATCCAAATACAGCTTGATGCAGAAGTGAAATAAAAATTAGTCACCAGACTGTAAAAAAAGAAATACATAATTGACCACTTCCTAACACAGATATGCCTAGAAACTAAAAGGCCAAAGGGATGAATACATATATATACACTACAGACATAGCCTTAGCTTTCTATTTCAGAAAACCTAGTGCAAATCAACATCTAGCAACATGTGGCAATTAAAACTTACCAGCAAGAACTGGCATTTCTCACATGAAAATAAAAACATTCAAAAAGGGAAATAGGATTAAAATCAATACTTCTATATCTCACCATGATAACGTTGTTGTTCATTTACTAACACCTGAAATAAGTTTCCAGGAACACTGGACAGTACTGAGTACCCAGATATATTTTAACATATCCAAATATATTGGGTCTGCACCAACTTCAACACTCAGCTTCTCGTCTTGCACAAGTTTCAAAACTAAGCCTCCCCCCAAATTTACTACTTCAGTCCTGCTCGTCTCATCTACCAAAATGAACTTGACTGTAGTCCACGACAGAATTCTGCCTGTCAGGGGCAACTAATCAAGGCAGGTGATGCTGAAAAGCTAGTCATAAACAGCGGTACTCCTGGAGAGAGGGGAAAAAAGGTTATTGTCAAACAGAAATAATAGCTCTCCGAGAGTTTACAGGAAGTTCATTCACTCAATCTTTGAGATACACTTCCTTCGCTCACTTTGAAAAACACATGTGAATTACTGAAAGCCGGACTCATCCAATTTGAGATACGTACTCAATTCTTCACTTGTAACAAAAAAATCATTCACTAGAACACGTTACAGCCTTCCACTGCTGACAGAAAGAATTCCAATTCCCTTTCCCTACACAACGGCAAAATTAGCTGTCAGCCTAAGTTATTCTCCAGACAAGTGTTTAGCACCTGTTCAAAGGCATTGGTTTTTTCATGCTTGTCCACAAAATGACGCTCGAACGCTCGTAAATAGACAGAAGGGTCACCCGAACGCGACCACAGCGGAGGGAGAGGTTCAGCCCGAGCTTGCCTGGGCCCGAACACGCCCAAGACTTTACAAGCCACGACCAAACCCCTCGGCGGGCACCGCGGGGGCCATGCCCGCCCCCCCCCAGCCCCTCTGCAAGGGGCTCCCCCCGCCGGGGCGGCTCCGGGGAGCGCGGCGGCCCCGCCGGTGTCCTCCCGGTCCCCCCCAGCGCTGACACCGGGCAAGGCGAGGGCGACACGGGCCCTCCTCGCCCCGCTGGCGGGGGCGGCCCGGCGCGGCCCGCCGCCGCCGCCGCCCCTCCGCAGCCCCTCACCGCCCGCCCTCGGCCGGCGCCGGCGCCCCCACGCACCTGGCCGCTCCCCGGGGCGGAGCGGGCCCGCTGCCCGCTGCTCCCCGCAAGCCAGCCCTGCGCGCAGGCGGCGGCCGGAGGCCGGAGCAGGGCGAGGGCGAGCAGCCGCCGCTTGCGGGAGGCGGCTGCCGCCAGGCTCCGCGGAGCCCCCAGCGGCGCCATCTTGCGAGGGCAGGAGAGAGGAGGATTGTGGGACGCCGGCGGACCCGCCGGGAGGAGCGGCGGGGCGGGCGCCGCGCCCGGCCCGCCCGCCCTGAGGAGAAGGCGGAGCACGACGCCACGGCTCCCGCCCCGGGGAGGCGCCGCCCCGCCGCCGCGCCCGTTCGGCCTCCCCGGTGGGCATCGGCGAGGCGGGAGCGCCGAGGGGGGCCTCAAGCCCACCCCACGCATCGGTGGCCATCGCCTGTATCGGTCAGCGGCTCCATTAATACGGCCGTACTTCATAAAGCCTCTCTTGTTCAGTAGGGCGCTCCTTCCAAACGGCCGCTTAGCGCTCTGGCGCTTTCTCCACGCGTAGCCGGACACCGACGTTGCTGTGGGACGAGGAGAGGGGCCCGGGCTGGGTCGCTCGCGGCAGGTGTCGGGGAGCCGGCAGAGCGGCCGCCCCGGCCGTTTCCTCGGTCGGGCGCAGACAGGCCTCGGCCGGCGGAGCCATGAGGGGAAGGCGTGAGCGGGGCGACGCACGGCATGGCACGTCTCCGCGCAGGCCTTCCCGGGGTTAAGCTGAGAACTCCTTCAGCTAACACCGCCGTGATCACAGCTCAGCCGTAGCTCCTTTGAGACCAGAATAATGCAGCAACAGTATGGTTCCTAATTAAACACCAATTTAGGAAGACAGAGATGCGCCATGGATTACATTCCTGATGGCCTGTACACTCTCATCTGATTGGCATGCAGAGCCATGAGGAAGCTGTAACTCTGTATGGCGTTTTTAATCACGTAAAGATTTCTTCAAAGCTACCAGAGCCTGACTACTGATGCTCTTGCCTTGAGGGAGAGTTGTAAGCTCATTTGCGGGGGGAGAAAGACAGAAAGGAAGAGGACAATTGGCTTAAAGCTGATTTTTAATGAGGCAGGCTTTCTCTAGCCTGCGCTTTGATACACAACTTTGCTCCTGACCAGGATTCACTTTAAATGACAGAGGTGACGTTTCTCAGTCACTAATCTAATTCTTCATCGTAATTGCATTTGGCAGAACTTGGTCTGAACAGTGCCGCCCAGTGGCATCGTTCAGAAAGATAAACGGAAATTCTAGGCTTATGGCTTTCATACATCCGCTTCCTTCCGTATGCCCTTTTCAACACGGAAGTTCGACGAGACAAAATGTGACAACTGTGACTCTTTGTCTGGGATAGCCTGGACAGACAGGCTGGTCAACACTGCAGCATCTTTCAAGTGATTTCAAATGTTTCTGCGATGTTTTCACATGCATCGCCTTCATACATACAGTGTCTAGCTCAGCCCAGCAGCACAGGCTCTTGGCCATACAATACATGGCCAGTGCTTCCATCCTATCAAGCTCCTGGGACATGCGCTACAGGGAATATCCTGCATGTGGATAAAATAACCCTGCATTGTAGTACTGCAGTTTTTGACACAGCTCTGATGCCTCTCTCGCTAATGGAGATTGATGAAATCACTCAACAAATGTGTCGTTAAACCTCACACCACCACTCTGAGGCAACTGTGTTATTACAGCCTTGTCTTCATTAAATACGTAGAGAAGAGCAGGGTCCAGGTGCCTGTGCACTGCGGCAGCCACAGAACCTCTCACATACTTCCAATAAGAGGAAAACATGCATTTCATCATTCAGTTCATACTCTCTTTAGTACGGACTAGCACTCATTTTTTTGTCTAATACAGTTTTAAAGTTCTGAAGCAAGCACCAACTGCATAAGAAATAAATACATACCTCCCATGAAATACGAAGGGGAATGTTTAATGTTGAACTACTGCAAAATGAAGATAAAAAATGAAGACACCCCTGACACATGGGGTGTTGGCCTGAAGACTAATTTGCTGATGTTCTCTCCACACTTTGAAGGCATCATCTGGCTAATAAAAGATACTGGAAGTGCGTACTTAGTTTTTTTCCTGTCAGAGCCATTCCTCAGTGTGTAGTGCAGAAGCACAGAAATTCCAGTATATAGGGATTGCACACCTCATAAAATTAAGCCATTCCAGAGGCAATAAACTAGAATTAATTTATTCTATTTATTTCAAAAGAGATGAACAGGGGAAAATGTGGTCAGAATGGACAAAAAACCCCGACATTTGCAGATGGATGTCAACGGTGAAATACAGGGCAGAATGAAAGAATGAACTGCAGTAAAAGACAAGGTTTTATAAAAAGCTATAAAAATTGGCTCAAAGGATTCCCACAGGTATATTAATTCAGGCCTTCTGAAGCACCAGTTTTTAATCAGAGAAACCTCAAAGCCAAGGCTGATATCGTTCCTTATAAACCCATTCTCATCCTGAAGACGTTTGATTAGGACTGCGTTTAATCCTGATCAAGAAATAGGAACAAGCCACATGCTTATTTACAGCCTGCTAAGAAGCAGAGCCGGCAACTCGCATGCTTACACGAAACCGGCTTCACGTGCGAAGAACGTGTCCAAGCGGGGGGAGCGTTGCTAACGGGTAACAGGTAGGTGCTGACAGGTCTGTGAATGCTTTCTGCTCAAGGACCAGAAGAACTAGGAAGAAATCCCATTTCTTGCACGGACAGAAGGCGGTTCCGACTCACTCCATCCAAGGAAAACAGCATTTCTAAAGACGGGGCTGGGGTACGCTAAACCCTTCAAGGGGAACGTTAAAACGAGTTATGAATCCCAAGTTACGAATCCCAGGCAATTCTTGGAAGAGAAAGGGCTGGATGAAAAGCTGGGGACAGCTTGGATATACGTGTCCTCACTCAGGATGCCCTTTGAGAAGAGCTCAACCCCAGACAAGAGCTTCACTTCTGGATCTCGGCCACAAAACTACAACACCATCTGTCAGCTGGATAGCTGGAGGAAGGGGAGGAAAATCTCGGAGCTGCCCTAAAGCACAGCTAGATATAAGCACGTCCTTAATATAACGCTTCCTGCCTGCCTCCCACTACAGCAACCACGGTGTTGATACATGGACTTCCACATGTAGTTTCTTCCTTCATTTTTACCTTCTCTCTCTCTTGCACTGGGAGCGGTTCCAAGGTATTTGGTGAACGCTACGACAATTCCCGGGTATGGGCATGATACGATGGTCCTCAAGACCCTCTTACTGCTGCGTTTCACGGTGCCTGCTGTGACTTCCAATTTTTACAAGCAGCTAAAAAAAAAAAAACCAACTATGGGCATCACTCTACTAAGCTTCACAACCCAGTTTTGGAGCTGGCAGTAGGTGTTGATG
This sequence comes from Morus bassanus, assembly GCA_031468815.1. Lineage (NCBI taxonomy): Eukaryota > Metazoa > Chordata > Aves > Suliformes > Sulidae > Morus > Morus bassanus. Next base: position 3,166,778 of record CM062582.1, read on the forward strand.
TGGAAGAGATGTCTTTCTGGGGCTGAACTAGGTGGAAGCTCATTAGCATTCAGCAAGGCAGCGGAGACGGTGCCCACACGCGGAGGGATCACAGCACGTTTGTCACGATTGAGAACTAGTGAAACCGCAGCGGGTGTCACTCTTCATTGACAACTAGACTGTTTTCGTGCTCGTATGTAAGGAATTACTGCACTAATAATGAGTAGACTTTGTCTGCTCTATGCACTTAGTCTTTCTGTACTCTACTAAGAACTGACTTCCAGAGCTGAAGGGCAGGAAAACGTGAGGAAAACGTTTAGAGCTTTTTTGTTGCTGTATTTGCCTGTAGCATCCACGGATTTGTCTTCCCCCCTCTTCTTAACTGTCCCCATCTCTGTGTTATCCTGCTTCCCTTCTCCTTAAGATCTTTTCTTGCCCTCAGGGGACTAGAAGTATTAACTTTAAATACGAAGCAGACAGTTAAAGCCTGACATAGTGACATTTATTACCGGCCATGCAGCATCAGCTAATTAACAGTTTGAATTGTAGAAGTTTCGGTGCTTGGTTAAAAATGAGCATTCAGAGAGCGGTTACTAGGATACAGCACAATTCACATGAGTTTGAAATGTGCCTCCTGACAGGTAACAAACCTTAATACAAAAAATAAGTTTAAAAAAAAGAAATTCAACTGACCTGGCTGGGTGAACGTCAGGAAGATGGACATTAATAAATCAGCTGATCGATGCCATAAGCCAGGCATTCTATCAATAACACTACGCCTAGTGTACAACTGCTGCCATTCCCGTGCTATGGAGAGAGCTGGTTTCTGGTTTGGCACACTACGCTGATTCAGTCCGGCTTCCCAATTAAATAATCTCTCCTCTCCAGTAACGTATGGCCTGATCCTTCACAGTACCTCCAGCACGGCCCCCTGTATCTGAGCAAAGCCACCCCTTTTCCCTCTGACCTGTTAGGCAGGGCTGGCACAGCACTGGGATCCGAGGGGACGCTGCCTCCGACGGCCGTGGTGGAGGAGGCACAGGCGATGCTGGCCTAGAGGAGGCAGCAACAGGAGAAGCATCAAAAACTCAGCTGAGAGTACTTGCCTGGAGGGAAAACCTTACAGGTGAACCCAGCTGTGGGTTTTATTCCTTACACAACTGAACTCATGTCTCACAGATACCAGTACCAAGCCTCTCACTGAATTCAGTGAAAGTGGCGCTGGTCTTTACGTAGCGCAGGCCTTTGCTGTTCCTTTGCATTCTGGTAGCAGCTCACGGCCCCTGCCAGGGATGGAACTGCAAGTGTGCCACGTGTTCTAACAAACTATCCTTAGTCCTGGTCTTGCCCATATCCTTGGTCCACACTTTCTCTCTTTGGTAGTTTGTAGCTTCCCAACAGAGATACTCTTTACTTAAGTAATAAAGTGCAAAATGGTCAAAAGAACCCCAAAACATCTTGCAAAATGCTTCTCACTCAGGCTCACCTTTCCTTTGGGGGTCTCTGTGTTTTGGCAGCCTGGATGTTTTGCTACTTCAGACTTGATGAGCAAGCTCTCCCAGCCTGGACTGCAAACACAGTCAACCTAGAGCTTAGGAGAAACTGCCCTTTTTTTGGTTTTGTCTCTAGAACAGCCGCTGTGCACAGATGAATTCTCCCCTCCTCCTTCCCCCTCTGTCAAAGAAAATAAAAAGTTACATAAATTTCGCAAATATAGCCCAGAGAACTCCTGGCGCTGGCCTCTGCCCGCCGCCCGCTCGCCGGGCGCTCACTTGTCCCTGATGATCGTCTGCAGCTCCCGCAGCTGGTCGTTCATGGGCAGCAGCTTCAGCTGCGGCCCGATCGGCTCCGCGCCGCCCTCCTCCGCGGGGATCGCCGGTGCCGCCGCCGCCGCCGCTGCTGTCCGGGCTGGGGCAGCCGCTGTCCTCGCCGGGCTCCGCGAAGCGGATCAGCCGGGACCCGCCGCCGCCGCCGCCTCGCTCTATTGGCTGCCGGCGCCGCCACTCAAGGCCGCGGCGGGAGCGCAGGCACGGCCGGGGCGCGGCGGGGCGGGGCGGGGCGTTGCTGGCGGCACCGCCCGGCGCGGTGACGTCTCGTTCCCGCCGGCCGCTCGCGCGCGGTGGGCGCTGAGGGCCCGACAGGGTGTGAGGGAAGGGCGTTATGGCGGCCGTGGCCGCCTCGGGGGCTGAGGGAAGGGCGTTATGGCGGCCTTGGCTGCCTTGAGTGCAGGGAGAAGGGCAGGGTCCGGGTGGCTGTGCGCTGTGCCAGCCACAGAACCTCTCACAAATTTCCAGTAAGACCCAAAACTGAAGACAGAAAACACACCTTTGATTATTCAGTTCATCCTCTCTTCAGCACGGACTAGCGCTCATTTCTTTGTCCAACACAGTTTTAAAGTTCTGAAGCCAGAACCAACCACCTAAGAAATAAATATATTCCTCCCATGAAATACAAAGGAAAGGTTTAGTATTCTGATGGAATATTGAAAATGACGTTGTTCTGTTGTTCATCTAATGTGGAAAAAGACCATCAGCAGACTGGTGGAGAGGAGGCGATTAATTTTGAAAAATGGATTAAAAGTGCTAACTGCTAGCAGCTTAGCTTACAGATAACCGAAGGGTGACTATACCCCATGCTGTAAACATTTAAGAAGGGTGAGAAATTACTGATGATGCTGGAAGGAAGGGGTCCTGGAAGTACTGGGATCAAATTAAATACCAGAAAGCTAAAGATAAATACCTGGCAAGTAATTGTCACAATGGCAATGTAATGGGATGGGTGGTATCCCCTCATTTCGGCTATTTAGAATTCAAATGATAGATGGAACCCCTTGCCCAGAGATCTAAAATTTGTTTTGGCAAGCACAATACGTGCCGAAAGGCACAGCACTGGTTTGGAGATGGCGACTGTTGTACTTATTTCTAGAGAAATATGAACTATTAATCCTCAGACCTTACTTTTAATAACAGAGCAGCTACACACACGTTTGAAGTGCAGTGTGAATTATATTTCGTAGTCAATTAAATAACTAGCATAACTGACGTGTATTTTAAAATGTTTGATTACATTACAAAAACAACATTTTGATTTTCTTACAAAAACATGTTCTTCTCCATCTTAACACTAAGCAAGACGTGTCCTATATCTTGTTACAGCAGACAGGTTACATGTTGTATGAACATACTGTTAGCTGTTTTACAAATTATTTTAAATTTATCATGTCAGTTCTATCACAGAGAACACAGGGCCACAAAACTATCTAAAAGCCTAACTAAAATGCCTCTAAATTCCTAACCAGAATGCCAGGCACTGGAAAAGGCTGTTTAACCTCTCACATTACAGCCACAAGCCACCCAAATCACCAGTGACTAATGTGTTGGACTGTTTCCATTTTTATTGCTTCAAACACTTCAAAAGAGCTGGATTTTTAACACTACGCATACATCTTTTGAAAAATTACACCCGTTACAAGGTCCCGAGACCTCCACGGACAAAGTCCCCCATATCCAAGCGAATCACCCCTTTTCCCTCTGACTTTTATTCAGCAGGGCTGGCACAGCACTGGGATCTGAGAGGATGCTGCCTCAGACTGCCGTGCTACAGGGACATGGCATCAAAAACTCAACTGAGAGTAGCCTTCGTACAGAAACTGTTTGCAGTCTTTTCCCCAGAGCCACCCGTCAGCTGCAGGGCCCGCTTGGCGAGGGGCTGAATGCCACCCTGCTGCGTGTCAGGAAAGCTCTACTTCAAGTTCAGGATTTTTTTGTGGGTTGTTTTTGGTTTTTTGGTTTTTTTTTTTTCTTTGTGTGTGTGTGTGATTTTGTTGGCTTTTTTCTAATCATTTTTTCTTAAATGATTCCTGGTGTATTTTGGCTATTTCATCTTGGCCTGTACTGGAGCTTTGCATTTTTGCTCAGTGCTCTTTGGCTGTAGAATACATGCTGTTACATTCGCATTGAGTCTTTCTAAGACTGCATTATTTTTATTCTGAATACTAGCCATCTGTGCTGCAGTATTTAGTGCCACAAGTAATAATGAAAAATATGGTAATATCTCGTGATACTTCAATGTAAAAGTATAAGACAGAGGGTATACAGCTTTGGGTGTATAATCTTAAAGCTGCCAAAGCACGTTGTTCCCTCTGCCCTTGTTTTCCATAAATGATTCTTTGATTGGAGACAGCAGTGGTAATAGGAAAGTCCTTGGTTAATGCACATTAATGAAACTGCGTTTCTCGTAGTTGATCAACGACAGTCCTGAAGGAAAATGGGTAGGACAAACTCCAGGATTTACACCTTTCTGTTCAGGTGGAAGAGGGCATGTCCGAGACACACGAGAAAAAGGTATTTGACTTCAGATATGCCGGAGAGCGCTCTGTCTTTTCCACATCCGTCAAGCCCCGTAAAAATGCGTGAACTTTAAACAAACTAGCCTTCTCCTTCTGTCTCCCCCCATCAAAATACAATGATGAGACTGTTGCATATTCAGCAATACTGTTATTCTCGCTGTAGTTAAGTTGCATAATTAGATGGGGCTTCAAAGAGGTGAGAGCTAACCTTCAGTGACTCTGTAGGCTGATGCAGCGGTGAATTGCAAGCCAACTCGCAGAACTTACCAAGCCTCCAGTGCTTCAGGGGAATAGTTTAAGGATGTTTGGGTTCACAGGAAGCGAGCGTTTTCATGGACATTCATTTTAGAGAACAATTTGCTGACAAGAAGAATTTACGTTTAGGTATTTCTCTAAGGTTGGATTTATTTCTGAAGGTTGGCCAGGCAGCAGTGAGGGTGGCGAGGCCTCTGTGGCCATGTCACATCGCTGCCTTGTCCGCATTAAAAACAACCATTTTCGTCAGCTCTGTGCTCTGTAACCTCTGCTCGCTCCTGGAGCATTCTCGATAATTCTCTATGTGTAGGAGTAGAATATGAATCTATAATTCTTCATGCACAGGACAACGCTAAAGTCCTGTCCTACAACATACCTAACTCACTCTTTGACTGTTATTCAAATTTTGAAGGGACTTTAACTTAGCCTTTAATAATGTAGAATGGTGCATGGTTGAATTAAGCTTCATACTTTTTGAGAATTGCTGCCACTAAATCTCTTAAATCTCTCAGAGCCTGCCTCTGGGACAAGTTCACCAGTGGTACCAACTTTAAAACGGATTCCAAAAATCTGGACTGTCCTTTTACTTGGCCTAGCAAGGAGTCTTCAAGTGAAAAGCAAAAAGACTTCTGTTATATTTCATTTTGACCACTAAGGGGAGCTCCTTATTGACGAAATTGTGTTGTACGACCAAGAGGCTTAATACAACCAACAAAATCATAGTACTTGTTGTGTTACGACCGTGTGCTGTACATATCCTGATTTCAACTTTGCTTTTGTTCTCTAGGGTGAATAACTGCATTGGATTTTCTAACTACAAATTCTTTCTACTGTTCTTAGCCTATTCTTTGTTGTATTGCTTGTATATTGCTGCAACAGTCTTCAAGTATTTCATTAAGTATTGGACAGTAAGTTGTGAAATCTGGTTACTTTTTCATATCCTGTGAGTCTGGTGGGGCTTAGTCACTCTTGGTACCTTTTGGCTTTTGGTCAGTGGAGGGTGTGCATTTCTTCCATAAGGTCTTTTCCTGTGCCCTTTTTTGAGTATAACTCCCACGATATGTCTAAAATAACTAACACGTGGCACACTTGCAGTTCCATCCCTGGCAGGGGCCGTGAGCTGCTACCAGAATGCAAAGGAACAGCAAAGGCCTGCGCTACGTAAAGACCAGCGCCACTTTCACTGAATTCAGTGAGAGGCTTGGTACTGGTATCTGTGAGACATGAGTTCAGTTGTGTAAGGAATAAAACCCACATCTGGGTTCACCTGTAAGGTTTTCCCTCCAGGCAAGTACTCTCAGCTGAGTTTTTGATGCTTCTCCTGTTGCTGCCTCCTCTAGGCCAGCATCGCCTGTGCCTCCTCCACCACGGCCGTCGGAGGCAGCGTCCCCTCGGATCCCAGTGCTGTGCCAGCCCTGCCTTAACAGGTCAGAGGGAAAAGGGGTGGCTTTGCTCAGATACAGGGGGCCGTGCTGGAGGTACTGTGAAGGATCAGGCCATACGTTACTGGAGAGGAGAGATTATTTAATTGGGAAGCCGGACTGAATCAGCGTAGTGTGCCAAACCAGAAACCAGCTCTCTCCATAGCACGGGAATGGCAGCAGTTGTACACTAGGCGTAGTGTTATTGATAGAATGCCTGGCTTACGGCATCGATCAGCTGATTTATTAATGTCCATCTTCCTGACGTTCACCCAGCCAGGTCAGTTGAATTTCTTTTTTTTAAACTTATTTTTTGTATTAAGGTTTGTTACCTGTCAGGAGGCACATTTCAAACTCATGTGAATTGTGCTGTATCCTAGTAACCGCTCTCTGAATGCTCATTTTTAACCAAGCACCGAAACTTCTACAATTCAAACTGTTAATTAGCTGATGCTGCATGGCCGGTAATAAATGTCACTATGTCAGGCTTTAACTGTCTGCTTCGTATTTAAAGTTAATACTTCTAGTCCCCTGAGGGCAAGAAAAGATCTTAAGGAGAAGGGAAGCAGGATAACACAGAGATGGGGACAGTTAAGAAGAGGGGGGAAGACAAATCCGTGGATGCTACAGGCAAATACAGCAACAAAAAAGCTCTAAACGTTTTCCTCACGTTTTCCTGCCCTTCAGCTCTGGAAGTCAGTTCTTAGTAGAGTACAGAAAGACTAAGTGCATAGAGCAGACAAAGTCTACTCATTATTAGTGCAGTAATTCCTTACATACGAGCACGAAAACAGTCTAGTTGTCAATGAAGAGTGACACCCGCTGCGGTTTCACTAGTTCTCAATCGTGACAAACGTGCTGTGATCCCTCCGCGTGTGGGCACCGTCTCCGCTGCCTTGCTGAATGCTAATGAGCTTCCACCTAGTTCAGCCCCAGAAAGACATCTCTTCCACATCAACACCTACTGCCAGCTCCAAAACTGGGTTGTGAAGCTTAGTAGAGTGATGCCCATAGTTGGTTTTTTTTTTTAGCTGCTTGTAAAAATTGGAAGTCACAGCAGGCACCGTGAAACGCAGCAGTAAGAGGGTCTTGAGGACCATCGTATCATGCCCATACCCGGGAATTGTCGTAGCGTTCACCAAATACCTTGGAACCGCTCCCAGGGCAAGAGAGAGAGAAGGTAAAAATGAAGGAAGACACTACATGTGGAAGTCCATGTATCAACACCGCGGTTGCTGTAGTGGGAGGCAGGCAGGAAGCGTTATATTAAGGACGTGCTTATATCTAGCTGTGCTTTAGGGCAGCTCCGAGATTTTCCTCCCCTTCCTCCAGCTATCCAGCTGACAGATGGTGTTGTAGTTTTGTGGCCGAGATCCAGAAGTGAAGCTCTTGTCTGGGGTTGAGCTCTTCTCAAAGGGCATCCTGAGTGAGGACACGTATATCCAAGCTGTCCCCAGCTTTTCATCCAGCCCTTTCTCTTCCAAGAATTGCCTGGGATTCGTAACTTGGGATTCATAACTCGTTTTAACGTTCCCCTTGAAGGGTTTAGCGTACCCCAGCCCCGTCTTTAGAAATGCTGTTTTCCTTGGATGGAGTGAGTCGGAACCGCCTTCTGTCCGTGCAAGAAATGGGATTTCTTCCTAGTTCTTCTGGTCCTTGAGCAGAAAGCATTCACAGACCTGTCAGCACCTACCTGTTACCCGTTAGCAACGCTCCCCCCGCTTGGACACGTTCTTTGCACGTGAAGCCGGTTTCGTGTAAGCATGCGAGTTGCCGGCTCTGCTTCTTAGCAGGCTGTAAATAAGCATGTGGCTTGTTCCTATTTCTTGATCAGGATTAAACGCAGTCCTAATCAAACGTCTTCAGGATGAGAATGGGTTTATAAGGAACGATATCAGCCTTGGCTTTGAGGTTTCTCTGATTAAAAACTGGTGCTTCAGAAGGCCTGAATTAATATACCTGTGGGAATCCTTTGAGCCAATTTTTATAACTTTTTATAAAACCTTGTCTTTTACTGCAGTTCATTCTTTCATTCTGTCCTGTATTTCACCGTTGACATCCATCTGCAAATGTCGGGGTTTTTTGTCCATTCTGACCACATTTTCCACCATAACACCCTTCCCTCAGTCTCTGAGGCGGACAAAACCGCCATAACGCCCTTCCCTCAGCCCCCGAGGCGGCCACGGCCGCCATAACGCCCTTCCCTCAGGCCCTGTCAGGCCCTTGGCGTCCGCCGCGCGCGAGCGGCCGGCGGGAGCGGCGGGAACGAGACGTCACCGCGCCGGGCGGTGCCGCCAGCAACGCCCCGCCCCGGCCGTGCCTGCGCTCCCGCCGCGGCCCTGAGTGGCGGCGCCGGCAGCCAATAGAGCGAGGCGAGCCGGCGCGCTCCCCGTCCCCGGTGGCGGCGCGAGCGGCGTGGTGGCGGCGGCGGGGCCGGGGGGGCGCGGGGCGCGCCCCGGCGCATGGAGGCGATGCCCTGCCAGAACCAGCGGCTCGGCCCGCGGCCGCAGGACGAGCAGCCGCCGGCGGCGGGCGGCGGGTCCCGGCTGATCCGCTTCGCGGAGCCCGGCGAGGACAGCGGCTGCCCCAGCCCGGACAGCAGCAGCAGCGGCGGCGGCGGGAACGGGGTGGCGGCGGCGGCACCGGCGATCCCCGCGGAGGAGGGCGGCGCGGAGCCGATCGGGCCGCAGCTGAAGCTGCTGCCCATGAACGACCAGCTGCGGGAGCTGCAGACGATCATCAGGGACAAGTGAGCGCCCGGCGGCGCCCGGGCAGGGCGCGTGGCGGCGGCGGGGAGGCCGGGCTGAGGGGGAGCCGGGGCGGGCTGAGGGCGCACCGCCGCCCCCCGGCCCCCCTTCCCTCAGGGAGCCGCGGTGCCGCCGATCCCGGCCTCCAGCGCCGGCTCCCGAGGGATGCGGCGGCGGTCGCTGCCCGCCGGCCAGGTGGTCCCCGCCGGTGGCCGGGCCGGGGGCGGGCGGGCCTGTCGGCGGGGCGCGCTGCCGTGCCGGGCTTAAGGCGGCGGCGCGGCCATTTCTGGTGACGTGAGGCCGGAGCGGAGGGAAGGGAAAGGAAAGGAGAAGGAGGAAAAGGAAGGGAAGAGGAAGGGAAGGGGCCCGGCCCGCCCGGCCGCCCCTCGCCGCCGCCTCCCCTCCCTCCCGGGGGGCTCCGGCAGCCAGCTCCGCCTCGGGGCCGTCGGTGACAAAGGACCTTCATTCGGCGGCTTTTAAACCCTCGTACAGACTTCTGGGCTCCCTGAGGTGAGGTTTTTGCCTCCCTCCCCACGGCGGGCGGCTCAGAGCTCGCTTGCCGCATCATCATCGCCGTACAAAGGGATAGAAAACCCTCGAGAAAGGAGGCTGCGGCTTATTGCCACAGCGTGGTGCCCCGGCAGGAGCCGGGTCTCCTTAGCCGGGTCTGGGTATCCGCACTGGAGGCAGGGTGGGGCGCACGAAAGCAAAGCGGGTATATGAGGAGCGCAGACCGGGTTGAAAGGTTGGCAAAGGACAGGTGCTAGGTTTTGGGAATAAATGGCAGGGAAGTCACACGAGTTTGCCGAAGATTGGGACTGCCATGTTAAGGAATATGTAAGGGCCAAGTCTTTGCAGTCTGTATTAGCGTGTGTGGGCAGGTTATTGAGGATTTTGGGACAAGGATGGCCAAAAGAAAACAAATCACAAAGGCTGCCCGAGAGAGCTAGAAATAAGAAAAAGATTGGAGAAAAGTAGGACTAGGTGAAATGAAGGTGAACTGGAATGAGATGTTTGAGGAACAGGGACTGGAACAAATGAGGGAAAAAGAATAGTTTTGGAAGAAAAAGTTGGGGATAGCATAGAGACTAGAGCGTGGTGGGCTGGGAGGAACGGCAGAGAGACAGCATTAAGGGGGGAGGCAGGGAAGGAGAGAACGGTTTGTGTGCTGGGGGCACATTACCTGAAAGGAGACTGCCTTTTTTGAAGGCGTTATTTTCCATTGTTGTCACTTCGTGTCACCAAGAGTCCATGCTGCCACCGTACCTTGTGAGACATGAAGGTGTTATTCCAGTGTTACAGATCTTAAGCTGAAGTGCAGAAATCCATGCAAAATTGTGCCCTGCTGCTGAACATCCAATGTGAGATACTTAAGACCAAATGTTTCATTATGCCATACATAGCATCTCAGATGTTGAAAGCATACCTCCCACTGATCACATTTGTAGCTTTGATTGTTCAGCACTTGGAAGGTGATATTATAAGGCATTAAATTTAGCATGCAACATATGACAAACATAAGTAGCGGGCAGCTATCGAAGGCACAGTTTCCCTACTGTGATGCAAGAACCGCCAGCAGACACAGAGGTGTGAAATCAAGTTTATCGATAGCGTGATCAGGTTCTGAATAAAACTTTCTCCTCCTGCAAGGCATTGGCTTTCTAACACCTGCGATAACTAACACACAGCACAGACGTGGTTCTTCCCCTTGTTTCATATCTGCGTAGTCTCCATTTTGATACTTCCTGGTTCTTGAGTGCTTAACTTTGTAGCTAATAACACTAATACACTTTTATCCAAAACTAATCATCATCTCTCAATACCTACATTAATTTTATTAGCTTACATAAGCCTTGTTACCTTAAACTAGTTTGTTTGGTTTTGCTTGGTTTTTTTTTTTAAATCTTCAGAGCATTGTGGAAAAGCATAACCTCATTGTAGGCAGGAGCACACAGAGGTGGTGCAGTCTCGATGTAGGGAGGGCAAGACCAGACAAAACATCTCTGCCGGTGAGACTGCCTGCCTGGCAGCTTCCCTGCAGAGCAGAAAGGGAAGTTGTAAGAAAGCTAAGCAGAGAGAGAGAGAGAGAGAGAAGTCCAAACTAGGCTTGATGATGGCTTATAAAAGGTTTTGAGGTTAGTGGAAAGGAAATAGCATATAGTTTTGGTATCTAGGCAAGTCCTAGCAATGTGGTTATGGTACCCAGCTAGGTTTTTTTAATTATTATTTTGTTTTAAGTAGGTTTTGAACTCTTGCAAATACGTTTAATAAGTTTCTGGTTATAGTGAGCTTATCCAGAAACCAGCAGCTGATATTTTAACTTCTAAGAGATTTTTTTTTTGAGTTGCATCAGCTTCATTGCACAAAGCTTTGGTAAGGGGAAGTATAGAGTAAGACTTGTAAATAATGAATTACTCATAACAGCTGCAGTGATAGCAAACTGTGCTTTATTCTGAGCGTGATACTGCCCTGGCAGCGGAGATGTGACGGTCACTTCCAAGCTCCCTTCCCAACCAGTGAGGAAAACTGGACAGCAGCCGGCTCAGAAAGGCAGGTGTAGGCTTTGTACGTAAGGACAGTAGGGAAACGTCATTTTTTACATTCTGTCCCAGAAGGTCAGCTGCATGTCAGTAAATAAGAGACCTCAGACTGGCCTGTTTTAGTGCCTGTCATTCAGAAAGATGCTAAAACGTGCTCAGCTGCAAGGGTGAGAGGATTTCTTATGCACTGGCTAGAAACTGTTGCAGTAACCTTTCCCTGGGCAGGTGTAATCTGCCTTAAGAAGACTATATGACCACTGTAGCATTCAAACCAAGTGCTAAAAGAAAATCCTCAGAAGAAGCATCATATTTATGAACGAGGAGCTATACGGCTAAGAGGAGCTACTGGTCAAAAAATCTGATTTAAACTGACAAAAGGGTATGTTGACATACACTGCTTGGGGAAGAGGGAAAAGCTGTCTCATCTACAGGCCAATTGGATACCTATCACTTAATCTTTCTTTCCGGATTAAAAAAAGAACAGGTTACACCAGAGCTGCCTTAACTCAAGGAGGATATTTGGACATTCCAGGTACAGCAATCACTTGAAAAGGTCATGAAAAGGGCAGAAATTAAAAGGCAAGCTACTGGGGGGAGAGAAACAGAACAAAAGTAGGGAAAAAAACAGTCGACTTCGGCCTATTACTGTGAAGTAAGGAAGGGATAGCTTCTCCCAGCGCAATGCAAGTTAGAATCAGGCATGCTTACGTGGAGCTAAGGATGGTCAGGTCAGATGCAGAAGACCTCAGGGACTCTATTTTGTCCATAGTGCGAGCTGCTCAGGAAAGGGGAAAACTCTTTTCTTGTTCCTGAGAGAATTCAGAGAAGGAAATCACAACTTTTCAGTTGGAATAACAGTCCAATTTATAAAAAAAAAAACAACCCAAGCAACCTACCTTCACATGGCCAGTCATCATGTCCTGTGGTGGGTTCAGAGACAGCTAGCTGAAGCAGTAATGGCCGTCTGATAGACTAAAATGACCATGTATTTCTTCTGCTTCATTAAAGTTAACAAGAACTAGGTCTGTGTGCCAGAATCGGGGAGATGCATAGATCACCTCAGCTTGAGCGTGCATGGGTTTGCTCGTTTTTTCCTCAGGCTTGGTTACTTTTCCATCTAGCGAGTGCTTAATGCGTGGGCAGATGCCTTTTGCACTGCGTGTTGGGTATGAATTTTCAGTCCTCTAATGGGATGTGAACTGATGTGTTCAGGTATTGAACGTCAGCCTCTTTCTAAGGAGGGTGTGATCTCAAAATCTTTCCCGGCCTGCACAGATTAGAACCAGGGATCTGGAAGCTGAAATGAGTAGTGCAGCAATTTGAAATGTAGAGCTCTGGCTTCTGCAGAAGCAAATTCATTAGCTCAGATCGGTAGTGTCATTTTAACTCCTGATTTAACAATAGACATGATTTAAATGTAGGTGTTTAAAGGTTATTGTGTCTGTTCTGTGAGATCATTCTGTTGCGTTCTGCTAAGGCTGCTTCTTTCCTAGGGAACTGAGTGAACAATACAGAAATGGAGACAGTAAAGTGGTAGGACACACAGTCCTGACTGCTATACAGAGTAGGATGATTCAGGAGTGTGTAACTCGCCTGTGATGAGTAAAGATGACTGCTGCAGGCAGGAAGGGTGGGATCCCTTTCACAAACTACCCCCCCAGCCCAGACACTGAGAAAAAATTAAGTACAGAAGTACATTAAGTACAGAAGTGCTGCAGGGAGGATGTGGTCCTGTGTCCTAGCTACATCATCTCCCCTTAATGGCAGCAGTTTGTCCAGTGCCTTAAGTTTTCTTGTAAGGGCCTTCCACAAATTCTGTTTAGGGAAGCAGCTTTTTTTTCAGTCTTGCTGTCACGGTACCCTGGGTGTCTCAAGAAGTTCTTCTGTAAGGCAACTAGAGAAACAGGAATTGCTAAAGCACATCGGACCACGACCCGCATCGCCTACGGCTGTATCAGTGGTTGTAACTAGTACCAAGGGCTAAAGCAGGAAGAAACCCTGCAGTTAGTTTGTATTACACTACATTCCAAAAAATTCTTCTCAACTCTCAAGACATGCAGGTGACTTTAATTGTACATCAGCCATGCTTCTGTACCTTCAGAAACAACATGAAACTAATTTATATTGTTTAACACACTGTTCATGTTGTTAGCCGTGTGCTACAACAGTCAGGTTTTAATGCCTCACTTTTTTAGATGTTGTCTTGTTATTTGATGAAGAAGCTGAAAAGGTTTCTAGTCTGCCATCGATCATTACTTTCTATACTTCTATCTGGTATTTAAGGTGGACAGTTACCATGTTTTCACATACGCCTTTTTTTCTGGCCCCTAGTAATTCTCATATGATGTGGGGCTTCAAATTTGGTCACAGCTTTCCAGCTGCCGGTGTACAAGAGGTCTGTCATTGTCAGTGACGCTGTTATTTGGCTCTCATTTTTATGCACCGTTGTGTTCTGTTGCCTTCCTCCCCTCAGCAAACAGGCATGACTGGCTAAGGGTGTTCAGTGAACTGTGTGTGAAAACATCTGTGCCTCTGCAAGGACAGAGTAGTTCATTTAAGCCTAGTAATCTGTACTAATAACTCATAGCATTCACTGTAAACCTGTATCGCTTTGTAGTCAAAACCGCAGTCTTGACGTTGTTGGGTTTGTCTTACCACCCAGTCATGAAATAGGGCTACGTTTTCTGAAGTGCCATAGTCTGGAAGAACCTAGATGTGCCACCTACATGCTTTGCTACTTCCCTTTTTTTTTTTTTTTTAATATTTATACACGCCATAGATGGAAGTATGAATCCCTTCAAAAATCTTAGTAAAATCAGTTTCTATGATTGTAGGGTTTTGGGGGTTCTTTTTTGCCAATTTGGGATTGGGGTTTTTTTTTGAGCATTGCCTTTCTGGTTAATGTCAAAGTAGCAGAAAGTTAGGAATATCCTGTTACTACCAGAAAGAAGGGAAAAACAAAACCAGCATTTTTAACAATGTGTTATTAGCAAGGGAAAGAAATTAGATTATGTGGATAAGTTACCAGTCACCCAGAAAATAAGCAGACAAACCTCTTGACTTTCACTCACGTGAACGTAAGATGTCCCAGAACCTTGGGGATTAAATGCAAACCTCTCTTTGTGGTATTTAAGGGGACATCCAGGGTATCATGTTGTGAAAATGAGAGGGGTGTGCCTGCTGTGATTAAGAGAAAAATTCACTAAAAAGTACCTGCTTATGATGCTGATGCTTTGTCTGATTGGTTTTAAGGCTAGCATACTCTAAGTGTTTGCTCCTTAATTGGAAATTTGTCCTGCTCTTGTGTAGTGGGAGTTGGTCTTGACATGGGAGTCAAGGTGTTAAAATCTGCTTTTAAAATTCAGGCTTTTAATGCGGCATACTTACACAGCACCTCGCAGGGGGAAGTGAGCTTATTCTGTCTCTGAATCGGCCAAAAGCCATGCAGTCACATGAGGGAAAAGTTACACTAAAGCTAATAAGATGGCAGAGAGGTGTTTTCATGGGAATACTCATTAATCCCTGCTCATTTTAGTCTCAGATTCACTAATCTAGTCACACTATGAATGAATTCCTGATAAGATATCTATCGTGCTTATCAGGTGTGTTAACTGGGTCTCAGGGCTGGGGATCTGCATTACCATCGTCCCACTTAAGAACGGGCGGAGCAAAGCTCCCTTGCTCAGAGCTGCAGGGAATGTACCAGCTTGGTGCACATCTGAGCTTGTGAGGCGTTTTGGAACGGAGCTGGGATGGTAGCACAATGGAAAACCTACAGAATATCATCCTCATGTTTTCATGCATTAATTGCTGCTGGTACAGTGCAGCAACACTGCCAGCAGTAAGAGGCAAACCCCTGCATTAGCTCACTGCATCTCAGTCTTCGCCACCAAGCAGGAAATCCATGAAGCAGAATCTCTGTGGGATAAATTTTGCGTACAGTAAGAGACTTTTCTCTGAACTGCCTTTAGAATGTATTGTCCCTGAATTAATATTCTATTTAAGCAGTGTTTTTGAAATTATTCCCCAATTTAAAATATAAATTATTACCTTTTTCAGGAAATCCAGTAGAGGAGACTTCGTATTTTCTGCTGATCGTCTGGTAGGTGAAGAATTTCTTCTTCTTGGTATTGTACTTCGTAACTCTTCCACAAAATGGGTCTTTCAGACGAGAATAATGGTGGTGTGAGAGCAACTTCCCGACACAAAGGAAATTGCTGTTTGATAGCAGCTTTCTGCATAGGGACTTCTGCTCTCTGCTGTGGACTGCTTTCATCTCACAGGGTTCCAGAAACCATGTTATTATCAAGCACAACTACTTCAGGACAGAGAGCAGTAGTAATAAGAGAATACTGTTGAAAAACAGACGCACAGAGGCTAGAGATAATTCAGTTTCACAGTACTTTTGATCTTGCGAGCAGAGCTGTGCCATTTCTTACAGTCTAGATGTTAACAATTGCTTGCATGCAGAAGTGCCTCCTGGCACTTGCTGTGTATTAGATTAATAGCAATGGGCGCATCCACACTGGGAATTTGTTTTTAGCCATATGGTAGTTACTAGCGGGGACAAAGCAATATTTGAAGTTTTCACACATTTTAGTAAGTCAGAACAAAAACTGTTGGGAATGCAACATTTATCTCATTTAAATTACATGCTTAAAGAAAACCACAACACTCGCGCCCACACACATACTTCCTTGTATTCACGGGGGTGTTTGCTGCTTGCAAATCCACATTCATTAACAAGGAAAGTCTCTTTCCCCCCCTCTAGCAAAGATGAGTCCAGAGACCATTCGATTACCAGCACCATTTGCTAGAGCAGGCAGCTTTCCTGTGATGAGCTCAGTCTTAATCCATGCCTGATCCAGGCTTGCTCAGGGCTTAGATATGACCACAACCTAAGATTGTGACGGCAGTGCTTTTTATCTTTGCAGTTTTTCCACTTTCCCCCCTGCTTATCCCTTCTTGAGGATGTTTCTTGCATTCCCATTCACCAAGGACAGTAAAGGCCCAAGCCAGCAAATCCCACCACTCGTAACTTGTAGCTCAAGTGACTGACTGGCGTGCGCTCTTGGCCAACAGTACTTTGTAACGGACAGGCAGAAAGTCACAGCCCTGACTTCGTTCTGTGCCAGCAGTTCTCAGCAGATACCATTTAAATAGACACATGTCCTTTACAGTCCATTGGATGAGTAGGAGCAGCCCAGGAAACATCCACCACCTGCGAAAGACTAGCTCAACTATCTGTCGTTCTTCCTGGGTTTTGTGGGTTCAGGTTCTTCGTGTACTTAAATGTACAGCTAAGATTCAGGAAGCCCACAAAGGCCAACACCGGCAATCCCACGCGTTTATAGGGTGTAGGTCTCCAGTGCAGGGGTCCAGCCCCTTCCCCACCAGTACTGCTTTCACAGGAAGGGTTTCTGGTTAACATTCTCATTTGACCTTCTGTTAGGTTCCCATCATGCTGCACCCTTCTAAGGAGCATTCATTCCTGCCAACTTCTTTGACTTAAAGAGAAACACTATATTTCTAATCTGTATTTTAAAAAAAGAGATAAACAATGGCTATTCTAATACTGACAGGAAAACCCCTAACAGTCTTGACTGTACGTTATTGTCATTAATCAGTGCGAAGAATCTCTCCCACGTACCTTCTTGCTTTGCTTGGAGGTCCTGCGCCATTCCGAGTGAAGCACTGATTCCCCCCACCCCGCCCTTGCTAGAAACTGCAGCTTCCAGGCAGTGAGTTTAAGTTCAGGGCCTTGTACCAGCATCTTCTACGGGCTGGCCAGCACTTGCACGGATAGGGAGCTGTTCTCCATAGAAGCGCCTCTGTTTGCTGGCAGCGCAGATGTTTGCTACAGAACCTGCTAGTCTGTTCTCCATTTTGTAGGAGGAATTTTATGCAAAACAATATGTAGGCCTATCTCACTTTCTGTATGTAGTTACAAGGTGTGGTGAAGAACAGATAAAATTTCCTGTGGGATGTGGTCTCTACTAGGTGGGGTGCAAATATTGTTAAGACTTGCTGGTTTTCCACACAGTTAGCAAACAGAGCTTAATGGCAAGATGCAATACATGAAGAGAAGAAACATGCATGGGATTGTAGGATAACAAAATACATCTTGTTGCAGAGAGAAAATGAAAATGAAGTTAAGCTTGCTACTAGCTTACTAGTAGTTACTACCACTACTTCCTAGCTACTAACAGTTGTTAGTGGCAGTATCTCATAACGTCACCATAGGAAGAGGTCTTGAGGGATTCTAAAGCCGATGGATTTCTGGCAGTACAGTTTTTTTCCTTCTGGCAGTTTGTTTCACATGTGAAAGATTCTTTTGAGAGAACGGAGTTAACAGGCGGTAAAGGTTAGCAGGGCGTTTCTGAAAGCCACTGCCAGTGCTGTGATCCTGAAGCTGAAAGATGTGGGGTGAAAGACATGAGGATGAAGACAACCTAGCCAGTGTTTGTGAAGGAGGAGAGGCAGCGGTGGGAAGTAAGCCTCTCTCACAGGAGACAGTCGATCGTTATGAGTTGGCGGTGGCAGATATCTGGACAGGTGGACCTCAAAGCGGTGGCGAGACCAATTTGAGAAACGCCGGCAGGCAACTCCTCTCAGTGCAGGAGGCCCACACTGAACCCTCGCATGTGTGCTGCCCAGCACCCACGCGCTGAGGAAGCATTTAATTGATGTCGCCTTGCAGGGTTGCTGTAGAACTGGTGAGATGCTCACAAAGCCCACAGCATTTTTACTGAGACCACCTGAGAATTTTTTTTCCAAGGCCTGCTCAGTAGGAGGTACACAGGAAGCTAGGTCCAGCCCTGTGACGTTAAGCTGGTGCTGCACACCAGCTGAGCAGTGTGGTCGCTCCAGAATTTATTTAAGTTCTGGTTTCTTGGCATTTAAATGCTTCGCCTGTTTCCAGATTGCAGGCAGGCGGAAGAGGCGTAACATGCAGCTGCTGAGGTTCACAGATACCTTTTGGGGTGGCTCTAAAAGGGCTCCCATTTTTCCAGTTTTGTCTGGTCAGAGCAGCACCACCTCTAACTGCAGCTGGCTGGTTTCCTTATTTAGTGATTACACCTCTTCTAAATGAGAGTCCTGTCAGCCTGCTTTCTATAGTCACCTATATCCAAATTCCTCTGTTCATGGACTCTGAGGAACTGGTCAAACCTTGATTTCTTCAGTGGTGTTTGAGTGTGGTAAGGAGACTATTCATGTGGTTAATTGGCTGAGAAAAGGTATATTTCACTAAGGTTTTCCTATCCTTGAAATGTTTATGTGGTAGTTAGCTAAAACTCAGACCTCCTCTATTAACTGTTGTTTTTGCTAACTGTGCTAACAGATCTTGTACTAGTGAAGGTTCCAAGCAAACAGTTTTTCCCTTTGCTTAATGCAAAGGCTCTAGGGTAAATCTTAAACGTAGAACTGTAATAAATGAGCACACTGTTATATAACTTTGTAAATCAGCATTAAACGCTTAATCTAAAACTTCTGCATAACTCCGTAAGCCTTGAGAGATTAACTAGGCCTGCTAGAATTTAACATCCCTTTTAGCTTTGTTTTTTCCCACCAATTAAAAATAGACTTACTTTTTGTAATTGATAACTTTAATTCATGGTTTTAATTTCTGGTCAAACTCTTCTACCTTAGGACCAAAGCTTTACTTCCCCGCTTCGTGCGGAGCCATAATAATACCTGTTTCAGCTTCCAAGCAATGGCAGCCGCCTCTCTGGGAGAGGAGCAGGGCTGCTGGTTCTCAGGGCCAGAGGGAAAAGAGGTGGAAATTATAATCCCTGAGCGTGGGCTGGCAGAAGGCGTAGTGCAAAAATAAATGTTTTATCAACACGGCCAAGTTTACAGAAGAATCCTCCTCAGCCTTTGTATAATACATTGATAGGTGTAGTAAACCACAGGAGATTATTTGTCCGTAGACATTCACTGGTTTACTCTAAACTTTTGGCAGATAATGTGGAGCGATACTAACCCTGTCAGCATGACAGCAGTATGGGAAAAAAAAAAGCATTCAAACCTGGCTCATAGGTCGGCTTTTTTTTGGTGAAATAACTGAAAAAATAAAATAAAATTGTGTACAAATGTCCCAGAAAGCTAAAATTAAATCAAGCATTTCTTGGCTTGTTTATGTGAGAAGATGTGTCTTTCAGTAGAAGGAATACTGGTGCCTTCAGCCTCAGAATTAAAGTGCCTGAGTCAAAAACCCTACTTGCAGAGAGACGGGAGGAAGAAGAGGAAGAGGAAGAAGGTAGTAGAGCTGGCTTCTCTACATACGCTTGCTGGAGCCGCCGAACAGGCAATGAGTCAAGCACAGAGCGGACTGACAATTCAGAAAGACCTGTTTCCCATACGCAGCTTCGCTACAGTGGAAATACTACCCCGTGAATTGCTTTTCAGGCTTTTGCTCCCGTTATGTGCCAGCTGCACCCTTTGAGCCCTTCGCTGATTTAGTCTGACCACTGCCTCTGAATATGGCTGCCACAAACCCAACTCTCGGGGAAAAAACTCGTACTAACATGACTAAAAATATATTCAAAGAGGGATTATAAATTTAAGGGACTGTTTCTGATTCCTAGTAGAGGCTGCCTGTGTGCTAGGAACTAGGGCAGAATGGAAGAACAGAAAAAAATCTTCCAGATCTGCTCTGCCCTGCTTCTGGAATACGAAATGTCTGAAGCCAGCAGTATCCAGTCCCAGGAGCAATTACCTAATTTCTGCCATCATAGGGTGACTTTGGCTTAACAGGTTTCATCTTTGGTTTGGCAGTAGCCTTCCTCGAGCAGTTCTGGCCTGTGAATCTCTGGCTCACTAGCAGAGAGAATTTTTACATCTTTAATACCCAGAGCATCTTTCAAGGGCAATCATTCTGGGTTCAGATGAATACGTTTTGGTAACTTTGCCCGGGGTACAGCTGCTGCTCCAGCACCAGGGGAGAGCGGGAGGTTTTTGGCTACTCGAGGCTGGAGGGGTGTGTGGCTTACTAGCTGCACCCCCAGTAGCGACGTCCCTGTGGAACTGGGCCATCTCTGTTGTGTGAGAGAGCATCCCATAGTAACCACAGCTGGCAGGTGCCAGAAGAAGAAGGTGATAAAGAGATTTCTAGATCTCCTGACTTGCCTTTGGGCACTTGGTGGTTACATTGCTGCAGCTCCTGCGGCTGTTCTGGCAGCCCCACTGCAGGATGTGAAAACTGACCTCAGAGCCTAGCTGATGGGGGACTGAGAGAGGGTGAGTTTTCCCTTTTTCTCACTAGTATTTTCTGTCAGCAAAATGAAGTTGTATTGGCGCTTCACTGATCTGTTGAGAAAAAAATCGCCTGTGATGCCTGTGCCTGCCAGATACAAGTCAAGTCAGTTTTATGATTGCTGATGAACCACCCCCTTCCCCCAGTTTTTTAATGCCTTCATTTAATTTGTGGGCAAAACGTAGTCATCACCCCCAAAAGGTCTCTAAATTCAGTCCCTAACTACTGTTAAAGAGACCCTTTTGGACCCTTCAGGCTGTTAGGTGTTCACCTAGTACTTGTGACAACTACTAACATGTAGTATCTTATCTCCCTAGATAACAAATCCCTTTGGGCTGACTGATCTCTTTGGTTCTACAGATCAGACTTGTGGTTGAAGAGGGCCTGAATCAACTGCCATACACAGAATGTACCGTGACCACTCCAACAGGTACGTGGGAAATTACTCCTCCCCTAGGTAGGACTGGAAGCTTAACTAATATAAAAAAATACGGAACTGTTACAAGAATCATAGAATCGTAGAATATCTTGAGCTGGAAGGGATCCGTAAGGATCAAATCCAACTCCCTGCTCCTCACAGGACTACCTAAAACTGAACCATGTGACTAAAAGCGTTGTCCACACGCTCCTTGAACCCTGACAGGCCTGGTGCCATGGCCATTTGCCTGGGGAGCCTGAGGCTGAAACAGTTCAACATTCAGGGTGGAGTACAGAGCTAAGGTCCCTTCTGGGATTTCAAAAGCTAGAAGGTGCATTAACAACAAAACTGAGCAAAACATACCGTCATATAGTTGTCATTTTACTAAGGTTTTAAATTGGTCTTGCAAAACCGTGATGAAAATTTACCAGTGTATGTGTGAGATCAGTTTACCTGCCCCTACTGCAACAATGAATTAAAACTGATGACATTTCACATGCCCGTCAAAGAAAAAGTACTCAGCACAAGCAGTTTTGCCATGCCAGCCTAAATCCATCTCTGTTTGCGACTGGGGGCCAGCTGGGAGGAATGATAACCGGGAAATAAAAAGTGGCTGCATTGACACTAGAGGAAAGCCTCTGCAGTAATTTTGTCCTGCTCCTATTAACTGTAAAGACACGTAAGGTTGCGTGCATTACTGAGAGGTAGCTGCTTAGTGCGTCGGCAGCTCCTTGGGAACCACTCAAGTACGTGCTGCGAACGCGCAGCACGCTTGTAAGACGTGCACCAGGTGAGTCCGCTTGCCCTGAGTATTTAATTTGCATTTCTGCAGGGTGGGAGCAGCTCTGTACATTCACACGCCCTTCCCCTCTGCCCTCCGCAGTAAATCATGTGTATGTCTTTACTTTCAGTTAGAGAAAAGATGGACTGAAAACACTCAGTTCTGAAACCAGACAGAGTTTAGGAAGGCGCTCAGGAGGCACCATCACTTACCTTTGCTCCTTTTTAAATAAAGCAGGTGCTTCTCGAGCATTGGCGTCACATCTGTTGCAGGTCAGTCGGTGACGGGTAGATGATGACCATTTTCTCCCTGCGTTACACAATTTGACTGGCAGGTCCCCTGCAAGTAACATCACGTGGAAGCTCTACAGTTCTTTTGGAGTGGGCTGCTGCCCTGGCCGTGGGCAAAGGGAGTCTCTGAGCACATGTCGCCTTGGTGAAAAGCCCGAGTTTCCTGCCCCTGCTCCTAGCCACGCCGCAGAGCCTTACTGTCTGAAACTGCCTTAGCTCTGCAGTCAGTGTTTGCCCTTTCACTCAACACCTGTGCCCAGTCCGGGAGCTAAAATGGCCTCAGCTGAGCTCTCCCAGGAAGAAGGGTCCCTTGAACTCAGATACTTCTGCGTGAATTCCTGCGTATCTATACTGAGCTCTTTCCCTCCGGGCATTTGTAAGATGCCCTAAGCATAGGTGATTTCTGCTCTTCCGGGCCCAGAAGCAGCACACCCCTTAAGGACATCAGCGAACCACCCTATTCTTCCTCCTTCAAGGGAGCCTTCTGACTTTTTTCACTCGGGCAGGGGAATACACCACGCCTGTAAGGGCCATCACCGCATGTTCTTCCCAGCAGCGGCACTGGGCAAACTTGTTACCTGCTTCTGGGGTTAGAGCTGAAGAACTCTGACTGGTACAACCTTGCTTTGCTATCTTTATCTTTGAATTAACAGGAGACCTGAGCTCACAGTACTGATGACCGTGTATCTCTCACATGCACACCATTGCCCACTTCTTTCTTTCAGTGATCAAGAACACAGTGACCGTAGCATTGTATTTCAGTTCTAACTCTTCCACCTGCAGCGCTGGACTGCGTTCACCTGGCTTCTCAGGGGACATACTGCTTACCTTAATTTTGCACAGCGTCCTTCCTTTAAAATAATCGCAAAACACCTGAGTTATAAAACACATACTTGGAAAGGATCACTTTTGTGCTGTTTTTCTGACACGACTTTTAAAAGTTTTTAAAAAAAAAAAAAAGCACTAGTTCTTTGCCGATTATTATTTTGGCCCTGTTCCCATTGCTTGTTTAAGGGCTGCAGGATACGGTGTGCAGACTGGGTCGTGCCACCTGTTGAGGCATGTGGAGCTCGCTGTTGTCCCCGGGTATTTGGGGGAAATCTCGGTTCCGTTCACAACAAGGTTACTTAAAACAGCGTCCCCCAAAGGGACGTTAAGATGGGGCAGAACGGAACAATCGCTGCCACTGATGTCCGGTTTCTTCCCCCTCACAGGACACAAGTATGAAGGAGTCAGATTTGAAAAGGGAAACTGCGGAGTCAGCATAATGAGAAGTGGTAGGTAATTTCTGGTTGATGAATAAGCACGAATTAAACCAACTGTAAGCAACTTCCTTTCAAAACTGTGCAACAACACTTCTCCGCAGCAAAGTTTTACCCAAACCTGCCAGTTGTTATTACTCTTTCTTAGGTATCCCTGATCACAGAATGTCAAGCAATATGTTTCATTACCTTTTTAGGAGACAAATAGCTGCAGCAGACATCATCTGGCCTCTGCTCTAGCAGCTGCTGACTGTGAGAGGCCAGGCCAAGCGTCCGCCCTTGTTTGCTGCTGACTACTTCTGCTCAGAGACAGGTCTCCAAATAAACCACGCTCGGTGGTGGCAGCGTCACTGCTATTTTGCCCAATGCCCTGGAAACCTTTGTCTCTGTGATGTAAAATCCAGTGGCTCCACAGCTTCCTGCACTGCATCTTGCACCGTGGTGTCTCTGGGCAGAGCTCAAAGATGTTCTCCAAGCCCCAAACGTTTGTTTTGACGTTTCCAGCTCTCGCCTCTGAGAGCTTAGCACTGGTGTGTGGGAACACTGATACCCAGGAGCCAAGTAACACCAAGCAGACTCGGTTTTGCATCAGAACAGAGAAGAAAGGAAAATAGCTTCAAGTGTTTTTAACACTTAGAGCCGAGAAAAAAAAAAAAAATCTGCTTTTTAGACCTCTTCACCAATACAGTATTGGGACTGTCCATTTAATTGTAGCATCTTGCAATTGTGCTGCCTCTTAGCATCTAACAATTTGCTGTTGGTTTTTTCTTTTTGCTGCTCATTTTGAGGAGAGGCGATGGAACAAGGTTTACGAGACTGCTGCAGATCAATCCGCATAGGAAAAATCCTGATACAGAGCGACGAGGAGACTCAAAGAGCAAAAGTGTACTATGCTAAGTTTCCACCAGACATTTACAGGAGAAAAGTTCTTCTTATGTACCCGATACTAAGTAAGTGTCTTTCATCGTTCTGTACAGTTGGACTCAGCGGAACAGTGAGTGTGCTGAATTTAAAGGAAAATTTCCAAATTTCAGGGACTTTGATTAGGTTTTTTGCTTGACTTAGGTGCCACAGGAGGAAATTCATCAGGCTGTGCCAGAATACGTATTAGCCAGCCTGCACCAGCGGGAATGCAGAGCGAATCATTTGGGCATGGCTGTGTTTGTGAGAAAGGCTGAAGCATTAAGACTTGATATAAATTTAATTTTCTAAATTTTGCCATGAGAAAAGACTCAAACAGTTTTTTTCTCATGCTATTAAAAGACATTTTTGGATTAATATTATAATCCTAGAAGTAAATTACTTGAAAATTAAATACAGTTAATACCACCACCAAAAAAAAAACTGCTAAGTGTGGTAAGGAGTTTGTCAGAATTAAGTAACCTTTCCAGTCTAGGATTGGATTCTGGTTCTACACATGGAGCTCTTAATTGCCATTTTACTATTTTAGATGAGCTTTCTTGCCTCAGGGCTTTAATAAAATCCACCAACTTCGGTGGTTAAAACCTGGCAGAGTTGGCTGTTTCAGAGTAGAGATGAAGTTCCTTCATCAGGAGACCAAAGTTTTCTACAATTAATACATGCAGAGGTGACAGTTTTCCAGCAGGAAAGGCCAGCATCACCATTCAGTCACACACCAACGTTAACACGGATATTCTCGGATGGCCTAGGACGAGTTCTTCAGCCGGGGGGGGAAAAAACCCTCCCTTTTTCCCCTTTCAGGTACCGGTAATACTGTCATCGAGGCTGTCAAAGTTCTTGTAGAACACGGCGTACAACCAAGCGTCATTATCCTGCTAAGCCTGTTCTCCACACCTCACGGTAAGTTGAGGGGCACGGTGGGGACAGGAGCACAGGTACGTTTAATGGGGAAGAGTTCAATTAGTCCCGCGCTTCAGAGCTGTTCCTTTGCAAATAACGATAGTGGCAGCACCTTGCTCCGAAGAGGGGGGGAGGTTTTTTGGCTGAATTGTAAAACTGAGGGTGAAGGGCGACGTGTTTGGTGCGGGCAGTGCAGTGGGCTAGCAGGAACAAAAGGGCCTGTTGCACCTAATGGCAAAACTGCAAATGGTCAGGTACTCCCAAAAGCAGGAATTTGCAGCGCTGCCAGGTACACAGAATGCTTCAGTGGCTCACGAAGCAATGCCAGTCCTGCTGTTGCTCTGGACTGGAGCAGCCCACGGATGGTGTGGTTGGTCTGCCACCAAAGGAACCCCAGTTCTGTAAGGGGCGTGAGGTAAATGAAGCTACAGAACTGTCCTGTCTGCGCTGTAAAGACTAACTTGTAAAAGGGGATCCAGAAAAGGAACATCTGTTCCTCTGAAGTAGGAGAATGGATCTTGCGCGTTGTTCTAAAAAATTGGCTGTGGCAGAAGTCGCTATCAAAAAAGTCAGCTGAACTGCAGAGAGTTATTCCCGGCAGTCTGTAACCACTTTGGTGATTAGATGAGGAGTGTACATGTACGGGAAAGAAAAAAAAAAGCCAAATAAGAAAATCCCAAAAAGCAACACACTAAATTCAGGAAGCGTTTCCTCATAGACTGTCAGCTAAGGCAGAGGAGAGGAAGCTGTGATGGAAGAACAGAGCCTGCGTTATCTATGGAATTCTGCTAATCGTGATTTAACATGTGGGGCTGAAATCCAGCTGCGGTGCTGTAGTCATTGTTGCCTTTGCCCTCTCTCAAAAGGTGCCAAATCTATCATCCAGGAATTCCCAGAGATCACAATTTTAACTACTGAAGTTCATCCTGTTGCACCAACACACTTTGGACAAAAGTATTTTGGAACAGACTGACACGCCTGGAACAAATGGATGTGACTGTATGATGTGACGAGGTTTTGGTTTTTTTGGTTGGTGGTTCTTGTTTTTTTGTTTTTTTTGGTTTTTTTTTTTTTTTTTTTTTTTTTTTTTTACCTTTTATTATTGTTGAGTTGGTTGAGGGCATGTTTAAAACCCTTTTTGGCCAAAGGGAGAAATACTTGACTTAGATGAGTTCAGGTCAGTTCCTGCCCGAGCGCTGAATCAGGCGCAGTAAGAAAGCACTCTGTCGTTACAAAGTCCAGCATCCCAATGTCGGGGTTCTAGAAACCGCTACGCTCTCTGCTTTAACTTATTTATTCTTCTGTAGCCTGTCTTGTGGCTGCTTGCAAGAGCAAAATAAAACAACTGAATCACTAAGGTGTGTACTTTGTTTCTAGCAGTAACGTTTACCTCACTCCAGGTCAGCCGGTACAGCCACTCCTAATGTGTCCAAAACGACGGGTGCACTTGGAACCCCATGTCATTCTTAGGAGCCACACTGAATTTTTGGTGGAGGTTTCAGTCTTCGGACAGTGGTCAAGAACTAAATATACAACCCTTTGAATTTTGCTCTGTAGAGATTATTTTCAAGTAGCAAAACATCCACAGTTGTCTTGCTCAATGGTACTGAGTAAAGAAGCTTCCTGCTGCAGCACACGTGCCCTGGCAAACTGGGTGGGAGTTGGGGGGCGAGCAGCGCTGTCGACAGAAATTCTACACGTACAGTACTTAAGTTCTGGCTCTTCAAACTTCCGTGGTTCAATCAGTATCGCTAACCCTTTTAAAGAAAGGAAAGCTGGTGGCAAAAAGCTGAACTCCATTTCTAGCTCTGCACAGCGGCAGGGCTTAAAGTCAAAAGACAAACGTGGCCCCCGTGGCTTCACACCCTTGGAATTGCAGTAACTGTATCGATCGGGTTAACCATAAATCTGCAGCCAAATACACTTGTTCTTTGGCTTTAAATCCCTGGCACCAAGTACACAATATCCAACGCTTAAACTGCTCCTATCTTACCTTACTGTAACTTTGGGAAAATTTATATATAAAGACAATCTAGTCCTGTATTATTTTTTCAATCCACCCCTATTCCAGGGAGTGCAGATCACAGAATGTGATCACAAGCAGAGTGCTTCGCCCCTCTCACCAGAGGAGCGGAATGCAGAGGCCTGGGCTGCCCCAACCAACACCGCCTCAGACAAGGGGCAGCGTTTAGTGAATCCTGGTTTTGACACAGATAAAGAACCTTCCTCACTCCAAGCAGTAATTTCAAATTAATTAAAGCAGTGTCAGGCTTCCAGAGAGAGAACGTTTAGCCTGAGCTCAACTGCCTGAGCCTGCTCAGTCATAGGAAATAACCATTCACAAGTACAACAAATTAGCCAAAAAAGGTTTTAATGCAGTCCTTGCCTGTGGTACAGTCTGAACTGGGCAGGCTTTCTAGTGTAAACCGTCATAGCAAATGACAAAGCGGAACACACAGGATACTCAGCTGTAGAAACCATACAAACACTCGGAAAACGCTAGTGAAACAGATGCAAAGCATTCGTAAGAAAGTCAGAATGTTTGTTGGACAGTAAAAACGAGTATCCAAAGTTTTTGTAAAAACCCATTTGATATCAAAAGTCTCAACGCCGGCAGCAGCATTCGGCTGCTGAACCCGACTGAACACCGCAGGTGGTGTCAGCAGACCATTTGTGACATTCACTGGAAAAACATTTACTTCCTATTAAATTAAGGGGTGAGGAATCAGTATTAAACATCGCTCATATATGCAAGGTACTTACAAACCCCAACACCAGGCTGTACTGGTTATCTGAAAGGCGGCTGAACGTAATAACAAATCACTACAATGACGTGTACGTTACTATTTCCCCTGATTTAGCGGGTATCGGCCCAGAGCCCGCTATGCCCCTCTTCCTTGACAGGGAAAGGGCGCTGCGCTACGGCGGTTTACCGTGCAGGGAGTTCTGAGCCAGTCGAAGAGGTAGCGTGTATCGGTTCCCACGCGGAGCCTCCTGATCCCAGAGCAGCTCCTGCAGTTCGCGTTCTGCTCCACCCAAGTGCTCCTGCCTGCTCGAAACACCAGTGAGCGAAACCCACTCGCTTTACTTCGCAGCAAGGTAAAAAAACCTCTGTCTAACACTGAATTCCACACAGAGCCAGGTCTGCGATTATCTACTCCTGAGATTTAATGAAGTTGTATCTTTGAGGGACCCATTTATCACAACAAACATAAATGAGTCGCTTTCCAATGAAAAACAGCTGAACAGACAGAATAATTTATAAATAACATGACCGTTTCTATTTTATACGTTACTAGCAAAAGGGAAGCTGTGAGAAGTTCCCTGCTCCAACAACGCGATTTGGAGTTACTCTGGAATGGCTCCTGCTTGGACTGTTGGGGAGCACAGCAGGAAGCTACACCTTCAGGTAATTACGGCAGCAGCAGAATGCCCACGTGTGGGGTTAATTCAGAACAGCACAACAGGTTCCACCTACCTCCTCACACAAGCTCTTAGTCATAAAAGTGGTACCACCACCACCTCCTCCTCCTCCTCCTCCTCCTCGGGGGAAGCCACCTCTGCACCAGCCCAGGCGGTTCCTTACATCAGCCAGGTACCGGCTGCTGGTACGAGGAATTTCTCTCCCCTACACATCCTAGAGATCCTCCACAAAAAGGCAGGGGAAAAAAAAAAAACCACACCAACACTTTCAAGAATCCACTGGATTTTCATTTCTCTTCGAAAGGGAAGTGCTGATCTGAGAAGGTGCAGCGCTCACCTTCCCCGGTTAAGGAGGTGGGCAGGGCAATTTTTTGTCTGTTTCCAGACTTCCCGTGGGATTTAGCCCAAGGTTTAGCTCAAGAAAAGTTCAAGTCTAGAAAGTACTGAAACAGCAGGAATGCCTTCAGGTAAAATACCCGTGTGTTGTATGAGCCGTTTGATGCAAGCAGGCATTTCTTTTTAAGTGCAATTGGAATAAGAAGGAAAGATGATCCCTTTGTCCTTTTTGGGGTGGGGGTGTGGGGTGGGGGGAGTGGGTGTTGGGTTTTTTTTTTTTTTTCCTCCTTAATATAACTCTTCCATTTTTTTTTAGCAGTGGCTGTTATCCACGCAAGTTTTACAAATGCTGCTGTAAATCCTAAAACGTCGTATAGAAAAAAAATACATTTTAAGCAGCAGGAAAGCATAACCAACTTACAGGTCGTATTTGAAAGTAAACTTACGTATTATTTCACAAGGTTTACATTCCAAACTGAAGCTAGAAAATGAAGAAATTGGACTTTTAGGAAAGAGAGAAAAGCAATGCAGGAAGCTGGATCCCACTGCTCTGAGCAAAGGGAGCTGAGTCTCGACGATGGCAATCACAAACTGGTACCTGACAAACGTTAAGATTAGTTACAAAAAAAATAGGCAGCACAACTGCCTAAAATGACACCTCCTCACCTTCACAGCAGCCAAAAAACCGGCACAAGCAGCTGAAAGCTGATAAAATTTTAAACTATATATTCAGGAGCAAGAGGAAAGGCTCTCTCAAAGGGAGACAGACAAAGGACAAGGAGAACTGCGTAACGGCAGGTATGATCTCAGCGATAATGACCAGAGAAGGAACTAAGGCGTTAGGCAGGAGGAGTAGGTGGTAACGCCACAACCCCGCAATGCCCCACTGCCCGCCACGGCCAAGCTGTTTGACAGACCATTACTTTTAATGAAAAAAAGCCACTCTGCCATGCAAATGCTTTAACTGACGGTTTCAGAACGAGTTTATTTTTGCAAGCGTTCTGTAACAAAGCAGCAGCTGACAGAATTGGGAAAATATCAATAAAATCAAGATATTTTTCAAGTACTATGGATCAGTTTCAAAAATTTGTACCACAGGAGTCACAGAAATGAAAACGTGGCCCTTTGAGTTAATTAATTCTGGCTTAATAAACAAGGTCAACAGTACCTCCTTGGCCTGCTAATTGAGCGCTTTCGCGAATGAGCCAGCTCTGCAAACAGTAAATCTGTTCTGCTGGCGTAACGACTACGCGGGAGGGAGGCAGCGGGTCCCTGACTGCATCGTTCATGGTATCTAACTTTGGGGAAGAAAAGGTAATTCTTTTTTTCCCCCTCCCCTGACACTTTACATTCATATTATGTTACAGGCTTTATGCCTCAGGTGCGGTAACTAATACTAAGTTGTGCTTTCAGTCCACACCAGCAATCGGAACTAAAAAGCTACAGCTAGTGCAGATTTTGCTGAATCACCTTTCTGGTTTGTTCCTGGAAGTAAACATCCATCGCCGGAGTGCTATTCGGCAGCTTCCCGGTTCTTGTCCGTACTAGGTACAGCCCACTAAAACCATACCGCACGGCTCCCTGTCTAAAGGAATACCATTTTTTTCTACTCCAAAAACATACTGTACCAATTCAGCGAGAGACAAAATAAAACTGCAGTGCAGTGAGGCTTACGGAAATCCGAATTCCTTGGACAGGACTCACTGGCCAAGGAGATGACTTGCCGCAATACCCTCCGTAGAAACATCAATATGATGTTTTCTCTTTTTTTTTTAAAGAGTACAGTGTACCTGAATGTAAGTGGGAGAGAAGGGGGAGAGGGGAGGAGGGGGTTGGTAGTGGTCAGTTATTCTGGAGCATCGATCCGGGAGTACGGGGATGAGACAGTGACAGGTATCACAGTAAAATCCAGCCAGAGCGTTCGTTCTTTCACCCCGTGACATCCACTTGGAAAAGTTGCTTATAGCAGAGGAAGTCCTCACTCACACGAAGGACGTGAAATGCATTTGTAAAATGCTGAAATACAAAAGAACAAACGGGCCAAAGGCAGGGTAGAACGTGCTGTGCTTGGGTTGAACTGCCACGCTTGTGTGCCCTGACTGGAGGTAACAAAACCACGCTCAGCGCTCTCAGAGCCACTCCTGGTGAGCCTCTGACGCCTGCAGCGCTGGCTGCCCCTCGGGGTATGGCTACCTGATGACTGGCGGTAGAATTACAGACAGCATCTGGCGGTCCTATTCCAGCTTCCACCATCCCATCAAAATAACCCCGACAGTAACCGGCACCGCGGCTGGCAGCCGAGGCCCGGCCTGCACTAGAGCAGCCTCGTGGCCAGGTGAAGAGCGCTATCCTGCCGCAGCCAGATCCACCTCCCTTGGCTACACCAAGCTAAGCCAACAAAACTGTTCTTCTCTAAATACAGGTGCTTCTGCACCGTAAGCTCTGCTGGCAGTATGGGATCTAAGGACAACAGCTGTGTCTGACCCTGAGCTGAAAACTGCTTCTTTTCTGCTTTATTCTGTAGCGTAGATCTGATGCTAAGCCAGAGAAAACAGCCCCCTGGATGGGGTCGAGACAGTTGCCTTCCTGTTTCCACCGGGCTGCAGGTCAACAGCTCGACACGCACTACAGTCACACAACTTAAATCAGCATCAGAACCGAGATTCAAACCTTAGGAGTTTACTGAATTTTTTGGGTGCAACTGGATTGACAGCACCTAACTAGGTAGAGTGCCGGTAAACGTCAGGAGGTGGCAGTCCCAGTGGGAACATTTACACAGCTCCTGCGTGCACGGAGGGCTCAGGAACGTACCTGCAATGCTTGTACAGCAAGGCAGGCAGTATGAGAAACGAACAGGGTGAACTGGAAGCCTCGGTCAGCTCCCAGAGCTACGGTTTCATTGGTATTAGTGAGACGTGGTGGAACGAGTCCCACCACTGGAGTGCTGGGGTGGAGAGTAGAGGCTGCTCCGGAGGGGTGGGCAGGGCCGGCGAGGCGGAGGGGCCACACTCTGCCTGAGGGAGAGGTTTGACTGTCCAGCCCTTACCGGTAGTGCTGATGTGGCGGAGGGCCTCTGGGTGAGGACGAGGGGGATGGCAAACAAAGGAGATGTTGTAGTGGGTGCACCCCTTAAAGAGCTATTTGCGTGTTAAAAAAACTACCACGCAGTCAGCTGAATACTTCATCTCTTTTGTTACCTGCAGCAGTGACTACAGACAGCCTGAGGAATGTCTATCTTCCAGTGCATTTACCTAGCATATTCGACAGAACTTTACGTATCCTGCATTTATCACACTCTTTGTATGCAACTTTCTTTCAGAAGCAAAGGGGAAAAAAAGTCAATTCAAAAAGTAAATAGCAGCCCAGCTTTAAAAGCACAGGTAGCAGGGCATGCAGTCAAAATTACTGCTTTTACGCCGCCCAGATCTCTAGTTAACAGCCTTTTTAAAGGCCAAAAATACTAATTGGAAAAACTGTATTCTCCTTAGTAGGCCATCTGCAATTATGTTTGCGGCATCAGCTGCAATAACACGCCGAGCAAAAAGATCTCAGCATCAGTATCTTGAGAAACACTAAGTTTCCCCGCAGGGATCTGACTGTTCATTTACAGGCTGCCTTGAAGAACACAGGCGCATAATGTCCTCAGCAAACGCCACACTGACGCTGTGCTCCCGGACACCCACCCCTCACTGCGGCTTTCTGCACTCGGCTTTCATCACGGGAGGCAGAGGAACCTGCCCGACTGTCCCGTGGCACCGGAATGCAGCACAAACAGTACAAATGCCAGGCGTGGCGTAAGGGTATCTCCTTTAAGTAAGCAGAAGAGAACAAAATGGAGCTTGTTCGGTCGCTCAGACACGCGCTTTTCCCACAGTTTGTTCTGCCTCATTTTTACACAACTTTCCTCTTTGTTTCATGTTTCGTTGTGGGGCTTTCAAGAATCTGACACGTGAATATTGATTTGAAGTGGTTCTGAAGCTGTCAAACGACTTATTGTTTCCTCCTCAACAAGAGTTTGTTACGACCAAGTGAGGCTGAGCTGCTCTTAAGCAGGGGGGGAAATCGGCCGTAACTAATGACAAGAAAAGTTACTGAATAAGACCAAGTTACTTGGAAACCTTTAAAGCTGTTTCTAAATCTGAGCTGGATGGCTGCGTTACCATAAAGACATCTGCTTTAACAATAATTAGAAGACAAAACCTGCTTTTATATACTGCCTAATGAACAGTGCTGCAGGTAGAGAGCAGGCAGGGATACTGCCTGCAGATCTTGTAGGCAGCTCTTCTGCTGCTGCTGCTTGGCGGAGAAACGACACTGAAAGGATGACAAGGCTGAAAACAGAGCCACAGCCAGAAAGGATACAGGAACCTGCTCAGAAAACTCCTGTAAATCCACACGGCTTCAGGCACAGCTCTGATACTCCTACCTTAAAAATACACTTCAGTTGACAGAATGAAACTGGAAGTCACCAAATCATCCTCCTGTTTTTACACACAAGGAATTTAGAGTTTTAAAAGGCACAAATAGCACCTCTGTTGGTGCTAAATTCCTATCCATTTCCTATTGTGTTTAGCTGCCATCCTCCTCTCAAGGTCCCGCTCCAGAACACATTTTGCCAGAAATGAAGCGATTAATTCTACTGCCATCTTTCATCAAACACAGCTTGAGGTCCACCATGAGATTTACATTAGAAATGCAGGTTTAGATTGATAGGAAAAACAGTTTCAGCACTCAACAGCCGTTTGATGACAGAGCCACCCAAGAGACACGGTTGAAGTGGCTGAAGCAGGAAGGTTCAGAGCGTTCAGTACCGCTCTGAGGAGAGCGGCGAGTAACCTACACTAAGCCGGGGAGCCTCCCAATGACTACGCTTCAGCAGCAGGACGTTCCACAGAGGTCGCTGCCCGCTCTGCACCGAACTGCAGAGGCTGATGTATAAAAAAATACTTGTCTGCAGGGCACGGTTTATACCAGGTAGTTAAACATCTACTCTTACGGACAGAAAATCTCTGCAAGACACTCTTCTGTCTCACGAACACATTTCCACTGGTAGCAGCGGCAGAGTAAACGGAGGAAAAAAGGATTTAGGATGTAGGCAAGGCCTTTGTCACCACACAGATACTTACCAGGTAATTTCTCATGACATGCACAACTGCTTCTGTAGTCACTGTCAACAGAAACGGGCTGATAAACAAACACAAAAGCGGGATAGAAAATGGTAACAAATGATCCCAAAGGCAGTATATTAATACTTTAAGCATGCACCTAATTCAAACGTGAGTGATGATGTTGCCAGGTCTGAACCATGCAGATAAAAAAAGACTTGGGTCTGGAAAAATGCATATAATCCTGCCAGCAAATTCTCAGTTCCATTCCACAGAATAAAACCAGCGATACATTCCTTTGACTGCAAATGGAGCAAAATGAAGAAAAAAATCCGATCGCCTCTTAGTGCTGAAAATCCTTCAAACCACCAGTCAATACATTTACTGAGGAAGAAGTTTGAAAAAATTCATCAATTGTCTCTTCAGCGTTATGGGACTAAAACCACCTTTGTGGAGCGTAAACTCCAAACGCGACTGTTGGAGCTAAACTTCCAGTGCACGTTTCCAACTCGTGTTTTGAACTTACATCTTCCCTTCTGACTCCATAAACGCACAAATTTCCATCAAACACTGATCCAGGAATGAGTTGATATTTTAGCCCTAGGAATTAAATGCAAACTGTACTGTCTCGAGCTCCCTTTTGCATTTTAGGTGCCTGCAAGTAGGTTTGGGCTTAAAGGTCACTATAACTCAAACTCGAAGATAATCACACCCTCCTAAAAAAAAAAATTAGAAAAAAATCTATGGCCACAATATTCTTGCATCTTGATACTGGCAATGTGAGTATTTTATTTTCATACACAGCTGCACATGTATATATCCATGTTCAGCACTTTTTCTATCAATTTAGTGCCAAATTTAAGTGGGTCTGTCCCTCATGGAGTTGAACTGACTCAAATAGAACTTTAAACACATTAGAAAATGCTACTTGTCAGAGAAGGTTGGAGAATCAGTCTCAAAATAAATACCGTCCCCAAGAATATTATGGCTTGGAAGAATTTCAAGAACTCGAGTCCCTGATGTTTGCAAAATGAAAAGGCCTTTGGAAATGCCCTCGCATCAATACTTTTTACGTATTTTGAATAAAAAATATATATTATTTATAAAATAAAGAGAGCAGGCCAAAGAAGATTGGCCAGAATCTCTCTATAAAACTGTTATGTTCACTCTGTAACTTAAACTTATAAAGCCTTGAAACATCTGGGGAGCAGGATTTCTGGAGAAGCACTCTAGAATGCAGATTCCAATCAGACGATACTTCATGATGTTTTCTCATCTTGAAGATCCACTTGTTTTCTGCCCCTCAAAACTGAAGTCCATGCCAAGAGAAGGGATGTCGACTCCTGAGAGGGAAGCTGAAATTTAAATCAAGAAAAATGTGCAACTGTAAGCACTGATCTGACGAGCAATAGATGACGGCTGTCTGATCTTGACTTTGAGCATTGTTTTAAAGCCATGTAGAACCACAGGGAAAATCCTGCCTTTTCACTCCCTCAGCAGAATGGCAGTATGCAGTCCTCACTGACTATCGACGGAAAAAATACTTCGGGGTTTTTCTTCTCGGTGGAAGAAAATGGAATCACATCTACAATATGCAAGAAGCCCACTTAAAAAAAATCACGAATTGCCCTGTTCGTGGTCAGAACTAGGCAGCAGATTACAGTGTCTTGCCGTACAATACAGAGGTATTCAACAGCCACAGAAAATAGAGGGGCAAATTCTACCTGACTATTCCACCCCCTGCAAGCGGGACAGCAGAGGATACTCCTGAATCGTGGTCACTTACACTCCACTGTGAAAATGTTTCTCGGAGACTGGAGAGGACACAGTCTGCAGCTTACTGCAACAGCACGCGTGCAGGATTATCACCCCAGTGTTATGGAAGTCAGAGCAGATTATAGACCAGTGAACATTCTGGTAGCAGCATCTTCCCCAAACTGTATCATCTGTTGTTGTACCCAAGTTTCTCCAGGGTGAAAAAACCCACTAGGTAAGTGCGTAACGGCTGACATGGGCATTTACAAGTTACTTCCATTCATTAACTGCAACTTGGCTGTTCTCAACTTCAGTTTCTTTCAAGACTGTATCTGCACCTTCCCACACCTTTCATGAATCACTGAACAGACTTCCAGCCTTGTCGTTGTACAAGTTAGTGGCAAGAGCCGCTCCTGCCACATTTACCGGAGGAACTGCAGGGTTTGTATCCTCCCCTACAAACAGCGTTTTCGGCTCTTGTGTTAACTGTCAACATCCAGCCCAGGGCTTCCAGACAGCCACTGTTTTCTTTTAGGTTCTCTTAAACAGTGTATTTCTGGACAAGATGGAGAAATCTTGGTGAAATAGTACCACGCGTAGATGCACCAACGCAGAACTCTGGGGAGAGGGTCTCTGCCCTGCGGTGGGCACAGAGGCCTAGATGGCAGGGCCCTGTCACAGCTGCACCGCTCCAAAGCCAGCATGAAGGTCTGCCCCCCAAGCCTGCAGCGCGTTCGATGGCTCTGCCCCAGCACTGCCGCTGCTAAAGTCAAAACCTGTCCAACATTACCTACCAAATTCCCTGCAGAGCGGCTGTTTTGAAGGTGATGAAGAAAGAAATACTGACCTTTCTGAACAAGCTTTATACTGCTGCATTTTCAAACTGCTATGTTTCCCTTTCTATGGCAAGGGATGAAGCTTCACCAGAATCTACAGAATGAAAAACAAAGTAGTTAGAGGTAGGTACATCTGTTTTCCTCACTGAGAATATATTTTTCACTAAGTGTGGGAGTGTGTTTTTAAGAATCATTCCAAATAAAAATAGACAACCACTTGTCAGAGCTAACTGAACAGCAGTTTTTAAACTGAGGTTACTCTGTTATTGGCTTTATCTATTTTGTAACTGTGTCACAAGCTTTAAAGCCAGAAAGACAAATAAAGATCTTTCAGTTTTAATGGAACATTTCAGGCCCTTCTGGTTAGAAAATTATCCTGGTTTACTTTCATCGTGTAAAATGGAATCTGAGAACTCTAAGCTTAGAGCACGTCACTTGCTGATGCCTTACAAAATAGAAAAGCAGTGGTGAGAAAACAAGGAAGAGTAAAAACATTGTTTGTGCCTACAACGCAGCCTCCTAAAACCCTTCCGTCAGGTGGGAGCGAGGGTACCAAAGCTTAAGGAACCAGGAAATCATGTTCTCTGAATACCATTGGGTTAATACAGCCGTGGTAGAAATACATGGCAATACATTTCATGCACCCATGGTAAGTTTATTCCTAAACATTTCCACTTGAAAAATAAAAACATCATTTTTCTATGAAGAGAGACAGTTTCAGCCCACGTCTTGGAAAACTGAAAGCTGTGGAGGTCAGACTTAAGCCATATATAAGCAGCAGAGAAATTTCTACTTTAAACCTATGTTGAGAGGTTGAGGCAGTTGGGCTTGTTTCATCTGATGAAGAGGAAGCTCGAGGTCAATGTAACAGCAGCCTACAACTACACGGAGACTGTTTAAAATGACAGCTGGCCCGAAAGCAGCTCATATCTGATATTCAATGGAAACAGCATCCTGCTGATCGTAGGCAACAACATTTTGCTCGACTGCAGAACTGTATTATTACAGTAACTAATACCCAAGAAACTCAAAGCAATTTATATGCATAAATCTACCTTCATAACCTGCCTGAGAGATAGGAAGGTTGTCATGCTGTATTTCTCCCCACCTGCAAAACATCGTTAAGTGAAACACACTGTCCTATAAAAATTAAAATCTGTGGCAGCTGTAGGAATAAGATCCAATTCCCAAATTCATACTTCTCAAGTGGTTCCCATGCCTGCTAAAAACAGGATTTCAAAACTGTGTTTCTCTGCAGACTTCTTATACTGATCTCGCACTGTTCAGTTTTAAGATCCAGAGCTCGCTGTAAAACATGATGGTCAAAATGCAAGAACGGCATCAAGCAGTGTCTAAAATCAATTTGCCACAGAACTTTAATTTTCTCCAAATTAATTTTCTCTGTGAAGGGAAAGGAAAACAAAAAGCAAACACCTCCCCCTTACCCCTCAAGGATACATACACAATAAATAAATTTGCCTAGGCTTCTTGTTTCCTTATTACATATAAAAAGAACCAATGGTATTTCCATTATCAGGTTATTTTCGTATTTATTAGCATAGACGTCTATTTTACCAGGCAAAATCTAATCCATTTATTCAGATGGGAAGTTCCAGAGAACAGCCCTTTATTCTGCATACCTTCAGGGAAGTATACGATCTGAATGTCAAAGGGAACTGCTAAAAGGATACGTAAGACTTGCTGGCTCTGGGACATTAGTCTCACTGAAATTTCACTACCAACTTTTTATGGAATATCTTTTCTCATCTAATTGATTTAGCAGCTGCAGGTCTGATCCACATACAAAACAATACTGGTTTTACTAAATACACTTAACAATTAATTTAGTCGAACTGACGCAGATTCCTACACAGGTACCCCTCCATCATTTCAAATCAGATTATAATGCAGGGTTTAGCACTGCTTTAACTTAATCTTTTTCTGTCAGACACAATTTAACCATTTACATCATGCCTAAAATCCAGAGATGCAAACCTAGTCGTTTGCCTCAGTTCACTGAGCTGGCCAACACACTGTTGTACTGTCTGAGCCATCCCTGCTCACTTCTGACATCTAAGTAGCTTTTTACATTTCTTCATGGATAGAAATTCAATCCCTACAGTCACAACAGATGACTTCTCTACTCGGAGGACAGCTACGCCAAATTAGCTGGTATCTTAAGACATGAAGTTCCTTTAATTAGACTCCTACCAATTTGGATTTAAATTCAGATCACATGCCTTCAGACACCTGAAGCTTCATCACACCAACAGAGATATCAGCGTCCACCTATTACTCTGGATACACTGGTTTCTGCTGGAAAGATGATACTGAGTACTGATGACAAATTTTTGAAGAGGAGAACAATTTGGGAAAGGTTTGATTCATACTGAAGCCTCTTGTACAAGTTTAAATGAAACACATGATTATATTAATAAATCAGTCTAAGAGATGAGCTGTTGCTATAACTGTACAGAACTGGCTGTCCTGTCCTAGGCTCCACCAGACAAAGAGTGCAAGCATTCACTGTACTGACACACCCGGGACCAACACGTCAGATACGTTCTGGATGAGTTCTGTGAAAAAACTGATAACCTTGTAAGCTGCCAGCATGTGATTCGGGGTAGCTCTCTGGCTAGACAGATTAAACAGATGCCTGTGAATAAGGGATGAGCATTAATAAATCTGAAAAAAATTCAAATTACCATGAATTTGGAAGCAAGTGTTTTCAGTCTCTGGCTAAGAAATGAAACAAAAGACTCTCCACAATATTCTTCTGCCTACATGAAACAATAAAAGCCTTAGCAAGGCCAGGATTAAGAAAAAAAAAATCCAACCAGGAAGGGCACACTTAAACATCCATAGCACAGAAAAAAGGACCACCCTGTGGATAAGATGACTGAGAAGATGGCCTGTACACTCCCGGGACCTAGACGAAACTACCTCACCTCCTTGCTTTCAGTTGGGCTTGTCCTCTCCTTACGAATCTCAGCCCCCCCTGAATGCTCATCTCCCCCAGTATCCATATGTGAGCTGATTTTGCAATCGTGGGGGCTTAAAAATGCCCTGCTTTATGCAGATGCAGTGCAATCAGGGTGGAAGCAAAACACTGCAATAACACAGTTAGGCACAATAACATTATGCAGAGAAACGTTTCCTCAGGATCCTCCTTTTTTCATTATTCCTGTGGTGTGTGCGAGCCTGGAGTGAGGGACTCAGCTGATGAGAAGAGCCCTCATTGCTCCTGCTACGTAACACAAGTGCAGGAGCAATTGCAGGTGAAACTCCAGGAGGCGAGAGACCCCACTTAAATACAAGAGGGCAGTTACTATTCTGATCTTGGTGCAGCTGGCAGTGCCATCTCCTAGGGCTACAGGACTGAAAAATCTGAACTTTCATGTTTCCTCAACTCCTGCTTTGCCTCATGTCCAGGTAATAGGAAAACGAACAAATCTGGCACCTTTTCTTATACAACTCCCTCCCCTCAAACATCTTTTATATTAATCAAAATGATACACAGACATTTGTTATTTGTGCTAGCAGAACGGTACGGTCAAGAACTTAGAAAAAAATGATCCACGAGATGGATTTATGCTGTATCACAAAACTACTTACTCAAAAATATTTTACATGAGTAACACGGTTGGGCTCGATGACCTTAAAGGTCTTTTCCAATCTGAATGATTCCGTGATTACAGAATCAATCATGACCCTACCTCGTGGTTGTGGAGAGCCACTGAACTTCTAGAGCGCAAGATTCAGGCAACGCTGCCTGTTGTGGAGCGTTTTCATGAAAGCTCTGTGCATCGTCACTCTGCTCACAGACCTGGATCAGCAGCAGGGCCGAAAGCTGCGTTAGAAGCGTCAGCTACTCTTGGTCCTGCAGCAGCAGCCACAGAAGCACCCAGGGAAGGGTGTCAGCTTTCTCCCCTCCTAACCACACGCACTCCCCCCAGTCTCCATGTGGGATTTCATCTTGCAAAATTCAGTTGTTCAGACTGAGAGCTAAGAGGAGGATTTGCCTGTTTGTAAGAAAAGTAAGGGGAAGTGGATTTCCCCCAGCGTTTGCTCTAGCAGCTGAATTCCAGTTCCACATCACTGATTTGTAGACATAACAAGGACACAATCTCCTTATCTAGGGCATTCCTTCATTTGTAGTTCCCACCTTCACCTCACAGCTGCTGCAAAAAAATTAAAACTTCTCCAATCACGCACCAAGATCCACATACAAACAGCTAGCCATCTACTCACAGCATGGGTTCAGCCTGTTTTTCACTTTTGTCTATAACTTTGTATAGGCTGTTTGGCTTTTACATTACAGTAAGAGGTTCTAATTTTACCAATATTACAGTTCTACAGCTACTTGGAATAAGATAGCAAACTATTTTTTCACTGATAAAGACTAGCAGAATAGAAAAGTGCAGAACAGAACAGAATATTTCCAGCTGGAAGGGACCTACAACGATCATCTAGTTCAACTGCCTTTAAATGCCATTTATTTTGTAAGCACTATAAATTGTGGGACTTCATATAAGCTCCAGATTCAGATTCTGGGGTCTGATCTGGCCAAAAATCATCTGTCAAATGTTTTCATACTTAAGAATTAATTTTTTATTTGAGAATTTATACTTTGTAAAAGTTGGAAGAAGTTCCAACTCATTCCTAAAGGAGTTATTTTAAGCATCATAAACAATACACAGAGATGCCATATTTTGTTATTTTTAAAGCCAATTTGTGTTACCTTATAACTGCCAAAATATATAGAATAAAACAGGAAAAAGAGGTAGTTTCGTAACA
This sequence comes from Morus bassanus, assembly GCA_031468815.1. Taxonomy (NCBI): domain Eukaryota; kingdom Metazoa; phylum Chordata; class Aves; order Suliformes; family Sulidae; genus Morus; species Morus bassanus. The sequence continues at coordinate 3,208,148 of CM062582.1, forward strand.
CACAAACACGAGCTAATTAAAGCAGTTAATCTGAAGAAAAGCTGAAATGAGCCTCTTCAGTCCTATTGACACAATCCCGGTGAGTGTGTTTTCCCAGCAGTATGTGAAGTGTGCCTTGGAAAAAACACAGACTGTTTATCTTGCAGTGGAATAACTTGAACAAACAGCTGCCAGTAAGACCTAACCAGAGACTAAACAGCAAATACTGTGCTGTCAGGATTAAAGAGCTCATTGCACATGTATAAAAATGTTCACATGAAAAGTTTCTGTTACCCCCTTTAACCAAGACTCTAGTCTTCCTCACAGGTTCCCAGGCATACATTGTGCACATATGACTAAAACGTATACCCTGAAAGGGAACATTATCAGCGAAGTTTCTGAAAACTGTTCTGAGGATAATAAAGAGGGTAACTGTGGAAATCACATCTCTGAACAATAAGGCAGTGACAGTTGGCTCTCCAAGTATACTTGCTTGATTCACTAATTATAGTAACCTGAGAATTAATTAACACTTTCACCATTCCCTAAAGGGAAGAGTGAAATCATCATATTTCTTTTAAAGTGAACCTGTGGATGGAATCCTTGCTGCACAGGAAAAAATACGAGCCCATGCTTAACTTCCTGACAGGATTCCTGAACCCTCAGACATGGTAACTGGAACAGGAACCCGGACATTCTGACACGTACTGTATTCTCCAAAGGCCAAAGCTTGGAGGTAGATACGCAAGGAAAAAAAATCAGGTTCTAACAGAGAAATGTAACAGTAAAGAATCATGAATTTTGGATCCATTTAACAAAAATCATCAAAGAATGGATACACATATAAAGTCTTTTTCCTAATAGGACTTCCATAGCAGAAAAGGTACGTTTACATTTCAGAACTGATCAAATCTACTGTACAGACACGCCGGTTCACCTAGAATTGCTCTCAGCACATATATTTCTTCCGTGGAGATGAGCACATAGCCAGGCAAGCGTCAAAACCAAATGAACCACTTTACTCTTGTAATAAAGCTGAACAAACAAAGTATAAAGTTGCTTCCTAAATGCATCACTGCAGTCAGGTGTTTGCATGCATGTTTTCACAAACTCTCAGAGGATAAATGCACTTTTTAAAAAATCTCAGTCTTTTCATTTTTACAGGCACAACATTATGTCTCCAATAACTGTGCTGCATGCAGCAATATTTACATACAGATACACTCAGTTTGTGGAAATTTCAGTTTTTCTCTGCAACTTGTAACAACCTCTCAGTTAATTTTCTTGCAAATAGAAAGCTACTGGAAAAAAAAAGAGTTGACTCCAAAGCAGGGCTTATTTTTAGTCTGTGTTCATTAGTCACACCAGAGCTGCCCAGTGACTCAGCAAACACAATTATTTTTATCTGATTAGCTCTTATAATTCATCCATTAGTCACTGTAGGTCAAGACACAACTCATTTCTTTTAGTGTTACCTTACCATGAGGCTCTTCATCTATTCTGTCATCTTCCCACTGCTCTTCACTTGCTAGGAGAGGATTCTGAGCTTCACACAAAGCTCTCATTGGGAAAAAATGTCCATCGCCCTGGCTGCATGGAAAAAGGCAGAGAGAGACACTGTAAAAAGCAGCAAGTGACTCTGAAGGATGGCAATTTCTATGCATTTTATCTGCAAACAAAGTTTTCTGTTGCTTGTATTTCCAATGTTTACTTAAAATTATCTTTAACTTTTGAAAAATACTGTGTTTATTTTTTGTGGCAGCTCAGATACCAAGTTTTACTAGCGGTAGTTTTGGTCCTCCATTCCTTCAAGCTCTCTGGAGAATACAAGTTCAAACCTATAGCCTGGAATTAAGTAACTTTTAGCAGAACTTAAATGAGCCTAATGCAATCAAGTCATTTGGATACAGAAAAAATACCAGAAAAAATTTAACTTATGGACAGCTAGAAGTGAGGGGGGAGCTAAGGAAAACATTTATGTAGAAGGAGCAATTTATACCATAGGTATAAACGTTATCAATTTACACCACAGATTCTTCAGGGCAGAAATTACACTTCTGTATTTGAATGACACCCAATGGAAAATGGCCCCAATCTTAGTTAGACGTTACTGAAAGATAAATAAAAGACCCACTTTCCTGCGACCTAAACCTGTACCCAAAATGGAAAAAAGAAATAAAATAAATACACTCTGCAAAGATCTAAAGTTGCAAAAGGTTTTTTTGCTTTACTGCTGCCCAAACAGAAATGTGTATCTGGATATCAAACCAGAGTTTGAGAGTACACTTAAATTCACGTAATGCAAACTAACAAAGTTAAAAACTAGATGTTCAAGCTTGGTCTGCACCATCCTGTATTCCCTAACGTCCCGCAGCATAGACAGAGGAACTGTAAACTAGCTGAAGTGCCTCCTTCCTCTGATGATTTATCTTTATGCAAGGAAATAACCTGAGCGTCTCCCTGTGATGACTATACACGCTGGTAATGTGTCCCCGACGCCCTGACTGGCACATCAGTGCTGCCTTTCACTACCAGAAAGGCTTTCTGTGCTCATCTTTTCCCTTTAACCATACTTAAGAGTGGAAAACAGATGGCAGCAGGGATGCAACTGGGCCTTAGACTTACACACTGCTACTTGAACTTGTTGTGAACTGCTGTGCCAGGAAGTTATTTTACATTGTGCCCAGCTACTAAAGGAATTAAATTCCAGTGTACCTTACTACTGCTCTAGTAAGTGCCAAAACAACATTTTCCCCTACAATGAGAAACATGAACTCTCTTTCTGTGGCAGGAGAGCCTGACAGATGAAGAAAACAGCATCGTTGAAGTGAACGCCCATCCACACATGTGCCACGGGAGTCCAGGAAGAGTTCAAACACCCTGTGCAGTGCATTTAGCCCTAAAAAACCTTTCCTTTCCAGACTTCTGGTGAAGAGGATTAGCGCGGATGATGTTTGTTGGTGCATTTGCAATGATGCATGGTAGTAGGCAGCCAAGCCACACAATAACAGGTGTAACACACATTTAGAAGTCAGTCCCTTCAGTTAATTACATCAGCTTTTAGCACTGACTTGATTATTACTTACCTAGAGGCAATAGGTAGTAGCCAGAGCTTTTTTTCTTCTCCAAACACTTGCTGAAGATTCTTTACAAAGCCAAGATTGAATCCATTTTTATCTGGGCCATTTTGAAACACTGGAGCTGAGAAAGCCTCTACACAGAGACACAATTTCAGTGGAAAAAAATGAAAATCAATGCCAAATACTCTGAAACAGGATTGTGCGTGTTGTAGCAATCTAAAGACTGCCTGATTTAACAGATTACGAACTAGCATTACAAAGGTACAAAGTTTGAAAATAACAGTTTTTTCATTTTGCAGGCCTGTAAAGACTTTCAAACTGAAGGTAGGAATTTGGTCTTGCAACTGAACCATATGGAACAGTCAAACCCAACTACAAACAGTTTGTTTAATCTAGAGAACAGAGTTAGAAGATCTTTGCGTGAGACTTGTTGAAATTCAGTGTGTAGAAATTTCTCAGTAAAAAATCTGCAGAATTAAGTAGGTTGGTCTTCAAGGCATGTTTCAGAAGGGGCACTGGAGATTTAAATTGCCTCATTCATTAATGATATAATGAACAAGCCTTAGGAACAAACATATGCAAAAAGACCCTCTGTTACAGTGAGACATACAATTAAGAAAAGAGAGGGGAGGAGAGCCTAGAGGCACTAGAAACAATTTTATCTACCTTCTAAGCTGCTGCAGAGTTCAGATGTTTTGGGATAGATGAGCTTCAGTGCCCCATAAAATGAGTTTTAAGGTTAATAATTATAGAAAATCTGAATATTTGCTCAAACTCTTGATAGTGTGTGTTTTGTCATAAAACTTTATCCAAAAAGCTTTCAAAATTGAACAACATTTATCTGAGGAAAGACAAAGAAATCACTTGACAAAATCATACTGTTTCAGACTTTCATTTCATTGGTTTTACAGTCATAATGTCTTCGCCTTTGTCAATGACGACGGACACTGTTTCTCCCAACCTTACTAAGCTGCTTGAGGATCCGCTCCAACATACGAGCCTAAAGAACCATTATTCCTGAAAAGCTGCACTCATTTCACAGCAAACGTAGTTATACGTATGCATAACATTTTTATAATTGGACTTTTACACTTTAAGGCTCTCGTTTCCCTAACAAAGCTTTTGTCTCAGCAGCTAATGAATGCAGCTCATTTGAAGTGACAAATTTCTGCAGCATTGTGCCAAGATGTTAAATCTTCCTCCCCTCATAAGCCATTCTACTCATAAGCAGAACACAAATGCCTTTTTTTCTTCTTACAGCACTTTTGGTGTGTCTTACTTAAAGAAGTAGGACACATGAGCCTTACCTAAAGTAGATCTGTTCCTACTAACGAGCCAACAATGGTAGCCAAACAGAAACATAAGGCTTACGAAGAACATGACTGCCACAAAGAGCAGGAAAAGGACATGAAATTTGGAACGTCCATTAGTCAGTTCACCCTGAAAAGAAAAGCAACACAGAACAAGTGATAGGAACAAATGAAAGCTGGAAATTCTTTCTTCCTAGAGACAAAAAGAGATATCCTCTAAAACTCCTATTTGGAGTTCTCAAACTTTGATACACAAAAGCCACACCTTACTGCCAAAAGCAAGAAGAGACAAAGAAATGATCTGGTTCATTTCCCCTCCTGTAACCAAAGCAGAAAGAGTTTTGCTACTAAATTTTTGTACGTAACAGAGCCGGTACAATCACAGCTCCCCGCCTGGGCACAAGACATGCCCTATGCCCACAGGGAAATAAGCTCTTGAAGCCCTGCTTACGTTCTGCTGAGTTTCCTCTCCATATATTAAAATTCTGCACCTCTTGCAGTATAAGGCATGCCAAAACACCTGGCCTCCACAGCTATAGCAATCAGCTAGTGTTAGAACTGAGCATAGATGCTTTGGAAGAGTTTAAAAGCCAAGCAGGATCTTACAAGCAGAAGAAACACTTATTTCCTTCTACAGTAGGAGAGTCAAGTGCCAGAGATCCTCATCAGCACATGTCTACAGATAGGCCGTGGGGACCTCACAGTAAAAAAATTACTTCTCAGCCTTTGCACATCCCATATATGCAGCCAGAGCGCTCAAGTCTCTGTGCCTTTCTCAGCGTAAGAAACAATTCCTGCTGGTGTACCATGAGCACCTCGGGAGGCATTTTATGTAAGTGATTAGCCATTAAACCAACAGAAATTTAATAAATTAATGCACAGCAAGCTCAAGTTACTTAAAGACAGTCATACAGGGTTAGCAGCAGAGGGAACATAAAAAAACTAGAGACAAAAGACCAGTCTCCTACTGGAACTGTCAGTTGGCATTGCTTGCATACGAGTGATAATCGGTAACTGAATAAGAAGCATACTTTATTTCAGTCAACTTTTAAATTGAGAAAGGAATCATGTGGGGACTAGAAATTGAACAACGTTTTTTTGACATTGTTCAGTAAATATGTACAGATCAATGTCAGGGTGTTGTTATACTTTGATACCAAAGACTCTGAGATACATACACGCAAAGACAAGAAGAGGAAGGGATATAACTTCTTTGCCAGAGTTAAGTCTACAATTTGAAATTCCTGAGCTCTATTTGCTTCTCGCTTTCTGCATTTCAGACATATCGTGGGAGTTATACTCAAAAAAGGGCACAGGAAAAGACCTTACGGAAGAAATGCACACCCTCCACTGACCAAAAGCCAAAAGGTACCAAGAGTGACTAAGCCCCACCAGACTCACAGGATATGAAAAAGTAACCAGATTTCACAACTTACTGTCCAATACTTAATGAAATACTTGAAGACTGTTGCAGCAATATACAAGCAATACAACAAAGAATAGGCTAAGAACAGTAGAAAGAATTTGTAGTTAGAAAATCCAATGCAGTTATTCACCCTAGAGAACAAAAGCAAAGTTGAAATCAGGATATGTACAGCACACGGTCGTAACACAACGAGTACTATGATTTTGTTGGTTGTATTAAGCCTCTTGGTCATACAACACAATTTCGTCAATAAGGAGCTCCCCTTAGTGGTCAAAATGAAATATAACAGAAGTCTTTTTGCTTTTCACTTGAAGACTCCTTGCTAGGCCAAGTAAAAGGACAGTCCAGATTTTTGGAATCCGTTTTAAAGTTGGTACCACTGGTAAACTTGTCCTAGAGGGAGGCTCCGATTATGCAATGCCCGTTTCTTGTCTGCAAAGGTCATCAGATCTGGGATTTCTGTGTTACTTTATTGATTTGCAAAACTCAGGAGCCAGATTCACCACTGCTTCTTTGTTTGCATACAAAACAAATAAACCCAAGCTTCATTATAATTCTCCATGCACAGGACAACTCTAAAAAGGAACAAGGGAATGCAGAAAAAATAGCAGGTGTTTGTCTCAAAACTCAGGTTTGAGAAGTCCTCTGCAGTTTAGGATTACTGGGGAGGTTCAGGTGGGGAAATGTTTGTGCTGCTTCTGATTTCTGAAATCTTCCTTTTTAAAAAAAAAAGGGAGTTTAAGAGATTTAGTGGCAGCAATTCTCAAAAAGTATAAAGCTTAATTCAACCATGCACCATTCTACACAAACTGTCTCTCACCATGCACAGGTGGCAGGCATCATTTCAGAAACAATCCGCGTGCAAATATTATTATTGAAAGCAACCACCAACTGCATGCTGAAACGATTATATACCCAAAATTAAAGGCTAAGTTGAGATCCCTTTACAATTTGAATAACAGTCAAAGAGTGAATCAGCAGTTGGATTTTAAATTGTATTGATATAACAGCTTTTTTACACATAGTTTATGGAACAAACATGAATGACCTGTCTTTCAAAATATCAAACGTTTCAGGCAATTTCAAAGTGTATTTCTTTTATAAATTTCCCAGCAGAGAGATGCATGGTCTAAAATGAAAGAGGCATACAGACACCACTCTGTGGAAGAAATGTATTTAAACAACCTCTTTTTTCCAGAACACTACACACCAGTATCTAGGACATACCATGGACAGTGATGATCCATTTTGAGCACACATCTGCAAGAGGATAAAAAAGAAACATGGAAGATCAGTTACTGGTTCATCAGTCAATCTTCACCAGGCGGCACGCCTTCTAGCAACTTAACACTGATACACTTGGAGGTGTGGGAACTGCAAACGCTTCAGGGCCACGAACAGCGGAAGTGCAAATGCTGTCAGACACGAACAGACACTGCTGACTGCAGCTGGAATAGAAGTACTCGGGTACCTTCATGTGTCAAAGGCCACGTGAAGGACCAGCCCCTTCACATAACTTAGCGGTGACTATATTCACTTTGGCGAAAAACAAGCCAGTAACTTACATAGCACAAACGGAACAATGGTGACAACGGTCAGGTTTTATTAGCTGGCATCTATCACAGAATCGAACACCTGAAATTAAAGACACATTAATACCAAATAATAGAAACATGTTCTTTTTGCACATATTAGTTAATATTCCACTCATTTCCAAACTATTCATGTTCTTTTATCCTCTATCACTTCAAAGGACAAGTGCATTCGCAGCTGATTTTTGCTGCCACGTCATAATCAAATAAGCAATGCTCATAATTCTTCTGGAGACTTGCAGATGCAGGGAACAATCCTCACTGCAAACCATACAACCAGCTTAAAAGCGATAAAACAAAATTGTACACGTCCCTCTGGCTTCCACGTTGACTCAGACTTTACATACATTCCATTTGATAATTGCCTATGCAGCAGTTCTTTACTTCAGAATTCTTTGGCTTGTCTGACAGAAATGAACAGGTCAGAGCCTCCAATATGAACACAGATTTCTTTTAAGCTTTGCAAGGAGTGCAGTATGCATTTAATCACAGAACAAAGTCCAAAAATCTGTTCTTCAGAATTATGTCCTGCACGTCTAAGCTAGGCTCCATTTTAAGTAAAAACGCCTACAGATTTTGTCGTTCTATTACTATTACTAAACACAGACAACGTAAGTAGGCTTTGAACTCTGAATGCAAAGGATGACATATCGCTTCTCAAAGGCAGCACCTGGTACTCCACTCAAGATGAACGGAAGTGTTCAAGGCTTTTTTGTTTTCCCAAACATAAAACCTGAGAGAAAAGGCATTCAGGTTATTCACACAAGAGCTACTCAGTGCACGCAGTGGCAGTAGGAACGCCCTGTTGGTTGGCAGCATCATCTGGATTGCCAGCATACGCTGCTTTCGCGCGCTTGATTAGATTTAGAGGAACAAAGCCCTCTGCTTAGCTGACCTCCGTTCCCCGTTCTTGTGTACACCGGCAACTTCCTTGCAATTTCGGCAAGAATTTGCCTCTGCACCTCCGGCCTTTCTTCGTTTTCATAGCGTTCTTTGTCAGCGTAGGACATATGGTACTAGAAGCAGAAGTCATGAGAGGAGCAGTTACCCACGGGTAGCAGAGATAATATTTTGAATACGGGCAAGTCTGGAAACATATTTACCTCCTACTCCTTCTAATGAGATTAATCGAATGTGAAAATGTGTTTGTTAAGGAGACAAAGAGAGATAAGTAGTGCTGGACAGCCAGAATACTATGCGATACATCAATAAGAAACACAAAAGTGAAATTAAGGATCACAAAACAACATACTAGAATTGCTACTACTGCTGCCTTAGCTTACTACTTTTCATGAATAACATCCCTAACCATGCTAAGGACACTTTAAGCTCTTCCCTTGTGAGCAAGAACCTGTCCCCAGCACAGTTTTATATTTCTAAAACTGGCATTAGTTGCTATTTATAAATTTACATTCTTGTAATTAGGATCCAATTACGGTCATGTATATTTGGAGAGCCACACAATCATCCTCATTCTATTGCTCCAAACATAGTGTTTTATTAGTATTTCACAAAGAGGTAAAACAAAATGCAAAAAAGAAATCCACCAATCTGAGCAACATGAAAAAGTCAATATTTGGTAGAAAAAGAGTTGAAACAAATGTCTGCCTCTGACTGTCCTGTGCTCAGACCACTAAATCATACTCTTGTCCTAAAATGAGCCACCTATGTTAAAAAATCAATACCAAACCCTTAACTAAAGTATTATTCATGAAACAATCTACTTTTGTCACAGTGAACCCCACCTTCTCTTTACTGTAGTATATTGTTACGTTTATCTTCTGTGGTGCTGCTGAGCAGGGGAGTCTAAGCACCAGAGCTACACATATACCTGGCACCAAATTAAAAGCCATATGCTCTGCACGTAGCCACGGTCCTCACCTCAGCCTGGTTAAAATGGAAACGATTCTTCTACCCCTCACTATCGCAAGAAAGAGTCTGACAAATGAAGCAAACTGAACCACTACCAAGAGGCCTACTCCAGCCGGCAAAGGGCTGCCGGCAGAGCAGGCAACGCTGCACTTGGCGGGACACTGAATGTTCACATACGCACCACAACAGTCTGGCTCGAGAGATCCAAGAAACCCCACTACAAATGCACCCGTTTCCACTTGCGCCGTAACATCTTGCATGAAGAGTGAGAACCAAAACTGAAGGTCCCCACTCAGGAGACTCCACTAAGGCCGTGTTAAGGAAGGTCCTCGGGATTTGGCTTGCAACTTGTTAAATGCTTAGAGATCAATGACACTATAAATATGTAAGTTAACGATCAGCAATCCTATGATTCTCAACATGAAAAATCCTATTGGCTCCTGGAACACCTGAAAAGGCAGCTTCAAAAGCTAACACCATCTCTGATTTAATCCTGCTCTTTGGGGAGTTGAAGGATTCTCAGAATGGTAAATTACTCAGTTTTTATGGACAATTCTAGGTCCCTTTCCATCTCTTTAGGAAATCCAATCAGTTGTCCAGATCAACTAAATTGAAGGATTTTTGAGTTCTCTTTCGCATCCCTGCTTTCATTCTGCAATGAATGAAAAGTGCTTGGACTCTTACCTTTTTGCCTGGCTGCACCGGGAGAGTAAAAATAGACTTCCAATATGTCCACACAAAGAGCACAAAGAGAATATGGAATATTATAAGATAGGCCACTAAAAAAAAAACAAAAACAAAAAACAGAGGCAGAACAATGACTTCTTAAGCAAAAGTTTCATTCATGATGGGCGTAATTCCAAACTTTCACAACAATGACAAAAAAAATAAAGGGAAAAAGAACAATTTACAGCACCAACCAATATTACAATACAGCTAAGCCTTACGGTCAATGGGTCAGTAGAATTTCAGAGATCTATGGCTGCACTTGGGGGTTACCTATCTCACAAGCCTCCCCTTCCCCACCCGATCCGATCCCGTGGGTGAAGAAGAACACAGCTATAAGAGGCTTCACCCACAGGGCAGGTGACAACCCTGTATCACTGGGAATGACAGGATTCCTGTCTCTTCCCCATATCCTAGGCACAGGCTAAGCAGAACTGGCTGGTGCTGAGCAGCATAAAGTTTAATACTGCAATACTCCAGCATCTCCAGATTTTGGGTTCAGTTGCTACTAAATGCACTTGGAATCACAGTACCATATTATCAGTGTACTGTCCACTCAGGCAATGCATTCTTCACCACTTGTGAGAATTGAGAGAAATAACACACTCTAGCAGAGCTTTACATCACCAGAAAAAATCAAATCTCTTATTAAACTTCTTTTAGATTTGCCACAGTTGATAGAATAAAACAAATCAGGAAAACATCCCTCAAAATGAGCAAAACAGGTCTTGTGATTACTGAGAAAGAATTGTAATCGACCAGACACAACATTATCACATGAAATCCAGCATGAGTCAGGGTAATCTTATTTCAATATGTAAACTTTATTTCAAAGCCATTGGGCATGAGCAGGCATACTGTGGTTCAGAAAGCCAAAGGACAGCTATCCTTCAGCTATACAAACCATTTGACTGTTAATACTCGACTCACTAAAACATTATCCAACAGTTACAAGACAGTTTTATTTAAACACACCATTTAATCATGATAATAACAACCTCATTTTCCCTGTTTCATTTAAGCTTCAAATTCTAGAAACTAAGATTAAAGTAACTACTAGTAGCGGAAAGAGAAGTCTAAAATCCAAACACTTCCTAACTTCTCAGGCAAACCTGACTGTGTGAAAATGTAATGGGTAAAAAGGCCAAGCACAGCTTTGAGACTTTCTAATGAGATGGCAAATGATCTGATACGCCTCACAAGAATGTGATGGATCGTGTGACTGATCCATGAATCAATGATAATTCATTATTACCCTCTTAGGTTTGTTTGAGATGTTATCCTTATACCACATGCAGGTGGAGCTCAGTCATTTTTAAATATGTAAGGAGATAAATCTTGCAACCGGTTTAATTTTGTTGATAAAGCAATACAGCAGCATGTTAGAGGAAGCTGACTGGGAGATGCACTACTAGATTAGGCAACTAATAAGTTTCTTCTGCTGAATAATCACTAATAGCATGCTTTCTATAGTTTTTCTGTAACGATTTCAGATATTACGACAGCTCTATAGTGGAAAGAGAATTCACTTGGTGCAGCCATCTGGAGGATCTTTAAAGTATCAGCTGGCATTGCTCTCTCATGGAACAATTTGCCAGCTGAAAACCGCTACATGTATTTCAATCCTTCATAACCCTGGAAGAAGAAACTAAGGTAAGAGGCCATCTGTATTAGCCAAATGCCTCCAATGCACCTCCAGGAAAGAGGAGGAGGAATACTAAAATCTTGCTGGTCATCAAAACCATGCAAAAGCCTACATACCAAAAACATTAAAAATACCTTTCACTGAAAGATCAAATAAAAGTGTGAAAAAAAATAGGCGGGCCATAGAACAGAACCAGCCTTTTCTGTTTAGCTCATAAAATCAGCTCTGAAAACGTAAAACAGAAAGGGAGAAGAGATGCGTGGGTGTATACAGATAGACACACACAGTTTTTTCTGAAAGAGTAAAAGGGATCAAAGCCTTTTAATGTTCTCCTGCTTATACCGTGACTAAACAGGGGCACTTGCCAATACACCCCAAAGTTATAGTATGTCTAGCAATGCTGTACACTTCATGAACGTGTCATTACAGGAAGGAAACACTGAAAGAGTACCTAGGTTTAAAAAATTTGACGGAAAGTGTTTTTGATATTTAAGACTGTGAATCTTTTTACACCAGGACTGAATGTCAAATGGTAAACTGAATGCACATACCTTTTTCCACAGGGTTGCTCAGAGTCACTGAAAAAGAAAAAAGCCATATGTCTACAGAGCAAATAAGATTCCCAGAGAAGTTTGTGACAAATAACATTTCTCTTTGAAATACAGCCATTTCAGGAAAAAAAGTTCAACAGACAAAAAAAAAGAGAGCCCACAGTTTAGCGTCAAATCAAAAGCATCCCTAACAATTCCTTGTTCACTCACACAAATCACACCCACAACAAGATGTTCAATAACTGTTACTTATGCTGTATTGTCCCTTGTTATAGCATATATTTTGTATATTGCTACATTAGAACTATGACAAAAATAACCCACTGGTGACAGTGACGTGAGAAGATTACCAGGGCTCCTCTAGCAACTGCCAAGCAGCATCTCTATGCGTGTACTTATAAGCACGTACTTATAGCCTGCTTTGTACTAGTCTCTAGGTGGTCTTGATCCTCCACAGTAAGCCATGCCCCAATGCATTTCTGCATCAGCATAAGCAAAAAAACTACAAATCGTCTCGGCTTTGGCCTAGTCAGCAACAAAGGATACGCTGTAATGACTCAATTATTGTTATGCTTCCTACCAGCAGAGTTTTTACAACCCCTCCCTACTTTACCATAATCATAGGAACAGTCCCTGCTCACGGAACCGCTTAGAGCAACCAGCAAAGGGTATGTTGCTCAATGTCTACTTCCACTGATTATTTTAAAATCCATCCATTATTTTATAAGCCATCGTCCAAGTTTAACAGAAAAGATAAAGACATCTTTCTTTAACTGAAAACGGAGCAGTTCTGTGATACCTTGACAGAATACTGCTTGGAAGACAAAGACTGTTCACAGGATGGGAGCTCCTTATATCAAGTCCATAGCCCTGAATCTAATGGTTGCAACTGAAACGTGTTGCTCCTTGGAGGAACAGAGGAAGGAAAGGAAACTAGTGGCCACAGATCATCTCCCAGATGCACAGTAATCTTACAAAAATAAGATCATATTGTGGGAAGACTCAAAGATCTGAGAGATTGCACAAGACCCCTTCAGTAACTCTGTTAGACTGTCCAGAAAAAGAAGTGATTGAGGGACTGGAGCCTTTTACTTCCAGCCTACAGCCAGCGCCTGGGAAGAGACTCTACTCTTCAAGACTTGCTCTATTGTCTTACTTGAATAACAAACTTGGAAAATGTAAATCAGAGTCAGAACCGAGAGGTCCTGCTTTTATTAATGAAAGTAGCTTTTCTTAAAACCATGCTAACAAACAATTTTGATCTGCAAGCCTTATGATACACAACAACGTAGGTGAAAAAAAGAGACCAAATATTTGCTGTGTCTCTGCACACTCAATTTCAGATGAACAAGACTGTTAAGAAACCTTTAGTTTTTCCTTTGGTTTGCTGCAAATCAAACTGTGAAGAGTACATCAACTTTTTACAAATACCGCTTGGTTCCCTCCTGAAGTACATCACACTTGCAGCATGGCCTTTCTAAGGATTTTACCTGAGAAAAGAGCAAACTCCTAAATAAAGAGTATATAAACGGTTTTATCGCAGGACACTGGGTCATTGTTCTCACTGGGGCAGCAACCAGCAACCAGACACGAAATCAAGGCTGCCTCTGGAGTACGACTTGTTGGCCATACCAGTCATTGAAAGTTTAAAACCCAATATCATGAGACACCTCTGGGACATCACCCCCTTGCTACTTTCAATCCTCAGCAGTCTGCACAACTAAAGATGAAAATCAAGAAACCAAACAGAACCCCTACTATTTACATGCTTGCAACAGCTGAAAAGGCAATACACAATGGAAACCTGAAAAAAAGGAAGCCAACACACAAAGCCTTGCTATGTTAGAAATCTGGAAGAGAGATAATGCCCTGAGAGTTTTCATGTAACTGCATATGCCAACAGTTAATGTTCATATCCTAAAATAATTAATTTAGTCATTTCAACTGTATAGATAACCTCCTCCACACACAAATAAAATGCATGAGAGAGAAAGACGGGGCAAAAAAAACCAGACGGGTGTGGGCAAAGAAGTGATTTTAAGCTGTGATTCTAGGCAGCGAGATGAGCTCTTGCCAGCTTAACCAGCACTCGCAGAATAATGCAGGCCCAATCCAAACCCCACTTAAATCAGCAGAGTCTCTCCTAATAGCTGCACTGAGACTTGGAATTAACCAGTGTTAAATATTACTGAATTTGCACAGCACAGCAAACAAAGCATATTTCAAAAGACTGAAAGCATTTCAGGAAAACACTCTAAATTTTTTGTCCCATGGTCTAATTGACAGTAACATGCACCTTGGAGAGCTCGTTCCATGTGAATTCTTGGAAGAAACAGCCCAAAGCCTCAGAGACGGAATAAAATGTCATGAAGTATTTAGGGGTTTTGCCTAGCTGCCAACTAAAACAGATCAAAGAAGCTGCATTTCACTTTAGTCCCCATCGAGAAAAAACAATAGCTCTTACTGCACTGGCAGCCCCAACAAAAATCTGATTTAAATTTGCTGTGCAGTACCAGAAGGCAGCTCTTTTCGCAGACACGTCCCAAACTACCGTTCTGAGAACTTTGGCTTCCTTTGTCTGATTTACCCGGTTCTGAAGAGAAAGAGCCACATGCTCCTCCTCACGATTTCAAACGCCCAAGCTACCAGCTTTTCTCTCCACCTCCACCAGGCCTAGCAATCCTTTCTTCTAGTAACGGGTTTTGCACATATGCTACACCAGAACATAATAAACACAAGAAAGCTTGCAACTTATTTTGTAGTTAAATTGCTACATTAAACTCTACAATTACTAGCCAGTACCAAAAATTTCCTTTCTAAAATTCGGTGTTTTCCAGGCTATTGCAACAAGTTATTTGACTCATGAGTGCGACTGAACGTGACTTACTTTTTTCCCTTTCAGAATATAAAAAAACCCAACTGCAACGCAGGGCATATACTATTTTTGTTGCTGCTTAAACCAGAAACCACATCTGAACATTATCATAGGACAACAACATGGACTTTCACCGTGGATATCAATCTCCCAGCCTCCACAAACGTCACTTCCCCTGGCTGACATGAGAACGTACAATACACGGGCTCATGACTAAGTAAAAGAACCCGCAACACCTTGCCAGCCCAGCTAGAATACAAATCTTAGGGAAAAACAGGACGGCACACCGTAAAAATCCCACTAATTAATCCCATCTTGGACTCGACCGGTATGAAAGTGTTTCTTCACCTCCACCCGATCACTTCTCACAGAATCACAGAACGCTGTGAGCTGGAAGGGACCCGCAAGGACCATCGAGCCCAACTCCTGCCCCTGCACAGGACAGCCCCAAATTCACACCGCGTGTCTGAGGGCGATGTCCAAGTGCCTCCTGAATACCGCCAGCCTCGGCGCCGCGATGCCTCCCGGGGAGCCTGTCCCAGCGCTCCGCCACGCTCTGGGGGAAGAGCCTTCTCCTCATCTCCAAGCTAACCCTCCCCTGGCACATCCTCCCGCCAGTCCCCCGGGTCCGCACCCTTGTGGGTGTGCCCGCCGCAGTGCCAGCCGTGACTAGAGCTACGGGGAAGCATCCGAAAGCCTTGCTCGGGCTGCAGCCCCGACGCGCTCAGGCGGCAGCAGCCCCCGAGCGGGCGTAGGGAGGGGAGACGGGAGGAAGGCAAGGAGGAGCCCCCCAGGCCCGCGGAGGCCGCGGGCTTGCGCGCCCCGAACGGCCCGGCCAGGCGCCCCGGAGCCTCGCGGAGGAGCGCGGGGAGGGCGGCGCTGCCCGCGGGGAGGCGGGGGGCCCCGGGGCTGGGCCGGGCCCCGCCTGACGCCCCCTCCCGCCGCCCGCCCGGCCGGGGCGCTCACCCAGGCACAGCTCGCACACGTAGGCGTAGTAGGACCAGAGGACGACGAGGGCGATGATGAGGACGGGCAGCCAGGCGAACGCCCGCTGGCAGCACCGCAGCCCCCGCGACAGAGCCATCTTTTACCTCAGCCCGGCCGCATCGGGCATCGGCTGCGCGGGGCTGAGCGCCGGGGGAGGCGCTCGGGGATCGGCTGAGCGGCCTGGCGGGCAGCGGCGGGGCGGGGCGCGGCGCGGCGGCGCCCCCTGGCGGGGCGGGCTCGGCCCCCCCCCCCCGCGGGGGCGGCCCCTCCGCGTTCTGACTGCCTGACGGATCTCTGCACTAAAAGCTCTTTTTATCGGCAGTCCTACGGTTTTGTGCTTTGTTCTATTAAGTTTATCTTGTTTTTCTTGTAGGACGATCCTGTCCTCTGCACTGACAACGCCAGCTTTGTGTTGCTCTCAAATGTCCTGAGCACAAGCCTGGGTTACGAGTGAATATATTATACACGGGAAGATCGGATTCAAGAGAATCTGTGGAACAAAACAAGCATCCCCTCCAACAACCTGGTAACATGGCATGTAATGTAAAAAAGAAAAAAAAAAAACAAACCACCCCACTCTTCCAGTCTGCTCCACAACCCCCCTTGAATTTCTGTAGGAATCCCCCTCATTCCCACATTCAGGAATGTGTTTTGAGTCAAGGCTTCAGTTAATTAAATCCACTATATTGCCTCTGTTAAGGGAATTAGTTTCCTCATCGAGAGAGCTACATCTCTAACAGAATGTACCTCTCTGAGAAAGCCCTGGTGTAATTCACCACACTTTCCACTCACCTCCTTGTTCATCAGGTTTCTTTCCTCAGAATTTGTTCTAAAACTTTCCTTGGTGGTGGTACCAAACTTGCAGGCTGCGCTGCCTCTAGCAACTTTTCTCTCTTTTTGAGTATAGGTACCACACCTGCCATTCTCCTGCCCAAATCCCTGAATTTAGAAGTCACCTACAAATCCTAAGACCACACTTGTAATTCTGTATTTAGTTCCTTCAATATTTTAAGGTGGAGATGATCTACAACCTTTGATTTCCTAAAAAAATTTGTTCCGTAATGAGGCGACAGCTGTCTTTTAACCTCTTCTCTACACTGCTCACAGTCTATATGGTCACTGTTCTCCTCTTCTTCAGGCTACTAAATGCTTTTTTTTAATACAAAACCTGAACTTTTTGGCACTTGTTTTAATTTTCTGTGTGTGGTCCAGCTCAACCAAGCTTTTGGATAGTCCCTGCTATAGCAGAAGTGCTTTGCAGATACCATAACCTGAGCTGCATGTAACCTTAAACACAACATCTGAGACATCTGACTCAGACTGTGAAATCCACAGTCTATGTTTTTTATACATATATATATATATATATAGTCAACAGAAAGTCAACAGAAAGAGGAATGTCCCCTTCCAGGGCATTCAGGGAGGGGATTCAGGACATGTACGCTCAAAGTTTTGAGGATTTGGAAGAGGAAGGTGTGACTGCCCGCTTGCTTTCTCCTTCCCCACGCTGTGTAGAGCTGAGAAGCCAACATTTTTGCCAGCAATGTGTTTTACAAACAGTAAGATTTAAAAATCATTCTCATGAGCTAAATCACTACCTGAAGCAACTCACAGAACCTCCACTAAAATCTCAAAACTGCTAATCATATCGATGGGAGGCACAGCACATCCATGACACATTTTTCCTGCGTGTGTGTATATAAAGCAGGAAGGCAGCCTCTCTGACAGACAGCAATGGAACACTGTAAAAGTGAGCAGACGTTTTCAGATAATGCCTCTGTAAATAAAGTTAAGACTATTTTTTTTGTTCAACAGCCAGTTTTTCTATGTGTTCTAATATCCACATGGATTATCTTCAAAATTCTTTTGTTTCATGGGCTTCCAGGGGAGACTTAGTCATATAAACATGAGCTCATCTGAGGTAAGAGATTCCCAAATACAGCTCTTGAGAACAAAAATAATCATGCGACCTTGAAATCTTATGATTCTTACAATGTATTTTTTGCACTTGTGGTTCAAATGGTAGCTCCCCATTTGAAATTGCCAGCTGGAGTTGGATATAACTGGTCTAAGGTACCTTGTGCCCTTTTCAGCAGTCAACACTACAGATGTTATTCAAAATAAATGTGGAATCTAAAGTTGAGCTTCAGCCAATTTTACAAAGTAAAGAAAGTCCTCTCTGGATGTGCAGCCTCACTGGCTCCACAGCAACTACAACAGTTGCAAGTAGCCTGACTTAGGAGAGTGGTTTAGGAAGACATGGGATTATCCTAAGTATCTTTAAGTTTCATTCCAACCATGAGCAGTTTCCTGCTAATACACATCACACACCACTCTTTAAACAAAGAAGCAAACTGCTGCTGAGTTCAGAAAGCTGTGATTTCATCCACACATGCAACTAAACTGTTTAAAACTACTATCAAAGACTGCAGCACTGAGGAAGGCAAAGAAGAAAATCAAGTACTAGCAGCTTTAGAGAAATTTAAATAAAGCTCAACAGCATTGGCTTTTTCTCAAAAAACATAACTTTTTGGGTACTTAAAGAAAAGGAAGGTGGTGGTGACCACCAGTTCCATAGAGACTCTGGGCATCAGGAAACACATCATTACAAAGAGCTGTAGTCTGAAGACTAGACGAAGACTGACACCAGCTAAGACGGCACTGGCTTTGTCACTGGTCCAAAAAATACCTAAATTACATCAGGAAACAATATAAACTCAGGAAACAAATGCCAGTTTTATAACAATTTACCTATTGCAGAAAAACCCAAAGAACCACATATACCAATTTCACTGAAATGCTGTCTTTTATATGAGAAAAAGCTCTTAAAAATTACCCATGGTACAAAATGCTTAATTGTCCTGTAAAAAAACACAACTAGAAAATGCAGTTTATATTTCCAGTGTTGAACGTGAAACTGTGCACAGACTACAGTATGCATTTCAAAATTATATTCTAATCCAGGAAATCAAAGTTGTGCAAGTTGCTTTCCCCACTGTTCATTTCAAAACCTTGCTTAAGCTTGTAACATATGCAAGCCCTGAAGATGTGTGGAAAGATAGGTACAAAGCGGTCGTAAACAGTAATGAGCCAAACCTTGCAAAGGTCTAACTTTTCAAACTACTTTTAACCTTGTGTGTGTAAAATAAAGGTGTAACCTTTATTTTTTTAACTGCCAGACACATTTATATCTGGGTAGGTTACACATGGTTTTGCTTATCAGTGACAGGGATATCCAATAAGATATGATAATCCATGACCTAAAAAGGGAACCAAAGACGACACCGCCTGGCAGCTGAGAGCCCTGGCTTCTGACCTTCCTGCTGATCTAAAAAAGGCTTGTGGGGCTAAAGGCTGGTCTGTTTTGCCATTTATTGTAGGAAAACACAGCAACCCTCCCTACCTCGAGTGTACCTTGGTCTATCACATACCGTACTTGTAGGTAAGTAGATAAACCTTACCACACATACTAAATCTAATCGTATCAGATTTGGGCTTTGTATCAAAAATGCTGCACCCCAGCTCATGCAGAGGAGTTAGACCAAGCTTCTTCAGAAAAACGGAAATTAAACAGCTGATTGCAGAGATAAAAAAAAGAGAGTTGGTCCAGAGATTGGCCGTGCAGAGCTCCGTAACTACTGATGAATATCTTGGCTGTCATCCAGGTTGTTGTGTGTAGTTACTGCAGCACGAACCGCAGCTTACACCGTTTTCAACGGCAGTGGCAGGTTTTGCTGTAGCTGGAGTTTTTCCGTAGCCTTCATGGGTAGTTTCAAACAGGCCAGAATTCAGCAATTTTGTTTGATTGCTGTCATATCAGAAAGTTCAAAGGACTAATGGGCCAAAGAACCAGGATTAGGGAATACTTCTGAAAAGAAAAAGTAGATGCAGCTGATCATCTTCAGACTTCACAAAGAGATCCTATTATTTTTTCTGGTGACTTCTCAGAGAGCGCCATATTTTACAAAAGCTTTCCCAAGAGAAGGGAAAGCCCCATTTTTCTAGCTAAGTACTGGGAGATGGTGAAAGTGTAATGAGGATTGACTGGTACTAACCTATGAGCAAGATGTATTTTTGTTATATTCAGGAAGAACTCTCCACTACGTGTGATAGGCTGCCACATTTACACATTAATGCCTTCCCAGAAACCTCAGGAAAACCTATTTTTTGTCACTTTCGGCAGGACTTTGCAGCTCTGTCCTGGGACTCCTGCATTTTACACGAGTTTGTGCACACATACAATGGTCCTGTCATACATTTATCCACATAATCTGTAGGCAACATCATAATACTATCTTGCAGTGGATAAAGGGAATTAAGGAAACCGCTAGTACCTACTCAATGTAAATCAGCAGAGCTCTAACGAAGGGAGTAGAGCTGTGTCTGTATGTGCCAGTTTTAAGATCTCTCTCTACAGCTCTGGGACAAAAGTTAGATGCAGACAATTATCCTGCCACTAACACTGAAACCAAAGCGGATTGACTTTTCCCCCCATAGGTTTCCCGGCTTTCTTCGTCCTATATGGTAGTACCTGCCTTGCCTTTGACTGTAAGGTGCGTGCATGCTGTCATTCGTCATCACCTGCTTCCTGCTCTCTCAGATTTCTCAGTCGCCCCATTCCCCACTTTAAAATTTTACAATAACTTAATATGGAAATATAGGCAGGGTGTATGGAGTATGTAGCAAGGTCTGTCAGCACAGATTGCAAGTAAAGCTGTTTAAAATATTACAGAACTTTTAATTGCCACCAAGTGAAAAAGTGGCCAATTGCAGCAAAATTTCTCTCGTTCTTACAAATGTACGTACGGTGATATACAAGGATGGTGGTATATATAGAAGTATGGTGAGCAAGTGCTTGCACCATTAGAGGGAGCTGGAGTCCACACAATGCTAATCCGCATTCCAGCCCATCCAGCTCAAGAGCTGGTCATTCTCCATAGGGGCAGGAGACTGACCTATACGAGTCTCAGTGCTGGTAACTACAGAAAGATAAATCACTGGGGACGAAAAATCATAATCTTATTTTGTCACGTTTATAGGCTTGCTCAAATATTGTTGGAAATATTTCCCCACAACTATTGTCTTCATATACTCCAGAGAGATTGGAAATCTGATCAAATGCACTTATAGTCCAGATGTAGGGAAAAAAAGTCACATGAAATGCCACAAATGTGACATTTTCTGTTTTCTGAGTTCTTAATTTTGCACCCGAAATAACATCCTCTTAATTAGACAGTTGATACATATCTTGCCATATCTTTTAAAGGCAAAACACTAAAATAAATTTCATTCCATCTACCTAGAGCAAACCTGTCTTCCCCATCCCTCTTCCTCTCCTGCAATTATCAAGTGAATCCTGAGCTTTTGTCACAGACATTTGCTATTTGACACTGGGCTAACTACATTAGTTGGCAGTAACTAAGTCTACTAACCTAACGGATGGGCCTTTTTCTCTTGCCTCTGCAGAGCGGAGGGGGGCCTTCCTCCTACAGCGCCCTTAGAGAAGAATAGATAGGGAGAGAAACGTGCTACATCCGGGGAGATGCTTCTGTGATGTCTTAAATCTCTCTATCTTTTCAGCAAATGGAGTCCTTGTCCCACATGGCACCCTCAAAAGAGAGGATGGGATGCTGGGGACAAGCCCTGGGTAAGAACCTGTTGCTACAGGGGTTAAAGTAATCCCACATGCAGCGCGTGCTGCTGCTTTGGTGCTACACAAACCCCTGGCCTCGAAACGTACATGCATGTAATAGTTGCGGCACAGAAAATTTCATGAGGGAATACGAATGCGAGAAAATGCTGCTTTTCAGCAGTTTAAACCAGCTAAGTGTCTGTGCAGTTCTCAAACAAAACAGAAGCATTTCCCAAACAAAAAGGCTTCACCAACCCAGAGCCCTGCTGCAAACAGTGAATATGCTCAGAAGGTTTCGGAAGAGCATCCCATGGCCTCTTCTAATGGACTGGCCACACGATCCTGGCTAGCAGCCCTGCGCATCCAAGCCCAATTCTGCCCTCTGACATGCAGACAGAAGCGGAAACAACGTCTGGTAGAACAGATCTCTGCTAGAACTGTGGTCTTTTTGATCCCTGGTTCTTATGTGGATCCAGTTCTTACACTTATGTGAGTACTGTAGCAGGATACACAGTTTCTGGTTTCTAAACTAGCTGTATTCTGTGATTACTTCTTTAAAAAAATCGATGTCTTTTTCAATCACTGTCCGGGGTCTTTCCTCCCTTACACTACCGAACTTTGAAACCAGATAAACACACTTCTAGCCAATTCATTGTTTCCTTATTGTGGAGCTTTGAGTCCTCTGACCGTGGTGAAGCTTCAGCAAAACTCAAGTTTTTTTTTAACTTAAGTCTATGCCATCTTTCAAGAATGAGATGTACACAATTACGTGATTCTTTAGAGTTTTGTTTTAAACCATCAAAAGTAAGTATGCAGTCTCAGAGATGCACAGAGGAAAATGACATTTTTGTAATCTCACCAGATTTTGCAGACTGATGTTTTGCAAATCAATTTACTTGATTTTCCTTGTACCTGGTGGACACGATTTCAGAGCTGAACAGCAGTGCTGAGTGTAGGCAGGCAGCATATGCCGTGTGTAATTTTTTAATTTCCTGGTAGCAGCAATTCTTACAGGCACAATAGCAGGTTTGTTTATTTTTTGTTCTTCATCAGACCTTTTATTAACATTCTGTTAGATCTCTTGACTGCACCTGGTTTGTTAGTGACTGAGTATAATGGCATCTTTGCCCTGGGCTCTTGGAGACGGTGCATATGGATGGGGAAGGCAACAGATAATATGGATGCAAATTTCAAATTACTGGTTTCATCCCCGAGGCACTTAAAGAGGACAAATCTCAAGGAAACAGGGAGAACAGCGTGACTGTGCTTTTAGTTCCTACTGCGGGTATAGACTTGAAAACACTGTTCATGGTCCTTGCAGTATTTTCCTTTGCAAAATAACGGAACATAAATTTGTTTCAGTCAAAAGTACCTGTGCTCTCTTGACAAAAGCGTAGTCCAGTGGCAGATCATCAAGAGCACTGTATTTACCAGGCAGTGCTTGAAGAAGAGCCTGTCACTTGCACAGGATCGAGGTACCAGAAATCCAACACAATGGCCTTTCTGATGAGGACCTATTAACGCTTACCAGCACAGAGTACGCACTGAGTTGGACTAATCGCTGCAAGGAACGGTCTTTCATGAACTGAGAGGGAGGCACTTTCAACATTCAGGTCAATGTTCTCTTGCCTACAGAACCACTCATATGGAAAAGGCAATTGTCTTTTTCTACTTACGTAATTTTGTCTATCTTACTGGAGGTTTGTTTCTTTTTTTTTTTTCTTTTAAGTGGTTTCATACGGATAAACCCCCTACGTATCTCCCAGAACAGATCTGGTGTGACCCCAGCAGCGCACTGGTATTCAATCTCTCAAAGTAAAACACAAACTGAACCTTCTGAGCTGGAAAGATTTATCAGGTTTTGCACTTCCTAAGACAGAGTCCTCTTGAGCAGTAGCATACATACTTCTTTAGAGAACTGCCTCAAATCTTCCACTGCATTCAAATACATGATAAATACCAGTGCTGTGTAAGTGTCTCAAACATACTGCTATCTCCTTCACAAACTGCCAAGAGAGGCTTTGTAAGAAAAATGAGCTTCATTTTTAAGTATTTTTTTTAAATCAGTGCCATAATTACTGACTTGATGTATTTTCTTACTCTTTTCTCCACTGATGCATACCCATCTCCTGGAGGATGCTTCAGTCGCATTTACATCTGATGTTTCTTCCAAACTTCAGAACCTGTGTCAGCCTGGTAATTAGTCTGAAGACAGGATTAATTAAATTGGATTGCTAGAATGAATTCCATAATACCCCGAGAAGTCTGATATTTGTAATCAGCTATGTAACTGTTGCTAGGATACTGGAATTGTTTATTTTTGGGAAAAAAGATCTATTAAAGTATTTGCCTTTCTAAAGCTACAAATCCAAGATATACAAAAGTTTAGTCAGTCCTGTGAACAATTTTTTGGTGCTTTCCTATATAAGTAATATATTAACTCTTGACTTAGAAAACAAATGGAAAAACCCACAAGAATCTACCAATATACCAGATATTCCTAAAAAGAAGCCTGTTATAGCTGATGAATGTTTACTTCCATGATCGTCATCTTCTGTGAGCCTGAGCTGCATGCACACAGAAAGCATTGCACACACAGAAGACAATAAACATCTATTAAGTATCCTAGATTTAGTTTGTACGGCTGACTGTAACAGATCATCCTCTACAGCATAAAAAATACATACCATTGAAGTAGAAAGGACTCAGTGATGAAGCTTGCACCATCTGAACTGGAACGACTGGACCAAATTTCAGGTTTTACCCTCAGGTTCTTTTTCTCAGCTTCCTCCCTGTGGCCCCACAGAAAATACTGAATAGTTCTACTCCCTCTCCAGAGCTCAACTTCAATTACTTTTAGAAGTTTTTCTCACCCTTAATTGTCATTAATGCAAGTTATAATTATTTAATCCTTCAATCTCTTTTCAAAAGTCAGTCATGAGCTCTTCCCTATTATTTTTCTTTTCACAGTGTTCAACCACCTCAGCAGTGACAGACTCCAGCATAATTGTGATACATGCAGGGAATCATTTTCTAGTGGTAATCGTCTAGAGATGTGTCTTCTCAGCTGCCCGTAACAGACCCCTTCAGTTCACTGCATTGCTCTCTACACAGTATTCTAATGGATAAAATTGTTAGTTTTACTATGTTTTAGAGATAATGTCAATTTTCTTCATTATTATTTTGCCTTCGATTCCAGTGTACATTTCCCTTGCTTTCACTATCTGATGGAGACTTCGGGGTAGAGAAGCTGAGGGTATGGAGAAGTGTATAACTGGTGAGATGTAATTAAAGCAATCAGAAGAAAAGACCATGTTATCCACATGGCTTTATTCCTAAACTTATTTTCAACTGCCAAAATGTGGGTGAAATTCTGGTTGCACTGAAACTGATTTCCAAAATCATTATTTAATTCTTCACCTCTGTTTCTCCATCGATTTTTTTTCCTATTGATATTCCATTCATCAGATAGTAAAGAAGATTTGGTGGGTATTGTGTAATTCAAACTGTTCTCTATTCCTAGCAGAGACTATTTCTCTCTTCTGCTCTGGCATGTAATCTATTTTAGCTTCAGCCCTGAGTAACAGCAAATTCTATTCACTAGGATACAACTGAGTCCATCAGTGATGAATGTTCTGTTCACATTGTTATGAATCTCCAATAAATCAATTTCATATAAAACCAGGATACTTTAAAATACCTGCAGTTGTCGCTTTTAGTGTTCAACGTACAAAAAAAAAATAGCATAGTGACTGCTGCTGGTTAAACCTGCCTTTGACAGTCCACGTCCGTTTTCTCTTGCCTTACACAAGCTTCAGCTAGTCTAGATTCTGACTGCCAAGGATATAATGGGTGTTGTGAATTATAGCTGGTGACCCTGAGAAAAATGCAATTTATTGTCAATTGTCCATTATAATCTGTGGGAAAAACAAAATACTTTTCTTGAAATGCTGTGTGAAAAACAAGTTTTGGCCCAAAAATTTCGGAACATAATATAACCACTAGATTCACTCTTCTCTTGTAATGCCGATGAGCCCCAGGAGTACTCATAAATGTTGGCAGACTGAAGTAGGCAGTATTTTGCCAGGTTTTTTCCTGCTAAATTGTAGTTAGTGTTTTTAACATAGTGATACATAACAACGCCCTTACAGCTATTCCTTGGAACCTCATCCTGAAATTCTGTTTCAACTCACTTAGGTCCTAGGACATGTAGATCAGCTAGCAATATTGCTGCCAAAAAATAGTTAATGAATTTGCTGATAGACCCCAAGAAGGCGGGGGGGGGGGGGATGTCTGCATTTCAAACAGCTGCATTTCAACTGTAGCAGGAGGAAGAAAACTAATTTTTGCACTTCCAAGTTTTATTCACTTTTGTTCCATGTATATCGGAGAGACTTTCATTTAAATGTAGTGTTCAAGGTATCCTATTTCTAAAATTCTTACAAAACCAGTTTTTGTGCCTGTACCAAGCTCTATTTCTACCGAGACCTATGTGGCAGAAGACACCTGAAACACACTGTGGACATATCCTCCTAAGACTTCACATGAAGCTAGGAGCCTGTTGCTCTTCTTTCAATAATTAGTTCATGGCCAGTTCATGATTATGCCGAGATCTAAAATGTAATTTCAACTCGATTGGTATTGGCCTCTTTATCTGGACACTCTCCAGATTGACACTGTCACGTTATTTCAACAGAAGGCTTGTGAATGAAGAAATGAAATTAAAGTGGGGATATATAACTCACTTATCACCATGGCTATGTTACTTACAACATCTGGTCCGCTGTTTTCCCCGTAACGCAGTTTGATTTGTCAAGTCTGTTCCTGACGTTTGTATCAGTGGACAGTTTGCTTCTTTACAGTCTCTGCCAGGATACCAACATGTTTTGGAATACGTGGAGAAAAATGTAGAGAACAGTATACAGAGTCGGTGGCTACATTGCAACAGGGATGACAGATATATTATTAGCACATTGAGCGTAATTAAGCTTGTGAGATGTTTGCTCCTGTGGAAATGGCACAATATCACAGCTGAGACCTGGGCACCAAACACAGCCCTGCCTGGACCCTTAGCATGTCGAATCACAAGTTGTACATTTAAAGTATCGGACTTCTCGTGGTTGCCGTTTTGTTCGGGACAACAGCCCACACATGGAATATTATCCTGTTTTTCAACCTTCTAGTTTGGTTGAAGTTCTTTCTCCTAACAAAACCTTTTCATCCCAAATTGAAACCATGGCTAGCGCAGCCTTCTGAACCGCTAATGAGATGTGGCTGTGGGAATCCTCAAGACCAGTAAGTTTGAATCTTAAAAGATATTTGTGTTTATGTAGTGGAAATATGAGAAAGCATATTTTGACTAATGGTATCACCCTAGAGAGAAACATACTTGTTATAAATATGTTCCATTGCAATTGCTGGAAATCTAACAAAATTGCCATAAACAGGACTTACATCAATGTTTCTGCGTGACCTTTCTGGGAGAATAAAAGTACCTTCTGAGAATGCAAAACAAATGAATTTTTTGGAAACAAAATGAGTAACACAGCCCTTCCTCTTTATGAAATAGAGCCCCGATATAGCTGCTGCTGCTTAGTAACAGTTCCTCAAAACGATTCATAAAAGCACCAGATGTAAAGGTGCGCACGTATGTTTCTTAACTCCAGGCTCTGATGCAAAACTCAGAAACACTCATGCTGTGGGTATAAGAATTTGAGATTTTAGATGAATAGCATTTTCAAAATGAAAACCATATCCTTCTAGACATGGATAAGCTATGCAATCAACTCCCCTGACATTCTTGTTTCTGCCAGTTGATGTGTTGTTGGAACTGCGATAGCTGTTGCATACCATTTCCTGGTGCTTCCCTGCAACAGCTAGCTCTCTCCTACATTTTCCCCTTAGAAGAAAGGTATCCTGTCTAGCACAGAAAACCTGCTAGAAATAGTGTCATGAAACCCACAATTTTTGAGAACTTGGTTAACTTACAAAAATACTATCAGCACTGCTAAAGTTGGGTACATTTAATAGGACCAGAAGGATACCAAGACACCTAATGCAAATAATATTTAATTATGGGCAGAAACACTATTATAGCTATTAGATATTATAGTAATAAATATTATTATAGATAAATGTAAATGCAGAACGGAACTAGCACTAAGAAAATTGCATTCTTTCCCTTCAGACATTATTCCAAATGGCCCGTTAGTTTGGATTAATTATCTCAATCCAAATTAAAGTATTTTATAATATTTTATACAAATAGCCCAAAAGACTAGTACTGCTACTAAACCCCATTTTTTTAATATATTCCTAGTAGCAGATGCAGTATGTTAATGTAAGGAATACTATTAGCCTAGAAGTGTAACAAAGCTCCTAGAAACATCCTCCTCTCTTGCAGCCAGTCACTGCTGAAGCAGTTTGATCTCTTACCCAGCTCCTCAAGTCAATGAAGTAAGAAACATGCATCCCTCATTGCAACATACAGTTCCCTCATACAGTTTCTTTTAAAGAGAGGAAATAATTTAAAGCCAGCTAGAATTTCTGACGCATTTGTTAGCCAACAGTCACCCAAAAATCACCATGTTTGTCTTGTGGAGCCTGGTAAAGCAAAGTGAGCGACTCCCCACCCCGCTCCCAAACCATCCTGAGCAGAACTCTGCTTTGGCAAGGCAGGTTTAAAACCAGCCAGGAGCCTTGCCAGCAGAAGTACAGAACCAGTGCATTTGTAGATTGGCTCTTCTTCCGTGGCCTCTGCCAACTGGCTCCCATCACCACGGCAGAGCAGAGATTGAGCTCCTTTGCTTAACCCCCTGCTACAACCAGGCAGAGTCGAATGGCTGATTCTCACCGCCTTGATAGGAAAATCTCATCTTTCATAAAAAGTCATGGACTGGCGAGTGTGGGTTGCACAGCAGCATTCGTGCAATCGTTAGCAAATACATGCTGTTCAGATTTTTGAAAGACATCGGTAGATAGAGTTATTCCTGCTCACCCCATCCTACAACTCCCCTCTCCTTCCTCTCTCTCCACACATCCACATGTTAAAATTAAGTGGGTCTTAACAGATCCATAAGTGGAATATACCCAAGTGTTTCCAATTTACCCTCAGCGAACTTGAATGAAAAACATTTGAAAATGAAATTCTGGGTGAAATCTCACAGCGTTGCTACAGCATATGGAGCTAATTTCAAATAGCACTTTGATAATGTCATGATCTGTTAGAAAGTGTTCACCTTATACCGATGATATTATAAACTCAGTTGCCTCACTCAGTATATGTTCATCTTACGATCCATAAGAAAGCTATTTAGTGGATTGTGAAATACGAACTTTGGCCAGAGCTAATTTAGAAAGATCGTTATACTATGGATGGTGCAGCTTGTTTCTTCTGTGAGTTTCATATTATTCAACTGTTCACAGCTAGTAAATTCACATCTAATAAGCTGCAAAAGTTATCAGATGAAACACAGCCCATTGTAATCCCCACATGAAGTAAATAACTGCTGAAAAATTAGTTCCAGCATGTGTAACAAATATTTTTGCAAACAGCATCTGATAAAGGAATTAGCTTTATTAACAATGAACTTATTCACACAATGGAGAAAATGCAAAACTCTGTTCTATCTCTACAGGCCACAGCATTTCTCAAATGCTTACCAGGAAAGAAAAAGACTTAACTGGAAACAAAAGCACATATAGACCACATCTCCTGGCAGGCACGTAACTTGGCACTGGGAATATGCAGTGGTAGAAATACGTTGAAGCAGAAGGGATTTGCAGGATGTGAAACACAGGTGAAAAGGCACTTCTGCTACTGAAAGCCTTGTTGTAGGGCTGCTGTAAGATGCACTGACTACATCATATTCATAAGGCCATACTAGTCCAGACAAACTATTCATTGCTCTGCATTTAAGGTCGAAGAAAGTAGTAAATTTGCACCCCACTTCTTGAGACAAAACAAGGGCCAGCGACTCCTACCGTGAGTCCAACTAACTTCTGGTTCTTCTAAACCCAAACGGGCAGTGGTATCACCCACAGGGCTGGTCCAGCAACCGGGGCCAATGGAAACGCAAGCATGAATTTGTGCTTGTGCTGGGCTTTCCCTTCTGCCACCGGCAGGAAGGCAGGTGGTGTGAAGCTGGCTGTGACAGATTCGTGCTCCTCAGAAGATCCCCAACCTGTAGGCAGTTCTTAAGAGCCTCTTGACCTCATATGCAATACAGGGTGAAAGAGTCTAAAAATCCTCGCGCTCTCCCTAGAACAGTAAGTTTTCAGGCACTATAAATGGTGTTTTCAGAAGCACTGCTTCAAATCCGGAGCACTCTCAGAAATCTACTTCTTTGCAATGCACCAAAATGAAGTCCATTGCTGAATTTGTTTTAGCAGTCTGTTTGCTGTGTAATGCTTGAGACATCACCCGAGGTCCCCAATGTAACAGCAAGCCTGCTGCGGTTTCCCTTCAGCAAGTTTCCAATAAACAATACATGAGCAAACAGTAACAACCAGGAGCTTATGCAATGGTTCTGGTATGATGTATCAGAAAGGATGCCTAAGAGTAGATCTGATAAAAATCAAACTATTCAGAAGAGCAGGAAGCTCAAGCAGTTGTTGGGGCTAAAGGTGTTATAGAAACGTCCACCGTATTTAACGATTGCTCCAAACACCAAGGTGTCCACTGAGTGGTTTAAGTGAAAGCCACCAGGTACCTGTAGAACCAGGTAAGTGTGCTGACATGAGAATGAGTACTAAACTAAACGGAAACCTCATTTCACTAAGCGCTGAGTCCTGGGAACTTCACTCCGTTTTTCTCTTGCTCTCACAAACTTCCACTGTTGTGAGAAACAGCTGGAGTAAGAATCAAGAAAGGTCTTTCAAGACCTAACCCTCAGACGATCAGTGTTAAGCCTTGTACCAGGGACAACCTCCTACACCAGAGATGGTAGAAATTTTTGTGACAGGTTTTCTTCTTTCCCCTTCTTTAAGTCAGTCCCTTAGCCTGCAGCAATGCTGCTCCCTAACAGGCCAGAGGTTTCTCAGGTACTAGCAGGAAAAGCCCCTTTTCTCTGCCTCATTTCTCCTTTACTCCAGCAGCAATCCCTCTGCCTCTGAGGTCTGTCATCTTTTCTTGCCAAAGAGAAAGGAATGGCAAAAGTATTCAAAGAAAAAGAAAAACAGAGAAATCCCAAGCCTCATGTGTGACATAAAGAAAACAATTCACATGATCTTTATTTTTGTAACCCTCGTCCTCCTCTCACCCCCACGCCTGTTGTTATCACTCAGCATGTTATTGTTATTACTCGAAATTTGTTTTTAAAAGTGCCTATCCAGCCCTGGAGGTGCTTGAATACACATTGAAAATATACAAAACATATGTCTAACTTAGACCCTATGTTCCCTGAGGAAGGACTGGTGTCCTCTGTAGTGCACTCAGCACACTTATGGCATGAACAAATTATAAACAATAATAATAAAGAATAACTTGTGCCTATTTATCTGTTTGGTCTATGAAACTGATCTGTCAATGACCCTGAAAACTCTCGGTGACACACACTGCAGTTGAGTTAAAACCAAGCTGCTCTTTCCATTATTTTTTTTTCCGGATAGCTTGAGTCAAAATCCCAGGGTAGGTGACACAGAGCGACCCTCCTGCTTTTGATGTGAATGGGAAAGGATTTGTCTTTTTATATCAGAGCTAGCTGGGAAGAGGAGGTGGGTG
Source organism: Morus bassanus (assembly GCA_031468815.1). Taxonomy (NCBI): domain Eukaryota; kingdom Metazoa; phylum Chordata; class Aves; order Suliformes; family Sulidae; genus Morus; species Morus bassanus. Next base: position 3,239,544 of record CM062582.1, read on the forward strand.
GCCATGAAAGGGAAAAGCCACGAAATTATCTCCATTGGTTTATAAGAAACAGCCACTCGATGAGATTTTGGGAGGGGGAAACCTTCTGAAAAATGTGCTCGTGTGATTCCTCTAGAGGCCAGCACATCTGAGCCAAGCGCTCGTATCGAGTGGGGGGGGGGGGGGGGGTGCGCAGGAGAAGTTCTTCACTTAATTGAGAACACACTTGTTTGCAGAGTTCAATGTCGGGAACTCCAACATTGTTTTTAAAAGACAGAGTATTGTGTAGGTGTCGGAATTCAGAAGAGGCAAAACAAAAACGGATGGAAAAAGGCAGCTGTGATGATTTAACTCTCTGAACACCTTTAGCCGTTTCCCTTCCTGTGCCCCACCAACTGGATCTCGCTCTTCTCTCCTGGCTGCTGCTAAGAGAAGCAAGCCCGTCTCCTCTGCCGCTCTCCCTGCTCGCCTCTCTAGCACATTCGTCCTCCAGCAGCCTCCTCCTGCCTACACCCAGTTTGCTGCATCTAGCCCTTCTTCCCTACTGCCTCTCACAGCCACTTCCCTGGCTGCCGCTGCCAAGCCGAAGCAAAGCTGCCTGCATGACATACCCATACCTCCTCGTGCTGGTCCTGGCTTGAGAGAGGAGGCGGGGATCGGCGGCACCGAAAGGGCTTGCGCAGAGTGACAGTCTGAAAAGGAGACAAGTTTCTGGTGAGTGATGTTCAGGTCAACAGTGGCACGCTACCTCGGCAGGCAGGAGCCAGCCTTCCCCGGACAGCAATCTTTGGCACCACAAGATACTTAAAATTTGTATAGTTCTCAGAAGTTAACTCAGGAGTTAGATACGCTTCACACAGTCAAACCCAAATGGTACCTTCGTGCTGCACAGAGCCTATACCCTACATCTCTGAGGTTCTACCTTAGGGGTCTTTTGAACGCAGCAGTCAAAGGGCACATTTCCATTGCCTATCTCATCTGCCAATTCCATTAGAATACAAAACCAAAAGATACGTCACTAAAACCCAAAAAATCCTTTACAAATCCTGATCATTTTTCATTACTAGGGCAAAGTTTCTGTATGTTAGTGGGAGTCCTGTCAAAATGCTGCCAATCCGTAGAAAAAGGCTGAAGATAATTAGCATCCTCCCATGTTTCAGAATTCAATTGCTGCGGCTCTAATGCAATGACAGTTTTGTATTCCTGCTTTTGAGATTGACAAATGAAGACAAGGTAGTTCTGCATAACTCAAATCAGGTTAAATTTACCTAAATATCACTCTCATCTGCTAGATGATGCCTTGGTCCTTTTAAATGCATTGCATTGCAAAACTGGAACAGCTAAAAACATTGTAAGGTATGAATCTTCTTCTCAAAAGTTATAATATTCCTAGTCCTAATCAATAACTAATTAACCTATGTTAAGGTGATGAACCAGGATTCATTTTAGTTAGAAATAATTAATCGTTATTGAAAGCCACTTAAAATGCCGAGGTATGGCCAGTTATAACACCTAGGTGTGGTTGAAGCAACTGAACTAGCGTAGCAACCACCATGTAGTTTCATAATTCTGATCAAAATATTCTATATAATATTTCTTTTTCTAAAATATGTGATTTTGCCTGTTCCACAGTTTCTCTTTACGCAAAGAAAGCTATCTGTTGTCACAGCTGACCTGGCGGCACAACGACGATACAGTACTTCTGACTTCAAAAAGATAAGGAGAGACAAGCAGGTACCAATGTGGTAAAGGAGTGAGAATAAAAGACACAAGGCAGAAAGTCAGATTCAGGTTGATGTAATGTATTCTTCCGTGTGAGTCTTTTTATCTAACCCTTTATATCTTGGCTGCCTTTACGGCAACAAGTGTGGCTCCTCCTTCCCATCATCATATAGTTTAAATTGATGTACTGCTTCTACTTTATCAGAGGAATTTTGCCAGGAGAAAGAAAACAGGAAGGAGAACATTTTGAATTTGAAGATAATTAGCACAGTTTTACATAATAAATTAAATTACTAAAGCTTTTGAAAATCTCACTTAAAAGGTGACCCAGCAGAATACTCGCTGCTCAGTGGCAGACAATTTTGCTTACAATAATACTGAAGGACAAGAATGTGTAAATCTCTCTGTGTTTTAATCATACTGCTTAAATCACAACAGGTAACTGGCGTTGTATCATGACCGAACACCTCTGAATAAGCACATTTTCTTATATAGTGCATAAACTTCTTGCCAACTCAAGACAGGCAGGATATATTACCACTGAAAACCACTTTCATTTAGTTATTATAACAATACTAATGTGAATCTTAAAATTCATGGGCAGAATTTTTTTGTTTTATCTTAAATGTCGATACGCAGGAAGGGGAAATACTGCGGTACCCTAAAGAGATATGTTACAACTTGCTCTCACCCAATGTCACCACGATACATAGAAATAAAAAGAAGTATCACAAATTTCTGACACAAATGTTAATTGTTATGGAAATCCAACTAATGGGGATAAAGGGTTGGATTATTTAGTTAAATGCAGCTTCTGGTATTATCTTGTGGTTGGCTTGGTTTGGAATCAAATTAGTTTTTCATACTAAAAAACCTCTGCGTTTCAGTCCACAAGTTGCCATGTTCGCCCATCTCTTGCAACCAGTAATTTATTTTTTATCAGTTTAAGGGCCAGAGTGGGAGCAAGTTCTACAATTTTCTTAAATTTCATTTAAAAGCAGGAAACATCTCACAATGTTTTTGTAGGCAGCTCAGTAATGTTTAGCAGAACTGCCAGTTTTAAACAATGCATTAAAATCATGGAAAAAAATAGGAAGAAATTGCATTTATGCGTAGCCTGATTGCAAAGCTATTGTTATGCCCACGTATTACAACCAGATATAGGCACTGCTCATATTAACATCTATTAAGAGATTAGCAGTATAATCAGACCACGGAGAGATGGGTTGAAATAAAAAACTTAATCCAAACTTGTGGTATTTCAGTTCTCAATTTTTCATCCCCTTAGGGGTGAGGCTGAAGGATATGGAATCTGGATCTAGTTCTTAATTTTGTGGCTTGGTCTTTTTTCCAGTTCCCGCAGAAACATGTTCGTCAAGATCTCCTGACATTTCTCTGCATTTTTTATTTCTTTCAATGATAATTTGAAGCAAGCCCTGCCCTTTCCCCCATAACATTATGCTTTTTACATGACTGCAGCATGTAAACACTAAAAAATGCAAGCATAGCAACTCTGTGAAATACATAGAAACAAATGTTAACAGAACAGCCTTTTCCACATTTTTATAGGAGTTCCACAGACCCGGGATTGCACACGCAAACCAAAGCAGAGTTACATATAAACCAGAGCGTTCCTGTCCCGGGTGAACAAACAGACTGTGACTCTATGGACTAAGATTAAGGAATATGAGATTTCAGCCCTGGCCTGCCAATGAATCATTTTGCAACAGTGGGTCTGTGTGTAATACTAAGTATTACGATTATAGAAGCCAATGCCTTGGGAACGTAGGTAAAAGCTTCATAGAAATGGGTAGTTTGATTCTCTTAAAAGATTACCAGTGCTTTAAAAATTGTTCCAATAAATGGAAAATATGGACGAAAAAATAGGCTCACTTCCAAAAGCTGAAATCAAAGCCCTGATACCTTTTATCATTGTTTCATCATAGCTAATAAAATTTCCGTAATTATCTGAGGACACTGAAGCCTTTCATCGGTGATGAGTGACACAGCATTGTGTGTCTCGAGTTAGTAAGGTAAATACAATACATGCCTGTGACAGCATCTCAAGAAACAAAAATAAACAGAGATCCAATTACAGATGAATACTAGCATAATCCTGAAATTGTTATTTCCCCTTCCATGCTGTGCACCTTCCCAACCTCCAAAATAACTATTGACCTGCGTGCTTTTTCATGTGCTTTAATAGCTCTCTACTTTAGCCCAAGTTTCTGCAGAAAGCGGCCCCCAAAATACCTTTTTTTTGTTTAATCACTGAAAGTAGCCTCATCATTTAATCAAAAGCCTCTGCTTTAATCAGTGATCTCCTTCCACTCTAGGCTTACAAGGAACAGAGAGCATTCTTCTGTAACAAGCCTCCGCTCCTGAAAAATGAGGGATTGTGTAGACATTGAAGGCTGAAACTCTCCCAATTTGCCCCAAGGGATGCCAAGTGTAGCTCAGAGAAGTACAAAGGGAACCTGTTCTTGCTGCTTTTCAACTGTGGCCCTACTTAAATTGCCACTGGGGTTTCACATTTCATTCTCCTAAGGTTACTGTCTCAGGCTTTTCTGTGGAAAACATTAAGGACGTAGGCCTTGCTTTAAACCGACTTCCCTGGGAATAGGACTGGGCTCATAATCTTATAGTAACTAACGACTCACGTGTTTGGTATTGTCTGCTTTTCATGCGTGAATCAACCAGCCAGATATTTAGAAAGAGCTCCTAATTTAATCTGTTGATACGTATACACACGTAAACACACGTGCACACAAACACATGGAATGGAAAGAAGGTAAAATCAAATTGAAACAGCGCTTCGTACTTCACAAAGGCTTATCATCTGAAAAACTAAAGTTCTTTTTAGACATTTGATTAAAATCCTCACTACAATCTTAGAAGGCACAAGCCAGTAATAGATATTATGCAGGAGGATCACTTGATCTACGGTTGAAATGCTGCCACTTCAGAGTGGAACAGAGCATCTGGTTTATGGGTTATAATAGTTTGGGACATTAAATGAAGGTTCTTAAAACCACCTGAAGCTGTAAAGGAAAATCTAGGTAAAAGGAATTTTAATTAGCTGAATCACTACAGCAAAAGCCCTGGGAATGCCGATGAATAAAGCAGGTAAGATTCTATTGCTAATGTTTTGACTCTTCTGACAAGCCCCCAAAATCATTTTATATTGCCTCTAAAAGATGTTCTCACTTACCTCAGTTTAAATTAAGACCAAGTGTACTAAAGCTGTTGAATCACGCCAGATCTAAACAGGGGCAAATGACAGCAGTACTGTATCTGGCAATTGCGGCACTTACTACAGCTATTAGTTGCATCCCAACTGCAGTTGAGGGACGCCATGGCTGCACCGCGCTCCCTGGCAGCCAGCACGGTACAGAGTCAAAACAGAAAGGCGATTCCCGCCCAGGGGAGCAGCAGTAATTTTAGAGCACGTCTACACAGACAGGTGCAGACAGACGAGAGCTCCTCTGTCCGCTCTCTGGGCTGGCTCTCGGCAAGCCTGCTTCAGCCTCAAAACCCAAGTAGCCATGCCGGCACGTTGCCACGTTATCAGGCCCGTAGCGGGCTTGTGTCTCACCAGGACAAAGCACAGAGAGAAGAGCTTGTGTCTGCACCTACCAACACAGATCTGTCTTCAGCGCTTGTGCCCTGGTTGTTGACAGTGATTAAGAACTGAAAAGGAAGGGTACTATTTACTGATTTACATTAATTTACATTAATTGTGGCACTGAAGGAAGAGTGACTGAATGAAGTGGGAGGCCTTTTCCATTCTGTCTGTTTTTGAAAGAGATTTAAGCATTTGTGAGGGAGAAAAAACAGAGAAAATTGGTTTTGAGGGGTAGGTAAAGTGAGGATAATCTTGTCTTCCCTTTCCTCCCCCCTCTGTGTTTGACAGACCTAATCTTTCTCCCCCTGAACATAATGATCCCGGATCCCATAACTCCAATTGGAAAAGGCTGTTGTTTCCAGCATGTGAGAAGATGAAGAAAAAATTACACCACAGCCTGCTCTGTCACAGCGCAAAGACAATAAATTGTGGCTGGGGTGATCTGAGACATTTAATATGGTTTCTAACAAATTCAACTAGATCCCTGGGTTCTCATTGGCACTGGCAATGTGCAATAACCAAATAAACAGAATATTGCCAACACGTCCTCTCACCCGACAGATGTGCGGTTCTTGTTCTTATTGCTAGTGAAGATACAATATAATACATGTGCAGAAGATGACTACAATTTAATTTACACCAGTTATAGTATAGAAATATAAGCCACGACACAGAGCTGAAATCATGGGGATGGTGCCATCTGTATGTAATTGTTAGGGTTACGTTTTCCATTACATTTTCTTCTGGAGGAAGGGGAGGATATACAACTGGGTAGCAATCATAACAATCCGGCCTTACAAAATATCAGTCAGAAATCACACTTTCATTTGCTAAAGAGGTGATTTGCATTTCATTCTGACACATAAGAATGGTCTATTTCTAAACAATGTCACAGAAAATTATATGAAATTAAATTTTTATTCCAAATATTGTAAAGCAATAGGCCAAACAGATGGACAGGTATGGCATTACTTCATCTGTGGCATGCTAAGCTTGGCTAAGGGCCTATGGAGTACAAATGTTTCAGCAGTCCTTAGGGGTTAACAGGCATTACACTCAGCGAGGCCCAGAAATTAAAAGATCTGGCAACTGTTGCTTTTTGTTTTAACCCTGGAAGAGGCTGTTAGACTGGGAAAATAGCTAACTAGGCTAATCAGCTTCTCATTTTTAAAGGAAAACTTAAGAAAATTTAATTGCAGCAACTGAAAACCAACTCAAAATATGTTAAGCTTGAATGTATTTGTTCTCTTGCATATATTTTCTTGGAAAGCAAATACTTAAAAAGACCCTGAATACTCCTTATAGATCTATGGATATTATATAAAGACTCTGCCAAGTCTGTAATGTGTTTGCATCTTCCTGAAGAATTCATTAGTAGCTTGCAACTAGAAACTGAGGGTGCAGTTCCACAAATATTTTCTGTAGCAGCAAAGCCACTTAGAGAAGCTCCTGATGCCCTCCACACCATCCTCCCCTTCACACCCTGTGCGTGCCCTTGTTCTGCAGTTCGCCTCCGTCTCAGCAGTGCTGACCTAACTGTCGGCAGGGCTGATCCGTAAGCTCAAGCAGGGATGTGAGGGGGTGGAGAAGCCTGCCACTAAATGGGCTGTTTGAGTGGAGATTATGTTTGCAGAATGATACTCCGAAGCACCAAGTTCCCCGAGTCTCTGCTAAAGACTAACCTGGAACAGAGTATTTTCCTTCCAGAATCCCTGGTGGCATCAGCTGCTGCAAGGGAGTCCTACACAGGGCTCTGAGGCAGGGGAGAGAAATAATTTTTATTTTAAATATACTTTTGCTGTGTATATTCATCTAACAGTTCTGAGTTGTGCCAATGGAGCCAATAGATTTCCAGTCCCCTCTAAACTTTGCCCAGGTTTTGTGAGGACATTTTTTTTCCTGTGAGCACTTTTCTGTAAAACCTCAGATTTGCATATGCTATTTGCATTTGTAGCCAGAAAAGGGGAAAAAGGCATAACTACCCAACTGCACAAACCCTGCGCTACAAAATGTCTGTGCCATTTCACATAAAGACTCTTGGATAAGCCAAAACAGGGATTAATTTCTTTGAAACTCTGACCCCTGGCAATCCCCTATGGGTCTGGAAATACAAACACTCTAGGAGAGAAAAGTTCTGCAAAGCATTCACACCTCCAAAACGACAATATACCTGTCGGCATATGGCCATTCTCTGACATCTTTCAAGATGAGCATTGCAGCCAACATGCTCTTTTACCAAGAAATAGTTAGAAAAAATCTACATTAAACAGTTTTACCAACGTTTGCCCATCCATCATTCTTCGGAACAAAATCTCTGGCAAAACTGCTGCAGACCAAGACTTTGATGGATAGGGACTGGATGCCCTTCCAGTGAAATCCAAGAACTTCAGCTTAATTGTTTTAACTGTTAAAAGTGGCTTTTTTAGCAAGTGATCCTTGTGAGATAGTACAGTAAAATAATTTTTGTTATGTTCAGGTTTAAAATTTCTTAAAACCCTTCTAGACCTGTATATACAGGTTAAAAAAAAAAAAAAAATCAGGCTTACAGAATGTAAGGGTTAAGCTTCTGTCTCCTTAATGTTAAAGTGTTAAATGTTTCCAGAGAGCCTGGAACTACAACTGGGCAGTGCATACTTCAAGCTAACTGGCAAAGAAGTGTTGCTTTAGGCTTAGAAACACTGTCTTTTCACTTCTGGGGCTTGGGTTTATTCCAGCTTAATCCAACTACAAATTGGTGTCTTGAAAAGCCTGCAGCTTCTTTTAAATGCTTCCCCCCCCCCCCCCCCCCCCCTTGTAGCGTATAATCACCCAGCAATTAACAGTCTTGTTTACCAGTGGTGATTTCTGAGTTGTGTCAGTACGTGTGTGTTTATGTAAGAGACGGAGCCTTTATTAAAAGCTACATGAACTGACCCAATGCTCTTGGGAAGGATAAGACAAATTGGTGTGGAAAACTGAAAGATCTTAATGATCCAAAGGGGAGTTGAGTATTAAGACAAAGCACGAAAATAAATATCTAATTTGGTTTTGCTTCATTTCTTTGAAAGACCTACAACAGAGTTGTTTCCCCTACCTGATGTAAATAATTGCTTCTGCAACATTCAGTCATTCAGAGGCTGTTGTGTTAGAATAGTTGTGGGATGATAAAGTACTTTGGAGATAAGTTTACATAAAGAGAAATTAGACCTATCCTGCCAGAATAGTGACTCAGCCTAACGTGCTAGTTTATAGGCTGCCCTGGTCTTGAAAATCATGGTTCGTCTTGGCAACAAGGACCAGGTGAACATTGTGTTCTTCACATGGAGCATCAAGTTTCTGGGGCTTTGGATGTCTGGCACATGTGCTCAGAGAGAGGTGCTACTGCACGCTCAATTAAATGGTCTCACTGCCTTAAGCAGCAAAACCCATCTGCTGAGTTTCTGTGCAATTAGATGCATTCAGCAGCAAAAAAGATCCTTCAGAAATAGCCACAAACTTTTAACAACATGCAGTATTTTCTAGGAGTATTATGCTCTAGTCTGTAAGAGGACCCGAGACCGTATAGGACCATTGCTGGGTGGGATGCAGTGTAGGATGAGGCTGTCTTTAACACATACCAAGGAAGATTAAAAGAAATGGGCTGGCTGCATAAGTCACAGCTCCAGAGAGAGCGATGGAGAATGTGACAAGGGCACTGGTGTGAATCCGAGAGGAACTGACTGGCAGCTGATTCCACCACGAACACGCTGGGGAAGCCTGGTCGTGACCTCTTGCTGTGAACCAGTTAAACATTAGCACAGGATGGTGCAAGACCAGATGCTGCAGTGCGCAAAGCAGTTCCGCTGGTGCTTGTGACACGCTCACAAACCTGTTTTCTTAGTGTGAGTGCTGGTTCATAGATTTTTCTGTTGTCTAAGATATAAAAATGTGCCCTTTGCTCACACCTCAGCATTTATTGCACGCCAATAGGGTGACTTTCACGTCAAGAAGGAAAACAAGCAGTGACAGAAGGGAATTCTCAAATGAATGAGTAGAAGAAGGTGAAGAAGGAACATACATTCTTTTCTGCTTTGTGACTTTATATCTGCCACGTATTTAAACTCCTGATTATACACCGTATGTCTTTCAAATAACAAACCAGAGGCCGATGAAACCATTTTAGGAGTGTGGCAATAAACTGCTTTCTATAGCAGTTTCTATGTTGAGTTTTTACCTTTCTGTAGAATCGCAGTACCTGAGACCCCAGAACTCTGTGGTGACTCAGAAAAGAGGGAATAAATCTAGTAACATGTAACTGAAGACAGTACACATAGTTTATGTAAGTAGTGCCCACACAGCCCCGCACTGTCCACTAACGGTCTAGTACCTGGGAAAGCATTCTGCAGCTCTCCCATGGGGTGGTATTACCCTTGAAGCATTTTCAATAGGTAGTGTAACAGTAAGCGTGTGTGGCAGTCTAAAAGAAATGTTGCGGCTTGACAACAGCCCAACCCTGCAAGAAAAAGGTATCTCTGATAAGAGTAAAGTACAAGGAGCAATGATGGAAGAACTATTGCAGCTTGTTAGGCGGTTCAAAGGATTTGTTTAACTCTGATGACTGCTAGCTGGCTTCAGCCAAATAAAAGGAACCCGATATCAATGTGCGTTCTTTCCCGCTCACAGTTCCTCCCTTTTGTGCAGTTGACTTCACAAGTGTTGCAAGTGACATGTATGAGACTATTTATCAGAAGAATATTTTCTTTGCTTAACTCCTACTAGATGCATTGGCCCACTGACATTCACTTGTATCTTCCTATGCCTGGCATCTAGTATCTATTCTGACTCTTTCTTCTAAAAACATACGTGGTGGGCCTATAAAATGCAGTCAGCGTAATCTCACTTGTGCGTCACAACCAGCTACCGACAGCTGCAGAATACCACGATTACGTTGCAATGCTAGAAGGACATGAAAGTTATTTTAGCTATTTTATTTAAATATAAATACAGGTGGCAAGCTATGGCAAGCCACATTTAACAACTGTCTATTCCTGCAGGTGTTTGGAGACTGCCCCAGACAGAGGTAACGTGAGATCTCCCCTTCACCCATCTATCCGTCCTCCACCAGCCACTGCCGCTCCCTGCCTTGCTTTGTGCCCGCGGCTGTGTTCTTCCCCACCTGCCAGATTGTTGGTGGCAGCACTCTCACATTCATTCATGCTGTTTTTCCTATTTTCCTTCCCTTTCTCCTTGCCTATCAGCTACGCATAGGCCTGCCAGTACCGGTTATTTAAACTCATCTGAGCAAACTTCCATAAGCTGTAGAAAGGCAGCAGAAGCACAGTGACTGCTCCAACTAGTCTCCTTCAGCTGGAAGATCACAAGTCAATCCAGCTCCACTCTGATGACGAGTCATGCCCACACTAAGAACCACTGAGCTATTTTACAACCTTAGTGCCCATTATCAATAATAACATTTATTTTAAATTTACAGTATTCCAGAAGAACAACAATCCCTCACATCACTTTAATGTGCGTGACGAAATAAAACCACACAAAATGGACCACGCTACAAAAGCAGTATTTCAGAGCCTGCTTCAACGCCCTTTGCTCACGTTAGATAAGGCTCATTTGCAAGAATAGTTTACATGTTCAAGCAGTGAGGTTGTAAAGCCTTTTGAAAAGTTTCAATCCTTGCAATAGTTTTTTTGGGTTTGCTACAAATTTTGAATTAAGCTGTGCGTTATGCCCACGCCAAAGACTTACCATGGATTTACAAGTCCATGAGAATTCTTTTGTCCCTTATTATTTCTACTTGTCTTAAAGCACTATCAAAGCTGAGTTCTAGATGATGATAAAATGTTTATCTAAAGCTTGGTTTGGGATTTGAGCCATAAGAATATTTCTTTTCAGGCATGGAGGTATAAAGAAGGCTCTGAAGAAAATACTTTGCTCAAGTCAAGCTGAGATAATGTAATGGGCTTACAAATTTTGTGCTGCAATTTAAAGCTTAGAAGAATTTAGCTGCGAGGCATTCACTGAAATAATAACAACAATAAAAATAATAATAATAAAATAATAATAATAACAATGACAAAGACCTGCATTTCTACAAATTTGAATGCAAGTTTGCATGTAGGAAAACATTACTAAGCCAGGGAGTAGCAAACAAAAAATTTGAAACAGAAGAAGAAAAAAGCTCTAGATCTGTAGCAATATTTGGCAAGTAGAATTGGCACTTTGGAATCAACATGCTTTTCTAGTTAAGAGTGCAAACTATACTATTTGTACCAGAGAAGGATGAATCTTCTGGATGCAGCTGGAGGGAGTAAGAATCTCTTGAACAGCCATATGGGTTTTCAAGTCTGCCTTGAAAAAAACTTTTTCCTGTAAGTTAAATCATCTCATCTCCCCTCTCTCCTGCCCCTGCCCCTGCCCCTAGTTAGTGAATCTTCCCTACTCTTGGTTTTCTCTTGTCTAAAGGAAAAACATGGGTAACAGCTTAGCCCAGTTGTTGTCGCTAAGGTCACTTAGCCGTTCAGAGAGTGGCAGTGCCTTTCAGCCACTCCTGTTTCAAAAGCACAGCTTGCTGTTACCACAGCTGATGGGGAAACGTCACTGGTAGCGTAGCACCTTTCTCACCCAGACTTCATCAGCTCCTGTCCATCTTTCAGAGGGCAGTATCAGATACACCCATGAAAACATCCCACGGTCCAATTCTTAAGTACCCCAGAACTCTGTTTTTGTTTTTTTGAGCTTAAGTATGTTAAAGGTTGTAAAGAGCTTTTTCAGCTGTGGGTGGAAGATGCAACAGAAGGTGAAATTATTATATTTTTCAAGTGCAGGGTGCAGGTGAATCCAATTACAAAGCAGAAAATTCAGCTGTGATTTAGTCATTATGAAACTCTGCTGCAAATGCAGATGAGGGTACTCATCAGCATCGTGGTGAAAGCATGAAACACCCCAAGAAACAAACCAGGGAACCGCTCCAACCATACAAAGGAAAAACCTAACAAGAATTTAATAAAATAACATAATCTCAGCAGCAAAATGACTGAGGTGTTTCATAGGCGAATGTAATGCTAAAACCACCCTTCCACAGCCTCAAGAAAAACTGTGCACTACAGCAATGATGAGAACTTGATGCAGTGTATTTTCCAAAGTGCAAAGAGCCAAGAATAATATAACATCACCAAGCAGACTTCAAAGCCCAGTTCCTCCACTCACTCTTTGCTCCTGTGCATCCCTCCGATGCCAAAGCACACACGGATCGGAGGGCTCTGCTCAGCAGCTGCTCAGGATGTTTGACAGATTTCCCAAACTCTTACAGCACTTGTAAAAGAACTTTCCAATAGAGGCAGTGCTTTGACTGTAGCATTTATAAGAACCAAAGATAAAAACAAAAAAGAGGTTTGTTTATTGATTGACTGACCGAATTTGCACTTATTTCCTGGAAAAATGCATCACTGTAATTGTGCAGAATATTTTCCTGCAGGGCTGCAGATGTTTACAGAAGTACATGGAAAGACTTATTGCTCTAGAAGGGAGTAAAGTCATTTGGGGAACCACCTACAGATAATGACAACAGACTTGTTAATTCAGTGCATTAGTTACCTTACTCTATGAACTATCATAAGTTGGCAAAACGGAAAGCATCCAATTTGAAGAGCTACTGTATTTTCAATGCCAGTAAATTCATACTCCATCTACAAAGAATTTTTAAGAAGTGAGAACACTTGATATCAGACTGTATAAGAAGCATATTGGCAGAATAATGATTTACAAACAAAACTGAAAACCAAAACATTCAGGAGTGTTAGCTGAAATCCTCACAAGTACCGTGCTAGTCACATAAGTAATACATTTTCCTGAGGTTTAATGGTGCACTTCTGCTCTTGCACAGTGTGGGCTGTGGAGGGCTGGAGAAAGGGTGGAAGTGACCCTGCAGAACATGCTGCAGAGCTCTGGGCTGCTGCCCTGGTGGTGGCGGCAGCTAGGATTTTGGAGTGAGATCACCAGTGGGAGCTCTGCAGACACACAAGTACACAGGTTTTAATTTGCAGATTTTTAATGAAGCCTGAAACCTAAAGCAGATACGAGTCAAGATCATAAATTTCCATCTGGGTTGTTATTATTATTATTATTTATAAGTCATTGAGTTTTAGAAGTGTGTCTGAAACTGTCTGGAAAAGTGGTAGGACCCCATACCTAAAAAATGTACCGTGAGCACTACTAGAGCCAAGCGGTTGCTTTGCTAGCTCCTGTGGCTGCCTAGAAAATTAGGGCTGAATTCACAATGGGTAGCAAATCTCAAAACCAGGTGACTGCCATATAGTTTGGATGAACAAAACATTCACCCTCATCATCCCCAACACCCACCCCAAATATCCCATTTCACTGCCCACTCAGATAATTGGATGGGAAGTGGTTTCCATTAGTCTCAAGCTAATTTTTTTTCCAGTTTAATAAAAGGTAGCATCAAAAACTCATTCTCACCCACAAATGCCACACATAGCCAGCAGCATGATCTGGCAAGGATACTGGAGCTTAGTTCTGCTCCCTACAAGGCAGCATTTCCAAATATTCTATTAAGGCCATTAAGGCCAGACCAGTCCCTATGTTCCCTGACAACAAAACTGGGGCAAGGAAGACTGAACTTGGCTATCGTTTTGCTTGTTGTTGGTTATTTTGCCCATTTTCAAAGGGGTTTATAACTTGGCCGTAATCTTGTGAGCTCTGGGTTGCACGTAAAAGATTGAAAGCAGAAAGAACATTCGCTAAACAGAAGTTCACCAAAAAAAAATTTCTTCTAATATTAAAGCCACTGATAAAAAAGTGAAATGCTAGAAATAACAGAAGCCACATGTGCTGGAGGAAAGAACAGGGTACTTGAAGGTACCCTGATGTTCTATGCTCCGGAGTTTTCCTATCAGCTCTGCCACTGGCATACTTTATTCATCAGTTTTCCTCAGCTGTAAAACAGAGTAAGTAGTACTCATGCTATGAAACTGTTCTGTATTTAATAGGTTACTGGTTTTAAAATGCTTTAAACATGTAAGCCATTACATACACCACTGAGGTGGTTTCAGTTTTAAATAGACAGTAAGTGACGTTAGTTTAGTGTGTGACAATTTATATCGGCATTTTAGAAAAACCTAACCACTGAAGGCATCAAGCCTTGGAAAATAACTAAAAGCTTATAGCATGAACCACTGTTAACCAGGAATAAGCATCTGGCCTCTCCTATGTTGTTAAAATACTTTTTTTTTTTTCTGAGAACAAATAGTTTTATTAAGCGCAAGACAACATAGCTGTGTGGCTAAAATGCACGTAGATCCTTCAGCTTGCTCGGACAAATGACCATCCATGTCCTGTTTGCACTACCGCTTCTGAAACACCTTTGAAGGACCTGCTCAAGTGCTAAAATACTTTCTTGTCCACATCAAGAGGGCAATAGAAGAGGATCAGCTCCAGACAAGATGCTTTTGAACTTTAGAACATGCCTTCAAAAAACACTCTAGCTCTGCTCATCCTTTCCTGTGACTGGGACCGCGAGTCTGCAACGCTAGGATGTCGTCACACAGTGACCCTGTTTCTTTCTATGCTATCGGTAATCTGCTCCTCTTAACCTTCAAATCTCAGAATGGCCGTAACCTTCCTCTCAGTCTAACAAATAACGCCGAGTGATCCCAGGGCTCTTCTGACACTTGTCCTTTATGACCTTTCATTTTCTTTAGGCACTTTGGAGTTGATAACTTGTAGCTTTCTGTTACTTAAACACCTCACAGGTGTTCAACTTGCCTTTTTTTAAAACTAACCTCTTCTGCAGTGTGTTTTTGATCAGATTCCTTCAACAACTACACATTAGTGCTTTGTGTTTAGCTAAATAATGATTTTACTTCAAAAAGAAAATTAAATCAGATTCAAACCCTGGTATACTTGAGATACCACTTGCCCTAAAATTAATTATCTACACATGTCCAGCTGGAATTTTACTTTTTTCACACAGTACATTTAAGCATAATAAACACTATAACAATTATTTATACCACAGACTGGAATGGCTTGGGTAGAACAATAATAATCTTTTAAAAAACATGTTTTTAAAGATAAAGCCAACTAGCTTTTCAGCTTGAAATTTAGGTTTTGCAATAAAAGACATTCTACAAAACATTATACCATTGGAAATGCTTTAAAGAAATAAATTGAATTTAGAAAGTTCATAGTTATTTTTGTGAAGGGAAATGTGGTGGGGAGTTTGGATTCGAGATCGCACGACATCATAAGTCTTGGAATACTTGGAATTCTTGAAAGACAGTGGACTAAAAGAAAGCTGATGCTGTGCCAGTTCTCTAAAAAGGGTAAGTTGGACAGCCTGGCCAAATACAGCCTGGTCAGCCTCACTTCCTAGACAAGAAAGTATAGTGATAACAGCAAGCATGGTGATTCAACCCATGCAACTCAACTAAAGAACATTTATACTTAATCCAAATCAATACAGGTTTAAAGAAAACTCTTCTGACTGAACTTCAGCAAGAGCTGTTCATTGAGAAGCCAGAAAGACAAAAAAAATCAACATGGTAAATACTAAGAGGATTTAAAATCAACTAAATGACAGTTCTCTGCATTTAAATGGGGAGTCAGAAATATACTTGCCGACTGATAACCACAAAGTGATTTTGAGACTACATTAAAATATTTTATTGGTGACCGGGAAGAAATGTAAAAATCAACATTGACCGAGGATGATTGTAAAAAACATTGTGGGAGCAGAAAGTTGAAAGAGCTTGGTCACTGATAAAGAGTGATCTGCATCACGTGGTAAGCTGGCCAACAATATCAACTCCAGTATAGCCAAATAGAATGTCCTGTGTTTAGCCTACAGCCTTACTGCAGGGGCTTTCATCTGCTCAACAGCAACTCCAAGCCCTTTTCAGTGATCACAGCAGATAAGCAGTTAAACAAGAACTCCCAAATGCAACAGCACAACCAAATGTGGAATATCCAACGTGGGAAGTGCGGTTAACATCGTCTCTGGGTATGGTACCGGTGCAGCTACTACCCCAATGCTGTTACAGATTTGGTATCATGACTAATTCTGACTTGATCTTATTCAGTTTGGTTCAGGATTAGTAACTAAATATGTTCTGCATGAAGGTGTCTAGGAGCTACATTGGTTTAACTTATTAAGCAGAGGATTCCGTGCTAACTTTTTAAGCACTTAGAATAAGAAAAGAAATCTAAGAAGAGAAACATTTCAGTCTAGAGACAAGAATGCTTTCAAGTCTAGTGGGTAAAAGGTACATAAATACAGACTAGGAGTTAAGGAGCAAATTGAAACGCTCTGGTTACCAACTGTTGGAATAAGTGAAGACAGACTGTGATGAATCAGTGGAAATTTTAAGATCAGGATTCTTCTAGTTCGATGGGACTAATCCCTATGATCCATAACTGTTCTACGTGACCACAGGAGCCCGCTTTTGACTATAACCTTTACGATCGATAAATCACCGGAACACATCACCTTCCCAAAACTAACACATGGGAGAAATGCACAATCTAGCCACATCAGAGAAGCAGGGTAAACAGAGCATAGGCATCAAGGTTGGCATGGTTATATTGTATTTATTAATATGTCGTCTGGTTTGTGCCTCACTGCATCTACGTGGCACTGTTCTGTGCCATTTAGGCATCTCCTACAGGAGGATCAAAGCAAACCCAGTCAGATCAGTTTTTGTTGTTAACATTTGAGCAAAATATAACTTGGTATTACCTTCAAGAGAAAATAACATTACATGATTTAAATATTCAGATTTTAATAATACACAATGTTTTTATTACTAACACATGCAAAGAAAATACTGCAATGTGAAGTTTATGTGACTAGCGCATGCTTTTACAAACAGGGATGGAAGTTCATATTTGTATTCATTCTTGTCTGTAGAGCAAATCTTCTACGACCCTTCTGGGATGCAGACTATTTTAGACTAATTTTTTAAAAGTTCATAGTTACCTAACAGCTTTGAGCTGGTATGAAGGCATGTGATGCAGAACATGGACTGTATAAATTTTTATGAAAGATCAAAAGAAAAGAGGAAAGCAGCCAGCATCAAACAGGCACACACATAATAACAAATAACAAGGATAAAACTTTTGTGACCAACACTAACCCAAGGGCTTGGATGTTGAACTCTTAGTCTGAGTGCCCAGAAAGGATGGAGTGAGGACCCTAACTTGGAATTTCCTGGCTGTCGTCAATTCTGTCACAACCGTAACGTGTTTCAACATGTTTTCAGCTTTTAAATTTTTTCCCTCCTCTTTAATATAGTCTAAACTAGACATAAAATGGAAAAAATGTACTATTTCCACTGAGCACTGATGCCTTTGACATCTGCTTCCAAGTGTTATTCATCACCACACAGTGTAACAATCTGAGAGTAAGTACAATGTACCTTTTGGAAAAAGTGAGTCTCTGTGATTGCTTCTCAGAACAAAGCCTGCCCTTTCCCCAAGCAATTAAAGCTCCATGCACTTTCACAAAAGAAAAGTACAACAGCCCACCTACATGTCCTAGCAAGCAGTAGCATTTGCATTATTTCTCTTTAGGGTCAAAGACCCCACCTTGCAGACGGCAAAAGGGATGTCCCAAACTCCCTTTTTTGATGCATAGTTTCTAATACTTTTTTTTCTTTTAATCTACTCCCATCCCACAGTGGCATAATTTTATGCTCATGACAAATTTTAAGAACCACACCAAGGAAAGCACCAAACAGAATTTCTGAAAGGACAAAGGTCCTGATGAGTTTCGATGTCATGGAATGGGCTAAACCGGATGGCCTTGGGAAACCCACTTTGTGTTTCTGCAACAGGCAGTGCCAAGGCTGCAAATGCTACAGAAGACAGAACACAAATTCAACATCGTGTTGGAAAGATGATCCAATATCAATGTATGAGATTCAATAAAGGTATGTTCACAGTGATGCCTGTAGGAGGGAATAAATTGATGTGTATACCTGCAAAGTGTGCTGTGATGCTAGTGATCAGAAAATTACCGTGATTCAAAGGCACGATTGCAAAGAATGCACCCCAGAGTAGGATTGGCTTTGGCATTGTCATATGTATGACATGGAAGGTCATTTTTCTGCTCTATTTTGCAGTGGTGAATCTTCAGCTGGGAGACAGAGTCCAGTTTTAGTTACTGTACTCAAAGACAGATAAATCTCAAAGAGAAGAGAACTCAGAGGACAGCCAAAGGATGATCCAAGAAAAGAATAAACAAGGTGGATCTCTTTAGAAAAAAAAAAGAGGGCACAGATGAAAATAGTTTTGTAGTGTACAAAAGACTGTCCACTATCTGTACAATAAGAGACCACCAGTTTAACTTGCATTGAAAACAATTTAGATTGGGTGTTAGAAAATTCTGTGATATGGATAGTGAAACCAAATACCAAGTGAATAAACTAACATTTCCTTTACTAGAGGTTTTTATGACCTGGTTAGATGAGCCTGTGAGGTTTCAGGAATCTCCCTTTTGTTTCCACACTTCTATGTTTATGAGTGTGGTTTTCACATCTGTGGAACAGTGTTAGCAATACATCCTTCTACAGCATCGAACCCTTTACTTGGAAAGTACTGATGAAAATGCAAAAAGAAAAAATTTTTGTAGTCAAGGGCTACAAGTTCTCAAAAGGATACTGAAGAAGAGTAGAGAAGCTAATATAAACATGGAAACATCTTAA
Organism: Morus bassanus; assembly: GCA_031468815.1. Taxonomy (NCBI): domain Eukaryota; kingdom Metazoa; phylum Chordata; class Aves; order Suliformes; family Sulidae; genus Morus; species Morus bassanus. Next base: position 3,258,564 of record CM062582.1, read on the forward strand.
AGCTCCTCTTTGCTTTCTGTCTTGTAGCAACCGTCCCTCTGTATATTTATGTGGAGAGCTTCACATTATAGTTTCCTAACAATCACAGTTATTTGGAGACAGAGAGGAGAGTCCTTTAAGCTTTGAATTACTGAAGGGGGAGTAGTGACCACAACAGGATTTCAGTGCCTATTCATTGTGGCCGAATGAAGCCCCTTCTCTCAGTTTTCTCATCTGTAAAACATACCTAAACAGTAGATAACGTCCTGTTAGGGCTTGTGGGCAATACAGAACCTATACAAATTTTAAAGAATACTCACCAGATGACATAACTATGCAGGTGTTCTTAACAGTCCTATTGGTACTACTGGTTACCAGCACCGACTGAGAAACTTGGTAATGTTGTTTATTAGGGATTTACCTATTACAAATAATCTTTCTGGAAGCACCTCGACTGCGAGATGCTGCGGCAATCAAAGGAGTTCTTTCACAAATTTGCTGTTCATGTATCTGAAGCAATGAAAGAGCATGTTTGCTGCATTTTCATTTGCTATTGTCTTGTGATACCTCCTTACAGGGGAAAAAAAAGAACAAACCCAACCGACATAAACCCCCCCCAAACCAACCAACCAACCAAAAAAACCCCAATACACCCAAAAATTGGGCATAATGAAACTGATTTAAAATTACAGAAAAGTTTAAAGTTTTTTGACTAATTGCTAACATTTTTAGTTGGGCAATGTTCAGCTGTGCCTTTACTATGCAGCCTATATGCAAGTGATGACAGTACTGACTGCAGTAACTGATTCTCCCTCTTATTTTCATATATCAAACAGCATTTTGCGATGGAAATACACATAACAGATAAGAAAGTATCATTCCTCATTCCAAATAGAGAATTATGCATAACACTCCCTGAAGTGTGCTCTGTTCACATAGATAGGCGTTGCCTGTCAAGTCTAATCACTTAATTATAATTTGAAGTCTATTTAACTTAACAATGGGACACTGTTCCCCACAGTAACATCTTGCTTCAGTTCTTTTCAGGGTACCACTCCAATTCCAAGCTTCAGTCTAGCCTAATTGTCCTCCCATCATTTCATATATTAAAATTTAAAATGACTGTGTCCTCTACGTATTAGGGAATTTTCTTGACAGGCTAATGTTAAAATGATTTTAAATTTCTCTTCTCTACGTGTTTGCTAAACATGTGGCTGGAAACCAAGCCTTCATTACAAGTCCATCCTCAGCACTAAGAGTTCTGAAGTCACATACTGGCACGCACAACAGCTGAAGAACAAACATCAAGTGCCTGTCTTGGACCTTTGATATTTAACCCTGTCTTTTTACCCAAAGAAATCCAGGTTATACTTGGTCACAAATGAAGTAAGTTGGTGAATGGAAGCCAGAAGATTAGTGTCCAGAATGTGAAACTTTAAAGAGTGAAAGGAATATTGAGAGGCCACTAATGTACCTGCCTTATACAATGCAATTAAGCAGAACAGAAACTTATCCAAAAAACACACTATAAATCTAGTAGATAATACCCTTTTTCTTCCAACTATTTTTACTTATAAGCATCTTTTATCCTAAAGCTAGACTTGGAAAAAAAGCACTTGCTTTCACTGTTTTCTCCACCTCTTCAGTTTTAGATAAGGTCACATTAGATACATGAGTGGATTTGTTCTTAGCAACTCAGGCTTCTGTCTGTGGTGAGCAATAGTAATAATTCAGCGTTTTTATGTTTTGTCTAGATAAATTTGAAATAACCTGCAGCTGGAATTGGCTACTGCAGATATTGGTCCATCATGGCTCCATCAAGAATTGATTCAGCAAGAAGGAGGTGTGTATAGCTAACACGATTCTCCCTTTGAAATCTCAGTGTTTCCATACAAACTGAATTATCCTTTGTTGAATGCAGGCAATTAAGGATGATTCATATAAAAAAGCAAGATCTGATTCTGCACAATTAGCTTCTCCCTTCAGGATAATACTTGCTTGCATCTTAGTTCTAAGCATCATTCTAAAGGGGCACATGACAGGAAAATTAAACAAAGGTTACAGCAGTGATGTTTGTCATTGATTTTTACCCTCCACAGAGAATTGTCATTCAATTCATTACGTGAAGTCTCTGCCTTCATGTGTTTGACAGCAAAACAGAGAAGTGTGAAAATAAATGTGGATCTCCTTGATCGTATGTAGCACACTGAAAAGAATGAAGTTCCAGGTAAGGATTTTTTTTTTTTTTTTTAAATACAAAGTATCAGAAACAAGTGATGGCAATTACCACTGGTAATTTAGTAAATCTTAACTTTTGATGTGTACAGCAGTAAGATGAATTTGGACAGTTTCTGTAACTAGTCACAAGTCAAAAAACAAAGTCTGTGAACAGCTAGCTGCTATGATTTCTCATTGGTCTTGTATAGGACACTCACATGCATTGTGCTGCCAAGATCTTAATATAGCTCTTAGCCAAGGTCTACAGAAATCCAAAAAGTTATGCTCAATGTCACTCTTTTGAAAGAATCTGGGCTCTGACCTGGGGTGCAAATTAACTTCAGCATACTCTTTTACAGAGTGTTGACATGGAGACATTACTTAATTCTTGTACAGCAAGGGTGACTTGTATGGATCGTTTAGGACTGTCAAAACAGACTGTTCTATGACTAAGGACTTGCTCCTTGTGAACTCTGTTTGCAGTATCAAATTATTGGGGAAGAAACCATGAGCCTATTGCTCATACATTTGGGGAGCAGGTCAATTTAAAATCCTCTAACACAAAAATAATGTTCTTTTCAGGAAGAAAATATTTCATTGAAGTATTACCAAAAAAGAAAAAAAGAAAAGTGAGCATGTTGTAACAAAATCGTTTTAGTTGCAGTCTGTAGTAAACATACTGGTCAAACAAAAGAACAACAACTAGCTATGCCCGTGCTCATTTTAGGGATTCATTTTCCTTTGCATTAAATTTGAAATTAAGCGGTTCGTTTACCCATATTTGGTCTCCACCCAGGAATAATGACCCCCTATGCCAGTAAATCCAAGCATATTCCATTAGTTCTGCGGCTATTGTAAAAGCTACTGACAGAGTGAGTAAATTCAGAACAAGATGTAGGGAACGGACAGGTACTTCATAGCAAATATTAGAGTCAACACTTTTATACTTGTTAAAGGAAAAAGCATAATTTAATTGTTTGCAGTTTGTCTATGAGGGGAAAATAGCTGTGAAGAAACGGTTTAACACATACAAATGTGTCTTACAAAAGACGAGGCACTGCCGTCACTGTTCCCTGCAGCTGGTCAGTGCTCAGTGACAGAAACTGCAAAGCACAGGTAGGAAGCTGTTCTCCCCTCCCATGGCGAACGCACAACTCTCCTGCTAACAGTTTCCAGGCAAACGCATATGAGCAAAGGCTCATTTTGAAGTATAGATAGACTGTTTTTGCTTGAAGAGCTTACCAGATTTTAATATAAGAAAGAAGTTGCTTAGCAAAGTGACTAAAAGTGGCAGCGCACAGAACAGACTGGGAATTGGCATGTTTTCTTTACTGAATATCAACAAAAATTTTGGATCTAAAAACTCCTCCTTTCCGCTAAACCTAAATAACTAACTTTGGCCCACGGCACATTTCAGGGAGTAGGGAAAAAATTACAATAAATAAATAAAAAAATCGCACCTTTCAGGTGAAAAAGAGAAAAGTTGCAGTCTCTCATACACTGTTGTGGATGTAGCAGCACTATTTGCTTTCTCTCACCTCCTCTGTGGGATCCAGCAATAATGGTACCACACTGAACAAACCCATCAGTCCCATTATAACCTCCCTTAAGCTGGTCCCCATCACGCCAGTACCTTAGAGTTTTTTAAAGCAACATCACAAAGTTTGAGTCTGGTACAAAATTAACTTCTGGAATAAAACACAAATGACATGGCATAAAGCATACAAAAGAAATGTTTTTCTTCTGAAGACTAAAGTTCTAGGAAAAGTAATATCTAGCTCTTTGCTGGATCTCATGATCTTACAGACCTCAAATCCCTCATCAGAGAAGGTCACTGTTCCTGTTGGAGTAACTTATCTCCCAGACCAATGACAAAGTTGGGAACAGGACTAAAACTTCCTGAGTCTCAATCCAGCAGTCTAACAAATAGACAGTCTGCCTTCGATATAATCTATTCTGTCACGGACAGAGGGGAACAGAGATTATCAAATGCCACAAAGTAAAATAAAGTTGGAGTCTAGGGAAAGGGAGTCAGGGCATAACGTAGCAGCAGCGGTTTGGTCCTTCTTCTGAATAGGAGGTAAAGAGGTCAAAAGCTTGCTTCTGGGAAGATAAGCATTAAAAAAAGGCTATATCTTTCAGCCAAGATATGATGGTGCAGGTTGGGAGAGACAGAAACTTGGCATAATTCTTTGGAAGAAATATCAAATCACTGTCACCACTCCCTGATGAAAAAGTAGTTGCACTGATGTTTACACTGGCATTTTTCATTCTAGCACAGTTATTCTTCAAGAAAAACTCCTTTATTTCAAAGTTTATAACTCAGCTGTAAACATAAACTACAAATGTAACTACAAAATGAAGAATCACATGCTATCTAATGATAAAATTAGTTCAATTTATTTTTAGTATGAGAAAAATACTTATTTTTCCGATTTTTCCATGTGGCTTTTTTTCTCCCCACCTTTTCTTTTGGACTATTTTTGTTTCATAAAGAGAAATTAATAAAGCATTTGCAATCCACTTTTACCTCCATAAACTTGACTGAGAACCACATCAAACCCAACAATGTTTTCCTTCAGAAAAGAACAGCAACCCACTTAAGCTGCACATTCTACTTGATACTGAAAATATTCTATGCATTATAGAAAAAAGGCAAATTACAAACACATTAATTCCATATCCCATATATTCATAGTAAACTCTCCTCCTGTGACAGAGGGACATGACAAAAAGAAGAGAAAAAAGCATTTTTCAGTCTTGGTTCACGTAACTACCTCGCTTTAGATACAGCTTATAAACCAGATCATGTTAGCCAGCTCCATTGTCTTTGTGATGTTAACAGTAGCTATGGTCATTATACTTTTTTCCCATCAAATGCAAGATAACAGAGCTTAAAGATAAGTTGAGATTTTAACAAAAAAAAAAAAGGGGGGGGGAGGGAAGGAGATATAAATTTAGATTAACACTGAATGCCAGGATGTAACTCAGCAGATAATTTTCAGAAGAGCTCAGGTCCAAAAAGCAGTGGCAAAGGGAGACCTTACAGGAACATAGAAGACAGATATAGTAAAGCTACTGATGAAACATAGTAAAAGTGACATAATGAATATGTCTGCTTCTTTCAGGGAAATACTGCTGGAGAAACACCTCTTAGAATGCTCCACTGGTAAACCATATATCAAATACTGCCCATGATTCCAAACTAACAGCATATTTTGTCAACTCAGTCAACAGCCTTTGGGATATGTAATAGTTGAACACAGTTTTCTCATAGAGGCTCCCTACCTAAAGAAGGGAGTAATTATGGGAGAAAACTTAGCCTGCTAAGAAATATGAAGGAGTAGTTATGCTAGCGAGTGCTACATTCAGAGCACCATATGAAATTGACTTAATCATCTTGATAGCTTTTGCCTTTCATAGCCATGATGTCTGTGAAAAAGAAAAACATCAGGAAAAGTTCTTGACCAAAAGGAAAAAAAGCCATAGAAACACGAGGCTTCGGTAATTTTGCTGGCTTTGATACTAGGGAGCCTGTTACACCTGCACAAATGTCAGGGAGAAAAGGTCAATGATTGAAGCATTTCTGCTGGGATTCATGGACTTTGGAGAGAACAATCTGCCAGACTAGCTGGTTGATGTGATGTTTTGGTCCTCCTCCCAGAAGGTCCAGTCTGTTGATGATGCTTTGACAGTGGAGTTAACTGAACTCAAACACAGCTCTGCATTAAATCCTCCAAACAAGAAATTTCAGTGGACTGAAATGCCACTTGGCACACACGTATTCATCATACCCTGTGCAAGTCTGCGAAGGTCAAAATTCCCCTCTAGCTACAGTCAAAGAGTATACAGACATTTGCTAGAAATGTTTATATTTTGCTTACTAATTCAGACGTTTCGTTGTTTTTGTTATCCTTAAGGTATCCACTGTATTGTGTAGTTCAAATTACACAGATTAGCGACATGGGCCAATACTTCCTAATGGATACAGCACAGATCTAATAACAGTCTTTGTTTCTTGTCCTAAGACAAAGTGAACATCATTTTTCTCTCGTGGGAACCTCTGTGTTCTGGACTATTAAGTTGCCTATAAAGCACAGCTGGATGAAAATGAAAACTTTCTTCATGTTGCCTTTTAATTGAAATTTGATGCTTCATTTCTACACAGACTTAGTATATGGTCTACATAAAATGGAGCTAACACCCAGATGTGAAGCTTAAACAAGTCTATCTACACAGTTTTTGACAGGTGTTTATCCCAACGGTATTTTGCAATCCACAGTGATATTCTCCTTATGTAATCTATTCCAGTGAATAACTATCAGCATTTTAGAAAGTCTTAAAAATTTCTAAATCTGGAATTCTCTTACCTGTTGTTTCTTGTTCTGTTGGTTTGCTTAGAGCAGTACATTCACTGCCTTCCTCTTACAAACACTTATGCCAATATTGTCTCCCCTCAGTCATCACTTCTTTTGACTAGACATCCCACAATACTTCAGTAGTTCCTCACAGGTCACTGACTTCAGATTTCTAATCTGTATTCTTCTCAGGACTCTAGTTGGTCCCTATTTTTTGTAACAGATCTCTCTCAAATTTGGAGACAGTACTCTATCAGTACCCATTCTCCAAACAGCATCTTCTTGTCACTCTTGAATATGGTAAGAATATTGAATATGGAAGAGCACTAGAGCACTAGAACCAAAACTGACCATTACACCTCACCCCCACAGTCCCAATCACATGTAGCAGGTCTCCAGAGACCAAAACCAAAACAGGTGTCTGTTTTTCATGGAGCTACTGGTAATTCTGCTAGTCTCTTACTTGTGGCTCCAAAATCACAGAATCCTAGAATCATTAAGGTTGGAAAAAACCTCTAAGATCATCAGGTCCAACCATCAACCCAACACCCCCAGGCCTCCTAAACCATGTCCCAAAGTGCCACGTCTACACGTTTTTGAACACCCCCAGGGATGGTGACTCCACCACCTCTCTGGGCAGCCTGTTCCAGCGCCTGGCCACTCTTGCAGTAAAGACATTTTCCCTAATACCAAATCTAAACCTCCCCTGGTGCAGCTTGAGGCCGTTTCCTCTCATCCTATCCCTAGTAACTTGGGAGAAGAGACCGACCCCCACCTCACCACAACCTCCTCTCAGGCAGTTGCAGAGAGCGATAATGTCTCCCCTCAGCCTCCTCTTCTCCAGGCTAAACATCCCCAGATCCCTCAGCCACTCCTCATCAGACTTGTTCTCCAGATCCTGGTGTTCCAGTGTATGGAAATGGTGTTTCATAAACCAAAAGGGCACCAAAAAAGGATGGAGGATGTTCATGAACTATGATGCCAAGGACTCAGTTTCTTTGATTTTGAAAAGACCTGTGATATTAAGAACATGAGAACTACTATCTGGTTTAGCCACCTAAACCATTTCCAAAGTTTTCTGAACAGTGTTGTTCTAGCTTTAAATGAAGGGGGGGAAGAAAAAAGAGAAAGAAAGAATTTCACTGTTCCTTTGCCTATCTACATAGTGTGAGCATTGTTGTATTTCTGCCCCCTTCCCCTGGAGTGGACGCAGCAACATCCTGAGATGGAAAACCAAGCATGTCATTTCAGCTGTACCTATCCACTGCTGCTAGATACCAAAAAATCCTCTGTTGAGAGAGAGAAGTAGAGGTTATGTGTGGCATGGCATTAGAGGGATAAACAAAAGGCAAAACATCCCAAAGTGCAGCTGAACAGCTCTTTTAAACTCATGGTGTAGCCATTTAATCAGAAAACAGCTGGGATGGAAAATCTGATATTTCTTGGCAGGCTGTGTAACATTTTCTTCTCACTGGTGAAAAGTATGATCCCAAGGGTTTATAATTAGGCAATAATTAATCAGGCATATAGGCACCACCACCTCAGCAAATGACACATACTTCAACATCTCTGAACATTCCTTCACTTCTTTCTGTTTTATCCAAAATACACTCTGAAAAAGCAAACTCCAAAGTTCAAGACTGAGAGGCTTCCAGGTGGGCCAAGGAAGTTCATAGCACCAGTCAACAATAACACTGAAATATGTGAGCATTTCTGCTCTACAGCTAATCCAGAAGGGGAAGATCCACACACATACTATGGCTTAGTAAGATTTTGCATTTTGAAGGAGGATACGACAAGGAGGCATACTAAGAGAGACATTCAAGTGACTAAGTTTGAGTCCAGATTCAGATAGGCCATCTTACTTCAATCTTCAATTTAGTCTACGATGAAGGGAGAGCTATCTGCACAATCTGGACCCGAACCTTTCTGGAGATCAAAAGGACCCAGAAGTTGATTTTTAGTTATAGCTCTCAGAATGAGCTACAGGACATTGCATTGTGATTGTGTCAAGAGATAAAGCTCAAAAGATAAATGGCAGTAACGACTTTTCTGTAGTTGTCTGTTCCTTCCCATTTTCAGTACTTTCTCAGCACTCAAAAGACCACCGCAAAGGTAATTGTTGACACTGCCCACACTCTGTCATCAGCCTGCATAAAAGAAATAGTTTCTTTTAAGATTGCACCAGTTAAAAATAAGCCTGTCAAATCAGCTCCAAAGTACAGAAGAGGATGAAGGGATAGACCACAACTGTCATTGAAGATAATGACAAAAGATCAAAAAATGAAACTTCATCTTTTGACTTAAAGGATAACTGTTGCCTGGGATCACAAAATATTCAAACTATTCAAAACCCCCTCTCCCATTGCTGGCATAGCATCTCCATTCCACTTAGAGCTGTAGCAGATGGAACTTTTTTGTTATTAAAAAAGGTAGAAAAAACAATGTTACATTTTCATGTTACCCTTTACAAGAGGGAGACCCACAGACAGAGAAGGGGAGTGCAGATGGGATTAAAGCCTCCATGATTGGGTTGTACAGGTAATTTCCATTACCTCTAACGTCCATTGGTCTGCAGTAAAAACAACCAGGCACGATGGGAACGGGCAGGCTGACAGCCAGAGAGGTGACCTAGGGTTTAGGCTGCTTTCAGCCTAAAAGTCAAGAAGGCGCTGTTGAAGATCTTTTTTAGCAATTGCTGTTTCTAACCATTAAATGGCTTTTGCCACCTCTCAGAAATTTTGATGATCTTTTGTGGTGACAGGCAGGTGCCCTTTGATTTCCTTATAATTTTGGTGCTTTCTTTTAGGGGGTGAGGACATGTAGCCTGAAGTAAACAAATTTCATTCTTGAGTCCTTAGGAGATTTGAAATCACAGAAAGACTGATAATGATTTGGATTTCAGCCTTTGCAAGGAAATTCTGTATTGCCATTTGCATCCCAAGAGAAGCAGCTGGGAAACAGAAGTGACAGATTGTGCTTGCTCTGGTAACTATATTTTTTGACTCCAACACAGCCTGAAATCAGGTTCTTAAATTAGTTGGCATCCAGCGAAAATGATTGGAGATTTCTCGACCTTGCTGGCAGTTTATCAGTGAAATGTTGACAATTACAGCCCTTCATCATCTACAAGCTTTATGTCTGTAACTACTCATTCTTAATAACCAACTCTGTCACTGGTGTGCCTTCACTCCTTCATTCACAGTAACAAGAACAGAGACACGGTCAGCACAGCTGTCCCCATTACATACTAGATGACTAGTGCAAAGGCAGTAGGAGAGACATCCCAGTAAAAGCTGTGACTAGAAAAAATGTTTAATGAAAAATCTTTTGGCTCATGGTCATGTGGTAGGTACCATCCAGCAAAGGGCACTGGAAAATGTCTCTGGAGGCAGAACTACTGTAAGGTACTGTATCTATAGAACAGGTACAGCACAGGGCACTGATAACCAGCTTCCCTTTCTGGCCGCTTGGACTATCATGTTTCAAACCAGACACAGAAATTTCAGCTGTTGGGATTGTCAGCTAAAATGAAGACGTTTGAAAATGAAACTCTTCCTTCATCTACAGGTGTCACAGAGCAATTCAACCAAAACAAAGGAGATTAGGCAAGATTTCTTGTAATGCCTTGATAATCCCCCTCCCAACTCAAAGAAACACTTAAACCACACTGTTTCCTCACTAGTACTGCTGTTAGCAAGAAAACGTGGGTAATATACAAAGCTTTCTCCAGACTGCATTAGAAACAGTTGTTATAGAATATTTAAAGAAAATGCCTTCGTTTTTATCTAAGTCTGGTGGCATAATAGCTTTGCGAAAACTCAGATTGTCTTTGTCAAAACAGATATAAAAATTCTAGTTCCACGTAGTCAAAACCCAGCACACTAGCTGCTTCACGTAGCTGAAACGTTACTAACTACAGAGGCATATAAAATGCCTTTGCATTTACCACGAGTGAGCGTGAACTAGCAATAACCATACTCCCAAACAAGTAGATGACTAATTTGACTGGTGTCAAAATCTTGTTTTTATAGCAAGCATTTCATTCCAACACTCACAAATGACTATGGTGCCAGTGAAACAGAACCACTTTTGTGGCAGACAGTGGCAACTAAAAACACATCATACAACATTTGAGGGAAATAAAATGTTGGCAAAGATAACGTTGTCAAAACTCCACTTCTGTGAAAATTGCTCTGGGAACTTTCAAGTGCATTTCAAGTACATGCAAGTATTTTCAATTTATGTAGTTTCAACTACATAAAGCAGAGACAAGGTCTCAAGATTATATTTTAAATTTTCTTCTTCACTCCTCATGCTAACAAACCACTCTTTCCTTAGGATAAACTGAGTAATACTCAATTTGTATTTCATCTTCTTCAATTCACTGTTAAGACCAGCTGCTATACACAAAGCTGAGGAGGAACTAAAAGTGTTTTCTAAACATTTGCTTAACTGCAGGCAGGATTTGGCCCAGAGAGAGGTGGAAGTAGCAAAGTTGTTCCCTGTTCATTGATGTGAATATGTATGGCAGGAGCACTGAAACAGTTGTGCGCAATCACCATTTTGGACCAAGCTCTGACATCAGTCAATAGAAATTGCACACTCAGGTACATACGTAAATGAAAATATAATCTTGCCATTTGAAAATAATCAAAGTATATGGTTATTCTATAACCTGAATATGGAAAGATATTTAGAAGCAAATAAATTGGCTGAAAGCTGCATCTTTAAAGGAAAGGAGGAGGGAGTGTTAGGATAACAAAGTATTTTGACTTTTTATTGTCAAACATACTTTTGCTTTGAGCTTGACATGAAAAGGATTAAGTCACTTAAGAATATAGCAAAATTTAGTGCAAAACAACTGGAGATGCCCAAGAATTCTTCAATTCTTCTATTCAATCATTCCACCCACTGCACTCAGTGGAGTCAAATCCGGTTATCAAGGAGCACATCTGTGGCTAATACTTAGTGAATAATACTCTCTTTAGCTAGAGCAAAAACCTGCCAACAAAGCCTTTTGGAGAACATGGAAGAGAGGAATGAATACTTACAAAGTAAAAATCTTAAGATCTTTCTAATGCACATTCTGTTGGAAAGAGTAATGTTGAATAATCTCTACTTGGTCACAAAAAAGCATAAACAAAACCCGAACAGACTCCAGGAAACAGGATCACTAGTTTTCCATATGCTGTATGTGTTGGTATTGTACTTGGGCTGCTTCTTTTTGCAGCTGCTAACACTTTGCAGAAGGGCTGTGACTTCTCACTCTGAGCTATTGTCTTCCTGCTCTGAACACATGGGCTCTATGGTGATTAGGCCTGACCAGGACAGCAGACTATGTTCAAAAATGTTTCTTTGGGGAAACTGGTATCCGCTGAAGATATCAGATAGAAACAACATTTAAAGCTATTACGATGTCCCTCTTGGAACTTCAGTGTTATCCAGTTTCACCAAGTTGCCAAGAAATGCTATTAAAATTTGGCAGAAGCTGTGAAGAAGCACTATAGTGCCATGTCTTGTGTTCATGTCAGTTTTAGAGTGCAATGGGCCTCCTTCTGATCTTGCTTACAATGACAGAAATCCAGTAACATCAGTGGAATTCTTCCTGGTTTGCACCCATCTAAACAAGTCAAAACAGGCTTAACTTTACACCAAAGGATATGCTTAAAGCTATTTTGCCACTTTCTAGGGTGGGATCACCTCTTCTGAAGCTTTGTGGATTACCTTTAAGAACTGTTAGAACCAGAAAACTCTAATAAGTCCCCTAATGCAAAATGGGGTGCTACCAGCAGTCCTATTACTTTTTTTTTTGTTTGTTTTTTCATAAAATCAAATATATTTAAAAATTTTGAGTGGTACATGTGCAGGTTAGAGCAGACACTCAGAGACCTGACAATCATAAGCAGCATGTTCCCCACCCCCATTTTCAGGCTTTCTAATGACCAAGCTGTGGTCAAGGATTTTGACAAGAGCCCTCTTGTAAGCTAACAGTAACAATGAAGGTGAGAGTTATGGAGTAAACAGAAATTTGCATCTAAAAACCTAAAGAGAGAAAATTCTATCTAAATACATTTTCTAATCAGTTTAAGACTTAACTACATATACACTGGACTAGGAATAAAATGCTGCTGGCTAAAAGGTGTGTTTTCTATAGCTAAAATCACGAAGTTTTCAATATAAATCAAGGTATAGCTACTTATTTGCAGGAAATAACTCCTATACAGCAAGATGTAAGAATTACAACGTAGCAAGTTGACACAATAAAACCACAAAACTACAGGAACACAGATGATAGCAACAGATTCAGCTCAAAATAGTGAAAAAGTAACCATAACCCACCCAGCACGTAATAAAAGATGTAATCAGAAGCATTTAAAAAAAAAAAAGGAGATGAGATGATGAAGTTGTAAGAGTTAAAAACCTAGATATTACAAGTAAAACTGCAAAAACACACTTGAAAGTCGGTAATTTGGAAGGAAAAAAATATTCCTCATGGTATAACATCTACCTGGTGGTTTGCTTGTGCGATGGAAGCTTAGTTAAAAGATAACTAAATTCATGGCAACATTACATATGCATTTTACTGGATTTATATAATGCTATTATTAAACTAGATAGACTTCATTAAAAATGTAAAAGTTAAAATTCTACAAGTAATAGAACCTATTTCTCCTGCTGACTTTCTCTGCTGTCCCTCCCAGGAGTTAATTGTTTCTTGTGACTAGTCAAACAGGAAGTAACACGTCCTATAAATGTATATATTTACACGTAAATATTAGCCAACTGATGAGTCTTATACAAATGAACTTACCGTATTCTTGAAAATTGTTTTATTCCTGAATAAGTTGATATAAGAACAAATCCAGACAAATGCTCAGAAAAGGTGAAACAGCTGTTCTAGAGGTTGAGTAACGGCATGATCTCAGAAACAAATCTATGATACATGCATCAGAAATTTCTCTAGAAATAATGATTTTAAACCTGGTAAATAAAACACTAGACTTTCCTGTCTCACCACTTTTGCTGGTGGGATTATCAGTCCTCTAATACCCTCCACCACCGGTGCTCATGCTTACACCTGTGTACGTTCTTAACCGGAAAACAGGGATCTACAACAAAAGAATATGAAGCTCACTGTAATTCTAAACTTTGTCTGAGTTGGTCATACCTATGAGAGGTCTACAACAGTCACTGAGAAGCAGTATAGTCCATGAGCTGAAACATCAGTTCCAAGGCCTTTCGGTAAGCATGTTTTTCTGGAATATCCCCTTAGAAATGTTTTCTTTAAGTTTGTTAAAACAAGTGAGGCCTGCCCACCCTCTTAGGTCTTGTTTGATTGGTTTCTTTCCAAGTATGACATGATCCCAGTCCATATGGTTTAAATTAGGGTGAGGCGCTTTGCAATGCAGTGACAAAAAAGAGTAAGTCATAACAAAGCCAACCAACTGCATTAACATGTTTAGCAAGACCACAGTTATGATTGCTTAATTCTACAGACCGGAGCCATGTGAAACACAGCCACGGATCAGACGCAGCAATGGCTAATGCAAGTTTTTTCTCCCCCATCTCAGGACCATCCAAGATATTCCTTTGCCGCCGTTGATGGTATCATTTGCCTCCCCAGTCATTTAAAAGCCAATTTACACTCAGATTTGGTAAACATCTTTGATGTTGTCTCTTGGTCAGTGAAACACCAAATGGTCTGGCAAGACCCAAAGATGTTTAGGCACTTCTGTACTGTAATTACCCTCCACACTACCTCAGCTTCCATGCCTCAAGGTCTGAAATCATTAAGTAAGTTACTGATACCTTTTGCAGATGACTCCAAATTCACATAAAATGAAATTAAGAAGTGTTATAGCTTTGGCAGCCAGGCCCTGTAGAGCAGCACAGAAATTAGTACATCCAATGAACTGAATATTGTCTCAAGACATTAGCGATAGCAACTGCAGAATAATTTGAAAACTTGGTTATAACAGAGTAAAAGAAACACTCCCCCTGTCATGCATCCAAAGACCCCAGCTCCCCAAATGCAACAGCCATGGGCTGAACTCTCCTGTAAGCCTATGACAAACTTGAATTGCGAGGGAATGGGAATGCTCTCCAAAAGCATAAATTCTCCAAGCATGGCTTCACAGAAAAGCAGAAGTTTCTCAGCAGTATCTATACTGTCATCATATCAATAAGTATCTGAGATGGACAGCAAATGGTCCTCAGATTGACTTGGGAGTCTTTATCATAACTGAACATAGGCTACCAGCATGTGTGCTGTGAGGGTGCTCTCAGGAAGTTAGCTGGTGTCAGGTTCTGCCTGTGTACAATCTGTCAGCTACCAACTTCCCAGGCAGCAAGGTGCCTAATAAAATGAGGCCAGACTAAACAGGAGCTATAGGCTGGTCAGTGGACTGGAATTCTTGTTTACTCCATTATAATACAAACCTAGCAGTTGTTATTTACTCTTCATCCTACCACGTCAAGGTAGTTGGTCTCTGTTGGCTATTCTTCCAAACGTGTCTCCTGTCCTGCTTGCTTTCTGCTCCAAGTGCCGGATCAAACTTATGCCAGTTTCCCTCCATGCGTTGTTCTGTCTGCTGTACGGATTTCCTCGTTTCCTAATCTCTGGGCAACCACTCACAATGCTCCTGGGAAATCACAGTTTGGTGCAAACGTCAATATCTCTGGTTCCTAGGGGTTGCTCTCCTTCCCTAGCGTATGTGCCTCCCAGTCTTTTGCCAGATGTCCTGTCTTTCATTGTTCGCCCTTACAGGACATCATGAAGCATTTCTATGAAACTGTACTGCAACAGCAATAGCATTTATAGTGGTTTGAACGAGCACAACAGAGTAACTGAAAACACTGTCACTAGACAGCTCAGCAACTTGTCAATAGGTTTAACCACATCACAGACCCAGAGTCTGTTTTTACACTGCCAGCAAAACTACATGTGACTTTTCTAAGAGGCCAGCTACAAGCACTGGAATGGATCTTTACAGCTTGGCATTGCTGCTGCCCTCTGAGGAAGAACAGTATGATGAGGTGGGAGAACAGCACCACAGCCTCTTTTGGTCTAATGGATAAAAAAATGTAGGCAAACTATTTTTAGATGAAAGCATGAAAGCATTCTGCTTGAATTAAACTCAGAACCAACTTGAAAAAGCAAGAATAGATGCAAAAATATTTTTAGTAGAAAAATATGTTTAAAATTCTCTAAGAGTTTGGAAGATGCACTTCCTTGCAGACTTACATAACGTTTAAAAATGAACCGACGATCACCACTCTCTAACCTCCAAACACTCTTTGAGGCTAGTCTGCACTCCCACAGGAGTTTTGAGAATGCTTTGAATGAGCACAGTGATGGAATGAAGCAGCATCCACGTAAACAAAGACAGGAACCACACGTTGGCAAACTGGAGTAAATCAGTGCAAAGAAGGCGTAGTCACAGCAAGAGGCTTTTCAAGAATGGCCGTTTAAAAAAGCCCATTCTCCTTTTACATCCTTTTAATTATCCTTTGTCAACCACAATCCTTTCTTTCTATACATATTCCTAGGCTTTATTGAGGATAAAGGCCTTAAAACCTGAAGCTGGGCAGCAGAGCAGAGAGGGGAGGGCTGAAAGGAAGCCAGCCCGTGATTTCTCCCAAAGACTCTAGTCCAAACTAATTGCCTGTGCCAGAGATCACCCCTCCTGCCACGTTAGCTCTGTTCTGATGCCTCAAATTGAGTTTCAGATTGACATAACTTAGAGATAAAACTTTTATTTGAAGACAGAAAAAGATGCCTACATTACACTCGGCAGAGACAAAGGCTGATAAACTGCACAATGTGAGTTTAAGTACTTAATAACTGTTAGGGCTGTATTACTTATCCATAGATACTTTGTTTAAATAATGCTATTTTTTTAAGCTCAGAAAACGTAACAGTGCTATTATTTCATCCTATGCAAGAGTGTGCTCATGAAAAATATGCTTACAGACACGTTTTCAGGAGAAAAAAGCAGTAGCAGTCTGAACATACCAGGTTCATCTTCAGGTTATTCAAAATTACACTTAACACAAGTACTAACACCAGGTCATGCACTACCAGATCACCCAATAGCACAGTTTGATCCGGATGAGGTGTGGGCATGTGATCACATTTTTCTAAAATTAGCCAGAACCCCCAAAGTGGAGTTTATGCCAGCTTTACATGGCTTCCTGCCAGCGGTAGAGCAACAGACATCAGACCTAGCATAAAAGCACACCAGTACCATAGAGAAAACCTGAACCAGAATAAAGTCAATCAGTACGAATTTAATCTACCTAAGATATTCTGAGCACTTCTCTGTGAATTTATACTAGCAGACTACCTTCTTTTAATCAGGTACTAGGAATCTTAAAAACAGACTTACTGTATTTTTAAGCTATGGTGCAAGTGCAAAGTGGAAGGGCCAAACTGATAAACATCCAGTTTGGTGTTTCACACTAGCTGGAAACAAAATACGCAGCAGGAACAGAAATGCAGCTTAGCAGAGAAAGCAATTAACAGAAAGCTATAATAAAGCAGAGCTTCCCATCACAAAGCACTGCTCCTCATATCCACACGATTCCTGGAAAGAGGACAATCTATTAAGCCAGAGGGAATTACACTCTATATAATCATAGAATCATTAAGGTTGGAAAAGACCTCCAGGATCATCAAGTCCAACCGCCAACCCAACACCCCCAGGCCTCCTAAACCACGTCCCCAAGTGCCACATCTACACATTTTTTAACCCCCCCAGGGATGGTGACTCCACCACCTCTCTGGGCAGCCTGTTCCAGTGCCTGGCCACTCTTGCAGTAAAGACATTTTCCCTAATACCAAATCTAAACCTCCCCTGGTGCAGCTTGAGGCCATTTCCTCTCGTCCTATCCCTAGTAACTTGGGAGAAGAGACCGACCCCCACCTCACCACAACCTCCTCTCAGGCAGTTGCAGAGAGCGATAAGGTCTCCCCTCAGCCTCCTCTTCTCCACGCTAACCCCCCCCGGCTCCCTCAGCCGCTCCCCATCACACTTGTTCTCCAGACCCTTCCCCAGCTCCGTTGCCCTTCTCTGGATACACTCCATCACCTTAGTGTGAGGCCATTTATGCTTATTTTACACACTACTGAGCGTGTAAAACTTCATCTGAGTTAAGAAGTGTTAGCAGCAACATAGGTTGCCTGACAAATAAAGCTGATGCAAAAAACTCCCTCTTAGGATAGGCTGCTGCAGTTAAATCAGGGGCTGTTTGCCTTCCCTCACCCTGGGCCTTTCACTTACAACCTCACTTGCAATGGAACAGGAGCTTCTTACACTGAGGCAACAAACATTCATTGGGAAAGCGAGAAAAATTATCCTTATTTTTGAAGCAAAAGGAATTTTTTTGACAGCTGTAATTTAATCATGAAAGTACTGGGAGAGTATAATAAGGAGTACCATTTTGTTCTTTTGTTCTTCCCTAGGCACTGCCTTTTGGCCCCTGGACATAGTGTCTGACATACTGAGGTCACGCTTGCGTTCTAATGAAATATGTATATACTACATATATAGCCCCAGGATAAAAGTGACAGCATCTCTATAGGCAGGGATCTGGTTCATCTGTCAGGCAGAAAGGAATACCTTTCAATAGCTTTAGTGTCACCTAGCCCCATTTCAGAGTGCTGGCTTCTTACACGCTGGTGCTTTCATTTAAATGGATGGCTGGTGTGTTACGATCAGGAGTTAAGTTTACAGAAAGCAGCCTCATGCAGCAAGATGGACAGAAATAGGTTATAGGCAGGAACAACATAAAGCTCTCAGCTGTGGCTGGAGAGCTCATGAAAACAGCCTGCATTTTCTTCTAGTGAGTTTTGAATTAAAGTTTTGCTTTCTTTTTACTTTCCTTAAATCTGTTTTCAATAACTATGGGGCTAAAAAATATGAAGATAATTATAGCTGTCTGTGCAAAACAGAAATGTCAGACCTCACATTTCCCAACTGACCTTTCATCAGATGAAAATTCCCACAGCAACCTTCTCCAATCACAGAGTTGGGAATTATGAAAATTTGCAAAACAGCATTCTGTCCAATAACCTTGTTCACCTTGCACATACACAGGTGGGTGTTAGTATGATTTACATAGGGGGAATAGCATTAAGGTAGTAAAAAAAGCAATCAAACTTTAAAAGTTGTTCTACAGAAAGCCTACTCGGAACAACCAGAGAATAGGCTTGCTGAGGTACTGGTTGTGAAATCTCGTATGCTGGTCTTCCGGCTGCAGGAAAACGAATGACAGAAGCTGCCGAGAAAGCCTGAAATAACAATGGAAATGGTATATTTTTACAACATGGCTTGCCTGGCTCCTTCCATTCATTCTGAAGTGCTGCACTGAAAGTCACCTGCAAGGAGAATATCCCCAAGAAGGCACAAGGGAAAAGGTTCTCAGTTGCTAACACAGTGATAGGAGAGTTGGCTTGGGTCAATAGAAAATGAGAGAAAGCCACACAAAACCTCAGTCTAGCTGGAAGCGGCCTAGTACTGGATGTCATAAAAAGAAATTATATTTTTTCCCCAAAGTACTCTGTTGGCTAGATGTGCAAATATCACATAGTTCACGTGCAGAGGGAACAGAGCACAAAGGAATGTACATATATATTTTCAGTTGGCTTGGGTAGAGATTTGGTAACTCCCGAGTTCTTATTTCGTAGATGACCACAACCCATACCGCAGCCACAGGTCTATCATCCCATTTAGTTTTCCCAGGTATATACAGGTTTCTCCCCAGAAACCGCTCCAGGCAGGAATGAGAGACAGCTACAGTCCCTCCTCCCTAGAGCACATTCAACCACCCAAAAAAGTTTAGGTAACTGTCGAGTGTGTCGAGCTGTCCTTCAAAACTCCCATGCTCGCTCACGCGTCAGGTAGCAAATGGAACTGGCTGACTGCAGAGCTGACCGCTCACTGCAGTGTCCTAAAAGCTGCCCTAAATATCTGATCGTCACTCACATGGGCATGCCCCGAGGAAGCCAAGCACTCTGCACCATCCTCAGTTTTCATATTGCTCGTATCACGCTACAGCCTGACCAGGAAGACTGGGGAGCAGTTTATAGGAAACTCAGAACTAGTTTCAGTCCTCTAGTCATTACAATATCTGTTATTCATTGATTCTTTACGAGAGGACTGTGGCAATTACTAAGTCTTTTTCTTGTTGTAACAGATTCTCAGCTGTTATGAATTGACATAACTTCACTGATTTAAAGGCAGCTATAATGATTTACAGCTGAGCATTGGGCCCACATTATAAAGACAATGCTTCCTGACTTCCCCTAAGAATAGGTCTTCGGATACAGAATTCTTTTTCCTATTTACTGTATAAAAAATTAAGATCTGTTAGGTACTGTGTAACTACAGCAGTCCAGTCTGAAGGACTACAGACTTCCCGCAGGCATCCTACTTCATACTGAAACCTGATTTGTCCTACAGTCACCATTCAGCTGTAATACAGCCAGGCACTCACAGGCTCTCTCGCAGACAGATCTCCTTAAAATTCCAGTAACAAATGTAGGTGGGTCTGACCTTTTCACACATGGTTACATGTTTCTGATGCTCTTAAATTTTTAATTAAAAATAGTATATGTAAACTAGATGTGTATTGTCCTGCCTGTAAAATGCAGGTGCTGCTCTCAAGAGAATTACCATCTCTTTTATGGAAGTGTTTGGCTTTCATTTCATCATTGGTTATGACAGAAAGGTTGTTCATGAATTTGCCTTAAGATGAAAGACGAGATTTATTCCAACAAAATCAGCCAGATCTAAAGAGAAGTGGAACAGATCAAGTAAGAATAAATAAAATAAGTAAGTTAAGTCCTCTCACTCACTCTCTAAAGGCAAGAATACTGTTGAAGACAAGTGATTTTTTTCTTCATTTTGGATTTTGCACAAGCTTATCCAGTCATTTTGTTTCTAAGGGTAGCAAATCACATTTCTTACTCTTTATTTGTATTTTCATAGTGTCTAAAAAGTGTTTTCATACAACAGAGCAGGGAGATAAAGTAAGGTGCGTATTGGGTTTGAAAGAAGAAATATTAAAATAGTAATTCACCATTATCAGTTTTGCCTGCCACGCTCACAAACATCCCAACCCGTTTTCAGGTAAATCACGAGCCTAGGAAGATTCTGAAACCAGAACGTAAAATCCAGACTTCAAGTGAAATAACTACAGCTGCCCAAGACAGCACTTTACGTCCATGTCTTTCTAACTGATTTTGATTAATCGCGTTCCTAAAGGTAATGCACTGAAATCAAACGGAGCACTTGCACAGATCTGTTGCCTGAAAACAACAAAACCAAAATGGAGGATTTACTTCTTCACTTAGTAATCAAACTTGCCCCTCGCAATTTCTTATAGAGCAATGTAATTTCCAATAAAAAAGAAAATTCATGTTTCAAACATGGCTTTCAACAAAGTGTTGAGTTCTGGAAAGATTTTGCTGTTAAAAGAAAACGTTCTGCCAAAATGTTTTGGCTGACAGCTAAGGTTAAGGAAAAATGGGCTGGTTAATTTTTTGCAAGACTGACAAAATTTTTCAATTCCTACCATTTTCTGACAATTGTGGTGAAAACTTTTACCATTTTTCAGCAAACATATTTTGATATAAGTGTCATATAGCTCATATGAGTATCCCTTGGGGAAAGTAGCCAGAGTGGGAGTCAGCTGATGCCCTCCTTGACTTTTAGTATTACTCACCTTCAGGCGTATGAATGTGTGATGGCTGGTTCTAGACCTAGGACACCACTTTTTCCCGTGTTTTATTTTTATCTGGAAGTCTCAAAGCATTTAGAAACTTTCTCACCCACACAATTCTTCTTCCTCATCACTGGAATGCCGAGCATGACCAGGGCTTGATATACTCTTAGAAACCCTGGATAGCAGCATACCAGTGCAAAGGAAACCAGTTCTTCTGAGGTCTTCCATCACAGGTCCTTCAGCATAAAATGGATAAAACTGACCACTAGGCCTTTGACTCATTTTCTTTGGTACAGGAAAACTGTAAATTCTACCTGCTGCTAGGTAAAATATTGTGATAGATGTGATTCCAGTAGGTTTTCTTAAGTCCCTAAACCAGTTATGTAACACTAAACATGGGCTACATGAGAAACAATCATGGCAGCAGAAGAATAATTTTAAAAAAAGAACACACTAGCCCACTTGTATACTGCTGTTTATGTTAGGCAAGGTACAAATCTCTTCGAAAGTATCCAAAATAAAAGGTGATAGAGGATGGAGATAAAAACAAATAAGGGACTTAACCTCTGAATGGGGTTCCTAATGCTCCATCATCCTTGCCAAAAGTACAAGTCTTAATATTCACATGGCTGTGATTTATTATCAGTGTATGGCCACATTCTGAAAAAAATCCCAGGGGGTCTGTAAATTGCAGATGTAACCACAGATCAATGCTCATAATCCCTGGTAAAAACTTTGCAATAACACTTCTATAGCCTACAGAAATTCTCCCACTAATATTCCTAATCCTTTCCCATTGGACTTTATGATACTTCTGTGACTTTCAGGCAGTCCAGCAGGGACTAAACAATATTTATGATTTAAGTCTGCTGGTTTTCATTTCCAGACTAGAGGAGTTTTTTAATTTTATTTTAAGTTACACCCACACACATAAATACTACCTCCTATGTATCCAGGAAATGACAAAAAAAAAAAGATAAGAAAAAAAGAAGATGCCTGTGTGTCCTTTATTGCCTCTCCTACCATTGCATACCCATTTGGAAACTTGTATTTCTTGTCAAACACTTGAAAACAGACCTGGGAGCATTAGTGACCTTCCACTGCTACTACTCTAGCATCACACCTTCAGCTCTGTACTTGCAAAGAGCGTATGGGGGGGGGGGGGGGGGGGCAGGACAAATGGAGGGAAGGGCCTTCTACTTTCTTCCCTTTTCATTACATCATACTTAGTCGTATTCTTTCTTCTAAGACTGAAAAGCTGCCAGTTTTCAAGTGTCCCTCATTAACTTTTAAAACCTAAGCTCTGCTAAAGAGGAGTTATTAGTTTTTTCCTGGCACTGCCTGAAATTGCAATACCCATATAAGAGCACTAAATCCTAATAGCTACTCAAGGCAAACCAGGAAATACTGCTTAATGTGAAACTGAATATTTGTACACAATAGGTTCTAATGTGCAGGAATTTTAGCTGTAGGTGACTATGTATGCTTTTAGAAAGACAAATGACCAAGCTGTTTTAAAAGAAAATCACCTTTTAAAAGTCAAAGCATTGGAAAAAATATAGTAAATAAATAACATTTCTGTACCGCTTAAGGGAGACAGTTTGCTGACACAGATATGCAGAGGTGAACTTCTGGTTGTCAGTCAGCTGAATCCCATGTCCAGTCCACACCATACATTGCCATCTGCACCAAAATCATTCAAATCACACTTCACACTCTGGGGAAAGGTTCCAAAACCTAGGTCAGAGAACTGTTGTGTCTTTCCTTCTGGCCCTATCTCTATGTGCTTTAAAAATGAGAAGAAGCAGAAAAGGTTCAGGATTCAGAAGCTGCCTTGTAGGATCATTGTAGGTAGACTCCCTGTGCTCAAGAGCTTTACAACTGGATAAAGCCCCAACATCCTGCAGAAAAATATTGGCTGCAAGGCAACCGGGGCGGGAGGGAGGGGGGGAGTTTCACACTAAATACTGGCCGAACTAAGGGGTTTACAGTATCGATGGTTGGCAAACACAGAGTCGAAACTATCTGCAAGGCGAACCCTAAATAGCAGTGTAAACATGAACAGAATGTCACAGCTACATTCTGTTCCTCCACAAATCACTGAAGTACTCTGCACTTCATCAGCTTGACATCTGTGCTCTCATACTCTATCAGGAATCTGGGATTTAATTAGTAATCGTTTAGGGGATCAAAGTGAAAGATGCCAAGTCAAATATATTTAAATCTCATTTTGACATAATGTAAGACTAAAAGATTCTGAAACTTTCCACCAAAAAACCCCACTTATTTGTTCTTCCTTTCGGAGTGGAATTACAGCCACATAAGCTCAGCCTTTTTGATATATACATATTTCTAGTTTCCATGTAACAAGAACATAAAATCCCAATATGAGGTTTCGTAACCAGCTTGTTCTGAAGGTGTCTAAGTGCAATAACATTTTTAAAGTTTCCGGGAATCATGTGGATTTCAGAATTTTCACTTCAATTTACTGTTTGCTCACAGCTCTGCTGAGCTACAGAACAAATAAAAACAAATTTCTATTGTGCTACAGATATTCCATCAGTAGCACAATAATGCTTTTCCTACATTGGGGGCAGGGGAGAGGGGGAGCTCAAAGACTGCCTTCAGGGAAACTGCAACTGCAGTCTGCACTTGGTTACATCACAGTAACTCAGCTGGTTTAAAGGGGATTATTCAGGATTTACGCCATTGTAATGGAGCAGGGTATTAAAATTTGAATTTCCACTTTAGTCTTGATGAAACAGGATGGAGGGGAGAGCTAGAGCTATGGTAGGGTGTTATATACTCCGCATACTGTTCATCTCTTGAATTTAAAAGACCTCACCACCATTAGCAGACCAAGAACATTATTTCCAGTGGATGGAGGTAGGATCCTCAAGCAAAAAGAGTGTGATCTTGCTCTGACTCACCAGCATGATAAATGCTAACTTAGTGAACAACCCTGATTTCATAATAAAATTATATGTTTAAAGGAGAACCTGTCAGATCGGTTAGATTCTGTGAATGTGATTTTTTTACTTTTAGAAGTTGAAAAATAAACAGGATTTATTGTTTATTTTTATTAAATTTCATGTTATCATAAGTATTCCTTAGTACTATTTACAGGACAAACAGTAACAATAACATAGCCAAATGATGTTTGCATAGATTTACCTTTAGGCAGCTGAACTCAGCTCTGGTACAAAGCACTGTGTATCCGTGTCCAAGCCTCAGATTTTATTTTGTCCTAGACCTGTCCAGACAGCAGATGATAGTCAAGGTTTACAAATGCACTTCCTTTATTCTTCTGTCTCTGCAATAAATTGATTGGTTTTTAAGAAGCAGAGAGAGAAAATGCTAGGTAACATATAGAAAGTGTTTTGAAATTGAGAAAAAACCCAACCTTTTTTTGCAGAGGCATGGATTCAACAGATCTGAAAGCTATTAGCGAGCTAAACTTCAGATGGATGCATTTACCTCTGTCTTACACTCAAGCTCTTTAACTCACACTTTGTGAGAAATGGAATGGCACTATTTATTTACTGGACTGCCTTTCACATGACCAAAGCATGATAAAGAGACACACCACCACACTCAACCTGCCATGTTCAGGGCTTGAGTTAAACTTTGTAACTAGAATGTAACAGAGTACAAAGACGTTGGTCTTGAGCACCAGCCAAACATTCCTGAACTCAAGTTCTGTGATTTGGCCCATCCGAACTCATTTTGTGAAAACTAAAGATTTCTCTACACCATCAGCTTGTACAGGCTGGTATAAGGTATAAGTTATTAGGCTAGTCTCACTTTCCTATCTAATGTAACACAGACAGCAAGCAGCATAAACATCAGCAGACAAAGTAATGTTTTCAAATTAAAGGTCTGGCCATCAGCTTTTTAAGAAACTGTACTTCATTAGAGTCAACCATCTCTACTCCTTGTGCTTGTAAATGCCAGCATGTGTACATGCATCTCCTGAATAACTACTGTGCTGGTGATGAAAATAACTTCTGCGGCTATCGTGCTTTTCTTCAGTTAGAAGAAGCTGTTAAAATGTGCAGCCAAAGAACGATCATGCTGAAAGGTAGTTACCCACCTTCCAACCAGTCATGTGGAATAACATTAAGACAGACTTGCAAAGGATCTATTGAAAACCAAGCTATTAGAAGTCCAGTTTCTAAAAACCCAGGAATTTATGATGCTGTTGAATGAAGCCACAGAAATAATTCAGCATTAATACGACTTCAAACCTTCCCAGATGTACTGAACCTGATAGAAAATGAACTCTAGCACCTAATTTTTACTTTCAAGAAGTAATGTATCTTTTTTCCTTCCTTTCCTCCTTAAATTGATTCTCTTTCCTTCCTTTTACTAACGTGGTGAACTGCCAAAAATCCTGGAGTGAAGTCTTAAATCAATATTCTACAACCAATTCCCTGGGAGCGATGTCCTTAAGCAGGAGAAGCAAGGATATGTTCTAGATGCTCACAGCTGCTTTCACAGTGCTTTCACATCAAAGATAGGCTCCTGAAGCCTGTAGCACAGAAGCCTTCTGACTAAGTCAGTTGGATCCAAACACACTCTTCTGAGCACCTGCCAATGTGAAGATGTGTACGTAAGGTCAGGAGAAGACTGTGGATATTTAAAAGAAAATAAGAGGTAAGCTGAATGTCTCAAAATACCTCCTACAACACTTAACACGTCTCCCTGTGATGCCTGCTATATAAGGGAGGTAGGAATATCCATGAGCACACAGACAGAAACTTGGAATTGCAAGAAAATACAGGATGTTCTTGGAGAATTACCTTGGTTTTAGATGTGTGGCACAGTCAGTAGCAGCACAGATGAAACAGCAGAGTTCTGCACAACGCCGGCCGGGGAGCTGCCCTTTCAAACACTGTTTGCAATGTACAAATAGATCCCAAGCAGCAGCATAACTTGCTGCCCTGTGCATAGAGTTGCATACATACGTGTGCATGCACACACACTTTATATTAATAGATCTTATTTCTGGAAAGTTGCTTGAGAAGCTGAACACCTAACTGGGTGTGGTGGCAGACTGTGAACCACAGGATCGTTAGGCTTGGAAGGAATCTCAGCTGGGTCAACCTAATCCATCATTCTGCTTCATAGCAAAAGTGATCTCACAATCCCTAAGCTGTCCCCAAAAGATGGGTGTCAAGCTTAGCTTTGAATATCTCAACTGGTGGGACTGGTCACCTCCCTTGGAGCCTTACTGCGTTGACTAACTCTTCTTTGACAGTTTTTCCTAAGTCTTCTCTGTTCTCACCTTATTTCCTAATCAAAATAATTGGTCCCTGTCCTCTTCATAACAGTACTTAAATATGTTTGCAGATGCTTATGTTTCCCAACAGTTTTCTTTTGGTCTAGACTGAACGTGACCCTTGAATTTTGCACTGACATCTGAACAGCTGATGATCTCCCTGGGGCTGAGACTAGAGGCCTGGCCACGGCAGGTAACACAGCTGTTAGGAGAACTCTACTGTGCATTTGAATAAGCTATCAACATAATTCTGTCACTCACAGAAACAGGTTCAAACATTCCTCTCTTTTACCACATTATGGTGAAATTTCAGTTTCTCCAGACCCACAATCATAGCTTATTTATCACTGCTTTGCTTTTTGAAGCGGTCTGCTCTTAGAGCAGAACCAAATTTACTTTTCTTTAATATGTGGGCTAGAATGCTGTCTACTGCAGCTAAGTGCAAGAAGCTGGTCCAACATCCATGTTTAAAAAGGAGTTTTAACAATTGAAAAGGAAAAACCTCAGGGAAATATAACTAATAAAGACCTGAAAGAACCTGATCTATTCAGTTTATCACAGAACCAAATATGTAAGAAACAATTTGAACACAGTCTTTCAAAATCTTTTATAAGGAAAAGATAAGATATCTTGAACTTAGCAAAGGTATAACAAGATCAAATGCGGGAGGTCAACTATGTTCAAACTAGAAACAAGATGGAAATTTTCAACAGCGAAGACAGGTTACCAAGGAATGTGTCGAAGTCTCCATCACACAGCATTCTTCAGCTGAGACCAGGGTCTTTCTAAAAGAGGCCAATTCAACTGCATGTGGAATTCTAAGGAGTGTATTATGCACAAGAGATCATAATATTAATTTCTGGGAATCAAGTCCTTATTATACAATTTGGAGGTTTCCTTATGGGAAATCAGCTACAGAGTACTTGAAGAAAGATTAGACTGCTGAGCTGTGAATTAGCTTAGAACAAAACAGCAAACAGCAATTCCATAAAATTTTATGAACGGTACTGCAGTCTCTTCTTCTCTCATTGGTAACTGCGCATACTGCAGTTCTAGTAGGCAGGCAGAAAAGGGAGGAGATGAAAAGTAGAAGGCTTAGCCTGAAAGAAAAAAAGCCCATGGCATATTTAAAAACTTTCCCAAAATGTTTTTGTTTCCTTTTTCTCCCCTAGGTTTGCTTAGCCTCCTAACGGTCCTTGAGGAGGGCCTGCTGGAGCGTCTCTTATTCCCATTTCCCTATCAGCACAGAAATTATGCACTAATTGTAACTCTCGTCTGATTAAGCACAACAAGAGCCCCACTGCCCTTCTGTTACTTTGTTTCACTTTGTCTCTTCTCCCCTTCTCCCTCCCCAGTGTTTCAGATCCGCTCTTCTACCCCATCCACCCTGCTCTTTTCCTCTCTAAATGTCTACCCTTTGGTTTTATGGGCCCCTGGTTGGCAATCACACATTTCTGTTATTAGAAAGGTTTTCCCAGTTCTTGAATGAACACTTCAGGCAATGGAATTCCTTCCTTAACCTTATTAATGTCAAGTACTACAGTTGCTGTGGCAACCATAAGGTAAATTAAATCAGGGGTTTTTGGGATCTAAAACTGGATTATAGACTAAGTATCTGTTAGCAATGGGAGTAATAAATAAATAAATAAATAAGGCCCCATGGCTGTAGTAATTTACAAAGCATAATAGGGAAAAATTGGCCTTCGCTGTTTGAAATCAAAGTATTAAAAGGGTGACACACTGCAAAAGGTTAAGGCCTATTAAAACGTTATAATTTTGCAGCCTTTAATGTTATTAGTATTTTCCACTTGACACTGCCAGATAATAACTAACAGCGGACAGCAAACATCCTGCCTTTACTGTCATAGTATGTGTAGAAAATATCCTCCAGCTTTAAAAAAAAGAAATTCGCTACGTGTACGGCTGGGGTTCCAGGCAGGACTGAGAGGCAAAGCTGCCATTTTCTAGCTGCAGTAATAAAGCAAGTGTTGCCACGTTCAAACAGGTGCTGCTCAGAAGTGCTCCTTCCCCTAGACAGCCAGACAGGCAGGCAGACACTATAAACTGTGCCTCATTTTGTCTTGTTGAGCCTAATTCTGGTGGCGTTGTCAGTCAAAGAACCGTGGGATGGATTTCAAAGTTAAACAATAATCAATAGTGTGACGTCTGGCAGTTGGGATTATTTTTTTTCCTTTAAAAGATCTCACATTTACCCTTGACTTTAATTGAAAGCTGGCTTCAGGCTCACGTTTAGCTCACACACTGCTCCATTGGTTAGGAAATAATATCGATGAATGTTCTTCCTTCCTAAAATTCAACCAGAGAGCAGAGGTATGACAGCTATCCCACCAGCCAGGATATCTGAGCAACATACACTGCAGCAGTCCTCTGAAAAGCTTGCTATCCAGAAAAACTGACAGCTTTTAAGAGGTTATTCCTAGTGCTGTGGAAAGTAACTTCATCAGCCCTTGTGCCAAGAGTGGTAGGACAGGCAAGGCACAACATACAGAGTCATCGTCACGGCAAAGGCCTTGGTAGAGTCGACACTCAGCACCATCTAAGGAGGACGCACCCGGTGTGCCTACACTGCCTCCAGCCACACTTGCTCTGACCAGTATTTGACTTTATTGAGAACAGCCCCAATCTCAAGGCTCCACTGTACCTGTGACCTCCATGCATCAGGTGAAGCTCCTGCAGGAGCTAAGCATTTTATACTCCATCAAAGCACCCTTCTGCTGGATTGCAGGACTACGTTGCAGTAGTTTAGGAACGAATCAGTGAAGGAAAAGAATCAGTGAAGCTATTCATGTTATTGACATCTAGTAAATGAGAATAGAGCAGCAGTTCCCAAAGAAAGGGGGATATGTAAAGAAATCTCTGAAAAAATCTTTCTACATTTACTAAGGTTTTGCATTAATCTTCTTTCTGCACAGTTTTGTGAATCTCTTTACAGATACTTAAACTACATAACATCCCCAGAAGATGGAAATATTTATCATGATAAAGCTGAGATGGTTGTTTAAACAATATCAAAGACTAATAAGGAAAAAAAATTAATGAGCCTGTGCTGTGCTCTAACTACTAGGCACTGTCGCATCTGCATTAGATGGACCAAGCTGCTGCAGCACTTGATAGGGAGGGGCTGTTCCTTGGCAGAAAAAGGCAGGAGAGGGTGTGATGCTCAGGAACTCCACTATCCCTTGCCCAGCACAACACTATAGTTGAGAAAAAAAAAAAAGATGGAAAAACAAGGCAAGAAAAGATGATCTTGGCTGAGCACGTAATGGGTATCTTGAATAAGTGATATTTAAGTCATGTTCTTGTTTATTCTTTTAAACATACTTGTGGTGAGCAATCATTCACCTGCTATAAATTACAAGCAACTGATAAGTCTCCATTTATGAGTCCCCAGTCAACAGCACTCATAATAAAAAAAGCACAAAAGCCATCCATAACCAACAGCATTTTTTCCAGAGCTGGACCACATCGAAAAGTTTCCAAAGCAGATATGTAGCAGATTTCTTGAAAATTTAGCCCCTCAGAAAAGAGAGTCCCAAAGGGTTAGGCAGTTCACGATAATGAATTTCACTCTCCATCCATTAAGTTGTAGATCTTTGCTAGATACAACTTTAATATTAAAAAAAGATTAATCTCTATGCTTGAAGCCTGTTCTTTTTAATCTTAATGAGTTTTGATTTTACACAGTGTAGAACCTTAACCAGAATAGCTTTAAAAATGGAAAGGAATAAGATCAGAGAGTTGAGAATATGAACTGGGGTTTTATCCAACCTATGACTAGATGTTTCCAACTAGTATACTGTGTTAAGAAGAGGAAAACGAGCCATTAAAGAGAGAAGTGTTTTTATAGGAGATCTTCACAAACATGTTACCTCTGCTGACCTTTAGATAAAGGTAAAAAGGTTAATGCAATAATTTGGAAATTCTTAGCCTGAAAAAGGACCAATGACCCTCTCAGAGTTGTTCCCAAATTTCTCCAGCATAGCTTGTAATCCCTGGGAGATCATTTGAGCTGTGCAGAGACCTTACTTAGTCAGAGTCAAAATATTTTTCTGCCTTTGTAGTGGCTCTCCGAATATATAAAATGTGGAGTTTCCTTTTGTTCCACCTCCACCCCTAGCTGGGGAGGGTGCCAGAGTAGGCTTTCATTCATGGGACTACAGATTTTCCGACCATATACCGTACCGGAAAGAATAACAATTGGGATCGACTTCTCCCTAATATATCCTCTCCAATTTTAAGGGTTTGGTCATTGAACCATCAGTTCCCTCAGTGCCAACTATGCAAATTCATTTTACCCATTTACACGATAGCTCAATTTGGCTGACAGTTTCCTCTCCCCCGTTTTAAATCATGACGGTATTGATAATGCAGGCCTAAATGAAGAGTGCAGAAGCAATCCAGAGTTCTGGGTTCTTTCCCAGCTCCTTCATTAACTTGAAATCCAGCTTGGGCAAAGAATTGGATTTCTTTATGCCACGGTTTACTTTTAAGTTGGTGTCGAGCAGTAAAATATCTCTAGGATAGATGCGCATCTTACACACATTTACGAAAACCCTTTAGAAGCTGGAATACATAGTGCTAACTGTAAAGAAACATGCAATGACTCCTGAGTGAGGGAAATTTCAAAAGCAGGACCTTCAGTAAGGACCAGAATACTGATTTTAATCAGAAATTCCTCACGATTTCAGCCCCTTAGTTTTTCAGATGTAGATTCTCCTAAACCCAAATTCTGTCAATTTATCTTTCTGCAAAACACACAAATATGAACTCCAAGAGAGAAGACCAAGAAAAATTCACTGTTCTACTACAACAGATGTTCTACTCATGACTTAGCAGGAGTTCTACTGCCGAGGTTCAGGCTATTTTGTACTTACATACTCTGGAGACAGGAAATTAAAATAATTAAAATTAAAAGTTTGTGATTAAAAAAATGCAAATTTGTAGCAGTTAACACGCGTAAGAAATTAGAAGTCTAGGTTAAGAACACATTAGTAATAGTACTTTCACAGATAGTTCATGATCAATAGATCTTATTTAAATTTTTACAAGGGGTACCTTAAGAAAGGTGTGAAGACCATTTTCAGTTTTCTGATGTCACTTTGCTTACTATTTTGTGTTTCTGAGATAAGATTACTTTCTGAGAATTGCACTAACCTTTTAATATTACACCATTATTAAGCCCCCCCCACCCCCCAAAAAAAAAAAACAAACAGGGTAGCTGTAAGAAGTCTAAGTTTGATTTGTATTTCTACAGTAAAACACAATGGAATAATTTCTGACCAGGTCTGTAATTCATTTTAATGAGTAACTGTAATGCTTCTCTTGCTGATGAGCTTTCCCCTCATTAAAAAAGGCATTTGTTGCTAAAGTTTTGAAAGAAGATGAAGTAGTCGGATGAGAAAGCAAGCGAGAGAGAGTGTGCAAGCGTGACTGATTGATTTTATTCCCTGATTAACCTCACTCCTAGGTAAGGGCTACAACTGCAGGAGTGAGACTTCATGCCCTCTTACTCTTTCTGACTCAATGAATCTTGAATTCTCCATGACCCATTGGCTCATGGCCTGCCTTCCCCATAAACAAGGGAGAAAGGGAACTTCACAGGGAGCTTTTGGTAGCTCACTTCCAATCCCCAGCTACAGCTGCTCTGTTTTCAGGCAATGTGGCTGCTTAACCCACACTCTGCTTCCTGTCCTTCTCCTGCCTCCCCCCAGTTTCCGGAAAGAAACCGGACGAAGCTCTCAATCCATGACTTTACGCAATTTGTTTCTATGACCGAGCCTGTAAATACTCATGAGGTAATGGTTAAGAAAGGATAGGCAGAGTGCACCAGAGCAGAGGGAGGGAAGCAGGGCAGGACAGTCACCCATTCAAAACAGCAGCCTCTTGCCAGACTTTCACAACATCTTTTTTTAAAAAAAAAAAAAAAGCCCAAATTAGACTTCTGACTGACACACATCAGGCATCGCACACACCAGCCAGCTATCACTCTAGGCTCCCTGAGGGCTCAGTCAGCACTTGCATTCATTCATGTTTAGTCCATGTGTCCAATCCTAGAAAATTAAATTTCATTTTAAATAAAAACTGATTTATAGCAGTATAGCTACAGGTATCATGTGGAGTATATATGCAGTGCCCATTTTGCAGAAAGAAAAACTGACAGAATCTGGACGTAGCACAATCTATTTCTGAAAGAATAGGGGGCTGCTGATGATTTATTTATCACACAGTCTTGTCACAGCAGGAGAACTGTTTCGTGGTTTCTAACATGCAATAGCGGTGCCAGTAACCCAGCAAAGTCACAGGCTCCTGTCAGCCTTTGAAGAAGTTTTCCTGCTGATGCTGTTCTTTTCACCAGTAGCTACATGAAAGCTGAGACCAGGATTCAAACCCAGTACTCTGCCAGCCATGCTAAGTGAAAGCCCAGGAGTCCTGACTAAAGAAGCAAGCAGTACTGTCTAGAAATTAGACACACTAATAAGACTACATGTTGACATACGCACCAACTTCAAGGAGCTCAGATTATTTCTTTGCTCTCCCCCTCCCCTATATGTATATAACTACCAGTATTAACCACCAGTTCACTAGACTATATGTTTGGCATAATAGTGTGAACTATTTTCAATGTGAGCTTAGTTAAAAAGGCAAATGGTATCTCAAGGAGCAAGCTGACCCCATTATCAGACCCTTAGGGAGTTAAGACAGCAGCCAGCAGTGGAGCCAGCCAAAATGCCTGAGCTGAGGCCAGCTAAGAAGCCAGCCAGGCAAATCCAAAGCTGCTGGAAAAATACATTCTGGAGCACAGTGTCTGGGACCCCGAGCTACTATGCACACCCTGCTTTAGTGGATATGGGTGTTGGCTTGAATATAGCAGCACAGAAGAGAGGGTGAACAGGGAAAGCAAGTTAGATTGGAGTTACATAAGAGGCCTATTGACTTTTTAATGACTTTGTTATTTGGAAGTAGCAGGTATGTTTACCAGAACATAATCTCCTATTTTACAGTAAGAGGTTTTTACAAGGAAAGGATATGTAAAAAGGGATCTTACACTACACCCTTACAGAAGTACAGAGGGCTAGAATAGGCAGCACAAGAAAAGTGTGATGTACCAGTCTACTTAAAGTCTTTACAAGCTTTGGAAAGTGTATTTTTCAGTCACTGTTGAGCATAATTGCTCTTTAAAGCCAACAGACAGAAGGACTTAGGAAAAACATGGCCTTCACCACCAAAAGCAGCAGAAAGCAAGAAGATTTAATAGGATCACTAACTGTTATTCAGTCACATCCAGATCTTTACTGCAAGTTATTTATAAATTTCAAAACACAGTGTAGATTACAAGACACAAAATAATCCAGAGACAGAGGGTCTGTCCTCCCACTGATTATGGGCCCGAACTGTATTTTGAGTAACTTCTTTTGGTGGATCACTGCTTTAAGCTTAGCCAAATAACAGGACGGCATCATGCCACGTTTCCACATCTGCGACCAGTGTGGAAGAGCATGTCAGTCTTAAACATCAGAAGTCAATATCTAACTACGTTCAGTATCAGTGGATTAATTGCTTATGTCGTTATACTGAAGGGCTGACCTGTTCTCAAGAAGATAAGGCTACCTAATGCATGAAGCCTGGCAATGCCTGAGCAATTACTGATGAAATTAAAAAGTCACAATCCTAGATCACGGTAAAGCTGTTTATAGAAATCCTGTTCCATTTTTACCTCTTCCATCAGGCCTCAGCTCATCACTGGAAAGCAGTATTTCCATGGGATGCTGAAAGTCTTGAAAAATCTTTGTTCCAAGGACCTCTTCTCCCTTTGCTGGGTAAGCATTTTACTGGAACTCCAACTAAGAGGGAAAAAAAACCCACTATGCCCACAACAGCCACAAAATGAGAATGCAATAAGAATCTTGGGAAACTGAAAAGTAGATGGAAATATCTGATATAGCTTGGGATCAAAACATGGTGTTAAATCCATGGCCACTTTTAAAAGTATATAAGCTTTTTCATTCTCGTGCCATCTGAAGGCCCAGGTATAACACCTGCTCAAGAACTCATTCTGAGTTTTGAAGCCAGCTCGCCTTCTAAGGGAATAGAAGACCATTAAGACACAGGACAGCAGGCCTGCAATCAGAAAGAAAAAAGACTGAATTAGAAGCCTACAGCAGAAGAGAAGAAACAGCACTTTGAAAATTTTTCAAAGGATTGCCAGCACTTGCAGCGCTTCAGGTTGGAGTGAATTAGTATAGATCAGGTGAAGCAGACTGTCACACCCTTGTAAAAGTTTGCCAAAACCATCAAAGACTTATGTAAGATTATTAATATCTTCATTACAAATGAACATTAACAATAATTAATGTAACAGCAGCACAGAGAGCAATCTGGTGTTGCTAAGACTAATAAGGGTGATAAACAGCCATGACACTATCAAAATTGGGAAATGGGGCTCAGGAAATATTCGAGATTTCAGTTTCCCTGGAGAACATAAGCAAAAAAAAAATTTACTCAGTTACACAGATGTAACACGTTTGTCCCAAGATAGCCATCACCCATTCGCTATCCAGGGATAAAAGACCCACAACTTTCAATCTCACTGAGCCAGGGTCTCCTAGTGCTTCTCTGTACGAATAGAAGTACATTTTTAAGAATCTTGTCACTGAAGTTTGTTTCTGTTAGGAGTCCCAGGTAACTGTAAGTCAAATACATAAGATACGGTATATTAGTGTGTAAAGGGAGAAATGCAACAGAACACTTTCCTGCTGTCAGAAATGCTCTTTTTAATCATTAGTACTTTGGCAAGAAAACATACGTGCACATACACACAAGTTTAACGTTTTTCTGGAAGTCTGATCTCTTGTACTTTAGACCAAATAAAAAACAAAGAACAGGCCAAATTCTGAAGAGAATCTGCAGCAAAGTTAAGTTGATCTGTAGTGTTGAAAGACCATAGCTGTTTAAAACAAGTAATTTACAAGGCAGTGAAATAAACTTTGGGTAAACATAGGCAAGTGTTGCTTTGGCATAGAAGAGACTAACATGGTTTAGAAACATCACTGCTGTTTTCTGCTCACAAGACCAAGGAGAGAACACCACCATCTGGAAGACACTAAGACTTCAACAGGACAACGATAGATCTGTCAGAACAGAGTAACAGCAGCCTTAAATGAGCAGGAAGATAAAAGGCAACTGGAGAGATGGTCTTCTGTTAGCAAAAGTCATTGAGACCCTCTATCACTGGAGACCGAATATTGCTGCTTTACCTGGGGGATAAAGCATTTAAAACAGAAAGAAAACATGGGGATGTTTCATCTGGCACCTGGTGAAGTACCACAGAGGGTTGGAAGCCTTACAAACCTGGAAGAGCATCTGGGAATGCAGCAATCCCATCAGGGAGCACATCACCGATTTATGCGCATTTAAGTTATTTTGCACATAGAAGGCGCTAGCATTGTTTGCAGATTTTTACTACTAAAGAGACAGGGTATGAGACCTGTCTCCAATTTCTAAGTTCCTCATTTATGATAACACTCAAAAGCGGAAAACTCTCCATAAAGACACAAAATGAACTGGAGCAATGGAGGTGTAACCACAATTTTCCTTCTGCTGAAGCGACAACCTCTGGCCAAAAGACAGCACAGAGGCCCAGATGCAATGACTTCTAACCCTTTGCCAAAAGATTTCCCATTATTTCATTCGCTAGAGCCTTGAAAGCGACTTTGCAATGGCCCTCCAGGCATATATGGGAGGTTCCAGCGTTCAAGAGCACCCACTTCTAGCTGAGAACTTCCAGTAAGAGAACATATTTGTTTGGCATTGAACATGTATGTTTCCCATAGTGTCTGTGCTACACTGTCCATTTCAATGTATTTGAGAAGCAAGGCAGAGCGCTGGTTTTTCACTTAAACATTAAATCATGATAAAAAATCAAAACAGAAAATGTTTCAAAATATAGGGCACATTCATTCACATGGAAAATGTGGTTAATCTTTGCAATAGTTACTTTGATGAAATTATACATTTAAACTAAGATGACAGCAAAGAAGAAAGTAAAGCCATTTTTTAAAGTTTAAATCTTCCTCGTGGAATGCCAGAAGTCACAGATGATTATTGCTTATCTCTTATCTTTTTTTATTTGGAGGTTATTATTAACAACAGACAGTTAAATCAAGACCTGGATAAGTGTTTTTCTAACTTCAACAATAAACAAAAACACACTCAACAAATATAGTTCACCTACATATTACTGCAAGGAATAAAACACAAGAGATTTCCAAGTGGCATGCTGAGTCAATCAGACATCAAAAAGGCATTTATCAGCAAAACTTTACAGGCTGATAATAACTTCTGCGCCACTGTGTAACAAATTTTAGGTCAAAGATAATCGGCTTGCATTTGTTGATACTATTTGCAATGGAGAATAAATGTCAGGTATTTAGTTTTACAAAAGCATAATCCACATACTTAACCATAAACTGACCCTTTTACTTGTTTCATTTTTTCGCACTGTGGCTGACCAAAAAGTTAACAGCAACATCATCGCACATCAATATCTTCCATTTCAGCCAAAGGAAATGGACACATTTCTGCCTTCCACATAAACTTTCAAATTTATGTCTAAATCAAGACATACATAGGCAGGTGTGGAACAAACAAAAACAAAAACTCTGGATTTTTCATGGAAGAGGTAAGTAATGCATTTCTAACCAGCTGTTTATTTTAGAGTTGGGACTCCAACACTAGAGCTAGAATGGGCAGACACAGACCTTTTAAAAGGACTACAGCAGACACATGAAGTTATGCTAAACACACATTTAAGTAAAAAGGGATCAGTTACTGAATCAGGGCCACAGAAAAGTGACCATAAACTTCTTAGGTAATCGAATTCTAAAAAGAACTCCAAAGCCTCTCTGGATACACTGGATTTTATAATCAAATACTTTACAGTTGTGTAAGACATGAGTCAATAAAAAAACCTTGGTGTAAAAGCAGATAAAAGGAGTTATTTGTTTTAGATGATAGTGTTTCAGCTTGCTTTTCATTGATCCTAGCAATCGTTAAGTTTGTCAGAAAAGGAAACAGATTCTCCTACATTTTTCCCCAGATAATAAAATGCTACCTGTAAGTAGTCCTATGAGCAGCAGTAGAATACCACCAGTTCTACCTTCCTGTAAAGGGTTTTACCACATTTCCGTGTCTACCTAATTTCTCTGCTTCAACAGCAACAACAAAAATCCACTCTCTTGCAAGGAAGCTGCAACTGTATGTTGAACCATCAGGATAGCTTTGGATGTTCATCTGGCTCAACTGCACGTAGACTGCACATCCGTCCAGCTGTACAAAGCAATCATGGAAAACTAAAGATACGCCCGAACACGTACACTAGCAATGAATGGGCCCTGAAGGATTTGATGAATGAAAAATACTCAGTATTGTGAACTTACGTTTGATTTCCACTGTTTAGGGAATAAGGCTGACCTTTTGGTTACCATGCAACCTAGGAAAGTGGGAACTGAGAAAGTGTGTGTCACCCTAACGAAGAGCTTGAGTCAGCTATTGCTCAGCATCTTATGGACTGTCTGCTGTCTGGATACATGTTCTGATTTAAAACTGACCCCCTGCCAAGGAAATAAAACGAACTCTGAACTATTTCTTTGTGGAAACAGGATTAAGGAACTTTAAAAGAAAGGAAACATGGTATCATCTTGATACACCGCTACAAAATTCAGCTAAAATCCAGGAAATAATACTTAGACTAACAGAGACAAATGAACTGTAAGAACAAAGGGCCTACAGGGATACAGATTCTCCCACCGGTTTCTCCAAGGGATAAATTCCCACCAAAATTCAAGAAACAGAGCCTGATATAAAAGGAAAAATGTCGACTGAGCTTTAGAAACCCACCAAGGTGAAACACTGAGGCATTTCATCAGTCACAAAAGCTAGTTATTTTATAAGCATCAAAACAATCTAGACAGAAAATGAACGTTCCAAAATTCTGCTACATGTTGTGCTGTCTTTTATTCCTTACAAAGGCAAAAAGACAACTGAAACTATTTATGGCTGCAGTAAAAACCTCCAAGTAAATAATCAATCCATGTGGAAAACTAGTGTAGGAGGAAATTATATAAGACGAATGCAAATCTGCATTTCCAGCTGACCTCTATTCCATTCACTAAGCATATAAGTAAATCAGTAAGATTCTTGTATGTGCATTTTCACAAAGGTGGCTTTATCAAGCTTCACTGAATTTTTTCATCTGTGTATACACACTGCACTTGCAAATAGAGCTGCTAGGAGCAGTACCAGATGCCACTCCATGCTACATACTCAGCCCAGAAAGGTGTTAACAAAGTTATCCCTTCAGCTGAGGGGTCTGTTGCCAAGACTTCATTTTTAAAGGCGGCTGAACACCTGTGGGAGTTCCCACTACCTGCAAAGACAGAGAAGTTCTGGAGAGAGCTCAGAGCAGTCTGCAACGTTGAAGAGGCACAGAGGACGCAGAGTGATTAGTGCTGAAGGAATTAACTGTCCTCTTTATAATTGCAGGAAACCCTGTTAAGTGTAATTTAGGCAGAACCTAGAATTCGTATCAACATTTATAATTTGAAATTTCATGCTCAAGGTAAACACCGTGTTCCTCCTAACAAGAAGTGGTTACCCATCTTGGGCTTTGATAGAAAGACAGCGGTCGCTTTCCTTACATATTACTTCAGGCTTTGCAACTGATTTGCACTGCCTTAAGACCACTTCTGCTAAATATATCTTTCTCCTTTTGCAGGCCTCTAAGACTTTATCACGAAGTAGGGGGTTTGCTGAAACTAGATGGCAAATTTATACGGCTGAACTTCTACAACTCTTAAAAATACCCGCAAAGTTAAGTTCAAACATTGATCTCTAATATAATGACAGCTACAATGGGTGAAACACCACAGTTCAGTTCAGCAAGGATATGTTGGCCTAATCCTAATTTGATGAAACAGTTTCCTGTCCTTCAAAACTAATTAACATTAATTACATTTATATGAGTCATGTGACAACTCTACAGTGCTGACAGAAGCTGTAAAGTTTACCAGGGATGACAGCTGTTGTGCTGTACCTAACTGCCAAAGTTAAGAGAGGTGTCACAAAAATGGCCAAAATTGGGGACTTGCTCAGAAAGTGAGCTTTAGCATCAAGAGAAAGATGTTCAGGTTTTTTCTCCTTTAATGAGCAAACTAAATTTGAACCTTTGGCTGCAAAGGCTCTTATGACCTTTTCCTGAACCAGCTTCTAAAGTCCCAGTATCAGGTTTATATTTATAACGGTAAAATGTAAAGGTAAATAGGCTGAAATAAAGGCATCTATGAGAAAGGGAGAGAAGAGGAGAAAAAGAACGTTCTATTGAAATAAATACTTAAACAGA
Source organism: Morus bassanus (assembly GCA_031468815.1). Taxonomy (NCBI): domain Eukaryota; kingdom Metazoa; phylum Chordata; class Aves; order Suliformes; family Sulidae; genus Morus; species Morus bassanus. The sequence continues at coordinate 3,298,546 of CM062582.1, forward strand.
ACAGAAAATAATCACTGACAAGTGATATATAACACAAGCTTCACCTACAAAGCTATACACGCTGTGTGTATCACGGAAAACCTGTACTCTGAGACTGTACTCTGAAGTCAGTGCTGCATTTACATGAAGACACCAGTAGAAGAATTCTTTTTGTTATCTATCCTCATGTCCCATATGACATAGCTGTTATTTCTCTAACACTCAGTGCAACAGACATCCGAGAACAAAGTTAGAAAGAATAAAGCTTTCAAGAGTTTCCAGTAGATCTCTAATATGAAGCATGATTTGTTAGAATCATAAAAAGGACTGTTGCCTTCCAGTCTAATTTCTTTCAAATAATCCATGAAAGATCTGAGGAGGAATACTGTGCCAAAGGATAAATCTCACAGGTGTCTTTCTTCCCCCATACTATGAGCCCTGCTTGCCTCCCTCTCATTACCCTGAAGAAATTCCCACACTTTTGTTCCTGCCTCCTGGAAGAAAAGGCATTTTTTCCCTGTTAAAAACCTGTAAAGGAAAAAAAAGAAAGGGTGAGGAAGGAAGGGAAACCTGAATGCTGTGTAATTAAAAATACTCATTCTGCTGTTCTCAGAGAGAAGTTGGCTTGATATGAACTAGATTGCTGTTCAAGCATCATAATAAAGATGGGACCACCTAGTTTTGTCTCAATTGTACCTTGGTTTTCCCTTTCAATCTAAATATTCCTGACTCATTGCTACTTTGGGTTATCCCTATAGTATCAAAACACCTCAAAAACACTAATGAATTAATCTTCCTTGTAGCTGATGGACAACAGAGACACAGAGCATTAGGACCCTTACCCGAAACAGCATGGGAACACTAGGCACAGAAAAGGTCTCAATCCTCTGATCCACAGTGAAATGTCTATCAAATACATTTCTGTCTCACGCCCATGTTTTCACACCTTCATGCTTTCATCCACACCACCCCTGCACTTCTTTCTGTCCAGTAAACACCACCAATTCTCCTCCTATAGCTATATTAACTGACATTTCTATTATAATCCACTGAAATGTTCACTCCACAAAAAGAAGCATTGCTAACCAGTTGCTCTGTCTAATCTGCACCACCCAGGCTGTTGAAAAAGAAGAGACTATGCTGTCTTACATCCTCACAGACAAGTGTGCTGACAGCACATAAAAAAATGGCACCATGACTTCCAGCCAGCCAGCTTCCCAGCTGGCACTATCCCATACACAATGGACACACAAAATTGTGTGGCAGCGACCAGAAAAGAATTTGTATGCTCTTGTTCAAAACTGCCCAGTTCCGTAGCCTTCACATAAAATATAATCCCTGGCAGCACTTTATGGCTTGGGCTATGCAGCATGGCAACCATGCTCCTTCAGAAAGAAGCAGCAGGAAATATAAGTGGACAGGCCTATGACTGTTTTTCTGTCAACATTGCAGTTTTGCACAAATATATTCATGAAAGTAATTTATCCGTATTTCTTTTCCCTTTGCTTTGAGCTGTATGAACTTTTACCAAAACACCTGTTTTGTACGCCTGAATGACATCTCTTATGCTGAATGTATGCTTTATGTTTTGACAGGTGTCTCAGTTACTTTTGATGTATAATTTTTATTTTTCATTATACATGTTTTTGGTGATGTATAAATTCATATTCTATATTCTTTTTTCATTTCTACCTAATGGTTTCCTCTGGGAAGTAGAGTTTTCAGTAGCCTTTATCTTTTCATAGCCACATCCGTTCCTTAGATTATCAGCCAGTTTAAAGCAGAATTGTCTTCAAACACAAATGATTCAGTTTATATCACTTCATTTTCCCAACTGTTCCATCCACAATTCAGTTGTATTACATAGATTTGTAACGTTATGGTAAAGTGGTCCCAGTCTAGCACTTGCCCCATAAGAGAAGAACATTCTTCCCAGGTGGAATTCTTTCTGAATGATCTAGAAATGAATGGCAGTAGGGCAACAGTATTTACATTTATACATAATTATACAGCCATACAGTACAACACAACTTACATATGTGCATATGTCACATGTCATTAACAATAATATTGCTGTATCGCCTTTTCAAAGACAATTCTGATTAATGGCTTAGATTTTAGTTTCTTTTCAGACAATGGGTATATTTAAGAATTATTTGGGCACTAGCATATATATTATATGGGAAGTAATTAGATCTAGATTAATAGCTAATAGTTATAAGTTAATAAAATTGGATTTTAAGGTGTTTTCAATATATTGCAAACTCCACTGGAATTCTATCCCCCATTTTTGTGTAGTGAAAACAAATCAGTGCCAAAAAGTAACTCAATATAAAAAAAAATCAGATGCAATTCCAAGGAAGCCAACGTCCTCAGCTAGGAAAACATCATTTGTGGTATTAAAACGCAATTTTTAATAAAAAAGCTTTCCTTTTTCAGTAGCTACTTCACTTCAAAAGCAATTTGACTTGCAAATGAATGCATAAAATGGTGAAAGACTTCAGGAGAATCTCCAACACTCATTGTCAACTTTTCGGCAATTCAGCTGAATTCCAGCATTTGATCTCCTCAAACAGGAGAACAGGACCTTAGCCAGAAGCCTCTAAATAGGACAAACATTTGTGCACTTTTACAAGGCAGGTAAAGACCTAAATTATGTTGCTAATTAATTTTATATTTCCTTTGGCTACACAAAGAAACCTGGAGCTGTTCAGCATTCACTGAATGATGGGGTTTTGCCAAGTATTCAGGTATGCTATTAGCAGAACAAGCCAAAAGAACTGAGATCATGCTTTCTGTAATACCTACAGGGGAAAAAAGTCGAATTCAAAGCAAGTACATGCAAAGCAAATACATACATACACGAGGCAGAAAGGGAGAAAGGAGCACCAAAGCACCCAAGACATCTACAAACATTTAAAAAACTTAAAACTAACATTAGTCCAGAACTAAGACCACAAAAACAAGACTATAGTTCAATGACAGCAAGTACCAACCTACTCCAAAGAAAAATATTTAAAAGAAATTGAGGACAAAACGCTAACCTGATCAACTTGCAAATACATAAGCCATGGTTTGTGCTATGCACACACTGTGCAAATAGGTTACATAAGACTTAACTGCTTGTTGTAATTGAGCATGGCACAATAAGGCAAACTTTCCTACATACCTACACTGTGTAGGTGTGATGCCCTGGAGAGAAATAGATAGATGGAGTGCGTATAAGGCAGGACATTAAATAGAATATTTTTACCTTCAAAGCTGCTTCCCTGTCTCCTTTTAACCTGCACAGGTTTCTTTTTTTTGGTCCTGGTTTCAGCTGGGATAGAGTTAGTTTTATTCCTAGTAGCTGGTATAGTACTGTGGTTTGGATTTAGTGTGAGAATAATGTTGATAACACACTGATGTTTTAGTCGTTGCTGAGCAGAGCTTACACTAGTCAAGGACTTTCCAGCTTTCATGCTCTACTGACGGAGAAGGCTGGAGATGCACAGGAAGCTGGGACGGGGCACAGCCCGGACAGCTGACCCCAGCTGGCCACAGGGATATTCCATACCATATGGTGTCATGCTCAGTATATAAACTAGGGGAAAGCTGGCTGGTGGGCCGCTGCTCAGGGTCTGACTGGGCAACGGTGGGTGGGTGTGTGGTGAGCAATTGCATCGTGCATTGCTTGCTTTATATATTCTTTTATCATTATGATTACTACTATTTTATTTTATTTCAATTATTAAACTGTTCTTATCTCAACCCATGAGGGGTTTTTTTCCACTTCTACTCTTCCCATTCTCTCCCCCATCCCACCGGGGGGGGAGTGAGCGAGCGGCTGGGTGGTGCTCAGTTGCTGGCTGGGATTAAACCACAATAGCTTTTTCTTAAAAAGATCTTGTAACTCAATTGAAGAACATCTGTGTTCACATAAACTTTAAAGATGCTTAAACCCTGATTACCATACACAAGTATTCACTTCCCTCTTCACCGATCAGCATAAAGCAACAGCATCTCTTACTTGATTCTCAGGACACAAATGAAAGCCAGCACTGTTTTCTTCTTAGCCAGTGAGCAAGTTAATCTGTTCAGCTGATATTAAATGGGCATCATTTATTAACCACCATATGAGTTATCAAATATCAAACTACTTTTTCTCTTCCACAAAGACTTAAATCACCAGTCCTCTCATTTGTTTATGCAGATTTTTTCATCACAAGATGATACTACAAAACTAGAGCTAACACAAGCATTTCAATACACAGTTGTCTGTGGAGAGAAGTGAAGGGTGTATCTGTATCGCTGTCATGTAAAGAGATTACCAAAATTTAGGTAAGTGCACTGACATCTGAGAGTTTTTTTCCTACATATTTTGTTTCAGGCTTCGGAACTGGAAATTTCCTATTCTGAATAGCATCAGACGGCTTCAATTACAGTTAAAAAAACCAACCCAAAACAAAAAGACAACACATTTTTATGCTGTTTCTTTTAGTTTGTCTATAACAGGTTCCTGTTCATGTCACTTCATTTTGATCTATGCTTTCCACCCAAACTGAACTTAAACTTACAGAATGTCATTCAAGTTTGTCATCAGGACGGCCCAAATCTGTTTGCCTCTCACTTTATTTAGAGAATGTTTATGACACAAATACATCACAGATGCACAGTCAACTCTAAAGTTTTCTCTGTTAACTTCTGATGACACAACTGCTGGAGGAAGGATTTGCGGGCCTGCTTTTCTTAAGGTTACTTAAATGAAGCAAACACTGCTTAGAAGTGGAATCAGATGTTGTTATTTAGCCAAAAACCATTATGTTTGAGGTTCTTCAAAATAACAGATCTTTATTTACAGCTTCAGCCTTCCTGTCATATATCTGATCAAGAATTACAGTCAAGTTTTCCTCTAGTCACAGGAGATGTACCCATTCTTTTCACCTCTGTTTAATATGATCCCATGTTAAGTAAAAAAGCCATGCCTTCACTGTATTAGAGACATAGAGCTATCTAAGAATCTACTATGTGGATCTATTGCTTATAAAGGCATATCCTTTCTAAAGGGATTTCCAATTTTTCCATCCTAAAAATCTCTCCCAAAATGACTCCCAGAGTCAATGCTCTCTTCTCATCCCATCACTGATTGTGTTAATTTTGACATCAGCTCGTTACCACACTACACAGAACACCCCTATCAGGACTGCAGCAGGACTAGCACAGGGATCTGCACAGAGGAGTGTTCAGCAACCGAGTCAGTCTTTACAGAGGAAGATATACCGATAGAAATTTTTTTCATAGTTCCACTACCAGTTGTCCTTACTGTGTTGGGAAGTAGATTAAGGTATAGCAAATCCACCTCACCATTCTTTTTAAAAAGGGTCAAATTTTGAAGTTGCATTCTTTAAGGCAAAGTTTAACAATTTATCCCAATCACTGTTGCAGTATATTTTCATAAATACCTCTATTTCCTTCAAAGGAAAAGGAAAAAAAGAACCCAAACACCTTGCTCCAACCTACTCTTCAATATTTGATTTTCAAAGGTTTTGGCCTCTGAAGTGTAGGTAATTCAACAATTAGCATCTTATCCAGCTGAACATTTTGAGTCACTGTTTTAAAATTGGATTGGTCATTTATTGCTGAAATTGTCTTAAACTGGTATAATTCCATTCAGCTGAAAGAATTTAATTCCTGTTTAGATAATGTGCAGGTTCAACTATCTTCATCTCCAAGTTTTATGAACTAAAAAATCTCTCTTAATTGCTACGAAACTGGATGCAGGAATAAGGTTCCATATGTCTCTGGTATATCCTGCATACTCTGCCTCCATTCAAGCCTTACGTGTAGCAGTTCCAGACTTTAAATGAGGGCCAATGTTAACAAGATGCAATCCAACTACACATGTTCGGAGACATGAATAACCATCTGAGACAAATGGCCTTGAAATTACATGCTTACGGGAAAACGTTAAGTTGTATATTAAAACATACAAAATCCTGCTTTATGGTCCCTGAAGACATGGATATAAATGTGCAAGTGCACAGAACATTTGCATCATTCTCCTGCCCACGATCTGTTACGCTGCAACACAAGTCTGGGCTTGAGGCAACTGTGTTCCTATGCCAAAATTGTATGGAATGCACAAAAAGGTCAAGGCTAGGAATTTATGTGTTTCACAGTTATTTAGAAATTACGGGAAAGAGAACTTGGCTACTCCTGGCATTGCACAGGTGTAGTTAACTGAGAGCGTTCTGTGGGTCAGACTTTTTCAATCAAAATTCCACTTTATCAGAAGCAACAGCCCTGTGCATGTGATTATTAGAACCAAAAAGATAGCTCAATCTGGGGAAACAAACTAAGGGATCACCTTCAAAAGTCTTTCTTTGCACCATCTTTCCATCAGTCCAGTCTAGGTTTATGTTAGAGGACCATTATCTGAAAGAAAGAATTAATGATAAAATATTTAGTCTACGTATGTGGGGAAAAAAGTAAGAATAGCACTCTAAGTTTTCATTTGGTTATGCTCTTCAGTGGAACAAACACACTCAGAAATTATCACAGGAAGTGTCATTTGAACTCTTGACTGTGTAATGAGTGAAATGTTTCAGAAGCTAAATGGAAGAGCTTACTGGCCGTTCTATCCATAAGCAAACCTGAACTCCCAAACTTTTGAAGTGTATGTTGTTGTTACTATTATTGTAAACAGATGGTGTCCTCTAACCATAGCAGCGTATCTGGAAACAATTAAACAATTAAAATAGCTGTGTGTCTGCATAAAAATTCATAGACCTAATGGTGTAGGAATTATCATCAAGTGAACGCTGAGACCGTACTAAGGGTAAGAGAAGTAGGCTCAGCACAGCTGCTTAAATTTGTTTAAACTAACAGATGAGACACAGCAGTTTTAAAATGCTGAGGCTGCCAGACCAATAGAATTCAGTTGAAAACAGTGTTGTACTAGAGGAGGGGGCTTCATCTTACCTGAGATTTAAACGAACATGAAGAGCTATGGCCTCTACTACTAATGAGGTGTTATGGGTAGAAGACAACATAACTCCTGGCCAAAGCATGTTAGCAGAAACACATACGCTAATGTACCACACAGGGACTACAAAGCAAAGATTCATGCATCATAACAAGCTATCCTATGAATATGTCAAAAAAGGGACAGGAAGACAAGAATGGGAGATGGCACAACAGGAAGCGAAATGGATGATAGACAGAATGAAGGAAATGTGAGAACACGCAGTAGGAAAAAGAAAAGGAATAATGAGAAGAAACAATCTAGACGATTCTCAGAGATAAGCACTGGGCTGACACTGAACAGCTGCCAGCTACATGGGACTGTCAATTTTTTTCTGCTCTCAGTATTGTATCCGTGAAAAACACTGCTCCACATTCTTACTGTTTCTTGGGAATTAAACACAGTAACAAATGCTACAGCATTCAAATTAAGGAATGAATTTTTCCTTTTGAACAAAATAAATTCCTATGAAATCCTTCAGGATTAGTGGCAGCTCATGAAAAGAGTGTCCCAACAACGGCTTTCCAAAGCAACACATTCAGCTTTGTTTGTGGGCAAAGAAGCAGTCTTTCCACAATACAGAGCGTGCTACTCAAGTAGTAATCTGTCAATGCATGGAAAGTTAAGAGTGTCTGGACAGCACAGTGGTGGGTAATGCAATACAGATGATTTCACCTTTAGGTCTCCAGTTCAAAAATATTCAGCCCAAAAAGTGTCATCACCTGATAGTTTTTACTACTTCTATTTACAGTACAAAATTTCCCAGAGGGCCAAACTGAGATCAAGACTTTCTCTCTACTCCCTCCCTCCTTGTGCTAGGCATTGTGTCTATACTAAGGAACAGACCTTCTCTACAGATCCCATATTGTACACAGACTACAGATATGAAGGAAAAAAGCATGGGAGACTGAAACGCGTTGTCAAAATTCAGTGAGTCAGACATAAAAGCGATTCTGACTCCCAAGCTGATGACATTCTTACTTGTGCTTTTTGTGTGTTAGGATAGCTTCTCCCCTCCGCCTCCTGAAGGCAAAATGCACACATGTGCAGCAAGATCCGAGCTCCAGAATGCATCAAGCTTACTAGACGAGTGCATATTTTCCTGATACCTCCCAGGAGTGCTGGGCTCACTGTACATAGGCTGCAGAGATGATCTGTGTGCACAGGAAGCACATCCAGGATTCCCAGACATCCAGCCACCTGGACTAAGCTACCACTCTGAATGTCTGGGAATCCCAGGCAAAGGTTTAAAAAAAAACCCAAAGCTCATTTTCACCTAGACAAAGCATCCACACCCAAGATATGACAATCTGAGAAAGAAGTCTTTCTTAATGATTTGATTAAAAGGAGCAGGAATTCATGCTCCCACTCTGCTCTCCTAATAAGAGAGCCACCTATGATCATAATTATATATAACAGCAGTAAAAAAAAGCCTTTGCACGAATTCTCTCCTAACTCTAAAGATGGCCTTTCTAGGTCAAGCTGGCACGGTGTGCAGAAATCCTGCTGAAGCTTAGATCATAGTATCCATCAAGCACTTCTCATGGACACCAGACTCATTTGTTCTAGACAATTACACCCTTTTCTCAGTAAAATAATAATTAAAATAGTATTAGAAAAAACGGAAAGCCTCAAAAATAAGGGAGCCCATCCAGAATAAAACATCAACAGCATCAAAGAGCTCTGGGTTATCTCTCCATATATCTCTCTCTCTCTCTCGCCATATTATATCTCCATATAATCAGCTGCCTCATCTCACCATTCTGCAATAACAAGCAGTAATTCTCTCACTACAATTCTATTTCCACTGTAAATCATTTCAATTCTGACATCTTCACTGAGAACTAAATAACATGTGACCTTATCTAACTTAAATATGGTATTAATTTTAACAAGAAAAAAGTGGGTTATGAAATTCAGGAGCTTAGGGTAACTGGTGGGATATAGGTCCGCCTCAGGGGGTAGCATATGGATTTAATTTTCCCTACATTTTTCACCAAATTCTAAGAACTACAGTAATGTTTTGCTATAGGGTAGCACAAAATCATAACTCCAAATCTTGCCTAGAAGAACCAGGGGTCTGAAAGATGCACTGGGCAAGAGAAATTCAGAACAGTTGAACAACAATTGCAAAACCTTACATAGACTTGATTTCTTTCCAGGCTTTTTCACGTAACTTGCAGCACCTTTAAAAAATTAATTGCCTTCTTGTTTGAAAAATAAGAATATGCTCCTGTTATGAAATATAGGTAAAGCCCAACTGAAGTGTGGAATGAAGTCCAAGAGGTTAAGCTGCTATCACCATAAGTCTAAAAATTGGTCCTTTATAAGACCTTTGAGATAATTTGTCAAAAAACTTTCTGATTGTTCAACATGAACTTTCTGAACCTCAACAGGAAGGACCTCCCTCATCCTAAAGATCTTCCTGTCTTTCTATACACATAGTTTTCTCTCTTCCATTGTTTTTCTCCTAAACACTTTCATGCCACCTAGCAAAGATTGTTGCATACCCATACCTTCAAAAAAAGGGAAATCTTCACTTGAATTAGCACTAACACATATGGTAAGGACAACCTGGACACACACACAGAGAGCGCTATGTATTTTATAGGTACATTAATCAGAAACACCTCGTTTATTCCATTGTTTTTACTTGTGCTATTGAAAAAAAGACATCTTCATTGTCTCATTTTAGGAAGTTTTCAAATAAGTTGTCTAAAAAGCACTTATTTTTGTTTGTCTTAACACCTAACCTATTAATTTTATTGCATGTCCCCTAACTCTTGTGTTGTAAAAAAAAAAACCAAGCCCAGAGAATAATTATTTCCTGCTTGCCTGTAACACGTTCCTCCCTGCCCTCCCTCCAACCATCTTTCCCAATCTGGACAGTGCAAGGCTACTCCAGCTCTCCTCCATTCTGCACCTCTCATTATCCTTAGCCCTTCTAAAGATTTTCTAGTTCTGTTACATCCCAAGTCAGAAGAAACTACAATATGGTAGAGATACATGTGTACCTGGGATTTACATAGACTGTGTTGTTTTCATGCTTTGTTCTGATTTCTTTTGCCAAAGGTCTTAACATGTCATTTGTGGTTTTGATGACTGTACTGCAAAGCACTAAAGCAATATTTTCATAGACTTTACCAAATCATGCCTATTTGGCACTAAGGAATTAAGAATATATCCCTCTGTGTATACATACTGCCATTTTTTTCATTTGCATCAAATTTATCAACACTGATGAAAACGAAAAGTGAATGTCACTTAGCGAGCACTACAAGTTAGATGTGACTATTTCCGCTGTTTGACCGAAGTGCTTTATGATATGCACCACGCTGGGATTTAACAGAATGACCCTAACTTGTATCCTTAGGGGAACATTCACAAAAAGCTTGTATCGAAGTCAGTCTACCTGTGGTGGGAAGGATACAGCCAAAGAGCCCAAATTCACACTACTGTTACTTCACTGATGGCAATGAGTTATATCACAGACAGATTTGGCTTCGAACGTGCATCAGGACAGTAAATTCTAGAGGAACAGTGCCAGGTATACAAACCAAAACTAGGTTCTCCCTTTGTACTTACAACATAAGACACAAAGTAACACATGGGAATAGGACAAGTGACCAGAAGTAAATAGACTGAGAGCATAAGATTAGCATGACAGATAGTCATTTAAACTGCTGTCAAGTTTGTGGGAATGAGAGAAAGAACTTTAAAATAACAAGGTTTGGTTTGCAGGTCTTTTCATATACTTCCTCCAGTACATCAGGTGCAACACCTAAGAAAGCCTGACTATAGGACTTCAAAAGTGTAGTGAGCGTGAGAAAAATAAAAAAAATAATAAAAAAAACACTAGACAAATTCATCAACTGTAAAATGAGATCTCTCAGTAAAAAAGTGATTTAAAAATAAGTGGTTATTACCATATTTACTAAATTTGGGTAGAAATGAGGTAAAGAGTTTGCATTCTTCCTTCCTGCTAAGAAGGTTCCATGTCATTTTGCAGGCAGCTTCATCAGCTGCCATAGAAGCAGCTGTGACCACTTCCATCAGGGAGCTGAACTCTCTCCAAGAGCACAGTTTTCTATTGGTAGGAAAAATGATGAGACCTGGAGCACCTCCCCTCCCCACAAGAAATCCTGCATCATGTCAAAGCCAAGACAAGCACTTTTTCCTACTGAAAGCAGGCACATCTCTCCTTCAATTCATGATATACCAAAAACTCAGCTCAAAACAATACCAAACATAGTAACACAAAGGCTTACAGAAGGAAGGACTCCTTACACATCATCTCTCCCCTGTGCCCACCAAAAAAAAACCCCAAACAAGTGCAGGAAAGGCATCCTGCTGGACTATTAAAGAGCTTGCAGCCAACAGTCAACACATTAGGTAACCTCATTATCCACTGCCTAGTGCCAAAGGCAAAACAGGTGCGAGGATACCAAAGCAAGAGGAAAGCACAACCTGTTAACAAAAATTTGCAATTTTAAGGGCATTAAAATATTTCCAAATGTTCAGAGAAAAGCCTCACGGTGGAGCAGACGTTTATTAATGGAAAAGTAGAAGAAAAATGTGAATTGCTGGAAAGATGCATCATCCTTAACACACAGCTTGTTTTTCCCTTTTTTGGGTTCAGACTATTAACACTAAGACTTAAGGGCTTGAGTTTCATTTTGTTCCCCACAGTGAGGAACAGGAAAGAACAGTTATCTTTTGTGTGTCACATTACTGAGTTTATCATTGCAGGGGAATGGAACGCTATTGCCTTTTTCAGACTCAATAAATAAGATTGTTCAACAGGAGGAGTCATATCACTATTGCCACTCTGCCCCTTCAACTTCCACTAGGCCACCATTCCCAGTTCAGGTCTGGAAATAACTGCTATCAGAAATAACTAGTAACCAGTAGCAAATTGGTTAAGTTAGTGAAGTTACACAGCTACAGAGTCAAAGTGAGAATCAAACCTTTTTCTCGAGCAGCCACTACAATCAGATCCTGGAACTGGTATCTGGTGTATTGAAATATCTGGGCAAGAAAATGAAGACTAGTAAGAGTTCCAGAAGTCATGGTTTTATAGCATCACTTTGATTCTCTGATACATTTTCTCAGACATTTAATGTCAGAATTTAGCTGAATATAGTTTTGTGCCTTCCCTCAGTCCCCACGCTCAAATTACACAATGCCCCTCCATTTACTACAAGGTACATAAACATCCTAACATTGCTCTTAATGAGCAACATTCTTATGAGACTGAAAGCCTCAGATTTTTATTGTTATTAATAACCACTTTCAAGAAAGAGACATCGAGTTCCAGAATTGCCATGTAAAAAGTCTTCTATTTCAATTTTTGTATTCAAAATACAACTTATTTTCAACGAAATTTACTTCCGCAGGCCACCTGCATATGCTGCAGGACACACGGATGGAATTCCAATTTCAAAGGATACCCGAAGTTCAGAGCTTGTAGTATGAAGACCACATATGTTTTTTATTTATAAATTTTATTTATTTGTTTCAGTGGAGCCATAGGATTTGCAGGCTGGACTTCTACTGGAAGGAATGCATCTATGTGAAAGGAACATTGTACCACCTGAGCGTCAAAAATCTCATAAGAACTATTTACTAGCACTTCAGATACTTCTTCACATTCAGAACACAATAATGCTGTCTAATTAGTCTTTAACAGCCATGATAAATTGGTTGGCAAAGATACACATACAGAAAGTGAAGGACAGAAGGGGAAAAAAGAAAAAAAGGATAGCTTTAACAGTTCAGACCAAAAGCCTGTCTACCCCAGCATCTAGTCTGCACTAACTAATGGACAAGGGAAAAAGAAACAGGAATGGGACAAAAGAGCAAGTGTGTGAATGATTAACAGTGAACCGCAGAAGTTCTCAGTGTAACAGCTGATATTTATACCCAGGACTCTCAGCCTTTCCAGTGCTCGCTTTCCAATAGATCACAAGCTCCTGAATCATTTCATGGGTTGTGCAGTCCATGTCATCTCTGTGCTCTGACCAACCACCTCACCCTCAGCGAGCACAAAGCAAGATAGACATTTCAATATCCATCCTGGTTAAAATAATGTGAAAGATGTCTAATCATGCAGACTCCCAGATTAAGCTGGGAAGCTCTAGGGCAGGAAACTACTAACCATACACTTGCTCCCTTACATGTGCACATATGCCCTTTTCTAATAGGGCTAGAGCTCTCCAAAAATACACAGAAAATTATTTCCCTCTTCTGGCAAAACTCCAGGTAATTTAATTTGCTTGGTTCATCTGTTGCTCTTCCATGTATCATAAATGGACTCACACTGTGCTTCCTATAATCCCAAATACAGAAGTCTAACGTATTACTTGTTAGCTTTCTTCAGGAGCATGGTTTAGTGGTTTAAATGGAAAACTCCAAACAACAAAGCCTGGTTCCTGACCTCAGCCATGTAACTGGTCACCATGGTTAGGTTTCTTGGGATTGTTTGCCGAAATAATTTAGAAACGCATTTTGCACATTCTTTCCTTGCCTGTGAAAAACATGAAAAAAACTTCAGAAGTTTCCTTACCCACTTATAAATACTTACATTCACTGGTGGAAAAGGCTGTGCTAGCACAAAGTGAGTACAGAACCTCGTAGTTACATACCACTCAGCTGTGCTGGGGGTTCTTACACAACCATTTGTGAAAAACGTTTACCTTGGAAGGAAATACTCTCTGAGCTTCTGATTCCTGACTGCAGATCTCCTCAGAGAACTATTTCCAGCAGGTACGTCTGCTATTTAACAGGCAACCTTTAACCCTTCCACTATCAATCTGCTCTGGCACAAACCTATGTGTCATTTTTTCCACAGAGTCGTGTAGACTGCTTTATTGAAGAAAGTCTTTCCAGAAGTTTTTGTTGAAACATCACTTTGAAGACTATGTACAACTCAGAAATGCCACGTTTTCTTTTTTCAGCTGTCACTGTATTTCCCCCAGGTTTTAATAACTCATGACCATTCTTCCAATTAAAACTCTTTGCATTCAACCTGGCCAATCCAGAAAAGTGCCAGCTGTAGATTCTTAAGAAGCATCTCAAGCAAATTCTGCCTTTCCAATGACATTAACTTTTATTTTGGTGTGTTTCAGAACAGCTCCTTCAGAAGCCGTAAAATCATGAAATAAAAGAGATAAACTGCATTGCTTTTGACTGAGGAAAGAAGAATAATCTTTGTGTATCAAGCTCTCTCACTTGGATTTAGTGTAATAGATCAACAACTCCTGTTAGCCCTGATGCACAGAGGGTGGAGAGATTGCAATGGATTAAATGAGAACTTTGAAAAGGGCCATCAAAAGACACTACAGGCAGCAATGTCATAACAGCATGACAATACTCACAGCTCTTGACACCCTGGCAACCTGCATGCTAAATAATGCTCGCTAAACCCAAACTGGAGCTTAGAGTCATTTATGAGGAAATTCTATCAAAACAAAAAGTGCAATGGAAATCACTGATGAACAAAATCACTGTAAGTAAATCCTGGCAGTGAGTCTCCCCTTCATACACACACTTCTCTAATATTTCTCTTGACTAACTGTTGTGCTGTAATAAGTTCATATGACAAGTCTGGTTTTTGCCTCTACAGATCACCATGCTTTTCCAGCACAAACCCCCCCGAGTATAAATCATATACTCGCTGAAATGCTTAGATTGGCGTGTTATCTCATGTAAGAGCAAGGTAGCAAGATCTCAGTTGTAGAGACATGGTATTTTTTTGTTAGGCAAATTGCACTGATTTTTTTCTTTATATAATGCTTCCGTAGGGTATTCAACATTTTTCCCGCCTCTGATAAAAGATATAGACTGATAACTCAGTATGTAGATAGTGTTCTTCAGTCATGTATTTCAAAATACAGATAATTATCACCAATTTAATAACGAAAATCATGATACAAAGATCTTTCTTCTCATTCCAGCAGTAGAACATGGAACAAAACTTGCAAGTCTGAATACTCAGTTCAATACCTTCTCCAAATAATTTACATCCCATTATAAAATAATTAGACTGGCTCAGACTACAAAATGACCTTAAGGGAAGTTCAGGAATTTGGGGTCCTAGGATGCGTACCAGACTCCCACACCTGCTCAAAACAAGTCTTAACACCAACAGTTCAGTGAACATTGAAACTAAAAAAATTCTGTCCTCCTTTAGTCCTATTCCCTCCACCACAATAATCTCAGCATTTTTTTTCTCTAAGATAGTCCTTGTTTCAGCATCCTCTTTCCTTCCTTCCCCTGCTCACATCTCCCAAGCTCTCCAGCTCCCACCCACACTGCTCTCCTATCTGTCTGGATAACAGGCAGCATGTGCAACATTTATACTGGCTGACCAGCTAGTGATTGTAAGCCAGCTCGTTAGCAAGATGATGCCTCAGAATGGGTAACATTTGAATTCTGCATACATGTCTTTTTGTAAAAGCACCAATTCACACATCTATCCTTATTCAACTCATTTCCACAAAACTTACAGAAACTTAATTCCCTTGACATACCCAGCTGAAAAAGAATATATGATATCATACTGTCTAGAGACAGGGGTGGAGGTAGATAGGAAAACTGTCTTCAGATACATCATTGGGCTGCTGCAAAAAGGATGAGTATTCGATGAGTAGGATGAGAAGAAAAAGGACTGAATTTCATCACAAAATATTCAGATTAGACATGTAAGAAACTACCCACCAGTTCTAGCTTAATTAACTAAATTACTGATATTAAGTTGGAATGGCATCACTGGGCTTTCAAGAACAGGTGAGTTGAAAGTGCTGGAAGGAAACCAGGTGTAGTTTAGTTCCTCTTACTTGGTGGGCAAAATGCCTTAAGAACCATCCATCCTTATTTGCTGAGATTCAGTTCACATTAACAGAACAGGATACACAAAATGGCAGAGTATGAAACCACCATCAGGCATAGCATGAATTTATTTGTAAAAATCTTTAGTGAACCAAACAAAATTAACTAAACCATGTCATCATCTCTGGTGGATTATGAGTTAAAGCATAAAGAAACAAGCAGTTATAAGAACACAGAGATCACCACAGTGATTCTCTGGGGGTTAAATATCTTTAGCTCTGACCCCAAATTAGAAGGTTAAAACCCCAGATCTGTAGGGAAGAAAACAATCAGTTAAAAATAGGCTCTGGAAATCAGATCTGTTCATGTCTTGTATTCTTTATTCAGAACTGCCCACCTTATTTCTCATTGTCCTATCTTACCCCAAGCCATTAAATATTCAGGCAGGCATTTCTTTTGGTACCTTACTAGTACGTTTTTTATCCCCACTTGGGTAAAATTATTAAATGAATCAGTTTCCCTTTAAGAGCTGGATGGCCCTGCCACCTTAGCCAACATGAAGCATTTCCAAAGAAGTTTCTTGCTCATCGCAGTAAGGAACGAAATATTTTAAAACCCCAAACTTCAAAATCCCAGATGGTCTTGAAGTCCTTTTTAAATAAATTGCGTTAGTTTACAGTCAAATCTGCCCAAGAAAACCTTCTAATGGAGACTGAAAACTATAAATGTTCTCAGTTTATTAAAAAATGATTTGACACCAGCACAGACTATTTCAATTTTTCCCCCCTCACATTGCAGAGCTAGACACACTTCTCAAAATATTTGCTTTCCATAAAGTGACAGCAGCCCCTCAAGAAGTGTTATGTAAAAGCCAGTATTTGATTTTTTGTTATATTTCATATTATATTGTCTGTTGAATAAAATGCTTTAAAAACATTAATGTAATATAGAATTTCAGACTCTTAATCATTTTGACAGGTTTTCTGAAACTCTTCAGAGCCACATTTGAGTAAAACCCCCATGCAATACACAGCACTGAAATAGGTGCAGAACCGGAAGGAAGGGGAGAGAAGAGCTAGGAAGGTCTCTGCTCCGAAACACATGCATTCATTAGAAGAGAAAAACGCCTAGAAATTTGGCACAAAGAAGAGTGTTTAAATGAAGTCTGCCTGAGGGGATAGCCCTGACTTGCACCCTTCCCAACTGGAGAGAGATCATGTGACTGTTAACAAGTATTACATACCAGGTAAAAAAATCTCTCTGTAAGAAACCACGACACCATGCAACACTACGTACAACTTCAGAGACAATACTTCCTGAAGGGGAAATGTTTCTATATTGATGCACAGTCTATACGCAAACTCATCCAGACAAAAATGACAAACCGAAACCAAAATGCACTATATGCTGTGCTTTTAGGATGTTTGTTAAAGGTGAATTTGGATTCAAACTTAATTAACAAAGAGTCAGGGTTTCAGGTCAGCTTATTGTGAATGCTGATTATTTAACACCTTAACTCCAGTTTTTCAGTGCGTGTCTTCATCCCAATGTATACTTTAACTTTTAGACCTACGTTCCAGTTGTCTTCACCTTGCATCTTAGCTCTCTGACAGGACTATTTAATCATTTAAATGCCAGAGTCCATGTGCCCATTTATGTACTCTCATCTGAAAGTCAAATTCACAGTTGAAACACAGCAATGGACTCAATGTATACTTGGTTTTCCAAACCACAATTATTAAAAAAACAATACTTCAGAACCAAAACAAAGCAGCCTTCATTTGCACTACAGAAAATTCTTCTATTGGCCTGAAGCCCTCGGTATTCATTGTCCCCATAACATATGAGTAACTAATTTGACATATCTATAAATAAAACACATAGTCTTTCATACAAGGCTCTATTACAGTTCAAACACTATAATAGGGGACATACATGTAGCTGTCAAATGGAAGTGCTTTATAACCTTTTGTTCTACATATTTCCCCTTTTGGAGAAAGTCTGAATGAAAGAACCTCGTGTTGCTTTTCAAAACATTACAGTTAGCAAAATAAACTAAAAGTTTAACATACATTTTATAAGTATACATTGCAATACTGTCAGTATCACATTCAGATGGAGACAACTCCCTCAACTACCGACAAGTTAACTAGCCACCTTCGCCCATTTTTCTTCTAACTTATGATAGAAGTGAATAGTCTGTACGAGCTGCTTCCCCAGGAAAAGTCAGCTCCAATTCAGCATCTGGAGGCTGATGAGGTATTGCTTTTGCCCATTTTTGCAGCTGCAGCTAACTAGCAAGAGAAGGTCGAGTGATTAACCTGAGGTCACCGAGTGAGTCAGTGCAATAGGATTACAATCATTAATGCTCCCGGCTGCCAGTCTCAACCCTTGCTCTTCTACTACCACATACACAGCCTTTACCAGCTTTTGCACACAAAAATGATGGACTAGTTAATGCCAGACAGAGAAAGGGCAATTTTCCCTGTACACAGCAATGTCAATCCGCTCAGTCTTGATCTCTAAACACTCTTTAATTCCAGCACAACTCTGCCAATACATCTCACTTCTGGCCCGTCCAACACTGGTATTCATGCCATGGGCCCCTGTCAAACAGCGACTGCCTGCTGAGCCAGATGGAGAGGTGGCTGTGGAACTAGACAATTAATTGGAAAATGGAACACTAACTTGCACCTGCATCCAGCAGTTCACTGACACCACAGAAAGCAAAATGAGTTTGATCAGAACAATACAGATACAAACGTCATAGCTGGGCTGGATGCACTAATGTTAAACAGCATTCCATCACACAGTATTTTGAGAACAGTTAAAAAGGCATTACTTAAGCCATAAAAAAATCCAATCATTGTCAATTAGCACCAGTGCTATAGTATATGCAAGCCAGAATAGAAATAGATGGTATATTCATATCCTGCATACAGCAATACCTGTCTGTATACTGTATACCCATGTATACTGCAGCTAGAGTGACAAATACAACTCCATATAAAGGTTGCTTCCTCAGTGGAGATTACAGCAACTCCAGATTAAGAGTCTGACAAGCATATTTTCTTAAATCAAAGTGTAAGTCATAAATACAGCCCCAACTGCAGTGCTCATTGACCCACACCAGCCAGCTTTAATCAAGTTGGTATCATCATTCATGAAAATAGGGTTGCAGAGGCTCTGCTCACTGAGACCACTGATTATGCATCCACACTGCTCTGGATTCATGGTTGTTGGCGACCATGACCTGCAGACTGAAGTTGGCTCAGTTGTGTGTATGTGGCATCACAAGCAAGGCTCACAGTACTTTGAATCCAAAGTCGCATGAAAAACGCTCTCCTCATAACTCAGTTTTGTACATCCAAGAGACCTGGAACTGTAATCTTCTGCCAGATTTGTGAGCACTTTTCTGAAACAAAACACTGAAGCATCCGTGGCTCACCTACTGATGTTTTGTAATATTGTTAATCAATCACATCTGATACACTAGACTTCCTCTGTGAAAACTAGGATCAGTCTCACTACATTGATGTGCTGCCAAAATCCTTCAACTGGTGTCACAGGGTAGTGGCGTTTGTCAAGCAACAGCACTGTGCAGGATACAGCTTTAACAGTCAACTTACTCTGCTCTTCAGTCAATGGCACAGGATCACGTGGAAAGATTCAAGAACTGAAAGCACATGGGAAAGATATCTAACTCTTGAAAGGATAGCACGTTTATCCTATACCAGTGCTCAATTTATTTTAGGTTTTCCTAAGGACATTACAGGTACAACTCTGAACAAAATACAGCTGCATAGATGCAAATAGAGGAAATTTTATGTTTTCTTATCAATTATAAATGAAAATATTTTAATAGTTATTAATTTCACACACTAGTGCTATGCAGCTACAATTAGTTGGTGTTCTTAAAATTCAAACTGCACACAGAGTGCTTGATCACATCTACAAACTATATGTTCTTCTTTCAACCATCCCCATTGGAGGGTGTCCTGCATGGGAAAGAGAAGAAAGTATAGTCTTACAAGCAGAAGGACTGCTTCACCAAATTAGAAACATGACCATCCAACTCTTAACCAGCACCGGATCAAAGAAACACTCCCAGGAACTGATCTCATCCCCATCTAACAGAACACATACAACAAAGCCCTTAGTTCTTAATTAGTATTTGTATTAGGAAGATCCTAAATCAACTGCTTAGATGGCAGTGAAAGACAGGTGTACATTTGTAATGACAGGTTTTTACAGAAGAAAAGCCAAAGGGTTTTCTATAAGCTGTACAAAAACCAGACATTTCAACTGCTCCCATGTTGTAGCAGTAACCCAACCCATTGCCAACCAAGGTACCCCATTCCCAGTCAATTCAGTCTTCTGTCTGAGGGAAGATGGGGGCTGAGCCCTACTCAATCATTATGGAGAGCACCTAGGGCAGGAGCAAACACCTTGCATCTCTGCTGTAACTAATTTGGACATATGGAAGGAGGCAGTGATGCTTGTGTTCTTTTTGGCCTAGGAATACCATCTGCAGCTGTGAAATTCACACAGGCACCGAGTTGGTAAAGAAAACAGATGGCAAACAGAAGCAAATGGTTAAAATGTTCTCTCCACTGCAACACATGTGAAATCCCTTATTCCAATGGGCTGCAATAAACCTATGACTGTCAGTGCACATATAATGTGTTAAAGAATTTTTCTTCACAAGGAAATAAATCTGATTTTTATCTTAGCTGGCAGTAAACAGGGTCAAATATTTAACTGTTTCTGCGGTAACTTCCCTATTGTTTTTCAATTTTTAGTTTTGGCTTTGGTGGTTTTTTGGGTTTTTTTAATAATGCCAACAAAATCAGAATGCTGCATAGCTACAGGGATGTGAACAAAGGTGAAGAGGGTCCATGGCAAACACTGTCAGATGAGGAAAGAGCAAACTGTGGTGCCGGATAGAGGAACTCAGCTTCACCAACACTGGATTTATTGTGCTTGATTTAGTCAAGTGATTTATTCGGATTACACCACATTTTCCCCTTTTGTAGCTTGCCTTGATAATCAAAAAATCTTTTTGTAATTTACATTAATAGCTCTGCAACACTGTGGAAAATATTAAAAAAGACCTTTATATTTTTGGCACCTCCTACTGCAGAGGACTGCACACAATCAACGCTCTTTTGAACTGTTCCAAAGGGTTTGGCAAGAATTTGAGGTACACCCAAAATGGCATGAAAGACCCTGTACTGAATCCTCAGAAAAGCTGGTCAGTGAATGTCCAGGTCAATAGTTTTCTTAGGCCCAAGTCCGGAGCACGCCTCCGCCAGCAAGAAAAAACATTACACATACAAGTGACTTCCATTATCTTAACTCAGTGGTTTTTAATAATAATACACAATATAGAAGTGTTATTTCCACAGTCAGGGGATCCCAAGTTGGGGAATACTTTCAGACCATAAAAGCATGTCACCACAGAAGATTTCAGAATGAAATCAATTAAGAACTAGGCTTTTTCAGCACATGTTGCTGCCTCAACCACACAAGCAAAACAAAGCACAGCAGAGAAAAGTGCCATATAGTAACCCAAGAAAGGAATTCGGAAAAGCCCGAGTTCATATGACCATAACTACTGTTCTGACCTTGGACAAGAGTTCTTTTCTTTTCCTATTTACATTCTCTCATCAATAAAAAACCTCCTATCTCAGAGTAGGGCTGAGGGAGTGACTGAAAGGAAAAAATTGAAAGTTCTGTAAACACAGAGAAGTTAGTGCATATGGAAGTCGTGTGGATGCACCATGCAGTGCTGCTAGTGTTCTGTAACACACTCACAGCTTAACCTAGTGAGAACTATTGTAAAATTGCCATCAGGACTGGTATGCTGGAAAGAAAACAACCCACAAAATTCAAAGAACATTAACAAATGCTGGATGTTTTTGATGCATCTTATCTGCCAATTCATAAAATAGTACTTAAGAGGTACCCATCCAAAGAAATACACAAAATGTAGGATGAAATGCATGGTGCGTAAGAATGGGAAGTGTGTGGAGCTCAATTCATGGCCCCAAATTCCAGCTGAACTGAAGGCAAACTTTTTCCAAAACTTCCCATCAGGATTATGTGGCTTTATCACTTTTGTAAATGCAAATATCTTGTTTTTCTTCCACCTCTTCTGTGCCTTTTTTGTGAGCTTCAGGAAAATTTGAATCAAAACAGGATCTGCGCCAGTCTTGGGCACTAAGCAAAGATACCAAAAGGTATCTACCTGTACACTGTGTGTTTGGAACTGTTTAACAAACTGTAAAGATTAATTTTACTCCCTATTTTTTTATTACTACAAGAGAATATAAATATAACTAATGTACAATGCACCAGGAGGTACTCAACAAAATGGTGGTCCACAGAAGAATCGATTATTTCCCATGTGATTCTCAAACTAGTGTGAGGTCTTTGGAGCACTGGTTCAGTTTCCTGGAGAAGATTAACTGAGACGTGCCACTAAGAAACATCTTTCTGGTTTTCAAGCTGTCAGACCCCACATAAGCAGAAGAAGGATGTCTGGCTACAGAGCTCTTGCTGCACTGCTCTAGAAGTGCTCCTCCGCACTCTGCCAGGGCTGTTCACACAACACAAGGAAGATGAGGTAGAACTTGAAGCAAATATTTGCTATTGTTAAGGTATCAGGCCTGTGGGCTACATGAAGCCAATGCCTAAACTTTCTGGTTTAAGAACATAAAATTTAAGCTTTCATTGTTAAGCAAGAGCCAAATCTTGTTCCAAGGATATGCAAGACCTACAGCAACTTCTCCAAGGGCCACAAATCAAATAACTCTAATAGAAAGCTAGGGACACCTAAAATTTCCCCATATATGTACTCCTTTTTACATGCAGTGAATTATCTTAGAAAAACTCCTTCCAACCACTTTGAGACTAGCTGGATACATGGTATTTGGATAACATAGTATTTGAACATAATGGAATAAGAAGAACAAAACTGACCTTTACAGTCTGACCCAGAAAGGAGAAAAATATCAGGCAAAAAAACAACCCTTAGTATCTTAGAGGGGGATCTCTTTCCCACGTATTGAATATTAAGCAGAAATAATCAGGTAGGAGAATAATCCTACATGGTTAAAAATAAGGCCACAAGCATCAGATCCCCTCATGAAGTATAACAGTGATCAGATCTGTTGACTACATGCATCAGATAAAAGCTGTGATGAATTAGCACCAAAGAACCAGGCACTGAATTTTCTCTGGTTCTCGCTGTTCTGCATCACTGGGATTCCAGGAGTTAGCTAAAATCTAACTACATATGAACAGGATTGACTTCCAAATTTTTGCAACTATTAAGAGACCAGTTACTGTTAACATCTGGATCAGTCCAGCTTCAGAATCCAACCAAGCTTAAGCTAATTCCATATTTAAACATATTAATTCCAACCTCAGGAATGACAATATGCAAACCTTGTCCACATGCTGAACAAGAAGGAAAGACAGAAATTTATATCTTAAAATAAAATACCAGTGATTAATAAATCACATGTTTATATCTCTTTGGAGAAATACTTCTAATACAAAGCAATTCCAGCCAGAGCATTCCATGCCAAATCAAATACTCATATGAAAAGAAAAAGACAATTTCTGCCAGTTCGTATGTCCAAAAAAGCTTTAGAAATTGGAAAAATGAAAGCATTTGCCCTCTTTCCATGAAAACCCAGAGCGCTGGGCACCAGGAAACATAATGTTCCCACTGATCTCCAGTAACAGAGGTGAATAATAATAATTTCAGAGTTATGAGAAGTAATTTGATGCATTCCACTGTGTGGAGAAAAAAAAAGCGCAACTCATTTTGATACCGTAGAGACTTCCCTAAAAGATAACTGCATTGTATAAGAATTCAGCTTTATTTCCCCCCCTGTATTGTTCAACTGAAGATAAGATGCTTCTCCCCGAGTCACAGAGGATTTGGAAAAGCTGTCAGAACCACAACAAAAAGAAGGCAGAAGCAAAAATTTATTTTTTTTTTTTTAAACTTGGGTATCATTTTCTCTTATTTGATGGGAAGCTTATCAAGATGATCAGTTTGTAAAGCTCAATTTCAGAAACTAGTCACTTCCAGGAAAGACAAGCAGTAGTTACAGATACACTTTAGTCAAAGTACTAACACAGAGCTGAATACTAGCAGAAATAGCATCTTTCCCCCTCAGTAAAACAAAACAAACAAGTATTGTCCAGAAATACTAGAAAAACTTTGGAAAGTCTATGCATTTAAAGTTAATTTGAAATTTAAACAAAACAAACGGCCAACAACAATTTAAAAAACCCCAACAAAACAAAAAGCCACCTACAAACAAAAACTAGCCACAATTGAAAATAAAACATACCATAATTGACAGCCAGTACTTTTAGTTCCATCTCCATTTCTCACCAACCTTACAAACAGCAAACCCATTTCATTTTTCACAGGAATGAAGATAATAATGATAAGTACAGACTTGACAAAGATGATGAAAAGTTTAGTGGCTTTTCAATGAAAGAATCAGATCCAGCTCCACATGCTGGTGAAGCAAAGGAGTCTGGAATATACGTCTTATGTTGTTTAGAGTATCTCCATCTCCAGGGATATAATTTATTGAAAATTTTGTTTTTCCATTTAAAGTTTCATAGCCCCCTGTTCAGGTACTCACATGTCCGTGCTTTACCTTACAGCATAACTGCAGCAACAGTCCATACACACTTGGGGAGCCATTCCAAAATAACGCTTCTGATCTTGGTGACTTGGAAAGAGATGCAAACACTTCCAATTTTATTTTATTTTCTTCTTTTTCTTAGATCAAGGGAAGTAATTTTCCTGAAAAAGCACCTCCCAACATACTGGTTCCCAGATAACTTTCACCGGTCACAGGAATCTGAGATGTTTCAAAGTTGCCTCTGCTCTCCAAAGACAAATCTATCAAATAACATGGCCCCAGCTATAGCTCATTCTTCACCTGCTGGCTTGTCCCTTCTTCTCAGTGTTTTTCTCTACCTGTCTTTCCTCCATTATGGCAACTTTGAGTTTATAACCTCCATTCTGATATCAGAAGTAGATATCATGCTCAAAACCTAAAATAATCCCAGGTTGAACACCCAACTAGTGAAGGTCAGGTTCCTGACAAAATCATCCAATTAAGACAAACCCGGCCTTTTTGGAGTAAGCAATTTTGAACAGATGACATGCCAAAATATTAAACATTAGAAGTCTCAACATTTTTTTTTTTTTAAAAAGTTCCCTTGCCTGACTAATTTCAAGTTCTCTAGAAAAAAAAAAATCCACCATGCCATTAGTTCCACTGTATAAAACATGAGCCATATTGAGTCAGTTCTGGCAAAATCCATAGGAAATGCCAAGAATAAGTTTTGTTGGAAATGTTTAACAATTACTGAGAAAACACTGATAATATTCATCTCTAGTGGCACAGAGCAAGGAGGCCAAAGAGAGTTAAGAAAACGCTATTATTTCCTCTCCATTGTAAGGCTTTAGAATCTTTAAAAAGCCAGCTGGAAATGACACCTGCAATAGGAAGACCTTTTCTCTATGGGTATCTCTTCTAAATACGTTCCACTTCCCTATCTACCCATGGTGGCCTGTGGTGCAGACAGTTGGGTATTTTTTTAATATCTGTGCAGACAGAACAACTATGATCATTCAGCTGGAGCAGAAGTTTTTTTAATCCACTCTACACAGCTGTACATGATGATACAGGCAGAATTGAAAAGAGGAACACATGTAAGATTGTACATTAGATCAGCTCTAAGGTCCTTCCAGCCTACCTCAAACAATTGTCTTAATTGGTTATCTAATAAGGAATGAAATCAAGGTAAGTATGACACTTCCCTTCTTTCCCAGCCTCGACTTATTTTCAAGTAGTCCTCAATAGGCTTCTCTTTCATGATCTTATTCTGTCTTTTCTGAAACCTCCTTGAGCTTGTAGCATCCATAGTGTCCTTTGGCAAGTTCTACAGGTCTGCTACCCATCATGAGAAGAATGGGACCATGTTGAGTGGGCCCCTATTAGGTTCATATGACATGCCTTAGTTCTTATATTAGGATAAGTAATAAACACTTGAACACCTCTGTGCCACTACTGACTGTGCAAATAACCACTATTTTATTTGTTTCCTACCAAACTGAAGAGCTTACTCATTTCTAGTACTGAAGCTGTTCCACCCATGTTTTTTTTCCCCACCTTTTTTGTCCTTACCTGTTACATTTTCACTTCTTTTATGTCCTTTTAGAGATACAGGTAGTGCTCAAAGGAAGTCACAGACTTATCTCTAATTCGATACTACCAATTCACAATAATCCATTTACTTTCTTCCCCCCACTGTTGCCAGGTACTGAGAAGACCCTTCCACGGAACTGTTGTCACCACCCCCAAGATCTTGCTTTGAAGTGGTAAGGATCACATTTTACATGTGAAGGTAGTATTATCATTTCCCCATACGCATAGTTTTGTGCATCATTTACACTGAATTGCATCAGCCATTTCATTGCTAAATCAGTCTCAAAGTCTTTCTTAAATTTGTCATAATCTACATTATCTCTCTCATAACACATTAATATGGCACATAATCCTATACACTGTGACACAGGCTTGAAATTTTAAGGGCCAGGTTTATCCGGGGTGATGGAGTATATTTTTAGAAAGATATTACAATGAATTATTCCAGAGAGAGAAAAGTTATCACAGGAGAATATTCAATTCTACTTGCTACTAGAAAAATACATCATGATATGTATTTCCAAGAGTTCTCAGATGTTCATTGCCTTTTTTCAAAAGGAACTCAGCTGCAACTCCCCTTCCCACTGCACGCACAGATCTTTTTTTTCTGTAGAACAGCGTTAAAATAGTTGTACAGGAAACTGTAGCAGAAAGTTTTGCATCCCTCTATCCTACCCTCTAAGGCTGCCTTGTAACTAAACACGAGCGGTGCTGCTAGCAGGGGCTAGAATGCCCATCTTGCCTCACATGAGAGCCCAGCGACGAAAGTAGACACTCAGCCACTCTACCCTTACACAATACAGCGAACCTTCATTTTTTATGCAAAGTGGAGCAGCTTGAACAGGTGAGAAACTGTTCTCTCATTTTTCTCATATTCCGTGTGCAAGAGGGAAGAACAGATGATTTTCCTGTTCTACTTATAAGGAAGACAAGGGTTAACAAAGCAGTTTGTCCATGGTTAACTCTTGTAAGTGTTCTCTCAGCATGGCTATAGGTCAAAAAAAAAATCTCAGAGCACTTCGTTTATGGCTCCCAAGACAGCTCATGCAAAAAGAGCATCATGGTTCTCAACTTGCCAAAAAGTTCTTCCAACATGCTCAGAAAGAGGAATTTAGGCTCCTGTTAAAAATATTGGTACGTCTGAGTTTTACACAGCTCCTTGGTTTCACAGTACACAACCTACAGTTAAGCAGTGGAACACTTGTTAAAAGACACTGTCTATGCTAAAAGTTTAGAGGTTCAAGGGAAGATCAGGCAAATTAACAAAAGAAATTCAGAGGGTTTTAGAGTACAATCTGTCTGAAGCAATTCTTGAACCCCAAATTGTTGGGAGAAAATTTGGGGAAAGTATCCCTGCAATATTTTTCCCTAGGCATTTGCTTTTCACTGGTGAAACAAAGTCCTATGCTATAAAACCTCACACCTTACCTAGAGGAATTAGTAATTCCTGTGTCAGCACCAAGACAGATATGTTATGTACAGACTCCCGTGCCATTTCCATCCACAAGCAGGCAATGCAGCCTGGAAGATGCTTTGAGATTCAGGTGACTTGCAGCTGACTGGTTGGACCAACTCGCTTTATCAGCCTGCAAAAATCAGGCTGGACAGTTATCTGCTGGTGATTACAGAAAGACCATGGAATGTCTAGGTTGCTTTCCCAACTTTATCCCAACAGTTTTGTGCTTACAAGACAAGCCAGTTCATTTCTTTATGTCTAACTTTCCCCATTGGGGTAAGCTTTTAACTTTTATTTTAAAGCAGTTGCGCATTAAAATAGAAAAAAGTTGCAATCATAACACGTAATCTTTTTTCTTTAGTTATGGATGTCTTTTCTCCCTGTGTTATTCTGGATTCTTCTTTAACAGCTCTGAAAATTTAAAGCCATCTGGTAGCAGCTGTGTCTTGACTGCACACCTGTGCTTGAGCTGAAGTGGGGAAAAGTTCAATAAGGATTATACTGTAGGTGCCAGAACGTCTCATTCGTTCCAGAAATATCGTACAGATTTAATATTCTGCCCCACTTCCCCCTTAACTGGTTTGTGTTTTGCTCAGAACATACAGATTAGAAAGACAAAGCAATTTCTGGAGAGCACAAAGCTCTTGTGCTACGCACATAGCAAAAGTTTCCATGAATCTCTGTTGATCCTGGACCTGCACTTGCAAAGCTATACTGATTTGGGACAAAAATAGGCCTTTGGCTGGGCACTGTGGCTTTCCATAGATATCTACTCATCAGCAAGCCAAAGCAAACTGTACTAACAGTGAAAAAATACCATTCTGAGCAACTAGACAATACCAAGCTTGGTAATGTCTGCAGCTGCAGGGACCATACAATCAAGTGCAACTAGTACTCTCAGGTTAGTTAGTATCTGATTATTTCCTTATCTACCCCTTCCTTCAAATTCAAGAAAATAAGAAAGTTTTGTATGCAGGACACAAAGAACAACCTGCCAACCTGCAGAAGTTCAGAACAGGACAAGCTAAATAGGTCACTAATGATTCTTTTGTATAGCATGACACCACACTTCACTGCTGCAGATTCACTCACTTTAGTCGTCGTTGCAAGGACACATGCTCCTGTAAGTACTCTCTGGACTTAGGCAGTCTAAAATATGGGATCTCCCCCATACTTTAATCTTATTACACTAGGGCTGCTTGCCATAATCTAGCACTGGCTTTACGCCTTTGACTTTAGCTTAAATCCCTCCCCAAAGCAGCTCTTATCTTGTTCCCACCTCTCCTTTATCAATGCAACACCTTGCAGTTTCTCCTCCAACTCAGTGCTCAGCCAATGCCCTCGCATGGTTCTAAGAATGCTATGTTGTTAAAGGTATCATTTGAATTAAAAATAAACCCCATACTATCTGCAGATAATTATTACTGACCCTATGGCATTCTTTGCTCCATCCATCTTTTCACCTCCACCATCATCAGTAAGGCTTTGAAATAAGCACCATTCTCTCAAATGGCAAAACGCAGAAGCTGAGCAAAGCCCCAGGCATTTTTTCAAGGAGCGGGACTACAAATTTAAGACCTTGCAACATTTCAAGTTAGGTAACTATTTCCCCTCTTATGGTATCTTTGATTCTTGTAGTTAATTATTGTGTAGATTTCATGAGTGTTCAACTGCTGGCACAAAGTGCCATGGGATTTTTCAGCATTAAACAATCTGTGTGAGATACAATTTCCATCTAAACCCCTCATCTCTTTATTAATCCACCAAAATGAAGCCGTGCAATATCTTATCTAAATTTAGCTGCTCTCAAAATCCTTCTCTGTAAGACATTAGCCACACTTAGATGCCCTCTCTCTTTAAAATCCATGAGCACTTCCGTTCTAGCTGGTAGTGATAATGCATCACCTGCAAGAGTAAAGTAAAAAGTATTCCTGGATAGGAACATAATCTCTTTAATACAATGTGGTTTTCCAGAAGTGGAAAAAAAAACAATTCTTTTTCTTAAAAAAAAAAAAACCCAAACAAACCAAACCAAAAAACCAAACCCAACAACATATAACCAAGAACAAGTTTCAATATGTATAGCAACTTTCAACAGAAAGTTGTATAATCCAAAATTCACCATTTCCTTGACTCCCATGAAAATCTGTCAGCACAGCAATTGAATGCAGAAAGAGAAAGAAAGGAGGTTAGGTATTTCTCATCATGAAATTTAAACTAAGACTCTTGGGTTTGGGCAAAGAAAGAAAAGTAGGCTCTTCTTTGAAGGACAGAATGCATCATAGGAGCTTCCAAGAAAATCAGACTGGGGTTTCCATTCCCTGTAAACAGGAATATTCTATTAATCAATCCCATCCTGAAATTAATACTGTGAGGTTATAAATGCTTCTCATTATATACAGAGGGAGCCTAGGCCAAAACCCAGTGTTCTAGCCCCTCTACAAAAGAAGATTGGTTAAAATCCAAAACCAGACTTGCAAGCTGACTGTGTTTAAATGGCCAGCTTTACATGCAGCGTCACTGAGCTCTGAGGTGGCTGAAGGAAACTGATTTTCTGTTTTGGCAAGGTCACTGCCATGTGGAGCTCTGAATCTCAGAGTTCTATGGTTCCACATACCTGACTTTCAGCTAGCCAGTCATTTGCACAAGAAAATTTGCCAGAGCTCAGTTTTCATTCTGGAAACTACCGCCTGACAGCAAATTAAAAAAAAGTACTTGGGCAACATTCTTAGGGGTGTGCTGAGCTGGGATATTAATCAACCCAACCACCCACTACAATTAAGGTTTCTTCAGAGCTGGCTGCCTTGAAGTAAAGGAGTTTTGATCCACCTTTGGTCTAGCTCTAATGAGATCTTGCCCCTCTCCCACCTCCCCCACCCCACTCTAATTAATTACATATACACTTACAAAACCGTTTGGCTGGTAACACATCACAAAACCATGTCACCGAGGGCTATTTCATCATCATCGCTGGCCTGACTTGAACCAAAAATGGGAACTACAGGAACAGGCGTTCACCATACACTCGGCATTCAGTTGGTGCATCTCCTTCATAGCACTCTTCCCACAAGGCTGTGTTCTCAGAATGACCTGATGATACAGCTCAAAGACGACATTTAATAAACCTACTGATAAGTCCTCCTCCAGTGTCAAGATGTCCTCTGTCATACTCAGACTGAAAAAAAGTTTTCTTTGTAGACCTCCATGCCACAATCTTCATTAGACCTACACTATTATTTCTTAGCTATGCAGTGAGTGCCCCCATGTATCAGGGTATAGCACTGAGACAATCTCATACTTAGGTTGAATGTTAAAAAAATTAAATCCTTTTGACTGAAGTTAATAGCTGAATTGGTTGAGCAGCTCTCCAAAGCCTTCGCTCATTCAGTGCTTCCTTCATTTCCCTTCTTATGATGAGAATGTCTGTTCATGAGAATGAACCTTGGTTCAACCTTGATTTTCATAACTGTCAGTAACTTGCTCCAAAAGAACTGTTATCTGAAAACAGTATCCACGTACTTCTTGAAGGTTATGCAATGCCACGAGTGATTCAAACAGATGAACAATTCTGGCTATTCACTAGGGGCAGGATGTTAAACAAATCATAACTATCTGTGATACATTCATCACCACAGAACATAAGCATCCTTCAATTTAAAGTATGTAAGACCTTCGAGAGTAGAAATTTAAACCAAAACTACTTCATATGCATTATTTCATTCTATTCCAATTAATTTTGATGATGCTCCATCATGATGCCCGAGTATGAAGTCCCATACCCCCACTGATAAAGGCAGCACTACTTTCAGTGCAGTAACTGGGTTGTGGTAGCACTTTGAGACTGAGTCTAGAATTGTGCCCCTGCTGTGCTAGCTATTGTAGAATGGAACAAAACACAGACTTGTGCCAAATAAATTATCATCCAAGTACTTTAATTCCTATTTTGCATTTATGAAAAGAGATTCACGTGTAATCACTCAGTAAGTTAATACAAAGTAGGATTCAGCCAAGCTACAGTGCTTAATTCACTAGTGCTTATAAGATACTTTGAGATCCTGTAAGAGGAAATTTCTAAGAAGGACAGGAGATTAAAGTAAAAGCTTTAAGACTGTCAAAATGCAACAATTGCCATTTGCTTCCACACAGATCTACTTGGGAAACAGTTCCAGAGCCAGTACTTTAATGGCTTACATACTGTATTTTTTTCAAAAGCCGTT
This sequence comes from Morus bassanus, assembly GCA_031468815.1. Classification (NCBI taxonomy): domain Eukaryota; kingdom Metazoa; phylum Chordata; class Aves; order Suliformes; family Sulidae; genus Morus; species Morus bassanus. The sequence continues at coordinate 3,330,283 of CM062582.1, forward strand.
AGGGCCTTAGAAATCCCATCGTGGTTATTTGGCATGACTGGAAAACTTCTATGCCAGAAAAACACTCTGCTCGCCAGGATGAGGTAGGGGAGGCTCCTCTTTAATTGGGCTGGTGACCAGTTCTCTTAAGGAAGGGCTTTTACTTCATTATTCGAAACCACTTCCTTGCGGATAAGAAGGAGAAAATTTAGCATGTGACCAGCCCAGTCAAAAAAGCAAACACACAGAAACACGCAATATGAGATCAGAGGGAAGCCTTCAATCTGCGTTTCAGAGACCACTTATTGAATAGATGAGGAAAAAGCTGTTTTGGATTTCTCTTTTTTTTTTAAAAAAAAACTCTATTAAAAAGAGGTAAAAAATACATTGAAGAGATGTCAAATAGACTTAGATTTTTCTTCCATTTTAACTTCCTTCCAAAAAGAATAGTTAACTTCATTGTACAAAAAGAAAAGGTTGTGTCCATATTTATAAAGTTGTTTACAAGTTTCTGCTTTAAATGCACACCTTTACTCCCAGTTCCAACATTACCTACAGTAGTGTTAATTAAAGAAAGTTCAGAGGTCACTGAAATCAGTATTATCATACTGACACCACATCCTGATAAAGATCAAAACTGACATCTCTGTGATTATTTAACTCCAGCTACTTACGTTGTACCATTAAACCATATTTAGCCCCTCAAAAAAAAGGTTAAGCAGTATATACAAATTTAAACAGCTGCTAAACTCACATCAACCTCTGATGTGCTTAAAGTCTAAAAAAGATAAAATAAATCTGTTACTCTTTTTATCTTCCCAGTTCAGTAGGTCTTTTTATGGAGCTCATGCATAGAACAACCAAAACACTGAGAGAAGCTGCAAAACTTGGAAGTCCGGATTATACTGAAGACTGGAGAGACTCATTTAGTTTGGATTAGCTCCCAAACTCTTAGATGCTCATTTTAATGGAAGCACGATGGTGTTATTCTCTTTTTACTCACGCTGCTTTTGCACCAATACACGTATCCCCATCTCTTAATCTTCAAACAACATTACGAGGTAAAGAATCAGATCCTTTAATCTGTCATATATATATATATATGAGAAGTCATGAGTCCAGGATTTCACAGTAATTCACTCAAATCATGTAAAGTTTAGGGGAAAATGGTTTCATCTTTCTATTCCATGCCATTCCTCAGCACTTTGAGTCAGCAGAAGGCAGCTCATTCACCATCAATTAATTACATTCAGAACTTGCAATAAGCTTTTCTAAGTAAGCCCTTTGAGAACAGGCATAACAGAGGGAGCTACAGAAATGCAGAGGTTGCAGTAAATGTGTTGATTAATGAAGCACTAGATGGCACCCCAGCATTCAGCTCTTAAGAGGTTTTTACAGCCCTTTTCTCACCCAGATTTGAAAACAAAACAGGTACCTCAATTTTAGTCAGGTCAAGAATGAGGATTTGTAATTCTTTATGGAGGAATGTGTCTTAGGAAATACCATCTAATAAAATAGTGCCAGATTACAAATAAAAAAATTAAATCATTATTCTATTCTACATAAGCAAATATTAGTTCTTCTAAATGAAAAAAAAATTAAAATGAGTAAGCAATTCCATTACTGCAAGCAGTTTAAAAGCAGCCTTTAGATTAGAGAAAAATGCTATGTTGACATGTTTCTTTTCTTCTTGCCACTAAACACTCAAGAAAAAGTTGTAATTAATTTCTGAAAGTCCACCTGAGTGCCTCTGTCAATGCTGGACAAGTCAGAGTTGATGTTATGCAAAGATTTAGTCATCCTGAAACAACTAGGTCTTTGTGTATTTTGCCAAACAAATTGGCATGCACCTATTTCCCATGCTATTAGGATGCAAGGAGGCACTGTCATCTCTACAGAGCATACTGATAAGAAAATTCAGGCTTTGAGCAATTAAATTATATGGTCAAAACCGCAGAGGAAATCTGTGTCAGACCAAGGAAATGAAGCCACTCCAGGTCAGCAACTTACCCACGAGGCAGTCTCTCCCTCTTGCTCTCAGCAAGTCTTAAAGTGCATGTCAAACAAATGGTAGCAAGCAAATTCCATTCAGGACTCATACAGAGCATCAAAGAATTTGAAATAAGGTAGCTGGCCTGTAGGTGGATCATGGCATCCTTTTCAGAACTACTTTATACAACCAATATTCTCCTTTTCTGAAGCGAGGACAAAGCAGGATGTTCCATCTTGTCCCTGAATTATTGCCATGAAGCTTTATTAGGGCAGAGAAAGAGCAATACCAAGATTATGAGCACAGCATTTTAGGTACATTCTAGATCACTGAAAGAATAAAAGACCACGGAAGACAGACAACACAGAAAGCTATTTTATGGAGTTATTATGGAAAACAAAGAGTAGTAGATAAAGAATGACTTAGGAAGCAGAGAAGCTGGAAGGAAAAAAATATACAAGCAACAACAAATGTGCTATGATATTTAAAATAATAAAAAGCAGAGAGATCTAGGCCTTGTTAAAGTTTAAATTAGATGACTGAAATTGATTTTACAAAACCCACTTAAGTTACACCAGGGTACATGAGGTCAGAATTGGACCCAAAGAACCTAATCTCTCACCATATCATCAAGTTAGCAGGTGGTCAAGACAGTCCAGCTGGAGAATGGGCTCAAATTTTCAGTGAGCTAATACACACTAATCTTTCACTTCTGCAGACCTGGATTCAAAACTTAAGATCATGAACTAAAATTAGTCTGCTGGTTTCATTCTAGTCCCCATTTGTGCACAGCACAAAACCACCATAAAAAGTGTCATGACTGGCAATCTCTCTAAGACAGGCCCAGTTCTGGAATAGCAGGAAATGTTGTAAGTTAGGACTGAAGCACACTGGCACAGCTGTGTATGGAATTTTATACTCTCTGCCCACATCGTGCTTGCCAAAGCCAAATGTTTTTTCTCCTTGACTTCTGCAAGTGCCACATTCATGCTGAAAAAAATAAAAAGAGAGAAAGGAAAGAAAAGAAGTACAGAATGAATCATTGCAGTCACTGGAACCAACACTGCACTGATTCACACTCTGTACATCTGCAGTAAAGGCAGTGATACTGCAGAGGGTATAAATTTGCACAGAGTTTATTTACAGTATCTAGTCTGGGGTTTGGTTATTTCTGGTTGTTTTGTTTTTTGGGTTTTAGGGGTTTGTTTTTTTCTTTAATGTAGTACATAGCTGCTTTTTGTCCCATAACAATGGTGCACCGTGCTAAACTGGCTCTATAACTTTTGAACTGGACTAAGTCAAAGTACTGTAAAAACCAGAAGATTCTCCCACTCAGGTGACTGTCCCAGCTTAGCTGACTAATAATCCAACTTGGAAACGTGCTTGCATTTATTAACATAAAATATTCATAGTTATCCATGACAGTTCACTGGACGAACTCCAGCCACCTAAAACAAAGATAATCAGCCACACATCAATAAGGAAAAAAATCACATCCGACTCGTAAGTCTGATATAACATCATGTATTAATATGGGCAGTCATATTCAATAAGCGAGAATCTGAAGGACTCCTGAACTACGCCCTATCCCTCTAAAACCATTTGGTATTGAGACAGGTTTTTTTGCAAGTCAAATTTCTCCTATGCATCATGAAACTTCCAGCCAAAACAGGCAGTGAAAAATAAGGTCTTCAGTAACACATAAGGTAATATAAAAATGAGCAGTTTTAGGCAGTTATGAGATCTTTAAGATAGCAATAAAGGAACACACAGGACTGAGTTAAAAGGAAATAAGGAGGAATCAGCTGATACAGGAGCTTAATGAATTGTTCTATTTTGACAATTATCAGCCATAAATAACACGACTCCACTACATCACAGAATTGAATGAGACTAGCTGACTGGAATTAAATAAAGCAGGACCGGAACTTCTGCCAGCAAAAATACAAAAGCCAGATAACAGTAGCAGCAGTTGCTGCTGTTAATCCCAGGAAACAGTTTCTCTCCTTTTGCCAAAGCAGCCATTTTCCCCAAGAGCAATTCTCATTCCGAGGCCAAGGTGGAGCTCAAATATAGTAAGTTGACAACCACCTTTCTCAGAAGCTACCTGCTTCAACTCTACCCCTTCCAATGCATTCAAGCAGGGAAAGAACCAAAACAATTTACTCTCCAAATGAGGACACTGACTTTCGTGCAATGGAGTTCATACGCATAGCTACTAATGTAAAAATGCGAACAGTCAAAACTAGCAGATTAAAAATTAAGTGTTCTATGAATTTGCCAGCTTATCCACAGATTACATTTTCTAAAAAAGCTCTACATTCCTCATCTGGACTGTATTTTGAGAAGAGCTTATATTTAAGAGAGTTTCTGTTAGCTTCTAGATAAACATGACCACCTCTCCAACTAAGTTTTGGGTTCTCACCCAGTTTTTTGGTCTTTATATCACTGGAGTTTGCTTCAGCTTCAGAGATCCCAGAAAAGGGGTTCAACAAACACCAGTGAGAAACCTGGAATTTCCCTCCCGTTAAGGTATTAATATACTGAGTAGTCCTTATTAATGGGGTGGACTTCACTGGCTATTGTCATGTCTTGTAGGCTCCATGACTCTAGAAACTTACTTCTCCAGGAGAGGAAAGCCTAAGATAGATGCCTAGGGCTGCAAAGCAAAGAGACCAGTTCTATTTGCGTAGCTACAAAACCCAAGGAATAAATAACAAATATAACCTGAAACTGGCCACAGACTTGACATGTTTAAGCTGTGTATCTGCAACATGCTCACTCTGTTCCCATCTAATTTTCTTCCTTAAGTCACACTCATAGAAAATCTGGAAATAAAAGTATACTATCTGCAGATTGAGCAGGCTGGACAGTGGAACGTGATTTTCCTGGGACCCTGTCTAAATGAACACAGGTAATGCTTTGTTTCTCAGAAATGTTTCCCAGTGAAAAGTCAAGAGATTTTTTGATTCATCTGAAAGTAAAACTTGCAATGATAAAAAGGACAACCCCATTGTGGAAAGTTCAGGTTCACAGTTGTTAATGATCTTGTATTGATGCAATACATGGATATATAAAAGCAACAAAGCCTCCAAGAACAGAAGCCAAGGAGTTCTACTGATATCCTAATTAGAAAATACAATAAAAATCCCACATAACTCTCTAGAAAAAGCCCCAAATGCACACAACACTGTCAAAGTGAGAAATCAGAGACCTAGATTTTAAAAAAAATATTTTTAGTTTATATGGCAGGAAACCCTTCCCAGTAGCAGCTCCCTCCTCAGTCACCTCAATGCGTAACAGTTTTAGCTGAGCAGCTTTTGGCTAATTCACACCATTCTACCTCAAATGCTTACACAGGTGTGAGCTGCTGAACCTGGCTCTTTTGCAGACAGCTGTGGCAGAGAAAAAAAAAATATCCTCGGACTACAGACCAAAAGCAAAGTAGGGAAGAAAGGAAAAAATCAATTGACTTCTGCTACCAAGTAAAAACTTTACAGCTGTTTTAAAAAGGTACTGAGCTACCAATTTGCTTTTCTATCACACCAGTTATTAGGCACACTCCTGGCTTTAATAACCATTTTCTGCTCCAACCATTTGTGTATTACAAAGAGGAATACGGGGCAAGAAAAACTTGCTTAATTAGAAATGCTGTTTGCTAAGCATTCAGAGGAAGTTACAGAATTGTGCGTTTCACCATAATGATATTTAATCTAATGAAAATTTTCTTAAAATAGGATTTGTTTCCCTTACATGACATGAACATATTGTTCATGCTAATTACAACTGATTCACACAATAAAGCAGCTACCATAAAATTAAAACACGGATATGTGAACAAGTTAGCACAGGGTAAACTAGGTTATGAACCTTTAGGGTACATCACCTGTGCTGTGGTAATGCCATGTAAATGTTTTCATCCCATGGTAAATTAAAAGTAGCTGATCCTTATTCAAAGAGCTGTTGAAAGAATTTCTGCTCCTTTGCCAGCTAGTCCTCTGGCTTTGAACAGATGTGGTCAGAAACTATATGAGACCAAGTCCTGGCAGGAACTACAAATCAAGATACTGCCATTATGCAAGAAGCAAATACCAACCCTACTTAAAACATTGTAAACCCTATCACAGGCCTCAGTGAAAACGCAATTTTGCCTGCCCTTTCTGGGTTTGTTTCTTAGAAACTACTTATTCAATGCTTAGAGAAGTGACCTGGCCGCTAATCCAACATTCGTGCGGTTGCAACGCAACAGACATTTCAGAAAACTTTGGTCTGACAGAGTGCTTTAACTCAAATGGTTTCTTTACAAACATCTTGACATATGGAGAACATTATCCTGGCAGCTCATGATGACCTATGGTCTACATGACTAGCGCTGTTATAACCGCAAGAAACATGTATGTAGTTAGAAAGCAAAAGTGAAGAGCAGGTTGAGTAGTACACAGATACATGAATAAAGTTTCCAGAATTTTGACATACACTATAAACAATTATAATGAGTAAGAGTTACCTGAATCTTCCTAGATTACCTTATAAATGCTTTTCCTCATACACGTAACATTTTGGATAATAGCAGTAGTACTTACTGGAATGAAGAATTACTTTTCTAAGCTTGGGATTGTGTCTAATATAACAAAATATGAAGCCTCTGGAACTTCTGATAACTCAACCAGAATATTATTACCTACTATTGATCCAAGAACGGAGCTGAAATTTGGAAATTTGAGTTATTTCAGTTAGAAAGGAAAATATTTGAACTTCCACAGCTACGATTCCAGATTTCAAAATAGGTTTCAGATATTCCCTTTATCTTTTCTCAGAAGCAACAGTTATAGTGCTATTACACCGTGTGCCCTTTGAAAGACAACAGTTTATTGACAAAAAAATGCAACCTAAAAACTAATCACCTACAAATGACCGCCTTCATCTGAGCCACATTATTAAAGCTTTAATGCTTGACTATATCTGGCATTTTTATGAAGATATTAGTCACAATAATATACCAGCTCATTCATTCATTTTCATAGCTACCAAGATTTCTTTTTATATTCCAGAAATGCATTTTGAAAACCAGTTCAAGTTCTGGATGGGCATAAGTCTCCAGACAGTCAGTGCCTTTATCTAGAAGCCAACTAGACAACTCAGTTTTGGAACTTCTCTTTAGTTGTATTAGACACTCCAGCCTAGTAACTCTTGCTGAACTAGTACCATATAGAGCAAAGACCTCATTATACATTCAGAGTTCAACCCTCCATAACAGTATTTAACTGGCCACTTAACTAAAGGTGTTGGTACTGGTATCTCAAAACTGTGGTTTTTTAGCTTCACTGTTGTCTTTTCATTGAGCTAGGGGAGGGCTGCATGTTTGTGACACTTTGTTCTGCCTCACTCCATATTTGTAAAAGTCCTTGTTCTAGTAATCCATTTTTTCCATGGGACCAGCATTTAACTGACCCATTCCCTTGCATTTTTTGCATCACCAATACTTCTCCTTGTTTTCACAAACAATGTATTATTTCTGTATATCTTCACAGGTGTCATGAGCTGGATTAAGACCAGGTATTAAAAGACAAAGTCCTACAAAAATAGCTTCCATCATCCTCATTAACAACAATTTCTTTTAACTTCTCCAAGGAATGGTTAAAATTCAATGGTAAATTCTATGGTCTCCTGGGGGCACCTTCGGTCTACCTTTCCTAATCTTGCTCTAGAAGTCCAAATGCAACTGAGCAACAGCACCTAGACACCTATTCCCTAGAAAGGAAGGTGATAAGATGGGAAGTTCAAGCTGCAAGATACTGAATCAGACGTAATGAGATGGTGTGCCACTTCTCTTGCTAGTATTTAGCTATGTTGAAATTGATGACCAACCCCAAAACCCCTACCCAGTGCCTGCGTTACCTGGCACAAGCCTTTTCGCAGAGTAAGTTCTGCAGCATTGTTTGACTTGGGTGACTGTCCAGCCATTCAACTGAGATAGGATATAGATTAGAACCAAATATATTAAGTCAGTTTTGCATTATTTGGACTTGACCAATTTGATCTCTCCCGCTTTGGAAATCCCCTCATTACCAAAAAAGTTCAATACATGTTCCATCCCATTTAAGGTCTTTTACTTCCTTAACCCTTTGACATAGCTAATCTCTGCTGAGGAATCACAGAGCTTTCCTGGTCTCCTGTATTCCACGGAACTTCATTCCCAACAGGAGGAACCACAGATCTGTCCCCAACATTTCACACTACTGCATTATAGCTGGGTTTCCCCCATCTACCCAGACACCGTAACAAGCACTCTTTGGTCCTTTCTGGGAAAGCTTTACTCGTTATTCTACTTCTTCTTATGAAACCTTCACGTTTAGTCATAATACTTTCTGGAAATCTTTGAGCTCCTCAAGCATCTCCTGATTATCATTTCTTTTTCGTGACCTAAGTAAGTTGGCAGACTTCAGGGTGTTAGACATCTGAATGAACCAAGACAGGAAGTAGTTCATACAGCCAAGTTATCTTTACTGCATGCCCTCCCCATTTGCAAAGATCATATAAAGTTGTGTATTCCTACATGCAGCAGGAATCAAAAGAGTAGTGTCTGTTCTCCAACTCCAGCCTCCTTCCAGGTAGCATTCATTCCCAAGCACTCCTTCCTTCTCAGCTTTCCCTTCCTACCTACCAGAGCTCTTATTTCTACATCTATTGTCTCCCTTCTGCCACTTCTCTCATCCTCTTTCTTCCTCACTTTCACCTTCAAACAATGCCATTCTGCTACCCATATTTGCATTCCACATGCATTTCCTTTGCAGGCCTGTGTTTGGAGGGGAGGCTTCTAATGCTCTGCTTGTCCCATTTAGTTTCATAAAGGGCGATCTCCTGCTGAAAGCCATCCCCATACACTTTAATGTCCACCTGTGACAGCCTTCGAGCCTGCTCATGTTCACTTGCCATGGCTCAGCCAACTGACAGTAGGCTGGTAAGCTACAGTAAGTTAATTATATTCCTGACCTGAGAGAACAAAGCTCTGTCTAGGTGTCCTTTCTTCTGTAGTAAGTAACTAGCTAATAGCAGCGCTGGTTAGCACCAACTTGAATGCTGGCTTTTGTCACTGCAGTATTACTCCACAGGAACCAAGCCAAGCAGAGAGACTGTCTTTTTGTGTTTTAAATTAACGATTGGAGAGTTTGATCCCAAAGCACCTACTCAAATTGATTAAACTGGGGCAATCCCATTACAACACTAAGACAAAACATGTTAACTCACATGTCTTTCACAGGAGTTTAACCAAAGGCATTGCATACCTTGCATTTCTGACACTCTACATCCATGGACACTTTTTGGATTCATTGCTCATATGACAAGCAAAGACTTGATCAAATTTACTTGGTTTAACATGTGCCCAAGAACTATGTTTTATGAACTACACTGTTGGGTCCCCGAGGAGGAAAAAGAACACAGTACTCCTCCCTCTGCTGTTTAGACTGAACATCATGTCCCCAGATCTGGCCAATGGCATCCCAGCAGTACATAACTTTCTGCACTAGACTCAGCTTCACTCAGTGGGAAAATTAATAATGGGGACTAAAAATAAAACAAAATAATTATTTTTTTTTAAGTGCTTGAGAAAGTGAGCATCTCTTTAGCTGTCAGCAAAATTATTTCTGTTAGGAATTAATTTGTTGATGTTTCCACCACTGCAGCTTTCCAAAGCCCACACAAGAACAAATTACGTGGAGGGGAAAGGAAAAAAGTTTTGTTTTGTTTGTTTTTTCAGATTATTTACAGTAGGTGTCAACAATTGGGAAACATGGATTGTACAAGAACTACTGCAGAATGACAACCATTAATGTGTTATTCTATAGAACATTTACATACTATGAATATTTTCCAGCTGAAATCTGTCCAAGTTTTCTTCTATCCAGTGCTCCGTGTTTAGTCCAGGAACATTAATGATGAAAATCTAGACAGCGTTACATTGTGTGAACTATTAGATGTACACTGATGATACTTGATTTTATATTGCCTTTGGCTTATTCAGTTCATAGAATTTAAATGATCTGAATTCTGGCTAGCATCTGCTGTCGAATGAGTAAACAGTAAATCAAACTTCAGACTTCATTACAGAGTTGAATATGTGTTTTCCTACAGACCTGGTATACCACATGATGCAATCAAACACATTATTATCTGTCAAGCATCCAAAAATGAACTAAATGACTCATAAAAGCAATAAATAAGATACGGTCTCTGCCCCTGAAATACCTTACACTGTAAAATTAAAACAAGACCCCCAGAAAGACTAAATCCCGGGGAACCAAGTTACTCCTATAAGGGAAAGGAAGAACGTGGGTTACACAACATGAGAAAGCACACAGACACGCTCCTACAAGGGAGTAAGAGTGGAACTTAAACTGCCCACAGCTGCATTAGGCTAATAGTCCCTGTGCGAGTTTTGTCCCCACAGAAAATGTCCGTTACCTTATTCAGTAATTCTGTTCAGACGTTTTCACACTACTCATATTTCCTTGGGCAGTAGATTCCGTTTTTTCCCCTAGATGAAGGTGCGTCTACTTCCCTGCTTTTAGTGTAATAACCTACAAACCCATGAAGTTGTTGTAGGACACTGCTGAGTTTAACTGGGTCTTTGTTAGATAGCAATCAATAGGTATTTCCGGCAAATCAGTGCTAATATCTCTTCTGACTACCAGTTGTTCACATACCAATAACTCAATACAGTTGAATTTTGAAAGCTTTAGGTTTAAAGCAAAAAAAAAAAAAACTACACGAACCCAAACAAACCCTAGATCTGTGCAGCAATAACAAAAAAAAATCCTAACTGCAGAGCATACTCTGCCTGCATCCCTATGATTTACAATACAGCCTAATAAAATTGTGCCTTACGGAGAAAAGGGAAGACTCTTACTCTGCCCCACCATGCCTGGCTTGTGCGACAGACAGCAGCTGCTACTGAGATAATTTGCAGAAGGCAGAGTGTATTTCAAGAACGCATTTAAACATTCAAACACAGTTGTTTGGATACATGACCATACACACATGAAAAGAAATACATGAAATAATTACAGAAGCCTCCATTATACTTACTGGTTACATTTTGCAATTAGGTACTAAGCTTTCAAATATACATAGATTTATTTTTTTTATTAGGAAGGTCTAGTAGTAATAACAAACAACATTTCCCATTCTGTTAATTCAGACTTGCTAAAATTAATTACATTTAAAAGTATAGGTATTTGGACAACACCAGACACAAAGCTCCAAACTTTACTTTGGTTATAACAGCCAAGAAGTACTACAGTGACACTGGAAACTGACCCTACTGGTAGTGACTTTTCTCTTAATAAATCAGACCTTCAGCACCTGTAAAGTTTATCGAATGTTAAATGGCTCATGGCACCAATAAAGAGTATTGATAACTACTTTGAAACAGAATCAGATACAATTTTGCACTGCATTTTATGAAGTCTGAAACTTTCACTATCGCCAAATCATTTTTGCATTTATGGACATTTTTAAACCTTATTTAAAATTGTTTGAGAACCATTCCTTATCCAGGACTCAAATGCGGGATGTGAAGAGCAACTATTCAAATTTTTGTCTTGTCTCCATTGTTCCAGTCCTGTCAGACTTCCTCTGCTATAATCTGTCTGAAGTTTTTCTTCAAGACAAAAAAAATCAAATGTCATTATATTCTTTTCACCATTATAGAAGCATTCCTTGTGCTTTCCACGATGTATCTTCATCTACCCTAATTAATCTTCATAACCACTTCATTTAAATGAGTGGCACTTTCAAACAGGACACTGAAGCATAGCAAGGTCAAAAATATTCAGAAGTTTTAATGAACTGATTCAAAATGCCCAGGACCATATTTTTCAGAGTACCTACGTATCGAAACCATAGCTTCTATTCATTTGCTCTAGTCAGACTTGTACACCTTTCTTACCACTTGTACACAACAGCCTCAAACCATACAGCTAGAAAGCCACCACCACACCACACAAATTCTGACAGCCTGACCAATTTGGTTTATATGCCTCACCTAGCGACACAAAGCACCATGACAGTAGGGTAGGCATCAGCACAGAATTTATTTCTCCAGGTCAGCATTCATCTATGCTACCAAGAGATGATCCCTGTTCTGCCGCCCCTGTCAGCCCTATCCATCAATTCTAACAGCTGCAAATGTGAGGCAAGGATCCTACAGAAAACTAAGCTCGTTAATATCTGCAAAGTCTCTTCCTCAAACAAGGTCCATCCTGGCACCTTAACAAGCATCAGTCACAGAAGAAAAAAGGTAGATGCCAAAAAGCACACAAACATGCAAGGGGATGGGAAAATCTTTTGTTTAGGATTTTATAACTTTTATACGCTCTAATTTGCAACCTTAATGTTTCCAATGTTATGTTTTGAAAAACAAACAAACCAACCAACCCAGAAAGTCTACCATGTGGCATCACGCTGGCACCTGTATGATTCATCATCAGTTACAGCCTTTACGTCTATCATGCAGACCTCTGCCATTTGAGCCAAGAGTAACTGATAGTATATAGTCACCCCTGATGTATACCACTGTGAAAGGCGATAGCACACACTTACAACTCCGCCAAGTATCTGTAGATTTTCAGCAAGAAGGAAAGGATACATCTCTAACAAAAGCAAATGTCAGCTTTCTACATCAAAACAAAGAAATGCTAGAATTTAAGAACAAAAACATGGGGGTGGGGGTGGGGGGGAATTCCCAAAACACACTAGAATTTTTTAGTGCTGAAGAAACAGCATTTTTATTTAGCCTCGTGCACAGGACTGGCAGACCTGTTTTGGTTTAAGCTTTAAAAATAAGAAAAAAAAAATCAGACTCGGATGGACAACTAGCATGGAAAATTTCACCCCAAATAGTTAATATTTGGAAATGTTTTAAGCAACTGAAAACATCTTCTAATGGTATGTGCCAGGCAAAGTTAATAATAGGCAGCTGAGCCAGGTGTGCCTATAATAAAATTGTTATTCTTCTGTGATTCCACAGCCAAAGAGTTAGTATAATTTGCCTACAGACACAAATCTTCCAAAAAACTGTTTTCAGTATTAGAACCAACTTATCTTAAGAGTACACAACATTTATATAAGTGTCATTTTTAAAGTAAGAAGTGTACACTGAGCTTTGATCAAATATATGCATTTTGTTAACAGCAATAAGACTTCATAAAATTCCACAGGCTTTAATGGATTTCCTTTCCAGACATTAATCAAACAGATTTTCCTTAGTGGATGTAGAAAACCCCTGCATCACTACATACCAAATCAATACTTTTATGCTAGTAAATAAGAACAAGAAATAAACCTCATCAGGAGACACTGAAATCTTTATTAATAAGACATTATTTTAATATATCCTGAGAAACAGAAATTTAACTTGGACTATCACAGTGGTATTTCTCACCAGAAGTAAAATGCAGAAGGAAAAGAATCTAAGTGAAAGGTATTCAGCGTTTTTTCTTTCACATGCAGTAATCATAAGGCCAGTCTAATTTATCCCAAGTGACATGTTATTCCATTCCAGTCCACAAAATTTCTCCAGAATCAGGCCCTGAGTATTCTCTGCTACTAGCTGTATTCTTAACAGTTTTGTTTTAAAGTACCTATGCTACATGACTAGGCTCAGTGGTCCAAATAGATGGGATAAAGCAGATGGTATCATAAAAGTAGTCACATAAAACATAACAAATACAAATACTCCCTTATGTTAGCACGCAAATGAACTACATTTATTGGCCCTTAACAGGACAATCCTTAAACCCTCCAAAGACCACCTGACTCATACTCCCTCTTGGATAATTTCGAGAGAACCTAATCCTTTTACTACTTAATGCTTTAAATACAGTAAAGCTCTTTGCAGTTTACCAAAGGTTTGCACTCAGGTTAGCATGATTCAGAGCTAAGACCTGTTTTCATGCATGAAAAAGCAAACACACGCTGAACTGTAGCTACTCTGATATCCTGTTGACTAAGTATTAGCAAGCTTCTGGGGAGAAACAGCAAGGAGTTGTCACCTCACAAGGAATTGGCGGTATGGGGGGCAAGGGTCTCCCTGCCTTCCCAAATGCAAGTCTACTTTTAGCGTTCTCGTCCACCAGAACTCAGTGCAGAAGGCAACAAATACTCAACAAGAGCAATGAGCATATCTTCAACCAAGAGATAAAGCCACACAATAAATAGTGTGCAAAAAATTTCAAACATATATAGATTCATATACATATATGCATGTGTGTATATATATATATAAAAGTATGAAAAAAGCCTTTGAGTCCCATATTTAAAAGCGTGCATGGTTTATTACCATCAAACGAGGTGTAAAAAAGCACAGATCTTGGCTGGCTAAAGTTGAGAGCAACACTAAGTGCCCATAGACTCTGCCTGCCTTAAGAAATCAGTTCCTGCTGTAAAATAACAGACTTTAGCACATTCTGTAGAATGACATCACCCAAATTGGCCTGCCAAAAATGTTACTTTTACATTTCTTCAACAAGAAGATTTCCTTTCACCACACTAATTTTTTTTTTTTAGTCAGTCGTTCAAAAATATGAAAGTTCTAAGTATTTCCAGGCCTACAGATTAGCAGCTTTTAACACAAGCAAGTGACTATGCCTTTTAAAAATGTTGTGTATATATGTATCTTTTTGCCTGGTTCTTTTTAGTAGATTTATATTTGCAACCATGCTGAGCTAAAATAATATAAGTTGATGCAATTACCACACTGAAATTATTTTTTTCCCTTTTGATTTATTACTATCCCACTGAAGAATACTCTATTTTATGTGAACAGTGCAAGTATGTCTACCCATTTAGCGAGTTGTAGGTAACCCACTGGAAATTACTGGGCATGAACAATAAATCAGTCAAATGAGAAAACTCTTGCATTTTCAAGGAAGCCGTTTCAAGCTTACTGGATGACAATTAGAAGTAATGCATTCCACCCTTCCAAATAGCATAAACAAAGAAAAAGTCACTAAGTTAGCTGCTAGTGGTTCTTCCACTGAAATTTTCAAGATAAGCTCTTCACTTTTTCACTTCTGATGAGGGTTTTGCATCTTACCTTTGTAGAAGCTGCAGCTGAAGTACACACAACTTTTTTCTTTGGCACTCATTATTCTCAGGTGTTACCACTTTCTCCATCAGGAAGTTCTACAAAGTCAACATCCAGTTCCTCGCTGCAGAAATTGTGTCTTCGTTACTAGGTTTGAACCTAAATAAGATAATTCAGTATTAGTTAGTGCTGTAAAGGCTGGGTTACTTTCCCCCTTTTGAAAACCTCAGAAGGGAGGAAAAAAAATTGCAGGGTGTTCAAGCTGGGAGTATGAGAGTTATATGCAACCCAATGCTATTTCTTTGCCTTATAAGAATGTTTTAAGTTCCTCTTTTGTAGTTTTTTTTTTTAAGCAAGTCAATAGGAATACTACTGAAATCCAGATTTTTCTGGACAGGAGCTGAACTAGTCATTGTCATAAATCTGAAGCACTTTGTACAGCACAAAAAACAAAGCAGCTTCAGAGAACAATCCGGTGTTACCAAGGGGACAGACAAGATAGTCCAATGAAGTTTTCTATTGTTTTAATCCAATGCTGCAACATCTTAAACATCACCGAAACTGTCACAGTCCTAATAAATAATTACATAGTGTATATGTGCACAGTACCTTTTAAAGACAGAACTTTGGAGGAAACAGTATTCTCTAGTTATTTTTCTCAGTGCCTTCCACAATGATTTTTTTAATATAGATTGACTACATTAGGAAAAAGCAGAGCAGATAATGAATGCAACTATTTTAATTTGCTTGTAAAGTAGCTCACATCTAATGTCCTCCAAGAACATAAGTTGCAGTGCTCATGTAAGAAATATTTTAAAAGGTTAATTTTAATTTATTTATTTATTGTTAAAGAGTCTAGGCAATAGTAAATTAAGAACCCCAAATTTGCACTGAATTAATTTGTCATATATGACCACTTTTTAATGTAAGCCTTGAGAAACTTCCACAGTTACTTCAGGTTATGAGTAAGTGAAGGAGAACAAGGTTTTAAGAGTCTAATTTCACTATTTGCAGCTCTTCCTTCTGTATGTCATCCAATTACAATTACTTTAGTGATGCTATCTATCGCCTGACTTCAGATGACTGACAAAATGCTGATACCATGAAACTGGCATTCTGTTTTCTTGTGACAAGAAAAAAAGCATGAATTCACATCATGTTCAAATACACTGATCCCAGCATAGCTCAGTGAAGCGAATGGAGTCTTAACACAGGCATAAAATGAACTCTTATTTGTTCTGTTAGCTCAGCAATTGCAGGCAACAGAGGATCAATTTAATTAAGTATGTGTATACAATGGAAGGTATTTTTAAAATACAGAGTGGGGGGAAAAAACCCCACCTGGGCCTACTGCACACAGAATGGGAGATTCTATTCAGTTCTGTATATGATATAACATTTAGTAGAATTACAGTTACTTCTGAAGTTAAAACAACATCCTTGCATTTACAGTGGCTTTACTTCCAGATTGTAGTTCTCTTTCTTGAAAGGGCATCTCAGCAAAGTAAGATTAAAGACCAACTTTAAAAAACACCATTTTGTGGTATTAACTGTAGAAAAAAAGAGGAACTTTTCCCTTCAATACTTGTCAAGGCTGCTGTAAGAACTTCAGTGCTAAATGCTCAAGTTACACATAATCCTCCAGCTGCGAGGCGACAATTAGCACCAAAATCTCTAGAAAAGCTTTCAGCTCTCAACAGGTGCCTCACCATTGTGTTCAGGTTTAAATCAAAATCTGGCAGAGTGAATGTCCCACCTCCTGCCACCCCTCCCCTTTGAAACAACTCTTATTACAGCCCCTATCAGAGCAGCTCCACTCTCATTTTCTCCAAAAAGACCAAACATGACTTTCACTCTTTTGTCTGAGTGCTTTTTTCCATTATCTTTCTTCATCTATCTGACTGGGAGATCTGAAGGCAGGAAGTGGAACTTATTTTTTGTGTATTATGAGTCTACTACTTCTCTCCTGAGTGGTGAAAACAGGAGCAAATCCTTTGAGAGCCATATAATTATATTGACAAAAATCAGAAAGTCTTTCCCTTTCTCTAGGCAGTTTCAGAAATGACAGTCCAGAAAAAACTCAGAAGTACATCAGTCTAACATTATCATTGTATCCGTATTAAAGTGTGAATTATAGATCTGAATTTCTCTGCTATATCGTGCATTAGAAAATTTCTTTCCCTATCAAAACCCATACATATTTTTTAGATTAAAATTTGTTTCTGTCCTTTAGAACATCTTCACAAGGCAGGAATGGCGAAGTGCTTCTTACAATTCCGACTTCAACAGTAAGTGCAAACGCTGTTAGAACACTTCTCAGAAACTTTCTCTTTTTTTCCAATGTAGAGGCACACTCTACCCAGAAGGAATATTTATTAGGAAGAACTCCCTCCTTACTAGCCAGTTAAGCTTTTCTGAATCAGTAACAAATACTTTTTGGCAAAATAAACAATTTAGAACCCTGCAATACTCAAGGGAGGCTGACTGCCTAGTGAATTAATCATTTATAAATGAAGAAAATTGTTATGAGAGATATCAAAAGATCTGGTAAAACATGATGGTGCTTAAAACAATAAAAAATCTTGACATCTGATCTGACTTGTTTCCAGACAGAGACAAGACTGATAATACAAAACAGATAATTTCTTTGGTGCAATTCAGTTTATAAAGTCAAGTTTCCACAACACAGTGAGAAAACAGCAAGTAGATTAATCATGCATGATTTCCAGTTTTGCGTCCTGCTCTGCATCTTGCGAAGTCCTTTTGCCATTCCCTTTCTGGGCCATGCTCACGACTGCTCCTCCCAGTTTTTTGTTGCTTCCTGCTTTTTTTCCACCTCCTATGGACAGATCGCAGCAGTTCACACCCTGCCCTTGGCAATCAGTCCCCAGGGAACTCAGGTCCCAAGACTCATAGCAGATTAACTGTTATTTATATCTATGCAAAACCCCCATGCTGCAGGTTGCAGGTGAGTGAACATTAGCCCCATTGCTGGTAGAACAGCACTCAGTTCTGGATCCTACTCTAACCCAACTACCAAGTGGTACAGGGGATTTGGATCATTGGGTCATACAGATCTGGAATTACCAGCATGCAATCTGGAGCTTCGGCATGACAGCAAACCCTTCTGGAGTGAGACATGCAACCTGTTTACCATGATTGTTTCCTAAAGTATTTCTGCTCAGGAGAGTCTCAGATGGTATTAATCCACTGGACTCCAAAAAAACCCAATTGTGCAACGGTTACTTGGAGAGAATGGTATCCTAAATAGTGTGCTTGTACTTGCTAAGCTTTCAATACCTTTTTTTTTTCCTCCATCAAGTTAAATTTAGGAAATAATTAATTTATTAATTTAGTAAATAATCAGTAAATTAATTTTGCAAATAATTAAATTTAGTAATTATTAAATTTAGTAATTATTAATTCCTAATTAATTCCTAATTCCTTTTTTCCCTCCCTCTTGGATCTGAAGCCTCCCTGGATCAGAAGTGATGAATACCAAGGGGTATGAGGGTCAAATAAATATCATACCTTCCAAATGCCACTGAAGCTGTAGCCGTACACCACCTATCATAGCAGCCATTATCTCATTCATAGCATGGAAATAGCTCCCGGTTATGCTGCAGTTTCCTGCCGTTCCTTTAGGATGGCTATAAGAAATAATTAATCTCCTGTATTGAAGCTGGTAGCTAAAATAATGGCAATCTTCAACGTCAGTACACTGTGAAGATGGCCTTACCGAAAGCAAAACAGACAGAGGTCTGCTTGGAACAAGGGACAGCTTTAGTAAAACAGATTTTGAAAAGAGATGCGGATGAGACAAATCGGTCTGAGGATATGAAAACAGAAGACAAGATCAGAGAAGGAAATCAATGTCACTGGCAGTTGGCCACTGGCAGGAATGAGCTTCTGTATTGAAAAAAGTATATTCATACAACTGCAGTAAATCTAGTTTTTGCAACTCTGTTTAGTAGAATTCATAAGATACAGTTCTACTAAGTAGCAGAATTAAATTTTCCTATTAAAAAGTCAAAACAATTTCAAAGTCTCAAATTTTCATAGATGAAAATTGACTCAAACAAAACCAGCATAAACACTTAAATGTAAACAGCATATTCTCTTTAATTGCCTTTGTGCAACTAGTACACTTTCAAGAGGAAAGCCTGGGGTCTTTCACCCTGGAAACACCTAGAATGGTCAGGGACTTTCATTTTTTTTCTCACCACATTATTTTAAAGCTAGTAAATTCATTGAAGTGGATCTCCTCCTATTACATCCTTAGGTTTCCACAGAGCAGCAAATTTGTACCAAAAAGAAAATCTTCACCTAAATGTTTCCAACCTGCTTCCCCAGAGAGAGGGTTAGTGAATAACTTGACATGGTTGCAGGATAACACAAAGAGATTGCCCTGCCTACTTACTTCATTAGGCAGGTAACCAGCAGAACACACACAAAGCCAAAAGGACAGGATTTTGACTCCCAGCCACCCTAGATTTCATGCCATTTACAAAAATTAGTGGACAACCTGAAGTCATCAGTATGTTACACATTTCATTGGAAAATATTAATTTTTTTAGGGATTCACACTGACCGTAGCAAACACTCTATACAGGAAGATGAATTTCACTCTGCTGAACTATTTTGTTATCAACAGCTTAGGATTCACTAGGAGCCTTAAGTACAAACCAAGATTTAATTGTCCTAGTTGGTCAGTAATTGTAATAAAAAGACAGGTCTCTGATCCAAATTATTTACAATCTAAACAAGATTGAAAATAGCAAGGAAACACTGAACAAGCGTTTATCGCTATAAACAGAAGTAATCTCAGGAAAACAGAAGCCTAGTGCTGTTGACTTTTTGTACAAGTGAAAGAAGAAAGATTTATTTTGGGGTGCTCCTAAGGAGCCTCTCCAAAGCATGAACGAAGCAGAAGTGAGAACATAAAGGTACTTTATCTGGAAGTGCCTTGAACAAGTTAGAGTCTCATGTCTCAGCACTGAAAGAGGGGCAAAATAAAAAGGAGAAGACATTAGAAATAAAGACATCAGAAAGAAAAAGGAAAAAAAAATCAGGAAGCATCTATATAGGGAAAGAAGTGAACAAAGGAGAAAAGGAAGTTTAAGGAGTGAACTGAAAGTAGTGCAAGGGTTGCTGGACTTCAGATGTGTGATTTTGCTAGTTTACAGAACTTCAGCTGTTTTGCTGAGGAGAGAGCAGAAGCGATGGATTCAGCCCAGTGTAGAATAACCCTAAAGCCAGAGAACATATGCTTTGAGTTTAATCCAACTGCAGAGCTCTGGCAAACATGCTGCATTTATACAGGCAAATACATCAACTTTAATTTTTTAGCAGCTGTGCTGCCCTTTAATTTCTTATACCCTGAAGTGTACACTCATACCCCTTTCGCTTACCTCCAAAAAGCAGATCACTTAGAACAG
The DNA here is from genome assembly GCA_031468815.1 of Morus bassanus. Classification (NCBI taxonomy): domain Eukaryota; kingdom Metazoa; phylum Chordata; class Aves; order Suliformes; family Sulidae; genus Morus; species Morus bassanus. The sequence continues at coordinate 3,350,777 of CM062582.1, forward strand.
CCCAGCCTTTCTATCTGAAGCCAACTAACAGCTCTTGCCCACTGGAATTTTCTTTGAGATGTACTGTTATTTTCCACTTGTTCTGCCCATTTTTTTCTTAATCAAATGCACATTGAAGTATCTTCCTAGGAAGGCTGAGCCATACCAGCAGGAACCAAGACTCTCTAGTTCAGCTGGCAAGCTTCTCCCTAGGAATCCCAAATTATACCAGATCCAGAAAGCCTCCTCTCTTTCACGACTCAAGCTTCTCTTCCCAGACCCACCAGCTTTCCTAGCTCTGCTCTAATACCTCCACACATTTCAGTGTTAACTCTACTCAGCCAACTACCATCAGCAACAGTAAAAGACCACCACTAATTGCACTTTTCCTTCCAGCCCTCAGCTAGGGTTTTACTCACACACCTCAGGTCACTGCTCTGCAGCTCTCTCCAGCAAAGTCAAACTGCCAGACCTCTTTACAGAGTTCAGCAGGAGGCAATATCTACACCTCTCTCCCCAAACCCAATCAGACCTTCACACCAATTAAGCTTATTGACAACAGATTTTATACATTCCTTTGCAATGACAGCACATGCTTTCTTAAAGCGAACAAACCTTTTAATGTGGGAGTGCAGCAGAAGGTCCCAAAAGGTGAAGCAGTCAGCTCTGGCACAGCAGCCCAGTCCCTTTGAAGCCAAAGGGGAGAAAAGGATGTTGCAACAATGCTGTAAAAAAGGAGAAAGCATTGATTTTACACCTGTTGTTGTTTACTTCCCCTGGCAGCTGAGGGACAGGAGAGCTGTATGGAGGTAAGGAGTGCAGAAGAAGTGGGAACCCGCGTTTTAATGCCACTGGGGGCAGGAGAGGGCATTTGCCTGGGGCAGCAAATGCAGAGGGGGGTGAAGACAGCTCCCCTCCCAGCCCCTTGCTCCAGGGCCCCTCTGGCTGCCCACCCCCAGCCCTGTGTGGGAGAAACATCCCACAGAGGAGATGGGAAGGGAAAATCCCCCCAGAGTGCTTTAAAAGAGAAGCCAGGGCTCCCCACCAACACACACGAATGAGCTGAGAAGCAACACTGCCTACTCTACTTCCTGTGCCTCAGGTTTCCACTTTACAGATGCCATTAGTAATACCCCTGTGGCAAAGCTCTTCTGTAAGCATGAACTGGCCAGTGGTAGTTCTGATTATGGAAGCATTTCCCAAGGTCAGCCTCCTGTACAAATGCATTTATTCTCTAGATCACACAGGAACAAGCTGCTGTACGTACTCTGCAGACACCTGTAAATCATACCTGCAGAAAGCTATTACCTGCAGGCCTGGGTTTTTGCTGGTTTGTTTGTTTGTTTGTTTGTTTGTTTGTTTGTTTGTTTTTACAACTGCTGAACCTACACAAACCCCACTGACATGAATGGGTGCAGAAGCTCAGCGACCCTGAACACTGGAGCACATGTAAAACTCAGCCAGCTCCTCATTAGTTAAAAAGCAGATGTCCCCTGGTAGTGTTCCACGGACTCATCAATACAAGCTACGCCTCTGGAGCACGGACCGATCTCGCATCGGAGGCACATCTTGCAAATGCACCACGTTTCTGCCCACCTCCAGCACATGGAGGAAATTCATCTGGCGGAGAGCGTCGGAAATGGTCTTTGTGCAGCACGTCAAACAGGCTTCCAGTATTGCTTCACTGAGACATAAATTTCAATCTTGTTTGTTCAGAAATGACTACCGCCTGGCGTTGCCAAGAAAACCCGGCTCTCTGAAACATACAAGCTCTAATTATTTATTAAGATATTTTTTGGCTCCTCTCAAGCTTTGTATTTTGTTTTCATTTATCAGACTGAGCACTGGTTGGCTGTATACCGAACTAGACTATGACCCCTGATTCACTCTTCCACCAATTCTCTTCATATCTCTTAATTGTCTTGATATAGCCAGACTTCTGCACAGTAATTAATGTTACTGTGAACTTAGACACTGGAAATCCTAAAATGATTAGATTTCTGGAGGGCTGAATGAACCAGTATCTGCAAATGTAATGGTACATAGTGGTCTGAGCACAGAACTTTGAACGGTGAACCGCTGACTTCAAAACCAGGGTCTACATTGCTATTCCACCTCTGTCCTTCCCTTCGCAGCAGAAGGAGAATCTATCTCTTTATTTACCTACCTCCCAAATTAGGGGAATAAATCTTGAATGTGACATAAGTGCTAATACTGTAATTAGCAGGAAAGACTTACCCTGTTCGTCTCAACATATTCAACAACAGATGCCTATCACTTTAAAAAGACCAATCAAACTTTAAAAACATATATTCTGGGCAGAATATTTTTAAAACAGAAAGTATTCAAGATGGAATTGTCTTGACAGTGCCTGCTGTAGAAAGACTCAGGCCAGCTCATTTTGTTTTAAAAATTTAAATGGAAAGCTTGTAGGACTTGCTTTTGTCTTTTTCTGTTATAAAATAATAATAAAAAAATCTGTTATAAACAAAGAGATAAAAAAAGAGTTTTCTTAGTACTGGTAAATTAAGACATCATTTGCAATGCCCATGACGGGGAAACTTGGGATTTACTGCTTTTGCATCCAAAGTGTCATGCAGCATTAAGAAGAATCCTGCAAAGCTGCCTGACCGCAGGCTTTGTGGAATTCCCTGTCCCACAGCACAATGAGGCTCCAGCCCCGCTTCTGCCTTGGAGTAGTATCTTGAGAATAGATCCCACAGGATTTTGGCCCACAGAGGGTGGAAAGGTGGCTGCCTTTTTGATCAGCTAATCTCTAGTTATTGTATAGTGAAACATTAATTTATGCAGGAGAGGAGAAAGGCAAAGATAATTGCCAAAGCAAATCAGGACGAATGGTTTCTGTAAAATACACAGACAGATCACATATAGAGAAGTACAGACCTGAAGCTGTCACGCGATTTCCAAGGTAAATTCCAACAAGCTGGTGGGGAAAACAGAAAATCATGTTCCCATAGCATGGTCTCAGCGTTTTGCTCCAAACATTTAACATCAGGATTTATTTTCTCTGTGTTGTGAGACTGTAAATGGAGGCTGTAAGACAATAAATATTCCACAACAGGAAAAATAAATATTCCATAACATCCTATTCCAAGAGAAAGATATTACAAAATTGAGGCTTATTTCAGTCTTACTTTAAAAATAAAATATAAAGAGAATCTGGATATTTTATAAATACATATGTTGGAGCCAGGCTAAAAATGTTGATTTTCTTCTTCAGACTTTCAGTTTCAAGCAAGCAACTAAACAGCACTTGCATATGCCACAAGTGTCAGCCTTTCTTTCAAAGCTTAACAAGAACAGAGTTGGATCTCATCCATCGTTTTCCAAGAGATTAGATCCCTAAATCCCAGTATCACGTCTTGTAGAGTTACTGATATAATATAATACCAAAATTTTCCATCCATAAAGACATTAACACCCAGCTCTGCCAAAACATCGACCTTCTCAGTCGAGGAGTGTTACATAATGCATGAGCATAGTTTTATACTCAGACAGATACATGAAATAAAATTATAAAGTGTTTTAAGGTCATCCTAGGAAAATGAGAGCAAACATGACTGCAAAGGATGGACTGATTCATTAAGAAATTATCAACTAATTTTTAATCATTTCATAAACATTATGGAAAGAGCTGTCTGCAGAGTTAGTCAGGATGATTTGTCCCTACAAGAACCCGTGTTGCTGTTTTATGTTGCTACTGAACAGCAGATAAGCAAGTCTGCAGGACCAAAACTTTTTAGACAACTGGTCTCTCAGCCACCCCTCTGATTATACGGTAGTGATTTTTGACAACTGAAAATCAGTAATTATCATGCCAACTATCCGTGAAGAAAAAAAAAAAATTATGATTTGGGCAAATAATTAGTCACAGGAAGAGTATTTTTAATTTTATAACTTGACTACATACGTCAAGAGTAGGTAAGAGTGGAGACAGTAATTTAAATGTTGTTTGATTTTTAGAAAATGTTCAACAGTTCTAAGGTTTCATCTTTAAAGTGGTAATAACATCTACTGGTTTACAAAGTGTAGCTAGTATGCGTGCAATCCATGATACATTTCAGATAGAAACAGTTACATAAGGGCCAGGTCTTGAGGAAACAAATGAGTTACAGAATTGATAATTTGCCAGTTGTTCAGGGTTCAAGCCCTAGGTGAAATGGGAACATAAATATGTTACAATAGAAATGTTCTGGTGGTGTATATGAAATCACTTTAGTGATCACGGAACAGTTTCTAGTGAACAAGCCCGTGCTGTAAAAAACTATACTGTTGGCTCTGAATGTCCTTTTTGCTAACAGTTTTGGCAGAGAAAGCGAGGACTCACTGATAAGAAGGGACTCTTATCTCCAGAGGTGGTCCTCAGGTCAGAGTTGAGGAATGTTGGCTGGATAGCTGCTGCTGCCTAGAGTATGTTTATCTGTTTCTTCCGTGAGCACCTAATGCTCCATGACATAATTAGGACCAAGAGTATGGCTATACACAAAAAGAACCAAATATTTCATCAACGACAACAACATCAAGAACTACATTACTAAAAAATAAAACATTTTTGAACCTCAGGAGAAGAATTAGAATGGAAATAAACCCTCAGACATGAATTTTTAATTATCAGGCATTAGGAAAGAACATTTTCTTTGGGGGAGTTTTTCTGAAACTAGCAACTGTCGTATTTCTTGTGCCTTTTTCCTGGTATTGGAGGCGGAGTGCCAGCCTCGATGAACAAAGGCAATTCATATGCCATTGCCAAAACTCACACGCACCTCTAAGAAGCTTATACCTAGAGATCACTCTTAAGTTTCTGTCAAAGTTATTTGAGCAGCAGAAAGGAAATGCAGTCGCTAAGCAATTGCAAACGCCATTTAATCCAGAAAGACAGAACAAGCAAACCCAAGCTCTTTTCAATCAAAGGCTGAGCCATCCAGTGTGACCATCTGAGTGCCATGAAAGCGACAGGAGTTGGAGGGGCCAGAAGCAGACCCCGTATCGGGGAGTTTCCCCCCTCAACAGTGACTATGCTTATGGCATAAGGGGATTGCACAGGTACCTGTCAGGACATTACTTGGAGATTGCCACTTCATTAGCAGCAATGGTGCATGAGGAATGAACTGCATAGCCCTCAGGCCCTAGGGAAAAAAGTATCCTGGTAGCTAGAGAACAATCTTCTTGCTTTTCACATCTGATGTGAGGTCACTGAGACAAAATATACATAACTGTAGAAATCTGTATGTCTTTTGTTTGAAGTCACCTGTAGAAAATCTAAACTGAAATATTCATGATTTTAAAGTACTTGGCAATATTGCTTCTCTCTTTTTCTCCTTCACTGAGCAGAAACTACCATACCACTGTGTCGATTAAGGTCAGGCTTATCTGAACAGTCTCTGAACTACTAATTCTTCTCTCTCCCACATGTGAAATCCAAACCTGTTGAAACTGGCCCCTCTTTCCACAAAACAGGATGTGAAATGAGGGCTGATAGCCCTTCAAGTAATGAGAAAACTCACAAGAAGTTTGCCTTTGTAATGGTGTTAACAGTCTAAATATCATGACAGATTTTTAATATATCAAATAGTCATGGAAGATTACAAGATAATACAAATCAGGGACATAAAAATTCAGAAATTTATATTTGCGTCAAATGTTGTACTTATATACAACTTATATATGTATATACATATACAAATAAAGTGTGTGTGTATCAGGAACTAGTTATATCCACCTGCATACATGTGAGCCAAGTGCTTTCTTTGCTTAATACCCTTTGTGCACAAAAATAACCAGCTGTCAGGTCCTTAGAAGAAACTGCCACAAAAGGATAGTATTTAACAAAAATATTCTTATCCCAGAGGCAATAACCTAAATCAGGGTCCAACTATGCAAATAATTATTAGACATGTAGTAGGCCTTTGATCATTGCTTTTAGAATTTGATTGTAAAACTAATTTATGCTGAAAGAGTTTGGTACACGATACGTGCCATTGTCATTAAAATGCAAAAAACCAACATATTATGCATACCTTATGTTTATACTAATGAAAAGGCTAACAGAGTGTATATTTATAATTTAAAATGCCTGTATCCCCTTGTATATTCTTCTGTTCCAGTATTTGTTACTTGGTCAGCAAAACAAAAGTTTATTAAGTCACTTTCAAAGAAGTACGTGAGTACGCTTACAAACGCAATGCTCTGTATCTCACATGCATACAAGCTTGTATGTATCTGCATGTATTTAGCATATATGTATGAGAAAGCACATACAGTGATGGTTTCAGACGTACTCATCACTCAAGTAATTTCATGCATACAGCTAAAAAATTCAGAACAAACAGCTGCAGTATCAAGGTGCTGCCTGCTACCCGTAGGGCCCAACCTGGATACATTTTGCAGATTTCCTGTACGTTTCCAGGATGTTCCTATTAATCCTATTGAAAATAAACAAACACAAATAGCCAACATGACCTTTAAAACGAGATGACCAATATTTTTAACTATTTAAACATGTGCTATTCTGCACTTCAGACAATGCATCAATTAACTTTTGCATATCATCATGGTAGTTTGTGATCAAACTGTGTAAATACTTTTAATAATTTTTGTGTTGTGGATTTCTGAGTTATGCGGACTGTTTTACATCTGTACAATACTAGCTTGCCTTCAGAGGGACAGTCTGCCTGTCTCTTAAAGGGAATGCCTGCTGTCTTATTCAAAATCAGGCATCACAGACAAGCAAAGACACAATTGTTTTGGACACAGAACATGAAGTGATGATTAATCTTTTCCCTGTGCATTCTTGTCAAGTGCTTACTTCACCTCTCACTTTAGTCAGTTCTCAAAAAACATCTGGCCTACCGGGGTTTTTGTTGGTTTTTTTATTTTTATACGTTGCCTAATTTTGTTAGTCATGAAGAAAAGCTGAAACCAATGATGATGTGACTGTACCAGGTGCTTGATATTGCATCATGCTAGACATTATCTTGCAAAACAGTCAAATACTTATTTTGGCTGAAGGGGTTTTTTTCCAGAGTAGGACTGGATATTCTTAAACACACACACGTATTATTTTCTATTCTACTCCACAAAGGGCCATGAAATGAAAGAGGACGATCCTTAATAAACAAATAGACAAATGTGTTCTCCAGAAAATGTAAATGTCAGCCTTTCACTTGTACCTTTGTGTATCAAAATCATGTAAGGAATTCCCTAATTCTGCACATAATATACATAGTCTTCAGTCTACGTAAATGGCTCATTGACATAATCAGGTATCTTGCACAATGACAGGCACAAGCATGGTTCAAGGTAGGGAGGAATAAATGGGTAATATTATGTCAAAAAAAAAACCCAGCCCTTACAAAAAAGACTGACTTGAAGCTCTTAAGCACACTAAGCCATCTGGCCAAAGATGAGAAGCGCTGCCTTTCAGGAAACGCAACACTTTGCTTTGATATATGGACTTGTCCCACAGTTAAAATTTTATTCATTACGCAGACGTTGAGCTAAATCATTACAAATAAACAAGCCCACTTCCCTATCTGGGCATTCTTCTACCAGGTAAAAAATGGTTTTCCTTGTCTCGGGTGAAATCCCCTGCAAAGCAACATGCCCAGATAACAGCATTTACTTGAATAATTTTACCATACAATTACGCTGTTTTACATTCACAGCTTAGCTAAGACAAAGTAAGATCCAAGATCATTCTGTTGCCATTGGACTATAACGTTGGACAGGTGCTTGCAAAGGACACTTCATCTAACCAGGGCACTATATCTTGATTATCTCAGCTATCTCTCTCATGGTGTGATGGATCAGATACCTTATTTTTGCTTGAAACTCAGTTTAAGTGTCTGATCCCTTTTTAAACTGGCTGCTGAGACCAGGAAAAGCAGTCCTTCTCTGAAGAAAAGGTTAAAAAGGATCACCATGAATTACATTAAAAGTGCCAGGGACCTTTTGTTTGCAAATAAAAGCTCTTGGCCCTTCCTTTTTTGAGACCTCCAATATGTTTGTATGGTCACGTTGTACATTTTCATTAAATTCTAAGTTAATGCTTCTACTTCTAGGGCTATATAGAAGTTGAGACACCCTTTTTGTTCTTTTGTCCTCCTTCACAACAAACAATCAACTAGAGTGATTAAATTATGCCCAAGCCCACACATTTTTGGAAGCTAATAGTTTTTTATATTAACTGTCACAGTACATACGCTGCTTTTATAGCATTATTTTTAGGTACTGTCTTGAAATTAAGTGTCTCTTTGGTTCTAAATCATTAATTAAACTCTTAGCACTATTAAACATCTTTACTGAAGGCAACTTTCAAAGGACTATGCAGTGACAGTATAATGTTTCACTGTGAAATTTGGGACTCCGGAGCCATGACAGACACTGTTACATAGTAAGTTTGACCCTAAATGGCAATCCAGGACAGATAAAAATAAATCTTTCCTCTATCTTTCTTCACCTTCTTTCCCTGCTTTTCTTATTTTTCAGGTTTATAATGACCTGCATCATACATAAAAACAGGCTCTTCCACTTTCTCACAAATGTTACTGGATTTGTACTATACCACTATGAGAAGAGAGACATTGATTTCAGGACTTTCCAAACACTGTGTAAAATGAGAAAGTAGCCCAGACTCTGTGAAACTAATTCCTAAACAAAGAATAAATAAATAAAATTAAAATACATGTAGCAAAAAGCACTGTTATAAAAATTACAGATTTACAGCAACAGTTTGTGATCAAAGGTTTCTAAGTTGGTATCGCGTAAAAGCTCTGCCATGTTGTTGAAGAACATTACAGCTCTTCTATTGTTCTCAAACACAGCACAGGTCAAAGAAGTAGCATAACAAATCAATTAATGTCCTACCTGCCTCCTTCACTAATTAGAGACTCAGTCTCTCTCTCTCTCTCTCTCTGCTCTTGATATTTGAAACTTCTCAGAAGGTGAAGATTAAAGTAGCAGCTCTCAAACTTTTCCAGAGGGTTTCCTTTTTAAGCCTTACCTTCCCTGACAAGTATAGATTCATTTGAGGTGAAAGAGCATTAAGAAATTTTTCCCTCTCTGCTGCTTTTATTTATTTTTATTCACCCCTATAAACACAATCTGTATAAATACTTCTACAAAGGAATCTGCATATTATCTTGCCTCCAATTCCAGTTCTAAAAATATTCAGATAATCCAGACTATTAAACCTCATTATTCACGTTCCCCCATGTTCCAGGAAATATGGCCACAGTATATATACAACAAATGTTCCACCAGTATCTCTGGTTTTGTAATCATCTTTCAGATATAAACCAGCATTGCCTTCCTTTATTTCCCGTAATAGAAATTCTTCAGCACATGTGTCTGAATTCACACTTGACCTTTTAGATACATGTTTTCTACTCTCCCTAATGGTCATTCCACTCTGAACAGCGTGAACTAAATATGTCCTATCATTTTTATTTGGCTTCCTACACTTTCCCTACCTTCAAGTCTCACTTTGGAAACCAGGACAAATTAACCTTTACCATAAGTACTGTGCTGGAGACTGCACACCTGATCGTGTGGAGGGGAGCAGCTATATGGTGCACAGCCTTCTCCACCTATACAAGCAGTGGCTGGACCCAGCCCTGTCAGAAGCTCCCTGTTTCAGTCCTGTGGACTGAGCTGCAACTTCTTTCTCCATGCTCCCCTGCCCATCAGGTAAGACAGACCAAGCAGAGTCTTAGATCTTGAAATCTGGACACAGACCAAAACTGAATATGAGCTTCAGATTTCATGCATCATCTGAATAAAGCATATACAACCATTTCTAGCCAACTTTTATTCTAAGAATACCAAGACTATGCTCTAGCAAAACTTTTAAATGCTTTTCTTTCCTTTACTCTCCCTTTGTTTCAGGCATGTGGATCATCCACCACCACTAGCCAAGTGATGAAATATCTCAGCACAATCTGCAAATTTTAGACACAGTGTGCCCTCAGAATCATCAATTTCTCTGCTGCCTGTACAAATGCAGCTGAGGAAGAAAGATAGCAAGCAGTAGTGGTCAGGTCTGGACATCACATATTAAAAATAATATTGTCTATTATGAGACATACTCATAGAATTGCCCTTCTCCATCTTCACTTACATTCTTGTGTCTATATTGATTGGAACAGTGGATACTTGAAAAAAAAAAATAAACTACACAAATAAATGTGCTAGTCCTAAGCAGACCTTGCTACAAAGAGCCTTTTTATAGCTTGTGCATAATGCAGGCAAATCAAAATTTGCAAAAGTAGTTCAGGTAAGTATAGAAAGATGATATCACGGTTCTTGATTAATTGACATTTAAGCAAAAAATCAGAAGAAAAACAATAGCACTGATCCTCATCCAAAAATGAATAGTTCCTAAAAAGATTCTGCTTTGGCCCAGAATGTAAAGAAGATACCTAAAATGGCTTCAAGCTTCATAAAAAGGAAGAGGCTTTGGCTGTTGAGCCAATGGCCAAATGAGAGAGAGGAAGCTCAGCTGCTCAGTGAACAATGCAGAAGAGAAGGAAACAACAGTTATCCTTAGAAGTCCGTGAACAGTTTATTTGTGCAGTTTTGTCTCTGTCTCTGCCTAGAGACAAGCAAGAGTGTTTATGCACCTGATTTAGTGGCTTCATTCCCTATCCTGTGTCAATACAGCTTGCATACTGAAGCAAAAAGCCTGCTTTATGACTTCAGATTACAGCGACATTTTAGGGAGCAGAATGTGTAAGAAGAGAGTACTGCAAGACAGTATGGCATGACCCTCTATCTTCCCCCCATCTTTGCCCTTCAGATATTATACTCTTTGTAACTATAGTGTTCCTCTTTATAACAAATAACCAGTATTGTTCCTCAAAATGTTCTACAATAAAAGAAGGTATATGAAAACAAAACGTTACTTGCTAAAATCTAAAGTTGCCACACATGTGAGATGTCATCACACGGACCAGACTACTGCTCATCTCTTTCCAGGTGTGGTGGGTTGACCCTGGCTGGATGCCAGGTGCCCACTAAGGCCGCTCTGTCACTCCCCTCCTCAGCTGGACAGGGGGAGAGAAAATGTAATGAAAAGCTCATGGGTCGAGATAAGGGAGACATCACTCACCAATTACCGTCACAGGCAAAACAGACTCAACTTGGGGCAATTAGCTTAATTTATTACCAATCAAATCAGAGTAGGGTAATAAGAAATAAAACCAAATCTTAGAACACCTTCCTCCTCAGGGGGAGGACTCCTCACACTCTTCCCCTGTTCCAGAGTGGGGTCCCTCCCACAGGAGGCAGTCCTCCATGAACTGCTCCAGCGTGGGTCCATTCCACAGGGTGCAGTCCTTCAGGAACAGACTGTTCCAGTGTGTGTCCCCCATGGGGTCCCAGCCTCCTTCGGGCATCCACCTGCTCTGGCGTGGGGTCCTCCACGGGCTGCAGGTGGATATCTGCTCCACTGTTAACCTCCACGGGCTGCAGGGGCACAGCCTGCCTCACCATGGTCTTCACCACGGGCTGCAGGGGAATCTGCTCCGGCGCCTGGAGCATCCTCCCCTCCTCCTTCACTGACCTTGGTGTCTGCAGGGCTGTTCCTCTCACACATTCTCACTCCTTTCTTGGCTGCTGTGGCACAGCAGTTTCCCCCCCACTTCTTAAATACGTTATCCCAGAGGCGCTGCCACCATTGCTGATGGGCTCGGCCTTGGCCAGTGGCGGGTCTGTCCCAGAGCCGGCTGGCATTGGCTCTGTTGGACATGGGGGAGCTTCTGGCAGCTTCGCACAGAAGCCACCCCTGTAGCTCCCCCACTACTAAACCTTGCCATGCAAACGCAGTACACCAGGCTAGAATGTGAAAGGATGGGCACATGCATTTCCCTTGAACGCACCCTTCATGCCAAGAGAATCATCAGTCAGTACCAGCTGATTTCATAAGCTCCATGAAAAGATTACTTGTCTTTTCTTAAAATCAAAACCCAGTCATTTTTTTTAATATATGTTGCTAACATTAGAGCACAGGGATCTAATCCAATCTAATTATCAAATGTGCAGGTTTTTGTTTCCATTACACAACTTTTCTGTGTGTAATATAAGAATTTGTTCTTTGTTGATACAGCTTCTCAGACAAGCACAGAATTTGCGTGTGTACACACAATCAAGTGCAACACAGGACTGAACCCTGCACATGCATGTATTGCACACAAGTATGGGCTTCTCTGCATATGAAAACTGTTCTGGAGAGATGCAGAGTGTGATTACACCTAAGTAAATGACTGTATATACAAACCTGAGAGAGTAAAGTAGGAGCGCTTTTGCAGGAATTCTGGTTTTGGAAGGGTTAATCCAGAGCTTCACTGTTCTTTGAACACAGCACTTATGAACCATATCCATAGAGGCTCCCTGCACTTGCAGCATTCACTGAAGCCAGTGGGAATCATGGCTTCTTCCAGGCGTGAGCCATACACACATAAACTAAGTTAAAATATATTGTTTACATACTGCAAACCTAATAATTCACAGAATCCCTGGCATCGTACCGCAGGATTTTCCTTCAGACACAGCCACTTCTCCAGAGCTAGTTTTTCATGTCTTGGTAGCAGTTGACCCTAGAACCATTTTCAGACATAAGTCAGTGTTTTCTTAACCTGCCAGTGCCCTACTGTAAGCACGTTCATCATGCAGCTGCGCTCTTAGTCAAAGCCCCTTGGGAAGGAACCGCAATTACTGAAGAGTTTCACTAGTGGGATTTTAGCAATGTTAGTGCAGTGCACCCTGCTGGGCTGCACAGAGAGTCCTGCACGGCGCACCCTCCTGCCACTGGGGAATACATCCCTGTCCTAAAAATGCATCCTTGCTCTTTCACTATTCTACTGTGCTCACAATTTTAATGTATTTATTGCAGATACATGCAAGAATATAAATAGCAAGCAGAGCACAGCTAGGATTATTTCTGACAAGTCTCAAATGAGCTACTTTATTTTAATTTTTTCTCAGTTCATATGATTTTTTTTTTTTGCTATGGATTTATTCATTCCTTCCTAATTTCAAACTATCATAGAAGTCAAAAATTGAAAAAGTATGTTAGATTGAGTTAATCCCCCTAAAATTTATCCCAGCCTGAAATATCTTAACAGATACCAATTACAATATTAGTTGATTATTAGTTTTATTTTAACCAGACCCTTACTCATGGCAACCTGTCACATAATGGTCCAAATTTATTTCAAATGTATCAGCTCCTAGCTGGAGTAGCAGTTTTGAGAAACCAGTGGAGAGTTCATCCATTAAACCAGAGTTATGGAACGGTTAGCAAGGGCTTCTATTACTCAATATTTAAGATGAATGATGTAATTCCACCATAAGTTAATAAAAAATGGGTATCTAGAGGGAAATTCTGACATCATTCTCAAAAGAGCAAGTCTGTTTAGTTATCTTTTTCTATGAGCAACTTTTAGACAGAAGGGTGACCTTTAATTCTAACTTTTCCTAAATCTTTCTTAGATGACACCTCTAACAGTACAAAATATTTTAATAGAAAACAAGTAATTGAGAAACATGATTGTATAATTATGAAATATTCTGATTTTCCAAAAGCAGATGGAAAAAGCTCATGTTGAAAGGCATTTTTCAGGAAATGTTAGAAACATCTTTTCTACGGATTGTATGTTGAAGGAAACAGAAAACGATATAACGAGAAAGGACAGAATTCAATTATTCTAATATTTTATTCCGGTGAGAAGCCAATTTTAGGCATTCCAGTGAAAGGCAAAAAAACAATTCTGAACCATACAGAGACTCAGTGGAAGAAGTTAAAAACCGGAGCAGGTGTCGGAAAATTGTATCTGCCCTTTTTTCTGTTTGTTATCCAAAAATGCAAATTGCTTTTTACCAGAAACCTTCCAGCTACATTTTAGCTTGAGAAAATCTAGCATCTATTCATGCTAGTGCTGAGAGAGAAAGACATAAATGTCAGCACATAGCAGTCTGGATTTTATAATCGCATGTCTCTCAACATCCTTCTACGTAATGCATAGGACTAGGTAATTACAGAACAATTTTAAAAAATCTTACAATTAAATAAAATGAGGATAGAAAACATAGAGAAGCAAGGAAACTTATGAATTGGGGCTGCCAAATACCTGTAAATGGCCCCATTTTCTTAAGTAACTGCAATATGTAAATACCAAAACTATAAGAAATCAAAAATTTACACTCACATATAAGATTCTTTAAAGTTAAAAAGTATCTCTGCTTTCTTAATGGCATAAATAGTCAGAGCTACTATGTCTAGGAGCCTAACGTGCAAAATTCACCCTTCCAGAGTCAGGAGCAAATCCCTTCCTTGTTACAGACACCCCCACCCCAGTCCTCAAACTTAAACCAGCACAGTTTTCTCAATTCCTAGGTCTAGCCAGTGCTGTTAAAAGTGCAGTTTTCTCTCTAAAGCTTATTACTGCAGGATGGGTCTATTTATTGAGAAGGGGAGCAAGTGAGCCACTTACACTATGCGGAGTTTGACCTAAGGTTTCATGCAGCATCCATCAAAGTCAGCACCACAGCTCCACCGACATCAGCGGCCCACGTCTGTGCTCCTGTGCCATGCATCCTTCTGGCAGATAGCTGTGCTCGTGAGCCACAGTCTCCCCGTGAAGTACATCCTCAAAGACCTGTACAGACTTCAACTAATCTCACAACTCCCCTCGATGGGCTGGGCAAGTAACACTACATAGTCCCGAGCACTTATATCCTTCCACAAACACATTCCACTCCTGACCTTCAGTACCTGTATGCCATTTCAGTCACGGGTGGTCTTCCAACACATTGCGAGTCAGACCCACAGCTTCCACTGAAATTTCTGTTCTGGGCCTCATTTAAAAGCAGCACTCTTTTTATTACTCAGATGAGTAAGAGCTGAAGAATTAAACCACTGAACTCACATCCTTCAGTACCTTTCCAAAGGTCTTTGTCCCACCTGATCCCTTTACTGTATATTAACTGGCCTTTGTTGTCTTTTGCTTTAGTGCATTTTAAATACCTAGCGGAGGGCTCTGAAGTATTCACACAAGGATCTGATGTAGGTTTGTATCTAAATAAATAAGTGAAGAGAAACCAGGCCTACCAGAGGGGAAAGACTAGCATAAATCTCAGTGGACCACCAACTTCCTCTCTTTTTTTCTTTAACTATGAACTAAGTGGTATTTCTATGATCTAGCATTAGCTTAAAGTTGTTGCATTGTATGCTTTGACATATTTTAATATGTCACCCGGAGATCATTTCAGAGAGATACAAAGTCTTCTGCCCTACAGATTACCCATGTATCTCAAAAGGAGGAAGCATATTCATTCTCCCATACATGATGTGGAGGCTTTTTCTTGGTAGTCTGTTAAACATACATTTTCCATTCTGGGTGCTTTATTTTACTTCCAGAGCTGGACAGTCTTGGTTATCCACAATATCTTGCATCCATTTGGGAATTGCTTGCACAAGATTCCCTTGATGACAGTTCCCATTAGCACACATTCATTTACACATAGTTTTTTTTTGCATTTGTGAAATTCCTTTCTTCAAGTGGATATGAAAGATTATTCCTTTAATAGTCCCTTCCCCACAGGTAGATAAGTCTCATTCAGGGAAGCTGTCGCTCACCATGACCACTAGATCAAAGGCACTCCAGCAGAAAGACTATCTCTGAATCTGTGAAGGGTCACTTGTCCTCTAAGCCCTGGCTGGCATTCACATCAAATGATGGTAGAATTCCATCCCACCTGTTTTAATATTACAGTGGGGCTGGATGAGTGGTATTTTCAGTAATGCTGCTTCAGGTCAGCTTACATACTAATCAATTACTTCATAAAATAACGCAAAAATTTTCACCAATATATCTTCCTTCTTCTTCTGGGCACTAAAACATGAAGAAAACCTTGGCTAGTCACCACAGCTGTGGTGAGATGATTCACACATTCACCCAAAGTTTGCTCTATGGACAACCAGCATATCTCAAAACAGAAGTGATTTCTGGTCCCTCTAAAGATTGAGTGCTGACATTTAACTGAAGGCAGACTCTTCCTGGAAAGGCTAAGTTACAGGAGCTGTGGCAACTGAAGCATGGTCTTTGGCAGAAGGGAAGTTCTAGTTCCTAAATTCCATGAGAAGGAATATCCCATCAAGGTGTTCACTTCAAACCTCTGTGACTCTCACTGAAAATCATGAAAGTGATACAACAAAGAGCTATCCTGAAATATTTGTGCAACTCCACAGGGCATCTTCAATGGTTGGTGTCCTCACTCCATCCACACGATAGGTTTCCTTTTTCTCCCAGACTGAAGGAAGTGTGCATCCAGACCATAAGGAGGTGATTGGTGACAGTCAACATGGCTTCTGTAAGGGCAAATCGTGCCTGACAAATTTGGTGGCCTTCTACAATGGGGTTGCAGCATTGATGGATACGGGAAGAGCAACAGACGTCATCTACCTGGACTTGTGCAAAGCATTTGACACTGTCCCGCACAACATCCTTGTCTCTAAATTGGAGAGACATGGATTTGACCGGTGGACCACCTGGTGGATAAGGAATTGGCTGGATGGTCACGCTCAAAGAGTTGTGGTCAATGGCTCAATGTCCAAGTGGAGACCAGTGATGAGTGGCATTCCTCCGGTCGCCGGTATCGGGACTGGCGCTGTTTAACACCTTTGTCAGCAACATGGACAGTGGGATCGAGTGCACCCTCAGCCAGTTTGCCGATGACACCAAGCTGTGTGGTGCAGTCAACACGCCAGAGGGAAGGGATGCCATCCAGAGGGACCTTGACAGGCTGGAGAGGTGGGTCCATGTGAACCTCATGAAGTTCAACAAGGCCAAGTGCAAGGTCCTGCACAAGGGTCGGGGCAATCCCAAGCACAAACACAGGCTGGGCAGAGAATGGATTGAGAACAGCCCTGAGGAGAAGGACTTGGGAGTGCTGGTTGATGAGAAGCTCAACATGACCCTGCAATGTGTGCCTGCAGCCCAGAAAGCCAACCATATCCTGGGCTGCATCAAAAGGAGCATGTCCAGCAGGTCAAGGGAAGTGATTCTCCCCCTCTACTCCGCTCTGGTGAGACCCCACCTGCAGTGCTGAGTCCAGCTCTGGGGCCCCCAACACAAAAAGGACATGGACCTGTTGGAGCGGGTCCAGAGGAGGGCCATGAAGATGATCAGAGGGCTGGAGCACCTCCCCTATGAAGACATGCTGAGAGATTTGGGGTTGTTCAGCCTGGAGAAGAGAAGGCTCCAGGGGGACCTTATAGCAGCCTTCCAGGACCTGAAAGGGGCCTACAAGAAAGCTGGAGAGGGACTTTTTACAAGGGCATGTAGTGACAGGACAAGGGGTGATGGCTTTGAAGTGAAATTTGTAAAATTAATAATCAATAAAATTAAAAATTTGAAAAATTCCTATCCCCAAATATAGTGAGAAGTAAAAATCAGTTCTAGGTTAGCCCTCAAACTTTTACCTTTTTGCCACTGGAACATTTCCAAAGAGCAGAGGAATACACAGGACTTCGGTTCAATTGTAGCCCCTTGCACAATTTTAGATTCAGTCCAGCAAATAGCTGTCCAACTAACTAGCTTTAAAAAAAGGAAAACTATTGAGAAGCAAGTTGAGAATAAGTTTAGAATAACATTGTTTGACTCAGATAATTTTATGCAGTTACGCTTTCAATTCTTCAGTTTGGACATTTTGGGGAACTCAAAAGAGCCAAGAGGTATTTTTTAATCACAATGAAATTACTTTTTCCTCACCCTTTATATTAAAACTATATGTTACACTTACATGACATTTTCGTCTTGAAGGACTGCTAAGGTCTTCACAGATTTTCCAACTTTTGAATCTCCATCAGACATACAAAAAGCTTTCTCACATTCTCACTTGGAGCAGAGCAGACACAACAGAACCTTGTTCTGTCTACATTTACAGCAGCAAACACCTGTTCATGCACCTCTAGCAACCAGCTAAAACTAAAGGCATATTTTTTAAAAAAATTTTGTATCATAGCTGCACTTTTGTGAACAAGATCTGAACCCACTGACATCCATGGAGTTTTGCCTGAGTGAAAGAGAACAGTTTTAGCCTCTTTCTGTATTATTTTTATTGAAAACACAATTGTATTGTTCTACATTATTTGTAGTGAAAACAAGTATCTCGTATCTGAAAGGTGGAACAGGGACAAAAAGGTCCAGTAACTAATTCAGAGATAAGGGTAAAGAATACACTGAATTTCCTTTATACACTACTCTATCATTAACAAAGTTTGAATCCTTACCTGTATTGGAAGGTCACAACAGTTACAAAGCCACAAAGAAAAAAAAAAAAGCTTTAACAGTAGCAATATTTACTACTCCCTTTCTGTTCCAAATTATCAGAGAGCTGAGTCCACTTATGAAATGCAGGAATCCGCCTCTGGAGAGAACAGCTTGTAAGTCTGATGCCAGATGGACAGCCCTAGACACTGTTGTCTTTTCTTGATTGCTAGACAGGTTCTCCCAATGACTTTAGACAAAAAAGACGATGCTTGGAACATCTTAAGAAGTCCTTAGCATACAGCAGAATTAGGACCAGTGAGATGCTGTTGCACTCATTATTGACTGTTATCCTGATTCTAGAAAAAGTCTATCAAGTACTAGGCACCCTGAGTAGACAATTCAATTGCCCAATTTGCCTGTAGTTTTCTTCTTTCTCTTTCTGTAGTTGAGCCTGAGCTGGGAATTCAGCTGCAAGCATTTCAACATTGATGATTCACTGTTTGAAGGACCTCCAGGGAAGCCCTACAGTACCTCCAGACAAAGTTCTCGCCTCTGGCTTTTCTTGGCTTACAGGTTTATTACCCACTAGAGAGTTTAGACTTATAATACATCCAAATACAACTTAAATTCCAGGCTCATACATGTGCTGATGGACCCTGGAGCTCCTAATTATAATTACATATTCATATCAGCTGAATGAGATGCTAAATTACAGTCGTGATCCCACACTGTGCCTCTGCACAAAGACACAGCTGATGTTGATCCTCAGCTGGAAGAATGGGAGGGGGTACAGGAAGATCCAGCTGTTGCTCATTTGACTCAAGAAAGAAACCATTTACTTTCTGATGTGAAAAATGATGAGAATAAAATAATGTGAGCAAAATAACATTCCCCACCCTGTCATTTACAAAAAAATAGCTAGTGTCTTTAAACCTAAGGCTGTAACGAAAGGACAATGGCATATAATAATGGGAAATATTGCTTACAAGTAAGCCTTTTTTTCAGTTAATGCACATTTTTACACTTTGTTTCCTCCTTGAAAGTTTGGCCAAAACAAATCTTCCTAAAGTTAATTTCTCTCAGGAGTAATATGGTCAATGCAGCATTACACATTCATGCTCTGGATTCCAAGAAAAAAGTTGTTACCATAGCAAGAAGTATTGTTGCAAAGACAACACACACAATGTAAGATTAAAGAAAAAAATCTCCAAAAATATTTCCAATGCTCAATAATAACATAGGATATTTTCTCCTAATTGCATAAAGATGAGAGCGTGCTACTGCTTTGATAGTCCCACTGTGATGAAACAGACTGGCTCCTTTAAGACTCATTTTTCAAAATGCAAATTTCTAAATCTTTTTTTTCAAAGTTGCATCAATTATTTTTAACATTATGCATATCATGCTGCTGCCTGAGGCTAGTCAAGGATTGGAGAAATATATATTGCACAAGGTACTATACATAAATTGTAAAAAAGGTAGGTCATACCTTATAATCTGTGTTAATTTCAGGAAAGAGAGGAATAAAGGGGGAAAAAGGGTGAGTTTGGATAGTAGGAATGGAAGGACAAGACAGCAGAAATCTGAATACAGATGGTCATATAGTTTGGCATGCCACTACCTAGTCAGCCAGCATTGTTCAGTAAGCATTGTGATACAAGCTAGTTTTAAGAAAAGTTTCAGATAATAATAAACTTTTAGCTTTGTGGGCTTTCTTAGACACCTCACAACATGAGAGAAAGCATGGAAACGATTGCAGGAGTAGACTATCATGGGAAAAGCTTGCATTGCTGGCAAGCGAAGACAGCTGTAAATAATGATGCAGTACCATCTGAGACATAGAACAAGGTGAAAGTGGAAGAGAGAAGAGCAAGACAGCAGAATATGTGAAATAGGATGAAGAGCCAGGAAAATGATCTAAGTAGCAGAGTTTGAATAGACTAAGCAAGGGCGAGGTTGCAGAAAGCAAGACCAGAGAGGAGGACATGTAAAACATGACCTGAAAGGAGCCCAGAAAAGCCTTTGCATGTGAGTGTACATGTTTATGTAAAGGGCAGGTTCTCTGCACGCCATGTGGGAAGAGGCAGAAAGATCTACCCACAGACAGCCTGTGCGAGTCTAGTGAAGAAAAGGCCAGGCTAAAAAAGAAACCAAGATATGGCCTTTGGCAACAGGAGAATGCTGTGTCTGTTCACGGTAGTGAAAAGAAAAGAGAATGCAAAAGAAAGTGCAAATGTAGGGACTAGGATTTGAGGGAGGTGATCAAAAAAGAGAAATTAAAAAGTGATGTGCAGAACAAAGGTCTATGAGAGTAGCAAAGTTCACTGAAGACGAAAGTGATGAGAAGACGGGAGCATGCGATGTAGGAGAGGCACACGGTGAAAGCTGTAGGTGAATGGCAAATGGACATAGTAAGTGAACAGTTACACCCCACAAGCTATTAAAATAATGTTTATGTTCTTAATTAACCATCATAAGACCTTTGACTTCATACTGTAAACATTATTTAATAGTTTGTTGAAGGAAGAGGGGTGTTTATTGACTTGACTAAATCCTTTAAAATGCTTACACTGGCAATCAAATGTCATCAGGTAGAATCCCACGACAGCAGGTAGTCACCCTGCCAGAGATACACAACATACTCTGCTTGACTTTGCTACGAGAAAGAGATGGAGAAACAAACCATGTCTTTGGGTTTCAAGTGCAGAGGTGTAGGGT
Organism: Morus bassanus; assembly: GCA_031468815.1. NCBI lineage: Eukaryota > Metazoa > Chordata > Aves > Suliformes > Sulidae > Morus > Morus bassanus. Next base: position 3,371,764 of record CM062582.1, read on the forward strand.
TATAAAGCACTTCTCTCCCTGATTCTCTATACTCTCTCCAGAGCACCTTTTCCAATTTGTCACTACTGATTTTTTTCACTATTTCTATATCCTTGCCTTCCTAAGTTCTTTTTCTTTCCTCTAACCTCTATCCTATTGCCCTGCCGTTCTGCCCCTCACCCACTGTCCTTCACCTTTTGCAATATAGTAAGGCACACTCCTTCTCTTCTCCACAGCCTTAGCCCTAGTCAAGAGGAGCACAGAGAGTTTAGGGGAGTTAGTCGTTTCTGTTTTCTGATCTTCTGTCTGGACTTACTACAGCTACACTGTAATGAGGGGGATGCAATTGCTTGCTAAGTCCTTTTCAGCCCCTGCTCAGTTTATCTGCCAAGCAGACTGCATGTGTGCTGTTTCCACATTGGAGCTCACTGGTGGCATCTCCCAAAAATGTAGTTGGCAAACCGAAAAGACTCTCCCCTGAGAATGTTAAAATTGTCATTTTCCAGACTAAATAAAAAAAATTGGCCTAATTTCAAGTCCTCACTAAAGGCCGTGGAAGCACTAATATTCCTCAAACGGCAGAGTTTCTTATTGATACATCCATATGGGCATATATACATGCATACCTGCACATATCCCTGTAAACATGGGCAAAACAGTATCTTCCCCCCTCAAACCCAGCTGGAGAAATGGCCGAGCATTTTAGAGTAAACTTCCAAAAATATTTGCTCAAGGCAGACAGCATGGAAAATTTTGGCCCAAATGGTTTAAGTTTGGCAAAGTTATAAGCAATAGAAAACAGGATCTTATAACAGAAAGTCCTGGGCAGCCTTATGGCAGACATCACTATTTGTGCTGCTTGTAAGACTTCATTTTCTTTAATAGGAGCTGCATGGCAGGGCTGTAACACCCTGGGGCTTCCTGTCTTTAATTTCCTTTGAATATAATCTTGGTCTTAAGCCTTCCTTCCTAAATAACCTCTGTCTTTAATTATTTTTTTAAGCAAATTACAACTTAACAAGCACACATTCTCTTAAGACAAAGCCTCTAATTATCAAAATGACAGTGCTGCTTAGAATCTGAATTTCACAGTAATTCAGTGACCATTTCAATAGGTCAGTAAATAATTATACACAAAAAATAACCAAATAAAATGTTATAATACATTGTTGTGTATACCTACACCTTGCATTTCTCGGTCACCTGGATCATTCTTGCAGATGAGTATTCACAAAGTGAGCAGCAGGGAGGTATATATGTGCAGTCCCAAGTGGTCGCACAATTAACAAATATTTGGAAGCTGTATTAAATTATTTTGGGATAAACTCTGAAGGTGTTTCTCAGTCTTTATTTAGGCAAGACTGTCACAAGTACATGTAAGAGACATCAGGTTGTGACTCACCACTCTTGGATACATTAGATAAAATTATTCTGCTAGAAATAATTTTATCTTAATTATGTTGCTGGGAATAACTTTTAGATCCTTAGAAAGGATGGTCTCATTTTGTAGGCTTGGCTTTGCAGACTCTCTAGACTCACAGTACTCATAGGTTGCTTCATCCTCTGATGTGACATAAAATACTCACTGTTTATGAAGCCAGGGTATTTAAATCTAAGCCAAGTTTGCCGCAGAGTCCTTAACTCCTAAATCTTCCAGGGCTGTACATTTCAGGCTAGAATATAGCATTTTGAATGCCTGTCAGTTGCTTTGTGGCTCTACTGTAGCATTGGTGCTCAGAAATTTCAGCATAATTTCTTTATGCTGCTTAAAGAAATGTGCCCAGCTCTGACCCTAAACCACCATCATTATTAATCCATGTGTTTCAAACATTTATTACACAAATCACACAGGCATACCTGAGGGGATGAGACTCAAACAGTGAACCAAACACAAGTGGGTATTATCTAAACTATTGGGTATTTAGGAAAGAAATTCATTCCCACTGGTTCTGAGATCACTTACCCTCCACGACCTCCCTCCCCCGCTCCTATTTTTCTCTTTGCTACTGCACACATGCAAATACGTATTAGATTTATTCTAAGAGGAAAAGAGCCATTTTAGTGGCATGCCCCCTCTGCAGAGGCTGTCAAGGTTTTCGTTTGTTGTTCTGGATGCGGACTGCCTGGGGTGTTTGCAGGCTGCCTCATGAAACCCTCCTAACACTCTTCCTAGTGGCTAGCAGCCTTCAGTAGTTATCAGCTTCAGACCAATGTGACCAGTTGAACTAGAACTGAAAAATTCTGCATTCCTATACCAGATTTCCCCAAATTATCCATGCAACTCCTCTACAATGTATTTTTAAAGTTATTCATCATGTGATATTAGGGCCTTCTGTACATAAAACCCCCCCTGTAGCTTCCCTTCAGTCACTAACAAAATTATACAGCAATATCCTTAGAAAAACAGTTGCCGGTTGTTTCAAGTACTTATTCAGAATGAAAATGAGTCAAAAATCTTAAATCTTTAATTAATCAGCAAAATTATACAACAAAAGTTTTTAATCCTCAGTTTGAATATGAATGAAAATTCCTGAAATATTTGAGTCACCTTATTCAAGGTATAGACCTGAATCAAGGGAAATGGATCCATCTTGAAAGCAAACTAGAAAATAAGGGCCACACAAATCTTCATGTGTGTTATGCTAGTCTAAGTAAAAAGATGACTAACATCACCCTAGATTCAACTTTCCACAGCAATTAGCTGAAGTATCTCAATTTATCTTTCCCTGACAGTTTATGATTTTAAGGAAATTTGAGATGTTTGGGTTGTTGGGGTTTTTTTCCTTTTAATGGACATTTTAGCACCATCTGCTGGTGTTAAAACTTGCTCTGGAAACTAAACACCAGCTACCTGTTTCATTTGAACTTCCTTAAGGCCTAGTTCTGGCTCTTATTAGGAAAGGTTAATTGCTTGCTTTTCTACTACAGATCCCAGGATTGGATAAGTAATTTATCTGAATGAATCATGATGGAGTATACCTTCTGGAGGCCATATATCAGTAGCAATACACTATTAAAGAAATACCTCATCTACAGCTACATCCAAGACTAGATGCGATTGTTTTTTACAGTGTAAAAACAAACAAAAAAACCCCTTCATTCCTTAGGGGGTAATAGAAAATTTTTTCCCTGATTTATTCTGAGTTGGTAGAGGTATTTAGACTAAAGAATTATGCTGTGATTGGAGATTTAATGTCTGGTGCGCACAGTCAAAAACTGACCTGCTAAAATTACCTCTGACTGTATCCAGTTATATAATTATATGACTTATCGCATCTAATTCATCCAGTTGCTTTTTTATTTCCTTAGATTGGTTCTGGCTCAGCTCCAGTTCTTTTCTGTTTCAGAACCTCTTGGGGCACAGATGCCTGAAAGCACTTTAGGAAATGGTCACACTAGGTCTCAGCTGCCTTCCTACAGCACCTGTCCTGAACACATGAAACATCTCCACCTTCAGTACAAGTTTGATCTCTGCCTTGGTTAAACCAAACTCACAGAATTCCTCTTTACAAGACTTGCCAAATGCCTGGGTTTGACTGGCAACATCACAGAGCACTAAGAAACCTGCCACGGACTTCATGGACTCCCCAGAGGGAAGGGTTAGTATCAACCCATTTGAGTTCAGGCAGGTCTAGCAAGTAAATATGCCAGGGGAATTTCAAGTCATTCTATTGTGGTTGTTCTTCATGTCAATGGCTCCTATGACATGAAAAACCAGGAAAGGGCCTGGAGATAATTTTTTTCAGTCTTTCCTTTCAATACCCAGCATTAACCTTTGTGGCCCATACTGCAGTCTCAGTTCCATCTTGACGATCTCCCACCCACTTTCATCACAGCCCTGTCTGTACATCTTTCATGTACCCCTTACTATAAGGAATACACTCCCTCCCTCAGGTCTCTTCTGCAGTCATTAGTCTCTCTTCTCAGTTGACCTTTCTTTGTGTTAGAAACTCCTCCATGCAGAACACCCATGGTTTAAAGCTGAAATTCAGTTGTCTGAACCTTGATAGGACATAGAGAAACAATCTCTCCAAGAAGTACTTTCCAGATTGCTGTAAAAAGCTGATGTAAAAGCAGCAGAGAGGATGAAATGTCAGTTTAACAGCATGGTGTGTCAAGATGTTATGGGCTAGCAACAGGGCTGGGAAATGAGTTCCTTGTACTGCAGCAAGGCTATGTGCATCCCTTCTACTATAGATATAAGTAGGCTCCAGTATAACAGTGCCTTGCCATGGTCAACTTAGGCAGCAGTTGCCCCAATGAAGCTAAATAGCCATAAGACAATTAATTATCTTTTGCTTTCTTTCTAGCCATACAGATAAGGTTAAGCAAAGCCCAAACCCTGCTTGCCCATAAATTCTCTATCCTAGAGAGTGGTGACTGAAGACTTTTCAGATAGATGTTCTCGGGTAAGTTTTCAAAGACGTGCTCAGAAGGGTCAAGTCAAAAAATAAATCCCGTTATTTGTTAGAAAGATTTGTGTGTACACCTCCCACATTCACTGCTTTGAAATGGACCCCTTAATGTCTGGAGGGGATACAAAGCGTATGGCTCTTCTAAGGTTTCAGAAGGAGGAAGAAAGGCCATGACCTTTAATAAAGATTATTCTGCAGAAATAGGACTACTTGCCTTTGCATAATCTTTTACAAAATAAGCTTGACGAAAGGTCCAATGCACTAATCTAAAAAAATTCCTTAAGAGCGGTAAAGAATCAGGGAGGATCTCGAACACATTATATGTATTGATGGAAAAACTATGATCAAGAGGTTCAGGCCAGAGATGGTTCCACTCACAGTACCTAGCCTCTCTGGACTGCAAAATGAAGAAGCATATTTAGTACAATTAGCCCGATCATGTCTGCCAACACTGGTGAATGTCAATTCAAACTCATTTCTGAATTGCTTCTTTCCACATGGATATATATCAATCATATCTCATTTCCATCAGTATCAGTGAGATTCAGAAAGAGGTTTATCAAGAAGAGATGATTTGGGCGGGGAGGGATGAGAAAACTCTTTGCTGTTTCAGCAGAACAGAAACTGTGGAAGCAAATTAATTTGGGCAAATTTCCCATTAAAATAAAGCCACAACCTTCTGAAACTACCCAAATGTCCTTTCCAAAATATTTTGAACAAATGAGTTCCTTTGAATTGCAATCTACTTCTGCTTTTCAAATTTAAATAAATGTATATTTAAATAAAAGGTCAAAGTTGAAATGAAAACATTACACATCTAATAAAATTAATTGCCCTGATCCCATAGATAGCATTAGTGACAGAAAGCCACCCTGTGCCTTGGGAACTCATTGTGCACTGAGACTCAGACTGCAGCAGGGATCTCCTGAGCTCCATCGCACTTTCTTCCAGTGGCTGCAGGTACATGGGAAGTGAGAGTGCAATACACTGCTAGAGATGTTGTGTAAAGTCACCTGGGAAGATAAGTGAGACTGATAATAACTGCATTAAAAGACTGCCAAGTGCATTCAGAAAACTGGAGTGGCTTTCAGTAAGAGTAGGAAAGCACCTGAATCACACGCAGCAAATTTGTCCAAAGAAAAATGCGTTCTCATTACATTTGCCTACTAACAGACATTTACATTAGAAAATATACATAATCTAGTACAATTTTTTAATATCTGAATATAACTTCTATATGTCCATCAAGAAAGTAGGTAACTGAAATACATATAGAATTCCCAGTTATTCATCTAGAGTTCTGATGCTGCGTTTCTGATGTCTTGAGACAGAGGGTGGGATATTGCTAACAACACGTGGTAAAAGAGGTAGAACAGATTATTCTATTTGTTTCATGAAACTACCTGACTAGTCAATTATGGAAAACATTTTGTATTTTAGAAGTAGTAACATTTTAATTATGTGAAAAGAACAGACATTAGATGAAACTAAAACAAAGACTTACTTTATGTGTGTTTCTCATTTCTTGTCTCATCCTACAGGCAGAAGTAAGAAATTTCAGAATAATGAATAAATGTGCACTGAAAATCCCCAAACATCCCTCATTCCTGGCCCTCTGTCTCAGAGAAAGGAACAAGACTTACTGTTTGGGTTGTCAGAGGTCTTGAAGCAGTTCCACGTTAGCCCACATCCTTTCAGTGTTTTGTTTCGGGTGTGGTCACTTTGTGAAAAAGAAATGCCACACTTGCACATCTGATGGGTTCTTTCATGTTCTGGAAAAGAAGAAAGAAACCTTTTCCATGTACAAATTTCATTAAAATTTCATTTTAATGAAAAAACTTCTGGCTTAATTGCCATTTTTTCTACCCCAAGAAGTGCAAACTTGCAAGGCATTAGGATTTTCACAGGCCACACAAAAAGAACTTCAAATTGCAGTAAAGACTATTTCTAAGCCTGATAGGTGTGCCTCCATCCATGGCTTCTCTCCTGCCCTCTCTTTTAGGGCTTTGTGCTGGCTCAGTCCCCTTATCCTTACGTTAGGCTACACAATGTACTCACAATAAATAGAACAAACAGTTTAGGTGGTTGAAGCACATAGTTTTCAATCAGTCTTGCCAATGATAGGTTTCACCGGGTGAACAGGGATAGCGTTGGATCAATTGCCTAATACAAATACGCCATTTTGTGATTATTTACTTTCCACTGTTGATTATGAGACATAAGCAAGTAATTACCCATCTTCACCTCTAACCTAACTTGGGCACTCATCTTCCATGGGTATGTTTGCTGCTACTGGAAGAACACAAATAGTCTCCCGTTCAACTTTGATATGATAAACTATATGTTTCCTCTTGGAACTAATCCAGCTTCCACTGGAGGCAACGCAAAAAAAACCCAACAATAAATAAATTATGAGAGCCTTTAACGTGTAACAAGTATTGCCCTGGAACTTCTATTAGTTCATTTCCTAAGCAGCACTATTGTTCAGATAACCTGCTCCTCCAACCTGACACAAAAAAACTAACAGTTCACTAAGCCTTTAGTTAGTTAGGTAGTTAGACAGAGAGACAGACAGACATATTTTGACTGAAATAACATCCAAATGTCCCATTCACAGCTGGAGGTCTGTGTGGAAATCCTGGGTTTGGTCCACAGTAGTTACCATGGTAGCCATATTCATAGGTTACTGTGCATGGATAGAAGATGCTAATGAGAGCAATATATTGGTTCAGAACTCACAGGCAAAGTGAGCTGGTGTATGTTACTAGGTAATATTAGCATTTCAGATCAGTAAAACTGTATACACTATGACAAAATTGCATAGCAACAAACCCCTACTTCCAAATATGTTCCTTAATGTCAAATTATTTCTTAAGTTGCATTTAAATCAAAATGTAGTTGCAAAACTTAGAAGTGGATTTCAAACTCTTGAAGTTCATGGAGGATCTATAGATGGGCACTCATCCTTCCAAAAAGTACCCTTTGACTGTGATCAGAAGAGGAAAAGCAAGGCAAAGCTCAAGTATTAGCTATACACAGAAATAAAGAAAAAGGAACTACTAGTACACTGCCGTGAAGCCATGCTTAATGTGACAATGAATTCAGCAGCAGCAAAATATTATTTTCATAAGGGTTTTTATTAACACAATATAACCTGATAGCAGAAAAAGAGGGCCCCCTCTCCCCCTGTCACCATTCAGGTGAAAAAAATCAAAATCTTGAGCAGAAATCCCTTCAAACCGTCATGAAAAGGTCTATGCACAGCCTTGGTATAGTGCAATGAAATTAAAAAAGATGTCATGTAGCCATGTCAGCCACATCTGTGACCCATATGGTGCATGTAACAAGAGCATATGTCTATACCTAAAGAGAACATTATATGCTGTATAAGGCTAGGGCAAATGTAAAAGTGAAGTAGAACACCTTCACGTTACAAACACAGTTTGTTATTTGTGTCACATCAAAGAAGGGGTCTCTAGGAATTATTGGCTTCTGAAGTAATTTAATTATGATTAAGTGAACTAAGAACTAATGTAAATGGTATTTTATACCCCAGTGAATTAAAGTATGAGATCTAGTCAAGGTGAATAAGATTTACAGCCAAAACTCAAGCAACCTCACAGTAATTTCATGACACTTTTACTACTAGCCTAGACATTTCAGTTCTTGAAATAATTAGAAGTACACAAGCAAATTTTAGTCTTTGGACGCTTATAATAAACCACGGACAGAAAAGAGAATAGGTTGCTTCTTGATTGATTTATGCACTTCTACTTTTATTATAAAAGGGACAAAGATAATGCAGGGCAAATACAACCTTCAGAGTTTACTACAAAAAAATAGGAGAAAAAGAAAAGTAAGCATAGTAGGGCACCCACAAACCTCTTTCATTTGGACTAAATCTGACCCAGATTAAAGTCTCAAGACTCATCTTTGGCTAATCCCAAATACCTGTCTGCTAAAGAACGCATTCGTTATGTTGAGACCCCATGCATAATATGAGCAAGTAAAGTCAGCCAACTCACTTTAAAGATACTAAGGGTCTTCTCACAGATTTCTAACTCTAAGGAAAACTATTCCCAGGTACTTGCCTTCAAATAGAATTAAGAGTGTCCAAGAAGAAATGTATAACATATCAATGAATAGTTATATTTCACAGCTTTTCCAGCTGGAAGTAAACTCATTTTCCAGTGACAACTGTTAATCCACTCTCTTCTAGAGTCTCTGTTTGAAAGGCTCCAGGTAAAGAACAGAAACTTGGCTGACAGAAGAAAGTACCAGATGGCTGCTGGGATGGGAAAAAAATTGAAGAGAAGAAAACAGTGAAATGTGAGTTGTAGAAATAAGGATTGAATCACAATCAAAATGTAAGTAGAGAACCAGAACCTTCGGATTTTAACAGGAGCCATGTTAGCAACACAGCCTCTACCCAAGTGGTAAACTTGACGGCCTCAAGAGGCCCTTAAAATGCAATGCAGCATTAACAAATTGCATAAATTATATGTATAAAGAGTGCTCTTTGAACAGTCTCTTTTGGCTGATGCGGCCATACACATTTGCACGAACCTACCTCCTCATACCTAAGACGTGTAAACCTGAATACTCAGGCCATACCACTATGTATCTCTTACACATAAACTCTGCACTTTCAGTCTTTTAAAAAACCTTTTAAATTCCCAATAATCTATTTGGCAATCAAAGGGATCAAAATTCATATGCTAAAAAAAGCAGTAATATAAATGTTCGTGCTGGGGTAGTAGACATTATCTTTAGTAGAGAGTGGTGTGGAAGAAAAGGAACTCTGGGACCAAAATTTAGCTCTAAAGATAAAACACGTAACTGACTTAGGAACACAAATGAGAGAGAGTGGGTTACAAAAGACATGTTCTTGACCTATTGGTCAACTCCTGCTAGCTCTAGACACTAAAGTGAGTGAGTAACACCTTTTTTTTTTTTAATCTGTCTCATTTTAGCTTTTCTTCAGAAACATTGTTCTAAAGGAAGCTACTAGTACTGCATTAACATTCATGAGTATCCAGATTTGTATCAAATTTTGCATATTTGTAGTGTACCCCCCAATTGGGGACAAACATGGTGATTGTGTGATACAATCCACTCAAAGAATAGGGCCACCACTGTCAGCTGTGCTGGGTGACAATAGCTCAGGCATTCATTTTATATCCATCCTGAAAAATTATGTTGGGAGGGAATATTTTTCAAATAATTAGGCTTACGGCTAATGCTGTTTATGAAATAACAAGTGTTGCATGTCCTACAGCAAGGTCAGTAACAAAATGGTTGGTCTTAGCTAGCTCAGACACCCGGACTCATCACACCCATTCTGAGGCACACCCTTCTGCCACCTCTTCCTAGACACAGCACCGTAAAACAGCCTTCCAGAATATCCCCATTTTCCCTTGCCTTTCTTCATTTGCCTTTCCCTTCCATTAGATGATCCTCAGCCCGACTGGTATGAGAGACTTCATTAAAAAATTCCAGTTGAACTGAACTAGCCGATTCTTACTGCCAATGAAATTGCTTTTGCTAAGAAGTCTGTGTAAAAAACTAGCACCTGGAGACACTAGATTGCTCAAGGGATTGGTAACAGGCTATGGAATATTTAACCTCTAGGGTATTGGCTTAAATCCAGAGTCAGGACCGAACTTGAAGCATCAGTCTCTTAGGCAGGCTGCCACATGACACCTTTAAAAATTACACCCCCTCACTCAGGAGAGCCCTTACCAATCTTCTGTTGGGAAACTTTCTCCTCTCTCCAGTCTGAACCTTACAGCTGAGACCACTACAAGTTGGAAGGCTATAATTTAGAAATGTGCAAAATGTTATGCCAACACAAAATAAAAAAGTTTTAGTGCAACTGTATGAGCAACCCTATGAACTAGATTTAGTGGTCTTTCAGAGGACTGGCATGTAGACTCATGATTTTGCTGTCAATACATGCAATAACACAAGAGACAAATGATAGAACTTCTCTATGCCCAGAGCATAGAGACTACATGCAAATATGCCAACAATCTTCTATTTCCTCCATACTGAAACTTTATGGATCAAAAATCCAACTAAAAAATTCATAACAATTAACAAACATAAAAAGAAGAAAATAATTTTTAATGGAAATTCAACGGTAGTAAGGGTAGTAACCATCAAAACTAAAAAACACTTAAAGCCAAGCAACACAATGGAAGTTTAGTCTGTTTTAAACAAAAGGCATTCCCCTGCACCTTTTCCCATACACAGCAGCAGCAGCTGTCTGCTCCTTCTCTGTGATGGTGTTGGAAAGAAAATTCATATGCCACTCCCTTCCCTCCTTCTGTGTTATCGTTGTCCACAGCAGATTTCTTCACACCCTTCATTAAGCCTGATCCTCTTACTCTTTGAGCAGAGAAAATTATTTCCATTTGATGTTTTGTATCACTGTTCATCTCAATGAAAATACAGTAACTCCCTCTATTAGTGACTCCCAACTTAGCAGGTCTGTGACTGTACAGTATCAGTGAAAGCACAGCTGGAGAAATAAAACCCGTGTAAATAGCTGAAAAGATAGGTAAAAGTCTGGGCAGCGATCCAAAAACACTAAACTACAGACTCCCAACATCTGGTTCAGGGTGGATTCCAAGAAAGACAGAAAGACAGAAAAAGAAAGACAGAAAGAAAGGATTGATTTCTCTGTATATTTTTTACATAAGGTTTTAATTTATTTTTTTAATTCATCAAAAATTTTACTCAGTTATTGTGGTTTCATTTCTTCACCTTACTGCATCCTGTTGCTTCACTGTTTTAGCCATATTAATCAGAAGGAAGCAGTGCCTTGGACAGGAGTTATAAGCAGCCCTCAGTTTCATACTTGCATATTTCATTGTGATAAAAGCAAATTACAGATAAAAAACTCTAAATCTTATTATCCAGCCTCTCTCTTTTTAGCTAGGACTGGGCTTATGACAGATGCATGAGAATCCTATACGACTTCATGATCTTTCAGACAAACGGTCGCAGCAGAGCTAACCCTGCAAGTTATGCAGCTTGGCTAAGCACTACAGACTCCAGAGCAAAGCCTGCACCAAGTACCTACACGAGGCACCCAGGACTCCACCACTTTGACCACTGCTGTGCGAAGAGTAATCTTCTGCTTTGAACAGTTTTTATTAGCTGAGAGCTTCTGCTGAGGAGTTCAGAGACAACATAATTTTCAAAAGCTCATACATGACTTAAAATCATCAAAGCCTCCTAGTTTTCAGGGATATTTTAATCCTTAATGTACCTGAGCTCTTCAATCTCCTGCCTCACCAGGTTAAACGAGCATATCATCTATTCCACATATGACTGCCTGTTCTGGCCATACAGAACGCCCCAGGCTATCAACACATAATGTCTACCATCAATACGTTCAGATCATCCTTACCCCACCTTGCTCAACAGAGAGCTAAAGATGCTGTAAGGACTCTCTCCCAAGCAGGGAGCACTCTGCCTTGTCTGTGTGTCTTTAATCAACAGTGGGTTTTGCTTTGTGTTAAGTGACGGGTAGCAGACATGCCGCTGGGCCTCCACACTGATCGCACACCAGCTTTGTCCCCACAGTTTACCAGGACTCCTTCTCGGGCGTACCAAGCCACCTGGCAGCTGCGTGCCCATGTTGCAATTCGGCCTCTCTGTCCCTCCAACTGCTGCCAGCGGCATCCAAACCTCAAAAGCTCTTGATGCGTGCACTCACAATAATCATAAAATGCACAAATGAGATAATAAGAAGCTCTGAAAAGTCTCCAAACAATTTCAAATTCACCTACTTTGTGCTTCAACGCTGCCTCACTCGGAGCTGAGCCATGAGTGCTTGTATGCTTTCCAAGTGTTATTATATGCATACAAACACAGACAGAGAAAAAAATTCACATGGGGTAATTGTGTGATTCTCCTGCCCAAAGACTAATTCCCCCCTACATCTAGGCAAGGTATGCATTCTCTTGCTTTCTCCTCTCTCAATACAGAAAGAAGGTTCAGGACAGTGTTCAGCATTTGGCGCCGAGCACAGCCAGGCTGGACACAACTGTCTTACCTCTTTGCCAGTGCTGTGCTCTAGCCAGGGGCACCAAAGAATTTATTTCCATCAGAAGACCTTTTATGCAACAAACTAGTGGCTTCCAGGTAGTATATACTGCCCATAAAATGGCAATAGACCACTACTCGTGTCTCTTAATCCGCGATGAGCTTTCCATTTACAAAAGGAGGCAATGACATTACTGAAATGGGAATCCCACTAGGGCATTGACAGGTAATATAAGAAGATGAATTCTGTCCCTCAGAAACAAAGTCCCTGAGAAATAAGGAAGTACTGTTCTTGAAGATCTGTGCAATTTATTCTTTAAGATTGGAGCCTAAGGGGAGTAATTACATATGCATATTATTCAAACCTGAATTCCTTTCTTCAAACTCTCTTTAAATTGTGCCAGTTTACATGACTATCTTTTCTACCTGCTCATAGCTTGCTGCCACAGAAAGATCAACTGGGGCCTGCCCTCCTCCTGCCCATGCCATCTCACTTCTCCCTTTGCATCAGTCCTGGCTTTGAACTGACCCTTTAGCAAGCACATTCAGCTCTCTAGACCACCAGAAAACAACTGACTTTCACTCTGGAAATACCTGACTGATGCTCCACTGCCCCAGGCAGAAGAAAGAGAATAAAGCAGCTTGCTACATAGTTGACAAAGCATGAGTGCTTTGAAAAATGACTGATAGGCCCTCCACCCCATACCTTTGTGCTACCCACATCAGTCTAAATGTGTATGTTCACACCCGGGCACCTAGATCACACACTGAACTAAAGGAACAGTCACAAATGAGAGAGGTACTTTCAAATCAAACAGAATTTCCTTCTGAGTTACACTAACAACACTTCATAATGAAAGCAACAGAGAAGTTGCATGAAATGCCCTGATCCAATCCAGTACCTTTTACCCCATCTCCTGCAGTTATTAGATTCTTCTGCAGTCAAGTAATATCTGGCAGAAAGGTAACCCCGAAAGACAGGACAGGACAGAACAGGACAGAAAGTTTTCATCTGAATTTCTTTCCAGTGAGTTTGGAACTGTCAGGTTGGTTTGGAGATCGCAGGTACTAGCTGAGATGCAGCTTGTGGGTTAAAAATGGGGGGAAGGAGGGGAGGGGAAATGTCTAAATACAGCCTCCATCACTCGCCTTGTCAGGCAGAATTAATTAAAGCATTTCACAAATATTTACATCAGACTAGTTAAAATTCTAGCATTATACAGATTGTATTTTTGCAGCCCATGAGCCACTTGAAAAAATGAATCATGACAGTCAAAAGCACATCTATTCCTTCCTTTATGACGTTCTTGCTTTACCGGCAGATTTATACACAAACAGGCCAAAATGCTAGCCGAGACAGTACAGCTTCATCCTGTACAATGAAGGCAACACACCAAGTCAGTGGAGCTTAAAGGAAGTCACTTTTTTCTAAATCTCAGCCCTCTGGCTTTTCACCACCTGGACACCAGTTCTAAAACGATGACCTCATCATTTATCATTTTACCTTTCAGTGCTTTACTTAATACATGACCTGCTCAGTAAAATATTTGCAGACTTGGTACTCTGGTACTTTATCCCATTACAAAGGCACGCATAACATTTCACATCTCTTTCATGCAGGTGGTCCTCTGTTCTAACTCAAGGCCAAACAGAATATAAAGTTAGGCCAGTTAGCAGTATAGGTGAAGGCATCTGAACTGTGGGGAGGGAGTACAGTAACTGCAGATGCCAAGTGTGGCTATACATTTCAAAGATAGTGCTAATTTACTTATTTGGCTTACAGTGACCTAATCCATCTGTCCAGTACAGATGATCAACCACAAGACGTCTAAGAATCACTACGAATCAACATTTTTTATTAAAATTGTTCACATATGTACCAAGGAACCTCAGAAAGGTGTATTAAAAATGGTCCCATTCTTTCAGACAATTCCACTCCATTAAATTTTATGAGTACACATGTCTGAGAAGAAGAGAGGAAAAGAAAAAAAAAAAAAGGTATGTATCAGATACTTCTATGTTCCCAGTTTATTTTTAGAATGTTTAACAGTGCAAAACATAATGCCTTTTTAGTTCATTTCTTTGGTTTTTTTTCTCCACTCCAGTAAAATATTTCCCGTGCTAGATGATCTCTCTCTCAATAATTTTATACTGGATGATCTAGTTGCAAATATCTTCACACACAGTGATTTAGATTTACAACTAGCAAATAGAATGTATCAATGGAAGTATCTAGACGGAGGAGTTAGAGTACATAGAGGCAGGAGACATTTCTTTTCAGCTTACTTACAGAATATATTTGCACAACTGGTTTTAATTTCTATTAGTATTCCTCACTAAGGAGATAGATGTGAAATTTGGTGCTTATGGCACTCAGTGCTGATAGGTACTGGGAATGTTGCCACCTCCAGAGATGACACTGTAAACCGTGGGGACTCAGTCACATACAGGTCTCTCCCAGAGGAAGTCTGCCCTTTCAAAAAAGAAACACAGCAAAGAAGAGTCAGGAAGAAGATTTCCTCTGCAGTCTAGCTTTCTGTAACACATCCCTCCAGTTCTGGTACAGAGCTTGCCTGAGCAAAGGCTGACACAAGAGCAAAAGGCAGATCCAAAGACACGCAGGTGACAGTATCTAAGAGTGTAAAGTACTTACGGAGCCCTTTATTATGAAAGGTTGCTAAGGAAATTGTTGGGTCCACAGTGACTTACTATTTTTTCTCTTTTTTTTCAAAGACCCAGCTATTGTGCTCTCAAATTAAGATTTGGCTTCGGCTTTTAGAAAGACATGAATAATAATAAAACCATATTGCCGCACATATGACTTACGATTAAGCAGCTCTCTGGGTTATATACAGAGGAAATGTCTGAAAAGGCACTGGCTGACACTTATCAACGAATTTGGAAATGGAAATTACAGCAGAAGAAAGTAAATTAGCCAAGAATTTTAAAAGAAACAGGATATAATGACCAGATAGATGACATGAAATTAAAACCCCAGATCAGGAACAAATGCAAAAAACCTCAGGAAGGCATGCTTTCAAGCTGGTGACATCATGTTTATGTACGTCCTATGTCATTCAGACATATTCTGGTGGTTTCATCAAAGACACAAAGCATATCATTTTGAACTCCCGTGTTTTTGTCTCTGTTGTACATTATCAGCTTTCCAGGGCTTTGCAGATTAGTGAAGTAAGTCCCCATTCATAATTCTGTTGCTCAAATTCTACTTAAAGTCAGTTTTGGAAGGTAGTGCTTTCCAGTACTATGCCTATTGTGAAGAAAGAGTACAGCATTTTTCAAGACATGAGTTAATGAGTCATACTGTTTGTGTTTCCCAAATAAATTAATAACAACAACTAACAATTCATTCCTGAAGTTCCTGCATGCCCACAATTCCAACCGACTGCAGCGGGAGCCAGAAATGCTCTGCAACTTTGAAAATGAAAACCATCCTATGTGTCCAGCAGAAATTTCTACAGATGAATCTGACGATGGTGAAAGATGACACTTGAAATCTTTGGAAACAAATTTTAAAATTAAAAATCCTAAACCAGTAAAACACAATAAGCTTATTTTAGAACACAGTCTTCTCAGGCTCTTGCTCCCTTTACCTGTGCAACCTGCCATTGAGTAGCAGATTCTATATTTATTGAGGTTATTGGCATTGACAACATTATCATTACAATCATTTATTACTAATTATTCCTGGCAGGTTATTGACAGCATTGGTAGAGCAATCCAAATAGAAATCTTAGATTGGGTATTAGGAAAAATTTCTTTCCTGAAAGGGCGCTCAGGCACTGGGACAGGCTGCCCAGAGAGGTGGTGGAGTCACGTCCCTGGGGGTGTTCAAAAAATGTGTAGACGTGGCACTTGGGGACATGGTTTAGGAGGCCTGGGGGTGTTGGGTTGGCGGTTGGACTTGGTGACCCTGGAGGTCTTTTCCAACTTTAATGATTCTATGAAAAATGTTCGCTTTTATGAAATCACCAGCACCTGGCAAGAAAAGCTGAAATCTGAACTCATGTCCTGGATGAATCTATTTGAATGACAGTGTTTTAAATGTGTGTAGGTACACTTTGTACCTAAAGCCCATCTTTGTGCAAGGATCTCAGAGATTTGGTGTTGCGGGGGTTGTTTGTTTTTGTTTTTGTTTTGTTGTTGTTGTTTTTGTATTTGGGTTTGGGGTTTTTTTGTTTTTTTACAAGTTGGGTGTTAGCATTCCTTACATGTGGAAAGAGAAGAGGTGGCTCAGGATGATGCAGAGGTTTGCCCAGCACAAGGTATTTCAGTGCAAACAGCAGCAGCAGCCTCATGTGCTGGGCTCCAGCCTGCAACCTTCCATCATCCGTACTGCTGAATGGGAGTGCTAGGCCGTGCTTCTGGGTGAACAGTGTTTAAGGTTTCAATTCAGAAAAGTACAGCAACATACAAAGTCACTTTGGCTTCTGCAGCTGCTAGAAAACTGCCTTAGCTGAAAAGAAATGCCCCAAGACTGCGACTCTTAGAGTTTAGCTATTAGAAACAAGAGAAATGGAATCAGAAATGAAGACTGACTTGTGCCTAGTAAGCCTGGACGGTGGGTGAGGACTGCGGTGCTGTTTAAGTGAGGGCAGCCGGCAGTTCACCTATGTGGGGAGAGGAAGGTAGCGCAGTGAGGGTTATATAAGCAAAGTCACTTGTGGAATGTGCAGAATGTACACAGAGGGTGTGCCCCAAGTGAGGGCAGTGCCGGGAGCAGGGGGGGAAGAGCCTCCCACTCCATGTGTAACAGGTTGCCTGACAAAAGGCGTTTCCAAAATGCAGCCCATGTTCTCTGCCCTTGCTGCTGTTTTTGCCCTTGGACTCAAAGCCACAAAAGTCATCAGATACTAGCGTGGACAGTACAGTGCGTTATTTAATGTTACTAAGATAATCATAAATAAAATAGTCAACATTTCTCCAGTGCCCTCATCCCCCTCACTGAAACAGGCAAGACTTCTGCAATTGTTGGCAACAAAGTGCAGGCAAGATATACAATCAAAGGTAAAGAAAAAACTTCATACCATTTCCGGAGCAGTCTGTTTTTTACGCTCTTGCTGCTTTGGATTTTTTCTGTGACTAATTAACACATCCCCCACTAAAACCTACCCAAACTCCCAAGGAAATAAAGGGGAAAAAGGGAATATTTTGATTTTCAATGAGTCTGCTCTAACTAACTGCTATAATGCTCCTTTTGTTTTCCTCTTCAGGTACCACTTGAAACCATCAAATCCAACAGGCAAAGGTATTGAAAATAAGCCCACTTTAGATTTACAGATGTTTGAAAAGCAAGTTCTCATGAAATTATGGAATAAAACTTCATCCAGCTGAGAGGTAGATTTATCTAACTAATGCACAAACCCAAGGATCTGTGGAAATTTGTATGTTGAATACATTTGCTAAATACTTGACCACTGGCTTTGCGGACCTGCTACGGGCGTACAAAAGTGTGCGTGAGTATCCTCTGACTTCAGTATGAAATCAGTTAGGGGCAGAATTCCACTCCCTCCCGCTCAGCTACAGAACTGCATCCTGTCAGTGTTTTGTGACTGCCAACAAGAAAACTGAGTTAAACTATCCACAGTGGTACCTGAACTAGCTCTACTGATCAGAACTGATTATGAGAAAAGTTCACACATTGAATGTCAAAGATGAATCCACAGAGGAAATATAACACATGAAACACATGTTCCAGACATGCTGTTCAAAACAAATCTGAAAAAAAAGTAAGGTCAAGGGACCTGGAGTATTTCTCACAGAGGTTCTGCAAGCTAAGTAGTGAAATAGCATTAAATAAATTACATGGTTTCAAGTTACTCACTATGCCACTACAAACGGCAGAAGAATATGGCTCTTCAGGATTACCCTGCCTATAGCAGGAGAAATACGCAAAGAAGAGCAGAAACTACCGGATACTGTTAAACCATTGGCCACGACTTACTTTCTGTTCCGTAAACACCAACCCATCTCTTCTTCAGGAGCAGGATTTTGGATGGACTCACTAACCAGTTCTGTACTGAGAAATTGTGAAGACAACCATTAGCAGGCACTGAGAACAATACATACACATCACCTCATTGTACACAGGCCCCCAGGAGCGAATGGACACAGATGTGCAGACCCACAGGCATCTCTGAAGCCCTATCACACCGGCTCCGGGCAGACTTCAGTATAGGATTGGGGTACTAAGGTAAACTTAATTTAGAACCAGATGTAGTTGACAGCATTTAGTTAATTTTGCAGGTCCAAAACTTCACACAGGACCACCATTTCCAGAGATAGCATCATTTTTTTTTCAAAAAGGATTGTTCACTGTGCATTCAGCTTCTGTTACAAAAGGGATCCCCACTTCTACTGGAAATTTCATATTCTCAAGTGCCATTTTTCATAGAAATGGCCTCATTTTTGAGTTCACAGAAAACGGAAAAAGCAATAAAACCTTTAGATGTGAGGTGATTTTTCATCTTGCTAGAAATACTTTAGCACAATTCTAATTCACCATCATTCCAGGAAAGGCTGCCTATAATACACTGAAAGCTAGCTCAGGCTTTAAGCCAACAAAGCACTTCAGCATGATTCAGCTTTAAGCTCAGGTACTGTACAACTTACTTCAGTGAGATGACTTAAACATCATTACAATTAAAAAGCTTAAATGGCTTGCTAGTTTAGAGCCTTGGTGTCAATTTCCTATAATGAGGCCACAGCTCACAGCTATACCATTTGGAGCTTATAATGCCTACCACATGACCCAACCTGAGTAAGGCCCTACAGTTGAGCTCCAGGTGAAATTTGATGGGAATGGACAAAACTTGCAAAAGACCTTCAGCAGAGGCCTTTGTGTTCAAGAGTCTCTTATCCCAGTGTAGGTGAGAGTATACTTTATACATCCCAGGAGGAAAATAACTTAGTCAGAGAGTTCTCGAAGAAAGATAAAGAGTACAGACAGGAAAGCTATTGTGCATAAATCCAGGTGGAATCATAAGTCTTTCTCAAAATGCTGAAAGAATAAATCGCCTCCCACAAGCTACATAAGAAGATGTGGTTCCCATCCACAACTGAGTGGCAAAGCAACTTCCCACATAGTCACATCTGCCTCCTTTTTCCTCTGTTCCATCACTTAAATTCTGTCCTGAGAGTAAACGCAAGAGGGGGCAGGGGCTGTATACGCATATTGTCAGGGGAAGGAAAAAAGGAGGGAAGAGGATTTGTACCCTAGATGTTTGCATATGAATTTGGCTTCAGCCTTCTTCGGTTTACATGCCTTTGAACACTTTCTGTTTCTTTCTGCATTCTTCACTGCTCCATTTTATTTATTTTCACCTTCTGCTTCTCAGATCTTCTGCCAGACTGCTTATTTAATTCTACTTGTTGCACTAAAAACACCATTGTTGTCATCCAAATTAATCCCTGAACGTAATAAAAACCTCAAAATAACTCAGACGACCAGTTTTCCATCCTTTGGTCTCACTTGAAGTACAGTATAAAAGCCAGTACTTGAGAGCTCTGAGAGTTTACACAGGACCAGTCCTAGGCACGTGGCATTTTAGTAGGCTGGGGAGTTTTCTCCTTCCCTACCTATCTTCTCCTTCCATCAGTTAAGACTGCTCAGAGTGCCCCCCCCCCTCCAGCCCAGTTAGTCCCTCTTCCAATGTAATCTACTGCAAGACAATGTTTTTCAAATAAACTCGGTACTTTTCAAATATTGAGGTGGCTTCAGTGACAGGTTAGCTGAGATGCAAGATAAACTAAAATAACCTTTACTTTTAGGGATGAGGGAAGAGAACCATCTAAGAGTCTGTGGTGAAGTAGTAGGGTACTCTGGCTAGAGATTTCCTATTAAGTCTCCTGTATTCCCCTCCATTCAAACTGCACAGGGGGAAAATAGAAAAAAGAAAAAAAAAGACAAGACGAGAAAAGACAAGATGAGACAAGAAAAAGAAAAATAAAAAGAAAAAGAGAAACACGATAGGACCAATATTTTCTCCAAATCTGTATTGCCATTATCTGCCCTCATCCTCAACTTTTTTCCCTGTGAAGGCTTCCCAGAGATGAGAAGGGCTCTGAAAAGACTAAACATTCTTTTGCTGCAGATCAAATATCTCCCCTTTTAACAGTCGATTAGGATGGAAGGGAGCTAAAGTGAATGAACACAGCAGTCCATGCCACTAACCCAGTCAAGTATTCATTTCATGCATCACGGGGAACAAAAGGGCAATGTTGTTCTGCTTGAGGAGCTGGACAATCCTTCTCAATCTAACGCTTCTGGTGCCAACTGTGCACGGGGGTGCTCTGCAGCATAATGAAGAATAAGAGCACAGGCAGATGAAGACACCCAGCAGATGACACAACATGATCACGGGATAGGACCTGGTCAGACTGTCAAATTTATAATTTTTAAACACTGTTTTTTGTATATTGTTTTTAGGGAGGAGAAGAAATAGAAAGTGGCAGATGCTGAAAGAAGGAATCGCTAGAGGAAGGAATGACAGTATCTAAAGCACTCAGAAAGCAGTTCAGACTCAATCTCAAAACCTCACAACTGAAACTGCAAATAAAGAATTAATCTTTTCTTGCTGGCTTTGGCCAGTCTGTCAGTACTGTATTTTTTCAAGGGCAGCTCACTGATTTCTTTTTCTTTTTCATTTTCTTGATTTGCACTAGATGGCAAATAAATATCATAAGGTGAGTTTAAACAGTGCATCAGTGAGAAAAATATTCACTTGAAATACAAGCAAAACACTCAAACTGGGACTATAATAATTTCTGAAGCTGTTCTAGCTTTTAAAGGACTACTTTAGACCTTTTCTTATAGTCTCAAGGATTCCCTTTCATTTTATTTTTTTCACATAGAATTTACAATTATTCCTACCGTTTATGTCATCCAGTAGCGCTTCTAAATTAGAAAACCAGACGGGAACTTCAACAGCCTGTCTGAGTATTAACCAATCTCAACTCCTCCACTCTGACAAAGCCCTGGCTGGGAGATAAAAAAGAAACACATACCTGCTTGTTAAGAGCTATTCATGCCAACTCTTCCTTCCCCTTGCACTAATCACATCTTAGAAAGCATTTTAATATAGTCAACACAAAGAGCTTATGCAAAGCCAGATGAGAGAAATAAATTAGAAAAGTAACAAAATCTTTGAACTGGTGCTTATGCTACTTTAGCAAAGAATGAATTGTCTAGAATATGCGCAGGCTGCTGTCTGGTCTGTAGGTACTATTGTAGCAAAGAGTGTAGTTTTAAAAGTAAGTCCTTAAAAATAAAGATTGTGATTAAGCCCAAAATACTTTAAGCATTCACTTTTTACATTCAGGATCTCACTTGATTTTGCCATTCATTGATTTGGGGAAGCCAAATCATAGTTTTCTGCTTCACTTTCTGTTCATACCAGGCTCACTTTTTAGCTCTGACACTAAACACAGCAGGATCAAGTTTAAATAAAAACATGCGGTTCCCAGTGGTCTTGTGGATATATTTTCCAACTCACAGATATTCCTGCTCATATCAGACTCTGTAAAAAGCAAAACAAAAAGCAAAGTCTAACCCTCATTTTAGTCCTAAGATATCTGCCAGTAGTCCTTTAATCCTGAAAGATAAAACTACAAGATCACTACATATATGAGGAGCAAAAAGCCCTCCTAAAATAAAGCCTTAAAACTGTGGGGTTTTTTCCTAAGTATTTTATCATGCACTGAAATAGCCGATTGCATCAGAAGGTCTGAGACACGAGCAAAAGCTGTTTCGACATTGACACTTCCAGCCTCAGCAGAAAAATTATTCTGTCATTTGAAAAAGTGTTTACCACCTTGTAGCTGCTCATTCCCGTGCCAGTGTTTCTGTCCTCTCAGAACTGCTTAGGAGGGATGCTCTTCCTTATTTTAACTTATCTGCCATCAGTAAGGGGTGACGGATAGAGAAGAAGAAAGTAATATACATAGCTGCCTCTCCACATCTCTGAAATCCTTTGAACTAGAAGCCACTCAAAGCTTTCACTGAGAGGCAGGTTTTTGCACTTGCACTGGGGCTGATATCTCTGAACCATAATATTTACATTCTTTCTCTTTTATATTGCTTTTCCTTAGCACTTCCATGAGACACTTAAAAATAGAAGGTGAGACACTATAACTAGACAGAAGGCTATTTAGCAGCATAGTGCTCCCCATGGCTTGACCATGCCTATTCTTTTTTGATGAGTAGGGGAAATACCTACTAGGTCAACTGGTGCATCTCTTGCTACTCCTGCCAGTGCAAGATTACTCCACTGCACCTCTCCGCACTGGCTCACATCCAAGAGACTACAGTATCACTTGCACAGGTTATGTAATGAAGGCTGCCGAGAGCTTTATGTAGCTTGCTGACTTGGAAAATTAAATTGGCTCTTCTCATGGAGGATCTATTTGAGGTGCTTCCTCAGTTTATCTGACTTTCATGTCACTTGGTCTGCTGTCCATGGCTGCTCTGGTAGGATATCTGGCATTGCAGCACTTCAGCAAAGTTTTAGGAATTTGCTCTTTCCTAATTCATGTTGTCACTAGTTTTCAAGCAAATTTAGTTGCCTTTTCAATGTCACTTTCTTAAGGTCTTTTCATAGTAATTAATCTCTTGAATACCAAAGTCTAATACAGAAATAATAAAAAGTTTCATTCTATCTAAGGCCTTTCATCCCAGAAAGTTTCCTGCATATGTGATCTGCTTCACAGTCTGGAAAGAGCGAGGCGTGTCAGCCTTCTTGCTGCCTTTTCACCTTTCTTCACAAGTTGCTAATACTATCACAAATAATCTCAGTGTCAGAACAAGGTCAAATCTTAATACTACTCTGAAGGATTACTCTTATTTGATGCACAATTTACACGTCCATGGGTGTTCACTGTGCCAGTGCTGCATCACATACATGCATTTCAGTTAGGGCAAGGTTTTTCATACTCTGCACAGTTAAAACACAAAACCATGCTATAACTAAAAAAAGAATGAAAAATAATACTGTCTCCAGCTGAATGATAATACACAGAGGAAATGCTTCTTGAAATTACTAGTATCGGTCATCATTTCTTCATAAACCTGCATTTACATAGCTTAGAAAGCAGCACTGTTAAAATGCATCTGATGTTTTTTCATTCCAAATGCATTTCTTTTCTATAAATAATGTTTATATCTGTTTAACTGTATTTCAGCTGTGAAAAGCTTAGAGTGACTAAATCATTTAACTGATTTTGAAAATCCAGATATTGGCCTAGTTTTTCAAAAATCGTAGCTAAAATGATTCTTCTAAGAAGTTTTCCATTCAGCTACCAGTGCGGAGGTTATTGTTTGTTCATATTCTTTTTCTTACAGAAGCCAACAGAGCCATCTCTACTCACACTTTCCAAGACCATTTGTGTGGTTTTTGTAACACACAAAACAAATGAAACACATCTTGGAAAAGAAAAAAGAATAATAAAAGCTTCCTATCATGAAAACAAAACTTCCACTTATTATTAATTACACTTTACACTCTAGAATATTCAAGGACTTAAAAAGAATGGCTTAACACCACGAAAAAATCCATTCTATATAGTGTATTATACATAAGTATACATACACAATGGAGACACATAAATTATAGCTTCTTACCTGAAAGAAGACTGTACGGTATGCTAGAGTCATTAATTATGACAGTTATGCTGTTTCTGTTAGAGTTTCACTATAAATATATAACTGTATATATGCATGCACATGCATGTGCACACACATATATATTTGTCGCTGTTGGTGACGGCAGTTCTGGGTCAGTGAAACAAACGTTGGCAGTTCACCCTCCTGTCCTGTTTACGATGACTGCAGTTTTCCACTCCTTCCCATGCACATTTATTTATTCCACAAAAGCAGAACATGCCTACACTCAGAAGCTTTTCCAAGTGATTTTGAGAGTATGGTATAAACAACACTGAAATCAAAATAGTTCCACTGCAAAATATCTCGGGTACTCAGTGGACCCAATACACTGACAGCTAAAACATCGCGGGCACAGTTGTTGATTGTGCCCACGGGACCACCACAACTTCTGCAGAACCATATGAACCAGAACGGTGAGGGCTGCATAGTTTCAAATGCTGAAGACCCAATGCCATTTAAGCATCCTCTCACATTAACAAAATCAGCAGGTGCTGCATTGGCACTACACATGGCTCACAACTTGAAAAGAGCACTTAGTCACTTTGCAGTGATATCCTGTATCTGCAATAAATTGCTAATGAATTCATGCTATTAGCTCTCAGTCTTTCTGATATCCCTTAGAGTGTCCAGGTATCCTTCGTTTCATTTCCACTTTTATTTCTTATGGTCTTCCCATTTCTCCCTCCTTAAGCTTGCTTCTTCCTTGCTTTATTTTGTGACTGAGTTTTTGCCACTTTCTACGCTTGATTAGTCTTTCATTTTGTCTGCCAAATGACCTCTCAGTTTAGATTCCTCCTCAAAACGATTAATTTCTCCACCTCTACCCTTTCCTTTAAATGCAACCAATGGCTTTTCTTTCTCTTTTAGGCTGCAAATCTTTTCACTAGGGCTTACGCTTTCAGTGTTTATTTGTACAGTATCTGATTAATTTGTAATCCTTTGAAAATTCTTACTAATATTTTAGTAGGTTTTTTTTCCCTCACACTTAGGAAGTGATACAGTGTTTGTCTTTTCTGAAGCCAGAGAGATAAAATGGTCATCCATAACTAGATGTACAAAGCACAGTGGAAAAATTAGGTGGTTTCAGCCAGAAAAACTAACAATCAAGAACTTTTTGGCAGGTCTGAATTTTAACTTAAAGCTGCAAAATACATCATTTGAGACAGTTTCAAGCCTTGACCAAATCTTTACTGGAAATTACAGTAGCAAAACAAAGCAGAGTCTCCTGAGACACCCTCACATCTCAGCAAACATTGTTAATCACCTGGCAGCTTACGAGCATTTATTTCACGTAAGAGGGAATGTTCCAGATGATTCTGGAATTTGATGGAAAAGATTGTTGAATTCAATAATACTAAAAACTCTGGCAGCACTAGTCAATGTCAAACTTGCTGGGCCCAAAATATGATTTCTCTTAAAATATTATTTCCTTCTCATAGAGCTGAAATGCTGTAAGGCTCCAACTTACACTTGTTCTTTGCAAGACCAACTGGCTAGAAATTTTACAGACAAAACCCAAACAATTCACTGTGGGGCCCCACCATAAACAAAGTCATATACGAATGCTATTTTTATTACAAAAGCTGTAAAGGTTTCCTGGAAGCTCATCTGTGAAGTTGCTGAATGCTACATACCTAACCAACATTTCCATGATACTGCCTCCAACTCCATGGTCTTTCCAGGAGACAGGAAGATTTTGAATATCCTTCTCCTGTTCCAGTAGGAGTGCTCAGGTTGAAGGAGAGTATCATTAGCGAGAGTCTTATGATTCTGATTAAGCATTCATTGTTTTCTTCTGGAGGCAGCAGCAGCATCCATGCACCAATCACTTAATTGCCTTTCTGACTTTGCATTTCTGAGTTTTCATTTGAGTGCCTGGAGAAAACAATATTGCCTTAAATAAGTGGAAGATGTGGCAAAGAGACAGACGTTTTTGTACTAGGTGACAAACTAGTTTCATGCTCTCCCCTCCCCATCTTACATCCTCAGCAGGAGGCGTTTCTTCACTTCTTCTCCAGTTTGTTTTGCAATCACAACTGCTGTCAGTCACGCTTTCACATATAGGTCAGCAGCCCTGAAAAACAGTGGAGGCACACAAAAATACAACTCTCATGAAGACAACCTTTTCAAATAAGTTGATTTTATTTTTCCAGACCAAGCTTGTATCAACAATATCCCACCAAATAAATACAGTTGAGGAAATAAAGAGCCCAAACACTATATGGACAAGCTGCAACAATGCCATTGATCTGCTCACCTGCCTGTCCTGCCTCCTCCCACCCCAGCCCCGCATCAACTCAAGATCTTTCAGATGACTTTAGTGTATAGTTAAGCAAAGAAGGTCTTTTCCTCTGTTCCAAGTCTTATCTTTCAGTTACTTGCCTAAATAGTTATAAGTGACAGTTTTTAGCATATAGTCTTTTGTCTCCTTTCTAGCATTATGCAGACCACCCAACGCTTCAGCTCCTTTGCCCTCCCTTCTCCTCCTACAGCTTGTTACATCTCAGGCTGAAATTTCTCAGAGGATCAACAACACAACATGATCAACTTGTAATAGATTCAGCATGTAATAGATGAAGCCCTGATCCTAACTGCTCCTTGGATGCTATCATAATACAAAGTGACATCATATAGTTTTGGTTTTAAAATAAGCTTCTGATTCATGCTCCCCTGTTATTCGCAAGTCCACGTGAGTATGACAGAAATAAACTGTGCGACCTCCCTATCAGCAGGGGATCTGCTTTAGGTTGTGCTCACAGAGCAGAAACGGGAGAAGAGGGAGCCAACAACCAGCACTTCGGACTTCAATCTTCCTCCCCCCGCCGCCCTAGTGAATACCTTAGCCCGTTGCAGGGCTATGCTACCATCCTCCAGGGCTTCCTTCTGGCTTAAACTTCTGCTTGTTTCACAGTGTCATCTCTCAACACATTTCCAAATTCTACTGAACAAACAGCATTAGCCTATTATTTCTTACAATCTAAAGACAAAGGTCAGAAAGCAAGCTACTGTCAAGCAGGCGAGCTCTAAGTGTCTTTCTAAGCAGAGATTACTTTGTTGCATAAAAAGCATTTCAGAACTGAGGAATGATCATGTTTATTTGCTTATCTCCTGTAAGAGAACTAATTTCCCTTACATTCAAAGAGATTTTACTTGGAAAGCTCAGTTTTTAGAACTGCAACCCTGAGCACTCCCATTAGGTTCTCCTTGCAGTTTCAACTTTTGCCAGCAACAGACAGACAAACCTGCTGGGTGTGGTCTGATGCACATCCAGGAGGAGCCTCAAACCATATGTTTCTAATGGTTCTAATCTATGATTAAATCAATCTAAAAGAACAAAAGCTGCATGAAAGGAGAAAAGAACTTTATCTAGAAATGAAAGAAAATTCAATCGAGTGTCATTTTCTGAGACATTTAAACGGTGCTGCATCTGCCAGCAGGTGCTAAACACATGGAAGCCTTACCCAGTGATCAGTGCCTTCCCTCCAGTGCACAGATCAATGGGTTCTAGTCCTGAGCCACAAACCACAAGAGGAGTGAGCAGCTTTTCTAGGAGAAAACATAAAAGGATTTGCCTTTTAAAAAAAAAAAAAAAAAAAGACAAAAAAACCCTCCCACAAAAACCTCTCTTGTCCTTCAGAACCCTTTAGAAATCCACTTGTTAGCCTTTTCTTCATATTTCCAATTGTAGAATTGTTGAGAAATACAGGGCAATAGGCATGTTTGAATTGTGTGTTTGCATGACGTGATGCACTCATTTGTGTGGAGATGCAGATTAACTCACACAGAGAGGTACGGAATTTGTAATGATGGTATCACAACATTTTAGGGGAATACAATAATATGCAACTACTGTACCTCAAGTACTTGAGGTTAAATGTATTCAAACCAGTAAATACACTTTCCAGAGTGACCATATTTATAACAAAAAAATTACATACTGGATTGTTCCATAGTGGTGCCAAACGACAGTGTCCAAATTTTGGGATCCCACATAAAATACCCTGTACCAGGCGCTCACAAGAGAGTAAATTCACAGGTGAGCCATCTGACTGTAGCACTCGCCTGGATGTGGTCCCTCTGCACTAGTGTCCCATCTCTCTGCCAACGCAACCGCCCCTGGCCCAGACAGCTCTCTTCCACGATACCCTTTGCCTGGCTCTGCATTAGGTCTGCACCGCTCCGCTGCCCACGTCAGGTATGGCAGTGTTTTGTGGCCCTGCCTCTTGGCCAGGGTGGACAGAGGACACTGCTGTTCCGTGTGCGCCAGCACAGAAGGGCAGTGCCCGATCATTGCAGAGAGGCACCATTAAACGCCTAGGGAGAAAAGCGGGTCTGTTGGTTTCCTGGTGCTGCGAGCCTCTCCCTACTGCATCCCCTGAGAAGCCAGGCTCAGTCTAACCAGGGAGGTGGATGAAAAGGATCACTAGCTTATTTTGCTACATCACAGCACATTCCTAGGACCCCAGCCCTTAGGGGCTTTACTGAACTTGCTGTGTATTACACTCATTTGGCTGTCTCATTAAACACTACATTTGGCAAATTATACCTGCCTTAGGCCGTGTCTACACTGTAAAGCTTTGCCAAAGCTTTGCACACCCAAGGTCAGCTCAGGGCATGGAAAATGCACATCCTGTAGCTGACACTGTTACATTGGTGGGACTCCAGGGACTGATATATCTGTGCTAGCAAGAGAGTCCACGTCAGTGTACCTTCTGCTGTTTAGGAAGGTGAAGTCCCTAAAACAGCATAAAACTTTCTGACAGTATATACTGTGCCTCCACAAGGTAGTCTGTCTTGTAGCCACAGACGAATAAATAGTTTTTGTGCTGGGTGCACAAGACCGACTAATTGCAAGTTCTACTTGTACACTCCCATCTGGCTTCTCTTTGTCCACTTTCTCTTCCTTATACACCATGTAGCTCCCCAGTCTTTACTTTGGAAAAGACTCACAGTTGCCTCAGGATGTAACAGAAATTCTCTGTGAATTTTTCATGTTGTGTTTACAAAATACACAGGTTAAAACATGCTTTTGGAGCTCAGTTTCTTGCAGATATCAATTATAGGAAGGCTCTTTTTGTTAAAAATATTATCAACATTTCACTGGGGGAGACATGTTCAATACCAAGAATGCAAACTGATGGGAGCCAAGGGAGTCAGTGATATGCAAAGAGGGCAACACCAGGTCTTTCCGATTGTCACTGACACATCATGACAAACATTCCCAAACATGTTCTGTGCAAAATAAACTATGCCCTTTCTCCTTAAAATAAACATCCTTGATATACTTACTGAAACCAGGAATGTGCCATTACTAATGATAATGTAGTGCAGGAGACAGCTTTTCTTAAGGTTACCCAAAATATTTTTGCTGCTTCATCAGATGTATTGTTAGAGCTCACCAAACCCAGAGCTGTGGTGCACCTGTTTTCTCTCAGACACATCTTATTTTTCTTCCTTGGAAGTCCCAGCTGGCGTCCAGGTTTTCTTAAATTGCTACCAGAGCTAATTGCTAAATTGCTACCAGAGCAATGCCCCAGAAGATGGGGAATTGCTTTCTGTGGTGAAAGGTGAACAAATAGGTGGACTCAGTTGACCAGAATGGCCAACGAGAAGGAAAGAGCTGGTGCTAACATCAGCAAGGGGGGGAAGAGGGGATAGAGCAGCTGTAGCCAGGCAGGCAACCACAGTATTTTCAGGGGCTTTGACTTGGGGGTGCTTGAAGGAGGTGGAATTTTAGGGAGGCTCAGGGGAGAAAGGAGTAGGTTGGGGCTGGTAAAAAGCTGGCAAACAGCTGGTTCTGTTGGGAGTTGCTCAGCTCTGAAATCACAAACTCGGGGAAAATATCTGCTGAAGCCCAGATTTGCTCCACCTGAAGGCACAGAAGGCAGTCCGTTTTCTTCATTTTTTTATTTCTTTTGCTTGTTTGGATGCTCTGTGATATTATTCTAATATTATTTTTGAGAGGTCTCTCATTTAAGTAGATAGTGAATTCAGCCCAATGGAATGGCTTCTTAGCCTGTGGCTGGACTCTCAAGCATTGCTTCACTAACAGAAAAATTAATCTCACACTAGTAACTGTGGCAAACCCAGCAGCAGAAACAGCAAATGGCAAAAGCTAAGAATAGGTGATGGTTTTGAACTTGCATCCAGTCAGGGAAGAGAAATGGAATTCAACTCGCTCAGCCGACTCACAACTTGGTAACAGCTTTGTTGAACTTGCAGAGAAATTATTGACCACAACACCATGCATCTTGTTAAAAACAACGACAACAAAGATTACCACCAGTAAAACCCTGTTCTCAGAGGCCTATAATACTTAAATAATCATGATAATTTAAAAATTTAAGTAAATCTGGGAAATCATATGCACATATAATAGAAAAGACTACTTCCCTGTGATAATCATCTCAAGAGGCTGTATCAACATTTTCACACTCTGGCTTCAGGAACCACATCAGGAAATCAAACAAATATTATCCCATGCAAGCAGTGAACTTTCTTCTTGCAACAAGCAAACAAGAATTACGTTCTTAACAAACGTACAACAGACAAACGCACTACTGAGAAAGATCAAGACTAAGAGAAAATATAGTGATACTAATGAAAACAAAAGTTTGGGGAGATGCAATTGCATGCTTTCTTCCTTCCAGTCACAAGTGGCTGGAATTTACACACATCGATTACTTATGGTGGGTGTTCCACAGAGGCAGCTTTGCAAGGTGCTATGTGCTATGTGAACAGGACTCAGACCACCTCAACGGAAACTGAGATGAGCACTTCATGCTGCTGGGGGGACCTTGGAAAATACCCAGAAGTAATAAAAAGGAACAAATAGATGATGCAGCCACAAATCTATAAGCTCAAAATGCCCAGTCAAGGCTAGATAGGACTTCTCTTCAGGGATTTGATCTCAAGAAGAAAACAGCTCGCCACGAGAAAACTCCCAGACTGATGAATACCAAGGCTTGGTATTTTTCAGCAAAAACACTCCTGAAGGATTTCAGGGAGTATCACTATAAAGCCTGTACTGCAGGGCATGCTCCCCGCGTGCAGACTTGCAAAGCATGTTAAAATGTAATGTGTATTATAAGGGACAAAACTTGATGAAAGCCTCAGTCCCACCACACCAAACATAGATTGTTACCTCTAAGAACATGAGCACAGTCAAGTCATGTTAAACTTTGTCTGCATCATGTTCCCATTGATTTTACACATGAAAGAGAGGTTGGGACATTGCACTTGCAGGCAAGGAGAACAGCATTAGAGGTGGGTTTAAGAGTTATTTTAGGGTGGGTTCTTTTCTTAAAAGTCTTCAATCCAAAGAGCATTAGTTGCTACCAAACTAAACCACTCTGAGAACAGCATAAGGCGCTTGTTCTATTTCTCTAAGCAGCCCAGCGTCCCTAGATTTATATTCACCAGCCTCCCTTCACTTACTACCTCCCTTATGTCAGGGAATGGAGTCCTCAACAAGCAGGGTTAGTCTCCTGTGCGGGCAGTTACATTACTAACAGTAATAAACAAGCAGTAACCATTTTAAACTTAGGAAGATTTAAAATGAGATTCAGGGAAATGCTCGTTCCCTGCTTTCATTTTCAGGAAAAGAAAAAAAAAAAACTTCAGGGGAATTAAGGGGGAGGGGGCAAGTCTTCCCTAGAGGTTCAAATATATCTCCCAGGCAGCACAAAAAAAATGTTGGTATTCTGTACCATCCAGTGCCTGCCCACTTCTATGCTTGATTACCCCAATAAATCAGAAAACCTGTTTGTTACAGGCTCTCCTTCCATTACAGCTGTTGCTCTGGTTAACATCTTCTGAATCATCCAATTCATCAGGATCACATACATGGGGTTTTAATCCTTTGATTTTTTAAGTTACTTTGTTCTGAATTTTTCGCTTCATCCCCTTACTGACAGAAGAACTGGATAAAGATAAATAAGTCAGAGTAGCATTGTTTTTCTCCCCTGCTTTTTATTTTGCAAGGGGAATAGGGAGGGGGGAACAGGGTAGCTCTCCATTTCACAGTTCTTTAGTGGTATCACTCAGCGTTGACGTTGCAGCCTGAAATTCGAAGAGTCTGAAAACCAGTGCTGAACTTCTGAAGTACAGTTAGCCCTATTGTGTTCTCCCAGTCATTAAAATGCTATCTTTGAAAAATGTATATTAAATAGACAAATAGCTTGGTGGTTATTCCAAGCCCTCCATCACTACGATGCCTTTCAGTACTAATTTCTGTAAAAGGAACAAAACAGGGAATTGAGTTACAACTGAAGGGTAATTGCTACATAAATTATACGGAGTGTCAAAGCTGGAAAGGGAAATGGGGAACATAGTAGGTCAAATGCTTGCTAATGGGCTATCGAGTCATTCACCTGCTCAAATCAAAATCAGACATGAGTAAACCCATTGGAAGGACACAACTCTAACACTGTTTCTCTCAGCGTGATTTTAGGATTAATGCACATAAACACA
The DNA here is from genome assembly GCA_031468815.1 of Morus bassanus. Classification (NCBI taxonomy): domain Eukaryota; kingdom Metazoa; phylum Chordata; class Aves; order Suliformes; family Sulidae; genus Morus; species Morus bassanus. The sequence goes on from CM062582.1 coordinate 3,404,362, forward strand.
CACCGCCCATATTCATTCACATGCCCTCAGAAATCACTCTCAACATGTTTGCAGGTTAACCCATTCAATTAGGTTAACTTGCTAGGCTACAGGCAAGTGAAGAATATGAGGAGACCGGACTGCTTTAAGAACAGTGACAATACAAACCTGCACATGTTTGGGGGGCTTCAGCAGCAAGGCGGCCACCTCCTCCTCAGGGAGGGCTGAAGCAGACAAATACTAAGTCTTCGCTGAAGAAACTAACTTCATCCTCTGCCTGCCCCATGCCCAGCATACGGGAATCCCTGTCTCTGAGCTCCGCTGCAATATAATAAATCATAACAGCCTGTAATTAAAGGGAAGACACCAATCTCTAACGGTGCTAGTTAATTTTTACAAAATAGCACATATGCATACAAAGATATGAGAAAAGAGGTGTGATGACTAAACCTCAAATTGTTCCATGATTTTACTATTGATCTGACATCCTTTGTTTTGAAAATCAGACTGCATATTTCTTTGTAAAAATGAGCTCTACAGTGATTCCTGAGGCTGAGTTTTTCCAAGTCTAGGCTACCTTCAGGATAGAGGATTTTAAACCCAAACATACACTATTTACAAGAGCAAAAAATGAACTTTGATAAAGAAGGAACATCTCTAATATTTTACATACCTCATGTTGGATAAGACTCGCACCAGTGTTTATAAATTCTTTAAGAAGAAAATATCACAGCCTTCCTTTTCTATCCTCCTCACCTGCTTTTTTCCATCTATTTTTTTCCCCTTTCAATTACGGTAAAACCTTATGGCATTACAAGAAAGTATTTTATTGACCAGTATAATGGATTCAAGATCTGAATCCAAAGTTACCAAATGAAAAAGTACCTGTCTAGCCATAATATGTCAGAAGGAACGAGTCTTTAATTATTGAGTTCCTGTAACTATGATCAAGGATTTTGCTTCTGATTAATTTCCTGAGAGCCATTAGGAATACATGGATCCAAAAAGAAAAGTCTATGGCATCAACAAAAGTACAATTTCTGGTCTTTCACATTTAAGGTTGAGAAAGACAGGCAAAGAAAGCATGAATAAAAGAAAAAAATAAAGCACATACACGAGCCTTCCTTGAAAAATCTGTCTGGTATTTGCTACAGAAAGATTTAAATAGCTGCTTTTGATTGAATTTTTCTGGTGTATTAAGCACTCATAGAAAATATTTTGCACTAAAGGCTTTGAGCTCTTGCACTGATTGGACACAGTTGCACAGTATAAATCTCACTTGTAGTGGAAAACCATTAAACAATAAACTAAACTTGAACAGAAAGAATTTTGTGAAGATCCTCAGAATCAAGGAAAGCAATTTTTCCACAGAGTATCTCCTACAAGTAGGGGCTCAACATGCGATACATCTGGGTCATCAGTAATAAACTGTAGGCCCAGTCCTGCAAGAAGCTGAAGTTAGCAGAGCTGCTCAAGAAAGACACTTCAGGCTTTTCAGGAATGCACCTGTATTCCACAAACGACAGTGAGAATAATTTCCTTGAACAAATTAAATCAGTCAGCTTCTGAGTTAAAAACACCGTCATTAGGAAAATATGTGAAAGACTAATTAATAAAAGCAGCAATGCACACCATTTTCCCCATAATACTTTCATTTAATCTTGTAGTCTTTCAACAAAAGACTCACAAATACTGACAATGTATTGCAAATGCAGGTTCTTCTGCCTGATGACACTGTTATTCACACAGCATTATATCAATTTGTATAATGGATAAACTCAGGCACAAAACAGTCGGTGTAAACGTTTTCAAACACAGCTTTGGGTTAGTAACCTACATTCCAGCAGCACTAAGGACCCAGAGCTTTCACTGAATTAAACAGATTGACAGCACAGGTAGCTGCATTAAGACTATTAGAAATGTGTCATAAAAAGCAACATTTTCACTCTCAAACTCCAAATGGCTGACTGAGAGGACAATATTGGTATCAAGAGAAGAGAGAGTACCCTCCCTTTATCAGAAAATGCCACCTGCTTGTTACTGTAGAAAAATTCCCTCAGACAGAAAAGAAAGATTCAAAAGTAGTAGTACCATGCAACATCCACCTCTGGCTGGGGAAGACAAACACAGGCCAGGGCCAAATAGGATACTGTAAGAATAAAAAGACAAGATCCACACCAAGGGAGACAAAAATGCGGCACACAGAAAGGTAACATAAATAGTTCAGCAGGAACATTTATCAGACTGTGATGAAGCTTGGGCTGACAAACAGAAATGGCATTCCTCAGAAAACAGGTTGGAAAAGATGACACTGTTTTTTAGAATCACTTGTTGAAAAGAAAGGAGAAGAAAAAAAAAAAAAAGGCCAAATAGCAACACATCCCTGAATATCCGACTTCAAAAATAGAGATTGGACTTGGTAAAGGTCACTATTATTCTTTATAAAACAGGAAAGACTTTTTACTTTTCAGTCTATAATTAGACTTCAATGGAAAGTTACGTTGTAAGCTCAAGAAAATTGCCAAACTTTCAATACAATTTGAAGAATAGTACAATCTTTATTCAAGTCTGGTCTGGACACGTGTTATATTTTAACAAGTACTTTGCATTGGAAAAGTTCTCAGTCACAGCAAATTTTTAGTACCACTGGAACCAGATATTTCAAAATATGTAGAGAAACAGATCATTGTAAAAGAGACATCAAAAGTTTTACCTTGAAGCTCTCCAAGGCATGCAAGTATAGCAGGGATAAGAATAATGAAGGCCTACTGCCTACCTGCATGCCCCCCACCCTGTGGGACTGCTTATTTTGCAGTCCTCCATGAACGTCATTGGCTCATGGAGGCCTCAGTGGACGACGGGTCCTCGTCACATCATCATCATAACTTTGTACAGTTGGCAGCCTTTCTTCCAAGGAAGTCAGAACACACTTAGCTCAGATATTGAATTTCCTCTCACCTCTCCAGAGTATGGTCTTTCCAACTCGGGGTTAAGCTTGTTTGCAATTCATGGGGAAACGGATTGCTGCTATTGCTGTTGTCTGCACTGTGCATGGCTTATGAACAAAGAACTCTGGTTTCTAGGGCTCTTGCAACTCTTTAAACAGTCACTCCCTAAACGAAAATTTCCTGAAATCCGACCCTCAGATCTGAACCTTTTGAAAACTAGGGGATGAACAGTCTGGATTTAAATCCTCAATACCAAGTATCATGCTTTTTTTGTTTTTAATTTATCCAGACCTCGATTCAGAAGAAACCCAGATCTGCTTCTAGCACAACCAAACCAGAGTCTTGTCTTAACAAATCTCATCCCAAGCTGACAGGACCATCCGTGAAGGTGAAAATTAATCCTGCAAGATTTCTGCCATCTTCTACTCAAATCTTGCAAGACCAAAGGCAACATTTCAGCAGCCAATAATCTCAGACTCGGCTAGATCAGCCTGAACGTGCAGACCCACGCTAAACACCACCTCTTCAGGAACTCTGCAGTCCCATGGCACAGGAAGCTGGACGCTCCTGCAATCAACAAAGCCATAAGCACTTCATTAAATTTTGCAGTATCTTCCCCCTTGCTTGACTGTAGTAGTAAGAATGTTAACATGTACTTTAATACTATGTACTATTACAGGCATTCCATAAACACCTAATACCGCTCAAAAGACCTTTATTAAAGTTTAAATATAGCAGCCATTCTCTGCTACTTTCCAACAGGCAAAGAGTCTCTCTCCAGGGGCAGTTTTGATTTTCCAGACAGTCGGGGTCTACAGTGGTCCACAGTGGTCAGACAAGAAACTGAACTTTGGGAGCTCTGCAGCAGTCCCTCCGGTCATCATAAAACAGCTTTGATGGGATCAAAAGGAAGTTGTATCAGATGGGACTCATGGGAAGTTACATCAGACCTTTATTTGCCCAAAGAAGGTCAGCAAGTCAGAGGGTTCAGAAACAGCATGCAAAACATGGCACACATTGCAGGGTGTGGATAAAGAGGAAGGATCTTTCATAAGAAAGAAAAATAATTGACATGGCATATTTCATCTGACTACAATTTTTCCCTATTTCCTGGACAGACCAAAGCGCAGAGAGAGATAACAATTTGCACACATTCATGCACAGCGAATGCATCAGAGCACATATCTCTTGGTTTGCAGGACACATTCTCTCTCTCCTAAAACACTGTTTCTCCATTGCCTGGAAGGGAATGCACTGGAGACTCTATACTTCTAAATCTCCTGCTTCACGTGTTACCGTGTTTATGTTTGTTACCTTATTGCTTGAAAACTGAAGCATTTCTAACTGCTGGTCTTTTTATTCACAATTCTGTTCGGTTCCAACTAGCTGTGAATGTATTTACACCCTGGAGTTTATTCGTTGGTCAGAGATACACAGGAGACTGTAGTGTGAAAGCAGCAGGCCTCCTGGCTGACTTCCCAAGAAAGAGGTGGATCCTCTGCTCTGGCACACCCAACACCTGTTCAGGGACACTGATCTCATAGGGTAGGGGGTGCTGGCCCAGCTCCTCCTGACACTCCATAAGGAGATGGCCTCACTACAGATGTGAAAGCACTAGCAAGTCCAACATCTATTTCAACTTCTTTGCAGAAACTCTGTCCCAAGAAGTGCAAGGTCCTGCACCTGGGTCAGGGCAACCGCCGGTATCAATACAGCCTGGGGGATGAAGGGATTGAGAGCAGCCCTGAGGAGAAGGACTTGGGGGTGTTGGTTGATGAGAAGCTCAACATGACCCAGCAATGTGCACTTGCAGCCCAGAAAGCCGAGAGTATCCTGGGCTGCATCAGAAGAAGCGTGGGCAGCAGGGTGAGGGAGGGGATTCTGCCCCTCTGCTCCGCTCTGGTGAGACCCCACCTGCAGTGCTGAGTCCAGCTCTGGGGTCCTCAGCACAGGACAGACATGGGCCTGTCAGAGCAGGGCCACAAGAGTGATCAGAGGGATGGAACACCTCTCCTATGAAGAGAGTTGGGGTTGTTCAGCTTGGAGAAGGCTTTGGGGACACCTTATAGCAGCCTTCCAGTACTTAAAGGGGGCTTATAGGAAAGATGAGGACAAACTTTTTAGCAGGGCCTGTTGCCATAGGACAAGGGGTAATGGTTTTAAACTAAAAGAGGATAGACTCAGACTAGACCTAAGGAAGAAATTCTTTACACCGAGGGTGCTGAAACACTGGCCCAGGTTGCCCAGAGAGGCGGTAGGTGTCCCATCCCTGGAAACATTCCAGGTCAGGCTGGACAGGGCTCTGAGAAACCTGCTCTAGTTGAAGATGTCCCTGCTCATTTCAGGGGGGTTGGACTAGGTGAGCTTTAAAGGTCTCTTCCAACCCAAACCATTCTATGATTCTATGAAAAAAATAAAGTCTGAACAAGAGATGACAGTCTGCAGGTAACAGCATTAACTGTGTTTGACAATGGAAGTGAGAGTGAATTATGATTTATGATTTGTAGCAAGGTATCATCTTTGCCAGTTTTTCTGCTTGCAAGATGAGATTTCTACACACTGTCAACACACACCAGGGTTTTACTCTGCCTAAATACTTGATCAAGACTAATTGGCAATAATGAAAGAGCGAAGCATGTTCTGACAGTACAGCAGAAGCCACCCAATAGTCCTTTCTGACAGCAGTACAGTCCCCTAACTGCACACAACTGCCAGGATTGAATTCTGGAGCAAATGCTCCCCCAAGCAATCCAAGAGCAGCGGGACCCATGAATCGCACTGGTCCCTTCAGCCTCAGATCAACACCCTCTGGCTGCTCTGGAGAAACTGAGCTCAGCATCCCTGTCCTTTCAACTCTTTCACCTCCCCACCGAAACTGCCAATAAATGGGCCTATTGCGGTACTGCCTGTAAGTAACAACAACAACAAAAATCACTCAAGAAACCCCTGTTACTTGTCTCCCAGAAAACATGCATTCACCAGTTCTTTTCATGTCAGTTACTGTACCACAGTAAGGTGTTTTTTTCAGCCAAGGGGTTGGATGGAGTTCGTTAGGGTGAAGACACATGCTGTTACTTAATAACCTCCCCAGAGTTTGAAGGTCTTCTTCCTGTCCCATCTCAGTATCTTTGAAATCCTCTACAATGTGTATAAGCTTGAATTCTCATACCACTAGGAAAGTGTAGCTCAGGTTTAGAGAGACCTATTTAAAATGAGAGATGAATGCACCAGAAATTCTATTCTGCTGTTGAAAGACACACTGACCTTGAGGCTTGCAATAATGTCCAGAATTAGCTTGTCAGCAGCCCAGAGATCCAATCTCAGTTTTCATGGAACTGTTCCCAGAGCAGGTAGATAATGCCCAATCTTCAAAGTAACTATGTCTCAAGTTTATCAAACAAGCAGGAAAAAAAAAATGACACACCAAAGGGCCTATTCACTAAACAGTGGCTTACATGAATCGGCCAAGCATGTGAAGATCTATTTTTCTTGCTTGGGTGACAGAAATGTTGCACTACAAAGGGCAAGAATACTACTTGCAAGTAGATTAAGTGGGTTCAGCATGGACAGAATGAATTATTTCAGCCCAATCACAAATCTACTTTGAACATCAGAGTTCAGAATTTGATTCAAGTATTAAGTTCAGATTTGATTAGTAGCGACCAAGAAAAGGAAAACTAGGAAAAAAAGAAAAAAGCTAATCAAAAATGTACGCGGTCTCAGCAGCTCAAGAAAAGCAAATTCCCTTAAGCCAGTGTAACACATGCTGGACATTTCTAATCCATGAATGAAAAACTAGATGTTTCAGGATTTATTTAAACAAAATTCAAACCCCCTTGAAGAAACAAAAAACTACAGCATATGCTTGACCCACATGAGACAGGCATAAGGCCCGTAATTTGGTGGGTCTGTAAAAACAACAGAAAAATGCCTAAAAGTTCTCCAATGCAAAGAAGACTTTTTCTACACTTCAGCTGAAGCCTAGATGTATTTGGAGCACAGAATGAATAACAGCCATCATCTCAAGGAGGGGTAGCTAAGCCATCCTTAGCATAAAATTAGTATCTGTATTCCTGAAACGAGCAATGAGGACAAACCCTGACTCCTACCAAAGCTTTTTCTGTCCACAAAGGAACAGAACTTCCAAACCTGTGTGTCATTTTCTGCAGATTGCTGATGCTTTGTCCACACAGAAGATTCTTTTATTGCTAACTCTTTAGCAAAAGGTTCTGTACTTATGTTCCATGAAAGCTGAGTTTACACCTCAATCCTCATAGCTTTTGCTACATACATTTTATTCGCTGATGCCACCGTAGATCACCACACAGGCTTGACACAGTAGACACAGTTTTCAGGTAACTTACTGCTCCCAAAATCTTCCTTGTAAGGGAATGTAATTCCTTATGTAATCATCACATAATTTTGTTAATCTCAAAGCATCATTCAGGATAGTTTTCAGCCCTTGGTCCCACTCCTAGACTTAGTCTGCCAGTCCTGGAGGCTCCTGCCTCTTCTCTTCCTCTTCTTAGCTGTCCAGCATGTACAGGGTCTCAGAGAAGATCAGCTCCTTGTCCCATGGCTGAGACAGCAGTAGCAGCTTTGCAAGCAGATGAAGATGCTGCAAAGCAATCCCCCTTCAGTCCGCAAAGGATGTGTGGCCAAACTCACAACACAAGCACACAGAGCCAAAAAAAGGCCAGACCCTCCCCCCCTTCCCAAGAGCATAAAGAAAAGGTTAAATGAATGCTTTTGGCCTCAGCAAGTCTGGTTTGGGTTTTTTTTTTTTTGAGACAGGCCCTGTACTTCGACAGTGTCTGATCAAAATCCTTTTGCACTTTTAGGTTTAGGAAACAGGAGAGATTATGAGGGGGTTACACTTTCTCTCTGCCAGGGATGAGGGAGGGCATCTGTAGCGAGACGTAAAGCTTTGATGTTAAGCAACACGCAAGTATTTGCCATAGCCTCTGAGCCTGACACCAAGCAGACTAAGTAATTCACTGAAATCAATTAAATTGCATCAGTGTAAAATCAGAACAAGTGAAAAATAAAGTCCAGGGACTCTTTAGCCTTATTGAAGAGATTTGCCAGCAGTGTAGAGACATTTCTGGTTTAATGTCTTCTTTGCATGTCTAACTCATTTTGGTGGCAAGTCAGCTAGGAGGAAATAAACAGTAAAAGCAAACAAGAAATCTGAAGGCATGATGGGAACATGTCATAACATTTTGGTTAACAAAGGTAAGGGAAAAGGTAAAAGGCACATAACGTATCTGGTGCCTGGAACAGCTCCATTGATCTCAAATGGCAGAGCAGACGGCCAAATGTTGACCTCCCATTTCAGGGCCAAAATCCTGTTGGTGAACGTACCTCTGTCCAGTGTCAAATATGGCTCCATTTCAGTCCTGAACCTTAAAGCATTATCCTAGTTCAATCCAGATCTAGCCATTGCATCCCTCAACACATCTTGCTTGGTAAACAGAAAGCACTTTTTGCTAAGAACACACCAATACCCAAATAGAAGTTACCACATGCAAAGTAACGAGATGATGCGTAATACCCATCAGGTCGATGATGCTTGCCCTTATATGCTGGCAGTGTGAAAACCAAGACAGAGAAGATGGACAAAGAAGACCAGAGGGAGAAGCTGACGTTATTTTAACTTACTGCAGCTTACTGATTCTAACTATGGCCAAAGATGTGAATGTAAAGGTTTCTGAACAAGAGACGTGATGGTTTAGGAAAGTACAGTGAGAAAGGGGACTAGCATTGAGATAGGAATGGGAGGACAACAGTGTAGAACACAGAAGCTGGGTGAGAGGAGAATGTAGAACAGATCTGACAGGAAACAGGGAGAAAATTAAGAGCTTAATACATGTTAACCACTTATTCAAAATACCGTTTTGTCCCCAGTGTCTCAGAGACTAACTTTTTTTTCTAAAGCTTAACAGAATTTAAATTCTAAAAGAAATAACACAAGGAAATATATGTATATGTTTTCATCTGGATTGAACTCTCAAAGATCACAATTCAATGAAGGTACAGTAGAGAGGAAAGAAATGATCTCACAGTTACATTAACATCTGATTATTTAGGGAAAAAAACCCCAACACTTCCCTTTATAATTCAAAAACTTAGGAAACTGATTAGCTTGTAGAGTTGGGTCATGCTATTTCCTGCGGTTCCCATTTGGCATAATTAGAAATACCGCTACTGAAAGAAAAAGAAAAACCACACAACACACTAGTGAATACCAACGCAAAAAAAAGCAGAAAAAGAGATTGGGTCAAAACTGCAGCCTGCATGCATTTGTTTCTATCCATAATAATGATTACTATTATAGCAACACCCTGTATGGAGGATATTAAAACAAAATCCTCTCCCAAGAAATGACTCAATGTCTTCACTCTCAACTATCTGTGAGATTCCTTGGAAAGAATTTGAGATCCTCAATGCACAACTCTGTTTCATCCCAAAAAGCTGTCGGATTTCGCAGAGCTGCAGGGGAGTGCTTCATCACAATCTCCCACCTGTCACTGCACCTCATGACAGCCACTGCAGCTTTGTAGCAGAGAAAACACCTCTCGGTTTCAGGTTAGGCTCCCAATATTTCTAAGCATCTTCACTGAGAATGACATAGACAGAAGTTTCAGAACACTAAAAGACAAGTCAAATGAACTGTCGTTCTGAGCCAACACCCATTGCACTCTATTGGAAAGCTCCGCATTAACCTTCTTTTCTTCATGGTTTATCTTTTTGCACTCTTTCCCAGGATTATGTAGAAATACAGAGATACAGGACTGAGTGCTACCTTGTTTCATCACTCGGTCTTTTATTTTATATAACTGAAGTTATATTAACCAGAGCTTTCTTCTTATGCACATTTTACAAGAAAGAGTAGTTTCAAAAAGGGTAGAGCACCACCTTTTAGTGCAATTAACTGCCTAGAAAATAGAAAGCCTATGACTCATTCCTTTTAAGCTGAAGTTTTGGTCTTTACAGCAGAGAAAGTCTACTGTCTTCCCAGTTCAGTCTTCAGATAACATCTTAATTTAGATCTGCCACTGAGTCTCCAGGTAAAGAATCAGAAAGAAATACACAAATGCAGTAGAACCTGCCCTCTGCTACGCTGAGGCCAAGAACCCCTTTCTGCTTAAAGCAATTCTTCTGGGCTTTTGAAGAGATACACAAATTGCTGCAAAATCTGCTACAACAGTCATTCAGAAAAGAGCCTATGTTCCAAATGCATTTCCTGGGATATATCCCTAGAAATAAAAGTTCTTCTTAGGCTTGGCAGGTCTACCAACATTTTATTTGCACAGACCCGGGGTGCAGACCGTGGCTCCAATCATGCCCAAATGGCCTCCATCACTCGACATTTACTTCATTTAGTGCATGGCACCTACTACCCCACTGGAGAAGTCAAACTGAAAACAGCATTTTAAAAAAAAAAAAGTGTTTGGCTCTCAATTTGGGCATAAAGTATAACGTTTGAGAGCCAAATGGATTACGCTGCATATGCACAGAGTGAATAGCTGAAAGGCTTTCTAGCCTGAAAGTTCTCAGATGAGGCAGGTAGTTCGAAGTAATGTGCAGTAGCTATTGAACCTGTCCTGTACCCAGCCAGAACGCAAGTCCAAGCTTTGGCAGAAATCTGAAAGGAGACGGTGCGGGGGGGAAGACAGCATATGCGGGGGTTTTCTTCTATAAAGGGCTTTTTTTTTTTTTTTTGTAAGCACAGCAGAAAACGAAGAAGGAGCAAACTACTTTTGAGAGCAGGATTATGCCTGCAAACATCACAGGAGGAAGGAGAGGACATCAAGGCACTGAGTAGGAAAGTGGATTGGGGAAAGAAAACTGAATTTAGGGGGAAAAAAGGGGGAGATAAATGGGTAGACTGGAATTTGAGGAAAGAAGTGACAGAAGAATGGGCAAACATTGCACAATGAGTATTAGGGGCTTCCTGTATCCTCTTTCCAGATGAGCTGAGGCGTGTAAGTGTCTTTCTCCAAATGAGACAGCTTCTGAGGAGATCATGGCTGGAATCAGTGCATGAGAAAACCCTGGCCATGGCAGGGGTTTTGTATCTTTTCCCATTGTTACTTCACCAGGGCATTGGTGTGGTCTTTGAATTTAAGCTCAGAAAAACAAGTAAAAACATAATACGCATGTGAGACATCCATGTGATTTAGTAGAGGAATACTTTTTCTATTTTTCCTTATTTTAGGAAGCATTTTAGATGCTGACATAAAACAAAATGCAAATTAATATACCTCCCAAATTTGCCTCAGAAATATCAGATTTGTCAGCCGAGTACTCAGCTGAAATTTACTTTCCAGGTAGGTTCTTATCTGCCAGACTGACAATTCCAGCACCCAAAGGACCCCTTACTGTCCTGAGTAAATAATTAGTCTGTAGCTTAATTTCAAGGTAGAAAGTTGAGTTAGTTCCTTTCAAAATACCATCTTCAATGTGGAAACTCACTTAGAAGGATACAAATTCAAAGCAAAATGGATTCCCCAAAACTACCCAAGAATAAATTACACCTAATATTCATTTGCTCAAGAAAGATGCCATCTGGCTTCTAGGCTTCAGAGCAAACAGCATATCACGTGCTCCACAAACAGCATTCCCATGTCGCTCTGATTATAGTACCCGGAACACCTACTGCTCAGAACTGTCTCATGCACTTAGTCTCTTCAAGCATATCATTCCTTGAAGGTGGACAATAATTCACATTTTAGCCTACATTGACTTCAGTGACTTTCCATCAGCCAGGCATCTATTTTCCCAGGTTTGATATAAACGCTAAGTACCCTGAAGTTAAGGGTGTTCAAGTTTTGCTTGCTCTTGAAATTCTCAAAAGAAAAAAGAAAAGTGAAAGGGAAAACATCAGAGGCAGTCATGCTTTTATCCATTCCTGAATTTTTTTACTTGAATACATAGGCCAAATCCTGCAAAACATCTTTATGGCCATCTCTTCAAATTACAGAACCCTATGTCAGCTGCAGCAATAGAAAATGCAACTGAGAATAGAGCTGTTTTAAGGCCAGCCAAGTTGATATTTCATGTAATCTTTCACAGTGATGAGATCATATTCTACTACCAAGCTAATACTATAATCAAGATAAGTCCCTGTTTTAGAGGGGCCATGACTGACACATTCCTTTCTTCTGCCTTAAAGGCACAATCCTGCTTCTACAGCAATCAGTGTCCAATGTTTTTTCTATCATTTCTTCAGATTTTAGAAAAAGAAATACTTATTTTGCCATTACATATAAAAATAGAAGAACGAGCTAGTTTAATGAATCAAATATCCTTGAAATCCCTCGTCAGATTTTAACTTGTATAAATTTAGCTAGTTTCCACACTGGCCCACACTCTGCTTAACTCCGCACATGCTGCTGCCTCAATACACAGAAAAGACTTTTTAAGCGCAGGCTACCTTACTGCCTTCTGGATGAGGCTCTTCTCAGGCAGCCTCTAAAGAACTTGCCCTGCAGATCTTTGTACCTTATTCGCGAGTGCTCTAGCCAGGTTCACCCCAGCATGTTTAGTTGTCAGTCTGCAGAAAGGCAAATATGTTTGTAATTAACAGAATCCTTAGTTTACTGTATATAAATCAGGAAAAGGGAAAGATACTGTTAAATGAAGACAGCTATCAAAGGAATTATTTTGCTTCCAATTAGGTTCATAAAGAAAAAGCCTTTTCAATGACTGGTTTCCGTTGGATCTAACTAGATGCTCTCATTTGTTTTGCAGGGGTCCAAAGATTAGTCCTTCATTAGGGCAAAGTTAAGTGAAACGGTTAATTTAAAACTCATTCCCCTACTCTATAGAGTTTTGTCTTCCTTTTAACTGAGATGATTTGCTGGTAGGTCATTTATCTTCTCTGACAGATGCTGCTGTTTAGCTTCTGATCACTTTGTAAAGTGCACACACAATCAAAACCAAAAGATTTCAAGGAAATTTTATGACATGGAAACAAGAAAAAATGGCAGCTTCATAATGGTGTTGATTTTTCTAAGACGTTGTCCTGCCACAGTAATTAGCTAGCTATATTCTCTTTGTTACAAACTCTTCCTTCACTTTACTTTTTCTTCTGTCTATTTTATATTTCAGACATAACACTTGTAACTAAGAAACCACTCAGATCAAACAGGTATAGTCAGTAGACAAGGTAGACAGACTTCCAGAAAGCTCTTAAGTAGCACTCTGGAAACTCTCATAGGTAGACTTGACACACAACAAACTTTCCTTTCAAAAAATATTAAATAAAAGCATAGCTAAAAGTACAATTTTTAAGGACAAGTAGAAACAGTAACTCTCACCATTTGTGGCCCTTAATATAATCTTTGCTTACTTAAGAGAGCATTTTTTGTGCGAACTATGTTTCAGAAGGCTTCAATAAGGAAGAAAACAACTACTTCCACAATCATATGTGAAGGAAGAGAAACGCTACCCTGCCCTAACTAAATTCTACTAGAAGAACTACTTCCACCCTCTCAGACTCATCCCATCTCATTGCAGTTTCTAATTTACCTCCTGGCTTAAATGGCTAAAGGCTAGGTGCTTTGGTAAACTGCTCCTTCACAAACTCTACAGAGGCAGTAGCGGTACACAGGCAGTTATAAGAAAGATCTTTCTTTGGGATGTAAAGTTCTTGGACATCATTCTAGGTAAACCATGCTGTTATTCATTGTGTTAATGAACACAGCCGGTGTTATTCACTTACTCTCACCGCACAAAATGGCCCTTAATGGCATACAATCACACATTACCTCTCTTCTCTGAACTATGATACTGAGAGGGTCCCTCTTACCCAGAGGAAAGCTGAGTAGAAACATGCTGATGTTGTTTTGCAGCCCTGTGCTATTTGATTAAATCCCCATTTGTTGTGTTCTTTTGCCACCCCTTTTCTCAAGGCTGTATCTATCACACAGCTGTTCCACATTGAGTTGGGGAATTCATTTGGAGACTCAGGAAAGCAATAGCTTGGCAATTCCAGCACTGCAAAGGCAAAGCTGAAATGCCTTTATGCAGCACCTGCTGAGGGGACCTTTTACTGCTTTCATAATATGGAACAGGAGTTTGGCCCCAAGGGGGGGATCTCACTATACACAGGCAAAACCCCAGGTTCTGCCTCATTATAGTTATTGGCCTACCAATTAACTGGCTTCCTGTGAGAGCTGGGAGGAAGGCATTTTGTTCATTGAGATATTCAGTCTCTACAGTTTGTGAAGTTTTTTACTTTAAGGACTGTGTATGTCCCTAACTGGCATTTGTCACTAGCCATTCAAAACACTTTTCCTAGGCCAAATGCTATCCAAAGCATCACACCCCCCTTTCTACAGATGGGTAAACCAAGGCGCAGGACAGGACATCTTACCACGGTAATGCAGCGTGTCCGTAACCCGGCCCAGTTCTCAAGACTCCAGGCACTGTGTGCAATCTGCCTCCACACAGCTTCTCTGATTGCCCAGGTATCAGATAACTATTTGTACGTTGTTGTAATAAGGAGCGTCAGAAATACTCATTTCTGGAGATGTTCTGGGTTTCAAAATATATCTGGGATGCCAGCCCTCTGTGAGTTTAATCTAGATCATTTAAAATGTCGTTCTGGTACATCATTCAAAGTCATCTGTTGGCGATACCATATGCAACAATAAGATATTCCATTTTTAATTACTGTAAGAGTGGAAAAAAAACATTAACAAACGAAAAAAAAAATGCCTGAAATAAAGTTCTCCTCTAAATAAGCTGTGTAATGCTTGCAGACTATTTAATACAAGCAGCACATATGACGTAGCACATACCTAGAAAGTGTTAAACTGTGCTACTGTAGTAAAACTGTCAGCCTTGATTATTTAAAACGTGTCTACCTGTAGGCTTCACTTTCATCCACTGTTGTTATTAGTACATCCCACATGTCTGATCAGACTGGCCAATGCTGCACTCTGTTCATATTACACTTGGCCCCTGCTCCTGATTTATCAGCCACAGAGACAAAAGTTTGGCTTGCCCTTTCTGAACAACAAAGATTTATTCTTGATGGCATCCCTCTGCAGTCAAATAAAAGTCATGTACACATTTCTCAACAAATTCACGCTAATGCCATAAACATACATCAGTGTTGCAGCCAAGACAATGACAATTTGTTGTGATAAAAGGTGGGTATCACGCAAGCGTTGCAGTTGATTTTAACATATGATAGAGTTGACATTGCATGAGCCATAGTTTCCAAGCTCACTTGTTCCTTCCTGCCCACCACTCTTCTTCAAGTTTTTTCAGCTCTGTCTGCAGGCTCCATCTCATTCTCCACATCTGCAACTGCCATCTGAGCTCAAGTCTAGCCCATATTCTTTCCACGCACCACTGAAAACGGGAATACTATCTAGTCAACCTCTACGCTGGAGCTAAACAATTTATACTGCCTTCACACCATGACAGAAAGAACGTTTATGCAATCTTCGTGTTTCCATTAAACATTAACATGCATGAAGTAATATGGGCTAGATTCTAAGCTCATTGTCCCTGGTGGACACGGGGAGTAAAATACTTTTCTTTAATGGAATTACTCCAGAATCCGTCCTTTCACAAACACTACAGTAATTTTAAACTTTGAGGGGGGCTTTGCCTGATTCAGAAGCTTTTAGCGAAAGCTTCTTTAAACCAAAACATGCCTTAAAATAAATACGGTCTAGATATCTTTGATGTGAACCTATAGCTGAGATTTGTATTGCTTACCAGATTAATTAGACTAGCCAAAATTTTTAATACCATTTTGCATGCCTCAGAGAGACAGAAAGATAAAGATTTACTTTCCTATGAATGGGCCATTACTAACTGTGAAATTGCTTGCTGTTATCTACAGCAAAGCTCTTTGTGGTCTAGCTGTATTTGTTCTGCATAATGAACAGAATGCCAGTGGTTTCCATCTACATGCAGCTCTTCACTCAGGGCACTTTACAGATACGGCTGACTACCTTTACTAGTTAAAAATGGAGTTACCAGAGGCAAAGAAGATTTAGCGGTCAAAAACCAAGTCTGTGGCAGAGTCAAGAATAGAACTTAAAGCTTCTAAACTATTCCCAAAGGCCTGTTTTAACCACTACACAGCACTATGCTAGCAGGGTGCAACCACAGGTCGAGTTCTGCGCCAAAGGGAGAAGCCATCTACAGTGTTGTCGGCTCCACTGTAGCCGCATGTGCGCGCGTGCACACGCTGTCGAGCATGTGTACATGCACATTTCCTTCCCATCCCCCAAATCTTTGCGGAGCTTTTTTTAATGTGTCACAAGAGAATAAATGCCTGAGACATTATCTGCCCATTCCAAGAGTTCAGAGAATGTGTATGACATCATGGGCATGACTCCCCCACTAATCACATTATATGCTGTTTAACTTAACACTGCTAAGCTTTGTCTGATAACATTGTAAATACCATTTTATTGTAAATTAGATTATACAAACCTCCTCAGAGTTTAGGTCAGTTCTTGCGTGAGGTCCTTGTTCCCCCCTCCTCTCTACTACCCCAAATTGAATCTTTTTGGTGTCTAAGCCAGGGCATTTCTACAGAAGGAAGCACAAGAAGAAAAGAAAGCTAAGCCATTTTCTGTTTCTAAGTCAGCATTGCAGATTGCAGTAAGTGGACAGAAGACTCCATACATCTGTTCTTTTTCTCTTTCTTCCCTTGGAATAAAATCAATAGGTTTTGTTTTTCTCTTGAAGCTGGCTGGATTTCATTACAATCTTCCTGTGAGGTAGCATATACTCGAGACCTATCATTTCCTTCTATCAAGCCTAAACTGAGTTATTCCAGTTGGTAGCCACCGTGTTCTTATCCTGGCCTTAGGGCTTCTGATTTATTTACAAAGAAAGCTGCAGAAGTATTATTTTATTTTCATTTTTGCATTTGATTCTGTTTTCTCTAATGAAAGAACCAGACTCTGACTACATTGAACCATAGCCCCGGCATCAGCAAGGTCTTCAAAGCGATTGACACACTCACTGATGCTTCCCAGTTTCTGAGAAGGATATTTTAATTTTCAGATTTTGACACATTTATTGCTGAGGGAGATATCTGAGAAGTTTCTAATCTTTTAGAAAACCTCAGCAACAGGGTTCCCAACATTTTTAGACTACTGCATGAGAAGATGCTCCTCATCTTTCTTCCCTAATTTTATCAAGGCCATAAATATCCCATGCTATTAATGCAGAGGTTTGAGAATCCAGACTTCTGGGGTCTCATCTCAGCCATGCTCAGCTCTGTGCTTCTGTCCTCACTACAGTCAGCACCGGCTCTTAGTGTCAACCTGAATTCTACTTCCCATCTGTAGGCACAACCCTGAGGCTGGTGATCTTCAGACAGAGCTATACCACCCAGGACCAGAACTACCAGCTCTCAACACCAAAACAAGGCTTTGATTTTTGATGTTGGAACCACTCCTCAGGAATGATGCAGACCAAGCCTTCGTGCCTTCCACATCTCCCATACTTAGGACAGATAAATCCTATCACAATTAACTGAGAAAGAAAACATAAGTGAGGCTCATCCTTCCTCAGCACAAAGAAACACAGGATGCAGTTGTCTTTTGCTTATAGGATCCCCAGACAAAAAAGGCTTTGCAGCCAGCTCACTCTGTGCTTGCTGTTCAGAGCCCTACACACCCTTAGGGTAACTTCTTTGCAAGACATGGTTTAAGGAACACTAGCAGCTCACAAAGGGAATGCAGCACAATCCAGGTGACTACTCGGACCAAAGCACAGCTAACGCAAGTGCTAGTAAGGCACCAGTTAAGTGCACCGAAGACAGATTCTGACGTCCTCGAGCAAACTACCTGCCTTTTGCACTCCTACATGTTCCCATCTGGAGAAAGGCAACAGCGATGCTACACAAACACAGCAAAGGATGCTGTGAAATAAACATTCTGAGAACTCAATCTACCTGAACTGTGATTACTATATACTGCAATTGTGAAAGGTTAATGTTGTAGAAACTGGATTCTGTTAACTCCTGATTTCTCATGACAGATTTTTATGAAACTCAAGTAGCTGTCCTGAAAAGAAACTCCTTGCATCCTGAAGGAGGTTAATGCACATTTTCAGTGGGTGTCAATCAGATGTAAGCAAGACCGTGCTCTCTTGAATATGTCCTCCCTATCCTTGGCTGCTTGCAGAACTCATCAAAAATATGCCTTTACAGTGGCTTTCATAACCAGTTAGTTCCCCTCTCCACAGAGATATAGTGATGAAGCAACATGATTTGTAGGGCAGTTGGTTGCTTGGTCATGGAATTCTCATACAATTAACATTTACCTAGTTTGCAAAGTACCTGGCTGCTTTTTTCACAACAGGAGAATAATGCTGTGTTTTAATTAACTAATTCATTAGAGACAAGAACAAACCTAGTGAGGTATAAAGAATTTATATACAGAAAAGAATAATTACAGAATAATTAGCAAATCAGGTTATTTACAATTTTAAGCATTTTTATGTGTTTCCTTATGAGCATACTGTACAAATTAACCCAGCACTGTATAAATGAATTTGAGTAATGTCACTCACGTGAACCATGAGCAGTTAAGCTGAAAAGCTTCAGTCATCAAAAATGCCAAAACTGTAGCCTTTTAGCATAACTGGGAAAAGTTTTTTTATTTATTTATTTTATTTTTCCCTTTTCGGTCCCTCTGTTCTGTATTTTAGGATGTCCCATCTAATCACCCACTTCTAGAATAACTTCGAGCTCAGACGTCCTAACTCCACCTCACACACTAATATATTTCAGTTTTAGTTCTCCAGTGAGAGAACCCGTGTCGTTACCCTTAAAGAAGTTCAGCTACTGGGCCAAAAATCCCAAATCAGCTTGACCACAGAAAAATACAGAACCCTCTTCCAATGTGTAAAACTGTGCCTCGGTCTGAACAGTTCACAGTACCAAGAGTTGACTGAGGTATTTCAAAAACGCTCCCAGGTGATAAGGCCAGAGCAAGAAAGCTCAGTGAATCTTTGTATCTATGTTTAATACAGCAACCTACAGCCTTTTTGCAAGGAGAATGAATTTAAAGCAGCACCAGAGATTAAAGTAACAAAATGATATGAGGATTAACTGATAATCCCCGCAGGTACCACATGGGAAACTGCCAGATTATTAGCTATGGTATGAAATACGGTATGAATTTGTTGGACTTGATGATCTTGGGGGTCTTTTCCAACCTGAATGATTCTATGATTCTAAATCTAGCTCATGAATGAGCCTTACAGCAAGACAAATGAAAGAGAGAATAAGTGACATAACTGGTGAAAAGATCATAATGAAGAGAAACAGGCGTTCAGCAACAGTGATGTAGGGAGCTCCCCAGCAGCCTCTGAACAGGGTCTGTGATGTGACCACTCCTGTTTCATATTCCACAAATGATCTGGAAATGCTGTAGGTAGGTGGCTGCTGATACAAAGCCGTTCCCAAAAATGAAACCTAAAATTTATTCAGTGAGTGGGTGTTAAAATAGTAAATTTAATTCAAAGTTCATAAATGAAAAGTAACATATGAGGAAAAAGCCATTCTCGCTGTGCTTTAAATCAGCTATTATCAGTCATGAAAAATCCTGGAGAAGTGGATAGTTCTCTGAAAAGATCGACACAGTGTCAGCAGTTGGGAAAAACCGTCCTGCTAGGAATTTTTAGGAGAAGAATGAGAACAAAGCAGAAAATGGCATTATTCCTCTGTACAAATCCATAGCATGCCCATCTCTGCAATACCGAGCGCAGTTCCAGTTACTGTGGAAATACAAAGGTACAGAAAGGGCAAGAACAATGGTGTACCAAAGCCGCGCAAGAGATGTTGGAAAGCCTTAGCACAGGGAAAACTTAAGCAAGCCAGAGCCTTTCAACCTGGAAAACAAGGAGAATAACAATGAAGTTCTAGACAAGATGTTAAAGCATGGAAAAGGTAAACAGCAATGATTATTTTAAAGTAGCCTTAACAGAAAAAACAGGGCACCAACTCAAACTGGCAGGCAGCAAGCGGGTTCAAAAGCAAACAAAAGGAAGTTCATTTTCACACAATGCCTAATGATGTTGTGGAACTCATTGCCACGGGATGTTATGGCAGCCAAAAATACAAGTGGGTTTCAAAAAAACGATTAGACAATTTTATGGAAAAAGGTCCATCAAGGAATATCAAAAACAACGATACAGCTGCAGCCTCCAGCTCAGGAAGGTCTCTAAACCAGAAACCACTGGAAGCCGGGAGGGTTTACCAAAGGAAGTATCACTCTATACTCGTCCTGTTTTCCATACACAAGCTATTAGCCATTATCAAGAGGCAGGATATGGGGCTAGACAGACCTTTGCTGTGACCCTTTTTTATATTTGACCAATACTAACCGATGCAGATATAAACACATACCCCTCCAGGGTCACAGATAATTCTGTAAAAGGCTGCTATGGTTAAAAGGTGCACACTTAGAAGAGTAACATAATAAATGACAGCATTTTTTACTTGAGTAGGACTAGAACTGGCTTTTGTGTTTCCTTAGGTATGTTCTGAGTCCGTGCTTTCCAGAGAGGAGTTATGATGTTATCCTCCTTTTTATTACCCAACTACAGCAAAAGAGACAAATGCAGTAAAAAGAACTAGCTCCAAATTTCAGCCGTAAGCCACACAATGACTTGCATCCTGGTGACTGAGAGCGCCTTAGCTTAAGAAACTCTGGAGAATTACTGAAGTAACTGCCTATCGAGTTTGTTGAATATGGCCACCCTGCACAGGTGCTTTAAAACACAGATTAAAACTCCCAGTCATGCTCGAGGTCTAGGATAGAATTAGAAGTCATGGTCAGCCTTCAACAACAGAGTGAAACAGTCCTTTAAGATCTTGTTCCTTACAGACTCCATTATCCTGAACATGCTTTGCAACTTGAATGGCCTCCTTATCTTCTTCTTCTCCATCACTGAAAACAGAGAAGGAAGTGACTCACTGCTAACTCGGCATGCCACCACCCCGTAGCAGCTATGAGCCTACGAATCAGATGAGAAGCCTGCTATATCACATTACTTACCACCCTTTTCTTAATTGTTTCCCAAACCATGGTTGAAAAAAAAAATTTAAAAAGAAGACAACAGTGAAGGGATTTTACCCGAATTCTAACTTCTATCATGCCCCTTAGTTCAACAGCTGGGAAGGGAATGCTGCTGTCTTGGCATGAAATTACAGCATAAGCTACAACACAAAAGGTACATGCAAGATACAAACACTGTGGAGAGAAAAATTTGTGCATCAATCAGTAGCCACATGGCAAGTTGCATTGGTGTGTTATATGCTGAGGGGCAGAATTACACGGGTATGTATTCTCTGGTACACTTGGCCAGATACCAAAGGTCTAATGACTCAGTAGTCCTGTAATTCTAGCCCAAATCCCACGAAAAAAAGTTACAAATGGAGACGACTGTATTATGCGCCACTTTACCCCAACAAAGAAGCTCTCCCCATTTCTCATTCAGCATCTAGTACTTGGAGATGTGTTAGTGCGAATAATTCGAGACAGGATTCAAACCTGTGCTTAGCCATGCCAAGGAAAGGTATAATTTTTCAGGGAGAATAAGTACCTGCAATTTTCAAATGAGACAGAACCAAGGCAAAACTGCATACATGAGGGTCAACAAAGCTCTGATATTTGTTTGCACGTGCTTGTCCGTAACTTGTTCCCCTAAGGACTAGAGATCTAAGTTACAGCAGTTCTCTCCAAATGGGGGTTCTTGGGAGTCAGGGGTGAGCCAGAATGATTCTGCTTCCTACTTGTTAATCCATACTGGGATTACTAAAACCAGCAGATCCATGTTTGACACCAAAATAAACAGTAACTGGAAAGGGTGGGTACTTCCTCTTTTGAAAATCACATAATTTATTTAGGCACCTGATCCCAAGACCCAGGTAGGCAAGTCTGCAGCTTTATCCTTAGACCCTTACCTTCATTCTGCCACCAATTCTAAACTTGCCACAAAAATATACACGTACCTCTCTATACGTTGACTGAAGTTCTGTTGCCTCATTCATGTTGCCTTCCATCAGAAATCCTTCCGCAGGACAGAGCAGTGAGATTCCTCAGGTCAATGACTCTGGTTTGTTACGCGCTTCTTAACGCAGTATCCAGCACAAACAGGGGTCTAGGGCCTGGAAGTGGTACTACAAAAGATAATAATAATACTAGCTTAAGTAAAAACAATCAAAGATAAAAACCAATAAACCATCCTCTGCTCCCCTAAAGAAAATTTGTTTATTCACCCCCTCACAAAGGAGGTTGCCCTATTTATCTGCCAGGAAACCTCAGACATTCCTTGCATGTGCGGCACAGATGGTCGCCACACAACAAAAGGCAGAAGGGCTCCCTGCACATGCACAGTGGACGTGTCTGGTTTCTGGATATACAGAAGCTTGGTCAGAGCTACTGCTCCAGCAGGGCTGCTATGCATCCAAAATCCCAAAGAAATACAGAAAGCCATCAGTATCCTTTGAACAACATCTCTTAGTGGAAAAAGAGACTGTCTGGGAAAAAGGAGATGCACAGTGACCTTGGTTGTGAGTCTTAATTCGTTAGTGTACGTAAATTGTTTTGAGATCCCAAGGCGGGAAGTGCTAAGGAAGCAGAAGTATTATTTACCAAAGCTCAAGGCTCTGCTGTTTCTTTATCCTCAGATATTCTTCACATCTGATTTTTCATTCATGGCCGTTGCTACTTCAGATTTTTTTCAGCCGTCTTGATCTTTTCTATACCAAATGGAATTGCCCCAGGCAGAGGATATGCAGTATCTAGATTTGCTCATTGCATTTATTTATCTTACTCTTTTCTAATTGGTTTACTGCTTTGACCCCAGTCCTGCTCTTCCTTTGATTTTGTAGTCAGATATCAAATGTGGCTGCTCTCCATGAATAGTAATGATTTTGCAAAAAAATGCCATTCATGTTTTTAGTACCTTGTTAAACATACACTTCTAGGGTGTAGGGGAAGGGGTCTGCAAGGTCCGCCTTAGCAAACTGAGTATAAATATCATTGCTAATTCTTCAGTAAATTGAAAGGCAGAGCAGTTTGGCAGTAACCATTTCAGTTCCCAACGTAGACAATACAAGCTGTAATCAAAGAATAAACCTGAGGGAACTGCAGGAACTAAAACAAAGCAGAGCAAAAAAATAATTCTGTAACACATTATGTTCCGTGACACAAATCATATACAAGTTTCTGTCCTCCTTCAAGAAATTACTGAGTGCAGAACTGTATTCTATGTAATACATGAAAAAAAAAAATCGCTGAACGTTTCTTCTTTTGAAGGAGTTGTTCTAGCTTTCAGTATTTAAAATACGTGCTTTTTTTCCTTCAAACAATACAGGATACAAATCTCCCTGCTTTTTCCTCGGCTTAGTAAAAACATAAATAAACCAGGAAATTAAAGACAAAAAAAAAAGAGAAGAGAAAGCTACCTTTTCCGCATCCTGTTGTGCCTAAATAGAACATGTAGTACCCGCCTGTACAACTTCTCAATAAAATGTACTGCAAACACTTCAAAAGCTGACCACAATCATGAGAGTTAAGTGAGGAATGTCAGCGTGGACAGGGGATTTCGCTGCTTTTGTTATACATTAGTTAAGCAGGCAGGGTTGTGTTTTTTACTTTATCCTGGATTTTACTGTAATGTAATTGAACTCTGTTACCTTTTTCAGTATCCTAAGCGTTCCTCTAAGTGCTTGTATGGATTTGGGTTTAAGGATATTGTAACAGATCCAGAGGCTATTGAAGGCAGTGGCAGAAGCCTCCACAGAGTTTGGTTAGTCCTTCGATGCGGAAACTGTTTTCTCCTCTCTCTTCTTAATACCCCTGGGACATGTTCAGAAATAAGGTGACCGCTATGAATCCAGAGGCAAAACTCACACTTACTTCAGCAAAACCAGGCTTTCTGGAAGAGCATATCTGATTGTAGTGGGATCATTCACATTATATGAATTCCATGCATTAAATTCACGGCATTTACAGTATTACACCCTCAATAGTAATTCTGGGTTTGGGGTGTCCCATCGTTGTGTCTGTGTCCCCCTCCCATCTTGGACCTCTGTCATTTTCACCAAGGTACAGTTTATTTCCTTCAGTTACCTCGTCACACCTGAGTCTTCATACAGATACTACAGAAATAAACCCATAACCTTTGCAACGGGATGCCTGAACTCCTCAGACAGTGGTATCTCCATGTAACCGTACATGATAAACAAATAGCCAACAAACACACTTCCGTAGATTTTAGTACCTCTGGAGCAGACTATATTTCTATAAAAACCACGGCTTTAGGCTTCACGTGTCAAGTTCTGCATCAAATAAACCCCTTTTACAGCCACAGCTCTGACAGGAAAAACCACCCCCACCCCCCATTTAAAAACCAGACTCCTCACCCACTGCAGACACACGTGTGGCTGTTCCACATCGTAATATCCCCATTTCCTTCACATCTTCACAGCAGAGCCCTGCCTGGGCCTGCGGGGAGAGGAGGCTGCATGCCACGGCCCCTTTAACCCTCCTTCTGGGGTGGATGTGGGGAGAAGCACCTCGCTGCGGGGTGAGACCTGCTGAGGGGAGAGACCTGCTGAGGGGAGACCCGCCATGGGGTAGGCTTGCTGAGGGGAGACCCGCCATGGAGGGGACCCACTGCGGGGAGACCCGCTGAGGGGATATGCACTGGGGGAGAGACCCCACTGAGACGAGACCCGCTGTGAGGACACACCGTGGCGGAGACCCGCTGCGGGGCCACGACCGGTACCTCGGCTCTGGCCGCCGATGCTCCCCAGAGGAGCCGCTGCGGCTGGGCGGCGGTGGGGGGGGTTTGGTCCGCGGTTCCCTCCGGCCCCTCCAGGGACACGACAGCCGGGCCCGACGGCCCAGCCCACCGGGGCCTCGACGGAGGCGACGCGGCGGCGGCGGCCACGGCGCGCTCCCCGCGGCCCGGGCCGGCCGTGGCGTGATCGGCAGCGCCGCCTGGCGGGCAGGGCGGCGGGGCGCGGCGGGGGCGGCCGGGGCGCGGCGGTGCGGGCCCTTCCCCGCCGCCCTCCCGCCCTGCGTCCGTGTGTCCGTCCGCGTGTGTCCCCCCCCCCCAGCCCCGCACGTCTCCCCGAGCCCGCCCGCGTCTGTCTGCAGCGCGGCCGGCAGCTGCCGTTACAGATGCGGTGTCGGCGGGCCGGGGAGAGCGCGGAAGCACCTGTTTCCAACATGGGGAAGGTGGGGAGGGAGCCCCCGGGCAGCGCCGCTCGCCCTCCCTCACCTCCGGCCGCCTGTAAACCCGGCCGCAAAGCGCGCGGGATCGCTTTTCCAAAAGACGGCTTTCAATTTTTACACGTTTCATCTGAAAAACGCGTCTCGAGCCCTGTTATTTTTTCCACCGTGTCCGTTTTGGGGCGGGGGGGCGGGGGGGGCACGGCCGGGGCTGAGGCGGCGGCGGCCCTGACACACCCCGCGGCCCTCGCTGACAGAGCCGGCCCGGCGCGACCCGCCGCCTCCGCGCCGGCTCCGGGGGGGTGCGGGGGGGACACACGCGGCTGCGGGGGGACCCCCGCCGAGGAGAGGGCCGGAGGCTGCCGGCGGTGCGGGGCAGCCGGGCCGGGAGCGGCGGAGGGCCGGCAGCGCCGCGCCGCATCCCCGGCAGCGTGCGGGGGCTCCATGATTTCATCGGCGGCTTCGCGGGGACCTGCCAAGAGCTGTTACGCCTCACTGCGATGTGTAGCTTTTTCCTGCCATTTTTTTTTTTTTTTTCATAATAAAAGAGGGAGTGAAGCGGGCTTTTTTTTTTTTTTTTTTTTTTTTGGAAAGGGAAAAAAAAAAAAGCGAAATGGATCAGAGAAGAAGGGGGGAAAAAAAAAAAAAAAGCAATAGCCGAAGGGGATGCCAGTGAGGTGTGGCTTGCATTTAAATATCCAATATGTCAATGTAAGGGGAGTGTGTACGTATATAAAGTGCAGTTTGCATCCGACGGCGGGACACATCCAGCTATGGGAGGCGCGGGCCGCGCGGGGCCGGGCCGCGGCCGGCAGCGCAGGGCCGGGCGGCCGCAGCCCGCGCTCTGAGGGGCCGCTCCGCTCCGCGCCGCTCCGCGCCGCTCCGCCGCGCCGCTCCGCGCCGCTCCGCGCCCGCGGCCCCATGGCCGAGGTGGGCGGCTTCCTGGGCTCGCTGGACCCCGACCTGCACGGCTTCCCCCCCGCGCTGGGCGGCGGGCTGCCCCTCGCCGACTCCCCCGGCTTCCTCAACGAGCGGCTGGGGCAGATCGAGGGGCGGTTGCAGCGGGGCTCCCCCACCGACTTCGCTCACCTCAAGGGCATCCTGCGGCGGCGGCAGCTCTATTGCCGCACCGGCTTCCACCTGGAGATCTTCCCCAACGGCACGGTGCACGGCACCCGGCAGGACCACAGCCGCTTCGGTAAGGGGCGCGACGGGGGGGCCGCCGCTGGGGCCGGCGGGGAGCCCGGCCGGCCCCGGGAGCAGGTGCCCCGCGCCCAGAACTAATTACCCCGCTAATATAAATCATCCCGGGACGGATATAATTAGGCTTCTAAACAAATGCGCTCATTCCTTAGCAATGCGGGAGTTTTTAGTTCTAATTTCCTACTCTCCCGGCGCTCGGCCCTTCTGCAGGTGCACAAAAACGTGCTTTAGCGGGGGGGTTAAATTAAAAAATCAAATTAAAAAAAAGAAAATAATAAAAAAAAAGGGGGGGGGTGGCCAGCTGTACCTGTGCCTCTGAAATTAGCGGTGAGGGGGGCAAAAGAAAGGAGGGAGCGCGTTGCAAAAAGAAATTCCTTGCTTTTTCGTGTATCTTCCCCGCCTTGTCTTTTTATTTTTGGCCTCCGCAGCTATTTGTGAGCTGATTTCTTTTACTTGTGTGAATCTCTTTAGAAGAGCGTCTCCCCAAAGCGGGCAGGGAGCAGTTGGCTGGGTGGGCATCCAAAGCTGGGCTTGGGGAGGCTGTTGGAAAGGAAAGGGGAAGCTGAAGGGGGAACACCGCTTAGGGGACCTCCGAGAGAAGGGAGGAGATGGAACAATAGGCAGAGCACCGTGGGTTTACCTTGCTGCCCGGGATACAGCGCCCGTATCGGTGTCACACAAGAGCAGGGATCTGTAATGAGACTGTATGTAATCTTTAAAAAATGCATCCCAAGCCACAGGCGAAGAAGTACAGTAAGTTTGAGCACAGCTAAGAAAAATTCCCGCTACTTCAGCATCTAGTGCAGGTGTCTGTGTAAGCTATCAACAAGTCCCATGCCAGTGATCTCAGCTATGTTGTCAACAGGCTGCAAGAAGTGCTCGCAAGACTTTTTATAGTTTTCAAGTGATCTAACTCCTCATTGAAGGGAATTCTTTTTTTGCCTTTACTTGTTTGCAACCGGTCCTTTCTGATACTTCAGGAACGCTGCTGCTGCTGCTATTGTTGGTAGTTTAAGGCAGATTTTTGGAACAATTGGAGCAGCTTATCTCCATCCTGCGCTTTCCATAAACACCAGGTGTGTGCATAGCATGTCCCTGCCTAAATCAACAAGAAAGTCATAACCCGCAGGTCAGAGTCAGGTACTAATAGGCTCGTGGGGCAAGCATTCTTTAATTACCTCCCAAAAAACACACACCTTTTAACCTTTCATGCTACAATACGTGATGGGTTTCCACATTTAAAGAAACTGAAAGCAAACCCATTGCATCTGTTTGGTTTTAGTTCAGTCTGCCACGTAGTATTTCTATCGGTTCTTTTTACTTATCTTTATACAAATAAACAGCCAGTTGCAAATGGCAGCATGTGTCTCAGTTCAATTTTTTATAAAGATTGAGTAAAATAAGTGTATTTCCAAACAAACTTTGGAAAAACGCATTAAATGGGCTAAAACTTTTCATGAATTTTGCACGCTTAAGCTTAAGTCACACAGTGCATTCAATAAATCGAAACATTGGCATTCCCTAAGTGTTTTAGCAGTCAGCATCCAGCTACGTAAATTAGACCAGACTTCAGATATAAAATATTATAGTTTTCTGCTTCAGGGTTTTCCCAGAGGTGGTGTAAAATAAATAGTTATTTGTTGTAATTGCAAGACAAAGCCCCAAAGGATTAGACTGGAATCCTCTTGTTCAGATAAAGTTGGACTAAACCTCGCTTCAGCAGAGGCTCAAAGCAATAACGTATTGGCACACAGTCTTCACCATCTGCATTCAGTAGCCATGAATATTTAAATTCCAATGTTACTGGTATGGTTCGTATTAGGATGTCATGTATCAATGCATTCCTAAATTTTGCATGCAGCAGTCAGAAAGCAGTAACTTATTACAGAAATAGGCAGCCTGAGCGATTCTGGGGAACTACAAAACTGTGCTGAGGGATACAGAGCTAGACGAGGGTTTCAGGGTAGCAGTTTAAAGCTGCCTTAAATCTAGGGGCACCCGGGGAAAAACTTAGAAATCCAGAATGGTGGTTTGGTGGACCAAGCCCACGCGGCTGGAAGGTGCTCCCTGATATCATGAGCAGATAATTAATGTGCTCCATGGATGGCTGCAACACCGCAGCAGAGGCACGTATCCAGCTGCAGATGGGATGTAGGGTGGAACCGGACTTTGCATCCCTATCTCCTAATACTGGAAGGGGTTCAGGAAAAGATGGACAGTATCTGCACTCTCCCATGCGCAGCCATCCCAAAAGTTACCAGATGTGCAAGACATCCAGGTCTTCCAGAGAAGAAAATAAAGAGCCAAAGCCCTGGTGATGCAGAACAGAGTACCAAGGTCCCAACAGCAAGGGCTAAGGCAGGGATTCTTTTGCACCACAGTGTTCAGGGGATGTGCCCACAGGACACAGGGGAGGCAGCAGCATCGCCTACCCACGCCGCCTGAGCAATCACAGTAACTATTCCCTCTCATCTGTCGAGGACTGGAGCGTTCCTAAATAACACCTGTCTTCTGGAATGCGATATTTTATACTTGTAAAAATACAGACTAGTGCAAGAACAATGGAGCGCAGCTTATTTTTCCTAGAGGAGGCTTAACGCAAAATTTGGTGAAGCCCTCCAGGGTCGTTGGAAGAAAGCTTGTTCTCACAGCAGAGAAGTGCCCAAATTTGCTTTCTGAACTGGCAGCTCCGCCTAAGTCATCCCAGAAAGAATAAAGTGTGTTCAAAAACGTATCTGTTCTCACTGCATCTGCTAAGAACCCTCCTGTACAAAGAAATAAAGGACGGTCGAAATTTGGAGGGGGTTTGAACTGACACTAGCGCCCCTTTGAGAGTCCTTCTGAGAACGAAACCGAGATAAATTCGCCAGGAAAAATCCCTGCCGGGAGGAATTGCTCCTTTCCTGCCTCGTGTCTGTTTTACAGCAGCATTAAACAAGTGACACCAACGATGCTACTCTTAACTGCAAGCGAGGAGAGAAAAAGGCCTTGAGTTTGTGCTGCAGACTAAGAAAGGCAGCAAATGAAGCTCCCTCTTGGGTACGAACCTGCTAAGGGATCTGTAAATCAGTCTCCTAACGAAGCTGATGAAACCTCCAGAGAAAGTTTTGCTGTAGATTTTGCCATTCAGACTGTAGTGCACCTGTTGCTGAACAGTTGTTGAGGTTTTTAGCTGAAGCTTTAGGTTTGTAGCCATTAATACAACATCTGATGTTTCTGTACCCCTGCTCCTCAATACAGTCATGTAAGAAGAGACAGGTGCAAGGAGCTGAATTGTTCTTTGAGGGATGGTTTATAGTAAGGCGAGAGTGTGCG
Source organism: Morus bassanus (assembly GCA_031468815.1). NCBI lineage: Eukaryota > Metazoa > Chordata > Aves > Suliformes > Sulidae > Morus > Morus bassanus. The sequence goes on from CM062582.1 coordinate 3,434,048, forward strand.
GGGTCCGGCCGTGGCAAAGCTCGGGAGATCATTCAGTGCTTTGGTGGTAAATGAATCCAGTCGGAATCTTAATCAAATCTCTCCAAATATTATCTAGAAAGGCTCAAGGACAAACAGAATGAATAATCAATGCACTAAAAAAGAGACAAGTCCTGGGGGAAAGAAAAAAGGAAAAGGGGAAAAAAAAAAAAAGCGCATGTTCTACCACAAAAACACACCGCTACAATTGGAAAGAAAATTCTTGAGCTGGCCCCAGTGGCCGCTCCCTGTGCTGCTAGAGATCAGATGTACGAAGCTGCAATTTTGTCTAGCAGTTGGAGTGAGTTAAGGACAGGATGGATACCCGCCCACATTTTTTCAGCCTTCACTCTGTCTCCTGACTTTTGTGGGTTTAAGTTACGTTCTTAATGTTATTTCAACATAGTCGTCTTCCGTGCACGTCTCTAAGTGCCACTCAAAAGATCAGAAAAGGGGAATATTGCAAGGGACACTGTCAGAAGAGATCGTCACGGGCACACCTTGAAGAAACTTCGTTTGCAAAACCAGCAAGCATTCACCCAATCTGCACCAGATGAGGGGTGTCTCACCCACCCGCTCAGAGAGGGAAGGTGCTAATGCTGCTCCTGGGTTGCTCCTTACCAGGTCTTTGGAGACCTGCATTCACGGACCACAATAGGGTGTGCTTGTGGGTATACTCAAGAAAAGCTCTCGCTTTCCCTGCCTCAGACATCCTTTGGTTTCTACATGGGACCAGCAGCGTTTTCCTGCTTTCCAGGGGTGACAGAAGACAAATTAAAAAAAAAATACGCTGGTGCTGAGGACTGTGTTTGTACCTATAGGAAGGTCGACCTACTGCTCTCCAGTTATCAGATATTTTTCACTTGAACATCCACTTGTCTCCAGCCTGGGAAAGATTCTCCTGTTTCTGGGTATCCCTGTACTCCTTTCCCCCTGTATTACTTCTAACACTCTCTCTAGTTGTTGTCAGTCTTCCTTCACTCCCTCCTTTTCAAACAGTGGCTGTCATCATTTCTGTCCTGCAGATGAGAAAAACGGAAGCACACCGCAGTTCAGTAACTCCCTCCACGTGTCAGAACCAGTGGGTAGCGGAGACAGAAGACCACCCCTCATCTTGTGCCTCTTCCCTCCCTGCTCACGCTTCTTTTCAGATGAGAAACCACAACAACTATACCGGGGAGCGGGCAGAGCCGAGCCAGCGTCCTGGTTTGCCTGCGCTGCCTGCTCCTGGTGTTTCTGATGGCAGTATGTGTCCCCAGGCCGGGGTGTGTAGCAGGGCATATTTCAGCCTGGAAAACATCTGCACTGGTCCATAAAGCGTGTTTTCTGTCGTTTGCTTCCCTGTTTGTCTTGAGGAATTGCTGCTCCCAAGTCCATATTTCATCTCCCCCCGCCCCCAGCACCTGCTGGCTGCGGGGAGGGCCAGATCCAATGCACAAGCCCCAGAGTAGGCAGGACAAAAGGAGGACCAAAAGCCTGATATAAGGTAGGAAGACTAATTTTTGCACCCAGCTTAACTGCCAGCATCTGACTGATGAGTCTGCGTTGAGCGAAGGGGAACAGAGGTGTCCATCGCCGTGTGGTCTGTCCTATATTTAGACGGTGACGCAGTTATCATCTGAGAGTTATCACATCCACGCCTGGCCGAGCAGAAGACACATGCCGCAAGCTGAGGGGTGACCGGGAGCTGCGACTGCAACCGAAGTCAGCTGGCTCAGGTGGCCGCTCGTCACGCGGTGATTTTAGACTCAAGGCATACTTTTAAGAGGAGCAGTTGCTCGGGACTGGATGTTTTGGGAGCTATATTAAGAGACCTGGAGCCACGCTAAAGGTTAGGGCAACTTTGTCCTCCTGTCAATGGAGACGTCTTGGCCAGTCGTTAGATGGGATGGTGAAAACCCTCTTCCTTCCTCTGCTGCTACCTCCCAGCTAATTAATTCAGCACTGGACACAGGCAAAGACTGCCCATGACCTCTAGCTAGGGAGCGCGTGATATCCGGAGTCTAACACAGTCCCACTAATGCCTTCAGGAGGTTTTCCTGTGAAGTCTGAAGGTGTCCACCACTTGTAATGTTGGCTTTGCTCAAACCAGTTAAAAACGTACCTACTTTGGGGGCTGTTTGTTTTTAAAGCGGTTCACCGAGGGTTCTCCTATTACGAGTCTTTCCTGCATCAAAACAGCTGCCGTCCCCCTTACCAGCAGCGGGGCTGCAGCACGGCAGACCCCGCTAATTTCTTTGCCAGAGGAAATGAGGCTGCCCCTCATGATTTAAAGTATCTGACACCATCATTGTAGGCTGAAGCCCATGGGTAAAACGCTTGCTCTCACAGGGCCAGGGATGGCTAGGACAGATGCTGCTGGACCGGGAAGGGGCTGGGGCAGGCAGCAGGACATATGGGGCAGGAGGGGGTTTCTGGCAGTAACGGCGGCAGGGGGTGACGGAGTGACGGAGGAAGGACTGGCAGCTCCCCGGCTCCGAAGACTGCAGAGGAAGATGCATTTCTACCTGCGCATATTTGAAGTTGGATTTTTATCCCTGCAGCTTGTATATACATTTGGGGGTGGCAAGTACACCACTGGAGTGCCACCGTGAAGATGGCCCTCACAGACATCTCTTCTAGTGCTTTTTACTTATTTTTATTGAACTTATCACTTTTAAACATGCGGGACTATCATCTGAAACCAGAAGCCCTGTGGCAACAAAAATCACTCTCCTTTTGGTGAAGAATAAAACCCAGCGTGGTAACAGCCTTCTGAAATTTCTGGTGGGCCAGGCACAAGTTTCAACATCTGTCTTCTTGGTGATAGGAAACAACAAAGCCCCAACCAAACCAACAAAACCTAGCAAACCTTTTCTCATTAGCAAAGGTAGTTCCTCTTGGGCAAGTCAAATTTGCAAGGCTGGGAAGAAGTCTAGAGTGGAAGTTGGAAGATTGTACGCATATGGGACTATAGATTTAAGAACTGTGTCATTATAAATATGGAAAACAGGGTCTGTAGGAAGCTCTGCAAAGGTTGGGAAAGGCTGATTCTTGTTTGCCACTGGAGCCTGGTGTGGGTTTTATTCTCTGTATGATCTGGACTTCTTTTCTGTTTTAGGGATCTTGGAGTTTATTAGCCTGGCAGTGGGGCTGGTGAGCATCCGTGGGGTGGACTCAGGACTCTACCTCGGCATGAATGAGAGAGGCGAGCTGTATGGGTCGGTAAGTTTAAGGTTTTGTGCCGATTACAGCGCTGCATAACCGACACAGCAATACTGGCTGGGGGAGCCTCATCGGTGTCACGAGCTGTGTCTGTCGCAGGCCTCCAAAGTCCTTGGGCTGCCACATACCTCCATCCTAATCGTGATGCCACTGTTGGTATAACATAAATGATATATATGAAATAGGGTTGCGGAGGGAGGATACACTCATGCGGCGCGAGCCCATGGTGGTGCCCAGCCCTCGGACATGGCTTGGGGCAGTGCCTGGGGAGCTGGGGTCGGATTAACTAGGTTTTGTCCTTCAGAAACAGTGTGGCAACGGTCCACTAAAGGCAGAAGGGAAATCTAGCATAAAACCAGGGGCTGCTTGTGTATTTTCATTGCCTGAGTAACACATCAGTGTTATTCTCCATGTGATCAGGATCTGCACCTGTCTGCCGATTTTACATTTATATTGTAGCTCTTTAACTAACGGAAGCTGAAGTCGTGGGCTGAGTGTTGTTTTATTATAACATTCTCTACAACTCCTTTTAGGAGTTTAGGGGAGTTGCTTATAATTTTCTAGAAGTGCCTTTTTCAGACTAAAATTTTCCGTGTTTTGCCGAAAACCAAGTGTAAACTCCTTGTTAGTTTTTCACTCCACACAAACTCCTGAATACCTATAAACTCTTCCTAACACCACCTGTAGCAGATTCTGCCTCATCCTGTACTGCTGTAGGACAGAGAAAGCAGAAGACACCCCATTTCCAGTCCAGGCTCAGGTTTCTAGTGGCAGCTTGTTTGTTGTTTGCTCCCTGGGTTTGGGCCATGCCCTTAGAGCCGTGGCTCGCAGGTTGCACTGCCGCAGCCGGGACCAGCTCAGGTCCACCTCGCTGCTTTTCTGCCCAACGCTGCTGAACCTGCACCACCCTATAAAACCACTTTGAACATGGGCAGGTGCTCTGATGAGCCAGCTCCAAAAAAGAGAGCGTACGTCAGGGTTTTGCTGGATGAAACACCCGCACACGGAGCGAATGCTTCTGCAAAGCTCAGCCAGGAGTGCTGTGAAGAGCTTTGACATCACGGGTAAAGTCTCCATCAACCTGAAGAGAGCCAAGCTCTCTGCGTCTTTCTATTTAATCAAGTGTTAAGACTTGCAGTCAAAATATCAGGTCTTAACAACTGGGCAGAGGTGCTTCCTACAGGTTAGTTTAACTCAATTCCTAGTTATTTCACTCAACTCGATACAAAATAGTTAGCTAGAAGAATCACTTCTATTTTGAGAAGTTAATTGCATTCTAGATAGCCATTTTTAAGTTTCCTTTTCTGTAGGCTGCTGTACTTCATTGGTGCTTTTTCTTCAGATGCCCCATTGCCTTTATTTCAACCCATCACCTGTGTGTGATTTTTTTTAAATGCCTCTTTCTAGATCACAGCACTACCCTATGTGAGGATACTGCTTTTTAAGGATGGATCACAGTAAATTTAAAATGAAATAAACCCGTTTTAAACCAAAGTGGAGGGCACATACTTCCTCTAATCAAATCAGATCAAGCTCATAGTGTAGAACTTTGAACTCGTGTACTCTGCATATAGAGGAGCCTTCAGAAAACCTTTGCTTAGCAAACAGTAACAGTAAACCACGGGTTTCCATAATCTTTTCTTCTCCCATTCCCACCTGAGAAGGGTCTGCCACAGACCCTTCCGCTATTTAAGATGCAGTTACTGGTGTTTCTATGAGATAATCAAATACTAGCATGCACCGACAACTCTTCTTTTTCCACTTCATTTCTGTAATAACATCTACCCTAAGCAAAAGTTAAATGCGGACAAAGCGGTTAAATTACTAATGTGCAATAGAGATGAAAAATAAAATCACCAGGGTTCCATAAAACACAAAAAACCTTAAAGCACACTTCAGAAAGCAGGGCTGGAGCCTACACCCACGCAGCAGCACCCCTCCTGTCAAACCCCGAGGCCGCTCAGCAGCTCCTGGAGAGGCAGCTTTTACTTGTGCCTGCTGAAAAGAAGGACACAAGCCTGCATGTTCCCTTCTGTGCTTTCAAACCCTGCAGCTCTGATTATGAATCAACAGTTTCATGATGGGTTAATTAAATTCTAGGGCCTCTGTTCATGTTACGACACAGGAACAAAAATAGGATAACATTTTACAACACTTCATCTGGAAACAGAATTGACCTGAAGGCATAATCATGGGAGTTTTCTCTCTGTCGTCGCATCTTGTACACCAGACAATACACTGACCGGACGCTGCAGGGGCGCAGTCAAACCGCTGATCCAAACTGTGCAGAAGTCACGAGCCAGGTCTCCAAATAACCCTGGAGTTTTAAAATCTGGGATACGTGGGTTGTACAATGATGGCTTTTCAAAATCGAAAGCCACTACAGTATTCTTAATTAAAGGTCCATAAAACAGTGCCTAACAACAGCATTAGCATTACAATGGTATTTTAGGAGATTACAGTACAGCGGTATTTTTAAATTTTCAGCAAGTTTATTATTTCCCTCTGTGCCAATTTTGCCTGATTTGTGTGTTGATATAGCCAGAGCCAGCCATCCCCGCAGCGACACGTGGAGTCCCCTCGGGACAGACAGCTTTTCTGCCTGTCCCTGTTAACCTTGAGCCAACGTTTCTGTTGAGCTTTCCACCAATTTCAGAAACACGACTAATACTTAGAGCAGCAAAAGTCGCAGGCAGCACCTTGCACACTGCCTGTCCAGCGTTGGGCTCAGTGGGGACATCCAGGAGCTTGGAAGGAAATAAATCGCACCTTGCAGAGTCACCCCACGCTCCCCAAACATTTTATACGAACGCTGTACCTCCAAACAGCCCAGGGAAGAGCAGGTAAACTGGAGCAGAGCAGCAGCGCACGAGTTCAGCCGGTCAGCAGTTTCCAACGCAGTAGAATGAGTAGTAGTAGATGCCATCTGAGTAGATGGCATCCTAGGGGAAGGGAAAAAAAAGAAGTCTGTATTTATTGATGGATCTGGGAAGAGAAACCCATGGTTCCCGGTTCCCCAGGTCTCAGATGGCAAGGGCTGTGGCGTAGGCTTTTGCAGAGCTCACCTCAGGGTTTATTTAATTAGCAGCAAAACATTCAAAACAGGTTCTGAGCGCAGGTGAGCTCCTGGATCATGTTACAAAACATCGACTGCGGGCAATAACATTTACTTAGCACTCTGTATGCTGTAGATAAGACGCATTCCCTACCCGAATAGTTTACAGTGTAGGTACAGTGTTTGTAATATTACAGCATCCTACGTTTTCAGACTGCCTTTCATCTGAAAGGACTCCCACGTCCCCCCGGCAATCCCCCGGTGGGATGGGACGGGATGGCGGGTCCCCCTGCGGCGCCGGCAAAGCCACCCCTGTCCTCGCAGGGCAGGGCGACGGCCCCACTCCTCGCTGCGGCCGGGCACGTCCCTGTAGCTGGGACGGCGGAGATGGGAGGGAGGGGGAAGGAGCGACGGGCATGGACGGAAAAGCCATCATCGAACGGCCGCTGCCGACAGCCCCCGGCTGTAAGGGCTGGAGGGAAAGGCTGGTTGTGGCTGCGGTGCCACCAGTGCCATCCGTTCCCCCGACCCAGCGTGGGATGCTCTGGCTGTGGGCTGGCACGCGCTCATCACATCATCTATCGCCGCCGTAAATCTTCCCCGGGGTTAGACATCCCCGAGGCGCTGCTCCCTAATCCAGACCTCCCCGGGTCTTGTTATGGCCTCACATCACAGCTATCTGGCGCTTCAGAAGATGAAAGGCCCGAGGAATGCTTTCATTCGCATCGCAGTGTATACTGTTATGTGCCTTGAACTTTCAAAGCGGTGCTCACTCCTGTTTAAACCCTTCAGATGCGCTGCCCGCTGCTTCTCCCGGGGTTGCCTCTCACCCAAGAGAATGTTTTTGGGGTTTGTGTGGTACCTGTGGGCAGCCCCCTGCACAGGGCACAGCCCTGCCAGGCACCACGGCCACGCCAGCAAGCTCCAAACTCACACCCCGAGCGCAGGTCGGGTTTAGAGTCTTACTATGGCCCTGTTTTACCTTTTTATGGGGCACCTTCACGAAATGCACACCCACCTTCTCCTCTTCCTCCTTTTGTCTCCTTCCTCTTCCAGCTTCAGAGTTCTTTGGGTCCCGGCTTGCACAGCTTGTGCCCATTTCCAGCTCTCACCCAGGGGAAATGTCCCCGGGAGCGCAGTCCCCATCCTCAGGGGAGGCGGAAGGAGGTTGTAGCTAGGGAAACTACAGGAAAATAAAGTGAAGGAAGGAGGAAAAGATTTTTTTTTTTTTTTTTTAATTTTTGACACGAATGTCTTTCTCTTCCCCTCCTGCCTCCGCCCCAACGCAGAAGAAGCTCACACGGGAGTGCGTTTTCCGAGAGCAGTTTGAAGAGAACTGGTACAACACATACGCCTCAACCCTCTACAAGCATCCCGACTCGGAGAGGCATTACTACGTGGCTCTGAACAAGGACGGCTCCCCCCGAGAGGGGTACAGGACTAAGAGACATCAGAAATTCACTCATTTCTTACCCAGGCCTGTGGACCCTGCCAAAATACCTGCGACGTACAGAGACCTCTTCCACTACAGGTGATGTTCCCTGCAGCTGCCCCATCAGTGTACATACTTGGGCTCCCAAGCTTTTTCCCAGAGCACTATATTAATAGTCATTCCATCGTTCCTGTAAGTGTAGATGTCATAGGAAAGCACTTACACTGAATTCAGACACTGCTGTTCCTCCTTGTTTCAAGTGTATATCGAACCTGGGTTATTTATGGGGCGGGGGTAGGGGAAGGGAGGGAACCCTACATATAATCTTTCATTTTCATTCACTTTCTTTACCCGGTTGCTACAAGAGAGGCCGAATATTCAATGTTACGGTTGCTTAAAGGAACAAGCAGGTGAGCAAACCTGATCACCGGAAGGGGGGGAGGAAAAAAACCCAACCGAAAATGAAGAGAAGGAAAGAAAACAAGAGACCACAGAACTGCTGCAGATGCTGCTGCTAAGCTCGGGATGGTTACCTGCTAAGAAAAAGCCTTTGGAACGGTACCCTGCTTAAGCAGCCCGGGAGTTTGCTACATGGATGATGCTACGTGGACTGGTCCTGATGCGTGGGGTTTTTCCTGCTGTTGGGGTGGGAATGGGGCGAGGAACATTATGCAGATGTAAGCATGGATACTGTGCATAAGGACAAAACTATTTATAAAATGTATATGATATTTATTTTATATATTTATTTATTTCAAAATAATTTTATTTTTAATGAGAGATGCTATGACCGGATTTTCATCAGGAAGAATAAGGTCCTACTGAAACAGGAAAAAAAAATGAGTTTTAAGAGCTTATTGGCAATAAAATTGTCTTTATATTGTAGATTTCTTGCTAGCCCTTTTTTTTGGCGCTCCGTAACAACTAACCCAGCATTTCCCCATAAATATGGATATTAAGACCATCTCTAAAAAGGCTTCGTAGGGTAAAGATAAATTACCTAAACCCCAGACTCTTGTACAAGGACGTTTGTACAATCTTGTACAATCAAATTATACCTGGAATGGACCTTGGAAGCGTGACCCTGCTGAACTGACCCGGCTGGGTGTCTGATGAACCGTAATTTCCAAGAACTGCAAATCCAGTCCTCTCCTTTACTCTGATACGATCAAAATAGGTCCTCGGGCGACGCCTGGGAAGCGCCTGCGCAGCTCTCGGCACAAGTCGTTGGCAGCTGAGACGCTTCGGCGTGGACGCAGCCGCTGTGGATTAACTGTCCTGTCGAAAAATCAAGTGGAGAAACATCTGGAGCATCTGCTGAGTGTTTGGATGGACCCATCGTTCCTGCAATAAAACCACATCATCTCACACGAGACTTACCTGAAGCATCGTGGAAAATTGGTGAAGAAAAGGTAGAAAGCAAGAAAAGCAATTTAAAAAAAACCCACCTCATTTATAAGCAATTACTGTGGATGAAGATCCTCCCTCCCCAGGCAGTGCTTGGATGTTCATGGCTGCGTGGCGTTTTCCTCTGCAGAAGCTGCCTGCTCACGCAGTCCCATCTCCTTTCCTCTGCCCCAGGGCAGCTCCTGCCTCCCGCCGGGCCCAGCCAAACCTGCCAACGTTTTGGCAGCCCCGAGCCAGCCCCGCGTTTCCATCCGCTGCCGGCGCTGTGCCGGAGAGCCGCGGCCCTTCTCGAGTCAGGCTGGCCAGGCCGGGGACGCTCACGGTGGAGGCTTTGCTCTGCAGCTCACCCCAGCAGCCAGCACAGGCCCTCGGTGATGCTCATGCCGCGCATCTGCCCTCGCTCCCTGCTCGGGGTGTCGCAAAACTGCAGGGGAAGCTTCCAGGAATGATCCTGGTTTATTTTTTGTCCCCTGTGATCAGGAGAGAGGGGTTTTAGCACAGGGTGGGAACAGGAGCGTGTTGTTCTACAGGCACTTTACAGCATGGATGAGAACTTGGTATGAAATGTGGTTCTCTGGAGCATGCAAAAATACATACAAATGCAGATTTAGTGGCTTTGAGTTGGTGTTTTTCTTACCACAGTTGTATTTTTCACAATATTGTTTCTCAGCCTCCCCATTGCAAAGCAGTCGAGGTAAAATCTCAGCTCCTTCAGCTTCAGCCTGTGAATTCCCAGAACAATTTCACCGACCTAGGGATGATCCACACCAGCTTCCTCATGAGCTGCGCCGCTAACGGAGCCGCAGCCCTGGTGCCCAGCTCTGCTCCCGGCTGCGTCTCGCCCTCTGCACCACCTCCCGCGTCCCTGCCGTGCCCCTTTGCTGTCCCATCCGCTCCTCCCACAGCGGGTGCAGCAGCCACCAGACGATGGGCTGCGGATCACAACCAGGAGATTACAGGAGCTTTACCTTGAACGATCCAGACATGAAGGAATTTAATCCTGTGTTTGAAATAAAAAGTGTTTATTTACCTTCCTCCTCTGAGTCACTGCTGAAACATCTCATCCTCAGCCGCTGTGTCGGGAGGACGATTGCTCATGAAAAGTGCCCCAAAATGTACTTTTGACCTTCCCCCACGCAAAAGGAAATCCTTCAGACCTCGAGCTTCGCTCTGTTCCCCGGGATGATCCTGCCTCCCTCTAGGCAGGGCTTTCCATTGTGCATGAAAATAAATCTAGCAGTTAGGATCCTGCTCCTCTTCTTCAAAATGAAGGTCAAAACCTGGTCTCAGCAATGCCAAGAACATTTTTCACCAACTCGAAAGGGAGCTGATTTGGCCCACGGGGGCAACGCGATGGACGCGTTCGTCCGATACCCAAATTGAAGAGCTGCCCTGGCAGAGCCTCCTGCTGCGAAGGGATGCGCAGGGGCAAGGGAGGGTGTAAAACACCTTTTCAGGATCTGGGTTCAAAACCCTGAAACTTAAAACCAACAAAATCCACAAAGAATTTACTGGAAACCCCTTGGTAAAGGCTGGTGTCATCTCCCGTGTGGGACATTCTTTAAAGGGGGGATTCAGCATTGCTAAATCCCACCCAAATGGTTGCTTTCAGCAGGAATTTACTGGGTTTGGTTCCGCTTCAACAAAATACTTAAAGATACGATTAATCTGACTGACCTGGGAGCTTAATACCAGCAGAATTAAGAACCGCAGACTGCGGCTGCGTTTGTGCGGCACGGGGATCGGTCAGCGAAGTGCGGTGGCTGTTTTCACGTGGACGCGCTCCCCTCTCCAGCCCGTCCCCGCAGCGGAGCGGGCCGTCACCTCGTCCGGCTGTTACCCCACCAGCTGCCGCTCTGCCCGGCGAAAGCCAACTGCAGGCGCCGACCGCTCCTTTGGCTCGGGCGCTTTTACGGGGCTGGCAGATGGACCCCGCGGCTGGGGCGGCGTACGGGGCCTCGGCCGAGGTGCAGCGGCTCCCGCGGTGGCGGACGGGCCCTGCTAGGAAAGTTTTAGAGGAAAATATGTTTGCGATGCTTCAACCTGAGAGATTCTCTCCTAAATTAGCAAAAGGAAACGTCATCGTCTCTTTGGGATCTCAGCTCATACAGTTTCCACGTGCTTCAGAGTTACAAGGGCCAGCTGAAAAACTTCTCCCAAAGGGAAGGCAAAGGCGGCCAGTGCAGGGGGCGGCCGCGGTCCCGCAGAAACCCCCCTGCGCCCTTCACCCCCCAGTGCTGTTCTACGCACAAAAAGCTATGGGTCTGAAACCACCACAGTAAACAGGACAAAAGGCATCGCTTCCAACCTTTCTCCTTCCACCCGAGAGGGGTGGGCACGTTGTAAGGGAAACATTATCCTGGGAACAGCTGTGCAGAGCAGGAGGGAGGAGGTCGGCAGCAAAGAGGTGGGCAATTTCTCGAGTCTCGCTATGGAGGGGTGCAGAAATGGAGGGGAACCCTCTGCGTGAAGCCAACGTGGCGCTGAGCACATCGCAGCGCAAACCCAGCAAAAGCGTCCGTCTCTCCAGCTTCGGCACAAGATCTGATGCACGGGGATGGTCTTGGAGGGGACTAAGGAGACCGAGGAGACAGACCTACAAGTGGCAACGCACACGTGGCCTCAGGGACATCCCCGCAGAGACCCTGCTGCCCGCGGGGAGCTCTCCTGGGTGGTGCAGGCAGCTCAGGGCTCCTTTCTCTGAGCAGGGAAGGAGCAGAGACCCCAGAGACTTACCTCCCGTGGAGAACGTGATGGAGAGCCCGAAACTGCAGAGGGAGTCCAGAAACTCAGCGCAGAAACGCAGGGAAGGTGCCTTCTGGTTAGGTGTTGCCCCACCTGGCAGCACGTCCAGAGAGATGCGTCGCAGCTGCCGGACTGTGGCTGAGATGTTCCCAAAAGGGCACCCAGGAACGGAGCATTCCCGAAGGAGAAGGGCTGAAATTCTTGTTGATGGTGAGACAAAGACATCCGCACCCCTTGGGGTAGCGCTGGTGGTACATGACGGCCCCGGCTACCTCACCCAAAGGATGACGTCCTCTCCCGGAACCCAACCGTTGGAGTCAACTCGTACTCGGGGGTTTGGCTGAAACACCAGCTATCCCGGTGCAGGGAGCAGTCTGCGGGGCAAAGTCCGGCTTCAGCTCAATCCAGAAAGCTTTATAACGACAAAGGTGCTGCGAGGAAATAAAGGGAGATTACTGAGTGCTCCTCCTACTTAGGCCACAGGACATACAATACGTCGAGGGTGGTATTTGGGTTACCTGGTTTCTCAGTATCATTTATTAACCAGCAGATGCGGGTAAATTATTTCTCTGCTCTTGGGAGAACAAAACGGCGCCGAGGCCTTGCTGGAAAACCACTTGGATGGGAAACAACATAGCGGGGACCTGTGCTGAAAGTAATTAATGGGCAAACATGCAATGTAGGTGCAATGTGCTGCTTCTCCAGGTGTTGTAGGCACCCGGGTCAGCCATCGGAGACAGAGACGCCGTCAGAAACACAGGCAGAACTCGGCTCCTGGGACGGAGACAGGACGCAGCAGGCAGTGCTGTGGGAAAAGCACTTTTTATGGCTGAAGCTCTACAAACACAGCCCCTGATCGTGCTTTTAAGGTAAAGACAAAACACACCTGCAGTCAGGAGGGGAGAACAAACAGCAAAACCCAGCACCAGAGCCTGTGATCCACGCACCACCAGCAGCCAAAATGGCAGCGTAAAGCGGAATTGTAGAGAGGAACTTAAACGAAGAGGACTAAGTCATGCAATAGGGAGTGTAAGACTTGATTATTTTTTTCCAAAGCAAGCAACTGCTTTGGAGATGTTAAATTCTCATCATGGAAAATACCAAGGACATAGTCTTGTACCTGCACTGGCTGGGTTTGGGTGAGAAACCCGCAAAGCCAACTCCACTGAGGAGTCTCAGGCCCTTCCCTCACTGCACCAGAAAGTATTTAGCAGCACGACGCCCGTGACTGAGCGTGGCAGATCACCAAGACACTGCGAGCGCACGCGTCCGCCTGCGCTGCTGCTGACGGGCAGCAGCAAAAATCCACAGAAATGAGAAACGCCCTTTGTGCAATTGAATTATAAAAGTAACTGTTGTCACCGGATTAAGCTTTGATTAATGCCCCAGGTATCAACTACCATTTCACATTCAGCATCTCAAATAGTTTCACGTGCACCAGTCATTAAACGCAAAGCCAAGGTGGCTTTGAGATCAGGCCTCGAAAGCGACCGAGCACAGACCCGAGGGGTGACCTCACCTTCCTCCCAGGGACCCCCTGCCCCATTTCAGGCCTCAGCCCTTTCCCAACGCCCTCCTTCGGTCACCACCTCCCCCTAAGCCACCTCCTCACCGGGCACAGCAGGTGCAGGAGCTGCGACCGATGAAAAATGGCCTTCTGCGTGCCTGCTGCGCAGCGGCTGCACGTGTGGAGGCGACCCGGGGTCACGCACAGAAGGCTGAACCGCTCATCCCGCGCGCGCACGGCAGAGCGGGAGCTTCTCCAGGCCCCTCGCTGCAGAGCACCGGGCCTGCGACGGAGGGAGGGAGGGATGGATGGACGGACGGACGGAGGAAGGTTTGCGCATGCCTCCGAGACCCAAACCGCCTCCGAGGCCACAGCTGGCTCTGAGCCTCTCACGGCAGCGCAGCTCTCCCGAAGACACGCTTGGGTGGGGTCCTGCTGGTGCTCTGCACTGGGACACGTCTCCAGGGTATGTTCTACAGCACGGAGGGTGCACGCGGGGTTATTTCAACACCTGAGCAGGTCTGGGAAGTTCAGATGCTGCGTGCTTACGTGGCCGATGCTGCAACACCAGCACTTTTCCAAACATCTCCAGCTGGGAATGTTTAGGACATTTGTCTTTCCATAAATGTTGAAAATGCATCCAACTCCAAAACTCCTTTTGCTTGAACTGCTGAATTTACTTCTATTTACCCTGCCCAGAGTGGTTCTGCATTTAAGGTAAAGACAAAAAAACACCCACAGGGTAAGCATTTTGCACCTGACACATCACAACATCGCTGCTCAGCATCAGAGCACGTCGCAGGCCTGTTCTGGATGGGGGACTCGTCCCAGGACACTCCCCAGCCCGACACGGACGCCAATATCCAGCCTCCACCACCTGCACAAGCCTCCCACTGCCCTCTATCAAAGTTTTTAATCAAGTTTAACTGTTTCAGGGATATTTAAAACCACATTGCCCACACTGCCCCTTATAGCACAATTTGATTATTTTCACGCCAGACACGATTTCCACGGCATCTGTCCTTTCTCAGCTACCGGCAAGACCAGCTGTACCTCCCCGAGCAGACCCATCCGGGGCAGTAACGTGGCTGCAGCACTGGCCAGGAGCCACAAAGAACGCTTCAAGTAGAGGGAATGAGCACAGGGGCAGATTTAACATACAATTGTCCCACGATTTTGTGTGGGAAAGGGTTTTTTTGCCCAACAGGTGGGATTTAGTAACTAAGAGAGAAGTACAATTACGAGGTTAAAATATGCAAGTAGGTTATTCTAATTTGACCAAGCAGAACTTCACCTCACTCTTAACAATTTCTCATTGCTGGGCGATAACTCACTCTTCATTTTTAACAGACAGATTGGCTGCAGAAACTACTATTAATTCACGTAATTTGAAAACCTGGACCACAACTATTTGCCGTAAATGAAATCAATGGCTACATCCAGTAACGGGTACCTCGCCGTAGAAAACACAAGAGAGCTGAACCTCACAGCACAGCGCGGTTCTCAAAAGACAGGTTCTCTCCCTGCGGAGTTAACGCTGTTTTGCGAATGTAGCACAAGGCACGTTGATGTATTTTGGTCACTTTATTAAATGAGATATTAAATAGTTTAAGTTTCAACTACTAAACAGCACTTTGAATGGTGAAAACACAGATAGTATATCGTCATACTTGAATGCTTCTTCTCTTTAAAAACACATTTCCAGTCCTTATATATATTACAAAACAGCCTTATAGGAAGAGGTGACACCTTTTCTATAGTACTTAGGATATTTAATACAGAACTGAAAAGCCATCTAATAGAAACAAAGGCAAGTCTTCACAGCTGTATGATTTCAGCAGCCAAAGCTGGTTGATGGACTGAAACATTACTATACAACTGGGACAAAACATATACAATATCACGATACTAAGCAAAAACGCTTTACATCCAAAGGAATAAACAGGTTACAAAATGTGGAGAATTTAGCAGGCAAAACTGTATTACAAGCAACATTTTTATTCGTCATCTTAAGCCATTTTATCTAGTTAAAACATCTAAAACAAATATAAAAATGAGCCTTTTATTATCTTATTGATGTACGTCCTGTCTTTAAATATTTGTTAAAGCTTGATGTTATACTCAAAGCACATCGTTATGCGGCTAAAATGTCAAGTGAGAAACATGTACGCAAAGTGGTCCAAGTTTTATCTCAATGCTTATCTCGGATTTCTTCTTATGCACTAGTCTTCTGTTATCCATAGTTTTTGTCCAGAATGAAAAAAAATGTGCCTTTAAATGTTGCCTAAAACTTCCACATTTAAGTCTTTGAGTTATGGTAAAACTCCATTGAACATTCCCAGGTTTGGTAGAAAGTATTTCTCTTATTCACGACACGTAGGAATATCGGCGAGAGTTGCCCAGAGTACATTTGCTTTCAAATGTTTGTCTCAAAGTCTCACATTTTGTTTCTTCTAGTGTGAATACGTCTCTTTTTGCTCCCCTCCCCCCAAATTAAGTTTAATTGCAGAGCTGGCAAAGCACTAGAACATACTGAGGTTCTTTTGTGGTATCTTGTAATAAAAGAGTCCAAGACAGCAACTTGTTAGCTGGTTTTGCAACAGATCAAACAAACTCTGTTCAGATCACAAACCAAGTTTCAATCGCAAAAGGAAATGTCGCGTAAGATTTGCATATTTAGATGCAAAAACCACTTGTCCATTCAGGGCAAGAACTCAAACTCCTGCAAAGAAACTTTCCAGAAACCAAAACAATTTTAGTTCATGTCAGCAAGTCAGAGGAGTCCAGCAACACATGGAGCAAACGCCTCCAGCCGCTCGTTTCTCCAGAGTTATCTGTATTCTCAAATATTCCTGTCACTTTTACCCCCAGATTATAAACTTTTTTTTTTTTTTTTGGGGGGGGGGGGGGGGAATCAACCAAACTATATTCAAAGAAAAGCCCTATTTTTATTTAATTAGGTCTTCACAAGCACAAAAAGGGTGGGTAAAGAGAGTCCTAATGATATATAATAAATCAGAAATTTATCTCTCTGGTCTAAATTTAAAAATAAAAAAAACCCAAACAAAAAAAATATCAAGCTCTTTGTGTACTAAATCAAACACAAGGGAACAGGGAGGAGTGCATAACCAAAACTCTTATCTAATAGAGGAAAAGTTATTTCCCTGTTCTGGCAGCTCTGGAAGTTGCTACAGCACTTTCTCTGTATCGATTTTAAATCAGCAAGGGTTCTGCCACGTTGAAGTTGTTTATATATCAGGGTTTAACCCTGGCCACCATCACTATTTTAACCCCCAAAATACCAGGAATTTAATTTTCTTGGCCCGTCTCCCATTGCCGGCAATGGGAAAAGACAGTAGCACCAGCATTAAGGAGTTAACAGAAATGTGCTTTGTATTGGACTCCGCATAGAGTAAATTAGCATGTGAAGGAAAAACACCTCCAACTCTGAGATCACCACGTTATTCCATCACATAAAACTGAAAATAAAAAATGGCAGAAGACTAGGGAAGAACAATCACCTTCCCCAAGTCACTATTTAAGGCTGTATACACAGTTTCTCTGTAACTGCACGACTCAAAAGTTTCAGAACAGTAGTATTTAAGAATATTGCACTCAATTCTGTTTCAAAGAGTATTTTCAGTTCCTGTTTCGTTCAGCATAGATGATATAGTACGAGTCCAGACCTCAGTCAAAAGGAAACTAGACTATTTCTGTTATAATATTCCCACTAATATAAAGAAATGGGTAAGCAGAAAAGTATTCCATAATTTGAGGAATCAACTCTAATCAAGAACTCAGCTGTTTACAATTCACATATGGTACACTGAAACATACAGACCTGCAGTCCTTCCTAAGCTTCTCAAATCTGATGACGGCTTCGCAGCCACTAAAAGCAAGCGTAGGAGTTTAGACAGGAAACCTGTGGAGATGCTACTGTTACGGGAGGACTTGTTTTCACTGAAAACAACTGGTTATCTCCTGTACTCAACATATGTAAGAAGATTCTAGGCAACATCACTGACAACAGGGAAAACATTATGTCCTATTTAAACAAAGCTGAAACACTAATATGGAACATGGCATTTAAGGGGACCAACCAAACTTTTTTTTTTTTTTTTTTTTTTTTTTTTTTTTTACAGTTGAGTTCTGTTAAGCCATTGATTCCTAAAAAAATAAAAGTTCTTTCTCTGATTTTCACAATCCTTTAGGCTTTTAGTGCAAAATCACATTGATTTCCCTTGGGAAGGCCCTGGATTTTTGCCTCTCATTGGGGGTGGTGCTCGTTGTAACGGCGGCGGCTGCATACCACCAGACACTGACTGATACATTCCTCTCATATCTATCTGTTGGTAGTTGGAAGGATTCATGATTAAATTTGGAGGCTTTGGCATCATGAGATGACTCATTGCTGCTTGCTGGTAAGACATTTGCTGCTGTTGCTGCTGATTGTACTGCTGCTGTAGTCTTCTGTTCATAAGTATCCGCTGAACACAACTGATTAACTGTGAAGGGAAAGCAGAGCTGTTACAACTGCATGACCCGTCTCAACGCTCTGAGTATCAAGTTCAGAGTTAAAATCAATTGGTTAGGGATAGCAGGGCTGAAGGAAAAAAGCACCATTGTTATCACCATCACTAATGTGGTGGTATTCACAGGCTGATTACTGCAGAAACCATTTAGTAACACCGTTTAGGGCTAAGTTCTCTTAATGACTTGCCTATTGTATTGCATGCAGCATTTAGCTAAGTTGCTACGGCAACATGCACTACACTGTGAAATTACTCCCAGGTATAAGTTACAGCATTATTTGTCAGGTACCATTTATCTTCCCTTTGAAAGTCCTGCATGCAGACTGTCACTAAATGCTCGTCTGCCTAAGAGAAAACTCTTCCCCCACTGACATAGTCTGGGCGACTTTCAGATTTTGCAAAATAATTCCAAGCTAAAAACACATTACCAGTACTTTCTAAGATGTATGTTTCCTAAGTTGCTTTCTGAGCTCTGGGAATCAGATTTCTCTTTAAGCCTCATGACCTTCAAGCAAACGACTTCTACAGAAAAATCCAGCAAGTATTTTTTTAAACGGAGTCTCCTTGATGAGACTGAGCAATGCAACCCAACACACTGCAGAAGTCACCATCTCCTGATGTTACGTCACATACACCCTTACACAATGCCAGCAAACATCTGACCCAGGGAAACAAACATTCTGTAAGTACGTATGTACGTACCTAATTACATACTTCTATTTTATGAGCACACAACATGCAAAGTCCATACGCAACGTCCCAGTTCAAACATGGACAGTTGATCAAATAAATATTAGATATTTTACCATCTGCTGTTTAGTAAGGACATCGTTATAGATGGCTTCTCGGCGCTTGACATCAAGCTCCTGGCTTGCCTGTCTGCTTAGTGCCAGGGCCTGTACTTGGCTCTCCGTGAGTGTTACGTTTTCTTTCCACTGAAAAGGAAAACAAACAAACAAACAAACAAACCAAACCTTCTTGGCACTCCTCGTTTTAACAAAAGCGTAATGGTAACTAAGGTCTTGCGCTGTGTTCAGAACTGCATCAAGAGTTAAAACACAGCCCAATTTCCAGTAAATGCAAAATTACCCTTCACCAGAATCGGAACTATGAGTTATGAGTTCTTCTAACTGCTAATTAAGGTAATACACCTCTAGATTATTGGGAGCAAGTGAGAAATGTGGCAGCCCAAGATAGACAGGTAAGGACAAGATACAGAAAATACATCTGTATATAATTATTATTCTTATTTGTAGAAAAACAGCATTTTCAGAGCATGGCAAATCATTATGGATCTAAACTGCTAGTCCTCTAAGGCCCTATGCCACCTAGATACCAGTAAGGGTCGCAGCAAGCTGCAGGGGTAAAGGTCGATAGAAACCGGAAATTATATTCATTAATAATGCAATTACTTAGCTAAATAACCATATACAAAAGTAAATTCTTTGCCTGGTAATGTTTAACATTTTCCCGTCTCCTTTTCTAAACCTACAGCTATCCATTTCACTCACTATGGTTGAAATGATGTCTTCAAGGGGCTGAATTCTTGCTGCAGTTACACTGTTGGTTGCTTCCACAACTTTCTCTCTTCCTTGATTAATAAGGTCCTGAGAAACCACCAGAAAATTAATTAGGAAGCACAGATACAAAGGACACATTTCTTTGCTGACCTTTTGTAAGTTTTCTTCATCTTTGCCTTGTGTACCTAGACTTGAATTACTTTTTTCTCTCAATTTGCACAAGTCAATGAGTCTAAGCTTCCACACAACTCCATTTCAGCATAGAATAACTGAACAACATGTAAAAATCTGGCAATTTGTATAGTGGACAGTATTTATAAAAAACTATATAAAAAACCTTTTGTACCCAAAGGTTTTCAGATCATCATTGGAGTGCTACATCTCTACCCGGGCAAATTTTCTGTGATACTGACTTTGATGATGTTACAGTTTCAACTCATTTTACGTGCTTAAAATATTATCTGTTATGCTAAATTATCTATTTTAGCATAATACTGGCATATATCGTGTATTATTCCCCAGGTGTATTCAACACAGGTCCCCCTGATTTGCACACTTTGTTAGAAGTTTTCAATTCTTTAGCATAGACTCCTCACCACGCTAGTAGGTATCATAAGAGAACTGAGCTTCGACTCCTGAGGTTTACAGCCTGGCATCTTATTAGGAAGAAACACCCTCAGCTACTTCAGCTAAGATGGCAAACCAAGACCTGAGATAACTGAGGAACAGAACATGCATTCCTTTCCCCCATTCCTTCTTGCACAGAAGACAGGTGGAGGTAGAAAGCTAGATGTGATAGTTAACGTCTGCAAAGAATGTGGTGAATCTTCCAGAATCCTCAGATACTACACACATATAGGTTTATATGCATGCAAGTTAGACTTCAATATAGCTACCCACACGCACACAAAAAAACCCCTATTAAAAGTAGGATACAATTACATAAATATCAAGATATTTAAGAATGACATTATCCATTATTTGTGACAGAAAAAAACCCATGCACGCTTACAGCAGCACAGACATGTTAGACTACTTGGATTGCTACTCACCTCCAGCTGTTGATTACTCATTGCTGACAGAGCACCCAAATTGAAAGGAATATACGGTGTTTGAGAGTTGAAATTTGTGGGAAGCATATTGGTCCCAGTTGGCATGTTGAAACGCATAGTCAAGCCCTTAAAAACACAAAATGCACTTAAGATTTCAGTAACTCTGATAATTCACAGTCTTCTATAATAACCCATGAAATACCATACGCAGACAAATCAGCCCTTAGAGAAGACTACAGGCGCTGTACATTGCGCATGAAGGCTAATCCATCTCAGTAAGCTGAAGATCCTTTCCAAACTTCAACTGAGAAGGACATTCTAATCACAGAGGAACCCAAAGTTCTAGTCTTGAGTAATACAGGAATTTAGCTTAATTATAATTATTTGGTATACTAAGAAAAAAAGACCAAGGCCTACTAGTATATCTTAAGTTAAGATGCCTTTTTTGTATTGCAAACCTACTTAATGTTGAGTTTGACCTGACTACAACCAAATTTTGAGGAAGTGAAACGCATAATTTATTAGCAGGAATATAAAGCTCATCTCCCATATAGATTTCTCATAGGGTAATTTTGATGCTCACTGTATTATATCTTCCTATTTCTCCTCCCTCACAAAACCTTCTCCCAGTACTCCATTTCATTTGTCATTTGTTCACTCAAGATGGTCAGTGGCAATTTATACATCCACTTTTTGTACTTTCAGATTACTGATCAGATCTGAATACCAAACATTGCCTTTCCAGGAATTTTCTGCTGTTAGACTCTGGTTACACCAAGCTATTACATTCCTTTTACAGTAAAAAAACCCCAAACCTGTAGCCAATTTACAATATTCTTCATTCTACCACCTGCTTAAATATCAAATAAACAAGACACAGAGAATAATGGAAAAAAGCGCAAGCTTTTAGGCTCTTTCTGGCAGATGCTCATATGTTTGTGGGATAGTGGCAAAAAAAATTCTGAAATCAATTGTATACCTTTAACGGAGCTAGAAATTTCCCTCAAATGGTAAGAAAGAGGTATTACACAGGACACCGGTTGAGTTTTATTATGAAATATCAAAAAAAAAAAAAGTGTGTGTAAAAGGAAAAAGTAACTTTTAAACAAAAGTAACAAAGAAAACACACACAGAAGACCAGCACTGAAAAAGCAAACAAGACATGGTATCTCCATTTTTCCTATGTCAAAATTTGCTTTATATAGCCACTTCTTGGCCTATAAGAAAATGAATTTCCTCAAAACAAACTGAAGAGGTAAGTGGTACTTAAATATGGGAAGGTTATTTTCATATATGTAAACCTGATTAGATAGCTTTACCTTCTTTTCTGCTTCATATTCTGCCCATGCTGCCTTCCTTTCTTCTTCAGTGAGTTCTTCTTCCTCCTTATGGTCCAGGAGCGAATCATGTTCGTGATATCCAACTATATACTCTTTATTGATTTGAAGCAATTCTGCCAGAATTGTATCCTGTTCAGATGAAGAGGTGATAAAATGAGAAGTCACGCAGTAGGCTCTACTATATTTACTCTTCGTGCATGCCTAACTGACCGCTTTGACCCAATTTCACAAACAGCAGCTCAGAGCACTTCAGAGTGAAACAAAATTTAAAAAATATTTTAAAAGTACAATTTTCCTCAGAGGGAGGGTAATGGATTAACAATCTGTTACAGAGAGGACAGTCCAGTCATTTAATGAACCACAGGAATGCACTCAGATTCCACAACAATAAATGCAGTTTAAGAACCTAAAAAGAATGGAATGTGCTCAATGATTTTTCCTTTGCTTAGGCTGGATACCTGAGAGGACCTATCAATAATCTGCATCTATAATATATAAAGAGCACCTCTACTGGATTTAAAACACTAAGTAGTACTTTGGTCCATCAACTGTCCATCAGCATTCAACAAAAAAGGCTGCTTTCTTAAAACTGTTAAGATACATGTCGAGATAAACAGTCCCCCACCCATCTGGACTAAGAAAGGTCAAATCACTGCTATGAACCGGATTTGATCAGCAGGATGCAATTTAGACCTCTCTGCTCCACAATACCCCTAATGCTTAATTGCTTTTAAGGTTAACTGAAATATTTACAATGTCCTTTATAATGGCAAACTATTGTGAAGGTTTTGTTCACAGGCATACTAACATTTTATATACATATAAATCTGTATTTTTTTAAATATATATTTATAAAAGAAGGCTCCAATATAGCTCAGCATTCATTTTAAGACTTCTAATACAAAAAATTATACATAAATCCTACTAGGGTTTTTTGAAATGCAGAGTTACCAGCATGTTGAATATTTCCTAGATAAAGCAAACTAACTGCTAACCAAAATATTAAGTTGCTACTACCCTTGTCTAGACTACAGATGCCACATTATGATGGATCATTATCGCAGTTAAAAAGTGCTATAAAAACAGACGGAGAAAATGAATGTGAAAAGCTGATATTTCAAGGTAGGTAGTAATGCTTCTGCGCTTTGTCTCACTGAGTCAACATTCCAATCTCCACAATTTTTCAAAGATGATGCCTCTTTGTTTAAGATAAAGGTAATGCTGCAAAGGATGAAGAAAACCACGCTCTGTAAGACTATTAAAAACTGCTCGTGCTGCACCACAGGAGTCCCCTTTTGGAGACAATTATTGAACATGGGTTTGTTTTTTTTTTAAATGCACTCGTACCACTGATGAGCTTGCTGAATATAAAGCTCCAATACACCTCAGCATTCAGTCTAAGATTCGTAATAGAAAAATATTATCTCATTGAACTTTTGGACCACTCCTGAAATGAATTACAGCAAATACACTGAATATAATTTTGGCAGTAGAATTACATGAACACCTACAGACCCACTCCACACCATGCCCTTATTCTACCAGGCATTTGTACAAACAGGAGTATAAACTGCCGTACCCTGACATTTTATAACCTAGATAGAGCAATGATTGGAAAGAATGGCTTGTACCACAAGCAAACAGATTTTTGCAACAACACTGGGAACTGCATGTGGCAGTCCTGACCGGTGGTTTTGTCACAACAGCTACAGAAAGTTGTTTGTTTCTGTGTCCGTTCAAAACTCAATTATGTTAACCAATTATATATGCAAGTCTTTGTTTCATCCTCCTACTATCTGGTCCTCCTAAATTTGAATCAATGCTTTCATCGCCAGCTCCTCAACAAAATATTCAATGTAGTATCTGCATGACTTATGGATACAAGGAACAAATAATGGTATTTTTGGGGTGGTGGGAGAGAAGGCAGAGAGAGAAAAGGGATGCAATAATAGGATATATGATGAAAACATCTAGAGGAAGTGGGTGAAGAAGTCAAGAAGATATTACAAAAGTAAACTAACACAATTAAAGCGCTCTCGGCATACCGTAGCTGTACATCAGTGTGTGGAGGGTTCCTGGACATGCATATGCATTAATTTCCATGGTAACACTATTATTGAAAACAATACTGGAATATAATCCACACTCACTTAGCCAACAGAGTCTTCAAAATGTGGTTTAAATTACATCCAACTGTGTGTTTGCTTTTCTTTGTCTAAACATTATTTTGCATTAACTTTAATGATGGAGCTTGAAAACTGGGATATGGAAGGTACTGCCATTTAGTTTGTTTAATTTTACAATGAAAAAAGTAATAAATTCACCTTACACACACAAAAAAAAATCATCAGAGTAAGTACTCATTTTCATTTGTTTAGCTTCTTGATAGAACAATGATTATCAATTGGTTTACAAGCTTTAAGATGAAAACCTGGTGATGAATGAAAAAATAAAGTGATATTGAAAAAAGGTTTTGAATTTTAAAAAAAGGTTTGTCTTTTTAAAATCCTGATGGAAATTAAATGCTATGGAGAGATAAAGGTATTAGAAAGGAAATCTTCCATGAAGGAATGCAAGTTATGTTGTAATTCAGAAACAAGTTTTTCCCCAACCAATTGAACATTTAATACCAAGGTTAAAAATAAAAATAGATTTAAATAAGCAGCAAATTCTTCTGATTCAGAGATCAACAGCCTTCCAAAATTCACAAAATTGTCCCGTAGTACGGAACTACACTAAAACACATGTCCTGGCTATGTCCTGAGGTAGTATAAAAATAATGATATACTATATCCAACTGAATCTGAACTATTATTTTAATCTGCTTTTCCAATCTGCATTACATGACCTCAACTGAGCCAAGTTTTCATTTCACATAAAAATGTGACTGCGACTGTGATCCACTGAACACGCTGATCTGGGGAAGAATAAGCAAGGAACAGAGGGTGCAATAGCGCCAGCTCCGAGGGACACACAGTGCCCCCCCATTTTACCTTTGTCCAGCTCCCACCTCATATATATTGCTCTGAAATAGGTATCACACTGGCCAAGGTAAGCCACAAGCACTGCACTTACCACTGAGTCCGGCTATGGCTATTTGTGGTGAAAAAACTTTTTCCCATTAGCTACATATCAGCCAAGTCTCCCCCAGTATACAATCCTCTGGGAGCTGAGTGTTAAGAGCCTGTGAGAACCTACTTTAAAAAGCCCAAAACAATAGCCCAGTCCTAAATCACACTGATTTAAAAAAAGACTCCAGATCCACTGTTAAATTTAGAGCAAAGTAAAACGTAACACCCGAAGTATCAACCACAATACACTAAAACGCTCTGCACCGTCTTTTCCTTTTGAATTGCTACTCTACAGAAACAATACTAAAACCTGCTTATGCCTTTAGTCTGTGTTCAATCATGAGTCACTACATTTGCATAAAGCTCATGGCCTCTATACAGTAATTATTTCTACACTTAAATACAGCAAATTTCATTGAGTGATTATACTTAGTCTTAAGACACCCGTTACACCTTTTTTGGACTGAATTTCTGAAGTAGTCCTTTTCAACTCTGCAGGGATAGCGGATGAATGAAATCAAGCAGTGGAAGTTAAGACTAATTTAATAATTCATGTGAACAACACTCATCATAAAAATATTCTGTTAAAACCAAGTATCTACATTGTTCAAGGTGTAGAAGCTGTTTCAGAGGGGTAAGGACAAAGAAATGGCACTATGAAGTTACGGTTGTAGTGCAATAGGCATCTTCCCCTGAGAACTGTACGCGCTGGCTCCTCAGCACTCCTCGGCAACCTGAAGATCTTGTTCAGACCACAAAGGGCATAAAACTGCTGCTAGAATTAAAACGTGACATGAAACTTTGCTAAGCTTCGAGGAAAACTACATACTGCACATCTGCCGTGTGACTTTTTATATAAAATAGCAACATTCAACATGTCTCCCCCCACCCTGCTTAACAACACTAAGAAAACTGGTCTTTGACTGAAACTTGGATTATTGCAAAAACAAAATTCTCAAGGATATTTATTTCAAAAATCAAGTAGTATTTGTTTCTTCACTCACATAACGGCTTTACTTCTGACTTTTAAAACAATATAGAATGAATTCTCCTAACCCATTAAAAGCAAAAGAATTAAAAACCATTTTCTTTTTCTTACATCAAAGAAGTTGAAAAGTGTGTTAAAACTAGGAGTTACAAGAAGAACCCTAACGCTCAGCTCTGAATCACCCCTCCTCGGCATATGCGATTCCTGACTTCATACCTAAAGAACCTTCCTACTGTGGGGACTCACTGAAGTCGAAAAGTGCTCTGACCTAGCAGACATCCAGCAGAAAACCTGTTATCCCTCCCTCCAGGTTTTCCCACATTCATGCTTAGACGGTTGGAGAAAAGATGGAAAACATTTCACCTGATTCCTATTCACAATTGCCTCTAAAAAGCATGCATGGAAGGGGTCAATTCTAAAATGCGTATTTTTCAAACATCTTTGTACCGGTGTTCTGAGGAATCTCTTCTTTCCGAGCCTAGCTGTATCTCCACTTGACACTTTTAGTACATTTACACGTTTTTACTGTGCACTTCATACCAATGCTAAGAGTTACAAAGGCAATCCCTTACCTTACTCTCTGCACAACAGTAAAATTACACAGTGATAAACATTGTTCAGCAGACTATGCTTTGAAGATGTAAAAGAGGCCTGAAGACAAAGAGACAATTATACACAAAACCTGTAAAAGGCAGAACTAAAGCCGCCTTTTAGCCTAAATGCCTATTTTGCTTTGCTCGTAATTATAAAGGAACAGCTCAGTCTTTGTAAGCAAGGGGGAGACAGCTCAATGACCAAAGAGTAAAACAGGTAAAGTTTTAGCGGCCTTTGTTTCCAGCCAAGAGCTGCAGAGATCAGGCTGGGTGTGCAACTTACCGTGAGCAAAGCATTGGAATACCATGCAACATGTGCTTAAAGAAAATTTTCATCTCCAAATGCTGTGTAATTAATCGATGTTACAATAAAATGTTTTCATAAGCTTATCAATAGTCTTTTTAATCAACTTAAAAAAAATGCTATGAGTGTGTTGTTAAAGTCATTTCCTAAGAGGTTTTATAATTATAAAGCTAAATCACGCATCTCTGCTAAAATTACACTGAAATAAGGAATAGTTAACTTTCTGAATGAATAACCTTGCACAATTTAGCGAATAACATCCACTACAATATCTCCTACAGCTGATATTTGCCTCTGATTGTTTATGTAGGATTTTAGAGAATCGGATAGATCAAGAAAAAAAGAATAGGAAATAAAACATAAAAGTTAAACTTAACGATATTATAAATAAGGCACGAGGCACAATTCAATCAAACAGATCACATGAATCAAGGAAGAAGTCACTGCAACTACTAGACTAGCACAGTTTTGTGTGCAAAGCAAGAACCTAATTGTGGATAAAATGAAAATAAAATCAGCTGAGCTTCACAGGGAAGACAAATACAGCCAAAAATAATTAAAAAAAAAGTGGGATTATCAAATCAGTTGACGTGAGTACCAAATGAAACAGAGTTCTCCGATACAAATTCCTTTGGGACAGTTTACTACCTTGGCGCTGAGACTATTCATCCAGGCAAGGCAGGTCAACGCCCAACCAGCAGAGAAGTCACTCTAAATGTCACTATGGGCTTGGCATTTTTCCTTGGCTGAAGTACCCAGGATTCATTCATGATAACTCACCACTCAGGCATATTTCATGGCCTTACAGGACAGACGTCACTCCTACGCTCAGACTCCCTGCCCAAAGCCCAAATCGCAAGCAATACTTCACATGAAGTCAGCTACTGATTTGTATTAAACACTCCTAAAACACTTTCCTTCCGCCCCTAACATTTTGAGGAGGTCTTCACCACAACTATACCAATGACACATGAAAACACCAGCTGCCATGCCACAGGCGACTCTGCCAACCAGCTAAAGACGTGCATTGGGAGTCTGGCACTTCCTACGGCACCGCGCACCTGCGGCTCTCAGCTCCCAACTTCTGCAGGAGCGGAGGGAACTCGGCATCCAACACGAGTCTTCCTCACTACCAAGACTAACTCGGGGAGGGGCAAGGAAAAGGAAAGAATATTTGGGGGTTAATGGCTAGCTTCCCATATTCTGTGAGGCTGTTAGGAATGCAAAGCCCTGCTTTCAACAAATAAATACAGAAACTGCTAAAATGAGATGAATCTACCTGATGATTTATAGTCTTTTCAACCAACAAATAAAAAAAAGGGATTTGAAAGTTGCACACAGTATGTACTAAGATGCACGTCTTTAAGAGGATGAAATTCCATTCAATACCACTTGCTAAAAACATGAAAAAACCAAAGAATTCCAGTACACAGATTTGCTCTATTTACAGCTAGGGACTTGGTTAAAAGCTTGTATTCAACTTAACTTACATGAACCTTACACTGATGGTTGGAAGGGAATTAATATGGAACTTAATATTTAAAAAAATGATAAAGTTTGGAGTTCATGAAGTTTCTCTTTTACATTATACTTCATTAATTAATTGATTTATTATTGTAAAAGAAAACAAGTAACTTTCAAAATATAATTATTGCATTGGATTGATCAATGCTTTGAGCAAACATACTCAGTCCTTCATAGGTTTTTGACCTATTTTTACTTTCTTAAAAATAAGTAGCAGCAGCAGCAAATGGTGATGCATTAGCTAAGAGTTTGTGGAAGCATAAATGTATATCGCATAAAATAACTAAGAACGTTATCAATCACAACCTAAAGGAAGATGCTTTAGGAGGTAAAAAAAAAAAAAAAATGAATTTACCAAAATAAAAATGTACAACATAGTAAAAAGTATAGTAACATTTTCAGTTATCTACACCTTACTGCTTACAGTGAGAAACACTGTAATAAAAAGAGCTTAGATACAGTCATTAAAGTTTGTTTTCCAGGGTTTTAAAATGCATGTGTAACAGTGACTAACACTTATAGGGCTAACACTTCCTAAATCCCCCTGGCAGCTGCACCGACACCGTAGGTGGTCTGTTGACTGTTCCAGAGAATGGCTTAACTATTAAGAATGCCAATGTGATGCCTGACCACAATTTATTATATTATAGTGGTCTACAAATAGTCTAGAATGGCAAACATACCATTTTTCCTTGGAAATTAATAGATTTACAAACTGGAAATCCTCCCTTCCCACACCCAGACACTGTATAATGACCTAAACATAGCAGTAACTCAAAAATTTAACCAGTTAACTAACTATGGGCCACACATTTACATGTTACTGTTTACTACCCATTCACCTGGTAAGAAGCAAAGATAATTGCACAACAGCCTGAAGATGAATTAGTCTTTAGCAGACCACATACACGAAGAATATGAATTAGACAAAGTACAAAGCCTTAACCCAATCTTAAATACAAACTGACTTGGGAAAAAAGAATAAAATAACTGAACCAGTTTTTTTTTCCTCTGAAGTTTACACCTGCCCGTCTGTAAAAGTTATAGTTTTTATTTTTAAATTCAGTTAGTAAATTTTTCAGCTCCCTAAGCATCACATAGGATAGTGAACCACTATCACGTAGAGCAGTGACAATGAACCGCTACGACACATGCCACATCCGTTACAAGCAGGTTTAGGCAGGCCTCAGTGAAAACAAACCCCTGGGATCTTAAAAGTTCATTTAGCACCAAGTCGGAAAAAGGTCTGACATCACTACTTCATATTATCTCAGAGTACAGAATATCAGCATTCTCACTAAGCTGTGTAAATGATTGTCTACAAAAACGTCACTGGTCTCTGCTAGTACTGGCAACACTAAAAATAGATTACAAAATCTCAGCTTGTCCAATTTTCCTCATTTAAACAGTAAAGAAGTGCAACTTTTTCCCTATCTCTACCGTATCTCTATTAATAGTCCCTACAAGAAGAGTTAAACAAGGAACTAAAAAATCAAAAAGGCTTGGCAAAGGAGAGCATGGATTAATTTGACTCTTACGAAGTCTTACCTAGGTAGATAAAAAACAGACCTTGAAGTACAGTATCACCTCACAAACTGAGGTGTATGCTAGGTATCACCAGCACCCACTCCGATGTTAGTTTGAATCTTGGCTTCCACAGTTTCCTGCAGTAAACGTTCTATTCACTCAGATGGCGTGAAAAAGTATTTTTGCTTGTTCCGATTTAAAATTTTTGTCTTTTAACTGAAGATCTTTTTCTTATACTGTCAATTACATTGAACAATTACATTGTCATATCTAGCTCATTATACCATCCGTTATATTAATTACATATTTTACTGTGTTACCTGCTATCCACCTCCATTCAAAGTAAAAAATACTGCTCTAAAGTGAAAACACAGCACACTTCTCCTTCCAAGATCCAATACTCCATGTCCTTAAGCAGATAGAAGTTATTTTTATAGCATATAATTCTTAGTGATGTGCATCGACTTACTTTTGGCAACATTGGTGTATCTCTCTTCTTTTTCTTTTCTGAATTGGGATCATCCAGCAAATCTGGCTCAAAAGTGTACAGCTCTGTAAGTTCATTCATAGTAAAATGACGTTCAACTTGCTGTTGGTCGACAACCCGGAAAGACAATGACTGCTTTGTTACCTGACGATCATAGATCTTATCTTCCATCGTTCCCTAAAACACAAAGACACTCACTTTCATACAAATACTGGACCTTGTCATATAAGAAAAAAAAACCCCTAATAATTATAAAAGAGCTAGAATAACAACAGTGCTCTATTTTCCTCCTTTCTTTGACCCCATACCTACAAAGCTACATGAAAACACTGTTTGCTGAGGGGAAAAACAAACAAACAAACAAACAACAACAAAAAAAACCAACCAACCAACCAAACAAAAAAACAAACAAAACAAAACAAACAAGCAAACAAAAAAAAAAACCTCCTGGAAGCAAACACAAATTAATATGAAGGGTGTACGTGACAGATGTCATCGAGCTATTGGCTAGAGTAAGAAATGTATTTTTTCAGTAGTGTGTTGAAGAGATCTGGTTTTGCTTCAATTCTCCAAAGTAGGATTATGACCAAAAAGTGGCAACTTCCACAGCATGTACCTTATTCTGCTGCTTTGAGCAGCCTGTAAAAAGGAAAACAGATACCATATCACTGGGGTGGAGAGGAGGGGAAGGGAAGCAGTCAAGTCTAATTCACCACAGCTGTTTATGAAAAATTTAGATCCTTGATGAAAAAAGGAAAATTAATTTTTTTTTTAAAAAAGATGACAACTATGAGAAGTACGAGAACAGCACAGCCTGTCCTAAACATCGTAATTTGAAAAGGATATCAACAGTTCAAAAGTGCACATAAAAAACTAAAAAATAGACTGAAGGCTGAAGAAAAAACTCATGTCTGACCGTAACGTGTTACAAAAAGTAATCTTTTCAAGTTGGCAAGCAAATAGTGTCTTGATCAAGAGTTAAATACTGTTACTGGGAAGTGGTCTTCAGTCTACTCTGTAACACCTCAAAAACTAGAAGATGAAGGAAGATACTTCTCAACAGAAATAATGGCATTATACTTAAAAAAAGCATAAATCAGTGACCATCAGAATTGTTACACATCTTTAATATCTGTAGGGTGTGATACAAGTTTTCAAATCATGACTGGATGCCTTTTTATAAAAAATTCTTTAGCTCCCTGTGTTTTCATTCCAGTTGGACTGTCAGGGGCCCACAGACCAGGGGTCTGTAGAAGACAGCTACACTGAGCAAGCCTATTGCCTAACAACAACCATCCTCTATGCAGTCTATTCAATTGAGATGTTTAGTGGTGTGCAAATTAAAAAAGCTGAGAACACTACTCTGAGTCTGGATGTGTGAATCACTGCTAGAATTCCAGAATCTGTGTTACACCAAGTGTCAGATGATGTGGGCTTAACAGGAAATAATTTCAGTTGTTATTTATTTTACCAGTCTTTACTTCAAGAGCTTTTTCAGGGGTCAAATACTGCTATCAGATCAGGGCTGGAAGATGACTGGATCAACACGGACCACTACAGACTTCAACACAAGTCCAAATAGTTACAGTTTACAAGTTTGATTGCAGGACCAGAATATCACAAAAATATCAGACAGAAACCTACCTGAGCCAAAAACCTGTACACAAACACAGGTTTGTTCTGCCCAAAGCGGTAAACTCTGAAAATACTCTGGATGTCATACGATGGGTTCCAAGAAGCATCAAAGATGATGACTCTATTAGCAGCCACAAGATTAATTCCAAGGGAACCTGCTTTAGTGGATATAATAAACAAGCGACCTCTGGAACAGAGAAAAGTTGCAAAATTTTAATATTTTGGAAAACAACTATTGTTCCCATGTTGCTGTGTTACTGTGGCGTTTTTCATGCACTAAAATGACTCCAAAACTTCATTAAAAACTGTATTAAGCATAAAAGAGATGTAGGTTTTACAAGGACAACACTTTTACACAAAACATACACTCCCAGAAATACAGATCAGGGCCTTTTGCAAACCAACTGTTAACCAAAATTGGTGTGTAAGAAAAAAATCTTTGGTTTTGCATTTTCAAACTCTAATAATTTAGTTATACCAAATTAAACCATAATTTTAAACAGGCATATCCCATGCTATTGAAACTGTTTCCTGCCTAGCAAACTTTCAGGATAACTCTAGAATGACACTGTCTCTTTGATGTATCTGCTTTTTTTGAATATCATCTCACTCAGGTTCAACTTAAAATGAGCTCTTGAAAGACACCTGCCAGAATAAACTACTTAAAGAGTATTAACACCGAATTAGTTCACTTTGTTCCATTTAACTTCTTTTTTCTGTACATTATGACTGCAACATAGCTACATATTTTATTTTTTAAACAAAAAGACTGTCTCCGATCCAAACTGCTTACAACCTAAACAAGAATGAAAACAGCAAGGAAACACTGAACAAGTACTGATCAGTACAAATGGAAGTCATCTCAGGAAACCAGAAGCCTATTTTTGTTACACATTTTTTGTGCAAGTTCTGCACCTGACAGCATTGTGGTATTTATTTGCCTAGCCTTAGGAGGTCATTAAGATAATACAAGTAACAAAGAAATAGGGAACAAAAGAAAGAGAAGGGGCAAAATTAAGCATATATATCAGAAGAGATCTCACCTCACGTTAGTTTCATCATTAAATTCTTCAGCCCATTTCTTCCTTGACTGAGCTGTAGTTGAACCATCTAAGCGATAGTAATCAATGTTTCTAAACCATTTTCCTTCACCTATAAATGTAATAGCTGAATTATTAAAATGCTGATTGCATAAGTAACCAGACTGATAATACTGGATATACACAACTCTCTAAATAGTGAAAGAACAAATATGGAACATTAAAGACGATATTCTCTGACATTTTAAAACAATGGGAGAAAACTACAGGTTATTCAAGATAACAGAACATTTTTGGAGGATATAGGTGCTTGCCACAGGCATGCCTTGAAAATTATGTAGTGAAGCTTGCGTAACAAAATATAAAATATGTAACATGACAGAAAATAATTGCAATTGCATTTGTGATGACAGTGATCATCCACAAGCCTGCAATAGCTCCTATAAACCCTAAACCAATTTTGTCTAAAATGATTCAAAAATAGAACAAAATAAATGTTGTCAATATAATTTTACCTTGCAAAAAGTATCCAGCATCTATCGCTATCCATTTCTTGTTAAGATTTCGTTATTTTTTACAAGAAGATCAACTGATATTAAATGAAACTCCTCAAAGCAGTTTTATACAGATTGGAATTTAAAGACATGAATTTATAATCAAATTATGTTCCAAGGTTAAATTTTAATTAAAGTATTTGAAAAGACCTGAGCTAGTAGGTAGTTCCTCTTATTTTCCACTATTTCTAGTTGTATATACACATTTGTAGAGATATGCCTTAACTTGCAGCCAAAGTTAGCTTTAAAAAGTAACTATATCTAATCTTTAGGCATTATAGTACTAATTGTACTTCTCTAATTCATCTATGTAGTTTCATGTTACACAATTAGTGTAAGTCTCTTCCATACAAATAACATTCATAAGTAAATGCTCAAAAGGAGGATTTCAAAAGTCAAGGTCTAATAATTCTGGAATTGAAATTCAGAAAAATCTTTTTGAGTTTAATTACCCTGTGAGTTATGGCTACTTCTTGCCAGATGGGGGGAAAAAGTCATTACAGCTGATATCAGACTTTCTTCTCTCCCCAATTCACAAGTAACTTTTCATTTTCTTTGGCCACCAAGGTATATGTACATGAAATGAACTCCACTGTGCCAGTGATTATCAAGAAAATAGCATTTTTAGGAGACAGCACTGCTTAATACAATCAGTTATGAGAAAGAGATTGTTGAGTTATGTCTGGAAGGTCTCTATATGGTGAATCTTGCTACGATACATAGTGTAATGGCTTACCAAAAGGACTACCACAAATGAAAAAAACCGCACCCCTTAAAACATTATCTCAGACTAAAGGCACAAACTCCATAAAATACAGACAGCTCATAACATCTGAAGATGACAAATGTTCAGAAGCTAAAGAAGCAACAGCCAGAAACAATAAATCTGTGATAGATAGATACTGGAGATCTTCATCTAACTATTGTGCTGGTATCAAAGCCACATTTCTCTTATGCAACTGTTCAACCTGCTTACACAATGGCAGATTCAAAGGAATTCTTCAGTCGACACGTACTGGAAACTGAAACTTCACATAAAGATGAATTGCATCATCAGGAGCTCTGGGAGGATCTCACAGAGTAAACAGAAGAAACATCCTATGCAGAGGACGTGTCTGGCTAGGGAGAAATTCCTCGCCATTTGAGCATCACTAGGATAATGATTAATTCAGTACTTTGCTCCCTTATGAAATCCATAAAACAATCCACTGCAGTACATATAAAGCCTAAATTCACATTTTGCATGTTCTACACACTGTTTTCAAGTAGTCTAATTTTCTTTCATTATGTCTCTCCCAGTAGGAAGGATCAGAATTTGCCACGGATCAGCATGTAACATCACTTGTGTACTGCATTTAACAAAATGCCTTCTCGCCTTTCAGATGATGAACGTTTAATCTGCTTAGGCTATATTAAGCACAGATGATACAGAATGAAATCAGAAGCACGAGTCCATAACGGGATAGCAGAGGCCACCTGCAGAGGAGACCAATAATCTGGCCAACTTCAGGGACAGTACAGAGCATACAATACTTCCAATGAAAACAATTATTTCAAATCTGAATAGAGACTTGTAAAAGAGTTATTAGCTTTGCAATTGTTCAAGGTGACACTCACCTTTATAAATAGGAGGCTTGTCTTTGTCAGTTTTCTCCCCGTTCGCCAGCTCCAGAAAATCTTCTATCAAATCCAGAGATATTAGGGACTGGCTAAACACTAGGCTGAAAGCAGAAACAGGGAAACACAAAATTCACCTCTGAGGTTATTTTCATTATTTTATTGCTTTGTTTTTCTTCCGTCCTCACTCTGATACTACCTGTGAAACAAACAGCCTTTCTAGACACAGAGAAAGACTTTGGTGGAGTACATGCATGTATGGGAAAATTCACTTACAAAAATCAATGTAGCATGCACATTAGCTTCAGAAAACTGAGCCACAGCATTATGAAGACTGAACGAAGAACACCATCAGACCAACATATTTATAAGGTCATTAAAAATACTTCTAGAACTGACTTACACTTTGTCTCCAAGCTCCTCTGCCATTCGAAGAATTTCAAAGAGAAGCACCATTTTCCCAGAATGTTCCAATACTTCAGCATCTGCATCGGTGACAAAATCTTTGTACCAATCTGGCGCTGGGCTACCAGGATTGGAAGAAGATGTAGCTTTGCCTACAAAAAACAAAGTAAAAAAAAAAAATGTTAAAAGATAAAGGCATGGTCTCCATTTAAATGCTCTGAAACATCTGAACTACAGAAATGTTTCCTCATTATTAGGCTTAACTGATATGAAGAGAGTTAAACAAGCAAAGAAAAAATAGTGTTTGCGCTATTAGCAATTACCAGATTAGCAGTTATCAATAGCAAAAGTCATCAGAGTCACAAATCCCCTTTTTCTGTTGCAGGATATTTGGACAAATAGGTCTACCATCACATCTTTTCCCCAACAGTATTTACCAACAGTTTTGTTTCCAAAAAGTATGCATCTTTGAAAACTCATCCATACATGTTACAGCCATTGAAAAGAAGCCTTCCATAAAGCAAATTATTTTGAATTTCAAACAAACATCTGAAATTCTTGGGAAAAGAAAGAGAATGGTCTTTTGGGTTACCTAGTTCATCTATCAAGATAAGGTC
This sequence comes from Morus bassanus, assembly GCA_031468815.1. Classification (NCBI taxonomy): domain Eukaryota; kingdom Metazoa; phylum Chordata; class Aves; order Suliformes; family Sulidae; genus Morus; species Morus bassanus. The sequence continues at coordinate 3,470,222 of CM062582.1, forward strand.
TCTGGAATAGTTTCCCAATGTTATAATACTACAGGTGTTTAAGATGAAACCCATAAGCCATCTCCTCTTGCTTCTGTTAGGCTCAGATTTAGGATCTTTTTTCCTTAAGCTAATTTAGAAGACAACATTAGCATATAGGAAAAAACCCTCCTCCCCCGCCTTTTGTGTTAATTCACAATAGAGGGAAAAAACCAAACCCACCAAAAAACCAAAACAATTCCACCATCATATTCTGCCTTTTTGCAGAGTTTTTAAGGAAGTTTCTTGCTTGCTTATCTGCTAACACACTATTACACTAACAAAACCTGTAAAATACATACATCAGAACAATCCTATTTTTAACATGTTACTATAAGTTAATTTTGTTCATTTGACTTAACCCCTTAAAAATATAGAAGTATTGTCAGTTTGTCATTGTAAAAATACACCAAAATAACCATCCCACCTAGCAAAACAAGTCTGTTGGGGTCTGTATTACCCACCCAAAAGTGTCAGATGCAGACCATGCCGATCTTTAACGACACTCCCATTATGTTTATTCTGAATTCAACCAGGGGAAAGCATATATTCAGTGTTATAATCAGAACAAGACAGATAGACAAGAACCATGAATTATCTTGATTTACATTTCTTAACTTTTTATGATATTTCTATGATCTTCAGTTTAACCTCCTTTGCATTAGATGATAAAAATTGATTAATTACATTTATAACACCAACTTTTTTTCACATAAAACCTTTCATCTACCGAAATATTTACTTACATAGTAGGAGAAGTGGTCTATCACATGAACAATTCAAAACATTTACATTTTCAGACTATGCACCGCAAAGCAATCGTGACACACCAGTGAATTTCAGGTGCAAGATAGAAGTGATCTTGACAGAACTCACATTTGAGCCTTCCTTCATACAAGCTTTTAAAAAATGCATTTTTCAATACCAGAACAAAGAATGAACAAGTTAACCAGTAAGAGACCTAGATGTGCTGTGGGAAAATCCTATACACACACGACCATCTATTTTTATCTTCACTCCTAAACTTTGCAGAAGGGCCTCCAACAGCTGCAATGAGATAGAAAGTCTGCCCACAAACCTCGTCTGGTGCAGCATCAAATGTTTATTTAGAAATTCTGTACCTACATTAAATTGAACAAGGCTGCATGAGAGGGGTAAACACTGAAGTGATCCAGAGACAGAAATTCATCCTGCCTATAATGCAAGTAATTAATACATTTAACCTGAATGTGTATGTATTTTACACACACACACTCTTCCCCTTACATGTTTACGACATGTTTGTCATTGGGATAGGGACCACAAAAAAAAAAATTCTTACCGTAACTGTCCCCAAAAAGTAATTTATTTAGGGAAAGTGATTAGACACATAATAAACGATGCAAGTCAGAAAACTAGCTCTATGATACCACATACAAAAAGAAAGCTAGATTATTAAAGGAAAATCCAAAAATGAAATGTACAGATATAAGTAGTTTGAATAACAATCCTTAAAAAGGTGTCGTATTCCTCCTGCATTATATCTGCCTGCTCAACATCCATTTCAAATTCCAGATATGACAATGAATGACATGCCTATTTCTTAATCTTTCCATTAATCTTAGAATCACAGAATCACTGAGGTTGGAAAAGACCTCCAGGATAATCAAGTCCAACCGCCAACTCAACACCCCCAGGCCTCCTAAACCATGTCCCAAAGTGCCATATCTACACGTTTTTTGAACAGCCCCAGGGATGGTGACTCCACCACCTCTCTGGGCAGCCTGTTCCAGTGCCTGACCACTCTTGCAGTGAAGACATTTTTCCTAATATCCAATCTAAACCCTCACTGGCGCAGCTTGAGGCCATTTCCTCTCGTCCCATCACTGGTGACTTGGGAGAAGAGACCGACCCCCACCTCACCACAACCTCCTTTCAGGCAGTTGCAGAGAGCGATAAGGTCTCCCCTCAGCCTCCTCTTCTCCAGGCTAAACCCCCCCAGCTCCCTCAGCCGCTCCCCATCACACTTGTTCTCCAGACCCTTCCCCAGCTTCATTGCCCATCTTTCACCAGTATGTAGAAAAAGAGATGAAAAGCGGCACAGTTCCTCTGTTAACTTTGTATAATTTTGTACTTATGAATTAAAAAAATTAACTGTGCAGCTTCCCTGCCACAAGACCCCTGAGTTCTAAATTGATGCCCCTTCTTTTTTCAGGACAAGTATATTATTAGAAGTAGTGGGAGCTGTAAGCATAGAAGCAGTTCATGGAATTAAGGAATTTGCCATTTTGCAACAAAGCAGAATTCCTGACAGCCCTCTCAAATCGCCTTTTGCAAAATGAGGCTGCCTTGTATTTTACGTACTTGTATATTATACTTACCTTCATCTGATTTTGTAACAGATGGAGGGTTGTTTGCAAGTTCTTCTGCGTTTCCTTCTCCACCTCCACGAGATCTTGAATTCCAGACTTTAATGACTTCAACATCATTATCACTGCCACTTCCACTTGAGCTACACTCTTTCTTCACTTTTTTCCCCTTGGATTTTTTTTTCCTAGAAAGGTAACATCATACCCCCCATTATTTTTTTAAAAATTCTACTGCTAGAGAACATATGCTACCAGATATATAAAATAACAAATAAACATTCACTTTTATAGAAATTTCTTAAGTTCTGTTAGGGAAATAAATCCAACAAACAACAACAAATAAAAGCTCAATTACTTTGCATAATCATCAGAACTTAAGCTCATTGAAGTTTCATCGGAGTCTGAAGCTATGAACTCATCCAGGCTGTCTTCATCAAAATAGCCCTCAAAAGAGAGAAAAACAGACATTTTATTAAGTATGCTCATCCAGACACTTCTATTAAACCTTTAGCCATCTGCTTATTCTTCATTTAAACAATGCTAAGTTCTACAAAGGGTTGGCCTTGCAAAATGTTTTAAGAATGACAACATACCCAGAAACAAAAATATGACAAAAACAGCAGCAAAATTACCCCACAGCAACAAAGATTTCCATTAATTTGACGAAACTTTACCTAGCATTTGGCAAAGCTTATTTGGAAAGTTCTCAATAGAGAGTATTTTGATATATCTAATTTACCTTATTTTCTTTGCTAATATAGTCCAGCTGCAAACACCAAGGGTGAGTCCAGATTCTGCTTAACATCTGGAAATCCTGGAATAGTTTAGCTCCAGCTTTGCCTCTTCCACCTTCATTGCCACTACCTACACCTGACAATAAAGTTCATGTTTTAGAATGAAACCTTGAAGTAAGTTTGCCACATACTGTTCCCCCTTTGAACAATCCCTTACTGCAGTACTGAGCGTTCTTTCCAGATGCACATCATATTCTAACGTCTCTTGTAAAAGAGGTCAAATTACTGAGTCACAGGCATTTTTTTCCTAGTTAAAGTTGTCAAAATTAGATTTTCCCCTTTTTCTTGATAATGAGAAACATGATTACATTTTTACATAAAAGCACATTTCTCCCCAGAATAGGAATGAATCCAAATCCTCTTAAAAGGACAGTCATGTCTATTTAGGTTTTGCAAAAGCAGCCCAAGGTAGAAAACACAAAATAAAATTTGCATTTAGGTTTCAATGAATTTGGCTTACTATTTTGAGCTACCTTTATTTAACAACTTGCAATGCTGCGCTATTCTGTTACAATAAAGAAGCTAAAAAAAGCCCAGCCTATTCTTCCATTGTCCACACACAAATTAGTGCAAAGTAGTACAATGTTCACAGAGTTAAGTTTCTTTTTTGTAGTCTCAATTTCTCATTAAGCAGCACATTAACTTTAGGTTCTTGAAACAGATGGTTTTTCATATTTATTATACGCATAATTTGAAGCATGTATACCTGCAAGAAAATAGTATTTATTGCACCACAACCATCAAATGTCTACAGCGAAACAGGCACGAAGCTTATTTGGTGCATTTGCTCAATGCACAAGACAATCCAAGTAAAGGTCTAGAGAGTATAAATATTTTAACAAAGCAAGCGCTCCCCTGTGACTTTGGGAAATGGAATTGTAAAGATGACAGAAATTCTTAGATTTTTGACTTCCCTAAGCCTGAGCTAACACCACAGAGAAACTTGCTGTTAACAAGTTTCAAGTTAACAAGTCCTGCAGACTTTTTAATTTTCCGTATTACAGAAGTGAGAGAAAACACTTATCATTTTTCATTAAATGAAGGAAAAACTTGATAAAATTGCATCTAAAATGTGTATTTCAGTTTATGCCTGTTACAGTGCACAGAAAAATGTAGTTTTAAAAATTTGCAGATGAGAAGCAGCAATTCCCCTTCGATAGTAATGTCAGTAGCAAGACTCCATTTTTTATTTAATGAAAATCAGAAAGCATGTCGTCTTCTTTTGAAATACAAAAGTAATGCAAAGAATTAACGTGGGCATCAGCAACCAGCATAGAGATTTGCTCTGAAGACTTGAGCCGTGGTTACCCAGACAGCTTTTTCCTCTCTAAAAGAGGCTGTTTGTCTTTCCTCTCTCGTTTCACCTCTTCTTTCTCATATTGCCTCTGGCACTGACTGAGCTGACCAAACTGCCAGGACACTAACACGAGATGAAGACAGGGAAACCAGATAATGCTTTCTGCTAGCTGGGGGCTTAAGAAGCCTACAAAGGGCTGGTAAGTCATGAAACAGTACAACCCCTTTTGACAAATGCAAACTTAGTTAAACTCAAATAATTCGGTTGAGCCTTTAAAGTCTAGGCAGATTAATTAAACTACCTGTTAGGCAGTGCATTTTCTTGTAGTTAATTACACATACAACCTGTTAATAAATTAATGGTTCCAACAATGCAGCAAATCTGAAGCTCACTACAAGAGGCTTGTCGCCAGAGCAAACCTTTCCCTTAACAGACACTGGACTAGGGGCTACTTCCTCTTATCTGCTGCCTGCTTTATAAAAAAAGGAAGCACTGAGAGCCATTGTTTGTAGAGGCTTCCATAAAGAGTAAAACAGTTGTAAACACACAGCACTAGCTCTCATGCTAATCAATGATCCGTAAAAAATTTACATTGCCATCTAAAAGCATGGCAGACCAACAAAGGCAGTGTTGGGAGAAATGGAAATTACAAAATCAGCCCCGCTTTGTATTGGAAATAGGCCAGAGATAACCTACCAAACCACCATAACTGTTGTGATTAAAAAGTTCCTATGAAGAGCTAACAAAGATTTAACCTAAATCATTTATTTAGATGCATGCCTGTATAGTAAACAGCTAAATCTCATCATTTTTAAGCTACAAACTTTCTGGTAGGCATTTAGCGTGATGCAGAAATAAAGAGAACACAAATAACATGCTTTTCAGAACATTTATATAAAGAGCAGCTAACACAGAACAGACTGCAGTACAGAACTAATTAGGAATCAGCACTAACATAAAGGTTTGGGCTTGTTTATACACTGTTTTGAAGTACTATGAATGTAAGAAAAGGGGGTTGTTTGTTTTGGTTATTTTGTATTTTAAATAGAACACAAAGTTTTCACTCCTCTAGAGTAAAACGGCAAAGGGGGCAGTTGGCATTTAGGCATCCAATTATTACTGGAGGTATGAGTAGAAGTAAAATTACTTTCACTGATCCTTCAAAACTCTTTCCTTCTATAACCTAATCTAATAGAGGTAGTAGACAACAGAACTGTGGAAATGAAGTCTAGCTGTGATCTCCTAGATAAACTGCCAAACTGCACTATCCAGAAGCTAAAGTCATTAAGACAACGCAGTGAATTTCATGCTGCTATAAATCATAGCTTAAGCTGACATACAATTAATCTTTCTTGTAATTAAACTTGGGAGAGTAACCAGAATAGAAAAATATAGTTTAAAAAAACAAACAAACAAAACCAAAAAAACAAACAAACAAAAAAACATCCGTCATCAACAGACAGGCATTTTAAGACACGTGGCTTAGCAAGTGCGAAAAATATAATACACTGGCACAACAGACTATGTAGCACATTTTGTAATCACTGCAAAAAGTGAATACATGCTTCAAGCTTTAGACAAAATCCTAACAGCAGTGCCTTACACATTCTTGACTATGGAATTCAGCCCCTGATCGTTAAGTCAATTATTATAAACAGTATTTAAAAAAACAGAATTGCTCCAGAACCCAAAAACTGCTGCTGAGGAATCTGGCTGCATGAAGCACGGCAGTACAGAAAACCTCACGAAGAGGTTTGAGATTGCCAATGTGGTACATATGTGTGTATCATTTAGAAGTGTTGATATTCCAATACCTTGATATACTAAAATTACAAGCTGCAGTGGCTTCTCTCCAATATAAGTGCACAGCACACCAGCCCACCGTAACATATGTTGGTGGGTTTTTTTTTCCTTATACACCTTTTCAATTAAACAAACTCATGTTTCACTGAGAAGATGCAAATCCCCAAGACAGACCAGTCAAGACCCCACTGAAAGCTGATGAAAAGCATGGTTGTTGGGCGGAACAGACTTGTGGGTTTTGAGAACAAAAGAAGAGATAGTTCCACAAAAGAGCCAATATTTGACAAATAACGGCTTCAGCTAGCACAATGACAAAAGGAAACTGCAAGGCTTGGCAGCACACTTAACACCAGTACATCTCAATTTTACATTGTCTCCCTCCAGTGTTACAGTCAATATCTTGTTTCTTGGAAGAGTAAGACATTAAATCAATTATGTTTTATGTTTAGAAAAGGAAGAAAAGAGAGATGAACCAAAAATTGAAGGTGGACTACTGTTAAGAGATGCAAATATTCCCCAAAAAATATTTTTATGTGCAACCAAATGTTTTGCTGTAACTCAAGTTTCAGAGCTAAGGTAAATCTTACAGGAAGCAGAAAGATATGTCTGTAGAGCCAATTATACGTATAAAAAACCCCCAACCTACCAACTATGGCAAAAAAGCCCCTTATTAAATGACCATCGATCTTATTACTTGAGAGGACTGTAGGCACATACCTGTCAAATGATCCAAGTAGTATTGGTAGAGTTTGCACTGAATAGGTGTCATTCGAACTTCTAGAACATACTCGTATTTTGGTGGGAGGAACTTTGTTAACGCCGTGTAATCTTTCCTCTGTAATTTTACAAAGAATACTTTAGTCATATAAACACAAAAACGACTACTGAGAGCTTAAGAACTTCTGGCATCTTAAACAACAAAGTACCACGCATAAATTACAATGATTCAGATGCTTTCCCACCACAAAGGGAAAAAAATAGTCCACTAAATACAATCCAATTACAGGCACTGTCTGCAGAAGCCCATCTTACCTAGTAAATGTGGTTGTCTAGTCAAAAGTATATGACCTGTTAACCCCATGTCCCAGTTCCAAGTCCTTGCAAAGTTGACTGCAACTTCAGTAGCTACTCTGGTAACTATTGTGGGTTCTTTTTAAACACTAAAACCTTTTTTTGTGAAAGCGTGGGTGAGTCAAGCAGCTAGTACCAATGTTTGTATCACAGATGCAGGTTAACCATTTTCTGTTTTAAAATACATAGTTTCTGAATACTTGCTTGGGGCAATGCAGAATTTACTTCTGTTTTCATTTTTCTGACTCTTACACTAGTCTACTTCTCTCCACCTACCCCTTCATCCAAACAGTGAGCGGTGTATTGATCCTGACCGAGAGAACATCGCACATTTAGGAGTTAAGTGATCTTCATCAGAGCTAACCTGCCTGCGCTGTGCTGCACAAACTCCTTGGCTGCAGGATAACCTCAGCCAGCTCACTGCAACAGAGGAGCCTGCAGGCAGCTCCCACCTGGTACTGGCGATTACGCCGCCTGCATGGCCTTGCTGTTATCTAGAAGTGCAGCAAGAAGCTCTCATGAGGAACACCCGTTAGGAGCAGAGTTGTTTTCTTCTAAGGAAATTGTATAGTAGCTCAAACGACCAAAAGGGAGAACTGCTCTCTATGGACAGGATCTGCTCTGCACAGCGCGCTGTGAGAAAATCCATCTGAGCTCTGTCCGACGCCGCACAAACACAGGTCCCCAGCATCTGAAGGCACGTAAGATTTACTTGCTATTTATGTTCCTCTTCTTGTTCTGTCTTTTGGTCTGTGTTCCTGTACTGCTGTATAGTTCTGTAGAATTACATACGCTATCCTCTCACTACTATTCGCATTTCCAAGATCATAATTTGATGATACGAGGTCCTTTACCAGCCTTACACACTGCCATAAGCCTTTTTATTTCTTTCAAGGAGAAAGAAATATTTGCTTGGGGGAACTCTCCCACTATGACCATTTCACCCAGTTCATTCCCACTTGGACTATTTAATCAACTACCAACAACTGCACAGCCAGGAAGAGGCACTTAGTGTCACACCTTCGATCAGGCTGCCGGTGCCTGGGTTTGTAATGCAGAAGAGCGGTACCATCATGCTGACAGCACCTGAGGTGCAATACCACAGCAGGTTAACTAAAGAGCAAGGAACCCAGCCCTCATTCTGGAAATCTAGGCAGTTTTGTTTTGTTTTTTTCATCTACAGTCTTTAAGGTAACAAGTTCTTCACCCTTTTGGCCCTGATTAATCTTCCTTCTCTCTTCTTCTTCCCCATCATTCTGATTCTCACAAATCAGGAAAAAAATAGGAATTCAGAACCAAGTGACAAACTATGGATCACCAACTTTCTGTGCAGTTTTTTATGGCAATTGAGTTTTTAAATGTGTATTCTTTAAACATGTATATGGAATGAAAAGAGATTATTTCAAACCAACTGATGTCCTACTCTACCATATCATTTTCTAGTCTCCTAGCAGGAAAACAGCTGTATTCCCTAATATACGTATACGACCTGCTTAGGATACACTGACGTTTGGATAAAAGCTATGAAATTTTTGTAAGTTTTTCTAGTCACAATAAATAATGCAGAGATCTAGTAATTAGTAAAATATATATATAAGTCAAATGTAACAGCTGGACTCAATGGAGCTCTCAAACAGCAAGTCTACAGGCCTTCGAGTGCTTTTATCAGAACGAGATTCAGTAACTCCTCTCCCTCCCAGCAGCTAATTCAAGTAATTAGTTATAGTAAAACTGTTCTTACCTGAACACATCCAGCTAACATCTCATAGAGAATATGTGCGCGCTTCTTCATTACTCTGACATCTACCAGAGTAGAGTCTGCACACTGACCGTTCTGAATTGGATTTATGAATCGATTTCGGAATTCCTTAATTGAACCAAGCAAATTCTCCTTAATAAAGTTAACCATGCAATGATCTAGGACAAAAATATCAGATTTGATTTGGTCAAAATGGAAAGTACAGTACTGGGATTAATTCTAACAGAAAATAATTGTGTCATATCTAAAATTAAGAACTTTCTGTTGAGCAAAAAACCCCAAACAACCCCAATATTTTCCAGAAAGGGCATCTTAAATTGACACATACTTTAGGCAGAGGTAACTTCTAAATTTAATGTCAGATTTAAAACTACCTCATCATGTTTGTTACACAAAGTTTGAAAACTGCTGTACATCAAAGCAATCATATAACAAAATCGTATTTGCAAAGATATTTAAATAGATTCAAAAGCATATTAATCAATAGGAAAAAACATAACAGCATATTAACAAACAGGAGCAAATGTTACAAGCTAGCTTCGAATGAAATTCCCAAGACAGTAACGTAAATCACTTTACTAAGTTCACTAGGAACACTGCTCTACAATGGTTTAAAACAATTTAAACTGATGCTGCTGCAAGACCTGATCCACCCACTTCCCCGCTGAACATTCTCTCCCTTCCCCTTTTGACATGCTGAGACTCATCTGATCCTTTGGTTAGCCGGATCAAGGAACCAAACTGTCAGAAAGCTATTCACTTATGCCTTGTTCATTTTCTGATACTCCTCATACAGGAATCAGATGTATGTAAGTAAGGCCACGCCAAGGGAAAGGATGGAGGGGAGGCCAGATCCCCAACAGCTTCATTTTCATTTGGCTTAAACCATCACAGAGCCACATCTTGAGACAATGATTTAAAATGCAAAATGCAAAACTAGATTGTTAGTGGTTCTTTAGATACAGTGAAGCTGTTTGCTAGGTTTCTGTATCAAATTCTTTTCTTCTAATCAAACTAAATCCATCTATATATTGCTGAAAGGCAAAAGTATATCAAGGAAATAAACACTTCTTAAACCAGAGAACTACTCACATTCTATAAGATTATTTTGCAGCGGTGTTCCTGTTAGAATTATTCTTCTCCTAGATCGAATAGAATTCATTGCCTTAGAAACAGCAGATGCTTCATTTTTTAGTATGTGTCCTTCATCACAAACAACAAAGTCGGGGCCTAGAAAGAAATAACATTAGATCTCTTCCACCTTTTATAACCACAAAGAAAGAAGCAGCCTAAAGAATCCAGTATTTGTTCTACTAATGTTGCTAAGTTGTTTTTTTTTTTAACGTGTGTGTGTGTGTGTGTGTGTGTGTGTGTGTGTGTGTTAGCACCGTTAAGGTTCTCACTCAGCGTTTGCACAAGCATGCACAGTAGCCATTCTGGTAACCTACAGGCTGTTGCTTGTAAAATCTTCATGGGAAGGATTAAATACAGCTTTGCAATATATTCCTATAAAAATTATCTATCCATGCAGCTAGTGTGCATGTCTACATTTCCATTCACCCTGTCAAAACTGCATAAACCCGTTTCTTAAATCCAGCCTAGGCTGCCATCTACTGGTGCTCGGTCAATTCTAAAGAATAGCAAAAATCAGATAACCAGGAATTTTTCATTAAGGCAACAGGTCAGTGTCAATAGGGGTAAACGGTGCAATCAAAAGTCTTACCTAAGATAAGACACAATCAAATCTGACTTGAATTACAGACAAGTGAATTGCCACCTTGTAGCTGAAAGTCACCACAGAAATGTCCTCAGCTTTCTTCCAGAAGATAAAACCAAGGATTCTAGACTGCTATTTTAGGCGAGTTGCACAAGGAATGTCAAAACCACACCACAATACATTTGCATGGTATGCAAAGCAACTCTAATAGAATTATTAAGTGTTACAATTTGGGGTTTAAGATAAATAATACCAAACTTGGCAGAACAGACTTACATACCCTAACGGTTTTCAGATTTGGGGCAACTTCTGGAAGCTCTTTCCTCGAAAGGAAAGATACTCTAGGATCCAACCAGTAACTTAGAATGAATTATTTTACCAGATCTAAACCTGGTAATTCCAGTGCTATCAACCATGAAGTCAGCTGAAATCAAGTTTACGCACCTTTGAAAAATGCTATACAAAGCCATCAGCTGGGTTCATCTATTCAGCTCTGAAAAGGCTGATATTTGAGGTGGCAAAGGAGTATTTATCAGCATGGACAATCTAATCTTTTATAACTTACTAAGAATGGTTTTCCTCAGACTAACTGTAAACTGCCTTGTAAAGAAGAAAATTAACTCTAGGACAGTGATCAACAACAGAGAATCAATTACATCTTTGACCACTTGCATGATTTAACGCCAGTGCCAGTCACCTTAATCGTGCCACTTTAAGTGCCAAAAAGTGATCTGAATCTTACATGCTAACAGAAAAGGAACCAAGAAGATAATTTTTTTCCAAGCAGAAAAAAAATGTCTTTTTAACGAAGTCCAGAAGACAATTATGAAAATTGACGTAGGAATTTCAAACACACTTAAGATGTGTCCAAGCCTACTTAATTCTGAATTTTCATACCTGCCACAGAAACTTTTCCCCGTATTATTTCACTTTTTACCTTCCCCAGTTTTGACAGCATGTGAAACACTGAGTGGCTACACACAAAGCCTTCCTTTAATTTTAGACAAACATCTCTTAACAGTGACAGATGCTTTCTCTAGTCCTCATTCTAATATTTCCTGAAGAGTGAGGATCATGCAGGCAAGCTCTTCATGCAGTGTACAGTACTACTGAGATGGTTTGGAGCCGTTTTCTAGAACTGTAGCATTTGCAAGGATTTGCAACATCTCCCCACCAGATATGACAGCTTGCACATTAATATATCATTCTCAGAAATAGATTTGGTCTCATACATTATGTTTACAATCAGAATGAAAGTATATTAGAGAAGAAGGATAGTAACGTCTTAATGATAGACAGCAATCAAAATTGTGCAAATAACCCAGAAATCAGTTTCAGTAAAGACTGTGATTCATTAACATGAAGTGGTTAGTTAAAAAAAAACAAAAAAAAAACCAAACCCCCAAAAAACTGTTGTTTAGAGGAAGTGAATGATAGTAAAAATATGAAAAAACTATCTTAGTAAAATTATTCGTGGTTTGTTTGGCAGGCATGTAGCATTGATATCTTGAACTAACATCTTGGCTACAATTCAGTGGCTGGGATTTTCATAAATTTGTGGGTTTTTTTCCTCGTTCTTAAAAAACATGAATGCAATTCATTATGGACAGAACATTTCTCAAAATATTATAAAGGAATGTAAAACTCCAAGGGACCTCAGGGGATCATGTAGTCCATATTCTTCATGTGAGATAAGAGTTATGAGAAAGGGACGTATCCTCCCTGACAGAAGTAGGAAACTCCATGACCTCTCTCTTTTGCTAAAACACTGTGCAATAATACCCGATTTAAATGATCTCTGCTGCAAATCAGAATAAATTCTGCCCTTTCCCTTCTCCAACTGATGTAAAAAACAACTGATAACAGTCCTTTCAGTAACCAGCTCTTACATGGTGGAAAATTTGTCAGTTTAGTTTTCTTTTCTAGGCTAAAAAGCCTTACTCCTTCAATCTTTCCTCAAAGGTCATAGTCTTCATCATCTTATCCTTCTTGCTGTACTTGCACATGTTAATATATTGATATGCATAAAACATATGCTGTGATAGATATATATATATATACACACAGTTCTTTTCTTCTGAAGTCTACATTAAGTCTGCTTTATACAACTGCCAATTAAAGAGCAGTTTCCAAGATAAACAGTAATGGAATTTTTATTAGCAGCAACAAGTCAAAAAATACAAGTTACTGAAACGCTGCAAGCAAAGAACAACAGCTGTCAATAAACCAAACAGCATTTCATCGGTTGCACAAAGCATTATGGGAGACCATTTGTTGCTCTGCATGTGTACATAATCCTGCTATTATTTTACATAGCAGAGCTAGTTAATTAATGAAATCACTTCTCCACCCATAAACTTTGGCTAAACGCTCCCTCTCTGGTCCCCTCTTCTGTAGTATGCAGTTGCAATACAAGCTTGTACTACAGAGTATGTCTACCCTAGCAGTATTCATTTTAACCAGCCACATATCATTAAATTATCGCTCAAATACCAAATTTGCAACTTTTTAAATTTAAAATGCTCCCAGAGGCAAAGGTTTTCCTATTTACAGTCACAGCAGTAAGCCAGCACGTAGCTTCCTAACCCTTTAATGGCAGTCTGCCATATTGCCAATGCTGTGATTCTCAAAGATAGCAAGAAACAGATAATGGTCCTTGCAAGATACTTCTCATCAATTTAGCTGATCCAAATGTCTCCAAAAACTAATGGATAACAACAGATGAACACTTCTGTCTTCCTGTAATTAGTTAAAATAGATAAAGATTTCAAGTAACATAAAAATAATTATGGAGTTATATCAAGGTTAGTTTTCCTAATGGTCTGATTCCATCCTACCAACCAACTAGTCCAAGAGGAGAATAAAACAGGGGATTCCCTGTTCATATGAAATTATTCCAAAGTTACAAGGCTCAATATGCTGCAGTTTCTGAACTTGATTCAATCTACAAAAGTCAATAACCTGATCACAAACACTGCTCTGTCGTGTTGTCCTAAGCTGTCTGAAGAGGTTTGGAAGTAGAACAGAACCACACCTATAAGCAGGATGTAAAAACCAAGAGATTCACAAGACATGGGACAGGAAGGGTTACACAAGTCACACTGTCTCCTCCACAAAACTGCATACTCAACACGCCACCTCACTCCACAGTCCAATATTTTTGAAGTTACATAAATACAAATCCATGAAGGCAGGGTCAATATTATTATAAGGACACATGGTAACAACCCCTGTGTTTAGCCTCCCTTACACTTTCCACAAGGAAAAAACCCCACAAAAATCAATCAGTGTAACAGCGTGTAACATTTTATTTCATCATTGCACCAGAACACGACCCACGGAATACAAAGCTACTGTCCTGTCACCACTACTTCAAGACAGCAGTTTACACCTTTTCTTCTCTAGCTTCCACTTTCCTGGCAACATTCTGAACAAATGCAATATCCTGAGCAAATCAGATACAGAATTGAGACTGACAGCACAGGGTTCCCCTGCCCACCCCCAGCCCCTTTTTTTTTTTTTTTTTTTTTTTAGTTTAAGTAACTGCAGCAGTAATAGAAAGAGTCAGAAAACCCACTGGCAAGAAATGCATTTTCTTCACTGCTTAAATAATGCCTGTGGATTCAACACGATCACAAAAACAGTTCATCAGCTACGACACTGGAGCTTCCCTGAGTCCACAGCAATTATGTGATTTAGTGAGTCAAACTGGCAGAAAATTAATTGATGTTTTAGCTGCTCAAACAGGCTTTCTGCAGAGCTTGGCCAATGCCAATAATCACCAAGTTATTTTCCCCATTAGAAATATCCCTTTATCTGTTAGAACAAAATTCACAGCCCTACTATTATTTGAAACGTCACAAAATCAAGCTCAAATACAATTATAAACCAGACAAATGCTGTATTTCATCAATCAGAAGAAAAAAAGAAAGAAAAAAACAATCAAGGAAAAAAAACTACAAAGAAAGAAAAAAAAAGAAAGGATAATCAACCACACTCTGTCAAGAAACCTTTAAGTCCAGCCAGATAATTAAAACCCAAGAAAACCTACCTCCAGAATCAAGAAAACCCTTTACCCTACCTACCAAATCAGCATTCTCAATTTAAAGAGAAATATCAAAGTTATGGCAAAGATGCTTTTTAAAAACAGGTTTTAAGGTATACAGCGTGCTGCATAACCAGAAGTTGTTTTCAGATGTCAGTTGCCAGTTCAGAATTTGTAGGAAAATTTTGCCATTTTGGTGAAACTTGCTAATCCTAAAATTTTCAGTTCTTTTTGGTGACCACCTGATAGATTGGTTCTATCAACTTGGAATATTTTCAAGTGCTTACATAAGTTTGCTCAGTTCAGCTGAGCTTAAACCAGACATCCATTTCTTAGATTGAAAAAATAAATTAGGTGCTTTATCTGCAATCAATTCATTAGCACTTAATTAACACTTATTTGTTCAGACTTCTAAGGTACATTCTCAACTATTTTTCATGTGTAGTTGTTCCCTTCACAGTAGATTTCTAACAAGGATAACGCAGCTTGTGGTTGTAACAAATTAGCAGATTAATATAACCTCAGGTTCCCAACAGAGACACTTCAAATTACCTCGCAAAGAAAGCAATGCTAGCAAAAAAGATACCTATTAGGAAAAGTTTCCAGTATATATTTCTGTGCTCGTTTCTGTATTTGATCTAATAGAAAAGACTGTTATAGAAGTCTGTTTACAAAAGCAGACGGGGTAGTTTCTGAACAACCATTTCTGTAACTCAGCAAAAGCCAATAAAGAAAATCTGATAAATCTTACTAACGTTATTGTCTGCCCAACAGATTTCCATTAGCTCATATACACAAACCAGAAAGTACAATATATATATTGCATTCTTGTATTAATTTTCACTTACCTGGATCAACTAAAGCTTTATTAAATATTTCTTTAAGTTTTCTACTCTTCACATTCCTGCCTTGTGCAAGATTACGATACATCTCATAGCCTATTATCATCACACCTCCTTCATCTTGCCAACGCTGGAGCATATAGCTTCTTTCTTGAGGGCGTTTCACAGTTGCTAGTTCACAGACCTTTCAAAGGGGGAAAAATATGCTTGAATTTCTCTTAAAATACCAAAGTACTGGTGTAACTTTTAAATACCTAAGGCTTATTAATGAAAGTACATTTTTCACATACTTAAAGTGCATTCCTTAGCCTATAGTTTGAGTGCTGGAGCTTCCCAATTATGTAAACCGTTCAGTTACTTCATTTTTAACAACTCTTTTTAAGCCTTATACCTCTAGTTTTTCGTCATCTTCTAAACCTTCTTGCCATTTTTCAAACTCATTCAACCAGTTCAAGGCAGTGTTCAGTGGACACACTACCAGAGCTGTCCGAAAATCCAGCTTGTCACACAGCAACACTGTGTGAAGAAAACTTACTACCTGCAAGAGGAAAGAAACAAGACAAAATGCCAAATAAACCACTGAATATTAAACACTAGGAGACACATCCAAGTATATATTCACAAATAGAACTTACCAACAACAGTCTTCTTGAAACATTCTTTTTCTGTTTTTTAAAAAACTCACTGCTTAAAAATTAATACACATGTATTTTGAAGTCACACACTTATTACTCTGTGTTACATGGCTGCATACACCCTTCACATACTGAGATACACGCAGTTTTAAATTGCACCAGATAGATGAACGATTTCACAAATAAGGAACCCTTTACACTTCACCAATCATTTTCACAAACTAAAAATTTCTATTAGGTCATTTTTAAGCTTTCTCCCAATACTCGCCCCAAACATTAAAGAAGTTCACCTCTTTGGACTTCATAAATGTATCAAGTTTCTTGAAAGTGAACTTCAATCTTAGATCAATGTTTTCCACATTTTTTCAAAACATTGGCAAATTCTCTCAAAAGAGCTCTGAAGCAGGTTATTGAAACGCTTTCCAAGCATTCACCCTGTAGCCAGACTGGCTATGTGTTGCAGTTGATAAGACCTCCTTGAGGCCTGGGGAAAAAAAAAACTTAAATCTTTTGATGTCACTCAGTGTTTTGCATGGGCTGCATGTTTTTGAGCAGTAGCAAATAAAGACAGGACTAGAGGTAACCTGTAAAAACCCAGGAGCAGAAGAGTCAGTGATCCCCTGGCAGCTCCAGCTCTCACACCAGACTTTCAACGGTGAAGACTGCACTCTAATCCACGTAACTGTACAACATCCAGAAAGTTCTTTCCAGATCAAATCTTGGTATCTGGCAACTGTGATTTAAGACACTGTTTAAAGTAATTCCAAACAGCACGACTATGCTTGGAACAGTGGGCAACAAACTGCTCTTAAATGCTGCAATACGGAAGAATTACTAGTGGTTTTGCGATCAAGACAAAAGCATCTCATGTTCTACCCATGAAGACTAATCACAAAAGTCCTAAGTCCTGGACAGGCAGAAAGTCCCTAATTGCCGTATTTCCCTGATCCTTTACTGACATTCTCCTCTGCAGTTTGCAAAGCCTACTAAAACTTCACACTGATTTAGCCCTTTTAAAAGCTGAACAACAAATGGCATTCCAGAGTACAGTAGAAGGACTGGCAAAGGACCACATAAGGAAAAAAACAACTACCTAAGCTACAAACACTGGCCATAAAAATACTTGATACATATTTGTAACTGTGGCTTTCTTTGATTATCAAGAAGTTACAGCTAAAATGAATGTCACGAACACATCTGGATCACATACAAAAATACCTTCTGCTGTGAAATATTTCATCAAACTAAAGTATATAGTATATAAAGTATAAGTGTACAAAGTCACCTAGACTGCGCTGCTACATTAAAGCACAAGAGTTCTGCGAAGCACTGCAAATCTTCAGTAAAAGGTGTAATTAACTCCTGAAGAACCATAACATCTAAGCTGGAATTAAGCGTATAAAAATATACTCTTCAAAGGTGATTTTCAATGTATGAAAGTCCTCTTCTATAGGATTGTAGATTGTCAAAATATTGTGTCTGTCACCCCAACTTCCATAAACAAAGCGAATCTATATACACTGCAGCTAGAGTTCTTAAAACATACTGTCCACATGCTGTGCACCACAACCAAGATTGCAGCTTGTTTCACCTAAAGAGTACACACAGTGAATGACCACAGTCCCTCTGATCACCTACAGCTCCGTATGTTACTCAAAAACCACCCCCGCAACCCCACGAAAACCCCCAAAAATCAGAAAACCACAAAAACCAAGCTTCCCTTGATTCCTTAAGCCTGATCTTTGCAGAGGAATCTAGGGGATCTAAACAATCTGAAGATGTTACGCCAGCCTAAGCGTTCCATGACTATGTCCTGCAATTAGCAGGTTGAGAAAGAAGACTCTCAGGATCAGAAAGTCCTAAATAAAATTTGTCTGAATTAGGTCAGAGGAGAGCAGGGTTAGGTATTTGTTATGTAACTTCACTTTTTGAAGACTCCTGGGTAGCAATGGTTTAGAGGGAAGACACAAGAATAAGGAAGCCATCTGACCCAGTAAGGCATAGCTAACGCTAGCAAAGAGTAACAGATACCTCCTGCTAGATTCTCTCTGAAGATTTTCTCTTGGAACACATTTCAAGTTTCTTGAAAGACTTCAAGCCAAGCCAAGTCTGCTATCTAGCAGCATCCAGGTGTGCTTACTATGCCAAACATCGACTAGCAAGGCAGATGTGAGCACTACAGAGAGTAAAAACTACTGAGATGCCTCATTCCAAACATACAGATGTCGAAGAGTAACTGCCTGTCAACAGGATCTTACAGCATTTTGCTTGCTAAGTGACTAACAAGGTCGTAAAGCTGGCTGTTGTCACTTGCAGACTCCGAGTCTAGCTATAGCACAAAAATGTTGAGACATCTTTCATACAGCTTGGAATTCCAGTACATTGATATACTGACCTCTATACGAATGAACAGATCTTGAGCCTTCAGTTCAGGTGATAGGGCTTCCCAATCCAATGGGGAAGCTTCTACCACAACTGACCAAGATGGAAGAGGATGGTGAAATGGCATTTCCTCACAGACGCTTTGAGGATCCCATCCTCACTGTAGGAAGAAAATAACCTCTTTGAGAACCATCGTCACCACGCTGAAGAGACTACGTTCCAGGGAATGAATAAAGTGCATCCATATTTGGAGCATGTGAAGAAAGAATTTAGAATGAAGTGTTGCACAAGTGCTGGCTGCAAACATGATCTAGACTTGCCGGTCACAAACTCACCAGAGCACTAGGCAGATCTCCTGTCAAGTGACTTTATAACTAGAACCACTCTGGGCACAGGAAGGCCCCGACTGATCCCAAATTGAAATCAGTTCTAAACAATTCCAGGGTCTGGAGAAGCTGTAAGTTAGATTTATAATGATTCACTTCAAGCCAGAGACCAACAAGATTCACAGTAATTCATTTCACTAGCCAGTTGTCCTGATAAAGATATGGGAATATCCCTCTCCTCCAGAAATAAGGAAACACAGCATCAACAAAGGCCAACGACAGGGAGACCAAAGTGGCCCTGCTTTTCTGAGAGCCTTTTCAAACACAGATAAGGTTGTTACCCTCCTTTCATCTTTAAAGTTCTTAAAAATTTCCCCTTTTCTTTCCCAGAATCAGAGGGAAAGGTTCTTCTGTCAAATGACTTCTGCTCAAGAAATTCTTGGGAACAGACCGGGCAGCAGAACAGCAGGACGGGTAACTCACCCCAGTTCTTTGCTCATAGTATGATGCTACATCTGGCTAACTGCAAAACCACTATTTATGAAGACAGATAGATACTTGGAAACAAGCAAACACAAAAGGAATTCAACACTCCTGACTACCCTGAGAAGGTACTAGCATGAGATGCAGGGAGTTCAAGAAAACTGTTTTTGATCTTTTACCTCTTTTTGAAGGTCAAGGTCATAAGCTTCTCCTGAGGTCTGTGATGATTGTAAGAGGCCCAAGAAAAGAAGAGCCATGAGCATTGTTTTACAGCAACTGCTTGGGTGATCAGTTTCAGAAGAAACATTTAAAGATGGGGATTGAGCTTCAGATTTTAAAGACTAATAGAAAGGGTAAGTTGTTCACTGTGCAACTTTTAACATGGCAGAAGAGCTACTTGTATCAGACCAAGAAATATGAAAATCTTTTTTTAAGAAATGCTACAACATTCTGCTTTAAAGATTTTTACAAAGCAGTCTTCAGCAGTGTAAAGGAGAAGGAACATGCGCTGAAGCATCAATGAAGGCTTGAACCTGAAGATCTCAGGAAGCAAAGAACTGTAAAGCCGAAGAAAAGAAACAAAGAAGTGAAAAAGGGGTTGAAAGTATGCCCTGTAGTTAACTGCCAAGGCAATCAAAGTTTCTGGTCTTAACTGTTTGTAATGCACAATGACCCAAAAATATGAATATACGTATGGACAATAACGGAAACAGCAAACAAATGCTCCCTCTCCCTTAAGCCGGAAGAGTCTAAATTGTAGCAAAACATTGTTCATATTAAAAGATAAAGCATCTAATTTTAGACACTGAAAGCCTGGCATAAAAAAAAAACCCAAACCACCCTGATAAACCTCTACCTTATCAATGCAACAAATAAACTGAAAAACCACTGAGGAAAAGAAACAATTTAAGGAGCAGCACATGAATGAGGAAGACAGCAAAAACCACAACCTGCTTAAGATTATTAAACTGTCCTAGAAACAAACATAGGTTCCAGAAGCCTGTTTCCTACTAGCTGTATTTTCTTGTTCTGAGTTGCAAGGGAGCTACACATCACTTACAATTAAATATGAACTTTTCACATGAATATTAATGATTACCTAATTTAATTTTAGATATCCTAAAAGCAGAGAAAGCACGAGCATGTATCAGAACTTTCACAGCTGTATACTACGAAAACAACTTCTTTCTCAAGACCTCTTTACAAAACATTTTCCTGAAGCAACCCTCATCGAGTCACTGCCTATGCAACAGTAAGTTTTACTATGTTCTGAAAGTCATTAAAATTGCCTTTTGCGGGGTCAGCTTTTGAGAGCAAGCCACAGACCAGAAAACAAGACGACTTTTGTTTCTTACCTGTAATGTCTTCCCCAGACCCATACAGTGAGCAAGAATGCATCCAGAACCAGGAGATGTCTTTGTTTTTTTTACAGATTCACAACAGCAATCCCACATGAACTGAACACCTGAAGAAAATTATTGAAAATTTTCTTATTAAACATTCATTTTATTCAAGTTCACCTGATAAGAGGAGAGGTGTGATCACTGTAAGATCATGATAACGCTTAGAAAAGCATGCTCAGGATAATTATTGAGTAATTTCTGTCCAATGAGTTGTATGTGGGATGATCTGTGTCTTGAACTTAATTATATTCACAGTCTTCACTGAAGATGGGGCAACTGGGTTAGAAAATATTACTGTGCAGACTGCAGAAGACTGCGATCTTGGGGACAGGGAGAAAAGAGGAGACAGAACAAAAAGTGGCAAGGACTTAATGAAAAAACTAAAATGATCTTAGTAAATTAGCAAAATTATCGGAAACCAACTAGAAGTAATTCTGCCAGGACAGATCAGATGTGAAGTTCTATGCTTAAAGAGGGAAAAAAAAAAATCAAGTAAGAACTGTGACAGCCAAAAAAGGAAGGGAAATATATGCTACATAACAAAACGCGTTAACAACATGAGGGTCTGCTGGGTGATTTTTTTGTCTTTGCAATATATTTACTGGGGAGTTGTATTCTACTATGCTATACTCAGCACAGATGAGGCTTCAACTTGACTGCTGTGCCTGGTTCAGGACACCTCCCCTTAAGAGCTGAAGCAAGTCCAGAAGTTTCTTGCTAAAATGGAAAGGTTGTAGACTATGAAATTTGAGGAAAAATTAAAATAACAGAATGAGCTGTGAAGAAAACTATGATTGGTTATTCTCCTGTTCTCCTCCTTCACTAGAAGCAGAATATGGAAACAAGTTGGCTTGATGTGCAGGCATGTCAGGTATCAGAAAAAAAATTTCTGTTGAGAGAGCCAGAAAAATACCGTGAGATTTTTAAATCTTCACTGAAAATTGTAAAGAGTGAATATACTAATTCCTCAACAGAATGGGCAAACATACATTTGATTCTGCCTCAATGTGGAGAATTAGATGATTCTGAGGACCTTTCCAGTTTTACATTTCTAAGGTTCCTTGCTTGTAAAACAGAACTATGTATTGCTGATCTCATTTACTTTTGTTCAGATGTTCCAAAAATAAAACAATAAACCCAACATTCTGGCATTTACCTGCCAGGGAGTTTTTCTTATGATTCTAATTCAGGCTGCATAGTGCCAATGGAGGAGGGGAGGGGAGGAAATTAAAACTCTCTTCTCTTACCATCTACTTGGTGAGGTTTCAGTCTGGTAACTATATGCCTGTGAACCTGCACTAATGGTTCTTTGGTTTCTTCATCTTCATCTAAAACCAGCTTAGTTGTAATGGGACATTTCAGAGGTGAAGCATCTTCTATCTCTATCACCTAGTAAGCACAAACAGGGCATCATAGGAATACTTCACACGTGAATAATACCAAGCATTTGACAGACACTAGCTTTAGCAAAATTGGAAGTCATAATTTATTTAGCAAAGAGAAACCTTAAATTCTTTACTACGCACCACAACTTACTTTGGGAGAGTGCTCTTCCCCATGGAAAGTAAAGCAGTAGGCAACTGAAACAGCTTTCTAAAGATCTCAGTAGTCTCAAATAAAACTTATCAATGTTAACCTGCAGGAAACTACAAATAAAACTTGTGGCTTACAAGACTACGTGCAAGTACTTTTAAAATTACTTATCAAATTAATTTGAGGTAGAAATACATCATCTTAAACGTCATCAGTTCAACTTTTTAGCATTTTGCAAAGAAAAGAGAACATACCTCTCTCAATTTCTCTCTCTCCCGTTCTCTTTCTGCTATACGTTTTCTTCTTTCTTCTTCTTCTTTAAGTGCATTTTGTGTTTCTGTTCTAAGCTTATCATCTTTAATAATTTTCCTTATTTTCTTCCTGCCTTTTCCAGGAGATTTTGAATCATCATTGTCCTCATCCTCAGAATTACTCTATCACAAATTAAATAAATTAAGCATTAGCAAGAAAATTATGGCGCAGACCATCAAATCCTTAATTTTTAGACAAGCTCCCAAAAATTTTTAAACACACAGGTGGAATTTAGCTCGTAAGAGAAAAAAATACTTTTTTTTTTGAAAACGAGTTAGCCAGCATGACAAAAGTGCCATCTTAAGTATAATGTATTCCGAGATATTAAAGATAAGCCCAGCTGTGCAGAGGCAGTACTGAAGGTACTGTTATCATTTGATAGTAACTAATGACTATTAATAAAAAACTATTTTTCTGTTCTAGTGGTGCTAGATCAGCTATCACCTACTCCACACAGGAAAAGAAACCCTAACACTAGGAAAGCCTTAATCTACTATTTGTGTCATCTTCTACATTTAGTTTAAAAATTCCATTTACTTAAAATATATCATGCATTTTTATCAAGAGCTAGACAGGAAAATGATTTTAGTTAAATGCAATGTTTTTTCTCCATAGTGGTGCCATTTTTCAAATTTTAGCACTGAATTAACGTTGAGAAAAGTTATAATTTTTAACTGTATTTTGTACAGAGCTGTTTGAGATACCCAAGTCCCTAAGCAGCTGGCAGAAGAGACAGGAACTGCTTTTCCCAGTTATTAGTTCAAAACACAATATAGTACCTTATTGTTGTTTTCACTTGAAGAATCCTCTTGAACCTTTATACGCCTTCGTTTCTTTTTCTGTTTGTAACTGCGCTGGTTTTCTTCTGCCTCAGCTTTCTTGGCAGATCTATTAAAAAAAAGGCAGTATTACTGATTAACAATAATAATTCATTGCCTCACTGAAAAACAGTGATAAAAAAAGTACATGAACTACACTGCTAATTAATGGAATATATACTCCTTTTGTGCAATCGGGGGTTTACTTCCAAATTCCTTCCTCCCCCTCAACTCACTGGACAGGCATAGCTACTGTCTATTCCAGACAACCCTGAAGAATCTCAGAATTGTTAAGTATTAAGTTTTCTACTGCAATCCACCATTCCTCAGTTGACATATTTGGTGTGACAACGCTTATTTTTTTGTTAATCTTTTTTTTGTACTGGCTCATCAAATTGCTGTGTACCACACACTTTGGTACAAATTCAAAATTCTCACATTTGCTGCAAAGTTAATTAGCAAATTATAGACAAGCATCATTAAAAGTTTTAAGGACTGATCCAAAGTCTTTAACTTCCACCATCCCACTGCCTAAATTGCACTATTAAATACCAAAGCCCAAAGACCGGATAAGCATAATTAAGTTTTATTTAGACCTTGTTCTTGGACGTTGGTCGTCTTCAGACTCACTGACTTCTTCACTAACTGCAGATTCATGAAACTCGGAGTCATTTGAATCATCGCTGCTCACTTTAAAAATAATGTATGATTTCACGTTGAATATTATTGCAAAGTTAGCAACATTACAGATCTTCTAATTATATGACAAACTGTTTAAGATCAACAAGCACTGTAACAGTTCATTTCAGACAGTATGGGACCCATTAAACATACCAATAAGAAGCAACAGGAATGTAAGGGGCACAGAGTAGAAAAGCTTAACATGCAAACACTAGCTGAGTCCTGGTAGATGGCATATTACACCAAAAATACTTGAGGTCTTTATGCATGAATACATCTAAGTACAGTTTACAAGCAAATGACAGAAAGCATTATATTAGAAAGCATCACATGTCAAAGACAGTGGGCGAGGAGGAGAGAACACCATGGGGAACAGTACAGAACTTCAGAAAACAAAAGATGATTTTTAGTTAAACAGAAGCTTTTGTTTCCAACATTTTAGAAGTAATTTTACAATCATAATTCATGCAAACAACCCTTATTTACTAACAACATATGCAATAATATTACTGTATTTATGGCTTGAAGTTTCTTCAGGTAATGCAAGTTTAAAACTGACTCAAAAGATAATTAAAAATACACCTAAACTAGCATTTAGGTGTTTACCAACTTTAGATAATACTTCCATAACTACTTTTAGGAGCTACCACTGGCATTTATAGGCAATTAAGAGCAGCATGCCATTTAGCACCTTTATAATTTCAGTTTCAGAGCTAAAAAACGGTGAGCTGAAATAAAGTATATTGTTCTACTTGAGACTAGTGAACTTAAGAGACTTACACTAAAGAATCCTTAGAATTAGTCTGGCTGCATCTTATTTGCACATTGCCACTGTAACTTACAATTACTTTTCTTGAAAGAAGCGTTGTTGGTAGAGTTATAATTCCATAAGGGAGGAAAAGCATGAATACACATTCAGATAAAAATGAGAGTTTTCATGAAGGAAAATGATAAACAAATCGCATCGCATCTTTTAGTCTGTGGAACACCGCAAAAGATGGCTAGTATTAGTGCAACACTAAGAACCAGGGAAGTACTGTGCACCCTTACTTCCACTGGCCATGAAACACTATCAGCATCTCCACTGACCAACATGGCAGTAAGGATTTATCACTCCCCTCCTCTGCTCAAAAGGATTAAATGCAAGGGGCTGACCGAGTCTTTGTTCGTGCATCATTTCACAGTGCCCTCTGGTGTTCAACTAAAGCCTGCAACATTTAAATTCTAGGACGGAGAAACTTGTGATGCACAAGGGCCTACAAACAGTCCAAGTTAAAGAGAGAAATTACGTGAAGGACAAGATTGATTTTCACGAATTAGACATACTGGGCTTGCCTCTGTTATTTAAGATTAATATTCTAAGACTCAACAAGATGAATCCAATTCAAAGGATACAATAAGTGGAGAGAGCTGCATTTGTATTCAACATTTTAAACTAAACTATTTAACAAACACAGATAAGAGAATTCTAGATTTAATACACAAGTTCACATAGAGATTTTAAAATTTCAGAGTTTCAGATCTCCACTGGGACATGCTTTGGACTTATTTTACAGAAGCAAGTACTTTTTGGGACAAAAAAATGTTTGGATTATGTACCTTTCCTTCTATTTCTGCGCTTCCCTTCTTTTTTGTCTTTTGGTTTCACCTTTTTTTCTTCACCAGATTCTCCATCACTCACTGTCAGCTTGTGCCTCAGCAGTCTGTGTCTGTATCTAGGCTTCTTTGATTCTTCTTCCTCTGAATCCGATTCAGAATTATCTTCCTTTTCATTCTCTTCTGTCAGAGATAAGAGTCAGTACAACATGCACACTGGTCATTTTTTCGTTACTTAAATTTGGCAAGAATTAAAATCTGAATTAATTTAGGCTAAATTCTGTGCTTTTCCAGGAAATCATGGGCAACAACATACTGTTGTTCTCTTAAAATTTAAGTATTTTACTCTGCCTGAACATTTGGAATGTCTGTTCTGACAACTGTATATGTTAGTCAAATCCCTACCCTGCATTTGCACACCTTACTGTTCTGGACAGATTATTCCTACAAATCCCTAAGACTTCTGAATTGGTTACAAAAATCAGACTATTAACAAAAAAACACACTTACAGAAGAGTAAAAGAGATGATAATCCCACGACCATGTACATTGGCCTCTATTTGGCAACTACCTATCAACATCAATGACATTTTTTTGTTGAAAATTGAAGAAACTTTAATAATTATAATTTTCCCAAGTGACCTTTGAAGCTACGACAGGCATTACAGCACCACTTTTTCCCAGATGCTTTTTGGTGCTCACCATCATCTCCTGTGTTTTCATTTTGCTTTCCAGTTTTCTTTTTTCCTTCATCCGATTCATCATCTGAAGATGCATCCTCATCAGAGGAAAGATTGGCTTTGATTTCTTCTAAAAGCATTTTCTTGGCAATTCTTTGAAGTAAAACAGAAAAAACTATTTATTCCATTGTTCAAGTAAATCTATGAACGATAAGTGTAATCCTATACCATTCAGAAACCCAAAAAAAGGGCGGAAAGCTGAACAAAAAAGAGATACATGATGAAAAGTCACTGTGGTAAGAGGATATATCAGCAAAAATCTCATGTTAAATCTAACATGTTAACTTGCTTTTAGAAAGCAGATCTGTATAATGCTTCTTAAAAAAGATCTTTCATGTTTTACAGCAAGACTGGAGATAGCTATAAAATGTACAAACTTTAACATTTCATTTTTCTCATGGTCTATCTGGAAGGACTCTTGTCAGTTCTGGGATAAGCACCTACATGAATTCTAACTGTAACAAGAACGTGAAGATGCTGCAGACCAAATCCTAATACTCAAATCATTCCCCCCAAAAAATGGTTATCATGCTTACTTGATTTATATCAATGAGATTAATTTCCTGACGCACTGAATCTACTTGACTAGGGTATATGTAAACAGCAATAGTTTTAAAAACAGTGTGCCACTGAACGCATGTTTTAAACAAAGAGAAAAAGCTTACTGCAATACACATTAACTCACAGGTTTAAAAAAAAAAAAAGGGAAAAAAAAAGAAATTATTACTCTACCTCTACATAGCTTGCCTCCAACTGTGTTCCCATTCTATAGTCTTGGCCCACCCTACTGTGAAAGAGATGCTGTAGTAATTGAAGTAACTCATGATGTCTCAAGATGAACGGATACTAAGTGCCTTGGGGAAAAAAACCCACTGAACCCCTCATCTAACTACAAGTACTTGCCTTATAGCAACTATAGCAAAAAAAAAAATATATATGTGTACATAACGAGAAAGTTTTATCAAACATTACGGGGCCTGAACTTCAAAGAAAAATTATGATCTTATTTCCTGCTCCACAAACGGTCTGCTCAGCTTCTCACAGTTTCATTTCAGCACAAGAACACTTCAGCTAATGTACAAGAAGTTACTATGGAAAAATGATTTCTTTACATGCTCTTGCAACATAAAAAAAAAAATCTTATACGAATCTATCCAAGGCAAGATATAAAATATGTCAAAAGCACAGGAAAATAATGGACTTATCTGAGAACTCGTACTTCCAGGGGAAAAAAAAGTCCTGAAAGAAAGAAACCAGGCCTTCCTCATATAAGTATATTATCGTTTTCATTCCATGGTCGTCAATTTTAAATGAAGGGTTTTTTTTTTTTCTAGGACAAATCTGGTCTGTCTTGCCTTTCAGGAGAATTAATGTATACTGTAGGTACATAGTTCAGAACGGGAAAGCTTTTACACCAGTCAAAACAATAGTTCAAAAACTACAAAACTGAACCACAATCTAGGCTTCACTTGGAAATGGCAGAAGAACAGTGACCTCTCAAGAACAGTGACCTCTCAAGTACAGCTTCTTACACATTAGAAAATCAAGTTTTTACTTTCATGTAGCACTGTAAAATAGGTTTTAAAGAATATGTACTTCATTTTTCAGCATGTAACATGTCCCTAAAACAAAGGAATTTTTCAAAGGGAATTTTCTCAAGGTATCTTTCCTAATACTTCATACAGTAGTTTCTATTTTTTGAGTGGTAGTATATTTTCAAAAAATATTCTAATGCTAATGTATATTCAGTTATTATTAAAAGACGGAAGTAAAATGGTTTAATAAACTGAATTTAAGATTGCTCAGTGAGTCACAGACTATCCATCAGCACCCAAAACAACCCGCCCTCCGCTTTTGAGAAACAGCTTGCGAAGAAATAGCTGATTAAAATGCAGTACTCTTGGTAAGCTTTAACTCCACATATATCAACAGAGCACAGTGTGAACCCAATGAAAACTTACTAAAGACCATAGATAAGTAACATCCTCTTCCAAATGTTTTTTTGCATTAAGTCCTTCCAGAGGATTTGGAAAAGGGACTTAGATTTTGGTGCTGGTGGTGGTGATTTTTTTATTTTTTTTTTTTATAAAACCCACCACATCATGTAATAGCAACAGGAATAAACAGCTCCTTATATAAGAAATTAAGACTATATTTCTTCCATCTCTTAATGGTCTGAAGAACTTGCTCTTCAAAATGAAACTGCTTGGAATATCACAAGTTGGCTTCTTTTTAAAAGCTTTTAATGTAAATTATTAAACTTGAATCCTACTCCAGGACAAGCAGACAGCAGCGGTTTGGCTACTTTTTTTCATGTTTAAAGAAGTGACACTCTCATCACCAAAGTTTTGCTTTGGAAGAGGAAAAAAAACTAGAAACACTAAAAAGAACTGCAAAATTTTAAAATTCAATCCTGAAAGTACTGCCTAGTAATACTGCCTTTGACTTATTTCGGATTGTCCTCAATTGCATTAGCAAAGTTAACACAACTTGTATGTGGATAACAACACTTACCTTTCATAAACTCTCCCTTAAAAATTTATTTATATATCTTTAAACAAAGATTGACTTTGGTTCTTAACAAAAGAACACAGATTATTTGTTCTTGAAATATTTTTTTAAAGGAAAAAAAAAAAGGGAAGTGTATCATTCACCTAAAAATACCATGCACAAAATCTACTATCCATAAACAGAAGATGCTGTTATTTTCCTATTAATCATCATCATAACCACCAGCCAGACTGGGTAAGCTTATTAGTTTCTAATTAATTATTTATAATAATATTAGTAAGTTATTGCTTTTATACTCTGAGATAGAAATTTAGACATTTTTTAGCTAGGATAAAGATTCAACCACTTTGAATCAAACTGAGATGGAACCGATTAGTGAAAAAAGCTACATTCTCTTCAATGCGTTCTACTGGTATGATGTTAGGCTAAAAATGTTAAGACATTGTTTAGACATTCAGAATTCAAAGAGATTCCTATTTTTAAACGTAACTAGATATCTGCTAGGAATTAAAAGTGTAAGCAATATTAGAACCAAACAGATTAAGCCTTGTAAATGCATCTGACAAATAACTGATGTAACAAATGGCTTATATGAATGAGAATAAATTGAGTACTGGACTCTTGAAACTGGTTTTAAATTAAATTATATGCAGCTCAGGATAATATATCACATTTCTATATTAAGATATAAACCCAAAGTGACCAGGTTTCTGAAGCTAGGAAGCTTCATATGCTAGCTTTAACATTTTAATATTTGCATTAACATCAAACTGCAAGTACCAAGAAAAACAAGCTATGATAGCGTGAAAACTCCCCCACTCACATTCTTCCAGAGAAATCCATGAAAATCAAAAGATATCCTAAGATTTACTCAGGTCAAGGACATAAAAGATGTTCTTGGTCAACCAGATATAACAGTTGAACATGGTAAACAAATTTAATTAAAGAAGCACAGAGAGCTGTATGACCTCCAGCACAGGACTTCAGGTAGTAAAAAAATAAATTCCCTGCATTTCATTCATTTCTGCCACTTGAGCATGTCATGTTGCCTACCCCGCACCACCTTATCTAAACATATCATGAGATTTGTATAAAGGACATTTTCCAAACGCGTATTTACACAGCGCCTTACAGAATGGGGCTGTAATCTCAACCAGGACATATAAAAAAAAATAACTCTAGAATAAAATAACAGCATATATGTATTTTATATAAATCAGGATTTAGATATATTTCACCTTTGTAAGAATGACACCACAATATACATTTATAAGTAATGAGTCGGTTACAATGTATTTTTTTAACTTATGCTAAAAGAAAACATTTTAAAAAGTCATAGGCAAACGGGAAGTTATCCAGGGGTTGCTTAGTCACAGAACAGGACTACTTTATCCTTCAGACATTTCAGCAAAAATGGAATAGTAGGTGCAGCCTCTCATGATGTGGAGTTAAGTCCACACGATAATTTGCACCATTCTTGTTCATGAATTTTAGAGTGCCAATATGATGGACTCATTTATAGATTGTCAAAAATATTGGTGAGACAATGCTACAACTGAAAAACTACTTTTACTTCTTAAAAAGTACTTATTTTAAATATTAGTTAATTATAATGACGTATTATTACCAATTAATTATATCAACTCACACGTAGTGTTCATAAATACCTACTAATTATATATAGAAATAAGGTTGCCCAAAACAAGCCTTTGCGGGACGACGACGACGACACATGTTTATGTCGCTAATAAAAGCCACCATCCTTTCAGCTAGAGCGCTACTGAATTAAATGCGTCTTCGGTACATTACTAAAAAAACTGAGAACCATTTGAAATATATTTTAAGAGATGAATATTTGGATGAAATGTCATACATTTAAAAAAGAAAAAAATAGCGAAAACTGCCAAACACCTTGGTCTAAAATACTGTACTGTCTTTGTTGAAACAGTCCGATTTTCAAGCTGTCAGAGTTGTATTAAATTAAATGCTTGGACAAGAAAAACGTTTTACAAAAATTTATTGCAACCATCAAATACTTAAAGGCATTCTGCATTAAATACACTATTAACTTCTTAATAAACAAAACTGCTGCAAACATATTAAACAGTACCATTTAAAAGATCATAAGGACCAATAATAGATAATTACACAACATAAGATGAAAGCATACAGTGCTGTAAGTCATATTATGACCCACTTGGATATTGCATTTTGGCAAAGATGATTTCAAGACTATTAATATTCATGTCATGCACATCCAAAGGTATGCAAATAACAGAACATCTAAACTAGAGACTTGCAAACACGAGAGTTCCCACACTATAAATACCCAGTAGGTACTACATACCCTCTTTGGCCTGGAAGAAAATAGGCAACTTATCTGAATAGTAGGTAAACTATTTAAACACTTTGTGTTGAGTAACAGAAGAACAAGCTTTTAACTTCTTGAAATTTGTTCCATCTTTTTACACTTTACGTATCTGATTTTGGTGCCAAGTACAATGCGTGATGAATGTAAAACTGGACTGCAGTTACCAGTTAACATGTCTGAAGGTTGACAAAACTGTTTATTGACAAAATACCTCGCCATCTCATAAATATATATTCAAAATATTCCCTAAATAAAAACTTCAACAAAGATTCAGATTAAAAACAAAGTACAGAAACTGATTTTTAAACCCCAAATTCATATTACTGATTTGTTTGTTGTCAGTTGGGTTAACTCATTTCCCAACATAGCTCAAACTAATAATTAAGATCTGTCAGCAACATTTGTACGGTAAACACTGAACTTTGACAAAAGTGTATTGGCTTAGTTATCAACCAGCAACACTTAAGAAACAAACAAAAAAGAAAAAAGAAGGGGGATCAAACCAGGACTGAAATTAAAGCATCATTTAAAAAAAAACCAAACCCTCCTATTACCAATGTTTACATGTTCTGCTTATGACCCTGTGCTGTCAAGTCCCTAAAGAGCATCTTTCTTTAAAACGTGAATTATTTTATTAAATTTGATGACTGAAAACAAGCAAGAACTTCAGCAGCAGCAACATTTTGATGCCACACTAAAGGATATAAAACAGCGTTTTTAAAATTTACTTCAGCCACAGATCAAAACATACAACTCCGTGAAACAAAGATACCATATTCTAAACTAGTAAGGCTCAGAAGCAGAAAGACTCCATCAGCAACTGTGCAAAGCTATGAAGCTGGTCCCATACATGCTATATGGCAAAAAAATCAGTTTCTGAAATACTGTATAAAAATTTGTTGAACAACTCTTAGTCTAACTACAATAACTTCCAAAAAGAAACTGTGGCTCATAATTGAGCAATACTTCATGTGCATTCACTCATTAGGAAACGAAGCTTTTACATTTTCTAGCCAGGCTAATTCTGATAACTACAATGGTACTCGTAAAATGTGACATGTCTTAACTAACTATATCTTACACAGATTCTTTTTTATTGAACTTGAAACTGAAGCAATATATATAAGTCACAATTCTGAAAATATCTATGCGAAGACTTAAAATTTGTAAGTGTAATTAGTCTCTTTGATACCAGTTGAGCCTATGCACAGTGCTTGTAGAATCAAGGCCTTAACTATCGCATTAGTTACTTCAGGTATTCTTTAGTGGATTCAAACTCAGTTTAATTAACAACTGAAAATATCTAATACTGTTTTCTCCACATTTGTGTTTTCTCTTTATTGAGAAAATGTGTTTCAATTAAAAAAAGCAAATTACGTAACAGTAATAACCAACTTCAGTCTGAAAATATTTTAGCACTGCATATTGCACAGATGCAAATTTTTACCTTCTATTCATATAACTAGCTGAAATTCACATTTATCAGAAGTAGGTTTTTACCTGCCTGAATGAAATACTCGTCACAAACCTCACACTTTCAATGGGAACACAAAATGGACAGTGCTGCAAGGGCATTTATAACACACCCTATGCAAGGTGTGTTAGGTAACACTTCTAAATACTTTCTTTGCATTTCTGGATTTTGGCCTCTGTTTTCTGGCCCCTTGTTCAAACTTGCGGGAAGCCCGTGAGCGAGTCTTTACAAGGCAGGCAGTCGTGGTTTTTACAACCTGCTTGCTCTTCCGTTGCGCCGGTTTGCGCCCACGCCTAGGGTGTGTTATAATCTTTTTTAAGTCCTTACGGATGGTATCATACCTATTCTCAGGATCGTCATCATCATCATCTTCCTCCTCCTCCATTGGAACAGCCCTTGATTTAGTCTCTCCCTCATCTCCTGGGGGAGGAAGGGGAAACAAAAAACCAGAAAACATGAACACCTAATACATGTAAAATCAGCAATAAACAACACAGCACATGCACTATTGTCTCCATCAAGAAACCCGATATAAAAATAGCTTGGTAATGCCACCACTTTTCTAAAAGCAAACAAAAAAGCCAGTTACCTATCTCGACATATAAATATTTTTATTAATAAAAGTGTCTAGTTTTTCAAGCAGCACTTTCATCCACATTATGCTTACTATTACACACAACTTGCAATTACTTCCCTATTACATACCGTGAAATTTGGGTTTTTACACCAAAACATACAGAGACTGAATATTCCACTTAGGATTCAGAAATTAGTTCCCTACTAAGTTACTAGCTCCATTTCAGAAGCTCCACTACCAAATTCGTGTAAATTAAAAAGAAGGCTCAAACAAATACATTACAGAATCATTTACCAAACTTACGAGCTACCCTGCTGCCATTAGGAGGTACTCAAGAATAATAATCCTTGCCTATTTTTGCTTTCAGAGTATCAGATACAATGCACGTACATTTGTTGTGTTTGTGTGAAGACTTACGTTTTGAAAACTAGGCGTGCTATCCTTACTGCAAATATCAAAACTCAGCTGCACTATATCGATGCTGTCTCATACGGAAAGCTCATCAAAACCAACAGCACAGGTCACATAATAGAGAAAGAACAGTGCGGTACGGTGCCTGCCTTTAAGCTCCTCTGCACTGTCCTGGCTGAGCTAGAATCATAGAATCGTTAAGGTTGGAAAAGACCTCCAGGATCATCAAGTCCAACCATCACCCCAACACCCCCAGCCCTCCTAAACGCCAAGTGCCACGTCTACATGTTTTTTGAACACCCCCAGGGACGGTGACTCCACCGCCTCTCTGGGCAGCCTGTTCCAGTGCCTGACCACTCTTGCAGTGAAGAAATTTTTCTTAATGTCTAAACCTCCCCTGGCACAGCTTGAGGCCATTTCCTCTTGTCCTATCGTTTGTTACTTGGGAGAAGAGAGTGACCCCCACCTCACTACAACTAAGACGAATTCAGATTATTTCTAGCACACTCCCAGGCCTTTCCCCCTTTCTCTCATTCTTCTGACTCACATATAAGTCAGTCATATCTCCTGGTTAGTAAAATCAAGCTTAGGAAAACAGACCTCAAAATCCTAATGAAGTGAGATCACCTCATTCATAATTTCTTCAGTTTATTTTCTACCTGTGGGGAGCAGTCTAAAACTAGGCTGCGAGAGGCTTGTTCCAAGTTGTTTTAACGTACACTTGTCCTGGAATTACCACTAGCCAGATATCTGACAGGACTGTGTAAGAGGTGATCACAGAAAGTCCCTAACTCTTGGGCTTAGATAAATAGAAGTATCCTGTTGGTTAAACCAGATTCTAAGTCTCATTCAACAATCTACCTACAAAGCTTGTTCAGGCACAGAAAAGATTCCTTTATTTATTCACCTATTAAGCCAAAAGCAAACCAAAGAGAAAGGGCAAATTTGCCTCCTCTTAAAATAATATAACAAAGGCAGATTCTCTTAGAATCATACAATAACTAGTGTTGGAAGAGACCTCTGGACATAATCTACCCCATTTCCATCCTCAAAGCAGAGCTAACTCCAAAGTGAGGTCAGTTTTCTCAGGGCCTTGGCCAGTCAAGTTCTGAGTATTTCCAAGGACAGAGATTCCAAAATTTGACAGGGCAACCCATTTCAGGCTTTGAACATCCTCAATGTAAAGAATTTTCTCCTAGTATCTAATCAGAGTTTTCCTTGCCGAAACTTGTATCCACGACCTCTCATCCTTTCGTCATGCATCTGGCTCAGCCTTCTCTATAACTACCCATTAGGTGATTAGAAAACAGCAATTAAGACTCCCCAATTTTAGCATTCTCTCTCCAGGCTAAACCAACCCACTTCTCTGTCAGTCAAACTCTACTGTCAATCATCCCACACGACCATCTCATTTTTCCAATTTGTAAACCATTATCCATCTCTCCCATCCAATAATTATCCAATCGTTCCACTTCTGACTTGCAAATAAAACGATCACTCCCACTGCCTCCGACACCTTCCGATATATTACAACCAACTTTTTCCTCCTGGGCCATTTCAATACCAGTCTATGAACAAACGCTGTACATGAGCAATTCTATTTTGAAGTGTTATCCTTTGATGGTCCAGCGATGCTGAGAACTGTTGCACATGGGTTACTGTCACTGAGTACCATCAACTGCCTTATCTATGGGGAGTGTTTTAACAGCCATGGCAGCTACCACACACGACACGCTAGTTCATTACTACACAAACCATCATTATTTGCAATCTCCCTCTGCAGTGGCATCATTGGGAAAACATTATTTTGGCAGCCATCAAGGAAAAGCCCTAAAAGTCTCAGCATCACACACACAGAGACGCAACTAAACGTACTTCATCAGAGGACCTTGAAAAACAAGCATTACAGAACTGCATAATATTCAGAATAAAAAACTTATTTTCCAACTGTTACTCTACAATGATGCAAAACACCATTAATCAAACTTGGCTTTCTTACAGGGCTGCAAATCCGAAGAGGCACAGCACCTGTGAAAAGCAACCTTTGCATCTGCAAAGATTAACAACTCTCCAGAAACTGAACTGCAGGAAAACTTAGGGAAGAAGCACGTCAGCATCAAGTTGGCAGGAAAAAGGAGGAACATTACGTTTAATTTTAAAACTGGGCATTTTGTTTGGGGGGGGTGGGGGGGAGGTGTTGGGTTTTTTGTTTGGGTTGTTTGTTTGTTTTTAAGAAACTACAAATAAGAATCATCTCATTTGCATTTAGTGTCTACAAGCCTAGAAGACGTTTTCAGGAAAGCCAAATACGCAACTATGTCCCTTCTGCTGTCTTCATAAACATACTGCTGGTTTATTCATTTTTTGTTTAGTTGCAGCTTCGCAAACTACTGTATCTGAGCCAACAGTTACAGTAAATTCATGTACAGAATGTTCTATGAAACATCATTAGAAGCAAACAAATAGGAAAAAATTTACCTGTCACAATAATTAAAACAGCAAATAGATTTAATTTTTTCTAGTCAAAAATTCATTTATTGAAAACATGTGTACTGTCCATGTAATGTGAAAACTACCCTTCCTGTTTAACATCTTTAAAACCAAGTGTTCAAATTCAGCAGTTCTGAATTTCTTTCTAATTTCCTAAAGATAAGATAATGATGAAGTAGTTCTATCTTAGCAAGGAAAAGAATTATTACTATTAAACCTGCTATGAAAACAATAAGCAATGACAGATTTCTGTTAATCAACACCAGCTGCTCTAAGGCTACCTGGATCTTGTGAGGCACAAAGATTGTCTACTTGATTTTTAAAACATATGCTACAATGCCACAAGTCTTCAGAGTCATGTCTAGTGCATAACCGTGAGCTGACACATTTGAGTTCACTAGAAACCTACTGCTTAAAATCAGCTTCTGCTGAATAGAATCTAGGCAGCCAAAGAGAGGAGCAGGCTTTTGAAAGCTGCGCTGCAAGGAAATACTCAGTGGAATTACAGACTACAGCTTCTCAAGCCTCTCCATTTACAGTGACGCCCTTTTTTCCACAAGTGACAAGCTCCACAAATTGCAATGGGTGCTTCCAAATCAGTATCAGAAAACCAAAGTGGCTGCAAACATTTAAATGCATAATTACCCATTTATGAATATTTTCACTTCCAGATCATTAAATATTACCCAAATCTTACAAATTTCCTCTATTAGAATATTAATAATACGTGTAGATTAACATCTTTTGCACACCTGATGACTGACAAAATCCTGTACCAGCAGATAGCACTAAGTTTTCAGTCACTGGCATAATCTTCTGCTCATCGCTGCTTCCATCACCTGTTGAATTCTGTTCATCATTTTCTTCCTTATCAGATGAGGAAGAGGAAGTGACAACCACCTTCTTTTTTGACACTTTTTTTAAGTTACTCTTTTTACTTTCTTTCATTGACCCTCTTTTAATCATCTTCTTACTGTCTTCGTAAGACTCCTCATCAGAAGAGGACAATGAGTCATTCTGTTCTTTCTTGGAAATTTTCTTTTTGTGACTTATTTTTTTCTTTTCTTTAGTTTCAGTTTGTTTTTTACTCTGCACATCATCTTCAGAAGAACTCTCCTCTTTTAGGGGAGATTTCTCAGCATCAGAGGATAAATCATTCTGTACTCTTTTAGAGTCTCTTAAATTCATCCTTTTCTTTTCTTTAAACACTGGTTCATTTTTAGTTTTGTCATTTTCAGAAGAATTGCAACTTCCTTTCTCTGGAGGCAACTTCTCAACATCAGAAGAGGAATTATCTTGTTCTTTCTTGTAGCTTTTCCTTTTCAATTTTTCAGATTTCTTTGCTTTGCTTTCTGATCCTTTTTTATTCTTGAAACTGTCGTTTGAAGAATCAAAATTGTGCTCTTTCTTTGCAGATTTCTCAGTACTCTCTGAAGAAGAATCTTCCTGTGCCTTTTTCTTTCTCAAATCCTTGCTCTTAACTTCAGTTAGCTTTACACCTTTAGGGCAACTCTCCTCTTTCTCCAGTGAAGACTTCTCAAGATCAGAAGACTCATCGTGCTTTCCCTTCACAGTTTTTTCTTTCAAGTCTCTGTTTATCCTTTCCTTAGCAGCTGACCCCTTACCAATTTTTTTATCTCTAGAAGAATGATTAATCTCCTTCTCTGGGGAAGGCTTTTCAGCATCGTCATCTTCAGAAGATTTATCTCTCTGTTTCTTCAAATTTATCTTTCTTTTACTACTTACTTTTTTCCTCTGCTCTTCTTCAGAGGAATCATAACTATCTTCTTTTCGTGAGTATTTTTTCTTAGCTTTTTTTGCAGACTCAATTTTACTCAAAATTTTTATTTCTTTTTCTAACTCAGAATCATAGTTTGAAGAATCTGAATAGTTTTGTCGTTTCTTTTTAGCAGCAGCAGAATTTTTAGCTGATTTGCCTCTTTTAGCATCTAAATCTGAACCAGAACTGGAACTTTTTCGTTTTCGTTTTCCATTTTCATCCTTTACTGGCTGATTCTTTAGAAAATTTGAAGTCTTCTGATCATTTGTTGGTGCTTCACTATTGCTATCAATATCTGAAGAACTGTGACTCATCATAGCTACTTCTTTAAGAACAGCTGGCATCTCATCAGAATCTGAACTTTGATCTAATGTGTATGGCTTTTTTGATTTAGAAAGTTTATTAGGGCTAGGGCCATCAGCAGTACCGTCAGAAGAATTTCTTTTATCATTTTTCCCCCTTGGTTGTTTTGATGATTTTCTCTTACATTTTTCATTACATGTGTCATTGCTATCTTCTTCTGAATTTGACGTTAAAGGATTGATGTCTGTCTGGCGCCTCAGAGGTGTGGTCTTCACACGCGGTGATCTCCTGAGATCAGATTCCTCTAC
The DNA here is from genome assembly GCA_031468815.1 of Morus bassanus. Classification (NCBI taxonomy): domain Eukaryota; kingdom Metazoa; phylum Chordata; class Aves; order Suliformes; family Sulidae; genus Morus; species Morus bassanus. The sequence continues at coordinate 3,509,050 of CM062582.1, forward strand.
AAGTGAGACAGTTTCATTCTCTGTGGAAGGTTCACTGCCAGCATTATGATTTTGTTTTACAGAATCACAGTTTTCTGCTCTAGGTATTGCATCAACATCCTTCCTGCCCTTTTCCAGATTGCTGTCTTGATTTTCAGCTTTAACTGTAGACTCCGAAAGGGAAACGGGAGTCAATTTTACAACCAATTCTTTTGTTCCTTTAGCCGATGATTTTAACTTAGTACCACCTTTGGTATCTTTCATAGGAGTGTTCAATTTGGTATTCGAATTTAGAGTCTCATGATCTGTTCCTGTATTTCCACTGTCTTGCTCATCTGACGTAATCTGAATCTCCATAGCAGATTCTAAAGTCTCAAAAATATCTTCAGGAACAGATGAGGGAATGGACACTATATCCATGTCTAAAGCCTCTGTACTATTAGGTTCATACTGAGGTTCTTCATTTCTGCCGGACCTTTTATCTTCACCAGAAGGACGCTTGTTATCTGTTTGTTCTGTTGTGGGAACACTCTGATCCATTGGCTCACCGTCAGGCCGTTCTGATACAACTTTTTTCTGTGTCTTTATGGTGTCATCCTCTTCTAATGCCACATGTTCCTTTCCTTCATCTTTTTTCACCTCATTTTTTTCTAATCTAACATCAGGTTTTTTCTCTTTGGTATTTTTATCTTTGATTTTAACATTCAAAGCTTGAATCTCCAGGTTCAGTCCTTCTTCTAGGGCCAGATGAGCTTTTTTCATGTCACTCAATACAGATTTAAAAGCTTTTAGCTGACAAAGTTGCACAGTTGGGCTTGTTTCTACATTTTCTGCTGCGTTTTTCAAAAAGCTTACAAAGCTAGAATTCAGATTTGCTGTAGTTTCAACCAACTTTTTTGTTTTCTTAAGCAAGTCTTTTGGCACCATTAGTGCTTTATAAGAATACGTTAGTGAACCTGAATATGAATCATCTATTTTTTTTTCTTCACCATTACAATTTGAATTATTTCTCTTTGGAGAAAACTTGACTGTATGGTCATATATTTTACTTTTTTCACTTTCAACTCTGATCTTTTTTTTGTTTTGTTGCAGTAACTGTTCTAAATTTTCAAAGACACTGTCACATGCAGTGACCAAGTCCAACAAAGGCTCTGGATGGCAAATATAGCAGTGCCACTGGTTATTTTCGTCCAGTATAGTCGATAGCTCCTTTCGACCCAGGTTGCGCAAAATGCACTTTTTACAGAAGGCGTTATGGCAAAAGTCACAGCAAATCAAATTTCCACCTTCAGCACACCACCTGAAATGAGACATAAGAAACACAAGAGTCTTATCTCCGTATCAACAAGGTGACAAATTTGAGCAGTTTACATATTTTTCACTATTTGAGAAAGAATTTGCATTTTAAAAATTCAGGTGATAAACAGATATCCATTAATTGAAACACTATTAGAAGCATGACTGAAAAGCACTCAATTGAGAATTGGAATGTCAGAAAATTAAGGTATTGGATTAACAGTTCACATAGCTGAAATGGTCAGTAATATCCAAACACAATTTCAGCACTGATTTTAAATAAGAGAAAAAATTAATTGAATTTTATTTGCCATGTTTCTTCTGAGTATTAAAAAAAATTTATTCTATTTTACAGCAAAACAAATTAGCTTAAGTCTTTCTAGCCTTAACTGGCTAGATTATGACTGCAGGCACTTATGGAAAAAAAGATGTTTTTTGATCTATGATTAGATTGCATAGTCTTTGATGAAGACCTGAAAAGTGACTGACAAATAAGCTCAGACCACACAATTTTGACTGGATTACACGCTTAGCTATTTGACATAAGGACAGAGAGTACTTTAGTATTTCAAAAGCAGGAGATGCATCTGGAAAAATAAGTTTATGTGGCTTACAAGGTTTAGAATGCCAGATTCTATCCCCATCTTCAAAGTAGTGGTAAGGTGGCATGCTATTTAGTTAAAAATGTGATGTCTTATGAGTGTTTGCTATTGGATTTCTTTATAAAACATTTTCCTGTTAATTACTAAAATAATCATCAAATATTTACAAAAACCCTGGGATCAAGCATTTCTTGGTGAGAAACAATTGCTGATTAAGCTCTTGTGTACTGGTTTTTATCTGTCAATAATTTCATTATTGCAAGGAAAAACAAAACAAAAACAAAACAAAACCAGAACTGTGGGTATTATTTCAGTTTTCATACACTTACCTACACTGCTCATCCATTCCATCTGAATCACGGCTAATGTCATCACTCATGTAATACTTGTAGCAAGTCTGTAAAGAAAGAAACAGGACGAGGAATTTTGTATTAAATCTCAACTGAACTTCAGTAATTCATATGACTTCAGCATGTATCAGAAGCAAGCCATTAAAAGCAGCGGCTGCAAGGTCTTCAGCATTCTAACCCTTTTACATCTGTGTTAATCTAAAAAACATCTTCCATAGATACAACAGGTCCTAAACCATGACTTCTTATTTAGATGGCTCAAGGTTCATTTGAAAATTAAATAGGCTTTTGTTTGATGGCTGCATATTTGCATATTTTAGAATATCAACTGAATGTTTCTCTTCAAATCTCGAAGTTTTTTCCATCACCACATTTCCAACACCACATCTTCTCTGACACAATTAATCCTACATAAATTACAGTTTTCAGCTGTATGCTTCTTATGTTACCAATCAATTCCATAAGGCTTTACATAAAAAGGTCGTCAGTATTTATCCTGATGTTAACATCCAAGGCTTCAATTTCCAGGTGCAAACTAAGCATTTTCACTGAAAAATTGGTAATAGTAAGAAAAAAAAAATACACACAACTCAGGTAGTAGTAGCAGTGGATTCAGTTGCTGAATTCTTTAAACCAAATTTTGAAGGTGTGGGTTTTTTCCCCAGTTGCTAGTAAAGAAAGTTCACCCAGACTTGAAACTCTACTTTGAACAGGGATTAATACAAGCTATTAGCTAAATTCTGTCCTTTTACCCAGTGAATCAGTGAATTCAGAATCCAGAAGAGGCTTCAGCACCTGAATTTAAAATGATGATGCCCCTTCATCTGGAACAGAGTTATACACCTGTTCAACTAAACTAAACTAAGCAAACAAACAAAACCAAACAACAACAACAACAACAAAAAACACCAGTAAAGGCTGATGTTTAGACTCTTGACAGAACATTTATAGTCAAAAGGAAAACAGCTTCTCAAGTCTGGGACTGTTTACCTAATCAGGAGAAAAACTAGGAGAGAAGTAGGCACAGCAAGTAATGCAAGACATGGAGTATGCAGATCAGGGACTGCCGGTCCTCTCTCTCACATTTACATAAGGCCATGTTCAATTAAGTAAAGATACAGAAAATTTATGGGAGACAACACGTGACATCATTATCTAGCAGAGCTCACAGTTAAGAGCTGCTGTTGAACCCAACACCCTAAACAAGTTTCAAAAATGAACTAGATAACTTGCATGCATCGCAAGAACACGTACAGCTACATGGGAAGGATTTTCAAGTCTAGGAACAAGAGTTAGGACTCCAATGAAGACTGAAAACAGTCGTCTTGTAAACTGATTTTTCCAAAGCATATTTTATAAAAGAAACAAGCCAGAAAGAACAGAAGAAATGAGCCAGAACATTACACTATGTCAACTGAATATGTAACAATAACTGGGAATTGGGGGAGAAGCAGGAGGAGGGAAGAGAAGGGGAATGCTAAATGTGAATTGTAACACAGATCTGTGTATCTTTATAAATACAGAATCTCTACAAGTATAGAAATATGCAAGAGAGATATCTCTATATCTCTTTGAAAATTAAAAGAGGTCTCCAAAACAGGACGTAGGGGTGTTTCCTTCCCTCCCCTGTTCCCCACCTCTTCCCATTCCAGGCAGCTTACGGCTTAACTGAAGCCACCATGAAACCACATAGCTGAAGACCCAGATGCTGGTTTTGGGTTATGGACTAGACCATCATTACAGAAGCTGCCATAAATTAAAACAGCCCAGGAGCTGTACACAAGTGAAACTGAGATGGCTTTGAAGCTACTTTTCTGCTTCTTGTTCTGACGTTGTTTTACATACAATGGTTTACCAGGAGATCCAGAATTGAATCTGTTCTTACAATACATTATGAGTAGACAGAAATTTCAGACAGATCATTTCACATAAAAAATTCACTAACATTATAGTGTTAAAACTGTAAAAATAAAGTACAAAGAAACCACAATGAGTTTAACTGGGGTATAAGAAAATAGGAATATAATTTTTTTAGCTGTATTTGCCTTTTTGTTTTCTGCTTTTAGTTTCCTTAATTTTAACAGTTAATGACTGAAAAGTTCATTGGCTAATAAAGAACTACACCCACAAACCCCCTACCCAAATCAACTAATATGACATTTCAAACAAAAACAAACAGTACAAACTGTAGAACTGTTTACCACATACCTTACAAATAAGAACTTTCAGTGTAGGATGTCTATAGATTGAATCCTTTTGAAAATGGTTCACCTGTTGCCCACAAGCTGTACAGCTTACAATTCCATGTAGTCCTTCCTCTATAGAGAGGATTATAAAACACACATTAATTGTTTTTGGTTTTTGTTTTTTTTTTTTTTTAAGAAATTTGTGTATACCTACTTCATTTCCTTACAATATTTTGGCCTGCTAGGTTTTTCATATGCCTTTATTACTTTACCACCCAGCATTAGAGAAATCTTTCTGTAACCACTCGCCATTTAAAGGCTGAAAGAATTTTCCTCTAATTTCTATACTCCACTTGGGGCCAAGATACAATTTTTCTTCCTTTGAGAGATTTAATTTGGATTAACTGGTCACTTCATGAGAACACACCTAAATAAGAGTCATCACTAAAACTCTTTCAGAGCAGCCCTGATATCTCATACAACCTTCCTCATTTAATCTTTGTTTGTAAAATACCATTTTAATTCATGTTTGCATTACGGTGTTTCTTTCACATACGGTTTTAGTTTCTCAAAGAAAAATATGGGAAACTGTTACAGAAGATGCATGAAATCCTTTTAATAGCTCCTGAAAAACCTTTTTACACTTCTTGATGGTGGGGTTTTTGTTTGTTGGTTGTTTTGTTTTGGGTTTTTTTTCGTTTTGTTTTTGGTTTTGTTTTGTTTTTTTTAAACTACAATTTTGCTATAATACTTAAGTTCTCACCCTCTTGCTGATTGCTCCCACAGTTTGTGTACCACTCTGCTGGTGTATCTACATTTGGTCAAGAAAGCGTTTCTTTAATGTCAGTCCCCCAATTCACTTTGAAAGGTGGTGATCTTGGCGTTGGGAGGCTCACTACGTGCCAGGCTGTTAAACCGACTAATTAATACTACCAGACTGTTTTGTTTTCAACAGCAGTGATGGTTTCAAAAAAAAAGGAAAATCATTTGTGAAAGCTCATACACTCAGTTCATACACTTTCAAATTTGGGATCAAGACGATAGAGGTTTGATATGGGATCACTTAACTGTGACTTGTCCTTTGCTGTCATGTTCAGTAAGTAGTAGATGAAAATTAACTCAAATGGTTAACTTAATGGTTACAGTCTCAGTACAGACTCTCTCTCTCTCTATATATAATTTTTTAAAATAATTACTACCACAGAATTAGAACCAAGCACCAACACCACAATGTTAAGGAACTGAATGAACATTCTCAAGACACAATACATGCTACTAGCTATTTGCTGTTGAAGCACAATCTCAAATACCTTCCAGGCCAACAAGAACAACTAATACACCCTTACAATTTAGTGAAAATAGCAGGTCTGAAATTTTGACTACAAGATTTGTTGTTTTCAACTTCAATGCATGCATGATTGCATGTACTGCAGAGCTTGTGGACTTGCAAAGCACCTCTTCTGACCTAAAAACCAGCTCAAACGCCTGTTTCAAATGCTGCCCGTAAACCTTGAACGCATCCATCGTATCCTACAATTTGGAAAAGAATACCACATTCCGTTATACCAAGCATCACAGCAGCCTACACAGGCTTTGTCAAACATCGCAGTCCTTAAAGGGGTTGAAGATTCACAGAGGGTAACAGCCAACTGACCTAGAACAACCTATTCACCATCAAGTCCCAAGCCACTTTCTCCTCTTCTACAATGTGAAGGGGAAGCACTATTGCCTCCTTCCTAAAATCTGCAAGTTGGCACCAGAAAATAAAGAGGATTATTTATAAAGAAAACCTTTGTAAACTGTGTTACTACTACAAATGATGATGATCCAAAGAAATTAAACAACTACTAATTAATTAATACTGAGAAAATACTTAGGAAACTTTCCTAACGATGAGTTTATGAGCAAAAACACAACCATAACCATTCTGCAGACACAAAACTTGAAAATAAGGACTGACAAAATGCCTCTTACAGTCTTGGATAAGAGCATTTGGATGCTAGAAAGGCAGGAGTGTATTACTACTACTATTTCTAATATAACAGGACATATATCTCCTAATAAAAATGCGAAGATGCACTCCGCAAAGAACAAGCCAGACTGGCATTTTTTATTTTATTGTTATTATTTATTTACTTGCACCGTGCACAGAATTCAAGATCTCGCGTAGCTGGGACTACACGCTTACCTGCTTAAACCAATAATGCTTAACTTTGTATCTGCAGAGGGTAGACACCTCGTTCTAGTAGCAAGAGAAACATAAGTGCCACTTCATGTAACCAGACTTGCTGCATGCAGGTGTAGAACAAATGGATCTGCACTACCTCTTCTGTGCACATCACAAAATAAAACCGGTTTGATACATTCCTAATCCAGCTGCTCTTGAGGTAAGACTGCAGTCATGACCCTTCCTGGTCTGGAAATCGGGACAACACAGGAGCAGGCAGTACCTATTCCATTTCCCTGAAAGTTGACAGGACCTTAACACGTATACTGGATAGCTTTAAAATCAAGTCAAAGATTATCAGTAGTGACACAGATCTAGCTGAACTTGCCCTGGATAAAGGCGTAGCTTTAACAAACTCTTGATGTCCCTTCCAAAACTACTATCTTATGTCAGGCACCAGTACACGAGTAACCCAGTTCAGAGAGACAAGGGAAAGCCTACCAGTTCTCTAGGGTTGGAGGAAAAAAAGCTGGAAGGGAAGGTCACATGAATTGTCCTGGGGATGCAGACACAGGCCACAAAGCTCAAGCAGAAGAGTCCTATCTTTTTAACACTATAACCCTGAAGATTTAGGTTGGACCTCTTGCAAAACTGTTATAAACACAAATGGAAAAAGCATTCCTATATGCTGAATAGGGCATCTTGCATGAATGGAATGGAACTGACTTTCAAAGAGCAGTAATTTAGAGAAAACGTCAAAGCTCCAAATGTGATTAAAATCATGCATGAGCCCGTATGTATGCACAAGCACATTTCCACACAGTCACATTTTACTCTTCAACCAGAGCCGGAGAAATAGCATTTATTAAATTATAGTAACACTTTAAAAGAGAGCAAGTATCTCAAATGACACAACGGGAAGAATGAATAGCGTGTACAAGAGCTTATACATATAAGAGTATAGTTTGTCGGAATATTCTGGGTACTCCTGTAGGTGTATGAACTAAAGTATTGTTAGTAGTTTTAACGAGAATATCTGCCTTCTTATTGGCTACTTTACTTTTTGGGGAAAAAAAAAATTTGAGATAGATAAATTTCTGTTATCACTGTTATCTACCTAACTTCTCCTCAGTTTTAGCAGTTGCTATGGAAAACCAGCTAGCACAGCAGCTTTTCAAAGATAAACTTTAGAAGGGCCCACTGGTAGGGAATTTCCCACAATAAAACAACAACAACAACAACAACAACAAAAAAAAAAAAAAAAAAAAAAGTCTTTGAATTGTTAGAGGTTTTAGGTATCTCGTTAGCTCACTGATTGATAATATGCCTATACATGTCCCTGCCCAAATATGGTTGCTTTCTTGGTGAGTCGGTGAATGTTCCCATATCAACAGCATTCCAATGTAATTCCTTAAAAAAAGGAATATCTGTAACACCTGATTGCAACAAAGCAACTGTTCCGAATACAAAGCAAGAAGGGTCCATATGGAGTACCTAATGATGCATCCTATAGCTACTGAAAATAAGAAGTTTAATGAGAACTAATCTTAGCTTTCACTGCTGCATTGCAGGGGCAGCAATGGAGGCTAATTTCAGCCAGCTAGAATCCTTAATGAACAAAAAGCCAGAAGAGTGGAGGTATTTTTAGGATAATTTATTAGAAATATGAACAATTTTTAGATGTACCAAATGTGGTCATAAGCAACAATTTAAACCCGTTTTAATAAATGTTTTAAACTGTATTTACCTCCACGCTTTTTGGGAGCTTCAGGTTTCATTTTAACGGCATTTCTGCTTCTAAATTCAGGCCCTTTAAAATCATCTTTGTCTTCATTCAGCACTGGCTCAGGCTGTACAACCACTGTACCTAGAATAATTTTATTTAGAAATTGGAAACCATTACACATCTGAATGAATTGCAAAAGTCCTGTTTAAATAAAACTCAACATAGTACCTTAAAAAAAAAAAGTGCAATCCGTTGACTAAAACTCAAAGTTTTGAATGCACGGATGTTCACAGAAAAAAAAAAAAGAAAAAAAAAAAAACACCAAACAAAAAAAACCACCACACACTTCAAACTACATGTGTTTTGCAGTTGTAGGACAAAAGCCAAAGGCTGAATGGGCTATGAGGAGCAAATTCTGCTCTCTCTGCCCTGATGTGGTACGTGCTGAACAGGACGGTCATACTGCTGGGTGTGTGTAGTACAGGAACGTGCAGTGCAACACTACCAAATAAAGGACTTTGGTTAGGTCATTTAAAGCTATCAAAAGCCTTAGAGTAACTATTCTTTTCTCTCTCTTTTCCCCCATCTTAATTTCTTTCAGCATGAAAGAAATGAAAAAGCAATAGAATAAAGCCTGTTTTGCCTTTAACAAAATTCAGGAATTTACTTTTTTATTTAAACAGAGAACTTATCAAAAATGTGTGAATGAAAAACCATCTTTCCTACTTAAGAGCTCAGTTTTAATACTTTTGTTCTGAGGACACTGGAAATAATCTAATATTCTGAAAAAATAATTTTCAAGCCAGTGCTTTAAATACTGCTACTCATACAGCAAACAGCAGCAGTCCCTCCAATTTTTCCTGTAACTTTCATAGGTAAGAAATGGAAGAGATTAACCAAACTCACACTATAGTTAAGAAGAGCGGGATGTAGGCTTATAGCATTAACTGTTTTAAGAGGGTGTTTAAAAACAGGTCCAATAATGACACTTCCCCCCAAGATTTAGTTTTGCTTTTGTTGATCTAATTGTTAATAACCTCAAAGACAGAGAAGTAAAATAAATAAGACTTGCAAGTGACAGAGTTTAAGACTTCTACAAAAGAACAGAAATAAATTACTTCCCCTGTTTCATGTTGGTTTTATACAGATGTCAGTAGACATTTGAAATTAAGCCACCAGCACATCCTGGCATGCCCACAGATTAAAGTAGGCTGGGTTCAAAACAAAAGGTGCTTGGCTTTCTCTTTTAAATGCACATGCACAGGGAGGGTGTGTGTGGGGGTGTGTGTGTGTTTGTCCACGAGCATGTACGTTCAAATATAAAAGCCAACAGGACTTAAGACAGGCACTTCATTAATACATGTGCATTCTAGTTAATTATTTCTGCTGCATCATAATCTTGGCTAATTTGCTGAATTCATAAACAAAGAAAGACATTAACTACCTTTAGGCAAGCTTTTCATATCAACATCGTTTTCTGAGTTTTCATTTGAAATATCTTCATTTACAGTTTCATCTAAGATTTGTTCATCATCTGATCCAACATATTTTGTTACAATTGTAGGTTTCCTGCATAGACAGAAAAAAACCCATACCATGACAAATATTACATATTGTAATACAGGTAAGCCTGGCGCTTTGCAAGCAAAACACCATACTAATTGGGGAAACCTAGGTTCTTTTTAAATTCATTTAAGACATTATTAGGTGGGATGCTCCGAGTTATTACAATAAATAAGCTGTAGGCTCATTTTCTTGTCAGGAAGAATTCTCCCCTCCTATGTGAAATAAAAAAATATACTAATAAACTATTTTTGTTTCACAGGCTTGCTGTATTTTTTTTTTTTTTAAATCCAGGTTTGATGTGTTTTTAAGAAGGTATGCAGGAAAGTCATGTTTTTAGGAAAAAGCCTGAGTGAAACATAAGCGAATGCTCAGAAATTTTACACATCATTTCACGTTTACCAGGCAGCTCAAAGAGAACACACACATATTGGCAAATGACAAAAAGCAGCTTGGCAGAAAAGATGCTTGCAAGGAAATAAAGGAAATGCAGAAAGAAATGCAAAAGCTGACTGTTGAATAAAAAGACCAGTTGCCAGAATTTCACACAAACGTGATTTAGAACTCAATCTATTAAAATGAATTAATTTACTATGTGAGGGCAGGGAGAAAAAATGAAAGGAAAAAATAATGTTGAGCATAATCTTCAGCAGTCTGAAGGTGAACTACTACAGGATACTGTTTTTGTCAGTATCAGGCATAGTACCATAAATGTATGAGTGAAAATACCTTTAGCAATAGACAGGAAGCAAAAAACCAAGACTGTTAAAATGATATGAGTGAAAAAGAGTTCAGCAAGACACTGGTTTCAGAAGATGAGAGAGAAATTAAAGCCAAATATAAAACCACACTTGCAAATATGGAATCAAGACAAACAGAAAAGGGAGAATGAAGAATATTATTTAATTCCAGCAGACATGATAAAATAAACAAACTTGGATAAAAAGGAGAGTAAAAGGAGATATACAACACAGTTAAAGAGCAGTAAGGCGGCAGCTGTTGAAATTGTGCATTTAGAAGACCTCACCTAGCTATACAGTATACTAGAATTTAAAAAAAAAAAAACATGAAGGACATAACTTGAATGAGCATCAGCTGAGAGCCAAAGATGAGAAGGATTTTTACTAGAGTAAGTCTGCTGTTACTTAGGTCACAAATAAATTTGTCTCCTGTAGGTTCAAACTGGTTGGTAAACAGTTAACTCCATAATTTTTTTAAATCAAAGAGCAAGAAAGGATTAAGCAAAGGTACAGCAAATAGCAGTTTCTGCACAGGACAACTTAATACCACATTTTGATTCTGCAGTCCCCCAACAGTAAGGCACATAAAGCCTTTTTTTCCATGTGACCATTTTTGGAAGAATCCTGCATGTAGAAATAGTAAGAGTGAGGGAACAATTGTACAAACACCTTTGCCCTGAAAATACAGGATAATCTTGTTGTCTTTGTTAATAAAAATCAAGCTTTATGATCTTAAAATGGAAACCATCTTTCAGGGTCAAAGGTTAAGTGCACTATGAGGCATTTGTTTTACCAGCACTCTGCTAACTTAATGGATTTATACTGGTGTATACTAAAAGTATCTGGCATAATGCGTGGACTTCTCTATAGTTTCACATGCTAGGAAGTAATTTATTTGTTTTTATTTTCCAAACCAACCTTTTTGAACGTGATGATCCTAAGGATTTCATTCTTTCTGAAGAACTACTGCCCTAAAAACAAGAAAAAATTAAAAAGTCAACACATTTGTGACCAAGTGACCTGTCAACAAAAACAGTGTCTTACATTAACTAGAACACATCTCAGAAGTCACCAGCGCTCTTACAAGGAAAAATAGCAGGAAAAGCATCAACAAAAAGTGACAGAAAATGTCAACAGTCATGTCAGTTCAGTTAAACTATATCTATGGAGTTTCAGATCAGTAGTAAGATGCCAAGAAGCCATTATTCTATTTTTAAATCTGTTTTTAAAAGGTGTCACCAAACTCTAAGCTAAGTCACCATGGCTCACTAACCTCCTTATGCATATACCTTAAAAGAAATTAAGAGAGGGCACTGTTATAAGTTGAGACATTCAGAGAGAAAACACTGCAGATATCTCAAGCACTGAGTCTTCATGAATTTGAGGAAATTCTCTCCTTGCAGTTCTCAACTTGCACTACCTGCTGAAAGTTCTCGCAGCTTTCTGGAGAAGGGACTGAGAATGGCTCTTGGTCACTGGTCAGTCCTAATCATGAACAGTGCTGGGGCCTCCTGCTCTGTGTACCTTCACTGCAACGCTAACTTGCACGATTAGCACATGGAAGAACGGCCTAACTCACACCTACCCACCTGCCTCCACATTGCTGTGCGTTTTTACTTTTTCACAGTTCACCGGGATTCCTAACAGCACCTACTGCTGCAGTAGCTTGTGCAGGTCTACAAATGTTCTTCACACTATGTGAAGAAACCATCATCGTTTCTGACATACAGATACGGAGGGTTCTTGAAGGCTGGCGCTAGGGAGCCATCACTAGTATGCACCCAGGAATTGCCAGCGGAATGCAGACACTTGTTATCTGGCTCATATGCCAGAAAGGGCTGGCTGTCTTCACAGGAGAACCGATTTTTCAGAGGTCAGTGCACACGTATCATAACTAGGTTTAGGCAGTATCAAATAAATAACCTGAATTTACTGCAATAAAGGCAAACTAAGGGAGGACACTGGCACTTGTGCTTTCTCTACATACCAACATACTGTCAACCAAAATTTTTCCAACAGGAGAGTAAATACTAGTAATACATACCTCATAAAAAAAGTCACATAACACACCATATAGAAGAAATTTGCTCATATTTAATAAAGGTCCTGTATCTCCCCCTTTTTTCTTTTTTTTAAAAAAGGAAACGTATTTCCCCGAAAGGGCAACTAAGTTCCTACTGTTACCTGAGTAACAGGGTGTAAGTGTAAATACGAGGTAGAGACCAATTCTTTTAAACCAAAAATAAGTAAGAGCCTGTTTACACATAAGCCAAAGAACAGAATAAGCATAAGAGAATATTAACCGAGTATCTTTAAAAAGTCACTTTGCAAATATACTCAATCTGAATCAATCAACAACACTTTGCATTTCTTAATAAACATGCAATCGCACACCTCAGGTAAGTAAAACCTAACTCTCTAAACTGTGTTAGAGGCATTTTTCCCAGGAATTATTGTGCAGCAGAAAGACAATGAAGTTGTCCAAGTAAATTCCTGTGTTTGAATAATTTAGAAATAAGGGGGGAGGGGGGAAGAAACAGGATTGCTTGCAGATGCACAAATCAAAGTATCATTTAAAATTTAATTTTAAATTTATTTGAAAATATTTTACAGCTACTGTTTCTATTCAGCAGCTATAATGACATTTACTGCATGGTTCTGACAATATTCTTTAAGTATTTACTGTAAAAGCAACAAAGTGAACTCAGCATTTCCTATACTAGCCATCCACACTAGTCATGCAACTAAAATTCAAAAGCATTTTTATTCCTACCTCTTCTCTACTGTTCTCCATTGAAGCTGGACTACTTTTAGGTTCTCTACTTTTACCTATGGAGAGAAATCAAAGGAATCCAATGAAATGCAAGAAATATTACAAGTTCTTCACATTGTACGTCACAGCATTGCTTATGTTCCACCAGCATGAATCAAGATGACAGTATGACTTTCAGAGACAAACTGCACAAAAAACACAGTCCACATAATTTTTACATAAATCTGGCATAATTTTTACAGAAATCATTTAGAAATTACTTTAAGTTGCTGATAGGCTGAAAGACAGCCAGCCCGTCCACTGCTGAAGAAATGAAAATGCAACTGTGTATGCAGCAATCATATAGTTAGTGCATTTTTTTTGATCTCTAAGAAGTTACCTTCAGTATTTTCTCTTATACATCCTGACATTAAAAACACAATATTAAATCTGGGATCCTGGAACCACAGACAAAAATCCCATTTGATACAGGGTATGATAGAGAATTCCCATTTCTCAACTTGGGAACTGTGGAATAAAAAAGCTAAAGGCACGCAACCTTTTAGTATCTATTCCATCTACCAGTCCAGGTAACGGAAGGGAAAGTTTCAAGTTCAGTGATTTAATGATACTTGTACGAAGTTGTTCAAAAGGCTGAGTAACAGTATTTTAATAGATGCACTAAGAAAACATGCAAGTAAAGTGGTAGTATAATTACAGGATACGTATCACGACCATTTGTGATTTTAACATAAGACTGCTAGCACTGCAACTTACTCTATCCTTACACATCAGTTTTGTGAAAAACAAACAAACAGTTTTCTTTTACACTTTAAAAAATTTAAATCACTCTGATTAGAAAATTTAATGCTGGGTATTTGACCTAGGCTGAATTGTTTGGGTAAATTTCAGCCAAAATTATCCATCCCTTTCCGCACGTGAAGCGAAGGTAGGGGGGAATAAAAAATGGAAACAGACAAAGTTTTTGGCCCTTTTAAGTACCTGAAATTTCTTCTCTGAACCTGAAATTTCAAAGAAGGGTGACATTTTTTCTTCTGCCCACCTTCTACTCTCAACCAATTTTGCCCAAGTGATAAACCCATGGAAAATATCAGTTTGTACATGCTCGGCAGAGATTTCTTTGCTTCTGGCAGCTACGGTCTCTGTAGATTCTGCATTCAGACTGCTACCCAGACTGCACGTGCACTATTCCCAAAAGCAACTGAACGTGCTCCACTGTGCCATCCCCACAGAATGACGGAGCATGCCGCATCCCCTCCCAGCAACTAGTGCTGACCCAACTGCACATGCTCCATCCACTTCAGGGCTACGAGAGCCCAGGATTTCCCCTGCGACTGCTGTTCCAAGGCAGGGGCTGGTCACTTGAAACAAGAGCAGGAAGTCAGTCTCTCCTACGCTCTCAGTGATTCTCCTGCTGGCACCCACGCAATGCAGAGAGGATAAACAAACATTATTAAGGCTGTAAAATCAAGTACTCAAAAACGAAGAAAAGCCAGAATGAAATGTTCCAGTGCAATTTCACTTTACTTATCATTCCTAGCAAACAGGCACTATGGTGCAGTTCAGCTCCACAGCAGTGCGCAAGATGAAGTGCTCAGCGAGCAACTGCTTCATTTTTTAATTGACCTGTATGTGTGGAAGGGACATGTTCCAACTCTACTGAGCCACACTTAACCACCTTCATCATCACCTCCCTCCTCGCAACGCTCTACCTAGTAGTTCGCATATCCTCCAAATGCTGGAACAAAACAAGTTCCATTACTATATGGACCTGATTTGGCCCCAGTTGTGTCTATCACTTGTACGCTGAATAAGCACCCTGTGGATTAAAAAAAAAAAAAAAAAAATAGCAGAGTTGCTAAAGACACTATCATTACACACAGATAGTTAGAAGGGGAAGTAAATTTCCACAGTTAATTTTGGCATTTCCTAATATTTAAGTGTTTAATTCTTGACTTTTCAACTTTAGTATGTTCTTTTTTAAGAAATAAAATCTGAGATCTCAAAAACAACACTGAAACATGTTTGCTAGTAATTAATAAGTGTACCCCTGTTTCAAAGTAATTCTGTATTTTAAAGCAAGGAGCCAAATTCTACTTTGTAACTACACAGGATAAAGGGAAAAGATTTTTTTTCTCTAGTATGCTCCTCAGCAAAATTTCCCTTTGAGATGCATCTACATCACAGTTTAGTTTAGCCCTCTGCTGAAGTATCACATGAATAATTTTTTTTCTATGTTAACCGTTCAGTTTGATGCTTACACAAGGAGGCTGGCACCACCTGGCAGCAGACTCTCTCTCAAGACAGAAAATTAAAAGATAATAACTACACACAGTTTATTACTTAGGACAAAAGGAGTTTGAAAATAAACTCCGTAACACAGCCAACACACTCCCATACTCCACCGCTTCAGTACAACTTTTAGCTCATTAAACAGTAGACCAAAAGGTTTTGCAACTGTATCCTCTCCTTGTTAAACTAGGAAACATATTTAAACCTAGTTAAATTTGGAAACAAATTTTATTCAGTACTGTTATGAAATAATTTCACTTTTTATGACTGTAATCAAAGTGTTTAAAATTCATTACCTACTTCTAACTTTTAAGTAAAAATTTCTAATACCAAATACGACCTAGTGTAGGACTCAAGGTTTTTTCAGAAGTATTATTTTGTTTTCAAGTGTTTCCGGATTACATGTAGATAACTTTTTCAAGTAATTATGAAAGCATAACCTCCAAAACTTCTTACCCAACTACAAGGACTGCAAAAGCTTTACTTCAAGAGAAAAAACAAGATACTGCACTTACACATTCAGGAAAACTGAACAAGGAACCCCTACCGCAGCAAATACGTGCATGTTCGCCATCTCGTGTTTCATAGAAGGTAAATTACCAGTAGGATTAGCTTTTTTTCACATTTCGAAAAGATTCAGAACCGAAAGAAATATTGTATCAAAGGCCTACTGTGTATTCATTAGGATGTCACCACTGAAATCACATTAAGACTTTGCATAATTGTCCCAGTGAAGTGCAACATAGCAGAATAACACAAAGTTATTTAACTTTAGAATCATATATACATTGAAAATAAAAACATAAAATGTCTTTTTACCTATGGTTTTGGTTTTAGATAATGCTGGAGGGGAGTTTGCGTCCTCAGATTCTTCCGATGACTGAGCCAAGAAGTCATGAAGTTTCTGCACCAATGTATTCAACTTGCTTTCACTGTTAAAATACAAGTAAAACTTGAAGTTACCTATACATCTCACTCTAATTTAGCAAGCCTGAAAGAAATCATATTTAATCAGAAGTAATACACACCTACAAAAGAGAGTCAGTTATTGCTTATACATTCATTTCTACAACAGAATATCAAAGTGAGTAAAAACCGTATGGTTTTGTTCAACCCTGAGTAAAGTAACAGGTGCAGCCTCATTGACAAAAAAGCACTAAGGACTCTGTTAACAGTAACAGTGAAAAGCCTATTTTAAACAGTTTTTACGGTTTAAAATTATTTACAAAATTCAAGAGAGTCTGAGTCGTAATGCTGCTATGACATGAAGATAGCAAAAAATGAATTTAAGATTCTACTTTGTCAAAAGCTGAACAGGTAAAAATAATAAAATCTTTTATTTTATTACCAAAAATGTAACCTTTGGGGATATAAAGCACTAGAAATAATAGCAAAATTTCACCTACAGCCTTAGAAACAAACAGGTCCACTGAGTATGACAGATCTACGTGCTTATGCAAAGCTTATATTAAATCCATCACATACATATACACTGTGTATCCGGTATTAATTTTGGCAAAAACCAACCATGTAGGATCAGATCATTTCTTGATCTGTTTGTATGAGTATTCCTAATTAATTTATAAAAACTATTACCCTGGGAATTTTCACTAGGCAGTTTTAGACACCAGGAACTGTTAGCCTCATATATATACTCGTTACAGTAAAAAGGCAACACTTTTATCCTATGTTTTTGTTAAAAAGCTATACCACTTCATAATCTACATGTTATCCCCTCTCATTTTACATTGTTTCGTTCAGATTTTCTCCTCCCAAAGCTTCTACAATTCCCTGAGACCAGTGCCTTTTCCCAGCTGCAGGCGGGCTGACTGAGGCAGGGGCAGGCACCCTGCCAGCCCAGCCCGCCCTGCACCAGAAGTTACCCCTGTCAGCTGTTTGTCACCGCTTCCCTCCTGCGCTATCAGTCCTCTAAAATCTGCCAGCTGACATGTCTGAGTCATCCTACCTTATCTGCTACTAGGTACGGGTTTTCCAACTGCTCCACTACTACCCCCTTCCTAAGTTAACCCAGCTGAAGGATTCAGGCTTCCATCCTTTTCACTTTTTATCTCCCCATTACTTTCAAAAAAGTCTTCTGATAGCACAAAGAAGTAAGATTTTCTGTTCCTGTTTTACAGGTTGTAGGAACTTTTGAGTGTTTATCAGAAGCTCAATCCACTCCCTTTACCATCTCCATTTCTCTGAACACATCAATTTATTAACTTCTGACTTGCAATTTAACTGTTATTGCTAAAAGAAAAAAAAAATCACCTGCTTTATAAGAACTACATGCAGGTGAGCGCTCTCTTGAGTAATGAGTGAAAGGGTATCATCGCAGTAATGCAAATGACTTTTTAAACCAGTGAAAATAGCCACATATAAAACAGCATAAACCATCGATTTAAAAAAAAATAATCTGTAATTTCTTTAAATCTTCTGAAGTACTCAAAATAAAACAAAATAGCACCTTGCAATGGAAAGATTTTCCGCATGAGTAAAGGACCCCTTTCTTTTGAGACTCCGTACATACCAGAAATCACTTGAGCAACTTCGAAGAAGAGTGTAACGAAGCCCGCTTTACTCTCAAGTGTATCTTAAAATTTTTCCCTCAATCTGTCTAAAAGTCTTTCCCTCTAATTACTGGACTCATGCTGCTACACAACTGCCAGTCCCTAAACTTGGGCTTCCCTTTTTGTCATGGATGGAGGGTAGACTTGGAAAACATTACCGAAGATGATAATGGTGCACTTCAGTTTTAACAGATTGCATACTCTATTTTAGAAAGGAGATTTAATGACAATTTATTCACATTAAATGAAAAAAAAAACCAAACCCAAAACCTAAAGAGTTGTTCAGAATTATTTGATAGTAAAAGTACAGAAAGAGATTTCATATCCATTCCAGATGGTCTGAAGAACTAATGCACACTTAGGAAGGCCGCAAAAAAGTACATTTTGGTAGTAAAAACAAGAAAATCCACATGTGGAATTCTGCTCATTTAGTTTATAAATATTTTGTTTTGGTAACAGCATTTTAGAAAAGAAAATGGGAGCTACAGATGAGTTATAATATTATTGTTCTCTATACAAAACAAATTCAGAACAGTATGCGTGTGTCTTTGTGACTAACACTTGGAACATTATCTACTAGCATTTATTAACTCTTATCCTAACTAGCCTAAAATTACCGTTTTCAGAGCAAAATGTTCATTCACAAACAACAACAACAAAAAAATCTACAAACTAATACTAAAAAGTCTTCTCAACTTGCTTTTCCTCTTGATTATTCAGCATTTTGTACCATCAGCCTGTATTAAGGAATACCAGGTCAAATATATGTAAAGGTATTACACTTACTATACTTCACCACAAAGAAATTTTAATTTAGGGCAATGCTTTACCTGTTTTTGTACAAAAGCGATTTTATTGTCATACAATTATAGTTGAGAATATACGATCTATAATCTTTTTCAAAGCTTCTGCTGCAAAATCCTTATTCTTTGTAATATACTAATAGACCCATCCACTATTAAATTGATCACAACCTGTTAAATGTGTGTTTTTTAAAAAAACATAGGAGCCTAAAAATTTAGAACCATCTCAGAAGCACTAAGTGAAGCAAGCAGTCTCCCTCTACCATATAGCAAGTCCCTACTCTATTTACTAGCATTTTCAGGCTTGCGTGTTCTAAGCAAATGGCTTCACCATCACTCTAGAGCTATTTCAACACTGTTTAGCCTAATTAAAAGAGGAATGAAAGGAAAGGTGTCCTACTATTATTGGTTTGGCCATGAACCTGATTTGCGACCTTGAGAAACTATCTTATAAGAATACCATTTCTTACCTAAATTCAGAGCAAGTGCTGTAATCTTAAACAGTAAATGCCTGGCCCTTACTAGGATTAAAAAAGTACATATTAGGCAAACCACATATTAGGCTAAATGACTCTACGAATCAATAGAATATATAAGAAGAAAATGAATGGACAGGTGGTGTCATAATCTGGACACAACATACTTAATTCAATCTGGCTGTTGACTGCTGTCCCCTTGTATGTGCTTACCTGTACTGGGCCAGGGTTTGGTAGCGGGGGGGCTACAGGGGTGGCTTCTGTGCGAAGCTGCCAGAAGCTCCCCCATGTCCGACAGAGCCAATGCCAGCCGGCTCCGAGATGGACCCACCACTGGCCAAGGCTGAGCCCATCAGTGATGGTGGCAGCACCTCTAGGATAACGTATTTAAGAAGGGGGTGGGGGGGAACTGCTGTGCAACAGCAGCCAACAGAGGAGTGAGAATGTGTGAGAGGAACAGCCCTGCAGACACCAAGGTCAGTGAAGGAGGAGGGGAGGATGCTCCAGGTGCCGGAGCAGAGATTCCCCTGCAGCCCATGGTGAAGACCATGGTGAGGCAGGCTGTGCCCCTGCAGCCCGTGGAAGCCCACAGCGGAGCAGTTGTACGCACCCGAAGGAAGCTGTGACCCTGTGGGAAGCCCAGCCCACGCTGGAGCCATCTGTTCCTGAAGGGCTGCACCCCATGGAAGGGACCCACACTGGAGCAGTTTGTGAAGAACTGCAGCCCGTGGGAAGGACCCACGTTGGAGAAGTTCTTGGAGGACTGTCTCCCGTGGGAGGGACCCCACGCTGGAGTAGGGAAAGAGCGTGAGGAGTCCTTCCCCTGAGGAGGAAGGAGCGGCAGAGACAGCGTGTGATGAACTGACCCCAACCCCCATTCCCCGTCCCCCTGCGCCGCTGCGGGGAGGAGGTGGAGAAAAATCAGGAGTGAAGTTGAGCCCGTGAAGAAGAGAGGGGTGGGGGGAAGGTGTTTTAAGATTTGGTTTTATTTCTCACTACCCTACTCTGATTTGACTGGCAATAAATTAAATTAATTCCCCCAAGTCCAGTCTGTTTTGCCCATGACGGTAACTGCTGAGTGATCTCTCCATCCTTATCTCGACCCACAAGTCTTTTGTTGTATTTTCCCTCCCCTGCCCAGCTGAGGAGGGGAGTGATAGAGCAGCTTTGGTGGGCACCTGGCATCCAGCCAGGGTCAACCCACCACATTACCTGACCACCTGTGTTAGCTAAAACACCTTGCAAATCACCTTGCAAATATAAAATTTTAAGGAACGGTTTTCATTTGGATCCAACTTGCCACATACTCATGTGATCATTCTCTCTGATGGCAGGTAAGGTGCTGAAAATTCATAGCCAGGGCAGGGGAAAGAGCAGGACTGCCCATTTCAGCAGCAAACCCGGGTCACATTGGATTATACTGTGAAACTGCACTAGAAAAAAAACTTGTTATTGCACTCAGTTTTTATCTACTTTCTTCAGACACTTCAAAAAACGTAGGTGGGGAATGTCCCAGTTATTGTCAACATCTGGAAGAATAGTTTTAAAACTGTATTGTCTTTGAACAACTGAGTTTCTCATTCTTCTGCAGGATCCTACCAACTTTTAGTCTAAGTAAGTGTCCCTCATCTGAATTTCAAGTGGCTCCTGAAAGCCAGTGAAACAGGAGTGCTTTCCTGCTTTTCACCTATCTTAGTGTCGACAAACATACTTTTGCAAAATTTCCTACCTTAAGAACTCACGTTCCTTAAGTTCAACCTTGTCTAAAATCTTTCTCTTTAAGTTTTTTAAATAGTTCAAGGGCACAAGTTTTTTAAATTCATCTTTGCAGTTGCTTCAAGTTAAGTCCCAATGCTTTTTCACTTTTGAAGTTGAAATGAAATACTGCAGAACAACAAGTATTAAGCAGACAAAATTAAACAATCCTTAGAAAAAAAAAATTAAACTAAAACCAGATGTGCTTTTAAACTGCTGGTCTGTAGACTACGATCCTCTGCTTCAGACTGTATCCCTATGTGAATGACAGAAATCCGACAACCCACAGCAAAACTCTGAATATTTTAATTAAGACAGCGGGAAGAGGAAGGGAAAGAACTGACTATGTATCCATTAGAACACAGGAAGGTTTGGTGCTCATGACCCAATATCCATGCTACATACGTTTCAGTAATTCAAACTAGGTGTAGTCTGGTTCTGCAGACTGAACAAGCACTAGCAGTTGGAGCACATCTTGCAGCTCAGTTCCACCCAGAAGGAATCCAGTCTGTGCACTCCAAGCCCCGCCATGTTATCAACAAAACTGAATAAGCCAGGACAATCTGGAGGTTTTTTCTAACATGCACTTCTTAATTCAGACACTAATATGGATGCACCCCAAGTTCTGAAGGAGATCAGAACATATTTTTCCAAAGCATTTCTATGTCTAATGTGTTACAAACATGATCAACTTTTAAAATTACTGTTTTATACTAAATAAAGCTGAAATTTATCTAATTTAAGATACGATTTCAAAACTGGTACTAAGCAGTACCCTCAAACATACAATTTCCTTTCATACTACCTAAGCCTTGATATAATAATTCTGTCACCTGCAAATCTTCATAAAAGTTTTTCCTGATGAAAAGGAAAAGTGGTAGACTTACCCCAATTCAAAGATTTCAGTTACAAGGGCAGAGTCTGCATAGTCGTTTCATATGAAACGTGTCAATATTGTGGCTGAACACACATGAATGAAATAGCTTAAGGCTGTTGGAAAGAGTGAAAGGTGATAAAACCTACAATAGAAGTTGTTTATTTTCTTATCCCTAATCACAGAAGGAGTAAACACACCTGCAATATCCTAAGAGCTTACTTCTCTCAGAAGAAATACAAAACCAGAAAATAAAATCAGCCTACCATCATATCAGTTGAACAAGTAAAAGAATATGGTTTTATAAAGGCGGGAAAACAGAGCACTTCTATCCTAATGGTTGTTTTTTAACTCAACAATGGTTTTCCAAGGGTAAAGCAACATGCTATTGTATAGCCTAAATCAGATTAATATTTTCTAACTTATTTATACTGATGTACCAGTTACGCCAAAGCAAGTGAGGCTTTACAATCAGGATTCACACAATCTGTTCAAGTTGGCACAAATCAGCTCTACTGCCAAAGGACACAAACCCTCGTGCCCCAACACACGCAACCGATGCCACCCACACTCTCAGCCCTCTCCTTTCTCCTCCACTTCATTACACATATTTGTTTTGACCTATGCGCAGAAGCTGAGCCATATTAAAAGTAACCATTTTTTCTACTAAATGTAGATAATTTCCCTAATCCAGCTCAGTGCTCATTGGTACGAATGTTTCTGCAGACAGAGGTGACGACAGTCTGAGCTGGGGAGGAAGGGAGCGTACCTTCGGTGGCAGCAATACGCTAGGTGAGCTTGAGCTATCCCGCAGCAGCAAAATTAGAGCTGGTCAGGAAAATGAGCCCAAGAATCACAGAATCATTTAGGTTGGAAGGGACCTCTGGAGATCGCTTAGTCCAACCCTCCAGCACGAGCAGAGACAGCTGCAGGAGGTCACCCAGAAATACGTCCAGTCAGGTTCTGAGTACCTGCACAGATGGAGGCTCCACAACCTCTCTGGGCCACCTCTTCCAGTGTTTGACCATTCTCACAGTAAAAAAGTTCTCTTGTGTTTAGATGGAGTTGTACCACATTAAACTTACTTAGTCAGATACAGCCAGAAAATACCTGAACACCGAAGCTCTGACTGAGAGGAGATGCAGGCACCTAGCACTTCATCAAACTCGGAGATTCTATGCTTAAGACTTTGTTAACACAGATTCACTCTTTTACTTTGTTTAGAACTGATTTAAATCCACAGGGGCTTAATCAAGTGATACCTAACACAGTTGAAGACACTTGATGATATGGAGGAAGTAACTTGGAGATTAAGTACAGTGTAACAGGCTCAGACAAGTGTAAACAGAATTATTTTGCTCCAGACACACAAGGGGAGTGAGAAAGCAATGGCTCGAAGTCACTAAGAGACCCTGTATTCTGTTCAAGGAAGATTACACAATTTCTTTTTGTTGAGATGGTATCCAAACAACCAGATCAGGGTTTGGCTGAGAGTTACCATGCTTCGCTATAAAGTGAAAAATTCTTTGGTTTTTAACCTGTTTCTTCAGTAGGAGCTTAAAAAAAAACCCAACAAAACAAAACAAAAAAACCCCAAACAAAAAAAAAAAAAAAAAAAAAAAAGCTAAGACAAACAGTCTCTTTGTTAGGTTGGCCTGAACGCCACACAGAAGTTTGTAACTTCAATGGCAAAATAATCCGCAAGCTGAAAAAGACTGACTCAAGTCGACAACTTGAGATCTAAACACAGTATTTTCACCTTTATGAGACAAAAATAATGTCAAACTGAATACCTTACTGTATTAATTCAGGAAAGGAAGCTCAAACTAGCATACATAACATACAAAACAGAAAGCTGTATTTAAAAAGCTTAAACGTGCTTTGTTTAAAGGGAAAGAAGGGCTCCACATCCAACAGCATCTTGCCCCTCTAACTCTCCAACTGCCTCCTCTTTTGCTTCATTTTCCTTCAGCTTCCTGGAGTTTAACGAGACATCATTCATTACAAACTCTGTCTAAGAATTGAAGCGTGTCCCTTTAAGTCTCCCAGATATTCCCAATCAGGTCTGCTACAGGTTTTAAAGGTCATAAGCCCATCTGAAGTATAGGTTTTTTATTTTACAAGATAAAAGCCACCTCAGTTTGCCCCACCGTCAGTCCTGAATTTATTGCCTAATGTTTTTGGTTTTGCTTTACATGATAGGTGTATTTGCCCAACAAAGCAAATGGCGCTTCTACAGCTGAACCTGTTAAGACCTACAGCTGGACGCACCAAGACAGAAATTTCTACAACTGTGCAGCTTTCAGACTTGCAAATAAACTGCCTGAAGAGCGTTAAAGTTGACACTGGTCAACAACCTCGCTAATCAAGTTCTTGATTTTTTTCAAGGTTCCACTCCTTTCCTAAGAAAAGGGGAAAAAAAAAAGAAAAAATCACCATCAATCAACCCATCGTCCATCTTGAACGACAACTTCCTGGTGGCTAGATGTTGTAACTAATTATGAAAACTTTAGACTCTTCCTTTAGTAAATCAGGGCACTTTTACCTACCACCTTTTAAAGTCAACATAAAACCTTCCATTATATTTGCCACTGAATTTCTACAGTTTCTTCTTTCCCCTCCCGACTCACCACCGGAACAACTTGCCACTGACCTATCCGTGAACTGGTTCGTATTGCCAAATCACCTGCAGGCGCACGCTGAGCTCCAGTGATACGAAATGTGATTTCATGAGGTTCAGCAGTATCCTTAGGCTTTCCTGTTTATAAAAGACACATCTAGCGATCCAATCTAAAAACGTACTTTGTCACAGACTGCAGGCATTTGTTTTTACGGTAAACATAGCACATTTCAGTATTATTTTTGGTATTTTCTTTTGGTGAGGTATATCAACGTAAAAAGCGCTAACTTTTCCTCCCTTCAAGCAGAGGGTGCAAATGCTCATCTATAAAGGAACTGGGTATTTCAAGTTTCCACAATGTTAAGGCCATCCTGCAGAATTCGTATTATACAACCCTCTGTCACACCAAATTATTGCACAGAAAATGAAGATACCTTCAGTTAAGCCCTACAGAGACCCTGACACAAAGTTTACAAACCCCTAACAGAGACAGGATTGTACTAAAACAGAAATAAAGAAGCCACTGCAGTAAGTTCCTCTCAGAGAATTTCATTTAAGTAGTGCAACACATTGGCTCTGGGGCACATCTGGCACAGAAGACGACAGCCAGCCTCCAGTTTTGCTTTTTTGGGGGGAAGAGTCAAAGGATCTGCTTACGCCCATTCCCCACGATTGTGTGGAAGATGGCTAACTTACACTGCACCTTCAGAGAATATTGACGATTGCCGTCAACTTATTTCCAATTAGATTGTTGTGGCATTAAATAACATGGCTCCAGCCACTCCATAATATCACTCAGAACAAAGAAAGTCAAGAGGCTCAAAAATGCAGACAGTTTAACAAAGATGTTAAGACCGAGTTACCAAAATATCATACTGAAAGCTGGAAAGTCTTAACCGTAAAAAAAATGAAGTTTATTTTGCCAACTTAAAAAAAATGTAGTACCGCTACATTGACTACCAAGTGGTTCAAGTGGGTAAGAGTCAAAACTTGTCTTCTTTTTCTATTGTTGTGCTTATTTTGTACAGTGTACGAACTGATTGGTAGGACCAGCTTAGGTCACTATGACCTAAGATTCCTCCACTTTAAAAAAAAAAAAAAAATCAAGTGTTTTTGGGCAAAAGTTGTAGAGCGATCTTTTTAAGTGTTTACAGAGGCACCGTTTATTTTTAAAGTTTGTTAAGTTTTCAAACTGGAGTAAGTTACTCCAGTTTTCATCATGTTTTTCAGCATTCCAAACTTCTCACCCTGGAGATGGGAGACTCCTAGGTTCTTAGTATTAAATAAAAGTATTCCTTGTAACAAAAGTTTAAAACTTCATAGCCAGCAGACTAGTACTGATTGATTACTTTCCTTTTAAACACTGTAAGTCTGTCTTCCGGAAGTGCTGGGAAAAGATTTTCCACCAAAGTTCTGCATATCCTCCAAAGAATTCTAACAACAATCTCCTAGCTTTATTTCTGGACGCGTCTTACATGAGCAAAAGTGCAAAGAGCAGATGAAATGAATGTGTAGGGTGACGGTGCAGGGTGACAGAAACGCAGGCAGCTGACAGGCGAGCAGGACTTGTGGGAAATGGGAACAAACAGAGAGAGCGAGAGCGAGAGAGAGCGCACGTGCATGTATCTCTTTTCCCTCTCATTCCCCCCAACTCCAATTTTAAGTAGAACCTGAATTGACAGAAAATAAGAAAAAGTCCGTGCAACATGTTCACCGGCTCACAACCCTGAAACCACGGTACCGCACGATGTCACACCTAGCTCCCGGCATAGAACTGGTCTTGTAAAATAAAAACAAACTGTTCAAGATGAGCTCTCTGTGGCATGAGAATTATAAAACACGTTTAGATTGAATGAGAACATTAACAGAAGAAAAGTTTGGAGCACCAAAAAAAATTACGTCCATCTACTTAAAAGCAGATTGTCACAGGGCCTGCTGATTACGTGGGACAGATCCAACCCAAAGACTACACGCAGTCTCAGATCTACTTTGGACATACTTTTTGATCTTCAAGATTACAAATAAACTGAAATAATCCAATTTACCTTTCTGTCTGCAGGTAATCTGAAAAATTGCATGGAAAATGTATGAGCTTCTGTATCCTCTTCCACTGAAGCACCAACTAAAGCAGCCCCTTAGTAGTAACGCTAATGGTTCCACTAATGACAACATAAGAATATGGAAAGGGTTAAGTACAAAACTTTCGTAATGTAGACCAGGAACAAGTGGTTCAAAAAAAACACAACACAGGATAAGGGGGGAAAAAGGGAACAAAATACAACAGTCACAGTAAAATAAAAAGCAAAGTAGTCCAAATGGAAGAGCATTTTCTGAATGTGCAGGACTAACTATGACAGTAAAACAGTCAATAAATATTAGTAAACCAGATCTTTTTGCTATACAGAAATTCAAACTCGACTCCTGATTTTCAAGGACTGGGGAAGAAAAAGGAGAAAGCGCCTTAATTAGTACTTCATTCTACGCCCGAAATATTCGATCCAACGCGAAAGTGGCTTGAGCTGTCAAAGTACCTTAAGAATCCAGAGGAGGGAAAGCGGATGTGAGAAAGAGAAAGGAGAAAGAGTCGGACAATCCCTGTCTTACAAAATAAGGAAGAAAAGATATCCAGAAGGAACCGCTAACTGTTGGGAACTCGTGCAGCAAACTCTGTATATTTGCGGTGCTCATGACTTATGTGCAGCACGTGATCAACACCAGTAATGCTGATAATCTTTTAAAAACCTCTTTTTGTTAGAAGTAGATTACATAGGCATTACTTCCTCTGAAAAGTTAAGGCTTTGAAATCAAGCGATACACACGAGGAGGAAAAACTACCATCCCTTTAACTTGGGCTGAAAGTAAAGAGTAGTTACGAACTACTCAACGCAAGTCTAAAACTGGGTGGTGAAGGCACACAAATACGACCACAGAAAAAACTTGATCCAAGGCTCAGTACTCCAGGCAGCGTGACGCTTGCCTTTCTCAACGCCGTTTGATTTTGATGATACGTGTGACATTCGCGAGGGTCGAGCGACAATAGTTTATTGTTTACAGAGCGCCTTCGGCATCTGGAATATTTGTGGGTGACGGGGTGTGCGGATCAGCCCCCCGAGACACGACGAACTGAAGGCATTCAAAGCCAACTATTTATTAATAGTTTAACATGGCGTCTTTCTTAACACTGACTTTACTCGGGGTTTTGTCAGCTCGCTGACTTTACGGAGCGGAGCAGGAGCCGTCCGTGGTAACTCCCGCGGTAGGAGACAGCTCTTCGAGGGTGCCGGGGGCGGTCGGGAGCGGGCAGGGAGACGGAGCCCCCGCGGGGGGATGCGCGGCGCCGAAGGGGGCTCTAGGCAGGGCGGTGGGGCGGGGGCGGGCGAGCGGAGGGCACATCCCCGCGGCAGCCGGCGGCGGGGGCATGGCGGCCGGCGGCGATGGCGGCCCCGCCCCTCCGGGCCTTCCCGCCGCTTCCCGCCGCTTCCCGCCAGGACGGGACGGGACGGGACGGGACGGGACGGGACGGGACAGCCCGGCCCTTCCCGCCCCTCGGGCCGCGGCCCGACCCCGCCGTGCCCGGGGGAGGGGGCCGCGCGTGCCGCCGCGGCGAGGCGAGGCGAGGCGAGGCGAGGCGAGGCCAGCCCGCCGCCCGGCCGCCTCCGCCGCCGTCCCCTTCCCCCGGCGCTGCCCACCCGTCCCCCCGCCGCCATGCCGGCCTCCCCGTCCCGCCGCGCCGGGCCCGTCCCCGCCCCGCCCCGCCCGCGCCGCGGGGCCGCGGGCCGGGCGGCGCAGGAGGAGCGGAGGCCGCCCGCCGCTCCCCGCTCCGCGCCGCTCCCCGCGCCGTACCTCACGGGCTCTGCGGTCATGTCTCCGCCGCCGCTGCTCGGTGCGGCCGGCCGGGCCGGAACCGGGCTCAGGCGCTGAAAGGAGACAAAGCCGCTATTGCCACCATCGCAAGCTCCGCCGCCATCTTATCGGAGGGAGGCCGAGGGAGACCTGCCTCCTGCCGCCTTCCTCCTTCGCCGACTCCCATTGGCTCCTCGCCGCCCCCAGCGATTTTCTAATTGGGCGGCTCCGACGGGGCCTGTTGCTAGGGTCGTTTACGTCACCGTCCCAACCTTCCCCGCTCTGATTGGCTGGAGGGAGGGTTACATCACCGGCAGGGGCCTGACGTCACGCACCAAGTCCCGTGACATCATTTCAAAACAAAGTGTATTGACGCCTTCGCCCAGCAGGGGGCTCCAGCCCGCGGGTGCCCCGGTGGCCGCGGCGGCGGGAGCCGAGCGCGCACTCATCCCGCGCAGGCCGGCCGGCCGCTGCGGGCGCGTAACGGGCGGCGGGAGACGGAGCGAGCGGCGACAGCGAGGGTCGGGTCCCACCCCGGCCACAGGCGCCCACTGCATCGTCAGAGGACTGCGGCTTTGGGCAATTCTGCTACCTGGATTCAACAACATCAAGTTAATGGTGGTGTTTAAACACAACGGCCGTACAAAGAGTAACACTGCGATGCCAACCAAATTCCACAAACAGCACCAGAATGACCCTAACCCTCTGTGGGGATCAGCCATCGAACTCAAAGCAGACCAGGGCGTGAGCAGAGAGGCAAGCTTTGGAGGAGACAGTTTCCTAAGTACAGAATAAAAAGACAGCAAGATATGAACGATGTAAGCTATATGGAAAATTATCGAGGTTGAACTTGAAGAGCACCCAGCTTACACTGCTAGCTAGAGCTTCACTTAAGCCCAGCTTTGCTAGAACTTTTTTTTTTAAACAGAAAACTCTTTAGATAAGGAAACGCATCATTGCCAGCCTCACACAAGTACGCCAAGATAATTTTGCCTGCTTGTACTAGCAGCTTCTACACTCCCGTCAAGACGTTAAAATCTGTATGTAAGGAAGAGGATTGGAATACATCCCTATTCAGAGGGAAAGAAGTTACATGCTTTCGTGAGAAGGCT
Organism: Morus bassanus; assembly: GCA_031468815.1. NCBI lineage: Eukaryota > Metazoa > Chordata > Aves > Suliformes > Sulidae > Morus > Morus bassanus. The sequence goes on from CM062582.1 coordinate 3,538,777, forward strand.
ACCGCACTCCACTGGCTGTGGGTTTTGTATAAAAACTATCTCCCTGCATGACCAAAACAGAACAGACCACCAAACCGAAGTCCAGTACCACACAGAATTTGAAACAGGTGACAAGTATTATTCATTTATTATAACCAGTTTTGAAAATTATTATGTTTTCCTACAGAAACTAAAAAAAAAAAGTACCAACTCACCTGGTTTTATAAGGCAATGTGTGAAATACAAGGAAAAAATCGTGAAAGCCTTGTCATCTTAAGTATAACTACTCCTTAGTGCCTATTTCATTCTAAAAGGCAGTGATAATAGAATAAAGAGCATTTTCGCACTTCAGCAGGTACAAGCTTATACATCCCAGGGAAACTCTACAAACTGGTCTAAACATAATTTGCTTTAGAATTTAACATTTTACCCAAGAACTGCATCCTGTGTCTGCTGAATTTTAGTAATACCAAACAGCAGATTTAATAACAGCTTTGTTAATAAAAGCTGTCACATGGTCAATGCTAAGGTTTTAAAAGACCAAAACATCACCTGCCTTCTAGCTAAATTTTAGAAGGGAAAAAAAAAAAATAAATCCATGTTAAGCGACTGCTACAAATTCCATTAAAAAATTGCAAAAAGCCATGCCATTTTTTTTTGCCACCAGACAGATGAATTAAACCGGAAGCATTACCTCTTCTTAGCTCTGCATTAGTGTTCCAATTGTGTGATTAAAATAAGAACACAAAACATTTATTTTCCTGTTCAAGGGGTTTAGTCTGCTTCATGGACTAATATCCTACTGATGTAGAATAACTACATAGGTATATTACTTTTACTCTCCAATATTTTTTTTCTTGTACGATTTCCTTGAGAGATGGAAGAAGGTATTTGAAAACAGTCTAAAAAACCCAAATTTAATTGCCTCCGATACATAACATAGCTAAAGTTGCACATGAAAAAGAAATCCTATTGTGAGAAAAGGTCAGGATAAAGCAAGAATGGAAATGTTTCCCTCTCCCAGCAAATACTCCAGAAGACAAAACCTAATTCTATCACGAGATATGAGGACCCCTTCCCCCAGCGCTCTACTAACAGACACTGCCGGCTGCTCCAATATACCTGGAAGAACGAGGATTCAGAGCTTAGTTTGCAGGACAAACCAAGGGCCACTATAGAGTCTCATCACACTGATTATTTTTTTTTATAATGATAGTAATTAGTTTTCTTAAGTAGATATTAGCCTACTTTTAAGAAAAATGGCTGAAAGACATGTATAGTAATCAATTGACAGGAGAATATTTTAATGACTTTATGTGCTCCTGACCTAGAAATACAACCACATATACATCTTTTTCAGATTATTATCTGTGATACAAGTAGCACAATTAATCCAGAACAATAAAACACTATGCTTAAGTTCATTTTATTGGCATGGTCAAGATCTGAGCTTTTAAATGGAATAGATTACGTGCAATGAAACCCACTCTCTATTCGTCAGAGAAAAAGCATGATAAAAACTGAAAACATGACTGCTTACTCAAGAGCCTGGGTGTGTTTTTTGTTTTTCTGTTATCTATACCCCTCAGTAAAGTTCAAAGTGATGGTATGGAATCAGTTGAGTAGTGGTTTGTGTTTGATAATTAAACCTTTTCAGCGTGAGAAAGCAGTAAACATCAAGGTCCGATGCAGAAACAACGTGCCAGTACTTTTCCAAATCCTTTATGAGAATTAATTTCTCCTAGCAGATGAAAGCACTTTGAAATTTTAACTTCTTAAAACATCTAATTTCAGCATAAGTTATTTTTCTCTTATAGACTGGATAATTTTTAAAACACACTCTAATAAGCCATTGCTAATAAACCATAAAAGAACACTACAGACCATTCTTTTCTCCCAACAAAGTTTGGCTGCAAGATGCCACGATCTAGCACAATCTGATGTCACGGGCAGCACGTCCCAACAAGCATATGCGATTCAGGCACCCGATTTTCTTTGGATGTTCCAAATGTTCAGAAAGTTAAGCAACTGACTTTCTTCAGTACTTCTAAAACTTCTACTTTCATTTTGATGATCAGGAATATAGACTAGGAATAAAAATAAATTACTGTGATGCTGACTTTTACACTTTTTCACAAGGCTCAGAATAAGCCTCGCTGTACATTTAGTCAGATGCTCAATAGTTGCGACCATAAAAGCATCTACATTTTTCTCCAAAAGCCTCTAGGCAGCTATCATCTCATCGTATTCCCCAGGCACTAATGGCTACCCCATTGCCTGACAAAAGGTTTAACTTGTTCTTACCCTCATGTCTGAATGTGTGTTTTAATCCCATGGTAGCATATGCACACTCGGCCACACGGACATCACCAGCCATGGGACTAATTAAGGTTATTTGCACAAGCATCAAGCCATACACGGCAGATGCAGAGCTGAGCACTTTTTCCATCTTGTTGGAGGACTAGGCAGTTCTGCCCCTGAAGATCATGTGCTTATGAAGCTCCTCTGTTAAAGGCTTTAACTGCAGGAATGACTACTAGGCACCACCATTAAGCAGCATGATCTGTGCTGAACAGTAGAACAGCTTGAAGACAGGAGATTCCACTAAGTTGTAGATAACAAACCATTACCTAGATTAATCCAATCAGATTTACTATCTTGCCTCGGGCTTAGCTCAGAGAACTGCCGATTCTAGCTGTTATTCCAAAATAATTTTAAATACACCGCAGCCCCTTCTCAAAAGGCAGAAAAAGCAGCAATCTGTGAGGCCAGCCACATTAACAAAACCACGCAGTCCATTTACAGCTACCAAATATAGCATTTCCTCCTTTTACTATAAGTGTTCTCTGAAGGTGAGCTTTTACAGTACTTCTGAGCTGTTTAATGACTCACTTTCTAAAGGCGATGGCCTCAGACGCCCAGTTTTAGCATACCCGTTCTCAAACGCATTGCCTCTTCCACCTTTGTTCTACTGGTCCAGAACTGTATTATACTAACTAGTTAGCGAGATGCACATGCCAATGTTCCCAAAGAATCACTTTGGGTACCTATTACAGCTGGCCATTACCTCTCAACTGCTACACAAGTCAAATCTTTCTAGAATTGCATGCTTTCTAAATTTGCCACAGGCCCTTGCAAGCACTCAATCTTCTTTTGCTCCACTATCATGCTCGTTCCCTCCTCCATGCACTTCAGTTGCAGCCTAGGGAGCAGAAAAACTGTTGGAAAGAGTAAGCATTATTTTTATTTCATATGTCAGCATGGCAAAAGAGGCAAATCCCAAATTCTCAACAACTCTGCCTCCTTAAGTGGAAAGCCAACACGTCTCCACCATCCACCAGTGTGATGTGCAACTGTTTGAAGTTAGTTAATATATGATTAGATGCTTTTTAGAGAGATCAAACAAAATATGCACCATGCCAGAAAAGCCAGAAACAAGTCTGAAAGTTTAAGAAAAAAAACATTACTTCTTTAGAATGAGATTGTAAGCCGTTTTCACCTGCACGCCTAATAACTGAAGTACAACCAACCTACAAGTTTATTGGAAACATTGTACCAACAGGGCAGGAAAATGAACAACAGGTACAGCAGTCCAGAGTTGTTCCAGGCAAATCTATAGTGCTAACTAGATTCCACCCCCAGAAATGCTATTAGTGGATCTGTCTAGGGCTCCAGGAAGCCAAGATTTTCACCTCAGGACAGCTGTCAAAGACAAGTAAAAACCATGCAGTCTTTGTGCTATTTGTTGGCTACATGAGAAGATCTCTAGTATTGACGTTTTGGGCTGTAATTTCCTGCATAAACACATACATGCTACTAATCCAGTCCACTCAGACATACTCAGGTTATTTACTATACACAGACGTTTTTATTAACACATTCAAGTAACAGCGGAAGAAGAGAGGTTTGTTTTGTTGTATGTTAAAGTTCAAAAGACACAGGAGCATGGATTAGACTAAAAAATTTTATTCAAACTTGTCCAAAATCCAGTCAGGCACACAATCTACCCATTCCACTAAGGCTTGTCATTCTGTATGGCATAGAAAAATGCATCTCAATAAGTTGAAACATCAAACAGCTAAATTAGTGAAGTTAAGGCACTTGAGATGTGTGTTAATTCAGCAAAATTGCATAAGAATAACATTCTACTTTGAACGATATAGTCCTTTCCGAGATTCAATGTAAAGTGTCCAAATTCTGTAACCCCTTGAGACAGGGGTGAGGCAGAAAGCAGGAGACAAGTCTCATCATATTTTCCTCTGACTAGTAATCTCCAAGGCTACCACAGCCTATGGAAGGAAGTATTACTGAATCAGGCTGCCGAGATTTCCTGTGGTACAGGTGCTGAACTACACAACAGTTTGGGCTGAGGCACAATGTCTTCCACTCAAGAATCCTTAAGGCAAAGTATCTTTGTGAGGTGAGGACAAAAGGAGAGAGCAAAAAGCACATGCATTCAATTGTAAGGCTAACAAATCTTTCCCGGGATAACAATATTTAGCCTGGGATTAGGTATCTCTGCCCACTCCCATATCCCCAAGGATAAAAAACTTGCAGAAAATAAATGGAGAATGCAAGAACTTACATAGTGACCAAAAATCTGATACCTGTTGGTTTGTCAGTAGCCTGCAGTAACTTGAAAGCCAGTTGGCAACATTCATGCTCCAGATAGCTAGTTACCTTTGTAGTTTTGGTTTCTGTTTTTGGGAGTGTGAGTGTTGGTCAGCATATTTTTTCAGCTCTGAGCCAATGTTTACAACTTAAATCTTGCGGTTTCAGCATTTAGCAAAGAAAGTTTTTAACGAATAATTGAATTAATAACTCAGTTCTACCTGTTGAAAATTCTCCCTTCATCTGTGAAACACCCTCTTGCATCATACAGTAGTTAAGTACTCTTCTCAAAAATGACATACGGCTCTAGGATGTGCACATTGCACACTGGAATTTGGAGTATGGTCCAAGGGTCGCACACAGACTGAAGGAAAAGATTTCCAGGTACATGAAGATGTTTTCTCAACCATGAAAAGGCATGACAGAGAAGCTATTGTCACCTGCTATGCACAAACAAGAAATAAAGTGATAAATATTTGAGGGAAAAAGAAACATAGGGGAAACAGATTATCCAATTGATTTTAAAGTACTGTTTCTAGTTAGTCTACAGAAATGTCATTCTAAGCATTAAGTTCTGAATTTCGCTAGAATTGGAGTTTAAGAATATGTAAAGCTTACGAATAAGAGATTGCATCTTAATACTCTGTGTCCTTCAGAGCAAATTGCTTGTTATATTTAAGGCACTGCATGTCATCTTTGGTTCAGTGTTTAACTATCTCATTCAGTGTAAAGAGAGGTAGCACGAACCACACATATTTAGCTCTTCCATTCCGTTACACGCAATTTCAGAATCGCCACCTTTCTGATGTTCCAGATTCTGGAATCCTTTAACTCATTAGGAAACTGCAGGAACAAAATAACAAACATTCTTATTAATTTTATAAGAAACAGGGGTGTGCAACATTCCACTTAGCTTTCAAATATGCCAAGAAAATCAGAATGAGAAACTGGGCCTGATGCAACTACGAGGTTAAGTAGCTGTGGAGACGTTGCTTAAAAGCGAATCTTCTAGTAACTCAAAAGCCAAGACAACCACATCTTACCTACAGCAAAGTTAGCAGGAGTACGTAAGACCATTGCATAGACCAGAATAAAAGCTGACCAGTTATTAAATGGAGAATAAGTTCAGCTCTCTTCTGGTCTTGAGAAAAGTCTTTTTGAAATAACAAGTTTTATTTAAAAATATCTAAATAATAAGAACTGGCTTCTCATAGAAAGGGGATAATATTTGCCTATGGGATTAGCCTTCAGACAAATCAAACCTTTTTGGAGAAGCTGAGATGGTTTAATAATCAAGATGTATGAATATGGAGGAAATGGCAGAAAAAAGAGACACTTGTTTTCACTATAAGTTGGCTGAGATATCACTTTGAAACTAGAAATATTTTCTAATATGTAATGGCATGAAAAGGAGAGTACCACAGACTGAAAAATCATGATATCCACCGAATACCATTATTTCTGGTGATTATATCGACCAATATTGCCAGTCTTTGAGAAGCAAGTGGAGCGTTTTTGAAGGAGTATTTCCCACCAAATTAGGTTTCAGAAAATAAGCCCTTTGCCTATTTCTCCATTCTAGTTTATATTAATATTACCAGACAAGGAAGTACCAGTCAGCAGGAACAGATTCATTTATAACGATACAGTCCAGATAAAAACCCCCAAACTTCTAGTATCACTCTCAATCTTTAAGTCCTCATTTGTGTTTACCCACTTCTTTCAAAAAAGCTCTATGGTGGTGTAGCTGTATTGCAACGCACAGGCAAACAATGACTGACGCAGCAGAAAAGACGTACCTGTATGGGTAGCCATGGTATTTAGATCTGAAGACAGACAGCAACCAGCTGAAGAACAACACCACCAAGCCAATACCAGCAATACACATGACTGCAAGAGATGCAGAATAAGATTCTGGTAATGTGACAGCTGTCCCCAAAAATACCACAGTGACTCGGGTTTTCAGAAGCATTCCATAATATTTACAGATTTGGTCAGATGAGACCTTTATTAAAGTCACAGAGAACCAGATTAACACCAATTTTCTTTCAAATTCCTACTGTAAATCAATTTTATACCATTGCTTTAAGAGAAAGTAAGTCCCTCCTTCTCTCCCTTACTAGCAAAATGCTGCAAAGCATCTTTATATCTCCCCTTCTCCCAAAAGGGGCTTTGATTTTTTTCTTGCAGTTTGCCAAGCAACTCCAAATGCTGCCAAAAAAACCAAATGATTCACCTCTGCTTAGAGGTGGGAAGTATACAAAAATCCACAGTGCAAAAGCATTCCTATTCAATAGTGTATCAAATATCATTACTGAATATGCCTTCTCTTAGAGACAAAAGTATTAGTACTTACTTTTTCTTTTCCCCACATCCATGTCAGAAGTAGCAGCTTCGTGGAGGAGTACCATTCCTAAAGTAACACCACCATCTACGAACGCTGTTTAAGGCTAAATCAACAAAATACAATAGACTCAATATAACACACTCATTCTTAATCTCATAAATTCAGCTCCCACTCCATATTTGGGGCATTAAAACGCACTGGAAAAATTAAAGACTTCCCAGCCAAACCAGCAACTATGGGAGGGGGGGCGGCGGGGAGGGAAGCAACTGAAAGGCATTCATAATGCCACCTTCTAAGGGAAAATAAATACAAAGCTGAAAATATAAACTGGAAGGTATAGTAGGCTTGACACAAAATTAAAAACATGCGTTTACCATCTCAGCTTGTAATGAAACAGAATTCCTTCCCAGAGAGCTCAGTTCACTCCTGCTACTGTTCTACTCCACTGGAAAATCCCAAAAGGAATTCAACTTCTGCATTTTACTCAGCCAACAGAATGAATAAAATGCACGCAATATTTAATCTAACAGGATCTCTTTCAAGTAGCAATATTTCCATCTTCTCTAATTCTTCAATTAAAAAAATTTAAAGCTTGTAAAATTAAGGAAGCACAGACAAAAGGCCTGCCATTCGCAAAGAATGAATCCTAGCAAAGCAAAATAGTGGATCCACTGGAACAGAAGACAGAATTCCCAAAGATTTCATCCCATTTCACTATAGATGTTCAGTCCCAATCCTCCTCCTGAAATGAGAAATACTTGTCGTTGACTGCAACAGGACCGTTAGGAAATCTTTCCATTTCAGATGCAGTCTACCTTCAGCACAAGAGAAAAGTGACTTCAGCCTACAGGAGCCTTGCCAGCTTCCTCCAATTTAAATGTCTCCAGCAACTGGCAGATTGGGTCCATAATGTGATGGATAGCAATAACACAAATAAACATCAACAAAAAGTTTCTAGGTTGAATTTGACTGAGTGCATCAGAAGTACAGTAATAATTAGAAAAAGATCAGAAGTCCCCCTCCAAATGGATGTTTTGAGTTAAAAAAAAATCTTCGATGATGAATACACAGCAAGAGAGTAAAGTTCTTAACACCAACATATTTAAAACACCAATTGCTGACTTTATATTATCACATAAAACCCCAAGGCATCACTTGCTGAAACTGGGATTTTGAATAGATAAAACAAGAAGAGAAAAGGGAGAAATTAGGAGAAGTCACTCTGTTAAAGAACAGTGATGTTGCAACAGCAAAGACTAGTTAATCATTGTCAAGCAGTAAAGAGGACAGGTACTTTGAATGAGGTTTTGAAATGATGTGCCTGTAGTAAATCTGCTATTCTGTATACCTGTGTAGTATAAAGCGTAAACAATTTGGGACCATGAAGCTGCAAGAAAAAAAGATAATATTAACTAAAATAAAAATTCCTGAATAAAAGCTAAAAGAATGCACAGGCTGGCAGAGGTGACGAGACAAGGAAAAAAAGCTTGAGTCAGAGATGACTAAAGTCACAGATGATGGATCAAAAGCATACACGTGGGAACAGAAGAAGAGAACGTTGAATTTTAGAGTATTCTTACAACTCCAAAGAAACATTTTCATACAAGTGAGAAAGGCAAAAGCTCTCAACCTGCAAGTTTCTGCTTGCCTTTCTTAAGGGCATAATATTGGCATGGAAAAATCCTGAATCATTAGCATGAACGAGTGGTAAGATTAAAAGTAAAGAAGGTAAGCAAAAAAATAAAGGAAGAAAGATCAGTAAGAGAGGAAGGAATTCAACACCAAAGCAAGACCTAAATAAGCGAGATCAAAAAGAGACATGCAGAGGGACAGGGGCTATCCTGAAGAATCTTATGATTCCACAAAGATCCACACCTTTAATGCTGTATTCTATTTGGTCATTAAGGAAGGAAGAAGGTGGTGAGAAAGGAGTAAACATTTTTCTATTCAACTTAAAGATCACCGGCATAGGAAAAGCATATCTGTCAACACAGAAAGGCTCTACAAGCTTCTGCATCAGTATTAGGTGACAGTTACGAGCCTTGACAAAGTACTCTCATAGAAAAGGCAGCAGCATAAGCAAACAGAAAAATCGTCACCGACCACATGCTTCTCAGTAGGAAGGATACTAAACAGAAGAACAATGTGTGTTTCTGCCACAAATTGGGCTTGGCTGCTTCCATGGATATAGCTCTGTAAGAGACAAAGAGTAACTGAATTTAGAAAAGACTGAAGTCAACTTTGACATGATTAACAACAGCTATAGAGCTTGGAACTGGGGTTTGCACTGTCTCTTTCAGGAGACAGAAGTTGGAGCATGGACAATGTCATCTGTTGACCACAGATTTTTGGGGGGAGCTGTGTCAGCATCAAAAATCCTTCTTCTATTATCACAGGCAATCAGCCCAAAGTACTGTTCAGATTATAATAAGCACAAGCGCAGCTACAACCTTCATGGTGCCGATCCCCTGTTCAGCAGGGCAAAACACCGTAATTACGCCCTCCTGCACCCACTGCGATCCACTTCTCATCCATTCCTTCACTTAGATTCTTAGGTTACACATGTTGCTCCTCAGCTTAGGGACAGTCTCTTCAATCTGTGTGTGAACCCTACCCACTTGGCTCCAGAACCAAGCATTTGAAATCTTTTTCATGGCATACCAGGAAAAGGAACATCCCTACCAGTATCACTGAAGCTTTAGTCTTCGGTCTCAAAAAGGCTTAGGAATGATGTAAACAGAAGAAACAAAAGGAAGCATTTTCAAGAACTCATTTGAAATATGAGAACTTCCACGCAGTAAGTTGGCTCAGTTTTATTTACATTAATAGTTTACTAACCAACTGGGTTAACAGGAAATTCATGAAAGAATACAATTTTTTAATCCCTTTTGGGAAGCTCTACATCACTATGGTTGTGATGTTATATCTAAGTAGAAAAAAAAACAAGTTTAATAAGCAGATCCACTTTTTATGGAAGAATACAGAGGGCCTGACCCACCTAACCAGGCACGAAAAAGCATTTCACCAAATTAATTCCCTTCTGAGTAAAATGCATGAGAAAAGCCAATATGTGATGTGTAAGCACCTGAAGAGATCATCGCTCTCAATACATTCTGACTGCTTTTACAGTGTATCTCATTCTATATTATGTACAGAGCAGTACACTTCAAATGATGTTAAACCTGATTTTTCCCAAGAATGAGATTTCATAAGTCTAAGGCCACTAGACATTAGTTTACCTCAAGAATCTCAAAGATGTTTTTATATGGAAGTCATTAGACGGGTGTACGAGCTAAAAAGACCAGGTTAAACATGAAATTGCCAAGCTCAGCGATAGGACTGTTCAGCATGTAAGACACATCATAAGCACCTTTATTTTGCTGTTAGCAATTTAGAACTGTCATCTCTCTACATCACCAGAGATACAATTACGTACAAGACAGGAAAGCAAATGGCACAGGTAAATAAATGCCAAAAACATGAAAACAAACAGAAACGATTAAAAGAGGCTTAGGAGGTCAGAAAGATGGAATAGATCAGGTGATTTAATGTAATCTACCCTCAGAACCTAAGCAAAAAAGCATTGTCATTATGCTGCCTTCAAAGTGTGTCACTTCTTTTACATTTTGGAGAGATGGGGAACAACAGGAAGGACGAAAAAAAATGCTTGCCTTAGGTTCTAAAGCAAGGGAGAACCGCCCCCCATCCAAATAACTTCTTAGCAAATAGTTTTGGTTACTCTGTGTGCTATCCTCTTTACCTTAGAGCATTTAGTACCTTCTTAGCTCTCTGTGATTACTCAAATAATCAAAGATTCCACAAATGAAAAGACCATGAACTCCCTAGGTATTAACACAACAAAAATGAACTCCAAGGTAACACTTTTGAACCAGTATGTCCCATTTACAGCAGAGTACCACCCATACGACTGCTGTCTAGTGCTTTATTGCAGGAGAGCACTTTGAGCAGTTTCTAACAAGAAATTGAACATGCTGCTAGATAGTAAATTAATCTTAATATTTCTTGTCTGATTAACAATTGCACTTCTTATTCTATCTCTTAAAAGCTTATTACTGAGCACAGAAAGCAATACACCTAAAAAAACCCCTAAGCAATGTTTGCCCTTACTCTTAGAAGATCACAGAACTAATGCCACTGTTCCTACAGAATTAATGAATCATTGAACAAAAGACTGTAGGAATGACTTTCCTATCAAAACAGAATGCAAGGTAATGGTAATCGAGCAGCAATTACGCAACAGAGCATTTTGGTGTGAGTTAAGATCAATATTTTGTAATTTCTTAGTAGTAAAGTATGAGTTTACAAACAGAGTTTCTTCTATTTGAGCCAAGAAAAGGATAAAGCTAATTGGAAGAAAATCTAAATCTTGACTGAAGCTCTAACACTCCTTCTGTTTCAAACAAAACCAAACCAAACCCCTCTTTTACAGGCATATTTTAAGAGAAGACAGATCTCCTCTCTGAACTAATCAACAGCTCTCTAATTTGTCTTTCTCACTGCAGGAAAGGTTAGCCTCATTGACCGACAAAGAAAGAAGCCAAGAATAGGATTTGCACTCTGACTTGCTTCTTTTAGTATCAGCCTTACTCTGTAGAAATACAACAGAAATGCAGAAAAGAAAACAAAGGAAAGACTTACCACTTGTCCAGTGTGGGGATTCTTATGAGCATAGGGTGGACCTCTAATGTGGTTCCACATCTGGCCTGATGTCATTGCTAGCACAAAACACTGACAAGGAAAGAAGAAATGCTATTCAATAAGGATTTTTTTTTTTTTACCCAATTTTTTTTTCATTTCACACCAAAACATACTGGTTTGAAATACAGTCTTAGGCGAGGCGTCGTCCTACCTTTCATTTGTATAAAAGGCATCTAATCAAGCATTAACTAAGCTGAAAAGACCAAGATCAAGTAATATTATCACACTATCAAAAAGCAAAACTAAATGCATCTCATTTTCCTCTAGCAGGTTTAAGCATCTTTAAATAAAAACGCTTTTAAAGACTTGTCATGAGTTTTGTAGCAATTCAACAGGCAGACAAGAGTTATAATTACTCACCAAAGCAGCAAATGCCCAGCCAGTTTTGTTATACAGAAAATCCAGATTGCTTCCACGCAAATATACGAGGCCTCCGACGACAGCCAGCAGCAGTCCTAACATCAACGGTCCAGCATAGTTTGGTGGCCTTATCACACGAATCTAAATAGAGGATATTTAAATCATTTTCCCTCAATGGGATTATACATTATACCCGCCCTCCTGCTAACAAAACCCACAATGTATTAGAGTGGGAAAAAATATCAACACACACGCAAATTTTTTATATAATAAATCTGACTCGGGAAGTAAGTAATGCTTTTTCCCCTGTTACTGTAACTTCAGTTTTATAAACCTCTACCCAACCTTCTGTTCCATAGGAACAGAAGAGGGCGAAGAAAAGAGATGAGTTTTACCATCTTATCAAATACAGAATTACACAAAATATTAAAATACAGAAAGTAAGGAAACTTAAAGATGTAGTCACATCCCCAAACTAGATTTTGTAGATGAGAACCACTTAGAGTATCTGAAAGCAGAGTGTTAGCCACAGAACACAACTGACATATTTCATAGCTGGAATTACATAAGGGAACACTACAGAGGTGGTGATGGGGGAACTCTGTACACACTTACATTGACATCGGTTCTGTCAGCCACCCAACGAGCAAGCTGTTCAGCTGCAAAGCCACGCACCTGAAGCTCATATGTGTCACCCCGTTTAGGCTTCCCTTTAGCAGGAAAGTTAATGAAGGTTGGAGCAGAATTCATGTTTAGCTGTATTTAGAAAATTCATAGAAGAAACAGCACCATGAAAGGTCTACTCAGTAACATGCAATTCTATTCCATTTGTATCTTGCAACATCATCACTAAATCAATCAGAAAAAAGTAACTCTTCAATAGGATTTCATTGACAATGACTTAAAAAAAAAGACAGCACGGAGTAACTTGCATTTCTGTATTTCATAGAACTAATCAATATACTCCTGCCATTTCCCTTTTGCGTTCCATGTCGTTTTCTCCTTTTAGTATTGTGAAAAAATTTTTTTAGCTCCGTCAATAGCTGTTCTGGATATCTTTGAAAAAAACTGTTACTTCTGAGTAGGCTTTTTTTTTTTTTTTTAATAACAACATTGAGCATACTTTCTGAAGTGCTTGACGACTTCTTTGTTAGTACTCAGATCTATAGCTACCGATTCAAAAGATTCAGACCAGTTAAGAGGAGATTATAATAGGTAAATAAAAGTAGTTGTTTATAAAATGCAGTTCTATCTTTACCTAACACTGTTTTTTCCCATAGCATTTCAGGTTTTTTTCAATCTGTTTCTTCTATAAATGCTACTTTTGGGAGAGAAGTCTGCAATATAGGAACATATACAATAATCTATACAGGCCATAGCTTGGTGAATGAATTTTTGATGTAACACTATGGGAAAATTTAACAAGAATAATAAAAGACATCCTTTTCTACTTCTCCAGTCCAAAAGCTTCCATTTAATACAATATCATTGTCTAAATTGTGTAGCTTTTAAAGAGGGGAGTATCTCTTTGAAAAAAAAAAAAAAAAGAGTTAAGATCTGCAAAACCATAATGAACTATTATTTTGATCTACAATTGCGAGTGTAGATGGAATGTTCTCATACATTTAAAAAAATCTGGTTACATAATGTTAACAGAAGAGCAAAATGACTCGGTACTTGAAAAGAAATAGGTTAACCAATACCGAAAACCTAATCTATCACTCTCTAGTAATCTAAAAATTCTAATAGCTGCTCCTAATGACATCGGTGCTTTTTACCTTGCCTTTTCATGTGTCATAGAAGAATGCCATTAAAAATTACACTGTAGGTTATTATACAGTCAGAGAAGCCAGTTTGCTCCTTGTGCCTATTCCAGATTTGTCAGCTGTGTTAATGTTACTGCCAACATGCTACTGCCCTCTGCTCTTCTCCTCATTTCTTCCAAGTGGCAGCTTTTAAATTTTCAATTATTTCTTTAATCATTGTAACGCTAAATTTTGTACACATCATCACCTTTTTGCCCTCAGTCTCCAAAACCCGACTTAAAAATAATGTGAGAAGAGAAAAAGAAAGACATTACCATCTGAAATACATCTGAGCCTTCATCAAAATCTACCATAGCAAAAAAAATCTTATTGGTAAATGCACTGGAATATCGCCAGGAGTTTGCCAGAATCTGGTATTCCTCATCAGCTTGCCTGTAAAACACATAAAGTGAGATGCTGTATCATATGTCTGTCCAGAACACAAGTTACAAGCCAGCTGAGGGAGCTGTAGCCACCCACCCTGTTAACGGGTGCATCCCACACACCCCTACGTTAATTTTCTAGCACTAAAGAAAAAGTTTAAGGCCAGACACTCATCTAAATCAAGTGAAGCATTTGGCATCACTGTTTGTGGTTTGTTTTTTTTTTTTTTTTTTTTTTTTTTTTAAACACAAGGGCAAATGTTGTTGAGTCCATGAACACCAGCAGTGGTAATTCCCAACTGAACTCTGAAACAGAATCCAGCAGCTCATGATTTGCTAGTCCACAGAGCACCAAAACAAGTACAGGTGTGCCCTCTTTTCCATGTCAGAGGATGGGAAACGAGTTAATTTCAACTAACTAGGTATAAAAAACATCTTTACAGACCTCTGCCACCTCCGGATTAATATATGAAAGCCATAATATGGTTAAGGATCCAGCATACTGTTAGTGTAAATAAGTAAGTGCCAATCAACATATAATTAACAGCAACTTTTAGACTGCATGGCCAGCAGTAATTCTACAAATGTTTCTTCAGCAGCTCATGCCAGGAAAGCTGAACTATCACCCTATCTTTCTCCAGAAGCCTGTCAGTGTGAATATTGTTTTGCAAGCAGCGATTATTTTAGGAGGGAGATGAATAATTAAGGACTATGTTGTTTTCTCACATACATATTACATATATATTCCCACACGTTTCATTTCAGCGATAATCCTACTATATTGTGCCCTTGAATATTCCTCCCACGTACATGAGTTTTATCCTACTCTTAAATTCAATATCCTACAAAGCATACGATGACTTTCAACTTCTAATTTAGGACTAAATTGAGCCCGTACTTGCACACAACACACTGTCTGTGAGGCTGAAGAGCAGTGAACATCACAATCACCGAGTAATTTCTGGGTGGCGCCTTCACAAGGCGTCGAAATTTGTCTCCATTCATTCGAATAACGGATCTTTTACTAGCCCACTCCATTAGCTGGTTCACTTTTTCTGATAACACCATCTGAAAACAAAGTCAGAGAAACATTGTTGGGTTTTTTTCTTTTTTCAGCCCCAGCCTCACAGTACAATCTTGAAGGTTTTTAGATGTGATGTAACAAAGAGCCGCACTGTATTTCAGAAGAACACCCAACATGTGAGGTGATGCTTCATTAAGATTCTCAAAGGCATTCACAGATCCTTTTGACAGTCATGTTAATATTACTCATTTGCTTTAACCACTTAGCATTACACACACTTTAAGCACTTTGCCTTTAAGCATTTAGTATTACACACACTGGCGAAGACTGTCAGCTCACTAGGACTTTTTCACGTTGCTATTTGTACATCTTTCAGACCCCAAATCACTCCTTAGTATTTATTCGATACTAAGCATCACATTCTGTTTCAGAAGATTTCAAAACTTGGTGGAAGTGGAATCAACACTGGAGTTGATAGAAAAAAATCTCTTCTTCATAGCGGAAGCGCTATGGAAGTGAGCTCAACATCTAATTTTCAGCATTGCTGGAAAAAAACTTGATGCAGTACATATTTGGAGAATTCAGGAGTGCTCAGCCGTAAATTCTTTAAAAAAATCAGCCAACCAATTCTGTAACATTATATAGAGAAGCATTAGGTAAGTGACAAACCCCCAAACGTTACATTTATCATAAACTACTTGTCCTTATTAACACCCTTCTTCAGGTAAATACTTCAGGGTAAATAATAAACTACTCTTCTTTGGCTTACAGCTGACCCACGCGTACACAGAGGGATCTTTTCAAACCCCAGGAGTCGAGTGTGTGGATATAGGCGACATCTTTGTGATTACCACCAGAGACAGTCGGTCCGCCCACCCTCCCCTCCAAATCTCACACAGAAGGAAGACAACGCTCTTACAGCGCTTTTTGCAACAACAGAAGAGCCTGGAATTAAACGCGCTCGAAGATAAAATTTTAAAAAATCAGAACTGTACGATTCTGGAGACAACCGCTCCGCCGGGCTCCCGGGCGGGCCCGCGGGCTCCCCCTCAGCGCCCGGCCGGTGCCGCCGGGGAGGGCCGAGCCTCAGGCGGCGGAGCCCAGCGGGCGGCCCAGGGCTGGGCCGAGCGCGCCGGGCCCGGGCCCGGCCTCCACCTCACCGCTCGGCGCTGCACGACCTCCTCAGCGCAGGCCGCGGGCAGAGCGGCGGCCGCAGGCGGGACGAGCCCGGCGGGGCTCCCGGCGGCCCCTCACCTCCTTCCGCTTCTGCCCCGCCGCGCCCGGCGCGCCCCAGGCCAGCAGCGCCAGGAGCGCCAGCACCGGCAGCGCCGCCATGACCGCCCCGCTCCGCCGCCTCGCTCCCATTGGCGGGCGCCGACCCACCGGCAGCGCGCGGGCACTTCCTATTGGCGGAGGCGCCGGCCGGCGACTGGGCGCCGGCCTCCGATTCGTTGAAGCCGTCTCCAGCCCGGGCAGCCCATAGGAGCGAGGCAAGATGGAGCCGTTTGATTGGCGGAGACCTGAGGGAGGGCGGGCCGTGCCGCGCTGAGGCGGGCCGGGACACCCGGGAGATGGCGGCCGGTTCCTCGCTGCCCGCCTTCGGGAGGGTGCCGCGGCGGCCCTGCTGCCGCAGCCCCTCGCCTCAGAGTACACCCGGGCCTTCCTCACACCCCTGCGGCTCTTCAAACATCGCAAACTGCTGCACAGCCGCGGCGTGCGCGGGGGTCCCGGGGGGCGGCCCCGCGGCGGGAGGCCAGGCCCCGCGGCGGTGAGCCCTAAGGAAGCAAAAAAAAAAAAGGAATCGAGAATAAAACTCCGAGGAACTTAATCGATGGCTCCCCAGAGGCGTACGCTTGCTTGGTTTTATACACGCACGTGTATTGCGTATGTACACGAACGTATAGTGCGTTAAAAAGAGTGTTAAAGTCGTAAACGCACTTAGAATCATAGAATAAAATCATTAAGGATTCATTTCACTTGGGAAATCCTCAAATGGTGTGTAAAGGGTTACGGGCTCTCAAGCGTAATCGCCACAGGAAAACGGTTTTACTCGTGCTTCGTGTTTTATTTCTGTATTCAAGGACGGGTACGCTGTAGAAATTACTTCTGGCGCCGCGGGGCTCGCTGCGATGTGTATTTGCACTAAAATCTCTGGCTTTAGGTCTTCGGCCCTTACGATGAAGTTAAATCCACACGCAAAGGGGGGGGAAAAAAGTGGTGTCAGAAGTGGGATTCGAACCCACGCCTCCATACGGAGACCAGAATACCCAACCCGCCGCGGGAAGGCGCGGAACGCCTTGAGTCTGGCGCCTTAGACCACTCGGCCATCCTGACACGGCGACTACAACCGCCGCCGGGAGCTCCTTAGCGCTCTCCCCGGCCGCGCCCGCCGCCGCCGTCCCCCGGCCCTTCCCGGGGAGCGCTGCCGAGCCCGTGGATCGCGGCGGAGCCGCCGTGTCCCTCCCTCTCCCGGGCGCGGAGCGACCCCGCTCCCCTCCGCCGCGGGGAGGCGGCTCCCGTCCCCGCGTTACCCACAGGGCCGCGCTGCGCGGCCCGGCGCGCCGCCGACTTCCGGCGCCACCATTTTGTTTTTCACCGCTCGCCCCAAGGGTAGCAGCGTCCCGGCGGCGGGAGGGTCGCGCTCCGCTCGCCAGCATGTTCCCTCTGGCTAGGGCTGCTCTGAACCTCGCCGGTAAGCAAGGGGGAGGCTCCTGGAGTGTAGGAGCGCGGGGGGGGGGGGTCGCGGGAGTAGGCGGTTTCCTCAGGGGGTCTCCCCCCGGTTTCGTGCCTTCCCTGTGAGGACTGTCCCTGAACGGTCCCTCGGCTCCCTTCGCCCCCGGGGAGGGTGGTGAGGGCGGCTCTCTCGTTCTCCTTCCTCTGCTGCCTTTTTTTCTTCCTTTTTTCTGCAACTCCTAGTTGCTTTTACTTGAGCTGACCTTGGGTTCCCTTCCTCGGTCCTTTTCCTCCTTGAGAGTAGCTAAAGGCACATCCCGGTTTTGTCACCTGAGGTGGCAGGGTCTAGTCAATGACCGGCCCTTATGGATAAAGTTACCTCTTCGGTGGCAGATTCCCTGGTGCTTAACCTCTCAAATCTGGTCCTGCTTCATGATGTGCTTAGTCCGAGGTGCGTGCACCTAAAATAAACGTGCTTAGTAGTGTTTCAGTGGATGTTCAAGCTTCTTTTTTCTGTTTTAAAAAAACCAAATTTGTGCAGCCTCATAGAGCATGCTAGGGATGTAGTAGCATTATGGGTATTGCCATCATCTTCTCATGTTTGGGTAAATGTGAACCATCGACCTGAAACCGAGAGTTTGTATTTTGTAATGCCTGTCTTTATGCACAGATCATTGTCTCGTCAAGTGCTTTGTACGCAACTACTACACAGTGTTTGTGGTTTGAAGCTGGTGGTTTGATTCTTCACTCTGTCTCCTCCTTAATAAGTGTACCTTTTACAGTGTACATTTATAATGTGCATCATACACTCTGTCATCTGAAGATACCCTCCTGTATTTCGTTCTCTATTCTTTGCCTTCCCTCTCCACCTCCCTCTCCTCCCTTCAAAAATCTTGAAGGAATGAGAAAAGTGTTACCGATACCCACTATCTTCAACCCCTTAACTCGATGGTGAGCTTCATCCTGAAAATGTTTATATTGGGTACACGTACTGGCAATGTAGGTATTTACATACAGAAACCTGAAACTTTTAAGTACTAACCAATATATTTTATTAGCGAAATAGTGATACCTAAAAGTGTACTTGAACTTCCACACTGAGGACCCAGAGAAAACATATTAAAGAAAAAGATAACAGAGGATTTTCTGACTGGAATTAGACTTCAGGAATAACTTTCTAGAGAGAAATTGGGAGAGCTGAAACAAAACACAAGGCTTTCTGTATATCTTATGCTTTGGAATCATTCCAGAGCTCTAAGTTCAAAAGATTAATTTTTTTTTCAAGTCATTTAGCTTTTTTTAGCCAATTCAGCTTTTCTTTAAGTCTTTTAATGCTTACACTTGTCTCTCCGCTGGTGGGAGATGAGGATTGTGAACGGTTTGAATGTGTTTTTCAGTTGATTTTCGTACTTCTGATTCTCTTTAACATTCATTAGCTCGTGGTGTTCAGCACACTGCAGTAAGACAAGCTCATCGCAAATATGAGCCTAACTTCCATGATAAATACGGAAACCTGGTACTCCTTGGTGGAGCCGCAGTTTTTACTGCTGTCTGGGGATATGTAAGTCATCCTTTTTTTCACCACTCTGTTGGGACTATAGCTGTAAACTTGCGAGCTGTTAAGTTTCACAAGGGCTTACTTGTTTGAAGTAACTTAGGTGGTCAGAATTTAGGAGCTTTTTATGTAACTGAATAGAAATGCAATAGAGACGAAAATTGTGTTAGTTCACATTTTGAGTTGTTACACAAATTGCTGTGTCAGTCTATTGCTTGGTCTTAAAATGTAGTAGAAACACAAGCGTTCTCTGTTTTACTTGGGATTTCTAAGCTATACAGGTAGAGTTTTCAGCAGAAAAATTTATAGATGAAAATAACACTATGGTGATGAGGTTTTACATTTCAGATTCTTTGTTCTAAAGCTAGATATTTTGAAATAGAAAACTGAAGTATTTAAATATTATTCAATATAAATGTATTCAACTTGCATTATTAAAAGATGAGATGTCATATTCCAGTACAAGAAATCTAAACTGCAAACAGTAGAAATAGCCCTCTATCAGAAGGTTTCTTTGATTTCAGAGTTAATAATCTTGATTTTTATCCTCCTACAGGTGTTTACACAAGCTGGAATTGAGTGGGGCTTGTCACCTGTTGGCAGAATCACTCCAAAAGAATGGAGGGAGTAACGGCCTTTGCTTATAATGAACTGGTCTAAACTTTCAGTGGAAAAATCATCACATAATGGCATTTGTTCCCTGATTACCACTTGTACGGTGGCATTCCTGGTCTAATAAACATATCTAGAAATCTGTCTGGCTCTTCTAGGTTTCCTCTATGCTCAGTGTCTGCTGAAGTATAAGAAGTGGTGTAAAAACTCAAAATAATTAAATCGTGTTTTAGGTAGTCCTGGCTGTTCCTGTAAAGGTCAGTCGTGGATAACGGCCGAATCCCACACATCGTATAGTTGCCCGTTTAGCCAGATGCTCGTGCTTAGATGAACCTCACGTGCGTTCCCACTGCAGAGTTCGTGTCACTTTACCTCTGACTTCTGCTGCACGACTAATGACAAAGTTTGTGTTTTCTGTTGAGATCCTGCCTTCTTCCACGGAAGTATTTTTATGTCTTGAATCACTCTGCAAATAAGCTGTTTCTCTCTGAGGCCTTTGAGAGTTGTGAATAACGTAGATTACTTTGAGCTGGAGATGCTCCATAGAAGCAGGCAGTATCCCAGCATGGCTAGTCACTGACACTGAGAGAGACGTAACTTTTTCTAATGAGTTCTTGTGTAATCAGAATTTGTTAGGAAATAGATGAGGGGTAGATGCAGACTCTGTAAACCTCTGAGTCGGTTTGAATCCCTGAAAAAACACAAATATCCTGCTTTTTGATACAGCAGAGATGCAGGAAATGGCTGCCTTTACTCCTCAGAGATTTTAATTACCAGTTTCCTCCTGACTGCTGTTTTTCTTGGGGCTACTTTACATTGAGAAAATTAGTGTTCCGAGCAGGCCAGCTGCTGGCATACTGCAGCTAGGAATAATGGAATGGGACTCTGGTTCTATTTTGTTGGTTTTCGGAAACGGGGCCATGATTAAGAGGGACGGCCAGAGGCATTCGTATTGTGCTGCTAGAGGTGAAATTCTTGGGCTGGTGCAAGACGGCCCAGAGTGAAAGCATTTGCCAAGAACGTTTTCATTAATCAAGAACGGAAGTCAGAGGTCTGAAGACAATCAGATACCATTGTAGTTCTGACCATAAACAACGCTGACTGGCGATCTGGCGGCACACCTCGAATGCTGTGTTCAGTTTTGGGCCCCTCAGGACGAGAAGGACATGGAGGTGCTGGAGCGTGTCCAGAGAAGGGCAACGGAGCTGGGGAAGGGTCTGGAGCACAAGTGTGATGGGGAGCGGCTGAGGGAGCTGGGGGGGTTTAGCGTGGAGAAGAGGAGGCTGAGGGGAGACCTTATCGCTCTCTGCAACTGCCTGAGAGGAGGTTGTGGTGAGGTGGGGGTCGGTCTCTTCTCCCAGGTCACCAGTGATGGGACGAGAGGAGATGGCCTCAAGCTGCTCAGGGGAGGTTCAGATTGGGTATGAGGGGAAATGTCTTTACTGCAGAGTGGTCGGGCCCTGGAACAGGCTGCCCAGAGCGGTGGTGGAGTCACCATCCCTGGGGGGGTTCAAACAACGCGTAGACGCGGCCCTTGGGGACACGGTTTAGGAGGGCCGGGGGCGTTGGGTTGGCGGCTGGACTCGATGATCCCGGAGGTCTTTTCCGACCCCGATGGCTCGGCGACAGTGCGCTTTGCGCGGCGGGCAGGGCCCCCTGGAGCCCTCCCACGGCGGGGGGGCTTTGCAGCGCTCCGCGCCGCAGCCCCACGCGGCCGGGCTGAGCCGGCGCCCCGCGAAGCGCCGCGTTCGCGGCCGCGGCGGCGAGGGTCAGCCTGCGGGGCGCCGCCGACGTCACGGCACGTCACGCGAGCGGCGAGGGTCAGCCTGCGGGGCGCCGCCGACGTCACGGCACGTCACGCGAGCGGCGAGGGTCAGCCTGCGGGGCGCCGCCGACGTCACGGCACGTCACGCGAGCGGGCGGGGGGGGGGCAGGCGCCCCGCGGTCACGTGAGGGCGCGCTCCCGGCGGGGCGGGGCGAAGGGCCCGGCAGTCTCTGCCGCCCGGAGCCTCCGGTGAGTCGGGCCCTGGGCGCCGCCGCTGTTCACGTCCTTCCCTCGGGGCTGCCCTGGCTGCCGCTGCCCAGCGCCGGCGGAGCCCTTGGCGCGGCGTCCCGGGGCGGGGGGGGGGGGGGTTCGCCCGGCGCGTCCCCTCAGCGCGGGGGGGGGCGGCGGTCCCTGCCTGAGGCGCAGCGCGGGAGCGGGAGCGGGAGCGGGCCGTCCCGCGGCGACCCGCCGCCGGGGCAGGGTCCCAGCCCGAAAGGGGCAGCCTCGGGCGGCCCGCCGCCGAGCTCTGCCGCCGCCGAGGGACGAGGAGGTGCGGCGCGGCGCGGTGCGGTGGCCGCCATCCCCCCGCCACCCCCCGGCTCTGAGAGAAACCGCGCCGTGTGGCGCCTCCCGGGGGAGCTCGCCCGGGCCGCGGGGGCTGCGAGCGGCGGGTGAGTACCGGGGCCGCTCGGCGCGTCAGAGACAGACCGACCTGACGAGGGCTCCGCGTCCGAAACGGGGCTCTCGGTCCAGAACGGTATTTCCTGCTGAGCCGCTTCACCCGCTACAAGCTGCTCCTGCCTTCCGCCTTCCCCCCCCCACCCCCCGGGTTAGGCAAACCCCGGTGGCCGGGAGTCACATCCGCGCTCCGGCGGCCCCTCGGGGATGCGGGCGATGCCGGCAGGTTGGGCTGTGTCAAGGAGGGGGCTGAAGGGAGGCGTAGTGGTCCGTTCTTGTCAGCGGACGCCCGCGCTGGCGACCTCGTTGGCGCACAGTGAGTGTGCGCTCGCTGGTGGGCTTGGAAAAGTACCTCTTCTACCGCTGGCGATCGTCAGGGAAAGGCTTACAATGAATTTGAATGCACGCCTCACTGAGCCTCTTTTCCAAGGTCCTTTTTTTTCAAATCTGAGCTGCTTAACTTGTACCTCTGAAACACCTTACTTAGTGTTTTGCCTTGTGATGGCAGCGCTCTGTGCACAAGTACGGTTTTTTCCGATCTTTTCATTAAAAACGTGGTGTAGGTATTCTGGAAAAGGGCAAATACCTGTTTATGATGCTTTGCGGTACAATCTCACAAAAACGAGCAAGAGCAAACCCAGTTTAACTGTTGCCTCTCTGTATCCATGTTCTGGAAAATGCACATAATTATTTATTGTTAGCGTAAAATTCCTTAATCTTTTATGCAGTCACCAAAGATTGCATTTCTCTACTTAAATACTTGTCGAGTGGTATTTGTGGGTGTAAATAAACGAAGAAATAACTTTTTGTGTTTGGTAATATGGAAGTTAGTTGTGTGTATTACGATATACTGTGTGAGCACAAACACAATTTGATTAGAAGTTAATAATTATGGTGTATTTTCTTATAGAGAAAAGACCTGAAACTTTTTTTCCTTCCCAGGTGGTAAACTGGGAAAGTAAAAGCCAGCATTACGTGTCATGTACTGTTCTGTTCTTCTTATTTTCCCTTGTATAATGCATTCCACATTGTTCTGCCTTGTATTTTGAGACTAAGCTCAGGAATGAGGCGCCTTAGTACGCTCACATAACAAGGTGTTATAAATTATATTCTGCTCCTGATATTTGCTATGATTCTTCCAGGGGAACATTCATGTTCTCCAAAAATGTGACTTGAAGAGGTAGTGGAAGGACGTGAACAAGTAGAAGGATTTGCTAAGAATTTGTCTAACATATTATGAAACTCCTGTTAGAGGTGAAGTGGAATGTTTTCATTGTGTACTTTTTTTTTTTTCCATCCAGCTTGTATAGAAATAAAGTCGCTCAGAGCAATTTCCCTGGTGTGCTGAGCAAGCAAGACTCGTTAAGGTCTTGAGCAACATGAATTACAATCTAGTTAGAGTATCACGTAGCTATCTGTGACAGACATTTATTACAGATGTGCAGTTTCTCCCTCAATTAAGGCCTCATATATCTTGTCATACTTTCAAAGATAGCTGTTTGCCAATGAACATAATAAAACCTCGTTCTTCCGTATTGGACCAGACCTCCTGTAACCCATTCTCCAGCACTTCTGTAAGCCCGAGGATGGGATGATACAGCTTTTTCATTTCGTGCTGTCCTTTACTCTTTTTCATAGGTCGTTGCAGACTTTTAGGGACAGGTACCTTTTTTTTTCCATTTAATGTAATTAGTAGTTTATCTTTCTGCTGCCATAAATAAAGCAAGCTATAAAGTAGAACTCATCCATTTAGAAATTTAATGAAGTCCAAAGGCTGTAGTTAAATCTGACAGATTCTGTGTCTGGCGTTTGTGTGATTTTTGGCTAGCTTTGACCTCTTAGTTTCAGCAGCTATAAATTCAAGATGATTATGTATAGAAAGCTTTGGTGAAAACTGAAATTGTGCACTTAGCTGGAAACATTGTGTGCTTCTCAGTTATATATCCTGAGCGATCCCAGAACAGGCACCAAGCATCTTTGGGGTGCGCGGTGCTTTGTTACACTGTGACGCCGGGGTTAGCTTGGATACTAGATGTGCTAAAGGGTGTTTTTGTGGGGTAAAGCGAGAGTCTGGGTTTCTACCAGTGTTACAACTTCCTCTTTGTATTGCTCATATTTTCTTTCTTTTCTTTTTGA
Source organism: Morus bassanus (assembly GCA_031468815.1). Lineage (NCBI taxonomy): Eukaryota > Metazoa > Chordata > Aves > Suliformes > Sulidae > Morus > Morus bassanus. Next base: position 3,563,424 of record CM062582.1, read on the forward strand.
TAGTGTGAGGTTGTGAATGACTTCGTCAAACCTTACCTTGCTGCACGTATTTTACTTACAAAGACTGCTGTTAGCACATAAAAATAAATAGTTTAGAGAGATGAATCCGAGTTTCTCAGACACCTTGTGCTTGATCACTGTTTAATTTTCCTTTCCATAGGAAGAAATTGCTGTTGGAAGTAGAAATTATTTCTCTTTCTGTTGCTTCATTCACCTAATAGAAATGCTAGTTGTCTTTCTTCAAGAAAATGAAATGTCTGGATTTTAACTTGCACACAGGCAACCCAAACTTTAAGCCTTAAATTGTACCTGAAAAAAAACCACACAAGGACTTACATCTATTCCCAAATATTGTTTGGGTTTTAATTATTCTTTGTACACCTCCTGTTCTGTCACTCAGCATTGCTCCTCCACATGTAGCCTACCATGTTCGGCACTGCGCTGTTACAGAGCCAGATTATTTCTAGGGCTCTGCTGCTTCATTGATGGTGTTAATATACAAACCAGGAAGCACTACTGCTTTGTGTACTGCAAAACACAGGTGAAAGTAATGAAAGAGAGTAGAAAATGGGAGTTTCTAAAGGTAATAAGCAGTAAATAATATAGTAGAGAATACAAAAAGCTTTTACAAAGTCTGTTCAAAGCCAAGGCTTTTCGTAAGATGATACTTCAAAACAGCAGTAGTCGAATTGAAGCGTTTTGGTTTCTTGTGTTCTAGCTGTTAGATTAAATGGGGGTGGGGTGCTGCCATTTGCTTTCATCGTCAAATCCTGAAATTCTTTACGAATTGATGATGAAGGTGTCTTATAGGTTGAGCAATGCATTGGTTAAGAGTAAAACCATTGTTCTTCTCTAAAACAATGTGTGATCCATAACTTAGCGTCTCGCTTAAAAGAACATGTCCACCATAACTTTGAATTACAAGTCATTTATTAGTCGTCATTTGCCTTGCAGTCAGTGGTAATAATTGAGATCTTCAGTGTCAGCTTATAAAATACATGTTGTCACCTAGAAAGCTTCTTAGATATTACAGAAGTTTTAGATTTGTTGATTGTTTCAGCTGCATCCTGCCATCCATCCATCCATAACTGTCCCTTGTAGAGTGAAGTTCTCTTTTGAGCTAATGCATTTATATACACGTGTGTATGGATGCATTATTGTTTTTTTATATATGTATATATAAATTTTTAAAAATGGGGGGAGGAAACAGAGCTATACAGTGACAGATGGCAAGAGTGAGGAAACAGGGTGTTCCAAGCTCAGGCCGTTGCTGTAGTATTCACGGATTGCTGCACAGCCTCATGCAGATCTTTTGACTTCTGCATATGTTTTCCTGTGAATTGGTAAAATATCAACACACACAAGGAGAACTAGGATTAAATTGTCAATATTTGTACACCTCTTGTGAGCATCTAGTCATAATTTATTGATGTAACAAATATTTTTCAGGCTGCTTAGTAATGAATTTTCCTTAATTTAATCTTGTCAGAAGGAGGAAATTATGATGAAAATATTTCTTTTAAGTTTCAGTCAGAGTATTTCTACCAGGAAGCACTCGTAGGGGAGGCAGAGCATTATAAATGAAATAAAAAATATAACAAAGGAGAATACCGTCTCAGGTGTAAGCATGTATAAGCTTTTAAATTTAACTCGTTGTCCTGGGCATCTTGTAAGGGGAGGGAAAAAGGGTGTGTGTATACTTATAGTCACTATGTGTTAACCCTATACTTTCTTCTGAGAACAAGATCTCTTTAAAGCATCAGGAGCACTGGAAATCCAGACAGTTTAGTCTTCAGAAATCTCAATAAGGCTGTACAGAAAACTGAGACTGTGAATGTGCTGTTTCTCAACTCAATGTCTACAATAGAATGGAACTGATGTGAAGAGACAGTATTGCCTACAAATGGCTCATTTTCCGCCTTTAGATTTGGTCACATCTCATTTTATGGGGAACAGCCTGTTCTTAAAAATGGTATGAAAACTGTTAGCAACTTGCCACAAAGCAAATACAAATCCTTGTTTGTGGTCTTCCCCACCAACAGAGAGCTGTTAATGATGCATGTATCATAAAGATCCAGCAGCGTTTCTTAATTAAAAGTTGGGGAACAAGAAGAAGAGACAGTTTGAACCAACAGAAAAATTCTATGATAGAAGTTCTGGATTCAGTCCTAGTACTCTGGGGCCTTGAGGGGTAAAAAAAATAAAAAAATTCTTTTCCTCTTATGCCTTTTTGCATGTTTGAATTACAGTCTGTTCCAGGAAAGGATTCTCTCTGCTCTGTTTATACAATGCCTACTGTCATGGGGCCCTGATCAGTAGGTCCTAGGAGAGCAGTCTTTAAAAAAAACCTCACCAACACAAGAAAAAAACCTTCTTGGGACAGTGGAATGATTGAAGCTTGATTGCTTTTGATTTATTATTTAAATCCAAACACAAATAGCAGATGATGTGTTTTATTTTAAAGGAAAGATTGTGTTTGTATGAAGCATACACTTGAAACATAACCGGAGCATTCTATTGACATAATAGGATTCTAACATGCTTTTGAGTGGTCCTGAGTTACTGCAGGCCGAGTATTTTCTTCCACTTCTGTAAATATCATCCATCATATTGAAAGCCCCTTACGAACTTTTAGTTAATTAGGCCACTAAGTCAGAATACCTCGAATAATTCCTGTTTCTCTTTGCACATGCTGCCTTTTAAGTAGGAAAACCTGAGGCTGTGTAAAAAATGGTGGAAGGGATTATATGTGAAATGAACAGCAGAAGGGCAAGGAAATGAATGGAGAAAATGGAGGAACTACTTTGTATAATGTTATGTTATATATATAAGCCGTATATATAGTATAATGTTATTTTTATATAGAGAGCAGTTAATTTTTTTCAGTGCATTGGTGGGCATTTGGTAGCAGTGCTGATGGCTACTGCAATAGTCGTAGTTCACCATATTACACGTGTGGCTGCTCTTAGTTTGACATATGACTTACGGAAAAGACTTGAATGCTGCATCCTAGTTTCTTGTAATAATGGATATTATTGTACTGTAGCTTGAGTCTCTTAAACCAAAGAACAGGCAAGATAGCCAGGAGCTCAGCAGAGTTTCTCAGACTGACGTACAGCTGTACCCCAACTCTCATCCAAGGCAACATCTTGCCAACCTTTGATTGTTGTAGATAGCAGCTCACAGCCAAAGTATTTCCTTACTTCTTTTTTCAAAATACAGTAATAGTGCAGCTGCCAGGGCAGTTCAAGTTGGTCATGTACCTGAAATGCTTTTAAATTCACTTCTGTCCAAACCTTACTAGAGGACAGATTGACTCTGTCTATGATAGACAATTGTGTCTCATTTTAGTTAGCTGTATGTGTCTGGTGGTGCTCACACAACACACTGTAAGTCAAGTGCTTCTTGAAACTTTATTTGTACTTCAGCCTTGTGGGAATATTTGTTGCTGCCTGGCTGTGGAGTTACAGTTATGGCTTTGTTTGCTCTATATGGACTGAGCATTCCTTATGGAAAAACTGAGGTAGTCAGTGAGGATTGTACTTCAATATATGACATGAAAGCATGTGTTCTCATGGGTAGCTTTGTAATGATTTTAAAAATACCTTGTACCTCTGAGTGTGCAGATGAGCCTGAGAAAGGACCTACCATATGAAGTTTGCTTAAAAGATACTCTTCTGCTGATTCATAATTCTCCTGTGTGTCAGGTGACAGTTCTGTATTTCTGTAATGTGTGAATATGTACAAATATTCGTGTGGGTGTTTATAATAACTCAGATCTTGTAAGAATAGGTGAGAAGTGAGATCTGTAATCACTCCAGGTAGAGTTGTCTTATTTCTGTTCTTTGCAGGGATGAGTTATTGTTACTATTTTCTAGTGACTATAGCCTAGTATGATGCCATCTTCAGTAATAGTAACTTACTGTCACGGTTTTATCTTCTGAGGCCGCAGCACCCAGTTAGTACAGCCCGTGCAAGTGTTAATGCTCTTTCCTTGGCCAGCCTTAGCGATAGTCAATGTTCTCGTTGCCTGAGGCCCCACTGCGTGGGAGCTCTTTCCTCTGTCTCCTGGCACTGAGACCACGTGCTGCAGTGTGTCCTGCGTGCACCCACACCTGCATCCAGACTCAGGATGGGAGCGGGACGCAGCTTTTGAATCTGATCCCGCAGCCACTGGCAGTCTTGAGTTGTGCTTGCAGCCCTTATGCTTCCTGACTCTGTCTGTGACTGGGATGGAAGGGTGAAGTGTTACCGCTTTACGATACGCTCGGAGTAAATACTTGATGCCTTTCAGGAAAGTCAGATGTCACAGGTGGTTTGAGGTTCTGATCAGATTAAAATATCTGTGGGAGTGCTGCTCCAGCTCTCCACACATCTCAGGGAAAAAGATTCCTATGTTGTTGCATGCAGGTGTTCAAAGTCCTTATGGCTATGAGGTTTCCTTTATGCCTTGCCGAACATTCCTGTCCATTAGCCATGCTTATCATTAATGTGTGCTAATTCTTGCTTTGTCTAGTCATGTACTACGTAGTTTTTGAACAAAACTCTTATTGCTTATCAGAATATGAAGGTTCATGCCACAGTTTAGATGAATTAGCTGGTCATCTGAGGATTTTAGGAGATGCATTAGGAAAATAAATCCTTAAAACCAACTTCTCAGACTACCTTTCACATTGTTTGCATAGTTAAACTTTTTTTTCTTTTTTGACCTAGAAATTATAGTTAAATTCTCCTCCAGGTTAGTGGCTGACAGAAATTTGCAATGTGTTCCTGGCTTTTCACATAAAATGTAGTTAAATGAAAAATACGTATTTCTTCTATTGGAAACCTCACTAATTCAGACGTTTATACTGTCTTTACTTCTTGTTGATTAAGCTTCAGCATTTAGTTTTGTGCATCAGTGAGGTAAATCTCCTTCTATGATGAAACATGATACATGTTGTATGATACAGCCTTGTATTCTTACATGGTTTGTAGCATGTCTCGAAGCGAAACCAGAAACTTTCAGACCTTCTATAACAGGGAACGATTCTAAAATGTCACCAAGGAGCAAAAAAATTAATGTTATTAAACATCGTTAATACTTAACATAATTTAGTTTTCCAGGATAAGTCCCCAGGGTAAAAAAACGAGTTAAGGATGGGCTTAACTTTAGCTGTTCAGTTAATCATCAAAATTTGCTGTTGCTTCCACTGCAGCCAAACATTAAACAGTTGACGGTGATCATTTCCCTGGTCACTAACCTCCCTGTCATTGGAAAAAATAACGCAAATTTTCACAAGGTTTGAAAAAAAAATCTGGAAATCACTCCTTTGGTTCTCTTTTCCCCTCTGTTACTTAACAGTTTATGCATTGGACAAAAGTCCTTTGCATTAGCCATTATTTCTACAAATTAATTTAATTTAAGGTTCAGTCACTTTATTCTGGGCTTTTTTTCATAAGCAAAAATAATAATGATTATCTTCAGAGGAGCAGAAATCAGACTTTTCTGAATGAGATGTGGAAAAAGCTTGATTTGCTTTCTGGGGCTAATTTCAGTATCATTTGTTTTTGCTAGTGTAGGATAATATATGAGAGATAGATCTGGAAAAACATGATCATCACCGGTGCCACTGTGGCTTGCATGCCATCCTCTAGCGTTCTAGCATTCCAAGAGCTGGCGTCTCTCTGTCTCGCTTGCTTCTTCTTGTAGTTTCATCTCACACACCAGTGAATCACAGCTTGCTGCATGCGATTAAATGGTCTTGATTGTAACACAAATAAAATAATGTCTTTGAATTTTCAAAAAGGGAAAGACATAGGAATAAATACCTAAAGTTCTCCCTCCTGTTCAGCTTTCCTCAGATTTTGACACCTATGAGAGTTACTTGTGGCCAAGTACATAATCTGTCAAATGCCTGTATTGATTTCAATTCTTTGTGAAATGATTTAAGAACAAATGTGTTAATTGTTTTTGGCCAACAGCAATGAGAAGACTTGAGTAGAATTTGACAATGGAGGCAAAATCCATAGCCATCAGTGTGGAGGGGATGACATGCAATTCCTGTGTTCAAACCATTGAACAGCATGTCGGGAAGATGAATGGTATCCATAACATTAAAGTAAGTAACACTATCGCTGTTTCTTGCAAAGGTTCATTCTTATATGAGAAACCATGATAAAGTATGCACCAAGGGAGGAAAATATGTGGAAAGAGTATATTCTGTACGTTTCATGGGAAGCTGATGTTAGAAGTGCATTAGTGTATTTCTGGTGTAAGTGGCAAACGTGCTTACTTTACTGCAGTAAAGTCGTTATCTGTTACTCTTAAGTAATTTTCTGCTTTACAGTTAATTCAATACTGTAAAGTAATGAGGAAAAAAGTAAAAGAAAAAAAAGCAAGAACAGGAAATTTTTAAATAAGATAAAGCAAAAGCCCTAGAACTTACACTGGTGAAAAAACCAATCTGTCCTTGTCCCTTATACTGAATAAATGTCAGTATTTGCTCACAAGGCTCCAGGCCTTTTCTTTCAAACTGATAATACACAGAGGTCACTTGCATGGGTTCAAAAGCATTTGTGGGCTTGAGGTATCCAGTTAATCTTGTGATCGTTGACTCACCATGAAAAATAAAGCTGTTTTGTTGCGGTTCATGAAGTAAGAGTAGCAGGTAATCCAGGTGACAAAGCCTTGCTAGCTCTTTCAACCATTAGAAGTTTTCCTTTCCTTTGTACTGTCCATGAGGAAATGAGAGGAAGGGCAGCAGAACTGTAGTCTTGAACTGTTATCAGAGCTACTTGGTTTGCCTTTAATCCAGACTTCCTTGATCTGACTTGATTTTAACTTTTTTTTTCTTAGCTCAGAGGAGATATCGATATTTTGTTAGCTTTTTTTTTCTATCATGGGCAAAATATTGGACTTGTAGAGTATTCCAGGGTGAGCTGAGTATTCCTACACAATACATCATTTTACAGTAGTTGTAATGATTGAAACAATTTAAAAGCGTGGAGATTCCTATTGGATTTATGACCTAATTTGTGCTAGAAAGAACAGGCCTAACAACAGCAGCAACAGAAAATTGCAGAGTTTAATTACTTAGTAGCTTGGTTCTAAAACCATGCTGTAACTTTCTGTAGGGGTTGATTTTACTCTGAAGAAAATAGTATCTTCCTGGTTTCACTGAAAGATAGTTTCTATTTTAGTGGATGTGTCTTAGATGAACACTTTCCTTTCCAGAATAGGGTACACTGTCTTAATTTGGGGGGCATGCGATTGGTACCTCTAGCTGATTTTGAAGGGCTCGTTGGGATGCACCGTTCTGTACAAAGGCAAATGATGCACTAGTTAGTGCAGTTTCCTTTTGCCTAAAGTAGGCGTTCATGTACGCACACAGAAATTTGGGTGAACAGCAGCAATGTTTACAAGACACATCATTTTTCATCTTCCTTCAACTTTAATGGAGCTTTAATGTGATACGATGCTATGCCCTGACGCCAGAACCTTGAATCACTGAACAGACCGTTCTAGAAACAGGGATGCCACTGTTAACATCTGTGGCATGGTATGGTCAGATAAATCACTACGTATTTAACGTGAAGTCAAATAAGGGCTAAAAGCAGCCTGTAAAACAATAACCCCAAATAATCTGACTTCAGAATCCTCCCTTTCTCCCTTATTCTAGCAAAAGGTTTAATCTTGTCAAACTTGCATTTTTATTGTTTCAGCTAATTTCTGAGAATATAGGGATGACTTGAGATAGGAGGAGGAGAGACTCATACTGTAACTAGACCGAGGACAATGTGCATCCCAAAGTATCTTATATATAAGAAATTAAGCAGGTTTTTAAAAAGACAGTATTAAGACTTTTGTGTTCAGGTTTAAAGGTAAATACCTTATCCCAAAGCTGAATAGTATTTCTAAAACCACTCTTGGCAAGAAAATATATTACAAAAACTTAGTCTGAGTAGAACAGGACTGTAAGAAACTTTAAGAGGTCATATTTCATAATTATCCTCATTACAGCATCAGAACTTCAATTTAGCCAGATCATTTGTTTCAGAAAAATCTCTGAGAATAGTAAAACAGGGTTTTGTTTAGTGATTATGAGTTAGGTCAGCAGGGGAGATGAACGTTAGATGCCTAATACAGGCAAACAGAGCTGCATTTAGGTTATTTTGCCTCCAACTGCAATGAAACCAATAAATGTCCATGTTGCTAATTCTGCTAAGGCCCGTAATTGGGACAAAAATGAAGAAAGGTGGTTCTTAAAACAATTTAACTGGTCTAATGTAATGATGACTGTGGTCTTTAGGTTGTACCTTTGCCCAGAGGAAAGATAGAATTGAATGATAATGTGTTGGGCCTCTGGCAGGCATTGGCTTTCCCTTTTGGAAACTGCAATAATTGCGTTTGAGATATCACCAGTTGGGAGCAAATTAAATTGAGGATGTTTGTACCAGCTGATGTGAAAGGTTAATACCAAATCAGGATGTCTCTGGATCACCAAAATGTACAGGGAGAGGAAAAACAGCTTTAATGTTTGTCATATATCAATTTTCGAAACTGAATTTTGTTCTGTGAAGTCTGGTGCACTTTATTGCTCATAGGAAGTTAACAGCCTGTGCCGAAGATGCCTAGAAATACTGGCCTCCTTTCACTGCTACTTAAATCTGTGGGCTTTTTCAAAGAGTGTTTTCTTCCATCACTGTAGCCTAAGGGTAATTACTACTAACTGCAGAATTGTACATGTTTTTAGAATTTTTGCTGTGGGCTGTTTTGCTTTTGGGATTGAATTGGTTTAGTAACGATAATTCAAGAGTTTGTCTCTGGAAGTTTCATTAAATGTGTTGATGCTCTCTGGATGCCATAAGTAGAAGTGGCTCGGCAGACTTGTTAAGGATTCAGAAACTGGTGGCGGGGGGAAAAAGTCTGTTCTTTCCAGCCGTGTTGTTGCACAGATGAGCAGAAGCTACTTTATGGTGGCTATTGGTATGGCTTTACCCTTCAAGGTGAGTAGTGATGAATAGAATTGTACTGGACAAGTATTACTAATACATTCAAGTAAAAGCTATTTCTAGGGTATTAGTTCTCATCTATTTTTTTTTGAGTTTGCTAAATTCTTTTGTTTTTTTTTCCCTTGCCAAGGTATCTCTAGAGGATAACAATGCAGTCGTCATTTATGACTCAAAACTGCAGACTCCAGCAACGCTGCAGGAAGCAATATATGACATGGGATTTGATGCTACAATACCTGATTCTAACCCACAACCTGTTTTACTTGACACTATTTTTCTTACAATTCCTACTCAGTCAGCTCTAACACCTAAACAGATTTGTAGTACGCTACTAAAGAACAAAGGTATCATGGATGTTAAAATGTCCTCCGATCAAAAAACTGCGGTGGTGACTTTCATTGCTTCCATTATAAATGGCAAGCAGATTATCCACATGGTCCCAGGAGCAGATTTAAATATCTCGGCACCAGGGGTATCGCCTGGAACTTGTGAAGATTCCAGCTGGTCTCAAGCAAGTAGCGTTGTGCTGCGCCTGAAAGTAGAGGGGATGACCTGTCATTCCTGCACGAGCACCATTGAGGGGAAGATTGGCAAATTGCAAGGGATTCAGCGGATTAAAGGTAAAACCTTAGTGTATTTTTATGTAAATTGAAGTTGACCATGCTGTCCTTTGACAGCACTGTAGAGATACCTTGGGTTTAGATAAGGTAGCTTAGTGTGACAGTTACTCTTTGTGGTCCGGGTATTTAGTTACATGTTTAGTTCTGACTAGAAATCAAGAAAGGGGCCCAGATTGTGAGGATGCTGTTGCTGTTACATGCATGATGGTATTCAGTGGTTGCTTTGTATTTTGGTAGAAAGCCTGGAGTAGTTGTGATCCATAATTTTATTACCAGTCTAATACCAGATGTCTTTTTTTTTGGTACTGTAATTAATATTAGTTTGTTTTCTGTTCAATTAAAAATTAATATTGGCATATATTTGTCATACACTGTTCATGGATTATTATCCGCAGCGTGACAGATTCTGTTTAACGTACTTCACTGACAAGACGCCAGGCAGTTAACATATACCACAATTTTATTAAATTTTCCACTGTCCTTAAGCAAGTCACTTTAACCTGTATAGTAAGCTCAATACATAATAAGGCAAAAATTGGGAGAGCAAGATACGTGAAATCGGGGCAAGGGGGATACAACCTGTTTGGTGGTCCTGTTGTGGTTTAGCCCTGGTCAGCAGCTAAGCACCACATAGCTGCTCGCTCACTCCCCCACCCCTGTGGGATGGGGGAGAGAATCGGAAGGGCCAAAGTAAGAAAACTCATGGGTTGAGATAAGAACAGTTTAATAATTAAAATAAAACAGCAATAATACTAATATAATGAGAAGAAAAATAATGAGCGAGAGAAAAATGAAACCTTGGAAGAAGAGGAAAAAAAAACCAAACTAAACAACAAGTGCTGTAACCGCTCACCGCCCGCCGACCAACGCTGCCGGTCCCCGAGCCGCGATCGCTGCCTCCCCCAGCCAACTCCCCCCAGTTAATATACTGGGCATGACGTCACATGATATGGAATACCCTTTGGCCAATTCAGATCAGCTCTCCTGGTTGTATCCCCTCCCCTCCCGGCTTCTTGTGCACCTGGCAGAGCATGGGAAGCTAGAAAGGCCTTGACTAGTGTAAACACTACCCAGCAACAACTAAAACATCAGTGTGTTATCAACATTATTTTCATACTAAGTCTAAAACACAGCACAGTGTTTACCAGTGTATACCAGCTACAGTGAAGAAAATCAACTATCCCAGCTAAAACCGTGACAGTCCAGTAGTCTGTGGCAAGGTCAAAGGTGATGGGGGTCTCAGGCCAGCTGAGAGGGAGCTCCCCTGAGTTGCTCCCGTTCTCCCGATTTTATAGCTGGTGTGAAGCCCCTAGTCCCTACATATCTTTGTACCCAGAGCCTTAATTGCCACAGCACACGGTGCTATGACTTTTGCAGCTGAACAGGGGCTGTTTGGGTAGATAAATGAGGGGAAAGAGGAAGGAAGGCCTCATGGTTCAGCGAAAATGTTCATGCTTCTGTAATTTAAAAGAGCAACACAACTAAACCCTTAACCATGAGTTGTGCTTGTGATCAGTGTTCAGCTGCGAGTGGGTGACAGCTTCTTGATTCGGTTTAAATACTTCCCTCAGGGTGTTTTGTTAGAAACTGTCTAGGCTCTTGACATAAGTTTAGGCCTAATTTTCTGGCAGCTGATAAGCAATGTAGGGAGTGGCAAAGGTATATCATGGGAGTCTGCACAGCTGGGGCTGTGGGGCTAAGCAAGGGGTGACTACCAAGTCTTCACCCGGTTCCACCCCTCACCCCATCGTGGCGTTCCCCTCTTCAGCAGACCCTTGATATTAGTCTGGTCCCAGCGTCGGGACCCAGCAATATGTGATTGTATCTAAAAGGTAAGACAAAATTATCTGTATAAATAGCTTTGGCATAAATGTATTGCCACAGACCCCTGACAAAAGGATAAATTTAGTGAGAAGTAGTAATGCCATTTGTGAAAGTCCTGGGGGAAGAAAAAAAAATAGAGGAAAAGAGAAGTTGAAAAATGGCATAGTACTAGACAAAAAATGATTGAACTAAATTGTTTGATATTTACCAAACCAATTAAATATCCTTTCCATTGCAGTTACATTTGTGAGCATTTGAAGCATTCTTGGAAAGCTTTGACAAGATATGTTGCTCTTAGGGCAACATGCTTATTATGCTCAGGGCAGTAATGCACACTTACTTTTATTGATTAATTTTCAGTGTCCCTGGACAATCGGGAAGCTGTTGTTGTCTACCAGCCTGATCTAATTACAGCAGAAGAAATAAAACATCAAATTGAAGCTGCGGGTTTCACAGCATCCTTCAAAAACCAGCCTAGACCCCTCAAGCTCAGTGCTATTGACCTGGAAAGGTTGCAGAATACTCAGTCCAAAGGCTCTGAGACAGCACCGAAAGAAAACTCGAATGTGAATGATAAAAAGACAGTTGTCTTCAGAATTGATGGCATGCACTGCAATTCATGTGTCCTCAATATTCAGAGTACCGTATCAGCACTCCCATCAGTAACAAGTATAGTTGTTTCATTAGAGAAGAAATCTGCTGTTATAAACTATAACCCAAACTTAATTAGCATAGACATGCTGAGAAAAGCCATAGAGGCAGTGTCTCCCGAGACATTTAAAGTCAGCCTTCCTGACGAATACGAAAACGTAGCACTTTTCCCCACGCTGGCATCTCCGCTGAAGTCTCCTCACCCAGCCTTGAAGGATGCTAGCCAGCCACTTACTCAAGTTGTTGTGATAAATATTGAGGGAATGACTTGCAACTCTTGCGTGCAGTCCATTGAGGGAGTCATATCCCAAAAGGCAGGTGTTAAATCTATTCATGTCTCTCTCACAAACCGTAATGGGACTATAGAATACGACCCTCTGCAGACGTGCCCAGAAGACTTGCAGTCCTCAATAGAGGATATGGGATTTGATGCGTCTTTATCAGGTAATGACATATTAAACTTTTAAACTTAAAAGGATTGTGCAACTAAGGTTGCAATGCAGAGGGTTAGCTTCCAACCTACAGAAGAGGACGAAGGATGTGCAACAGAACAGACAAATACGATGAGGAAAGACAAAAGGAAAAATAGTAGCAAAACAGTCAGTAAGTTAATCAGTGGCCCAGCTCTTTGTTTTTTCTTTTGCTTACTCTTAATTGACAGATGGATGAATCTGATTGACAAGGCATGTACAGTTACCATTTTTTGGTCTAAATTTACAGCAACGTGTATTTATGGCTGGTGTAGTACCAGCTCATACCTCATTGCAATGGCTATGCATAATGTCATGAACTGCAATCTCCTTTTCAGCCGAGGCAGAACTACCTGTGGCAATAGCTCAGCCCTCACCCGAAGCGCAGCCGGAATGTCGCAAAACCGAGCCTCCCTCCAAAGTGTCACCAACCCACCTTGCTAGACAAGAGACAAAAACTATATCCAAGTGCTACATCCAAGTCACAGGAATGACGTGTGCTTCATGTGTAGCCAACATTGAGAGAAATTTGAGAAGAGAAGACGGTAAGATATATGTCAGTGTAATCTGTTAAATTTCTAAGCGTTTCTTTTAGAGAATCCATGTAGCTTTTACACAGCATTTTTAATGTGTGGGTTGTCAAGAGAAGTACCATTGCAGGTGTGTTTCATGGGTGAGAACGTAGTCTGCTCACTGTTCGTTCATAGGATGAAAACAATGTCGTTCTTGCTGCTTTGTGGGCACACTGCCTAGAGACTGCCTTTGCAAAAGCAGGAGTCGGAGTGCTCTGAAGAGAATATAGGGATCAAGTACGGATCCTTTTGAAGCTAAACGAACTCTTTTCTACTAGAGGGATGTGCCCAGGTCTGCAACTGGAAGGCAGAAGTACACATGCCTCTCTTAGAAAAGGAGCTATTAGAGAGGGACAGTATTAATATGGATTATTAATCTCTTAATTATTAGTGTCTTAGACATAAGTTAATTTTAGCTCTGCGAGTCAGGACAACTATGTCTGTCTTCTGTCAGTGTGATGATTATATTTGCAGGAGCAAATAGTTGAATGACTATGATGTAATGAAGAGTCATTAAGGTAGACTGTTTAATTATTGTAATGAAGATGGATGTGTTCCAAGTTAACCTGGAATTTAATTTTTTTCATCATAGAAAATGGATGAATCTAAAATCCTTTTCACCTAGTGTACACTAGGATTGTACGCTGTTAGATCTACCCTTTCTCATACATCTTCTCTTTTGAAGAAAAGGCTTTTAGAAATGCTAAATGCAGATCAGAAAAATGTGCAGAACTGTATTTGAGAAGACTTTCTGAAGTAAAAATAGATCGTATTTTCATATAGCATAGAATGAATGTTTGTAATTAGACTGTTAAAAATATGCCACTCGTGTGGAGTAATACTTCCGTCAGTCACACCTACACTTAGACGCTTTTGTTGCATTGTTGATATATCTTCCAAAAATGATGACGTTTCTTTTTATGTATACCTATAATATGGTAGCTTTCTCAATTTCAGTGAATTGCTATTGTGCTATCACGTTACCATGAATGCAGTGTTTTCCTTCAACGTGATCTGCCATTCACACATTTTGTTTTCTAGGAATACATTCAATACTTGTTGCCCTAATGGCAGGAAAGGCAGAAGTGAGGTATAATCCTGCTGTCATACACCCTTCAGCTATTGCAGAGCTCATACGGGAACTGGGATTTGGAGCTACCGTGATGGAAAACTGTGGTGAAGGAGATGGAATTCTGGAACTTGTTGTAAGCTAGTAATTAAAAACAGCCACTCCCTTCTTTATTACTTTTATCTATTGGATGTGCTTGTGTGAGCATCCACTCCCTACAGTGTTAATCATATAACAGAGCTTAATTTATAACTTTACTATGTAAGAGTGCATCAGGTATGTATCACAAACTGCATCTTGTCCTGCAGACTGTGCTGGCTCACTACTACACTGAAGTCAGAGAAATATTCCTGTGGTTTTTTGATTACTCTGCCTATTGCAGGAATTTTTTTTTGGTAGCTGAGTCTAGGTCAGTGTACCCCAGCTCTGAGCTTGAAGAGCCAGCAGAGCTTTAGCAGAGCTTAATAACCTTGTCTCTATGCTATGCTTCCTCTGTAGTGCTCTCATCCTTAACTAGAGAGCTCCATCTCACTGCTTCAAACTCCAGAAATACGCAAGAAGTAATTCAGGATAGCCATAAGCACTTCTCCTACTTTTTAAGACGCATTTACCAAGTAACCTGTGGTTTTGATAACAGGGAGGACCCTTTATTTTACAGGTGAGAGGAATGACATGTGCTTCTTGTGTACACAAAATAGAATCCACCCTCATGAAGACCAATGGTGTTTTATACTGCTCAGTAGCTCTTGCAACCAACAAAGCACACATTAAGTATGATCCTGAGATTATAGGTCCTCGAGATGTTATACAAGTGATAAAGGTAAGTTTCATGAAGGCACCAAGTCTTATAAAGTAGCCAGTGTCCTTTGAAGAGTTACATACCCCAGAGATAGAGAAGACTTAAAAGAAAAAAATCTGTCTCTCCTCTTCCATCTGCTGTCTTGCTAGTGCAGGTTTCTGCAGATACGTGTGTTCTGGCTCAAAAGCAATGCTCTATTATGACTTTGCCTAAGTTTTTTTTAAGAGAAATGCTGGGAAAGCCAGGCTGTGGTAGAGTTGAAGATACCAGCTATAGGTTTGCAGAAAAATAAAGCACATCCATGGGTACTGTAGCAGGAGAGAGGTGAAATAAGTTTCTTGGCTTTCTCCCTCGATTTCTCTACTTCTGTGCTTCAGGAATAACCATTTTGGAAAGCCACATTTTAGAATAGCATTTTAATGTTCTAGAAAGGTTGTTTTCTACATCAGATTGCTTTTCTTTCTTTGCAAGGTAACTAAAAATTAGTAACAGTCATATTGGAAATGTTGATAAAGTAAATCAGATGTAAGGCTGGCACTATCAATAATCTGGCAATAACTTTATATGAGCACAAAGTGTCTTTAAAAATTGACTGTTCTTTCTTTATTATTATACCTTTTTCCTTAGGATTTAGGTTTCACTACTTCATTAGTCAAAAAAGATAGATCTGCTAGTCATCTGGATCACAAGCAGGAAATAAGGCAGTAAGTATTCCTGAACATATTTAGATTCTATAAACATCTTGGATTCTTCTTTTTTAATCAACAGTAAAATTATGAAATTTTTTTTGTAACTGTGCAGACTTGCTAGCTAAAATGTTATCCAGCACTTGACTGCAAAACACTTTTTTTTTCTTCTTTTTTTAAATCTGAGGTGGAAAAGGTCTTTTGTTGTGAGTCTCGTTTTCTGTATTCCTGTCATGGGGCTGATGATTTACATGATGGTTATGGACAGTCAGCTTTCAGATGCTCACGCACGTCACAACATGAGCAATGAGGAAATGGAGGCCCTTCACTCCTCTATGGTCCTGGAATACCAGCTCCTACCAGGATTGTCTGTTATGAATTTTGTGTCATTTTTACTCTGTGTCCCTGTACAGGTAAGAGGGAATATGACAACGCCTAGTTTATTGGGCTTAAGCACTCAAAATGGAAGGCGATGAAGAAATTAAATTTGAAAAGTGACTGTAATTTATGCTGATTCAGAATGCTTTTGAGGTTGTTACGTGCTTCTGCTGTTGCCAAAATAAGTGGTGCTGGGACCGTTACGGGCAGGCCAGTCAGAGTAGAGGTGCTGTGCAGCCAGGCAGCATCTGAGGCAGCTGCCTGGCTGTACTGGTGGGCGCGGGGAGGAGCTGGTGGAACTGCGTGGAGGTGAGAAGAGCTGAGAGTGCTGTGGTGGAGACCATAGCCCTCGGCTGGAGCTGGGATTTTGTTCAGGAAGAGATGGAGAAGGCAAATAACACAGATAAAGTGGTGTCTCCCTCTCTTATGGAAATGCTGCTTCTGTGTGTTACAAGTGTGTGTATAAAATACAACCGATGCTCTTATTACAGATATTTGGAGGCTGGCACTTCTATATACAGGCATACAAAGCGCTGAAGCACAAAACCGCAAATATGGACGTGCTCATTGTTTTGGCAACCTCCATTGCGTTCCTCTACTCATTTGTTATTCTTCTAGTTGCAATGGCTGAGAAAGCAAAAGCAAACCCTGTAACTTTCTTTGACACGCCTCCTATGCTGTTCGTGTTCATCTCACTGGGCCGGTGGCTAGAGCATGTTGCGAAGGTGAGGAAAACAAAAGCCTGCGGTATCTAGAAGCTGCAAGACACTAAGAATCGTTTCACAATGTTGTGTGCCTTTAAAAAAAAGTCCCATGAAAAAGCTTTGTTAGGTTCTTTTAACCTTCTTTGTTGTAAAATCATCTTCAATAACTGAACTAGTAAAAATATGAAATGACTTAATGTAAGTCTGTTTGCAGAAAGTGTTTTCTTAATAGGGTAAATTGCAACCTCTGCAGTTGTCATTTACCCAGCAATTTTTTGCAATAGCATAGTCAGAAAAATATGAAAATTATTATTCTAGGGTAAAACATCAGAAGCACTGGCAAGACTAATTTCATTACAAGCTACTGAAGCTACTATTGTTACCTTGGGCCCTGGTAACGTTCTTTTAAGGTATCTTGCTTTGTCATTTGCTTTTTCTGTTGTTTCTTTTTTGTTGTTAGTATGCTTAATTCACAGACGAATGTTACCATTCTATAGAACTATGAAGCAAACTTCAGATTTGCTGGCAGATTTGCCAGATATAAATGTTAAAATGCACAAAAATTAACACTGCTCTGATTTGTTTTATTGGAATCTTGCTAATTTTTGCTGTGATAAGAAAACTAGTGGATTTTCTCAACTGGAAAGTAAATAATATGATGCTAAAATAATCATAGTGCTCTTTGAAATGGCCTTTCTACTGACAATTTTTGCATACATTAACAATGTCAGCCAATGGGATTATGCTTTGTGTATAGTGACGACTCCTTTTGCCTGGGTAACTTCAGTTAACAACCTCTTATTAAAAAAACTCTACATCGTTCTAGTGAAGAACAAGTTGATGTCGAACTGGTTCAACGAGGTGATGTTGTCAAAGTGATCCCGGGAGGGAAATTCCCAGTGGATGGTCGTGTTATTGAAGGACACTCAATGGTAGACGAATCTCTTATCACAGGTAAGCATTTGCTTTTTGCAATTGTAATGATGTTTTGCTTTTCCTTTAAACAAATCTGAAGAAGGGAAGTTGAAGCTGATGTTCTCCTCACTCTTCTAATTGCATGTTAGGAGTTGGTAGCTATTAAAATATTGCTGAAAATAGTATCTGTTGTTGATCTTTCCTTAGGTGAAGCGATGCCTGTGACTAAAAAACCTGGCAATACAGTTATTGCAGGTTCTATTAATCAGAACGGATCGCTGCTGATTTCAGCAACACACGTTGGAGCCGATACAACTCTTTCCCAGATTGTTAAACTTGTGGAGGAGGCCCAGACCTCAAAGGTAGAGTATTACCAAAGTAAGCGTTTTGGTTTTGACTTATCGTTTAGGCATCAGCATACCAAATCTTTTGAAGAGTGGTTAAGATTGTTTAGATTTGAATTGCAGTTGCATAATGGAGTATCTTGCGGAATAAGCACCTTGATACAGTCTGCTGTTACAAGTCTCATCATTTTATTGAGTAAATATGTAATTATAATTATAAAGTGTGGCACGCTAAATGTGCTGCGGAGAGAAGCTGTGATTACATCTATGTCTGAAGGCGTAGAAGAGAGTAAGCGTAATGTTGCTGGAGCTGACGTGTTTCTCCTTCCTAGGCTCCTATCCAGCAATTTGCAGACAAACTTAGTGGCTACTTTGTTCCTTGTATTGTGGCTGTCTCTGTGGTTACCCTTTTTGCCTGGATTATAATTGGCTTTGTGGATTTTGCAATCGTAGAAAAATACTTTCTGGTGAGTAGGTCTCCTTAAACACTTTCTGAAATATTTGAGAAATAGTTAGGCGACAAGACTGCAATGGTTCTCTTTCTGAAGTACCCTTGCAGGCAGTTGCTGACTATAGGTATTATATTATTATTTTTGTTACTACGATTATATTTTTCACATTATATACTTTTTTACACTGTATCACTCTTACATTTATAATTGGAGAATCTGCAGTAGTTAATCAACTCCTGAAAGTTAGTATTAAAAAAAAAAAGTTACCAAAAAAAAAGTAAAATAGTAAAAATCAAAATTTCCCAATTTCCATTCCTTCTCTGTGGGGACAAGAAGCCCCTTGTGTCACAAGCTCCAGTTCTGCATCTAGTTTTGGTAGCATAGCTCTGTGTAAATTCATCTTTGAAATCAGTGGAATTCATCTTCATTACAGACGCCAGAGGAGGATCAGGATCCTAACTTGTACCTTAGGGTTGCTTAGATCACAGGTTTCTTGGTTCCTGACTACTTCTGATTAGAATTTATTAGTTTCCAGGGAAGCAACCTTCATATCCTCTTTCTGTGTTATTCGATGTATTGTTGATAGAGTATCTTTTATTACGTTACAGTGTAAGAGTTAACGTAGCACGTGATACCTTATTTAGGAAAATGTCCTGTAAATAGATCATGGGTATATGCAGTATAGAACAGAACTTAGTCATTAATTTAGTTGTTTATCTTAGCTTTGCATAATTTGCCTGTTATTTACTTTCTAATTTTAATACTTCAGCTTATATATTTGAAGATTTTTTTGTCAACAGAGGCAATGTGTAGTTGAATACATTGTTTCTGTTGCTCAATTTCTCCTGTTACTAAAATAAACTTCTGTCACTAGGGTTACAATAAGAGCATTTCTGCAGCCGAGGTGATAATCCGCTTTGCTTTCCAAGCCTCTATCACAGTCCTGTGTATTGCATGTCCCTGTTCTCTGGGATTAGCCACCCCGACAGCTGTGATGGTCGGTACTGGAGTAGGAGCTCAGAACGGCATACTGATCAAAGGGGGCGAGCCATTAGAGATGGCACATAAGGTAAGAAATGTGGGTTGTTGTTACAAGAACTTTACGGGCTGGTGTATCGGTGGTGTTTTGCCGCTTGCTGCCTGAGCAGATCGTTACGTGCACATCAGTGCGTGTTAGTAAGTGGGGTTCAACTGGGTGGTTTTCTGAGGCAGCAGTGCACTAAAGCTTTGTTCATTGAAGAGAGTCTTCCTCTTTTGCTGCAGGTAAAGGTGGTTGTATTTGACAAAACAGGTACTATCACTCACGGGACTCCAGAAGTGACGCAGGTGAAGTTTCTGGTGGAGGGTAACCAACTACCACATAATAAAATGCTTGCGATAGTGGGGACTGCAGAGAGTAATAGCGAGCATCCTCTTGGAGTAGCAATAACAAAATACTGCAAAAGGGTAAGTTATTTATATAGGAACAAAGTAGTTTGTGTTATGGAAGAACCTCTCTTGCAGTAGTTAATATGCATGAATAGTCCTGTGTTATTTAGAAAGTAATTGATGTATTCAGTTGGGAAAGCTGAAAATTGTGGAGCCACATAAATCACTTAATACCATATTAGGGGCACTGGATCCTCAAACTTGTGTTTTGATGATTGACTGAATATTTCTCTGCTCCTCTTAGAGTTTGACTGCACTTTGGGGTTTGTAAATGCGGCATGCTTTTATGTATTTAAAGACTTTCTCAGTTTGCATCCTTTTTCTTTAGGAACTGGACTCAGAAACCCTTGGGACATGTACAGATTTTCAGGTAGTTCCAGGCTGTGGCATTAGTTGTAAAGTCACCAATATTGAAGCATTGCTCTACCGGAAAAATAAAATGGTTGAAGAAAAGAACATTAAAAATGTGACACTAGTGAAAATTGAGGAAAATATGGACGAATCAGTGCAGCCTGCTTTGATTATTGATGCAGAACTACCAAGTAAGCTAACTCTGGTTTGTAGAATGAAATGGATAATTTTTGCTTTTGTGTCTTTAGGATCCTTAAGGATGAGGTCACTTTTTTTCTGCCCCAGAGAACTGGGCTTGCATCAATGCACACGTGAAATAGTTGGTTGTGAGTTTATTTCACGCTCACACATCACTCGGGACATTTTGTTTAAATACAATTCGAAGTTCCGTGTTGAATACGGGGCTGGAAAGTCATACAGGAATTGTCTTTCAGCTCTCTCTGTTTTTACTTTGCTTCATCCCAAGTTACCATATGCCAGCCAAAATTACGTATGTTTGCGCAACTGACTGGTTTGCAATCACGAACAGCTCGTTGTTAGATCTTTCAACTAATATTGGGCTGTTAGATATAAATTTAGAAGCACTGAGGGAGGGACTTGGTCCTTTACTGTCCTTTGACCTATAATTCTTGGTCCACTGACGTGGTCACTACCCGTTACTGAGGAAATGTTAGTGTCTGTCTTGCGAAGAAAAGATTGGTAGGGCAGAACGTATTGAGAAAGTCTGTCTGTTTGGGTTCTCTGTAATGATATTTCAGTGCATACTGGGGAAACCGGGATAGGATTAGCTGGAGGTGAAGCTTCCTGGTTACCCGTGTGATGGTGGGATTGTATTTTCTTCCTTCAGCTACTGTGAGTTCTCAAAAATATTCTGTTCTCATTGGGAACCGGGAATGGATGAATAGAAATGGCCTCCTTGTTACAAATGAAGTTGATAAAGCCATGATGGAACATGAGCGGAGAGGTCGCACAGCAGTTCTAACAGCTGTTGATGGTAAGTTCAGTGCTGTCTCTTTTTATTCGGAGGTTGATTTGTCACTATTTAAATAGAAAGTAATAAGTAGTAACGTCATAGCAGTTATGAAGCTGAATACCTGAAGCAGAGTAACGTGGTGAAAAGAGATCATTAGCTAGTTCTAGAAGACTTTCATATGAGAGAGACCTCTTCCTGCATTTCGTAGTTGGCAGGAGAGTTGGGCATAATGCAAAGGCTTCAAAGAGAGCAAAGGGGAAGAAAGGAGGAAAAAAGGAATTTTTTTTTTCTTGCGCAGCCCATGCTCTGTGTTGCCTTAAACATCACTGCCCTGAATCTGTTCTCATTGTTCTTTGTACTGTGGATATTACCATTTCTGGAATTGGTCTTACTGGGAAAAAAATAGTGAAGTTTTTTTCCTAAAGCAATAAAGATCTTTATTACAAACACACTCTTTCTTTCTGTTCCTTTAGGAGTGCTTTGTGGCTTGATAGCTATTGCTGATACTGTGAAACCAGAAGCTGAGCTGGCAGTCTGCACTCTGAAGAGTATGGGATTAGAAGTTGTCCTCATGACTGGTGACAACAGCAAAACAGCAAGATCTATTGCCTCTCAGGTAAGCTGTTACACCTGTGTTTGGGTTCGAAGCTTGCTACAGCCCACTTACAGGAAGCACGTTGCGTCACGTTGATACTGCTTGCGACTGCCATAGAACTGCTGTGGAAAACGGTACTGTAAACAAATCCAGAATAAGGGGGGACGAAGGAAGCCTTTTTGAATGGAAGCAGCATCAACTTTGAATTCAGAGCTATTTCCATATCAGGCGGGTTTGGCCTTTAGCTCATGAGTGATAACAGGGGTTTCAACCTTCCTAGTCACATTATTTAAGGCAGAAGCTTTGATTGCAAGTAGAAAAGCTGCAAGACAAGTTTTGTACTCTCTCTCTTTAGGTTGGCATCACCAAAGTGTTCGCAGAGGTTCTTCCCTCCCACAAAGTAGCCAAAGTGAAACAGTTACAAGACGAAGGAAGACGGGTGGCCATGGTTGGAGACGGTATCAATGACTCGCCAGCTCTTGCGATGGCCAATGTGGGGATTGCTATTGGCACAGGCACTGATGTAGCCATTGAGGCAGCTGACGTGGTTCTAATTAGGGTAAGAAATAAGAGTGCTTCATTAAGATGAGACGATAAGAGGGGTTAGAAGGCCCTTCAATGATTCAGACCGCTGCTGAGGTGTCCAACCTTCGTAAGCCAGGAGAACTGGAGCAGAGAAGAGGTTGTCTTCTTCATGTTTGTTTAGTGTAGTGGTAACTGTGCTGTGAAGAAAACTTCCCCATTTTCCGGGTACTACAAATTTTGGGGTAATTAAAGTTTAAGAGTGGGCAAGGAGGAAAAAGTGACCCAACCTTCGGCAAACTTAAATTCTGTCGGTAACATACCAGAGTACCTGCAAGGTGAGAGTCACTTCTTCCTACGCATCAACAACACCTTGACAGAAATTGTGGTCAGTGTCTAGAGCTGTACTGTGTGGTGCTGTGTACATTATTTGGATTGCGATGACATCTGGAATAAGATTGGCGCTGATTATACGGGCTCTATGCAGACAAATTAGAGCAGCCTACAGAATACTTACTACATACAGCCTGTTACATCCAGTATATGGTAGTTAGCTTTAAAACAGGAGTATGATGACGCTACACATATGCTTTTTTCTCTCTTTGACTCCTTCAATAAATGTATTAACTTGCAGGATGACTTGATGGACGTGGTAGCAAGTATAGATTTATCGAGGAAAACTGTGAAAAGGATCCGGATCAACTTTGTCTTTGCTCTAATTTATAATCTCATCGGAGTTCCCATAGCTGCTGGTATGTGAGCGTTTCCCTGCAGTAATAAGGTTGTGCTTAGTGAGTAGAAGATTGCAGTGATTTACTGTTGTGCAGAAGAGCATCTGCTTTCTTTACTTCTGACTGTCAGTAAGTGCAGAGTTCTCTGCCTGGGACGTTGCAGCGGTACGTTTGCGAGCTGTCCTCCCCCCGCGTTATGGCTATTATGGGTATGCTCGGCACATCACAATAAGATAAAAGGTTTGTTGAATGAGCCTGATCCTGCGACCAAGCAGTTTACCGCAAGGTGGGCAAGACGAGCCTACCTCAATTTCAGGCTGCATAAGTGACGCATCCAGCTCTATTCACCTGTAGGTTCTAGCTGAGACAGAACACAAATACTTATGTATGAAATATTTGTTGTTTAACACTAGAATTCTATTTTTTAACATACTGAAATACAACTAAAATTAGACAGTCCATGTGAAATTGTATGTGTTAATATATGAATAACACCGTGTTCCTGCTCTGAGCTTACTGCTGCTTTATTTTTCTAGGTGTCTTCCTGCCCATTGGTTTGGTTTTGCAGCCCTGGATGGGATCTGCAGCAATGGCTGCCTCCTCCGTTTCTGTTGTGCTTTCCTCTCTGCTGTTAAAGATGTGAGTATGAACAGTTTTGTGGTTTGTAGTTTGGATTTGAAGCTCAGGTCTTTCACTCCGAGCGGCAGAAAATAAGTGTGAGACTGTGACAGGTTTCAAAGCTTTTTGAAGCACAGTTCACGCAGGTCTGTGTTTTGCAGCACTTGGTTTTGCTCTTGCTTGAGAAGAGGAGTCAGCTGGTGCAAAGCGCTTCAGACAGTAGCGTTTAAAAAGCAGCGTTTAAAAATTCCTAATGTGAAGAGGAACATACAAATGAGAAGCGTGTTCAGAATGGAAAATTCCGTAGTGGTCTTTGTGTATTTGTGAGCAATCTTGTCAGGACATGCTGGCTTCTGAGACAGCGCAGCTGTGAACAGCACGCTGACATGGAGGATTGTTGCAGTAAGGAAACGAAGCTGCTGCGCTTGTCATCGCGTTGTTGTTCCTTACTCCGCAGGCAGGAGTAGTGTAGCGCTGTGGTGGGAGCGGGATCTTTTGCTTTTTAGTTAACACACGAGGTTTCAGAAGAAGGAGAGTAGACGAGTTGGTAAACGATAGCTACGGGGGTCCGCTCTCAGTAGATACGTTTTGCCGGTACGTTTTGCAGATGCTCAGCACCACCGAAGCAGTTAAATACTGAGTGATGCACGTCAGCTTTACCTGCTCTTCTGCATCCAGGCCAAAAAGCACCGAATTAGCTTCTGCTTTTGTAGTGCCTTGCAAAATCTGAAACTTCCATCACTGTGTAATCAAGCAAATTATAGATGTCTCTGGCTTGTGCATGATCGTAGCACGTAGGCTAGTTTCTTTCCGTATTTAGTGTACTTTACCTGAACCTGAGATGTATTGTCATCTTTTGTTGTTTTTCTTCCTTAGGTACCGGAAACCAAGTTCTGAGAAACTCGAGTTCCGGGCCCGCGGCCAGATGAGGCACAAGAGCTCGTCGGAAATCAGTGTCCACATTGGAATTGACGAGGCTGGGACAGGCTCTCCGAAACTGAGCTTAATGGATCGAATCATCAATTACAGTAGAGCCTCTATAAATTCTCTCTTTTCAGACAAGCGTTCAGTGAACAGTATAGTTCTTAATGAACCAGATAAGCATTCACTTTTGGTGGGAGATTTTGGAGAAGATGATGACACAGCGTTATGAAAGACTTGCCCCTCTCCTCCCACCCCTGCTAAGCAGAAAAAAAAACCCTGAAGCAAAATGAAAAAACCAACCAAAACAGCTGTCTAGAAGTCTGTGCATGTACTGATCGTTTCTGGAGGTCTTTTCAGACGTATTTCTTTATGTGGAAAGCTAGTTTATTTGCAGTTTATTTCCAGGGTCTTTTTTTTTTTAAACTAGACTTACAAAAAAAACATGCTGCAGGAGCTGTTAATACTTGCAAACAGGGCTGTGTTACCATTCCGTGAAGCTTGCAGTATAGCTTTTTTTTTGTTGGCAAAATGTCAAAATACAATTAAGGAAGCTAAGGAACCAGAAACTTATTTCCCAGCCTTCTAACAGGCTACTTTATGCATAGTCAAGTTTAGTACTGTGTTAAAAAAAATTATAAATTACTGCATCTGCAAAATACTGAAGGTTCCGTGTTTGCAGATAGATGTGCCTTACTTCAAAACTTCCAGGATCCCTCTTGTTTCCATAGTCTGCTTTCTACCAGACACGGTGGCTCTCAAATGCCTTTTCCTTTTACAAACATCTGACTGCAGCTTTCCACACTCCTAGCCTCAAATCATCTTGCCGTTTGTGATCTGGATCCCTGCAAGGCGGAGGTCACTGAGGGGTTCTGGGTTTGCTTTCTGACATCCTGCCCCCATTGAACTCCGTACATCCATGCCCCAGTACACTCCTCCTCCTAAGACTGTCAGCTTGAAGGTTGAATGGGTTGGGAGGTTTGCTCACTTCCGACCTCTCCTAAGCCAAAAAACTCCTGCAACATCTGAATACGATACGAATGTGACGTGGTATTAGCCGAAATGGGTAGCTTTTAAGAAGGCAGCAACATAGTTAGTGCTCACTGCCGATATCTACTAGCACTCCTTAAATGAACCAGAATGGTTTGGACGGCGTCACGCAGACTACCTTTAAAATCTTTACAGTTCAGCCTTTGCAGATATCAAACACCATAAAATCATCTATTATGTGTCCGATACTGCACTGACATCGGTTGCTTGTGAAGATAAGTGTCGTGTCTGTATGCCAGGCATGGTCCAGAATCCACTCCATAGATTAGTCCAAACCTCCTTTGCTTGGGATGTTCAGATCCAGACTTTGGGAATTAAGACAGCCTTCATTTATGACTGAACTGAAATATCAAAATGCAGGTTTTGATCAGTAAATCATTCATATTTAAAATATTCTCAATGAGAAATAATGGCGTTCATCAGCCAGTAGCTAGCTACCCGTTTGTTACTTAATAAACCTTGTTCTCTAAATCCTCTGCTGAGACAGCTCTCTAAAGCAATTACTAGATTCGATGATGTTGAATTACGTTACGAATTACAGTCCGTGGTGCGAACACGTAATTCCAATTTGTGCTTCTAGAGGAGAAATACTCGGTTTGGAGTACGGTAAGGAGACCTCTGTACTGTTCTAGTTTTTAACTTGAAGTCTGATGTCAGTGCAGAGATCGTGTGTGTAGAAAGTCAGAAGTAAATAGCTTTTGCGTTTTAGCTGAGAACTACCAGAAAATACCAGCGTATGAAAACAGAAGAATTGTGCGGGGGGATCCGTTGTAGCTGTTAGATTGCAGTGAGGAGAACACCACCATTTGCTGCTGCCACTAGTTTAAGAAACAAAGTATTTCTGTTGCAGGATTTAGGTTCTTAATATCTCTAAATGAATACAGAGTATTTTTTTAATTAGATGATAGCGATATGTATGTATCGTAGTGTTAAGCTTTGCTGAGATCTGTTACTGCAAAGCCATTCTGTAAGATGTTCTCTGTTCTCAGCAGCAAAGCTGTTTCTCACAAAGCAGACGGTTACCTTCAGAACCATTTGATTGTATTGCGGTGGCGTTTTAGCGCTTAGCGACCGTGCAAACTGTTTCCAAAGATTTCGGTTGTCTTGTTTATCTGCCCTCATTCTCGGTGTTGTTCTTGGCAAGATTCTGCAGATGAAAGGGAAGTATTCTACATATTTTTGTCTGGATTGTGCTGATGGGTGGTCTTAATCGTGCAGTGAAGACAGAAGGCGGATCCCAGCATGCTTTCAGACGGGAGTTTCGCTCCTGCAGGCGCTGGTCCAGCCCCTGGTTATGGTATATATGGCATGTAAATGACAGGCATCATGCTCTTACTGCAGGAAATAGTGATCTAGGGCTACATTCCTGGTTGGTAGGTAAAGCAGAATGAAGAATTTGTCAAATTATTTCCAAATATATTTTTTAGAGCACTTTTGGACCACAGAAGATGGAAGCCAATTGTACGTGGGTTGAACGCTTACAGCGGAGTGCTGGCTCTATCACCAGCTTTTCCCGATACAGATGTTTTTCTAGGCTTTTCCATTTTCTATGAAACGCAGCCTTTGTTCCCGTTACAGCAAAATAAGGCTACTTTGCAAAAGCAGGGTACTTAATGAGGTGCAGAGATGATTATCGGGGAATAAGGAACAGTGAAGTGCTGGCTGCGGGAATGGGATAGCAGCTTGTAAGCACAGTCAGAGGATAAAACGAGAGAGAGAGGAAAATAACTAAGCTAAAGACCAGCCTTAGCTCAAGACATGAGTGGGTATGAGGTGGTTGAATTGAGACGAAGCTTTTTAACGACTGTCAGGTTCTGAGACAGCTTCTGTTAGTACGGGTGGAAAGCAAATCGCTGTCGCGTCTGGAAGAGGCTTGTCTGAAGTGATGCCAACAACAGCCGTGGTCAGGGCTCACTGACCCAGGAAGTCCCTTTCAACCCAGTTTTCCTCTTTAGGAAAATCTGTCTGGTCTTGTCTTTTGAACTTGAATTTAGTACACGGTGCGTTTGAGCGATGTATAGCTGTTGAAGAAATTCAGAGTCCAGATCTTTCCAAGTAGGTTGTCTGTCCGACACCCCCCCGAAGGGTGCGATACTGACTTATGGAATATTTATCTTCTATTAAAATATTATCTAAGGTGCTTTATGTTGAAGAACCAAAATGTTTTTCAGTTTGAATGTACAGTGCAAGTGGAATAATGTGGGAGCTAAATGTTCTCCCAAGTGTAAATGTTCTACTATGTAAATACGTTACTCCTGTTGGAGACACTTTGGATTCAGGAATTTAAGATATCACTTGGAAACACAGTTACAAATGAAATTGTATTACTAGTTTGTCTGTTTTATTGTTTTCTGTAACTAGCTATTTATAAAACCTGTGCTCTATTTAAACAAAGTACGTATACTCGCGGCTTTAAAAATTGCTCTTTGAATCTTACCAATAAACTTTTAAGAGAAGACACTTGAAATTTTATACGCAAAAGAATGTGAAGCGAACAGAACACAACAGAAGCAAGCAAGCATTTTTATTTATTAAAAACTATGTATGGTTTTTTGCTTAGAACTTCCAACAAAATGTTTTAAACTTGAGATTTTTTTGTTCAGCTTTGGTATGAAGAATGGAGAAATGAATGCTGTTGGGGAATGTTAATTTAGTGCTGTCATATTTCTTTACATCTAGGAATATGTAGTCTCACACTTCCTATTCCTTTAAGACTGCGCCTCCATCATTATCATGGCAATTATGAACTATATAATAAAAATGTTACATCCAAAGACCGTTTTAAATCGTGTTCTATGATCTCCTTGCCATATTTCTTTTGCTGACTTAACAGATTCTGCCGTCAGCTGTGCAAAATTCCTCCCCATTCCTTCCTTCGCGCTGTTCAAGTAAAAGGCCAGACGTGGCACCTCGGGGAGGTGATGAGGTTGGGCTGCCCTGCAGCAGGCTGGAATGTGCACGTACAGGATGGAGGTTCTGAAAGCAGCTTTGCCTGTCACGTGCGCTTCATCTTCCCCAAGGAAGAGCGCTCTGGGTGAAACGGGAAAGGTGAAGCACTGTTGCGTTTCGCTTGTTCGGCAAAAGGCTGAGGATCGGAATTTAGGTATGTTTCCAGCTCCGCTAAACTGCATGGCCTTGAGCAAGATACTCTGCCTACGTGAAACTGTAGTGCTGTTGGCAAGTGGCGTTGGTGAAAGCTGGGGAATTGTGGAATAATCATCAGGCGGAGAGCATCGCCGTATTAGAGTCAGGGAGTAGCTGAGGCGGGGGAGGCTGCTGGGAGGTCACGTAGTCGAAACCTGTCGAAGCAGGTGAGCTACAGCTGGCTGCCCAGGACTGAGACTTTCAGTGTCTCCACAACCTCTTTGGGCTGTCTGTGCCAGTGCTCAATCTCCCTCACAGTAAAAAGGTGTTTCCTTATGTTAAGATTAAATTTCCCGTGTTTCAATTTGTGTCCGTTGCCTCATGTTCTTTCTCCGGGCGCTACTGAGAGGAGTCTGGGGAAGTGCAGTGGTTTATGCAGTCACTCCGTGTCCCAAAGAAAAGCGCCAGGTGTGAAGTGGTGGGGAGAACTCGGTGCGAGTGCTCCTGTGTTCCTCTCGTGGCGATGGCCAGGTTCCCATCCCCAAAGTAATGATTTGGGTCAAAATGTAGCACAAACCTCCTGCCAAAGCCTGGATGCTGTCCTGAGCAGTGTGCGAAGCAATGGGGAGGTAACGAGGTCCCCTTCTCGGTTCCCCGGCTGTTAGAGGAGGGCCTGGCTGCCTGACTGGCCCCCAGGCTGTGGCCTCTGATGGCCAGCACTTCTCCAGGGGCTTCCCACCTTCTGTTTATCAGGACAGAAGAAAGGTGTGAAGCCTGAACAGGTCACGCTTCTGAGTTTTCTAGAAGCATCGCTTGAGCATTTTAAGTGAACAATGACTGAATGCTCCAGTACTCCTTTGAGCTGCCTTCCTTACTTTCATTTAAAAAAAAAAAAAAAAAAAAAAAAAAAACCTGCTCTGTCCAAAACACTTCTCGTTCCCTGCGTTTGCCAGGCTGCCTCTCCACCATGCCTTATTCCTCTTCGCTTCTGGAGTTCCGTGGTGCCATTTTTATTGTATTGCCAGAAGAAGAGTTCCCTTTTGATTTTTCTGGATTGCTTAGGCCGGGGTCTTGCAAAGATCTGCTCACACCCTTGGGACCTCAGCTCATCTCCGCCTGGCGCCGAGTTGGTCTCACTTGGAGATAGCGTGGAGGTGTTTGGTGCGATGCTGTGTGATGAGGAGCTCCCCTTGCGTCTCCTCCTTCGGCGTCCGAGATGACTGACTGCTTGGCTAGAGCTGGGTGGGCAGATCCTGCGGCACTGGGGAGCAGGCGGGGAGCAAGAGTCCATGAGCCCGGGCCGCTGGGGAGTGGGAATGAGGAGGTGAATATCTGAGGCTAGCTCTAAACGAGCGAGGTGTGGGAGATCCCGTGGGCTCTACGGACGCGTTTAGTGACCGCTAATTTTAAGCAGAATGAGTCTTTGTCTTCAGTAGCTCTGCTGTTGTGTAAAAGACTAAGTTTGCATCCACGTCTCTCCAAGATGAAGAATCTTGCTTTCAGCTAAGGCACAACCCTGTAATTCCATCATCTCGGACTGACTCTCATTGGCCTAATATGCCCCAACAGGTGTGGAAATCTACAGGTTTGGCCCTTGTGGTTTTGAAAATACAGGCTTGTTGCACAGAAATAGTAACCAAACCATTCACGTCTGCTTAATTTAGGCCTTCAGTTACTTCGGGTTAAGAGACTGTGTGAACCTTCTCGTTTTAAATTGAACAGCCTACTTTAGCTATGACTGAATTTAAAAAAAATACAATAAAAATTCACTAGAACTTTTTTTGCGTATTTATCCAGCTACAGTTTTGCAGCAGATTGTTGAGTGAAGTGGATCAAAAGCACCTCGGTCCACAGCCTTCGGCTTCCGTCGCTGCGCGTGGGATGGATACAATGCTTGCCGTGTAACTTGTGTAAGGGAAGTTCGACTAAAGCCATAGTCAGTCTGCCAAGGTACAAAACGCATCTTGGCGTCAGTCAGGATAAGATCAAACACTTGTTTTCTAACACCTTTTGTTTTTCAGCAGCTTTATAGTCACAAGGCTAAAAGAATAAAATAGGCTATATCAGTGAAAGTGCGTGTTGAGATCTGGAAAATCTTTATCTTTTGAATTTCATAGAAACAGCTCGTTTTCAGGAGTCGATCCGGACTGGCCAACCTAGCTGCAGTGGCTCGGGAAGGCGTCCCGCATCAGCAAACCAGGCCTTTGTACCTGCTGCACAGAACGCAGCCACGTATCCAAATTACCTGATGTCGCTGGTGGCGTGACTTTCCATAATTCCAAGTCTTTTGTCTAACAGACAATGGCATTTCCCTTATAAGCTGTACTTCCCAGATTCTGGCATCTTGGCAAGAGAAATACCCAAGTCAAGTAAGGTGCCCCGATGTGAAGCTGCACAACCTCTCTGAAGAGAAAACTCGCCAGATGAACACATCTGGATCTTAAGACTATCTCAGTTGAAGGTTCCATAGTTTCAGGGAAGATCACTGATTAATCTGGAGGACCCTGATCTGGATTCCTTGAAACATCTTATTTGTAACAACCTCTGTTTTTAAAAAAACAAACAAACGAACAAACCCCAAAAACTCAGACGCTCGTTAAGTAGCCAGGAGTCCCCAAATCCTGTGTCAAATGGTCTTGGGAACGGGGTGCGATACAAAAATCGGTGTTCATCTGCCCAGTATACATCGTCTGTGATTCAAGTAACAACAAGTTTAATAGGTAGAGAATTAGAAATTATTAAGACTCTCCTGGAATTTGAAAATGCCTCTCCTTCCCTGAAATCTGACAAGCCAATGCTGTCTCCCAAGTGAAAACTTCGAGTTGTCACAGAGTACGTTCTGTCGCAAGCCAATGATTTCAGTTTTATGTTGGCTCATCCTGGTGTTCACTACAGCAGAATTCTTGCCTGCCTCACGTCCCTTGGGGGCAGCGAGCCCCTGTGAGAGGGGAGAGTGGAGCTCTCGCATTCAATAGTGCTGTTTTGTTGGGGGAGGAAAAAAAAAAAAGGTTAAATTATTTGGATCGAGTATAGGTTCATTCGACCCCATGTGGAACAAATAGCAGCTTCTAGGGTTCTGATGGAAAACGATATAGTAGATAACGATAGGATTAATGTTATTCTAAAACTTATTTCCTTGTCTGGCATTACAGAAGCATTCAGAAATGCTGCATTCCAGCAGCCACCCTCGCCAGGTACTCTGTCGGTTCATATTGGAGCCTCTGCAGCTGCTGACTGAAACACCGCGTTTTCAGGCTTGATGGAGTCCATTTTACCAGCGCACAGTTCCTGCATAGATTTTTATTTTTTTATAACCACTCCCTAGATGCTTTAATTCTAGTATGGCCACGTTATCTTTTTTTAAGATGCTCTCTTTTTTTTCTTTTTCTTTTTTATTTTAGAAAGCATCCCTGCAGAACAGTTTGACAAACCCTGAAGGTCAGGCTTTGATTCAAAATTCAGCATTTGTCTCGATACCAGAGCTGTGCTACTGGCAATGTTATTTTTTTTTCCTTCCAGCTGACTGGATAATTGAAGTAGTAGCTGTGAATTTGTGTCGCACCTACTCCTCTCTTTTACTTGGTGCTGGGACAGCTCTTCGGTGGGGTGTCACCTCCGCAGCCTGCCTACCCCGGAGCACCGAATTCTGGTTCGTGCTGTTAGAAACTGCCCTCGTTAAGGAGGCAAGAGAGAAACTGAGGAGAAAAAGACAAGATCCGCTTATTCCTTCAGCGCTCAGTGGTTTGGGAACTGGGCAAATTAGAAATTAACAAAGCAGACTTGTAATTTCCAAAATTTAAATTAAGTGCACTTAAAGAGATATATTTAAACATGATAAAGTGGAAAGACTATGAGTGGATCAGGTAACTAGAAATGGGCAAAGAGCATAGAAAGAGCGCCTGGCAGAGTTCTGGGGGGGAATTTTCTGACCAAGGGGCAGAAAAACCCTTCCCATTGCATCTTGCAGAAACCGTGAAACCACGGAGAAATATTGGTAGAGCGTTAACATTTCCCAGTGAGTTCTCACCCATCTTCCCCTAGAGGGCCTTGTTTCTTAAAAAGTCCAGAAACAGCATCTGTTTCACAAGAAGCGGGGATGCCGGGACAGCCCAGGGGGATGCTGGGGCGGCCCCTGGGCTCAGGCAGCAGCCCCGGGCCGGGCGGGCAGGTGCCCCAAACCGCTCTCACCTCGGCTTTGTTCTGGTCACCAAACCTACAGTTCAGTGGCGAATCTATTGGGAGGGTTAAACGGGGGTTTTGTCTTTTTGTTAGTAATTTTTGCTGGCAATTATTGTTAGATTAATTTGTTACCCATTTTTTAAGTAGGCAGTATTAAAGGTCTAAAGCAAAAGATAGGAGCTGATTGCATTAAAATAGATAAATGTCCAGTTAAGATTGATGAGGGGAGTATATCTTGATATTGATATCAAATTGCATGCCCCAAACAGCATCAGCTTTGATTATCCCAGCAAATCTGTATTACAAATCAATTCAATGCATTTTAAATAACAATTTTTTTTAAAAAAAACTTATTCTTAAATTGTTGTATTAAAACCCCATAGTGAAATACGTGATCCTGTGTAAAAGCCTTTTAATATAAACGGTCTTGCTCTAGACTCAGTGATGCTCTACTTCTGAAATCCAGGCATGTAAGGTTGAGAGCCAGCATTTGGGGGAAAAAAAAAAGGTTATTTCTCATTCTTCCTGCTGAACTTCTTCAGTCTCTCTCTCTCTCAAGAATGTTCTCTTATCTTTCCTACAAGATACCTGTGCTTGAATATTGCACTACTGCAACAAGAAAAGAAAACTTAGAACTTGTGCTGAAGCCTGTTTTTAAGTAGAAGCTTAAAATGCAGAGGGCGGTTATAAAAGCAGGAAGTTTCGGAAGACTGGATCATGCGATACAGATGAAGATGCAGATTATTGGTCTCC
This sequence comes from Morus bassanus, assembly GCA_031468815.1. Classification (NCBI taxonomy): domain Eukaryota; kingdom Metazoa; phylum Chordata; class Aves; order Suliformes; family Sulidae; genus Morus; species Morus bassanus. The sequence continues at coordinate 3,597,107 of CM062582.1, forward strand.
AATCCACAGCCCTTCAGTTTGATTCATACAAATACGCAGGCCAGTGCACCAAAGCCTGTGATCTGTCTAAACTTGCCACGATCCCATTCCTTTAGGCTAAACGAAGCAGGCAGCATCGCGCAGGCGAGGGCTATGTCAGTCTAAAGTACAGCTTCTGTTTTGTATTCCTAGAAATTTACTTCCTCGGATGGTCACAGGTCTAAGACCAGATCCTCGTTTTGTCATTACCAGCCCTTTGCCCTCCTGGCTTTGTTGTAGTGATTAATTTAAAACTAAAGGTTTTGAACTGTTTGCAAGGGCTTTATTCTTTAAATATTTGCAGTATATTCTAAATATTTCACAACAGGAGAGAAGGACAGAAAGGTGACTCAGGCGTGGAAATGAGCTTTGAGTCTCGAACACGTGCCTGTAATACTTCCCCTTTCTTTGCAACTTCTTTGTAACGCACAAATTCTGGTGCCCTGGCCACGTCCCATCTGGAGTTATGTTCTGCCACCGCAAGTTCTCAGGTGACTTCCTCCCTATTCCCCTCCCTCATGTTCTTCTCCAAAAAATGGAGAAAAAGCATAAAACCAGAGTACACCTTATGTTCATAATGTGCTCGTATGGCTGCAGTCCTGCCCAAAGCAACAGATCCTTTTAACTGCGCTAAGCTTCTAATTTCAGATGACTACAGACTTCTCTACTAGCCTGTCAGATGTATATAGTTGTAGTGGCGTTAGTCCTATTGAGTAGAGTGTTCTTGGTGGGTTTTACTTATTTATTTTTATTTATGGCTCGCTTAGTCTGTTATTCCTGAATGCTCTCTTCTAACCGGGGATTAGCAAGTCTCCCCTCTCCTCAGCCAGCGGTGGTATATAGCTATCTTCCATCTTGCATTACTGTGGGTGCTCAAGTTACCGTGTTTGTGCCATGTGCCGACATTTCTCCTCCATACTTTTTTACCCCTAGGAGGTGGCATGCAAGCTTTTTAAAATAAAGTCTTGTACTAATGAATGAATCCATTTACCAGGGAAAGTAATAGGTGCTGTGAGGATGTGGTTGTGGACTGCAGCTGAAAGGAGCCTTCCTTTCTGAGTCAGCATCAAGGAATTTAACCGTTGCCTGTGAAGAAAGCAGCACAAAGTAGAACGGGGAGAAGGAAATGGGTTAATTTCAGAATAGTTAAATAGTTACAGCTCCTGTGGATCTGGAGTACCCCTTCCTTATCTTCTTACCCAGAGTCCCTTTAACATGAGCATTTGTTCACCTGCTATCGGCTGCGCTTCAGGCTCTGCGGGTAAAAGCTGCTCTTAGCAGTTGTGCTTGTGTGCAGGTGATCCCTGCTCTTCAGAGAGCTGTTTTGCTGAACAGGCCCTGGAGGAGGATCCGAAAATGGAGCACTCCCAGACGCTGGGAAGGCTGGATTCAGGACCGAATTAGGATTTGACTCTTGGGCCTTGGTGAATGTTGTATTAGCATCAGTACTTCCAGACGTCCCTGCCCACTGGTGATACTGCCTGTGCCGTCCAGGTCCTCTAGTTCACAAGGAACCATTGCTGGCTATTGCGAGTTCAGGGCTGGTTTACTAACTTGCAGAAGGAACCCTTGGATACACTCCAGATTTACTCTGCAGTCAATATTGAGACCATTACTGGACCTAATTTGAACCCTGATTGTATGATTTATAGCTATAGATGATAAACTACAGTGACACACACTGGTAAACTAAGGTCTGGTCTTCTCCATCCTAATAGGTGATTTCACATCATCTATTACTTTGTTCCCACTTTCATTATTTCTGCTTTTATTGCTGTTGGGATTGCCATATAACTTGGCTAAACTGACCTCTCTAGCCTGTCTTTTGAGGCCCATCCAGGCTCTTCCGAGCCTTGTGACAAGTCTTGCAGCCTGAGGCTCTGGCCCTTGATCCTCTGCCCCTGAGCCCACGCAGGCTGGATATTTTCATCTAGGAGTGAGAAGTGCATTAGTTTGGCTCTCCTATTTTGTTTCTTGTAAGCACACGCTTGTTTTCTTCTGTTTTGCCTGCACTTTGCTCACCTGTGGTAGGCTGTTCCTCTAAGTTTGGCCTTTCTGTCAGCAAAGAACCGGTTTTGTCAGGCACTCGGCTTGCCATCACAATTTTCTCAGCAGCGCCTGTGTATTTAGTGAGCGTGGCAAAAAATAAATCTGCCAGCAAACAGAAAGGCCTAGCTATCCTATGGGTAAAAGTCAAAAGACCACGCGCTCCTGTTTCACACAGCACACCCTCCGCTACACTGCATTATTTTCATACAGCGCATAGTCCATGGCATTGCATTATGGGCTACACGTATGACGGGCTGGGCAATTTTTTGACAGCACACACAAGCCACACTTCCGGAAAGTCTATCGCTTTAAACAGATGGTTTTTCCCAGTTGTCTTGAAAAGTATTAATCTGTCCAGGCCATTTAAAAATACGCTGGGTTTTGTCCTGTTCTTTTAGCTGAGATGCTGCGCCCACGCCAGCCCTGCCTCTCAGCTGCGCAGGTGCCCGGCCTTCGTTTGAAGGCTTCCCACCGACATTCAACATTCAGGGATAACTTACCCTCAAGTACGATCCAGAACGATTAATTTGGATGTTTAGAGATTGGAAGTGAAAGTGTTCAGTTCAGTGAAATCTGATCAAGCCCCTGAGGAGGAAACACAACAAAGAGGTGACTGTTTCCAGAAGCTGCGGGACCGGGCAGGTTTATGTTACCTGCAGCAACTGCCGTGCTTCGTTTTCCAGAAGAAGCGTTTTTTCTGACGCGTTTGCAGATTTATTTTCAATTCTACAGTCAAATATATTTTTACACCGGTGGCTGGCCCTGCCTCCCGGCTCCGGCGCTTTGCGGGCCGAGGGACAGGCCGCGGTAGGACCCCGCGCCTCCCCGGGGCGGGCGGCTGCGTGCGGGACGTGACCGGGCCTCGCGCCGCAGCCCGCCCTCACGCGGGGGCGGGCAGGCCGCCGACGGGCAGGCGGCTCGACCAGTAGCGACGCGCAGCGGACGGCGCGACCCAATGGGTGTCGGGCAGGGGCGGGGCGCGCGGGGTGCCGGCGGCGGCTGCGGCAGAGCGCGGTCGGCGGCGGAGCGGGTCGCAGCGGATCGGGCCGTGCCGGGAGCAGCCATGTCCCTCTCCACCAAGCTCACCCTCGACAAGGTGGACGTGAAGGGCAAGCGGGTCGTCATGAGGTGAGGAGCTGCTGCCCGCCGCACGCCTTCCCGCCGTGCGGGGAGGGGAAGGGCGGGCCCGGCCGCGGCAGGGCCAGGCCGCGGCGGTGCCCGGGGCCGCCGCCCCTGGTGCCCGTGTCCTGAGGGCGGCCCTCGGCCCCGGCCGGGCCCGGCGGGAGGGCGGCGGTGCCGGAGCCTCCCGGCGGTGGAGGAGCCGCCCGCGGCCTCCCGGGCCCCGGCGGGGCTGGCCCGGCCTGGCCTGCCCCCCCCCGCCCCGCCTCAGCGGGCCCCGGGCGGGCGGCGGGGCTCGGCGGGCCCCCGGGGGCGCGTCCCCGCGCAGCTTCCCCCGGGCAGCAGCGAGCCACCTCCGCCCTCGGCAGCTTCGTGTCTGAGCCCGGCGAATTACTTTGTGCGCGCTTCTGGTTTCGTTTTTTGCGCCCCCCCCCCCCCCCCCCCCGGTATGCCGAGTGTTGGCGAGGCCCCGCGCGTCCCGAGTCGCCCATCCCAGCCGTGTGTCTGCTCCCGTGCGAGGGGCCGTGCGGGTGCCCGGGAGGGGCGTAAATCCGGGCACAGCTGGGGCGGGCGGTGCCCGGCGCTGCCCGAGGTGGGGGGCGCCGGCCGGCCCCCACCGCCCGCCCGGGGGCTGAAACCGCAGGAGCCCCGCCTTGGTAAATTCCTCTGCCTGCACGTGTGTCATCCACGGGCTGTTCGAGGGGAAAACTAGCCAGTCTACCGTATTTTTATTCGGGGAGCCCTGCAAAAAAAGGTTATTCCCTAGTTCCCTTTTTTTCTTCTTGCGAATCTGAATAGTAGAAATACGGCTCTGGCCAGCTACCCAAATAAAATAATTCTGTTTTTTGTGATAAGAGTCGAATCGCAGGTGTTCAGTACGTCCTGGTATAAGAACCCTAAAGTAGGATTTCATAGCTTATTTATAAAACATCGAAGCCTGCTGAAGGCCTAATGTTGGAGTTGCTGCCAAATACCGGGAGATAAGGGCACCGAGGTACATCATGATACATCCTGCTTGAAATACTCTTATTGTGGGATTCTTTGTCCAAGGTCACCATAACATGACTAGCGTGTGCCTGTTGCCTTGCTCGGCGAGTCAGCAAGTCATAACAAAATTATAACTTCTCTTCCCTGTAGTCTGCGTCAGGCAACTTGTTCTTTTTATCTTGTCTCTCTGTCGTCTTATTTTAAAGTAGTTCCCTAGAAATTTGATTACCAGAAACTAGCCCCCATAATGAGGACTGAAGAAGCTACCTCAGAATTTGCACGCGCTTCCTAAATCCGGTACAACAAAAGATCTTTTTATCTCTGTAGCAACTGATTTTTTTTTTTTGCCATCTGACTGTTCTTTTCCTTTTCTTAGTTGTGTTACAGCCTTGCATTGGCAGAGGGTGGGTTAGCCAGCTCTTAGCCCCCGATAGTTAATGCACGTATCTGTCTTTGCAATTCTGTGATGGGCTACTAAAACTGAGTGAAACAGCAGAGGACATGCCAGTCTTTCTGTTTCCTGCCTGCATCTTTTTTCCCTGAAAAGAATCACCATGTGCTCTCAGTACTACTGAAATCGATACTTCTTTTTTTCTTCTCGTATTCTTCATAATTTTTGGCGTACTCATGAACTGCTTATCTTCCAGTCCTAAGGCCAAAGCTGCAAGAGAAGTTGGGAATGGGGAGGAGGAAGGGTTCAAGGGGAGCTCAGATTTCAGTTGTCCTGCAGTGGGAGGAAGGGTGTGCTGGGTCTTTCTTTTGTAGCTCTGATGGCTCTCTAAAGCAAACTATTCTCTTATTCTCTCTTTTTAGAATAATAGCACGATAATGGTGCTTGTCTTTCCCCTTTCTAGAATTAGTCCGCTGTACTGCGGGGCTGCCAGTTCAATTTCTTTCTGCTCAGCTACTCCTGTTTTGCTGGCAGCTTTTGTCGTTCTTTCCCTCTTGAGCCGAGCAGGCTACAAGAGAATTCAAGCAACTTCCTGAATTTCTTTGTTCTTTAATATAGATACAGAATGTTGAAGGGTGAACTGTTAACGCTGTATTTCACTTTCCTCGTTCTGATATGCTGTTACAGTCAGTGAGGTGTTCCCTTCCCTAGCTCTGAGTAATTTCTGCCTTTAGCCGTTACGCCACCCAGCTTCCTGCTGCTGCTAGTCAGCACGTGGGCACAAGGTATGCTGGTGAGAAATGGCTGATGAAACTCCCTTCCATCCCTTCGTCTGGCACGAGAAGGGAAGTTACCTCTCAATCCACGTCCGGTCTTCCAGTGGGAATGTGATAAGCTGCAGCACTCGGCTGCAGAGGGGCGAGAGCTGCAGGGAACAGAAATTCAAAGTTGTAGTCCATAACTGGCCATCTTCCTTGAGCCTGCCTGCTTGCTGAGTAGTCCAACCATGTATTTTAGAGGCCTCATTAGAGAACGCAATGTCATTTTTCATTATTTGTTTCCTTTCCTTGGAAGCTCCCAGTCGGTGATCTGAGAGCATGTTGTTTAAAATGAAAAGGTTGTGGGGAACTCATTCAATCTCAGTTTTATTTCCTGCTTCAGCATCATTGCTACTGCAGTCATGAGCATTAGGATGTATTGGTGACATAGCTTCACTAAGTCATTCTACCAGATTTTTTTTTCCGTTTGTGTTCTATTATTACAAGCAGAAATGGCTAATAACACACTGATTTCAAAATGGAATTCGTGTACAAGGCAGAGCTAAAAATCTTACTCTCATTGTAACGTTGCATTTCTAGCCAGTGCCTTTACTCGCAGGTTCCATTGCTCTTTGTAAAAGAAATTTATTGAGTATTTAATTATATTTCTCTTTTTTTAGGGTTGACTTCAATGTTCCAATGAAGGATCACAAAATAACCAATAATCAAAGGTGAGCCATAATTTCCATCCCAGATGAAAGCCCCAAAGTCTGTTTGCTCTCTGATTTTAGCCCAGTTCTATTAGCAGTACCTGGAATGCTACCATGATTAAGCTGTCATTGCTCGTACCAGAATATTAAAGGTGTCTCAGAGAAAGTCCAAGAACTGTTAATTAAAACGCCTGCAGCTATTAGCAAACTACTCTAACTACAAGGCAGCTTCTCACCGTAGCTGCTGTGGAAAGCACATAGGAGAAGTCTCTTAATTGTACCTATCCTAAACTCTATCTTTAAATATGGTTGAAGTGTTACGACCATTTCACAACCACATCCCTTTGGCAGTGTGTGAAAATTTGCTGTGTTTGCTGGTAGTATCCAGAAGACTTTCTGCCTCCTCGTTACCCTGTGGTTGCGTTAACTTGTTGACTTAGTTAGAACAATTGTTCTAGCACAGCACGCAAAGACACGGCATTTAGAAACAGTGGTATCAAATGTCTCGTCTTGCTTGTCTGTCACATGCAGGTAGATGCCAGTTTTGTTCACCACAATATGCTCACTGCTCAACATTCACATAATTTCTTTATTGGTTCAGATCACAGACTAAACCAGGAAGCCCAGTAAATGTTCAAGTGTGTCCTGGCATTTCTTAGCTATGAGTTGCAACAGAATTTAGATTACAGAATGCATTTTACTTCCGTATCCTACATCACATGGAAGATAAGAGTGAAACATATGCAGACATGCTGGGACAGAGAATTTTGATGGTGCTTTCTTGACTGTGCTTCAGGGTTGTCACAATTCCTAGGGGAAGAGTGGGTTGGGTTAGCTCCACAGGGAAAGCTGTGCTCTGTGGGATGCGGTTAGTCTCCTAGACATTTGTTCTAGCAAGGATAGGTTGCTCAGAAGCCCAGTGTCCCTTTTGGAGACTTAGTGGTGGTGATGCCCTGCTGTCTTTTGATGAGGGATCAGCTGAACTGTGTGAACGCCAGAGGTAGGATGGACTTCTTAAGCATTTTTGAGGTACAACTCCCAGGGCTCTTGTGTAAGTGGTCACTAAGTCTCGTTGCCTGGTAGAATCTACTCGAATCCTTTTTCATTTGTTCTTCTCTGCCATTACAGAATCAAGGCGGCTGTTCCTACCATCAAGCACTGCTTGGATCATGGAGCCAAGTCAGTGGTTTTGATGAGTCATCTGGGTCGCCCAGATGGCGTTCCCATGCCGGAAAAGTTCTCCTTGGCCCCAGTAGCTGTGGAGCTTAAAGCACTCCTGGGCAGGTGAAGTAGAAGAGCAGTCCAGTGTGCATCGGGCCCTCTTTGTCAGCGGACCTGGATGCTTTCCCTTCTGAAAGGAAGAGTCACTGGTGGGGTGACAGTGTATATCTTCTGTTTGCAGGGAGGTCTTATTCCTGAAGGATTGTGTTGGTCCTGAGGTGGAGACAGCCTGTGCTAATCCTGCAGCTGGCTCCATCATCCTGCTAGAGAACCTCCGATTCCATGTAGAAGAAGAAGGGAAAGGGAAGGATGCTTCCGGGAACAAGGTGAAACTTCAAGTCTAGCTTTTGTGCATGCCTGCTCTGGTCTTACTACCTTGTTTGCTGCAGATTCACAAGGGGGCAGCAGCCTGTCTAAAATGCTTCTTTATGAATTTGCTCTCACAAGGATGTCAGAGATCTTTAGTTCAGCGTGTCCCATCACTTGTACCATGCTGTGCAAAAGTTTGAGTCAAATGTATTGAACTTCCAAGATGAAACAGCTCAAGTGAAAGGCTATAGGTGATTCTGCCAAAGGTGGTGTAGTCCATAAAAGAAGGAAAAAGGAGCAAAACGGGGCTGTGCAGGAAATTGGTTGCTGCTTATTAGACTTCATTTTGGGATGTCTAAAACAAAAGAAGGTCTGTTGGAGATAGTGTGTTGCCTCTGGGGCCACAAGAATGACATGTCTTTCTTGGTTATCTGGCTAATATTTTAATATAATGTTTAAACATTCTGCAACATAGGGATTATCACACCCTTTTATAAGCCTGTCTGTTCTTACGAGTAGTCATCTAGAACCAGGCTGCCCTGCACCTCTGACATTTTCTTGAAGGTCAGGAAGAATGCTTGCTCCAGACAGCTGCTTTTCTTAGCAATGGTGACCCTGTTGACTTAACACAGACCTTGGCTCCTTTCGGATTCAGTGCGTGGAGTGGAATGCTGACATCGTGTGGTGCCCTTTATGGGCTGACACAGGACTCCCGTAGCTTAGAAAAATAGCCCAGAGAACCAGTAAGCCTTTGCAGATGGCAATGAGAAACTGAGCAAATCTGGAATTAATACTAGAACTGCGTGCCACTGAAAGCCAATATGGTGGCAGGGACAAGAGTGGGGCAAGAATTTAATTTGCTTTGGGAAGGGGTTTTGTGCGTTTCTGTAATTCTCAGATTATTTAACTGGGTGTACGCATACGGACACATGCGCTGCAGTTGAGCACAACAGGTGAGGTGCTGTTGACAGACCTGTTGCTCGTCCGAACAGAGGTAAAAGTCAATGCTATGGAAATAGTGATGCCATACAAGACTGCAGATTACTAACTGGTGCTTAGAAACTGTGGCTTTCCAAAGCAGATCAAGCGTTAGTGGTTCCTTCATTCAGAGCCTCTTGTGTTCTGCATATAGATGTTACAGGTTTTAACAGGAGCCCTTAATCTATTTGTGGAAAGCCAGGCAATTTACCTAGTAAAGGAACAGTTGACAGCATTGTTCCATAATCTGTGTAGACCCTTTGGCTTGTGTTCTGCTCAGGCTGTGTGAATAAAAGGACACCCAAAGCCATGCTGAACCCATCTGCCATATAGTGGCGTACCTTCCTGCCATCGTCCCCACGGTGTTACATCTGGGTGCTAGCAGAGGCCTCCCTTGGGATGGTGAGCTGATAAAGCAGCAAGGCACTTGGAGAGGCCATCGCTTGACTGCCAGTCTGGGCCGTTCTCTAAGAGCAAGTGGCTGTAAACTGGGTCTGAGCGGTCACTTACTGTCAAAGTGAGCTCTGCTGTCTTTTCATGGTGGGAAAGAGAACTGAACTACATGAGTCGTCCTGTGAGGCTTTGACAGGATGCTTGGAGGATGGAGAAAAAGTCTTTTTAACAGAAATGCATCTGTTCTTGCCCGCTATACGCTAAGCTTATCTCCAACTTTCTGATGTTGGCTGCTTTCACTGTGGCCTGTTGTAGTGTGCAGGTTATTTATAAGTTAATCCTCAATGCAGCCGCTAAATCAATCCTTCAGGAGCTCATCCTTTTACCTGTGGCACTTGGAGACCACACTGTCTTTGTTCAGTAAGCGAGCACAAGCTTGTTTAGTCTCATCTCAGCGTTACCTTGTCTCTGCGCACCCTTTGTGTGTTACCTGTGTTCACTGCACAAACCTGGAAATCTGTTGGAGAGAGACTGAAAGGTTCGTAGTGCAGCAGTTCATTCCTGCTCTATTGATGGACCGGAAACTTGAAGTGGGAAGAGTCCTCAGGCCTGTAACAGCAGTTTCAGGGAGTTTAACATGGAGTTTAAACCTTTTTGTGGCTCCTGCTGGACTGGGAAAGACCATAAGAAATACAGTGACCCACAGGATGAGCTGATGCGTGTCTCCAGCTGACCTTTCTTTGCTTTGGGTTTACAAGTCAAATTGCTGACTCTGACTTGAGTTTCAGAATCAACTCGGTGTACCTGAATAGCATCAACTTGTCTGTCTTTCTCTTTAGATCAAGGCTGATCCTGCAAAAGTGGAGGCTTTCAGAGCCTCTCTTTCTAAACTGGGAGATGTCTATGTCAATGATGCTTTTGGAACTGCCCACCGAGCTCACAGGTGTGTATCCATTTTCCTTCCACAGGCAGAAGTGCAGAATGATGTCTGCCATGGAAGCACATACAGCTTTGCCTCTAATGAGTTTTAACTTCCTTTTGGGCTTATCCCATTATCATCCTGCTGTGTTTGTTCCTGAGTAATGGATTTAGCAGAGGTAGTTGCCAATAGTATATGCTCTTTCGAGTTTCCCTCTGAGACAAGGAGACAGCTGAAACTCTGAAGACAAGATTTTTTAGGCTTTGAAGATACAAAAATTACTTGCTTAGGACTTGTATAAATTGTCCTGCAGTTACAGCAGACCTCTCTTCCAAAAGATTAATAGCTCCAGACTGATTATTCTCCTGGAGTGTGTTTAGATACGTGTACTTGCAAGCTCTAGTGGCCCTCTTTGAGCTTGATTTCATAATCCAGTGCTATTGGAGGAAGACATCCCTGCTCTTGCTATGCTTGTTTGTCCCTCAGCATTTTGGATCACTAGTTAACACTGTAAATGTCTTGCATATCAACATGTCTGTGCAGAAAGTAAATGTGTACAGCCATCTTATCAAACTAGGAAAACAAAAACTTCGTGATTGTTTTCGTGCAGGTAGTAGCTATTCTCATTGCTGCAGCTGACTAAAGGATTGGCTTTATAATGCTGTGAGACACAGGGCTGTTTGGACCTGTACTGATAGAAAATTTTTCCTTTCCTCTCTCTTACCTTTACTCTGCAGTTCCATGGTAGGTGTCAATCTGCCTCAGAAGGCTGCTGGCTTCCTGATGAAGAAGGAGCTGGATTATTTTGCTAAGGCCCTGGAGAGTCCAGAGAGACCCTTCTTAGCAATTCTTGGAGGGTAAGACTCAAGAATGTATCAACTCCGTATTTCTCTTTAACTCCTCTGTAAGAAAAGAAAGGTTATTTTGGCTTGGTTCAAACAAGGGCTTTCCTTTTAACTGTACCTACAGTTCAGGTTTGTAGATAGGTCCTGAGATCTCTGTAAGATGTGGATTAGGGAGGAGCTAACTGACGATGTCTGCTCCTGTGATGATACTGTCAGGGTGTGCTCATCATATCTCCTGACCTCTTACATTCCCCAAACTGAGATAGTCCACAGCAGTTTGTTGTACAGATGAACCAGAAGAGCTGTTAGATACACTTGATGGCCCTGAAACAGTGTCGGTGACCTTTCCTCCACGGTTCAGAGTACAAGCATCCTGCAGGCTCAGCACTGTGTAAGTTGACACGGTCTGCCATTATGCAATGGTGACCTACACTAGCTGGGTGGGCCTCCGCTCTTCCACAGCGCTAGTGCGCAAAGAAACTTGAAGGTGCAAAGCCAAGTGTCTGCTTGCGTGAAGAAATAATTTCCCATCACTGCCGATTTTTGTTGCGTGTGTGTACCCAATTCAGCACTGTAGTTCTGTGACAGTGTATTTCAGTTCATCAGGTGAATTAAAATACTTTGAGAGGTAACACAAAGCTGGGACACCGTAACGTTCCCATGTTCTTGACAGAAGTATATGGCTTATTCCTGCTCTTTGCATCCATAAATGTGTTTTTTAAGAAGTAGTATTCAGTTCATAAAGCTTTAAACGTCTGTGACCTTGGTAATACTTAACAATGCTTTTTTTTTTTCTTTTTATTAGTACCCTTCCAAGGTTTACAGCTGCAGGTGACCCATCATTAAGTGCTATACACTCCTCATTGCCCTTGATGGAAGGTGCAGGTGTATCACCAAGGGAAAGTTTGTTCGTTGCCTTATCAGATGTTTGAGTGAGAGCAGCAGCTAGGATGGCCAAAATGATAGAATATCAGGCCTTTTAGTAAAGTCTGGAAGTGTAGTAAATCCAGTGGGAACAAAATAACCTTTTTTTGAGAGGTGCATAACAAGGGTGACCAGCATGTCCCAGTCTAGGAGCTTGATACTGAACTCATTGTGTGGCCAAGGACTGATGAATGCCAGCTGCTCCTCAGTGAGCCACAGGAGGAGCCCTGAGAGCAGTTCAGAGCCAGAGAAATCCCTTTATCTGTTTGAAAGCACCATCTTTCCACTGGTGGTGCAGCTGGTTCCTGGATGGGACGGTAGATGGAGCAACTCTTGCTCGATTGTACCAGAGGGAAGTCACACTTGGAAGCTGCATGTGGTCCAGCTGCAGGTTTGCTACTGCTTATATATAACACAATTGGGCCTGGAAGATGAACTGAGAACAACTGTACTGACAAGTAAGGTGGAAATGAAATGTGCTGGCAAAGACAGACTATGTGCAGGAAGGTAATGCAGTGCCAGGAGCAGGGTATGTGCAAGGGAAAGAAACAAAAATCTAATTCACCAACACTCTTTTTGCCTGGGGCTGCACACGGCAAGATGGGCCCTGCAGGGTTTGTGGCTCTGTCCCATCCCATCAACGCCTATTTACCAGTTCAGCTCCTGCAGTGTAGCAACGTTAGCAACTTCACGGCTTAAACTGGGGTTGGTGGCTGGTTCACACCAGAGCTCTCCATGGTTGCTAAGGTTGGATTTGTAGAGGCAATACCTCTTTCTTGTGGTTAGATCTGAAAGCATTTTATTAATGAAATTTATATTGTTATCCCTGTTTTAGAGATGGGGAAACTCAAGCAAGAAGAGGAGGTAGTCTTGTCTAATGCCACCAAGCAGGGCATGGTCAAACTAAGATTATAATGCAAGTCTCCTGAGTGCCAGCCTAGGTTTGGCTCAGGGTTGTTTCCTAAGGTCTTCTATCAAACTTTCTTTTAGAGGACAACAAAAACTCCATATATGGCACTAAAGAGGGAAAACAGGAGACTTGTGCCTATTTACTGCCTCCTCTGCCATTCCTACATAAAGGCATTTTGGCATTGTTGTCCTGTTATCATTTGTATCTTGTGCCAACAGCAGTCATCTGCTTTTGGGCAGGGCAGTTCTGTATCACAGATCATCCTAGTAGCTTGAAGCTGTACTGTGAGTGTGACGGGGTGCCAGACCTGTGTGGGTTACAGGAGCTGCGCATATGGTAACTGGTGCAGAGTGTCCAGGGCTGGACAGTGGTTGTGAAAGGCAGTGCTCTGATCTCTGCTCTGCCTTGCTGGACAGTCAGGGGAAATCAGGCTCTGAAGTGCCAAACGAGGTTTATATTTAAACAGGAAAAAAATGGAGGACTGAATAACGCTCTTGGAAGTTGATGTTTAATGCTGGCCTGCTACATTGCCAAGTTCCCTTTCTGCCCACTCCCAACAACTTCTGTGTTGGACCGTTCTCTCAGAATGGCCTTGACATGCCACAATCACAATATTACTATTACTGAATAGCAGTTGATTAATTCTGCTTCAATCCAAGCAGTCCTTGGGAGGCTTCATGCTGTCTGAGCTAAAGATTCCTAGGGATTAAGTTCTGTCTGAGGAGTTCTGGGCAGCGGCTACTTTATTCATTCTTTTTTCTTCTCTCTCTCTTGCCAGAGCCAAAGTTCAGGATAAGATCCAGCTGATCAGTAACATGTTGGATAAGGTCAATGAGATGATCATTGGTGGTGGAATGGCATTCACCTTCCTCAAAGTGATCAACAACATGGAGGTATGAAAAGAGCAATTCTGTGTCTGCTCCTAATAAAGAATATGGCCAGAATGTTTCCTATATAGTCTGGCATTGAGAACTGGCTATCTCTGCTCTCTGCAAGAGTTACTTAACAATCACTTTGCAAAAATTGGATTACTGCCTATGTCTAGCTAGGTGCTTTAAGAAAGCAGTCTTTCCAGAATTGCTGTCTGAGCAGTTCGGCTTGACTGCTGCTGTTCTCTTCTGTAATGACCAGTAGCTAAACAAAACACCTCTCTCTTATTTTTCCTAAATAATTTCTCTAGATTGGCAACTCTCTGTTTGATGAAGAGGGATCAAAAATTGTCAAGGATCTGATGGCCAAGGCAGAGAAAAACGGTGTGAAGATTACTCTGCCTGTTGACTTCATCACTGCGGACAAATTTGATGAGCATGCACAGACTGGGGAAGCCACTGTGGCTTCAGGCATTCCTGCTGGCTGGATGGTGGGTTTTAAGAGGCAAGGGATGAAAAGAAGTAACAGGCAGCTGTGGGGTGGGAAGGACACCTCTTAAAGGAGTAGAAAGAGTAATTGTGATCCTTTGCAAATGTTTCTGAAGGCAGTTGAGCTGTGTAGAGTGTGTTGGTTTAATGAAATTGAAGCCCTGTTGTTTTGTCCTGAATTTCTAAGTCTAAAGTAGCTTTTGGGAGATTTGGATTAAAACAGCAAAATTATTCTAAAACCTTCAGATCTGAATGCAATAGAAATCCCTTTTATTTGACTAGAATTGAAGCAGAGTTGGCAAAAGTTTCTAACTAAGGCTTCAAGCATCTGACATCGATTTAAAAATGACTTAATTGGTACTAGGAAGATAAATACCACACCAGACTCCACCCTACTGCAGCAGCTGCTGGCAAATCTTTCTGTTCCTCAGTATTTAGTGCATGCAGAGAAACCCTTGCTTCATATCCAGAGGCGAGGGGGAAGCTTCTGAGGATCCTAGCTAGGCATTGGTGATTTGAGATGAGGGTTGGCAGTAAGAATATCTGTGGCTTCTCTTACTTGTCTTAGGGCTTGGACTGCGGCCCTGAAAGCGTGAAGAAGTTTGTTGAAGTTGTGGGAAGGGCCAAGCAAATTGTGTGGAATGGTCCAGTTGGTGTCTTTGAGTGGGACAAGTTTGCCAAAGGAACCAAAGCCCTGATGGACAAAGTGGTAGAAGTAACTGGAAAGGGCAGCATCACCATTATTGGTAAGTAGTTGTGTTCGTTCTCGCCTTTCTAAATGCAACAGGGAAGCTTCTGCTTGCCAGTACCATGTTAAGAATACTTGCCAAAGTGTTCTTCTTCCCTCACGTTTTCATCTGTCCTTCAGCTTGGAGATAGGGCTTTAAAAGCTGCTCTGTGTACCAGTGCTGAGTATTTGGGAGCAGGACCAGCCCGTAGCAAGGCTAGGGCCATTAAGGTGAACAAAATCTGAATTTCTTCTGTGTCTCACTGATTTTGTTTGCACTACAGGTGGTGGAGATACAGCGACTTGCTGTGCAAAGTGGAACACTGAGGATAAAGTTAGCCATGTCAGCACGGGAGGCGGCGCCAGCCTGGAACTGCTAGAGGGTAATTGTTCTTTTCTCTTAACTTGTTTGAGCAAATCAGGTAGTTCTGGATGCTCTACCACATGCTGATATTCAAGAAAGCACAACAGAGTGAATGTCTTTTCTGTTCCACCACGTAACTTTTGAGCAATGAGCTCATCATTAGTCGTCTTTCATAGTCCTCCTAGAGGAAGAGGGGAAAGAAAATGAAGTATTCTTGCAAACAGCACAGTCTGTCACTCCCAGAAAGCAAAAATGCTGGAATAGCAAATATAATGGCCTTGAGAGCGCGCTCTTTTTTGTAGATGATCCCCTGAGACATGCTAACCAGACTGTTTAAAATGCCCAGTTTCTGTTAGGGAAATCTGATCAGAATAGTCTCGAACTTTTGCCAGAAGTCTCCTTTTCAGTGCATTGTTTCAAATTCCCTGGTTTTGGGAGCCCTCTAGTGATGACTTACGAACCTGCACGAGGGTACTTGGAATTCAAAATGGTGAGAATTTACGGGATTCTTCTAATGAGTTACATTGTACTCTAAATGAGTTTTCATTTCCTCTGGTAATTAGCTGTTTCCCAATATGTGTAAATTATCTAATGCTGTCAACTTCTCTGTAGAAGAGAAACTGCAATAAACTGCATTGCAGCTGTTAGTTTCCAGCAGTTATATGCGAGACAGAGCTTTTGTTTCTGTTGCCTAGGGAGTGATGGTAAAGGGAAAGAATGCAGATGGCTGGAAGGAAACACTGTGCAACCGATTTATTCAAAAGGACAAACTTGTCTAAGTTTTGGCCCAAAATGTGGGTTTGTGTGTGTGATCTTTTAAATGTAACGGAAGTCTAGCTAATTAGAAAAGCTTCTGAAGATGAAAAAAAAAAAAAGGCAACCCGCCCCCCAAAAAACTCAGCAAACTAGCGAGTTGTGAACAGTGTTAAAATTCAGTACTGCCACACAGCTTGAGCATTAGGAGGTAGGCTTTCTGGAGAAAAAAAAAAAAAAAAAAAAAAGGCAAAACCAGAATGGTCTCTCTTCATAATTAAAGTAGGACAAAGAGCTAAAAATACTTTAGAAAACATTGCACTTCAGTAATCTGGGCCCTCAGGCTCAAAGTTGAGCATATTCCTTGCTTCCATCGGTTGGACTGAGGCATGTAGATATCTAGACCTGGGTGCTTTCGTCCCAGTAAAAGACGTGAGGCTTGTAGGAGGCTTTGTTTCTTAATTCATTCTTAAAATTTCCACCACATACTCCAAAATTCTATTTACATGCCACTAGGGATTGAAGAAAGTATGCAGCAACTCCCTAGGTCCAATCAAAAATCTGTTTGCCATCAAACTTAATGGAAAAAAATCTTAGGTGTTTGGATCTGACCCTAGCAGAGACTTGGATAGAAATTTACCATTATTGTTAATTGAGAATTGATGACTGTGGTACGTTTAAGAATCTGCTGACATACGAGTGCAGCTGTGCTCTGGATACTCGCTACAGCCCTACAAAGCACTTACTGTGTGGAACAGTTTAAATGCAACCCATATGCCTTAAGAGCCACAGTCACAACAGGAGTGTACGTAGAGCCAAGCTCTTCCATTTTTAACCTAAAATTTCTGATTTTTTTTTATATGCTTCAATGCTGCAATCGCAAGTGTAAAGCTTAGTTGTTTGAGGGCAGAGGGGTTCTTAACTTTATTGGTATTTTTTAACTGCTAACAGGTAAGGTTCTTCCTGGTGTGGATGCCTTGAGCAACGTGTAGAGAAGAGAGCATTGCCCCGCTTCCTGGTCCTGTGCACAGCCCCTGAGATTCAACACTTCAGCGCTTCTGTATTTCAACTCTGCGATAGGCAGATCACAGAATGTAAACCAAAACTGGACAGGGTTTGAGGAGAAGACAGCAGAGATATTTTACGACTGCAGTTTACATTATGTGGATTTGTCCACTGTTTACCCCACTTGAATTAACATAGTGAGTTTAAACTGTTGTTGTGAATTTAGAGTGTATATATTTATATTTTGCCTTTTCAAAGAGATTAATCCCTGTTAGATGTCTGTCTCTCAGAAAGGAGTGCACTACTTAGCTTCCATGTTCTTAGCAGGCATTTTCATCACTTGACACGGTTCAGAAACAAGAGGGGACTCCAGTTTTTTGGAGGCTGATTGTAATAGCTGCTGAATAAACATATTTAAAGTGCTCCCAGTTTCTACATGGTCCTTCTTTCAGATTTTTAGAACGGTCTCCATTAATATATGTTCTTCCTAGCATGAGGAGGTGGATATATTTTTCCTTTTTGGCTAATTATAATATTTGTAAATACCCTTTTCTTTTTGTCCAGTGGATCTATAAGCACCCAGTCATCATCAAAGTGTGCTTTGTTGGTAAGGAAGTAAATTGGTACAGATGTGCTGTTATGTTAAAACTTCCATGCCATCAAGTAATGCAGTAAGATGAAATTCTGAGTGTGCAAGTCTAGTATAAAAAGTGCAAATTTAAAAGTGTTTCTCACCTAGAGAGTTCGCCTTAGAGTAGGCAACTAATGTATCTAATCTGAACCTAGGGGAAACTTTGAAGACAGGTAGGTAAAAAATGAGTCACAGGCAAACAGAATTGCAATGCGCCTTTGCTCAAGTTTGTGGTCCTAAAAGCACTAAAACTAGCATCGTAAAACCACACAGTTGGACAATTAGGCTTGCGTGTGTGGCTTAAGCACGTTGCAGAACCGCAAGTATTGTCAGTGGAGGACCACCAACACAGTGCAAATGTATAAAGTTGGGATTTCTATTTTGACCGTCGTGCGTTGGCTGCTATGCTTGCTGCAGGACCCAAATGTGAGCACAGGTGGCTCTAAACCAAACCCAGGACTACTCCAAAGTCAGACTGGCTTCTGAGCATCCAAAAGTGTGTTTTGGATTATGTTGGCAGTCATGGCTCCGCTCGTAAGAACTCTAAGAAGAGGCAGTGCTTCAGCTGAACTGCTTGTGTATCCTTCTGCTGGATCAGAGAAAAGCAAGCGATGTAAAGCAGCGATTGCCTGTTTTTATTCCTAGCGAATTCCTAGCAGTATTGTTAGGGTGCTTCCCAGGAGGTTTTGCGTGGCCTGAATAGTATAAAGCAGCCAGGACGAACCATGGAGAGAATCTTTGAGGTAAGCAGTAAGCCACAACACAGAGTGTGCTTTTAAGTTAATTTGTATGCATGTACATAATATTACCAAAACAAAATGAAAGCATGTGTTATAAACAGGCACAGCCTATTTGCCAAATTTTACTCGGTCACGGTGGGATGCGAATTAAAACCCAATAACACTGAAGTGTGTCTGAAGCTACGTATGGAATATATACTCATTACATTTTAAAGCTAAAAGTGTCTATTGCAAAGAAAAGAAACTAGAAATAATGCAAATGACTGCAGCGCTGTGGTTTTCTCCTCCTCCCCTCCTTTGTAAATCTCCCAAGCATTGTCTGATTACGCATGAATGATGCAGATTTTTGCTAGGATTGCTTTCTCGCTGTTACTCATGTTTTCCAGGCAGGGGTGCAGACCTCCGACAGCTGCAGTAACGAGGCAAAGAAAGGAGCGAGCTTGTCAGCCACAAAAAGACGATGGATTTTGGAAATCCAGTACTACAAAAACAAACATTCCACCATGTTTTATAACAGATCGTTCTTGTCTGGCTCTGGGAAACAAGGCCTCATGACAGCACGGCCCATTTTAGTGTCACTGTCATATCCCTGTGATGCTGGATTCCCATGGAGCAATAAAGACTTACCCTCCGTAGCTCCTTTCTTGGTGTTTACAGTGAAAGGTTGGTGTGTGGCTGCTACCTCTGCTGGGTTTGTTCCCTTCATCGAAAGCAGCAGAACAAAGTTATCTGTAATCAAATAGGGCAAGGAGTAGTAATGTTCCATGAACACTGTTGTCTGCACTTAAAAACATTTTTCCACCCGCCTTTGGATGCTTGCTACTCACATCTCTAAAACATCCTTTTGTCTCCACATGGCTTGTTTTCACTAATGCAATGTTCGGGTCTGTGTGCTCAGTCGACATAGCAAAACTTGTACAGCAAGGCCAGAGAGATACCCAGCTTTATGGGTTGTACAGAAAAATGGATGAACATCTCAATCTGAGATGGCAGGAGCTGTACACTCGAAGACCAGCAGCCGATTACTTGAGTGACAGAGTTTCCACATTTTTTTCTTTTAAGCTTTGCCTATTAATATTTTTAGCACCTGGCTATTGCAGTGGTAAGATATTCTTAAGGCATCCTTCTCTCACTAAATTTTACATCCTCTGGAGTTATACCCATCTTCCTAGGTTATTTTTGCATGTGTTCTGACAACTTTTTTAGACATGAACCTTTGACAGTTCCGCTTTTACATTTTTATTGCTTTTCTTCAGAGTGTTTTTGGGGCAAGGAATGTTGCTAGTTAGAAACATTGTGGAAGATGTTAGAAGACCAAGCTGTTGCAGAAAGCTGATGATGTCCTGAAGGTGATAGATTTAATGCATAAGTGGGCTAATAGTAAGAGCCAGGTGAAATAAAAAGTGAAGAGCTTAAATCCTCATGGCTGTGATTATAAAAAATTTCAACATGAAAGACTTAAAATTTGTTGTCAACAAAATAAGCTCCTCTTAGGCTGAAATACGTGAGCTCTCATACCGGTATCTCCCAGCATAACTTACCTTCTACTGTTAAATACAGAAGGTAGACAAAGCGTTTCTGTGTTGTAAAACGTGCAATCAACGGTGCTTGAAACAGTTACTCAGTAGTAAAAATGGAGTCACCCTGTAGCCCTGGTGACTCGGCCGCCACGTGCAGGGTCATCCGCCCTGATGTGGCAGAGGGGGCCCGGGACATCCTTAATATCTGCAGATCTGACTGGCAAGGAGGCCAGCTCTGGCAAACGTACCCTCGTAACCGCTAGAATGTCACAACTTTTTGCTACGGCTCTGCCTTTCCAAGGAATGGGGCCTCCTGTGGGCAGCGGCCATTTTGTGAGTGATGCCATGACGGTGGGGAAGGCATCCCCCTCTCTTGGGGTGAAGGATGAACACCTCCATCCCCTCTTTTTTCTGTGCATTCCCCTTGACGCCTGCCTTCTTGGTGCGCCTCACGGCCCAGACGGTGTTTCACGGAGGACTTTCGCGCCTTTAGCCCCCAGGTGCCTGATGGAGAGGAGCGGCGTCCATGGAGCACCCACCCGGACCGCCTCTCCCTCACCGGCCAAGACGTGGAAACCTACAGGAGCCTGCGGAGGCAGCTCCCTTCCGAGCCAGGGCTTGTGTTGCCGCTCGGGCGGGGAGGGGAGGCGAGGCGGGCCGGCAGCTCCCGCCGGCGGGCGGTGAGGCGGCGGCGGCGGCGGGGCGGGAGGACTACGCTTCCCGGCCGCCTTTGCAGGCGCTGGCCCAGCGGGGGATGCCGGGTGCCGTAGTTGCAGCCGCCTGGTGAAAGTTAATAACTGAATCTGGGGTAGGCACTTCCCAGAGCTCCTCGGTGTCTCTCATTGCCATGCCGGCTTTGTCACCTCGGAGGGAAGAGGAGCAAGATGGATGAGCGGGCGGCCGCTGGGGCAGGCGCCCGCGGGGTGAGGAGCGGGCTGTGGAGGGGGGAGGCTCGGGCCGCCCTTGCGAGGCCGGCTGCGGGAGGGGGGAGCGCGGCTGGCTGCTGCCGGCCCCCCGCGGGGAGGCGGGCGGGGGCCGCGGCCGCCGTGCCCGGCCGGGATGCCGGCCTCGGGGGCAGGTGCAGCGGGGAGCGGCGCCGGGGCTCCCCCGCCGGAGGGGCTGCCGAGGCGGGGGCGGCTCCCGCCTAACGGCCGCGGTGGCCCCGGCCCTCCCCGCGGCGCCCCGCTCCTGCCCGCGCCCCCCGCCTCCAGCCTGAGGTGAATGCCGGCGCAGCCCCCTCCCCGCACCGCCCGGGACGGGGCTGCAGGGCCCCGCGGCTCCCCCGGGGCCGGGGTCCTCCCTCAGAGCCCGGGGAAGGGGCTCCCGGGGCTCCCCGCTGCCCTCACCGAGAGGCGGGGCAGTTCTGTGGCCACGTCCAGTGTTTGGGGGTCGCCGCAGGCACCCCCGGTGGTCTCGGGGAAGTCTCGTCGCGGGCGAGCGGCGAGGCGAGCTGGGGGCTTGCAGTGGGGACTGTTTGATGTGTGTGGTGGTGGGGACCGAGGAGTCAGTGCCAAGGAGAGAGCAGAGCCATCCTGTCCCTTCCCAGGTCCATTTTCAAGTCTAGGTAACGCAAGGGGATGCTTTGCTTCCTACAGTCGTGCAGAGCAGGTCCGGGACCTCTGCCCCTGCCACAGCCGCAGGCGATGGTGCATGCTATGCCCTCCTCTTCCCTCCAGAGTCCTGCTGGCCCCAAACAGCCACAGGAGCTGATCTGCCTCTGCCCAAACTCTGAATTAAGCAAAAGTGACTCCAAATCCTCCTGCTTTGCTCTCTGAGAGAACAAAATGCCAGTCAGTGGGTGATAATCCCCAAAGAGTTAGAAGCTTTGGGTTTGCATCCTTGCCCGGTAGAGCACGGGGATCCCATCCGCCCCTCGAGGCTCTGGGTTTAGCCACCCCTGCTGCTACTTCAGGGTCTGCCCTCAGGTTGAAAGATTGTGCCTTTCATTAGCAGACCGATTTGGGTAGGCCCATAAATATTCACCGTGACATTTACCGCATGGTTGAAGGAGAAGCACAAATCCCGTCTGTCTCAATTCCAGCATACTTTTTGAGGAAGGTGAGGGCTGGAAGGCTAAATCTTTAGTGTGGAGGAGCTGTGGTGGACACAAGAACTTGGGTGACTTTAAACACCCATTGCTTTTGCTTGATGCTGTACATAGCCAAGAACT
The DNA here is from genome assembly GCA_031468815.1 of Morus bassanus. Lineage (NCBI taxonomy): Eukaryota > Metazoa > Chordata > Aves > Suliformes > Sulidae > Morus > Morus bassanus. The sequence continues at coordinate 3,618,906 of CM062582.1, forward strand.
GACTGAATCACCAGTGTATGGTAGGATAGCCCAGCACTTCCATAGTGCAGCCTCCTGGGGGGCCCTTCTGACTTCTCGTGACGTTTGGGCTGAGGCTCTGGCTCTTGGCATCCTCACCTGGGATCTCCCATTGTGAGATGCATAAAGAAGACCCCCATTCAATTTTCAGGTTAAAGTTTCCAGAGTGTCACCTCTGATAAATGATCCTCAATTCAGCCCTAACGCAGTATAAAATAGCTTATTCCATTTTAGTTCACTTTTCATTTTTATTCCACTTTGTAATGATAATTTTTCATTAAGCATCTAATCCTGTCCTAGCATTTCTCATCAGTAAGGCTCAAGGTGCTTTACAAAAGAGGTAAAAACATGATTATTCCAATTATCCTTATTAAGGCTTAGGGTTTGGGCAGCTTCTGCAGATAATATAGGTCATAAATAATTAAGAGTGCAGTCTAATTAAAAGAAATCCCCAGTCATAAACCACAGTGCCACACTGAAGAAGCCAGTCTTCAAAGGCACAGCCTTGTAACCTAATCTCCCTGATCAGAACGGTATCCCATTAACCTGCAAATCTTCACTCTCCTGACCTCTCTGCCCCAACAGCAGGTACTTCCATATGCCTGTGCAGGACCCAAGGGAGGGAGAGGGTCAGGGAGTTTCAGTGACCAAAAGCAGTCTGGAGAGCATTCTCCTATTAAAGTCCCTTATCTTGTCATTTGAATAAAGCTCTCATGTTCGGGGGCTTACCAAAATGTACAGCCTGAACTGAGCAAGGTTAGGTGTAGAACTGATTTCGTTTTTCAGCAGAAAGAGTTACTAGAAATCAGAAGCGTTGCTCAAACCGGAGCCCGAAAGATACAAAGAAGGTTGTGGCCCGGATCCAGTTAATACATGACCTAAATAGAATTCTGACCCTGAAACTTGCTCTGAACACCTTGTCAAACTACATCAAAGTTGGATATGAACTTTCATGTTTGGGAGTTTAAGCTCTACATTGCTAGTGCTAAACTGGGTCTGTGTATCCTGACATCTGTGTGTCCCCACTGGAAGCTGACTGTCTCGGGACCACTGTTTATCTACATAATTCAGCAGTAGGGCTACATGGATGAAATCCTTGTTCTCATTCCAAATACCTGCTGTCACATATTACTTATTCTGTGGGAATGTTTTTGCTCCGATTTGTGGTTACGCAGTGTTCAGTGATGACCTAATTGCAACGTTCTCATTAGGCAGAAAAATTTCTGAGTTTGGCTTTATAGTTCACCTGCTCAGTAAGTAAATCGTTGCTCCGTAACACCATCTACCATCAGTACTGTCACTTCAGCCCAGTGTTTTATGAGGGATCATAAGGCTGATGAAGGCACTTTGAAGCGTGTCTATCTACAACAGCTTCTCACACTTCACCATTTTAACATCTAACTTAGCTCAGAGCAAGTGTAGACCATCTTGTCGATGAAAATGCCTGAATCTGATGACGTGTAGCAGCTTTCTTACCACTAAAGAAACAGCACCTATGTTAGTTTGGTGTTGGGTAATTTCCTTGAAAGTTGGCGATATACGAGCAGCTACAAATAAAGCTGAAAAAGGCCATACTGCCTTTCTGACTGTCTTGTGATGAGGCTTCACCTTGGCCAGGGAATGCTGGTGTAATTTTCAAATGTAACTCAAAAGGATGTTGATTGCAAGTTACATTAAAAGGAGTCCCTAAGTCCCGTAGGGTCTTGGAGAAACCTATATCTTGATCTATCTATGCCGTAATTTCTTCATTTGTGTTGTGTTAAACTGTAGTTCAGTCTCGTATGCTGGAAGCTTTGACTAGTAGGGCATGACTGGAGCTCCAAGTAATGCTGGTGGTACTGGAAGTGTACTACAAATGACAGAAGGGAACCTACAGAAATAAGGAAGCAGGGAGCGCAGACACTTTGAGCAGCAGAAAGAAGGAGGGTGAGAATGGAAGAAAGTGGGGAGGGACAAAGAAAGGAAAAATATAAAAGAAAAAGCTGGAAGAAAGCTAAAACACCGCTGTTGTAGGTGATGATCGGTGTGGTGTGGGTGAGGCTTTGCCATTGAACCAAGTTTCCCTAAGAACATTATCATGTGCCACTTATGGGAGGGAGGAGAAGGGAAGAGGGTTCCTGGAGAAGTGCATATCCACACAATGAAGCCTTTGGTTTCTTCCCTTGCACATTTGTAGAGCGCTCACGTCTTTCCTTTACCCCAGGAGACATTCCCATTTCCTTTCATTGACCAGGGTTTGGAAGGCGGAAGGACATGAGGCACTGTTGGGTTCCCTTATTAACTTAATCTGTGGGAAGCCCTACATAAATCATTGAATTTCCTAGTCTTGATAGAACGAGGTATTTGTACAGTGAAGTCAAACAGAAGATCGAGGTTCCTGCACAGGGAGGTTTTGACGCTGTTCCAGTCCTGTGCCTGTGACTCTTACGTGTGTGTTTCTTTGAAGTCTGAACCTTAGGAGTCTGCATTAATGATCAAGGGACAGAGCTGAATACGGAATTCGTATGGTACGAAGGTAAAGGTGTGGGTATGATTGTGGGAAGAGAATATTTAAGAGCAGTCTGGCATGTGTAGTTAATAATATTAAAAAAAAAGTAATCATGTTAGTTTCCTATTATTACTCAAGTTCTCAAGGCTTTTAGCATCTTCTCATTCCTTGTAGATCAGTGATCTCTTGCTGGGTCCTGTCATGTCCAAAATATTAACTTCCCTGAAAAGTAGAAAACTTCAGGTTTGAAACCTTTTGTCCTTTTCTACAATGGGAAACTTGCTCTGATCCCTTAGGCAGGAATTTCTGTTCCCCATGCAGTGTTTTAGAGTGCTGTGCTTGGCATTTGGCTGTCACTCTGTCCCACTCAGCCAAGTGTCGGTGATCCCTGAATGCTTAAAAAGTTCCTTGGGACACTCTGCAGATGTGAAACTCTTCTGAAGTTGAGATTTGTCAGGAGCAGAATGCATTAGAACAATTATTTCTGATTTTGACTTATGACTATATTAAAACTCACTTATTTTTATCACTGTGTTTGTTCCTTTTAGGGCTCTCGGCTCTTTCTCTAATTCAGGAGCTGTTCTTCCTGTTTTTCACTCCATAAAGTAAAGTAGTCAAAGTAAAATGCTGTGTATCTTGCTACACTTCTACATACAGATATCTACTGACTGAAACAGTGAAATAGACCCTGGGTTTCAATTTCTGACCTGCTATTTCAACTGCTTTTTCCAGAACTCCACCCCAATTGCTGCTTTTTCTTGATTGAGCAGCAAATCAGTTCCCCTCTAAGCCCCAGGATTACCAAAATTCAGATTTTTCTGAAGAAGTAAAGGTCAGATTTTCAAGACTCAGCTTATATGCAGATCCTAAGGTGGTATTTATGTCCTATCAGACATGGAGCTGCTTTCAAAATACTGGCCCTAGGCACCAGGGGACTTGCAGTCTTGCTCTGGATGTCTCCCAGGTGATGGAGGGGTATAGACCTACCGCAGGGCTTTGGGAGCACTGGGCCCTCACTGGCATCGCTTACGCTCCTGCATCGTTTAATTCAGCCGCACTCCGCCTGATACGAGGGTTGACTGTGCCCCTCAGGTGGAAAAACTGGAGACCCCAGGCTTTCGCCGTGAATGACTGGGACCCCTTTCTCCACCCTAACGTTGCTGCTGTAAACTGAATCTCGTCAGCATCCCAAATACTTTGAAGCCATCCTCATTAACAAGTTCCTGAGTGCCTTGCAGGCTTCGAAGGGGAGGGATGGCAGGTCCAGCCTCAGCGATGCAGAGCTGAGCTGGGGCAGCAGCTCAGAGCTTGGCAGTCATTCTCCAGTAATGGCTCTACTCTGACTCAAATGGATAGGGCTGCATTATGAAGTTGCATGTATTTTTTTTTTAAACATTGGATTTCTTTATGTATTTAATACCATAGCGTAAATTAATATTTATGAAGGTGTCTGAAGTCTTTGGATCAAGTATGTCATATAAAGCTCTGATCCAAAGCCCACTGTAGCCAAGCAGAAAAACCCATCTCTGACATCGTTCTCCCTTTTGCCCCCAGGGAATTAAAAAGACAAATTATTTTAAGCAGTTCAACATGTACTGAGCTTAGTTCGTTAGCTAAAAAAGAGTATAATGTCTTTCCAGGACTATGTTCAAAACTAAAGAACAAAAAGCTACCTTGAAAAATGGCCATTGGGAAGCAGACCAGCAAAAGCCAAGAAACTTGAGCCCTTTGCTAATGAATACTCTGTCCTTAACTCACATTGTCTCTTTTGTTTCCCACACTTTCATGAGCTGCACATGGATTCAATTCGCCAGTCTTTAACCCTTCTTGCTGATGCCTGATCTGTGCATAGTTTGGAAACTGGGACAGCTGTCACTTAGGTACTTGGCTTTGTTTTTATTTTTTTTTTTCTCCTGATCTGTTTGTCCTTGTGCAGTCTCTGGCTCAGATGCGGTAAAGTAATCCACCACGGGTGTGGACAAGGCTTGGGTGCATGCTGGGGAGAGGGAGCCAAAGCTTTTCTAGCTTCCTGGCAAAGGGTGTAGCAGAGACAGGGCTGGGAGCAGGTTTGCTTTGATTAAAATGTAGTAGCATTTCCACTGTGACTACCTCAGGGAAAGATGTTGGTGCTATACTAGGACTTTTTTAGGAAGAGCTGTTTTTCTTGGCATAGCTCTAAAATTGATGGAAAGTCAGGGTGGAGCCAAGGGATTTGGCATCATGGGAACTTCTCACACCAGCTTGTCTTTGTGCTACAGCACAGCAGAAGTGCCTTCTGCAGAGAGAAGCATGAGACATCAGATGTTTATTTGCGACAGTGAAATTTATTCCAGTGAATGATGACTGCCCATAGTAAATACACTTCTTAGTAATGACTGTATTGTTTCCAAAAACGTAACTAGCTCCTAGAGTTGCTGTTTGCTAAATTGATAGGGATCTAGTTAATCATCCATTTAAAACAAAAACAGCATTCCATATCAAAAACATAATGCATTTTCGTTCCTCATTTTTCCTCTAGATAACTATTGAACAAAGATCACCAGCAGAGAGTGCTGGTGCTCTTCCAGAATGTGGCAGCAGCTTCTGAAATTGATTGTAAAATCTAATCAGACTTTGTTCCATAACTCTATTTTTAGTTTTTCATTTCTGTGAAAATGAAATGTTAATCAATTATCTGTAACTTGATATCTTGCTGCCTCTAATTATCAATCTTTTTGTAGCTTACTACAGGAGAAAGATCGTTTTTAGGAGCACAACTGTGCTCAGAAAAATTATAATTGCCACTTTTCGAAGCAATTTTTTAACAGAATTTAATGTATTGTTCCAATGCATTTGAGCTTTCTTGTACGTAAGATTATTTCTCCTTTCATTTCTCTTCTTTAATTTCATGTTCAAAATAATCTGTTTACTATTCAGTGCAGCTTCTATGTAGTGGAGGAAGATGGCCCTGCTCCTACAATTAGTAAAGCTCTAGCATCTCTGTGGCGCTCATTGTTTCACTGAGATCGTACTTTTAACTTTCCCAGGCAATGGAAGGTTGCTTCCAGACGAAGATTACTTCTGGTTGGGCCTTTTCCATTTCTCAGTTCTGAGTCTGATTCTGACATCAATATTAAAAACGAGTTGCAAAAGCTCTAAATCAAAAAATACCCCATCTCCCCTGTCCCCGTGGTATTTATCAATACAGTTGCACCATTATAAATCCTGGAGACTGTGAAGAGGTCAGGCTTTTTGGTTTTGAATCAGCTGTGGTTTTCACCTCTTAAGCTTTATGGTCATTGAAATACCAAGATTATCAAATCAAAAAAGGGTTTTTGCTGCAGAACCTGCTGTCCATCTCTCTCTCTTGTGATTTCATACATTCTTTAGTCTTCAAGAGCAAACAAAGACTGTGTTGAAGTGCAGGGCCTCCGTGCCTTACTTTTACAGTTCACTCTGATCCGTACCCATTGAAGTTGAGGGGATCTTTTAATTCATTTCAGCAGATTTTGAAGAGACGTCTCTTTTTAAAGAGGCATGAGAGGCAGGGGTGCAGAGAAACAAGGGAGATGGTCAACTTTCATACATCAAAGTTGTTAACATACAATAGACATCAGTTAAAGGCTTACAGGTCCTTGTTTGGGAGAAGAACGCTGTCTTGTAAGGCAATCCCTTTGTCCAGACTAACCCTGCTGTCCTTATTTTGCCAAAACTACATTTAAGTCTAGGGGACGGGTGTGTGAATGCATTCAGAGCAAAGCTGAAATATTTGATTTGTTTTTCCATAGTTGGCAGTTGTTTATCACTCTTTTGGTTACACAGCTTTCTTCCAAAATTCTGCATAAAAAGGGGCCAGGGTTCAGCAGTTAGAATAATTCTCTTTACAGGTGGTACCTGATCAATCAGCTCAAGGGTGACACATCACTGCTGACCTCTATATTGCATTTCACTGTGGTAAGCTGTTCCTTTTCTCCCCCTTCCTGGGCAGGCCCTTTCTTCACCCAAGGAACCGTGCTGCACTTGAGTTACACTCCATTAGAGGTACCATCCAGACTGACCTACTTGTAAAAACCTTCACACGCAGGAGCATACCAAACCTTAGATGAGCAGGAGCCATGTTACAGCATAAATCACAACATAGACAGGACATGAAGTTGGCTATGCAGAAGGCTCTGTAGCAATTACTTCCCTCCCAGAAGTTATGTGGTCATTAAAGTTTTACTATGTAGACTAATAAACTTGTGTAGAAAGACACAGCAATTACTTAGTGAAGGGCAGAGGAATACATAGTGCATAACTTTTCCTGCTCCTGTGTTTTGAAAAGTAGAATTTTTCTAGCGATTCTGAGCATGTCAAGTTTCATGGTAGTAATTTCTGGTGGTGTTGGTCTGTGAATACCTGTCGTTACCATCTGTTGGTGAACGATAACTGGTTTTACATATATCTCATGCCTCGGTCTCATGTCTATCCGATTGATTTTGTTTCTCTTCAGAAATCATAGCTGGTCTTCAGCTGTACCCAATGGCAGGACCTGAGGGAGCCTTTCGGGTTTTTTTACGCTCGGGGCTGGATATAGCAGCAACATCAAATCCTTTAAACACAACTTAAAAAACGGCCATGACCACCCTGAAGGCCCTGGGTGCTGCCCAACCCCATGGTAAAATGGCAGTAAAAGCTGCTGCACTGTATGTCCAAGCTCACCGTATGTGCGGGCAGCAAGGCAGGACCTGTGGCCTGTGACTCTGAGACTCTGCAAGTCTAGGCTGAACTCCCAGCACGACTTAGGACAAACCGCTTACCCCTCCTGTACCTCCATGCCTTCTCCACGCATTTTTTCTGGTTCTCACATGGTTTTGAAATCTTCTAATCTTGTTTTGATTTGTATCCCTTAACATATTTGTTCATTTACTTCCTTTTCTTCAATGAATATATCTGTCAAACTATTTGGCTTCTATAGCAAGAAATACAAAGTAGTCTTCCTTCTTGGAATTACCTATTCCTTGCTCCTGCTCACCCAGTAAACTTGGCCTCATCTCCTCCTCTTAGTCTTTTTTACTCTTGCTTGCATTACTGTTTGTTTACTGTAGGGCCATTATTTCACCTTACAGAGTAGACAAAGAACCCCCTGCTTTGGTGGTGGTGGGGATGTACTGTCTGGTCCCGAGAGCGAAATGGCACTTCTGAGCACTGTGAACAGTTTATTTTTATGTGCAAGAAGAAAAGCTCTGTTAAACTGGCCCGAGATCAGAGACCCACGGAAATTAATTTACACCCCTCTCAGCCGTGCTGAATGGACGCAGGACTGAGCGGTGATTTCTCTCTGCACATGAGGGATGATATCAGCAGCTTCCTGAGCTCCAGCTGCTGTGGACAAAGGACGGCAGAGTTACAGCGATTCCTGGAGGGAGGAACTTTAAGATGGAGGAATTTTAAAGAATGTGAAGGACAACCTCTGAAAAAAATTGTAGGTGGAGCAATTCCAAGTCATCCAAACACTTCGTAAGCCCAGGATTTATTTTCCTACTTTGGACTAGTTGACGTTGTGGCGTTTATCTTTTGTGCTTTTTAACGCATCTACAGTGACCTTTGTATGATTGCATAAATTGGCCCGAGTACGCTGGAACAGTTATTAGGAACCCCTTTCTTGTGTTGTTTCCTGAATTCCCACATTGTGGCGTGATGTGTGTATGGAAACTGCTCGCTTCCTCCACTGGCAGCTGTTCAGATGTGTGCTGGAGCTCCTGAGGACTGGGCTGGGCGGGGAGCTGGGTGAAGGGAGGATGCGGGGGGAGAATGTTTTAAGGAAGGGAATGTGGATTTCATGCATCTTTGTTCTCTTCCAGTTCCGATAAAGCTGTTATCTCCAATTGTGTGGGTTAAACACGAGCAGCGCTAGCGCTCTGTGGAATAAACAGCGGCAGATGAGCTGAGGTTAATACGCCTCGGGCAAGGCTAGCTGCTTTTCAGTGTCTGCATTAAGCAATATTTTTACTTTTCTGATGACTCTACCTTCTCTCTTTACTCCCCACTATTTTCTTTTAGCATGTGGGAGGGAGACAGGATGTGTGATTGAAGCATAGTTTATAACTCTTTAACTCGCTGAGGCTATATATTTCCCTTACAACTCCACCCCACAGCGTCTAGCAAATATGTGCTTCATTAGCTTGTTCTGCGTTGTCTTTTTTTGCGTTTGCAAACTGTAAGGTTATGGGATGTTAATGAACTGTTTGCATGTGTTTCTACGTTTGTTCCCCTGAAATGTTCCAATGAATGTGTCAGTTACAAGAAGAAAAATAGGTGTTTATATATGCTGCATTTGGGATGTCTGAAATTTGACTTCCTGAAATTTTTTCCAGTTCTTTCTTTTCACTGTTAAGAGTTGGGAATGTTGGAAAGGATTCGTTTGCTTAGAGCAGTTAAAAGGTAAACAGCTGAATCATGTTATCTCTTCTCACACGGAAGAGCCCTAATGACCTCCGGTAGGCCAGGTTTCACGGTGCAAGGATTTGACATGTGCCCACTTTTTGCACATTTAGTACTTCTGGAAACTGGTGTCACCTTACGGCCAAACCTTACCAAACTGGGGCTACTTAATGGGCTTAATATTTGCATGGTCGGGCCTTAGTGTATTAAGTCAGCTGTGGACGCGCTGTGACAGCTTCTCTGATTCTTTGTGGTGCTCTTTCTTGAAATGACGAGTTAGTGAAGAGGAGCCGGGAGACGAGCAGAAGCTGTCAGTCGGAGTTCAGGAAGAGTGACCTCACAGGGGGAGGATGCGAGTGAATTGTATGCAAAAGGTAGAGGAGGAGGATTGTGAAAGGCAAGGTGCCACTGCTTGTACACAAACACATCCCTATTGAAGGACCAGTTTGTTATCTCGGCCCTTGTTTAGACTGGGGATGGCAGGCATGGGGCTAGGAGAAGTTAAAAGTTGGTTATGCCGTCTCAGAACAAGAGCTTTGCCTCTCTGATACAGAGGTTGGTACCACTGCAGGGGTGACTGCGTTATTGCTATCACCAAGGGCTGCTAGATCTTCCAAAACAGGGAGACTGACTTAAGCCTTTTTTTTTTTTATCAACATTTTCCTGGCTGTCTTCCTGGCCTTCTTTGAATGGTGAGACATGCACAAAGGTGATATGTTCCCACTTTTCTTTAAAGGTTGTTACGTGTTGAAAGCCAAACTGTTTTTTAGGTTGAAATTCCTCGATGTGATTCCAGGCACTAAAGCCTTCAAACAAAACCCACCTCTGAATGTGGCTACTGTCTTTTGCCATGCAGTAAAATGATGAAACACAGCAAAATTGTGATTGCATTTGGGGGAAATACTGAAGCGTCTTCCATCTCCGCTTTCCACACCAACTATGAGATCCAGCTGTGGCAGGGCAGTAGAGGTCCGTGGATGTTTGCTGTTCGGGCTCTGCCTGAGCCTCGGAAGACTACGCGATGTATATTTTAGTTTTAAGCAGAATGTGATATACAGGGAGCTCTAACATCCTGCTTATATGCGGTTAGTCATGATCAGTTCTTGCCACGCTTTCAATTACTTTCAGCATTTGGCCAGCAAAAAGTGGGTGAGTCAGATCCTTGGCCGGTGTGCATCGCTATAAACCCATGTAACTCCACTGACTGAGCAGAACAGGTTTGAGACTTTGGGGCTAACTCCTGCGAACCCTTCTGCAGGTGCCCAAGTCACGCGAAGTCCTTGCAGCTCCTGCGGGGCTGCTGCGGCGCCCAAACGCTCCCACGCCCGGTAACACCGGCTTAGCGCGGCTGGAGCCCGCCGCCGCCTCCCGCGGCGGGATGCGCTCCCCGTTTAGGCCAGGCCTGAGCCGCGCCTGCCCGGAGCCCCTTCCCGAGGGCACGGAGCTCGCTGCGGCGGGGGCCACCGCCAGCCCTGCTCTCCCGGGACGGGACCGGCGTCCCCGCCGCCGCCGCCCCGCACACAATAGCGGCGGGGACACCCCCGCGGCGGCGGCGGCGGCGGGAGCGGGGCGGGGCGGAGGCGGGGCGGCGGCGGGAGGCGGGCTGTCTCCGGGCGGGGGCGGCGGGGAGCTTCCTGCCCGGCCCGGCCCGGCCCCTCGTCCCGTCCCGTCCCGTCCCGTCCCGACCCGACCCGACCCGACCCGCGGGGCGTCCGCGCCGCAGAGCCAGGCGGAGGAGGGAGCGGAGCTGCCCGGCCCGGCCCGGCCCTGCCCTGTCCTGCCGCCGTCTGCGCCCCGCTGCGAGCCCGTACCGGGGGCACCCGCCGCCCCAGCCCCGCGTCCGGCCCTGCGGCTCCTCCGGGCTCGCCTCGCCCCGCCGCGCACAGGTAACCGCGGGGAAGGAGGCGCGGAGCGGCGCGGAGCCTCGCCTCGCCTCGCCTCCCCCGGCCGCGATGCTGCGGGCAGCCCTTCCCTGCCGGGGCCGCGGGCGCTGCCACTGACAGCGCAGCCTGCGCCGGGCCACCGCCACCGGGACGCGGACTGCCCCTTCTTTTTCTTTATTCTGCCGTTCTTGAGATACCGCTGTTCTCCTTCCAAGGACTGCGGGCAGGTCCCTGTCTGACCGTGCTGGATTTCTACCCATCTATCTTCATTGCCTGTCTGAAAATATATTTATTTTTAATAAAAGAAAAGGTGGAGCCACAAATCCGGTTGATTTCACATTCCCCTTTCTCTGAAGTCCGGTTTATTTCTGTGGTTAAAAAAGTTTACTCCCCCCCCCCCCCCCCCCCCAATTTTATTGACACTGAGGATGAAGAAGGATTTGCAAGTGAAAGCGCCTTGAAATACAACATCTTTTAGAGAGAGCTCTGCAGTTCGCCCGTTGAGTCTCGAATTCCAGCCTTTGCCCCTGCTGAATCCACTGTTCTGCCCTTTACTCTCTGGGGTAAAAAACCAAACAACAACAACAAAAACCCGAGGGGAAAAAAAATACCTTTGGCAGCAGGGAAGCTTTGTGTGACTGACCCAACGAGCTACAAGTGTCCAGTTTCTGAAAAGAAGAAAACCCTTTTGTCTTCAGCAGATCGTAGGTAAGAGACATGCTCGTGGCACAAGGGACTCGGCATTCATTCTTGCAGCCTAAACCTGGGAGTTAGACTGGCTTTCTTCTCTGTCAGCTTTTGCCCATCGCTTCTCTCTCCTGTAAAGATTACTCTTCATCTTGCAAAATTCTCGCAAAAAAAATTACACTCGTCCACCCATTTCACCACCGGCAGTAAATAGCCAAAATTAATAGCGATGTATTTGTGTGTAATTGGATAAAGTAAAATTCTGTGGAAGTCGCTCAAGTGGGTTTGTGCCACGCTGGGTTTGAAAGCAGCCGCGTTTCTTGTGGTGCTCTTTTGAGAAAATAATTGCAGTCATTGTGCTTGTAATCCATGTGTCAAGATTGTCTTTGCTTGTCATGCTTCACAGAGAAGCATGTATGTGCATTTACGTATGCACATGTGCAAACAGGGCTTCCACAATCAGTTGAGATTTCTTGTTTCTCTCTGGAATTTGTTTTATATTAAGTTCTTTACTACTGTGTCACAAGGCGTAAAAGTGTTGAACCCATAATTAACACGCCTTAACAGATTATTGAACGTGGCTAGGAACATGCTTGGCACTGTACGATGTGAGTATGAGGGTATGTTTTCTTTGTTTTGAGATTTTTTTTTAAAGTAAGACTGAAAACGCAGCAGGGACATGTGCACATAATAACTGGATGGAGGCCCAGTCTCTGTGCAGGGAAGCATATTTTGTAGCATACTCCTTTCTCTAGGGGCCAAGTGCTGAATGTGTGCTGTTTTACAAGTGATAATACCGCTGTGAGTTTCTGATTTTCCTTCTCCCCCAGCTCTGTACCCACATACCCGCTTCCCCACGGCCAGAGTTTCATCGCTACCAGCCTTTTGTGCAAGGGAAGGACCTGTGGAATTTCATGTGGCTGGTAGTAGGACTCCTCTTTGCAGGGAGGATTCTATTGCTCCCTGTGGAAACATGCAGCATCCCCCAGCAGGAGGATCTGGCTGTTTATGTGGTGAAACCAGCCTTGACATCACGCTCTTCCCCACTGCGTGGGTTTTTCCTGTAGATGATACAGGAAATGCTAAATACTGGTCTGTTGGGGTCCCTGTTCCTCTTCCTTTTTTTTCCCTCCCCTTCCTCTCCTCTGGAGAGATTTCTGTGGGGGGAAGAAAGAGTGGAAAAGGTGTCCCATTCCTCCTTTAGAGGGGGGGCAGGGAGTCAGCATGCTCTGAGCTGATGGACCCTCAGAGAACTGGGGTGCAACAGCCAGCGGGGCACCTTGTGAGGGGACTGGGGCAGGTGACTGACCAGGATCCATCCTGGGGAAGAGGACATGGCATAGGTTTTGGCTGCTGTCTTGCTCTTTTTCTCCTACCCTTGGCCGCTTCTGGGGACTGAGCCTTTCTGCCAAATCAGGGTGGGAGCACAAGAACCATCTTCTCGAGCTTGTCCTACACCTTTGTGCTGCTCCTGCGTGAGTGATGGGCAGCAACACGTTGGTTTTTCAGGGCTGATATGAAAAGAGGAACCCTACAATCAAGCCCATGACCCTGTTAAATCTTTGGGTCAGACTTTCACCAGGGATACCTCAGTGACTGCTCCTCCTAGGAGCAGAGTCATGAGCTGACCCTGGAAAAAATCTGTCCCATAGTTGGCATTGCAGGTTCATCGGGGGCGCTTGGTCTCCCTCTCTTTTTCTCCAGGACATTGATTTGCAACATATCCCCTGTCCTTAGAACTTCCCTAGGAGCCACAAACACAACGCAGAATTATTTGTTTCTTCTCTAGTGCTTTCTTGAGGAAAGGGTAGGATTTCCAGGAGAAGGGAGAGGAGTGCCTGGCCTTCCCCCAAGTTCGTTGTCTCTCTGATTCTGGAGATGTTTTGCAGGCACTGCAGAACACTGCAGAACAGCACTGCCTGCCCTGGGGAGGAGGCTGGAGGCAGAAAGGAAGCTGGGCAGTGCAGAGTAGGCAGAATGGGCCATATAGTGGGACATGGGCTTGCAGTGGTGCAGGCATTCCATAATTTTGGTATTGTTTGCATGACACGTATTTAAATTGTGATGGCTGGTTAATATACTGCTAACATGGTTCATCGTTCTACCTATTTATTGTGTCACAAGACATCAGATTGTGCCATAAGCATGGGAAAATAGAAGTATTGCTCTTTGCTGAAGCATGCTTGAGCGACTTTGGACTAACGTATGCTTTGTAGCACAGAATGCCACGGCTGGGCCACAAGGTTTTCATATGCCTGTAATACAAATGTATAAAATTCTCTGTAGTCTGTAATACAGCTCAAAGGGCAGCTGATTTAGACGTGCTTGAGTGTTAAGGTCAGGAGATCGCATTCCATAGGTTACTAGATGAAAGTGCTTGAAGAGGGTCTAGCATAAATATTTGATTCATACAGAAGGGATTGGTGCAAATCCTTTTGTCCCTTCTCCAAAGATGTTCTGTAGGCAAAGCACCGTTAGGAGAAAAATCACCAAACAACAGAAAACTTGTAACTTTTTTGTGCTAGAGAAAGTAGGACAGGAAGATAGTGTATTATTGTTGAATTCCACTAAAATTCTTCTCACGGGATACGCCATCTTCAAGAACAGCTAAGAGAACTAATGTTTTTAAATGTAAAATGACTCATAATGCATGGGCTCTTGAAGTTGGGTTTAACATTGTATGCAAACATTGCCAGCTGGTGGGGATCTTTCTGGATAAATAAGAACTATATTTGTACAAGAAGGCTTGAATGATGTATTTCAGATGCATCCTGATTAGCATAAGCCATTCACTTTGCAAAAGAATAGCAAGAATCCCAGAAGTGTAGATAATTTAATAGTTCTCTTGTTCTCTTTATCCTGTCTTTCATCAGCAGACTGACCAATCTTGTTGTTTATTTAGAAATAAAGTTGCATTGCTTTCCTGCCACGCTTTACTAACCATGACAGTGAAATTGAGAATTTGCAACCCCCAAGTTCTCAAAACATAAACACTTCATCCTCTTCTGTCCCTTCCTTTTGTCTCCAGTTGAGTGTAACGTGATTTTTTTTTTTTTTTTGAGATGTTGGTGGTGGTTCTTGTGATGGAACAACTTGCACCATTTAACTCTGTATTGCACCCAGCACAATGATATCTTGGTCCGTGTCTAGGGCTCACTGTCACTACAATGAATGAACAGCTGAAGTAAGATTTCAGCTCATTAAAGGCTTTATTTTCTTAACGTGGAGCAAATTCTGATGTAGGTTCAGGTTGTTGCAGTGTTAATGTATATAGAGAGATAAGTCTTGAATTATCAACAATCCAAGTGTATGCTAATGTAAAAATACTTTTGGCAGTGAATGAATTTATCTGTTCATACCTCTCTTGGGGCAGAACTCCATTTTGCAGTTCTTGCTTCATTCTAACTGACAGCTTTTAAAGAGCTGCAGAACTGCAACCCGATGGAAAGACAGAGCCCAATATAAGAAAGTTCTTACATGTTAAGAGTTTGTATTAAACTAAAACCTGGCTCCAAACACCTGTAAATTACAAGATTCTCCGTTCAGTGCAGAATATGGTGTGTGTTAGGTTCTGTTCTGAATGAAAAAGAAAACTATGACCTTGTTCTTGGCAAAAGGTTCTTGGTTTATTAGATGTTCCCACTGCGGGGTGAAGTGGAAATGCTTTCAGAATAAAGTAAGATGCTTGTTTTCCCCCATCTAACTGTTGTTGTACATTCCCATATTTCAAGGTATTTTCAGACATTAACTTTTGAAGAAGTCTTCTCAAAGGTTTCTTAATCAGGACAGCCTTATGGATCTTTTTTTTTTTTTTTTTCTCCTTGCTATTGTGGACGATATAGTGGGAGTGGAATGTCCTTGGCTGCCAATGTTTGCTGCTAGGTATCCCCCTTCCATGGAGACCAAATGTTTATAATAGTGTGAGAACAGCCATTCTTGGTGATTGGCAATAAGGTTGAAGGCTCTCTTTCTCCTCTTCTATCCATTGAAATACAAGAGTGGACTTGCATCTCTTGGTTCTTCATAGAAGTGTTCCAAATTGCCTATTGCTGGGGTTATAAAGTTTCAGGAAGCACTAGAGGATTTGTCAAAATGATTTAGTCCATTGTGTCCAATTTGGGCCACAACCAATTTCTGTAAGCTCATTTTCTGCTTTCAGGAATTCTTTGCTTGTCTTAGGTTCTGATGAGTAGTTACTTTCTAGATTAAACTTTCATCTACCTCTTGTGCCTGATCTTCTCTCTGTATGTGCCCCATATATGGCATCA
Organism: Morus bassanus; assembly: GCA_031468815.1. Classification (NCBI taxonomy): domain Eukaryota; kingdom Metazoa; phylum Chordata; class Aves; order Suliformes; family Sulidae; genus Morus; species Morus bassanus. The sequence continues at coordinate 3,634,652 of CM062582.1, forward strand.
TCATATTGTAGGCTTTAAATCATTGTCTTTAGGAAAGAACAGGCGCATAGCTGCCCTATGAGTCCAGTTTGGCTGCAGGAGCTTCTTAGTTGTTAAACCCTTTTAGACAGGAGAGAGTGTATTCCCAAACAGCTCTGGAATGCAGTGCTGGCCACAGGAAGAATTGCATACTGCAGCCTCCACACTACGGCCATACCTGCAGCTTTTGCAAAAGTCTTTGGTTCATGCTTTGACCAGATCTGATGCTGAAATTTTATCCGTGTGAAAATACGGTAATGTATGGAGAACTCTAAAGTCAGCAGGTATCCAAATCTTGCACATTACTTGGCTCTCCAGAGTAGCCTTGAAATGTAATCTTCAAGACAGAAAAAAAAATCTCAACAACTTTTGGGGAATAATAATGTAAAGGAGCTCCTAGGAGCAATTTGTTTTTAAATATGCAATATAATATTTGTCTTACGTGCCTACTATGCCTGTAAGTGAAAGGAGTTTTTCAGGGTTGATGAAATTTGTGTTTACCTAGACACTTGGATGTAATTTTTTAAGGAAGAATATATTTGAATCTTGACCGTGTATAAATGGCCTTTCAGGCCAAATCAGACATTCGATGTAAGCAGGGGATTGCTGAATGAGGAATGAATAGGTGAATGAATAGGAATGGAAAAGAGAAAGTCGTGAACAAAATAAAAAACTGAGAACAAAATAAAAAGGCCTGTGGAAACAGAGTCCTCAAAGCCTTCAAATCGTGTCCTAGTAGAGTAGTGGTTATGTGAGGTGCCTAGCTTAAGTGAAGGAAGAATGCGTGTTGGAGTCTCCTGTAGCGCCTGATATCATGAGTTGTGGTCATCCTTCATGATGGCTGTTCGATGTGTCATGCTTTGTTGTGAGCAGCTCCCGTATTGCTAGGTTGGCACTGGAAAAGTGAGTGCTCTCCCCTGCTTCTCATAGCTGAATCGCCTCATATTTTACTGGCACGCAGTCTGCATTCTTGGTCCTGCAGAAGGGGTTCAGAGATAAATACTGCCATTCATACTTGTTGCTTTTTTACTTTCTCATCCTCTGTCAGAATGGCTGTTGTCTAGTTTGGTTGTGTCTAAGCTTAAAATAATCTTTTATTTCTTTAAATACTAAATATTTGAAAACCTGTGGCAGTTTAGAGAGGTCTTTGGTCATTCTCCTTGATAACCACTGTTGGACTATGTAAGGTTCATCAGTATCGGTTAGAATATAGAACCAAGACTGTGTTTAAACCATTAAAAAGTACATTGGTTTTTAAAGGCCTTGCTGCTATTTGTATTAGCAAAGCACTTACAGTGTCTAATTTTAGACCAAGATGTTCTGGAGCAGTTCTCTTCTGTGAACATCTATGAATTAAGCCAGTTTAAGTTTTTGTTCAGTGAGTTAATTAGCATTTGTAAGACCTTGTCTAAGAGTTGTATCACAGTAATGTTTGCTTTAAAATGCTTTGTGTCTCCACACAAATTGTTTTTTAAAAGAATTACGTAATCTCTTAGGATTATGTGCTGTAACCCTCAAGGAAAGTAATTCCACATTTCAGTGACTTTTTCACTTCAGGGCTTGGTGGACTTTTCCTGCTGTTCTAATTTGGGTGGTTCTGTGTCCAGCTGAAACAAATTTTATTGCTTCATACTAGGGCTAGCCCGTCTTGTTGTGGGGCTTGGGAAAAACAGGGTGGGAAAACATATCTTCCTAGTTTTCCCATTGTCTTTTTGAAAAGAAACGAAGCTGAAACCGCCTCCATATTGCTGGAGACACCGAACATAAAAGCAGCGTAAGACAGCCTGCAGAGATGCGCAGGGAATTGGTAATCTGTAGTTTACTGAAATCATTACAACTGAATGCTGATATCTGTATTAGGTAAAAACAAATTTGAAACACTTCTTCCTGCTGAATGATAAAGGTTGAAGAGACTGAGAGCAATTATGTTGTCTATTCCACTCTTCCTCAGGGTAAGAGCAGGGAATCGTAGAGAGCAAAGTTACTAGAAAAAAAAACCCAGCTTTTGCTGTGGCTGAGTTGGGATCGGGTGTGGAGCGTTCGGTTCTTGTTTAAAAAAAGAAAAAGTAATAACAAAAATCTTAGCAGCCATGGAGGGAAGAGTGGATTTACCACCTGGTGAAAGACCAGTGCATTTCTGATTTGGGGAAGCAGGGATGGAAAGAGAAAGCTTGTATGGGAGTCCACTGGCCCCGTCCCAGACTGCTCAGGCGGCGTTCTGAAGGGATGTTTCCATGGAGCAATCTCAAAAGGCTGTGATGGAGATCAGGGCCCAAGGTGGTGCTTGTGGGAGGCAGGCGGTTCTGAGGGAGCGCTTCAGCTCTGCGTTGCCTTGCGAGACCCAGGATAGCAGGTTTCCCAGCCCGAGTGAGGCCCTAGCAGTCACATCCCTTCCCTATTCCTCAGGCAGTGGAGAGCTCGATCCATTTCCTGCTGCAAGCACCGCTGGCGTTGTCTACAGCTCTGAATGAGAGCTGGGGCAAGGTTAATTATTTTGGATTTGTGCTTAAGGAGCAATGTGTTACCTGTGGTTTCTGCGCATTCAGTGAAGTTCATTTGAGCACATCTCAGTGCTTAAGTGCCGTAAGATCGCAGTGTGTTATTAGTTGCTGACACTGCACCATCAAAACATGAACATGCAGATTTCCTTCATTAGAGAAATATTGTGTAGCTCCAACTTTTTGTTTCTGCAGCTGCTAGGGATACCTTGCAGAAGTGTCTTCTCCAGCTGTAGAAAATACTCAGAAAGTTCCCTTGCCTTCTGCTTGCACAAGTTCTGGGATGCCTACAGCCTTCAACAAAACCATTTAGGCAGGGTCTATGCTTAAAATATTTCCTGTTCCAGTTATTATAGAAAATCTTTCTACTGAAAGTGATGAAGTTTGTATTAGCAAGGAAGAAGTTTTGCTGGTATGGTTTACACAAGGTTTCCTAAGTAATATACCTAAAAACAATTATTTCCTAGTGTAACTGCATCTGCTTTAGAGTGGTTGCTGGAATAGTTACATTGAAAGAAATCAATTCCCTGAGTGACATAGTTGTGGCAACAAAAGCATACATGTAGGCCAGGACTTAGCCAGTCAACGCTGCACTAAAATGAACGTACTAATATCTTCCTCCCAGTGTGGTGGTGAGGCTTAATTAATCATCTTACAGGTAATTAAAGGTTTTTACAAGGTGCACATGAAAAACCCAGGTGGTTATGATAAAAGAACAACACCAAAACCACTTTTATAACATCCTTGCTTTCTAAAAATTTGGTGGTCTGGATCTTCTGTTGGGTTTCACTTTTAAAAAAAAAATGCAGATCCATCTTTTTAACCCATGCTACCCATTAAGATCACAAAATGAGCTTGCTTCGTGGTATTGGGTTGTCCCAGTACTGCATTAGGTTTGTTCCCTTTCTTGAGCCACAGCTTCTCAGAATGAGCATTGCTACCTCTGTTAGGCTGACTGACAACTGATAAGTTAACTGTATTTTAGCTGTTTCTTTTTATTAAAAAAAAAAAAAAAAAGCAGCCCTTTGGAAAAAGGAGGGCCCATGCCTGCTTGCTTTCCATATTCTGTGACTAGTCCTATTAAATTCTGTAAAACTGCTTTGTGAAATAAGAAGAGCTCCTCCATATGGGGGCTTAAAATAGTTTAAATAGCAGTAATGCTAGAGAAAGCCAGAAAATTCCATGCTAGAGTTAGGCCATAGTGATTGTTTTCTTCTCTACACCCTTCTCCACCTGTGGTTTTTATTTGTGTCACCTTATGATACAAATTTTCAGGATGTCACAGCTGACATATGAGGAGAAACTACCTTAAGGGAGCATAAAATGGCTATATCTGCTTGGGGAGTGTATTTCCATTGTTTTCAGGGCTGGAGCTTTTAGGTTTGAATTTTAACTTTATTTTTAATGTAGATGGTGATTCTAATCTTTTTTTTATCTCACCAGCAATTAAAACAGCCTGATCCTATCGGTAGGGACAAATGATGCACTGTCAACGTTTTGCTCCTTTCTGATAGTGCACATGAAGCTGGTTTGCATGTTTGAAGATTACATTTTACTCTCACATGGTTTTCATTATCTGAGAGCCCCGAGGAGAGGCCTGGACTAAATCAGTGAAGGAATGGAGAAACCACACAATGCAATGAAAATGGTGCTGAGGCATACTTGGGATAGTTGTGGGACAGGGGCTGCTGACGACAGAAGCAGGGCACTGCCTGAGTGCTAGCAGCAGCAAGAAGTGGAGCATTCTTAAAAGACAAAACTCGATGTTGAATTAAAATTGTGGCTTGGGTTTACAACAATTCCCCAGTTCTACAAGGATAATTACTGGAAATCTGTGAAGTTTGAAGCAGATGAATCTTGCTCGGTATGCACTGAGAGGCAGTCCTCTGAAATGAGACCTGATGTGACTAAACCTCTGTAAGCTTGATCTGGTTTTATCGAGAAGACATCTAAAAGGTGAGATCTTGGCCTTCATAAAGTTAGTAGCGGAGTTCCCGTTGCCTGCGCTGGAATTAGTGTTTCATTAAATGTGCAGAAATTGCAGTACATGCCAGTGAAGGGTTGCCTGTCTGCAGATGTGTGAGTAGTGCCTGGTAGTGCTGTGTAACAGTGTACGTGACTGAACGGCGTGATGTATTCACGTAGAAATATTCCCAGTAAAAACAGCTAGATGAATATACTTGGATTTTTTTTTTTTTTTTTTGCTAGTAGACCAGTATATTCAGAATAAATCCTTCTGCCCTCTGACTTTTGAAATTTTGTGGAGGAACTTGAAAATCCATAGCATTCTTATCAAAATGCTTAAAAGCCATGAAGCATTCCTATTTATACCAGGCTCTGTAAGTGTTTATTCTTCTCTTTTTTTTTTTCTCCCTTGTAATTTAAAACCTAAATTATGTTGGTGAAGATTATAGGTACTTCCCTGTGAAGAAATTGATACTTTATAGTGAGGGAGCAGTAATTCAAAGGTCAAGTAAGGTCTTTGCAGTTTTTTTTCCTTAGAAATGTTATTTAGAGGGGGTCTTCTTATGTTGATGTCTTGACTTATTTATCTCAAGCCAGACCAAGCGACTTGCTGCTTTTTCCTCAGGCCTGCTAGGCTTTCTTGTGCTGTTCTGTGCCCAAATCCCAATACCACAAGCGTTTGAGGGGCATGGTTAGTGGCTCTCGGCGAGGCAGTCTAGTTGTTGCTGAAGGTGGACTTGGTTTGGCCCGGAGAGTTATTAGAACCGGTGATCAATCTTCAGGTGTTCTGGTGGCTGCTCGCTATAATTGCCTGATGATATAATATAGTGGGTATGCATATTATTTGCACCCCTGCGGGTGACATTGTTCTTGTTTTTAGTTAAAAGAAGGAAGTTTTTCTTGTTTGCTCAGTGACTCTGTCCTTCTGGTATGAAGATGAGTAATGTTGGCACTGCTCCATGCACCTGCTCGGTGCCACCCTCCAGGATCACCTGAACCACAGTCAGCACATCTAGGCAAGCAGGGACGGGGTGGTTGAATGAAAGTTGGGGAAGTGTTTGTGGTTGGAGCCTGAAACCCACTTTTGGTTAGGAGCAGGAGCTAAAACGCTATCACAACTCTGGGATTTGTTGTATGCCACCTTGCAGGTTTGGGTGTTGGCGCCAGACACTGGGAACCTTTATTCTCAAGGACTATCCTAGTGTGTATTTTCTCCCTTCCTCCTCCTTGGGTAGGGCTGAAGTGAAATGAAGAGCATTCAGTGATAACCTGCACTATTCATTAAATAATTTTGGACTTCGCCCTTGTGAGTCTGGTGCTCCTGGCCACTTCAAAGTGAGTGTGTGTGCAGAATAGCCATGGTTCCAGTGGTCTTACAGACACTCATGTTAAGCGAATTTTGCAGGATCTGGCAATCAGCCTGCTGGGTTTTGCTGTAGGCCATGTAGCAAAGGCATATTTCTATTAAACAGTGGGTGACTCAGCGTGTGAGCTGGTCTCTGCGATTGCCTGGGGACTTCACAGCCAGTCCTTTTTATGCTATCTCTGTTTTGTGTTCCTCTCCTCTATGACAGTGTGCAGGTATGTCTGAAGATAACTCTGCACCTAAAAAAACAACCTGAGTCTTCATCTAGCCGATAGCATCCCATCACCTGTTGCCAACCAGGATAAGCAGTATCACATGCACATCTTTTAAGAGAAACACATAATTACTTAGCAAAATTTACTGCTTGAGTTTGAAGTCTGTCACTGTCACTGGATTGTTTTGTGTGTGAGTGACACAAAATTTAGTAGTAAAACTGAAAGTGCTTAACTGTACTCCAGCCCTTTTGAGGTGGTGAACCTGTTCTCATCCCACCTGATGCGTAAGCTAATTAGCTTCTTGGCTAAGCAGTAATTCTGGGCAAGTATGTACAGGCTGTCCTCACAGGGACTCTTGCATTCCTCTTAGTTTCACAAGCTAAAGAAAGATGCTTCTCTTCACTTGTAAGATTATTATTGCTCCATGCAGGTTAATTGAGCTATAGCATTATAGCCACTCATCAAACAGTGGTGAGTAGCTCACTTGTCTAAGCTTGTTTATTTTTATAATGCTGAAAAATATTTGCATGCTGTACAGAAATGTGCTGCTTTGGTTCCTTACAGCCTGGCAGTATTACCATTTTAAATTCTTCATTAATCTTTCTTCCTCACGAGGGACTGGCAAGGTTCCTGAGCATAATTACATGATGTTTAAGACAGAAGCCTCAGCTACTGAGTTTTTACACAGTGCCCTGCAAACATGGGTCTTTTCTTCCTTAAATAGTACCTGCAATACCTCCCCTTTTATGCCCATTCTTGATCTCAGCATGGTTACGTGCAATGTTACTTGCAATTCCTGTGTTAGTTCTACCAGTTCTAGACTCTGATGTTTCGCTCAAGAACATACAGATATAAAGTCACCATGAATAATTTAAGACTAAAATTTAGAATAAGGTAGTAAGATGATAGAGCTACGATGCTGAGAAACAAACTGCGAAATCGGTTCAGCCTGGGAAATCTACCTCACAGTGGTTCCTTGGAACAGAATTGGTCTAAAACTGAATTTTCCACTTGAAAAGCAAGGTTTTTCTAGGCTTTGCGGTTATGAAGAGTGCACCATCCAATCCATAAGCCAGTACAGTTTTTTTGCAGAGTTGTTGGTAGTCTGAATTCAGCCCTATCCATCGTAATAGATTTAGGCTAAACCCCCAAATATGTCTGTTTAAAATGTCTACGGAATCTATTCCAATTTCCTTCCAGCTCTATCATAACAACTTTTCCAGTGCACCTCTCTAATTTCCATCTTTGGCACACTGAAAACTTAAATTGCTGGAAGAGCCTAACACAAATAGAATTTGGTGTCCAAATAAATAACACATGGGCTTCAGTACCGATTGTACTGTTCATTTTTGTGTTTCATTACATAAAAAAAAAGTTAACTCAATGGTTCTGCCATGCATTTCTAGCTCGCTCAGAAAGCAGATTCCAGGAATGCTGCCACCCAAGTTAGTTGCACAAGATTTTCTTTGTTAATTAAAAATAATGGGATAAAACTGGAAAAAATAGGCTTAATGCTAACAGTTGGTATTTAAAGAAAGTGGATTTGTTGGTCAGAATATCTTCATATTGTATCTCAGCCCACCTTTTGTTTTGGATTTCCAGGCACATTCCTAGTTTACATCCACAGTAAAATTAGTAGTATTCAGTTCCAGCAAATGCTTCCAGTGTGAACTGTGCCTTCCCCTTCATCAGATCAGCAGAATAAGCTTGTGTTGCTGTGAAGTGAAACTCTGTGCGTGAAACGGTCACATACAGAATTACTTCCCTGAATGTTTGAGGGAGTTAAATATGCACAGATTGAATTTGTCTGTTGAGAAAATCTTTAAGGCAGAGAGGCAGAATCTCAAGCTGGGTTGTATCTTTGTATTAAAAAAATAAACAGCACCACCACCCCCCTTAGATTTTTCCAGTTGAGACAAAAGAAATCTTTGGGTGGAAAGGCAGCATCATATTGCATAATAAAAGCCTTTTTATGCTCTAATAAAAAGGGTTGCTTAGGGCAACTTTGTTTTAAAAAAAAAAAAAGAAGAGTCAGTGATGATACTGGTATGAGGGGGACAAGGAATCCCTAACTTCTGTTGTGCAACACTGGGAAAAGAGGCTAGAAATTGCTCTAGTTATCTGCTATCTTAATGCCTGGTTTAAAGGTTCTTTACTGCATATTTGCTGGCAGCTGTTTTCAATATATCCCTCTTGAGCTAAGTCACCAGTTAAGAATTTGACATTAGTGTTTTTTTCAACCACCATCTTGAAGTACCATACCACACAACACAGCCTTGTTCCCTAGTTAGATATTGTTCATGTGCCTTGACATTGCTGTTGACACCTCAAGTATTTAACTTGCAGATCTGAGATAATTTTTGTTGGGTGTGGATGTGTGCCATAATAAGATAGAGACAGAAGTATCCACGTCTGCATTCCTTCACTACATTTGTTCACTTTATTTTTTGCAACATTCCAGGAAATTAAGTTAAATTGTACATCCCAATTAATATTTTTAATTTGACTAGTTCTGTTTTAATTGCCTGCCCTTAAAGCATAAGCACACCGAATGCACAAGTATGTTCCACTTCTTTTGTGTCGTTTGCCTTTTTCTTTAGGGCACCTTCAGTAGTAGATTTAACTGCTTCTTGAGTAAGACACCTAAGTACACATTTTCTATGTTCTCCCGATTCTCCCCTCAATGGTTAAAGTTTCTTTAGTGCTTTATATTCTGAAAGGGAAAAGTAACATAATTAAAGAATGTTTTGGGAATTAGAGCTGTGCTCTGCAGTATATTTCTGGCATATACTTTGTCAGTGTCCTTTTTTTTCCCCTCACTTTCCCAGTCTGTAAAATAAAGCTAATATTCGTATACTGATCATTCTCACAGTCATTTCTGGTCATTCTCACAGTCATTTCTAAGGCATAATTTGGTGAAGTTTATAAAGCATTTAACCATATCACCTTTCATCAAAGGATTTCTGCTGATACAGTTTGAAATATACAGCACCACTGGAAAAAGAGCCATAAGCACAGGGTATCATCATCTGTGCTGCAGCTTTCATTCTTAGCAAAAAATAAAACAATGGAGTTAAAGAATTAGCGGGTTTTAATCACTGTTTCACTTGGAGGCACAGATGGGACAGAGCATTACTTGGCAACATTTAATCTTGGAGCAGAAATTGTCATGATTAAAGCAGCAGCTGGAGTAGATTGCTAAGGACAGGGGGGTTCATTCATCCTAAAGGGATCAAAATTGTTGGGCTCTGGGAGAAAACAAGAAGCTACGAAAGAAAAACCTGAAATATGGGCCAAGGTTTATTATTTCTAGGGTCTCATCTACTGATTAAAATGATGTTTTCAATGCTTTTCTCAGAATTACTTTGGAAGCGAGGAGAGTATCAAGTGATCTGGCCTACTGAAGAGGAGACTGAAGCCATCTCTGAGTGGAGATTTTGGACTTGCGGGAGGAAGGCTGTGTGTCCCCCCCATGTGGCAGAACTGCTCCTCCTTACCAAGGAAGTCAAAGTGAAGGAAATAGGTATGTGCCACTTCAAATAGGATTTCAGAAAAATCATGTTCCAGGCCAGTTAACAGAGCCTGAATTCCTAGTTTGGTGAGGCAGCCTGGAATTTAGGTGGATTTTAACTTTGTCTTCATTAATGTTTGCAGAAGTGTTCTGTCTGCCTGCTGTGTCAGGGCCTTGTTTTACAGGGGTAGACTCCTGCGGTAGGCTGGCCTGAGGGAGGAAACTGGGTGGTTGTGGACACGCAGAACAAAGCAGACCCTTCAGGTCTCCTGACTCCTGCAGTCCATCACTGGCTCTGCCACGGAACAAACTGTTGGGAGCAAGTTACCCTTTGCTAAGGGGCAATGTTATACAGAAAAAAAGTGTCAAAATAAAGTGCTGGAATACCAATGTGCGTTCTGCTGTCAGGGCAGAGCCACAGCTTAGCCAACAACGAAAGCATACTCTATTCTGAACTGTTCTAGCTCAAAAGTAGCTCTGTTTTTAGTTAAATGTCTCAAAGGTATCATTAATTTTGGATATTTCAACTCATGCAAGGCCAATGGTCTTGAGTTTCCATGACAAATTCCTGACTCCACTGGGAGACTGAGCGAAGTGTAATCATGGTTGGTCACTGATTTAGTCTGTACTTAGGATGTGCTTGACATTGGCTCTTTGTGTTTCTCTCATTGGTACGCAGTGTTTTTTCCTGCCACTCAGAGGTCTTTTTCTGTTCCTTAGATCAGACAACTCTTTTTCCTTCTCATGCATTTGCATGCATTCAGCTGACGATATTTAGATGTGTGAGGATTTGGTTGCCTTTGTATAGCAGGAAGTTAGAGAGTCCTCACTTGCGCCAGTAAGTAGTGTTTTCTGCAGCAGGGAGACTAGGTGCTGATCTCACTCTGGGTATTTCATAACCCTAAAAACCTGCTGGCTAACGAGGTATTCATTAATTGCTTTAAATTATCTAAGCTAAGAGATTTCTTTACTTCCTTTGAACCATATACTATGTCAATATGTCAATGGACCTCTTTTTTTTTTTTTCCGCCTTAAAACTGACAAATTGCTGACTTCACCCTTTAAGCCTTGTCTGCCTGGAAATACGGGAAGTGTATTTCACTTTTGGTAGCCCTAAATGTAAAGCAAACGGGTCTTGGGCATTTTTACCATCATCCTGTGAATTATAGGTCTCCTTTCTCCCTGAAAGCAGCCTTGCTGTCTGAGGTATTCAGCATGCATCCCTACAGCTTGCAGTCGATTGATATTCCTATAAACTTGCGAGGCACCTTTCATCACCTTTCAAGGCCTTGCCCCCTGGCATGCAAGTCCTTCTTAGGTCAAGGGCCTTAATGACCCCCATTGTTATGGGAACCTTTGGTAATCTAACCTGCTTTTTTTCTGTATTTCAAGCCATTGCTCTTAAATGTCTCTTGCTTGATCCACTCAGGCGCTAATAACCGTGTCTCCTTTCCTTAGGTCAAGGGCAGCTTTTACATTCCACCCAAAAGGCACCACAGTTTGAGATGAGGAATTCAGAAGAGCAAGCAGCTACGACAGTTTTACAGCGCCTGCTGCAGGAGCAGCTCAGATACGGAAACCCAAATGACAACCGTAACCTTCTTGCCTTACACCAGCAAGCCACAGGAAATGCCCCCCCTTTCAACAGCACTGGGAGTCCAGCATCTCAGAACGAAGGGCTGAGCTCCCAGGACCACCAGCTTGTGACTCATGCTGCCCGTCAGGAGCCCCAGGGCCAGGAGATACAGGTGGACAACAGCATCATGGAGAAGCAGCTCTCCCCGCGACTTCAGAACAGCGAGGATCTCCCGACCTATGAGGAAGCCAAAGTCCAGTCACAGTATTTCAGGGGCCAGCCGCATGCTAGTGTCGGGGCAGCATTTTATGTAACAGGGGTCACCAACCAAAAGATGAGGACTGAAGGGCGACCCACAGTTCAGCGGGTGAGCCCAGGGAAGGTCCACCAGGATGAAGGACTTAAGGACCTCAAGCAAGGGCACGTCCGCTCCTTGAGCGAGAGGCTGATGCAGCTGTCCTTGGCCACCAGCGGTGTCAAGGCCCACGCGCCTGTCACGAGCGCGCCGCTCTCCCCCCTCTCTCCGCTTTCTCCACAGCAGTCCAGCGACCCTTATAAAAATTCTGGCTCCAATGAGTTCTACAAGAACTCGGTGCAACCCCCTTCCCAGCCCAACATGAAAGGAATGGAGCAGCGGGGTCCTCCTCCAGAGTATCCTTACAAAAATGTGTCCACCCCATCTATGAACTGCAAACCTCAGGACTCGGGACATTTCTATAGTGATCATCGCATGAGCCAGCAGGGAAGATCTGATGGGCCTATGATGAGGTATCAACATCCCCCTGAGTATGGGTCAGTCAGGTAAGCAAGATCTTAAAACGAACTCCACGACAGCCTCCTAAGGAAAGACAGTATAAAACTCAGTCGATTGCCCTCACTCCTGAGGCAGGTTTTCTTTCAGCAAAGATCCTATCTTGATTATGTGAGATGACATACTGTGTTCAGCTACAGACTGTGTCTGGAAGAACTGTAACCTGTTTCAGTAGCTTACCTAGAGAGGCCTGACTCTTTCTGAGAAGAGAAAAGAAAAAAAAAGAAAAAAAAAAGAAACAAAACCCACAAACAAAAAAAAACAAACCCAAAACAAGCCAGCTTGATTTTATGGCATGGGGAAGTTTAACGCTGAGGCTCCGGAGCCTTACAAAAGGCTTGCTACAAAAGCCAAAGTTATGGTGTGATTCATTGTAGAAACTTGCAGTTACTTACTGCAAGACTTAAGCAGTTCTTTAATTACATCTGCCCAGACGTAAGATTTTTTTTATGTTTAGACTGCATCTAAATGCTACATAGGAAAGGAGAAAGTGAATGAAATCAATCATGGTGCAGGTAACAAAAATCACCTGATCTTCCCTTAGAGTTTTTCAAATTTTATTTTCAGTGGACCAAAGGGTAGGAGTGGAAAACGGAGCGTGCTTTGTGCTTCATCCCAGACTTGCTTGTTGAGCTTTCGCTAATTTTCCTTGCATCATTTGAAGTCTCAGCCTGTTCTGGTTTCCTCTAGATAAGGAGCTAGATTTGGCTTGAGCCACACACTGATGTCCGTGTGGGTGAAGATGAAGTTTTATTCAGGTGGGCTAAAAATACAGCTTTACTTTACCTGTTTCCTTACCGTCTCATCGCTGTCCAAGACCAGGTGGGATTTGGTGTAATGATTTTGGCCTCATTTTGAAGCGAAAAGGGTAATACAAAGGAGCAACAGGAGGGCGTTGCTACATAAGTAAATGGTGAGGTCTCTGTGCATTTGTGTTTGCACATATTGTATTGTGTTTTGAGGGGAGCACGAAGAAGAAACCGGTCTGTATTTGGGAACAGAGTCTGAGCTTTGGGGAATTTGAATCGGCTCAGAACCTTCCTAGTCCTACGGGGAGCTATTTTCAGAGTTTGTCCACCATTGTTTGTGATCTGAAATGACTTCAGCAGCATACAAGCCTGATGAAAAGGCCCTTTGATCTGGCTAAATAAATAATAAAGAGGCCAGGAAAAGGGGAAGTAAAGGGTTTGGGGGGGGTAATGATTGTAGAAGCTCGTTGCAAATGTTTTTGAAAATTCAAAGGCCTCAAAACTCTGTGCACACAGGAAAGGGAAACAGATCCTTAATGGTTATGCTGCATCAGAAATACTCATAATATTATATATAGCGAATCTGAGATGTAGCTTGCTTGCTGTTTAAGGGAGAGGTATTTGAAAACACGCCAACAGTCAGCTCCTCTAGACAGGGTGATTTTTGTCTGTATTGGATGGATCCTGGCTGATTTGAAAGAACATGGGGGGGAAGAGGGGGAGGAGAAAGGTTCAGCTGGCAAGATTTCCAGTAGGGGAAGCAACTGAAATTTGTCTTCAAAGCATTGGGAATCTAATGAGGTTACTTTTTAACCTAAATAGCTGCACAGAGAAGAGGTTTCCTTTGCAAGCAAATGCTGTAGCACTGGAACAATTGCAAGACTAATCCATAAATTACAGAGCAGCATAGCAAAGGAAGGGAGCAAGTCCTCTATTCCCCTCCCTCTCCCACACACTTTTAAGAGAAACTGTCATTTAGACAAGAAACCTTCTGTGTTACTGAAGGTGCAGCTGGGTAATGGTGTGAGGATTTTAAAGCCATACAACTTTCAGGAGTGCGTTTGCCTCGCACCAGGCAGTGCTAACGAGTGTCTTTGCAGCCTCACTGGAGTGATAAAGTATTTTCAGAGACTCCAGTTTTCCTGCGCTTCAGCTCTGTGTTTATCGGGATTAATTTGGATTGGTAAATGTGTGCATTTTTTGAATTGTGCGTCAAGGAAACAAAGCCCCTTCTTTCTGCTCATGAAGCCACACCCTTTTCTGCGGGTTTTTCCCCTCATTGTTCGGGGGAATTTGAGGGTGACCTAACGATGCGGTTAAATAAAACTCGTTGAGCAAGATAAACATTGGGGAATTCACAGCATTCTCATGCTTCACCCTCCCCAGTCTGGGAAAGGAATGGGCTGTGTGGTAAGTTTAAACCAGTCTGCAAACAGTTTGCCTCACCTGCTCTTGGGCGGTGTAAGTTTGGGAACACATATATGTTCGTAATGATGTTGGTTTAATGTAAATACTGGGCATGCCGGAGGCATCTGTGCTGTTATTTGGAAATTTTAAAGAAAGTTCAGAAGAGGGCTGTCTGTATGTGAAGCTCCAAAATCCCTAATATCTCAACTGCTCTTCAGCATTGGTGGTGAAAACAAACCTTCAGGTCTTAGAGGAGAAGACGGGTGCCTTGGGCTCAGCGTCCTGTGGCGTTGCAAGGTCTCCTGTGGCAGAACAGCAAGAGACGGGGGAGAAGGGGCTCGCCTTGATAATAGTTTTGGGTGCAGAGGAAGCCGGCTGGCTGTCTCTCTGATTCAAGCGCCATTCTCTGTTCGGAGCCCAAATGACCGAGCTCCTGCTGTGGTGATTAATCCCATTGACTTCACAGAAACTTTTTGAGAAGGAGGTCTGCAGAATTTGTCCCATAATTAGTAAATCACTTCTGTGCACTGCGTTCCCCTGAGCAGCATCAAAGTGGGCGATAATCAGGTATGACTAGGAAGCAGAACAAAAATGCATCGGTTTGATTTCGGCTGTCTAATCAAGTGGAGACTGCTCCCTCCTGCAGTCAGCGTTTCCCGGTTTGTGCAAGGGGGCTGTGGAAGAGAGGGGAACTGTAGCTTCTTGAACGTGAAACAGGCAGGAGAAGCTGGGAAGGCAGAAAAAATGTTAATGAGCCAGAGACCTTTCCTGATCTCTTTATTCTTCTGCCCTCCCCACTTTGTTGCTCTACCCGCAGATCTTCTGCGTGACTTGATGTTTGCAATCCTGGCAGCCTCAGGACTCCTGATGGCTAGGTTTGCTTGCAGAGCTGCCCTTACTCCCTATCTCTGTCTTCATGACTTAAAAGCTAATGTGACCCTTTTAGTTGCAGAACCATAAATCCAGGTTTGTACTCAGCCCACGTGGTGTGTTTCTCCAATATGTGCCAGGGACTGTAGGGGAAGCAGAGATTCTTGGTGATGCAGTCTTCAAAATGAAGTGGCCCTTAAAGTTATGCTTTCAAACTGAAACACTTGTGGGAATTATTGCCCTGAGTTTTTTTCCTGTGTTTGGAGTTTTCAGGTCTTTATGACACTGAGGCAAATGAAAGGAGATTGCGTAATTTTGTTTTCCATGTATTTTGAGAGTCTTTCTGCATTTTTGCCTGAAGTGGTTAGTTCAGATATAATTTTGATTATTACTGCAGGGTTACCCAAGGACT
Organism: Morus bassanus; assembly: GCA_031468815.1. Classification (NCBI taxonomy): domain Eukaryota; kingdom Metazoa; phylum Chordata; class Aves; order Suliformes; family Sulidae; genus Morus; species Morus bassanus. Next base: position 3,650,050 of record CM062582.1, read on the forward strand.
GATTCTCTCATGGAGGGAAGTTTCTACTGTCATTCTATCAGCAGTTCTGTCAGGTGACTCCAGTAGTGATTTGAACCTTAAAATTTTGCAGTCTGGCTTAAAAATCTTGAAAAGTCCAGCTGTGTTCATTTACCTTTCTGAATCTCTCAGTCCAAAATTGGTTTACCAGAGAAATAAACTCCACAATTTTCATGTTAATCTGAGGGATCTCAGAGCCAGGTATTTTGACCCCACAAAATATATATAAGTATTTCATAAGACAAAATTGAAAGTAGTGGGAGTGCTAAAAAGTTCTTTGAACGTGTATGTAAAAGTTTGCATGCAAGATCTTAAAAGGTCCAGTTGTCCCTCAGAGGTTACTAGGATATTTTTTTTTTTTAAAAGATAGGTTACTAGGATTTTTTTTTTTTTAAAAGATAGGATGTATTACCCCAGTTGTGTTATCTCGTTTTGCTGGGACTATAAACGCATTTGTGACATTTTTGAAAGCTCTAATGTTGTTGGTAATGCAACAGACTGGAGGATCCCAGCTGTCATGTTGTAGCTTGAACCCACAATTTCAAGATGTGAGAGGTTTCGGATGTGAGTGCCAAGATGTTGGAAATCTTGGAAATGTATCTTGTTTAGAAACAGTCAGCCATGATTTCCTAGAGTTGTTCTTTACAATAGGTTTAAAAAAATGTCATTACCAGGCATGTCAGTACAAAGACTGCCCCTTCAGAATTTAGCTGCTGCTGTTGTTTTTCTTTGGCCATCTTTGTGTTCCTTTCATTAGTGCTCAGGTCCTGCGGAAATGGCAAGATTCTGCCCATGCGTCACTGATGGCAGAATAACGAGATGCTTTTAGTGAAATAGCTCAAATTGTTAACATTGGCATCTAAATGGTCCTCACTAGGCTTATAATATTAACACTCTCGAGATCAGCGGAGTCAGTCTCTCTGAGTAGCTACTTCAGGTTGTTTTCAGCCTAGAAGAGAGAGAGTATTTTGTAGGTTCAGAATTGGAAAGGTGGTTTTTGCATCCATGAGGCAAACTGGCAACGTATATCTTTTGATCTGACCTCTGTAGGTCATCATAGATTAAATGTCACAGCAAGGTTATTCCCTAATTGATTATAACATCAAAACAGAGGTGCATGACAATAGGTAAAGAATAAGGTCAAGGAGATGAGTGGTTTCTGAAGATGCAAAGTTTTAACTCTGCACATAACTGGGTGAGCTAAGAAAGGAACTGGCAACTACTTGAGACAAACCAGACAACCTTGAGCGTGGCATGTGACGGTTTTGCCTCATTCTTCATTATGAGAACTGGCAAATAAAGGTAATGAAATAAATGTAACGATAAGTAGAGCTGACCTCCCAGGAGGGGAGGAACCAAATTGCTGCTGCTAAACTAAACATTCCTGAGGAAATTAACCGCACATCTCTCTTCTGCATGACCCCTGAGATCCTCGTGCTGCATATGATCATTTTGGGGGAAGTACAGCTCCTAAAGTGATGTTGCTGACAGGGACCACAGTCACCTGAGTGTGAGAAAGGGAGGAACAGTAACTACAGCAGTAATTATTTGTTTTTCCCCAAGTGACAAAGGCTAGATTTGTTTCCCTGTTAAGGAATTTGAGCACCAGCTTGGAGGTTTCTATGCACCTTCTCTGCTGGAAAGCAGGGAAAATGAGACATAAGATGCATGATATTGAAATAGCGAACACTGCACTGGGCTGAGAACGTACGAACTCCTACATGTGCTGCCAGCCAGATGTGAGTAATGCAGACGTTTCCTCTTTGGACGGGTATGAAGAGTTGATGCGTTCTTTCTGCAGAGAACAGGAAGGATGATGCTGAGTGTTTTCACATCGGCTGAGAAGCCCGTTGTGTAACCCTTTAGTTCCCAGTTCAGCTTCATGCTTGCTATTGTCAATTGCCATGCCACCAATGCTCCTGGTGTGGTGGGAGAGCTGTGCTGCAGACTGTCTTGTGCATCCAGTACCCCTACCGCGCTCAGGAGAGCAAGCGCCTAGGGTCCTTCCTGCGGTCACAGACAACCGTGGGGGTATTCTGTAGCAGCTATGGCCAGGTGGAACAACAGTATGTGCTTTTCCAGCTGCAGGGTTGAACTGCATCCCAAGGGGTGGGAAATTGTATCAGAAGATCGGGAGTGTTTCAGAACACATTGAACTGTGAGACTGGGTCTGCAGCAGGCTGAGGTCTGTGCTTAAAAAGAGACTGGCTGCAGCATTGGGAGGGAGTGACTTCAACTGTTAGAATAAAGAGCATCCAGAGAAGTTAAAGGTTGAATGTCTTTGGAGGAGGAAGCAAAACCTGCCTCCTGAGGTCATCCAAGCACGATAAATCCACACAATCTTCTAAGAGAGGTTTCTTACTTGGCTAATGCAACAGAAGTTAAGCTGAGTATCTCCAGCGCCTGGGAAATGTGAGCTGGTGTAGCTTGGAGTTAGTTCTGTGACAGACTCGAGCATGTTATAGATTGCTGGATCTGTCTTTGATATCCTGTAGAGGTTATTGTCAGGAGCAGTAAGCATACCTACTGCATAGGACTGAGGGTGGTTCTGAATCAAAAGGCTGCTTCTGACTCCTAGGTTGGTTTTCAGATCCTTTAACTGTGTCCTTTGACCAGGCTGCAGCTTGTTGGTTGATATTTCAGAAAGCTCGAGTCAGTGGCGCTGGCGTAGTAACATAGAGTTTAGCCAATCCCTTTAACTCTGTATCCTGAGTTGCAGAAGAAAATCCAGTGTTTTCTCCATGAGAGATGGCACATTTCAGAACAGAACAAACGAGCCCATTCCCAACAGTCCTCAATTTAGCTGTTTTATCCACAAAGTGTGGAGGAAAGTTATAAAAATAATTTTGGTTAGTAGTTCTTGATGAAGTTTCTCTTGGTGTTTCTGTATGAAACAGGCTCAAGAGGAAAGACCTTCATGCACTTAGAATATATTTTCTGATAATGATTTGATTTTGAAGCATTTTTTAAAACAAACTTATAAAAATGAGGAAAACCTCATATGTGAGTCTTTTGTGTGGGAAGACCTGTGCATAGGAGCTGCACAGGTCACCCCACACCTTGTCACTGGGTTTGTGCACCATCTTCTTCATGACTTTGATGGAGCTTCTGCTCTCTGTTTTCCAGGCAGAACCCAGATGTGCAGCTGCAGTTACAACAGAGACCACCTCACCACCACAGCCCAACTTCTTCCTTGACATCCCTGGGATCTTTGACTTTGCTTCAGTCTCCTCCACCATCCAGGCTGTCCCCTTCCCAGCATCAGCAACCTCTGACTCCAAGCCAGGGAGATCCTGGCATTCTGCCACGGACGCAGCAGCCATTCTTGTCAAACCAAGTCCATCAGGGAGATTTGTACCGACTATGCCAGCCCTTCCTAGGCCCGCAGCAGCAGCAAGGCGATTCCTATTCAGTAATGTCCCGGGCTCAGCAGATACCTTCCCCATATCAGCAGATGCAAGTAGATCCTTTTGCCATAGTTTCCAGGGCCCAGCAGATGGTGGAAATCCTGTCAGAAGAGAACCGGTCTCTGCGACAGGAGCTGGATGGGTGTTACGAGAAGGTAGCCCGGCTGCAGAAGGTGGGTGGTTTTGGATATCAGGCACTATCCTGTGTCTAGTATTGTCCATAATTGAATCATCTAATCTGTAACTGTGACATTTCTTGCTTGAGGGATTGATTATCTACTGTAGAGTCTTTTATATGCAGATTGATTAGTCTTTATCCCGTCCCTTTGGGCAGCAGCTTCACTTTGTCACAAGATAGAATTCTGCCTTCAGTTTTATTCTAACAGCTAATTGACCGTGCTCAAAAGAGCATCCTCATCAGCTGTCTTGAAGAGGCCGACTGCTTGGCTTGCTTGGTTAAATTAAAGCTAGCGTTCTTATGTCCAGGATAGCAGCAGGCTTAATTTTCCCATCAGTCTAACAGACTTTAGAGACTGCAGGAAGGGCCTGTTTGGAATGACATGAGACCATAGTCACTCAAGGAGACAACAGGGGACATTGCTACAAAGCTGGTTGGCAGGACAGTGTGCAAGACAAGGACTGCTGCTATGGCTACATTGAAGATATTTGGACTGTAGGACTGAAACTAACACTTCTTTTGTCACTCCCTCAATACCACACAACTTCCACGAAAACTTAGTATCTGGTTTTAGATCGAGCTATTCGCCACCTTTGGCTTTATGAAACAAGTAGAGTAAGTGATGCTAAAACGTTTTAAAGAAAATATCCCAGTAAGAGCCATAATTAACGTGCATGTGTGGAGGTATTTTCATTGCAGCCTCATAGAAATAACTTCTTGATGACCAGTGGTTTAAAGCTGTGCAGCAGGGCAGCTTTGCTTTTGCCTTGCAGCTGTGAAAAGAGTGATGCTACTTGCAGTTTAGGACTCTGTGGGCCTTGCTGTGCTCTTTGCACTGAGCAGTCTCCAGGGCCATATAAAATGTGTGGCTGCTTAAAACACTTGTTTGAGTTCAGGTGACCAGTGTGGCTTTCCACGCTCATTTATTCCCTATGTTACCTCTTTCCAGGGACATATGTTCACTTTGTTGTATTTTTTTTGGAAGGTTCCTGGCCAGGAAATGCTTTAGAGAAATGTTTGACAGCTTCCTGATAATGAAAGAAGGATAAAAATGTGCTTCCCTCCACGCCTCTGTTGATCGCTTGCTGTAGACAGTGCTGGTTGGGTTTGCTATTATGTGGATCCATACTTCCATAGCAATGCAAAACCATGCCTGGCAAGGAGAATTAGAATTGAATCTCCTCCTGCTCTGGGTGTTCAGAGAAGCTTTACACTGAAGTCTAGAAGGAAGGATAAAACATATTTTACTGCAAATGCTTCCCTCCCCCTATTTAGTAAATTGAATATTTAAAAGCAGAACTAAGTTGTTGAAGTGTAAACATAGACATCAGGAGGTTTTATTGTGAATTTTGGACCATAACAGTTGCAGATCTGCAGAGTTCATCAGTAATGCAAGATCTGCCACTAGCATTGTTTTTAGCACAGTTTTGTCTGCCTTTCTTGTTTTATTTTACTTATTCAGCTTGGTATCACATCAGCTATTTATATAAATGGTTTTTTTGCCCAAACTAACAGTAGTGCCAAACTGCCCCAGTCTTAGAAAAAAATAGATGACATTTGCACTTCTTCAATTTGCTATATCTATGCTCTGATCGCATTGGGGAAACAGAGCTAGAGTCTGGAAGGAGAGTCCAGATCTTCGTTTCAACCATTGGTATTCTTTATACAGAAGGATCTATCACAAACCTGAGACTCTGTCGTTTTACTTCATGTATAGGTGTAGGTTTCTTTCAGTAAAGAAAACTTGAGAGAAAGTAATCTCCTTTCTAAGGCTGAATGAAAGGAATTGTTAGTGATAAAATAGTAAGTGCTTGTTTTCACTTCCACTGCAGCTGGAAACAGAAATTCAGCAAGTTTCAGAGGCATACAAAAACCTGGAGAAATCATCCTCTAAGCGGGATGCCCTGGAAAAGGCCATGAGAAACAAGCTGGAAGGAGAAATTCGTAGGCTTCATGATTTCAACAGGGATCTAAGAGGTGAATGAAGTAAAACTTCTGTTCTTCAATGTTTTGGTTTTTTTTTTTTTAATTATTGTACTTGGCAGGACAGTGTTTTGCTGCAGAATTCACTGTGTCTGTTGGCACAACTAGAATATGACAGGATACTCAGGTATATTCAGTAGTCTGAGATCTTAAGCGCTTGCTGCGAGTACAGAAAAGACAGGTTTAGGAGAGTGCTGTAGTCTCTCATTTCCAGCCTGTTTCTCATTGAGAAGAAACATGTGATAAGCCAAATACCATAAACCAGATGCAAGCCTGGAATCCTCTCTTGTCTTATATCCTAGACACAATTTGTACAATTTGTTCAGTTTATACAAATGGAAAGACGTTTCGCTGACGGCCTAATCCCACACCAGGCATGTTCGCTTTATTTCCTGTCCAGTGACCCTTTTGCACTGACATACAAACTGCAGACTGTCTGTTCTTCCTGAAGGTCTTGTCATTCCTTATCAATGTAGGCATCTGGTTTTTTGGATCTCCCTTCCTTTTGCAGAGTGAGATGTTGTTAGCGTCTGGTTCTTGCTAAGAGGCTGAGGCAGTACGGCGGCTGGCAGCGGGGAGTGATGTTGAATGGTATTTGACCTTAACATGGGTCAAAGTTGAAGCATTAGTTCGAAAGGCAAAAAACATCTGCAATTTGAGATTTTTAAAGGTGCACAGTCTTTTAAACTGTAAGTTTAATTTTTTTATGAAAGCCTTCTGATTGTCGTACATGTCATCGGCTCTCATTGCCCCAGCCTCTTACTAAGACTGTGTTCCCAGAAATTGTTTTGCATCCAAGAAGTAAGGCCATACAGTGCCCAGTGCTATCGAGAAGGACAGTACACAAAGGCCTGCATTAAATAATCTTATTCATAATAAAACACAGCATAAACATTTCATTCTTATTGTCATACACTGATATAAATTTCTAACAGCCTGCAGCAGCAGAACTGTTAAGCTGTCCTCAGGGTTTTACACTTTTTCCTAAAGTCAGGTAATTGGACAAGAGTGATTTAATCTTCTAACTATTAAGATTTAGCGGAGAATTATAAGGGAATCTTTTAATTGCATGGTGAGGTTTATTTGGGTGGAAAAAATAAGGTGTCTCAACAATTTTAAAAACTGAAAAAATAAACTTCTTATGTGTTACAGTTTTGTCTCATTGTGAATATTTTCTCAAGGACTTAATTAGCCCTTCAAAAGCGAGTGCCAGTTTCTGATAGGCTTTTTACTTTTGGCTGTGTAGAATTAGGAGATTCTAGCTTGCATTAGAAATGTCCTGAGCAGATGTGACTTAATGCTTGAAAGTTTTTAATTATTTAGTGTTCCTTTTGTTGAAAAATTTTGCAGAACGTATGGAGACAGCCAACAAGCAGCTTGCGGAGAAGGAATTTGAGGGGTCTGAAGACAATCGGAAAACCATCTCTCAACTCTTTGCACAAAGTGAGTTATGCAATCATTATGGGTCAGTAGAAATGCTCTGGTCGTCCTGGGAAGGATAACAATGCAGCAGGTTAGCGTAGTTCAGATCTGTTGGTTTTCTACCGGGAGAGAAATCAGGGCAGTGACAGTTCAAAACTGGCAGCGGAGAAAGGAGGAGGGATTTCTGTCAATATGTAAAGTCCATCTGATAGCATTTATTAGAGATTTTGGAGCAAATGTAGTTTGCAGTTAAACTGTAAAATTAGTGTTTACCCCATAACGTACAGGATAATTTGTCCACCTATTTTGTCCCCCAAAAGCCTTCGAATTAAACCTTTCCAGGCTGGCAAGAGTCCTGGCATGAGTGAAGGCCAGTGGGACTGGAACCTGGTAGGTCTCCTATCTCTTTCCTCTTTAATTTGCCACTGCCCTACCCAGTTCAGCAAAAATAAAGGGGATTAACACTGCCTGCAGTCTGCTGTGCTGGGTAAGGGTGATGAATTCTGTCCACAGCAGTGGATTTATCACAAGGCAAACCAAAATGACGGATGTGAAATGCTGCTTTTCCTTTGTACTGAAATGTCTTGAGGCTGACGGCAACAAGCCAACTTTTCTCTCATCCCGTAGTGTACTCCACCCTTCTGACAATGCTCACTTTTCTCCAATTGTTATATAAAAAGGTAATGCAATAAAATTGCAAAATAGAGATTTTCTGTGGTGTAACACACACTGCTTCTGCTCTGACAAATGCTGGTATCCCTCTCTTGTGTGGTGTTTAGTTTATTCCTTGTGGCTTACGTTGCAAGCAGATGGCTGTCAGGGTGTGAATTCAGAACTCCTGGTGGCAGTGGAAAGTCTGTGAGTTTAGTCTTGCATTCAGACTGGTTGTGTGGACTTTGAGGTTCATAGGTTTACCCAGAGAGGTGGGAAGGTCAAAGCTGTGAGGCCTTACATTCAGTTTCTCCTTTTGGATGAACCTGGAAACCGTAGTGCTACATTTCATCAGTCCCAGCATTTCTAAGGGTGTTGTGGGCACTTGTCAAGTGAACCAGTACTCATTTTGGGAAAAGTCTGGAACAAAACCTCGAAAAGCCTCTCTGCAAGCACTTTCAGATTGACAAACAGACTGCTGGCACTGATTGATACCTGCTGGCATAATGCCACCCAGTCTCATCTCTGCCTGTTTTCTGCAATACATTTTAGCATGCTGACACTGTCAGAAGCTCATTGCCTGGGTGGAGGAGAAATACTGAGGTGGGAGAGATGGAGAAAAGAATAGGCAAGTGGTGACATTAGCCTTTGTCCTTATGTCTTCTGTCACAGGCTTGCTTTGAGTTGCAGTCAGGGTTTGCTCTGCAGAGGTCTGGGTGCTGTTGGTGGACAGGTTTGTTTTGCAACCTGTGTGTGGGCTGTGTTGATTCCCTAGCAGAAGGGAATCTTTAGCTACTCTGTGTTGCTAAAGCTTTGCTCCTGGCTCTCTGCTGGCAGAAGAAAGGGAATAATTGTGGTCCTGTAAATATAGTTATGCACATGCTTGCACAAACGGGCCTGTGTACTCCATACGCAGTCTGTCCTAACACCCAGGATCTAGTTCCTGTTTTTCAAGCCTTCCACTCCTTGTCCTCATTCCTTTGTCGTGGGATATTGGTTTCTGGAATGCAGTTTCTCCAGTGTCATCAGCGCTGGGTGTAGATCACTTCAGGGAGTATTCTGTGGTTATGTATCCAGCAAGGGTGTTAATGTTATCATTGTAGCTGGTTGGCTTGAGCTAGGAATGACAACATATACAGAGGACATCAGCTCTGTGTTGTGGCTTTGCTTTACACCCCTGTGTGATAATTTCTCCAGTCCCCAATTATTTTATCCTATTTATTTTTTTATGAAGGCAGTTGCCCTGTTCCTGAAACACACAGCATAGCTGCTCCCACTAGGTCCAGCTCTTTCTGGAGAGCAGCCGAAAATCATCAGCTGCTGTGCTTGGGGTAGCTTTAAAGCATCAGACATGAACTCTCAGTGCTGGGCAAAAGGCTTTCTTGAACTGCAGATCTGCTTTGAGTGGTGACAGAACAGATATATGTGCCTCAGTTCTGGCCCAGGGGGTCGTTTTTAAGGGCAGTAGGGGAAAACTGAGGAATTCTCAATGCTCACTTGTTTTCTGACTCCTCACTGGTACTGCCAGCAAAGTGGGACAACTGGGTGTTACTTTGAGGAGGAGGACAGCTGCCCCAGGCAGAACAGCCTTCCTGTTTGTGGGGTCAGTGTGGAAAAAAAGGAGCACAAGTTTTTCAGGCACAGAAGTCTGCCATCTCCTCTCCCCAGCCTGGGATATTAAAATTACCCAGTTTCTTCTCCACCGCTGAAAGCTCAGAGCTAAAGAGGTGCCAAGTTTCACTAACCATCTGCATAATCAGAGCAAATTACCTAACTGTATTGAGCGATGCACATTCTATTCCTTCTCGCTAGCACTGTGGCACATTGTTACTTGAAGGTACCATGCTTGTTTTTCAGGGTTGCAAGTCCTCTTCCCTGACAGCCGTGTACTTTCCCCCCGTCTCCTTAGCACTAGATTTGCATTCTCTCCCTTGTGAGAAATTCCAGTACAATCTTTCCTTCACTTCTGGAGTGAAAGACTCCTGAAAGCTGAGTAGAGGTGAGTGCTGTCCATTGATAACTCTCACTTTGTTTTGATAGACAAGGAAACACAGCGGGAAAAAGAGAAACTGGAAATAGAACTGGCTGCTGCACGCTCTACCAATGAGGACCAACGAAGACACATCGAGATCCGAGACCAGGCCTTGAACAATGCTCAGGCCAAGGTGGTGAAACTGGAGGAGGAGGTAAGGATGCTGGGTGAGAGAAATTAGGGTAGCTTGGGTTCAAGTAAAAGTGACTGTGGGAATGAGTTTGTCTTGTGCAAATTATAAGGAAATCTTGCTTCAAAGCTATTTATGTCGGCTTAGCTTTGTGTTGGTGAGCTAAACCACTGAACTGTGCACAGATAAGCCACAAATCTGTATTTCCTTGGAAGTGCTTTCGTCTAAGCAGCCATGTTTCATTTTCTTTTTGTTTCAACTGATAAAAGTGGGCTGGAACTGAAATCCCAGCCTTGGCAACCTCCTGAACTTGGCAGAAGTTCAGATCTCGATGGACTTTTAACTAATATCAAATGAATGCAGCTTGTCCCCTTGCCAGGTATTCCACTTACACCAGGGTATCGTGGTGCACAGTGCAAATCACCGTATGTGCCCAGCATTCGTAATAAGCTGGACATGACCTTGGTTGTTTTCTCTCCCTTTCCTCCCAAGAGGGGATAATGCATTTGAGCTGCTTAGCTGGGCAGCTTTCGCAGCAGTTTCTTTTGTAGCCTTGTCCCTGCCACTCACACATGGCTCTCACCTCGCTGCCCTTCTGCGTCACGGTGTCCGTCCTCTTTCCTCCCGCCTACTCCTTTCCTCTCAAAGGCTCCATTTCCCACTCCCAGCCTCTGCTTCCTTTACTCCTACTCTTCCTCCATAGAGAGCCTCTGGAGGAAATCTCATGACCAAACACACTTCCTCCACTGTGGATTTGTTCTCTCCTCCTTCAGTTCTGCAGTGTTCCTGCCTACTAGCACTCGCCATCACCCTCAGTTGAGCACAGCGCCTGTATGTACCTGCATCTCACTTTCTTCAGAGATATTCCTCAAACCCTCTCCTTGTCTCCTTCTACTCTGTTCAGGATCCCGTTGTGCCAAGAGAGGAGGAATGATCAAATACAAAGTGAACATCCTCCTGTCTTGTCTTGCCTGCCTTCCTCCTCTCCCAGGTACAGATGTAGCCGCCTTCCTAATTTTAGCCTGCTCTTTTCTAAGCTCTGTATTTGTCTCAGTAGCCCTTCCCGTGAACCTTCCCTTGTTTCTTTCCCTGCTGTCCTTAATTTTTGTCCCTTGCAGTACCTTTCTTTTTATCTCCTCAGCTTCATGGAAGCCCTCCCTCAGTCTGTCCTCTCCTGGATCTGCTCTGCTCATTCAGGATGTTGTTGCAGGGTTACCTGCCATCATACCTTATTAGCCTGTCTCCCTGTCTCCCCAGTGCTCCACCTCGCTTTCCTTTCTCCACCACACCAAATTCAAGCAGTTCCTCTTTGCTTTCCAGGCCCCTCATGGTTTATCCAACCCTGTTTCTCTTCTCCCCTTGTTGCTGAGAGGACGTCTTCTATCTTTGTCCTTCTCAATTTCCAACCACCCCTTCCTCCCTACCCCAAACAAGCATTTCTGTGCTTTCTCCCAGACTATCCTCACCTTCACTGCAAACACTGGCAAGGCCGCTTTGAAGCATCCCTTGCTGTGATGCTCACAACGTGGTTGGCAGGGGCTAGGCCACAGTTCATGCTAACCCAGAGACTGTTTACTTGGCCTGCCCTACGTGTGTGTTCCTGCCTGTTGTCTCCGGTCCCAGACTCAGGCTGTGGTGTTTGAGGGCAGGGAGCTTCCATTTGTACAGCACTTAGCATCGCCAGGCTGGGGGGGGTCCACCACTGGGGAACCAGGTTCTGTGCAATAAAAATCATAATAATAAAAAAAGAACAGAGTCAGAGGAATGCTTAAATATCACTGGCCGCGTTCAGCCTTGCGCACAGTTATCAAGTCCGTTGATTTCACTAAAATTGCGGCATCTCCTGGCAAGGCTGACTTACACCTTTGTTGCTCAGGGGGACAGGGAGCATTAGGTTATAGGGTAATTTAAACGTGACGTGATTCTCTTCGGCTCTGAAACTATTCTGTCATTTGATTCTGCAGTGTATTGGAGCTCTTTGGCTTTCATTCAGATTTCAGCACTTACTACACTAAAGGTTTGATGGTTCACTAACTTGAAGTACACAGGACTTCCTTGTGGCTTTCCTGGAACTATTCACGTCCTTGGAGTCAACATGTATAGAGGTGCACGTATAGATCAGCCAGCATGCACAGCACTTGGCTAGGTTGAACCTCTCTGTAGGCACTAATATTGGCTCTCTCACAGTAAAGTTGAAGCCTTTAGAGATAATAATAATAATAATTGTGTGTTTTCTTTTCAAAAGACCTCTCTCATTTTCCTAGAAGAATTGGGTTCAGTGCTGTTGCAAAGTATTTCTGCCTAGGTAGAATAGTAAAATATGTGAGTAACTCTGGGCTAGATGGCATCATAGCTTAAAAACACACATATGCTGATATAGAGTGAAATGCCCCAGTCTTGATTGCATGAGGGCTTGTGGTCATTTGCATCCAACCTTTGCTCGAATCCCAGGGTGTGCAGGAAGTGCCACCCTTCCTGTTGTAGATAAATATGGAAGCGTCTCAGTGAGTGAGCAGGAATTAACTTTGCTTTTTCCTAGAGGTGAGGGGGAATAAGGGAAAACAGAAGGGGTAAATAGTCACTCTTTCAGGTTTCCCAAATCATTTTTTAATGAAATACTTAGGATTATAAAGCATTTGTTGCCTCATTAGTATTAAATTGTGAAAACTTTTCAAATCCCCGAGCTGTTTGGTAACTTTCTGAAAGACAGCCAAGCAAGCTGTTCGGTGCTCAGGGCACCATTTAGAAGGGACTGTAGATGTCAGCCTGAGTTAGTGACATTCAGTGACCAAGATATACAAACAATTTGTCAATGATTTCTTTTTTATTCCTGCCAGCTGAATCTGAGTTACTAGTCCCTCTAATTGTCAGGAATTTCCAAACTAGTCCTGCAGAAGAGGGTGGAGTTTCTTACGCTAAGGTTTGGCAGCCACTCTGGCTCAGGGCCTGAGGGGGGTGTGCATATTTCAGTTGTTGCATCCTGCAATGTAAGTTTTCAGCTTTTCTTTTTTTCCCCTTCCGTTTTGACTTCCTATTAAGCAGAGTTACCCTGCCTTATATTCACCAGATCCTTTATAAAAAGAATATTTCCATTCTAACGAGAGCTATAAGCCATGTATCAACTATAGCTGCATTTAAATGTTGTATTGGAATTGGAACTTCCAGATTCTTTTTAAAATCCTTTGCCTGAATTGCCAGTTTGGGCAAAACCACCCATCTGTAAAATGTAGATACTTGTCTACTCCTATGGAGCTTTGAGAGCTTTTATATATATATTGCATTTTAGCATCCAAGTTAGAGGGAAGGAAGAGAGAAAGGGATGCTAAATGTGATGGAGAAAGGAATGATCTTGGTGGTACCGAAGTATAGTGTGAAGCAGTTGGAAGCAAAAGTAGACATTCACAGAATACTTTCCCTGGTCTGTTAGCAGGGGTGAAATGACTCTTCAAATTTAGAACAAGCTGCCATTAAAGTTTTTGATAGTGTGGAGTTTATTTCTGCAAAGTGCTAAAAAGGGTGAGTGACCATGAGTATTTAAAACAAACTTAAATGTGTCTATGAACAGGCTTGCTAAGTATGTATATGTTTTATATGTAATGTTTAAACTTTACTACTACTGTACTCTACATAAAGATACCCAGTAATTAACCCCTATTTTAACTTCTCCATTTTCATTTTTCCCTTTAGTAGATGTTCCGCAGTTATGCATGTCAGCAGCTTATTAAAATTGTTTCTAGTGAAGTATTAGTCTGTGTTTTTTTAAAAAAACATGACATTATTTCATTACATGCAATAAATTTGAGATAAATTGAACATATTTGAGGTAAAATGCATGTTGGCTTAGAACATGTAACATGGTCAGAAATTATAATAATATTTGCAGCTAAAGCAATGAAAAATACTCATTTTGGAGCATGGATTGCCATGATGGTCTCAATTTTGATGTAAACATTTGAATGGCTGCAGTGTGCAGCAGGTGGATAGCTGGTAGATGGTCACAGATGGCCTGTATGTGTGAGCTTTTAAAATAGTTGTGTTACCGTGCTTTCACCAACATCTGCTACCACACACCTTGAGAGCCTTGAGCAAACAGAGCAGATGGTTAAACTTTGCTTTGCTCTAGGCCAAAGGCAGAATTGCTGGGTTTGCAGAAAGGACTGTCCTGACCAGCCTGGGACTCAGGGTAAATGCTGGCTTATTGTGAGTCCTTACCAGGCTTATAATATTGCAGGAAGGAGATTGATGCCAAATACTTTATTGAACCACAGCTGCTGGATGTAGAGGGTACAATTGCTACCGTTTTTACACTTAAAAAAAAAAAAAAAAAGAAATTTCCAGAACTTTTATTGAACTTGGTCATTTCTGCTTACCCTGCTTAATTCATACCATGGAAGACCACACTTCAACTTAAAAAAAGTTTGTGGGTTTTTTTATAATAGTGTAACTTGTGCTCCTTTGCTCCACCACTTTACAAGCCACTGTTTTAATGAGTGCCTTAAGGAGACAGCTTTGAAAAATAGTGACTACTACTAAAAAGACAGAAATATCTACTCTTTTCCATCCTCATGCACACACCTTGCAATGGAAAGAGAAGCCAGACATCCTTTCTAATGGGTGCAAATTTGGGGCTGGGGGAAGGGAAGAAGTTTGAATGAAATATCTTTTCTAAAAGTGGCTTGTATTTAGAAGCTATAAGATCTTTCAGCCATCAGAATCCAACATAAACCAGATATCAGAGCTAAGATACTATATTCATTTCCCACTCAGCTATTGTAGAGAGAAATAGCACACTATTTCTGATAACACTGAGGGTTCTGTCTGTGGGGAAATGTAGAAACATTCATTTCCAAATGACATCTATTGTACTTTATATGCTGTGTGTGAGATACTTTTGGAACAGAGCTCTGGCTTGTAGGGAAGAGACCCAAAGGAGAGTTTGCGTGCTTGAAGGCTTGTCTGTTTTTTTCCAGTCACTTCCCTGGGTCTATAAAAAGATATTCCTGGTCTCCACAGCTTTGTCTCACTTAAATGCATAGACTTTCAGAGCTACTTAAGTAGTCCATTCAGGACAGAGTTGCTTCTAAAGGGGAAGCTTTTTGGATGGCTTATCAGTCATGGATGGGGAGGGTGGAGAGGAGAGAAAACTCCTTCTCTTCCCTGCAACTAGTATGTGTGTGTGTCTTTAATGACCTGCATTCTTGTAACAATGCAGAACTGGCTTTTTATTGCTGTGTCGCTACCTCTCATATTCTGCCTGTTAGTAATTTTCCAGAGGTGGCTTTGAGAGTTATAACTTAGTTTAACACAAATGGAGAGACGACATTATGATATTCCCATGCAACAAACACTATTCCCTAGCAAGAGGATAGTGTTACCAAATTGCTTCAGCATGAGTTCTTGCTGAGGCCAGTGGCGCCTTGTTGGGCCTGAATTCAAACAAACTGAGGGTTCAAAGGCATCCTAGAGGAGTATATTCCAACTGCAAGAGGGAGAGGTGGTTTAAACATGCTTGCTGTCTTTTTTTTTTTTTACTACATTTCTGCCATAGCAGGCAAATTCTTGTGGGGAAATGCATTTTCAGCTGCATCTGAATGGATTCAGCTTTAGGATAAACTCAGAATGTAATGAAAACACCCTGAATATATTAAACAAAGGACTTTGAAGACATCAGAAATAGTGGGTGGGAGACAAGCAGATGCTGACGAGTGTTACCAATTTGCTGAAATAGGAGCTGTCCAAGATGAAGAGGGTAATGGCTGGGTTTGTCAAAATGCCCGGGAGGGTTTCTGAATCATTGCTAGCTATGCAGGAAGTCTTCTCTCCTTCCCCAGAAAAACTCTTTGCTGAGTAATGCATCTGGAAGCAATGAATCTCTTTACAAAAGCAGATCCTTCCCCCTCACCTGCTCTGTCCAGGACTGCGTTTGTCCTGCAGAGGCAGCTCCAGTCCGGAGGATATTACAGCCTCTGCCTCCCTTGCTTCTAGTGACTTGACAGTGAAAATTCCTCTTTCCTGTATGCCACTGCTCCCTGTGCTGTGTGCATGAAACGTCCATGCCCTCTTCAGAGCCTTTCTTCTGCAAGGACCTGGGATCCCTGAAAGAGATTGCATGGTTTGTCGAAGCCTAAATCAAATGAAGGAACAGGATTTGTTTGGCTTTTAGAACGTTAATCCCTTTTCTGCTGGGCCGTTGTAGTAATAATCAAATGTCCATATTTCTGACAGGAATGCTTTGTCCTTGGCCATTGATTCTAGACCATGCAAATGCTGTCTGTAGCGGAGAAGCCTAGAGTTTGCCTGCTGCCAGGCATTACGTTGTCTCAGGAAGTCTTTTCTCCTGCAACTGAGGACTAGTTTCAGTTTTCTAGGTTTAGTGAATTTGTTTAATCATTTCATCCCTGTATGTTTAGAGTGGTTGACTCATTTTTCCATTGCTAGAAGCCCTGCAGTTTGGGGATATCGGTGTGCAGACGTTTTCAGGCAGTAAATCTGTCCGGCTAACTTGGAAACAGATTGCTCTTCAGATCAGCCAGACTCTTGTGAGCAATGAAGCCTCTGAATCCCAAGCATATCCTTCTTCTCCCAGCTGGCTCTCAAGTGCAGAAAGCAATCTTGACAAGGGATAGAGAAAATAAAATGAAGGCAGAAGTACTTGACTGGGAGACCAGGGAATCTTTCAGGGGTATTCCCTACATCAGTTCACGCCTTTGCGTACTAGATTTCTGCGGCGTCTCAAGCCGGTCCTTGCCTTCTTTATTTTTCTTGTCCTCAGTCCTGTTGCAGAATTTACGTAAACATGGTAGTGGATGTGAACTGAAGAGTGACTGCTCTTGTTTACAATGGCTTAATTAGAAAATCTTTTTGATAGAGTTAAAGCCTGAGCTCTGATACTTGATTAGGACATTTTCCAAAGCAGTCAGGGATTGACCTGGAGAAGATATGCACACAATTAAAGTTGTGCC
This sequence comes from Morus bassanus, assembly GCA_031468815.1. Taxonomy (NCBI): domain Eukaryota; kingdom Metazoa; phylum Chordata; class Aves; order Suliformes; family Sulidae; genus Morus; species Morus bassanus. The sequence goes on from CM062582.1 coordinate 3,666,833, forward strand.
ATGTGCTGTAGGAAATGCCGGGAAGGGATACAGTCACGCTGAAGTGCTCTGGTGTGCCTCCAGACGTGCACTGAGGTTATTTGAGATCTTACTGTCTTAAAGAGGTGTTATAATGAAGATATTATTATGAGTAAAATGCTCTGCGTTTTCAAAGCACCCTTCAAGGCAAAAGAGTTACAATACATTATGTGAGCTTGGGCTTGCTTCTTAGTTAAATGCAGTACCATCAAAAGGAAAATTACTATCTTGTCAAATTTATTTAAAATTATATACCGAAGGGAGTGACTGCATCCTTGTAAAGCTTCAGGAATGAACTCTTATCTAGAGCACGTGTTCATTGCAAGGCCTGTTGCAGAGGAGAGAATTCCAGTGTCCTTTGATGCCATCTGCCCCGTGGTAGATGTTACTGTGGCCCTTGGCACTGAGCAGCCAGTTTTGGTTCTTTGCTGGAAGAGAGAGGGTGGGGAATCCATGGCAAATGACCAAGAACAAGCCTCAGCATGCTGCCTTTTTTTCTTCCTCCCATCTCACTTACGTCTGCAGCACCGTGGCAGTACTCGGGAAACTCTGTTTCCAATTCCTGTCTTAGGAAACCATGATCATTCTCTCAATTTATAGTAATGAAATCCCTCTGTGCTTGGAAGAATTATTCCTGATCCTCTTTACGTTGAGAGGACAGATCAAGTCAGAAAGATTTAAAAAAAAAAAAATAGACTTCACTACTACCAGTGCTGGAGAATCCTGGTTGACAGAAAGGTAAATTGTTCCTCACAAATACTCGCAGTAGCAGAGATGGCAGAGCTGGAAATGAATGACACTGCCAGAACACACAGCGGGTTGACTGAGTGCAGCGAGCGCATGAAATGAAACAATCTCATATATAAAGGATAATTGTGTCAAAAGACACATTAGGAAAGCTGAGTTGTCTGGAGCACACACATGCCTTTAAAGCTTACTGAACATCTGTGTTCCAAAAAAAATGAAATGATTTGAGGGATTCCTGAATTAATTCTGGTTTTAAGCCATTAAAAAAAATACACACACACCCCCCAAATTTTCTACCATCCTTGATTCTTCCTGATGCTGGAAGATAAAGTATACTTTGTGAAGCGGAAAAAAAAGTTGTCTTTACGAAAAGCCACTGAACAAGCCGTGCGTGTACTTTAGGTCTGGTGCATGAGTTAGGCATGTGCAGGCAGTGCTGGTAAGTTGGGCAACAGCTTGTGTTGCAACGTTTCACCTGCAGGTTTGGCTGATGGGAGCACTTTCAAAGTGAACGTTTCAGTGGAATTTCTGTGTCCCAATTCTTTTTTGGCTAGGCTCTTGGTATTCTTTGAGTGCAGGCCAAAATGTTAATCCACACATATGCATACCCAGGTTTATTAATTATGAAACTAGTAAAATGTTGTCAGCGGCTATCTTTTGCAAGGAGAATTTTACCTGTGTGTTAAAAAATTTTTCAGAAATTTAAATGCTTTGTGGTAGGTAATAAGAAACCAAATGTCTGTCCTTCCCTCCTTAATTTTTTACATGGAAGAATAGGGGAGGAGAGCTGATTTTCAAGAGATTATTATTCAGCTTAATGCATGATATTTCACTGTAAGTGAGTTTATTAGGTTGTTCCTTACTCTTGTCCGGGTCAGTAAGCTCATATGCAAAACCAAGATACTGGGTGCTCTCCATTTCTAGTTCTGCTGCTGACTCATAGTTTAACATTTTTGGCTAGTTACATAACTACCATGAGCTGCTGTTAATCTAAGTGTAAAACTAATACATTAATATACACTTTATTGGAGTCTGAGAAAGCTTAAATCAGTTTTATTAAGCACTATGATCTGGAATAAAAAGATCTGTTCAGTATAAATCTTTATTGATTTTCTGCGGAGCAGCAATGGAATATTAAGTTGTATTAAAATGTTCTTGTCCTTCCCATTCCAAACAAGCTTGAAATCTTGAGCAATCAAGGAATAAAAATACCTTTCTACTGTACATGCACTGGTGGGAAGGCCTTTGGCTGGATTACTCACTACTTATTGTAACTTTTATTATAAAATACTTGTTTGGGGAAAATCCTCTAGGGCAGCAACATTCATGCTGTGAGATTAGATGCCTGCTGACTTTATGAAGAGAAGAAAAGGATACCATGTCTGGGATTAATACTGTTTGCAGATTTTTCTCTCTCTGCTATTCACATTGCAGTCTCTGGATTGCCTCAAGGAACAGGACTGTGAAAAGGGGAAATTCTGAAGAAACACATGATAAGACCTTTTCAGAAGGAAGGTGCTATGTAAGAACGGCTCATGTTGTTCAGATCAAAGCCCAGCAAGCCTAGTATCCTGTCTCCACTGAAATTTAGTGCAGATTCCTAGGGAACACTATCAGAATGGGGCCAACAAACAGCGCTACTTTCCCAGAATACTTTCCGCTTTCAAGAAGGACTTCCTGAGCCAAAAGTGGTGTCTTTTGTCTTTAATATCCCTCAGTGGACTTTTCTTCCATGAAGCTGTAGAGTAGTTCTTTGAACTCACATAAGGGAGCCTGTGTTTTGCATTGTGGTGCTTCTCTAGACTTTGGCTCTGACTGTTGGGAAAAGTTGCCTCCTTCCTGCTATTTTTGTATTTCAGGGTTTATGACAATCATAGCTAAAAAAGCAATGCCCCAGATTTGCTGCAGAAGGCTGGCTAATTGTGCTTGATAGTCTTTTCCTTAACAGAAAATTATGTCCATGGGTGTGCACTATTCTAGGTGTTAGAACAGAGCTGGGCCCTGGGTGTGTTTTATTTTTTTTTTTTTTTTTAATTCATATTTTAGTTTGGTTTTATTCTGCATGAACTGTGGATTAACCTTGCTAAGACAGTTATTGGGGGTCTCAGGGTGGTAGTTTTCATTGCTTATCGTGAGGCAGGATAGCAGCTTAGTGTGCAGGATGAACGATGGACGAGGACGGAAAGGCAGGGGCAAGGAATGGAGCAGGACCTCTCAGGTCACACTGGGCCAAGATGACCGAGATGAATGCCCAGACTGCTAGAATAAACCTGGCTGCAGTGTGGAGAGCGCACAGGCTGTGTCTAGTGTATACTTTGATCCTATTTGTTATTTTATTGTTATGGAACTGGAATAGGATCCTGCAAGTTTTGATTCTGTTTCTGCTTAAGCTCATAAAAACACTGCCAGCAATTTTCAATATTGCACTGAAAAGCGTTCCCAACTTGTGGACCAGCTCTAAATGCTGTCTTTGCTACAGTTACCTTGGTAGCATGTGTCAAGTCAGTTAAACACTCTCTATAATGAACCCAGATGCCCTTTCTAGCCCATTGCTGCTCTCAATCATTTGCAACAGGTAATTACTTCAGTTTCCCCATCGTTACCACGGGGTCGCTGAGGACAAAAAGAACAAATATACCTAGCAGGAGAGCAGAGGTGGGAAAGACCTGTAACATCCTGAGCGTCGAGTCCAGAGTAGGAGCCTGAGGCATACTGACAGCACTCATCTGGACATGTTCTTCCCGGCTGGTGTTCCTGCGCTCTGCAATGTGTACAAAGCCAGAAGTTCACTTACTTGTTCTCATTATTTAAATTCTGTTGCGTTTTCTTTCTTTGTTTCAGCTCAAAAAGAAGCAGGTCTATGTTGAGAAGGTGGAGAAGATGCAGCAGGCCTTGGTTCAGCTGCAGGCAGCGTGTGAGAAGCGGGAACAGCTGGAACATAGGCTGCGGACCCGGCTTGAGAGAGAACTGGAATCTCTCCGGATGCAGCAGGTACCTGCTTCTTTCCCTGTGCCATACCAGGTTTCTTGTAGGATTGTACACTAGACCCTACACCACACATAAAAGAAGGGCAGTGGTTTTTTCCACCTTGTAAAATGAACAAATTTTTCTTTTGGTAGCTAGAATCATGGATTTGCTGGCCACTGTATTGTTTTTACTTGATCTAACCATTCCAACCAGAAAAATTAGAGAAGAGAGCAATAGAGGATCCATCACATGACAAGATTCAGACATAGCCATATAGCTAGATGGTGTGCGACCTTTAAGTAACCTGGTTATATTTACTTCTAAATTATTGACAAATACTGTTCACAGTTTGAGATGTTATATAAAATTCATTAACAACTGACCTGAAAAGAGGCCCTTCTAAAAGCTTTTGCATTTAAAAAAAACAAACAAAACCAAACCAGCAAAACCAATTCTATAAATGCAATTGATGGAAACAGATGGGAGCGTCATGTAGAGTATATTTTTACAATTTTAACGTGAGTCTTTTTCAGTGAAAAGAATGAATGAGAGGTAGACTGTGCAGTGGTGTTATGAATTGGATGTGACGTTTTAGTTTTATTTCAGACTACGTCAAACACAGGTGAACTGTCAGGTTTGTAAATTTTACTGGAAATAGGATGCAGGCCTGTGTTCTAAATCACATTTAGTTTCAGGTTATGTTTATCCCCCAACTTCCACCTCTGCACAGGAATGGTTATTTAAATCTCACTTGTATTTTTGTATTGGTTTTAGCAGGAGTTACAGTAATTTGATAAACTTTTCTGCGCTACCTTTGGAAGATGAGGTAGTCCAAACCCCACAATTTTTGACATTGAGCCTGAGTCAACACAAAAAAATAGCTTTCTTTTTAACAATTTTTTATTATTATTTTTAAGTCAAATATCCTGCCAATCCCAGATGAGACTTCCATATAAAACTATGCATTTTATCTGTTGGAATTATGAGCTCAGCAAATCTCCGCTCTTTCTTGTTTTGAAAGGGAACGCTGCCTGTCTTCCAAATCTTGCTTTAGAACTGAATAATTTTTAATCCCCAGCTACTTAATCCACAGGTATATACTGATCGTATTGATTTAATAACCAAATACTTTAAAAATATTTCAGATGTGTTTTTTTAAAGGTGTGATAACTCTTGTATACTAGTTAGTGTTTTGCTGGAACAGTGTTGGAAGTATGTCTGTGTTACTTCAGGCATTACGGATGGGCTGTAGACGTCAGACCTGAAGAGCATGATCTAGCTCTCGGACACACATGTGGGGCTTTGCGCATGGAAAAAGGCCTTAAGAGGAGTATTTTCCATCTCAGATATTTGCTTGTTAGTATTGACCAGCTTTGGAATGGCACCAGGAGGCAGCTCTAGCATGGGTGCTGTGAGTTAAGCTGTCTTCCTTGGGACCAGTGCTTGATGTTTTATGCCTTTTGAGCATAAATTGGAACATTTGGAAAACAGAAGGAGCCTTTCTTGCATTATATGAACTTGTTTCCTGGTTTTTGACAGAGTGAGGCTGAACTGCCCCTGCAGACATTTCAGATTGAGCTCTAATGGTCTCCATCACCTAGTCTGCCCAATATGGCATAGGCCACTGCATTTCACTCTGGGGGGTTCTTGCATCAAGCCAGTGCTGCTCTGGACCAGCCTCTGTCCTTCAGACAAAAAGCAAGCAAAGCAACCCTGAGACTTACAGATGCATCCTGAGACTTTTTTTTTTTTCCTTTTGGAAATCAGCGTCAGGGTACATCTCAGGCTGCCAACGTCTCGGAGTACAACGCCACGGCGCTTATGGAACTCCTGCGGGAGAAGGAGGAAAGGATTCTTGCTCTGGAAGCTGACATGACCAAGTGGGAGCAGAAATACCTGGAGGAGAGTGTGATGAGACAGTTTGCTTTGGATGCAGCTGCAACCGTGGCTGCTCAGAGGTAAATGAGACTTTTCATAGTACAGGGATTATTTTCTTTTTCCAGTTGAATGTCATATTTCCCACCAAGGAATGTTGTCATACCACCCTCCCATGATACCTCGCCTTGTGGTCTGAACGGCTTCTCAGACTTCTGCATGCAAGTGGAGCTTGGCTGCTTTTCCTGGGAGCTGTGCAATTGCCAACAATTAGAAACTTTTTTCCAGGGGAAGATTCCTCCCCATGCGGGAGCCATTTTCCAAACTAGAATTGTTCTGAGCCATTCCTAGAAGCTGTTGTTTCAAAAATAGGTGTATGAGAAGGGGTTTGTTTTTTTATGTTTTTAAACAGGAGTCAGTCCTCGCTGAAGTCATGTGAGATGGGGTAAGCCTGGTGATTCACACCATTCACCCTGAATGGCTTACTTGTTCTCCAGAATGTTTTTGCAAATTACTTTGTGGTATTGTCCTCAACACGGTTACTAACCAGAAACATCTACTAGGAAATTCTGCTCAAAAAATTCTGCTGTGTATGGAGAGCACTGCTTGTGGGGGTGGGAAGGGAAGGGTGTCTGAAATTTGGTAACAAGTGCACGTTCCAAGACAACTGTACAGAAACACTTATTATGGCTGTAAGTAGGCCCAAGTGCTTCAGTGAGTTGGTAAACAAGAGCTGTTATTGGCTTGCAACTCTTTAGCATTAGGTATTGCTTACATATAATTTCATTGCTCACTAGTTTCTGGTTCTTGACGGCAGATTTTATTATAGATTGTTTCATGAACCAGGTTCAAATAGGGATGTTATCATAACTGGCTTCCTAGCTCATAAGATCATACTAGAATTACAGGGGTAAGGTTGCAGATCTGCTGTGTTAGTTTTTAAAGACTTATCTTATCTTGCTCCAGAAGCAGGCTGTTATTTTAGGGTATTGATGCTTCTTGTGCACTGTTTTCCACCTCCCCAGAGATTCTCTAAAGGCTCTTGCTATTGCTTGTCCTTAGAGGCCATGTTATATTTTCAGCGTGCGCTGATAAGTAGGGGTCTGGTCTATTGTTTATCATGGAATGAGAGGGGATGTGTTAGGCCTGTTCAGATTTTGTTAAATGAAGAAGAATGCCTTCCAGTCAGGAAAGAGCCAACCTCTGTTTTTCCATTTCCTTCTAGCTGCTTCTCCCCTAAAAGAGAGTATTCCGTTAGTGTCAATATTTCTGCAAGTTGATGTGCAGTAGGCAGCTCTAGTATCTCCTTCAAAAATATGGGCTGTGAGGGATTCCACTAATTTCAGCAGCAACCTCATCTACACTGTGCACAAATTTCTCTTCCTTTTCTGTGACAGTAGAAAATAGCATCCCTTAGGAAGTTGAGGTTGCAGGAAGGATGCTTTACAGCACAGGCAGCAATCTGGGTCAGGTTATCATTCTTTGATGAATGACCTTCTTACACCCTTCACATTGGTGCTTTGCTGTTCCTAATCTGAACTTTTGCAGAGTTAAAGGTACATTTACCAGACAGTTCTTAGACCTGCTGGGTCTGAGAGAACAGATTTCTTATTAAAATGAATTGGAGCTCTTGGTAACTCCAAATTTTTTTGTGTTTTTGTTTTTTTCTAATTATGTTAATGCATAGCTATTAAAGTAACATGCTCTTAACGTTATGAATCATACAGTGATACAGAGCGTAGCACAGTGACTTTGTTCTGACTGAACAGCAACAAGTAAAATGAAATACTTATTATGTTTTGGTTAGTGGACTGAACAATTATCACAGTGTTAACATCAGGCACTATATGGAATCAGTCTAAAACTGTTTTCAGCCCACTCCAAGTTTTTTGGACCAAGCTGCTTAGGATTGCTTAAGAAACTTCCATGCCTAGTTCTCTTTGATACTCAGATTCCCTGTATGATACTGTTGGGAAGTGAAAAAGATAAAGATCTGGAAGCGAAGTTTGCACTGTTTCAATTGAAGAAAAGTACCGAGTGTTTTATACCATCCTTCCCCCTCTCCATGTCCTTGGATTTGCTTCATCGATCAGTTTACAATAGTCCGGTGAATCAGTTAGATTATAGAGTGGCCCGAGTTGGACAGTAGATTGACTGTTGTAGTGACTTGCCTATTTTTGTAAACCGTCTTTCATTAGGACTGGGAGTTGGATTTTTTGGAAGACACTGAGCTAGCCTAAACTCAGAAAAAAGTGGATATTCTTGTTTGTTACTTTTGCGCAATAATTTTGTACTGCTAGGAGGAAAGCAGCAAACTTAGCTGGTCTTTCATCTGCTCTATTGCTTGTTCTCAGGGACACGACAGTGATCAGCCACTCGCCTAACCCTAGCTATGACACCTCGCTGGAAGCTCGCATTCAGAAGGAGGAGGAGGAGATCCTGCTTGCCAACAGGAGGTGTCTCGACATGGAGGGAAGGTAAAATGCAGTTGGGACCTCTCTGGCTTCTTTAGGACAAGGATTTTAAATTAATTGTCTAGGTAGACACCTCAGAACCAGAAATTCTTGTGTCTTCACCAGTAGCAACAACGTAGGGTGCCAGACGCTCATTTGGCCAAGGAAGTATCTACATAGCAATCCAAAACCTGTCTTGATACTGAGGGCTAATGCAAAAAAGTCTTGTCTTAGATTTTTTGCTTCTCGCTTGTTCCTCTTCTCTCTTCAGGGCATCTTCATCAGACCCTAGGCTCCAGCCACCTCTTAACAGTCTCACAGAACTGTTTTCCCTGGGGTTAGGTCCAGTGCAGACTCCCCAAAGTGTGTTAATCCTCTTCTTTCAGTTGGTCTCATGTCCTGCCCATAACTCTCAGCTTTGTCTCAAAGCCCCTTGCATGGCTGTTTAGAGCAGCTTCCAGTAGCCAAAGGTGGGTGGGTATCTCAGTGCCACTCTCTCATGCATGTATGCAGGAAGTCTTATGCATGATCTGCTCTGGTGGGCCGGTGAGCAGCCAGTATTCAGGGCAATAAGCTCACTGGCGTCCTCTCTCTGCCTCCCCAAATGCCTAAGGGAGCCCTAGTCACAGCCATGGGGGCACTGAGGCCTCGGTCCAAGGAGGCAGGAGTACAGGTACATTGTTCTTCTTTGTACTTCTCAAAAAGGATTAAGACTCTGCATGCTCAGATCATTGAGAAGGATGCCATGATCAAAGTCCTGCAGCAGCGCTCCCGGAAGGAGCCTGGTAAGACAGACCAGCTCTCCTCAATGAGACCTGCCAAGTCGCTGATGTCCATTTCGAATGCTGGCTCAGGCTTGCTGTCCCACTCATCAACACTGAGCAGCACTCCCATCCTGGAGGAGAAGAGGGAGGACAAGAGCTGGAAAGGCAGCCTAGGTAATTTTTAAATAACAGTGGCAATTCAGATATGCGAGTCGCTGCTTAGAGGGGAGGCAGGAGCAGCAGAAGGTAGAAGGTGTGTTGGGCAGACAGATGAGCTGGCCTAGCATGCAATAAAGCTGACTTGCAAGCAAGATGGGACACATTTGGAACAACTGCTTGTTTTAATCACTTTTGGGAAATAGTGACTACTGATGTCCGGGCTCTGTCATTAATCTATGGGAGCCTTTATTCCCAATTTGGTACCTGACTTTAGGGATATTTGAGATACAGTTTTCAGAGTTCCCAAGCGCTTGCTTTCAGCTGGGTGCTTACAGCTGTCTGAAGGTGTAAAGACTCCTTGAACAGGAGCAGAGATACTAATCAGGATTGCTATCCTGTAGTGTTGTGCCTGTACTAACACGACTCCTGTCTGGAATGGCTCAACACCATTGTTCAGAGAAAATGAGTTGTAACAAAGCAAATCTTAGATGATTATTTTTTTTTTTCTGGGGGGAAGTTAGGCCCAAAGACCCTTCCTATGAGACTAAAAGACCCTGAAATGTAAATGAGAATCTGTTGCAGCTGATTTCAGAGTGTGCGGATTTACCTGCCGTAGATGGGCCACTGCTTAGAGGCAGGGAAGTAAGGTGTTAGTGTCCACTTGCTAATCTTTGCATGCAGCAACGTGAGGATAGTGCTATTCTTCAGGTACTTCAGCACCCAGTGGTAAAAGGTGCTATAGAAAGGCAAGTTAGTGCTGCCTGCTGAAGCATGAAGTGCTTTCCAGATCCTAGAGCAAGTACTACAGAGGGGTACAGAACCGATACCAGTTAGTTTTCTGGGATTGTGAAATTTCCTTCCCTTTTTCCACAAAGGTGTTCTGCTGGGAACAGAATATCGCTCCGAATCCATTCCCTCCACCCCCTCCCCTGTCCTTCCTTCCACACCATTGCTGTCAGCCCACTCGAAAACAGGCAGCAGAGACTGCAGCACCCAGACCGACCGGGGGAATGAACAAAGCAAAGCTGCACCTTCCACTGCAGCTCCCACACCAGGACGACTCCCCAGTACCAACCTGGCCTACAGTGCAGAGAAAACAGGTAACAAAGCCCAGCTGCTCTCCCAGAGGGGCCCCTGCCACTGACTCACTGTCAGTTCTGCCCTGTGGGGCAGGCCCTGCCATCCCTTTTTCCATTCAGAAAAACTGGGTTTAGTTTTTGTGAGGACAGATGGGTTTCAGAGGCAAGCTTGACAATGTTCTGAGGGGTCTCAAATGCTCTGAAGGAAAAAAAAAGCCTTAAGAGTGGTAGCATAAGCATGGACACACTGGGTAGAGAGGTATAGTGAGATTTAAGAATTGGAGTGGGTATATGCAAATCATAGGATAGTCTCTGAGTCAGCGTCTACTCTGAAGTAAATTGCAAGTAGCATGTGGGGTTTAAACAACGTATGAAAATGGGCTGTAGAAACTGGCCGTTTCATTTTAGTGGGTTTTCAAAGCAAAGGGGACTCAGATAAAGGGGAGGAAGAAGGAAAGGTAACTATCGTAATAAAGCTGTCTCGTTTTTGCACTGTCCCAGTCGCAGGACCGACTTCAGCATTGGCACAAGTAGATCCAGTTGACAGTGACTGTCACAGAAGCTGAATTTGCTTCCCACAGAGCTCTGAGCTGGCAGGAGCTGCTCATTTTCCAGCCCACTCTGCCAAATCAATGCAGATTACACAACCTTGCCTCTTCTACTTACAGACACATTACAATTATGTTGTTCTTCATGGAAGACTGAATTTGGCTGGTCTGCTGTGCATCTTGCCCATGCTATGCTATTTAATGGGTATCAAGGGAGACAGGGGAACAGGTTTTGTGGTGAAAGTCTACACTGACTACATTGGTTTAAATGCAGTCACTCCAGTTTTATATGCCATTGTGTATCAGTGGGAGATACCCAAAGGGAATTTGATAAAATATCTTTATTTGTCTGGCTACGTACATGAAGAATTGTATTTTTTTAAATGAAATAAGGAGTTGTTAGCTGTCTTTTGGCCAGTGATAGAAGATGACTTTTAAAATGGTAACATCATTTTTCTAACCTCATTGAAGTTACAGCTTTGATTGTCTGTCTCTTGTTTTTCCTCATCACGTAGATGGGCCACTCTTCCACTCCAGCACTCTTGAAAGAAAAGCCCCTGTTCAGACCATGGGGCAGGACCTCCCAGATGGAGAGATGGTAGAATACCTCATCTGAAAGGCTGTACCAGGATTTGAGCTGGGATACAGTAGCAAGAAGTTTTTAAAAGACATTTTTGTTGGGAAAAAATTGTAGTACCTGAGTAATAAAAGAACACTCAGCTGTTTGCTCTTGTATATTATGTCTCAAAAGTATGGACAGGTTAATTTATAATTTGTTCTAAATTATAAAAAACCCATAACACTTGTTCTTTGAAAGTTTACCCCTTTATTTTTTAAATACTGGATCTGGTGACATCTGGAGAAGAAACAAGAACTTAGGTGCACTACATCTGATATTTCATTTCAGTATTTTTAAAGTCTCTTAAACAGAAGTACCTACTCTCACAGCTGTTGGTTAAATGTCTAGCTTGAATGCAGTAAGGTGAGCATAATGGCCTTATAATAATGATCAGAACCAGGGACTTAGTTGTGAGCATCACTTTATGGTTTTAGAATACAGGTGTTCTGAGAAACTTTTTTAAATTTCAGCTGTGGTCAAGCTGTGATTTCTCTTTACACTCAGTGTAAGAACTCAGAATAGGTATTTCACATCCATAGGCTGGAAAGATTTTCATTTTCAATGTGGTAACATTCTTTTTTTTTTTTTTTTTTACTTCCCAGATTGTGTTATTTCTTTATTAAAAAAAATGACTCCGGTGATTAATAATGTCGCATTTCACATTTTTAGTTTCATTGAAAGATTTGCCACACTTTTATACTTAAGTACTTTTTCAGTAATTTATACAGTGGATAATAAATAATATATTGCATTCATGTTTTACGTAAATTAAAAAAAGAGTTTACAGGCTCAGTCCTGATCTGTTAGATCAGATTTCTGCCGTTGTGATTCCATTGGCTTTAGTGGAACTACTCCAAATTTACCATAGTGCAAGTGGCAAGCCCTGTTGCTTTTCAGTGTTAGCAGCTTAATCTACTGCATCTGTGGAGATCTTCCTCCGATCTTTTCTAGATTTTTCGATATTTCAAATGCCCTTCTACTTTGTATGTCCCTCCTTCTCAGAGATACTAGATTCTTTTTCATGTAGTAAAGCCTCAGAGATAGAGCTTTAAAGAGGAGCTCTGTGTAAAGTTTCATACGGCAAATTCTTTCCTTCCAAAGTATTTTTTTTCTTCATCTAACTGGAGAGAGCAGCTTAAAGAAAGTCCCAGAAGCATTATGGAAGAAAGTTACACATTTAAGTCATCAGGTTCACTTCCAGATTTTTGGGAACTAGCACAGATGCAGCAAAGCTTTGGTTGCAGATGCTATAAGGAGATATTAAGACCAAGAGAAGTAAATGAGTACTTTTTGTTACTGTCTCTGCATTTTATTAAAACACTTCAATATTAATTTCTCTTAAAAACTACTTATTTTTACTTAAATGTTAAAATATTTAATTAGCCAGTAGTCACGTGTTGGGAACCTGGCTAGTCTCAGCTTTCTGTGCAGCATTAGAGTAGCCAGATTTTCATTTCAGATCATTTCACCCCAGAAGTAAGGAAAATCAGCAATTAATCATCAAACAGTTAGTGAGTGTCCTCAATTCCTACTTAGTTGACACTACTGATACGGTGTCCAGTTGAAACAGCCTTACCGGGTCAACAGATATAACATGAATTTCACAAGGGAGGTTGGGAGGAGAAAGGAGGTGGCTTCTGTCTGCTGCACGGGTGACTTAGTGGTGCCTGAAGATCAGCTGTGAGTTGGATTCTGTTTGTCTTCTAGTGATAATCATGTAAAAACCAAGGAAAACACTTCCCATCATTTCTAGCAGATTTGCTGCTTGTTAGCATTCTTCAGGCTATATTCCCAGACCCACAGAAGTTAGAGGTGACAGAATGCGTACAGTAAGATATGAACTAAGTCGAAATAGCCTGGCTTTACCAGTGACTGCTCTAACAGGCAGCACAAACCCCCTTCCATCACCACTACTTAAGACACTTCAGAGCTGCACTTTAAGGCTTTGACTGTCTCTGCCGTATGGGACGTCTCTCTGGACAGTGCGGTAGACCTTCCCTAAGTGTAGTCTAATAATCTGTCTGAATTAGTTCTCCATGCTTTTCTAGACAAAATGTTCATGGCCTCTTCATTCTCATCTCTGAGAATGTCTTATATTTATTTCTGCTGGCTTGATTCCGTCCCATTATATGAAGTAATGCCCACTCTGGATGATTTGAAGTGATTTCTCTTCCTCCTCTACAGTTGTTGGAAATGCAGGAGAAGCTTTTCTCATTAGCTCAAGGCGTCCATCCCTCTGCCATTTCAGCATAATATTCTATATTATATTTTCTGGTTTGGGCTTAGAATGAACAATAAGGGAGATCAAATGTCATTGAGTGCCTGTGTGAGAGAGGGGGAGAGATGTTTGAGTGCTTTTCTGTTCTTTTAAAGTCAGGAAAAGTTATATTCCATCTTTACAAGTACTTCTCAGCAGTAGGAAAGAAGTTTTGCAACTGTAGGGCTCTAGATAAACAGTTCCAATTGGCTTGATTCACATTAGTTCTAAAACGTCTCAGAAAATTTGGATCCTTTACAGATAAAATCTGTTTTAGATAACTGATTTTCCCCAATCCATATTGGCAGTTCAGCTGGACCAGGTAAAAATAATTTGTTTATCCTTCTTGCAGCTTATTGTTTTCAAACTGAATGCCTCTGTAATCTATTTTTACAAGGAAAAAAGGACATAATAGCTTTCTGTGAATAAAATACAGATCATGGACAGCAACTGTCTCCTCCAAATATGGAAGCCAGGCGGTCTCTGACAGTCCAAGCCATCAGGATTGCAGGAGCCTTAGCAGTTCTATGCCTGTGCAAGTAAATTTGGAAGAAGATGGTGCAGTTTTGCATTGTTTAGGTCAGGTTCTTCACCCTATTTTGTAGTTTTGATTTCTTCTAAAAGCAAAACCCCCAAAACTTTTGGCATGGACGTTTGAGGTCGTCATCTTGTGCTGAAAAAACTAGGAGCCATCAGGAATGTATTCTTTCCCTTGAGCTTCCTCAGAGCCATCCTGATGTGAATGTAAAAGAGCTGCTTGCTTTGAGGAAGATGTGTACTATAGTCTTCAGTCTCTCTGTACAGATTTTTATTTTGTTTTTAAACAGAAACTGCTTTAAGGAGACAAACTGCACACCTAGTTCCTTTTCCTTCTGTAGAGCTTATTTCTAGTAGAAAGTGATTTTTAACACAATGATTGCAATGACCTTCCTTGCAAACCAAAATTTTAGACTAAGAGTTTTTCTTAAACTCGGGTATTAGAAGCAGAATTGTAGCTTTTCTAAAGAAAGCCACATATTCTTCTTTGTAGAGCAAAACAAGAAAATCAAGTTTAGTTATTTTTCCTCTTTCCTTTCGCTGCTTACAGAATGGCCAAACTCACAAGTCCTTCCCTTGGGCAGTTCCTTTTGGATTTGACGGCTCAGGGAACTGCATGAGATCTAGAGGCTTTTGTTCCCATCCGGCCCCATGTCATTATTAGCTTCAAATAGCTCCTACCTGGCAACTCTTGTGGGATCTAGAGCAGCAATTTTCCGTCTGTGGTCTAAGGACTCATGGGGATCTGTGAGTTGCTCCTCGGGAGTCTGCAAAGGCTGGCTGAGGTCAGCAAGTACTGTCAAGGGGCTGAAATTCTCTATGTGTGGTCTCTGCCTCTGTTGGCAAGTTTGTAGAGTGAGAAGCTGAAAACTGGCATTAGCTTTGCTTCATTTTTGAGGCTGCCTGAGTGAGGGGACTTGCAGAGTATTAGGCCAGAACCATTTCCAAGGACACCTCCTGCTCCAGGAGCCCACACCGATGACCAGCAGTGCGCGAGACGTGTAACAGCCGCATCCCGTGAGCCATGTCACCTGTACAGTGAGTCCCGACCACCGTGGCCAGACGATGTGCTTTTTCCGTTGCTTATAAAATGGTGGCGATACAGACTCGGTGTAGTCAGGGCAAGCAAAACCCTGGGGGTAATTTGGCTTTCTCTCCCTCCCCACGAGGGCTGGCACAGGTTAGCCTGGGATTCACTGTGCTGCTTCACGCCGCGGCCGATGGTTTTGCTCCGTGGCAGGGGTTGGGGGTGGGGGGGCTGTGGGGAGGGGGGGTCTCTTTTCATGTATTTGTATAGGAACTCTTTTTTAAAAGCTAGCATTTTTATGTCTAGAAAGTAAAAAGACATTGTAAAATGTAATTGTACTGTATTTATGAAGAAAATACATTTCTTTTCAAAAAGATCTTATTCTAAGTTGGTTTTAGAGTCTGACTTCCAACAACATCACCTCTTAGGCTTTCAGAAGCATTGAAACCCATCTGTTTTGCACTGTGCTGTCCAACTATACGATTAGGGCTGTGCTAAACTGTTGAGATTTAAGAAAAAGGCGACCACCTGCCCTCCTAACTCGGGCAGAACCTGTGTTGCTCCAAGTTCTGAAGTATTTGAATGCTTGATTTCATTCAGCTTGGGCTGTGCTCAGGATCAGAAGTGGAGATGCTGAAATAACTGGAGAGCAGTCTGGAGCAATGTAGCTTCCAAGCCTTGCCTCCAGGGAGGGCTGGGAAATAGCTGCCCTTTTGCTTTGGCTGCAGAGCAGGGTTCATCCCCGAGAGAGGTGTCGCTCAGGTCTCCTGTCCTGCCATTTAGGTCTCTTCCATTTGTACAGGAGGAGCTTTGGAGGGCAAATGATTTCAACACAGTTTCCCTTTCAGCAGGGCTGTGCTCTAAAAGGGGAGGAATGAGGGACCGGTTACCTGGTTCTCTTCGGGATCCGTAAGATCAAAGCATAAATTAGAATACTGAAAGTTTGCCGTTTCACATCCTTAGAAAATATGTGAAGAGAATCATCTTTCCTATATAAATCTATATTGAAGTGAATCACATGGATTATTTTTTCCTCTTTATTTAAACCATCAAGTTTATTTTGTAATTTGTGACTGAGCTGTTTTGTAGTTCAGCTGTTGAAACAGCCCTAAAGTCTTTGAAGATGATGGCAGCTTTAATTCTAGGGAAGAAAACAAAAAAGTAAGTGTAAATATGCACTAAGGGATCTTGTAAATGTCTATTGTTATGTTTGTAGTTAGCTATAAAAATATTTTGTGTGTTTTTAAAGAATGGATCGTGTGTTTTCATATTTTTTCCCCCTGATTTGCTTGTTTTGCAGTAAATTTTCTTAGTATGAAAACCTTACTGATCACAAAACAAAACCAATCTTCCCCTTATCTAGTCCTCGCTGCTGCTTGGCCTCCATCTTTTAAGTTTTCAACTCCTAATTGGAGATTTTGCAGGATAAAATAATTGTTCATTCCAGTCTCTTCCCTTAAGCATCACTTTTTTATATTTTTCCCTCTGACTGGCCCTGCAGCTGCACACAACACTGCACGCTTTCACACCTTTGTTAATAATCACATTAACAACACTTGCTTACCGTAACTTTGAGCTGCGGTGACAGTGCCAGTCATCTCTCCTTTGACAGCTGGACCATTTTTCAGCTGTCTAAGGGCAACAGCACGTGAGTAACCTGCAGTCGTGTGAGTGTTCTCTACATCGCACTCTTCAATATGCCTCAGTGTGCTTTTTGTTCATATATTTTTGGTGCGTTTTGTTGCCTCCAATTTATCTTTCGTTTCTCATCATGCTGTCGGAGAGCAGGAGCAGGGATTACTGGGAGGCTGGTTGAAAGTAGTCAGCCTTGATGCATTTTCATTGTTGACTTTTGAAACTGATCTTAATATAGTTGTAGCCTCCCCTGGTTGCCAGTGCTGTAATAAATACCAGCTTGACAAATCTGGGGGCCAGTGGTCAGTTTAGCACATACATCCCCTACGCTTTCAGGCCTTTTGATGTTGTTTCTATAAATCTCTCTGGCATGCCAGAGTAGAAACAAGAAGACCAAAAAAAAACCCAGCCAGACAAAAAAAAAAAAAACCAAACGGCTACAAAAGCTTGCTAATAGCTGGCTTATTTAACAAAACAACAGTGGCCCATCTGCAAACTGGTGTGAGCGGAGTGTTTGGACATTTCACAACACCCCTGGTAGCAGACGGCTGGTCAGCACAGCCTCAGCCCAGCCGCCTGCCGGGAGAGGAGGCTGGAGCAAACCACCCACTGAAGACAGCCTGCAGAGATCCGACTGCGGCTCCGTGGGGAGCAGCGATGAGCCGCGCAGGGGTAATTTGGGTTTTCATGTCCCCTTATCTTTCTTTGAAGTGTGCTGACCAGCCCACTTGGACATAACCATCTACCAGAGGCTGTCCCGGCCCTTCCAGGTGGCTGGACACAGCACCAGCCCCCGCTGGGCTGGATGCATCTGTTGGACATGCGCATGGTAAAGACATCTCCTCCAATCCTCCTGCTACTCAGCATGCCAAGAGCTGGGGCTTAAAAGGGGAGAAAAAGATTAAGAGGTTGGTTGGGTTGGTTTTTTTTTTTCCTCTCAATTGGCTCAGCCTTTAAGTGAAAAAACCCTTTGCTCCAAAGCCTTGCTAAGTGCAACTTAGGCAGCAGTCAGTTGTTTCCCTGGCAGTCCCGCTGCTCCCAGGGGCCCTGGAAGGCAGTTAGAAGCTAACACAGCACATTGTGAATAAAGCACGGTCCCAAGTGTTGTGCTACCAGATGTAAAGCATTGCCTATCATTGCTTTGAAATACCTATGAAGAAAAGCAAAATTCCGTAATAACGCAGGGCCTTTCTAGAGACAGCTCTCTGCCTCCCCGTCCTGCTCCCCAAGACAAAATTTCAGCATTTTATATATTCTGGAACATTTATCTGAATTTTGTAAGAAAGAGTAATATAAAATGGCAGCAAAAACTGGCCTCGTAAAGGGGCCTTTAAAGTGATATTTAGATATAGTGACATGTTTGAATGAGATAATCTTCACTTTGTATTTTGGAGGTAAACTTTAGAGGAAAATTTTCATTGATCCCTTGCCAAGAGGAGTACTAACCTTTTAAATATAAGGCCTTTATATATATATATATATACACACACACACACACACATAAATACATACAATATATGAAAGCTGTTAATTTTCAGAACCTCGTTGTACAAGATGAAATTTTCTTTTCATCCCTAGTCATTTTTTAAACATAGATGGTCAGTTTTGGAACTTTAACATTTCTCTACTCTTCTGTTTTCTGTTGCTGCATTTTAGAACTAAAAATTAGAAAGAAACCCTCCTGTCTGCAGCATTTCAGTTCTTTCTTCCAGTATTTTGGGGGTCTTTTGGTTGCTTTTCCCTTGCGCATAGGCCAAAGCAGAAGAGGACAGGACAGGGATTTGCCTCCTGCCAAAGGGACATGTGGAGACGGGGCTATTGTGGCTATTCACGCGCTGAGCACGACCTGGGCTTCATCCTCCCTGAGCTGCAGTGCCCAGAGCAAGGCGCTGGGCAGCACACAGCCTTTTTCCTCATTAGGTTTCAGTGTTAACAGGGATCACCTAGGCTGCTTTTTTGCTCTGCTTCAGGCCTCATGCAGCATCACTGCAAGCGCCCAGTGCAGACTGGGGCTGCACTACTGCCACTTGTTTCTCATTTTGAAAGTCATTGCATTCAGATCACGAGAGCTAACATCAATTTTTATTAAATTACCATTTTCGGAGGTTGGCAGAAAGAAGCCACGCGCTGGGGCTGCCCGGGGCTGTCAGAGCCCTGCCAGCCGGCAATGATGCTACACGGTAGCAACCCCTCGCTTCACCTCCAAACACCACAGGCTTTTTTGTTTACTTTGTTTGAAAGGGTTTGGGGTTTCTGTGACCACCCCACAGGGAGAGGCTCTTCCCAGTTTGGGGAGAGGAACACTTCTGCCTATTTTCCTGCTTGCAAAAGCTCCCAGTGTAGCTCCCAGCAGCTCCCGAGCTGCCTTTCTGCTCACTGCCCATCCACCCCAGACCCCAGCCCCAGCGCAGTCTGCAGCAGAAGGAAGAAGAAACCACAAGCATTTTCCTCCTGGAGCCACCCAGCATCAAAGGGGCAGCCTCTGGCGAGGGCTGTGCGACTGCTGCGACTGGCATCCTGCGTGCTCTGGGAATGCATCCCTTCAGCCCGTCCTGCTCTGGGAAAGCCCGTGGAAATGTGGTAGGTCAATTGATGGGTTTTTTCCAGATAAATCTTCGTCTTCGTTCAACTCTTTCCCATCCCTTTGCCTTCCCACGCTAAGCTGAGAGTAGTCCAGACCCTTTTATCATCCTCAAGAGCTTTCCTAGAGGGAAATATTTACCCTTTTGATTCAGCTCCATGATTAAATCCCGAGTCAATGGAAAGACCCCAGTGCTGAGCAAGTGCGAGGGAGCTGGTGTTCGAGCATCTCTGCTGCTTTCCAACCTGCAGCGACGCATTCGGGGGCCGGGGGAGGCTGCTGGGTCTCCCTCTGGGGGGTTAATCAGGCCATGAAGCAAAGACTTCCCATCAGAAGTCATTTACAGAATGCAGGATTATGGTTTGCACAGGCTTTGGTTTTTTAAATGCTGAAGAGTTCCGGGAATGTCGCTTCTTGCGAGGGGGGGAAAAGCAGTTTGCCCCGCTGCACGTCCCGTCTCCCCAGCCAGGGAAGTCCCACACCAAGACAGCCAAGAGGGCACCAGAGGCTTAGGAAAAGAGAAAACAGAAGGATTGGGAATTGCTTAATTAGAAACAGTTTTCTCCTTTAATGTTCTGCAATTACTTTGAGGTCAGTAGAATTATTAGTATTATTAATCACTGAATTTCCAGAGAACTAAAGTTAATAATATCATAATTGGGGCATACTGTACAGCAGTAATTGCTAAGTGCCAGCGGGCAGCTAATGAAGTCTTCCAGCCCTTCTCTCTAGGCAGATCTTATTTCTTCTAAGTCTGCATCATGGATAACTCGGCTGCAGAGGGTTAGAGGTTGGGGTAAGTACACCAGCAGCTGTGGATCGGGGAGGCTGAGGCTTTTAAGGACTCTGCCCACATTTCCAACCATGCTGATCACAGGCCACTTGCCTTCAGGTGGCTTCGGCATGTGCCCCGAGGCAGGCAAGGAAAGGTGCTTTCTGCGTGAGATCCTCCAGCTGGAGCCGGGCCAAGGTGCTGATGTTTTGGTCCTGAACAGGCTGGGAGAAAGCCTTTCTGTCCAGGTTTGTTGCTTAATGAGGTTGTTACCACTCCACCTGCAGGGAGTGAAAGGGGATTTAGATAGTAAAGTATTGCCATGCTCTGGCAAGGAAGGTAGAAGGCACCTTTCAGCGATAAGGAGCGAAGCATGGCGGGGTCGCAGGATGCTGAAGCAGGGGATTTCCCAGTCCTTCCTTTGAAGAGGCAGTTCATTCTGGATTTGATAACCCTCAGCAAGTCTCTCAGCAGTAGAGGAGAGCCCCAGCTTCAGCCTCTTGCGAACATACCGTACCATCACCCACTGCGGATGCTGCAGCCCAGCCCACCATGGTGCTAGGATGGATGATCTCTTGGGGTGCTTCAGAGCTGAGAACCGAAAGAAAAGACAAAGAAGAATAGAAGAAAACAGGTATATTCGCTAGTCCTGCTCTCTGACTCTGGCAACACACAAGCTCAGGGTTAAGATGAAGGGTGAGCACTCGTAGAGACCGGGGCGTATGGGACAGACACAAAAGGCTGGCAGCAGCAGGAGCTCAGGAAGGCACAGCACCGCTTCAACATCCTCCAGAGCAGCTTGTCTAACTCTAGTCTACTCAATCACGTGAGACACCCTCTTCCTCCTACAGCCTGCTTTGCAGACCCCCAAACACTTCAACCCCTTGCACTGCGCCTGTCCCCAAGCACCCACCCCTCCTGCTGTGTCCCCAAGCCCCAGGCTGGCTCCGGGGCCAGTTCATAAACCCACGGTACCACCCTCTTGCCAGCTGCAGGGAATCGGCCCTTCCCGGCAGGTCCATCCCCTCGCTGCCCTTGCAGGTGGGATCCTGTCCCCGTTGAGCCCCCAGCCCCAAGCCCTTGCTGCCCCAGGAGATTTCGCCCTGCCTTGGGCTCTCCCCGGGTGCCACAGGGGTCTTGCTGGCTGTGGTGAACAGCATCTGCCTTCACTCCATGGTAGAAACTTCTACATGTTGATGCCAGAGTGTTTCCAGAAATTTGAGAACACATGAAAACGTTTGCATCCTAACTCTAGAAGTAAATAATAATTGCAACATAATTGCATTAGTGCCAACTGCAAATTACCCAGGAGTGGAAGATGAGGAGGTTAAAGCTGACTAAGTAAACAATACAAATTAAATATGCAACAGCTGGGATAGCCACGCGTTACAAATAAAACTCAGGTTTAACCTGGAGAGTCAAAACAGTTTTAGGTTGCTTGTGCAGACATGGAGTAGTGTCCGCTCTCCCCTGTGTAGAGCCCCCAATGAATGCTGCTGAGTGACACCCTATGGTTACAAACCTGAAATCCAAATTTAGCCCATCCCACAGCCTATTAAGATAACGAAACCTAAATTTCTGTCATATTTCCAACGCCCGGTGTAGTGAGGATAAGCAGCCACGCCACACCACCTCCGCTCGTGCACAGTGGTTTGGTGGTTTCACCCTCAAATGCTGCTGCCGAGTCTTCAAAAAAGGCACCCCGGGCCTGGATGGAAGAAAAAAAGTGCTTTATGGAGGGACCGAGCACATCAGGCTTGAACTGACCACGCTTCACGTGGAGGGAAAGGCTTCAACACTGATGCATGTATTTATTCTTTATAAATAAAAACCAGGGGTTCGGGGTCCTGTGGCTGCACGCTGCCTGAGCAAGGCATTGCCCGCAAGATGATGCTCGGCCGTACGCCTCGTTGCAACAGCGCAAAGCGCTGCTCAGCACATTGCCCTCCGTCGCGGGGCAGGTACATCGATGGGCGGTAGCCAGCTTTCAGGCATCAGACCAGCGAAAAGGCACGTTTTCCAGTGTCCAGCCTCGCAGGGAGACCGGACCGAGCCGGGACAGATTGCCCCGAGGGCCACCCCACGGCCGCGGTGCTGCAGCGGCCGTGCCGAGGCACCGCTGGAGTCGCCCGTCTGCGCCTGCTGTGCCTTCCTCTCTTTTTTTTTTTAATGTGAAGGAAGGGAGAAATGAAACCATATGTTTGGGGAGGTCGGGGATGGATTCCAGGAAAGTTTTGTTCTGGGTTAATGTTAAACATTTCAGTGGTGCTTTGTCTCCATGTGTGTGTGCGCACGCGCGTCATTGGTCTTTGTTTTAAGTGGGCCATCATAGTTATCCCACAGTGCTGAAAGCAAATAAACCCCCAACAAAACGTTTGAGCAGCTTTCATGGCTAAATTCATCCTCCCATCTTTTTTTTTTTTCCCCTTTGCACAGGGGCCACTGGGAAAAGAAAACAATGTTAGTCTTTGAGGCACAGAGCTGTGCTGAAATTGTCTTTATTTTTTTAGTTATGGTGGGTTTTAAGCCCAATCCCAAACTTCACTGGAGATCTTAAGTTCCTCTTGTGAAATTTCCTAAAGCGTCCGAGGCAGGAGCACGGGACCCCTCCAGGAGCGGAGATTTCCCTGGAAAGTGCCTTGTGTTTAGGCTGGGCTGTGGCTCGTGGGGCTGGTGTGTTGGAACCGGCCCGGGCGGGAGGGGAGGGCGGCACAGCCAGGGGGCACCTGCCCAGCACATTTTGCAAAAAAAAAAAAAAAAAAATCCCTTCTTGGTTCCTCCCCTGATTTTCACAGAAAAGCGTCATTTAGAAGGAAATCTCCAGCCTGGTGAGGGATGATATAAAAAGCGGCTGCGCTTCCCAAACAAGGGGTTTCTGGCTAATTCAGAGCATCGTTACTTGGGACCATCTGATGTCCTCTTATTATTTGTCTTGTACTTAGGTATTCCTCTGGCTTCACATTATTTCTGCTCCTCCTTTGAACCTCCCCTCGCAATTTCCTCCAGCTTTGCTGTACTTCTAAAAATGCCAAAATTTCCAGTTTTTCACGTTTTCATTTTGGGTTTCCCCTGCAAGCCACGGGCTCCTCGCCCACCCCCCCGGTTTCTCCTGGCACCTCTGCTTCACCCACCCTGAGATGGGTCCCCACGTCCCTCCAGACAGAGGCAGCAGCAACACGAACCTCATCTTGACTTAGCGCCAGGGATGCACATCTTCCCTGTCTTAAGCGTTACACCCAGGAGGGGCATTAACAGCAGTCCCAGCCCGGGCTGGCACCCACCTCCAGGGCACAGGGTGGCACTGCCGGCACAAGGCAGCCGTGGCCCTGTTGCAACCAGGCCATTTGGCTCCTGGGCTTTGGTATAGTGTAAAAAGGGCATTCCCAGCGGTGCAGGATCTCGAGCAGTTATAATGCCACAGCACAGCAAGAAGGCTTTGGGAAGAGCTGAGTTTCCCAGAGTCGGAGCCGTGAACATGCTGCAGCGACGCTGGAACCACGGGAGCTGCAATGGGAGGCTTTGATGAGTCACAGAATCACAGAATGGTTTGGGTTGGAAGGGACCTTTAAAGATCATCTAGTCCAACCCCCCTGCAATGAGCAGGGACATCACCAACTAGAGCAGGTTGCTCAAAGCCCCATCCAACCTGACCTGGAAGGTTTCCAGGGATGGGGCATCTACCACCATTCTGGGCAACCTCTTCCAGTGTTTCAGCACCCTCAACGTAAAACATTTCTTCCTTAGATCTAGTCTGAATCTACCCTCTTTTAGTTTAAAACCATTACCCCTTGTCCTATGGCAACAGGCTCTACTAAAAAACTCTGTCTCCATCTTTCTTATAAGCCCCCTTTAAGTACTAAAGGCCGCAATAAGGTCTCCCTGGAGCCTTCTCTCCTCCAGGCTGAACAACCCCAGCTCTCTCAGTCTGTCCTCGTAGGAGAGCTGTTCCATCCCTTGGATCATTTTTGTGGCCTCCTCCAGACCCGCTCCAACACGCCCATGTCTGTCCTGTGCTGAGGACCCCAGAGCTGGACTCAGCACTGCAGGTGGGGTCTCACCAGAGCGGAGCCGAGTGGCAGAATCCCCTCCCTCGCCCTGCTGCCCACGCTGCTGGGGATGCAGCCCAGGGCACGGGTGGCTGGCTGGGCTGCGAGCGCACATTGCTGGGTCATGTCCAGCTTTTCATCCATCAGTACTCCGAAGTCCTTCTCCACAGGGCTGCTCTCAATCCCTTCCTCCCCCAGGCTGTATTGATACCGGGGGTTGCCCCGACCCAGGTGCAGGACCTTGCACTTGGCCTTGTTGAACCTTGTGAGTCCCGCATCTCTTTTTCTTCCACTTTTCACCATTTCCCCTGTATTTCAGTTGTGACTATTTCTAATGCAAACTCGAGGTAGTTTTCATTTCTCACCAGAAGAGCCCCCAGAGCACAGCCCTGCCCTCGGCGTGGGTTGGCACCCATGTGTGCTCTTTCTGCCCTTGCTGGGGACAACGGCTGTAAAACAACTGATTTGCGGCTACTCATGCTTTGCTGGGTAAGCACCTTCGAAGCAAGCGCTTTGCTGCTCCAAGGCAGGGCGCCTGCTGGAGCCAGTGTTTGGGATTTTGGAAAGCAGCATAAAGGAACCAACTGCTGACTTTCCTAGACATCGGTGCTTAAAAAAAATAAGTATTTCGTGCTTCATAAACAGGCTGAATCAGAGGCACGTCTCATTTATCACCTAAATAGCACTATCAGCGACCACTCCGGGCTGGGGGCTGGATTCTGGTGCTGGTGACAGCCCCAGCACAGGTGATAAAAGGATCAATAAGAAAATGCAGCCCAGGGGCCTGGAGGTGTGACAAGGCAGCTGTGGTTTCAAAACCTTGCTGGGACCCTTGTTAAATTCATTTGTGCTTCTGAAAACAATTGGTGCCTTGCTGGGTTACACGTAGCGGCAAAATATTGGTCTGAAGAAGGCATGAAACATGATGCTGCCCCACGAGAGCAGCCTGGGGCTCTATCGGAAGACCAAGAAGCAGGAAAATCTAAAATGCAATTAACTTTCAAACAAAAAAATCAAAACAACCTCCCACCCTTCTGTCACTGGAATGGGAAGCAAGACAGACTGCAGGAGGATGGATGCAGGTTTGCCCCAGTGTCGCAAAAGAAACTTTACAAGTGGTGCAATACCGAAACAATGCATTTTTGGGGGTTGCATCTTTGCAACCTAATCTTTTTTGGACCATCTTTGCACTGCCATCTCATGAAGCAGAGCCCACAAGCCACCCCCGGGCAGATACATTAAGCTACACCGGCTGTCTACGGCTCGGGAACAAGCGCAAAAGCATCCCTGCTACAGGGCACATGTGCCGCAGCCACGTCACCCAGGGCTTATACCAGTTTGTTTCTTCTCCCTGCAGCCCTTTGGGGTCCATCCCAGGGGCTGCCAAATCCAGCTGGAATCGGTCCTTTCTTTCCCCATCCGACGTGGCACGGCCTGAAGTCAGCACCTTTGCTGCCACCGCAGCCTCCTCGCCCCGTCCCAGCAGCCGCAGTGCCTTGGGGCTGGAGAGCACCAGCTGGGGTGGGTTTCATGGGGCATCACGGCCACCTCCAGCCTTGCAGGGAGCCACCCCGTGTCACCCTGGCTGGGCGCTGCCTGGCTCAGGTGGAGTTTGTGGGGTTGAGGCCACTCATTTCTCAAAAGCCTCTAGATGGCAATCGCTTGCAGCTCTGCCGAGGCGCCTCTTCTCGCGCTGCAAACACGGAGCTCGCTGGGAAAACTGTGGCTCGTAGAGCCGCCGACGTTATTGCCAGCGACCGTTGCTGTTGCATCCTGCCTGGCAAAGCAATATTGCTTTGAGCCTGATGTTATTTCTCAGCATCCTTTTTGAACCTGCTAGTTCACTGTGCAGGAGGGTACGGCACCTCCCCGCTGCTGCAGCACCTCTCCTGGGGACCTGGCTCCCGCCGGTGCTTTGGGAGCAAGAAGCAGGAGGGCAAGCTGGAGAGCACGTCTCAGGCCTGTCATTGGCCCCAACACCATCATCTGTGTCCTGCAGGGGCCCAAGATATGTGCAGAAAAATAATAATTAAGTCATCCATTTTATTCCTAGCTGGCTAGAAAAGGCTTTTCCCATCGCATCTGAACTTAAAAGTATCTTTTTAAGTGCAGAGTGACTGGCCAGGCAAGGAGGGCCTTGCAGGCTGTCTCACTGCAGTGGGTGCTGGGGTGGCTGACCTCAGGGCACTCCAGATTTGGCCACCCCCAGCCAGGAGCCGCTCACCGGGTGCCCTGTGCGGGGCTGTGGTAGGCAGGGGCCAGCTGGGTCCTGCTGCAGATGGGCGAGACTGGAGCAGCTTCAAGCCAGGAAACAGCAAATATCGGCCTTCCTCGGGGCTGGGCAGAGCATTAATCACAGCACAACATTGTCAAGAGCAACGACATGACCAGAGCGCTGCCACGCACAGCACCGCACCCGTCCTTGGCAGTCCCTGGCAATGGACGCAGTAAATTGCATTTGTTGTGTTAAGAAAGGA
Organism: Morus bassanus; assembly: GCA_031468815.1. Classification (NCBI taxonomy): domain Eukaryota; kingdom Metazoa; phylum Chordata; class Aves; order Suliformes; family Sulidae; genus Morus; species Morus bassanus. The sequence goes on from CM062582.1 coordinate 3,693,394, forward strand.
GAGCGCTTCCAGCCCAGGGGACTGCTCACAGCCGCTGCCAGGCAGATAATATAGCAAATATTGCCAGTTTTCTCTGATAAAATATAATCACAGCTTATTTCAGCCTCAGTGATGGGAGATGGGAAAAGCAAGAGTCACCTTCCAGCTTTGTTTCTGCATGCTCACACTTATACACAGGCACTTCTGCTCTCTAATTTCCATCTCTACTTTCTGCACGTTACTGAGCTGCTACAGGAGCTGGCAGCAAGACAATGGGTTTTCACACGAAGACCCACAGTTTGCTGTAGCTGCTGCATCCTACCTCCAACTAAGGAAAAGGCTCTGCTCACCCTGCAGCCCCAGCTCATCCTGCTGCCCACCCTCTGTCTTCAGTTTCCCAGGTAACAACTTTTCTGCAAATACGGGTTCAGATTTTTCAAGGAAGGTACCTGGGCTCTTTCTGCCCCCCAGGTGCATCCACTCTTTTCACCCCCATGAGAACCATTTGCAGGTGAAGGTGTAGCATGTGTGAATCAGGTTGGGAAGCAGCAAGAGCTCAGCAGAGCAGCCCAGTGTGCACCGCCCAGCACGGCTGGGCATAGTCACCAATTACCCCCCCACCCCAAAAAAAAAAAAAAAAAAAAGGAGCTGCTCATTCACCCTGGGTCAGAAACAGGATGACCTGCTGGTATGCTGGGCACAAAAGAGCTTTCCCAACATCTTTGGAGGACTGGTTGTCCCTGATGAGACATTTGCCCAGGGCTGGAAGTTCACTAGGCACTGAGGACAAAGGGCCACAAAAGGGAGCAAGCAGAAAATTATGAACAATTATAGAAAATGACAAATCATTAGAATAATAAATAATGCAGTAAGAGGTAATTAATTACCTCTATTTATACCTGATTATTGATTTAGATGTGTTTTCAGCCTAGGCAGCCCTGACTCCTTCAGGATTTCATCTGTGGTTTTCCTCCTTCCCTTTGTTAAAGCCCACCATGCTGCAGGTCTGTGCGGGACTCGCAGTCTCCTGGACCAGGAACTAGTCCTGTATTTCCCTGGCACAGACCGTCCTATGCCAGCGCTGGACACTTCTCTGTCTTTCGGCACAGACATGGCCACGTGTGTTGAGATCAGACCGTAGGGATAGAAAAATAACCCACGACTGAACCCTGGGAATAACAGCACGGACGTGGCTGCATCCCATCCCTTACTGGTGCAGTGATGTCAGAGACACCAGATGTCTCCGTTACTGCCCAATTTAATGGTGCCTAATGAGGTCACTTCCATAAAAGAGGCAATTATTTCCTGGGAGCCATTTGCTAATGTAATTAAGTCTGCTTTTATGCCTGGCTTTAGCCACTGGCTGAGAGCAGAGCTCTTCTGAAAAGCAAAGAGGGACCGTTTCAGCAATCACCACTGTGATGTGTCAGTCCATCCACAACAGGAGCTTTTTGGTTTCTCTTTCCCAGAAATGGGTCAGGTCGGCTCCGGCTGGATCCGATCAGCAGCCTCCGCATCAGGAGTTGAGCTTCCCCAGTAGCTGCTGGTTTGGGCTGGAGCAGCGAGGTCGGGGGTCCCTGCCAGCTCGGACTCGGCCGTACCCAGGAGCGCAGGATGCGGAGCAGCCTCGCCTGCGGTACCAGCTCACCTCGGCCGGCGCCGTGCTGCTGGGAGCAGAGCTTAGGGCAGCAGCCAAACAATTTACTGCTCAGATTTGCTAACACATGTTCACCTGTGACTGCAGCTGCTGCTGCACCCTGGGCTGGTTTGTCATCCTGTTCCCCCACAGAAGCGACAGAAAGGCCGTTCCAGGGATACACCACGTGCAATGTCATTTTTAAGTGTAAAAGATGGGTTTTAATGGCTTGTCGTATCCGGTATCTTGGAGGCAATGGAGTCTGGAGGAGTTTCTTCACTTCTTTTTTCTTAGAAAATTGACTTAGTAAAAATGTTACTCTGAGCATTTTTATTAAAATAAATAGGAAAGGGCTGTGCTCCCAGAGGCCATCCCGCTCCTTTTCCCAAACCTGATGGGTGAAACACAACCATGAGCATCTGCCAGGGCAGAGCAGCCATAGAAACAACAGCTCCAGCCCTTCCTGCTTGAGCACAGCTTTAATTAAAAAATAAACTGTCAGATGCCATAAAAAATTAAAACTTAAATGCCTTTAACATCCATCTGCAAGTCTTCTGTGCAAGCCTGATGAGTCAGAGCGGCTGCTGCTCCCTGCCTGTCCTTGAAAGGCTCAGTGTCCCCACGCAGGAGCCCCGGTCCCACTGCCAGCACCTGATGATGTCCCCCTGCGGGGTGGCATGAGGGGAGCGTGCCCACCTCCCGATGGGGCTGTCAGCAAGAAACAGGGAAGCCTGAGCCCCTCCTGCAAGCTCCAAGGAATGCTTTAAATGCTTTGATTTAATTTTATAAGGATTTTTCAGCTCCCTCATGGACAAGGCAGGTGTCACCCAGGTGGGGAGGAGTTTTTGTGACCACACAGCAGGGCCAGTGCAGGGGGAGCTGCCACCATGCTGGGAAGCAAACGGGACAACACATAATGGGTGCCAGGACTGGCCCCACTCTGTTTCAGGGGTCACAGTGATGGGGACAGCCAGCAATCCCATAGGGGAACTTTTCACCTACTTTATCTTGCTCTTGGTGCTTTGATCCTTTCCCCACACCAATAGCTGGGGCGGTTTATCACTGCTCTGCAAGGGGAAAGATTTAGAAAATTACGGTGCTGCTTCCCTGCCAGGCCACCACTCAATTATTTAATCTCTTCTGAAAAAAGAAGCCTGGTGTCTGTTGTGGAGGGAAACTCCCCAAGCACTGCCTGGAGCCTCGGTCTCTCCTTTTACAGAGCTTTTTTTGCATTCATCTGCTTTTTGCTATTACTGCTCCCGCTGAAGGCGGACATCCCCCTGTCCAGCACGCTGGGGTTGATAAAGCTTGCTCAACTCCCAAGCGTGCTGCTGCTTTTGTGTGATTATTCCTGTTAATTACTTCCTTCGTAGCAGAAGCCAGATGCAAAGCTGCCAGCTCTGAGTGCTGCTTGGCTTTTGCCCTTGCATCTGCAGCCGCTGGCTTTGGAGACTCCTCTTGGAGCAGTGGTTCTCAGTGCCGTTGGCCGGGAGGACAAACAGCAGCACTGCGAGGCACTTTGCCGGCGCTCCGAGCCGTGGCCGCATTCCCGCTGCACTCACTCAGTGATGCCCTGAAGCCTTCCCCACAGCTACTTCTAAAATGTTATTCCAAAATATTTCCCTTTCAGTGGTTTTCTGGATATTTGGATGTTGGGCGTGCAGGGATGTGTTGGTCAGAGCAGAGGATGCCGGAGCGGAGGCCGTGGCTGGGTACCAGACCCCATCACATCTGCCCCGAGCTGGGGCGCTCTGCCCCTGGGCGCCCAGGACATGTGCCCGACCCGTGCGGTTCCCAGCGCCGATCCGCACGTGCTCCCTGCACCCAGGACACGTGCCCGACCCGTGCGGTTCCCAGCCGCCGATCCGCGCGCGCTCCCTGCACCCAGGACACGTGCCCGACCCGTGCGGTTCCCAGCCGCCGATCCGCACGCGCTCCCTGCACCCAGGACACGTGCCCGACCCGTGCGGTTCCCAGCCGCCGATCCGCGCGCGCTCCCTGCACCCAGGCGAGGAATGGGTTTTGCAGCAGGCACGGGTGCTTCTGGGCAGCAGGTGCATTGGCTGAGGCCGAGGGGCTGCAAGGGGAGCAATTACACTGGGGTCAGAGCAATCTTGTCATGGCTCAGAAAATAGGTCCATTAAACCCCAGACCTAACAGAGCTTCCTCTCCCTCCAGATTGATTTCCCTGAGTGTTTATTGACCGGCAGGAGCAACAGGCTGTCCCAGCCACATTGGCTATTTTTGCTTCTTCCTTCATCCCAGGCTCTCTTGGCTTTTGCTGATCAATTTGCCCCGGTTTCCACATGGGAAAAACCCAGCTCATGATGAAGGGCAGGGAAGATGATGCTCAGCAGGAGCATCACCAAGTCATTTACTCCCTACCTACTCATAGGAGCACGCATGCTGCAGACCACAGGCTGTACCACGGATCTATGCCAGGAGAAATCAGACTAATAAGCTTCCCAGCAGGGCTGTGAACAGAAAGAGGAATTTACGCCGCAGGTTGCAGCTTGCCCTGCGCTGAGCTCCCCCTGTAAAGCAGCAGAACCCACTGCGGGTTTGCTCTCGGGAGGCTGAACAGTCCTTTGAGGGGCCAAAGCCAGCGGTGCCCTCCCTGGCCCACAGGCAGGGACGCCACCGCAGACGCCGCAGGGACAGCATGTACGCCAGCCGGCGCGTGCAAAGCGCTTGCACGAAATGGTGGTGTGCAAAGCACTTGCGTGAGCCGGCGTGAAGGAGGGCAGGCCAGGGATTATTCACAGGTGCTTTTGAGCAATGATGCAATTTGGGGAAATTTGCAGTCCTTTGTGAGCCAAGGAGCCTGCGGGGCGGTGACACACCTCTGCCACCTGCACATCATTCCCCACCCTCTGTGGCCGGTGGACAGGAGACATCACTTGTCTCAGAGGACAGGAGGCATTTAAAACAACTTTGCAGCATTAAATACCCAAGACTGAGAACCCAGCATGAGAATTGCCACCCACTCAACATCTTGGATGGCTTGGAAAACCAGGGGTTTATCCTTGTCCCCAGCTCATTGTGTTGCTATTCTCTGTTCAAAACAGGGTGCCTGCAGCAGTCAGCGGCTGCAGTGGAAGGCAGAGCGAGAGGGCAGGGCTCGCATAAAGCCTCTCCCCATACAGCTTCCTGCACTGATATGGTATAAGAGCAAATTGAACCCCAACCTGAACCCGCAAACCAAACAGAAGGCCAGGATCTGGGAACCTAAACCACATGCAACACACACCTGAGCAGCTTTTCTTCCTTGCTGACACCTTGTAGCGGGGAAGCTGACGCTTGCAGGCTTCGCCGCCGTGGTGGCTCTCCCACGCTGGGCCTGGGTCCCACGCATGCACCCTGGCTCTTCCTGACATCTGCCCAGAGCCTGTCACATGCTGCTAGTGTCTGGGGGATATCGGGTTTTTGAACTTTCAACTGAACCTCCTCTAAGGCCCTTGATGCCTGCTGTGATTTTCTCGGACACTGAACATACTTATTTTAAGCCAGAGATCTTCCTTTAAAACATCAGCCTTTCTTCTGAGCTTCTCTTCTTCCTGCCATGGGTCTCTGTTATCTTGTCAATAATTTCCTCCTTGGAAAGGAGGAACCTGGGTGCTTGCTGAGAAATTTAGGGGGTTGCATGGATCCCTGCAATTAAACACCTTAGAGAGCTGAATCAAGGATGCTCCCGTCGCCCTACCAGGTGGGTGCCAGCAGCACTGCCCTCCGGCCAGCCCTCTGCCTTGAGTGCTGCAGCTCAGCCCTGGGATTCCCCTGACACCATCAGGCCTGGCTTTGGGTGCGAGGACCTGCGGTGGCATCTGTGTGCTTGGGAACAGCAGCCAGGTCCGTGCGGAGCTCTGCGCCACCGCCGCTGTCTTGGACGCCTCCTCTGAAATAAGGCTGAAGAAAGAAAACCCGTCTTGGTAGGATGAAATCAGGGGCAGAGAAAGGGCCACCCACTGCTGTCACTGCTGCTGTGGCATGCTTCGTTAGCGTGAGGTTAATTATACACTGAGCAATGGTCTAATCAGCAGCTACGTGGTGGGCTGGCAGGAGTGAGTGCTGCCTGCGCCTTGTTTCCCTGCAAGCCCGCCACTAGTAAGCACAGCTGCTGCAAAATCGCCTTACCCCCAGTCGCTGGTGAGCGTTAGCTTTTTGGTGGAAAAAAACCCCACCCAATGAAAATTCCGCCCCCCCCCAAACCAAAAAATTTCAGCCCTTGCAGAGGGAGGTGGAGATCCTGCACCAGGACCAGGGATCTGCCAGCAAGGATGTCCCTGGTCCCCCGGGAGAGGCTGGCACTGGCTGATGCTCAGGCCAGGGATGCTAGAGAAATAGCTCTCAATTGACCTTTTTGGCTATTTTGACAGGGGGTTTTGTTTCATTAGTTTTCTGGAGAAAAAACAGAGTTTTTTGGGAAAAAAAAGCCCCAGTCTGACATGGCAAGGGCAGGCACGGGGTGCTGCAGGCCATCAGCCTCTGGGCGCCTGGGGCTCTTTCTGGTGCTCCAAGACCTGCTTCCAAAAAACATGGCCTTTGAAAAAGCTGTCAAGTTTTTGTTTTGGCCTTCTCCAAGAGAAAAAGGAGAACTGGAGGCTGAAGGAGAGGAGGGGAGACCCTACGGGGTGTCTGGGTGGGATCCATCTAAATCTTGACATGGTTGGGAGGCATTGCTGGGGCTGGATATGGGGGCACATCCCAGGAGGACTCCTGGGGGACCCTCCAATGCCAGAGAAGAAATCCATTCTGGGATCTGAGCTCTTGTTGCTCGAGCCTGGCTGAGCACAGGAATTGGGGCTTTAGGGAAAAAATAGTGACGGTGAGTAAATAGGTGAAGGCAGAGGAAAACGGGGGGCAGCAGCACAGCTTCCCTGGCACAAGCTGGGATCAAAGCCGTCTCTGATGGAAACATCACGCCTGGTGCTGAGCAATGATTTAATAACTTTTACGGGCGAACCCATCACAGGCAGTCTCGCCACTTGGGCAGAGTGACTCACCAACAGCGCCGGCTGTGATCCGCCGCCGGAGACGAGAGGTGTGTTTCACCCTTCCCAAAGGCTCGGGAAAGGCGAGTCCTTGCGGGGGGGGGGGCTTTATTATTTTCCCCTGCAAGGCATACAAGGCCCAAGCATGGCAGCAAGGCTCCCTGGGTGGGCGGCCGGGGCTGGCGTTTGGGGCCAGAAAGGGAAATCCCGTGTCCAAAGGGCCCCTTCCCAGGGCAGGGGCAGGAGGAGATGCTTTTCCTCCCCCCCCCCCACCATTGTTTGAGGATGCACCTGAATGGCCACGATGGGGCTTTCTTGCTTTCCGTCTGTAGTTGGCTTCACTTAACCCTTTTCCAATGGTTTCCAGGGGGAATATTTGTGATTATGGACTGAAAAATGGGAATGCTCTGCAGTATTTTCTGAAAAGTTGCCATCTCCACACACAGCCCTGCCAAAACACTCGCTCGCAGAAGCGCTCGTGGGAAGTGAGGACGTGGTGGGAGCGGATCCGCCTCCCAGCGCAGGGAGAAGGTGCTTTGTCATTGACGGGGAGGGTGGCACCGAGGTTGCTCCCCCCAGCGGGCAGAGGAGCAAGGGACACCCCGGTTTGGGCAGGGGGCCGGGATGCCCTTGATGCTCAGGTCATCCCCTCATGCGCTCAGCCGGGGCAGGGTACCCAGTGCTGCACTGGCACCAGGGATGCTCCACTGGCCGGATCAGCACATCAAAGTCCCCATCACCATCCAGCTCCAACAACAGTGAAAGACACCAAACGTTTCTGGGTTGAATTCTGCCAATAACAGGGTCAAGCATCACACAGCAACAGCTCCTCAGGGCTCCCCGATCTCCAGCAGAAACACTGGCACTGAGCTTCAGCAACAGAAAGCATCACCATGCCCCAGGAAGGTGGCCCACGTGGCCTTCAGAGCAGGTGTTTGCTGGCATAGCGGCGTTTGGAGGGCTCTCTTTACTCTTTTTTCATTACAGCGCTTTGCATTACATTTTATAATGTAATTTCTGGAAGCAGTAGTGAAGAGCATCTGCCAACAAGCATCTCCCATGGCCACCAGCACTGTCAAGCAGCACTCGAGCCCAGGGCAGCAGCTGAGCAGAGACACTACACGGAGCTGGACGGCTTTCAATGTCTCATCCTTCCTGACTAAGTCCTCACTGAGCGGGAGAAGGGAAGGGGGAGAGGGGGCGGCTATATCTCTTCAAATCCCGCTCCATCACAGAGCAACATAAATCACTACCAGCCGGGGTCCTTGAGAGCCTGCTGCCGAATTCCCCGTCTTTACAGTGCCGGAAAGAATTTAAAATACGTATTTCATTGCTAGTGTTTGGCACATCCTTCTTGTGCTGCTTAATGCTCATCTCTCCCTGCGGAATGAGCTTTATGCATTTCACAAGGCCTCCCCAAGTCTTCATGTTGCCTGAAGGGAGAAGTAATCCCCTTAATTCATTACAGTGACCTTTAGGAGCAGCATGAGTACCCCAGATGAGATGTATGTACGCATGAGGTCTTGCTGCCATGGGGTAAGGCAAAAACCGAGTGCCACCGTGGTACCGATGAGCTCCAAGAGCCCGATGGACCAGGCTGAGGAGCAAGCGCTGTTCAGACAGGTGAAAGTGCTCGTGCTTCTGCTCATCAGTCCAACGCTGCATCCCGGGGCCAGTTATGCCAAGGCAGACTCACGGCCAGATGGACGCGACTGTTTAATCTGCACCGACAGCAGCAGCGACACCTGAGCGTTTACAGCATTGTCAAAGGGCAATAATCCTTCATGTCCATAAAAAATCCAATTTTTCTTGGAGGGTGAATGACTGTTAAAGGGTTCTTGGCAATTGCTCTGGACATAGGCTGTGCCAGAAAATAAAAGCAAAGCCTGGCTATTCCCCAGCCATCTGCCCCGAGCTCCGGAGCCTGTCAGCAGGGCCTGAGCTCCCTCTGCAGAAGGGCTGTCCCATGGGCTCCTTCTGTGCAAATTCAGCCCTACTGTATGGCTGCGGGCCATCTTAGTGCCCCATGCAGACCTCTAGCAGGATCCAGAGCAGCTCCTGTACTATAGTAAAGTGGTGAGTATAAGTACAGAAAGATTTATCAAAGGGACCCAGCACCAGGGTGCCTCCGGCAAATTACTTATTTTTTTGCTTTCTCATACCTGTTTTTGCTCCAGGGATGAAAAGCTCAGCTCTGGTCTGGCAGCAGAAACCAGGGCTCGGGCTCCCTGCTGCACCCGACTGCATCCATCCCGCCCCAGGCTAACTCCGGCAGCAGCAGCCTGTGGCTGGGGAGGTAGGGGAGGTTCCTGCACAGCTGGGGCATGGGGGGACCTGCCACCTGCATGGGGGCCATGAACCCCCCCGCGGTCACCCCATCAGCCTGCACAGTGCCGGTGGTCTCAGGACAGACACCTTTTTGTCCCTTTTTTCTCTCCCCTGCAGGATCCTGCCACCAGCGCTGGCAAAGCCCCCATGCCAGAGGGGTGTCCCACAGGGCTTGAGATGGTTGAAGGCACCAGCGCTGCTGGAGGGCGGGCATGGGCACAGGCTGAGTGACTCGCAAACCTCTACTCGTTCCCAAAATGGGCTAAAATCCAAACTTCTTGGAACAACTATTTGTGCAAGTGCATTTTGGGTGGAGGTTTGAGCCCTGTTCTCCTCATGGCAGCAGTGCTGCTGGGTACAGTGGTGTAAAAGACGGCTTTTGTTGTTGAGGTTTGTTTTCCTGGTACAGCTTTATTTTGTATGACAAACCCCGGAATACCTCTCTAGCTTTCCGTTTTCCAGGGGGCTGTTGCAAATACCCTGACCTTTTACACTTGCCCCAACAGGGCTCAGCTGAAGTTCTCTTGCACCCACTTTGGCCACCAAACTTCCTACAGAGGCTTTTTTTCTTAGCTCAAGTAGACTCAAACCTGTTTGCAGGAGCTGCAGACATCCTGCTTGCTGGTCCCTTGCCTGAGCTCCTCTGAGAGGTTCTGCATGGAGCCACAGCCCCAGGGAGACTTCGTGTTCATCCTCAGCTGCATTACGGCTGCTCCAGACAGACCTGGCTCTCTGAGCATCCAGGTTTTGCCTTGGATAGGCATGGACAGTGACAGTGGTGAACCCCCTCAGCTGTTTTGGCACCTAAACTCCCATCCTCATGCTCCTGCCTGGCTGGTCTGTCCATGCCAGGGGCTGGCAGCAGCAGCTGGTCCTTTAGTTTGGTACCTGCTGGTTCAAACAGCTCCCCAGTGCCCAGGCGAGACATGTAGAGGAGAAACCAGCCCGGCAGGAGCTGGGGTGACCACGGAGCTGTGAATCCCACCAGCACAAGAGAAAAGCAGCAGTTTGGAAGTGGAATTATAAAGTCAAAGTCTGTGCTATTTCCCTATAATTTAAAGGGCAAACCCACCAGCAGGCCGATGGAGTGCCAGCCCGTGAGGGCAGCCCGGGGCGGACACAGCGGCACCGTCTCGCCCCACGCCTGTCCCTGCTGCCCGTGCTCCTGCCAGGTGCATCCCAGGTGGATGCTCCCTCTGCAGTGGTGCTCCCAAGCGAATTGCCATGGACACAGAGAGCCAAGGCAAACAAAATCTGCCTTTGAGCAGCCACTGAGGGGGTCTCGGCAGGGGACCGGCTGCGTTCATCCCTGCTGCCTTCAGCCTCGGTCCCAGGGGCTTGCAGCTCCAGAAACAGCAGGGACGGGGCAAGGAAATCTCATCCCAGAGCTCCCTGGACATGTTGCAACCTTCCCCGGGGCACTGAGGGTTAATAATTCTCTATTTCTGTGACCCGGTAGGAGTTTGCAGCGATTTCGGTGTGCACGTCACACAGATGCCGAGTCTGGCTGCTGCGCTGGTGGGGGCCAGCTGCAGGACAGAGCCGAGGAGCAGAAACTCATTAAACTGTGGGATCTCAACTGCTTGTGCATCCTCAGGGGGAAAAATTAGTCCCTGCTAATTTGCTCAAACTGTTGCACAGGCATAGGCGTGACCATATTTAGAGCTGAGATCTGGTCTCATTTTCCTTTCCAAGTGGCACTGGTGGCTGGCTGAAGTCCCCTGTCCCAGCTGCTCCACACTCTGCTCTACCCCACCTTGCTGGTGGCTGCTGGAAGCCAGCCTTTGCCTTGCTTGCTCCAGGCTCATGGCCAGGAGACAAGGAAAAGCGGCTACCAGATGGGAAAGAAGGTCTCTAAATTAGTCTGTAATACATCTCAATGTCCTATTGCCCAATACCTCGGCAGGGTCAAGGGACCCATCCCACAGGGCACGGGCAGCTCCTGCCCCAAAGAGGAGATAAAGTGGGAGCGGAGGAAAGCCCCGGGCGGGCAGAGCAGGGACCAGCCAGGCGCATCCTCCCTGCTCTCCAGCAGCACTTTTCCTCCACTTTAAGGTGCCCAGAAGAGGAAGCTTTCCAAAACATCAGTTTCTGTTCAATCAGGAATTCCTCTGAAACCTGCCTTTCCTTGTCCGTGCTGGGTTTCCAGCCTCCGGCCTCTTTAGGGCGCAATCGTTTAGCTGGGTTTCATCACTGCTGCAGAGCTAACTTTGCCTTCTAGGCACTTAGGTATAAATAATCTTTTACTATATTAATTACTTTGCACAGAAGGATAAGACATAAATTATAACCCAATGGGTTATAATTGCATGTTCTTAACACGTGTGCCTCATTACTAATTATCCCCATTCTCCCAAGCAGCTTAAAAAGCAGAAGCATTGAATTGCATCTTCCAGGGAATAAAGCTGCTGAGGCAGGAAACAAGCCCCTTCTTGCCACCAAAGCAGGGTGAAATACTTCCGCAAATACAAAAATAGCCTCTCCTCCCCTCAAATTAAATTTGTTGGAGGCCAATGCCTGCAGCTCTCCTATGGAACAGCGATGCCTGCAGCAACCCCAAGACCTTCCTCCCATCCTGTGGGACTTCGCTTTTGCCTCTTTCCACTGGCAAAGCAGCTTTTCTTGGGTTTATAAAAAAAATCAACCCTCTACTGAAAGCTTTTTCACTTACATCTGCTAGGAGGACTATGGCTTTCCAGCAAGTACCCTTCGGGGCAGGGTGGGTGGTCACTGGCTCAGCAGAGCCTGCAGTAAAGAAAGAGGCAAAAAGTGTCATTGTCGTGACTGTGAAGTCACCCATGAGACGACCTGCCATCTACACATGCTTCACTCCAGGAATTAGCTAATAAAATACCGTGCTTCACATCCTCACCCTGGGCGATAGCACCAGACACCACCGTAGGTTTCGTTCTCACCATAGCCCAGGTAACACCAGCAGACTTCTGGTACCAGCAGAGATGGCCTCGGGATGCCCAAGGTATATTCAACTCCAGACTTCAAAGCTCAAGAGCTTTCAAGTCCAGGCTGTTGTTTCTGCTTATAGAGTGTCTTATATCTCAGACCATGCAGAGACAGACATGTCACAAGAGGACAAATTTGTATCTGCAGTGGGCAGCACGTCCTGGGCTACAGGGACCCAGAGTAATGCTGTAGAGCTCAATGAAGCCGCATTGCATTTACTCAGCTACAAAATAAAACAGGATCTTGTCCTTAGGATAGCTTTTCATAGCCTTCCTCAGCTATCTTCCACACAGCCTCCTTCTGCTCCTGAAAGCATTTATTCCCAACTAGGAGAGCTCATAACCAGCACGGCCCAAAGCCCTTCCCCCTCCCCGCTTGCTGCAGAGCCTGTTGGCTCCAGCCCCCCATTTCTAGGCTGGCTCCCTTGCAGCACAAATAACACCTGGAAGATTTTTTGAACAAATTTCCAACCTCAGGAACTCACAGACTGCTCTATTCTGGTGATGACGTTCAGAGGGCAGAAGCAGACTTGGCTGTGCTCACAATAGGGTGCGAGGACCAGGCTGAGCCCTGGTTTTACAGTGCCAAGTTGGGCAGTGCCTAAGGATTAGGCTGAGACCAAACATTTGCAGAGAAAAGGAGTAGCTGAGCCCTGATTCCCTTTTACCCACGTACCTATCCGTGTTGCTCTGCAGCTCTCCAGGGTCCAGTGAGAATCGGGGGGATGAAAGGCAGGGAGGAGCCTGCAGAGTCAGGGCAACATGCTCCCCAAAGCCGCACGCATTGCAGTGCATGTCTGAGCCTCTATCCAGGGACTTTCAAACACCCAGCCCAGATCCCGCTATAAAAATAGTTGCAAGTGTTAATTGCAGGCAGCGACAGTTCAGCAAGCTCCTACTGAAACCTCAGCTGAACCTGGGAACGAGCAGATAAAGTATGATCCTTGCACAGCTTGCAGCAAACCCTGGATTTTGTTGAAAGGGACAGATAGGCGGGAGAACAGGGAGCATGTTGTTTCTGTTCTTTTCATGGCAGGAATACAACGTATTTGTAAGGTTATCTTTCTTTGAACGGCAAATTTCCCCTCCTCTCATAACTCCTTTATTGCCAACAGCTTTGTTGTACAGCTTTCCTTGACAGCATTTATTTTTAAGGATGTGTTCCATCATTTATCTGACATACCACAGAGATACTTGGCCTTTGCATATGCAGTGCAAGAGGCATTGCCAGCCTTGCCAAGAAACTGCCCCTGTCCAGGGTGGGGACTCATCCCCTCCTTGCTGCAGCTCTTGTTAGCAGCACAGCTCTAACGAGCCTGGAGAAATGAGCTTTTATTATTAGTCAATCGGAGAACACATTTCAGCAGCTCGTAAGATCACCTCCCCATGTTAACAGCACATCTCTGCTTTTGCTAAGCCTGGCTGTAGGAAGCTGAGGGATTTTATTTTTCCCCTTTTATCTGAATTTCTGCAGGGGCAAGGAGCAGGGGGAGCAGCCCCAGCCCTGGCTCTCTGCCCCGCACATGGAGAAAGGTTGCTACAAGTTGGCTTAAAAACAATTACATTTTATGTTGCAGATTTTAAGACATGAGTAAAACACGCCTAAGTCCATAAAAGTCTTTTTATAGTACCACAGTGGTTTCACGAGCAAAACGCTGCAGATGGAGCTGAAGAGCAGAAGGGGGTTTCTCCATCCCTGGTGCAGCTTCCCAGGGGAAAAAGCTGCCCCAGAGGTGGCTGCGTCCCTCGCGGCGAAGGTGAGCAGAGCCAGGCTCGAACCTGACAGGGACGTTTGTCCTCCTCTTCTGGCCACAAAGAGGGCAAAACTCCCACGGACATCAGGGTGGTCGTGGGGTGCCGTGGGCTGCGGCGCTCAGCAGCCTCCCCTCCAGACGGGATTTTGGAGACGTCTCTGTCTGAGTCTCGCCAAGCACAAAATTGCCATTTCAAATAGCTACGCCGTGAATTAAAATAGCTCCCAAGCAGCCTGCAAAGCATTTCGTCTTTCGTGCCTTGATACCTCGGCAGGGATAAGCCGTGCAGGTGGGAGCTGATGCGGCGCCGGGAGGCGACTATCCCATCTGAGATAGGGCAGGGGGCTGCACTCACGTCTCCCAGTCCCATGAGCTTTTGGTGCCATTGCTATTGCAGGGGGCCGGTTTGGGGGATTTCCGAGTTTCCTGGGGACTTCTGAATTTGCTGTATTTTGGTTCTGGCGACTCTGTCCATGCTTAGTGTGTGCCTGGTGGAGTGGCCACGACCTCCCCTCACTCCCTCCCGTGCTGCTGCTCGGCTGCTGCTCGCCGCCGGAGGCCGTATCCAGCGCCCCGTCCTCTTTGCGTGGTAAATGGAAAAACATCAGTAGATGCCTAATTTGCTCCTTTGAATGTGCATCAAAAAATGGCATCGTTTGCCATGGCTGATAAAATTTTAAATCCTTTCTGTGATTTTTTAAAAAATTTATTTATTAATATTTGAGGAGAAAACAAGTTAAACAGCGAGTGATGTTCTGTACTGACAGCAAGTGGCTTCCAGGCAGTAAAGCCACCGTGCTGCTTTGGCCCTTTACAAAAAAAGACATGAACATGCCTGGATTCATTACAAGTTTAGTTAAAAACCCTCAGGATGAGGGGACGCTTTGTCATTTACCTTGCAGAATTGCCCGAGAAGAGAGGTTAACTAACCTATGAGTGATTTACACTTGCTGAAGGTATCTTGTCAAAATGAGCCCAAATTTTATGTGGCTCTCTCCTCTCGAGAGGTACATGATGTACGTTTTTCACAGATTGGTTATTTAATAAAGCAACTTTTTCTTTCGGGAAGTGCAGACAAGGTAATTTTTGCTGGCCTCCAGGCCGGCAGAATTGCTGCTGATATCGGCCGCAGCTCGAGGCTGTGATCTGTTGTCTCGACGGACACCCTGAGCAGGCGTGGGGGCCCGTTAAACGCATCTCAGCTGTCTTCGGGCTATCCAGAGCTCAGCACGCACAGGGACTGGAGCTGGGGAGAGCTCCTTGCCTGGGATGTCTCAGCAGCTCTGTGCACACTGGTCCTGAATATTTTGGCTCCTTTCCCCACCTCTGCCCTCCCTGTGCCTCCAGCCATGTCCTTTCCTCCCTTCTGCATGTGGCACCAGCTCTCATGGTTGCACCAAGTCACCTGGTTCCGCGGCTGCGTCTCCTTCACGGCTGCTGGTCCTTGGTCCCGCGCCAATGCCGTAAGGGGGGGACGCGTCCTGCAACAGGGTGGGATCAACCCCTGCCCGGGGCTGGCAGGAAGCTGGGCTGGCATCCCCTGCTCCCTCCTGCAGCCAGCTTCCCCTCCACTTCTGTTTGCTTTTGGGCTTTGAAGGATGGCAAATAATTATTCCCCACTGCTCCGGCTTAACGCATGTCTTCATTTGCTGTAATTATATGACCATTCTCATTTATTCACTGCAACAGCAGCAAGTGAGGGGTGACAGGCTCCTTGTCAACCCCCCGGCTCCCATCGGAGCTGTAGGCACGCGAGGTGGTGTCGCACATCATTTTCCTAATCACGTCGTACGGACGAAATGCGTTGCTACAACTAGAAGCGTTGGGTACCAGGCGGTTCCTACAGCAGTGCTGCTGCCAGGAGCCTCAGCCTCCTCCTGGGACCACAGCCCCTCACGGCAATTATTGCTGCTTGTGAGATCAAATATTGTCAGCATGGATGTCCCAGCTGGGATGGCACGGAGCGGCTGCAGGAAGGTCTGGGCATTTAATAGTCCCTTCTGTAATAAGGATCTGATAAATAAGTGACAATAATGCCCTTTAAGCCCTGCGGCATGTGGCTGCTCTGGCAGGTTACCACAAGGATCGCTGATGGGGATGCAGCACCCTGGGTCGGGCTCAGCCCCTGGTGCCCACCAAGCCCCGGGGCCATGCCAGTCCCTCCTCTGGATGTGAGCCCTTCTCCTGCTGGCGCAGCCTGCCCGTGCGTGGGGCCATCCCAAGCCCTGCCCCGTCAATGGAAAGGCCATTTAATGGGGAGTGCCTCCTTGTTAGAGACGATGATTTGGAGTGAATTAATTATTTTAATTAAAAAGCAGCTTTCCAGCTTGCAGAGCATCTCTTTAACATTAGGAAAGCACCTGAGAGCAGTGGGTGTCTCCGTGCCCCGGCAGTAGGCTATGAGCATCTTCAGTTTGGGGATGTCCAGCTCGGTGCATCCCCAGGAGTTTCCTGGCCTGAGACACAACTGATTTTCCTCAACCACTTTTCACAGACCTGGGAAGCAGCAAAAAGCACCATAGAGCACCGTCAGAGAGGTCACTTGCTAAAGGTGAGCATTTTAAAAGCATTATTTATGCACAAGCACATGGAAATAGCTCAAAAACCATTTGAGGAGGTGGTGTGTGTGGAGCTGGCTCCCAAGCAGGAAAAAAAAGGGGTAAAACCCACCAAAGAAAGTATTCCCTGAGGGTCTTTCACTTGTTTAAGGCTTTGCAAGGGCCAGGGGAACAGCTCCAGTCTCTTCCCCTGCTCCTCTGCAGAAAATGATCCACATATCCTTTTTTTATATACGTACTTGGGACAAGCCGCGCAATTATCCTCAGCTTAACCCCCTGCCCCTTCAACGCCCCCATTTCCAGAAAATGCTGCAGTAATTTTATTTGACCTCAGTTCCCTGCATCGCTCCACTGAGTTGATTTGATTCAGTTCAGTATTTTCCTAGCGCCCGGCAGGATTTGAGGCAGCCCACCTACGCCTGCCCAGCATCCCTCAGACCTGCCCAGGTGCAGCACTGGCAGGGGCTCCGCAAAAGCCCTCCCACAGGTCTGCAGATGTCCTCTGGGAAGCGAGGTCCCACAGCGGGGTGGTGGTGGCATTTTTGGATCCCATGCCATGGGGTCTGCTCTGCCACGGCTTGTCAGCCTCTACGATGCTGCCATCACGCTGCATCCCTGGGAAGAGACACATGAAAGGACGTATCCGAGCAGCTGAAGCAGGAGAAAAGGCGCATTTTGCTGCAGGGAAAAAGGTTTCTGTTCAGTGACCAGGACCATTTCCCCAGGCCTATCTCCCTGCTCATCCCCAAATTTCCCACCTCCCGCCCTTTCCTCACCTCATGCCGACTGGCAGCTTCATCTCTTCACCCACCCAAGTGGGGATTTATCTTTTCTCCATCCCCACACATCAGGTGCCTGCCAAGATGCCAAGGCTTGTCCCTGGTTTCTGCATGGCTCCAGCTTTGTTCAGGGTCTGGCTGTTTGAAGAATGCAGCATGAGCATCACCTGAGCTGACACTGCATTTGGGGACATTGTTCACATGAAACCCAGGCTCCAAAAATCATTGTTATGAAAGAAATATCTAGAGGGTGGACCTGGGGTGAGATCAGTGCAACAGCACTTGATTTGATGCCTGTGCAAACTGAAGCAGTACTTTATTGTGGTTTCTTCATTCCAAATCACAGGTTTTTTTAGGAGAAGTGTTTGCAGTTGTGGAAGTGGAGAAGTGAAACTGGGCTTTGGGTCACTTGCAGCAAAGCAGAAGCTGCTGCAAAGCCCCAGGCGTGCAGTGAACCCCTGGGAAGGCTGAGCAGGGTCTGTTCCTCCGGCTGCTGCGCAGGGATATTCTGGCATGTGACAGGGCTCCCAGTCACCTCCTCTCCTGGCTGCCCCCCAGCCCTGGGTGGTGCCCCAGCAGGTCCCAGGCTGCTCCCCCACTGCTCCCAGGGCGCAGGGGCAGGAGAGGACCCATGGGTGCTCGTGGCACCCGGTGGAGCCAGAGCCCCCACTGCCTGGGGTGCTCAGGATGGTCCTTGCAGCAAGAAAACTTCTGTTCTTTGTCTCTTCCAAGGAAAAAAAAATGATTTATTAGGCTTTGCTAAGTTGTGCTCTGGTTAGATTATAGCTATTGATTCCTATAAATACACATGTAGGACAAAGCCACTAATCACATCCATGCTCAGCCGACATGGGGCTGTGTTCATGCAGAGACTGGTAATTTCAGCACAGCTATTGATTTCCCAGCCAGCCTCATTTCATCCCCTGGCACCAACGCACGGGACGATGGTGCTTGTGGGGTGGCACGAGGCTGTGGTGGCATTCGCCTGGGATTTCCCACCGCTCCGCCTGGCTTCCAAAGGCCCTGATAGGCTCACGTTTCCCTGTGTACCGGGTGAAAACTCATCATGCCTGGAAGCGGGTGGATTTGCAATGATAACAGGGCACCAGAAGGCTTGGTTTAGGAGCAAATAACCCTAATGAGGTGGGGAGGGTGCATGGCAGGGCTCAGCAGCACCAGCTGATAAGGCTCTGCCACTTCACCCATTTTTTTGTTTTGCTGGTGAGATGTAAAAGATTTGCATTTGGATTTAATAACTGAAGGGCTGATTATCACATCCTTGGGTGAGCGGTGATGGGAGCTCTTGCTTATCTGCCTCTCCATCAAAGGGAGCTTTGGAGAACAGTCCTGGAGATGTGAGGCGGTTGCTCCCGCGGAGGCACAGGGAGAACAGCTGCAACGGCGCTGAAGTTACGCTCCAAATTGCAAACTATCATTAAGACTTCCAGCAGGCAGAAACATTTCCCTTGAAAGCAGACAGAAAAAAAGCCCAATACCCCACAAACAGCGGCACCCAGGGTGATGCCTGGACTTGGTGGAGGCATGCGGAGGACAAACACTGGCAGCTGAGACAGAAAACCAGCACCTCTATTCCCCCCACTGCCGCTTCTCATTTATTCCAGGGAATTGCCCCCTGTTCAAAAAAAATCTGACGCTAACAATTTTCTACCCCTTTTAAGAAAATTATTATTAATTTCTCCCTTTTCCCGAGCAATGAAGAGCCTGGAAGAGCACACTGAAGGGAGGAGCTCAGCCACCCCACCGCCTTCCAGCAAACACCAGTGATAAGAAACTTTACGGAAATGAGGAATTTTTGCCCCCTGAGGCTGCTGGTGTGAAATGCCAGGGGCAGGCAGCTGCCAGAGCTGCCCGGGGCTTCCTTCACCACCAATCACTTCCAAACAACAGGAGATCCCCGAGAACCACAGCTGTGCCCCCACGGGGCTTCTACCCTCCCAAGTGTTGGATGGGCTGGCCTGGGTTCAGCCCTCGCATGCCACTCTGACACGACCAGAGTATTAGCTGGAGATACGGCTGTGCTTTCGGGGAGCGATGGGGCGAGGGTGCACCCCCCCTCACCCACAGCCTCCCCGCTCCTCGCCAGCCTCCGGCTCCTGCTCCTCCTCCCTCCTCGGTGCTGGCAGGCTTTTGCCCCGACCTCCGCTCAGGATAACTCCCCAAAGCACCATCAGGACGCCAGCATCTTTCAAACCCCTTTTAGCAGCTTTTAGGTTAGATCTGGTGCACCGAGAGGCACCGTCATTATTCCAGCAGTTGTTGCAGCAGCAGCTTGGGGTATAAAGCCAGCGGCTTTCCAAGGGCGCTATTACTCACCGCTCTCGCAGGGACCCTTATAATTCATCTATTGTGCAGGCAGGATTTCTCGGGAGTGAGTTCCATTAAGCTGTGTGTGAGGGTTAATTAATTTTTAATGTTAACAACCTTTTCTTTGTATCACATGGCGGTTCATCAAGTTCTGGAGGGGAGAAAAACCCACCTTCTCGCAGCAGCAGCTCGGCTCTTTCCTGAGAACGTCTTTCAGCAATTATATATGTGAACGTAATTGTCTCCGCTATATAGCTGTACCCTGTAATCTAGGGAAAGTGACATTTTGCACTGCACAATATGGATTAGGCTTTCGTTCTGATGATGTTGCCTTTGCCAATAGATTTTTTTCCCAGGGGCATATGGCACGCAACGTTACATCTGCTCCCATTTCCAAGAGAACCTCTACCCTTTGTTGAATTTTTACAAATGCTATCAGTCTAAATAATCCAGAAGGCTGCTATGGCAACAAAATGAGAACTCAGTATCTCTCTTCCTTTTTTTTTTTTTCCTTTTTTTAACCCTGGAGTACAAGGGAGAAGGACGCTGGCTCTGTCTTCCGGCAGCTGGCAATGATGGTGTTGATGCCTTGGGATGGGGTTTAGGTCCCGATCAAACCCCACCGCCCTCCCACATCTGTTGGTGTTGTCCTACATGCAGGAAAGAGCAGAGCAAAACACTCAAATGTCCTCTTTGTACAGGCTGCATCGCTCTGGTTTTGAAGCTGGATGTGACCTTTTTAGCACTGAACATGCCTGAGTGTAAATGAAAAGCTGCTCATCGCTGGCTGCAGGAAAATCCCTTTATCCTGCCCGAGCGTCCCCCACCATCCCGCTGCAGTGGGGCACGGGGAGCACCTGGGCCAGCGGAGGAGCAGCTTCCACCTGTTTGGGGAAAATCTGAATTTCCGCAGACATAATTGCTTCTCTGAAAGAGTCCACCAGGAGCTTCTGAGGCTGAAACCCCTTTGGACAGCTTTTCCTCTCCTGCTCCCCCGGATGCTCTAATTGCCTTGTTAACCAAACCATGCTCTGTTCATAGCATTGCCCTCACAGCCTTGCTATCTGTTTTGATCATTTTTATCCCCATTTCTGTGCTGCTTCCGAGGGAAGCTGTCTAGGTGGGTTTTTCTATCAACAGCAACGGGAGCGTGGTCCTTCATCTAATGCTCCAGGACTGCAAGCATGTGTGTCATGCAAAAACTTGTTCCAGTAGTTTGAATGTGGAGCTGTTCTGTGTCATCTGGAGACAAAAATTACAGAATGAATGAAAGCCACAATTCTGGATTGAATGAGCCAGCAGCTCATGTAGGAATTAAAAATCAGTGAGATGCAGAGCAGATAAGGTCTGCAAGGGACTTTTCAAGGCTGTCTCGATTCATTAAAAGCTACTTCCAGGTCGTGGCCTCCTAAGATCTCAGACACACAAATTCTCTTAATTTCTGCTAGGAAAAGCAGCCAGAG
Source organism: Morus bassanus (assembly GCA_031468815.1). Classification (NCBI taxonomy): domain Eukaryota; kingdom Metazoa; phylum Chordata; class Aves; order Suliformes; family Sulidae; genus Morus; species Morus bassanus. Next base: position 3,714,167 of record CM062582.1, read on the forward strand.
CTACAGTCCCCCATTAGCCAGGCCCCATTTCTAAGTGGTTGGCACATATTCATGGGAGCAGTTTTTTAAGGAGACTCCTAACACAGCTTTTGAGTGTTTGACCTTACCCATGGGTGCTAAAACTTTTGAAAACCCCCCTCTAAAAGAAAAGCCCAGCGCACATCACTGGGCAAGGTCCTGCTCAGGCAGTGAAAGAGCTGAAGCAGGGCATAAATGAATCAGATATAAATACGCTTTAATAAAGTGACTAAAATAATCCATCAAGACCTGCATTAATCTGTGCTTTCTCCTGCCAGCTCACCTTCACTGAGCATGCACCCAGGGAAACAGAGGGAGGAGAAAGTACAAGGTTTCTGCATTAAATATTTACACCGATGCTGTTAATGACTATTTTTAAATCCGTATTTGCTTTTCTCGTGAATGCAGGAAAATGAGCCTGGAATGATGAGTTAGGGATAAGACTTGCCTTTGCTGGGAGCTGTCTGTAGCAGTGGCACTGCACACCTGAAGCAGCCCTGCTTCATCCCTCACTCCAGTGTTTTGTTAGCGAATCACAGAATCACAGAATGGCAGGGGTTGGAAGGGACCTCTGGAGACCATCTTGTCCAACTCCCCTGCTTGAGCAGGTACACATAGAGCAGGGAAGCTCCAGAAGATGCTACCATCCCTTAGCTAAACCATCGGATTTAATTGTGGGACCTCGTACCGACCCCATGTGTGTTCATGGCCGCCCCAGCTGGAGCTGTGCATTGGGATGAAGGCTCTCTAGGAAAAACAACACAAATCCCATGGCTGCTCCTGGTGGGAGAGCTCTCTGAGGCCGTTTCCCCGCTGTCGCATGGCCACGGTTGCAGCAGAGGGTGCAGGGTCTTATACAAGAGTGTCCTGCAGCTTCCGAATCAGCACCGCAGATATTCGGCCACTAAAGCAATTAATTTAACAAGCGAGGCAAAAATAGGTAGCGGTTCACTCACAAAGGGGAGCTGCACTGGGTCCTAGAGAAGATGCAAATCATTTGGATAGTTAGTAACAGATAAACACGCCTGTGCACAAAGTGTGGCTAGGAAGGCGACCGCATTGCGAGCCGTTGCTCTCACCTGGACTTTGTTTCCTTGGAGGGAGAGACAGGGCCAGGCAGCACGGGCACGGCTGCTGCTGGGGGTGTCCCCGAGGGGTTCCCGCCCGCAGCATGGCCGGGGGGCTGCCATGGTCTTGTCCCACCCCCACACATCCCCACGCACACTCCAGCGAGGAAATCCCTCTCTGTCACAGCTACAAAGCATAGCCCAGGACTTCTCTCCTTATTTTTTGGTAATATTCTTTGATTCTTTGATGAGGCGGCCAGCCTGAGGCAGAGGGATGCTTGGGATGGGTTCTCAGGTACTGCTGGTTATGGCTTGGAATGAAATTTGTTAGCAAACCATTTGTAATTACCGGTGCTTTCAGGCACCAGCTGTCCTGCACGCGCGATGCCAGGCTTCGCCTGCAGCCCGCCAGCAGCCAGGGGCAGCAAGCAGCGCTTCCCCGGCATGGCCCCTCTCCCCGCAGCTCCATCTCAGCCGTGGGAAGGTGACGGGTTTGCAAGGGGTTTGTGATCTCCTACTATGGGGCTCTAAATGCTTCTGATCCTCTTTGAAACACGCATGATTGCTCAGGAGAGCCCTCAGCCATGAGAAATCTGTCAGACCTTTCAGGTACAAAGGTACTAAGTTAATAAAAATTGTCTATAAAATCAGACACAAAGCACTGCAGTTTTATTAAGATCTAAACTGTGCAGTCTGTTTTATTACCATCCTTTATAAATTATCCGCCCAAACCTCTTGGTTAGGTCTGTAACTAAAGACAGCCCGTATCCAGATTTATTGTACTTTAAAGGCAGTGAATTACCTGGTCTACTGAAGGGGATGGCTCAAAGTTAAAACCTTGATCAAACTGAGCACCTCCCAGGAGAACAATGATATTACTCAGCAGTTGGTTCGGGGGACGTGGTACACAATAGGGTCTGGGGGTGTCCGGCACAGTGCAGCACCTGCACATCTCCAAACGCTGCTCATTTGCAGGGAGGAAAATGCATTAGCTTCTGGAGAGGAGCATGGGGACGGTGCTCTTGGGGTGACATCAGGTGGACCACGAGGGACGCCCGGAGGCCACCGCCATGCTGGTGACATGGGGACGATGGATCTGCTGGGGCCCCGTGTCCCTGCAGCGACTCCTGCCATGGCGGCGGAGATGTACTGGTGACGTGGGGCTGCAGCGCAGGTGAATCCCCCTCGCTGGGGCTGCTCTGGGGTCCAGCATCGCATGCAGCAAAGCCAGGTCACCCGCTGGGCACCTGGGGCTGTCCCTTCCCAATGGAAACGGGCTTTTGTGCATGGCCAGACTGCAATTTCCCGCCTCAGTAATCTGGGAGTTCAAGACACTCAGTAAAGACTGAATGCTTACAACTCATTTATTACAGCCCCAGTGTGTTCTAGATAGCAAGAGAAATGGGTCTTTGGCCACGTGTGGGAGAAAAGCTGGTGGGAATGGTGCAGGAGCTGGTGGTTGAGGCCAGCACCTGCCCTTGCGCCGCTGCGAGGCATGTCTTGTGACAGAGCCCAGAGAATCGGGACTGCGTCCTGATGTTCCAGAGGCATGCAAAGTCAGCGAGGATGCTTTTGAAATACCAACAGAAGAGTGGCGATTTCTAGTGCATTCTGTACGCATGTACACATACACACTCATATATATGCATATACATATGTAGGTCCTGGGTAAGAGCAAGGCTACTGTGAGCAACCCTGTGAAAGCAAATCTGGGCATGGTGGGAGAGAACAGAAACCCCCAGCACACAGATCATCACCTGCGGAGCCAGGCACAGCGACGAGTGGCGGGGGTCCAGGGAGCTCCACGCACAGGGCAGGACCGATGCGACCCTGGGACACGGGGCCAAGCCCTCATCGCAAGCGCTGAAGAAATCACCGTGAAAATCTCACATGTGAAAACTGTTGCATTGTGTATTTCTGAATGTGTTGGCAAGTGAATTATTCAGAGCAAAATCATCAGTGTGAGAACTAGTGTTTATTAGTCTCATATAAATAATAATTGTGTTAGCTGGGAGAAAATTACTAATTTTAATGGTTTTGTGGCTGTGGCCGTCATTTGCATATTGCATGCGAGCGGGGTTGGTATATTGTGGAAAACCAGAGTCTGTGTTGACACTGAAAGTGGCACCTTCACTTTGTGGAGCTCAGCTCTGCAGCTCTCCATCACTGTACACCGCCTTTACCCATTCAAGCAGGCCCTGCGGCTTCCCGGAGGACTCAGGGGGCTTTGATGGGATTATTCAGGTAACGACGTACCTCCGCGAGTGCGGGCTGCAGCATGCCCTTAGCCCACTGCTGTGGGCTGCGGTGCCTCCAGGAGATGCTCCTGGCCACTTCTGTCCGAGGGATCAATGACATGGATTAAAAACAAACCAGCTCCTCCAGACAATATTTAAGGACATTATAAAGATGCGGAGAAACCTGACATTTGGCAGTGCTTGCCTGATGGCATCTCACCCCAACAGCAGACCTTAGCAGGCTCTGCAGTTTTTAAATGCTGATTTCTTCCTCTATTTGGGAAAGTGAAATGCCTGTGTCATGACAGATCCCTGTCTTGCATGGTTCACTGGTGCTATAAATATTTTACAACCTCTTGTAGTGCTGCTGGAGGAGATTTTGCATATTCTAGCCCCTTCCCACATGGCAACCTGCCCGGGCAGCAAACAGACTGTGAGGCCAGAGCTGCTCTTGTAGCAGCCGGCCAAATGCCACCTTAAATGAGGAGCAGCACTGAAACCTGCTGAGGCTTTAGCAGATGTTAGGGCAGCATCTTCTCTTCCCAGGCCAAACCTCTCCATGGGGAGCAGCTACATGGGGGTTGAGGCAGAGGAAGAATGAGCTCCTCTTGCATCCCACCTAGCCTGCCTCAAAAAGGTTTTCAGCTTGTGCCTCGAGAATAAAAGAGTCACCTTGGAAATTGCAATGTGAGCTAGGTTTGTCTTTAAAAGCACAATGTCTTTTAAATGATTGGCACTTGCTTCTCTGTGAAGCTCCTGACTGCAGCGCTGGCTGGGGAAAGGGCTGTGTATTTTATACCTGCTTTGACCCAGCTGCAGTCCAGGGAAAATCTGTCACCAAGCTGCCACAGACGAACAGTTCGTTAATGAAACCTCATTATCTTGGGCATCATTAACTTCCAGCATCATCCACACAGCATCCCGTCCCGCACACACCAAATGCAAATGAAGGCACGAGCAGGAGTGTGCAAGATCTCAGAGTATTTTGCTAAGGGTCATTGAATGGAAAGCAGGTGCCCTTTGGGCAGCAGAAAATGGGTTTCAAGCTCAGGATACCCATGTATGTATCTATATATATATATGAGAGATTTTTCCTCCCTCGGATGACTACCAGGCTCCACTCTACTGATTCATTCCCCTCAGCCACAGGGTACTGAATGGCTCCAACTGCCGGCCGCTGCTGCAGACGGATGTGATCTACCCAGAAGGGACAGCAATTAATCATTCATGTTATCGAAAAGCAGTTTTTCTTGAAGGTTACAGTGCAATCTAATCACAGGCCTTTTCCCCTCCAACAAGGTGCATCTGATGGATATAGATGTGGCAGCAAAGCTCCTGGTTGGACCAAGGTTTTGGAGTCACCTCCCCACAGGGGTATCTTTTGGGTGGAATTTGGGATGATCTCGCACTTGGTGTGAGCTGGGAGGGACAGGGTGGGGATTCTCCCTCCCCAATGACACCCAGAGGGGTGTTAGAGGGGTTTTGGGAAGAAACTCAGCTCTCCCAAAGGCCCCCTAAGCACTGTTTTTATCGGTGCCTTCTTTGGGACTCCAGTCACAAAGCTCCACTGTGTGCAAAGAAAAAAGGCATCAATGCTCAAATCCAAAAGTCCCACGAATTGGAAAGATGCAGGGTGGAACCCTGTCTGATTTCCTCCATCCTAATTCTGCCTCCCTCTGCCAAATTTTCACTCATTGCGGGATCCAAAAATATAACTGTCCTACTGTGAACTTCTGCATAAAATGTTCAAAAAACTGCTTGTCATGTGCAAAAGCCAGGCTGATAACACCGATTCCCTACAAGGACAAAATCAATTGAGTTCTCACAGCCTGGTGCAAACACTAAGTCACGCTCCAGACTCTGGATCTGCTTGGGATGCCAGTTAACTGCTTGTTTGTACCCACAGCAGCAGCAAGGGAGGAAATTCCTGGGTAGCACCTCTGGCACTCACGTAAATAGGTATTTGAGATGCCACACCATCTCAGTGACATGGGGTGTCCTCCTGTGTTATTGCCAATAACCAACATGGGAGCAGGAGATGGAGGATGAGAAAGGTGCTGAGCAGGTGGAAAGCCTCTTCCTGTTAAGCACCAGCCTCATCTCACACCGCATCCCCAAATCATCAAGTTGCAACGAAAAGATTTTCCTCCAGCCCGCCTCTGCCCAGCTCTCCACGCTGCTTGTCCTTCCCTGGAGAAATTCATGGTTTTTGCTTCCAAGGACTGGTTGCATCTGCTGGCATGCAGAGCTCATCCTTGACCCTCCTGTACTGAGCAAAATCTGGATTTGCCACAACCCTGTTAGCGGGTGCTGTCTTTGGGGCTCTGGCTGATGCATGGGTTAACAGCAGTCTGCTATCTTGATGGACTCTCAACTTTTAAGGATTAATACTTAAAAAAAAAAAAAAAAGGAAAGAAAAGGAAAGAAGAGCCATTGTGAGCTCGGGGATGGATGCCAGTGTGAAGGGAGTTTATTTTCTGCCCGCAGCACTGAAGCACGGAGGAAAAAGTAGTGACTGCTGCCTTGGCTCAGCTCCGCACCAGCTGTGTGCGGGCACCAGGACCACAAACAGGGTTCTGCAGCTGCAGAGACAGACGCTTAGATGCTCTTTGCAAAAGAACATGGTTAAAAGAAAACCTTTAAAATTGAGAAGTGATCATACATACTGTGCCTATCTCATATCTGAGTGCAAAAGCAAGCCTACCTCTTGCTCTTGGCCTGATCGCGTTGGTGCAGTTTGAGGGGTGCTGGGTCTGTCCCAGTGCCAGGGCTGACCCCCTGTGCCATGGTCCCAGCTGCAACACCCAGCATCTTACTGACACTTCGCATTGTATGAAAATGGCCCACCATGTCACGTTTGGAGGATTTATAGAAAAAAAGGATGCGTTGGGTCTCTGTCGGCTAACCGTGCCCACCTCATGCCAGGTTATAATTTACAGTTTATAACTTCACTTTGCTTGAATTGTGGTTGAATATCCAGTGCTTTGTGTGCAGTCTTGCTTTTTAACATCGCCTCTGAAATGCCAGAGACACTTCCCATTCTGCACTCCCTGAAAAGGGAGGATTTCTGCCCGACTCTGATCTTTAAAGCTCCCTCATGATAAAAAGAGAAAGGGAAAAAAACCCACACTGCCTCTAGCACCTCCTGCCCCACGGGCTCCCGGCTGTGCCCTTCAGGAACGGCTGGCAGAGGTGGTTCACGACTGTTGCTTGTGAAGAGGCAATTTCTATAGTATTAGGCAATTATCAGTGATTTTGAGAAAAAAAACCCAAAATCCTTAGTTGTGCGATGTTTCCTCAGAAGGACTTCTTTGATGTTTGGTTGCCACTTCCCGACGTGCCCTTTGGTCCCCGCCGGAGCATGGGGTGTCTCTCGGAGGAGCCCTGCCTGGCCTCCCCCACCTGCGCCCGCAGCGGCCTAACTCCTACCGCCTCGTGGGTCTGAGCCGTTGCGCTGCCTTTCACTCTTGAATCACATTGGCTTCGACTCCTACTTCTCCCTTTGATTTTTCTGGAATGAACTTTAAATGGCCACCTCTGTGTCTCCTTGGTCTTGGTCTGGAAGGCAGTTGCCATGTGATAACTTTTCTGATTATGTTTCTTTTGCTGATTTTAGCTTTTCTTTTCCTACATAATTTCCCCCCCCTCCATTTGCATCTGCTTTCCAATACCATGGTCATGCAGGTATCATCATGGATAACACCCTCGGGGCGGAGCCTGCCTGACTCTGTGCCAAGCTGGGGACACTCAGCCAGGGGGACCGCCGTGTCCATAGGGTTTGTTCTGCTAAAATCAGAGGCAACTTCAAATACAAAAGCACTGGCAAGGGAGCTAGTGAGCATCCAGCCTCCCCCAGCACCACCACAGTCAGAAACCACCTCTCACGAAACTACTCCAACAGCTCCAAGCTATAAATCCTACCACCAACTTCCCCTCCATATATAGGGCTGGAAAGCACATGTGTCATTCCCAGGTGCAGCAGTGTCTGTACAAGCAGAAGCCATAAATGGTGTCCCAGACATGTATCACAGGCTCAGGAGACATGACTGAAAACTGGAAACAAATTAGGAAAATAGTGATAACTATAAATTATATTTTTTTCCTGAGCCAAGTTGTATTTCTGTCAATGTGACTCAGAGGTTTTTCATTTATTATCTCTGATTTTCCCATTTCTTAAAAAGCAGAAAGGTCAGGGAACTGTTTTATGTCACAGCAATTCAGAGGAGTAAATTTGTTGAAGGAATTTTTCAAAGAGGAAAACACAAAAGGATTGCTTTTCTTAAAAAAGAAAGATGCCCAGCAATAAAAAAATAAAGCAAGCAACTTTCTAAAAAGATTATTTTAACAACATTTGACAACATTAATGTCAAGTTATTCTGAAAAAGCACATCTGTGTTTTTGCGGCGGCATGAGGAGGGGAGGGTGGGTGGAGGGGGAGGCCGCTTGTTTGGCTTGAGTATTTTGGGAAATAGGGAAACTTTGAATAACTCAGACAGTGAGGATGAAAGGTGATATATTCTTGGTAAAAATACCAACAAGAACAAAGATGTTTATCAACATTATGTTCTCTGTGTCCTGAGGACCTTCCCGTATTTCAGCCAAATTTCTGAGCCCATGCAAAACCCAACTGATGGAAGAGAGCAGAAGTAAAGCCTCCATGGATTTATGCTGTTAAGCTGGGAAAACGATGGCAGTGGGCTCCAGGCCAGGCAGTATGGGCTGGAGGAAGCTTTGCCAGCTTTTGTGCTGGGTAATTTCTGAGAAACGTGAGCCATGGCCATCTTAAAAGCAAATTTCCAACTTGTCTGATTGCTTAGTGATGTTGAAAGAGTGTCTGAACAGTCAATAGGGAAAGATGAGGCTTTGCCCTGCCCCTGGGGATAAGGGCTAGCCGGGGGTCAGATGGGGATCTCCTGACCTGGACTTGCTGGGTCGAGCAGAGGAGCTTCCCCCTCCGGGAGAGACGCTCACGTCACAACCAAGCTGGTGATCTCTCCCTGCAGATGTCTCGTCTTTGGGAGCTGGCTGACTTCAGGGCATTTTTATAGTGTCATTTGTTTAAATTTTGCTGTTTAGTCTAATGCCCCTGCTGCAGGGCTGATGTGGCTGTAGTGGTGAAAACGCAATTCTAGCTTAAAAATAACATCCCTGTGGAAGCCTTCATTTTAGGTCCATTCTTCACACAAATTCATGGAAAAGGTCTCATTTAATCCATTTCTAGATGGAAGTAGGGTTGGATCTCTGTAAACAGTGATGTGGTACAATCAATAATACCTTGTAACTTGCTGTGCCTGCATGCATAGGCTTCTAGGCAGAGTAAAGATCTGCTTGTAGATGAGATGAAGAGTTTATAAAGTAATGTAATTAATAACCCGCTACATTATTGCCTACCTGCCAACCCGCAACAGGCCCAAATAAATGACATTTACTAGAGAAAAATGACACAGAAATATGGCTCCAGCATTGCTCCAGAAAGCGCTAATGTCTTTTTTAGAAGTTATTTGGCCATTAGGAGTGATTGGGAAGGGTACTGCTCCTGACGGAACAGCGCTGCTTGCCCTCTGAGCCCGCCTTACAGTGATGCACGGTTGCCTGCTTGATCCCGATGTTAAAGCAGGACTGGGGCTGATGGACGTCTGCTGTGATTCATGTGTTGGGAAGTGGCAATATAAATGGATTATCCCTAATTTTGAGTCCAGTTTAGCAGATTATTTCAGTTAATTCCCCTCCGGTTTTTAGCAGGCAACCAAAATGGTTTTGCCTTGGGTTTTCCTTAAGTAATGCCTTAATTTTAGGCTACTGTTAATCAGTAGAAATGAGGCCAGATTTTGAGGTAATTAAGCCCCTAATTAAGCACCTGAGCACCTCTTCAGTCTGTCCCAGGATGTGCAGAGGGGCTGGTTACAAAGCCCAGGTGTGCAGCGGGCAGAGCTTGGGGGGAAAACCAGCAACAACAGTCTCCTGGGAAGGAAAACAAACACCTACAACTTTTATTTTCCAGCTGTATTAATTATTCAAGAACCAAGAGAGAAGCTGGGAAATGTTAACCTGGTTTGGCGAGAGGAAGGATTGCTGGTTTAAACGGAAGGTGGAAGGGGGCTGCATCACACCCCAGGGTCCCTGAGCTGCGTCCCCCAGGGGTGACAGGCACCCGGATGAGCCAGCAGCAAGCACAGCACAGTCAGCATCTCCCATCTCTTAGGGAAGATGAAATCAATCTTTAAATAAACGATGCGGGATGGACTTTGTTTTGCCACGTCAATCACTGCTCCCTCTGTGGGGTCACCTTCCCTCGCAGGATGGATCCCCTGGGGACATCCCGCATGACCCCTGGTGCCTTACCTGGGCTGGATTTGTCCCTGCCGGTCAGTGCTTGGGGCTGTCACTGGCTTTTCTTTTGAGAGAGGGCTGCAAAAACCATTCACCCGAATACTCATGGGGCTGCTGACATGGCAGTGAGGTTTGCACTGGGGGGAATGCTTTCTCCTAAGGGATTGTGGCTTCCTCTGCTCAATAAGCAGACATAGTCATTTCACACATCTGTTGGGAATATTTAGGCTTTTAGACACTATAAAACTTGTTTTCAGAGAAAAGAGTCCATGAAGCCCAAAATGTGCTCCCTCCCGGAGAGCTATCCAATCCCCCAAATTCAATGCGTACAATAACTCACGCAAGTGTCAGGTTTAACCTCATCGTTAGCACTTTCCCCATTGCATATTTACAGTTGCATGGGGCTGGGCTCACAAGCTCCTCCTCATTTTCTCCTGCTCCTGCTGGGAACGGCAAAATCTTTTCCAGGGCTGTAATTTGGAAATAATGTTCGTCAAGAGACTAAAGAACAGCGAGATCAAATTGGTGCTGTTCTCCTGGCAGGCTGTGGGAGAGCAGAAAGCGGCGGCCAGTGGGGGCTGCTTGGAAGGATGGATGAGGGGCAAGGCGTGCCAGCTGCTCCTGCGAGACCTGAAACTAAAATATTGCAAAATGCAATTGTTTTCTGTGGGATGGTTTGTAATATCTCCATTGCAGTGCACCCCGCAGCCTGTCAAGCAGCGGGGAGAAGCTGCAGGCTCTGGCTGCGGTGCTTGTGTGCTCCATCACACCTTTTCCTGACCCAAAATCTTGCCTGGGAATATTTTCACAACCCAAAGGAGAGCTGAGCCTCCTCTGTCATGTTGACTTCCAAGCAGCTTAGCCCTAGCTCATCTTAAACAGCCTGATATCTCAGCTAGAAAATTCCCACAGGAATAAATGTTTGTGTTGCATTTCTGTTGCAACTGTCAGAACAACAAATCAAAGAGCTCTTATCCCCAACAGATTGAGCCATGACACTGAGAAAGGCATTTTCCAGCAGCACCGGCGGAGGGCATGGTCCCCAGCCAAAAATATCCAATGCCCAAGCGAGGGCTGAGAGCATTGTGAGAGCTGCTGCTGTCTGTAGGTGCTGTCGGGGAGTACATCCATGTCGACAGTTTCTATCGTACGTTCAATTGCCAACGTTATACAAAGCATTTTCTTTACAGAGAAGCATTTTATTTTAGCTACAGGTATGAGTAAGGGTATTGATGTGATTGCCTGCAATGCAGGACATCAAACAAGGAGGAGGCAGCAAGTGTAATGAGACCTTGGGTGAGGAACAAAATTTGATTTTGAAGGATGAGGCTCCGGGGGATGCTGGGTTTTCTGATACAAAACACTTGCCTATGCCTGGAAGTAAAGCCTGAATCTATGCAGCCTTGCCTGCTGGGGAAGACAGGAGCAAATGAAGGTAAAAGCTTGCTCTGATTTCATTAGGGAGAGAAAAAGGAGAGGGGAGCAAGGCTCCGCATCCCTACTCAGCCACCCCAGGCAGGAGTTCATCTCAATGAGCAGAAGACAAACATTTTGCCAATACCCACAGACATCAAACACGCGCCCAGTGTGCAGGTGAGACTGTTGACAGACCAAAGTTTTTTTTCCCCTTAACACCCCATTTTCATGATTCAAATTTTGGTAGAAGCACTGAACTTTGTGCATCTCTGACCCCAGGCACCGCAAAAGGCCCGACCCTGCAGCGTCACACTGCCCCGAGCGTGCTGGAGGCACCGGAGGATGCAAACCCCGCAGTCCAACGCTGATTTCCGTGCAGTGCGGGAGGAGCAGAGTGCCCAGGAAGGAAGGCACCGTGCCACGGTGACAACTGGGGACCAGCCTGCCACCACAGAGCCAGGGCTACTGGCATTTCATGGGGGATCAACTACCCTGAGGTGAAAAAGAAACCTCCTGGGCTGGCAAACCATGCCAGTCTGCAAAGCAAAATTCTACACTGACCTCCGCAGTGCTAGCGGATTTGTGCTAATAAATTCTGCCCAAGCTGGGATGATTTTCTGCCATTCTCATGAACAGAAATGAGTTGAATCCCATGTACTAAATGGCATTTTGGCACTTAGCAGCAAATGATGGATTTCTCCCCCCTCTCCTCCCTAATGAGCTCAAAGCAGTCGGCGAACAACACTGGATCTTTAATTTGAAAAGAAGTGTGTGAGAAGAACAGATATTTGTTCTTGGCAGGCTGCTTCAATCAGTTCAGCAATTAAAGTGATCGGCTTCAGCACAGTTATCAGTTTACCAGAGCACTTTTCACAGCCCCTGTGGTGTTGCACCGAGCCCACCTGAATACCTTGCTTGGGTTCTAGGTTTTTCCTCTATTACAATCTCCTCCTGGCATCCCACAGAACAACTCTCTCCCCTTGGCCAAGTTTTCTCCAGCCCTGTGTTTGCACCTCTTGGCTTTGGCTTGGACCTTCTTATATACACTGTATATATAGCTTATATATACACCAATGCCTTGAAGGTGGCCATATGCGAGGGCTGGGGGCAGCAGGAATGTCCTCTTCCCTCCCTCAGCTCATTCCTCTTGGAGAGGGGATGCCCCATCACCCTGGGGAAGCAGAGCCACTGCCAGCAGGCACCAGCGGAGCAGGAGGTAGTCCCCCAGACATCACTCCCTTTTCCGCGACAGCATCATGTAGGAAAACCCACACACCGCATCCCGCACGCAGGTGGCAGTGTGGCTGCTTTGGCTTGTGACTCCCTAAGCCCCATGAGGCTCTTAAGCAGTTATCCTGGTGCTGGCTGGGGCTTTAGCTTCTGTGTAACTCTGTTTTCTGCAATGGTCTGCTGCTGTGGGTGGAAAAAACCCCTAAAGTCATATGGTTTTGAAGTGCCTTAAAATCTGAGTGGGAAATACGGAGCATGCTTTTGTGCAAACTTTAATGCATGCTTTAGTGTACATTTTTTGCATGTTTTTGTGCTCGCTTTAGTGCACACTCTTGTGAAAGGGGGTGCTGGGATGCTGGGCAATGGAGGGGAAAGATGAGCTTGGCAAAGGCCTCTGGATGCTGCTGGGAGAGGGTCCCCATGGGGGCCTGCCGTGGCGGGGAGGGCTGGTGGCTGGGAGGCAGCAGGCAGAGGAGGAGCAGGAGCATCGCACCCTGCTGCTGCCTGGGCTTCAGCTGCAGCAATGTCAGCCCTGGGTCCTCGCTAACAAAGAGCAAAGGGACTGTTAGCCAAATGCTTGGCTTTCTCCTAACAGCCCTACTGACAAAAACAGGCTCAGGGCACAGGGTGGGAGAGGGGCGTCCCGGGCGGCTGAGCCTTCCTGTGGCTGTTTCCATCGGGTTTCACTTTAAAATTATTTTGGTGGCAAGACAAAAGTGAAGCCTTCAGGAGGGAGCATAGAGTGACTCACTGGTGCCACTGAATTTGCACAGGGGAAAAAAAGGTGGTTGAACTCTGAGGGCTGGGACACCCTGTAAGGTGTAAATGCCCCATTTCTGGGCTGAGCAGGCAGGGCTGGTGGGGTGGCATCAGGGCTCGTCTTAGTGCAACCAAATCCCAGCCACAGCATCCCTTAACCTGGCAGAAACCCAACCAGGAAGAGGGGGCAGGTGTCCATCTCCTTTGGCAGGGCTAGACAAGAGTCACAGCTCTGCTTCTCAATGCAGATAAACAGCAAGGGAAAAGTGCTAGTCTGTACTTAAATACAGAGGAGGGAGAAGAAGGAAACATCCAGGAGGAGATGACACTTAACACACTTGTCACTCAGCAGTTACTGACAAGACTAATTTGTTCCTAAATGCTGCAATAAACCAATTCCCAGAATAGTGCAGCCTTATGATTACAGGGAAAGTAATAATTAAATCGTATTTATTGGTTTTTATATATATGTGTGGGGATGTGTGTGTAATGTTAAATATTGTTGAAGTAGGAAGGTGAAGCACCTAGAAATCTTGAAAACCATCTTTGCTGCTGTCCTCATTGGGAACAGGACCCGGCTCTAAATAATCCATCCTGCAAAGCTGTTCCTTGCAAATCACCAAGCGCTTTACAAACACTAACACATCTGTCCTTAGAAATTGTCTCACAAAGCAAGGTGGGTTTTTTTCTATTACCATAGCATGGGCATGGGAGATATTACCTGTTACAAGTCCCGGGTCTAATTTTCTACGACTTGTCAAGTAACTGTGGGATTCAAGTCTCCATAGAAACATTTGACATTTTATAAATGTTTACCCATAAAAAAATAAATTGGTGATAGATGCCTTGCGGACCTCATTTCTCCTGCCAAACTGATTAAAATAGTACTGGGGCGGGGGGGGGGGGGGAGAAAAAAAGACAAGAAAAAGCTTTTGCTGTTCTTGGAACAATTTACTCTTACAAGCTGTCACACAATGCGAACCATGCCCCAGGCTGGCTTTGGGTACCTGTGCTCTTCTGCTTCCCTTCTGACCTCTTGTTTTTGATAGCATCTCCTTAGAGATCCCTCTTGTTATTGTAGCGCTGCTTTAGAGGGAAGCGATGTATCAGCTATCAATATCAAATTACTCTTCGTTCCAGAAAAAATACATCTCTTCCCTCTCAACGACGGATCCAAGGGCTGTTGCAGAATTGGGTGGCTGGGACATGCAGAGATGGGCAGGTTGGAAACCTGAATCAAAGCTTAATCTAGTTTAATGATTTGACAGCTTAGTTTCAGCTTTTGCCCCTTCAAAGCAGAGGGCAGGCTGGGCTGTCAAACACCAAAGCCAGATAAGCAACTTTGCTGTGGAAGGCAATAATGCCATCAAAGTCTTTGGGGATCCTGGTCCCTGGTTAGAGCTCAGCGTTCATTTGGGTGTTATGCCTCATAAACTATTTTAATTCAACAATATTTTCATGTTATCCTGTTGTCTTCTGTCTCCCAAGTAATCCCCATTATTAACTAGCCACAGAGCCCTGGCCTTGGGAGAACATGGCTCTCCCTTCTGTCTCTGCTTAGCTAGAGGGATGGTGCACTTGGGCAGCCCGTCTGCTCCTACCTCTGTCCTAAACCAGCGCATGGGAGGGCACTGTGATGGGCTGATTAGCAAAGGGTACCTTCATGTTGATTTTGTATTTTGCTTTCAAAAGCAAATGAAAGGACATGGGGAGAAATCTCCTACCTCGAGAGGGAGTTCAGGCAGCAGCAGAGGTTTCCCATTGGGGTCACTCCTGCCTCGCCAGGCCCCAGCACAGGGATCTGATTTCTCACCCATTGGCTTCAGTCCCCAGAACAGCCAGCTCTTATGCTTCAGAGACTATAATTGTTTTTAGGAGAGCTGGACAGCAGCCCACATGGTGCAGACGCGTGTGGTCCAGTGCGGTTGGAGGGTCTGGGATGCTGTGTGGCGCCAGCAGCCGTCCGGGCCAGGCAGTGGGTGATGATGCCAAGTGTGGCACGGCAGTTCCGATGTCCTTCTGCCTTTGGGGTTTGCCATGGTACCAGGAACTCCTGGAGAAATTTGATATTTGCTTGCCTATGACAAAGTTAGGGTTTGATACAGTTAAGAATAAGCTTTGCTGTAAACTTCAAGGATTCATCATATCTCTCCTTGTTTACAGGACAGATCTTTTGGTCTGTTTTTAAGCTGAATCATTGAAACTGGGACATCTGACTCATGGGACTGTGCCCTTGGCCCTGCTGCTGTCTGGGGTGTAGCACGGCTCTTCTCCCACACTAAAACCCTTAGGTTTTATCCTCCTGATCTGGATCAGAAACATGCTGGGCTTCATTCCCAGCAGCGCCGCTGAGGCACAGCACAGAGTCAGCTCTCGGGATGCTAAAATGGAAGGAAAGAAAGCGGGGGTGAAGCCCCAGCCCCCCAGGGTGAGGCTGCCCCGCGGTTAGGACACTCTGCTTTTGCAGGGGGGTTGGAAGGATTTGAGGTGTATCTCATTTGCAGCTAAGATTTTGCCATGAGATAATAGGTTTTGCTCCTAAAAATACTTTTGCTGTCACTTTACCAAAACTTTGCCTTCCATAACTCCTTGCTCTGTCCCACATCCCTCACTGCTGGCAGACAAACCATCCTGTAACTCTGTCTCTAAGCCAGGTCCTGCCTCGCAGCCTCCCCAGGCCCCCGCAAAGGGCAGGTCCCCTACGCCACGCCGTGCTGTGCTGTGCCACGTTGGGTTGTGCTGTGCCATGCTGTGCCATGCCAGGGATGTTTACTGTGTCCAACTTACACACCCACGTGGAGGGGAATCCTGAAGTTATTTGCAAGGAATGGACCTACAGAGGCTCCCAGTGACTCTGTGGAGATCCCCAGACCCCAACTTAGAGGCTTAAAATCATAGAGTACAAAACCCCCCTAGCCATGTAATGCCTAAACAGTACATATAGAAAACAGATATTTCACTAAGAAAATAACTCTCGTAATTATAACAGTCTTGTAGTGAGAGGATAAGTCATTTGACCAATATTTTCAGACTCACTGCAGGACTAAACTGTTAAAACAGAAAAAAAGAAAATTAAATAAGAGTCTTGAGTGGGTTTTTTTTTCCCCTGACCCAGAATAAATGATACCTCAAAACAAATGACATAACACTTCATGACTTACTGTTCTTTAAAAAATCATTAAATCAACAACTGTTAGTGCTGCCTCCTGGGAGCAAACTTGGGAATGCCACTAATATTAAAGTCCAGGACATCTGTCAGTGTAAATGCTGTCTCTTTCCAACTCTTTATTTGCAGGTTGAAAATAATTTCTGCAGTCAATACATATTTGAGTCACACCTGTAGAAGAGTGAAAAATATCTCCTGGTTTATGGGTGTCAGATTCTCCGCTGGAGATCTGTGCTGAAATAAAGAATATTTAACTTTGAAGAAAAATTATATTCTAGTCACCATGCCTATAGGCAGTTACTTTTAAAGAAATTAGGGTATCAATAGTTGTAATTTAGAGTCTCTTACATGCATAATACAAAGCAATGAAAAATAAGACATGCTCAAGTCTGCTCAATGCCTTGAGAAAATGTACGTTAAATTATTCAGCGGCAGTTTGTCTCACACGCGGTACAGATGAAGCCCCTACATTAATCCCCTGCTCTCAGGAGCTGAAGGTGGAGGAAGGCAGCTGTAGGAAGGAGGAGGGCTGTGAGCACACCTTGGCCACAGCCGGCGAGGTGTTTTGGCTTTGCCTTGCTGTGGCATGGGGCGAAACCCCTCTGCCCTCTGTAGGATGCTGTGCAGTGATGTTGGGCTGGGATTCCCCCTCCCCATCACCCAGAGCCCAGTTTTGGAAAAACACCTCCTTTGGTAGCAGCCAAGAGTGAGTGACTTAGAACTATGAGCATGCACCGTGTTAAAAATCCTTTTTTTTTCCCCTGGAAAATCCCAGACTGTAGCCTGGGGGGCAGTACTGCATGCCAGCCCATGGGGCTCTGACATGAGACCATCATCCTCCCCGCCGGCCTCTTCCAGCTCTCAGCTGGAGCTGTGCTTACTTTCCTTTCCCAGCAGGGAAGTATTTCCTTCACAGATAGCACTGGGCATGGAGAAAGCTCTGGAAGTGTTGGCAAAGGGTCCTGGGGTGCGAAGCCTGGGAGCTTCGATGGAGGAGTACACGCAAAAGAGAGAAAAAAATCCATTTAAAGAGCAAGCTGTGGGCACAGCATGGCTCAGGGCTCCACTCGGCACCTACGAATGCCAACAAGAATTTCACCTTTATTTTTAATGTGTTCAAACCCGGGGCCATTGCAAAGCCTTTTCATTACAAGATTTGGTTCTGAATTTGTCCTGGCAGCCCTTTAAGGGGCTGCTTCCAGCACAGAGAAACAAGAGGTCTCGCAATGATTGATGGAAATATAGAAGTATTTGGGAACATTAACAACAGGGTCAGACTGGAATGGAAACTCAGTGAAGTGGAGGTCCAGCTCAGTAATTTAAGTGGAACCAGCTTACTAAGAGGTCCTAAAATAGAGCTGGGTTGGTAACACCACCCCGAGGCTCCAATTTTTAACATCATAGCAGGGTTTTTCACTAGGGTTTCTGGCAGAGTTTTTGTTTGCGAATCAAGCAAACCCTTACAGAAATCTCTCTGGGACTGGCAGCACCTGGGCTCCTTCTGCAGTGCGAGACCAGAACCAGGGCTTTGCTTGGAGCTGCACGACTCGAGTGTGACCCTAAAGAAATCCTTGAGGAATGAAAGCAACCCGGTGGCCTTTCTACTTCTCTCCCCCTGCCACTTGAGCAAGGAAACTCATCCTTCAGTTTAGCAATAGGAGCTTATTACCTAGCATAGTATATACAGGCAGGTAAACCTGCCTTTTCCATGGAGCAGAGGATAACATCGAAGCACTGTAGCCCATGACAGATTACAGACAGGGCAAAATCTCTCATGCAGCCGAGGAAGATAGTCCCTCACTAATTCCCTCCAGGAGCCAGTTTATCATACACCAACTGGCATGAAATAAAATCCAGTCTAGAAAAATGGAGAGGTTATGAAGACTGAATGAAGCACAAGAGCTGAGCTCTACTCTGCTGCCCCACTGTTGTGGTCCAGCCCTGTTTGCATCCGGGAAGCAGGGAAGAAGTAGTCTAAAAATTAAACCTAGTATTAGTATTAGGCTTAATATTTTCAAAAGTGGAGGGAAAAAAATGTTCAGCTTAAACCTGAGGCTATGGATGGAGTCAGCTCTAATTTAGCGTGTTGTCTCTCCCAGGCAGAGCCAGCGGGAGCCGCAGAGCTGCCCTTCGCAGTGCGGACAGGCTATCCATCACCTCTCCGATCAGAGCTGGACGCCTGGAGGAAGGCACAAGTGATGGCCGTGAGCAGCATCCCCGTCACTGCTTTCCAAGGACACAGCCTCCAGCAGTCCCTGAGGCTGTCCCTGTGCAGGGACCCGATCCATGCTGTCTCAGAAGGAGGGCACGTGTGTGGCATCCCAAGCAAAGTGATCACCTGGAGAATACAGCACTGAACGACCACAATTAGTATGTGGCTTTTAGTTGCAGAATTACCCAAAACATTCAGAACAATTTATTTAAATTTTTAAAAAAAATCAGATGTCTGATTTTATTTTAAAAAGGCTGATGTTCCCACTTTACATTTTCCAGGGAGTTCAACAGCAGCTGGATTTGGACCTGGTTTGGGCTGGCTTTCAGTTTTTATTTTTCCCATTTCTACTTTATAAAGATGCCTTTAAGATGAGAGCTGGGGCTGTCCAGGCTAGTCATGCAGCCTTTTCCGCTAAGTTTGAAGATGCAGATGGGATGAAAGTTCATTTTATAAACAAGGTGTCCTCTAAAAGAGGCTGAGTGTAAAGATGAGGCAGGGAATATTTTGATATTTTATGCAAAATGTGCTACAAATGAAAATCTCACCCTTGCAGAGGAATACAGAGACTCTTTGGCATCACCAAGCCTTTCCCTGGGCAGGGCAGGATGCTTGTGAGGATATGTGTGTCTCTGCTGCTGCGACCCCCTGTATTGCAGGCACGGGCCCTAAATAACTCTGGTTATTTAGAGGCTAAGGAGACGTTAACAAATATTCTCCTCCCGATGAAATCTATTTCATTGGCTTTACTCGGATAGGAATAATGGTATACTCCATCTCCTCTCTGGGCATTTTTCAGACTATGTACAGTAGCTGTAAAACTAGTTTTTATGATCTTCCTTCAATGAAATAATGAAATGAAATCCCTGACGTCCAATGTACCAGGCACTACAATTCATGGGTGAAACAAGAACCTGTGTTTGGGGGACAGCTTAGGACAGAAGGCAGGTTTTATTTATTGGGTTTAGGGGTTTTTTTGCTACCTCACTTTATTCCGTTATGTAACCTGTCATTCTATATTCAGCATTAATTCAGGGGGCATTATTTGAAGCTTATAATGTAAAACCAGCGAAGTTTGTACTGGATGAGTATTTTATGTGTCTGCACAATTACTTTGCTGAATCTGTTTTATCCACTTTCAAGTGCCTCTTTTTTGTATATCCCTGTGTTTTAAATAGCATTTTTATTAGAGTATTTAGGATTTAAGTAGGTAAACTCTTCTGAATGATGCTTTCTGGAGATCCCTGGCATTTAAAAAATTAAAGTGGTATAGCTGAGGCTGGTTTAACCCTCCAAGCTCTTTAGCGTGTGTTATGTGACTCAGATGCTGAATTTGAGGCTCTTTATATCCTCTTCGGTCCCACAACCAAAGTAGCTGGAAGAATTTGGATGGATTGCGGGAGCGATAGATCAGTGATCTTGGGATCTCTCAAACTGTTGGAGGCCAGCATCGCCCTTGGCAGAGAAGCGCAGCAGCGGGGAGACAGGGTATAGGAACGGTTGCTTTCTCTTCCCAGAGCACAACGGAGCAAAACAGGTACAAAAGCAATTGCCACCGAGCTAACATTTCAAGCAATAAAAATAAAGTTGTTTTAGGTCTAAAGGCAGCAAATCACCTGGCTGTGTTGCTGTGTGTGACGGCCAGCATCCGTAACACTATCATACAGTGGGATATTTGGCTACTGCCTCTACTTTTTCAAACCACTAGTTATTTGTTCAACCATTTGTACATTCGTTTCCTCTTTTAGGTAGAGTTCTTCATGGTGTATTAATGTTTATACATACTCTTAATCTGCCATGATCAGGGCAGAGACGGGACTTGCAAGAGCCATAAACATCCCGATCCCTCCCGTTGGGGCAGAGATGGAGACCTGCAGCACATGAGCTATGTTCTCACTAGTGTCTTTGGGGTAGCAAAGTGGGGCCGAAGATGAGCAAGACAGAGCAGTGAGGTGGGAAGGATGGTTTTGGGAGCCTGGTTTGGTTATTGACTTGCCAGCTTCACCCTCGGCACCATTCAGACCCCTTTCCTATCTGGTACTTGTCCCTGCTCCCCTTGCCTCCCTGGGAACCAGACACATCCCCAAATCTCTGGGATGCACCGAGCATGAAGACTTACTCCAACACACACGTGCACACATGCACTCACACACACGCATCGGCTTTCTCTGCTGTGACCCGCCTGGCCCATGACAGCAAGCACAGAGCCTCCTTGCACACTTATATTCATTTTTGCATGCCCAAAGCAAATAGTTTCTCTGCAGAGAACACACTGCAACATGCACTGCAGCAAAACCGTCATCAGTGCAATTTGCAGCAGTGCTGTGAGAGGGAGGTTTGTTCCCATCGGCCGTGGATGCGATGTCTGGCTCGTGTTCCCTTTTTTTGCCATGTTTTGCCTTCTCCATGCTGTGAGGCCTCGCAGTGGCCTGTCATTGTTCCTGGGCTCTGCGCGTCCCACCCAGGGGGCAGAGCAAAATGGCCTTGTGAAGAATGAAGGAAAAAGGTGCTCTCACACTGATGGGCTTATTAAATTAACCCTTAAAACCACTTCAGCCTGTACTGATCAACAGGGTGAGGGAAGCCTCTCCCCCCTCCTGCCCAGTCAGCCGCAGCCAGGGGACAAGTGCAGGCGAAGAGCCCTGCTCGCTCCATTAAACACTAAACTGTTGTAATGAAGTGTGATGGCAGTGATAAATCCTGCCATTAGCTCCTGCCTTTGGGACATAAGCGTTGGCCGGCCGCAAAGAAGGGCTGGGACCCCCTCACAGCCTCACTGCCAGAGAGAGGGACAGGCAGAGCAAAGCTCCTGGGAGTCCCCATCCCAAGCAATTAATTTACAGTCGAGGTGTGGGAGGGATGCACTCAGCATTTCTGTACAGCATTTCAACACGCTTGTTTACTTGTGCTCCCCTCACCACCAGATGCTTCTGCCTGTTGTATTTTACATCATCCTTCAGCTCGTAAAATCTTTTCAGAATACAGTTTACTCTTGCTTTACATGTTTTTAGGTTTTTCTGCTGTTTTACATCATCTGCCATAATATATGTCTGCTCTCAATGCTTTGGAAATTACTGTATATTAATAACATGTTCTGGATTTCCTGCCTCTTTATCCATATGGATTAGAGATGCTGCAGTTCAGTGGTCATAGAGCGATTTTTAAAAACCAAAAAAAAAAAAGATGGGAAATATTATGAATGCAAGAGCTTAAAACTGAAATTATTTTTATGGTGTATATTATTTTATCTCTATGAAATAGGTAAACACAGATAATAGATAAACCATGGCCTTCTAACTGGGAGTAGTCAAAGAAATTGTGTACTTGGACAGAGACACAAGTGAAGCCTGGGAAAGACAGACATGTTTTAGGTGCTGCCTAATGATCACAGCGGTGGGATTCAAGTGGCAATCATGGTACAAGGCGGGTATCGGCCAGTTCGGTCAGAGGGGGAGAAATGTGACTCTTGGAGACAGTGAGATGACAGTGGGGTTGGGTACTCAGCCTCCCTTACACCTCACAGGGCTTTTTCCCTGTTGGGGGGAACACAAAATCAAACATCTTAAAAACCACCAAATCTGTAAAGATTTGGCAAAGACTGTAAGCTTATGAGATGCTTCATCCCTGTTCATTGAGTATTTAAGCCACTTTTGAGATGTATTTATCTATAAGAACAGCTGCAAATCCTCAGAGTGTAGGAGATGGGATTCATGTTCATACAGTTAAGCATGTGCTTAACTGCTTTGCTGAACAAGATACTCAGAAGCTTGAATAGATGGTGCGTCGCTGATGACAAGAGCAGGATCGGGCCCTCCGTTTGTATTGGCTAATCTGACTTTAAATTGTGGCAAAACCACTACTTGTATTATACTTAAAAGCCCTCCTATTTCCATCAGATTTTTCAGCTGTGGCAACAAATCCAAAAGGATGTCTGGAGTTTGTAGGCTGAATGTTTGCCTGTTAAAAATACATGTCTACAAGAAAAGCACATTTGAGGGTTTTGTGGCTCAGGACAGGAGGAACGAGCACACATTCCCAGGATTTTGAGTGATGGAGCCCAGCGCTGTGCCCGGGGCACAACCAGGAGCCTCCGCCCTGGAGACATGGGTCGTGGCACTGACCCCACCTGTGGGGACTTGAGCTCAGACCCCACCAGAGACATACCCCAATGGGTGCTACACTGGGTGCATGAAAATGCAAGGCAGAATCTGATCTGCGATGTAAACAGGGGATTTTCTTTCTTCCCATATAAATCATCTGAATTTCCATGCTTTCTGCCCATCCATGATATGATGCTTTCAAGACGGGAGAAGAAAAAGTGATGGATTCATGTGGTTGCAGAGAACAAATGTCAGACTGGGAAATTTTGATAGATACTGAAAGCCCATCTAGGTTTTCAGCCAACTATAAATTCATTTTGTGGCAGACAGATCATTAGAGGATCAGAAAGGAACAAAAATCCCAAACCCCTTTTGTGGCGCAGATGGGGAATTTTTCACATCACTTGGAAACTCCTGGGTATGGCATAGGATGTTTCATGTGGTCACTAAGATTTCCAATGCACGTGACGTGGGGAATATGTGTTTCCCATAGCAAATACATAGAGCATGGCAGCTAAGCCCCATTAATCTTTACTTAATCTGCTGACTATATTGGCAAATCTTATTCCAATACTAATAACTGTTCATGTTTTAGTTTACATTGGGCCCTTCCTGCACCTTGGGGTTGATGGAGCCACATTTATCACCGTGCCAGCTGAGCTAAAGGGAAAGCCGTGTTCTGGCAGTGCCGAGGAACTGCTGAAGGATGCTCCTTGTTTGGGGGCTCACCACTTCACGTACCCTGAACACCAGCAAAATCAGCCGGATGCCAGAGGAAGGCAGAGGCGAGCGTCAAGGCCATGAATATTGGTTCAGATCCTTATTTTCTTGCAGACATTGTAGCCATTGGCAGGTCACACACACCTCTGAAGCAGGAATAACCCTTCCCACCTCCGGTCCCTTGCCCTTAGGGACTGTAGGTCCAGGCAATGGGGCTGGAGTCACATATAGCACCCCACGCTGCACAGCTCCTCTCTCAGCAAGACCCTGACACTAAGGAGGAGAAGAAAGCAGTTAAGGAACAAAGTCTGGTAATTTTGCTAATTCTCAGACCTTCTATTGTTACTTATGTAGTCCTATGGAGAAGGAGATTCACAGATCCCGTTGCCCTCTCCTCCAAGACACGAGATGCCGCTATGCCCTAGTGCACTGACCAAAGAGCTCAGCCATATTATTCCGGCAACATGCCTTGATCTTCCTGCATTTTGAGACCAGCAATGCCTTTAAATAACACACTGTCAGTTGATTAACAAATATACTACCCCAAGCCAGACATAGTGCTAAGTCTACTCCTCCAAATCCATAGTGTCTCAATCGAAACACAATGATACAGCATTTATCCTCCCCTTGCTTATTATTTCAGAGTTGTCTTTAACCATGTATCTCATTTAGGGCAAACCAAGTCACAGCTAGATTAGAGTACAGCAAGGAAATAGGATTATTTTAAGTAGATAATATAAACCATGTCTATGGAAACTCCATGCTAATTTCGTTATCTTTGGTACATTGTGAGAGAATTATCTGTATTGTATTAGGTGGTGGAAACATGCCAAAATGCTACTTAAAATGTGAGTGGGTTAAAAGGACGAGTCAGTCATTGGTCGCAAATAAATTAAGAGGCGGGAGATATTTGTGTTCATCATTTCTGACTTTCATTTTGTCCGCCCCGCTCCCAAGGCCGTGGCTCTGGAGAGCAACTGCACGCGGATGGCTTAAACACAGAGGTGAAGCTCCTGTGATCATATCTGCCATCAGACAGCCCTTTCAACTCCAATCCTTGCTGCTCGGAAAAACATCAGAGGCGGCTCTAAAGAGCAGAGAGAGCAAGTGCCAGCAAATGCCACTTGTAGTCAACTGTTCTGTTTTCATGAAACATTAAAGTTTCCATCATAATTTGTCCAATCTGGACCAAATGACAGTGAAAAAATTTGTAATGATTTTTTTTTCTCCTGCTGACAACTGGCTGGGAATAACACAGGCGGCTGTCAGCAGCGTCGTGGTGTGCTTGGAGCTGGAGCCCAACCAAGCATCATCAGTGGGATCGGAGATAATTTATTTGACAGGCTACTAACGAACCTAAATATGACAACAAAAATGACTTTCTAATCTACCCGAGAATTTAGAAACTGAAAAACCCGATTAGACTCTCGGTCCAGGGGTCACACTGCCCTTAGCCCCACAGCTCACAATTGCTGAAGGTTCAGAAGAAAATGGAAAAAATTACTGAATTGCCAGCAATTTGGCTGAGACAGCTGAAAGTCCAGCTGCAGACCTGGCAGCCCAGGTCCCTCATCTGCTGCTGTCTCTGCCAAGTCTCACCGTGCAGCCCTGGACAACTGACCTCCGTTTTCTCCTGGAGGTGGATAACAGCTATGTCCTCCTTAAAAAAAGCTCCGTTTGAACACAAAATCATATTGTTGTTACTGCAGGAGACTGTACATTGCAGTAGTGGTGGGGGAGTGAAAGTCCTACCTAGGTCTTGCAGGTAATGACATCTTGCTGAAAAAGTGCATTTTTTGTTTCTCTCCCGCATCATTTCCTTCACTACCATAATTGCCCCGTTCTTCAGAAAAGGAGCCTCAAATAATTAGCCTTGCTCTGAGTTTTGATAACCAGCTGAAGGAGGAGATGCACAGAGTGGCTAGAGGATATTGGGAAAAGCTGGTGCCATCTAAGAATATTTCTAACAGGCATTTATTGAGTTCAGGCAGCACCGAGGCTCTTGGGGCACTTGGGATGGTGTCCCCAGACTAATCACTTCACCACTGAATATTATTTCCTCTCTGGAAGCATCTGCCGTCAGGTTGCCACCACGCCTGGTGCCCCCATGTCCTGGTCTTTCCCCCCTTGTTGAGTTTTTCTCTGGTCCTGCTCAGCTTGGAACCCGCAGCCAAGTATCACTCGCAATACCGACACATCATGGGAATGCCTTGACTGGAAAGTCCACTGTGCCAATTCTTCAAATATGTCAGAAATAGGCAGCAAGCAGTGGTGGGACTCGTGTAGTTGAGAGGACCCAACGCTGGGAGCTGATTGTTAACTCTGCCCTGTGCTACTGGAGGGTTTCCACAATGAAACTTCTCATTACTCAGGCATTAATTAAAGACCTGGGGAGAGCTCCCCACTGATGCCAGCCCTGGCGTGATGCTATGGCATTGCACCAACCAAGAAACCCATAGGAGCAGATGAAAACACTGCTTCCTCAGTGCCTCCTGCCAGCAGCTCGCACAGCCGTGGAGCCGCTGCCGTACTTACACTCTGCTCACACCCAACCACTGCTTCAGCCCCAAGTAAAAGCTAAAACCCAGCACTGTGGACTTAAAAGCTATTCTGTTAGCGGTAAACTCTGCTGCCTGCCAGGAACATATTTGGGACTATTTACTCTTAAAATGTCTTTTGGGAGCTGATTTCTGTTCCAGTGTAGCTGCAGAGAGTTTATGAAATGCAAGGATTGAAGGCTAAGCAAAGAGCCTTCCCCTGCATCTGAAGAAACACATGCATAGAAACACAATATGCTCTTTACAGCACAACGCACTCACAGTCTCCTCCTTTCATTTCATGATTTAAATGCTCCAGAGACTTAGAGCATTCACATCAAACACAGCACAGACAGGGCAATGGGAGCTCCCTTCCCAACAGCTCTGACAGCATGGCCTGGGAGGGACTGCCCCATCCGGTGAAGGGCAATCTTGCCTCCACATTTTTGAGTCTTTAGTTTTCACAAGTAGTTATTTTAATATAATATCATATCAACGATGGCATAACTATCAGAAGGCATTGATTTCTGCTCATTTGATTTCTTCCTATGGCCTCACCTAGAGCCAGGAGAGTTTTGGAGGTGAATTTATTCATCATAAAACACAGATCAGAGGACTAATGTTGGTGAATCTCATTTGAGTGCATCTAGTAACTTTAGCTGGGAGGAAGGGACATGGGGATTTTTTTTTTTAAGGATTTAAAAACCTACAAGATTTTCATTAACGAAATCACATTGTTCTACAGAAACCAACCCTGTTGAGTTTTCAAAGACTAAAGAAAGCACATCAGCTTCTTTCTTTAAGCCTGTGGAAAGACCTTGGGTCATTATTTTTTTCATTCTTTAAAGTTTTGTGCAGTTCTGGGTTCACGCCACACGGGTACTTCCCCCACCTCCCCCCAGTTTTTGGCTCAGCTGCTAAGGCAGAGAAGCTGGAGCCCTCTGGGGCTCCCCAGGAGACAGAAACCCACCAAATGCTTTCCAGGGCAGCCTGAAAAAGCCCAAAACATCAAAGCTGTTCAGCAAACCATCCCCTTTTTCCTCCAAAGCACTCGGTGCAGCAGCAATTTCCTGGAAGACAGCTAGCAGGCACAATTAAACCTGGCTTTCAATGAAATTTTTGCAATTGCTACCCATGCTGCTTTTAGGCCTCATGTATTAATTATTCCTCTTTCCAGGCTCTTCAGCAGGCCTGCTACAAAAGAAAAAAGGCAAAATTAAAAACGCATTCCCATGATTAAATCCCTGCTCTGGTCCTTCTGGCTTCAACTATCTCCCTGTGGCTGAAAACCCTAATTTTGCTGAATTCTGCTGCCTAGCTGCTAACGCCTGCCTCATACGGGGAAGGAAGAGATGGGTATTTGGTGCTTGGGCTCACCTGGACCCACACCAGCCCTGTGGAGAAGCTGCTCAAGCAGCAGTCCCAGCACCCAGCAAACCAGAACGGTCCAGCAAGAGAAAATCTGAGAGACACACACTTTAACAGACCAGTATTGCCTGGTGGGGTTTAGCCTGGGATGCATTTTAAGCAAGGAAATAGGATTTCTTTGCAATTTTCTACTATTTTCCAATTTCGCTCACATGGCAGTTCACCTGTCCCTGCTTAACCGAGCCGAACACAAGCTGTTGTGGCTTGATTGAGAGCTTATGCCGTTTTTCTTGCCTCGGTTTCCAGGCGCATTGCTCTGGGGCACAGAAGCCAGCAGGGACGGGCGGGAGTCACGTGTAGGTTGCTCCAGTGTGTGCCAATAAAATGTTCACAGCACATGAAGCGCTTGCCAGGAGGATACGGGAAATCTGTTGCAGAGAAAGGATTTGAGAAATGTTTGTGCAAGTTTACAAACTTTTTTGGCAAGCAAGGGTTTTGTACTCTGCCACCTATAAAACAGGTGTCTTGGGGAACAGTGAATTGCCGGTGATGGGCTCTGTGGGAGATATAAATCACAGGTAAACTGCTTTTATTCTCAGATCCTGTGTTGTTATTTATGTAGTCAATTATAGAGCCATGTGCTAAATCTCACATCTGATGCACCTCTGACAATCAGACTGGCACGTAGCTCACTAGCCCAATGTTCCCAGCTGCCTCTCCAGCTTCCTCACCTCTGGTGATTTTGAAAGACACTTTTCACAGTAATGTGCCCTTCTTCCAACCTAAAAGTAAAATT
Source organism: Morus bassanus (assembly GCA_031468815.1). Classification (NCBI taxonomy): domain Eukaryota; kingdom Metazoa; phylum Chordata; class Aves; order Suliformes; family Sulidae; genus Morus; species Morus bassanus. Next base: position 3,742,123 of record CM062582.1, read on the forward strand.
TTGTATCAAAATTACATGTTGTTGAAATCCAGCTTGGGTGATATTCTGCCTGTAGCCATTGGTAGGTTTCAGGTCTCATTTTGTAGCTCATTAGCTCTGGGAGTAGCAGCCTCCACCATTTCATACAAGATGTTGTTACTGAGGTCCGTAAAGATTTCATCTAGTTTTGGATGACAATGAAAATTGAGATTTGATAACAATGACGTTCCATGACAGCTGCTTGTAGAAGTTTTCTGGTTTTTAATGTCAACCTGCATCTCTTGTCAATGCTTTATTCAGCAGAATTTCCTGCAATGCCCTTGCCTTCTAGGAGAAATCATAAAAGAAATAGCCCTTCACTCAGCAAAACATTTCTGAGTAAGAGATTTTTGGCAGGATAACTGACTACAAATTAACTGTTTTTTTTTTTATTAAAAACTTGTTGTTTTGAAGATAAACTTTCAAAGAAAATTTTCCATTAGAAAACCTGCGTGAAAGAATGTCTCCATTTTATCTGTCATTATTAATAACACTGCTTTATGAGCAGTGGAATTAAGATATTCATCAAATACCTTAATATCTAGATATCAAATATCCAGTTTCAAACCTGATGTAGAAATTATTCTTTTAAAACTTTGGTGTTCAGTAAGAAGATGTAATTCTTGGTAAATGAGGATAAAGTCCATTATTTTCCTTTAGCTGTACATGTGACGTAAAACATTAAAAGCATTTTCAAAATGTTATTGATTTTCCAACAAATGTGACAATTCCAACAAATGGTACCTTCAGAATATATGATATATCATTACAGGCGCTCTGGGTAGTGACCCTATTAAAAATATCTGTTGCCAACATGCATAGAAAGTATTATCAACCCCATATTCCCCCCAAACATTTTATGGGCAAGTGATACACATTCGCTGAGCCAGAAAGCCTCTGGCCTTCTTCCACTGAATTCAGTGGAGTTGGATGATGAAGATTTTGGCTTGACAAACTGCAGTATCAGCCACCTGGACAAATGGCATGTTTTGCAGACGCACGAGCAGTGCCCCGGGCTCTGCCCACTGCTCCATCCCTGCCAAAGCATCCACCCCTTGACCTTGCCAGGCTTTTCCTGTCCCTCCTCCAGCTCCCAAATCATTTCTCTGTGTTTCCAGTCCCCTGTCCCCAGCTCTCAGCGTGATCGCGGGGGATTGTGTCTATGCGCAGGGAGCCATCCCCGTGTCCCTGGCTGCTCTGCCTGCAGAGCCGGTTTCTTTATCCCTGAGCTTATCCACGGGGCCTGTGAGGGCTCATGGAGTGTTCTGCAGATTTCCAGAAATATCAGCAATGAGGGCAAAGAGGAGGCAAGTTTGACTATCACGAGTGAGAGAAAGAAATCTCTGTCTTTAGCAAGACCTCTCAGCCTTTTAGTGAGGAGGTGTGCTCCTGAGCTGCGGTACCCCAGGCCCTTCTGGACCCCATCATCTGCTGCTCCAAAAATGGGCTCTGAAATACAAAGTTGGGGATGAAGTGGCTGTACTAGATGAAGGGAGGAGGGCAGAGATGTCAGGACAGGCAGGCCTGGGGGAGGTTTCCCATAGGGAGTTTGCTCCCATCACCCCTGCTTCACCCAGACACCTGCTCACGGCACCCATTCAAAGCTTGGCAGGGACGGACAAACAGACAGAGACCATTACCAGAGCATCATCCATTTTTGGTGCAGATGCCCTCAAACGAAATCCTTCCCGTGATGCCAGGCATGGTGTTTAAATGCAACCTTGCCTCTTTAACACATGACCTATGTGCAAAGTTGTAGGAATACCCAAGACAGTATCTGCTGCTTCAAATGCTGGCCTGCAGCACCCAGAAGCACTGGGCATCTACTAACACCCTCATCCCAGCACCGCCCACTGCTCCCTGAGACAAACTGGTGCATCTTAAAGCACAAGCAAATTAAAAATTGCAGCATGGCTGCAGCAAGCTGTGTTGCAGAAATCTTCCAGTTGTCTGCACCAGCTCTTTGCCTTTGCCTGCCTCAAGAGCAGACAGGTTTTCCAGTCATCCTCAGGATTTCTGTTGATGATTAATGCACAGCAGGAGCATCTGGAAAGCCTCAGGTGAAACAGACTGCAGTAAACAGATCACTTTTGTAAGTGATAGTGAAAATGCCATTTTGTCCATCATGAACACCCCAGCTGGCTCTGAATCCACCCTGGCACGGGCAAAAGTGGGGCCACTTTTATTTGAGGGCCACTTTTGTTAGAGATATTTGGGGCTTTCAGAGGACACAGCTGCACCGAACACCAAGGGTATCCCATGACTGACTCCTTATATTGTGCTGGGAGGTCCTTGGACATGGGACAGTAGAGTCATCCTCTTTTCTCCACCTTATTCCACTTGCAGTGCTTTATTGGAATTCCCTGAACTGCAGCTGGACTCACCTACAGCAGGCAGGTGGGCTGGGAGAATAAAGATAAAGAATGTGCTTTATACTCAGCTTTTAAGCAAGAGCGATAACTGTGCATTTCAGAGGATGTCTACCAAGGAGTTGGTATGTGTTTAATTAACTTGACAAATGGGCTTTTGCTTTTGTTATTATTCTTTTAATATCATTCTGCCCTTTCCCAGTTAAATATATGTCAAGAGCTGCAGCTATTTTGCTTGGAGAAAAAAACTCTGTTTTCTTCCCTGTTTCTGTTGTTTTCTATATAATATTGAGAACATAAGACACCACAAAGATACCCTTCTGTGACAGTGTTTGCTCTCTACATGCTAACAGGCCCAATATATATAAATGTGCATGTACACATACTAGTGTGTGTGTATATATGTGCATATATACATATACTGCTATGACATTGGAGCTGGGTGGGTTTTGCCACAGAGACACCAGAGACCCTCTGGGGTCCCAAGCTCTTTAGAGGGATGCTTCCCAATTCCTTACATGGAAGATAGAAATCTCCAAGCAGAGGGTGGTAATAAGTCAGAAACAACTAATAATATCATTTATCTCCTCCAGACCCCACTTTTTTATTACTTCAAACTGTGCACAGGAGATAGGATTCACACTAGGCAGGAAAGTGTACAACTATCGGTCCTGAGCCAGGTTTCTAGCTGTTATAAGCCCCACTGCCCTTCTTCTGACAAGCTTTTGGCTCAAGAGCGCACATCCTCTCCTGATCTCTCAAAATACCGCATGCCTGAGTTACACTGACATCCTTTGCTGTCATTTGCACTTTCTTGTTCTTATAACAAAATCATGACAATTTCTGGCTGCAGTTAGGGAGCTGCTCTCACCTGAAAGGGTGAGAAATTCTGATTTAGAGGAAGTTTATGGTGCCATTTACATTTTGCCTTACATTATCCACGATTTAATACAAATGAAATCAGAAATAAATCCTCCCTTCCTTTTACCAGTAAACCAACTTTTTCCTTCCTTCATTTTACACCTCCACAGCCTCGATGCTTTTAATTCCATAGAGTATTCTCAGCTGTAGCTTGCATTACATGTGCCGTACAAAAGAGAGCCCAGCTGTAGCAGAAGATTTCTAAAGGCACAAACGCTGCTTCAGTGGATATGCCAGGGATTACAAAGACTGCCAGGATGCAAACCAGGGTGTTTTGCTCTTTATCTAAATATGGGCTAGAGACACATTGTGCTCTAGTCTCATAGTAGGGCTGAGCAACAATTACAGGATGAACGAATACATGTGTATATACACATACACGTGTGCAGAAACACTGAGAATTTTTTTCTCATGCAGTATGTCTGAAATGCAATTGTAGATAAGAGATCCTACACTTAGGAAATGCATGTAATATCAGCATCCTCTACTCTGCCAAACCCCAAGCCTTGGGGATATATCAGATCTGGTGAAATTCAGAGAGTGCCATTGAGAGATGGGATCTAAATTTGGATTTTTTCCCGCTTCTTTCTGTTACAAGTTTACTACATGGGAAATAGTTTTCCAGACAGCAGCAAAAATCACTGGTCTGACTTTGTCAAAATGTCTATCACCATCTTATCGCTGGAGCCTAGGAACGGTACTAATACGATAATGATTCCTTTCTGTCCCCGGCTGATTAGGTATGAACAACGACTGATGACTCCTGTATCATTAGGGATTTCCTTTCCCTCCCCTCTTCTCTCCCCATTTGGGAACATCAGAAGAACTGTTTGCTAAACAAGAAGTAGTGCCCTGCCTTTTCCTTGATAAAAAGTCCCCCCAAAAAAGGAGGATCTAAATTTGGAATTTATATATAAAGAGCTGGTGCCACATGAGTCGTACCGTAACTCTCCACCCCACAAGGCAAGGAGCCTGCCAGTGGGGAACGTGCCAGCGCCGAACACCCACCACTTGTCACTCTCCCGCTGCGCACAAAGCTCTGCAACCAAGGCACTTCTCTCCCATTACCTCTGGGGGTTATGTTGACATATTTTATGTCCTTTAATAGCACCTACTGCTAAATAGAAAATGACAGCAATATATTGTAGAGTTTATAAAAAATCATTGAGGGTTTTCATATCAGGAGGCAGCTCTAAAGCTGGCTGTGGGTTTTACAGACGCATGGGAAATGCATATGAAGACAAACTTTTTTTTTTTTAACTGAACTTTGCTATTAAGAGACACTAAAAAAAGAGAAGCAGGGAATGTCTTGAATTCCAACCGCTAATGCAGAAATAAAGATGTGATGAACAATCACATCCTTATATGTCAGAAGTGAAATTAATTTCAAAGGGGTGAAACTTCTCATTAAAATCTAAAAAATATACGGATGGCATTCATTTAAAGTGCACTCTTATGAAAAAAAAATGAGCTCTATGTATCTGCTTGTCTTCTGACTTGATACTGCTGCATCCAGAGCTGAAATGTTTGCTCAGACTGATCTGAGACTTTTTTTAATAATGTATGTTCATTATGGATTATTTTCCAATGTGTTGTAAAGTCAATGGGCATAATACTTTCTTGAGGGCTCGAGGACTTTTATATGCCACTTTGAAAGAAGAGGTGCACCTCGGAAATTCAAGGAGAACTTGATTTGTGGGTAAGAGACAACACTTCTCTGCAGAGACCATTCAAACTACAGATATATTTTCTCCTTGTCCCCCACTGCACCTCCTGAGCAGCACAGAAACCTCCGGACTAAACCGAGACAGCCTATGCTGAATGAAGGAGTTGATAAGCTGGGAGCATGCACATCAGAAATGCTTCCAAATTAAGAGCAGGTGGGTTTAGTGAGGAATAATAGTGATACACGAGTTTTGGGACTATTCTTATTTTCATATGCGATTTTACAAAGTGGTCCCCAGCACACCTGATGACAAGGGTCACCGTGGGCCAGAGACCTTCCTGCTGGCTTCTCGGCTACAAATGGGCTCCAGAGAATACTGCGTGGGAAGCCAAATGATACTCCAAGAGGAGAAGCAGGGCAAATGTCTGCCACAGCTGCCCAGTGCATCAGCTCGATGCTTCAAATTGAGGTGTCTAACAAGGACTTTTGACCAGTGAGGGGCTGACAAGGCAAATAAATTAATCGTTTGCATAGCTCAGAAGCAAAGAGGTTACTGAGCAGCATTTGTTATTTAGAGTAATTTCCCCAGTTAGGTGGCAAACAACTTGCACTTGTGAAGGATGATATTTACTGGGGGAGTGGAGCTGTCACAGCACTATTCGGGTCTTAAATTAAGGCCACCAACTTTTGCTGCTGTGGTATGCTGGGGAGGGAGGAGGTCACACTGAACGCTGAAGCTCCCACCCCTCCCCAGCATCCTACCAGGGTTACCACCAGCCTGGAAAGGGACTTGGAGAGCTGCCGGATCAGTATTGCTTCCACAACTGAAAGCAGACATAACGATGCTGAAAAACTAGATTTTATGTGGCATTCCTTCACCACCACGTTCCTGGCTAAATTTGAAGTGGCTCTACAGCAGGGGAGACATTGAGAGAGCAAATGCTCCTGGCAAAGCTCAACGGGACCCTACAGTTTGCCCAGGCTTATCCCAGGACAGGGACCACTTTGGCATCAGCAAACGTTTCACGCGTTCACTGAGATGCCGGGGACCGAAAGAAGCATTAAAATCAAACGTTCGTCTCTTCCCTGGCTGCAGGGAGCAGAACCTCACCACGGCAGAGCAGCAGCTGCTCTTCACACTGTTCCCAAGGACCAGGTAACATGAGCATTACAATTAGTGAACAGAATTAATTCATTCTTGATTCAGTCTTTAATTTCAATATTCTCCAAGGGGAATCTTTCTGAGACTTAAGACTTGAAAGCAGAGCACAATGCAAGAAAACGAGAACATGTTCGATATAACTAACAATGCAGACAACTTCCTCCCACAGAAACTATATTATATACGGGAGCTTATTTCATCTTTCGCTCTGGGGGAACATATTATAAATTCTGTTTACTAGAGCAGCCTGAGACAAAATGCTTGCATTTCCTAACATGGAGGAGCCTGGCAGATTCCCTTGCATTGTTCACAGCTCATGGTCGTATCAGCTCACTTTTCTGCTTTACTGTTTCTATTAGTCCCACAGTGATGGCAGAGCCTTCAAAAGAGTAAGAAGTGCTGGACTCTACGAAGTCCCCATATAAACTTGCCTCAGTGGGAAGAAAATTTTGTTTCATGTACAGAACTAAATGAATCAGATAATAGAAATCACAGGCTGAAGCAGGCAGTGATTTGCAGGAAGATTTGTTTCCACTGCTTCCAAGCAGCATAGGCATGGAAAAAATGAATCAGATCAGAGACGCTAGCCCAGAAAGGACCAAGATGCATTTGACTTTTTAGGATTAATTTTCTTTTAAGCTGCCTATTGTAAGAAATGTGGTTGTGTAAAGGACAACATAGTTACATAAGAGGAACGATGGGCTGAAGAAAAAGCAAAGTTGATAGCTCAAATGGATCAGTTAATGATGTTTAAAAACTATTTTTTTACAGGAAATCACGTCTTTCCAAAATGATGTTAACCTTTGGTCACAGCTCCCTAGCTCTACTGGAAAGTATCATCTAATGCATGCTAAGGAAATTAGGTTGAGTAGAAGTGGCAAAAAAAAAAAAAAAAAAAAAAAGAAATTGCACAGGGGTGGGAGTGTGTGTGTCTCTGCTCCCCTCCCCAAATTCTGCTCCCACCGGAGCACCAGCTTAGCTGGCTTTGTGTAGAGAGGATGAGTTGGAAAAATTGTCCCTGTATGGTAACCTTGATTTGGACTGGGGAAGTCTTGAAAAGACAGAAGGTTTTTGCTTTTGCTTGCTGTTCAAGGTGTGGTGGATTGACAGCACTGGAGCAAGTTTTGTGCTAGAAGTCTGAGCTACAAGTTCAGTGTTGCTCATGGATTAAGGCAGTAACACCTCCCTTAAAGCACTCCCCTACAACTCTCGCCATTACTGAAAATGCTTCTCAAGCAGCAGTTGTGGTCCTGGTTAGCTATGCGAGGTCTAGAGGCCATCAAGCCCTTTTGGTATTTTGGGAGAGAGAAGGTTTGATCTGCCCAAGACACAGATGGTTAAAAGCTGTCTTTTCCTTCTTCACCAATAACTGGCTCCAGAAAACAACAAAACCAGCAAACACAACCCAATCAGACTAATTATTTTGTTCGCCACAGGCAAACTGGCTGAAGCTGTGGGTGTCTGGGATGCGGTGGGAGCATGTTCCCCACCTTGGACAGGAATAACTATCCAAAATTTCCCAAAGCGGGTCCTGGAGGGCCTATTCCCACTCACCCTTTGGGGACCATCCACTTGGATGCCACATTGAGTATCTCCCTGGGTACGGAGGTGTCTAGAAGGCATTTAAAGCACTGGCATTACACAGTAACTGCTTCTAATTGTATTTTCAACTTAAATTGGTTTCATACCACATGAGGTATGAGCGTCTGTGCTGGTAGGGAAAGCTTGTGCTAATCTGCAGGAAAAGTCTCATCTCTATATATTCCTCATGCTCATCTTTCAGTCAAGTGACTACAGAGTAAGATCCCACAGAGACTACATCTGCAGAGAAAACGGTTACAGCAGCATCTTCCTGAAAGGTCTCTGTATGGATTGAGGCAAATGGAGAGAATTAAGGCACAGGAAGAAGGGAGATGGGGAGGTGCGCTCTCCCCAAGGCTCATGAGCAGCAGGATTTTGACCGCTTCCTGCACAACTTGTTTTTGTAATATTATTTTCACTTGGGTTGATGGAACTGGTTTTGTTGTACACACGAGGTGTGTTTGCTGTGGCGAGCATCACTGCTAGTCCTACAGCAGAGCATGTTTTGTGCTTACCAGTACTGTGGGACACTCTCTGTCCTGAGCCCAGGACCACAGCCTGCCTGGGGCTGCAGAAAACAGACCTTAGCTACTATGTCCATATAAACATAACGTAATTTCTAAATACACACCATTGGAGAAACACACATCTGATCCCTTAGAAAAGCTGGGACAGGCAAAATATGGTGCCTTCACTCTGCAAATGTCTGGCTTGCTCAAGTCTCATCCTGTCTCTGCTATCCCAAAGTCCGTCAGATATGGGAAGGCACTGTGAGAATAGGAAAAAGATAATAATATCTGTTAGGCCCAATATATATATTTTTAGAGGCTTTAAGGATTTGGATTTCACAGCACAGATACCCAAGGCTTTTGAAAGAAGCACTGTGCTGTTTGTTTTTGCCAACCTCACTGCTGCATGGTCTGCTCAGCCGGGTTTGCTCCTCAGGGAGCTCTCCCGCAGACACGCAGGGTTGCACCATCTTCTGGGTTATTAGAGCGGCTGTGTCAATACTGGCCAAACTATACCAAACTGTCTCCTTGTTTCCATAGTGACATTTCTGCCTATATGAGTAATTTTGGGCTCTTCCTTGTCACACTCAAAAACACAAAGCAAAAAGGAGATAGAACAGGCAATGCAACTACTGTGCATCAAGCGGATGTCCCAGCTGGGGCCAATGGAGCTGCATCCATAGGGGACAGCACTGTACAGACGTACCTTCCCAGGGCAGTGCAACAGATTTCTGTCCCCCATTTTCCGGTGTACAAATACCCCAAGGAGCAAATTGTCTTCAGCTTTGTTTCCTAGCTTGCTAATAGTATGTGTCTGAAGGACAGGCAGTGTCCTATTTTGAGAGCATCAAATATCCAAAATAACCTCAGTGTACACTGCCTGGTAGCTTGGAAGCAGGCCAGCATGAGAGCAGTGGTGGTGCTCTGGAGTCTGTCCGGATGTGACTCTGAACCTTGGTGATTCCCAGTCCTTCAAATGGGAAAAAACTTTTCAGAGAAAACCACTGCAACCCTTCTGACCTCTGATCTCTCTGCTTTTAGGGTTAGATCCTTGCTGTTAAGCTTAAGTTTGGGTTTACCAGTAGAGGTGGTTCAGTCTCCAGCACTGGTCTGCGTGGTGTCTTGCATCTATATTGTGGTCAATGCTGTGCTCCTCTGCTCTTCCCAGTTCAATGAGAGCCGTAACTACATCATTACTCTAACTTTGTGCAAGTTACTGAAGAAACAGCAACTTGTGGTTACAAGTGTTTTACCAAATTCACATTCTCTAATTGCAGAAGAGACCCCACAGCCTGAAGAACAAAAGACCAGGGTCTGGTGAACAACGTGATAAATTCATCTGTGCGTGCTCTGTTTGTTCAGTGCAGTACAGTTGTCAAATAATATGCTTCCAGGCTCTGTGAAGCAAATTAATTTTGTATCCTTTAATCAAAAAACCCTTATATTTTTCAAAACAATACCCTCTTTTCCTTCCCTGAAGGCCCTGCAGAGCATAAAGCAATGCACAGAAAGGAAAGAAATAGATGGAGAAAATAAACATAGTGACAACATGACAAATCTTTATAATCTGGTAGAAATTTCTTTCTTTTTTTATTGCTGCATGAATCTGAGCCTGGAGTTCTATTATCTGCTGTGGTAAAAAAGGATGAATTAATGCGAAAAAAAGTGTATTTATAGCGTGAATATACTGCTGAGTAATATAGTGGGTTTTGCTGCTTGGGAACACAGAGACCAAGTCTTACCCCAATGAAACACTTCTGTAACCCTGCCAAGTGCGTCCTGCCGGCACATCCTAAAGCCATGAACAACCAGGGCCGTAGGATTACCTATGCGGGAGTCAACAAAGACTCCAGGAATGGAAGATAGCAAGTAGATAATCAGTTAAAAAAATTTTATTTTTTTTATAGAATATGTGAATTAGCAGTGGAACTCCTTGCCACAGGATGCTGTGGGTGCTAGAAGATTACAAAGTTCAAAAGGAAGCAGTGAAAATTAAAGAAAGAAAATATGACTGAGGCATCTCAAATACAAAGACAGCACCTCTGGACTGGGAAGCCCTGGGGCTGCAAGCTGTGGGAATTTGGGAGCATTTTCTAGGAAAGCATTGCTACCTGCTTGCCCCTTTTGTAATCTCTCCTGCCTGCTAGACAGATCTTCAGAGTGATCCAGCATGGTCATTGCTATCTTCTGTCTGAAAGGTTTAGCAACAGGCTCTGTCACTTGTGCTGCACATAAGTGATATGTACCTAAAATGGCAAGAAAGTAATGGGATTTCTGGCCCCTAAGTGTTTAGGCCTTTCTGATTCAGAGACAAAGAGAACAAGAAGGAGCCTGGGTTAAATTGATAAGAGCCCTAAGGTAGATAAGGCACTAATATCTCTAGTATCATGCCATGGACACTGGATGTGAGCAGGATTGGACTACATGGTGCCTAAAGCACTGACATCTCGGAGGCACTCTTTCTTAAGTAGTGACTTAAGAATGACCTTAGAGAAAGCATGGACCCAGCACTTCAGTGTTTCCTAACACAGGATGAGCCCAGTTTTTAACAAGCTCATCTTCCCCCAGAACGGTTTTCCACACAACCTGCACTATAAGGGTTTTTATATTTATTCTCTGTGATGAAGCTCTCCTAGGGCTCAGCCAGGTACAGTTTTTGTTTTTAATAGCCCTGCTGTCTCAGCAATCTCATCTGGATGAATAACAAAACTGAACACATCTCTTCTTTTCTCCTATCTTATTCTGTAGTGCCAGAAGAGAATGAAAAAGAGTTGAATGGCCTCTCCACCTATCCCAAACAAGTTTCTGTTTTCTCGTGTAAGTGTGGTTGAAAGGAGCTGTTGTTCAGGCTAGCGTCTACCCCAAAGAACTAGCTAACACGTAGGGCAAGAGGGGAAAAATTATTACAAGCTATCATTTTCAAATTACTAGTTTTGTGTATTGCAAATTCATAAATAAGTCTGGGAAATCTCTCTCTTACCTCAGTGGAAGCAGACTCATCACTGGGTTATATTGCTTTCTGTGTCATCAGTCATCCCAACCGCTCTTGCCTCATGGTTAAATAAATGGAGCTCACACCTTCAAGGGGGAATCACAGCAACCTTTTGGCTTCCCTGTTCCCTCAGACCTTAATTCTGATCCAGATTAGGGGATGCATTTCAGTAAATACCTGATTTTCAGCAAGTGCGATAACTACAGTGAGACTTTTCACATGCTGAGAATCAGGCACACACTGAAGTATCTCAGTGGATCAAGATCTGCAATTTTCTCTTTCTGAAGTGAACATGTTTACAGAGGTGAAACACGTGCAGTTAACAATGGTACAGCATTTCACATACACTTGAGTTAGCCATCAGCATTTTATCAGGAATGACAGCTATCTCTGCATACTACCTGAAAGGAATATATTTAGCAGCAGAATTCGTAAGCCTAGATTTCAAGCACTCTGTGAATATGCAAGGTGCTTCAAGGCTGTTGAACCCCTCATCTGTTGCCACCAAGGAAAACTTAATAAAAAGCAGCTATAATAATCCTTGCAGAAACTTCAGCATTGATTGCGAATGTTTGAAGATACATCTTTGGACCTTTGCCAAAGGCTTCTCAACCAGCTGCCTGCAAGGTCAGACGGCTGCTGGCTGAGATCCTTCTGCCCCAGCAGGCATCGGATCAGGTCTGCCATCAACAAACGGTATGGGGAGAAGGACTGGGAGCACCAGCTGGTGCCAGCCTATTTCCTGCTGGCAAAATCACCTTAGCGTAGAGAGAGTTTCATTTTGAGAGCAGTGAGGAAGGCCTTGCAACTAGGGAGCAAGGAAGATGTCAGAGCACCAAGTTATTACTCATTGCAATTACATTTATGCTTAAAATTATGGATTAAAACCTATCCATGAGGTCTTCAAAGAATAACAGATAAATTCAGTCTATGCTCTGCTTTAATTTCTTCAGATGAATGTTTCTTTTTATACCAAGCATATGGTGCACTAGATTTCAAGTCCCATTGATAAAGACTCTAATCTCTGTAGTCTCTTTATTATATTTTTCCATTTTCTGCTGAGTTGGAAAAAGGCATTGCATACCATCTGTCAGCGTGATCATAGTGCAATTTGCAGAAGTTTCAGACCGGTACAGTGTTAGTGGCAGCTCGCTGTTCTCCTCCAGACTTGGGTTCTTATGGAAGCAATATAGCCCCATTAAACAGTTACTTCACAAACAAAAACTCATTTGTGCAGCATGCTAATGACAATAATGCAAATGAATCTGTCATCTTTGTAGCTACTATCCCTAACCACCATATTCATGAATATATGGTAATTAAGCTATTACTGCAAATGTAACTGTGTCAGCACTACTAAATTAAGGGCTGTACTGTAAATAAAAATGGGGTTATAAGAAGGAAAGAAGACAGTAAAAGATAATGGACAGAAATACTAAGGGCAAGGTAGCAGAGCCTTTGCATAAGCAAAGGAATTTATTTTAAAGCCTCCTACTAAAGGATCTGTTTTGATGTCATGGCCTGAAATTGCAGACAGGTGCTGATATATAAAAAATTAGTTCTTTTTGTCCTCAAATGCAATAATACTAAATCCCATGACACTGGCAGGTTTGCGATAAAACCGGTAGGCGATTGTCAATATATTGCCCCTCCACGGTGGCTCCATCTCTGAGCTCATTAATAACTGTGTAAGGTATGGAAAGATGACTTAAAAGACCCCTTTGCACAAGTTTGCAACAGAAAAGTGAGAGGTTCCTATTCCCAAAGAATAATTTGTAGTCTGAACTATGCAAAGTCAGGGCTTTTCTTATTTGGTAAACTCAATTCCACTGTATATTTTCTGCTCTCTTGTATTGTCCCCAGTGCAGCCAGTTTTAAAAGCGGAACAAAATTTTTCCCACATGAAGACCCTTATTTCCATTAAACAGAAGAGAAATTGGATATCTGTAGCAGAAACAACTTTGCTACACAAATGTAAACCATGAGAAACACCACAGAAACCAGTATTTTGCTTAGGCTCAACCTGCATATAAATGAAATCATAGTCTGGCTGTAGGTGACCAGCTCCAGGGGTACACCGTCAGTCTTGCTGGTGGGACCAGGACAACCACTATCCTGCTTCAGTTCAAAAGACTTGAGGTTTGAAGTGATGAAAAGAAAAAGTCCTGAATTAAAATAAATACATGTTCTTAATGAGGCAGTGAGAGAAAAGATGGGAATGATTCAGTTTGGGGAGATGATACACAGATGCGCAGAAAGAAGGATAGACAATCGTAAGCCACATATATTGCATATCCTGCATTTGCAGATTTTCCTGAGTCCATGATTTTCATAGAACGTAAAACTAAAGAGTGCAGTGATCAAAACCGCAAGACACTACATGCAAAGAAAATCACTGTCTGTAATTAGTCTGAGAGATGCAGAGCGGATAGATAGCACTGAGGGTGGCACATAGTAAGATTTATCTGTAAAGTGATAGTTTTCTCCACTGTATCAGATAGAGGAAGTTTATATTTTTCTAAGGGATATAATCCCTCCTGTTTCAGCACAGAAGCCGATTGCCAGCAGAGACTGGAAGCTGCCTTTTCCCCAGGCTCTTTATTCCACTTGCATCCACAGTGTGGTTTCCTGCCTTTTTTCTCTAAGTCAGCTAGAACAGAGCCCTGACAAGGATAGGGCACTGGACTTGATGTCCCCAATATGCAAATCCTAATTAAACACAGACAAGGATATGCTGCATCAGTTTGCTGGTAAGCTCCCTAGAGATTGATTTATATATAGGGGCAGGCACAGTGTATAGCTAAGTGATTCAACAGCATTTTGAGATATTGTCTGGGAAGGAGAGCTGGCTGAACTCTCCAATCTGCATCAGCTGGCAGCCACCACCCATAGCTGATCCCCTTCAAAATATCTTTGCTTTGACAGAGTTGAGGGTCTGAAGTGGAGCCAACTGTGGATTTTGCAAATGGCCCCTCTATTTCTAAAGCGCTGGGCTCAAACCATCCAGTAAGAAGTGATCACATTCCAACTTGGCATTTCAAGAAGTTTGTGCCCCAAATCCTTGCTCCTTTCTTGCCGCTGGGCCTCCTCCTGGGGCTCACCCCAAGTCTGTGGATGGGGATTACGATGCTAGGGGAAACATGCTGCAGCTGCTGCAGGTAGAGCTGACGGCAAACCCTTCCCACTGCCTTCTCAAGCAAGCATTTGACAGCACTTGCTTTTGCCCAGCTGGCATGGATGAAAAGAAATTACTTTGCCAATAAGTTTCCAGTTCTATCTAGAGATCCAGTGGTTTTCTTGAAACGCAGGGTGGCTCGGGGTCGCTGGGGAAAGGAAGCTTGTGAACCAAGGACAAAACGTAACAATAACAATGTGAGGCAGTGACGGAATGTAAAACAGCTTCAGTCACTCAATGCAAAGTAAACTGTGACTAACTCAGGAGGAATTACTTATTTTTAAAACTCTCTTTTTTAAAAAATTAAGAATTGCGTACTAAGGAAAAGACCAGGTTTGAAGACAGATAGCCAAACCAGAGCGAGAGAGCATAAAGGCAAAGTTTCAAAGGTATGAATCCTAAAGGCTAAAATTAGAGGTGAATTGTGGGAAGATGGAAATTGAACTCCTTTGGTCTCATACAAGTGCCTGCAAATAGTAGCACATGCTCGAGTGTCCCTGGCTGCCGAGCCCTTTGCAGTTCCCCAGGGCTGTGTGCGGTTACACCACACTCTTCCCATGATATTTATTGCCAGGTCAAGGCCTTTGCTTCCTTTCTGACAATTCAAGTATGTACTAAAACCCACATCTGTGTCCGTGGGGGGAATTGCCAGGGCATTTCTGAGAACAGGCTATCAGGTGCACGAGCACGAGCTCGCCAGCGGGTGAGGGAAGCTGTGCTGGGGCCAGCGTGCCCTGCAGAACCGCGTGTGCTGGCCACATGCACGGGGAGCGTGAGGAGGGCTCGGCAGATACATTACAACCGGTGTTTGCAGCGAGCAAGAGGCACATGCACAGAAGGAGCAAATGGCATTAATTTAATGAGCAGCGATCTATTAAACAGCAGTGTGACTGCTGCTTGCGGTCATCTATCTCCCGGCTCCTGCAGGTAGCAGTGCTCGTGAAACGATGCGCTCCTGTAAGAGTCAAAGCTGACTTGCATCATGCTGAAGGACTGGAGTAAAGTCGAAGAAAGGAATAACTTCTTTTAAGGTTGTCTTTCTAAGGGGTAATTTTGGTCATTTTGCCTGCTGTACAGCTCAGTGTCAGCCTTGCCAGAAAATAATGGTCCTGATGTGAGCAGGCAAACAGACCAGTGGTGTGTCTGTCTGCGAGCGGGAAACAAAAATGTACATTCTGTATTAGCGAAAGGGAAAAAAGGACCGTGAGCTTAACAAGTAAATTGAGACAAACTGCCCCTGGGCTAACACATCCATTACAGGATGGAAGGGATATTGCGACAACAGGAATTGAACTCATTTTTCCGTATAGCTTAGTAGGAGAAGCAGGTTTAAGTCCTGGGGCCTGATCTTTTGCTGGCGTGAATCGGTGCTCTGCCACTAACATGAACCAAGCTGTCCTGACCTCTCACCAGCGAAGCAGCTGGCCTGGAGTTTTTGCTCAGTATGCATTCACTGGAGCAAAAAAGATGGAATCCAAAATAATTA
This sequence comes from Morus bassanus, assembly GCA_031468815.1. Classification (NCBI taxonomy): domain Eukaryota; kingdom Metazoa; phylum Chordata; class Aves; order Suliformes; family Sulidae; genus Morus; species Morus bassanus. The sequence continues at coordinate 3,758,002 of CM062582.1, forward strand.
TAATAAAGGTAATCCAGAGAAAAATTAAAACTACTGAAGAGGAGGCATAGAAATCTCCTGCTCATGTCTGCATCAGCAGCTGTAGCCCCGAACATCTTGTCAAGCTATATTTCATCAAGCTGCACCACTTCTTGCAAATACAAGTAAAATGGCAGCCCCACGGGGATTACTCGCTGCCCATTTAACGGTGAAAAGATTTTGAAGTGTGGAAAGTTAAAAAGAGAAAGATTTCCAGTTTCCTAGTTTAATATCCATGTTCTGATGACCTGAAGTCATCTAAGGCAGCGATAAAAAAAAAAAAAAAAAAAAATCTATGGCATTTTCTTAAGGGACAAATTATTTTTAGCTGTGGAGATTTAAAGCTCTCTCCAAGTTCCTGAACTTTCAGAACTTTTCTTCACTAAGGAGCTTGACAGCAAAGCAGGTTCTCTTCCCAACTGTTCAACTGATCTAATTAAAATATGCAAAATCTCCCTTTCTGCATATTGGAGGAATACACATTTTTTTCCAGCTAGATAAAAGGCATTTTCCAGAGGCTTTATTTCTAAGAATAATTGCTCCCCTCTCTGGTTTTAGGGCTCAGCTGCTGTCCTGCTTCACTTTATGGTAGAGAAATGGGAAATAAACACTCTTGCCCCTTTTACTTGTTTCTGTTCTTGAGATTACTGGCACCAGACAGCTTTTGTGAGACAAAATCAGTTGTCAGTGCACCACTGGGCCTGATTCTGATTGACGCTGGTACCGCCGCCCATGGCCAGAGCTTGGTGTAAACGGAAATCTGGCCCTTGATGCTTTGATTTAGTTCAGTTGGCTCCGGAAGAATGCCTTCCCAAATGGGATATACATATATATACTTTTTTAATGGAGTTTGGGTTAATATTGCTTTTAAAAAATGACACTGCTTTGCAATCGCCCAAATTTATGGGTTTTTTTTGGGGGTGTTTTGCATTGCTGTTTGAGTGAAGCACCCAGCACCCCGTCACAGCCAGGGGGACAGAGGCAGCGCTAGCTGCAGCCTTGCCCCATTTCCCTGCTCACAGGGCAGCCGAGTCACCGGCATCAACTGTCCGTGTCTCCAACATGCTGAGCTTCAACAGCTTTTCCTATCGTCCCCTGGGGTGGCATTGCATCCTTTTTATATGTGCAAAAACCAACCCTTTGCTCTTCCAGACTGTGATCACCATGTAAGAGGTCCTGGCTGGGCAGAACCCAGGGCCAGGAGCTGCGGTAAAATGCAGGAGAATAGAAATCTTATAAAGAATACACAAAAGGAAATTAATTAAACCAGTCGGAAGGGATTGCTAGAGAAACCCTGACCTATGTTGTCACTATACAATGACCTGAAGCTTTTGCTTCGTGGTTACAAATTTTTTTTCTTTCTCTCTAAAACTATTTTCTGTCCATAATCTGAACCTAATCTTGGCTGCTAAAGGGACTCTCTCCTTGGGCCCAGGGCCATTCCCTGGCAGTAAATTCAGTTCATCCCACTGGAACAGGGACAAATGGATGTCATTTACAAAGCCAACTGCACCCACTCAGCACATATACGTATATACGGTACCGCGAAACCCCTGCAGCAATGCGTCACGTGTCCCAGCCCTCGGATTTAAAACCCAGACAAACTCTTAAGCATGGGTTGACTGAATCTGAGCAGGAAGAAAATCATTTTGTGTTCTTGGACTGACACAAAATGCAGGCAGAAGTTCTGAATAAATTATTTGTTCTGAATCATTTACTCAGTGCTACTCAGTACCTCAGAGGACAAGGAGGGCTTCTAAACATTTGCAGTGATAAAATATTGAGCCGACTCTAGTACTGTTTTGCAGGGGAACAGTGTTCGCCCTGATGCTCTGACCGATTTAGCTTGTGCATTCCTAGCGTGGCCGCCAGCAGGCTCCGGCACTTTGAGCTGCGGCGCCCGTTGTTGTCTGCGTAATGTTGTTGTGCCCCATTAAGGCTGTTGTTGCATTTCACCTTATAGGTGGGTACATCTCTGTGACACATAAAGTGGTCCCTGTGCACAGACTGTAGCTAGTAAAGTGCTTATGAAAAGTGCTAGCGAAGTGCAGTGAGTTCAGAGTGTTGGTATGTATTATTCATCTTTTAATAATATCACAGCAGAATTTAGGGGAGTTTGACAACAATTTTGATCATTACAGAGGGCAGGACCCGGGTTTGACGTGTCTGTAAGGCCAATTACAAACTCCTTTTGAGCGTCAAGTCCCTGTTTCAAGTGTAAAGTGGAAAGAAAGGCTCATTGTAGCAATTATGGTGCTTACAAAGGAAAAAACAATTTAATGCCGGGATTTTGCACCCATGACAGAACCACAGGGGATTAGCATGGGGGAGCAGAGTAAGAAACTCAACGTGCTCCCACATGGGTGCTGTCAGGACGGTGCGATCCTCCCCGTATCAGGTCTGGCCACGGGCAACATCGCAGCGTGCCGGTGAAGGCAGGATGGGTGCGAATGCCTCTGTTGGAGCTCCTCTCTTCGGGTGTAAATAAAGCGCTACGCTCAGCTTAAAAGTGCGGAAAGAGGGGAAGTGAAGCCCAGTATAACCAGCGACGCCTGGGGGAGTCAGTGGGAAAGGGAAGCAGGGAAGACAGAAAAAGGCCCTCCTGCTGATCAGATAGAAGCTTTCCTGGTTAGGGAAAAGGTAAAACTGGATTTCACTGGATTCAGTCTGTCAGTAAACGAGTCATGAGATTTTCTCAGTTATCTGATAGATTTAGACACCCGTGTGTCAAAGTGTCTGGGAATCAAAGAGGAGATATGAACTCAGAGCGCCGAGATGGCTGGAAAGTTCGAGAGCTGGTCGCTGAACTGGCTATCCTGGATGGTGTGCTGACAGGTATTACCGGCCTGGTAGGGAATTTGGCTGGATGTGGCCAAGGCGGGCCGTTACGTTTGTCCCGTGTCAGCCCAAGGCACCAGGACACACCCGCTCGTCCCTCCAAGGGCTCCCACCACCCCGGGAGCGGCCGGGATGGAGGGTCACCCCCAGCCTCCCCATACAGGCCCAGCCCGGCGGGGGCCCAGCGTCACGCCCAGGCCAGGCCCGGAGGGGTGCGAGGGAGCGCGGGCCTGTCGGTGGGTGGATGTGTGTGGGGGGGTGTCAGTGGGTGGATGTGTGTGCGGGGTTGTCAGTGGGTGGATGTGTGTGCAGGGTTGTCGGTGGGTGGATGTGTGCGGGGGTGTCAGTGGGTGGATGTGAGTGTGGGGGTGTCGGTGGGTGGATGTGAGTGTGGGGGGGTCGGTGGGTGGATGTGTGTGTGGGGGTGTCAGTGGGTGGATGTGTGCGGGGGTGTCAGTGGGTGGATGTGTGTGCGGGGGTGTCGGTGGGTGGATGTGAGTGTGGGGGGGTCGGTGGGTAGATGTGAGTGTGGGGGTGTGGGTGGATGTGTGTGGGGGGTGTGGGTGGGTGGATGTGTGTGTGGGGGTGTGGGTGGGTGGATGTGTGTGCGGGGGTGTCGGTGGGTGGATGTGAGTGTGGGGGTGTGGGTGGATGTGAGTGTGGGGGTGTGGGTGGATGTGTGTGGGGGGGTGTGGGTGGGTGGATGTGTCTGGGGTTGTCGGTGGGTGGATGTGTGTGGGGGTGTCGGTGGGTGGATGTGAGTGTGGGGGTGTCGGCGGGTGGATGTGTGTGGGGGGTGTCAGTGGGTGGATGTGTGTGCGGGGTTGTCGGTGGGTGGATGTGAGTGTGGGGGTGTCGGTGGGTGGATGTGTGTGGGGGGTGTCAGTGGGTGGATGTGTGTGCGGGAGTGTCAGTGGGTGGATGTGAGTGTGGGGGTGTGGGTGGATGTGTGTGTGGGGGTGTGGGTGGGTGGATGTGTGTGCGGGGGTGTCGGTGGGTGGATGTGAGTGTGGGGGGGTCGGTGGATGTGAGTGTGGGGGTGTCAGTGGGTGGATGTGTGTGGGGGGGTGTGGGTGGGTGGATGTGTGTGCGGGGGTGTCAGTGGGTGGATGTGAGTGGGGGGGTGTCGGTGGGTGGATGTGTGTGTGTGTGTGTATGTGGGGTGTGGATGTGTGTGGGTGTTTGTGTGGAGGTGCGTGTGGGTGTGGATGTGGGTGGGTGGATGCGTGGGTCGGTGTGTGAGGAGGGGGTGTGAGTGTATATGTGAAGGTGTGTCTGTGGATCTGGGGGGGGGTAGATGTTGGTGCGTGGGTGTGGGTATGGGGGGTGTGGTTGTGTGTGTGGGGGTGTGTCTGGGTGTGGGGGTAAGTGTGTGGGAGGGCTGTATCCATGTGGGTGAGTGTGCAAGTGGAGGGTGTATGTGTATGTGTGCATGACTGTGAGGGGCAGCTGTATCCCTGCGAGCGTGCGAGGGGCAGGTGTATGTGTGTGAGTGAGTGTGAGGGGCGGCTGTATCCCTGCGAGCGTGCGAGGGGAGGGTGTATGTGTGTGAGTGAGTGTGAGGGGCGGCTGTAGCCCTGCGAGCATGCAAGGGGAGGGTGTATGGGTGTGAGTGAGTGTGAGGGGCGGCTGTATCACTGCAAGCGTGCAAGGGGAGGGTGTATGTGTGTCAGTGTGAGGGGCGGCTGTATCCCTGCGAGCGTGCGAGGGGAGGGTGTACGCGTGTGAGTGAGTGTGAGGGGCGGCTGTATCCCTGCGAGCGTGCGAGGGGAGGGTGTACGCGTGTGAGTGAGTGTGAGGGGCAGCTGTATCCCTGCGAGCGTGCGAGGGGAGGGTGTACGCGTGTGAGTGAGTGTGAGGGGCGGCTGTATCCCTGCGAGCGTGCGAGGGGAGGGTGTACGTGTGTGAGTGAGTGTGAGGGGCGGCTGTATCCCTGCGAGCGTGCGAGGGGAGGGTGTACGCGTGTGAGTGAGTGTGAGGGGCGGCTGTAGCCCTGCGAGCGTGCGAGGGGAGGGTGTACGCGTGTGAGTGAGTGAGGGGGCGGCTGTATCCCTGCGAGCGTGCGAGGGGAGGGTGTACGTGTGTGAGTGAGTGTGAGGGGCGGCTGTATCCCTGCGAGCATGCGAGGGGAGGGTGTATGTGTGTCAGTGTGAGGGGCGGCTGTATCCCTGCGAGCGTGCGAGGGGAGGGTGTATGTGTGTCAGTGTGAGGGGCGGCTGTAGCCCTGCGAGCGTGCGAGGGGAGGGTGTACGTGTGTGAGTGTGAGGGGCGGCTGTATCCCTGCGAGCGTGCGAGGGGAGGGTGTACGTGTGTGAGTGAGTGTGAGGGGCGGCTGTAGCCCTGCGACCGTGCGAGGGGAGGGTGTACGTGTGTGAGTGTGAGGGGCGGCTGTAGCCCTGCGAGCGTGCGAGGGGAGGGTGTATCCGTGCGTGTGAGGGGCGGCGTGTGCCCGTGAGGGAGTGTGAGGGGCGGCGTGTGCCTGGGCGCGACGCTCCGCTTCGGCTGGGGCCCGGCTGCCGCCGAGGGGCGGTCGGAGGCGGCGGGGGCGGCGGGGAGCACCGCGGAGACCCGGCATTTTTGGCGGCGGGTGGCAGCCCTGCCCGCTGCCGGGGCGAGGACGGCGATGCCGCGCCCGCCGTGCCCTGCCCGCCGGCGGCCCCGCGGCCCCTCGCCGCCGGCAGCGGCGTAGCGCGCCCGCCTGAGGCGCACCGGCTGGGCAGCGCGGGCGGGGCGGCATGGGGGCTCCCGCCCCCCGCGGCGCTCGGCGCGGAGCGGATTACAAATGAGCGGCGCGGCCCGGCGCCCCGGGCCGGCGGGCACACCGGGCACACCGGCATGTAGAGCCTGACGGAGCGGCGCGGAGGTGAGCGGCCGCCCGGGAGGCGGGAGGGGGCGGCAGGCGGGAGCGCACCTTGCGCGGGGAGCGACCCCTCGGGGGCGGCGGGAGGACGGGACCGAGACACACCCCCCCCCCCCCCCGTCGCCTCTTGGCGCTGCCCGAACTTGGAGCCGCGGCTGTGAAATACTCCCCTCGCCCCGTCTCCTCGGGGGCCGCTCCTGTGCATCCCCCCCCCCCCCCCCCCCCCCGGTGATGCCCGGGCTTGCCCCGGGTCCCTCCCGCCGAAGTTGGCCGCGGTGGCGCGGCAGGGCCGGGGCGGGCGGGAGTTGCACCGCCGGCACCCGCAGCCTGGGGAACGGTGCTGGGGTGTAGCTGTCCTTGTGCCGAATGACAGCCCGCACGGCGCGTATCAGCCCCACCTGCATCCTCGCGTGTAGCGTTAAAGACATATGTAAATCGTTATTAATTAGGGCATCCTTTGACCTGGTTGTGAGTCGTCTGGCTGACCCACCAGCCCTCGAAATGGGAAAGGTGACAGTGCTACGGGAGGGGGGTGTTCTCTGCTGCGATGCTCGCAGAAATGCATCGTTTATCGTCCCCTTGGTCCACAGACTATCGGGCATCTTGCGGTTTATAGTCCCTCAAATTCCGCAGCCTAAAAAAAAAAACAAAACCAAACCTCAGGGCTGCTTTTCAAGACTCTTCATAAGTTCATTTGTTTACTATGGAGCCGTGACTTTAATGGTCTCTTCGGTATAAAAACATTCTGCTTGTGTGATATTTTTGGTGGCATCGACAACAGATTTGTTAGTCATGGTTATGAATATGATAATGTGCAAGTCTTCCATTAAATTCTACATGCCCTAGGTAACATGGTTGAACAGTCATGTATGAAGTCTTACATCTCGCTGCTGCTGCAAGAGAGCAACATCACTTTGAACTTCCAGTCCGTTTAATCGCTTCCTCTTAACTTTTCCACCATATTATAAAAAATATTTCGTCTTCCTGCTGGTCAAATGTAAACCCTAAGTTTTGTGGCAGGTGCACCTCTTCGCAAGCAAGCTTGTGTAATGCGGCGCCCTGTGCAGAATGCAAGTGGAGATGGAAGGAAAGATTTTTGGAAAGAGGATGGTCATGTGGTTACCGTGCCTCTGTCTGCGTGTGTGTGTGTGTGCATGTCCCCGTGGGAGAAGGACTGAGGAAGGTTGTTTACTTCTGTGGACATCCTGCCTGATCCTGGGCAAGTCTCTCAGTCTTCTTGGGTGTTGCTTGCCTTCTCCGTAAAATATGGCTTATTCTGTGTTACTGCTTCCTCAGGGCTGTATGAAGCTACTCGGAAGCCCTTGAAAACACTTTCCAGGCAGTGAGGTACTGTGTAAATGCAAATTACTATATTGCAGTTTTAAAAATGCTTTTCAGAAGTTAAAGTGGTATCTTTAGGCAGTTTATTGAAACTGTAGCCAAATGTCTTTTCAGACAGCTCCAAAGCAGACTAAAGGAGCTACTTTCTTGAGGAATACTCCCCTCTAAAGAAATCTAGTGTCATTTCTCAAGAAAAGAAAAAAACCCTACATTTGGGTGTTATCAGACGTGTCAGTCTTTGTTCTGTCCATGAATATTTACCCCCAGTTTCTCTGCGTGTAACTTGGCAGTAATTATCAGCTGGAGAAACACTTCAGTCCTAGACTGTTTAAGCTGTAAGTAAGTGGTGGATGAAGACATGAAAGAGCTTACCCAGAGCACGACATCAAACTGGCCCACCGTGAGCCCGCTGGTCTCTGTGGTGTGGCTTTGCTGTTCCGTCTGGTTGTACTTTTATTCTGAGATATAGCAATGATCAATACGCTATCAGCTAGGAGCAAGTATTCCTAGGCAAGAACTATGTTTCAGATACTGCTACAGAGAACATTTCTAGTATTAAAAGTAAAGAAAAAGGTCCAGGTACTGGCTTTTTTTTTTTTTTTAAGCTGCGAAAAGAAACTAGATGGAAAAGGACTTGAGTTTGAGGCTAACCTCTGATCAGCTTTAATTTATCTTGCAAGTACATAGAATGTTAACAGAATTCCTTATTTTTATTACTGGGATTCTGAGAGAATTCTTTGTATTTTGATGTGCATTGCTTTTATTCTAGCATATTGAAATCTCATTGGTTTTGTAATATATTGTTATTTTTTTTAACCACCTTCGGCTTGGTAGAATCTCTGAATAGCTTCTACTCAGAATTGCATTTGAGGTAATGCAAGACACAAAATTCTTTGATTAGCTTGTTTTTTTCCAAAGATTTATTTTCAGACGACCTTAAAAAAAAATCTTAGAATGTCAGTTTTGAGGTCTTTTCATGTCGTGGATTTAATAGACAAGGTACTGGCAGCTGACGTACGAGTCTTGCTAATAATATGATTACGTTGTTTTTTGAGAGATACAGTTCTTGAAAACATACCTCAGAGGAGAAAATTCACAAAAGCTATGTGCAAATATTTTTTTTTTCTACAACAGATGGAAGAGCTTGATAATCACCACTCAAGGGTGGCTAAAATTAGTTTGAAACAGAAAAGATTATTCCTACAAGTACAGTAGTATAACTTGTACGAAATGAGCCAAATCCTACTAATTGTTACACTGCTGTAAATATAGAGTAATTCCTTTGCCTAGAGTTTCTCCTTCTTTATGCAGTAATGTAGAACACAGGGGATTATGATGCTGCTGAATTTTGACATGTTCACCGCAAAGGTTGGTTCTTCTTGAAACCCAGTGGCAGAATATGGCCCAGAATTTAACCCCCTGTTCTCATGTTCACAACAGCATAATATTCCCCCACTGAGACTCCAATTCAAAATTTGCTGTAATATGATTGTGGGTAGAGGGTTGCTGAATGACTCAGATGAATGTAGCTCAGAGTAAACAAACATGGAAATCATTTCTAGCTAGAGAGAGAGAAAGGAAAACATGAGAGAGCAGAGAAAAGCCAACCTCAAGCATGAGACATTTATAATGACATGATGAGCAAGGATCACCACGTTCAGCAGGATTCAACCATCAAAAACTTGGGACTGGAACTGCCACAGTCTTTTACCTTTGGTAATGAGAGGAACCTGTATGAAGTGAGTGCCTAAATGCAAGTATTAGAAGCAAGCAGTTTTCCAGTTGCTTGGGCTGATAGTCTGGTACAAAGGTGAGCAGGCTTGTGTCAAAAGGTGCATTTGGGCACATTTACATGACCCACTGTGAGTGCTGGGAACCAGGTGTATTGCCTGTCTCAGAGAGGCAGGATGCTGCCTGTGACTGATTGGTAGTCTCTACAATGTCCAGTTTGGGGAAAAATACAAGCTAGCAAGTGATTCCTGGAAGTTTCTGAACCCCAAATCCTGGATAGCAACGTGGTGTTGGTATGAGTAACTGCAGAAGGATCCAGACCCAGCTTGTGGTTCAGATTAAGAAGTACCAGAGCAAATCAGTGGCTTTGAAACAACTGTAGGTTTATTCTTAGCTAGGTGAGTCTCTGGCACAAAATCAGAGTAAGGCAAAGTCTGTTCTCATTTGTTTTTCCTGTCAAGGGAGATGACCAGTAAGCACAAATCACTGCAACAGAGCATCTTGCCAGTCAGGTCCTCTTTTGAATGCCCAGGCCCAGTGCAGTTAAAAGGCGTAGGAAGATGGGGCTGTCTCTGTGTGTGTGAGACTGCAGTCACTGGAAAGCTGGGGCAGGATTTTTATCCCTTTCAGCTGTCTGAGCTATTATGCTTCAGTGTGTTTTCAGGGTAAGTTAGGTTAAGTTCCCTCTTGGGGAAGTAAGAAATGTGCTGGCATCCAGGGTTGAAATGAGGAAAGCTGGGGCTGGTCCGCTTCTGCTGCACAAGGATCAGTTCCCCAGAGCTCTGCCTCCCTGCTGGCTAATCTGCCTCCTGTTTCGGCCACTTTCACCATGGTAAAGAGAGGATACTGTGTTGTTGTGTGGACTTGTTCAATGTAAAACCTGTGCTCTTCACAGAATCACAGAATGGTAGGGGTTGGAAGGGACCTCTGGAGATCACGTTGTCCAACCCCCCTGCTTGAGCAGGCACACCCAGAGCAGGGGGCACAGGACCGCGTCCAGGAGGGGTTTGAATGTCTCCAGGGAAGGAGACTCCCCAACCTCTTTGGGCAGCCTGTTCCACTGCTCTGTCACCCTCACAGGAAAGAAGTTTTTCCTCATATTCAGGTGGAACTTCCTGTGTTCCAACTTGTGCCCATTGCCCCTTGTCCTGTCGTTGGGCACCATTGAAAAGAGTCTGGTCCCATCCTCTTGACACCTGCCCTTTAGATATTTATAAGCATTGATAAGATCCCCCCTCAGGCTTCTCTTCTCCAGGCTAAACAAACCCAGATCTCTCGGCCTTTCCTCATAAGAGAGATGCTCCAGTCCCCTGATCATCTTCATAGCTCTCCGCTGGACTCTCTCCAGTAGTTCCCTGTCTGTCTTGAATTCTTCTGACATTCCTGTCTTCGAAAGCAATGAGAAGTCCTTAGAGTGAAGTGTGACCGTAGTTATGGCATCCTTGTGGTGTTTTCTATGAGATGATGGCTGTGAAGGGAAGGAACTGGAGAGACAAGGTATATTTCTCTAGGAATAGCAGGCAGACCTCAGTCCTCATTTCTCCATTTCTCATTTTCTTTAGAGTGTATCAGGTGTTATATAGTGTTGGTCACAGTGGCCATGACAGGAGACTTGACTTAGGCAGGAGGATAATTTTCGCTAATAGGAATTATGGGTGTTTCTGTTAGAGCATTAGACACGTATTATTATTTATTCTCAGCTCAATCTCTGTGTTCAAGCCAGGAAGCTACTTCGTCTTTATTCCTTTCTCCCTTCTGTCAGTCTCTCTCCCTCTTCATGTGCAGTGAACATGTTCCAGTGAGAACTGAAGCAATTTCCTGGCCCCTTTCACGTGTCCTGCATCCCTTTTTCATCCTTAGAGAGGAATCTGATTCACTGTTTGGGAAAGACTGATTTAAGCACCTGAATAGAGTCAGATATGTTTCCTATCATGTCTGCTAATTAAATTGTAATGCTCATTATTGCAGGATGCTGTGGAGGGCAAAAGCATAAGCAGGTTGAAAAAGATGAGGTGAGTTCACAAAGAACAGAGAGTGGGTAGGAACACGATGGTCTGGGTGTAACCTCTGGCCATCTACACTATGAATTGCCAGATGCAGGGAGAGTGCGGAAGGGAACAGTTACTGTAAATGCAGTGGACGCACACTGCTGCCCATCACCAGAGATAACATCCTGGAATAGAAGCACCATGGGTCTAATCTATTCCTGTGCTCTTCCAGCACTGACACACATAGCTTGCTAAAACAGCAATTCACTTGCTTCTCAGTAAAATAAAGAGGGAGGAACAGAGCTTATGGAGTAGTGTTTGTTGGGCACTTTGGTTCCAGAATGATAACCAGAGTAGAGCTTTCAGCCTGCTCTCACAGGTATTAATGGATTAATATAGGAAGCTGCAAGGATTTCATTGTGTGAAGCCTTACTAGCAAAGCAGTGTGAGAGGATGAAGCCATTTGGGCTCAGGGCTCTGGCTGGGACAAGAAGATGAAATAATTCCACTCTCTCATTTAGTCTTTGTGTCCTGTTCATTCTGGTTTGTGCTGCATTGTGAAATGGAGGTGCTGATCTCTTACTTAACCAGGAGCTGCAGTTAATGGAAATACCTGTATTATGTGCATTGGGATATTTGTAAGTTTCCAGGTGGAAAGACCTCCAGGTTTATAAAATTGCCCTAATGCCCTAAAATTGTTCCTAATGGGAACAAGAGGAATGAAGATTCCTAGGATGTCACTGACTCTTCACCCATTTCTCTAGGAAGGTCAAGTTAGATGCAGGTACATGGTCACTGAATAAATGGACAAGGGGCTGTGAGATGGGTCCCTAAGGTACAGCTAGGAAGGCTATTTCAAAGAAAAGCATCTGCTGCAAGAGAGGGATTTTTTAACAGTAGAGAAGTTACATTGGTGAAGGAAGTAAAGTCTGATCTAGGGAAGAGGAAAGAGGGCAGGAGAGTACAGAGAATGTTCGAACAAACGATATGAAGTCCCTGCAGTATATTTAAGGCTATAGTGAAAATCCTTTACCCAGATCTTTCTTCCCTGTATAACACCGTCAGGGGATCCTCATTTGTGAAGAACAGACCGTGTCTCTGAAGAATTCTGGAAGTCTTCCTAAGTTTGCTTCTCCTCCAATAGCCTATTTCTTCACCAAGAAAACAAAGACTAACCTCCTCCTTGGGAAAGTCCGTGAGGGCCATATCTGGAGCTGACTGCGCCCAGTGGCTCCACAGGGGTTGCTGGAGAGAACAGGGCTGCCCAGCCAGAACTCCTGTTCTCCACCAGCCTCCTGGTTCCTCAGCAGAGAGAGCAGCTCCCGTGAGGTCCTGGCTTGACACCCCGTTGCCAGCTCCCGCTGTCAGGGGGATGCACAACAGGAGATAGATACAACATGGCCACGTCACTGTTCCCGTCAGACACTGAGTCCCCGCTCTGTGCTGTAGATATAAGGGGCACAAGCTGAACCCAGACCAGGGGTGTGCTCTGTAGCTGGGAAAAGGGCTTCAGGCCTCTCGGACTCAAGCTCTAAAACAAGTGCATGCCTTAAAATGCACATCTTTGTTTAAGCCTGGAGCTCTGTGTTTATGGAGTGTTAGGGCAAATGTTCTGACATTTGTCTGTGGGTTTTTATTGATCTTGAAATCATGCCAAATTTGAAATTCTATCTTTCCAGCTCTCCTTACTTCTTCACCATATAGAGGGATCGATGCTGGTGTGCACACATGCACACTATGAAGTTTACATGAAGAGTTGGTGACAAGGAGCGATATGTTATGGTCCTGCAAGCACGCGCGCCTGCGCACACACACAAAATGGCTTCACTTCCACATTATCTCCTGCAGTTTTCCCTGCACCCTGTCTGTAACCTAATCAAACAGGCTGAGCAGCTGGTGAGTGGGCGCCTTGCCTGTCAAAGACAAGGGTATGAATATCAGCAGTCAACAAGCCATCACATTAGCTATTGGCACAAAATGTAATCAGTGAGGGTAGACACCCCTCCCAAAAATAAGCCCATTGCTGTCCACAGAAGCCACATGAACCCCTGGTTGACTGAAATAGTTTGGGAAAAGAAAGAAGTTGAAGAGTGGCTTGGCTGAAAGTAATATATGCAGGATGCTGCAATGGATGAAAGAGGTGTTTTAGAAGTCTTCTAGCTCTTCATGTGAGGGTTTCCGTCCGATCTCCAGTCAAAAATAGTTCATCTGCACTGGCCATACATCTATGGGGTGGGTCAGGTTGTGCAAATACTAGCAGACCTTTCTGGATTTTCTTCTGATTTTGCCAGAAATTTGAATGTACTCATGAATGGGACATGACAGAAAATGGGGTGTTTCTTCCTACAAAAATCTTACAGATTCCCAAAATGTCACTCCAGCCTATAAACATAACAGACACCAAGCCCCGATAGTTTGTAATTATTTATGCAAAATGGAGCATCTAGAGAAGCCAAGAGCCTGGTACTTAAATCACTCAGCAGAGAACTGGGGAAAGAAAAGGCAAGGCTGGGATTCAGGCCACCAACACAACGGTGGGCCTGGCCCGAAGTCTGTTTGGTCTTTCTTGTGTGGAAGAAGGATCAGATTTATCAGAGCTATTAGCTCTGTTTGGTCCCTGCTCAGAGAGATTTCTAGTTCAAGGCTAAACTCAGTTCTCAGAATTCCCAGTTCTTGCCGGCTGGAGGGGAATGTGGCTCTAATCGTCCTGTCCTCTTTCACCAGTCCTGGGTCTGGCCATGGGTTGAATTGCTGGTGAAACCTGAAGGGACCTGCGAGGTGAGCACAGAAATAACAGTGGGGAAATGGAAAAATTCCCACCGACTTTACTGAGCTTTGGATCTGGGCTTGAAGAACAATGCGGTTTTTTTCAGATGTTCTCACTGTCCTCTGAATGGCTTATTTTAATTCTTTTTTAAGGCCTAATAGCTGATGGCACTAGAATTCAGGGTGAAGTATTTGGGGTGTAATGCAGGAGCAGTGTTGCTGCCATGACCTTCCCATGGACATTTGCATTAATCTTTCTCTCCTACAAAAATCAACTGGAAACAAAGCTCCCTCCCCTGTGGCACTGACCTATGCAGAGCAGGCCAGTTAGGGGCTGTTTTGTGTGTTCGCTTTTTTAGGATCAGAGCCTTTCTTTTTTTCCTGCTTCTGCAGGCAGAGCTTCCCCTCAGTGACCAGAGGTGCATATGTGGAGCAAAGACACCAGCCTTCGTTGGCATAGCAGGCAACTTGTGAAGGTGACCTCTTCAGAAGCATCTTTCTGTCCTTCCCAGAATGGGGGCTGACTCAGCCTAGGAGTTTGGGCTGGTGCTCAGGCTCAGCCCTCGGTAAGCACGGAGTTGCAAACGGCTGGATAAAAGCTGAGTGTGTTGTTTTTGCACTGTGGCAGGCTGAGATGAAAGGAACTAAGGAGTCGCTCCAGACAGTGTCACAGAGATGTGATTCCTGCAGTCCTGCTACATAGCCCCTTTCATAGCAGTGCTCTTTTAGAGTCCTTTAATCTGTTTATTCTGCTTGGCTGAAGTCCTTTAGCTGCCAAACTTGCTGCACTGAGGCTGTGGTGCTGTGAGAGGATCCTGTGCCTGATTGTTCCTACATTTGAACCGGATAAGACCACAAACACCTGTCAAATCTCCACTGCTGTTAGATCATTCATAGCAACTACATTGTTAGATGGATTTTGTTGTTGTTTATGGACATTCCAGAACCTGATCCAGGTTCTACAAATGGCTCTGGTATTCCTGGATGTTTGGCCAAACACATTTTTGCCAGCAATGGCTTGTAGACTGGTCTCTCACTTTCTGTGATGCCTGTAGGAAAATTTGGGCAGCCATAGGATGTGGCTCTTCTTGATCCAGACACTGATGCTTGAGCCTGAGAGCCTGTTCTGTTCAAATGCTCTCTGGTAGTACTGGCGAGCTGAGTGCTGTTGCACACATTACAGCATGGGGTTTCCTCCCTTTTCAAGTGATAACCATGCATGAGTGGGTAAGGCTGGGGCATACAGCAGTGTGCAGTCACAGAGCAGTGAGGCCTGGTCCCTAGCGTGTTCCTATGCTTAAATGTTGAAGCATTACGAAGAGAATGCAGAGTTCAAAAGAAACTGAATTAGGCTTTTAGTTCTTGTTCATTTCTGGAAAATCTGAACTACGTTAAACGGTATTAATGCTGTGCCCATATTGCAGTTTCTGTTTAAATCGGCTTTATGGATTGTGCCTCTTAAGATAGAGTTAGGATAGATTAGCAGCATTTTCACCCATTTCACAGACAAGGGAAGAGAAGCACAGCAGCATACCCATGATCATGTAAGATCGAGAAGTCAGAGCCAGGACTTTTGCTTCCTTGATGCCATGCCACACAAAGCTGTCACTGAGTTCAGTTTATTAATTCAGAAGCAAAAGAACAGTGTGCTACTAATAATGTGGTTACACGGGGGATACCAACATGCTGTGTAGATTTTGTGATGGATGGATTCCCGTTTAATCATCTTTTATAGCCCCGACATATACAATACGGCTTTGTGAGTACTAAATGGGGAATCAAGTCATAAAGAATTGAGACTTCAGACAGCAGGGCACAAAGCCCAGCCCACTTCCCACAGAGACCATTAGCAGTGGTGCAGTTGCACACGCACATATCGTGTTGTTATGACCAGCTTAAACTCAATATTGAACATGTCCAGTGCTAAAATGGGACTGGCAGTTGGGAAGAAAGGAACATAAAGTAGGGTATTTATGAAATAATTATGAAGATCCAGGCAAGAGAGTTTGTAGAAGAAGCTCCTGTAGAAGTTTGTAGAAGACGTGTCCAGGTTCATTCTTTGCCTCTCTCTTGTTGTATGATGGGGAATAGATCAAGCTGTGGGGCAGTCTTTTTATCTCCATTACATAAGTGTCAATCTTATTGCTGCTAAGGTCAGCCCAAAGCAGGGGTAAATGAGTGAATTCTAATCCGCAAATATGAAAAGTGAAGAATATGGGCAAGTCTTCTCTTCAGCGGAAGTAAAGTCTTTTATAGGAAAGATCATTTATAAATATCATGGATAACTGATGCTATTCAAAAGTACCGGTTTGTTTCCAAATTAAGCAACACATAAGTAGACCTACTCTCTTCTCATTTAAGTTCATTCTTTTTTTATCTTGGTTTGGATCCAGAGGCCTGATCCACTGTTTTTATCCAATACTCCTGTTGAGTCCATATGGATCGATTATCATTATCAAGAGCATCAGGTTGGTGCTAAAGAGAACCTCTCGCACCTGAAAAATGAACCCTGGAAACAGCCTCCTCAGGCTGCAGAATTTTTCTAGCCTAGATGGACCACCTCTGTGCAGTGGGGATGTTGGAGGGGTGTTTGAATACCAAAAGGTTTTTAGTTTGACCATGTCCGTTTTCACAGATGTTTGGAGAATGACTGCACTTTGCACGAGTGCCTGAGTCTATGGGAACAGATGAATATTACAAAGTAATGGACTGTTCCTGGTGGAAACCCAGTCATCTGATCACTTTAGACCAGCCTAGTATATGTTTGTAGCACTACTGACAGTGCCTTTCATGTCTGGTCAGCTGGTGAGACCTTATGGGGCAGAAAAACATAGATTTATCCCATAGGAAATATTAGAACCCAACCACATGTGATTGTTTTAATAAAGAATCCTATTTGTATTTGTTACAGCCCAGGAACATACCGTGACCTGAACATCTTTACCCTCCTGGGTAATGTCAATACAGTCTTTGCAGAGCACCCTCCAATGTTTCCTCTTACCAAGACACCCTGTTTCTGCATACAGATATATAAGGTGCCAGGAGATGGTCCTGCAAATTTGTGCTTTATTTGGTCCTAAAGCTCCCCTGCTGCACATACCCAAGCCCAGCAATGCACTGGTGACATATGGGTAGAGACGTACTCCTAAACTGGCACTTGTTCTCTTCTCTTGCCTTTTTTGGGGGTGCCGAGTAGGGAAGATAGAGACCAAAAGTGAGAGTGACATTAGACTAACTCACAACATAGCAGGCTTTGGGGCTGAGAACTAAAGAAGTTCAATAACAGCATGTGATAGACTACATCAGTGGTACATGAAACGAGAAGCAAAGCATGGAGATACTTTGATGTGCTACCAAAGCTTTGCAATACCTTTCCTGCTGAGTTAGAGGAGAGTTTTAATTTGGTGAGTCTAGTCAATGGCATCAGCCCAGTGTAACAAAGCAAGACAGAGTCCAGAACAGAGGCTTCTCTTTTCAGTTTTACCCATGCAATTAGGAATTATGTCACTGAAGTCAGCAAGACAAGTGAATCTGCATAAGCAGAATGAAATTCAGAGTGCATAAGATGCATTTGAAACAACTTGGCTCTGCTTTGGCTGAAGTAATGTGAAGGAAGAGCATAGTAAATTAATAACTAACACTAGAAAGAAAATAGAAGAGGAAGTTAAAAGAAAGGAGAGCTCTAAGTATTTTCTTGCACTAAGATGACATATAAATGTATACAGACTTAATTAGGAGAAGGTTACTTGAAATCTCAAAGCCAGCTATCAGCTTCTCCCTTTCTCACAATATTTTGTTACAGCCTACTATAAAAAAGGCATTTAATTAAAACAGATTTATTCATCCAATCATGCAGGTGTTAAAATGAGACACTGTTTCCAGAGCTTGGTTCTTTTTGTTCAACTTAATGGAAAGTAATAATATCATGGAAGAGGTATCTCCCATGTTAATAGGCCACATTCATCCCTTGTACCATAGCACTGGTTTGTTCTGTGTCTTTGCCCTGAGCCTGGCAGACTGCAAACACACTATGAGATTTTTGTCCCGTATTTTATGTGTGTACAGGGAGGATTTTCCCTGAGATGTTTTCAGTTGCAATGCCGTAGTTGCTTATATTGCTTACTTAGACTTCCCTGTGTGCCCTAAGGATTTGCAGTCCTATGCTAATGTAATACATAAAGTAGAGTCACCTTGACTTCACATTTATCAGCTTATGCAAGTGCTAACCTTTTACTGCACTGCAACAGAAATGTCATTCCTGTTCAGCCTCGAGATGACAAACAAACAGCTTCGTTGTCAATAACAGATTTAGGAGGCTGGCTGGCTCAGTGGCTGGTGCAGTGGCTTTGGGAGCATAGTTCTTGTCAAACACTACACAAACCAGAGTGGGCAATCTTGGTTTTTTTCCCTAGGGAGGGATGGTGTTCGTTTGTTTGTTTGTTTGAGTGGTTTCACCTTTTTCAGGCTTAAGGAGGGCATACTTGAGGTATGCTGAACATTTCATGCCAGCTTTCCACTCACTATCTGTGGCATTATCTGGTGCAGTGTTTGCGCTTGTTTTAGGGCAGCTTGAACTGTAGGATCCTTGGCAGGAATGCAGTATCCCTAGAGCTATCACTGCCCCTCATTATCTTTTATAGATAGTTGAAGTCTAGAATGAAATTTGGGAAACATATGGATAGCGTTTGACTTTTTCAACCAGAAATGTCAGCCAAGTAACATTTGTGGAACCAGTATAGCCAGACACCAGGCAATAGTCACTGTGTAACAGCCTGGATCGTCCTGCTAAGGATTTACAAGGAGACTCAGTAGCTCGCCTGAAATACAAGGAAATTCTATTCTTGGAGGAGTCCGGCTTCTTTCACCCCAACCCCTCGCTCCTGTGGCTCCCCTTGAAGGCGACGCGTGGTATCTTGGCTAAGTCAGCAGAGGTTTGGGACTGATGTTAGTATTAGCATGATATGTTGAGCAGGTTTGTTGGCTTCAGTGGGCGTCTCACCAACTGAGTAGGGACACTGTTTGCTTTGCCTGACCTAGCACATTCAGAGCGAGCTTGAGTGCTGCTGTCATTAAAAGCACCACAGAAAACTCAAAGCACAAATAAAGGGAAACTGGGCAATAATCCTCACAGAAAAAAAAAAACCCAAAACTATTTCAAGGCCTAGAATATACCCTTAGCAAAACATTTTGATTTTGCCACGGAAAATAAGTCATCCGTGACTGATCGAGGGTGGACTGTTCTGTGACACCTTGGGGATGAAAGAAAATCCAGAATACTAGGAGGAAAAAGAAAGACTTGAGGTAGAAAAGCATCTGCAACTTGGAATTCCTCCAAGTTGCATACTCTGAATAAATGCCACTTGGAGTCTCAAGGCCTGGCCTTGGGGAAAGGTGCAAGCACTGTAGTGCCTTCCTTCCCATTGCAAGAGCGTGTGGGCAGGAGGCAAGCAGGCATCGTGGGGGCAAAGAGAACAACAGTGACATGGCTAGCGCAGAGTGTGATGCACAACAGTGTGCCAGGGTCAGTCGGGTCAGCAGCAAGCAGTACTTTTAGTTATTTTAAGGTAGAGCTTGGAGCAAAAGCAGGGCAGAGAGAAGAGCTGTAGTCACCGTGATAATATGGGTAAGACCCAGGGCTTATAGCCCGCCTCCCCATCATCATTCATCCTCCCCATGGAAATATAGAGGCAATCAGTGGGAAAGAAACCAATCTGTGTGTTCAAGTAACTAATTTCTAACAAACACAAAAATGCTTGGATTCATCCAGAGGGGACACTTACTAAGCTGACATGGAATTAATTTATTGCAGAAGGCTTTGAATGTGTCTTCTAGGAGACAGGAGAAATTCCTGAGTGCATAGGATTGAACAGAGACATTTAAGGGATGCACCAATTCTCACTCCACCTGAAACACCCCTCTTGCAATGAGTTCCTTGCCCTGGGAACTGTAGAATGAGCAGTGGCAGCAGCATCCCTTGCTTATTGTGGGGAGAAAGGTACTACTTGTGCTCACGTAGATAGAGCCAGATAGGTGAATAGCTAACTTTGGCACTACCTAAACTCAGGGAACCCTTTGTTGGCACGGCTGATGCCCTGTAGTTTTCCATGCTTGCATATGCCTGTATGAAAGCTGGAGAACATGTATGAGGCTGTTTGGCTCAGCTTCTGCAGGCTGCTGGTCTGGCTGGAGACGCTGCACAGGAGAATGGTATTTGTGGTTGTCAGAGGTGTTTGCTGGTAGTAAGGTCTACACTACTGTGTTTTGATCAGAAATCAGTAAATATGGACCTGAACTGTAGCTCTGAAGATAGCTCTGGAAGGAAGGAGCCAGACCTGCTGGGCCAAAGGTATGCAAACAAGAAAGCAAAGAGCTAGCAACTGGCCTAATGCATTTTAGACAAAATTGAAAACAGATCTTCACTGACAGCAAAATCCAGCTAAAAAAGAGAATGCAAGGACTCCTCAGAGTGCTGGAGTGCACAGGAAAGTTGGTGCTGAATCTAGCTTCCCACTTGAGAGCTGTGCTGTGCAAAGGTATTTGATGGGCAGGGGATAAAAATCTCAGAGAAACAAGGACTGAAGAAGCTGAGGGAAGATAGCTAGCCTACAAGTACTGTAACATTAAACAAAAAGATACTTCTGGTCCATCATGGCACTTCAGAACACAGGGCTTGGAAACATAACGTCAGTACATTAAGAATTTGGCCTTAGTTCATCAGTGTAAAAAATCCATTGTTTTATTTATTTTTTCATGCATATGCTAGCTGAAACTAGCTACTGAATACAAAACCGTTCCTTTATTACAGTTACAGAAAGAGACCTGAAAAATGAGAAGGTCTTGAGAAAACTGTGGACCTGAATACTTTTGGTGAAGCCAAATTAAATCCTGTGTGTAATTAAGCCAGTAGGGATGCAGGGTTACTCTTTAGAGTCAAAGAATTAATTTTAAATTTGTGACAATGTATCCCCAAGCAAAATCAGGCTCGGGATTTTAATCAGTCATGCAGTCCATGTAAAAACAGCTCAGGATTTGAGGAAAGTCCCAATTTTCCCTTGCAATGGTGCATGTAACATATCATGTCTTCCACAGATACTCTTTTTGCAGTCATTTTTGCTATTCTGTTATGAAAACTTGGTTGCGGTTAATAAAATTTAATGGACAGTGTTCAAGAATACTAACAGCTAATTAGATGAACAAAAAATGTGTAAAATAGGATTGTTACTAACCGTAGAGCTTGAAATTATAGAACTGTACATGGTCATTATGCCCATGCCTATTGAAACTGTAAGTGAAAAAAATCCCCAGGTCTTCATTTAATATCTTTGCCAGTTGTTTGTTATACAAGCTGGGTGTAGCCTTTTGGATCTGCTTTTTAATCAGACACTTCATCTGCTTTATGTGTCTGGAAAGAACAGTGCTGGCTGTATCTTGAAAATGAGAGCTGTGCAGTGAGAGAAAGTTATCGAAGCTGTGAGGAAGGCAAAAAAAGAGTTCTAGAAACAGAATACATTCCTGTTACAGCAACCAAGACCAGGGCCTCTTGCTGTCCTTACTTGTAGCCACCAGCAATGCCATATACTCTAAAACCAAATGAGAGAAGCAAAGAGGAGTGCAGATCTAAAAACTACTTGCCCAAAGGTGCACCAGAAAGGCAGTGGAAAAATGCCCAGTTTGCCGTGTCACTGGGATGTGGCTGTCAGATCAAATGCTGCTGCTAAAACTCCCAGCTAGAGTCCTGATCTCTTTTCAACGCCCAGAGAAGCTCTCGGGCACCTCAAGGATTTTACCCACCCTTTATGTTGCCATATTTGATGGAATATTCTTTATAACAGACGCAATTCTGCTGGGAACCACCAGACCCTTCACATAACTGACATGAGATGCCAAAGTCAGAGCAGAGCTGGGGACTAATCTCATTTCCCACACATTAATTCTGCTTGTTTTGCCGTAGACCTGATGATCTGTGAGAAACTCGGCTGACGTGGTTATGCTGTTTCTGCAGTCATCCCAGAGGTCGTCCCCAGCCCTCCTGACAGCTTTGAAGGTTTGCGGAAAGCTAAGCCTCAGGTAGCTAGACAGTGGGGATCCTGGCTTGTTACTCATTTCTCCAGTCAACCTCAAAAGACCTGCTCCTCTGGAAGTAACTCTCAGAAGGGAGGATTACATTGTGAACACTGTGTTCACAGTAGGAGGTAGTTCAGAGTCCAGGACTGGAGTCCAGGACTGGGGTCAGAGCAAGCAAGCAAAAGGTGGAAATGCCTCTCCAGTCTCTACTCATTAAAGTAACATATGCCAGGTGAAATGGCATCTGAGTGATGTCCGACATCTGCAGTGGCCCCTCCAGCAGTTTGCATAGTTATTGAAATTCTCTGTGTGTTTCCGGTGTTTCAGTGAACACCCTGACCATAGCTCCCTTTCTGTTCACTTGTACAAATTTTGTTCATGCAGCCCCTTTTAGGTGGGGCGAAATAGGTGAGGGTGTCTTCAAACGTCACCCAAGCATGGCGGTAGGAAGGATAAATAATGCAAACTGGTAACTTTCTCTCTCCTCTCTTGTATAAAGATTGGAATTGCAATCAGGATTGATACCTTGTTGATCGTGTCCCAGAATCAGCCCCGCACTGAGATGGAAGGGACTGTTCAAATCTCTCTGAGTCTTTTGTTCCTTTCCCAGGCTCTCTGCTAACTCCTGTAGCTGTCTAAGCATCAGATACCCGCATTGTCAGATTTTCTTCACAGCCATCATAGATGGAAGCTTTCAGGTAAGAAATCAAGAGGAGAAAAAAGCAAGAGGAAAGCAAAAGAAAACGAGGATTTGAGAGAACAGTGCCTGTCAGAAGAGACTAGCAGTGCTTCATCACTGTACATCTGCTGCTCCAGTGCCTTGTTCTAGTGAAAACATCACTAGGGAAAACAGCTGTGCTACCCTGAAGCCTTACTCTCCTCTACAGTCTTCCACATGTAGTTCAGCCATCAGTCAGTGGTTAAGGTGTGAGCCTGGAGTGGAATGAGGTTCTTTGCTAGCCCTAGGCTTCCTGTCGAAAGTTGGTAGTGTCTCCTGCTTTTCTTTACTTAGAAAATGGGGTGATGATGCTTTCTATTTTGCAGGGAGCCCTAACCAGACACGCTAGTAAGCAAGGATTTGCAGGAAGAGGGCTCTTAGGCCCAGGGCTTTAAAGAAAAAGGAAAGACATTTGAAAATAGTGCCTGTCTGATAATATACATGCTGTTTACATTTCTGTCTATAGCCACAGTTATGACTGTGCTTACATAAAGTTGTCTAGTGTGCAGCATATTTTCTCAGCTGATTTTAAGCTCTGCATGGCAGTAATAGAGGTGTCTTGGAGTAGAGAAGCTTCAGCTGGCCTTGGCTGTAAGTAGGCATGTAGAGAAATGCATTTCTCCTCTGCCAGAAATGGTGTTAAATTGGTGGCTCTTTTATCCGATTGAGTCAAAGGGATTCTCTCACTACATATGAACAAGGGTGTATGATATCTAGCTGGCATGATTTATTGGACTTACAAAACTGTCTTCATGGAGAATACCCAGTGATGCTTCTGCACTGTGTTGACTGAGTGATAACACCCTTTTAGTTTTATGAATAGCAGAGCAGGCAATCCTTAAAGTGCGTGAGTGTGAGTCAGCGTATAAAATGCCACCATTGCCCTGACCTGCCTGGTACCAGAGCAGAGCACAAAGACACCCCTTGCTGCATGGACCATGCTGTTTTTTTTCCAGCCAGGAATGGGCTAACTGAGGAGGTGGTGCCGTGGCCTGCAGAGAAGGTCTGGCATGCCCAAAACAAGCAGCTGTAGTACTGCCAAGTCCATGGGCTCCCAAGCTCCACTTCTCCCCTCTCAGCCCCATACCTCAGATCTGCAAACTTTGGCTTAAAGTTAACAAGATTTTTAAACCTAGAGAATTTGGGATACTTTCTGTCTGATTTCTGCATCAATGAAGTTCACTCAGTGACTCACACTCTTTACTTCACACC
Source organism: Morus bassanus (assembly GCA_031468815.1). Classification (NCBI taxonomy): domain Eukaryota; kingdom Metazoa; phylum Chordata; class Aves; order Suliformes; family Sulidae; genus Morus; species Morus bassanus. The sequence continues at coordinate 3,781,538 of CM062582.1, forward strand.
CTAGAGGCTAGAAACTTTTTTTTTTTCCAGAAGAACACATTCTCATGTAATTATTGAACTCCCAAAGCTCAGGGCTGAAAATAAACCCCAGCAAATGTGGCTAGACTCCCAAGGAAGTGACAAGCATGGCATGACTGTCATCTAGTGTAGTCTAGTTGTGCAGACTGTGAACAGTTATGGAGAGCACAGAGCCCTGGGGAAAACTGCTCCCCTGGGGTGAAACAACTCCATGATAACGCTGCTAAGAGTGATACTGCTTGCATGGCCTTCTTGAGGCCTGCTCAGCCCTGACTGCGTGGTATGGTTTATCCTCAGTCTCAATGCCAAAACAGTTCCTTTCAGAGTCACTTTACAGATAGTGCATTGCTGCTCCGTTGGCAGAGATCAGTATCTTTTAAGCCATCTGTTCTGTAAGAAACAATGCTATCTTGTCAGGGAGATGGTGAGAACGATATCTTACGTGATGTATACCTGCGATTTAGCAGCGCTGCATAGATATCCAGGAAAGACAGGCACATAAAAAGCACAGCTAAAGTTGCATCAGGAATGCACATATAGGAAGGAACCCCAAGAAGCCAAGAACAGACATTCTGCAGGTAGATGTTGTTTGGGTAAATTAAGCAATTAGTCACCTTTCTTTGCAGGTTCAGTGCTCACTGTTCCTTTCATGTGCAATAAACCACAATTTTGATGTATGTCTACTGTGATCTGACCTACATTTTATGTAGAAGCCAGGAAAACATAAACCAATTCTGCAAAGTGATGTTCAGGGAAAGCAGAAAGAGCGATGCGTTAAAATTGTACATGCATGGGGAGGAGAGGCCACAGCTACTGCCTTGTAGGGACTGCATGTTGTCTCATGCCTCATTCCTGTGCCAGAAGTAGGACTCCTGTGCCTGGCAGAGATATTTGAGAGATGCCCAAAGGACAGGAGGGGGACAGAGGTCTGGCACCCCAGTAACTCCCAGCAGGTTCCAGACACCAGTTACAAGTGCTAGGTGGAAGAGAGCAGAAGCAAAGTGCCTTTGCAAAGCCTTGGAGAAGAGAGGAGAGGATATCAATACCAAGAGAGGAAAAGAAAACTATTAGAGACAGCCATGGTAACTACCACTTCAGGGGTGATTTTCATTACCCTGCAAGATCTTTCTCTCAGCAGAGATCAGACAGAAAAGGGGAAAGTGAAACTGTGTCAGAAGAGACCTGAGAGGGAAGAGGAGGAGGGAGAAAGGGAGGACAGGACATCTACTCAAGAGAACCTGGGAGAGCAAAAGTAATGCTCTGGACTGGTCTGTGAATCCAACAGTGAAGACAGACCCAGGGGCAAGGTATTTGTTAACTGTTTTCTTTTTAAAGTTTGCAAAACATTAATATTTTAAATAGTTTATTCTTCATTAACATAATTAAGAATACACAAGTCTAAACTCAACTGAAAACAGAATTAACAAATTAGCAGGTGCAGGGATTTGGAAGCAAGAGGTTTGGGAAAACAGAGCGTGCAAATGTCGGCATTAAGCAGAGCAGTGAAATCGTGCCAAGCCTTATTTATGGATTTGTGCATTTTCTTTGCATAGGCTGCTCCTGCAGCCAGAAGAGTACAGCTCGATTTAAACGTGAACCCCCTGCAGTTATACTGTAGCTGAGCGTAAAACTGAGAGCATACAAAATAAATCTCTTCTGAAGAAAAACTGACGAGCCTCACCTCAGATGTCTCTTGAAAGCTGAGATATCTTGAATGAACACTTAACTGAACAGGGAAGCAAACTGCAGAATTAAATCCAAAAGAAAAATGGGAGAAAATTTTAGAATAGTACCTTGAAGAAAGCAAATAAAAAAAAAGCAGCTACATTAAGTTATACTGCAGACAAAAACTTGGGGAGGAAGAAAAAAGCATCCTACGCCCATGTGAGAAGCTCCCCTTTGGAAGACCAGGGACTGATTTCCAAGATAATGTCCTGCAGATTTTTCAGCATGTAACAGAGTAGCCCTGTGGAATGTTTAAAATACGGTGTTTCCCTAGTAACGTGGGACATTTCCATTTTTTATCACCACTTCTTGTGCAGCCTTTCATGGGACAGAACTACTGCCCCCCATCAGGGCATGGACTGCAGGAGAGGGAAGTCACTGCTGTGAGATTGGAAAAGGGTTCCAGGAGGCTTCCACTGCAAGATCCTGGGGCCAGACTGGTCTGCAAAACCTCAGACGTGAGCTCAAGGAAGAGAGACTGCAGTATTCCTGTTAATCACAGTGGCTGACTGTCAGGTGAGGAGCAGGTGTGGGCAGACGCAAAGCTCCTGCTTGGTTCTCTCTGTACAGAAGGCAACAATAGGGCAGGGGAAGAGCATTTCACATCCCTCTGAAGGGGATCAGTAACTCGGCTCCCCTGGAGGCATTCTGATTCCAGATCGCTCTGGCATCGTGCTTGGCTCAGTAGACACCAAAGGATCGGTTACACATATTAAGGTGTACGTATATATGTATGTGTATGTGTATTTCTGGGCAATTCTGGCCAATTATCACTTGCTGTCCTGAAAGGATGAAGCAAGTCTTTGCTGCAGATTCCCCGTCCATACAATGAGAGGATGAATGCTGTCTGTCCTTTAAAAAGTACTTTTAGATCTGTGGCTGAAAAGCCACATAAGAGACGGGTGTTGGTAGCCAAAGGGCACAGTGTAAGTGTGCAAAGATTAAGAAATAACATGGTTACTCCTACAAATCTCTGACCCAAATCTCTGACTTTACAAGAATGATCTGGTAGTTGAATAGGCAAGTTTTATGCTGGAGATATTATTCAGAAACCTTCTTAGGGCATTAATAGAAGCAATTATGTGTGCCCTATGCGTGCGTTTACTTACAGGCAGTATAACAGTGTTAACTGCTCTTCCATGCTACTTTATGTCCGTGCAGCATTTTTTTGTGTCTTTTAGATTTGCATGCTTAATTCTCTTAAGAACAACATTTTTCCATTTTAAATGAATGTGTTTTTATCTCCTCCAGCCTTTCTGTGGGTCTTCAAAAACTGTCCAGTTTGCAGTTCTAGGCTCTTTCTGAGCTATCTTAATGAACTAGGATTTGGCTTTGCTTCTTTATTTTATCTGCAGACTATTCTATTTATTATCATTGTCAGGGGAATCTCCCTCCCACTTTCTATGAAGATTTTTCTTTTCTTTTTTCTGTATGGCATTTCCACCTCCCCATAAAATATCCTGCTTTACTGCACAGCCGAGGCAGTCATTTTGTCAAGAGACTGTCTCAACAGAAGTGGCAGTGAAGGATGCTAGGCCTGCCTTGTGCAAAAACACGACTGAGATAAACTGCGACTGCACTACCATTGCAATCTGTAATGCTTAGTCTCCATCATTTTAAAATGGTGCATTCAGCAAGACCTTTTGCTTGTAGAAATGTTTCTCCTTCTCAGCCCTGCAACCATACAGGTGGCTCAGACTACAGGATTTGCTGGCGAGGTGTGCCTGAACCAGCCAGGGTATAACATAGCAGGGAAACTGCACAGCCGGGTGACTGCAGCTGCAGGAGAAGGTACTGTGCCCTGCAGCGGCTGGTGCTGGTGAAGGAGAGGTAATCCCCGCCATGGCAACTTGTCCTGCATTCAAATCAGTCACCGGCTCTAAGTACTTTAAGTATTTGGATTTTTCAGAATTTTCTTCCTCTGTCTGGAAGCCCCTAAGAAATCCTCCTTTCTCCTGTGAAGGTTTTAGAAAGGAGGGATATCTGAAAGCTTGTTCCCTTTCCACAGAGTGCAGGCACACAAGCGTCACTGCCAGGCACTAGCACCCTCACGGGAGAAGGGCAACCTGCTCCTTGCCCATGGGGAGCTCTCTTTTTGGTCCCATGTGTGCAAGTGACTGCAAAATGCAAGTGGTGTGCTCGCTGCCCTTGGGGCACAGATTCCTTGTGTTCCTGTCCCCAGTGTTCTACAGCTGCAGGGAATTTGACTTCTAATCCCTCCATGTTTACCATAGTTTGGAAATTAACTCAGGGAAGCAGTATTCATGGGTCTTGCACATTTTCATCTCCAAAAGGTGCTGCATGCAGGTGAACGTAGTATTGTCTAAAAGAGCCTTTCTTTGCAATCGGGAAACATTTATGTGAGAATTGAGCACATGATTTTTCCTCTTCCTTCTGAGAACCTCTGGTCTGGTTTGAATGACAAAATTAGGAACAAAACTAAAATGGAGCCAGAGCTGGAGTTACTACTGCACAGTAACCCCGGAGACTGCCAGCACAGGGGGCTGCAGGTGATGGCTGCTGCATATGCTGGTTCTTGACTGTATTTTCACACGGGTGCCAGTGAAAACAGTTCCAGCAGAGCTTGTTCAGAAATGTAACTGATGACCACTAATAAATCCTCCCATTACCAAGACGAGACACAGAGCCTGAACAACTGTCACTGTTAGTTGTTTATAGCTTGCTGCAACTGCCCTTTCCTCATCCCAGCAACCGTGCCATAATCTTTTATTTTCCTTTTGTGACTGGGTGGTTTATTTGCACTTTCAGCCAGGCTAAGGCAGGTCTAACAGTTCATACTGCTATCAGCTCTCCTAGAGACCATGTTCACAGATTATCTTGTTGATTGAAGAAACGATTACAGCGCTCGTTGGGTGAGAGTGGGAACAGGCAAAAAAACCCTAGCGATTACAAGCAGCAGGCGCAGGAACAGTGGACATAGAACACAGAGATGATAATGATGCCATGCCACATTAGTGCTGCATTAGCAGATAAGACAACGGGGCGGCTTGCTTGACAGTATTTCTCAGTTCAGTTGACATCTCTTTTTTGTTATTAGATGATGGAAAATGAATAGATAGCCCGTCTCAAAAGAGTAGGGACAGAGCAATGACGTCAGACGGACAAAATAAGCTTTCTGTTCTGTCTGCATTTGCAAAGATACATACTATGAATATATTCCAGGCCTATTTTTTTTAAGCTCCTCACAATGGTACATTTTTATTTATTCACACCTGTGTGATGGCTGTGTGGAAAGAAGTGGGAGAATTACAAACTGTGAATACTTCATTGTAATAGTAGCTAAAAGCATGTGCTGCAGCCATTCCATCACCAGGAAGTCATTTTAGTCACTTCAGTAGCCCATACTGATTTTTGTTGAGGTAATACTGAAATATTCCAGGGATCGGTCAATACTCCCCCCTCTCTCTGCTTCCCAAATAGGAGCCTTACAATTGGCTCTACACCAGAGGGTTTTTTCTGTCATCCTTTCTGTTAAGACATGCTGGAAGCTGTGTGTTGCTTTCAGGGCAGATGAAACCAAATCTGGGCTACCTAGACCCTGCAAAGACCACACTGACAGAGCTGGAGATAGACAGGGATGTTGCTCGTGCTGAACCCAGGGTTGATGGTTGGCCCATGTTCTGCATGGCTGCTTAGGCTGTGTGCGAAACACAATGGCAAGGAGTAGATGTCCTCTTTGTTATTGTCCAGAGATCAGAGAAAGCACTTTGAAGTCAAACATATTAGCAGCTTTCCTGGAATGCAAACACTATACATGTGTGCTTAGAATGAATTTAATGTTTGATAAGTTCAGGCAAGCTTGGTATTAGCTTTTGCTGTCATTTCCCAAGAAAGGGTACTGTTTGTTGTTTGAATTCACTTGTAGAGTATAAGGCTGAGCAGCCTCATACCAGCTTGCTCACAAGCTGGTTTAAGCCCATATATCTAGGGCTTTTCCAGATTAATATGAAATGCTGCCACTTCGGTGCAGCTAGACTGAAACTAATGAAGCTAATGAAGGTTGTAACACAAACTAGGGGTTTCCTAATACTGTTTCCTTGGTGACTTTTACCCTTATGTGATGCCAGTACATCCTGTTCAAGCAAAAGGCCTTAAGAGTCCTGTGCGATGGAGGAGTAGGTAACAGAAATATGCTGAGTTGAGACAGGCAAGTACAAATCATTTTCCTCCGTGGCAGAGCAGAGTCTCCCAGAGAAGTGTTTTCCCATGCATTGCTAGAACTCAGGGCATTACTCATTTGGATGAATTAAGCAGCCTGCCCACAAAATGTAGTGACTGTGTGTCTACTGAAATGTTGTTACGCTGTGCATTTTAAAATACAGCTAAAATATACATTTAAGAAGTTTCCCATTGAGGGAAAAACTAGCTTGTTTAAGTCACAGATGTACAAAGCTTACATGTCTGGGCAACACCTTTTTGAAATACAGTTCTACTGAAGAGAACGTGAAGGCTCAGCAGGTGGAGATGGAGGACAGAGAACCATTGGGGGCAAAAGAGAGTAGAATAACTTTTCTGGGTTGCTCCAGGTGATCATTGCTAGCAGTGAATCAGTGGTAGCCCACCTCTGCAGCTCCACGGAAAAAAGCCTTTTGAGAACATCCTGGTCCTGTGAAGCAATGGTCTGCTCCTGTCCCCAGTGTTATGAAGGGCTCGAGTGCTGAAGCAGTAGGTTCAGTACAGAAACCTAGCAAGAACAGAACAAAATCCTTAGCTGGCTTGAAGAGGAAAGCAAGGAGTATCAAACGCCTCATCTTTTTAAATGGTTAGGCTTATGATGTGAGTTCTTCTCTATGGTCAGGTCAATTCAGATGTGGAGAAGGGCATTGTGTGCTTGCAAACTTGTCAGTTTTGGTCCCAATTACAACAGTTAGATATATTACAAATGCAAAAGTCTTTTCCTGCAAATTTTCCTTACTTACATCTGCAGATGAGTGTAATTATAATGGAACTTTCCATCTCTCCAAAATTAAATCTTCCTTTCCCATCCTGAATACCAGCCTTGGCTACCAGCTAGCTGACTTTGATCCTGCAGAGATATGGCGAGGTGGAGCCATGGGACATTTCAGGCCTGTAGAGCTCAGCCTGACACTAAGGCCAGTTTCACTGTGTTCTTCTCTCTAGATTGTTCTGCTCTAGTCATCACTAGGGCATGGGAGAGCCCTTCAGCTCTTCACTAAGACAGCATGATTCACATCTATTACATACTCGCTTTTAGGCTCTCCCCATGGGTTTAAGCATATGTGCTGGAGTGTCATGATTTGTTATTTTCCTTTGAAATACATATGTAGCTGTGCTCCTCTGCTTGAGAAGGCAAGGTCAAACCAAGTGTTTTGCACATGGAATGGAAAGTGGTGAATTTTGCAATGCTCCTTGCTTCCTGGGCAGGTTTGTGCTACAGAGTCATACTGGCTCTTGGTAAGGCTGTGCCCAGCAGAGAGAGCTTATTCATCTAGTAGAGAATTCAGCTGTGCCAAGATTTCCATCCTCCAGCATTACATGGCCTTGTGGGTGTCCTGGGCCGACATGATTGAGCACCCTAAAGCCGGAAGACTGAGAACTGCATTTGATTCCTAGTTTTTTGTTAGGACCACTGATTGCTCAGAGAGGAAGAGGTACTTTCTTAGGCCCAACAGTATCTCTTAGTGTACTACATGCGTGATACCTTTTGTAATGATATTTTTATATATACATATATATACACATACATATACCCATATGCGGTTGGTCATGACTCATCAATTGATTATGAAGGGGAAGAGAATTATACCAAAGAGTTGGCCTTTCCAAATCAAACATATATATCTTTGATAATTGTCACCCTCCCCAGGAAGTTAAGAATTGCAGCTGGGACTTGAGTCAAATTATGACATTTTGAGTTACTGGCAAAGAATTTTCTTTTGGCTTCTGTAAATTTATAATCTGAAGTTTGAGGTTGTCTTCTTTTGCAAACACTTCTCAGATTAGAAGGTTACATGCGGTACCCCAGTGACTGTATATATTCTTAACTACGCCTGCAGTGATGATGAGCGAAAAACGTTCTAAGAAGAATTTTTCTCTGCATCTACTAAGGACATATCCTCCAATGTGAATCATGAGCGACTGCAACCTTGCATTTTTATCACATACTCTGTTAGTGCTCTCCCTTTCACTCATCTTGGGCAGTGAAACTAGATTACTCATCTCCAGTTTTATTAGCTGTCGGTTTCCCATTTTTGTGTCGTACTGTAACCCTGCAAGTTTTGGAAAGCACTTACTCCAGAGGAATGATATATCTTACAGATCTTACGAGCTGCAGATAAACTTCCTGAGATCATGTGGCCTTTGCTAAAGGGAATTTACACAGCCATATACACCAGAAGGTCATTGCAATTTTATAATTTTAAAGTACTTCTGAGGTTGTACATTTATTCAGTAGTGGCTCTTCTTGCATTTAAAAGCATCAGGAAAAAATTCTGACCAAAAAGGTGGTGGGTGTGATGCAGAGACATCATGAGAAGCAGTGAGACTTAGGGTTGCAATCTGGTTCCCATTGAATTCCATGGAAAAAGCAATTTTCTGGAACAAGAGGCTATCTTTGCAGAAGAAAAGGAATTGCAGAATGTTACAAAGTCAGTTTTATTTCCACAAACTGTGGGAGGTATAAGCTCAGTCAGGCATTGTTAGTAAATAAGATCTAGAGCACTTAAAAGAAGGATCCAATCACAAATTCAATTGGTCCATTAACTACATGTAATATTATTTACCTAAGTGGCCCTTCTGGACTATTCCATAACTCAAGTTTATAACCTTTTTAAAAAAGATCAATATTACTGAGCACACAGCCTCTGAGCATGATGAAAGAGTCAGGCTGTTTTAGCAGTTATGGTCCACGACTCCTAGACCTGAAGTCCAGATTAGAAATGCAAAATGAGGAAAATGCTCTCCCTGAAATATTAAAAAGAAAAAATAGCCTTGGAGAGAAGGATGGAGGGAAGCAGTAAAGTAAGCTGTGTTGCAAGAGATCAGTTCTTTTATTGGGCTGATACAATTAGAAAATACAGGCAGGGTTTCCAGCACATAAACCCTTCTGCAGATCTGAGAGAGAAGATGTAGTGACATTTAAAGCCACACACAGTTTTGCCAACATGTGTCAGAGTGAATCTCCAGTAGGAGGGAACAACCAACCGCTCTATTTGCAGCTTGGCAGATGGGGTGTTTTGTTGTCTGCTCTAACGTGTGATGTGAGTTGGCTGCTCATACTGAGTCCCATCAAGTGGGAAAGGTAGCTCTTGTCTATTGATCTTGCGTTCAAGATCCAGTATTTGATTTGTTCCTTAGGTAGTCAGATGCTCACATCAGCTGGGAACGATGAGCTCTGATATCTGAATTCAATACCCCTACAAGTCTCTGCTGCTTCCATTACACAGGGAGCAAAACAATCAGGAGCAATGGTGCTTTTCTACTCTTAACCAGCATCGTGAAAAGTCAAATGATGATAAAAGCAAATAAAAGCCAGGAAGGTCCTTTTTTATAATGGGCCTAGTGACTACAGGGATGTAAACTGCACTGGCTCCCACCCTTTCAGTTATACTCATCCCATTTCATACAGGTCATTCTGATTCTCGTGAGACAGTGGCATGTGGGAATGTGTTGTGCGTGTAAAGTGGGAAATGAGGGATGGTTCAACTGCTAACAGGTCCTAAAAAAATTGGTTGTGAAAACTCATGAAATTTGTAGTGGCAAAAGGCAGTGCTGCTGAGTCACCTTTGCCTGTCTATCTTCATTAACCATGTCTCTAACTAATGGCTACTATTCAGTGCTGCTCCCCCGCTCTTCTTTCTCCTTGCGCTCTCCGTGCTGCCTCTTACGTGTCGCTCAGGCAGCCCCCCTTGCCTTTTCCCATGCTACCACTAAACTTTGTACAATTTTCATGATGTTCTCTCTCTGACAAGAAACATTAGAAAGGAAAGCTAATTTTTGTTCTTCCTGTTGTCTCTTCGCCCTTGGTCACTGAAGGGATCTCTGGTTCACCTGGGCATGATACATCAGTGTGATGAACTGATCATTTGGTACCAAGTCGCGATCCAGGGTGGGAGACACGCAAGGTTGTTGAGGACAGTGCAGTGTCTGTAGAGAGCGCTGGCTGTAGATTTCATACAGTGATATGCATAAAGCCACTTCTTAGTTTTCAGCAAAAGCCATTGTTTTCAGCCCTCAACTGAAGTAATACCATTCCCTTGTGATTGTAACATGTCCATCCCAAGAGTCCAGTCCAAAAGCGGGCAGCAGGAGATCCCAACAAACCCTCCTGTGGTAGCTGTGATGCCATTTCACTCTTCAGAGTGAAAAAAGTGGCCCTTTTGATGCAGGGAATAGATACGTCTGAACTGACTGTTGGAAGATGCAGAGAAATTTTTGCAGGGATACAAAAAACATTTTGTGTTATTAGACAAAGTAATGTGGCTGGAGACCTTCCTTCCCCAAACCAGACAAGCTGTTTCTGCCAGGAATGGCTGTTTTTCAGAGGCTAAAGCTCTCATTTCTGTGCCAGGCAACATAGAAGTGGTGTCAGGCTGAAATGGCTTGAAGATTTGGAATAATAGTTCAGGGAGAAGGGCGACCCAACTGGAGAGAGGTGATAGAGTCCAAATGGAGTGGTAAGTCCTCTTCCCCTTATGTAGTTTGTTTTGTGGTTCCCTTAGTTTTTCTACGCCTGTTTGTGCTGCAGGTATCACCATTGCTTTAGCCAGTCATTGGATACTGTCTGATGTATCTGCCATCAGGCATAGATTGGAAAAAATTCTCCTTGCCCCAAATATTAACTCAAGTAGCAGAAAATGCCCCTCTGTGAAGAGAATTCATATGGAAAATGTGCGTCTTCAGGCTTTCTGCACAGATTCAAAAATTTTAATGTCACTGTGTTTCTGTTTTTGCTACCTTTCAAGTACTTCATTGTTTCTTCTCTCTAGGCACCTATGAATTGCCTACCTCTTTTCTTACCTGGATTTCATCAATATTTTTGTCATTTTTTAACTGTTAAGCAGGAGACAGTACCGCTCTGGGAGAAACAAGTGGTCTAGGGTCTACCAGCATTGCTTGTTTCTTTCACCAAGAGATGCTGCCTCCAGGAGATTGGTGGTATTGGGAAGCGGCGGCTAGAGAGTGGTGATCCTTCGGCTCATTCGTTCCATTCACATGTTTGACTGATGCTCTGTTAGCCAGTTTTGGAAGAGAAAGACATCAGGTTTGGAAGGTCCATCTGTAATTGTGCTGGATCTCGGGCTGAGAGGCAGCTCAGCAGTTACAGGTTTTGCTGAAATCTTCCATGTAATCCAGGCAGACATATATTTGTTTTGATACTGCATGCTATCATTTCCAAACCCAGTCAGCAGTGTGTGTTTGTTAGGCTATGCAGATGATAGCATGAAAAGAATTCAGGGCAAATCATTCACTTTGTGAGTCTTTCCTGCTTGGTTTTATTGCAGCTTCTTAAGTGTTTGAAGTATTAACAAAATGCTTTCTTGGACTAGGGTTGTACTGAGAGATGAGATCTCACTGAGAAGTTAAGATATCTGAACCTTTCTTTCTACAAAATTATTGGAAAGGGATCCAGTTCTGGCATGATGTTTCATAAAGTGACATTTGTTATAACTCATTGCAAATGTTACTCACCATCTACAAAACATTCAATTAAACTGAAGAGCAGAGAAAAATATCCAGTTCCTCTTTAGCAGCTGCACTTGTCGCCAGAATCCCCCAGGTTTTTTGGAGCCAACAGATTCCCTCCCAGAGACCTCCACACGGTGGCTATTGTCCTCTGCCACCAGTCCCACCCATTGGTGTTCCCTGCTCCTCTGAGCCGGATTGTCACACGAGGACAAAATTTCCCTTCTCATTTGGGCTTATCCTTACTTTCCCAAAGATCTCTTTGGTCTTTACTTGTTACCAGACCTGTTCCGCGTTCTTTTGTGTCTTGTCAGTTTTTCAGTGGGAAGTGGCTGGACCCTGCAGGGATAACATTTTCAAAAACAAAATTTGAAAAATGACTTGTGATGCTTAGTCCTTTTGAAAATCGGAGTAGTTGATTATACATGTAGTTTATTAAGACTTCAAGCTCCTAAGTCACTTGAGATTGTTCTAAAAGCTTTAGTGGCATAATGTTTCTGTAAAAAATAAGCCAACATATTTATTATAGTTTCTATTCAGATCATAGGTCCTTTTGCCTCTGATGCCTTTGTGTGTCTTCAGGTTGAAGCATACATGCAGAGAGCTGTAACTCTGGAAATGTAACAAACAAAAACTTTTCTCGTACTTGTAGGAAACCAGGATACTAAGAAAGCACATTTTTTGAGATGCCAAACTCGTCGTTACAGATCTCTGGCTCCCCAGGAAATTCGCAGATGTAACTTTGCTGTGTGCTACAACCACCCACTATTTTGCAGTGTCAGCTGGGCTGGAGCTCAGATCCACCCACTCCCGCCGCACCGGGCCCATTACGCTGGAGCTGAAGGCAAAATGCAAATTGGCTCTGCTGAACACAGTTGCCTTATGGCATGCGGTGGGATGGTAAAAACAGAACCCATGGCATCTCACTCCCGGTTCAGCACCTGAACCAGAAGATCCTCCTTCTCATTATCTCTTTATCAAAACCTCTTCTTTCCCCTGGATAGGGCACTGAAATGGAACAAAACTCTGGCTAATTTGCTGCAGGAAACCAGTGAGCTTTGGGCAAGGGGATGGAATAAGTCATCCAATTAGTTATAGCTGCTGGTGTCCCCTGGTCCTGATCTCATGCGGTTTATCGATGCCAAACAGAGGTAGATAATCATAGCTCCCTTTTTCCTTACATGGGAATACCTCTCCAGCCCATGTTTCCTACGACTTAAGTCACCTGCTAGGCTCTTTGAGCCGTTGGAAGGAAGAGTAATTCATTCAGTCTGCTACACTTGTTCCAGGGCAGGAGCAGGTTCTTAGACCATAAACAACATCACTGCCTCTGGAGAGCAAGGGTGGTGGCTTTCTACATCAGCCTGTCTTTCGGTCCTATTTATAAATGAGGAGAGTGAGAAAATATGTTTAAAAACATGCAAGCTTTAAAAATAAAACTGTGACCTAGTCAAAGAGTAAACATTAGGTAAAAATTAAAACCTATTTTAAGAGATGGAAGCAGAGAAGCAGCAGCAAAAATAATCAAAATAAATCTTATTACTGTAAATAGGAGGGTGTAAATCAGCAGCTCCTACCACTGACAGTTCAGAGATGCTGAGGACCTGGCTCAGCAGTGAAAAAGGAGGGAAGTGAAAAAAACACTGAGTGGAAAATAAAGCAAAGATGAGAAATCCACCTGTTTGCACATGCAATAGATTATCCATAAACAACAAGATCATGCTTCTGTCCAGATAAAAGAAACCAATTGCATAGCGTTTAAACCGGATTTAAAAATATACTGAGTGTCTGCTATTCTGCGTACCTCTTCTGAGCCGTAGTGTAATCTTTATTTTTTCAGGTAGCCTTTTAATGTGGGGTTGCTCAGGGAGTGTTACAGTCACTGTGTTGAGAATAAAACAGCTTAAAAAGGGATTGGAAGCTTTTACCATGATGGACCTTTGGAAATTTGTCCCCTGTAAGGAACAGATAGGGGTTGCTTGTCTGTTTTGTCACTTATGCATGCGTCTTCTTCCCCCATAGGTTGCCCGGTCACTATGAACAATGGCCCAGCTATACTACAAAAAGGTAAACTATTCACCGTACAGAGATCGGATCCCATTACAGATCGTGCGAGCGGAGGCAGAGCTCTCAGCGGAAGAGAAGGCCTACCTCAGCGCTGTGGAGAAGGGGGACTATGCCAGCGTGAAACATGCCTTGCAAGAGGCAGAGATCTACTACAACATCAACATTAACTGTATGGATCCTCTTGGTCGCAGTGCCCTTTTAATAGCCATAGAGAATGAAAATCTGGAGATCATGGAGTTGCTTTTGAGCCACAGTGTGTATGTGGGAGATGCTCTGCTGTATGCAATACGGAAAGAGGTGGTGGGAGCTGTGGAGCTGCTGCTGAATTACAGGAAGCCGAGTGGTGAAAAACAGGTTAGTCAAGTGTTCCAGTTCAGTTTTAAGCTATTATCCTGCGTTAGGAAAGTGGTAGTGCACAGAGAGGTGCTGTGCAGGAGTCATAAAACAAAGTCCTTAATGCAGGTGCATTGGTTTAAATGCCCAGAGTAGACGTGGGCAGACCTATTTGGATGATAACATTCCAGTCTGAGCAAACATGTTCTGCCTGACTTAAATACTCAGCATTTTCAGTTTCACTCAGTGGTTTTTTCAGTCTTACGGTGTTTGTGAACATGCTGATTTATAGGTTGATTTATAGACGTGCACTTTGTAAAGGAATTTGGGGCTGTCTGAAGTTATATTACAATCTATAAATATGAACTATTGCCATGCTGTTGTACTGATATTAAGTGGAATTGCTTTTCATAAGTAAATCCTGAAAACACATAAGCTTATAAATAACTGTAAGCAAGCAGTCTGCTAGGTTTCAGTGCTTAGCCATAGTACAGACATATCATCTTGGTCTCCATCTCCAGAGAGCTCTAGTTCAGAAATGCTGAGGCAGTACATAATGTTACAGCATGAGCAAAAGTACTATATATCTGAGCAATGAACAACTCTGACTTGTAGGAAGGATCCTTAGCTACAAAGCCATCAGTAAATTACATAAGGATCTTTGTGAAAAAACAGTCTGAATCCTGTCACACCCAAGTGTCACATATCACTCTGTCCCTACCTTTTCTTTTTTTTTTCTTTTTTGCTTCTTTTCATTTGCAAGTACTACTGCCAATAACTAGAATAGTTTATATACATTACTGACCGCTGACAATTTTTGCATGTTCGCTGCTAGAAAGAGACATTCAAAACTTGGATAATCTTTATATATCAAGCCTCATTTTGAAGTCTACTTGAACACATCCCTCTGTGTGTCAAAATGATCAATATCAGTCAATCATAGAAGAAATTGTTTTCAATGAATAGGCCCCTTAGTACGTAGTTTTTCAATAGTAATTTTATGTAGCTGAAGCAAACAATAAGGATCAACCCTGACAACATTCGAGAGTGCTCAGCTTATTACTTAGAAATGGCAGCATTCTGCATGCTGTGGCAATGTGATTCTAATGTGTGGTTTAAGCACTAGAGGGATGAAGAATCTCTTCTATCAGACCTAAAAATTGAAATGTTAGTACTAGGTTTTAGTCTGACAAAATGTAAATAGCAAAATACAGACCATACATGTGGAATGAGCCACTTTTTTCTTGGTCTTCTAGAAAGTTTGACCATCCTATAGGCCAACAGGACAGAAAGTAGAATAGAAGAAAAGTTTTTTTCACCAGCATGAGAAACTGCCAGTAGTTACTGCAGGTTAATGACAAGTTTCTCCTGAAATGTTACGGAAATCAAGCGATGGGATTCATGTGGATTTCTGTAAGATCTCTTGAATACCAAAACTTGAGTCCACTCAAATTCACAGCCTTGCTGGCTTAACTGCACCGAGACAGGTCCATGAAATAAGGTCGATGTATTGCATCTGAAATGCAGCTCCAACGTCTCTAGTTCAGTGATGCCTAGTAGGTCTGTTTCATTTTTCGTTATCTCTGTGCCAGTGTGCAGCTATCCTTCTGTAGCTACGTTTGTATCTGCTGCGAAGTTTACAACTTGAAGGAGAACATGTGTGTGGGAGAAGAGATGCAGTGCCAGTTTCAGCTTTATTTACAAGGTTTGTTACAAGACCAGATTTCATCAGTACATTTTAGACTAGTACTGGCTTGATGCAAGATCCTATGTACAAACTAGGATTAACTTCCCTGGCTGTGGTTCAGGCTTTTCTGTAGGCTGCAGGAAGTGTTTGCTGGTAGAGGGCTGCAGGACTGGACTTCCATTTCAGCAGTTTCACTGATTGTTCATGCAGTGATGGGAATTAACATTTGTTTCATGTACAGTGATATAACATTAAACGGAAAGAAGTGCTTAGTTAAGAAAAGTTGGGACAAAGCTCGTTAGCTTGTCAAACCACAAAGCTAATATAGGAGGGGTTTCTGAATGCAAGTTCCTCACGCTAATTCCACAGCAGTATCGATATATGTTCAGAAATTATCTTTGCTGGATCCTTTCTCAGAAAGTCCTTTGGGAATCCCATACATAATTGCTTTCACAGAAAGCACGTGATAAATCAGATTAGCACAGCTTTGTCCTAATCAGCTACTTATGTGTTTATACAGAAAACCTGCTTTTTTGGTTGAGTAGTAACAAAAATTCACACGTCATGGAACAGTTTCTGTCTGGCTGAGAAATTTGTAAGATTATATCACAGCGCTTCTTATATATAAGGTTTAGTATAACCTATTCATTAAATGTACACAAGGTTCAGTTTGCCTGAGCAAACCTGTGTGAAGGCAGCTCCTTGAGACACGTGTAGCAGCCTGTTTCCAATTAGGGGCTGTCTGTCTTTGCTGCACTCCGGGCAAAGGTGCAGAAGAAGCTTCTTCTGATTGCTCTCAAATGTTCAATGCATTGCCTTCATTATTCTGAGTCTGGGGTCTGTGAAAACCTGTTAGTTTCCATTTTCCTGCTGTCTGCCTCTGGGAGGTTATTATTTGACTCTATCCCAGAGTCTTGTTTCTCTAACTGCCAGGCATGAAGAGCTGTTCCTATTTGCGTCTGTTCACGTCAGCTCAGTTAACTGTTGTCTTTGCATTAAAAGCAGCTGAGTAGCATCATTCAGCATAATCCATTTTATGGGCATGTATCTTCGCTCATTCCCACAACCTTATCACTGTACCACAACCCTGACCGAAAATGTTACAGGTTGCATTACGCCAGCCTCTTGTGGGGTTACAGTGGCTGTATCTAGTCAGCAAAAGATATACCCAAACCAAGGTGGAAAACTGTGGCCCCTTACAGACCTGACCTGCAAAGCAGTTTCTCCCCCCAGCCACAGAGTCTCTAACAGGTGATGTGTCCTGGGCGCTCCATACCTGTCTCTTGAGAGCTGCCCAAGGGGAAGAGCTCTGCTTTTCCCCTGTATGATGACCTTTCCAGGGAGCAGAAGTAAAAAAGTTTTCAAATATAAGTGGCCTTTGTTGTATTCCTTCTGTAAGAGAATCAGGGTCTCATTCACGATGTAAGGGTCAGGGAGAAATGGATGAAGAGATTGGGCAGCAGAGGTGTTTATGTCCTGTTAAGTGAATGCAGGGAGTCATTATTCTGCAAACCTTTGCTAGACTGCTCTTTAAGCGCCATTTACTGAAAATACCATGACAATGGCAGGGGTAAGTCATAGCCAGTAACTATAACAACGTGCTTCTGTCACACTGCAGCCGTGCTTGTGTGTAAGGGGTGTCTCCGGAGGGGAAGAAATTACTCTGTTTACATGTGGGGCATATGAGAGCAAGGAGCATGAACCACCTCTCTCTAAAAGCTGCTACAAAGCACATGATAGATGAGTGTGCTGAACAGTGAGATGTTCAAGTAGATGTATTTCCATTTAGGTTTACCTCTAAGCAAGGTACATGGGTTATTTTAAGAACTTAGCATTTCTCCTCAAACCTGTTCTGCCCTGTCCTGACAACTTAACAGCCATGGTTTTGTGCACTGCTCTCTGAGTCTCTTGATAAAGCTGGGAAGAAGGCTTCACCAGTTACAGCCAGAATAACTCTATGGCTAATAAAGTTACAGCTGTTTTGAAAGATACTGTCACCTACGGGAGATTTTGGGTTCAGTGAGAGGGTCATCATGGTGCAAGCATCTTACTTTTGCTACCATGGGAAGACCATAGATGCATGCTGGTGGGCTTCACTCTCTGCAAAGAGTAAAGCCCAGGCTTTAAAGGATGTTCTCTTCTTCAGATCAGAGCTAACCTCTCCTCAAATATGCCACACCATGCTCTGAGGTCCACTCTCACTTTTTTTTTTTACTGTCAGTGTGCAAGCGTGGTCCAGAGTGTGATGGAAGATGACTGTGCGCGGAGGATGTGGTGCTGCAGGCTGCAACAGCTCTGCCCACCCGCCACAGTGCAGGTAGGAGCTTTGCTGACCTCTGTGAGACATCTGGACCTGGCACAGCACTGAGAGCTGAATTCTCAGGGAAATAAAGGAAAATTCAATTATCTATTCAAAATAGATCAAGTAACAAAAGAGCTTTTCTAGTTCTGTGATTTTTACAAGTTCACTTGGTATTTCCAAACGTTACATAATTGACAATTAATCCTCTGAGCTTTTTTTTTAAACCATACTTCGCTTTGGCCAGTCATTTTGTATTGCTGATTGGTCACTTAAATCATAGGGTAGTTTGGTTTTCCCCAAATAGATGACAGACATTTGGAAAGAAAGCAGCCTATTCATGAATATTAAGAGGAACAACAAAAACTAATATTTATGGAACCTAGACGGTATGCAAGTGTTGCTTTTCCTGTGGAGATTTGTGGTCAGTGAATATATATTCTCCAGGAAATAAAAGTGAGCCTAATCTGGTGCTTTGATAGTTATTGTTTGCTTTTCAGGACAGTGAAGAGGCTGATATTGTACTGCGTAGTGGCAGAAGAGTAGTATGAGTACTGCAGACTGCTTGGCGTGGCAATCCATAGTGAGGTCTTCCACACAATGAGTGTCATGTTATTTAAATAAATAAGATGACAAACCACTGAATAATCATCAGAATGAGTGGGGCTAGGTTAGAAATAGTTGACTTTGGCCCAGGCTTATTGGGTCAGGTGGCTCACCTCTTTTGGGGTAGGAATGTTAAACTGCAAAGTTGTCTGTGCACAGGACAGGTGCAATACATACAATGGCAAAACAAGACTTTTTGCACTATTCTATAGGTACGTGTCAAAAACAGAGATCTGGCTGGGGTCCTAGGGGGCTGGAATTAACAGGGAACTTGAAATTACTTCTTTCATTTTTTTGATTCAGTGCTACCGTAGGAGCAAGGGAAAGTATATATGAAGCCTGTTGAACAAATTCTCTTTTCCAGTAAAATCTTCTGTCTCCCAATCTATTCAATCTTTGAGTTTTGGAGGTTTTTTTCCTAAAAGTTGTATCAGAAATTTTTTTTACTATACAGGCATCAGTACAGTGGGTTATGTTTTCATCCAGGCTGGGGTCTGCACCTAAGCTGTCCCAGCAAAGAGGAGGAAATATATGTCTGAAAACTCACATTTTCCTACATATTTGATTCACTCTCAACTTATCATTAGGAACAGTTGTATTACCAGACATTGTGAAGCTCACTGAAAAGCTCACTGAAATCAGTACAAATTTTTTCCTTTGACTCCAGATGAGGTCTTCAGGGGCATTTTCTTAATAGCCTCTTGTGTGAATTCTGTGGAGTGGTCCCAGTTCTCCACTAAACATGCATCACAGCTCGCAGGGTAGCGCTTGCAGTTTGCACAGATATCGCATCATTTTTTGCCTTGCTACAGTGGATGTGTTTGCAGCGCATCAGACACAGTCTGTGCTGACTCCTGAGCCCTCCTTCTGTTCTTAAAGAAGCTGTAATCAGTCATCTGAATTACTACACGTTCATGGTGTAGCCATAAGCACCTTTACGGGTAGCTGTTTTCTTCACAACAATCAGAGCCGACATCAAATGTTTACATAAGGATGATACTAGTATCTCTCTGGTATCTGCCAAAATTAACAATTTGCTCATGGCAGATGGCTCCAAATTAATCTAGTTCACAGATGGGACTAAAAATGCAATTCCTCAATAACAAGAATAAAAAGAAAAGGGACCTCAGTATTTATGACTGTTATTCGGTTTGTTTCGATGGTCCGAAGGCCTTCTAAATAAATGAGATCTCAACAGATACCTATCCATAGGTCTTCTGAAAGAAGGAGCTTTACAGAAATAAACCCTAGAAGAATATGATAGTGAAGGGGAAACTATAGAGAATAAAAGGCAAGTTTTCAGTCTTAGTTGCTAATCCTCAGGTACCTGCTGGTGGAAGGTTGATGCACTTGATAGTATTAGCGAACTTAAAATTTGACCTCAAAAACCCTTTTTCAGATGAGCTGATGAGTGAAAATATGTCTTAATATTTGTGTAAATATAGATCAACAGCCTAGAGACAATCTTTTGTGAACCAGAAATTATATGTTGCATTAAACCGTTTTATTCTTGCCCACATCCAGTGACTTTCTTGATACAATGTGATTTACCTTAATTTTCCTACTCACATAGGGTTCTTTGTCCTGTATGCAGAGTCCAGTGCGAAGTTTAGCTCTTACCACCAACCGCCCTTGATTTCTGCAGACTTGCTGATACTTCTTAGAGGTACAAGCCCAATGCTAGCATTGTCAGCCCAGCGCCATCGCTGACAGGACCTTTTAAGTCAAAGGAAGCAGATCAGTTGTCAGATATCCCATGACATAAAAGCTAGATTCTGCAGGCAATTAGAAAGAGAAGAGTTTTAGAAGGAGCTGGTGTTCCTCATGTCTTGGCTGAAGTGGCTACTGTGGATCTGTCTCACCTGCAGGGAGAGTGCACAGAGGTACCCTACGGCAGGACCAGAGGATCTGGGGTTTGTAGCTCTGAAAAATGGTATCCTGTTTCCTTCAGAAAAGGTTTATGTTTCTTTTAGAGGTGGAGGAGAGGCTTATGGACTTCCCAGCTAAAATTGCTAAGCCTTGCAGCGCTCGCTCCTAACCTATAAGCTGAGGATGGATGTGGGGAGATCGCTCACATACAGGCTGAATAAAGATGTCATGCTTACATGGTGGTAATAGATATTCTGGGTGCATGCAGTGTCTTTTTCTGGAACATCATGGCCAAGGCCAGTCCCAGGAAGCCTGGAGCTTTACAAAGGTGTGAAGTACAATGAGGTGATCAAAGAAAGCCCAAAGTGCAAGCAAATCTGTGTAGCCCTTCTGCAGTGTTAACCATTGCATACCAGCACTATTTGTGTTCTTCCTTGAGTATAAAGGTTCAGCTAATTCAAGAAGGTTTTGCTGAAACCTGGGCATCTGTATCAAGGAAGTCTATAGGCATGACCTGTTCTCATTTAGTTCTTGCTATTGAGCACTGTAACAGAGAGGGTAACAGGCTGATTGGTATGACTCAGTAGAGATGCTGTGCCCTTTGGTATGACTCAAACCAGCCATTTCCATGTTAATATGAGAGGTCCAAAGTGAAAAGGGAAGGCTGAACCTGGTTAGATACACTCTGAGCAACAGCAGGTTCTGAAGAATAGAAGCAGTTGAGAAAAACTGGCCACAAGTTCTCAGTATGAAAATATTTGAAAGGCACAATAAGGAAGAAAGATTGTGTCTGAAAACAGAAAACTAGCTGTTACTGCTCCAAAGCCTAATGGCTCTGCTAGCATCCAAGCTTTTCATTATTTTTATTGATGCAGTAATAATTCACATCTATAGTTAACGTGCCTTTGACATTGGTGGCTGCCTTCAAAATGAATTCCATCTAATTAAACTAAACAACAGAGGAATCAAAGACCACTTCAGTTAATGATTACGGTTAACTGGGAATTTCTTTCCTCCCTCCCCACTGCCTTCTTCCCCAAATAATCTTAAATCTATGAGAAGGACGTGTGAGGCAAAACGAAGAACTTGGGTGATATATCACATAGACCTAATGGGTAGCATCAGGGCTAGGGTTTGCAGGCTGCAGTGCCAGCTACCAGACATCCGACCCTGGCAAATAAGACACTGGCTCCTTCTCCTGGGCCATCAAAGTCTGTTATTAGTTCCTAGGAGAGCTGCTGGGGTCAGGCCAAGAACTGCATCACAGCATGCACAAACATGTTGTGCTTGTAATTTAACATATAGACAGGTGGAAAAGTTGGGAATGCACTGTTATACAAGATGCTTCGCAGGGAATTATCTTTATTAATTTGTGGGAGTGATCTTAGCACTTGCCTGTGTTCGGCACGCTGTACAGTGTATCTTCAGTCAGGAGTGATGGGTGCATGGGATTCAGCTGGGTGGACTGCCTGTAACAAGGTATTTGTAGGAAAAAAAAATCCTGTTTGTGTTCCTCCACAAGTAAACTTTTGGTCTCTCTATAGATTTGTTGATTAAGGTGTTAAGTTTCAAAAAAACGTATTTCATTACCTACCCAGCATCCATGAAAGTGCCTAGTTCACTTGCCACCCTTTGCTCATAAGCCCCAATTACGGCATTAGCTGCCCCCTGACATCACACAACACATGTTTTTGCCTCTGGTCTGAATGACTTCTGAAACCCAGAAGGGGCTGTCTAGATTCACTGATAAAAACATGCTGGAGAGTCTGCCTGGTGCAATAGTTGCAACACATTTTCCAAGGGAAGCTTCTTTGTATGGGGAAATTGAACATAACAAATTACAGGCTCTTCTGAAACAAAGCTCTGGGATCTATAAAGAACTGCAGGATGGTTTAGTAGGAGTCGCCTAATCCTTATTTGGCTGTTGAATAAAGCTGTGCTTGAGTTTGCAAAGACTGGCACCTTTATGGCTTTTTTTATCCCTGTGATGGGCAATCTTCTGGTGGCAACCAGGGTGAGAATCAAAAAGGCACTGACTGAGAAGAACATTCTCTTTGCTCATCTCTGCATTGTTACAGCAAGGGAACACTAATCCAAAGGCTGTGCTCTGTCATTGCGTTGGGAGAACGTGTTGGAAAACCACTCAAGCCTGCAAGAGGCTCAGGGTCACGTGCATTGTTGGTACTTAATTCATGGAAGTGCAAGAGGGCTTGTGTGCTCCACTTAAATACTCTTCAGGCAGACAGATGATGAGTTAGAGGCAGTCTCTGAAGCATGAGGAGCATATCATTAGCTAGATGTTTTGAACTAGCTAGAATTAAGAAATAACAAAGGAAGTGACTCCCTAAGTGGTAATAAAAGAAGATCACAACCACACATATTTTATTCTCATGCGAGACCCCCACCTGTCTAGATTGTCCTTTCTTTGCTATCGCAAACTCTGGGGTCTTTTCAGAAGCCGCAGTGTTGTCTTGGTTAGTGTAACAACAATGCCAAAAGCACAGCTTAATAGTCAAAATGGGGAGAAATGCAACCTCCTGCTTTGTGAGCGTCAGGATGTGTTTTGTGCAGCATCATACAGCACTGGGCTGGCACCAGATGCAGTCACTCGCTCCTCTCAGTGATGTTGTCTTATGACCGAATCGGATTCTTTTTTTTTTTTTAAAGGAATTTGATTGAATAGGAACACAACCCCACCTCTCCCAAGCAAAAAGCCCTCCCTTTTCAAGCTCTGTTAGCAACATCACCTAAACTTAATGAAACATCTCTCATCCGCACACAGTAATAAATTACAGGAAATAAGGACATTTTATGTACAAAGATGACATAAAAGGCTATAGATAGCATGATTATTAGCCTATATTAGCACATCTTGTCCTTGTTACCACTAAGAACAGAATATACAGAGACCAAATAAAATTAATTTAAAAGCTGGACAACTCTTCCCTCTCAGAATAAATCCTGGAAAATGTTAGAAGAGTAGCCATGAAACAAAGATTACCTTGAAGACAGAGCCTGCAAATTTCCCGCTAACCGTGGACTGTCTCTGTATCAGCATGCTTGGGATCGGAGGAAAGCTAATCCATAAAATGAAAACGTATCTAAGGTGCAGCAACGTTCCAAGGCCTTTATAGGTGTTAAGAAATTTACAGGACTGGTTTAGGTAAGCTCTTTAACAAAATACATTTCCAAACTTATAAACAACATTAAAAATTGTTAGGGTTTAGTCTTCATTTTTTTACCCAAAATAGCTGCTCCTATCACAGAGTAACTCTTAATAATGAAGAAAGGTGAAAAAATGAACAAACAGCATTTTATGTTTCTAAAAGGGGAAAAACCCAGCTTCAGGCATATACGCCTATCCAAACTTCAGGAGACAATTCAATTTACTCTCATGTCAGCAATACTAGACTTAGCCCTGAGTTGGTGTCAGAGGGTCTCAGGAAACAGATCTAGCAAGCAGCCAGATTGAAAATGTATCTTTGCATTTTGGCAAGGCTTTGGTGGATCCATAACGTGCTGTGAGCCAGATTCTGATGTCACTTATGCCACTTCTTCTTTAGCAGCTTCATTAAGGTCTGGATTTGCAATAGTCCCGAACTTTTGTCCCTTGTTTTTTTAATTGGACAAGTGTCATTATTCAGCTAGCCCCAGGCTACGGAAGTGTATGATAAAACCAAACTTCATTTGGTAGTTGGTCATATCATAGAGATAACGTGACATAACATGTAAGTTGTGACTACAATGAACTTCTCAACCATTCTTACACAGATGAGAAGTCATAACCAGGAGAGGGTGCAATTGCTCACGGCACAACACTGGTCCTATTTCTCTAAACAAGGGTAGGCACTCGCTAGCCCCTCTTCAGCTGGATCCAGTAGTTCTTAGCTGGAGCAAGACACAGGAATTCAGGGCAAAGCAGACCTCAATACTGCATTTCATTTAAATACAAGAGATTCAAACACAAGCTGACTCTTTAACAGCATCCCTCTGTGACTTGGAGAATGAACTCCCCACTGACTGTACTCTTTCTTCATTTCATCATCAAGTGCCTCATCTTATTTCCTCCACCCGCATCAGAAAGGGAGAGTGGCTTAGAGGAGAGAGTGTTCTGTCTGGAATAAGCTGCCATAGGCCATTTAAATGCATATTTGCAAAATCCTTTCCTTCTGAAGGCTTCTCTCTGTATTCCTCTTTTTTAATCCCCCACAAAAGAGAAGTTATTATGTAGCATCAACCTCAAACAGTGACATCTTTTAACAATCTTTCTGCCTGTGCTGCATTTCCTAAACACCTGGGTGAACACAACAAGCACTGATACAGTTCTGCCACTGACAAATGCACTAGGCTTCAGTTTAGCTCTGAAAACTAACCCCTTGTTCTACCTCCATTTTTAACACATGGATAAAAAGCCAAATTAAAACTTGAAGAATACAGAGCAGATGTATCTGGATTAACATATTTTGCTTTTGTTTATTGGTTGCAGAGAGTGAAGTTTGGTTATACAAATATCACAAATCTAATTTTACACATTATTTCAGTGGTAATGCATTATATCATGCTATTTTTTATTCAAAGATACCTATTTCAGTGTTAATATGTACCATATAGTAATCTTGTATCAGCATTTGGCTTGCTACAAGGCACCAAAAGGTACTAATTTTCTCTGTTTTGCAGTATCAGTCTGCGGGGCAGAGACTTTATTTGGCTTTACAGGCATGTGAGTCACTGTGCAGATTTTATACCAGACGAAGCCTTTTCTTCAGCTGGATATTCTGGGACAGCTGATTGAAATAATTGGAATACTTCAATAACAACAGCAGAGCTTGCCCAAAAGTACATCTACAATCATGTGTGCTTTATGCCAGAGTTACGAACTTGTTCATAACCAGTACAAAAGCCCTTAAAGTACATTACTTTTTTGTTATCAGTTTGTGGTGTTCATTGTATTTCATTAACCAGATTACATCATTTCATTCAGTGAATTGCTCTTTAGAGAAAAACCAACCTCCCTATTAATAATGATACTGTCATCACTCTGATACAAGATGTCTCTCAAGGCATCTCTGATTAAGATATTTAGTTATTGGAAGTGGCACCACTGCATCACCTAAAATGAACGCTTAAATTTGTAGAAGCATGTGACATTTTCCAGAGTTCCACATAAGGAAACAAATACCCATGGGGTTCTGCCAATGAAAGAATTTGTTCATGGGCTTAGGCAAGGAGCAGGATTCAGTTGGTCATGCCTGTCACAATATGTATTTTTTTCAAGACGTGTTTGCTGGCAACATGGCTGATCTGCAGTCTAGCAACACTGACTCCATCTCTCATTCTCTATTTATAGAGCTGCAGCTAGAAGTACCACAGGACTGCAATTCTGAACAAAATCAGAGTCACTGCTAAAGCCCCTTTGACCACTGAGCCTTGTGCTAAATTGATGTAGTACAAAACCTTCTTTTTAGAATGACAGAAATTAGCTGTGCCTGTTACCGTGCTTGTGGATGGCATGTGCACTTCCCCCATAGGGCTGCATGCAGAAAAACAAACTAGAAATAGGAAATCCTTGCTCAGTAAGTTACCCACACTTCCATTTCTATAAGAGTTACGTTTGAGGTTTTCCAATGAGGTTGCATGAGCTTGTTTTGTTTAGTAAAACATTGTTTTGGCAATTGGAAAATCTTTTATAACATATAGTTGTATTAACATGTTATGCGAGCTGAAAATAATGCAGATTAATATATTTACAGTTTGTCATGGTTATACTTACAATCTATGACACCGGTCCAGGTGAGGTGCTAGTTTATGGAATGGAGATGGCTTGAAAATGTGGCAATTCCACCTGTAACAGGTAAAAGTATTATTAATTATTTTCAAACAGAAGTGGCAGTATTCTCAATACCAGACCAGATGCATATTTAGACTGTCTCTGACCCAAGAAGCTGACAATTAGAGATTAAACAAAACTAAGAAAGTAAAGGATTTTGTGGTTGGGCTTTGCTTTACTTTCTAGATATTGTCTTTTCAGTTCAGGTCTGAAGCACTGAAGGGTTATCTGCAGCTGTGAGCACCAGTAGAGGTAAACAGAGAAGAGACCTGAACATGAACAGAGACTGATGTCTGGTAGGATTACCAGACCATAATCAGGAGGACTGGCAATATAGAGGGGCAGAAAAGCATAAGACACAGAGATAGAAACAGAAAACCACCCCCAAGTAGTCATTAGACAGAACCAGGCTCTTTCATCAGCATTCAAGATTTTGCACTTGACTGGCAAGTTCCTTTGCTGCAGAACAGCTTTTTTTCTTTTTCACCTAGTTATCCTTTTTTATATGCATAGATAGATGACAGATGCTGTAGAAACACTATAGCTTGCTTTGAAATCTTCCAATGTTTAAACCTGGATATTAGGTTCCATGGTCCATAAAAGACAAAAGACGCATTCATATTAGTCTTTTAGTTTGGTTGAGGAGCGTGCTTTTGAGGTGTATCTCCTTAACATCCCCATTTACTGCTCTTTGATTCACATTGCTGAGCAGTCTCAGACCTTGAGCTGAATTGGTTTTACACACTAAACCAGAGGACATGCTCCAGGGGCACTCAAATACCAGACTAGATTAAGTCCAAAGTAAAACTCCTAAAAGACCTGCAACAAGGGCATTGGGTCTTCAGTGCCAGGGTTTTTTTGCCCTGTAGTTTTGTTCCTCTCACACTGTACTAGTTATTAACATCAGCAGAGATTCCTGCTCTTCCTATCCAGGCTTCTTTCCAGCTGTGCACTATTTACTGGAAAACTTGTTTTTCCATTCAGAGGAGACCTTAGCTGTACTGAAGAGTACTTTTATGTGAGCTAATCCTCCATTTTCTTCTCCTGTAATGAATTAAGCTTGTTTCTCCCCACGCCTTTTTAAATAGAGGAGATTTTTCACTCACTGCAGTATTGTTCAGAGAAGGGGTGGTACAGTGGTAAGCAGCCTACCTTTATGAGGATTAAGTCTAGAAAGATGGTAACAAGCATTCAATCACTTGTTGTTAATGGTATCATTAATTTCTTAAGCGAACATTACCAAGATGAAATATGGACAAGGCACATGCTCCTATGCAAGTAGTGACAATAAGGTTCTGAAGGACTCAGCTTAACAGCTTGTGTCAGGTGATGAGGTTAATGGAAAAGAATTTGTTATTCAGGTCACTTAATGAAAATAACCTTGGAAGAGCTTAGCAGAGCCCTTGGGATAGAATAATTTATTCTTCTTCTGCTTCCATCACTGTAAGTTAACCCAAGACATAGAAGAAGCTGATCTAAACATGAACTCAACCTGTCAGAGTACTGCGGGAGGAACATCAGCAATTACAACGCGTTGTTGTAATCTCTGCTGCCCCTCCAGTGATAAGAGGTAGAATACAGCCTTCAGAGCAAAGGCTTGCTTTGCGTAGCCCCATCTTTGAAACAAGACTGTTTGTTAAGATGCAGGTTATCAAAACACTCTGCAAGACAACAAAAATATTCACCACAAGACATACAATTTTTAACCAATGCATGGTCTTTGGATCAGCCAGGCATAGAAAAGAGGGAGGCCACAGGAGCCATCAATCGCACTATTCCTGTTCCCTGTTTTGGTGGGTTGTTTTGCTGCTCAGCTGTAATCAGAAATAAGCTTCAGCTCCTGTGATTTGATGCCTTAGACTGATCTGCTCCTGGTCCCCAGGGAGCCTCTATGTCTCCGCACAACTATTTCACTTCTTATCCCTTAATTAAATGTGCTGCACGCTGCCCAGGAAAACATGCCTTCCACACAGCAGCTGCCTGAGACCTAACAAAGTAGTGCTCCATTTTTGGAGTGAGGGCTTGTGATTTAAGCCAGAGTAAGGGATGGGAGAGCACTTGATAGGTTCCCTCGATTTGATCCCAAATCTTGGGACAACCATTTTGAGACCCCTAGGTCCAGATTTAGAAAACCTCAGAAGCAAACAAGATTAGCACTGTCTCCACCTGTAACATTTCTACCTGGTCTGTAAGTGCCCATTTCATATTTTAAGCAACATGAATACCTCATCTGTGTAAAGCTGAAAATCCTTTTCACAGCCCTGGGTATAATAGCTTCCATAGAGAAAAACAAGATTAAACTTGACAGTAATAGGAGTGACAGAGGGGGGAAGCGTTCTTCCTTTGAGGCAGAGGCTGTGAATACAGCAGCCAGTGACTGACTGAAAAAGGAGGGGAAGAAAGATAAACACAGATAGTCAAGCATCAGGGCTTTAAAAAAATGCTTCTGAGAGAGAGAAAAAAACCCAACCCATACCTTTCTCTTGACATTTAACAAACTACCTAAATGAGCTAAGCAAAGGAAAAGACAGAAAGTCAAAGACTTTACAAAGAGAGCTGCTTTCAGCTGTTTGTTACTAGATATCTTAAAATACATTTATCCAACCTTGCCAAGAGACACCAAGCCCTCCATAACCCACAGCAGATCTTCACTACCATTCTCTCTTCTTCTCCATGAGCTGTATTTATAGGCTCCCTCCTGGCTGCCTCTGTAGGGACCAGCCTTGTTAGCAAAGCCTCTTTACACCTGTGTGTCTCCTCATGTGCCGCATCCAGGGTAGCATACTTGTATTATTCCCAACAATACCTCTAGCCACCCAGTAAGCCCTGCTCCAATAAATGATCCTGCATTTCATTGTGCTGCCAACCTTTGGGAGAGTGTTGGGTATTGTGAGCCAGCTCTGTCCTGCTTTCGGCTGGGTTATGTAGAGGTTTATCAATCAACTACAGCCCAGGAGTCTTTAGCTCTTTAGTGCTATAGAGGCACTTAACTCCCAGGTAACTTGGATTCAGTGGTTAGAGGTACGCTGTCTCACAACCAGTCTTAGGTATATCCTACAGAAGTATTTCTAACTGGTTACTTCATGCTACTTTATCGCTGCTTTACTTCTGGATTTTTACAGACTGAGTAATGTTTCCTGTCATTAGGACTCTTTGACAATAGTTTCTCTGAAACGCCTTTGACATTTGCAAGGGGAAGCAGGCCTACTGTTCACCAAAACCAGCAATCACCCCTTGAGCAGCAGGATGCCAACTGCCAGGGCAAGAGTGGTGGGCACATGAAGTACAGTATGCTTGAGTAATGATTAACACACAACAAAGAGAGCTGCCTGTGCTGCAAATGGAAACACACTGCGTGCTTGGGATGTAAGAGCATTTTGGTCTAATTTTGCGCTCTGCATATAGTAATAAGGCACAACAGGGTGTGCATTAAGCTCATCTTTTGAGAAGTGCAACAGTAGCTGAATAATGCACACCCTGGAGTGTCTTATTTGTAGTGGACTATGGCTCATTAATTTTACATTTAAATTTTTTCAAACCCATTAAAAAAAAAGCCAGATCTATTCTGAGGGCAGTTATGTAATGTATCCTTGCACTGAAAAGTATTTTCAAATAAAAACAGTAGGGAAAAGGTGAGGAAGAGCTTTGCTCAACTGCAGACCAGTGTTTGGTTTGGTTTGGGTAGGGCCTGCTACGAGCAGGTTCTTGGCCTGCTAATGCAGGTATATAATGCAAATAATGATAGTTGTGGAAATCTATTCAGTGTTCACTCTTTTCTAGACTTTCCTTTTGTGTAACTACCTGGGCCTTTTGTCTTCCTTTTTTCCTACAAAATTCTGCTTTTTGGTATATGAAACAATACCCATTTCAGAACAGGTTCACATATAAAGCATTCAGATGGGGATGTGACTGACTTTTACACCAGACTGGGAACTGAATGGTCACAGGTTCCTGCTCGGGAGGCAGACAGGCATGATTTGGGGGAAGATGGTTTTCGAGTATAGCAGTGTGTGTGTGCATGGATACAATCGGATTTAAAGAACAGAGGGTGTTATAAAAACTCTGTTTTGTTATGACATCACTTCAAAAGTTTGAAGGAAGGACATCTGATTTTTGCTGTTCCACATGAAATATGACTATGGTTTATCCTTTTATATAGGTTCCAACCTTGATGATGGACACCCAGTTTTCAGAATTCACTCCAGATATCACCCCAATAATGCTGGCGGCTCACACCAACAACTATGAAATCATCAAACTGCTTGTCCAAAGACGGGTAACAATTCCACGCCCACACCAGATCAGATGCAACTGTGTGGAATGTGTCTCCAGTTCAGAGGTGGACAGCCTGAGGCATTCTAGGTCAAGGCTGAACATCTACAAAGCCTTAGCCAGCCCTTCGTTGATTGCCTTATCAAGCGAGGACCCCATCTTGACGGCCTTCCGACTGGGCTGGGAGCTAAAGGAGCTCAGCAAAGTGGAAAATGAGTTCAAGGCTGAATATGAAGAGCTTTCACAGCAGTGCAAGCGTTTTGCTAAGGACCTTTTGGACCAAGCACGGAGTTCCCGAGAACTGGAGATCATTCTCAATCACAGAGATGATCAAAGCGAAGAGCTGGATCCCCAAAAATGTCATGATTTGGCAAAGCTAAAGGTAGCAATAAAGTATCACCAGAAAGAGGTAAGAGTCATCTAAATGCGAAGGTGTGTGAAGGCTTCACGTATTGGATAAAATGATTCCTTTCTCTAGTCTCCATGGGTTTGTTCAGGGTTGCTAGCTCAGAGGCAGCAGGGGTGAGTTTGGATTGAGTGGAGAACCATGTGCAAATGGGTTAGTCACAAACCAGGAGGTTCAGTGCACCTTGGTGACAGCGTGAATCTGATGCAGTTGAGGGCAACAGGACTGGGACTTGCTGCAGTGGGTTATGGCTTCTGCGGCACCGGCACTTTCTGTTTCAAAGATGCATATTTCCATTTCATTGTAACCCATCCCCCTGCAAAGAACAGCCTTCGGATATTTACAGGTTTGTTAGCTCCAAAAGCTTTTCCCAGTAGCTGCTTTTACACAGGAACCAAAAGCTAGAAGGGGTTGCCTGGCTCACGAAGGTCTTGACTGCAGGAAATAATATAATATACAATTCACTTCCTCCAGCCACCAAACACTTCCTAGCACCCATTCAACACTAGCTCATAAGGGCCAGAGAAACAACAGCAGCAAAAGAGGGCAGGAGAGATCAAGAGCACTCTCACTGTCCCAGGTCTCCATGTTACCAGCAATTTTGTTAGGTGAAAATGCTCATGTGATGTTACGAAGTGGATCATGTCATGCAAATACTTCTTCACACCTGAGACACACCTCAGATTGATTCTTGCTCCTTGATTCATTCGTGTTTTAGGAACTGAGAAGCAATTCCCAGAAATTCAAACTCCTGCCCATAGTACCAGAAAGGAAAGACATACTTCAGCTAAAGGGCACAGAGCCTTTCAGAAGCCCTGCAAATCCAGAGATTTATAAGCTGATTCAATAAAGGCCATGAACCCCAGGAGAATGCTGACAACAGTTTCATTAGTTGGCTCTGGATTTTCTTCCTCTTTCCAAACCTGGAGAGAATTCAGTAGATGATGTATTACTGTTGGCCAGTGATGTTCCAGGTTATCTGAAGGAGGAATTCAGCTTGCTTGGTTGAGGAACTGAATTGCAATGTCTGTTATTCTTCTGTGTCCAGAGGGTGACAGGAGTGGCGAAAAAGCCTGCCGCATTACTCCTTCCACTGTCTTCCCCACATTTGACGCTTTGTTTTATGCATTGAGCCAGGTGAGGACAGCCTGGTATGATACATTCCACCTCCCTTAATGGCTTCTCACGTCATCTGAGGTACAATAGTCAAGAAGTGAAAAATGCAGATTTTCCTTTCTTCCCTTTGGTCTGTTACACCTCCTGGGTACCAGCCGCTTGATGCAACAAGCGGGAGCCGAAGGCTCAAGCTTTCTAGGATCTAGCACGTGGTCGCTTACTGCTCTTACTGGGCCACTCCAGTGAAGTGTCAGCAAGGCTCACTGGCTTCATGTCAGGTTGTGTTTTTTACCCTAGCTGACAGGGTTAGGTAACACCAGAAGTGCTTTAGGGACACAAACAAGTGATGAAGAATTAGCCTGGAGAAGGGTAACGGAGTATATCAGGTCAAATGTTCCTTGAATCTAAGAAGGGCTGGAAACTCTACTTCTGTTTTTTTACTGGGCTGATAGCCACAGACGCTGCACGCACATACACCCTTCAGCAGCCAGAATACCACTGGCACTGCCATGTGTAGATCACTGCTGATGTCGATGTCTTGTCACAGTTCAGGCTCACTATTGACATCCAAGCATAAATCTGTGGCTACCCTTATCTTGTGTTGACATTAAGAAACTGCAGGTCTGAAGGAGTTCACTATATTTGAACAGTCCTGAAGCTCTTTTATTTAAAGTAACACATTTTTAATCTTTGATTGCTTGCTTGACAGTTTTTATCTCTTTTTTTAGGCATATTTGACTGAATTCCAAGCATATGGACAAATTCCATGTTTTCTGACATATTCATGACAGTTGCAGCGTATAAACGGTAGCAAATACGCTCTGTGTTGCCAGCTAAAGTCGGTGCTGTTTCCAGGTAGAATACTGGTGGGCAGGGACAGAATGAATGAGTTTGGGAAACCAGCACTACTGAACCCCCTCATCCTATCTGGTTATTCGCAAATACCTGATGCATCCTGCAGGATGGTGTTTGTATGCAAGAAAATATTGCAGTGTTTTTCCTATCATGATAATTAGTCCAAATCAAAACAACAAGAAAAATACAAACGTCATTGCCAGCTTCTGAAAAAAAATGAGTAGGAACATTTGTCAGGGAGACACTGAGGAATGCCTTTTAACCATGATTGAAGAGTATCAGACTGAGAGAATTTTTGTGGGGGACAGGAAGGAAAATAGAAGCAAGTTTCATTTTGTGAAAGACAGTTCTGCATAGAGAAACAGCAGACTTTTTAAAAAGTCAGTCTTCTTGTTCTGCTGAAGCTTTTATATCTTAACATTGACAAAGTTACAAGTCAAATCAAGCCTAAGATGAAAATCCAAAGTGGACCCTAGTTATCTTCTGGGACTGGAAATTGTTACTGCAGTTGTTAGCTCTTTATGTTCAGCATAAAGAATGCGTAATCTCACATTGATTTTGGACTAATTGCTAGACAAATTCCCTGTAGCTTTTTTCTCTTTGAGTGAAATAAACCTCAAAATTTCCCCCAGAATAAGAAATGATTCCATTTCAGCTCAATCGGGCAGATAGGTTCACGATTCTTTCTAGAGAAGTTGTTAAGAGCGAATTGGTAAAGAGATCATTGCCTTTGGCTGGAGGGGCAGTATTGTGTGTTTTGTGTAGGGAGTAGATCTTAAAGTTACTTTTTCTTTGTACCAGCCTAAGTGATCTGGGAATTCAAGAGTACTCTGCACCAGACACATTATTCAGTGTTCTTCTCTGCGAGGCATTTCAGCTGAACCCACTGTGCCTTCCCCCCCGCCTCCATTGCACTGCCATACTAAAGAGTAGGTGCTGGTTTGTACCAGGTACAGAAAAGTAACAGCATTCAAATTTCTAGTGCAGGTTGATGATCTCCAGCACTGAACATACAGGACTGAAAAAAATCCTGATGGGAAAAGCTAGACATCTATGGGCAGTTCTTGCTCCAAACTGGGCCCTTGGAGGAAAGCTTTTTAAAGCTAGTTAGGCTGCTAAATATGCAGGTAAGTAGGCAATAAATTTCTAAACAGATTATAATCTGGCTAAGTGCCTAAATCCTGTTGGAGATTAAACACTTATCTTGCTGAGGCATTTTGAAATTCCACCGCGGAATTAGCTGCATCTTTTGGCACCTAGCTACTGGAGAAAAATCTGATCTTGTACGTTAAGTTTTAGCAAACAGTTAGCAATCAGCTGTGCCATGGACGCAAGTCCCTGTTCCCTGCACCGAATCCAGTAAACAAACTCATATACACAACTTCATCTTTTGATCTGGCTTGTGTGCCTCAGTCTTCAGAGTGAGCAACCTGGACAAGGGCTGGATTAGTGAGGGGAACCACTCCAGTTCAGTCCTGCCTCCAGAGGAATACTGGCCGTGTCAAAAAGGCTCCACCTCAGTCTGTATCCCAGGTAAATCCCACTGCCAGTGCATTTCTGCCTCGTGACACAGATACGGGTTTCGTCTTTGCAAGGGTAGAAAAATCTCCCGCCCTTTTTTTTTTTTTCCAACAAAAATCCTGGGAGGTGCAAGTTTTTATTTCTCCCAAACATGTGTTAAGTATTTTATAAACTGACAAATGTATCGCTCATGAGGAAGAAGACCTTTTTCCTTTGGAGGAGGGCCAAAACAATGGAGAAGAAATTTCTTGCTTTTCATGCTTGTTTTTAATAAGCCCATATATCCTAGAAGGTAAATTACTGTTTATACAGAAGGAAAAATTTCAATTATATGGGAAAGATTAAAATGTGCCCTAAGGTAGCTTTGTGGTATATTTTATGGTAGTAAATGTCAAAGCCACGCTGTGCAATGTTCACAAGCTCCCTCTTGATCTCATCTTAAGTGTAGAATGGTTGTGTCCTCAGTTTCAAATTACAAAAGGGCCCTGATGATTTCTTTAGAAGGTAGAAAGGATTCAGTAGTTGTGATCGCTGTTTGCATGGCAGTCAGAAAATATTAGGAGAAAATGAGGACAGCCGGAATACACTGTGAAACATGATGAGTTAGATCCAGCACAGACACGTCAGTTTTTCTCAGTCCACTTCTGAAAGAAATTATTTTTGTGGGATCACGGGAATTTGTGGTCTTAGAGACAAGTAGTCTTTTTGTAAATGTTCTGTAGTATATCGCATTTGTCTTCATATTACTACTTTTCAAATTCTTTTATTCCTGACTAATTTTGGAAGGAGAACGGTGCTGAAGACTTAATAAGAAAAGGCACAGCTCAGCTGTTGGGGATCAATCTTCACTATGCTGTTCTGGCATCAAATTAGCTCTGCATTTGTTAATTTGTTTGTATTTCTAAGAAAAGATGGGGAAAAGTCATCTCTTAGGATCTTGCCAGTCACGTAAAGCACAGTTGTATGTACAGCGTACCATTGCTGTACTGGAGAATCAGTGCATAGGCTGAATGCTGATAGAATTTTTGTGTCCTTTAAGGTTTTTTTACATTGCCAACCATAGCGTAGCAGTGAATCAGGTCTAAAAGGGCAGATTACTCCTTGTATATAACATTCTGCTAAGCCACAAGAATAGCAATACACATTCAGCCTATTCCTGCTTTCCTGCTCTCCATCACAGGTCGTTCACATCTTCAGAATGAAGTGAAACATCACAACAGTGGGTTTATACTGCTTTGCATTTTTCTGGTACTGATAGTTACAGATATGCAGGTTTAGTTTATATATCTGTAAGAAACACACAATGCAAGGCACTCCGAATAAAATTTATTTTACCTATGACTACATTGCTTAGGACTTTCACTGAATTAGATCAAAGGAGTGCCTGAAATTCCCTCTCAGAAACCTTAACCTTAGTCACTCTTACTCGCTGAACTCTGAATCAATGATAGGAAAGGAGAGAAGTAGAATTGTTTGCTCTTCTAATTTAAAAACAGTGCTCTTCACTGTTTTCTCTTCAGGATGAAGCTTCAGAAGTTTTAGTTCTTTTTTTCCAAGACATTTACACAGACAAGCACCTCCTGAGGTACAGTACTGGAGTGAATGAATAATCATTTCTGCCATGCCACATATTTTCCAGCTACGTCTTGACTCTTGTCAACTGTGTGGCTGCAGTCAGAAGCACAGCATCGTTCTCCAGGGAGTATGCATAAACCTGGCGAATTTCTAAGGGCACTTCAGTTAGTTTATAAAAAGAGCTTTTAAAAGTATCAGAGATGCATAAAAAATGAAGTGCAAGGTCTGTGAAAATCAAAGCTCATCTACTGCACCTTGTTTGCTTGTTTTGAAAGCCATTCAGGTATCTTGACGGATAGCCACAGATTGTTCTTTGCTTGCAGGCAGCGCAAAGTTATTCTCACATGGTTTTGTCTGTTTTCTTGACACACTGCCTGGAGATATAATGATACAGGGCTGAATATTTGTATTGTGCTCTTTAAAGGCACAATAAAAAGCTAGCTTTTCAATGAGCCTGCACAGCTCAGAAGATTAATAAACAGGCTTTTACTTTCAGGTTTCTAGAATGAAATCATACCATGTCATGAAAAAATCTTTATTAAGACTAGATGGGGGAAGGAGGTCTGCTCCTTGTGGAAGCTTTTTCCCTTTCTAGTGACCTGGAACATCCATACCCCTTATGGTATTAGATGGTGAGGATGGTGCGGTTATGCTACTTCCAGATCTGTCCTACACCACAAACCAGAATGTAGGTTTAGGGATTTCTAAAGCACTGAATGTCCAGATGTCACCTTTCATTTTCCAACAGCATTCATTCATTCATTCTTGTACGCAGCAAAGTTGCCATCTGATGTGTGAACAGTGGCCTATGCTAAATGAAACTGTTTTTTTTCTCAGACTCAATCCCAGCAGGCAGCTGACCACATTACAAAGTCTTCCATGCATGTGGTACCAACTGAGCTGTTATTAACAGTCTCGGCGGCTGGACTTTGGGGTGACAGGTAGGGAGTCTTACCTGCATTTGCACCCTTAGAACAGTCTTTCCCGCTGATCGCCGGTGGGGCAGCAGGGTGAGTGGTGCATACCTTAGAGCCCCTACTCTATGAGTTTGTGCAGTTGCCGGATCTATTTGTTCAGCTTTGGAAATTAGCATGGAAATTTAACCCGCACAGCTGCATTGTGTTACAAAAATTAGGGTAAGTGGCATTTAAGTGTAACTCCTCTCCAAACTTGGAAGAAGAAGAAGAAGAAGAAGAAGAAGACGAAAAAGAAATAGAAATAGAAATATTCAGAGAACTGATGGTTCATCAGTTTGACAAAGTGGACTTGAATGTTTATTTGAGGAAACAGTATTATTTGGTATATTATTCACGTAACACCAAAATGTTCCAACTTGATGAAGGTTAGCCACATATTGCAGCTGTCACAGAACAGAACCACAGAAGACTATCTTTTGACAGCAAAATCATCTCTGACTAATCTTGCCACGCACAAATTTGAAAAAACAACATAACACCGGTATGTCAGTCAAGGACAAGGACTTTGCTTGTGTTAGAGTAATGTGTAGCAGGCAGTAAGTGCCTGGATCATTCTTTAAGTCATTTTTGGTGCCTCGTGCCTCTGACTTAAATGATCTCTTGGACAAAGACAGGAAGTATGTTGAAAGCTAAAGTGATTGCCACTGTTTTAAGAACATTCAAGAATGATTTAGTGAGTTCGTCAGTTCCCTTAACGTCATGTATCCCATCAGTCTTCTTGCCAGCAAGAGAAGAGGCTTGGGAAGCCAAAGTTAAAGTACAGGACATGATTGATTTGCGTTCTGTGGACAACAGAAACTGGGAAGGAGAAGTGACGCCTTGTATATTGTATAAGCCAAGTGTTCAGTCTTACTGTGTCGGGTCTAGAGTGTCTTTCAGAATCAGCTTTACGTCAGTAGTGAAGAGTATATCATGTTATTTCATACTTCACTTTGAATGATATCCTGAAATAATAAACTCTGTGGAAAAACTATTGCTATGGATTCTCCCTTTTGGATATAGAAGTGGTCATTGTTATTTATCTGACGTCTGTGCATTTCAGCTTTACTTCTGTCGCTTACTGAATGAAGAGTGTTATGAAAATCTATAGAGAAAAGAACTGAGATTCCACTCCCCTTACACCTCTTGTGTATACATCATATCCATCATCATCCAGATGAGCCACTTAGGTGTCTCATGACTGAGAACACAGTTGTCTCATAGTTCTTCGCTCCAAGAAAAGTGAGATGGATAGATGGGTTAATCATAACCCCCCTCCAAACTGAGATCTTGGGCAGAATGGCCTTTAAAAGCTGTGACTGCAGTTTTTGTGTTCTTATTCTTTCTCTGCAAACCACAGCTGGCTGAGTAAACATTCTTCAGCAAAGAATATGTCCTTCTCACCCTACAATGGTGATATTACTCAGAAGCAGGGGTAGCCTTCAGAGGTTCCCAAGAATGTGAGAAGTGTTTATAGTATGGTGGTCTGTTCTTTCCTGGATATTGGAGTAAATTTTCTCATTCAGGAGAAGGTAAGGTAGAAAGAAAAAAGAAACCAAAATTAAATAGTTTCAGCATAGATATTTCTCAGGTCAGAAAGGAAGCAAATGAAAAATATTTTTAGAACTTTTTATTAACGCTAATAGGGTAGAGTAGGTATGTATTTAAAAATACTTGTGAGTGACTTTCAAAATTCTTGTGTTTGCTTTACTTATCACTTATTTAATGTAAATGTTAGAAATTCACTAGGGAGAATAAACCCAGCCTTTTACTTAAAAGTCAATACCTTCTCCACTTCAGCTAAAGCCTGTGAGAGCTCCTGGTATTCATTTGCAAGATCTGTAACTCTTGAAGTGCCACCTGCAAGAGGGCTTAGGAAATTCTGCAAGATTTGTCTCTAAAGATTTTTTAGCCTGAGTGTTTTTTTAGTGCTTCTGTAGGATGTGTTTGATATCCCCTGTTCAGCTCTTGGAAACCAGTTAGTGTGTTGTGAATTAACTGACTGTCTTTCTTAGGTATATTGCTCATATTCAGCACTTGCTTGTACTGCAGCACTGTCTTTGGAAACCTTAATCTTTGTAACAGAACTGTATCCTGGAATGTTTGCTGAAATACTTCCTACAGGAATTTATTTATCAACTGTAGTCTTCTGTCTGCTAAAATAAATGCTGAAAAGTTTTGCTTAAGCCTGGACTCTTGCTCAGGGTCTGACCCAGACGAGCCGTGTTCTGGTGTGGTGTTTGCTAACAGAGGTTGGCCTCCAGAAGCACCGTTCAGCAGCTTGCCTTTATTCAATGCAGAATTTATGCCTGCATTTAAATCCTGCTGACACAGGCCATAAATACAAACCTATAGGTAAACATATATTTAAGTGCTCTGAGTAGAGATGGATTTAATTTCAAGCTTAAATAGCTTAATTACTTTGTTCATTGCTTCTTCCATGGGTAGGTACCCAGGATTTGCAAGCTTCTACCTTTGTTGTAGAATATGTGGGACCTCTTTTATTTAAATATGCAAACCAATCCAACATACATTTGTGAAAACTATGAATTCTGATGGAACTGTAGCAGGCTTTTAGAGGTTATTCCGTCTCGCCTTTTGCCAGCATTCACATCACTGGTGAATTGCCAATTGCTGCTGCTTAAGCTGAGTTCATGTCTGCTGCCATCAAGAGATGTGTTATGGATAGGAGACCTGTAGTTAAGATTCATGTGTCATCATCACTTAAAATATTTTAAGAACAGATTAGACAAAATTCTGTATAATTTGAGGCCATATGTTCGTCTGTGGAGGATCTGACGTTTGTTTTATTCACCAGCAGAGGGATTGAGCAATTTGGGAAGCACCTGGTTTTCTTGAAGGACTCTTCCAGCTCAGCTAGTGATCTTCTTAATGGCAGGAATGACTGCCATTTGGATTTGTATCAGTGCTTCACTGTTAGTAGTAACAGGCATGGGAGTAGCAGCTGTGTTTTTGATAGGATATTCATCCTATATTTTCCTGAGAAAACACTGTTATCTCTTGGAAGTGCCTGATGAGGAATGTTGAGTTGTAGTCCTTTTTTGCTGAGTTATACAGCCTCCCCTCCAACTTCTTTGTCTCATTTGTTCCTTTTTTTCCTGTTGCAGAAAGTACTTAATTAACAGGATGAACAACCATTAGGCGTTCACCCTCTGCAACTGACACTTCAGCAGCGGAATGTAAATAACTCTGCAGTCATTAACAAGGTTGAACTTTAAAAAGAAATGTGCTACAAAAGAGGATTTTCTTATTCATGTCACTGTTTGCAACATTGCAAACTTGAGGAGGCTGGTATTTCTTCTGTAGAATATCTGATCTCATAGGGCTTACTGGCTCTCTGCAGCAGACATCAAATTACGCCACATACAGTTTCTCTCTTCCGTCTTGGGCTAATTTAGAAATGTAGCTCTTCAAGTACTGCCCACTGGAATTTCCTTTAAGAGCAATCAAACTGATACAACAACTGCATTTCCTTTCTTCCTCAGAAGATCCTGTCCTCGGTACGAAATGGAGGCAGAGTGGTTTGTCTGTTGCACTGGAACTGTGTTGTCCTACTTGGTTCTGAGCAGGAGCATCTGCAGGATCTGGGAGTGCAAGAAGAAGATGGATTTTAAAAGTTAATCTCTTTGCATGCCATTTCATATTCCTGAAGTCAAAGTTAGAGTAAAGAGAATCGCTTCATTGCAGTGTGATCCATATGCCTGTTGACATTGTGCCAAGTGTTACAGCATGTTTGGGCTATTGGACAGTGTGTACTAAGCTTTGTGGGTTAAGACATTAAGATCTGGCATTGATTGATAAACCCAAGCCTGTGGTTGGACTAACAGTGGAGGAGTTTCCTATATCTTCATGGGAGGAAAGAAACTCTAGCCAATTGATTCTGAAAATTCAAGTACAAAAGGCCATGCTCTCCCCAGTCCATCTGCAGTTGTATTGATGGGTGTGGAGAAGGTACTTCTGTGCCTGGGTAGGTCATGCCTGCTAGCAACCTGGGACAAAGAGGGGCATAGACCTGCTGCTCCTGGCCCTGCCTGGCCACACTGTGCTCACCAGCACCGGGGGAGACGTGTGTCTTCAGAGACACCTCCCCTCAGTCTGCTGGAGAGAGGGTGCAAGGCAGTACCTCTTGCAGGGTGGGCCAGGGCTTTCTGCAGAGTGGAGAATGGCAATGGCTTTTACCCTTTTCATGATAGAATTGGATTCACAATAAACCTAACATTATTTACAGATCTAGCTAAAATACATACTTACGTTACTACAGCAGACACTGCAGTTGCCCAATTGTCTCACAGGCTGCAAAATCTAGCTCAGTTCATGTGAAAACCTGCCTTTCCAAAGCCAAAATAGCTTTAATTGTAGAGGGCAGCAGCATATAATAACACCCCCAAACTTGGCAACCTTGCAGGTATTCAGTTGCCATGTTTTAGATGCTGTGGGATACAGTGCTGTTGGTG
Organism: Morus bassanus; assembly: GCA_031468815.1. Lineage (NCBI taxonomy): Eukaryota > Metazoa > Chordata > Aves > Suliformes > Sulidae > Morus > Morus bassanus. Next base: position 3,822,811 of record CM062582.1, read on the forward strand.
AGATCGAACGTATTGAAATGAGTGTCAGACAGGGGAACTAAAGCTAATTTCATGGCTCCCATGGCACATTTGGCTCTCAGTGGTAACCTCACTGGGAGCTGATATAGCTGACTGAGAGAAAAACTCGGTCCCGCTTATTAACACAGGGCTCTGCAGTTACAAATTAGTGCTTATTCATCTATGAAGAGCATTCACTATCACCATCCGCAGCAAGAGTACAGAAAAGAACTCCAACAAACTCTAAGCAGAAGAGCCTGTTGGCAGCCTTCACGATAATCAGAATAAACGCAGAGATATACTGTGCTCAGCCCCTGTGATGTCTATCAGGGAGCTATTTCAGTTGCTCCCTGAGGCATTCACATCTCAGCCCATCTGTGTCTGATCCTAAATTACTTATGACTGTGAGAGATAAGGGATTTCCCCATAGATAAGGGGAGGGGGGTGGAACATAATTTCTATTTTTGATATTTATATTAATGGCATAGCATGCAGAAAGCATTTAATTCCCAAGAATTAGAATTTAGGTGTCATAAAAATATCAGTAGAGATTAGATATTAAGAAAAAACCAGTCCATCCAGCAGCTGTTTTTCCCTTAAAAATTTTCCCCTTGGTAGAGGATCAGGTGACAATGATGAACACTGAAAATGAAATTCTCTAATAGCACAATCTGGCTGCAAGCCAAATGTTACACAAAGACCCTGGCAAGACTGAAAGAAGAAAGAGAGAACATAAAAGACCTTGTATTGCAGTAGTCTCTACCCTCAAAGTACTTCCCAACCATGATTGAAGTTGCTGATCTCACTTCTTGGAAAGGCAAAGATACTTATCCCCGTTTTCAGAAGCCAGGACACGGTGCACAGGTGACACAGTGGCATTGTCCTCACAAGAACGTACTCTGAGTTGCATCTTATCTCCTAGTCATTAAGTTAAGTCCTAGTCATAGTTAAGTGAACTGTGTCTTCAGGTGGGTACAGGTTCTGCTCAACAGATAATGGAGAAGGAGTTTGTCTTTGGATTACCTCCCCTAAAAATGCATCTACAGGCTTTGTCTACAGAAGGGACAATCCTGGACAATGTTATGCCTGCACTACCACAGGCTTCATAGCACTGAATGTTTAGTTCATAGATTAGCTGAATTGAGTATAAATGCCACCTTTTTGAAGCATTTCTTTTCATTAATGCAGCTGTCGGAACATTCTCCATTATGCCTGTGGGGTGATGTCTTCTGCTGCCATTTGCAATAGAGATTGGAGGCTCCTATATTGCAGCGGTCCTTGAAGAAGATGCTTGATACTATGCTTGTTATGTATTGGAGAAATACACTGTTTGCAAGTCATATGGTCATCTTCTTAAACAAATAGAGAGCTTCTGGTACAGTACATCTGCCTCTGATTCTGGACCATCCACAAAACTGGGACAATTGCAGTTCTTTAAATGATCACAATCTCTCCTTTTCATTGTGCAGAAAATTTAACTGATACCAAATCCTGTCTCATACGGTATCTTCATGTGAAATGATAAAAGACTATGATATACACATGCGCTATTTCTATCTATGGCAAATGGAAGGCTTTGCAAAAAGGTGAAAAATCATATTTGGGACCCTACTTACGTGGAAGTTGAACTTGTATTCAGGAAAGGCCTTGGCATAAGCAGTGTTGGGGAAGTCAACTTGCTTTTACAGATCTCAGTTCTTTCTATTTGCAAAGAAAAAATAAGATTGTTTCCTTCACTTTATGAAGAAATTTGAAATTATGGATGATAACGAAAGTTCCACGATATTATAACACTTTCAGGCTACCTCACACCTGAAAGGGCTAAAGCTGAGCTTTTTCATGTTTTTATATTTTATGTGCACTGATTTAGCAGTATGAATCCTAGACAATCTTTAATGAGTTGAGCATGCAATGGTTTAGTCTAGTCAATGAATTTGATGGTTTAGTCTAGGTAACAGCACCTAGAAGCAAGGATGAGGCCAACATTCACAGGACTACTTAGGGAAATAGCTAGTTTCTGTATTCTTTCAAGTTAACACAAAGTTACTGAAAAGTAATTGGTTGTCTAGGCAGCACACCAAGGGCTTAGTTGACTGCGTCATTATAATTCAGAATTCCAGTGTTTGTTTTTCAGCTGTAGTCCTTGCACTACTTGAGATCTAAGCTGCAGTGTTTCCTAATTTTAAATCTGTGATTAATAAGTTGGACTAATATGAGTTAGTAAAAGCCTACATTGGTAAGTGCTTAGCCTTACCTTTAATAAAGACAGCATTTGATGGTTTGTGACATTAGGGAGAGTTTCTTTGTGTGGTGTGCTTAAATTTCCCTTGGGCCATTTTCAGTGAGGTTGGGATGGGCTTGACTGGAAAATTTAATGGCTTTTTCAGTTTCCATTCCCTTTTGCCAAGCTGGTCTTTAAAGCTGCTCTTTCATGATGTGTGAATTTCTCTTCATTTGAAGAACTAACATCAGATACAACACAGCAAGCAGATTTTAGAAATGAGCTATTAGGTAGAGAAGAGGCACTTTTAAGATGTTTGCAAGTTGCACAGCAACCAGAGGAACATATAGTCATTTGATTTTTCAAATGACTCTGACTTTGACTCAAGGGAAAAAACAGTTTTATTCTCCCCTTAAAGCTTTCGATCATATGTGATAAAGAGAAAATGTGTTTATACATTTTCCCCCTAAAAAAAAAAAAAAAAAAAAAAAAAAAAATTATACCTCATCTCAGAGAAACAGCAGCATCTATTACCATGTAAATTACTGCAGAACACATCCGGTCACAGCTCCTGTTTGCAATCTTAAATGAGAAAATATAGCAGTGTAACCTTCTGTTTCTTCTACCTTTTAGACATAATGCGCTGACCCTTCTGAAATCATAGGTTAAAAATCAACCAACCAAATGACAATCGATGCTTGATGTTTTTTCAGTTTCTGTAGAATTGTTTCTTTCATCGCTGCCCCCAGACTTGGAATTTTACAATAACATTTTCTGATCATTACAGACAACAGGTCTTGGCTTTTTCTAGAGATCATCACCATGTCAACTGTTGTCCAGTTTCTGCTGCATGCATGTGTAGGCTGATTCCAAATCAAACATGTTTCTAATTTTCTTTTCTAAAGCCCTCTGGAGCACAGTGTCACTTGGATGTTAGATACAGCAGTCATGTTTATTATAGTAATAACACATAAACATCCAGCTTCATAAATGCCAGATATTCCTCTTGGAGATCTTATTTTCAATACTAATTTTGGTCAGTCGATATATTTGAACTACCCCATCCAAAAATGGTCTGATTCTGGTATAAACAGCCTGTTATAGAATATAAAATATATTCACACAATCTAAAAATACCTACAGAAATGAATGACTTTATCAGACTGAGCAACTAATTTTTCCTTTCGCTTGACCTTGGTTTAGTCATTTTAGTCATGGCAGTGATAGCGCTCTGCTTGTATAGAGCATTCTGAGAACTGCGCATAAAAACTCCTCCCAATATTGGGCAGTTTTGGTGGTGAGCAAATATTTAAAAGATATGGGTGTGTTGTAAAGCTTTTATTAAGAAATTGTCTCTTTCACACTGAATCTGCTCTCCTCGTGACTAAGACTTACGGGGACTCCTAGGTATCTTTAGACATGATGAGAAGAGCCTTGTAGCTGTCTCATAAGTACACATGTGATGGCTGATGCGGTGTTAGCCCAGGCCATGTCTACACTGGGTGCAGAGGTGTCTACGTAGGGGCTTCTGCCAGTGTCGAAAAATCATACCAATTTGGGGTGGCAAAAAAGTAAGACTCTTGTATTCAGAAGCCAGTCCCTTTGCTACCATGGCATAGTCTTTCCAAGAGCTGGTTTAAATTGTAGTGGTGAAAGAGTGCTTTGCCTGGTAAAATCTTCTCTGAGGGGGAAGAAGAGTGTGGTGGCACTACATCCCTTCCAGAGATCCCTTTTAAATATAGATGGGCCAAGTGTAATAAACAGTACTGTCATCTTCAGGTTACTACTCACTGCTTTGAGTCTCCTTTATAAGAGGTCTCTTCTCCTTGATAAACGCTGCTAGTACTATTGTGTCCATTGGAAGGAAGTGTGATTCTTTCTGATATAGCTGTATCCGATCATAGATGTAGTTCTATTGTTACAGGACTGTGTTTATCGAGAACTGTATCCATGCCAGGACAGTTCTTCTGATTTAATTACAGCAAAATAAGTATAGCAGGCAACCTCTGAACAATAGCTGAGATTTTCTTTTGAACCTGCAGAGCCCAGTGAGAAATCTGAATTTAATAGATCAGAAGTATAACTTCATTAAGATGGATTAGAAATAAAATACGTAAAGAAAAACACAGTTGTCTTGGTCTTGCAGACATGTCTAATTAGCTATGGGTCTGAAAAGTTTTGAAAACCATGGGACTGTCCAGGTATAATCAGGAACATAAAGTCTTCTGGCATAGACCAGAAATATTTTGGCTTGAGTGTGAAATTCCAAGGGCTGTTAGGTATTAAAACAGTCTGAAGTAGTTGCAACCGGAGCATGTCTGGTATGGAGTCACTGAGATGCAATAAATCACCATTGTAATGCTATTTTTTACAGAGTGAAAGTAAACCTTCAAGTGTCACTTTCGGTACTGTGATCAAAGGTTTCCTTTTGCCTCTGCTTAATCTCTTACATTTTACAGTTGCTTTCTTCCTTAATAGTGAGGTACATTTACAAATGTGCTGTCCTGCTTCCCAACAGATGTCACCTGGCTGAACTTTACATTACTGCATGCTGTCTCATGCCCACCCCATCCCACACACACATATGCTGGTCTCCTTGCACAAAACCACGTGCAGCACCCCACACACTTCTGGAGACATTCTCTCTCCCTCTCTCTCACACACACACTCTGAGAGCTTTACACCTTTTCCCTCCTGTCTCGTCTTTTAGTCACTTCTTAAAGATGCTGACAGTGATTTGAGACAGTTGAAACCTGAAACATTCTGAAAAGAAACATGCTGAAACAGAAACACATGGGAAGAGAAAAAGCTCATAGTAGTTTTTTGTTGTATCACTTTTGCATGAGGCTTCGTGTGTAGCGAGTGACTGATCTACATAAGGATGCTTTGAAGAGAAAAGACCTCATAGAAGGAATCTTAAATTCTGTGTAGAAAAATAAGAGCGAAATCTCCCTCCTTTCTTCCCTCTGTCTCCAAAATATGCTTTTCCACCCCATAGCCAGCCCCAAACTTAATATGAGGGTCTGTGTGGGCTCTAACACATACGTGAGGGGGAGTGCACATGAAGTACCAGTCAGTATTAATCTTTCCTCTTTTTTTTTTTTCCTCCTCAGTTTGTTGCTCAGCCAAACTGCCAGCAGCTACTAGCAACACTTTGGTATGATGGTTTTCCAGGATGGAGGCGGAAACACTGGGCAGTAAAACTCTTGACCTGTGTCACCATTGGACTGCTATTTCCTGTGCTATCCGTGGCATATCTGATTGCACCGAAGAGCAGGCTGGGACTGTTCATTAAAAAGCCATTTATAAAGTTTATCTGCCACACCGGCTCTTACCTAACCTTCCTCTTCATGCTCCTGCTGGCGTCGCAGCACATCGTCAGGACTGACCTTCACATGCAGGGACCACCTCCCACCATCGTGGAGTGGATGATCCTGCCCTGGGTTCTAGGTAAATCAGAAACACAAAAATGCCTGAGCCACAGTCGCCTGACTCGCACCCATGGCAACTGTGTGGAGACTCATTCCTGATCTCAGCATCATCAGCATGTAAAGAGATTTGGCAGCCAGCTCCAGTAACTGCATAAAACAGCTGGGCTCCTTCTGGAACAACAGATCCTGTTGGCCTAGGGCTTTTCTGCTGTTCATATTGCCATCTGACATACCTTTAGACATGACCCTGAGTAAACTGCAGAAGACACAGCTCTCTCCCTGCTTCCCCCATGCTCTGTGTGAGGAACAGGTTAGGAATTAGCTTCTGGGTCGTGCTAGTAACAAATGGTGTCACTTCTCATGCTGGCTTAGTTCTGCTGGCTGGTACATGGCAGGAGGCAGTGCCGAGAGCCTGCCTCTTCTTTCACCTTCTCACTGATCTGCTCCCGGAGCCAGTGTGCAGGTACCAGGCCTGTTTAGTCCTGGGCTCCCAGACTCCCAAATAGCCTACAGGAAGGCAGAAAAGGGAAGATAAATCTCACTCTGCCTTATGCCTCTATGCTGATAAACACGGACCAAATCAATATCGAGAGCTTTAATATAAGCAGAAGAAGGAGGGACTTTATTATCAGAAGGTTAAACGTGAGGCTCTTATTCTGGTCTGGCTGGGGCAACCACGCCTGTGAAGAAAAGGAGGTGTCTGTGTCCCTGCGGGCAGGATGTACAGGTGAGGTAGTGAGATGGGATGGGAGAAAGTGGATGGAGCCACTGAGGGATAAGAGCAAAGAAGCATAGTTGGATATGTTTTTGATGAGAGAGAAGTATTTACCCCTTCAAACTGAGCTCCAACACAACAGCAAGTGAAAACCTGTGGACTCCATTAGAAGCATGATCTCTCCAATAATTAAGCTTCCATCTCCTTTGCTGTACTGTTAACATGTAGCACCACCATGAGCTGCTTTGTTACTAGGAGGCCTGCTCAAGGGCAGTGGTTTCCACACCTTTCTAGCTCTTCTCCAGCCTCTGTCCGTACAGCCCAGGTCATTTCAGTGCAAAACCCCAGAGGTCAGGTAACAGTGAATGGTGACTTTCTAGTAGGGGTCAGTGGCCTGGAAAGCCACACTGATGCTTTGTGAGGACACCTCTCCCAAACCTCAATCTCTGGACCTCTCCTTACGGCTCCTCAATGCCTCTCACGGGTCCACCTCTGCTTTCCTGTGCCTGCTGGCTCCTCTCTTGGTAACGCTGGGCCCCAGCTCCTCATTTCTGTGGTGGCTCTGGGTCAGGCTGGTTCTGTGCTGAGTGAACCTAGCTGTTCCCCATGCCAAACATAACATTGCTGATGGAAAACAAGGAAAGAAAGTAAGAGTTGCAAGCATGGTCACAAATCACTTTCCATCGTGACCCCGGGCACTTTGCTCCATGCATAGCTCTACCACGACTTACAAATGGTAACCCAAGCCTCGTTATCTTATTAAACTGATTTATGGTGTTGAAATGCATGTGTTGGTAGAAACTTCAGAATAAGCTGAGAAGGTTAAATGTCTTTTCTGAGCTTAGGTGATCTTTTCACTTTATCCTTAACTTCATCGTTAAAATTGAGGAAAATTTCAGCAAAATTGATTTGCAGATGAAAGAAAGATAATCCATTAAAAAAAAAAATCTTTCAAAATCACCTCTTACAGCTGTCTGCTCTTCTTTTTGAGTTCCTTTGTTTCAGATAAATAGGGATGTTGTGGGACTGCTTATTAAATGGAGAAATTAGAACAGTTTCACCAGATTAAAGGTTATTATTTAAGAAATATCTTCCGCTATAAAAGGAGAGAGAGAACAGACACACACAGCATTGCTGTAACTATAGTAACCAGCAATGATAACTCACTATAAATACAGTGTATAAGTTCTTCAACAGGCTCCTCTCCATTGATTTATTTCAGTGTATGTTTTTGTGTGCATGCAAAGGTTTGGAGGCAGCTGTAATAAGATTACCTTATTGTCCTTGACATTATGCTTGCCTGACCATTGACCTGCTGGCTGGCAGCTGAAGAGCTAAGATTGATGTGTGGATGTTTGCACCAGTTCATTTCAACATTATCTGCTCTTCAGATTGAACTTTCAGGTCCTAAAACTTGAGTTGCAAGTAGCATTTCAGTGACCACTGCAGCATCCTGTGGTTAGGTATGGGCAGCAATTTGGATAACTATATTGGTAGTGCACCTGGAGGTGTATTTTGTTGGTTTGTTTTCCTTTTCACACGTTTCAGGTTTTAATTCAAGGATAATGTTGTAAACTGGATAATTAAAAATATCTGGGGGCTGTAAAGACATTCTCAAAGTGTGTAGGTGATGAAGGAGCCTAGCTGCCACTTGCTTTTTAATGGGACTTAGGCTCTCAAAAATTATAAACAGTTCTACAATAAAGGACATAGAAGTTACTTAAAATTAGAACTGTATGCCAGGTGAGTTTAACAGTTTGATAATGAACTTCAGAAGCTGCCCCTCACCGTGCCTCCAGCTGCAGGGAGGTATAGTGAAGGTTACCAAGTGCCAAAAATTGTCACCAGAAGGCATTTCAGAGTTGAGATGATGGGCTCTGGCCGTGTCCTCAGGAACAAATCTTCACCTCGCAAAACCCATAGCCATATTTGACATTAGGTGAGTCATTGCTGAGAGATGTGATGCCAGGCTGCAGTGCCCTGTCTTCATGCTGAGTCCTGCCTTTTTTCACAAATAGTCCCTATGGGCTCCTTGTGCAGCAAGATGCATAAATGCAGTGACTGAGCATAGAGAATGAATTAACTTCTTCCTTCTTTGGTGTGATATTTCCAGGTCAGGGAGGAAGTGTACTGGCATGCAGAAGCTGGTACTATTGTTGCAGGTTCTGCAGAGCAGGTCAGGAAAAATCAGTACTGTCCAACTGAGCAATGAATTACTTATAGTTTGTATGAGAGCAGACAGTGTATTAGAAACTATACCAAATACAGTTGCTTAAATAGTTTATGCATGTAGAACACATTTCATCTGAGCCAATTCACTCATACTAGTTATAATATGTTTCAAGCAGTCTCCTTGCGTGTATATCTGGAGCCCTGGATAAGAAACCTAGGTCTTTTTCATATGTCTCTAGACTACATTCCCCACAGAGTTGTAAAATGTCTCATAATCAGCAGTATTATACTTTGTAGAAGACAGGAGGGATGAGACATTTTTTTCGAAGCTGTTAATTTAGAATTGTCTTTTATCACATCAGATATACACAGTTGCTTTAATGGCAAATAATACCTTGTCATGACAATGAACTCTCTTTCTTTCTACAGGTTTTATCTGGGGAGAAATCAAGGAAATGTGGGACGGTGGATTCAATGAGTACGTACATGACTGGTGGAATCTGATGGATTTTGCAATGAACTCCCTCTATCTTGCAACTATCTCCCTTAAAATTGTTGCCTACGTCAAGGTACAGTAACTTTGGAGAGAGAATTTGTAACTTGCTTGCGACAACTGTAGTACCCAGGGTAGAAACTATCAAAATCAAAATTACAGATCAAAGAGAACAGCTGCTTTTCAAGCAGTCCAGTTTTGAAAATTCACCTGGAAAGCTTATTAATTTTTTTTGAGAATGATTGTCCTTCTCATCCTGACTCTTTGATGAAGACTGAAGTAGATTGTTTGGGTGTTGGGTAGAAGTTTCCCCACTTGCTGTCTGTTTTGTAGCTACTCAGTTGCCAAAGATATGTTTTGTTTTCTGTACTGATGCTGGACCCCTTTCAACAATGCTAGACATAGTGAAAACATGATTTTTAAATAAAACAGTAAAGGAAAAACAAGAACAGGGTTATCTGAAAACATCTGCAGCCAAGATTTATAACCTGTAGTCCTACAGATCTGTAGATTACTAATCAGAAGTTTATGAAAAGTCTACTGAGAAAAGCAAGCCTGCTAGTAGGAGGCTTCCAACTGATATAAAGGAGTCAACTTATTCTCTTCAATATATAGTTTTAAACTATAGGCAAAGAAATGAAAAAGGAGCATGCTGGAGCTTTAGCACCATGTAAATTCTTCGTTGTCATGTTCCGTTTATGGCGAGAATGCACATAGAAGCTCATCCTCAAAAGCACCTTCTACATTTATAAACTTCTGATGCTCCAAGTTAGTGTGTGCATATGTTTTGAAGCCAGAGGATGGCCTGAAGCACTTTCCTTCTGTCTTTTTTTCAAAGACACAGACAAGACACAAATAGCCTCCTGCAAACTTCCTTATGCAATGTCTCTCTTTGACTTCAGTTGGAGCTGCGTGCTTGGCCTGATTCTTTTCTTGGTATGAATCAGGAGTAACTTCACTACAGTTAGTGTAATTACATAGGTGTAAATCAAGTAACCGTAATCAACTTGTAATCAAGTGCTCCTTGGCCACTTACACGCTTTCTAGTTTTGTTGTGTTACTGCTCGTTTTGCCCTGGTAGAAGGGTACTACTTCTTTTAGCCCAGCTCCTAATAAGCAGGACAAGCGCTTCCCCAAAGCAACCTTGTTTAGTCCTACCCAAGCATGTACGCAGGCAGAGATGGAAAGAGGAGAAAATTTCATAAAGCTCATTGACTCCAAAATGGCAAGGCTTTTCTAAAAAAAATCTTTATCAGCAGTCCTGCCTTGGGGCCTTTTTAAAATCCAGAAGGCTGCATAGTGGTGAGTTAGCTTTTCAAAGGGAAAAGCTTTAAGATAGTTGCTGTTCCCTGAAGAGGCAGCTCTGTAACAGCATCAAAGCAGGAACAGATTATGTCTTTTTTTCCTCCCAACGTTCAGAACCAGTGAAGAAATGACAGACTTGAAAGGTTGATCTTTAAACTGTGAGCAATACAAAAAAATGCTGGAAATCATAAGATTCACGAACCAATCTTAAAATCGTTCTTTTTCTTTCTGACACACAAATTTCTAGAAGAGCTGTGCATCCACAGATTTATACAGGCACATAGTGAGACTGAAACTCATAGCCAAACCACAGGTACAAAGGAAGTACAGCTTTGTTTATATACTCTGTAAGAACTACAGAAACTTAGAGGCTAACTACAAAGACCCGTATGCCGGCACACAAAAGAATGCTTACAGGAATATATCTGTCTGAGTACAGATCAGACCCACTTGGATTAAACCTGGCTGATCTAAGGCCTGCTCCTGACGAGGACCAATGTCCGATAATTCTGAGAGGTGCATAAAATCTTCCATAGAAGTAATTCTGAACCAGCATGCTCGCAGAAGTTCCCTTCTGACCTGTGTCACTAAGAGGTTGCAGTATGCTCTGAAACATGAGGATTTATAACGTTGATAATGGCTTCAAAACCTTTTGCAACATGACTTGTAAAGGTTTTTGTTATTTATAGAACAGCCCCGAGCTGGAAGAGACTGGTATATATGCCAATATACCATATTCTAACACTTAGAACTTCAAAGGATTACACAGACATTTAGGTTTCTGCCAAATATCAGAAAAATAAATTGTGTACTGACACTAATGTTTTCCATCCTTGTTTTTACGTGGAGACTTTTTTTTACTTGATTTGACTGGTTCCAAGACCTGGCCCTAATATTGTCCAATACCAGTGAAATCTTCAGGCTAATTATAGGGTAAAAATACTTTCTTAATCATTTTTCACTTGCTGCATTGAACTATCATGTAATGGGGAAGGGTAAATGTGACTGCCTGGCATAACTTAATTCGTACTATTCTGTGTACATCTCTGCTGTGTTTCGTCTTCATCTTCTGATGCCTAACCCAAACAACTCCAGGTACCCAGCTTTGTTAGATACCTCTGAAATCTTCTGCATCTCTATTACCTGTGATGCTAGGCTGCTCTGAAGAGACTACTGTTTTCCAAGCAAGGATATACCATCAGTTTATAAAGGCCCAAAATGCGACCCTAACAAATTGCTTTAAAAATAGATGTGAGATGAAGACCTTTTCACATACCTTTACATGCAGTCTATGTTAAACCCTAGCAGAGGGCCCCTGGGCTGCTGTGTCCAGGCAGCACGCAGACGAGAACTACAAACAACTGCAAATCTGCTCTCTAGGCGGGGGAGGCTTTCCGATCACAACCATCCGCCCCCACTGCTGGATATTGGCAAGAAGTTAACGTCTGCCTGTTTGTAAGCATTTTAGACCCATCTTCAAATCACGTTAACAGACTCGGGCCATGATGTTCATGTAGTAAAGACCAGTTTGGAAATGTCAGAAGCTATCAGAGGTCATGCTGAAATGCCTTTGTATCATGTCTCAGCTCCTTCATACAGAGGAATAGTTTGAAATATCAACTTGCTTTTAACTGTGTCCTTGAAAAAATTGTGAGCTCGTGTATTGGACCTTCAGATTTAAATGGAAAGTCCCTGCAAACTCATCTGTCAGTATGATATTGATACCATTTCCTTTTAAAAGGTACAAAAATTATTTTAAGAATCCCGAACGCTCTGGCTACACTATTAGCTATATTATTCTAAGTACATTGTTGCCTTTTTATACATGTTAAATGAGCAGAGACAAATGTTAAAAGGACAATTATTCCTTGATGTTAAAATGTCTTTGGCTCCATTCTGTTGTGCCAGTGTAGTTAAGCCGGACTAGTTACATTTATACAACCGGCTCTTTTGTGTTACCCATTTGCATCTGGCTGCACTTTGCTCAGAAAATGCTTCTGCTTTTACAGTTACATTACAAACCAAGTTAATGTTATAATTGATGCACTCAAATGAATCTAGTGTTTCAGCTGTAATTATGACCTCTGCTTTAGCAACTCTCCTAAAATTGCCATGACAAATTAACTAATAAGAAAATTAATATGAAGAAAGCAGTTTGGTTCTGGGCTGTTGGCACTTTTTTTTGAGATTACTAGAGAAGGAAAGCATTCACTTCTTACGCTCAGTAGTTCATTGCTTTCCTTCTTCCCTCCCTTCTCCCTCCCTCGCATTCTTCCTGGAATGTGCAGTGTTTTGAATGTGCAGTCATATTTAGGAGGAAAAAGAAAAAAAATTAATTGGAAATTTCTGACCTGAACCTGGTAAAGGGCAGTCTGAATCCCTTTAAATGTTGAAAGAGAAGGAGATTGTGTATGAACGCATGGGCCTGAAGAACCCGCAAACAGTGAACTCAAAATTCAAAAGGCCTGTTTTCTAAATTTAGGCTAAGAACAGCCAATATACCAGAAGCCTCTAAAGAAAAGATGGTCCCACAGCTATCCATATCAGGGGGTCATAATCTAGTAGGGAGAGTTCATAAGAAGGCATCATTAAACCTAAGTCTCTGCCCTGATCAGGTCAGCTTCAGACCTGAATCCCAAAGTAGCTGAGACTTAGGAGTTTAAGAGTACTTCTTGTGTCACCAGTACCTGGTTAGTATTTACATGTGAAGCATTAGTATTAGCAAGTGTGACTTTTTGAGTTATCTCAGAGTAATTACGACATAATTCACTTTTATACCCTTGTTATGTCTTTCAGTATAACGGTTCTCGTCCAAGGGAGGAATGGGAAATGTGGCACCCGACTCTCATTGCAGAAGCCCTCTTCGCAATATCCAATATTTTAAGTTCCTTGCGTCTCATATCCCTGTTTACAGCAAATTCACACCTGGGACCCTTGCAGATTTCTCTGGGACGCATGCTGCTAGACATCCTTAAATTCCTTTTTATCTACTGTCTGGTGCTTCTGGCTTTTGCCAATGGACTGAACCAGCTTTATTTTTATTATGAGACCAGTGCCTCGGAGGAACCCAACAACTGCAAGGGGATCCGATGTGAGAAACAGAACAATGCCTTCTCCACGTAAGATGTCCTTTCCTTTCTGTTTTTAAGGTTGACTTCCACTGTCCCCTGTCTTACCTGCCTTGGCCTGTTGTCTGTCACTGCACTGAGAGTGCCTTTATTTATTCATTCGCAAATATCAGGTGAGCTGGTTGACTGTGCAGGAAAGGTGTGAGTTAACTGGGGCAGACATTCTGCTGAGCTTTGCTGTCAGAAAGATTCTTACTTAGGTCTGGAAGTGGGAGACAATCATTTTAGGTCTGGACCAAAGAGTCTCCCTACATGATCCTGCAACTTAAATTTTATTATGGCTGTGTACAATTTCAGTATATTTGAGAGAGCAAGTATCCTTTTGCCATAGTAATTTTTTTGTCTGATTCAGGAGGAAAGGAGAGGAAGCTAAACAAAACGTAGGAAAAAAAAAAGGGATAAACCTATGAAAAAAAAGTATTAATAAATAATGTGATACAGCAACAACAACAATCTCACCTAGGCCATTTTTATGCATACATGATGTTGCAGGCTTCTCTTGCAGTGGGGTGAGACTAAAATCCCAGCAAAATCCTTTTTGCTGGAAATGCTAGTACTTTACTGAGATGTTGGCAGGGAAATTGCTGTGATGACAGCTGGCAGGGTTGAAAGAGATAGCACATGGCTGAAAAATTAACATGAATTGTCTTTCTGATGTATTTGTTTTAATTACTAATAGTGGAAATAATTATAATAATCAGCCCCCGCCCAATTGTTCTTGCTGCTTGCACAGTACTTAAAATACAATGGAAAGAGAAATAAATAAAGCACGGTCTAGAAAAAGGCCTACACCCTGCAAACAAGCAAAACAAAACTGTTGTCCACCACTTCATGCTAAATTAAATAAAACTTGTCATAATGCCCAATAATTCTCCACCCTTCTCAGCTGAGGGCTTGAGATTAAGACAGGATTTGTGACATATTTGCACTGTTACCCAAAGCAGATGATGGCTGAGGCCCCATGACTAGGTTGGAAAAGGAAAGGTTCCAACATTGTCCTGCGGGCTTGCTCCTTAAAAGAAGTGGGGGATTTTCATGGGATAGAGTCCAGCCTTACAAGAGCATCATGACCTGGTAGACCAGACTTGCTGCCGTTTTCCACTGCATAGCAGGAACACCATAGGCTTGATTAATTTTCCCATTAAACCCATCTATATCTGGAAGAAGTGAATGGAACTGCACTGTGCTAATGAAAAGCAGAATTGAAGACTTCAGTCTTTTTTCTACTTTTAATTGCTTCGCATGCCCCAGAAATTTGTTGTGCTGCCCTTGTAAAGGAGCTAAGTAACAAATACTATTCCTTGATCTACGTCCATATTGATGCAGCAGTCGGAGGGAGGAATGTTTGGCAAGCACTATGTTTGTTAAGCGGCAACTTCTAGCTCACGAAGGGTCAAAACCACAAAGTTCAGGACTTGAGCCTGCCTTTCCCTGGAGCTACGGTGAACAGATGTATTTCGGTTCTGCATTCTGGTTTGGACCTGTCTCCATTGCAAACCAGTTGTTTTACAGATTTCACTGTCAGCAGGTTAGTGGAGAAAACAACAGCAGGATTTGACTAAAGAAAAAGAGTGTTGGGTCAGCAGGAAAAAAAAATCCTCAAGTCTGTAAGAAGGTGTAATATCTGGGGAACTAGGAATGATACAGAACCACTTAACAGAAAGTGTGCAGATCAGCTTAAATAAAGACCACAATTTCTCCCACCCTAACATTCAGTTTAAACCCCCTGCCAAGGAGAATGTAGCACAGAAAGGAAATTGAGGGGGCTCAGCCTTCATGGCAGAGGTTTGTTTAAAACAAAATCGCAGTGGGAGGGGATCCATTAGGACTGAGGTCTCCTGGCAGGGGACAGAATGCTCTGCAGTTACTTTTTGTTTGAGACTTGCTTAAGAAATTTATTTAACATGTTCTTAAAAGTTTAAATAGTCGTTATTAACACCCCCAGTACAAGCTGACATTTGGCCCTTGAG
Source organism: Morus bassanus (assembly GCA_031468815.1). NCBI lineage: Eukaryota > Metazoa > Chordata > Aves > Suliformes > Sulidae > Morus > Morus bassanus. The sequence continues at coordinate 3,838,243 of CM062582.1, forward strand.
CAGATGCACAGCATGGGTGAGCAACCTGCAAAACGGAAAATCATACTGTTGGGCTGGGGAAAGCAAGCGTGGCTGGAGTGAATTCAAGTCAGAGCTGGTGTTACCTCAAGTTTGCTCATAGTTTATCCCTAATGAAAGAATAAATGTAAAAAGCCTTCAATCAGTACCCTTGATTCCTACCGGCGTTTCTAGGCAGTCGCACAATAAGACCTAATTTTATAAGGGAAGAAAAAGCAGGATGCCACTCGTGTTTGTACAGCTTGTTTAAAATGTGATACCTATTTATTGGTACATTATTTCCTATTACTCCCAAAGGATAGGTTTAATATTTTCTTGTTGAGGAAATTTTCTGCATCACAAACACAGATCATGGAGAAGTAATACTCCTTTGTGACAGCAATGAGGTGAAATCATGAATAATTTAAGGTTTTATGCTTTGGCCTCACTATCCCTTAGAAAGCAGAGTGTCTCCTGCTTAGGCAGACAATTTGGAAATATGTTTATTGCTGTGGTTCTCGCAACTGAAGGAGGGAGAAGAGAGAGAGGAAGAGAAGGAAGGGGTGGAGGAAGTCACACCTTACTGCCTGCTGTGTCATTCTCACTGGGGGGGTCACACTGACCACTGGGGCTGTTGCTCCAGGGACTGCAGGAGGGTTCCTGTGGCGGAGGGAGGCACTTGCTCTCTCTAAGCTGCCATGGAGAGTGGTGGAGCTTTGAGGTTTCTCCCGTTTGCTTAAGATCTGAAATATACTTGGCAGGAACAGATAGTCTCTCAATCACAATTTCCAAAATTATTTTTTTAAACCTGCTTCTCCGAAGTAGTGTGAGGCCCACCTGAAATGCTTACTGTGAAAAGAGACTGTGGTTCTGGCCTGTCATTAAACACTGAGGAAAGAGTAACTAAGCCTTACTTCTACGCAAAGTTGCAGAAACCAGTTGCTGTCTTTTTCAAGGGTACAGGTCCACGTGTAAATATATTGGCCTTAGCCTGGGCCCAAATTATACTCCTGGTTAATACTGTGAATTCAGAGCAATGCACTCATCACTTCTAAGACTGATTTCAGTTTCATGACACGAACCTCAGTCTCCCCTGAGCCTACAGCCTCATCAGTACTTTTACTGCTAATAGTTAAAGTAAGTTAAAAGATAGCTAGCACTCCACCATTTTTAGTAGAGAAATGCTTAGTGTTCTTTGGTTAATCCTTATTTTACCACCTCACTTATTTAATAAATCTAACAAACAGCCTGACTTTTGGGAGAAAGGATTTTTACTTTAAAGAGTCTTTATAATTTTGGCCAGTGAAAAACATAAGATATGTCCACAAAATATAAAGAAACTAAATCCCCATATAAAGCACAGGGGTACATGTGGACCAGATGCCTGGAGAAGCCTGGAGAACAGATTCCTGGTATGGCAAGTGAAGTATCCGAATTATTTCTATTGATTTTTCTAGTAGGAGCATTTGAAAATATCTACTGACCTCAGGCCAAAATGGAAATGCTTAAACAGGCATATAAATGTCATTTTTTGATGATATAAATGCCATATTTTGGAAAGCCAAAACAAAGATGCTCAAATAGAGCAATTATTTAGATTGCTGATTATGTATTTGACGTGATTGCGAAAGGTCACTTGTCTCTGGCTGAAGCAAATAGAGACCTGGGATGATCTCATCAGCTGTAAAGCACAGTGAGGTCAGGTCTAGTTCATCTCTGGAAGGAAGACTTCAAAAGAAGAAAACCTCTCCAGCTGAATTAATGTGATGACTCTCCTCCATCTGAGTCATTACTGATCAATTGTTGCAGCATGCTGTTGAGGGCACTGTACTGTGGTGGGTGGGAGCTGCTGCACAAACAAGCCATAGCGACCAGCATTTTTGGCCACGTGCATTGCTAACAGGTGGGGTCTTAGCACACTGGCCTCGTTCACTTGCAGCTGAAGTAATTGCAAGCTCTTAGCCTATATTCAGGCAAAAGGTGCAAGTGGATGTGAGTTCTTGCATCTCCTGCCTCATGGTGCCTCATGGTTGTGCACTATTTAACTACCACAGTTGTGCTGTACTTGGGGATGGGTTCCCTGAACACTGAGTCTGCAGACATGTTAATGATGCAGGCACTGATTAAACAGGAGACTTTATAGGTAACAGCAGTATCACAGCATGGCAATTTTAATCAGAGGGAATATATTGTGGCTGTTCTTTACATGTGTGGAGAGTGGGAAAGGGAACCTTGGGTTCCTTCAGGGCAGTTAGGCTCCTTGCATCTCACAAGGATATGGACAGGGCTCTCAGACAGGTATCATATGTTGTTGATGTGACCCAACTCTTGCATGCATTGGCCAATGGGTCTCTGTGGCTGGAGTGCAGACTGCCTCCCCGGGAGAATAAATGGCTGTACTGAGCAGCCGCTCTGTGGTGTCCCAGGCTCCCGATATCTATGTGTTCCCCACCTGAACACTGCCTGAACCAGGCGTTGCTTTCCATTCCCCAGAGTCAGGTAGCCAAGTAAAAATCTGGTTTTATTTGCAGACTTTTTGAGACCCTCCAGTCACTCTTCTGGTCTGTGTTCGGTCTGCTGAATCTCTACGTCACCAACGTGAAAGCCAGACATGAGTTCACAGAATTTGTCGGGGCCACTATGTTTGGGACCTACAACGTCATCTCCCTTGTTGTGCTGCTGAACATGCTCATAGCCATGATGAACAACTCCTACCAGCTCATTGCCGTAAGTTATCTCATTCGCTCTCTTTTTTGCTTTTTTTTTTCTCCGTTTGCCTTATCTGTTTGGCTTACAGCAAGTGTGTATCTTCTGGGATGCTGGAGACTGCTGCCCCCGGTTTTTGACAGCAGATAGCTGGGATTTCTATTCACTAGCCTGAATCATGCTTGCAGAGGAGTTTTTTGCTCTGTTTGTAAAGCTTCTTAGCTGGAAAAGGCTTATCAGCTGTGATCTGCCCTTGTCTTCTCCTGTAGAGTAACCTCACTGATCACCGTGTCATTAGCAGCTGATTTACTCGGTAGCAGAGTGGGTATATAAAGGGAGGCCTTCCCACTGCTTCCTGATGTTTGGTTTTAACTTGGAGTGTGGGGTGGATGTTGTGTATTTTTTTTCCTCTCTCCTATTACTTTTTTCTCATTTGAAACTGTGTGTGTCAGGAGCCCAGTCCTGTAATTTCTTATTCCACAGTCTTCCCACTGAAATGAGATCATTTCCATCTGTAACACCAGCCAGTCTCCTAGCAGCTGACTCTCTAGACCTATAATCTCAGATTCCTCAGTAACCTCACTGCACAATGGATCTGAGCTGAGGCAGCTCAGGGCTGCCAGTTGGCAGTAGAGCCAGTTTCAAACTTAACTTTATCTTCATTTGAATGTTCAAAACTGGTCTCTCTACTGTAATCTCATTCTGGGTACCTGAAAGCCAATCTGTACACTGATGATTAAATTTGTCAACAGATTGAAAACTAAAGCAGCGTGGCTCTGCATTTTAAGGCTCTTCAGGTAAGCTACACAGAAACAGTATGGAAGGAAGCTAAATCTTCTGTGCACAGTACTTCAGGTAAACCAGTGCATGCTTACTTTCCAGTTCTGATGCCTAACATGTTAGGTTTAGAGATAGTGAGGTGATGAGGTGTTACATCATCTGTGCACAGAAACAGGAGTTAGAAAAGTCATTTATGTCCTCAGCTGGTGACTCAGAAGTACAGGAAGAGTAGAGACTTCCTCCTCTGCTTTGGATGACTTGGATTTACTCTAGAAGATAGTGGATAAAACAGAAAAAAAAAGAACAAGCACCAGCTCTCCTACTATTTCCATTCCCAACTTCCTGGACAAATCTCTGGGGAAATGTATGGGTGAGCTCCTTTCCTGGCTGAAGTACAGAGGAGAGTATTGAGTTGTCTGCTTGAACAGTTTCCACAACTGCTGTTGATCATCTGCCGATTCAAGTGGCTCCTAAATTTAGTTATCTGGTCAAACAGAGCACAGACCCAGTTAAATCAGTGACACTTTTAGACATCTGATCTTTATCATGTTAAAAAGTATGAGAAAAACTGGACCAATGACCTTCCAAATGAGCAGAAAAGCAGCTTATCACAAAGGCATCGCTGCTTTATCAGTCTGTTTCAATGCTTTAAGTGCTTTCTCTTTGTTCAGTGCTACTCCTCACATTCCAGGGGGACTGGAATGAGGGGCAGAAAACAAAGATACTCTCCTTGGCCATTTTCTTCCTTCCTTTATTGTCATCAAATAGGCTTGTCACTGACACAAAGCCCAAACCTAAGATTGGCATAAGAATAGCAGTATTTGCTATTCACTGGAATACAAACCACTCATCATTCTTTTCCCTGAATAATCTGAGTGATGCAATGACACATTACAAACAATCCCATGTGACTTAGAGAGACCCATCATAACAATTAACTGAAGTGAGTGGTCTAGAGCGGACTGTTGTATTAATGTTTTTGTATATGGAGCAGTTGGGAACAGTGAATTGCTCCATCAGAAAGTATGCTTGGGAGAGACCTGAGGGTAAAGGACTAAACTCACCAGAAGACTTAGGAATAACACGCAATTCAGCGTGCAGCGTGATTCCCCTACTCAGAATTACAGTGAAAATGCTACAGGATACTTCTTCGTCACTGAAGTTGTCATATTGCAATTGCTACTGAAAGCAGTGACATTTCTTGGGAAGGCAAGAGGCACTCACTTCCAGCCTCTTCTCGTGCAGTGCATGCAGCTTGTTCTTGGAAGCTAGTATTTCTGCATGCTCACAGCATTCTCGCAGGGACAGGTTTTCTTCATGTGTCTTCTAAGGGCAAACATCAATTAATGTCTTCCCTAAAGAAAACAACTCATTAATAAATGCTGAGCTTTACAACTGTGGGTCATTTTTTAACCTCCTGTAAACAAGTCCACCCCTTTCTGAATCACAGTAGGCTGGTTGCTAGGCTGGGCATTTGTTCCTCCTGGTATTTATACTACATGGAATACCCATGGAATGACAGCATTCCAGGGAGGGAGGAAGGGAAAGGACCAAGAAGTCCTTGGAATGGGGTGGAGGTGGTCTTTTCAAGTCCATCAGTAGGAAATCTTGTGCCATGTGCAGGACTTTGCAGAGAAATAAAACAAGCTAGACATCAGGGATGAGAGCGCATCTCTGCTTGTTGATTTCTCTGCAGTGGAGTGGTCAGGACATCATAATTAATTCCGCTTGTTAATGAGCTGCAGTGCAAACAGTCTTTCTCTCTTCTTCCAGGGACAAATATGTTAATGCATTTGTAGCAGTTATTGTTCAGGTTAGCTTTTCTCCATTGTCTCGTATATACATGAATTTCTGCTGTGAGGTTAGAGAAAGAAGAATCTAAGCTGGTCTTTCTTTGCTCGTGGTTCTGTCTCCCCAGTGTGGGGGTTAGGGCTTGGTAGTTAATTAAGCACTGTAGGCACACAGCATGAAACCACAGGGTATCTGTTGAAGACAGAGCAAGGCAAGCAAAGAGTAAAACCTCCACACAGCTTTGAGTGATTCCTGACTCACAGAAGGAAGAATTTTTTTCTGCCATAATTTTGTTGTTTTTTTATTAAGCTATTTCAGAGTTCAGTAAATACATTTTTCTAGGAGTACCCTGAAGCAGTTTCAATATTGATTTTTTTCACACAGCCCATTTTTCTCTTTTGCCAAACTATTGTCAGGAGGTGGTTACGGGAGACGCTATGTTTCACCAACAAAGCAAACAAAATCCAAATGCACACCAAAATTTCCATACTCGTTGCACTGTTTCAATATGTGAAGATCAGAACATTCTAGACAAGCAGCATAGAATGTAACTGGATGTTATACACTGCCAGGTCTCTCATCTCAGTACTTTCTCAGACATGACAGAGATACCATCACCTGATGAATAGAAGAGGAGTATGTCACAATGACAAGAGGAAGGACAGTGGAACTTATCTGAGAGTAGCCAGGTGGCTTCATCATTCCTAAGTGGCAGAAAGTAACAGAGTGGGTAAGGAGGACGCTTTGTGACAGGCTATTTTTCATAGGATTGCCACTTGGCTGCATCTGAAGTTATACAATCCTTCTGCCAGTCTGTAATTTTTTCAGAACAATGCGATAGTGGGTGTTACTGGGGGTCCTAGGGTGCAGGTGCGTTTTGCAAGGAATTAACAATCCACACATATTTTCTGAAAGCATGTTCCTTATGGACACATCCATGATATTCTGGGAAGTCAGCAGGAATTAGTCACTGGAACTGTACCAACAGTTCTGACTCTGCAGCCGCAGGAGCAATGGGAAGCAAGACTGTTGGAAGAACGGCAACTAAGACCCATCTGCAGCAGGAAAACCATAGGGCTGTGAACTCGTAATCTGAGTTCCAGGTGAGTTAGAGCAATAAGTGGCACACAACAGCACCACGGCACTAGGCATCCCACTGACATATTAAGGAGAGATGCACTTGCAGGTTTCAGATATTTTAGGAAAGCACAACGATGCAGAATACCTCAGGGATAGCATCACACCGAAGTAGGTCTGAGAAAAATTACCTCTAACTATTGTGCATGAAAGTGAAGGTGTTACAGCTTCAAGTGTGTAATACATGGCATGTGCGTGATGTTGGAATAATGACTTCACTCTAGCAATGTGTATTAAGTTGCAGAATTGTTTTGTGTATTGTATTTTGTATCCTCCTGTTGGTTTGTATGTCTATTATTTCAAACTAGTTCATCTCAGACAGCTGTTACTGCAAAAGACAGCTGCACGTTTAATTTTTTTAAGTGTATCTCTGCGAGTTGAGTGTATGACCAAATTGAAACATAGCTGCCAATGCTTGGATTGAAGAAATTAGGGCAGCGGACACCAAACTAGGAGTGCAGCTTTAAATGATGGAATGAAATAGAGTGCATTAGCACATATCATGGAGGACAAGAATGAAAAGGATAAATATTTTGCATAGCAAAACAAAAGCTGTATAGTAAACAGAAACAGTTGGTATTTGCAACTAAAAATAAGCAATCACTTTCAGGAAATTTTGACTTCCAAGCATAGGGATGTTGTGCATGGAATTTTCTCATTTTTTGCAGAGTAGAGAGCTGAAAAATTAAAGCACAGAGGAATAGAAAGATTTTTCGGCTCCCTATTATATTGTTTCCAGGATGACCTTGAATGTCCCCCAGGAAGTAGTATCAAACTTTTCTTGATCTACAAAAACCAAGAATTCCTCTAGTTTTTTGCACCAATTGAACTCCCTCAGCACCACGTCAGTAATTGCTACCCAGTTTAATTCACAACAGCAGCAGAAATTCTCTTCCCAACTGTGATTTGTGACCCTTAGGACTGTCAAAAAAATGTTGCACCTCCTCTGCTCGCATGACCTGCACAGTTATTACTCGGTTATTACCTGCATGTGGCAGGTTTTGGGGTGGTAGATTGTTCTGCTATACAGGTAAGGCCAGCTCCAAAGCCTGGACTCAAATCTAAGCTATTGTAAAGCATCAGGAAGCGTTCACTCACAAGCCCCTTTTCAGAACCATTAATTTGAATTTCTCAGGAGAAACTGAGATATGCTTGTTTTTTAACTCTGTCATACAGCAGGAAATGAAGTTATGCTCTTGTTATACTCTTGTTGCCAATATGAGCTGGGATTAATGTCTCTTGAAGCTTTTTATGGTGTAGCAAAACAACTAGGCTCTAGAAAGGGGATTAAATGGCTCTTCTTTGGTTTGCCAGCTGAATGAAATATCACTGTTTGTCCCCCAGTTTTATGGCCCTCAGGGGCCCCAGCTGACCAACACCACATCCTGCTGGTCACTGCCCACGTGCAGACCCCGTGTTCTGGGTGCAGGTAATACACGCAAGTCTTTTCTTCATTTTACAATGCAACTGTAATTACCCAAATCTCAATTACTGCGCTCCCAAAACTCATCCATGTCATCAGTAATAATTAATTGAAATCACAAATTCTCCTGAACTTACTAAGTGCCTTTTGTGACATTTGGACAGGCAGATTTCTGTTACATTTCCCCAAGGAGTGTGATATGTGTGAAGAAATGCTGGACCCCTGCTCTCTAGTTCCCTCCTGGGTAGCTGTAGCACATCTTTAGAGGAGTGGGATCAATTCCCAAGGCTGGGTGGTCTCTCTGGAGCTTGTGACTGAATGTGGGGGACTCCCAGCAGATTTTTGTTTGAAAGTGAAGGGAAATGCGTTGCAGCAGCGGTGTGCCGTGATGCTACCATACAGCAAGAGGCCTGGGTGTGAAATTAGCCCTGGAGCCTCGCTCTAGACTGGCAGGCAGCTTAATTGCTTTTTGTTAGCAAGCTAAAGTATTCATTTGAAGGTGTAGAACTGTTTGTCTTTTTGCTGGCTTTGGCCTAATTACATATAACCCATGGACTTGAATCAAGTTGTTAATATTCATCTGGTGTTTGCAGAGCCTCTAAATGGAAGCACTTGATGTGCTCTGACTTCATACGCTGCATCTTTCTTCTGTTGTTAGACTAGACAAAGCTAATTCTCCATCTTAGGGCCCAATCCTGCAAACCCCTGCTCATACGACTATCGTCAGCAGGATCAGGAGGTTAATCCTTTCTGTTGTTTTTAATCTTTGAAAACCCAGATATTTATCTGACCCTGTGTACTGGGAAACCACCCTCAGGGACAAGGGAGCAGAACAGAGCTGGCAGATCTTTAAGGATGCTTTCTATAGAGTGCAAGAGCTCTCAATCCCCAGCTGTAAGAAATAGGGCAAGGAAGGCAAGAGACCAGCATGACTGAGTCAAGACCTGCTGGTCAAACTAAAGGGCAAGAAGGAAATGCACAGGCAGTGGAAGCAGGGACAGGTATCCTGGGAAGAGTATAAGGACGCTGCCTGGTTGTGTAGGGATGGGGTCAGGAAGGCCAAGGGGCGGATGGAGCTGGACTTGGCAAGGGATGCAAAGAATAGTAAGAAGGGCTTCTACAGGTATGTCAGCCAGAAAGGTCAAAGAAAGTGTGTCCCCCTCAATGAACACAACTGGCAAACTGGTAACAACGGGCAAGGAGAAGGCTGAGGTACTCAGCACCTCTTTTGCCTGTCTTCACTGGCAGCCTCTCTTCCCACACCTCTTGAGTGGAGGGACCACAAGGCAGGGGCTGGGGGAGCAAAGTCCCTCCCACTGCCAGAGAAGATCAGGTTCGTGACCACCTGAGGAACCCGAACATACAGGAGTCAATGGGACCTGATGAGATGCATCCAGAGTCCTGAGGGAATTGGCAGATGTAGTTGCCAAGCCACTCTCCGTGATATTTGCAAAGTCAAGGCAGTCGGGTGAAGTCCCCGGTGACTGGAAAAGGGGAAACATTGCAGCCATTTTTAAAAAGGGTCAAAAGGAGGATCCTGGGAACTACCGACCTGTCAGCCTCACCTCTGTGCCTGGGAAGATCATGGAACAGGTCCTCCTAGAAGGTATGCTAAGGCATATGGAGGACAGGGAGGTGATTTGAGACAGCCAGCATGGCTTCACCAAGGGCAAGTCCTGCCTGACCAACCCAGTGGCCTTCTGTGATGGAGTGACTACATCAGTGGACAAGGGAAGAGCAACGGATGTCGTCTATCTGGACTTCTGCAAGGCCTTTGACACGGTCCCCTACAACATCCTTCTCTCTAAATTGGAGAGATATCGATTTGATGGGTGGACTCTTCGGTCACGTCCAGAGGGCAGTGGTCAACGGCTCGATGCCCAGATGGAGATTAGTGATGAGAGGTGTCCCTCAGGGGTCCATACTGGGACCAGTACTGTTTAATATCTTCATCAGTGACACAGACAGTGGGATCGAGCGCACCCTTGGCAAGTTTGCAGACAACACCAAGCTGAGTGGTGCAGTTGACCTGCCTGAGGGATGGAATGCCATCCAGAGGGACCTGGACAAGCTTGAGAATTGGGCCCATGTGAACCTCATGAGGTTCAACAAGGCCAGCTGCAAGGTCCTGCACCTGGGTCAGGGCAACCCCTGGTATCAATACAGCCTGGGGGAGGAAGGGATTGAGAGCAGCCCTGCAGAGAAGGACGTGGGGGTACTGGTGGATGAAGCTGGACATGACCCAGCAATGTGCACTCGCTGCCCAGAAAGCCAACCGTATCCTGGGCTGCATGACAAGAAACGTGGCCAGCAGATCCCACCTGCAGTGGTGCATCCAGCTCTGGGGTCCTCGCACAGGAAAGACATGGACGTGTTGGAGCGGGTCCAGAGGAGGCCACAGAAATTATCAGAGGGATGGAACACCTCCTGTGAGGACAGGCTGAGAGAGTTGGAGTTGTTCAGCCTGGAGGAGAGAAGGCTCCAGGGAGACCTTATTGCAGCCTTTAGTACTTAAAGGGGGCTTATAAGAAAGATGGGGACAAACTTTTTAGCAGGGCCTGTTGTGATAGGTTTTAAACTAAAAGAGGGTCGATTTAGACTAGATCTAAGGAAGAAATTTTTTGCTATGAGGGTGGTGAAACCCTGGCACAGGTTGCCTAGAGAGGTGGTAGATGCTCCATCCCTGGAAACATTTAAGGTCAAGGTCAGGCCGGATGGGGCTCTGAGCAACCTGATCTAGTTGGTGATGTCCCTGCTCATTGCAGGGGGGTTGGACTAGATGAGCTTTAAAGGTCCCTTCCAACCCAAACCATTCTGTCATTCTGTGATACCACCATGGTCAAACCACTCCGGGGCTTATTCAGAGAACCAGAAAAGTTACATTTAAGTAAAAAACAAGACAAGCTTGCAATCTTTAGATGACTCCTGGCTGATTTAAGATACTACAGGGAATTTGCTGGCATTTATATAGGTGGGTTCTCTTTTCTTTGGTGTCATTAACACACCAGTGCCCTGCACGACAGGTCAATAATTCTCTGCGCATTACATGCAAAGCAGCGCAGCAAGGTTTGCTCTTGCTACATGATAGAAGTTGAAGTATCCAGATGGAACCACATAGATTGCAGATGCCTGCATTATCCCATCTTTTATTTAGGCCTGACAAGCTCAATTAGCATTATCTTCTGTTAAAAAGGCAGAAGAAAAGAGGAAAAGTGGAAGATAAAGGAAAAATATTACTGAGGAAAAAGCAGTGAAAATCTAAAAGGGATTTATCTGGGAAGAGCTTTCACCTGATATTAAGCAATGGGAACAGCTATATTAAGAATCCTCCGAAATGTGACTTTTTAGATGCCAGTGCTTCACCAACTTCCTTTTCAACATGCTGCAATCTAGCAAATAAGTTGATGCTGATTATATAGGTGAAACAGGATACGTACAACTCCATCCAATTACACGGGAAAATGTCTAAAAACCTGGACGCTGTGCTGCAGCTCCTTGTCTGCATGTCTCTTCTCTGGTCTGGTGCCCCGCAGCTCCTCAGCTGCAGACCCTGCTCTCAGAATCTGGGAAAGAAACAGGGGCTTCGTCTTCTGAATCAGTGCTATCTGCACGGCTCAAGAATCACTTAGAGACTTCAGCTACCTCATACATTTATAATGGCTCCATTTCTTTTGGCTCAAGGATATTTAAACGATCGGGATGTTTAGCTCAGATTTTTCATTTTTGAGCAGTTTTTCAATTTTTGGCAGCTAAGCTCATTCACTGCACTGCATTAAGTGACTTTGCAAGCAGGCTGACTTCCAGAGGTGTCGGACACCTGCTTCTCCCACTGGTGCTATGACCTTCACAGACTCGGTAAAAGACATAGTCCAGCTCCACTCCTTTGCTGAGGAAAGGCAGCTTATGACCAGTCATAAAAGCAAAATACTAACGCATTTGGTACCTGAATACATGTACATGGTTTCATTGCTTAACTCTGGAAGTCTGGGAATGATCATTTTGTTCTTTTGGTTACGTGAGGAAGGAGTATCAGGGCTGTGTATATATATGTGCATAAAAAGGTTGGTAAAGCCTAAGAAGATACCATGAGGCTCAGAGCTTTGATTCAGGGAAATTCCAGCAACGCATGAAAACAGCTCCCAGGGTCAGCCCAGTAATGAATTTACTGTGTTACTACCCTTCTGCTCAGCTCGATACGACCAGATATTCTGGTAAACATTTTTGCAGCATTGGAGCCAGTAGCAAAGAACATCAAATGTGCTTTCTGATTATTGATAATCAGAGTTCAGATCTAAAAGATACAAATGCCCTAAATAACATGTTAAATAAACTGTTAGACCTTTAAATACCTTTGTCGCAGCGGGAATCACATCCTTATAATGGCACAGACTGGATCCTCGGATCTGAAACTCACATGTGGATCCAAACTGGGATTTTTCTTCTTGGGACTAATTTCTCTTGGGGGAAAAAAAAAAAAAGAAACAAGAAATAAATAAAGAGGGGTACAGAGAAGTACCTGATTCTCCTTTGTATCTGGCTCCCATTGGTCTAGCAATAAATTTCAAGACATTTCTTCTTCCTTGGAAGATTCAAGTCCCAGGCTGACCAGCTATGCAGAAGAAAATCAAAGATAATATTCTGGAAATAGTGCGAGGAGAAAGGAGGACGGATTCATCAACACTCAAGCACTTCGGGTTAGACATACCTTCTCAGCCCACCATTTCTCTACCAGCATGTGTGAATTACTCGGTTTTGACCTGGCTGGAAGTAGTTAACATTATCAGCACAGATGCACCTTATCTCTCTGACTTTCAGCCTGAGAAGAGGCTCTTATCAGGCAGTTATAAAGGAGAGAGAATGGATGGCAGGAAGAACAAAGCCTTAGTGTTTTCTTTCTCATTGTTTCTTCCTGCTGAGGCCTTTTTAGAGAACTATTTGTCTGCATGACTTTCCTACTGCTCTGATTTATTTGACTATTAAAATAAAAACTGAACTTTTCTGGAATATGACTGATGAAAAAAAAGATGTCAGTTCAAATAATTTAACTGCATGAAAACCAGCACAATCCACAATTCTCTGTGTTTTCTCAAATATAATATTCCCTGACCTTCTCATTAGCTATCGTTGTTTCCATCCAATGTGGTGGTGGGAGATGAAAGGTAATTGATATATATAATCTAAATACATTGTGGAATGTTGTGCATTGCAAGCTATAATAAAAATTTTAATTATGAATATATTCTGCACGTGGAAGATATAAATAGCAGAGATGCTAAAGCATGCATTTTCCAAGTACAAACAAACTGATTCCCCAGAGCTGGGAAAATCAGCCAGCTCGTGGTATGGAGGTCCGTTCTGGGGAAGCGATGGCCAGTGCAACAGCTCATCTAATAGGTCTGCTGTGGTGTCACTCAGGAGTGAATGCCTGTGCTCTTCACTTGCCCTTGTGTATTCAGAAGCCATTAGTGTTTTTCTTCTCCATTGCAACCGATGACCTTCCCCATTTCCATAATTCCTGAGCCTCTCTGGCTGTGCTCCAAAGATGGAGTCCTTTATCCATCTTATTGTATAAACCGTGGTCGCCCTGCTATATGTCTTGTTGACACTGAACTGGCTATTCCCTTGATCTGTTTGAAGTGATGGACCTCGGACACTGCAAAATTAAGGAAGCTTTTCCTAACCCTCTGTTACAGTGTGTTCTTTTATGGGCTGTACCATGACTGGGATCTTCATCCAGCTTTCAAGTTTTTAAGGCTCGCAATCCCATTAATGGCTTATCTGAAATGTCTGCTGTGTAAAAATTTAGATGTTGTTTTTTTCTCCCTTGTGCTGTTTGATTTCCTCACCTAAGGGCCTTGCTGCCTTCTGCCTTTTACCAGATAAGGATAGCTCTTTTCTGAAATCAAGTCTTTACCTGTATCCTGGCCCAAGAATTCACTTTTCGTTATCCCAGTGCTGGTATTTATTTATGAGTATTTCTTCAGGACCTGCCTATGCTTCATGAGCATTCCCTTCCTGCACCGCACACCCTGCCCTTGCCCATTTGCCTGCGTTGCACGTTCACGCACGGGATTTGCTTTGTGGCTCTCCAAGCATGTTTCCCCTCACATCTGGGCACTCCTTCACTTCGTATGCGCTGCTTTGCGTCTGCCATGGGCTTTTTCTAACCAGGGTATTGCCACATGCTCCTCTTCAAGGTCGGCATGGGGCCACTGCAGCTTCCCTGGTGAGAGGGTCTGGTTGCTGGTCAGGACTCTGTCTGCTTTACCCAGTGCATTTTACCCAGCGTGATTTTGTGCTAGACAGTACTTTCATCTCTTCTCTGGCCAACTCATTCCCTGGCTGTTCTAATTGCTTTTTCTAATGCTAGATTGTCCTCCTTTAGTAATTTTTCTTGTATTATTTTTGAGATTGATCCTATTAAGTTCTTATCTTCAGTACGTCATCCCCAGCTTTGAAAGCGAAGACATTTATTATCAGCTGCAGCTGAATTACCTATGCATTAATTGCCTTTTAGGTCCCTGATTTTTCTCATAGACTTTTTTTTTTCTTTCTATGACATATTTTTCTTTGAAAAATATTAAGCATCATTTACCTCAAATAGCCTGCTTGGATTTTTGCTGCTTGCTTCTCTGAGCTTGTCATTAAACCCGCAAGCTCTGCTGATGTTATTACCAGTGTGCCCAACACATATTACAAAATTAACAGCTTTGAAACTGCACAAGAATTGTCTGTGTTGGGTTCTGTAAAGATTAACTTTCTCCTGACCCCCTTTCTGCAATGCTTTCTGTTCAGGATGCACAAGGCTGTATTTCTTGTACTAGCCTGCTTGAAAGCCATTGCTGATATATTTTCTGTGGTGTTTCCTGCTCTGGGTTTGCAAAGAGCAATAAAAAGGTACGTGAGATGATAGAAATATACTAAATAGAGTTTAATGACTTCTCCTACACTTCGCAGTGCAGCTAATTACATAGCAAAGAAGCACCTTTGAAGTTCCTGTGCCTCTCGGCAACGAGCCTCCCTTACTCAGTAGCTGCAAATAAGATGTGTCAGCGAGCACCTTCTAAAAGTTTATGCTGCGTCTCCTCCTTCTTTCCTAGAGGAAAGTACTATGGCTTGGGCGCTTCCTAATCTTGTGGAGCTGCTGCTGGCACCTCCTGGGGCAGCAGCAGAGAGCGGTCCGGCTACTCCTGATGCAGAAATCACGCCGGCTTCTGCCAGTATTCCCGGTACAGCAGGAAGGCTTCTCGTGCCTCCTTCCGAGGCAGTCAGCCAAGGCCAGACAGCCTGGTCCTGAGGGCATTGTCACAGCCATCTATATCTGCATCTGACAGGCAGCAGCCTTATTACCAGCTTAGCCCATGGGCTGTTGTATAATAACACACAAGAAAGGCACACACAGCCCTTTTTGTGCCAGCTAGAAAGACGCTAGATATCTTTATACATTATTCTTTCCAAAGGTGCCTGGGGAAGATTTGCATCCCAGGACCACACTTGTTCCCTCTCGTCAGAGGAAGGGGCAGAAGCCCTTGCGCATCGCTGTGTGGGGTAGGGGCGCTTAAGTAACTCATTATCTTGTGATTGTTTTACAATGGAAAAGTTTGAAGATCTCAGAGTGCCTGGCTGCTGAGTGTTATCATCATCTCAGCATTATGTTTTAGCTGAGTGTTTGTACCAGGTTCTACACCATCCTAATCCAGAGCTAACCACGGTGCGCAAGAGCAGAGTGCAGGGAGCTGCCATAATCCATTTCAGCCTATCAGCCCTGAGCTAATAACTCGGGACTATCCCACTGCTTTCAGGGATGCTAATTCAAGAGTCACAAGATCGGGCTCCCAATTTGCCGCAGGCTTCCCACGGGACAGCCCTGTGCTTCAGCTCCTATGTGCTAAGTTAAAAGTAACAGCATTTTCCTCTATCAGATTTCCAGCCACAAGGGAGCTGAAATACTAAACACATGAAGAGGCTGAGGAACCTAGAGGCTGCGGCAGTGGTAGCCATCTCATACAGAGAACTGAAAGTCTTCCATTGCTGGGGCTCTGCTGGCTGGGGCACAACCAGCTGAGAAGCTGGCCGATATTTGGCAAAATATGATCTAAACCATATGGCCCAGCAAGGAGATGGTGATGGAAATCTTTATAAAAAACATTTCACAAAATGTAAACAAGAGATTTTTCTACACAGAGATAAAGATGGAGATTAATGCTTGAATTATCCTGGATAATTAGTGTAGCAGGTAATTATTTAAAATCTGACACATCTGTGAATACATCACTTTGACTGAATTAGAAAATCCTTGCAACTGCTACAGTAAGATGGCTTCAGCGATCCTATGGGGAAATCCATATGGGAAATTAATTCTCACTTCAAATGGGAGAGATTTGCAAGAGGATTATTATGTAGCCAGTATGACACATTTGCATTGTGAGAGTAAATGATACAGGTTTTTTCCTCACAGAGAAGCCGAGTGCTGATTTCTTTGACTTCATGTGTTCTTTGAGCTTGAGGGCTTGGCCCTTTTAGAAGTAGAGTGTTTTATAGCTGAAATGATGAGCAGTGCTTGAAAGAAAACGGTGACAAGAACAAGGGCAAGAGCAATAGGAGCTCAAAGTGAAATCCAAACTTAGATTTAAATTCCTAAAGCAACAAGGTCACACTTGCAAAGCTAGTGGATATGTTTCTTTAGCTTTTTATAAATGTTACTAAAATGCTGTCATCTAAGAACATTGTATGAGACAGCTCAGGTCTGTGAGGATCCTGTCCTCGCTGCGCAGTGGCTCTGCTCAAAGCTCCTCGCCACGGCGGAGTGCTGCAGGGCACATCTGGCACTGCTGAGCTCCCCTTGGTGCACAGAGGGCACCTCTGCCAGCACTCCCTGTGCAGGGGCAGAGCACCTGCGCTTCCTCCCGTCCTCTCTCTTAGGAAACCCACTTCTGCTGAAACCTCCCAGGGTTATGTCCGTGGTGGCTGTCCCTGGGAGCTCCAACACGCCATCTCCTGTGACCCACCTCTGTAAATCAGCAGCTGAATTCCTTGTTTTGCTTTGCTTGCATGGGCAGCTTTTGCGTTACCTATCAAAGGTGTAAAGCTGTCTTTATCTCAACCCACGAGTTTTCTGACTTTTACCCTTCCGATTCTCTCCCTCATCCCACTGTGGGGGGAGCGAGCGAGCAGCTGGGTGGGGCTGAGTCTCTGGCTGGGGTTAAACCACGACACTGACACAGGGAGGAGAGTTAGGAAAGCTGTAGTTTTGCGTGCAGGTTTCACTGTTTACAGCACTAAAGAGACCTCTAACCAAGAAAATGGTGGTTTCCTGGCACACAAAGACATTCTCAGTAAAACTGAAATGTCTCTTTGCTATGTATTTCCAACACAAAGCTGTTGCCAGGAGCTCTCATCTGATTTGCTCAGGTTCTTGAAACATAAAGGTGAATAATTGAGACAGACTGAGTTTGTAAACTCTGGGGAATTCAAAGCAGCAGCAAAAACAGAAAAAGAGGAAGAAAAGATACTTTGAGCTTTGTACAGAGGGTCTGTCTTTTAAGGGAGGTTATATTGTACTTGTTGACTGAGACTGCACAGGAGGAAATACAGGTGGGGGCTGGAGCCAGCGTCCACCAGCCTCACCCCCAGACACATTTACATCAACAGGGTTTTGTTCAGATCAGCCACAGAACTTCCCCAATGAGAAACTCCCACTAAGTTTTACAGCGCTGCCCCACACCGGCATTGAGGCCCTAGTCAAGCCCATGTAATCCGCTCAAGCTATTTTAAAACGAAAGAACAAAAAGAAAAAGCACTCTGTGCAGAAAGACTTCTTTAGCCCTTTTATTCCTTCCTTCCTTCCTTTCCCATAAACTAACGTGCAATCCCCAAGCTAGAGACTTACCTTTTCCTCCTCTACAAACAGCATCCAACATCACCTGCTAAAATCACCTCTGCCCAGGACATGCCCTTTTTATAATGTGCTGGAGGAGATTGCTGCCAAGTCACCACACCTGATCCCACCCCACCACCGGCACTGGACCTTTGATGGACCTTTGTAGAAGGGAAGCGTAAATTTATAACCTTCTTCAAACTACCTTCTCCCTTCTGACTCCTCAATAGGACATTTACACCCACTGCTAACAAAAAAGTTAAAATATACATGTCTCCATCCAAAAATAACAGTCTTTGCACTCTCCTCCAGCTACTGCCTTACCCTAAACTCTCCGGCTGCCCCAGACAGTGCTATCAGTGTTGCCAGGTGTCTGTAGTTCCTGCACACCCTGAGGAAGGCTTACTCACAGCAGGGCTGAGTAACTCAGTGCTGTTCCCCAACAAAATGCTTTAGGTGCTCGAACCAGCAATGCAGCTCTTGTCTGCAGCCTTTCAAGGTGCAGCCGCCATTGGGTTTTCCCTGGTAGTGAGCATGTCCACGTGGACCATGAGGAGCTGCAGCTCAGGCCCCTTCTCTGCCAAGAGAGATGTGATCTCCCGCCTCCCCCGTGGGCAGCACACCCTCCCCTTGACTCAGCTTGTGCGTGATGCCCGTTCGTTGTCCTTCTTCTCAAGACTGTTTCAACTGAAGTTTCCCAGACCTGGAAATACTCAGGTAGGCAGATAGGCGTGAGTGCACCGTTAGGATTGAGCAGGAAGGACCAGCCCTACTTCTGGAAGAGGCTGGGACAGCTCTGCCTCTAACTCTGAGCAGTTATTAGGCAGGAGTCGTCCTGTGGGCTGATTGTGGAGCTCAGAGCGCTAACCCAGAGTCTGGGAAGGAGGAAGAGCAGCTGCGTGGCGCCAGCTTGTCCTGCTCTCCTCTAGCTCTGCTGAGCTTGCTGCAGCCTGCAGGTAGAGACAAATAAAGAAAAAATAAGCAGGACTTTTCTTCTTTTTTCTTTTTTGTGGCAATTATTTCTACTGCCGCAAACTGCATTTTTTACTACCTAGAACTTCATTTCCACCAGCATCAGCTTCTAATACTTCATGGTGATGCTGCAATTTCCCTGCTTAAGGGGTCTGATAATGTATGAGACAAAAAGGGCCATGGCAGGCTGCTTCTCTTCAGTCTACCTACAGCTTGAAAACAGCCCTTTCGGTAAGTTGGCAGGGAATAGTAATGTTCTGGGCTGATTGAGACCATCTGCGGAGACTAATGTGCTCCTGGGCCACTGAGACAGTCGTTTTAAATCGAGAGCTGCACATAATTTGAATACGCTACTAAAATGGAATTCAGCTGCACCTCACTGTCAAAAATGTGAGCATATTTTACCCATGTCAGAGCACTGGGGCGTAGCCAGAAAGCCAGTGTAGTAATTTTTGGGGCATGATGTTCAGCCATATTTTATTGAACTCCCTGTCCTACACTTCACTGTTTGTTTCTGAGAGCTGCTGCCCTGCAGCCCAGCATCCCTCACTCAAGAGGGCTGCTTGTTCCAACCTGGGTGAAATCTCTGCAGAAACTTAAAATCCCACATTGTCCTTTTCTCCTACCTTGTGCTGTTACTTGGCCTAGATCATCAAGGCTTGGTTTAATCTCGTGTCAGATACTGTTAACATAAATGCTGAACAGCTAAAATGTCATATCCATCAGCTTAGCACTGTACTCTGCAATGATAACAATACACAAATTTACCATTTAAATTCAGTGTACTGTTGTAAACTGTGTTCAGCACTGCTTGGCTTGAAGGCTTCAAACTATTATTTCCTTCCTTTTCTGTCTAATGTCAGAATTTCTGCAGAACATACAAAACAGTGGCATTTTTAAACTTTAAAACTGGCACGAAACAGCATGAAATCCTTTCTGAATAGCTGCAGTATCTCTCTGAATCCAGGCTGTGGGTAGATGCCTCTGCCCTGACGTTGAAGGGAACATGCAGGTTGTTACTGGGCAGAACAGCCTGCTGACTCCACGGACTAGACGGCAAATAGCTTCATTTGAGGCTCACCGTTCTGCTGTCTGTAACGTCAGTGTCTTGCAGAGACTCAGGATTCCTTTCCTGGTGACTGTATGGACCGTGTGTCTATCTGTGCAGTTGTAAAATGATGCTATTAACTTTCCACCTTTGCTTTGTTGGGATGAAAAACACTAAAGCACAGCAAGCTAGCATGGTGAGAATATAAATGAAAAAAAAAAAAACCCAAACAGTCAAATGTCTCCTGTTTTGTGTAAGGATAATGCAGAGGCAAGATTTAAAATATGGTATGCATAAAATGTGTCACTTCCTCATAAGAGCTGAATTAATGGATGCTATAAAAACCAAACAAATCAAAAACCACTATGAAAGATCTTTTTCCGGGGAAGAATGTGAGAATTAATTGGATTTGGACATGAGAAACAGCAGTTTGTGAGAATAAAAGTGCTAGCAGAAAGCAAAATAAGAAATATGTTTTCTTGCTTCTTGTATTGGCGAACTAATAAGCACAACCTCTAAAGGATGAAGCCAGGCTTCAGCATGTGAAATTCGTTTTGCCGAGTGTTGCTATCATCTCATTTCTCAGTGGTTGGTATTTTTACACTCTAGCTATATTTCACACTGATTTTTTTAAGTACAGCCACAGCGAGGGAGATGGAAGAAGCAATACTGCTTTGCCTGCAGCTGGAGAAATCCTTTATTGCTCATGTGTCACCTCCTCAGCCACGGGCATTTGCTCCAGGAAAGCCTGCCTGAAGCTGTTGATAGTCTCTTTTCTTCTGTCATAGGACCACGCGGATATTGAGTGGAAGTTTGCACGGACAAAGCTCTGGATGAGTTACTTTGATGAAGGTGCCACTCTGCCCCCTCCTTTTAACATCGTCCCAAGTCCCAAGTCAGTCTGGTACCTTTGCAAGTGGATTCACAATCAGCTGTGCCCAGGCAACGACTCTGACAGTGAACAGAAGAGGCATGAAAACCTCAAAACATTCACAGTAAGGAGCTGCATGGTTTTATACTTTGTTTTTCAAGGGTGCTTGTGCGTGTTCAGGATCGCGAGGGCCCCTGCTCCTCTGGTGCAGTAGGAGGTCGCTGGACCATAACTTGCTAAGAGCCATCAGGAGCTCTAAAGACAGGACAAAATAGGTAATGTATCTGTGCCTCTCTCTTTCCAGGAACGGCACGCTGACAACCTGATTCAGAATCAACATTACCAGGTAAACTCTTGAGCACATCAAGTTTTTACTTGCTGTTTCTTCTTCCTGTTCATTTTCTAATACCTTGATTCTTTATTGCTTCTAGACTATATTTTGGTAAGTGTTGGTCCTCTAAGAGGATTTTGCTTATCATGGATTAAAACATTTCCTCATTAGAGGTGGGATGGTTCAGTAAATCACTCCTAGCCTTTCATGCCTTCTGAAGTAGTGGAAAACTTGCCAGGTATCAGTCTGGCTGCTTGAAGTCAAAGGTGACGTCCCCGTTGCCATGAGAGGGAGCAGGCTGTCATGCCATCCTGACTAAAACTGTTTCTGCAGCATTTTTACACACTGTGAAATTGTTCCTCTCCTGCTCTTTTTATAAAGCATCCCTAACTCAAACAGTGGTTGGGATTTTCTTTTGTTTTGGACAGCTCAGGAAGGAGGAATGGTTCCTTTGTTGAATTTTGCTGGTTTTGTTTATTCTCAGCCTGCCTGTCATCAAGTACTCATTAAAGTCAACCTACAAAAGGATGAAACTGTATTAAAAACACCAGCTTCAGTACTTGAATTCAGTGTGATATATTATGCCAGCATGCTGGAAGGAAAAAGATTCTCCAGAATGTTAGGTGGTATGTTAGGCTATACTGTCAAAAGCCACTAGTAATTTGTCTTACTTAAGACATCTGCTTTTTGAAGAATATTTTTATCTGAGGTTGATGTTTAATATAATGAGTCACCTTCGACAACAGGCATTTGGTACTTTCTGACTTCACAGCATAGCTTACAGGTACCAACAGCAGGATCTCTTAAAAAACCTCCCAGTAAAACCTTGGTGCGGAGACCATCTTCATGCTTAGTGCTGCTAAGACTTGTTCTGTATTTATGAAATGGGGAAAACGAAGGGAAGGTTCAGAGTAGGCTCTTCTGTATATAGAGATCAACCTCTGTGTATGTTGGCCAGCAACCTACAATAAATGTACAATTATTACAATGTACAAGCTCGAAGTACCAGTTTGCTTATGTAAAGCATCGAAGCAGCAAGGAGGCACACGAACACAGAGCACCATGGATCTCATCCTACCAAAAATCTCTACTGTAACAAACAGCCCAGGTAACACAGAGGAGCGAGAGCCCTTGGAGAAGTCGTGAGGGTGTGATTCAGTCCTTCCAGCACTGTCCACAGACACTGCAGCGGCCTCGAAGGGAGTTTCTCACCTGCCATTAGGGAATGCCCAGGCAGCGGGCAGATGTGGTTTAACGTGAGCGTGCATTGCCCCATGGGGTCCTGGCTGTTCTTCAGGTTATTTGTTGTCAACATGCCCTCCTTGGCTTTCAAATACTTGATAAACAATCTTCACATGGCAAGCTTAGCCTGTCAGGATACACAGCATACACACATGAGATTGGTAACCTTAAAAACTTTCAGCAGCTGAGATTAAATGGCTTGAGGACATTTAAGAACATCAATTTTTTCTCGACGACTTTTACATGTACAAAACAAGTACAAAATACCTGTTCACTGTAGTTAACAACTAAGCATTCAGGATGGAAGGTATATAACCCTTTCCAAAGGTTTGTTTAAAAGAAAGTGTTCTGTTTCTAATGGTAAGTGATTTTCTGTTTTAGACAGCAGTCAGGACAGCCACTGTCGGTAAGAACGCAGTGAAACGCATTAAGAACAGCGTTTGGTCTGAGCCAGCAGTTGAATCACTCGTATTGTTTCCTATTCCAGGAAGTGATAAGAAATCTTGTGAAAAGATACGTCGCAGCAATGATAAGAACTTCCAAAACCAATGAAGGTTTAACCGAAGAAAATTTCAAGGTAATTTATTATTCCTTAAAAATAATTTATTATATTGCTTCAAGGAGCCACTTGTGGAGTTTGCACTAACTTGTTAAGATGATTTGTCACCTGCTGTGGAAATAGGACTGTTACTGGAGTTGGGAACCATATGATGTGCATGCGGGGGTTTTTTGAGCAGAGAATATTATTTGAGTGTCTTCTCGTATGATCACCTCCCAGATTTTAATATACAATACGTTTTGTAGACAGAAGCATTGGAAAATGGTAGGAATGAAGTATCTGATTGGAGTCAACGTCACATTCCTAATCCAGACAGAGCCAAAGAATGAGTCGGGTTAATGGATACAAAGAACACTTACCAACACAGTTAAAATTGGGCCTATCAGCTAAACAGGATTCTGGCCATATTTCTGAATTTCAGCAGTGTTTCCCCTCTTCTATAACTGTCTTATTTGACTTTTTTGGGGGGTTGGGGGGCATGGGCAGAGGAGGTTGGTCAAGAGGGCTGGTCCCACAGCCTTTGGAGACAAAGATCTTGTGAGGTCTCCGGTTCTCAGGATTACCAATACATCTCTTTTTGTGTGTCACTGAATAATGAACAGGTATGTGGTTTTCTTGTAAGTGTGATTTGGTATCAGCCATTTGCATAACTCTGAACAGCTCTCCCCAGGGACCGTGGTCATTCTTTCATGTCACAGATAAAGCTGCTGAGTGTAACTCATTTCTCCTCTTGCCCTAGGAATTAAAACAGGACATCTCAAGTTTTCGCTATGAAGTTCTTGACCTCTTAGGAAATAGGAAGCCCCAGAGGAGAAGTTACTCTACCAGCAGCACAGAGGTGTCCCAAAAGGATGAAACAAATGAGGATGGTGCTGGAGAAAAACCCAAAGCCAAGAGCGTGTCTTTCAATGTAGCCAACAAAAAAAAGGACTTCAATGTATCTGCTCTAATTAAAACTATGTCTGGGATTGATATGGTGGAAGAGAAGCCAAAAAGCAATGGGATCAGTAAGCGCTCCTTTGTCCGAAATGGAAACAGAGTTCAGAGACTTTCCAGCTCTAAGAAGGAGTCCTTTAAGAGACTGGGCCTGCTTTTCTCCAAGATGAACGGACACGTACCTGAACCCAGTTCAGAGCCCATGTACACTATTTCAGATGGAATTATTCAGCCACACTACATGTGGAAAGACATTAAATATTCTCAGATTGATAAAGAGAAAGAAGAGAATTGTTCCAAAAGTGAAATTAACCTCAATGAGGTGGACTACAGGGGGAACACAAGACTTACAGGACAGAGCAAGGAGTGCCCTGTGGTTTGTACCAGCTCCCTTCACTGTGCTTCCAGTATTTGTTCCTCTAATTCCAAACTTATAGACTCGTCAGAGGATGTGTTTGATTCGTGGGGAGAGGCTTGTGACTTGTTTATAAACCAGTGGAAAGACGGGCAGGAGGATCATGTCACAACTCGGCTATAAGTAAAGCTGTCGTAACAGCCGCTGGAAAACTTAGCCAATTGTTTGTAATTGTTTGCTCTCATCTGATTCAGCATTACTATTTCCTTTCTGTCCACAGGTGAAGAAAAAAGTGTATAACTAGTTACATTAGCCTATTTTATAGTCATCTGCACCTTTTTTAATTTACTTTTTTTACACTCACAAATACTAAACTAAAGGTTCCACCATTTATAAGGTCACTATAAACCACAGGAATCCCTTCGGATGCAGTCTTAGTCTTCAAACCCCACAGACTTCAGACACGCCGGTGGCCGAGTACAGGATTTCTCCAGTGCCCTCATCATCATCCCACTGCCGCTGGGTTATCGCTGCTGCTATCCCACATGATCGGCTCTGCGTCCTGCTTGATTTTCCTCGTCAACACAACCAGCTGGTGAGCAGTGGCTTGGCAGGGGGCTAGGAATCATATTTAAGATCTTTTTAGAAAGGGTTTCAGGTTATAAATGGCTTTTGTTTTCTTTAAGCAATACAACCTCTGATTCTTTCGGTTGTGTGTGGTTTTTTTTCAGGTTGTTTATTATATTAATATTGTAAGTTGTTACTGAATAAGAGACTGCTTTGATCAGCCAGCTAGAACATGTTACGATTTGCTTATTTACCTAATTCCCACAAGAAATTCCCCCTGTAGGGAGCAGAATGACCTTCCAGTTAGGCTGACAGTGGAAGCCAGCACCTGGCCTTGCTGCCAACTTCTGTGTAGATGAACTGACCCCAAACCAGCTGTGGCTGCTTGAAACACAAACCGCCGTGTGGTTCTTGTACTCCTAATGGGCTGAACTAAAACCCAGCCCTGAGCCTTGCCCTTACACCCCACCCCTGGAGCTGTATCTGGTTATTGAAATTCCTAATCTTATTTCCACTGCTGCATCTGCTTTTTGCTGCGTCTCTGATGGATGTCAGGCTTTAGGAAGAAAAATCCTCCTCGTATATGGCAAGTGCTAAGAGAGATCGTCTTCCCTGGGCCTGTGAGCTGCGCTTCTGAAAAGCAACCTAAGCAATAGCAGCTCAAACTGCATCTGGCAGCCTGGAAAGTCTCTGCAGTTCCTTTTCTAAGGTGCAACAAAAAGGAGTGCGGCAGTAGATGTTATCTTTCATTTCCCCAGTTGTGGTAGTGCCTGGACAGGGCCGCCAGTGTCACTGCTTTTGTCCTAAGGAGTATCAGAGAGGGGAGAAGACAATTCCATCAAGGGCAAAATGGTTGAGTTTTTAACAGTGATTTTTTTTTTTTTTTTTTTTTTTTTAAACAATGTGATACTTGAACTTTCTTTTGTGGTGTTGCTAAGAAACACAGATGATTGGCACTTACTTACCACCACTTCAGAGCTGTTATTAGTCAGCTGCTTTCTTGGAGGAAGCAAGTCCTGACCAGGAGCTCAGAAACGGCCTTCCCGTACCACGGAGCTTCGTTACTGCGCTCCGGCGGTCACGCCTAAGGCTCTGTTCCCAGGAGAGGTTACATGAGCTGGAGCGTATCCCAAGGGTGGTTGCCAAAAAAAAAAAAAAATCACCTCTTCTGTAACCTGTGGGTTCCATTTGTAAAAGCATAATGCTGGAAAATCTACACTTACCGTTGGCACTGGGTTTTACCAGCAAGGGGCAGGAGCAGCTCTCACGGCAGGATGGAGGGTCGGGAGGAGAGGGATTTCTCCCTGCAGCAGTCCGCCCCAGAAGAGATGCTGGATGCCTGCAGCTGGATACGCTCCCTGAGTTTTAAACCTGGTTCCCTCCCCTTGTTAAGGAAAACTGCCCTGTTGGGGTTTCCCTGTGGGCACCTGTACGGCATTACCTAAAGGTCGTGATGGAGCACACCTCCACCAGAGAGATATGCGAACGACGCAGCCAGCTCCTGTAGCAGAGCTGCAGATGCCAACACACCGGGTTCATGGGAAGTTTTCGGTACAGACCTCAAGGTGGAGACCACGGCTCTAGGCCGGCTCTGGCGTCAAGAAAAATGAGCAACTAGGAGCAGAGACTAAAAAAATGTTTCTGTATTCCTTGCTTATAATTGACACCAGTCTTGCTACCAGCATGCAGTATAAATCCCAAAATATTTAAGCCTCTAGACGTGTTAGTTAAGGCAGAGTGAAAGGCATTTTTGTATCAACAGATTTCAGGCTTTCATCCTAATTGCAGGGTTAGAGTTGTCTTTGAAAACTGCATCTCCTCTTCCTTTATGAAAGCCTGAGCAAACTGACATTGGCGCTACACAAGGAGACTTGCAAAATCCGAGCTGCTACAGGGGGATGGAGGAAAGGGTTTGAATCCTTTTATGTCTCACCTAACCACACTGCAGTTTATGAACTCTACTTGACATGGGGCCAGCAAATTTTTATGGTACTTCCTGTGTAACAAGTAAGAATGAAAAGAATTCAAGTAGGGTTATGCAGATTACATCAGCTGAGTGTGAGGCTGGGGCTGAAGCAGGGTTCATACCCTTGGAGAGCAGAAAGGCTTTTAAGTTTTCCACGAGAGCAAGCACCCTGCGCTGGCGACGATCATATTGTGTCATTCAAATGCAGCACTGCATTAACAGGTACATATAACAAAATCAAACGCAATTAACTCCGCAGTGGTGCCCCCCAAAAATGTAAAAATGACGCCGGGCAGCGCAAACCCCTTCTGTGCAAACTGCGTGAGTCACATTCCCCTCCCGTGTCCTGAAAGGGCAGGGCTTGGAACTGCAACACTGGAATGGCACGATGGATAACGCAGCCTGCAAAAACCTCTCGATAATCTTATATTAAATGCGAGAGGTATGTCACATGGCTGCTTGGCTGGGGCTCCCCTGGGATTGGTTTCATGACTCAGATACTTCCTAGCTCGCAGCTATCAGCTGGTGTGAGCTGACTTTGGAATTTAACGCAAATATTTGATTTGGTTGTGATTAATACATGTGTCCAGGAGTTTGCAAAACTGTCAGACTGGTCCCCCCAAAGGCAAAGTTCTGTTTGATTGCATCTATGCATCCCCTTTGGTAGCAATAGACTTTATAGCAGCTGGTGAATTATTATTATTACTCTAAAACAGGAGCTTCAGGGGAGGGAAGTTGAAGTATCTCGTGAAAAATACATTTGATAAGCAAAACCTGTTTTAATTCACTTGCAGTCGCAGTGTTTGGGATTTCACTAGTGTTTTTCCATTTTCAACTGCTCAAAAAGAAACCATGTTTTAGTGAAAGTTCTTCTTTCCTTCAGACAAATCAGTGAGCTACCCCCGTGCTGTCTGTGCAAGCGACTGGGGCAGGAGCCGATAGGACACTTCGAGCTTCTCCTGTGAGGAGTTAAACTTTTCCTTGGCTCGGGTTCAAGATGCACAGCTGTGCTCCAACTGGTACGTGCCTGGCCTTTATTCTGTGGGCTTCAAAAGTAATCCTTACCCATAGGCAAGGAATTTGGAATTAGGAACAATAGAGATCTCGACCACTTGCCCTTTCTTTAAGGTTTCTTGCTCTTGAAGTTGCTTTATTTCTCACCTCCCATCCCCGGTGTCATTTTCACCAGGCTTTTTAAAGCAGCACACCTACAAATGATCACCAATGAAAAAGCTAACAAATAACATCCAGGGTTCAGAATCTCAAATAGAGCTAGGAGGTGTTTGTACTCAGGTCAGAGATTAAAGAAGTTGTTTTGGAAACAAGAAAATAACTGACATATCTCTGCAGATTATTTGGATAATTGCATTTGTATATTATTCACGTACTGGTATATATGTAAATACTCGAGTATTTGGATACGTGGTCCCTACAGAGGAAGCATGCACGGCGGTTGGAGCACAGGATTAGCGAACGGGACTTCCGAGGTCTGTTCCCAGCTCTGCCACTGACTCACCCGTGACCTTGGGCAAGTCACTCGGCCTCTCTAATGCCTCAGTTTCCCCATCTGTAAAATAGGGATAATAATACTTACCTACCTCGCAGGGGGGGTTAGTTCATTATTTATAAGCACTTTCAGATCTTCAAATTAAAGGCGCTATATACAGTAAGTAGTTAATATTCGTAGCAGTAGTACGTACTTCTACTTTCTTACAACTAATTCAGGTTAGGATTTAACTGTATGTCCGTTACGATAGTTTTCCATGTAGAAAACTAGCATGGTTTCCCACGAAGGGAATTTAGGGGACTTCTGCAGTAGACAGAGAGCAGGAGCAGCATATCCTGGAAGCCTAAACTCTAACACCCTTGCTTTCGCGATTTATGTCTCACCCTTAATGCCACCTTACTGTATTTGCGTTTCATCCTTTTTCTGATGGTACATGTAACATAATTTTTAGCAGAAACAGCCACTGTAAATATTAAGAGTATTTAAGATAAATATATTCATGCATAAATATAAAACCTTACCTTTTAAAGAGGTTAAAATTGGTTGATGCAACAGACTTCTAAGCATGGGGAGGTTCCACAGGCAGCCCAGCACTGATGCACGTGCACACGGCAGGATACCCGAGTAGGGCTATAGGAAAACGTCCCCACGTGTCATCACCTCCTTAGTATTCACTTTTCACCCCACCGCTAGCAAGGGCAGCAAGCCCCGCAGGTGACAAGGTGTCGCAGGAGGGCGCGCGATGCGCTGGGGCAAAGGGAGGCCGTGGCTGGAGCAAAACCACCCCGCTGCCTCGTTTTGCCCCCAGGAGCAGGGGTGAGGCAGCTCCCAGCGACGCACCTCGGGCAGCGACGTGTCCCCGACATGACGGGTGCTGGAGGCGCCTCTCCCGGACTGTCTCCCGTGTCCCTACGAGGGGGCTCTTCGCCCCGATTGCTCTGTACGTACAATTTGTTTTTCTTTAGTGCTCACTCAGGATAAAGGTCTTTGGTTTGAGTTGCAGGAGCTCTGAGATTTGACTCGCACGGTAAGGGCCCTGTGAGCGTTCTGAGCTCCCTTCCAGGAAGGTGAGCAGTTGCAGGGTATCTGCACCAGATAGTTGGACAGTTACTAACAGTGTAAGCAAGGATCTGATTGACTGCTGGGTTTTCTAGCGGTTAGAAAACTACATGAGCACCTGCTGCTCTCACACCATCGAGTGTACGTCCCACCTCCCTTGGGACTTCTCAGCTTTGCTTTGATATTTCTACTCTTGAAAGGCCAAAATCCCAAAGAAAAGCATATTTCAATTAAGCAGGAAGAGGCACAATTTTGGTTTAATTTCTAGCTGAGTTCTCCTTCAACCAGTTTACTTGTCCTGCAGCGTGCTAACGCTTTTCCACCGACATGCCCATGAGAAAGCTCTGTGCAGCCCCAAAGGCTGATTTCCAAAGAAGCAGGATCACCCTCCCACCTCCGTTGCAATTCCACAGGCAAACGGAATGGCAAAACATAAGCAAAGCCATCCAAACCACTAGGGCTGCCTAGAATTAATGGAAGTTGTTACTTAACTAAAAACCCTCTGGAGCTGTTTTTGGGGTGGATGCACTGTAAGGGGGGCGTCCCGGGCCACGCGGTGCCGCAGCCCCGGCCGAGGCAGGCAGCGCGGCTGGTGGCTCTCATTCATGTCACGGTAAAATTAATTGGAATCGGTGAGACTGCAGTGAATACTAAATCAGCTCACTGGGGGAGCATCTAAAACGAACTGTTACCAAAATAATCTGTAGTTTTCAGTGAACGTGTAACTTGAAATCTAACAACTAGAAAGTCAACCCCGTACTGGATTTTTTTTTTTGGAGGAGGCGAGGAGCACGCTGAGCTGGCCACATTAGCATAGTTTCTAAATATTTGTCATTTGATTCAATTTCATTTTCACACTACTTCTTTCCTCATTTCAGGCCATTACGCTTTTACAAACAAGTCATTTATATATTATTCACATAATTGCCTCCACCCAGAACAACTACTGCTCTGGAGTAAATTCGTGACCAAGAACGACTGTTTTAAAAAGAGAACACGCTTTATCTAAAAAAGTATATTTAAAAGGCAGAAGCGTTTGATCCTTATCTTCCGAATGTTTGATAGTATTTTATGCTTCAGGGGAACGCTTTTACCTGCTCTGGTTTAAGGTGTGCAAAACCAAACCAAACCCCCCAAGCGTAACAGGAACAGAACCCCCCAGCCTAGCTGAAAGCACCCCCAGTTCTCAAAGCCAAACTGAGCTTGCCGTTCTTCCTCTGCGTGCAGACCCTTCTCAATCAATGGCTCACCGACTGCGGAACGCAGTGCAGCCCATCCCTCCTGGCTAGCACGTCCTCCTTCAGCAGGGCTTATTTTGTTTATTTTGGGGATTGTTTTTGTCCCCTCTCCCATATAAAGCATTTCCATATCAGCAGTAACTCCTAAGCCCGGGGAAACCGTGTGCTTAGGGCACAGCGTGATCAATCGAGGAGCTGGCCTTTTAGCGCATTAGCTAACAGAACACTGTGATACCTTTAGCCAACAGAGTGAAATGCCTTTTGACTATAAATAGTTGTTTTTGAGCAAGGGGGCACTTTTTGGTCTAGCTATTTTTTGGGTATTGTACAGTCTTACTTAAAAATTACCGAATGTGTTTGTAAGATGGGTCTGGGAACTCGAGGGCTAGGGATCTTTGAGCAGCAAAGGATAGTAGCAGATGCTTAAGTACTCTCTTTTCTATATGGCAAGCCCGAGAGACCCGGGCTTACTCTGCCAACAGTTTTTTTAGCAATCAAGTTTTAATATCAAATTAAATCGTCATTAAAAAAAAAGCTATCACAGAAACAGCTTCATACCTGAGCATATTTTAAAATGCCATTTCACTTCATGGGATAAAAAAGGTGAGGTTTTTTTTTTTTCCTCCTCCTTCTTTATTTTAGTTTTGGTCAAAAACTTGATGGCCTTTTCCAGGCAAAAGAGCCTTTAGATGTTGTAAGAATTTTGCGTATGTAAAGACGGAGCGGGGACCCCAGCATTTGCCACCTGAGTAGTAACAGCCACCCCTAGAGAAAGGGGGGGAGAAAAGGGGAAGGGCAAAAAGCAAAAACAAATGCTTAGTTTTATGTACTTTTCTACTTGCATCTCTTCTGTCCGTAGTGCAGACTCCATTCATACCCTCATATAACATGTAAAAATGAAATGATGTACATAATAAATAAAATTATTTATTTTATGTGTATTTTTAGCTTAACTGTAAACTGAAGAAAATAAAAAGCATTTAATTTTTTTCCCAGAAATGTACGCCTATTGAAATTCAAGGTGTTTCTACCTTTTCAGATGTAACATTTCCAGCTGCCTATTGATAATAAACATTTATGAACAGCAACAGATCTGACATTTTACGGTTTTTAAAATCACATTCAGCACAGACTGCTCGAGGGCTGTCCGTGGTCAGGGGAGCAGCTAAGGGCTCCAGTTCTGGAGAGACTAATATTGGTATTTACATAAAAAAAGACGTGGCACAGTCCTGCTTAGCTACAATGAAGCCGGCCACCCAAATTTGAGCAAGTTTTCAGGGGCAAGAGCTGAACAACACCTGGCTGGGAAAAAAACCCAACCCAAACCCATTCATTGTATCCTGTCTGCAACAGAAAACAGCAAACCACTGTAAGTGGTGTTAATAAAATGCACCGCATGAATGCAATTACTCCCGTACAAAGAAGTCTAAGTAAGCATCATTCCATTTCATTTTGCTCCCCAAAGATATCCTTCGACCAGCACAACTACACCAGCCGCACTGGAACATACAGCCGCGTAGCTAATAGTGTTAGAGAGTCATTAAGCAACAACATAACTGCATTAACATAATTTGCCCATGTAAAGCTGTCCTCCAAGCGAATCTCACTGAAGTCCTGGAGGCATGCAGATACAGGTCAAAAGGTTTCCATCAACTACCGGAGGCTCTTGGTCAAGTACAGCTTGAAACAACTTGAAATTGGAGCAAAACAAGTCCTGCTCCAGGAAAACAAGAATTTCCTCAAGTTAAACAGTGGCAATACCCCGCTCCTTGAAATGCAGAGGATTCCTGCACAAGGGAGACAACACGCACAGAAATAAACACAGTCCGTGCCAAAAGCTCTAGCAAAGCCCGGGACCACAGTGATCCACAGCTACAGAATTTTCAATACCCACATAAAGACAGAAGGCTACTTTTTTTTTTTCTTAACAGAAAAGGACATTTTGAAGTCAGATGTGCACATTCCCATCACATCAGAAAGCTTACAAGTTCAAAGTTAAGGCACCCTGGCTCCCCAGTGGTGCTTCCTATTGCAGAAACAGGAACCGAACTGCACCCGAACGTGATTTCCCTCCCCTCAGCCATCCCTGCAGAGGTAGACGGATGTGCTGCAGCAGCAAGTACCACCTTTGACCAGGGAGGGAGGGAGAAGTGTTACAGTGCATTTTTTATGTCCTCTTACGTGCGTTTCCTGAAAAGTCATACAAATCACGCGTTCACATAACCACCACAAACATTTTTTTTTGCTTCCAACTATGACAAAAAAGCACTGGTTTAAAAAGAGTCAGAATCTACAGTTTTAGATCTGACTGGAAGACGCAAATAGGCAGGGAACAGGAAAAATATATAAAGAGGGTAGAGGGAGTTAGATGGGCCATTCATTTAATCATTAGAGGATATTTCACCTTCTCTTAAAAGACCTTTTTCTCTAACACAACCAAGTCAAGCAGTCGTCACAGCTATGAGAACAGAACGACACTCATCTTGGGGTAAACCCCACCACCCCAAAGCTAGTGGCAAAATGTTCACCTGCTCCACAGAAGGCAAAATTTAGCATCTGGAATAGAAGTATTGCCATAAACTGAGCCTAACACACAAAACCACCCTGTCAGGACTCAGGCACACGCTCCCGGTACTGCAGATGGCCACGCTTGCAGAGATGACTAAATTGCAGTAACTGCCTGTGCACGTGCTCGTAGCCCATGGCTCATACTGGCTGAACTGTTCCATACTCACCGCAGCTCAGCTGACTGTGAAATCTGGTAAGCAGCAGTGACTTGATCATGCGTAGGAGTTTCTAGATACAGGCCTGCCCTCCAAAATTTAAACTCTGATCTTATTTCAGAGCTATGAAGTCCTAGTCCGAGGATTTCATCTTCCTCCCTTATGAAAAAAGCATGGAAGTCTGGGTCTAGATTAATATGTTGAGTATCTTCCACATATAATGCAGTCTTTGACGGTGTAATTTTATAAAAGAGAAAGGTACGCAGCAGCGCTGCAGAGAGAACTGGAAGCTAAGAGTAAAACAAAACAACTGAGCTAGAGAAACACCTTGCCACAGGAATCGGTTTGGTGTTCTTACGTGCCCAAGGGGAAAACAAGAGCACAGGAGTGACAGCCCAGCAGGCTAATGCTGCTGGCAGGCAGAATCAGCGTGGTTTTTCTCTGCAGTATTTATAATTACCTTCAATAACAGATTTTACAAATCAAAAGACTTCAGAAAGAGACCTGTGCCTCTAGCGACCAGCAGTAACGCCATGGACAGTAACGCACGTGGACAAAGCAGGACTACCGCTGCCCTGGCTGCGGAGGGGGGCTGTAGGGCGCGGGGCGGACGGGGAGCGGGGTACGCACCGGGGAGGCTTGGCACGTCCTTTGGTGCAAGACCCAAGCACCTCTGCCAAAATACCATGCTTTTACTTCACTGCGTAGAGCGGAGCTCAGAGAACTCTAGTGTCCGGCGACCTGCGGGCAAACGCAGTCAGACCGAAGCCTGCTCCTTCTAAGGGCAAAAAGATTTGCAGCAGTTTAGGAGAGACTGACAAAACCAGAAGCAGCTCACACCCCAGAGCACAAGAACGACGGCTGATCGCCACTTCTTTCATCCTACGGTTTCAGAAGAGGCTTGGCTCCGAGGCTGTTTATAAGGGCTATGAAATCAGAAGTGCTCACATCTGAAGAGAGCATTCTGTGGCGCTGCCAGCTCATGGATCCTTCCTGCACAGCCCTCAGGTGTTAATTTAATTTGAGCCCCTGCCTTTCATATATAAAAACATGGTGTGGAAAAGGAGGCGGCAAGCATGACTAGCGCAGACTTGGCTGCATGACTCTTCTGTTCTGATCTCCCTTTTAAAGGCTGAAAACCCATCCACAAAAAAATAAAGAAAAATGAAAAACACATTTCAGGATCAAATCCTTGCTTTAAAAATTCATTATTATACAACATACTTCAAGAAGCCCAATAAAAAAAGAAAGAAAAAAAATCAATCTGAAGGAAAATAATTGTACGCAGTAGAAATCAATACTCATGGATTTTTCTGCGCTCCTATTTAAACTATGCTTATGGCTGCAAGCTATATGCCGCTACCCCCATTCACGGCAATTCTGCGATTCTGCTGGGCATGAAAAACCCAGAGCATTGGCCTGGTACCAAACTGTAACAGAGCAATAATCAAACAGTGTGCCAAAGTAAACCATCACCAGGCTGACACTGGTTTCCCCACAAAAAACAGAGACCTTGAGCCCACATCTTGGCACCCACAGACCACACATACACACACACACCCCCCCAATAAAAAACCCCCTCCCAAACAACCCGCTGGAATTCTCTGTAATTTTGATGTGAAATATCTTACAGCCTCTGAAAAGGCAACTGTTTTGTAGCAATTAGCTACTGGAACGCTTAACACCAAAACAAGGAATATTATTAGCGCAGGGATGCTGCAGCCAGACCTAGCGACCTCTAGATGAGGAAATGGCTGAAACGTGAAGCAGGTTAGCTGTGGTTTAGGTAGAGCTGTGGCTTTTTTGGCAGCTGTTTTAGTAAGTGATGTAGAGCTATTGGAGTGCAACACAACTCTGGAAAGCAGAATTGAAAATAAGGACTCCAGCATTCACTTACATTTCTGCACCATTCTAAGCTCTTTTGCTGTTGTTAAAGAGGCAGCATTTCCTGACCTAAGGGGAGCATTCATCAACCAGCTCCAGGCCGCGCTGCTAACTCTTCCTCCCAGCCCCTGCTTGCTAGTTCAAAAAGTTAATTTTGAGCCTAAACAGCCCTGGCAAAAATACATGTATCAAGTCACAGAGGTACCTCTGTATATCAAATCCGTAAATAAGGTAACTGGCCGCATATTACATATATTATATCAATTAATGTCCTTTTCATGTATATCAAAGTGGCCAACGTGGCCACGATAGCCATGGCTAATGCTGAATAACCCAGCTACTAGAAGGGTAAGCAAAAACATGCAGAAAACTTGACTCCGTACCAGAATTATCAGTCAGTGTTTCTAATTTAAAAAGAAAAAGTTGATTTCAGGAGACAAACTAATACCAGAAGACAATACACCAAAACTTGGCTACGATAACCATTTGTGTAGAAAAAAAGCAGGGCTGTCTCAGTGACAGGAGAAGAAAGGAGACATTATTCATAGCTAAAGCCTGAAAGTGGAAGATACTCACTTCGGAGCTCGACAGCAACCACTTGGGGTATGACAGATGGCGCTCATGACTGAGGTGGAAACGCACTTGATGACTCCATGATGGAGCCTGTACTAAAGTCTGTTCCACTTTTAAGTCACACGCTTTGCTGGCTCCTTTAAGAGGCTAGCCTAGTGAATGCTTTTTCAGAGAAAGGAGGGAAAAACGCTGGGATATCTTCTCCCTCTTCTGAGAAATGTCTGTGCAAGTTGAGTGCTCCTCCAGAAGCAGAAATACAAAGGCCAAGGTCCTAACTGCCACATATTACTTCGTAAAATCGTTTTGTGGGCATGTTTTGTATGTTTGTTTAAAAAAAAAAAAAAAAAAACAAAAAACCACAGACAGCACAGCAGCTCATAATCAAATTAGCTATTCAGGGGTCGTTTTCATCACGCTTTGACTTCTTACCTGGCTCCTCCATCTTGAAAAGCCATTATTAAATTGCCAAGTTAAATATACGGTAATTGGAGATTTGAGGAGACAAACCAAAAGCCAAGCTTGCACCCCTCCTGACAGAGGCTTATATTACAAGGGAGGGAGGGACGGAGGGGGAAAAAAAATAAGTCTCAGGAGTTTTAAGGAAATAGGATCAACACCAAAAGTGCTGCATGAATTTAAGATAAAACTGTAAGGAGTCACTTTTTCCTACTATATGTTTTTGCTTCCATGGTTACTTAAACGAGATACCGAAGGGAATATACTTTTTCCCGCTCCCAGTTCTGCAGTCAATCCCCTTTTCACCACCACTTTGCTACGTACAAAGAAAAATTAACAACAAAAAAAATCACTAACAGCAGCATGGAGTTGATTTTAACTTTAGCAAATGACAATTTGCCACTGTCTGAAGCTACTGACTTCATCTCCTCATCTAAAGCAGGCGGTGTTTGAATTTGGAAGACTCAAATTCCCTACAAGATCTGCCAGCCATGGCTTTCAGCATCCAGCTCAGAGACCCAAATGCTGAAGTCACGCGAAAGTCGAGAAGATCTGTTAAATAAGTGTCTTCGCTGGTTTTCAGGGCCTCTGGCACTGAGCCGTCGTAACCCGCCCTTGTTTGTCACCCCAGGACAGGGCTATGCCACCACGATGGCCCCAGGGCTGGGGACAGGACCCAACCCACATCCACTTCTTGTTGATTCTGCACACACAGCAAAAGTCTCTATTGAGGACAGAGCCTGTGCAGACGGGCATTTGAAAGAATTGCAGTTCACATGCGCAGAATATTCAATGTTTTCTTCCTAAACTGATCAACAAAAACACAGCTAGAGCTTTCCACTGCACTTCACTCTCCTACTGAAAGCTTTTGCTGCTTTCTCAGGGGAGGCTGAAGCAGCCTTATCCCACACAAGCCAACTACATTTTTTCAGTCCAGGCTGTTGGATGACTAATTGTCAGGAACATAACCTGCCAGCGATAAATGACCACTCATTTTCATGTGTTCAATGCTTTTATTTTGTGCTATCAGTGCAAATCAAACACCAAGGCTACCACCATTTGTGCAACAGCTTTCACAAAACAAATCTTACAAACGTACAGCAATATACATCGGATTGAAACAGCATTCTTACACTTTCAAGGGTCATGAAAGTTACACAGAATGAAATTGGAGGAAATACAGCTATTACAAATATGTGACCACTAGTGGCAAAGAAGTTTTGTTTTGCGAAATCTGGGAAAGCCAACCTATTTCCAACATTTTCATCCTCTAATGACCCTGTGCCCAATTTTTATTTGCAGTTGTAACAGCAGCCTATTTCAGTGCTTAAACAAGAACCAGGTGTCTAAGTGTTCCAGTGTAACCCCTCACAGAGGTACATGATGCAACATCCCTTTAGTGATAGCATATGTTTTTACACATACTTCATACAGTCAAATTCAAGCTTTGCATTCCCTGCACTCTAGTTAGTGTATACTCTTCCTATGGCTTCCTACGTAAATCAACTAAAACATCTTGTCAAGCCAACCATCACTAGCGTAAACCTAAAGAGAAACATGACATTTGAATGCAGTTTAATCAACTGACCCAGCCCAATCAGACAGGATAACATTTACAAAACAATATTAGCATACAGTTGACAAACAAGAGAAACCAAGGGCAAGAAGTAAGCTTCTAGCTCCCGGATTTACATTCCTTGAGGCACATCATGAGGTGCAGGGTTAGGTGAGGCAATATAGCTGACTTGGTGCAGTGGTCCAGAACTTACAGCATTAGCAATTTGGGGAGAGTTTCCATATGGTGGATTTACTGGATGCCACGTGCTAATATAGCGATAGGCAGGTACTAAAGAATCAAACCCAGGAAGAGATTGCTGGCTGAAGGGGTCCGACACGACTGGGTAATATACTGGCCCGTAGGACAGGGGTGGAGGCTCTGCATTTTGAAAGTTGCCTTAAAAAACAGAACAAAATACACAATCTTAACATACTTTACCATATATATGGCCTTTTTATGCAGACTTTCATTACCATGAACGCAGCATTATTTTGGTGGCCAAAAGGGAAAGTCCATTTAGGTGACAATTTTATGCCCATATATGTCCCTCCTAACAGAGGGATCAAAATCATTTGGGGTCCTAAGTTAGACTAGAGGACAACTTGCTCATCTTCTCACTAAACCCCGTTCAGGAATTGCTTAGCAGCATTCTGCATTGGAGTGGCAGCTTTTCTAAGAGGGACTCGGGCAGAGAGCTAATATATTCTTCTCCTAGTTGATCTCTGACCATCTGACACTAACCTATGCAAAAGAACCACCCTAGCTGAACAGGCCGAAGCGTTATCAGAGCAATAAAGCCTGTATGCCTCTGAGCAACGGTTTTGTTACAATGGGCTCCTTTCCAACACTGACCATTTGCCACGTTCCACGGATTTTAATAAGCTAGGCATCTGACCTTTTTGACATCTTTTTCCTCATTTAATACAACTCTCCTCTTTACTGCCAAGCGCATCTACAAGCTTGTTATAAAGCTGCTAGGAGAAGCTAAGTTTTGCTGTAAATTTTATGCACAGTAGGAGACACGGCTAGCAATAAGGGCTACTCAAGAGACAACAGCTCAGCATGCTGTGCCTAAAACCAAGGTTTGCAACATCTTCCTTTTAAAAATTCCCGTGGACTTGAAGTACTGATGCTCAGTGCTTGCCAAAACTCAACTGTCTCCTTTAAATACAAGCATTCTGTTTTGATACCATAACTATTTGCTTATCAGTAAGCAAAGAGATTCCTTCACAGTTTTAGAAAAAGTTCTCTCGAGTTAAAGTTAGCATACCTGGCACAGGCCTAGAAAGGATTAGTTCTTCCTTTTCATGGCTTTAGAAAGCCCTTGACACATTGATGGCTACACCAATGACTCTGACATACTCGTAGTACCACAGGTGGCAGAGGAACTTGTGATAATCCCTTACAAGGCTTACTCTACATCCTCCCAACCTCACACTTCCTACAGGACAGCAAAGCTGCAGGAAAGCAGCCCCAATGGAGCAGTCATGCTCTGAAAACTTATTCCCTCACTTCCCGTTAGTGGTAGATGTGGTCTAATACTCAAATACTAACCATTTGCAGGTGCTTCCAAGGGAACCTGGTGGACTTCAGTTCGCCCAGCATCAGTGTAGAGCTGAGGTACTGACTGATCTAGGGCAGGAGCTGGCTCAGCGTATGCTGGATAAACTTCCACAGGTGATGGTGGCAGCATTGGCTGTACATACACCATGGAAGGCCAATAGCTCTGATGATAATACTTTGAGAAAAGGAAAAAAAAAACCACAAGGTCATGCATACAACCACATACTCTCCATCCCTCCTCCAAATCACCACTAGTTTCAGATCTAAAGTTGGGAAGAAGTACATTTTTTCCTTCCTAGCCCCTTAAGATACTACACACACACACACACACCAAAAAAAACCCCAATACAGCCTACCAGAAAAGATACTGCAATACCTGCAGCAATAGCCAGCTCAGTTCCACATTGCTGTTGGGTCAGAAATCTTTACAGAGAAAGAAGATTCCCACCTATCGACTTTGTCACATTCAAAGAGATTTTTTCCTGTTTTCTTCAGTTGAAGAAGCTGACATTACTTCTTTTACTTCCCTGAGCAGCAGCACTGACACTGCATATGACTGCTGGTGCAGAGACAACTCTTCAGCAGAGCAAGAGTTCCCAGAACACAGAGAAATGGTGCTAACCAGTCTGAATACAGCTGTACAAGTCCTAGAAGACTCAAACCACACATCTCTAAATGGTCTTTGATGTCTTGTCTAAGTACACAAATTTTCTTAAGAACGGCTCAGGTTCCGCCCCTTATCTTCACAGAAAGAACAATATTTATCCACCATCCTCTGCAAAAAAACAAACACAAAAACACCACCACCACAACCCAAAGTAAAACAACTAAACAAACGTACTAGTGTGCTTCACAGTTTGAGTTAGAACTTCACTTCCTGAGCTATGCTTTAACCTCCACCAAGCAAGCCCCTACATATTAATAGTCAAGTGCACAGGATGCACATTTAGCACACTTGGAAGTCTTAAATACATCAGTACTTTTGTCAGGAAAAACAACAGTTCTTACAGGCAACTCATTTTAAAAGCACTTACTTGCAATCCCAGATTAAAATAATACCGCAAGACCTTTGTATCTGAAATTAAAGGATATGACATTAAAGAGCAGGAGAGTATAAACCGAGAAGCAAAAGAAATTTACACACGTAAGAGCATTTTAAGTTACTCTTACTTAATGGATAAGAGTATTTTAGCACTACTTTTTCTTTGAAGTTTTGATGGTAAAGAATAGATCTTTAATACAAATAGTTCTTAAAATTAGTTTATCTTTTTAAATTAATCCAGTTAGATATTTGTGCAATAGTAGAGCATTTGTCTGACCAACTTACTATCAAACTTCAACAATTACATTAGCTTTAATTTTGGTTTATTCATCTTGATTACTCAATGATAATTGTCAGTGTTGTTACAAGTCTCCGCTGTCTAGGCAACTAGGACTTCAGCAATTCTGGCTTCCTGCTAAGGCTGGGTTTTTAGAGGAAAAAGTATTTTATCAAATAAGAATTTGATTATGAGCCCCTAAATTAAGCTGACTACTAAAAGCACTCCCTCCCCCTCTCGCTACAGAAACGAGAAAGGGTTTGGAAGCACACAGAGAGGCAGGAGCAGCCTTCTCATACACCAGTGACAATTCACCCCCCGTGCACATGCATTATATACACCCTCTGCATACACACTGCAAACACCCATACTGGGCTGGCACGCGAGACAACGGGCCAACTCCACAGAGACTCCAGCTTCGTGCTGCTTCTGCCCAGCGTTAAGTCTGGCTCTGCCACCATCTCCATCTTCAGAGCTTTGTTGAGCAATGACCACAGAGGCATGTCAATGGGCACAACATATGCAGCAATCCTAAGACCTTCTGACCTAGCTTTGGGGGTCCCCCCCAATTCTTATATCAAGTCAGAAAATGGAGGGGAGGGAGGAACAAGGAATATGTTCCTTCCTTCCCCTTCCTCAGAAGCATACTCAGTTCCCTGCTTTCTTGCAAGTAGTCTTTTACTTCTGTCTTCCACATACTGAATAATGTGCCCCCAGGCAAAATACGTGATACGCTGAGAAACGATCCCAGATGTGTGGAGAAACTTTGAAACCACGCTCCAAGAACAACAGGGTTTTGAACTTGGAAACACAGTTCCAACTGTCCAAAAACAGTGAGGCAGTTTTTAAAGGTTTAAAGGTGACCACTGAGAAGAAAAAAGAGAGCGCATGTTTTAGTTCTATGATGCAGTTCTAGAACTCTGCATGAGAAAAATCGTTGACATCAAGATTCAACTACAGATTTGTTTGAAAGGCTCAGGAAGAGCAAGTCACCTATTCCACAGCACTAAGTCTGCATATACGTGTGTGCACGCAGAGTTTGCTTTAGCACTGCTGGGAGCTGAAAGGGAGGGCAGGGAGACAACTCAAAAGGAGCCAGCCACTACGGGCTTCAACTTAGCAACCCCTCCAGAGCTACCATCTTCTTACCACCTACCCACTTCCCCCCAGACCAGGGCCTTGGCTCCACATCGCTCCCCTGTCCACCCAGCTGTCACACATACACACTTTCCCAGCCCTGCTCTTCTACAGCAGTGCGTGTCATATTTTGGTGCAGACAGGTACAGCATCAGAAATGCAAACCCCAGCCTTGAAACGCACGAGGATTTGTTCCTCTGTTGCTGTTGCCAAGTCTCAACTCTTTTACTGTTCAGCATATTTGATCAGGGCAACAATCCACGTGGCTATTTTAGGAAATGCACACAGATCCTTCCCTACATCTAACAGCTGTAAGCTTACTCCTGAAGTGCTGGTGATTCGGCTGTGACATTGACCACAGTCAGTAAAATATTAAAAATAACACAGAGGCTCACGTAAGTGCCGACTTTTTACTATCTAGCTGAAACTGCATCTACATTTGGAACAAGTGTTTTTTTTAAATCTTATTTTGTTCTTCAGTTGTTTATGCAAATCTATGCAAAACAAGCATAAGAGCTGAATGAAACAGCTGCTTCATAGCAGCGATAACAGTACAAAGGAAGAGCTGGGAGACTGAAGTGACAAACTGATACTGAAGTACTGACGTATGTGGAATGCTGGAACAGAAAGCCAGTACAGTAGGAGACCAGTTTTTGTTTATATTCCTCTTTCAGATGTCTAGAAATCAAGTCAACCTTCAGTAAAAACATGACTACCTTGGGAAGCAATAGCTAAGCCAAAAAAGTTAACCACCCTGACATGGAAGTATAAAGACCATGTTGGCTACTGATAAAAATCCCATCTTACAATGCCTCAGGACAAAAATCACGATTAAATTTTTACTGTGCTGATGGGAAACTCTGGTCAATCCTGAACACTACCGCAGTCTCTGGAACACAGTAATACCAAGCGGTCTTTTATCAACAGCTCCTTCAAATACAAGGAAGCAGGCAAGGGTAGGACACCTAAAGCCACCATGTTAATAAACATGTTGCACAAGCCCTAAGCTCCATTAAAAAAAGATCCCAGAGACGCTAGAAGTGGGAACAAATGCAGACATACCAAGTAATTCTAAGGCACCTGGCAGGTTTTCTTCCCAAGTCCAGGACTCCAGTCTCTTGACAAGTCACACTCCCAATCTATACCAGGCCTGCAAGTATCTTTAGCGAAGTGCACAGAACTCTAGGTCAAGTACACCCACATACTTTACCCTGCGCTACTCTAAGCTAAGAAATCCAGAAGCTTTGAAGGCCATATAGATTATACTACAGCAGTCTGACAACATAAATGCTACACATGCGATTCTTGATTAACTACCAACCTTAAAATCCTT
This sequence comes from Morus bassanus, assembly GCA_031468815.1. Classification (NCBI taxonomy): domain Eukaryota; kingdom Metazoa; phylum Chordata; class Aves; order Suliformes; family Sulidae; genus Morus; species Morus bassanus. The sequence goes on from CM062582.1 coordinate 3,881,151, forward strand.
AAAAAATTTTCTAGAGTCTATGCCAAGAAGGATATGGCCAATATTATGTGGAGTGACTCAGCTGAAGAGCTACAGGCAGGGTCTGAAGAGGTTATTAATCCACATCCACTCCAGATTCTTGTCAGTACACTTAACACCCAATTCTCCCAAGTGCTGAAAGCTTCAGTTAAGGGCATTCAACTAAAGCTGAAAACCATTAACTCTGATGTGTGCATAGTATCATCTAGAGTGATACTACTGCAGCAGGGAAGTGGAAAACACAATATTCAAGATTAACAAAACCAGGAACTGAGAGCACCTCCAAGAGAGCAGAGTCACTGCAGTGCACGATAGCAGTACCTGTGAAAGCAGCAGGCTTCTGAGCAGCCATGCTATTGCGTTTTGGAACCTGCCTTTTTCCAGATCAACTTTTGGACAGGACTAGCATGTTACATGGTAAATGCAACTGAAAGAATCCATAGCATTTCAACCCAAAGTTGTTCTGCAACCTACCAGATGATATATACAGTTCAGGTAGCTACAAGAGTAACTCTTATCTGAAATGAGACCTCTAGGATTAGTACACTGAGGAGAGTCCCACATGGGGACAACAGAGCCACTTAGATAGCAAGACATTGAATCCAGCATGAAAAAAATTTGCATTGCTAAAATATTTTATGCCCCATCTTCAAATAATAGATTTTTGGAATAAAAGCCTAAAGCTTTACATTCTGATGCGATAAAAGCTACAGCTGCTGAATACCTGAAATAGTCACTTACAAGGAAGGGCGGGGGGTTGGGGAGGCAGGGAGGTGGGGAGGAAATCAAGTCAGACACTTATAATGAAACTACATTTTTCAAAACAGTGCAAAAAGGAACACTTAGATTTCACAGACCCTACATACGTGCAGCCAGTTCTTTCCCTCACTCACCCCTGAATGAAAAGCTACTCTCTATACCAACAGAGAACATGAGAGATTCAAGAACTAGTATATTCTAGAGCTAGAAAGAGCTAGATAATGTAGAACTAGTAAGTCTGATAAAATCACATCATCTGCTGTATCTATAGACGACTATTAGAATAACCCAGCTATGATGCACAGACTTTCAACATATCCAGTGTACAGGGGGGATATTTAAAAAACCTATGTACTTCAACCAACATGCAGAGCCATCACCCACTACTTGCCAACAAAAACGTAACCAGCCAGCCCATTTTGCACTGCTGCTTTTCCGAGTAGGCTACAGCTTACCTCTAGCTTGGCCTCACTACTGCCAAAAATAGCTTCCCCCCATGCTCCCTGCCAGAGAAGGCAGAAATAGCTGAAGCTGTTGTACATGATGCAGTGCCAACACAGGTAACCATAACTAAACTCCAACTCCTATCCAGTGCAGTTTCTGCTCCAGTTTAAGCACTACACGTTTGGACAAGCTGAATTTTGCTGTCAAGTGGACAAGCAAGCTGAATAACCAAGTATTCTTTTACAGCCCATCTAAGTTTTTAGCCTTTAGTGCAGTTTGAGCCGATGCACTGTCAAAGGACCAAGCAAAAGGACATGCACAGGGTAGAGCGTTTTCGACAGCTGTCCAAAGCTACACACCACCACCAATCCTTATCAGCTACAACAAGACACTGCATCACAGAATAGTTTTATCTGCCTCTCGACATGTGTGCAGCGATGGAACGGTGACACGCTTGGGCCTCGCAGCATTCCCCACCAAGAGAAAAACACATTACACAGCATAACAGCAAGCAGGACTGTCATTCCTGTAGCTGAGAGGCACTTAGCTTGCGAGAAGGACAGCAGACAGCTTGATCTTCGGGTTATTAAAACAAAGCTCTGAATTACAGGCTCTGTTTATGCCTTGTGAGCCATAAGCCTGACAGAATGAGGGGATAAATTAATTAAAAAACACAAATATGTACATGCCTGTTGCAATGCTTACGAAGCTTGGCTGTCTGATGCCAACCTTGCATGGTATGCCGATATTCTTAAATTGTAGCAGCAAGTTGACTAAAGATTACTGCTTTCCAAATGAAGTCCACATTCAGCTGATAAAGCTGAAAGCTGTTTCTGAGCTGCTCTGCTGGTAGGTACTATGTTGGTCTTTGCACAGTTGTTGCTTAACAGCTGAAATGTACCTTAAACACAGTCATAACTGATGGCAGTATACGAAAAGGCTATATGCCCAAGGAACAAGATGATCCTACGCTTTATCCCCAGTTTATGATACCACAGAACGACATCTTGGAGCAACACAGGAAAACACCACAATACCCCACTGAACTATGCAACAGCACGACTTCATAAAAACGCAGATTTTATTTTTTTTCAATCAGTTATCAGAAAAACGATCACTCCACCAAGAACCAGTATGATATAGGCCAAGCACCCTCTCCCTTGGTATTCATTTCTTTAGGATGCTGTTGAAAGCTGCAGTAATCACATATTTGAGTCAAATATGAACTTGCTATTCAGAACTAGGAATTAAAATGTTTTTACCATAAGTATCTGTAATATTATTTCTCACTCCCCACGAGCTGCAAAGAGCCATTTCTTCTCACTATAGGTATTCTGTTTCCATGGAGAACACAAGTCAGAAGTGTGCCAAAGAGCAGCAGTAGTAAAAGCACAAAATACCATCATTACCTCGAGGCAGGTCACTGCCACTGGGATCACAAGAGTAAGGTGGAAGAACGGCACCAGCTTCTCCCACCTCACTGATCGGAGGAAGAGGAGCTGAATAAATTGGGAATGGCACCGAAGAAACTGCTACAATTAGAAGGAAACAAAAGTCAAGTCAAATTTGTAACAGCATGTCAAATGAGCAAGGTGCCAAGTTACACAATTAAGCATGCACTTCGTCATCTCAGTGCCCCTAAATACAAGCTTTAACAAAGTTCTCTTTAGTATTAGTAATCACTTTAATAGAAATCGAGAAGAAATTTTAAAACCAGATGGGAAGGCTCCAATCTCACAAGCCTTAACCGTATGTCTATCTGCAAGCTTCATATTCCAGTGAAGAATAAATGTCTTTTTCAATCATTTCTCCATAGTAGAAGGCAGGCCAGACTTTCCTTACGTAACTGTCTGTCCTAGAACAACAGGGAACAGACTAATCACTTTCAGTCATCAGAAGTGTGACAATAAGCCCACAAAAGTGGGGGAAGGTTCAAGACATGTCAGGCCAAATCTATTTTGTACAGACTATTGTTAAATATTCATTATGTGGCCCACACCTCTAACACACCAGCACATTATTTTTAATGGTATCACTGAGTAGACAGCTTGGAGAACTGTGCTGACTCAACTCTCCTGCAGAGTGGAAAAAACCAAACCACGGAGAAAAATGAAGAAAAGGGAGACAGAATTGAAGGCGGAGGGATTTTTAGATGCTAAATGAAGAGTTACAGAATACATGAAAAGTCCTCTTTATGAGAAGGGAGAAAGCATTTTTTCTTAACAGACATTTCACAAGAACAAAAGTAGATGCAGCATTTCAGGTGATAAGCACACCACGTGACAAATCACAAATTTCATCTCCTTGCACAGAACTAACTAAGCACAGGAGCTAACTAAGGGCCACAAAAACGAATCGGACATTTGTGTGGATCCTGAACCACCACAGCCAGTGACTCTTTTGGAAGGGAGAGTAACGCCTCCAGACCAATACCACAACTCAAGATGAAAACTAACTGTAGGAAATAAGGGGGAACGGGAGCTGCCATGAACTTCTGCCTTCTGAAAAGAACTTTCTAGCAAAACACTTGGCATTGATGGCTGAAGGTAGCGAGGGGGGAATCCAAAGCAGAGACCTCCAATCCCATGCACATTCAGGGGCAACTGTCCCCTTCAAAACACAAAAGCAAGAAGTCAGCAGTGAAGTTACAACTACTAAGTCATTTTAAGCCAAAGAAAATTTTTTTTTTTTTTTTAAAGCCTTTTAACATTTGTCTTTGATATGTAGGAAAAAAACCGGGAGAGGAAGATGTAACCGAAACTTCAACATCCAAGCCCATAGCCGTAGTACGTACACTCTACCTGGCCTCCCTATAGAAAGGGGAGATACTATGACTGGCTGAACTGCTGTTTGTGGGGGAACTGCTGTTGTGACATTGGTTGGAGTGGAGGCAGCAGAATTTGAGGAGAAGCCTGTAGCTGGAGCAGCACCTGTTGCAGTTGAGATTGCTGCAGAGTTCACCAACACCTGGAAAAGAGTCAGAATATTCAGTAGACCGCCTCTACAACTGGATTTGACAAAGACTACAGAAATATCACATAGTGCAAAAATTCTCACTTCACATAAATGCATTCTGGAAGTCCTAGCTGTAAAGGCAGCTAACTATCCAAGTTCTCTAAAAATTGGCTTGAAAATACCAGTTTAGAGTTGCAGACACCTGCGAGGCATCTTCTCACCCTTCTGTTTTGCTTATATTTATATAGAATTGTATTCTCTGCTACAAGATGCTGTAAGGGGCTGGTAGAGGGAACCCACAAACTGACACTAACCAAGCAGAGCAGTCACCTCTCCACAGGGTTACCACAATGAAGTACTAGATACTACCTTCTGAGGATAGCTGTAGGAAGCCACTCCATCTTGAGGTGACACAGAGACTGGCCCTTCTTCCTGAAGGGATTCCAAAGCAAAGCATGGTCCATTGAAGAGGCAAAGAAGTCACAACGCACACACACCACATCCCTACATTTTTTTATTTATTTATGGACTATACACACATACACACACAGAAGATCTTTTGTAACTTGAGTAAAAGCAGTTTTATTCTGACATGCACAGGACTGGCTTTCACACCCACTGTAGACCAGCAAGTAACTAGAGATTTAGTTTCAGATTAATATATATATATATATTCCAAAGTCAGTTCTATCAGAGGTGAGATCTCTCCAGTCCCACAGTGGCCGAATAAGACTAACTGGAATAGGACTTGAAAGGTAGCATGATAAAAGCAAGTGTTGTCTGGAGCAGAAAAAGAAGAAAATTAAACAACAAATAGACACTTCTCTTTGCAGAGGGGAAGGAGGAAAATCATTAATGTATCTACTACAATTCAGACTGTACTCAGGCAAAAACCTCACAATTTAGGGAGAAAAAGGGGGGTGAATATATAAATGAAACCATCATGCCTTTCTTCTTTTAGAAGTCTCTGACCTACTATGTTAAGCTTGCATCCAAGGACAGGTTCTGTGAAGAATGCCACACACTTCAAGGTGTCCTAATCTGAACAGTGACTAAAGCTTACCAAGTTTGCTGTAGATTCTGCTGAACTAAATACTGTTGCAGTTTCACAGTCGGGATCTGGAGGGCATAGGCAAAATTAATTGAAAAAAGGAGCAGTAAATCTAATCCTTCAGAAACTTAGGAAAAAGGTCATAATGAGTGCATTATGAGTGTTCTATCAGTAAAGACTAAAATTTCACTTACCTGGAGGTGCATAGATATATTCTTCATGAAATTTCCCTACAAGAGAGAGAACAGGAAGCTTTGATTCAGGGGAGAGAAAAAAAAAAGCTTAAAGCTGAAGTGACCACAGTTACATTTCAGTGCATCCATTACTGAGCTGCTTTCAGTATCATCTTGTTTTGTGCAGAAAAGGTAAAGAAACACTCAAGATATGCTCATTTTGCTATTCCACCAAGTATCAAGGTTGACCATTACCAAATTCACACCAGGCATTTTTAAGTGGCAACTTAGCTTGCTACAGACCTACGCAATCACAAGGATGATGGCGTAGCAAGCTTAAACAGAAATGGCACATTTCTATCAGACAACAAAGAAAAATAACGTGCTCACACACATGTTCAAAGCTCACAATGAACAGGTATTTAGGAACCTACTTTGACAATCAAAAGCACACTGAAGGTCTTCTAAACTTGTCTTTTGCCCACTAATCCTTTAAGAACTCACCATTTTCATTTGTTTCTTCTTCTTCCTCTGAGGAATTCAGGGTCTGCTTGTTAGGTGGAACAGAGTTTGGGCCTCTCCTCGGTACCCAAAATCCTGCTTGACCATGGACAATGGGAGCAGGGCTACTCTGACTCTAAAAAGCAAAGTCAGAATCATGCATTTAGAAATAGTTTAAAGCCTTTCCATGCTCTACACACACACACAAAACAGGCTGGCAAACCAAGCTTGCTGCGACCAAAACTTACTAGAATTACCATTTGTGTGTCCGTTCCTGTGCACCTTGATTGCAGCGAAACAGTTGTGGACACGTTTTTTTCCTTTACCTTTTGTTCTGCCTAGCATATTTAAGGTAATTTATTTTTGAAGACCTACCACTGTCGTGTGCAATACAGTCAAGCTGCTCCCTCCCAGAACTTAGCTGGCTTTATCTCAAGCTCAAAGCAAGCTGAAAAGGAAGGAGTAGACCCCAGACAACAGCCAAGACTGCTACCCCCAAAATATACTCCTGCGTTCCTCATCCTGGCATATTCCCACCACACCAACAGCAGATCAGTTCATCCAAATACTCTAATTATGGAAGAAGGCTATCTGGAGTCACAATTAGTGAAACCCGTGGGTGGCTGCTGGCATAGACACCACTGTCTGCACTAACTTGACCCATACATGCAAGCCTGACTCTTCCTGAGAGCAGCACCCATCAAGGTTTCCCACAGGACTCCTTTAACGCTTCACATGCCCTTTGTCTTTGCATTGAAGTCAGTCCTTAGCTGCACCACAATTTAAAATATAGAGTTCTCTGAAGCAGGAATATAGGATTGAGATGCTCAAGAAAAAGAAGTTGATTCACTCTTTTGTGATGGCTAAGGTGACACTGAAAATTCTCCTCAGAAGACATGGTGACTATGAGATCGATAAAGTGCTCAGAAAGGCTTGTAAGATTTCCAAGGTTGAAGCAGAGGTGGTAAGTCAGAAGATTCTCCCACCAGGCCTCTAGTAGGATGGCAGAGTTTTCTGCGAGATGCATCTTTCCCCAGGAAATGTTATATTCCTTTACTAAACAAGACAAGGAAGAGACAGAGAAAAGGCTTTGGCATTGACAATAACAAAGTCACTGAATGAACATGAAAAACTATTCATTAGGAGCTGCAGGTATATAGTCTAGCAATAGGGAGGAAAAGCTAGTAAGCTATATTGATTTCATGTCAGAAAGAAAATGCAGGATAATCTGTCCTTATTGCTTGACACTCTTGGAGGAAAATCAGAGCAAAGATTACAGATCTAGCACATGAGGAAAAATTAAAAAATGGCCGGTGCTGAAACAGCCCTCAGCAGATTCCCTCTCTCATTTAAACACCAGTCTAACATTTGTTAAGTTCACTGCTTCAACACAGTAAAAAGGCATTCAAACCTACCAGGGTTTTTTTTAAAAAAAAAATCTGCTTTCCTATTCAGATACCTAAATATTAATTGATTTTTTGTAGCATGTCCAGCTTTGTACTAGACCACAAATAAAAGATCTAAACTTTAAGAATACACTGTGCCACTTTATCTACAACCCGACAGAAAGACTGTTTTAAGAGAAGTCTAGATTTGGAATTGTCTCCTGTTTCTGTAGCAGAAGAAACTGTTTCAGGAACAACATGCTAGCCGCAAACATGACAACTATAAATTCACAGGAATGATCCAGGCTATCACTATACAGTTTCTGAATCTCGTTACACAAATGATAAATTACAGTGTAGCAAACAAGTGAAAAGCTTTCTCCCACAATATTTAGAGCTAGACAGACATCCACAGCAGGAAGGGATTTTTGTTTTGTTTTCAGACTGCAATAGAAAGGAGAAACATGACCCTACTTTCATGAAAACATACTGAAAAGAAAACAAGTGCTGCTGGTGAAGTGTGCGAGAAAGAAGGGGAACTTTTAGAAAAATAGAGGTTTTAAGCAGGTTTTACAGGATCTAGACTCATTCCAGCCTTCCCTTCTCAAAAACACATTCACTGCTAAAACTTATTCCAAGGCGGGGTGGGGAGTGGGGGAAGATGCTGTATATTTAGGTAAAGAAGTGCTGTGCATTTGTACAGCTTGCCCCCCCCCCCCCCCCCCCCCCCCCAATTTTGAGAGATTTTAACGTACCCCTTGTTCATAACTTACCGGTAAAGTAGAAAAAGCAGTATCATCCTCTCCTTCAATTTCGTAGAAAGTTATAGATTCTTCTGGTCCTTGAGGCTCCTCTCCACTCTCTGGTACAAACCCATACTGACATTCCTTATTCACACACTGCATCTGACGGCGGCTACGGCTGTATGAGCTTTAAGAACAAGAAAGGAGGTTGAGAATCATCACTATGTGGAGTTTCACCTTTCTTTCATTGCTCAATTTTAACTTTGTCCTTTTTGGAGAGGCACAATAAACCCATTGTTTCATGCCGTGCCATTAACAGCCAACTCAGCCCTCCACATACCACCATCCTCCCCAGCTCTTTTAGAGCAATCTTTTGTAAAGAGGTTTATTTATGTTCACTTACCAGGACCTGCAGGAGAAATTGTCATAGCTCTGACAGCATCTCTTTCCTGGACTGGGGTAGAATGCTATTTGAGGGCCAACCATGTTGTGCCTGTTTATAAATCGGGCAGATCCCCTAAGTTTAAAGGGTAAAAGGTGCAATTACCAGGAAGTGCCTCTCAGATGGAACTCATTTGTAGTTTTACCTATTAAATAGCACAAACTCTCTCCTAACTAGTCTGCAGCAAGAATTACTAGAAAACAAGTGGTGATCTCAGACAGGTTTTCAAGGTTTCATACCTCGGCATCCCAAATCCACGGTTATGTCTCTGAGGAGGATTCTGAGGATGATAGGGTTCGTAAGGTGCCATGTTTCCACCACCCTGTGAGCAGTGAACTGGAGGAGAGCGCCCCGAAGGAACATTGTGCTGTAGCCGGGGTGGAAGAACTGGCTGACCCCTGCTATAAGCCACAGTCATAAAGACTTCCTTTCCACGAACTTTCTTAAGCATTCTCTTCCGTGTTTTCATATCTATTTCTGCAGTTTCAGTTGAGGACAGAAAAGATAGATTTACACCTTAAACAGCTGACTCCAGAGCTATGTTCTCTTCATCATTTGAGATGAGTCAATATCTGGACACACGGAAGAGAAAGAACCAATGGCCTATCCCAGAAAAAGTGCATTTTAAGTATGCAAACTTCATACCCTTATTTTGAAGGCTCAAGCAGGCATTCTAAATTATGAGCAGAATACAAGCATCTTGCATGCAAACAGCTTCCTGATTTCTGCTGATCAAACCTGTACTCTCAGTATTAAAAATCTCTTTATGAAGACTGCATTTATTTAAAAAAAAAAATCTCCAAATTAAACAAATACAATCCATATTTAATGTGCTAAAGAAGCCCTAGTGTGTCCATGCATCTCTGCTAAGGCCAAATCAGACAAGCTTTCTGGTTCACAGACTCAATCTTTATACATGGTTCTCAAGTGCCAAATTTCTTCTCGGTAATTTTGAGCAATACGAATGCTTTGTTACGTATTTTCAATGGACTCGCTCTTTTGCAAAGGCAAATTCATCCCTTTGTCTGAAGGATCACTTTACATCAAACCCCTGCAGTGACCAAGTTTTATATCACAGGCTGAATTAAGTCACTTCCAGTATCCAAAGACTGCTACTGTTAAAACTTTCATGAGTGTCTCCCCTGCTCCTCCCTGGCCCCAAGGGAAGGAATGCTTGTGGAAACCTTGTACAAACCTATTCCTGAGAAGTATCCACCTGTTATTTTCTGATAGGTTCCTCCTTTTCGGCTGGGAACCATATTCCAAGCAAGGACAGGCGCCACTTGTGTCACTGGTTTTAAGTTTGCCAAAGGAACTGTATGCCTACACGAAGAACACTGATGTTAGCAGTGCCACAAGGATACACTGTGCTTAACTGCACAACAATGTAAGCTGAAGCAACACTAAGATTGAAGAAAATAGAAAAACCCACAAACTTAAGAGTTTAGGGAGCCTGTGGAAATAAAAAAAAAATCTGTTTCTCTGACACTGAGCACACATTACTGTTACTTGTTTATTAAAAAACACAAGCTAGGATTTAGCCTCAACACTACGGACTTCCTGAGCCAAGTCTTTCTTCCCTGCATTTGTATGCCTTCAGAGGTACGCCTGAAAGTATTTGACAACACAGAATTTTTGCAATATTTCATCAAGCTGAATTCTAGGTTTGGAGAAGGATGAATGCTTTGAACAGCAAAGTGGAGAAAGTGATTAGACTCACCAGAAGTGCCAATTTAGTTGTTTGGATAAAACATAAAAACTCCAGAGAAACCAACAGCAGAGGGTAATTTGCTATCCATGAATTAAGCCCAAGCTGCACAGATCACTTTCACATTCCGGAGAAGAGAGAGCAGCAAGATTTTACAGAAAGCATTACAGTAATAATTTTGGTCATTAGAAATCCAAGAGATAAAGTTTCCTGCAACATTCTGTTTGAAAAGTGATAGCCAACAAGGAAGCTACTTTGTATTTAAAAGTCTAGGTTCTCTTTTCTTTTCAAAGTATCTTAACAATCTTATTTTAAGCTTCTGTGAATATACAGACTCAGCCAGAAGGAGTTCAAACATGAAGTCGTCATCAGACTGCTTACTTTTCTGCCAACTCCTCAACGAATACAGTCAATGTGTTGCCATCCTGTCCGACTTCCTGGATATGAGCATTGTAATACTTACCTCCAGGCTCCAGACGTACCTGGAAAGAGAATACGGGAAGCTTTAAAAAAGCCAGACTGTATCAGGGGATTCAGAATACTGTCTACAAACCACTAATAGCAAAGGCTGCTCCTAGCTGATCATATGTTACTGAGTTGGACCAAGAGTCTCAAATACTTCTTCAAAATAGCAGGCAAAATAAAGAGCACTGTACTAACTTCAGGGAGGAAGGAAAAAAGAAAAAGAAAAAAAAAAATCAGTCTTGTGAGTGACTGAGAGGTAAGAAGATATCTGCTTGGCACAATGTATAAAAATAAGTTAGGAAGCAGGTAAGTACCAAGGAAGACTGCTATTTAAGAACTTGAGGAGAACAGAAGATAAAACAGGAAATTGGAAAGGAGAACTCTGCTCAGCTAGAAAGAACTCACTAAGTGAATCATCAGCACTACCTCAAACAGTGATAAAAAAAGAAAAGCAAGCCCCTCACTACATACAACACTGGAATACAAAGAAAGCTGACCTTCCCTTTAACTTCTCCTGGCCAGATCATGCTAGTCTCCCCTTTTTAGCTCTTCCATTTTCTAAAAATATTTGCTACGTTAGTGTTGAGAAGCGGAAGACTGTCCAGACTTGTTGGTGACCCCCAGTGAAAAATCCAATAGACAGCTACCTCACATGCACACCCCGTGGCTTTTGAGCTCTCGGTCTGGAACTTCCACACTCACAGACTGTATATCACTGTTTCACAGTGAATTTCCAAGCAGCTTTTCCTTCAACATTACCCAATGTGTAAAGGTAGATTTTAGAAAGAAATGAAATTAAAAAGAAAGATTAATAGCTACAAGGAAGAGAAAGAGAAAAGCCTTGGAAAATTCTATGAAGTCAAATGATTTTATGGCTTGCCATACTCCATTTAAAGCAGTTTTAACAGTTTATCATAACTGAGACTCCTTTGAGTACTAACCTGACACTTGTCTCCTAAATAGTACTGTCTCCCAGCAAACACCATGTAGTCAGTTTTTTGAAGCTCTAAAAATAAATGAATAAATAAATAAAAAGGAAAAAGCCTTTTCTTCATGTATCCTACAAGTACTTCATGACAGCATCCAACTACAAATTATAGGCTGAGTTTAATATTTCCTCTGCCTATCTGAACATCCCCATAGTAATGGTGAAGTAACTGTAGACATTCTTATAACCAGGCTAAGTCATAGGAGATCAGTAATATCCAAATAACGCAGTAAGTTGCACTACTACTTCAAAACTACAATGTCTTGTGTGACAGTACTGAGTTAATCCTGCATTTAATATCAATTCTGGTATTAAGAACGTTGGATGTGTCTTGTCTTGCCAGAGTACTGGTGGCACTTGGCAAAAATGAGATGTTATCCAGGAAAAACTAACATTGCCTAAAATCTCCTTGCTGCTAGATTTCAGTAGGTTTTTCTCCATTTCTTGTCTGGATTCTCTGCACATCAGTACTTTATACAGATAATTAGTTACTATACTCTGTTCCAAGAATTTTAATGACGCTCATTACTGCATACACAGTTGTAAAATGCTAGAGTTTTTCAGTATGCAAAACACTTCGGGTCAGACATCAAACACCACTTCAAAAACTTATCTTTCTTGGTAACTTCTTGCTTTACAGATCAGCCATAGTGTATGCCAAAAAGCAGCAAACTATCCTAAGCCACAAAGACCATGAATCTCTCCAGAATGTTCAAGCCCAGGAGAGCTGGGAAGCAAGAGACAACTCATCTCATTTGACAGATCTCAATGCTAAATTTGAGATCTACATTATTATACAACTCTGAAGCCAAAATCGTGTTTTAAAAAGCAGAAGTCCTTGCACACATGCTGCAACAAAAAACTCTCAAATTTGAATGCTTTCCAGTACAACAGAATGGTGACACAGAGTTCTGTACTCTGCTTTGAGCCCTCGTATTTCCTATACTATAGTCAATAAGTAGCAGAGGTAAGATTTTCAGCAACATTATCACCATTATACAGTGTCAGAAGCAGTGTATTTCATACTTTGAAATGAAGCCAAGAAACCAGCTACTAGCAAGATGTACGACACCTCCAAGTACCTGGGTTAACCAGTATCCTTCACATTTCCGCTGTGAAGAAACAGGTGACATAGGCCTCAGATTCATAAATGTAACACTGAGCCTAGTACAGAGAGAGTTGTTTGTTTTTCCTCTTTTAAAAAGATACCTTTTCTGCTGTCCAGCCAAACATCAAACTCCACATTTCGATAGATCTCAGGGTCCAGCGCCTTCAGTACTTTATAAGGAACAGGCATCTTTGATGGATTTTCTGGAGGCTAAAAATAGAGTTGAAATGGAGCATTAACAAGTGCATTTGATGTGTTCAGCATAGTCTTTATCCTGCCAGCATCTGTGGACCATTTTAAGATGTACACACACTATTTTCCAAAATTTTCACTTCCACTATATTTGCCTAAAAACTAAAGCTCAAAAATATGGAAGCACATTTAGGCATTCAGAAGCTGAGCAAACAGACTTTGGAAAGGTTACATCTGGCATGTTCTTTAACTCAAAAAGTAAGGAGGAAGGAAGAAAGCTTCGAAGGAAACTAACCAGACCAGTGAAGCCATGGCTTCAAAAATTGGTGGGAATTTCAGTTATTATATCTGAAAGGAGGTTTTCTAAAGTTTCTAGAGTTTCTAAAACTGTTCCAAAGTGATTTATACTGTGTTCAAAATAAAAGCAAACTGATGTAAACCATTTCTGGGAAAAAGAAACAGCAGACCAGGAAACATCTGCTAAGCTCCATCTTTGGGGGGAAGAAAAAAAAGTATTAGCTGGAGAAGAACAAGAGAATCTCAGAAAGGAAAAAGGCTTACGTAGTTTAATAGAAACTCAAGGGCAAAACCAAAAGACAAGCAGATGGAAGAAATAACCCACTTTCCAAAAAGTGGTTTTTAAAAATAAGTGGAAAAAGAGGGTTTAGCCCTAACAAGGGTAACATGATACAACAACAACAAAAAAAGCCACCCCACTATAAGGAATTCTTCCCTAACTGACAAACCTTATCTTCTTCAATGCCTTGTTTGAACTTATCTTCCTGCAGAATGTCAGCATCGTTGCCTTCCCAGTTGTCCACTCTGAGTAATTGAAAATAGGATTACAAAAGATACAATGCAGAATTCCTAGCCAGGATTAAAATCAACCATTCATACAGTCTGAAAGATGGCACCATGGTGCCATCAAGTGGTAGATTTTGCCTTAAACACCAGCCACAGCTGCCATGCCATACAGGACAACCCTTTTCCTAGTTTCAAGAACATGACCTTTACTCGTTCCAACACCCACCCCCTAACGAGGGCTACTGCTTGCATTAGGAAAGGATGAATATGATCCCACTGACTGATGAAACTCTTGCACTGTCAAGTACAACAAGACACCCTGTTCTAAGTCCTATCAAACCAGTGTCATGTGCAAGCAATCACTAACAGCCAGAGGCATCCCTCAAGCCTTTCTAGTGACTTGAACAACACAGGACATGAGGATTTCTGTAGGTACGTTTTCTGTTCCCCTCATCCCCAGTGATCCAACAGACTTGAATAATGCCTTGAACAATTAAACTTGAACAGACTTGAACAGAAATTGTTCAGACTTGAACAATTAAATGGTAGCATTACTGTTGGGGTACAATTCCATTAGAAAAGGACAAACAAGAAAATAAAACAGATCTCATTTTCTCGATACCCTATTGCCTCTGCAGAGCTATAGAGGCTTAGAAGAGTAATAGTTTCTCACTAAAAAATATTCTGATGACATAAGGAACAATTTTATTTACAAATAAGCTGCCATTTTAGAGTAGCATGCAACTATAACCTAGCCAGCAGCAGAGGATGTTCAATTACATGACACTTCCCAACTCCAAGGAAAGCACATTCTCTTCCACAATATACTTCAGCTTTGTGATTGTCATGAGATAGGAAAAAGAGTTAGTGCCCCATGGACGTGCAAAGAAACTTGGAAAATTTGTCCTTTGAAAGGCTTTAAATTTTTTTTTTTTTGCTTCCCTTTTACCACATCCCCTTCCCAAAATGCTACCTCTTTTCTGATGAATTTCTGGATACTTTTTCATGAAGACAATCAAAGTTTGCATCCTCACTTCCTACAGAGCCACTGTTTCTGTTCTTCTTGGATCCACTTCGAAACACCTCAACCGCAGACCTTAATTCTTCCTCATCCATGCCAAACACATCTTTGTACAGGATCTCATATAATACAGCTGAACAAATCAACACAAAGCTTAAACCAAATTAAGATAATACCAGATCCATAAGAACTGCTGCAATTTTCAAGGTAAGCATATCTTCAGATATTATCTACTGTTACAAGGCACTAGTTATGTTAAATTCAATTAAGGAGATGATCAGGTGGGAAGAAGGAATAATTCAGGTGGGAAGAAGGGACCTCTGGAAGTCATTTGGTCCAATACCCCACTTAACAGATAGAATAATGAATGTGTGTATATATATTAATATACAATAAATGAGCTTCCATCTCTCTCATAGCCATCCCAAAAACCAAAACAAACACTGTCTATAAATGTATGAAAAAACACAATTCTCTTCCATAGAAAAATGATTTCAAGTTTACCCTGGCAAATAGCAGCAGTTTCCTGGAATTGTTTTGTATACACAGAGTCATAATGGCCGTTGCCGGAACAACACAGTAAAATCTGGGAAAATAATAAAAGAAAAAGGGCTTTAAGGCTTGAACGATGTAAAAATCTAACTCTTTCTATTTGATATCCTAGCCCAAGACTAAATAACTCTTTCATTCTACAGTCAACACAACTCATCGAGAAAATAAATATTCTCAATATGAAAAAGCTGTAGAATCAGCTTAAAACTGAACCCTCTGTAAAGTCTCTAAATAAGTTTATCTATTATACAAAGAAAAACCATCAGTTTGTACATCATGCTGTATTAAACACAAAATAAGAGCTTGTTGTTTCCAGCTTACCTCTGAAACCACCAATTGCTCAAGAGGTAAAATAAACACAAGCCATTATATGCAGTACCCCATAGATATGCTGTCCAAGTATCAAAGGCACATTTCACCGTTCTGCACCTGAGGGACTAGAAGAGCATCTGCTTCTCTAGCCCTCGACAAAGTCTTGCTTTTAATAAGCAATATTATGTTGCCTTTTGAAAAGATGCTTGCTTTCTGCAACGTATGCATTGATAAACCAAGTAAACGTATACGATCAAACCCTATCCTGGCACGTGACCACAGACAACTGCAACTGGCAGAAGCCCTTAGGCAGCTGTCAGCACATTGCCAGCAAGGATGCTTCCCAGTGAACCAGCAGGAGCTGGGATGCCAGGGCTCTTAATTCAGCATGCACTATGTCTTTTGCCAACACAAGCTCTCATCTCATGGTGAGAATGAGCAACACCAGAAAGAGCTGCTGCCTGTACATGCAGGCTAATGACAGACAGCTGCCAACACTTAATGAGAGCTCTGGCAGTAAAGCCTTTGAGGACAAACACACATTTAGACCATACTGCTTGATTTTTAAAGTTAGCTCATTTTGGAATTAGATTAAGCTACACAGAAAACAGAGAAAAAGAAAGAAGCACATGTAAACAAAGACAGTAATACTAACCAACGGAGAAGAACAGCTGCAGCAGCACAGATTTCAGAGCAGACTAGCCACTTTGGCAAATATAATAGCCTGTACTGAAATCCATACCATAGCAACTTCACTGGCATCATGCCTGAGCTAGCCACATAATTGTGTGGGCACATCTACATGACTGCAGAAAAAACAAGAGGGGTCAGACGGGAAGTAATACAGAGTATTTCTTCCTTATGTTCCTTCTTTTTGCCCCCAGCAGTAATTCTTGCATAGATAAGCTGTTCCATTAGCTCTCATTCTTAACTGGGCTCAATTTGTATGACATAGAAATGAATCAGTTTGTTGAATTAATCCATTCCCATTAACTTCCCCTCTTCGGGAAGAAAAACTGCACACCTCATCTGACTTGAGGAAGAGAGGCACTGAGGGCTGGGGAGAACACCTTCTCTTCGCCAATATGATAATGTATCTTATTCTGCTCTTCAACTCAACCCAGATATTTCATTCTACCCTGTCAGATCAGTCAAATTCCCACTGGGAACTGTGATGTCACCTCTTCCCGCCAAGATTAAACTTCTTTCCAGTAATGAGCTGGAATAACAAAAAAGATTGGCAGGAGAACAGCACACAATCCATCCCTCAGATGGGAAGCAAAGCTACTATAATTTAGTTACCTGCTGTGCAAATACCGTGCTTTCTCCGTGAGCTGAAGTCAGCTTTGGGGTTTTGTTCAGGTATGCAAGAACATTGGAGTTACCAGAGCTCAATTCGAGCGGCACTTTTTCACAACTAAGCAGGACCGGAGGTAGCTAGCATTCAGGGGTAGGAAATTGCCTCACTTCTCCTCACCTTGCCTTCACAGCCATTGTCTGTAGCGTAAGTGGGTGGCTTTCCAGGGTACCGGTACAGAATAAAGTCTCGCCTAGGTAAGCAGAGGAAAAACAAGACTTGAAAGAACATGGGTCTACTAAAAGCGTGCTATCAAGAAGTTTGCAGGGAGCTGTTTAGAGAATCCACTGTTGGTTTATAGAAAAACCAAGTGGAATACTTTTCCTGATAAATGAATGCTACCATACAGCACTAGCTAGGTGAGCAAACATCACCCATTTTAGTGGAAAAAAAAATTATCCGGGAAGGACCATTTAGTCACAGGTTAGGTCAAGTACTTATGCTTACAGCAGGGTACTCTGACACTGAGACAATTAATAATCCTGCAAAAGGATTAGAGCCTCAGTACAGGGAACTAGTAACTCTTGCAAAATTTCAGTTTGTTCCTTTAGTACTGGAACAGAACAGGCCTGCAAAGGGAGGGTTCTTCCTTCTACCGCAGGAGAGCCACATTGCTTCTTACAGGAGAGCAGCAATTTTAGCAAGGCAGCAGCACCTGTGCAGGCTTATGTTATCTTTGAAATCAACATCAGGGTAGGGCAAGTACTCCTCACTACTGGAGCTTTGAAGAACACCTACATGAGTTTTAGTCATGCTTATAACTACCACACAGCGTTTCCACTATACAGAGCTCCTTGTTTTTTCCCCATTTTCCATCCTTCAGCCACTAGAAGGAAACACTATGGAGTTTAACATCAGCAAAAAGATAACAGATAAACATTGCTGGAAACCAACCCTCTCCTTAATACACACTATGAGAACAGGGGTTGTGATGGCACCCATTTACATGTTAGTTTAAGTCATTTCCTTAGGGCAGCATTTCTTACCATGTTTCACACATTAGTATCTCAGCAACAAACAAATAAAAGGTTCTGGGGCCAGAACCCAAACACCAAATCCAAAACAAAGCGAAACTTAAGAAAGAGACACTTACTTGTACATCACCGATAAAGCACTCATTTCCAGCTGGGCAGCACTTTCCTATGTAAGATTATGAGATTACATGAGATACTGAGATCAACACTGAGAACTCTATTCTAGCTCTCTGTAATATTAAAATACCTAACCAAACTCATCAGTTTGTTAAACCAAAGAGTCAATGCATTAAGAGTTGAGATACTAGGATTTCCAGAAAAAAAAAAGTCTGCAACATGGGACGGCCATGATTACCAAGCCGAGTAAGGTGGAGCTAATTCTGGCAGCAAGTCTTAAACACATCACTCAAGATACACTTTTTTAGTTAAAAACACTACATTTGTTTCAGAGGCTGCTGCATTCACCATACTTACCAGTTAAAGTCTAAGGAAATTCAAGTCTGAACTCTAGTATTCAAATCTGGGGGTAAAGGAAGAAGCAAGGGATTGCAAAGCCTGATAAACATTTGATGTGAGGTACACTCCAGATTTTTTCTTCTCCTTCTCAGAGAAGAACTGCAGTTACAAATAAGGCCCACGAGAGGCCTCAGCTTTACTGCCTCGTCTGCACAGATTACTCCTTTGCACCAACACAAATTCCCCACTAAAACTGATATTGTTTACAGATGTGAATATTTAGTACGAAACCCATAGTATTACCTATGCAAATAAGACCCCAGGACTGGGGTCTATCTAAAAAAAAACCCCAAACCACCATATTTTAAACCTAGTTACTTCATAATTATCACCTAATTACTCTCCTGTTCCAGTCTCCTCAAATTTTAATCTCTTGACAAGTATTAGATCAGTCTTACCTTTGGATCTCCTAGCCGTTCAAGGTACTTCTCAAATGATCCTTCCACATACTTTCAACAAAACAAAGAAGAAAACAAATACAAAAACTTAGCCAAGTGGAAAGCAGTTAAATCTAAACGCTACGCCATACATTACTAGCTGTCAAGCGGGAGGGGGGAGGGCAGGGGCTGGGGGCACATATGCCAAATATGGAACTAGTCTGCTAATTCCTATCATTTTTAGGTTCTGAAGGGTTGTGGTCTGACATGTCGTGCAGACAATGGGAAGACCACGTCTTCAGCTGCTCCTTGCCTTAGAGCATAGGAATGATTTGGGGTACCAATGTGGAAATACCAAGAGATCCTAAAAAAATTAAGGGCATGAGTCTGTGTAATACTCAGTGACTTGTCTCCCTCCTAGATTAAATTAAGCGCACCAAAAAAACCCCAGAAACCATCCAACACCACGCCATGCCCGCACAAACCACCACACATGCCCACACCCACACAAACCACCACACACAAAACCAACCAAGCCAAGAAACCAAAACCAAAAACCATGACTTTATGCAACGATTAAACACACTCTGGAGTATTCCATCACCTTTTGATGTTTGTTTCTTACTCCAAAATCCTACATATTTCCTACCTACTAAATTCTGCAATGGTTGCTCCATAGACAACCTACTACACAAATGACTGCCACCCTACTGGTTACTTGGGTATTAGTACCTTGCTTGATTTCAGGAACTTCAGAAACATAAAGTCAAATAAAACTTGTGTGACTGCAACTCAAATGAGGCAAGCAAGCAATCACCCTGCCATTTCTCCTTACATGCATCAAGCCTGGCAAAGCATGACACGTTTTCAGTGCGTATGCTTACGTGGGTACATTTACGGCTACACCGCTCACCCCCTCCCACGTTACTTCCTAACTATGCGTGCAAAACTGCCTAACACACGTTACTTACGGATTCAAAGTTGTGCTGGTGTTGCCTCATGAAGAAGACGCAAGCTTTCCTAACTTCCACGTGATGAATCTGAGACGAAAACAGCTGAAGAAAATAAAGGTTACGAAGAATGAAGGAGGAAACTGCAGAGTGTAATTTATGCTTCGCATCAGGCTTATTTTACTCGTTGCTTACAAGGACTATCACCACCACCAAGCACTTCACAAAGCAGGGAGAGCAGCCGCTGCCCTCCACAAGCCCCTGGGGGGAGAAGCTGAGGGAAGCGCAGGCGAGCCGGCGGCCGCCCCCGTCCCCGCCCGCAGCACCTCACCCTGGGCGCCCGGGCGGGCTCCCCGGCAGCACCCCCTGCCCACCCTCAGCCGCGGGCCTCGGGCGCCCGCGGCTCCCCCCAGCCCGCTCCGAGGCCGCCACCGGCGCCCACCTGCTCCGAGACGGCTCGGAAGAGGCAGGAGGCGTCCTTGGCCGTCATCTTGCGGTAGAGCCCCAGGCTGCCCAGGTACTCGTCCATGGCCACCTCGCTGAAGGACTTCTGCCCGAAGTACTTCTTCCAGCCCTTCTGCATCCTCCCCGGGCGGCAGGGGCAGACGCGGCAGCGGCTGAAGCGGGAGACGGGCGCTCCGCGGCGCGTGGCGGCGGCTGCCGCCGCTAATGAGGGGCCGCGCCCGACGCGCCCACCTGCGCGCGGCGCGACCCGGCCGGCGCGGGGCGGCGCGACCCCCGGCATCCCCCTTCCCGCGGCCGCCCGCGGGGCGCCCCCTCCCCGAGCCGCGCTCGGCCCCGTCCCGGCTGGGCCCGGCGCCCTTCCCCGGCGAGCCCGCGGGAGCCGCCTCCCGCAGCGGCAGCAGCCATTTTAAGACGCCCGCCGAGAGCCCCCCGTCCCCGCGCCGCGCTCCCCGCTCCCGCCCGCAGGGGCCGGCCGAGCGCCGCGGGGCCGTTTGCCGCCAGCCCCCGGCAGCGCCCGCTCCTCCCGGCCCTGCCTCGGGAAGAGGAGGCAGTCCTTGCAGAGCGGGCTCCTGCCACCTTCATGGCTTGGCGCGCCCGTGACCGCAAGCAGCTAGCGGAAAAACCACTCGAACGGTTATTAAAAACATCCCGTGACATTCCTGCGTGCTCTCGGACGGGAGATAAGCTGCTAGCGGTACACCTGAAATAACGCCAGCTCCATAAAGCGCGTTAAGGCAGTGAAGATCTTCGCTGCTTCCAATAAAGCGTTTGGGGAAAACTCTGGGGATCAGCAAAAACCACTCGTGCGCATCCGTGCAGCGTGATTTACTCCACGTATAGCCCTTGTGCTTGATTCGATGAGGGGAATGCCTCTGTACATTTAACTTGCCAGTAAAAACGGCACTCGGGCATCAGACGCACCGACTCAGGAGTTCCTTCTTGTTTTAAGCAACAGCAACAAAAAAATCTCCAAACGAATGATGTACTTGCAGGAAGGGCAATTAGCACCAACTATGCATTTACCCAACTCTAGAGTATCACAGACCGAACAGCCTGCAAGACCATTCCAAGTTTAAACCCCCTTTGTTTTTCAAAATATTTACTTCAACAAATTGGCGGTAGCATCAACACAGCTGACAATTTCAATCCTTTAAATGGTGAGCTCCATCCATCAGCACCGAATAGGAAACACTGCACTTTGCAGAAGTACAAACTAAGTAATGATGAGATAACACCGCGTAAATGGACCGACTCTGTTGTCGACCCCGTTCCTCTCCTATAGGCCAGGTTTTACTGTGGGACTAAGTCAGTTGGTGTTTCGCAGTTTGGCAGCAGGTTTGCAGCTCTTGACTTTTCCCACCCAGATACACCACATGCCCCTTTCCTTTCCAAGAGGCTTACATCTCTCACGTTTTAAAATTCTCTTTTCAGTGCTTCTGTAAAACACAGGGAAGGAGAGCTGAAGGCATCTGCTTGTTTGCAGAACATCCCAGGAACAGCAACAAGGACCATTTATTTCCAGTAATGCTAGGCAAATATGGTCAAGAGACCACTATGTATATGCCATGCCTGTTAAGAAGTAATTTAGCTTGTCCCCCTCACTGGAATTACCAGCTAAGTGCAGATTTTGTGATTTAAGTATCTGTCTGTCCAAGAAACTAGACAGTTCATACTCTCCTCCGCCTTGTTGGCACTGTGCTCTTTTAAGCATAAAGCTAGATGACCTTAAACTGGCACTAAATAGGAAACCATTTAACGTCAGTTAATATTAACAGACATTTTCTTTGAGGGTTTGTCCCAGTTGGTGGACTCGTAAGTATGGAAGGCCTCACCAGGAGAGGAGAAAGGTTTTATTCTGACACTTTTATTCCTCTGTATTGTTTATTGAAACCCAACAACTTTATCCAAGAACAATGCAAACTTTTCTGGCTGTCCAGGAGGAAAAGGTTTCAAAGTTGACAAGTCCATCGACTGCAGTGTGTCCACAAGAGTGCTGTAAAAACAGACCAAAACCAAAAATTAAAAAAAAAAAAAAATCCATCCCAAAGAGCAATTTTTTCTTCACATAATTTTCTTTCTATTCATACATAATCCTTTAGCACAGAAACAAAAATAAGGACACATATTGAAAGGAAGAAGAGGAGACCCCACAAACCAGCGGGCCACAACCATCGCTGGCCCACAGGCAGCGTTGCTGAGAACACGCTTCAACCTATACCACAGCTTTCACGGACAACTTCAGCTCTTAACTTTTTAATCTTCTGTGGTTGCAATGTTGGGAGACTGAACAAGATCTAAGGATCTTCAGCATAAACCCACCAGGAAATTCATCCTATTTGAACACATGGCACAGTTCTCCACTTAACACACAGCCAGAAAGAACAGCTACATCAATCTGTTAGCTTGCTATTATCAAGCTGCAAATAAGGCTCAAATGCTAGGCAGTGTTCAACAAAAAGAAACAAAAACTCCTTCCTGTGTCCAAAGCTGTCAGAAGCACTGAGACAGTAAGTTTAAGAAACTTGCCCAATATAAATGAATGACAAGCCTACTCTTTTCAGAAGGCTCTTCTGAAACATACGAAATCCTATTTGCAGGGCAAAGGAACAAGATGCAGACTAAATAATGGGAGTTGCATTTCCTCTGCCTTCAATTTAGAGGTCACCTGTTATTTATAGAGTGATAAATAATCATAAATAAAGAGAAAACAGTAAGCTTTAGTCAAAACAAGAGAGCAAATGAAATGAACAGAATGAACTGGCTGGGGCTTTTGTTGGTGGGGTTTTTTGGGGTAGGGTTGGTTTTGCCTTTTTTTTTTTTTTCCCCTGAAGTGACAGGCAGTAGATCTGTGAAACTCCTTGTCAGAGGATGTGATGGATTCAGGAAGTTTGGTCAAAAGGGCCCTCTGAATAAGCCCTTGAAAAGCAGAGGTACTGAAAGTTACTGACCAGACAATATCTGATTTAGGAATCCCCCTGAATCAAAGTACTTAAGAGCATTAGAGGGAACGTAATACAAGCAAGTACCACATGTTCTTGCCCTGTTTCTACTTTCAGGTGGGCATCTGCATATGGCCACTACAAACATGATATGTGGACTCCTGATCCGTATCATTAAGGCCGTTCTTATGGTTTGTTCTAAATACTCCAGACACTTTCAATTTCATTATGTCGGTACATCTATACAGTCAACTTTAGTGCCTTTTACAAGGAAAATCCACACAGCAAAATGATGAAATGGAGTCCTAAGTCTGCAGGAAGCAATTTATTCCTTATGGCTCATCATTACAAACTGATGGTCTGGGCTGTATTATTTCTAGACTTCAAAAACGAATCAAACAACTAATGAGAAAAACCAGAGAAAGAGAGAAGCTGTTAGGTGCCTCTAGGATGCTACCTGACTGTTCCAAATTCAACCACTTCTGTTTGGTTTAAATTGCTCTTTTTTCAATCTGACTACATATGCCCTCAGAAAAAGATAAAGAAAATTAAAGAGAGTCATGGTCAGAAGGCTTGGTAAGTTTTGTAAATTAATTGTGAATCTATCCACTATGGAAAATCTACCTTGCAAACAAATGGTCGTTACAAAGAAGGATGTAAATTTCCTTGTTTACGTTCTCAATACTGTAGTAACACAGAGTGATGGTGCTGTGAGCACTGCTTGTTCAGTCAGGACAGCCACAGCCGCTCCGTACCTGCAGTTACAGTAGAGCACGTGCCCATCTCTGTGGAGCTGTTTTGCCAGTTCAAGCTGGTGGTTGTTCATCAGCTTTTCGTTTATTACTACTACTAGTGGTTTTCCTTTTTCTAGAGTCTCCAGACAGCTCCCTGCACCTACAGGAGAAACAGAAAACGCGATGAGTTTTTGCCCTGACAGATGAAACATCATCCCGCTTGCTCTTGAATCACGGGAGGCTCCCGAAGGTGAATATGTAACCATCCAGCTCTAGCTGTGGACGTGGACATTAAATGCCAGCTCAGCCCCGAGCCGTAGAGAGACAAACTTCACCCAACCGACTTCTTCTGCCCCCAGGAGAACAGGCTGGGCAAACAAACGGGGCTCTACCTGCGTGGCTGATGACCAGGTCCGCCCTCCAAAGGTCCTCGGCCAGCGACTCCTTGAAGCGGAAGGCTTCCACCGCCAAGGCCGAGGTGCTGCACAGCTCCGGCTTCAGCGCTCCCCGCCCGACCTGCAGCACCAGCTTCTCGTAGCCGCGGCTCTGCAGCACCTGCGGCGGAGGGAGGGCGCGATGGGTGGCTGGGTGCGGGTACCCAGGGCGGACACCGGGGCGCCTGGCCCCGCTCCCGCCGTCTCCTCCTCCTCCTCCTCCTCCTCCGCCGCCGCCGCCGCCGCCGCCGCCGCCGCCGCCGCCGCCGCCGCTCGCCTCCCGCCCCCTCAGACAGCCCCGGCAGCCGCTGGCGGGACGGGGCGGGGCGGGGCGGCTCCCAGCGCGCAGGCGCTGCCGGCAGGCCCTGAAGGGGGAAGCGGGGCCGGGCCGCCCGCCGGGCAGGGCTCTTGGCCGCCTCACCTGCAGGGCCGCCGGGGAGCAGACGGTCGCGATCAGGTCGTCGAAGCTGGTGGTGCCCACGGTGACAAAAACGGACTTCATGGCCGGCGGCCGCCCGCTCGTCGCCGATCTGCGGGGGGGGAGCCGCCAGAGGGCGCCGCGCGCCGCCCGCTCGCCGCGGCGCTCCGCAAAATGGCGGCCGGGCTGAGGGGGCGGGAGGGCGGCCGGCGGGACACGCCTTCTCCTCCGCCCCGGCGAGCGGCGGGACGGGCCCGGCGCCGTCCCGGCTGCTCCCGGCGCCGCAGGGCAGCCGGGCCCGGCGCAGGGGTGCGGGCCCGGCAGGGAGGGCGCCCGCTCTGACGAGCCCGCTCGCCGGCAGCGTTCAGCCACCTCGGAGTGGCAGCCACGAGCGTCTCAATTATTGGGACTTTCAGGGAAGGGAAAAAAGAAAACCCTAATTTGGAAAAGGAATTCAGGAAGTTTTGCCCTCCGCATGTTATTTTAGCGCTTGGGGCACAGACCGCTGTCACTGACTGCCTCACCGGGGCCGGGGGCTGGTCTCAGAATACCTGTTGCATCTTGTCTCTTCTGTAACCCCGAATTTGGGAATTTGGCTGGATTGCCAGTCCTCCTTATATCCAGCTTTCCATAGTAAACTGCATAAACACAGTTTGTCAGCAGGACTCGATCACTGCGTCCTCCAGGATTACAGCAGCTGCTCTAAGCACCAAGAGAAGAGAAGACCTGAGCTCTGGACTAGGAGATGCATTAGCTCTATGTACTTGTAGAGCAGGGAAGTGGTTGAGTCACCATCCCTGGAGGCATTTAAAAGACATGAAGATGTGGAGCTTAGGGACAGGGTTTACTGGTGGGCTTGGCAGTGCTGGGTTAACGGTTGGACTTGATGATCTTAATGGTCTTTTCCAACATAAACGACTATATGGTTCTGTGTGCACAGCGTGCCATTCCCATAGCATGGCCGCAGTTACCTTTTCTTTGTAGACTAACTGACGTGGGCTAGGCATGGGATTACCCAGTCTGGCCCAGGCCTCCCACCGCACTTCTCTGTGAGAGTAACACCACAAAGGAATAGTAGCAAATGATGCTTTGGAGGAGAGATTGATGTTTCAGACAACTGTTGCCTGAAGCAGTGCTGCAGTGCGTCCTGTAATGGCAACACAAGAGCAATGGGCTGACATCCCCTTGAGCACCGGGTCTCACTGGGGACACACTTTGCTTCTGGTCAGGGCATCACCTGGGGACATGGCAAAATATTGCAGAGCAAATGCATGGGATACAAGCCTACCTTCAAATGACTGAAGGCAGGAGAAGATTGCATACATTTCCATCAGTGGGTGAGCTTGGGTGGTTTTGCTGTGTGGATATCCTTCCACTGATACCAAAGGGATTGGTGAAGATGGGAGATAAGGGAAAGAGACAAATATAGCTTGAACTTTGCATTCTATGTTTTGTTTAGAGAACTTTGATAATTCTGGCTTTGTATGTGCACTGTGTCCACTCCCCCAAAAATCCCAGAAATGCTGCAAACTCCAATAGAAACTGCTGTCTGCTGGCTCTTTGTTGATTCTAGGAAATCAGACATAAAAATTATTTGGCCTAAATAGATGAATTTGTCACAAAAGCTGAGATCGCAACTCAAGGAAAACCCTGAAAGCAAGACTGAAATCAAAGCTAGGAGCTGTTTCCTCCTGTTTTCTTTTCCTCACTTTGCCACTGACCAGTGTTAGCACCTTGGGGAGGTGCTCATCATCTCTGTTTCTCCATCTGCAAGGCAGTGTTTAGCAATTTGTCTCCTCTAAAGCTTTCTGTGGAGGTGATTATATTAATATGCAGAGAATGGAGTCTTTTAAAAATCTTCACTGTAGCAAATTTGTAAAGACATTGAATAGGTTTTTTTGCCTACCCTCCTTCCCTTGGCCTTTTGAAAGATGCATTCTCAGCATCATTGAATACAGGCAGGTTTCCCCTCCTCCCTGTTGCCCCTTCTCTAAGCACACATCTTTCTGATGCTGTTTTAGGCTGGTCATACTACCTTCTAAAGAGGACCAAGGAAAAGTACTCCCTTGAGCAAAGGCATGTCAGCTCCCTGTGGAATGTGATCCTAAGAGCCAAGGGACAGGACATCAGGCAGGAGCTGAGGCTGGAGATGAAGGCACTTTCTGAAAAATAAAAATGCTATTCAGTGCTAAACCACATTAAATCAATTGCAAAGATTAAGGCACCAATAAATTTATTATTTCAGGTACATTTCCCCTTTGTGATGAAGACTCCGGGGTGGGGGCAGAGAGGGATAACATTTTAGTTCCCAAAAAATCCAAACATTAAATCTTGTCTAAATCTTCAGTCTTGTCCACTGAAGGCTAAGATTAACCTCTTAGCGGTTGCACAAACTGAACTAGCAGTTTTCTTTCTTAATTGCCAGTGTAACGCAATGTACAATTCTACACAAAGGAACTACTCAAGTTAGACATCTAAATCTCGTTATTCCCTGAATTAAATTTAATAGATGAGGTCATATCAGTATACACTACTGAGTGTTCCAAGAAAGATGCAGAAAAGATGTAGCTGTCTTGAGGATACCTCTGATTGCCATGTTAATGGCTCATTCACAGTGCTCATTAGCCCCCTGTTGCTTTCATTTAGCATAATGAGCCACACTGAAATGTATTTATTTTTTGATTAAAGCAAACGTGCTGACAGCAGACATGGCCAGGGGGAGGGGGGCGCTTTATCTGGGGAAACATGCTATTGAGCAAAACACTATCAGAGTCCTGCGTGCACAGGGCTTCAGTGGCTCTTACCAGCCTCACCCAGCTCTTACTGCTCTCCCTCAGGACAAGGAAGCCAGGAGCTGAGTGACCATGATACAAACCAGGCAAAGACCTCACCAACAGGGCACAGTCTGACCACACCAGAGAAAAGCAAGCAGAGCAGTGGCAGCAACAGGTCCAGCGGTCCAGTGACTATCAGGCAAAGTCAAGGTAACAAGTAAATTCGAAGGTTAATCCAGGAAACCCAAACAGCAATTCAGGAGCAGAACCAGCAGCAAGGACACCTACAACTCACCTCTGTCCTCCCAGTATAAGAAAGACATGGACCTGATACCAGCTTCAAAAGAACATATGACCTCCTCTAATTGGAGCAACGTAGCTAAGTTTTGAAATACTTAGAATACTTTACGAATAAGATAGTCTTAGAACCTGCTATATGTGATTAGATAGAAGGGAGTCTGGAGATACTATAACCTTGAGTAGAATAAATAAGGGAAATCTACTAGAATAAGCTATTTAGTATCAGTAAGAATTGTGTAGCCAAGCCAAAAATGAACTGAGCATGCCCAGGGACTGAGTTCAGCCAGCAGACAATGGTGAGGAAGACTATCGACGACCACCAGAGGACCCTGGAAGACCACCGATGAGCATGAATGTGCATGTGTTAAGGACATTTACATATATTAATGAGTTCCGAGAATAGTATGAATATAGTAATAATTTCCTAAAAATCTAATGATTATGTATATTTTGGTTGCACATAACCCCTGAAATAGGGCAACTTGGCACATGCACTAGGTGGAGCGATCTGCTGCGCACCCAGCGCCGCAATAAAGAATGCCTGCTTTCTAAAACTACAAATCGAGTTTTAGAGGGTTCTTATATTTGCCGACTTATGGTGTCAGTTCTGTTGGAGCTGGTCCAGAGGAAGGCCACAAAGATGATCAGGGGACTGGAGCACCTCTCCTATGAGGGCAGGCTGAGAGAGTTGGGGTTGTTCAGCCCAGAGAAGAGAAGGCTCTGGGGAGGCCTCATAGCAGCCAGTACTTAAAGGGGGCCTACAGGAGAGATAGGGAGTATAATGATAGGACAAGGGGTAATGGTTTTAAACTGAAAGAGGGTAGATTTAGATTAGGCGTTAGAAAGAAGTTTCTTACTGTGAGGGTGGTGAGACACTGGAAGAGGTCACCCAGGGAAGTCATGGATGCCCTCTCCGTGGAAGTGTCCAAGGCCAGGCTCAATGGGGCTTTAAGCAACCTGGTCTAGTGGAAGGTGTCTCTGCCCATACTGGGGCTGGAACTAGATGATCTTTAAGGTCCCCTCCAACCCAAACCATTCTATGATTCTATTCTAGGATACTCCTTAAGGCCCAAGCTTAAATGAAGTCCCCATCAGAGGGTGTGGGTGGAAGCCCCAGCTGAGGCTGGTCAGGGCAATTACGAGCTATTAGTGCAGTCAAGGCCCTGACAACTGATGGATAGGAAGTCAGGTTTTGGGATGAAAGGAAGGATGCTAAATTTTTCAGGTGTGTCAGAGATGAGGGTCAGCACATGTGTAAATCTTTCTAAGAAAAGGTAAGGACAGGATAATTAAATTACTGTAATTTTTTTTTAACGAGGATAGAATTTAAATATATTGGAGTGTTTTCCTGTTTATGTAATTATTTTGTATTATGTTAATTGCAGTAGTTTAGGAAATTACTGCTCATTTGTAACTAAAGCATTATAACTCACCACTTGCATGCTCTTACTCTGCCAAAACTGAAAAATAAACTCACCATCATGGTAAGTCCACGCATTCATTCTGCAGTTAGAACAGGTTTACAGTGGTTGCCATTGTACCTCAGCTGTGACCTTGCTTTCAGCCGTCCACTCCTAACTTAAAGTTCCTATAAAGTAAGGCACTCTCAAGAAAATATTCCATGCATGAGCAGCAACCTGTTCATACTCTCACTGTTTGCTCCCTCAAATTTCAGCAGAGTAAAATGTGTACTTAGAAAAATGAAGACACTTTGAATAATATTAGTCTTCCTAACCCTCAAGTGAGGGAGAAACTGGAGTAGAGTTTGCATAGTATTGTGAGTTAAATTCCTGTATCTAGGTTTGCTCTGACTGTTAATGTTTGCATACAGAAAAACTTATTATTCTTCCAGTCAATGGGTGCCCACTTGGTGGTGTTTTTTAAACTCTGCTCAGTTATTCTTGTCAGTGCTTTAGGGTATTCACAAGTTAAATTAAACATTGGGCATTTTAGGAGAATGACGTGTTAGGTAACAATAAACGCATGCAGCTCAAGAGGAAAAACAGATTCCCTGACCTCTTCTGACTCTTAAGAAGAGGTTCGGACTAATTTCTGTATGATCAAAGGACCACTCAAAGGGAGGAAAGCATACTGCTCTTCTTCCAAAGTGTAGAAGGCCTGATTGCGTAAGAGCATGGTACTTCAAGGACAGCTGACCATACTCAGCAGTTTGCAAAAACAGACCTAATGTTACTAGTGTGTCAAATGGAATCTACCTTTCAGTTTTCTGAATAAAAAATGTTCAGGAGTGAGTGACCACCTGTCAACAGGGAGTCCTTACAATGAATCTCTTTTAACACTCCTTGTGGAAGATGTTATATACAGTTTTGTTTGAAATAAGGGTTAAAACAGCTATTCTTAAAATACAATGTGTTCAGGATCATGGCACATGAGGTTTTGCAATTTGAGTCTTTTGCTTTTTTTATTGTATCAGTGCTGAATTTCACTTCTACAGGACCCTGTTTTGCTCATTTGCTTTCTAGAATGAAGAGAATTCAGAAATCACTGGAATGTTTTCTGTGGTATGGAGCTGGTCTGTGTGATTCCAGTTTGGTATTTTCCATGTGTCACTGAAAGTCAGTGTCATCTGTAGCTTGTACTCCCAGCACCATGCTGTATAGGGACTAGAAGAAAAAAATATTCCCAAGTAACATTGCAGTGACTTAAATTTGCATTGGAGTTTTCACTGGAGGATACATTCCATTTGCACGTTGAATAAGGCTTGTTAGGGTGATTTTAACCTAAAGAGAATAGGGAAAGCCATCCATCATAGGACTCTACCCTATGCTAACTTGTACCTGCTATTTTAATTAGAAGTTGTATAGGGCTTAAGTAGAATTTTGTCCATGAGCGCTTATGCTCTGGTCCATGAGAACTACAGATCATTTGCAGAATGAGATACTTGGAGCTGATCCCTTGCAGTTTTAAGGCAGTTAATGACCATGTAATGCAGACTTGGTGCTATGCCTTGTTTCTGGCCATTCATTGCTACCCTCGCTCTGCGCTTCTACAGATACTTATACAACCACATAGTGACCCAATTCAGAGAACTGATCTGCCAGGAAAGTGATTTGTTTGCAGTTAGATCAGTTTCCTGAATTGCACAAACACTGCTACTGGCACAAGGAGGGAGGCAGAATTGTGGCACCTTGGTTTTCGATTGGCTTCAATGCTGGGGAATTGCGCCGATGTCTACCTCTTCGTTGTGATTGGTAGCTGCGATCCCATTCTCCGAGCTGTGGGGCTCAGGCGGTTGAGTGCCTATTGCCTTTGGGGCAAACCTTGTGGGAACCTGTCCCTCCTTGGGCTGGAGAGTCTCTCTTTGCAGTGCTAGTTGTTTCTCTCCAAGATATGTGTGTGTGGTACTATCAGGGACTTGCAAGAAATATGGGCTCAATCTGACGTAATGTAGTCCAAGACCCCAGAGAGCGGCTAGGAAAGGGCTAAAATGGAAGATATGTTCTTGTGAGAGCTTGCTCCCATCTATGCTTTACATGGCATAATTTATATTTTGTTATTTTCTTCCCATGACAACATGTGGGCAAGAAACTGAAGATGGCATGAGTGCAAGCTGGGTTTTAAGTGAGAAATGATGTATGCCTCCTCCCTTCTCCTTAGCCTTTATTTGAAATGTTTTTGCATGGCTCAGTTTTGAGTGCTGTTGTTTTGTATTCAGCTCAGCTTGCCACAGTTTGCCCTGAAAGCTCCATAATTCTATTATTCTGGAGTAAGAAAATGCATGAAAATAAACTAGTCGGTTCACATCTTGGTTTCTGAAAACTACATACTGCCCTCAGTTTGCTCTTGAAGTCCAAAGATTAACTCACAATAATTTAATAAAACTGCATTTTATTGTTGCAATAAAACTCTGTCCACCCCTGAAATGCGTGGGCTGCGGACAATGTATCAAGTAGTGAAGGAATCATTTAAAAATACATAGCAACAGAAAGGCAGGTAAACCTGTAAGCCTACAAAGTCTGATTTTCTTCGAAGGGAAAAAAAAGGCAATGACTAGCTAGTTAAAATGCAACCCTGGCTTTCCTTTACCTTCTATTTTGTGCACAGATTGATTCTCCATTTGGCTTGTGGTATAATGCTGCAGTGGATGACATGAGGCACAAGAGAGCAATTGGACTTCTCCACACTAAATTTACATTATGTTTCAGTACTTTTTATATGTTTATGAATGTGCAAAATGAGTAAAGGTAGTCTTACTTCTATTTCTAGTTGGCTTTGTATAAATTTGAACTGAAAAAATGTTCACTTCCTTTTCCTCTCTCATTTAGGTGTAGTGCGGTACCTATGAGGGATGGTATTTCTGTTACCATAGGGAACTGCGAAAATTAGATGGGAGAATATTTTGGGGAATGATTCCTTCATATTACTGTGATTCAGAGATGCTTGGTCTGGGAAAATGACAGGGGAACATTTGTCAGGCAAATTTAAATAATATACTTTGAAATATTTCATGACAGCATTTCTACATCCTTTGAACTGTCTCTTTGTGGGCTTGTTATTTGGCAGTGGGGCTTGTCAGGTAGCCCACAGATAGATGAGGGCTCAGACTGACTGGAGACAACCAAGGGGATGTTAGATCACCTCTTCCTCAGGGCTGACTAGCAGAAGACAGGCGCTGAAGCAGCACAGAGGAACTATGTCCACTGACTAAATATTTCACATTTGAAGTGGAAGGGGAGGCTGTGGCTTAGCACGAATGAGTGTTATATCAGTCCATGATCTGACAACTCTAATGGATTTTTCTGAATTTTGCAATATTTGATGGTGTGCCTTGAAGCCCCAGGTTCTGGAATTACGTAATCGTGATTTTTAAGGCAGTGTGCTTCTGAAGAGGAGACTGAGAAAACAACTCACTGAATCTTATGGCCCTGAAGACTAACGCATAAATAATATTTATTATATAACTATGTATCTTTTTACTACTCCTGTTTTGCTTTGTATTTAAATAATGTCATGATTCTTTGAGACCTGACTTCTGGAAGCTCAGAGCTTATTAATTTATGAAAGTAACGTGCTGCTGGCCTTTCCCCTGCCCGTGAAGCAGGAGGTCACCTCTGCACTGGGATATAGCATATACTGTTTTCAGTCCTTGTTACAGGGAGTGTGGCTCAACTGGTTTGTACCAGCTGTTGAACTGGATCTTTACTGATGCTTGATGCCTCTGCTAGATTTCTGTCAAGGGTAAAATGCTTGCATTAAAGAACCAGAAGATGGGCTTCATGTCAAATAAAATTTCTCAAAGCTGGTAATTTCCAGTAAGAGTTGGGGACATTAGGGAGATTGTAAAGGAAATCATTTGAAGAATGGTTGCAAAACAGGCCGGTATGCAGACATAGGAGGGAGTCTGAGCTCTGTTGCAAGGAACGTTATCCTGGCTGTGAAGGCTCGATGTGGTGATGTCTCCTGGCAAGTGGTCCCTTCAGCTCCCCAGGGACCCCCCGCCTGTGACGGCCTGGCACTGCCTGCCTACTCGCCACCAGCAAACACCTCCACAGCAGTCCATTGTGTGAATGCCCTGCCATTTCATATTCCTGCATAATCCCTCTGACAACTAAATCTATTAAAAATTCATTTTCATCCAAGCAAATCAGACTCCCTGAAATCAATTGAGCTTTGTTCTCCAAAGGCAGCTTGTGCTGGTGCACATGTAATCAAATCCTGAGGTGGCCTTGCATGCATTTTTACAAGCACTGAGATAGACTTCATGTTTCAATTATTCTTTTTGATGTGCATTTTTGAAGAAATCAGAATATGCTCAAGTAAACCAACAGTTTTAGATCTTTAGGAAGGAACTCCAAGTGAGCAGAGTTCCTCCCTTTTTCCAGCCAGCCTCAACTATACAGGTACATACAAATATCTCTCTTTGCCATGCAGCATAAAAATAGGTAAGGAGGTGACGTATGAACCCAGTCTAAATTTAACCGCTCTCCATTTGCCTACTGTTTTCCAATAGCTGGCTCTGGGCAGCAGTAGTTTATGTAGGCATTTTGAATTGCTCTTCAGAAGTCTACAGGGACACCTAAGTCAGTCCACTGATGAAGCAGATGGATTTTGAAAGTATGTAGACTAGCTGAATGTACCTTACAGTTCATGAAAAGCTACTCTAATTCTTCCTGAAAAGAAAACAGAAGACCTCGGGTGTTGGGCAAGCATGATCAGTGGCGGTCGTACCAGTAGAGGGGATCAAAAGGCATCAAGCCGGCAGGCTCCTTTTTGCTCCGTCTTTTCAGCGTAGTATTAGCATCTTTATATTTACAATGCCTGTTTTTGATTCTCAAGCTGGCTCTCAAAACCAAAGTGAAGTAGCGAAAGCACATGAGATTCACTTCCCAGCCGATCAACAGAGATAGCCAACACAGATCCGCACAAGGCCTGAAAGATCTAACAATGTTTCATGCACGGAGCCTGCCCGTTTCCAGCAAGTCTTGTTCAGAGGAACTGTACCCTCTGCATCATTCCCAAGCCTTTGCAACAGCAGCAGGGGTGCTAATAGCAGTGACAGAGTTGTGATTCATTTGTCTCTCCTTCTTGTTTGTACTAATAAGATGATAGTCAGTTTATTATTTACAGGCAGTCTAGTTTCCATTAGACATTAGGGATCAAAGTAGCCACTAGATACTCACCAAAACCACTGAGCTCAACTTGGAGATTCTTTAACAGCTCTGTCTGGGCCACCATTTTTTTTTTTGTTTGCGTGTTTATATAGCAGTGAATCATACCGAGAAGAAGCAATATCAGAAACATCTTTGTTTGCATGCGTTTCCTGTTTATGGCCTTCTTTTTACCACCAGAAATGCTAGAAATATTTTATGCAGAGGCAAACCAGAAGTTTAATATTATGCAGTGAATTTCACAATGGTGTGAAGATAAAAAATTGTGGCTTTTCTTTTTTAATGTCCTAATGTCTTAATGTCTATGCAGAAAGTCATGAGAGATATACAGTCATGTTTACAACTGGAAAACTGTTTTGAGCATGTGTGCCTGTGCACTTTACAAATATATACTCTTATTTAGGTATCAGCATATAATGGTGAATCTTCTCTCAGGACTTCTTGCATCATAATTGCAGGAAAACATTCATCTGTTTAAAATAACTAATCTTGCTAGGACGCACTCAGAAATACTGGACCACATTAATCCCAGGTGCAATTTAACTGACTTAGATTTAAAACAGAGCTCAGTGTTACACTTGGTAGAGCCATTACTGCTGCATGCACTAATGTCAAAACAAGACTGTTTTATATTATTTTGTCCCTAGAGAAAACTTTGCTGAACTCACAATAGTCCTGTTTGCTTCACCCTGTAGCATACTTATGCATGGCCACCCGTACTTCCATCTGCAGTAACACTGCCTTTCCCTTTCCCTGATGAAACTAAGAGATGTTCAGATACTGAATGTGACTGTTCATTTACATAAGGCTTTGTGTACCAATGTTTCCTGTTAGCGGCACACTACAAAGCACTGTTCTTGTCACAGTGCCATATTAAAATGGTGATTCATGGTTAAAGAAATCAGTTCAAATGAAGGGCCTTGGTTTTGGTTTGTCTGATTTTTAAGTGTATCACAGATTGGGCTGACAGCTGAGGGTAGACTGAGGTCTTTAATCCATCCGAAAGTGAGGTATGACATACTTGGCAGACGTACAGATGTGTCAGCTTTCCTGTGCCTTGCTTGGGAGGTAGAACTATGAAGGCTGAGAATATTCTTCATGCTTCACAGCACAGTCCATTTCTAATCTTTTTGGTTTTGGCTTCGAGTTTTCAGTGGAGATATGGGCAGTTGGCCATCAGAAATTGGACTGAGGACACTTGCAGGCTGCTGGGCAACTGTTGTATAGAACAGCATCAGGTTGCTATCAGACAGTGTTGAACTTGACCCAATGCCTTTGCCATGAGGCAAATAATGTTCCTTTTCTGTCCCTTACAAAGGGATATAACTGGCTGGCAGCACCCACAGTTGATACAATGACACTTCTGGCATAACTAGTAAAATAAGTTAATTTTTCTGAATGTAATGAGCTTTGATATTGAAGAATTGATTCATGTCTAAGATCAGAAGAAAATGTATTCTGAAGCAGACAGTGTCCCATTTCCTTCCAGGGCCTTAGGTTTCTGTCATGATAGGCAAAATCATTCCCTTTGGTTTCTTTGGACCTGGAATTTTATTTTTTATTTTGTGAGGCAGTGACTTGGTGAGGGTTCAAGTAAAATTTTGTTGATTCTGAGACTGGTATTACACAAGGTACTGCTGGGATATATTGCCGGTCCCTTACTGTTTTCTGTTTATGAACAACCTACCCCAAGGTGCTAATTAGCTAGAAAAATTGCATATACACAGAGTACTGTTTTGTTCCTTCATAAAAATACATTTGTGGTTGAGATGAATTTAACTGCTTGGCTTAATTGTGAGCATCCCAGATTTCTGAAATCAGCAAGGTAATAGCAAAAATTTGTAAGACGGGTATTTTTCATCTAAAAACTAATTACACTATTTAGTTAATTCTTAATAATGCCCATCCTCATTAATGATTTGTTAGATGCAATGAAACCATTTAAATGTTTTTATTTATTTTCCACAAAGTCTGGCCACATATTGCTTGTACTCAATAAGATCTGCCTTTGGTGGTTGGTACATCTGTTCTATGGCTGTAATCAGCTATTTTCTTGGCCTATGTACTGTGTAGGCTGGAAGAAATTCTTTTGTGAGTCTTACTTTGACATACAGATATGATTTGTACCATGCCAAGTGTTTCTTTTCTAACTTGAGTTCAAGGATGCCTGAACAAGGGACATGGGGCAAAGCATGGCTGGCTGTAATCTGTGGCTTCTGAGACTAGGCAATGCAAATGCCACTGATCTTAAATTTTCTTTGGGGCATTTTATTTTTCTCAGAGGAAGAAGGTTCATGTCAGACTTTTTAGATGGATAAAGTCTTGAGGATACTTGTGGGTACTAAAGAATAATGATACATCAGTTTTAAATTGAACACTGTGCTTCAGAAGTGGCTGCAATAGGAGGAATCAGCATGATCTCCATGGGTTTATGTAACAAAAATGAACACCAATTACAGTGCATTTTTTCTACTGGGATTTAGCCCATCATTTTGTCTAATTATGGTATGAATCCCGCAATGGAGAAAACTCATCTTCTGTAAAGAACTAATTCCCTCTAGAAATGCTAAAAAGCTTAAAGAACTCTAATTATAATACATTTCTCAATAGATAAAGAAAGCCAGAGAGAGCCTGTGCCAGCCACTTACCACAGAAAAAAAAAAGCAGAAAAAGATGAAGGACTACCCTGGGAGACAAAGACGGAATGTGAAGTAGTCTGTATAAACTCCTCTCATCCTTCATCTAGGCACTTACTAAATACAATGACTGTTGTATGCCTAAAAGCATTACTGTCAATTGAGAGTTGATAGATTTACTGACATATACTCAAGGAATAATGTTGGACTGGAGAGACTTGGGAAGAAAATGGCTGAAAACAAGTTCTACTGTAGTCCTAAGAAGTTCTGAGGCACTCCAAACTAGCGTGGGTGCCCAGACTACTCAGGCATGCAGTTAGCTTTGTGTATTGTAGTTTCTGTCACGAGGCATGTTATATCATGAAATAGGTTGCCTGTGACCGAAAAGGGGGAAACCTCTGATTTCCTCACTCCCAGTCCTATTCTTCAGACCAAGTTCCAACATTGATTTGATTGGATTTCTGCAAACTTGAGATAGTTCATTAAGCCGCAAAGCTCTACTGAGGCTTGTTCAAAAGACTGCTGAATGGCAAAAAAGTCAGTAGAGAGAAGAGCTGCAAGGCTTCTTCAGCACAAGAGAGGGTGGTTGTAGATGAGAATGACAAAGAGTAGGCTAGAGTCACTCGGGGATGAGAACCACGTGAACACATATCACTAGGCATTAGTTTATTTTGCCTGATGCTCTATTAAGAGTTTTAAACCTGCAGTATTAAATAAAGAGGCAGTGTTTAACACTGAAATTGCCTAAAACATGCCTTCCCCAGCTGTCTGGTGAAATTGAGTCCAAACTCTTATTTCCATCCAATTGAACGATCTCACATACTTTATAACACTGAATGAAAGATCTTTCAGACTCATGTACAAGAATAAACAGCCTTCCCAAGAGGAGGACTGCATGTTGCATTTATTTACAGATTGGTCTGCTAAAAAACCAAAAACAAATGGTGATTACTGCTGAAAGATGATACCTTGGGAAATGAAAACCCGGTATAGCTGGATCTAATCACCTGAGAGACAGAGAACAGCTCTCACTGCTTCCTGGCCATGGAGAGGTTTGTTTGCCGTGTTTGTCTTTCCTTGAAGGAAACAGCTGTGAGAATTTATACACCCACAAAGACAAAATCTCCAGAAAACAGAAAAAACCTAGCAATTCACAGGTCTTCCTGCCTCAGTAACGCTGACATCAGACCATGTGATAAGGGTCCAGGGAAAGCTGGTTGGTTTCTCCTCATTTTACCTTTAAATTACATTCAAAGAGAATGTAAATTTAATTATGTAAAGATTTTCTTTAGACAATTTCTTGCTATGAGTTTCCTGTGTTCTTTCTTAAGTGGTTGGCACAGTGATATGCAAAGGTAAATGGAAGGAGAAGCACGTGGAACATGCACAGAGACAAACTGGGTACAGTTCAGCTGCATTTGCTGTACCTGACCTCAATGCAAGGAACTACTTGTTGAAAGAGACTTTTTCAAAGCAGGTTATACTTAACAAAAAATAGTCTTATAGTCTGTCTGCATTCCAAAGTCTTTGGCTAGCAGTGCAGCATTGACTCTCTCATTTGGTTTGGCTCTTGCTGGTTTCTCAGAGTCTATTGCCTCCTGTGAGAGAGGTCACATTGCTCTAAGGTAAGAAATAAGAAATGACTAGCCTCTGCAATCACACCATCCATTCCCATCTGATCTGAGTCTGTTTTATCCCTGTAGAGGAGACATACAAAGGTTTGTGCAGTTAATTGTGGTTAATATGTCAAGTGTTGTTAAAATCCAAGCACTGGACCAAAAAGATCAGTTCTACCAGTAAGAGAGCAATTGATTCTGCCAATGTGTATTGGGTTTGCATGGCAAGGTTTGGTAGCGGGGGGGCTACAGGGGTGGCTTCTGTGAGAAGCTGCCAGAAGCTCCCCCATGTCCAACAGAGCCAATGCCAGCCGGCTCCGAGATGGACCCACCGCTGGCCAAGGCTGAGCCCATCAGTGATGGTGGCAGCGCCTCTGGGATAACGTATTTAAGAGGGGCAAAACACTGCTGTGCAACAGCAGTTGGAGAGAGTAGTGAGAATGTGTGAGAGGAACAGCCCTGCAGACACCAAGGTCAGTGAAGAAGGAGGGGAGGATGCTCCAGGTGCCAGAGCAGAGATTCCCCTGCAGCCCGTGGTGAAGACCATGGTGAGGCAGGCTGTGCCCCTGCAGCCCGTGGAAGCCCACGCTGGAGCAGTTGTATGCACCCGAAGGAAGCTGTGACCCTGTGGGAAGCCCAGCCCATGCTGGAGCCATCTGTTCCTGAAGGGCTGCACCCCATGGAAGGGACCCACACTGGAGCAGTTTGTGAAGAACTGCAGCCCGCGGGAAGGACCCACGTTGGAGAATTTCTTGGAGGACTGTCTCCCGTGGGAGGGACCCCACGCTGGAGTAGGGAAAGAGCGTGAGGAGTCCTTCCCCTGAGGAGGAAGGAGCGGCAGAGACAGCGTGTGATGAACTGACCCCAACCCCCATTCCCCGTCCCCCTGCGCCGCTGCGGGGAGGAGGTGGAGAAAAATCAGGAGTGAAGTTGAGCCCGTGAAGAAGAGAGGGGTGGGGGGAAGGTGTTTTAAGATTTGGTTTTATTTCTCACTACCCTACTCTGATTTGACTGGCAGTAAATTAAATTAATTCCCCCAAGTCCAGTCTGTTTTGCCCATGACGGTAACTGCTGAGTGATCTCCCCGTCCTTATCTCGACCCACAGGTCTTTCGTTGTATTTTCCCTCCCCTGCCCAGCTGAGGAGGGGAGTGATAGAGCAGCTTTGGTGGGCACCTGGCATCCAGCCAGGGTCAACCCACCATACAATGTCTTCGCCTCTGAGATTGACATTTACAGCAGCATCTGATTTCTTTGAGAAGGTAATGGTTCTGTGAGTGATGCTAGTAGAACGTAAGCTTCTCATAGTTAAATGGGTTACTGACACTGTCATTGCACATGACAGTTCTAGCGCATAGACAACACCTTTCTTTTAATCTAAGTTCCTTAGAAACAACGACATCATATTTTAATGCCATTTTGCCATCGTGAGCTGTTGTGATTTTAGCTTGGCATGAAGCTAAAGTGCTGTATGGTACCTCCTGCTGATGGAGTTGCTAATCCCTTCTGACCATTACTGTATTCCATACAAGATTAGTCCCCTACTTCATTGACCTCTTTGACCAGCCTGTTAGAAAGGAAGCACATTACAGCTTGTCATGCAGAAGCCTGAATTCCAACTTAGTGAACCTTTTCTTAGAACTGTTCAGTTTATGGTGAGCTGTTATTTGTTCATGTAGAAAACAAACTTTAATAATCAGTTGGTTTTAAGGTGCTGAGTTTTGAGCTTTATTAATTGAATTGGTTCCTTCATTTCCTCTCTCCCATAGGATACTTACTGTTGCGTGCAAGTATCCGCCTGTTTTGAAGTTCAAAACTAAGCATGCACTGAGAAAGCTGTGATTTGGTCCTCCTGTAGGTCCTGGGTTTTTTTACCTTTTTGTCTGATGTGCAACTGGTCCCCAGATTTGTCTTTTTACTTTATATGAACATCCCTAGCACTCTGCTGTGATTCATTCCTGTGATTGACTGTGCGGCTCTTCTGCCTGTTCTTGGATTCAGAGCTGGATCATGAGTAAAACATATAGTGGGAGAAAGCTACAGTCACACATCTACCCACAACAGACCTTCCTTTGCCTTGCATGCCTGTTGTATGAATTACTCTTCTCTGTGTCATGGATACTTGTGTCCCTACATAAACTGGACACTCTAACCTAGAGTTTTAATTGTCAGTATCTTACTCTGTCACCTGCTCTTGAGGTGTGAGTAATTCCTGTGATCTCAAGTTTCCTCAGCAGGAGAAAAAAAAGAGGCAATGATGCTGAACTAATTGGTATTCATAAAATGTAAAGGCTTATTCGAGCCTTTAAGTGGCAGGAGTGATACCAAATTTAAAGGTGTTGTCTACAAGCATTATGTCTAACTGTGACTTGCTCATGGATATGGAAGGCAGCTTTTCAGAGAAAGGTCTTCGAGACGGCATCTGGTCCATCCTACTACCTCAAAGCATGATAAACTCCTCCTAATCTCTTTGTTATTGCTGTTGTCCAGCGTG
The DNA here is from genome assembly GCA_031468815.1 of Morus bassanus. NCBI lineage: Eukaryota > Metazoa > Chordata > Aves > Suliformes > Sulidae > Morus > Morus bassanus. Next base: position 3,922,384 of record CM062582.1, read on the forward strand.
AGCACTGAAGACGCTGAATTTCCACTAAAGCGATATCCATTTGGAGATGTTTTAAGAATTCTAAGCCAGGCAAAATTAATTGGAAAAGTAGAAATAGAACAAAATCTGACCCAGGCTAAGTATACAGTCTGTCAGCATATCTTTCCCAAATTGCTTTGCAGCAAATTTTTATTCAGCCTCATGCCAGCTAAGCTGGTGCTGAGAAGTCTGAGGGTGGAGGTAAGCAGGACAGTGGGGCTGTGTATGTCTGGTAGTGAATTGATGAATAGTTAGAAGCAAAAGTCAAACAAAGGAAAAGCAGCCTCAGCATTCTGATCACAGTGATTTCTTTCTTCCCGAGAAAGAAACCACTTTCTTCCATACACAGATATGCACATGGAGAATGTTGCTGAGCTGTAGTTATCTGTCAGCTGTCCCTTCCAGTGTTGGTTATGCTCTATAACAATAAACAGCTTTGAAATTCAGGGTGTAACCTAGCGCAACATTAGCCAAAACCAAGTCCATTCAGAACGCTCCTCTTTCCTCTCTCTATTTTGTTGGATGCATTCAACAACAGCAAGTCACATTTCTTCCCCACTAGGTGCCAACATGAAGTAAATGCAAACCAGTGTGGCGTTATCACCTGTACTCCACATGCTGCCAGAGTCAGTGCCAAAAGGGCTGGTCAAAGCTTTTCCAAGCTGTGAAAGCATGAAAAATTTGTGGACAACAGCAAACCCACATCAGTTTGATTCTGTTGTGACAAGCTGTAAGATTTGCCAGTGAGTGTACTGCAGCAACCCCACACTGGCCCAGCTGTGAGCTTCCTGGGGTATTATGTGCTAGTCATGCCACAGCCATTTGGACAGGTTCCTTGTGACCTAAAGATTACAGAGTAACATTATAAAAAGTGCTGTACGTTAACTACTATGAACATGAATTAGTTTAAACTAGGATTGCTAAGGCATAAGGAGTAAAGGGGACCTCTTCCTTCTAAATTTTGCTTCAGCAGGTGGCATCCAGGTTTGTGTCTTTCAAGCTAATAATACAGGCTTCCATAGCCTGAAAAAATCCACCCTCAGCCGCTCTGTGCACCACAACACTGGAAACACCCACTTGTGAGTTCTGGGCCAAAGACAGGGTTCTGATACGGGAAGATGTTTAAGGGACGTGGGAAGAATAGTGGGAAGGTGCTGGAGGATGCCAAAGCCTGTGATACACTCAAATCCAGCTTGTGGGTTTGTGTTGTCCTGTAAAGAGTGCCCCAATTCAGCACCTGCTTGCCCACACAGTTCAACAGGTAGCCCAAGCCCAGTTTGCTTCTGAATCTCTGCTGCATTTTAAGGAAGAGCTTGTCTGCCTAATGTTTGCTCACGTGTGGGGTACATAGAAGTATCCCAGACAGGTGTTACTTGATCCTTCAGTGTTGCTGGTAGGTATGTGTTCATAATACTACATCAATAAACATCAGCCAGTAGCTGTTGTGGTGCAGGTGTTTCAGGACTTGAAGAGGAACTGGACAACAGCCCAGATTAAATAAGATAAATTTCTTGCTTGCAGAGAAGAACAGATTTTAAGTATTAAAGAATGTTGCTGAGTTCTCATTTGACTTGCAGGTGCCTGTTGTATCTTAATCAATTCCTATTAAATGGGACTGTAAGATTCGGACTATGACCATGAAGACAGAATTAATGCAGAGATAGTCAGTTTAGGAAGTCTGTGGCTATTAGCTTGATCAAATTATACTTTGAAAATGGGTTAATAAATCTAGAGGAGAAGGAAGGGAGGAGAAGGTCTTCTGAATTATTTATCATTTGTTTCCCTGTTGACAAGTTTGCATAGACATGAAATTCAGGTGGGAGTACAGGGAGGGGGTTATTTATTAATTATATATGAATCGGACAGACCTTCCTCTCTTGTATCCAGATTTCCTTTCACAACTTAGCATTGCCTACAGCTGGACGACTTCTTGCCTTCAGCTGAAGATATCCTAGAGTACTTCTGAAAAATCCAATCCATCAAAATTCAAATTCAGTTTAGGATTATTTTTCACACATAACATCAACTGTCCAAGATGATACTTTAACTGTTCTCTCTTATGAAAGGACTGAGGAGGAAATGTTCATATACTCCATTCTAGAGAGAAAGTGTGCAAGGAACCAACTTATCATTGTGATTTTTTAGGCTTTGTTTTGATATCTGTGCCCACAGAATGAGCACCAGGAATTGAAACTGCTCTTATTTGTGCTGGAACTTCACAACCTTCTGTAGAAGCCTGAGGATGGTGAAGATCTCAGAGGGCTTTATGGGGTTAGGCTTTTGGTAGATGGAATGTATAACATGCAGTTCCTCTTTGTGAAATTGTGAAATCTGTGTCAGGAACAGTAACTGAAAAGAATATCTTCCCCAGTCCACAAGGATGTAGTCTGAAATCTTCTCTTGTAGCTTTAGCATTTGTTTATACAATTATGTATTTGGATGCCTTTTACTTAACATTCTGTGTAGTCTTTTTTAAGCCCACTGCATCTATCAAGCAGACTTCACCATCTCTAGGTTTATTTTTCTATCAAAATGGCAACAACTAAGTTGACAGCTGATGTACCAAGAAAATACCATTTGGGATTTTTCCCCTTTTCAGATATATTTGCATCTGAATTTTTAGTCATGCATGTCATTGTAAGACTGCACATTTTTTGCAGGGCACATGAATAAACGGGACTGTGAATAAACTTTCTGTCCATACCAGAATTAAGCTGAAGTGTAGACACACCACAAAGATATATCTTCTTTGAAAAATAAATACAACCATCCCACAATTTCACCTACCTTGCTACCTGATCTGTAGCAAATAAGTTGACTTGTAGAATTTACTGTCAGCAGAGGGTAAGTAGCTGGAGGAGTTGTCTGCATCTTTCCTGGTCTGCTAACCTGCTTTAAAGCTATAGCTGTCTGTCTGCACTAGGACGTTACCTCATAAGTAGTTACCACATTAGTGACTGCGGGGTAAGGACATATTTCTTTTCCTAGTGAAGACAAAGCATACACGTAAGTTTTCATTAATGCTGGCAGTTAAGTGGATGTGTAACCTCACATAATATTTGGGTTTCAAACATTTTTTATTTCTTTTTCAAATAAAATCAAAAAAGGTCCTTTGGGGACCTCAGGGTTGATCCTCTGCTGAGTTACGCTGTTTGCAAAATTATGTTCTTATCTGCAGCCCTGTGAGAATATGAAAATGTATGCTTATGTTTATATATTCTGACACAGAGAATGAATGTATTCTACATATCAATGCTTTCTGCTCAATACTTAAGCATTTGTTAATGCAGAAAATTCATGGATGTGGGTGGAAATCATGTAGATGAGATTACCCAAGCATAAATCCTGTAGAATGTATATGATTTGGGGAGTTGCACCATACTCAGGTCCTGACACCTCCTAGACTAAATAGCCTGGGAGATTTGGGAGCGATGGTGGTTTTCTGATGACTGTAGGCTTACTCTGACCTCACAGTCCCACCCACAAGGAACAGCAATGCATAGTCATTTTGCTGCTCCTTCAGAACAACGGGTGGCTGTCTTCCCCTGCAGGTAGGGAATGGAGGAGGCGATGAATTTACTAAATAGTCATATTTGTTTCCAATGTGTAAGATGGGAGTAAAGATGGGAGCAAACCATCCTGGTTCAAGGAATACTTACACAGACTGGTAGGGGGTCTTCTTACACAGATGCCCCCTGAAGTCAACAATTAATTTGAAATGAGTGGCACCACTTGAGCCTGTTTCTGCTATGAGCTGGTCTCTCAGATCCACGTGTGGGAACAGTACGGAGCAGTCAATGACTCAGCATTGGCAGTAGTATGTCTCTTTATTTTTGTAAAAACCCGCAATTTTCTGTAGCAGATGGACAAGTGGGAGGGAAACAGACTGCTGGAGGGGAAGGGTATGGATGTGACACCTGCAGTTCTCCAAGATCCATCAAATTAATGCAAAACTTCCAATAACCACTTCTTATAGCCAAAGAGTGCCGAAGTCCACTAAGGCCCACTCAGCAAACACAGGACAACGCATCCCAGCAGTCTCTTTTCTCAGAGATATCAGGTCTTGGACATTACAAATGAGAATGAAAAGGGGGAAAAGGCATTCTTCTATTTCTCAGTGGGAAAGGCTTTGAAATTTGCTGGCATTGTACAGACAAATGAGGCACTCTAAGTGCCTCTGGGACTGTAGATGTATCAAGTGGGACAGATACTTTGTGTGCAATGAAGCTTTAGGAAGGAAAACTTGTCATTTTTGTGGTAGAAGATAAGACTGCCTTCCTTAGTGGCGTTAGATAGAAATACACAGTCTGCTCAAAAATATAATGTGATAAAATGTAATGATATATAAAGTGATTGCTCGTTTATTTACAGTATATTTACTGAATAAGTTTTAAAGGGTTGTGAGACTCTTCTGAATTAACATTCCTTAGTATGAAGGAAAGAAACGCAGTCTAGACACCTACGTCTGGGGGGCTTTTCAGCTGAGATCAGGGGAATCAGAATTTGGGTCCCAACTCAGATTCTGATACCTTCTTTTTCCATTAGTAGGTCTGATATTTTATGTCAATATTTGAATCTGTCCTGCAGCTTCTTGGAAATAAGGCTTTTCCACAGGTAGTTGTGCTGGAAGGCTAATGTGGTTTAGTTGCTGATTTATTGTTAGAACATTTATGGTCTAAGTTGTAGCTTTAAAATGGCACATCAAGAAAATTGAGAGGCTGTATAGGGCAAGCCAGATGTTGAGCCTGGGCTAGTCTGCCTCGTGATGGCTGAATGAGTGACACATACCAAGCCAACATGATCTGCACAGATTTTTGTTAAATTTAAATGTCATTGACTAACTCAGTAGCTGTCTGTCTAGTTGGATTAATGTCCAAAACATCACACAGAATTTGGGCTCTTGTGCAGTACGGAGAGTTGCACTCCTTGAGGAGCCAATGTTTGGATGGGGTGTGAAGCCACCATCCTGCCTGGTAATATCTGTGTGTTGTCCCCATGGCAGAAAGTTTGAGGGCAGCCTGCCTCCTGCCTTCTTTTGCAGGTAAACACAGCATAAGGAGATATTGCTGAGAGTGTATTGTTTGCTGTATTCCCTTGCACACTCACTGTGCTATTTCACAGTTTAAACCTGCTTATGTGGGGGTTAATGGAGTATAAAAGTTGCTATTCAATATAAGGAAGCAATTTTTAAATAGTTTCGTACTAAATACTTGAGTAAGAAAAACACTAGTCCTGCCCATAGACCAACTGTATCCAGTAGGGATGTTGCTTGTCGTGCTGCTCGCACACATACAATCAGCTGTAACGGCCATATTCCTCGTCCAAACAGCTCACCCACATGCAGACCTTTAAAGGTAAATAAGGAACCTGTTGTACACAAAGCATATGAGTAACAGTTTCTTGTTACTATCACAAGTCCATGGAGTCAGTGTCATCTCTAATTTTAGCACTGTTTTTGTATGGGGAGTTTACACTTTCTAAGCCCTTGGAGGGAGGAGAATTGCCAAATAAGTATATATAAATGTGGAAAGCACCAGGGGTTTTATCGCTAAGCTAGAATTAGACTGTAATAAAGAAGATAAGCTGGGTAAAATTCGTGCCCTTTAGAGATGTAGCTGGAACAATCTCACTCAGGGTTTTTCTGTAAGAGGCAGTGGCTCTCCCAGAAGTGATGTGCCATATTTCATTCCATATTTCCCATCCACAGAAGCAGTCTATCTCTGTACGTCATTCACAGGTAAGAGGATTGGGTCAGATTGTTGTTTCATTTTTCTCCTCGCTGTTCCAAATGATCTGCCAGGATATTTGAATCCAGTCCTATCTTTTAGAGCTCAGTGAGTTTGCTTTCCATCTGCATGTTCCCTACTAGTCTATGTCCAAAGCTGTTCACACTATTCATTATTGCAGTGCCAGGCCCTGGCATTTCTTCAACTTTCTGTGGAGGAAAACAAATTAAAAAGCTTTGGAAGAACTGGTCTGTCTTTTGAGAAAGAAAACCCAACATGGATATGAGAGGAAATGTTATTGTGAATTTGAGCCTGTTAGGAGAACAATGTCTGTTTGACTCACAAACTTTACACTGCATTTTAATTACTAAGTGATACTGGGAAGGCTGAAAGGCATGAAGATGTTTGTATTCAGCTCAGTTAATGTAATGGAGAACAAAGGAAGAGAGGTAGAATGTCTTTTAACATTTTTCTCTCCTGCTGCTCATTCCCTGCTGATGCTTTCTTTTTATTTTAAGCCTTTGTTAAATTTTATCTTTATTTTCTTTCCTCTTTTAAAAGTTCTGTTTCTTTCTGATACCTGGAATGCAACTATCCGCTGTATGGTTTTTAATGTCAGAAACCAATAGTTCCAGCAGGTGATGAAACATTTGTATGCTTCTGAAACTCCGTTGTGTATATCTGCCATTCAAGTGGAAAAAAAGCAGTTTAAGGGTTTTTTTTTCCTTCTTGAATGGAAAAATGCCTGAGAATTTCCAAACCACTGATAATTTTTGTATGTGCCCCATGGGCTCTTCCAGCTTACGACTGAACTTTGTTGACTCAACTCTTTTCACAAGCAAGGAATTTCAGGGCAGAGAGACAGGTCAGCAAATACAGGCTTCAGGACACATTCTGGTATGTGTCTCTGAGTTTTTGGCTGTCATTATTGTGGATTTTACCATTTTCTGCAAGGGCTTTTAGAGGGATATGAGTCTTTCCTGACAGCAGTAGGTTTCTGTAACGTAAATTTTATTGAGGCACACGTTGCCTGTAGTGTCAACAGCCAGTGGGTCCCAGCCAGTCAGTCTGAGTTGTGTGACACTCTCCAGATGCTCTGTGCTGCTGTTGATGGTTGTGCAATAAGTTGTAGGGCTCAATAGGCAGGCAGAGATTCTTTCTACCAACATTTTTGCCGAACAAAATGTGTTTCACAAGCACAGAGGACTCTTTGCTTTGGGGTCTCTAAGTGGTAGGAATCCTGCTGTGCATTTCCACATCTGTGAACTGCTGGACATTCTCAGTGCTCTCTGGCGATGTGGTGATTGGGGAAATAACATGCTTCAGGCGCAAGAGCATGGAGAAAAGCAATATAAGAAGGATAGCCAAAAGTGTTAGGAACAATCCCACATACACATAGAGGCTGGAATATTTGTCTGCTGTTGTGTCTACTTCTGTAGCCAGAGTTGGCAAGTGGACACGGCCAGTCAGGTTTCCACGGAATTTGAAATAAATCTCAGTCATTGCTTTCTGTCAACTTTGGTCCATTTTCCCTATTTACCTTCAGATTTCCTGTCTTCCCTCACCAGACTCACAAAGGAGGTCAAAAGAGGAAACTTAGGACAGGTAGCACAATGGCTTCAGCAAGAAACGCTCCATTCTCTTTGTCTCAAGACCGCTGGTTCACACAGTTAAGCAGACTGCATGAGGCAGGCCTTTGCAAATAATGTTGCAAGCTGCTATTACAATGACAACAAGCATTAGACTTGTGTTTTACGCTGCCATCTGGCTTTTATTTTGTCCTGAAAACGCTTTGGTGCTTCTTTTGGTAGGTCACCTCTTTTGGTAGGTGAAAAGCTTTGGTCCTTCTCTCAAACTGAGCTGTAAAGGTTTGCACAGCTTTGGTCTTTGCAAGTGTTGTTTTCCAAACAAACCGAGTCAGCTTTTTGGCAGCTTCTCCCACAGCAGGTGGTTTTATCCCTGTATGAGCTGGGGAAGGTTGTTTTCTGCTTTGCCAGACTGCTGGAGAATCTCTTCTCTCCTAATCCAGGGCTATTGATACTTGCTTAAAGAGTATGGAGTTTTGAGTTTCTCATTAGGAACAGTCAAAAAGTTGGCTTTCTGAAAGGAAAAAAATGAGAGAAAGAGAGAGAAATGAATCCAGGTACCCAAATAGCCTAGCGTATATGTGGTATCTTCAGAACAAATAGATAAGGAAACCCTTGTCATGCTCCTGTGAGACACCTTGAGATCAGGAGAAGCACTGACTACTTAACTTTAGAGAAAGACCACGCAAATCCAATTGTTAAGGTCTCCTCTGGTAACACTCAGTACTTACTTATGGGTAAGAGAAGGCCCCACAGTCTGTGGAATTAGATGTCACAGAAGGGAACATTTGAGTCCAGCCGATGTCTTCCACCACGTGTCTCTCATTTATTGTTGATCAGGTCCCTCTGTTTCTGAGGCAGGATGAACCTGGCAGGCGTCCAGAGCCCTACCTGTCCCACTGGGGCAACTCTGCCGCAGGATATGACACTTCGCTCCCCTCCTGGGAGCAGAACTTACTAGAAATGGGGGTAATCTTAACGTTTTAGCATTTTCAGTTCTTCCAGCTGGAAACAGAAAACGTAAATGCTGAAATTTCACTGTAAATGGTGCATCCCAAAGCATCGTGTTCTCCATTGATAAGGCCAGAATTTTGTTTTCAGCTGAAGCAAAAATGATAGCACTGAAACAAAGTGATGCAGTCATTTATAATGTTCACTACATATGCACCTACATGAGATGTAAATAGAGTAATATTAGTATGGTAATATACTATGGTAGTCAGACTAAAATGAAACATTAGGTCAAAATGATAAAAGCTCTGATGCTTTTAGATAAAGATTTCACCTAAAAGACATATTGCTACACAACATTTTTACTTTCGTGGGCCTTCAGCTTGTAAAGCGTAGCTGGTTTATTGACAATGTTTGGTATGTACTCCCCAAGCACCAATGGGAACAACACCTTGCTGTTCTTCACAGAGAAGTGGCTGAAACCTGGAGGCCTGAATCATCAAGGAGCTGATATTCAGGCTTTCATTACAACCAAGACAGACCTGCTTTGGCTCACGTGATGGGGAAACATCTGATGTGCTGAGTTTTTGGAGAAGGGACGCTGGGGATTGTCTACACCTTACCTCCCAGCTCCTGGAATACCTTCTTCAGTATCAAAGCATTTGAGATAACAGCGATCCAGTTTAGGGAACGTTGGGCCAGATCCTGCTGAGTAATAGGCTGGTTAAGCTGGGCCAAATTGCTGGTTGAAAAAATTGCCTGGGGATTTGACTTCTGCAGTCCCTGCAAGAGTTGTGGATTCTGAGCTGTGCTTTGTGTAGGAGGGTGTGGGCAAGCACGGTAAAAGAAAGGGCTGCTCAGTATTTTTCCAGGGGCTGACCCAACCCCTTTGGAGCCAGTTATTCTGGCCGCAAGTTTGGTGCTGATGCAGAAGCATGGGACATGAAAGTGAAGACTGTGTTGCAGCCACGCACTTTTTTTTTTTTCTCTATTATAGGGCAATAACTGTGATTTTCACACTTTAAACCTATCAACGGAAATTCTTCGCCCGTGAAGATATTCTTGGGTTATATAGCAGGTGGGAGATAAAGGGTGTGAAGGTTACTGGCCATATTAAACCTTGGTTCTTATAAGATGATTTCTCTGTTGATAATGAAATGCAATCAGTCTGGAATCTGACACTTGTGTGAGTTAAAACACAGAGCAATGTCTTTGCCCGTCTCATCTGCTATCTTACTGAGAGTGAAAGCCAGAGCTAGTTTCTCTCCTTAAGGAACAGAGAGCCTAATGGCTTTAAATACTTCATAAAATTAGATTGCAGAATGCTAAAGTCATTAGTCTGAAGTTCAATAACTAACTATAAACCAAGACATTGAATTAACAAAGCTCAGCTGGGCATTTATTGATAAAAGGAGCAGATTAATAGTAAAAAATATTAGCAATGGGGAGTTGGCACAGCTCATTTTTTTTTTAGTCTGAATTATAGAATCGTCAGGAGTAATCAGCTATTCAGACTATTGAAAGCTGTGAAATTAACTACATCTTTTCCAGAAATGAGCCAGAAATAATTCAGTAGCTCCAGGCAACCCCAAAGATTTTTGCTTTTCAATCTTCCAATTTATCTCACTGAGCACGTCTTTTTGGGTATTAGTAGATTTAGCTTTGTACGCTCCCCTTTAAGAAATAGAAGCTTGAAGACTGTAGAGACCAAGGTCATGTGAAAATAAGTGGTACACAAAGATTCTGAAAAAAATGTGTGTAAAGCAGGTCAGCACTGTAACTTTGTATGACAGATTACAGGAGGCAAAACCTCACTGGTTACCCTGAGAAGCCCTCAAGCCCATGGACAGAGAAAGTAGAAGTTTGTGATAGAGCAGAGCAGCATAACTAGAGCCCACATTCCCTGTGATCTAAGTTGTTGATCAAGGCTTAGTTATTCTCCTCTGGCTGGACAGTACTCCCATTTCTGAGAGGTGCCAAGCACCATTAGTGTTCACTGATGCTCAGTGGGTACAGATTGATTCCAAGCAGACACTTCTTTTTTTATCAATTTGTGGTTGTCTTTAAGCAATGATTAAAAAAAAAACCCAAACCAACATACTTCATTTAATAAAAATCAGTAATGAAAATAGAAGTCCCATACAAAACAACAGAAAGGTTTCTTCTCAGATTGTGTCACTGAGACAGGACATTCATGAGCCAAAACTTCATAGGTGCTGAAATTACCACCCTCCCACTGTGGCTATCAGGGTTTGGGGAGCTTCAGGTTGGGGGAGTTTTTAGTAAGCCTGCATGGCCCTACTCTGCACCTTCTGTCACAGAGGAGCAGAGAGAAAGAAAGATTTTCCCCAAAACAGTGCAGTCAGACAGTACAAATTGATCTTGCAACTGCAGTAAATGTCCTGTCTTGCCTACTTGCTTCCTGTTACTGCCATCTTCGGTTTAAGTGCCACTTGCCAGCAAGGCATCTCTGAAAGTGTAAGCTACTTTTCTAAGTTCTCTTCTGCTTTTCCACCTGATACCCTAACTACTACAAAGAAGTAAGTGGGTCAAAATAGAACAATTACTTGTGTAGCTTCTCCAAGGCTGTTAATTAAAACTGCACTGAACTGGCTGGCAAGCCCGGAAGGGTTTGGTTTTGAACACAGACATTACCAGGTGTATTCTGTCTAGGTGACTTTTAGAGAAAAAAATCAGCATTGAAGAAATGCAAAGAAAACATTAAAGTATCAGTTCTCTCCATGGCTTGCGTTTTCTCCAGGGAGGATCTGAGGGAGAGGAAAGGGGGGGTGTTTCTTCTTTCAGTGGTGGACGGTGGTTTTTGTTCTCGTGCTGAAGTGCAAGGTAGTGTGTCAGGGTCTCAGCTGTGGTATTGCATAGGAAGAGAACAGAATAAAGCATAGTTACCTTTCAGAGCAGGCAGGGGTGTTGGGACTAGGCATTAGAGCAGCTGGTTCAGACCATGAGCTTGCTGGTGGTATATCTAGGAACATCTCCTCCCAGGTAGTGGGATTTGTGCAGAAGAGATTTGCTGTCTTATTGCTGGAGTCACGATACTGTCTTTTCAGCAACAGACGTGCCAAATGCACTTTCTTCTCCTCTGCTCTTGAATTCACATGGTTCGCTGACAGGGATGGCTCTTACTCCCGGTCTTGAGATGTCAACTGACAGTCTAACTGAACAGCATCGCTGCTGATGCCCTTCCTTTGCAGGCAATAGCGGAAGGGGGCAAGGAGCTTTCTCCTCATGAGCTTCGCTGCCTGGATGGAAACAGTCAGTCCCCTCCCTCAGCAGCGGTAGGCAACAGTTAGAGCGGAGAGGATCGGTAGTGCTCCAGAGCTGCTGCAACTCGGCAGCAAGCAAGGAGGGAAGGGAGGGAGGCTGTGAGCTCAGCTCGCAGCAAAGTTTGTGCAAGGTTCGTCTTAACCCTTTCGTGCTTGCAAGTGGTAAACAAGACTGAGCTGCCTGCTTATTGTGGAGTAAGACATGAGCCAGGAGAACAGGTTATCAGTTTCTCTCTATCATTTTCTGGAAGGTGCAAAGGTTTTTTGCTTTGTGCCTCTTGGGAAGGGTTACCCGGTGAGGGCTGCCAGCTGGGTTCCTGTCTGGAACCATGGACAAATGTCACTTTTCAGCTGAGACCCTCAGGATAGTCCCCTAGCATTGCTCTTTTTTGCATTGGAGCTTTTGATGTGTTTTTGTCCTTGTGCTTACTGTTTCGTGGTTTGGGAAGGGCTGTGTGGCTGGTTTAGTTTACAGGTCCTCTCTCCCCTGAGTAGTTTGAAACTCTGCATGAATAAGCATAACTCCAACTTTGCAGTGTTGTGGGCAAAAATTATTTTCACGAATTTATGAATATGCAAAGCACAAATCTATGTACAAGATGCCACAGAAATGAGGCAGAAGGAGCCAAGGCTGGGATGAGAATGCAAACCATCCTGATCCCTCTGATTACCACACCTTTTGATCTGCGTTTCTTAGCTCCCCCCGGCTGACAAAGTAAGGATGTTTTATGATCCTGTTCCAGTTACAACACAAATTAGGGTAAACTGTATCAATGAATTGCTATAATTTTAGTTGTGTGCATGTTACAGAAGGGTGATGGGGAACAAGATTTCCTTTCCTTTACGCAGGGTGGCTCACTCTGTTGGGGACAGATGTCAGTTTGGGACGCACTGCAGTGAGCCCCAAGGTTTCACCAGCAGTGGAGCACAGCTGAAGGTGGCCAGACCAGCACATAGACAGAGTAGCTGCAGTTTGCAGCTCTAAGCACTGAGCGGTGTACAGCTGCGTGCAGCTGTATTTCACATGTCCACGTCCCTTGTGCCCCAGCGGGTGGGTTGGCTGGAGGCACCTCATGGGGTGAACATGACCCACAGACCCACACTGGCCACTTGGCTCGTGGTAGTTCCCAGTGCCTACAGGTTGTCTTTCATGGCCTATGCTTGGGGCACTGGGAGCAAGGCTCCCCTCTGGAAAGTCAGTCCCACACAGGAGTTTGGGAGAGACGAGTTCATTCTCTCTCTGCAGCTCTGTGTGACAAAATAGAGACATTGAATCTGAAAACTGTCTCCTCAGAATAGCTCTCCCTCTCTGGTCCCCCATGGCTTCAGCCTGAGCAGAGGGGCCAAAGGGTAATGAAACCCAGAGCTGCACAACTCTTTCATCCTCTGGGGGTGGAGGCCTGTATTATAAATCAATCTCTCTAAGGGCTTCAGTCTCTGGAGCTCACAAGCACAGTGTATCATTGCAATGAAGCACTATTTAGATAAATAAAACATAGTCCCTGGAAAAAATATGGTTCCTCCATGCTTCTGTGCTGGGATGAACCCTCTGAAAAGCAAGACTAATAAGGTAGCTTTGATTGCTGATTTTATTTCACATTTCCTTTGTTGTACTATCATGTGCAGTGCCCATTATTGCAGTCTATGCCACGATTCCCTGCTAGATGCATAGTATGATGCTAAACCAGTACAAAGATAAACCAGAAGGAAGGCTATGTGTATTTTTCCCTGGAATCTGTACAATTACTGCTTTACCAAAAAACTACCTGACAGCACCTCCAAACCCTGAAGAAACAAGTGAGAGCTCTATTTAACCAGGAATTATGTTGCTGGTTGAGTTATGAGACCCAGAAGAGACAGATATGTGTTGAAATCCTGCGACCCTGCTTTCTATATAATGCAAATGAGCAGAGCTGAAATGAAAGGCTCTCTCTCCCTGTCCGTGCAATCCAGCTTCTCTGCTCAGCTTTTTTTCCCTTTGTTGATTTTGCAGTAAATTATCTCTCCCTTTTTGTAGGACCAAGCTGCTGTTTGCTGGATGGGTACACTTAGATTTCTTGTTTCCTTTGTAGCAGGGTATAATAAAGACAGATGAATTTTAGATAATGCCACAATTTATACCAGCTGAGGCTGATGAATGCTTGACTGAATGATTGCTGAATTCCTGAATTGTTGAGAAGCATGTAAGGCTTTCTCTCTATGTAAATTTTGGGGCCAATCAACGGCAAATTTATGCTACATAAAATGAAGGTGTACAAGCTCCCTTGGAAATACACAGAGATATGAACCCAGTGAAAGTAATTTTTCAAGCAGCCATTAAGAATTTGGGGGCAAAAGACCAGGGAGCGCGTTAGGTTCTTTCCTTTGCATTATTAGACCTGCGTCTCCAGGTTTGTATCAGGTCATTGTACACATCTTTCCCATAATGGTCCCACAGCAGTCTTGGAGGGAAATTTGGATTTAACAAAGAGCAAATAAGATCTCTGAATGATTGTTTGTGAGTATAATCTGTATGTTCCTATAGGGATTCTTCTGTTACCCAAATTCAGGAATCCTAGGAGCATAGTAAATGCATACTTTGGGTCTTCAAAAATTGCTTTCAATGAAGCTGCAGTGAATGGAGAAAGAGCTGTGCACTCCTCTCCCCCACATCCATTTCATAGCAGACACATCCCAGAATGGTTTATTCAAGCCCTCAGCTGTAAATACCTTCCATCATTTGGGTTTGTTTGTGTGTGGGAGGGCCAGGCCCAAGCAGAGATCTCTTTTGCTAATGTAGATGCTGTATATTGAACTCAGAAAAGAGCCACAACTTGGTAGGTGCCTGTGCATCAAAGATGACAGAGAAAACAGAAGCAGTGGCTGAGTTTTCAGTATTAAGGGCAGAAAGTGTGTTAAATTAGAGCAGACTTTTAATGCAGAGCTGTTACATCTGAAGCATATTCTGTGTTTGGACATATTTTCCCCCTGTTGTTTAGAGGTTACAGTTAATACCAACTCACCATTTCTCCATTACCATCATTCCCTTTCCTCCTGTTAAAACAACTTCTCTCCTTTGCCTACGTGGTTAATCCCTGCCTGGATGAGACTTTGGCTGACTGAGCTGTTGTGCTGAGCCGAGGCAGCTCGGCTTGCCTGGAGTTTCACTAGCTTTCAAAGGGCTTAGGGGGAATTCACCCACTTCTCTCTTGAGAGCGCTGCTAGAAACGTGCACCAGATGGCTTAGAAATCAACTCAGCACTGTGAACTTCTAGTAGTATTCATTACTTATGGCAATAATAACCATACTTAGCACTTTTGTATTTCAAGAGACTTCACAGTTACACAGTCCCTCAGTGAGGTACAGTCAGATGGCATTGGAGAGGACTGCCAAGCATCAGATTTTTAACAGCTTTGGTGGCTGTTATAGGCTTTGTAGCTGTGCAGTGTAGCTACCCATGGGACACCTCCTTGAAGAGGTACTCAGCCCCGCTCTAGCCTTAGAGGCCACAACGTCCAACTCCTGAGGTTTCCAGCTGATATTTGGAAAAAGACCAGTCCTTTACCTTTCCTGCCTTCCCCACCCCTGTCCTGGCCATCCACAGAAGTACTAGGAGGCCCCTTGCTGCCATGAAGAGAGTTAGGTAACTGGAACTGCCTAAGGTGGTTGCTTGGGGAGTTGTTCTTCCAAAGATCAGGATGGTTCCTACTGTCCACCTAGAACTGCACAAGTGCTATGAACAAGAGGGTAAATCACTATGGAAGAGATGCTGAAGCAAGTGACAGCACTTACTGCTGTTTGTCTTGGCAGAGTGGAATCTGTTGTAAATACGTTTTTGTTTTAATATGTTTTGTCTTTATCGCCATGGCACTGAGTGCCAGATGATCTATACCATAAACAGGCTTGTGGAACACATCAAAAATCATGTTTCAGTAGGTTTTGGATCATGAGTCTCTAATGTGGGTCTGGACTTCCAAATATTTATTGCTCATTCAGATTTGTATGAAATAGGTCTAGCTGCCACCAGCTTTAAGGGAGAAATACCACAGTCCATGAGATGGCAACCTTGAAAGCGAAGAAGGTTGCCTGGAGCTTGTTTCTTGCTTCAGCCACTGAGGGCCCCCAAAAATGTACTGACTTCTCTCTGTCTCATTTTTTTCATGAAAAGGGAAAAATTATTAGTACCTTGCCCCCCATAAACAATCTGTCAATACTAAGTGCTAGGCAAATGCATGTGGTCATGTGCCCACTGCTCCGGCAGAGCCAAGTGCCCTTCCCTCTGTGCATTCCCACACAATCTTGTTTTGTCCAGTACAGTCTGTCTGAAAATGCTCATGTGTTTGGACTAAAAGAGTTTTGTTGCTTTGAAAGGCTTTGGGCTGTTTTGACAATTTGGCTTTGTCTTGAACTTCCTACATCAAAAATACTGCAATGCTTGAGTTTATTTATAGAAACTTATTCTCCCACAGATAACAAGAAATTCAGCCTAGTCTGATGGTACTGCTAATTTTTAGGAACATTTCTGATCTGATTTACTGTTGTCATTGAAGGGCTACATTGTCCTGCACAGAATTCTGTCTGAAACTGTCCTAAGCTTCATTTTCGTGAGTGAGCTTGTGAAGAAGGCAGTGCAGGTCTCCAAAATAGTGTTAACACCACTCACAGAAGAGAATTCCAGTGCTCTAGGTAAGTCAATGAGAGCTAGCTCAGGTAGGGCCAGCTGGCAGTGAGCAGGGTGGTATGGATAACCCTTGGAGCAAGGGGTATCTAAAAAGCAGGTTCCACCTGGATCTAAACTGCAAGTACATGTCAGCCACCCTCTGTCAAGGTCCCACACAGGTCCCTGTGGGCCTTGGCAAGAATTAGTTGAACAATGAGTCAAGGATAGAACTTAAAACAGATCCTGTGTTCTCCGGCCCATGGTCTGGAATATTATTATTTCCTCTGAAGTAGGACAGTTCTTGCAGCAGTGCCTATTTTTAGGGAGTTCAGCACAATTTCTAGACCCAAGAGCTTCAGGTAAGTCTGGGGAAGCTTTCAGATGTGCTGATCATCTGTTTTTGGCTGGCCAGTTGCTAAGATACAACCTGACAGGTGCTCGCATGACAGCGAGCCACTCTGTTTTAGTCACTTAAAATGGGCACTTGTTTTTAACACTGACAGTCAAGCTTGTCTTACAGCCCATCGCTTACCAGATGATCTTAACACAACTGCTGACAGTGCACAATAAATACTAAGAACTGGGCCTTATTTTAGCAACAAGATAGCAGACTGGCTTCCAGGAGACTAGGTTGTTTCTCTGCATGATGGACAAATAATCCACGTGGACAGTGCAACATTTGCTGGGAATTGGGTCACTCATGGAATTTTCTTCTTCTTGACTGCACGGCAGGGCTGGTGCCCCAGGGGAGGCTTGGCATGGACCTCAGTATCAAAACCAGCACCTGAAGTGTGTACACACATGAAATGTGCATGTTGTATGCTTTGGTGCTCTATCTGTTTTTTTCTGAAAGTCTGGACTTTCTTGATGGAGCCTGAAAATCTTCTGGTTCATTTTATTTATTCGCACCTCATTTCCCCACTGCCTGGCTCCGTGCTCTGGCTGCAGACAGCACTGCCTTCACTGTTACTTAGTATTGGTCCATGGACAAGTGGGTGAGTCACTCTCAAGCCACTGGACACACTGTCACCACAAAGGCCATCTCAGCCCACCCAGGGCTGGGCCTCTCTGTGTGCAAAGAGCCCTTTGACTCCTGTGGGCTTCACACAGATTTCTGCCTGCAGGAACAGCTTGTAGGGTTAAGGCTTAGATGCGATTCCCTGAAGAGTGCTTTTCACAGCACAGATGATGTGAGGAAGGTCTCAGATACAATCACACATGTTAAAACATGTGCCTTTCCTCCTGTTACAGTCAAAGGTACCACCTGAACTTGCCAGGCAGCACTGTGATTACAATGCTGATCAGTAAAGGCTTTTTCTTCAGAGTTCAAATCCTGAACAGAGCCATCCTAAAGCTGGAGTTCACTGTTACGCAGGATGGTATTTTGGTGTGAGCCCAGAGCTCATAGACTCAAGTATTCACTAACTCATTACTGGCAGGTACCCATGAGGCATAACTTCCAGAATCTTTAAAATATGAACATGTATTCCCTGAATTCTAACCAAATCCTCCCAGCCAGACCATAAAGCTGAATTCACAGTGGGTAGAGTATGGGGAATGCTAGCTGCAAAACAGTTAAACCCTTCTCTGAAGTCTTGATGTCACATTATTTGCATGATTCACAGTTAACAGATGGGCTCATGCCTATATTGAGGGGGGACCAGTTCCTCAATCGCTATCATTAAATAATAATTATGACAGTTTATAATGAAAGGAAAACAATTTTGTGATGACCCCATTACATCACTTTTTATTTCTTTGGTTTGTTTGTTTCGATTCCAGTCTTAAAGAAGAAAATCCCTGTTCTCAGTTCTCATTTACAAAATATGCAGCTGAGAGAACTCTGCCCACCCACACACTTCGACATTTCAGATATCAGAATTTCCATCCAGGGTTGGATGAACTCTTTCTAAACCCACTTGGAGGAAACATGGTTGAAATCTTTACAGCAGAAGAGTGAAAAGCAGTCATAGATGCAAACATTGCCATCTCTGCTCTGCCACCAGTTTTCACTCCAATTTTGAAGAAACCCTCCCTTTGGATGTATGTTCTACATAGGAGAGCACAGCACAGGAATCCTGAGCTGCTGCCCATTGTACTAAAAGAGTTATCATAGTTTAAGCTAAAAAAATTCTTCAAGTGATACAACAGACCATGCTGCTGTACCTGACTAGCATGGCACTGGATTAAATCTTCCAAGGGTTCAGATTATCCCACATCTGTCTGCTTCAGAGCTTCTGACACCTTCCTCAATATGGCCTTGCTCAAGCAAGGTATTTGATGTACCATGGGTCTGAAAGACTGTGTTGAATAAGTGCTGCTCAGCCCCCTGGTCTTTGGGAGGCTGTCTGTGGTTACCTGTACAACATAGGAAAATTCATCTTACAGCTCAGATGTTCTTGATGGCCTCTGTCTGCATGGGGATTCTGGTGCAGAGGGACATAGTGACTCCTGGGACAAATATCAACATCGCCGATGTGTCTGGGAATAAGCTCTCATTTGTATTTAACCTGTGGGTGGGCATGAGAACCCATTGGTGCTTCTCACTGAAATACTAAGGGAAATCAGAGAGGCAAAAATAGCTGTGCTTTCTTCCTTTGCATAATAAAACAGCCATTCAGGTATTTCTCTTTAACCCACTTCCCAGGAGTGACCCTTCCCAATAGGAGGGATCCCTCTCTTGTCATGACTCCCTAAGCACTGCTCTTGCTTCTACCCCAAAGCATTTGTGCCTTAACATCTTCCACTTACTGGCAAAGAGCCCCATAATTCTGTGCTGCGACATAGACCCCATACATTGCCCTGACCCCCTGCAATGGTACTCCACTTTATTCTACTGCAGTGAGGAAGCAGGGAAAGAGTTATGTGACATAAAAACAAATTTTGAAATCCTTTGTGATTCATTAGATGAAAAGATACTACACTATTGTCACTCATCTCAGGTACAATATTTACCAGTGAATTCCAAGTAGAGATGGGTCTTGAGCCCTAGTTCCAAACTTGAATCCCCAATTGGCGCTTTTAGAGTGCTGAAGAGGAGGAGAGCAGATAGTATGAAGACAAATGAAGAACAACTGCATAGTGTCTGTGTTTGAGTTCCCACTCTGTTTTACTGGAGGCTTCTTTATACAACAACCTTTAGTATCTACTGCTTTCCACCAACAGTGGAGACAGGATGTCAGCCTAGACAGACTCTCAGTCTGAGTCATGACAGCAGTTGCTATACATTTATGGTAAAGCCAGGGGTGTTTCCATTTGATGCTTTTGTTTGTCTAATAGCAGTCACAAGTTCCCTCTTCCCCAGCCTCTGGGTCAGTAGCAGAACAAGCTGGCTGGCCAATTCCTCTTAATTATTGTTCATTTTTGGTGAAGCAATGAATAAATGTCACGGTGTGACTGTGCTTAACTAATGTGCCTGATTATTAATACCCAGTTTTGGTCCCCCTCCCAGGCTACCTGCCACAAAACAGATTTCCCTTCTGTCTCCACGATCAAGTTGTCTGGAAAGTCACTGTTTTGTGACAAGACTGGACAAAAAGCTTATTGAATATCCCTTCCTTTTTATCAGAAGACTGATCTCTCTTTTTATTTTTAGCATGTCATCAACAAAAGTTGCTTTATTGCTGTACTTTGCATAGATGAAGACATGTTTTCAATATGGACAAAGAGCTCTACCCAGAAAAATTCACCACATGGTTCTGCATGACACACATGAAGTCCACTGCTTGGTTGCCTGGTCCTTTTTTTCTCAGACCTCAAATGCACATCACACCCTGCCTTGCTCTACACAACCTTGCTTAGTTCTCACTGAAAGCAGGAGGTTTTATCTATGCCCCAGATCAACTTTGCCAGCTTCTCCCAGCTTCTTAAATCCCAGACTTTTCTAGTGCCTAGGCTCCAAACACTGACCATTTTGCCATGTAGACCTTGTACTGAAATCAGGTGATGCTCTTTTGAAGAGAGAAAGGCTTCTTGTCCTGTGAAGCAGTAGGAAGCCTCCTTGCTAGGCAGTAGTGGCCGAATGAGATGTGCATTGCTACAGGAGAGGATACTGAAAAGACACCTTATAGATGCCATACTATTGCTGAAGATCAGCCTTTTCTCGGGCAGGTCCCTGTTGTTATTTAAACAGCAGTTCCATATACCCAGATTAAAGGACGTTTAAATGTTCTGGGCCAGGTCTGCTCTCCATACAGACATGTGACTCCCACTGGAGATGCAAAGGCATTTGACCCTTCCTTGGCTTTAGGAAACGTTAAGTCTGTGTCAGTGTCTGTTCAGTGCTAGTGCTGCTCTCTGTAAAGCTTTCAGATGCTCTATTTCCACTCTGGAAGAGGAATGATTTGTTATCTTACCTGCTAATGCCAACAAAATCCCTGTTTCTGTTTCCTAGGATTTTAGTCCCGTGCAATAGGGAGGAGAAGGCACGTTATCTGCTTCTGCACGCAGTTTATTATCAACATTTCTTCCTGCTTCAGCACTACTTCTAATGACAGGCTCAAAATAATCAAGAAGAGTAGCAAATGTAAGAACAATGCAATGAGCTGCTGGTGTCTTTCTGAAGCTGTAACGGGAACATGTACAGTGTGTGTGTGATGTTCTGGGACTCTCAGCAGGGGTCAGTCCTGCAAAGATTATCTTGGGAATAAATGTATGCATTTAAATGGGATGACAGTGTAAGAGATTAGACCTCTAAGGGCCGCTGCTTTAAAATGAGGAAATCTCAATTTCCATGAGCTTGGAGCAGACCCAAAATCATCAGCTATAAGATTTTTACACCACTCTGTAGAAATTTCCATATGTGGACCCCACCAGACTGCAGTGAGTGCTCTGCCTAGTTTAATGCAAACAGCTGAATTAATCATACAGATAACTGAAGAGTTCACTCACATATTGCCCAGATGCAAAGCCTCTGAACAGGTGATCGAAGCTTGTAATGGCAATGCTCTGCTGGGCCACGCTACAGTCACTCCTTGGTGGAGCCATGCTTTCCCCAGGCACTTTTCCACCGTTTGTGTGCTCACTTCCCAGAGCTGGGCTCCTCGGAGGAGCTGTTTGTGAATGTGATGTTGGCAGCTTCATCACTGACATTGCAGCTGGCTCCATACCCAATCTGCGTACTGAGAGTGCAGTTCTGAGTCCTGAAGCAAACTTTGCTGCACAGTAACATCACCAACAGGGGCTATAGCTACCCTTCTTTAGTGTCCGCTGCGCATTTGGGCTGATGTTAAAATAGAGACTGGTTCTTTGAGTACTAACCTAGCCACCAACATTTGATGTACTCCTGGTCCTTTGGTTGTTTGCAAAAGCTGAATTGCTCAGTTGCTGGAGGCTAACAGACGGCTTGCAGCACCTAAAGGTGCTGTGAGCCCCTGGGGCCTGAATTAGCCTCCCAGTTAACGTCATGTAGGTGGCAGACCCTCTGGAATGCACCATATCAGTGTTGGATGTTACCCCTGACAAAGCTCTGAGCCTGCAGCCAGAAGTGGGCTGGTGTAACCCACTGACAAATTCTTACTCAGCACAGAGCAGAGATTGGCCTGTTATGTTTCACAGGACCTGGCTTTGTAGCTTAAAATATAGCAGCTCATGCTTGTGACACTGGAGAAGCCTTGTTCAAAACCTGCTGGCAGTCAAGATAAATCATAGAATCATTAAGGTTGGAAAAGACCTCTAGGATCATCAAGTCCAACCATCAACCCAACACCCCCAGGCCTCCTAAACCACGTCCCAAAGTGCCACATCTATGTGTTTTTTGACCCCCCCCAGGGATGGTGACTCCACCACCTCTCTGGGCAGCCTGTTCCAGTGCCTGGCCACTCTGTCAGTAAAGACATTTTTCCTAATATCCAATCTAAACCTCCCCTGACACAGCTTGAGGCCATTTCATCTCATCCTATCACTTGTTACTTGGGAGAAGAGACCGACCCCCCCCTCCTCACCACAACCTCCTTTCAGGTAGTTGCAGAGAGCGATAAGGTCTCCCCTCAGCCTCCTCTTCTCCACGCTAAACCCCCCCAGCTCCCTCAGCCGCTCCCCATCACACTTGTTCTCCAGACCCTTCCCCAGCTCCGTTGCCCTCCTCTGGAGGGCAATGTTCTTACAAGAATGGGGACACCTTTTACAAGGTCTAGAATTTGGTGAGTTTCTCAAGTCTGAGCTACCCCTCGCTGCTTTAGCAGTATTCATTCCTGCAAATACAGTCCCCTGCCCACCCACTTCAATTTCTTTCATATTCCTTATAACTCTTTCTGTACACTGTCCATCCTTGTCCTTCCCAAGCCATCCTCCCCCACCCGCAGCCCACCTCGGGCTCACTCAAAGCTTGCAGGAGCAAAGCCAATTCATTGCGATGTTCGTATTTCAGTGAGTGGGTCGTATTGGACAGGGCTGCAGTGGAAAAGCAGCAGTGGGCAGCTGTTTCCCATTTATTCACATGTAACCTCCACAGCGCTGTCAGCAGAATATTAAACAAGGTTTTAGCATCTGCTTTTTTGGTTGGTTGGGTATCAGCCAACTGCTCCTGAATTCTGAAATTGGCTAAGTGTCTGCATATCTCATTAGCAGGGTTGGCTAATCTTTATCACTCCCTGCCACAGCAAAACCTCAGCAGCTCTTAGCTCCTTTGCAGAACATGATCGTTGTCTGCAAGTGTTTGATTCTGGTGACTTCTATTGCCAAGGCACAGCACGGGCTCTCCTCTGTTTCATAGGGACTGTAGGAAAGCTCCAGGCTGTACTAGACTGAAAAGAGCTGGTCACTCTTAGGAAAATGAATGTGCCTTTTCTTTGGTGAAAAAAAAAAAAAAAAAAAAAAAGATTTAGCTTGCCTCTGTGCTAGGTTTTAAATCGCAGTACAGAATTGAGGACAGTACAGAAATTTACTGGCAGATTCACACTTGCTGGCCCAGAGTGACATCCACGTATTCATGTTTGTATTCCAGGCAAAACCCCAAGCGTGTCCCAAGAGGTCACCGTTCGTGGCGGGCTGCAGCTCCTTGAAGCCTCCTCACACCAGTCAGCTCATTCTCGGCTCTCTCACCCACCGCATGTTCTGGTGAGCAGAGGCTATTCCCAGAGTTCGGCTAGCAGTAAAAGCAGGTGGAAGAAGCCAGAAGGGAAAGATGCAGTCTTACAAGTCCCACAATTAGACTGGCACCTTCTCCCTGCACTTGGTTGTGTGTCCACCCAGCAGTGACTTGGGTGAACCCAAGTCAATATTCAAAATATTCAAAAGCAGAGTTGTTAGGAAAGGAAATATCTCTTCTCTCTGTCACAGTGAAGGCTTTTCCTGGCAGTACGTTTACATGTACTTCACCCAGTCTACTTTTAAATAATGCACTTGCCACCAGTTAAGAGGAAATAGAAAAGGTGAAGTTTATTTTCTATGCTGGCAGTGATGTTGCCTTGGAAGCTTCCTCTGATCAGTCTTTCTGTCCATTTCAGTGATGTAGCTTAAATTCCAGTGGGAGTGAGTAAAGTTCAGCCACCGAAGAAAAACATCTGAACACCCTGCAGTGTAATCAACTCTGCTAATTTAAATATAAATTCTCTGAAGGGAATTTAAATCTCTAAATCTTCCTCAACCAGCTGATATCCTTTAAAGTAGCAGGAAGATTTATATCACTACTTTTTCTAGCCATAAAATTTCTCTTGCCCTTTCATATTTTGCGATATTGCATTTTCAGTGGCTATAATTCCACAGGCTATCTTCATGTTGTGCAAAATGTACATACAGTTTGCAATGCATAACCTGTGATATAGGAGCTGTCTTGTCCCATCAAATATTTCCCGTAGGCAGGAAAATATTTTTTAAAAGAAATGGAGACAATAGAAATTTCTTTCCTGCTCTTTGTCACAGAAAAGCACAATCTCAGACCTAATGGTAAGACAAGATGCACAAATTAATAACTCTTTTCAAAGGAAGCCTGCATTAGTGAAACTTGGCACATCAGTCTCTGCATTCACACATTCCTGTATGCAGAAGTCACGACTGTGACTTTTGGAGACACATCCCATTCTTTCTGGTAGTGGGACATTGAGGTCTTTCTCAGATCTACTGACATTTAATGATTCTCTTTGTTGCCCTGCTTGTGACTGTCACAGCACGTCAGATTCATTGCCAGCTGAGGTAAGACTTGTTTTATGAGTCTGACAAGAAATGTTAAAGTGTCTGAGGTACTTCGGATAATTCATCTGAGAAAGAGGGTAAGCTCCTTGCACAGGAAACATGCTAGCCTGCCAGAAAGAACTACAGAGAATCAACTGAAAAGAATGCACATAGACAGAAGAATTCCAGTGCCGCTTCTCCAGCAAAAGCAGCATTTCAGTTGCCCCAGCCTGATCTTGCTCAGGTGTCAATACATTGAAATACCTTCCAATATTCCTAATGACCCGAGCACCATTTTCATTTCCTGATGTACTGCTGAAGCTTCCTTGCTTTCTGCTGCAATCCTGAAGTGAACCAGTGTGCCAGAGAGAATGAAGCAGTTAAATTATTATCCCTAGTGACAATGCTTGGTGGTAAGAACAGAAGCCCATTTAAATGCCTTTCTGTTTGCCTGTGTCCAAAATCACAAGATTTAACTTAGCGGTTACATGGTTTACTCAACTCCTGGCTTGTACGCACAATGCTTTAGCAGCATAAAGTGGTACAAGGCCAAGGAAAAGCCATTTCAGAGGAAAGGGTTGTCTACAATGATGCAAAAATCCTCAACTCATTGGAGTAAAATGGAGATAAACTGGGATTAAATTTAAGTGGTATGCTGATTATTGCCCCCTAAAGCTAATGATGTGGGAGACGTGTGCTCCCTGGTTTGACTGGTACATGAATCTGAACTGAGCTGATTTAAAATCTGGATACCAGGCCTGGAGCTCATTCCATGAGCAGGTAATTGCAAAGATAACAAACTCAGACAGTAAGAGCTGAGCTGCTGATGCTAGGGAATTGTAACTGTGTGTTACTAGATTTCTATGCAGCATAAAAAATATGAGGCTGAAAATACCTGGGCATGGGTGAAAGAGAATGCAACTTTCCCAAAAAGCACCATAGAGCTGGTCATTTGGTATCAAAGGTCTGGTTGATGGTTCATGATCCATTTCCCAGTAACGGGATGAAGGAGGCTGGGACATATGCTAAGAGAGAAAAGGTAATGTTGGGATATCCATAGTTTTCATCTTTTATCTACTTAGCACTGCTGTTTCTCCAAGAAATCTGTGGGATGCTGCCAATTTTCATGCAGTTATGGTTAAAAGGTTTGAATATATTTTTTGATCCCACTGTTTTTGGACTCTGTATTGCTGCTAGGCTGGTGCAGATCAGCTTGCCTACAATAGTCTTCAGCACCCTTCATCTTCCCATGATGCTTTAAAATGGAAGTTTGGATGCCTTCTAGGTAATCTTGCAAATATCCCCTAATGGCATAACATTTTTTTCCTGAAATGGTTCCTATACTTGATGGTGTGTTGAAGATAAGGCCCATTTCTGGATGCAGCTCTGAGCATTGTCCTAGATTTCTCTCCTAGCACTTAGTTTTCTCTAAGTAAGTTAATCACTTTTGAAACTGGCTTAATTCTTTGCTCTCCCATCTTTATGTCTGATGTGGCTTTAATACACGACAGTGGCTGACCATCTTTGTTCTGGGGACAAAAATGGCCTTCAGTGTTGTTTTCACTTGAATACTTTGATTTACTCATTTATTTCTACATGACGATATATATGCCATGTCATGGAAAAGCTGGTGCTTGGCAACACAAACGATCACAACATATCACCTTCCCTTAATGACCTTGGCCTAACATCTCCACATAAGGGATGCAACTGGCAAGCTGACATTTCCCTCAGGAAATGCTCTGTCCCTCCTCTGGTTCTCCCCTCCCTTCATTTGGAAAATCTTTGATAATTAAATCAGTGCAAAGGCAAGTGATCTGTTGTTATCATTCATTTGGTAATTCAGCCTAAGCCCCACGTTTCTCTTTGCACAAATGAAATTTGCTCTGTTCACAAAAGATCAGCTCTTCAGCTACCTGCTTACTCACAGAATCCCTTTCTTAATTAGATGACTGAAACCAGCAAAGCATGGCCTTCCTCCCAGCACAGATGACCTCAGGGAAACAAAAAAGATGCTTTTCATTAGAGAGGTCCTGGAGATCCTGCCATAAAGAAGAGAGATATATTAATTTCTGGAAGAAGATATAAAGGTATAAGAACTCCTTGGTCACTTACTGTAGGCAGCATCTCCTATTGTCAGACAGGGGCAGCAGAGAGAGAGGAAGGGGGCTCAGTTGTTACATTGGGGCTCCTTATCCTGGCTTCTTAGAGTTTTTTTCCATCCCTCACCTATGCTTCCTTTTGTTTTAGCAGGTTTTGCCTGAAAGAACTGGATGAAGTTTTAATAAATGTCTTCTTGGACAAGAAGAGCACCCAGGTTTGGCCTGGAAACAACAGTCTTTTCCCCAATAGCTGGAAGAGTCATTCCATAAGTGCCCGTAGACACTTTTTCCCATTGCATAGCCTAACTACTCCAGAAGGATGGAGCAACTGCAGCCAGGGTGCCACCTGAAACAAAACCTATGGACATGATGCTTTCTATTGTTGATGTCTTTAGATTAAGCTTGGATATTTTTCCATTAGAAATCATAAAGGTATAATGGCTCTACATCCTCACTGAACTGTTACACTAAGGATCCACCTAAGGACTTGAGGATCTCACAGTTCCTTTTGGCCTTCACTAACTACCAATCTATTTGAAGATAGATTCTCCATATCCAGGACATCAGGTCTGTATTACCAGAGGACTGTGTGCCTTCTTTTGTACCTGGATTGGTATAGGCTTTGTATTGCCTTTGTACTGTGCAGCCTCAAACCACCCCAACCACTGCAACAGTGCCCTGTGCTGAGCACTTCCATGAAACCTGTGCCAGTTGGAGAGATGAAAGCAGGAGCAGAAAAGGAAGGAGATCATATACAAAAGGCTCAAAGAGAAAAGCTCCTATACCCTTTGCTTACTGCAACAGACATTTCTTTGCCAGGCCCCCCTCAGGGACAGCTGGAGAAATCTCTGCTGAGTTGCCCTAATGACCTATACAATGGACTAAAACAACTTTCAGGAGATTTTACTTTCCCATCTGTAAGGGCTGGAGATCTTACTGAAGGCCTTCAGTAACATTCCCTGCAAAACAGCTAGCTCTCAGCCATCGCTCTCCCTTTCCTCAGAGGCAGGTAATGTCAAACTGCATTATCCAGCCATGAATCTCCAAGTCTCTCTGGGACTGCAGCAGATAAAAGCAATCAACTCTGTAATTAATATGTTTGATGACTAATGGACAATAAGTTAAAAATCCATGAGAAGCAAGTAATGGCAGAGCTAGCTGAGGATGACAGTGAGAGAGTGGTGGTCAACAAGAGCCAAGCAGAGAAGTTGGCTGGGATAGCAACTGCTTGTAGCTGTCTTAGTGCAGATTCACCGAGACTCTTCAGCAGAAAGTGCAACTAAAAACCAAGGCCACAAAAGCTGGTAGCTGACGTAACAAGGACCTGATGCAGCATCAGCAACTACCAAGAAGTTATTAGGACAGCAGGATGATAGAAATGGCTAGATGATAGAAATGGTTTATAATAGAAATGCTTTGACTTGGCCAGTCCTGAAATTCTATCTCCAGTTGGGATCATTGTTCCTCTGAGGGGTTTGCTTTTTTCTATTATCTACTTTTTTCTTTGAGAGTGGGCTGATCCTCAAATTTATCATCTGTAGTCATGCTTTGTCCAGGGAATGAAGAGCCAAAGTAGGTGGGAAGTGCAAAGGTGGAATAACAAGTACAAACCGAAGTCATCATCCTGCCCTTGTTCCTTTGAAACGCTCCTTAATCCTCAGTTTTACTTGCCTCTGAACGCAAAGTACATTTGGATTCATAATAACTGTGAGTTTTCACTGAAGATTTCCCTTTGCTGTATCCAGAAGCTCCCCAGCTTCCTCAACCACATGATCAGGTTCGTGAGTGAGACATTTGAATGCCAGGGCTTTTTTTCCTTGCCACCCATCTTTTTGTCCAGGGTAGTTTCTGGGGTGCAGAGGGTAGAACATTTACATTTACATCTGTGAAATTCCTGCAGCGATAAAAGGTTTGTTCAGCTCTCACTGAGCACTCAATCTGGCTGATATTTAACCCACAGCAATAATAGTTTCATTACCTTTGAGATTTCTGTCACTGAAAAAGAATGAATTGGCATGCTAGAAGCCCAAAATATCAACCACATCTTCACTGCATATCCCATTATGTTGTTTTATTTCATGTCAGTATTCATTTGTGAAGAGCAATAGGCATCAATAGGCAGTAATAAACAGGAGTATCCAGTGACAACCACTTTGTACAGTGGATGCTAGTTAAAAGTTTCTAAATAACCTCTATAAGTCATTGTTTCTGGATACTGTCAAGGATCTCAGGGCTCCAGAACATTTAGCAAGTTATTTAGACAAAAAATACTACACAAGATTTATAAATTTATAAAAAAGAAAAAAAATTTTTTTTTGTAGCTGACAGTGCAGATTCACTGAGACTTGTCAGCAGAAAGTTCAACTGAAAACCAAGACCCTGAAAGCTGGTAGCTGACATAACAGGGACCTGATTCAGCATCAGCAGCTGCCAACACTTCACAGCACGGAGCAATCACCAACTACCTGGGGCTGACAAACCACCTGGGGGTAGGTTATTGCCCAAGTGTTACTACTCAGGCTTTCCAGCAGCTTCAGAAGCAGCTGTCTTGTTGTTTCTGTGATGCACAAAACCAGATGAACCCTGATCTGTCCTGGCCTCCAAGTTTGTGGCTGGCTAGATCAGTGGTAGCTGCTGGCCTCCCGATTAGCTAGTGATATAATATTTTCTCCCTAGAATCAGCCTAAACTAGCACATTTTAATTTGGGGGGAAAAGGGCAAAACTCTTTGTCATGTTTCACCTTAAAAACAGCTTGCCTATCCCTTACAGGGAAAGCTTTGTTCTCCCCTGCTTCCAGAGAAAGGGTTCCCAGCTCTGCAGCACAGCAGTATTGCATTAGCTCTCCACAGGTGTGACTCTCACATGCAGTTTCCTAAACAGTAGAACACTTTTCTTTAAGGAGCCTGAGGGAACAAGGAAAAATGGAGGAGGCAGAGTAGTAGGAGACACTCACTAGAGACCCTGACTTTTCAAGAGGAGAGCACCACAGGCTGATTGATGTCCTCACATCAACAGAAGGCAAACACAGCTGCCCTGACTTCTATATTCAGATTTTGACTGTAACCCCTTGCAGTACAAAAAGCTTAGACTTTAAGAGCCCATAATGGCAGAACAGAGAAAAAGGTTTTTTATGTAGTGGGCTATTACAAAACTTATATACTTTTGAAGTGTTGCAGTTTCTCTACTGTAACCTTACCTTACCAGTATCATACATACAGTAGTAGGAAAAGGAGATCATCCTACCCCATTTCCTTTAAGTACTCTGAATGGCCACACCTGGCTTTTGCTTTGAACCAATCCTTGCCAGCAAACCTCTATTTAAAAGGCATGTAAACCCCTTGTAGAGGGTGAGTTGTTTGGTGAGTTCTGGTGGTTTTTTCTCTCTCTCTCTTTTCTCTCTGTTAAATTCACTAGGATTTAGTAATTTGAGGTTTTGCTCTCTATGTGGTAAGTAGTGTTTCTTTTAGGTTGGGATTATTTTTGAGGGAGTGGGGCAGCAGTATTTGGTTTTGGGTTGGGTTTTTTTTTTCTACCTATATTTCTAGAAAGTGTCTGTGTGTGGCTGGAGAGTAGCTGTTTTTATGCTGATAAGTCATAGTACTGGGCTTTAATCTGAAAAAGAAAAAAAGCTTTAGGTTGTGCAAAATACCTGGTTTCACCTGAGTACTTCTTGTACTGTAGTATCAGAGTAAGGTAAGGAAAGCCTATGTGATGGCTTGTGCTAAAGACACCAAGCAAAGTCTATAGGAAGCCTGTGTGCTAAGTGTTACAGGCTCTGGGTTCCCTTAACAAGGAAGACAAGCTTTGTGTCTGTGGGTATGGTAGAGAACTGTGTTGTGATGCCCCTGTTGTGGTTTTGGTATTCAGGTCACGATATTTTCACTGTTCAGGGATTTCCTGACTCAGTGCAGTGAGTTAAGCACTTTCCTGGCTCTCTTTCTCTAATCTTGCTCTCTGGTTAACTCACTTTTCCCCTTATTTCTAGTCTACCGTCATGCTAGCAAACAATCTTGTTTCCAAGATCTGCTTGCTCTTAGACATCAATTGCAGGCTCTTTAAGAGTAGTTTTCTCTTCCTTCTTTTTCTCCTATGTATTTCTTCCCTTGCTCTCCCTTCTGTCTGTGCTGTACATGTGCTCATTGCTTTAACTCACCTCTTCCACAGCATCACAGCTAAGCTGGCAATGGGCCATCTAGCACTCCAGATGGCTGGCACTTGCTGCCTCTGTCACAGGCTGAAGTAATGAGCTAGTTATTCCAGAAACAAATCCAATGCTATTTACTTCAGGGAATAGTTATACTAGAATGAGTTTTTGCCTGCTTTATTTCTGAAGGATGTGTTCCCTGCTACTTAAAACATCTTTCTTTAACATCACTCTGAATCTACTCCGGGACTTCCTGACTGAGGCAGGGAGCAGACTGTTTTCTAATGAAGGTGTAGTAGCACCTCTCCTCCTTGGTGTTGTTAGTCTGATGATGACTGTCATATTAGGATGGCTTATCCTTAGTTTTATCCACTCCTGGCTGTTTTTTTCCAGCTGATGTGCAGAACGTAAAGGAACCAAAAGCTCTTTTGCTGGCCTGTGTGATGCAGCCTCTCCCAACTTGTGAGTAACTTACTGGTGGTTGTTTGGAATAGTATTACTTTACTCATATTGTGTTCTTTGTTTCAATGCTCTAGAAATCTTATTTCCTTGGATCCAGGGCTTTAGGTCTTGTATGTTGTGATTTAGCTCATGAATCCCATTGTATACCCTCCTGACACTTTGCAAGCACCAGGGACTTTACAATAGCCAAACCAATGAATACTTTGCTTCTGCTGTGGCTGAAATGGGTTTGGGCCAGTCACAGGGGAAAAAAGTTTTCTTATCCTGGAACCAGTTCTTATTGATGAGAAAAGGAGTGGAAGCATGTGGAAAGGTCAGTGCATGAGGGGAGCCTAGAAAATTGTGCCACTTCTGGGATGTCTGTATTCAGCTGGATTGTGGCTAAACTGGAGAGCAGAGTTTTGGTAGGGAGTAACAAAGTTGAAATTGTGATGGGTAATTGCTTTGTATTAACAAGTACGGTCTGGGTTAGAGCTATCTACATCCCTTTGCACCAAAGGGATATACAAGGTATTTGGGAAACACAAGACTGAGAGAAGAGTTATTATGTAAATGAGAGGCTCAGAAGTAATTTTGCTGTGAGAGCCCCTGAAGAAGCATAAGAAAAAGCTGACATCTATCTCCTCTGTTGAGGAGCAGTAACTTGAAGTTAGGATGAGAAGCCAGAAATATGGGAAGCTCAAGAGATTGAGAAAAGGACTGTTGCTTTGGGCAGCTGCTTATAAGCCATCATGTGTGCTTGTCCTGGGACTTGTCCAGCTCTTGTCACTGTAGCAGAAACACAGATATGCCACCTTCCACATCACACAGCTAGTGAGCTAGCATCCATCCCTGTCACAGCAGGGGCTTGCTCCTGCTCTGAGACCCACATGACCTAACACAACCCCTGCTCTGTAATAAATCCAATGTGCACAGTGACATATCTGACATTCACAACCTATTAAATACTGCAGAGGATTAGAAATATATTTATAGGAGCAAGCTGAATATTAATAAGCAGTCCCTCTCTGAAATCTAAATGTGTCTCCTAAAATTACTAGCTTTTCAGCCAACATAAATTAACATAAAACTACTGCTAATCTCTATCCTGGGTGAAGGAATGGAAAGCAGCCCTCCAACATGGCATCTCCAGACCCTAATTAAAAGCACCAGCTCCATCAGTAGTTCAATGAATGGGACCTCCTATCTCCTACCCTACTAATTAGCTAGATGTTGCTGTAATCTTCTCCCTCACTAGGCAGCTCATTCATATCCCCCTTAGTGAGTCCAAAGTGGTCGCTTCAAGTAGTCCTTCCATACGTGTTTGTCCTGCTAGTTATCGCCCTGTGTAGGGTTTTTTTTCAGTTTTTCATCCTTTCTCAAGAAAACTCAGGTTGGTGAAGCATGTGCCTGGGTTTAGAGTTTGTTCAAGTGCTGGGAAGACTGAGCAGTCTCCACAGTTTCAGATCTAATCTCCCCCCTTTGTAAATGCAGAAGCACAGGCTCAAGAATAGACTGGACTCTAATCTTGAACAGATATTCCTCATGTGCTTTGTGTAGGCCAGGCTGGTAAGGCACAGTCAGTAAGCAGGTATCTTGAGCTGGCCTCTTTCTTGGTACAGAGCTGAGCTATTGACAGAAACATGGATGAACATCATGTGGGTCGTGGCTTGTCTGAATTTGTGCTCTAGCTTCAGTCCTTGGGGTTCTGATATGTCCCTGGGCACCCTGGTCCTGTGGCTGTGGGCAAGCATTACTCCCTCAAAAGAGGCAGTATGCTAACTCTGCAGGTAACATCTGACCTGCTGCCTAACAGCCTTTGAAAATCCAGGAAGACTCTGAATGCTTAAAGCAACACTGAAAATGTGGTATTAGGTAGTTAGGGTTTACATGCAGAAAACGAGTTGCTAAAGGAAGAGGGAAATGTGCCTGAACAGGGATTCACAGCATAAAGTAGCTCTCCTAGAGCTAGCCGAAAAGAAATCCTGGGCATGGGGACTTGTAGAAAATGGGCTGTGTGCATGCAGTTTTATGCTGCCTGAAATGTCAATGTGTGTGAAGTCAAGGCTGTGCTTCAGACAGCACTGCTCAAAGGAAACCACTTCCATAAAATCTTCATCAAGGGTGTTGGAAGTAAAAAGGGAGACTCTGACACTGCTAAGTCACAGCAGTCAGTGACCACATGCATGTGGTGTGAACTTCCTATGTGCTAGTGTTGAAAAGCTAGTAAGAATTTTATGGAATGAGTTAAAGGCTATCAAAATGGGTTGTTCAGGGAATACCATGGAGGTGTGTCTACTGCAGAGTGGTTGGTGGAGTCTAAAACACCTAGATATTCTCTTTAGTCTCTGAGCTTCTTTGAAGATTTGATTGCAGTGAAATGGAACTTCTCTCATCCTCTTGCTACTTTGAGGCAGAAAAGTAGATGCTTTTGGCTGCCCATGCTGCTGGCCTGCATGGCTCAAACAGCTGCTACAAACAAACTCTTATTGGGTTGCCATCTGCTGGTACTCCATTTAACTGCTTCCTACTGGGGGTGGCAAAGAGAAGGACACCTACAAAAAGGGGGTCAAGTAAGCCTGAAGCAAAAGTGCCTGATAACTTCAAGTGTTTTATAAGTCCTTCAACCAATTGTCTGTGCTGGCTTAGCAGACCTTACATTAAAGGGAAGAAAGTTGTGTTGTCATGTAGGAAGCCTATTCCTAGTGTCTGTTCTAATTTGAAATGGTTTCTTACTGTCATCACCCAGTGGGCCACAAGAAACAGAACAATAATTAGCTTCTGCAAAGCCTTCATTTGGTCTGACTTGAATCAAATAAGTCACACTACAGCTAATGTTTCAATGCAGTATTGGCTAAGCTAAAATTCCATCTCTGGAGCTTACTTTCCCTAGAAATAGCTCAAATAATAAGCTAGTATAGTTTAAGCAAGGGCCATTCTGCTTTTGATAGTCTTGTAAGACAAAAACAGAGTGTATCTGTTCCTTTACCACTTTAGGGATGGTAAATCCCAATGTGCAAATGGAAAGATGTGTATAAATCTATCTCCATCATTGCCAAAAAGCAGTGGTTCAGACCTTGAGTAACAATTAAAAATGATTTAAGAGGAGCTCAAAGCTCATGAGCTCAGGTGAGCTTGCTGAGACTGTTTGCCTTGTTGTTAGGCTCTTGGAAGTGTGTGCTTAGTCTGTTGTGGTGGGTTGACCCTGGCTGGATGCCAGGTGCCCACCAAAGCTGCTCTATCGCTCCCCTCCTCAGACGGGCAGGGGAGGGAAAATACAATGAAAGACTCATGGGTCGAGATAAGGACAGGGAGATCACTCAGCAGTTACCGTCATGGGCAAAACAGACTGGACTTGGGGGAATTAATTTAATTTACTACCAATCAAATCAGAGTAGGGTAGTGAGAAATAAAAACTGAATCTTAAACCACCTTCCCCCCACCCCTCCCTTGTTCCCAGGCTCAGCTTCACTCCTGATTTCTCTATCTCCTCCCCCTCTAGTGGTGCAGGAGGATGGGGGTTGTGGTCAGTTCATCATGTTGTCTCTGATACTCCTTCCTCCTCATACTCTTCCCCTGCTCCAGTGTGGGGTCCCTCCCACAGGAGACAGTCCTCCACGAGCTTCTCAAACGTGGGTCCTTCCCACAGGCTGCAGTTCTTCACAAACTGCTCCAGTGTGGGTCCCTTCCATGTGTCTTTTCCACAGGGTGCAGTCCTTCAGGAACAGACTGCTCCAGTGTGGGTCCCCCCACAGGATCACACGTCCTGCCAGCAAACCTGCTCCAGTGTGGGCTCTCCACAGGGTCCCAGCCTCCTTTGGGCATCCACCTGCTCCAGCGTGGGATCTTCCACGGGCTGCAGGTGGGTATCTGCTCCACTCTTAACCTCCACAGGCTGCAGGGGCACAGCCTGCCTCACCATGGTCTTCACCACGGGCTGCAGGGGAACCTCTGCTCCGGCGCCTGGAGCATCCTCCCCTCCTCCTTCACTGACCTTGGTGTCTGCAGGGCTGTTCCTCTCACACATTCTCACTCCTTTCTTGGCTGCTGTTGCACAGCAGTTTTTCCCCCCTTTCTTAAATATGTTATCCCAGAGGCGCTGCCACCATCACTGATGGGCTCAGCCTTGGCCAGTGGTGGGTCCGTCTCGGAGCCGGCTGGCATTGGCTCTGTTGGACATGGGGGAGCTTCTGGCAGCTTCGCACAGAGGCCACCCCTGTAGCCCCCCTGCTACCAGAACATTGCCACCCAAACCCAATACATCTATGCCAAAACTGTAGGAAGAATAACCAAGTTATAGGAGTTGGATTGATAAGAGGAAGTTGAAACACAAGACCATAAGTTATCAGTTCCTTTGAATTAAATCCATTATTAAATACTAAATGTTTTGTTCGGTTTTACCTGAATTTCTGATCACAAGTGATAATTTCTAGTAGGATATAATGTGATGCTGAACAGACACTGCATATTATGTTGATGAATAGCTGTTACACAGTTGTCAGCTCTGTAGCTGGATAAGGGCAAGACCTATGCTACGGCTCACTGGGTTGGGGGTAGTGGGCATGCTTCAGACCTTGCAGTGTCCTTGCGTATCACTAAGCCAAAAAGCCAGGATCTTTCCTATCCTAGCTTCCTGCTGCCATGCCAAGGGGGTGGAAGGAGAGGGGATTCATTTCTTTCTTGCCATAGCAGTTCATACAAAAGATGACCTAGCTGTTGTTCCTGCAAGTCCTTCCTGGGATTTCGTGGCCCACAGCTACAGCAGTGCTGCCACTAGAGCATGGTGACTGCTTGTCGTCCCCACGTGTCCTTCCTCTCCTTTCTAGGGACCCGACAGCACGGTTGTGAGCAGCAAACTCCAAACCGATGGGCACCCGGACAGGAATCACTGCTTCCACTCCTGATGCTCAGTTTTACCACAGGGTGGCATCGTTGTTGTCTTACAGACACCTATGGCACAAGGAAGCGGCACACAGCCTGAATGAGGGTTGCAGGGAGGTCCTTACACTGTGCTTGCTGGCCAGCACATCAGCTTGTGTGGGCACTCTGCAGGTCTGTGCTGCTTTGCAAGGCACAGAGGAGGCCCCCTTTTGTGCGCTGAACTTACGCATCATCTGTGCCTCAGATTTCCTGGCACATCTGCCCACCTTGCCGGGAGCCAACGCGCACGGGTGTTATGACATCTGTAAGAGTGGTGTGTGTGCGGTGTGGATGGTGATTAGCACCGCGGGAAGTACAACTAGACCTCTCTCTGCAGGCTCCCCTTTCACACATCTATGGGCAAGGCAAGGAAGGAGGCCTAAAGTGGATATCCCAAAGTGAAGCGAGAGTGCTATAAAGGATCTCTGGCATGACCAGCCTGGAGATGACTGGGCTTGTGTGGGCTAAAAGTGAGACAAGCACTGCCTTTCACAATTCTCTTTCAGGGTTATGTCTACAGACTTAGCCCACAAACTGGAGATTGGGGCCAATCAGCAGTGCTGAGGGCTGGATCGTTGCAGGGTGACCACAATGAAACAAGTCATGACCATGCCCAGGAGACATGCAAAGGCTATTCGTGTTGTGGTGTGGGCCTTGAATTAATCCTGAGTAAGAGGTATTTGAGCAGAGTGCTCCATGTGCTTTCAGGGTTAATAACTGTAAGGATCAAACTGAAAATATTTTTTGGGTTGCTTAGTGAGTGGAAGTCACCTAATCCAACAAGAGTTTGGATTTCTAATTGGAAACAGAATAAAACTTTAACTCGGAGCAGTAAAGCACTTCATGGGTACAAAGAACAAAACAATGGCCTGCAAGTATTTATGGCTGTACCCTGTTCCTGGTGGTTAGAATAAAGCAGGAGATGGACAAAAGTAGTGGCAGTAGCCATTATGTTGTTATATACCATCATCCCATGGTATGAAGGTGGGATGGTGACGTTCTGCTGGGACTTAACAAGGTGCGCACAGCACTGGGGGCTTAATCCTGTGGCTGTAGGAGGGCCTTTGCCTTCGTAGTTTAGCTGATGCTAATGGAGAGGACTGTGGTTATAGCCCACAGGGCCCTTGGTAAAGCCAGTCTGCTACTGATATTCTTTTCTTGCAGCTAGGCAAGACTGAACCTGCCTTTTTTTTTCGGACTACCACAGCATTTTGTTAGTTGATTTTCTGACTTGAGCCACTTGCCCCCATGCATCCCATGTAACAACCACCCTCAAATTCACAATGAAGGGAGAGCACGTCCCATTTACACACTCAACAGTAAGTGGCTCTAGGGCTTGTTTCTCTGGAGTTTGAGGTCACAGGAAACATACATATTTCCTTGTGGCTTGCAAGTAGCTGCTTTTTGGTTCTAGCTCGTGGTGACCAATAGCTGCTTAGAACTGAGTCTAAAATGGAGACCTGCTTTATCTGGTGCCTGAGCTTCTACTATCCTTGCTCAATTTGAGTGTTTATGTAGCTGGTATTGGGTAGCCCTTATGAGAGCTCATTGAATCAGAAGTGTATTTGACAGCGCCTTCAGATGAGACCAGGAGCTGCTTCTGATCTGGTTCTTGATCCAAGCTTTGGGATACTAGTCCTGATGTTCTGGTATGGTTCTTGCTCTCCTGTTCAATTATACTGTGATTCACAAAGTATTCCAGACTGGGAATTTCATCTAATGAGGAAGAACAAATAATCTGTGAGCAGGGTGTAATAACTTTCTATCTTACATTGTGAGGGCTTCCTAATGAACATAGCCTGCATAATCTGAAGATAAAATAGCATCAGAATCAGCACTGGATTTTCTGGTGTCAGCTTCTAGCCCAATAGCTCCCAAATCATCATCTAGTACTCCCCTGCAATGTTAAACAATGACCTCGTTTTCAGCATGCTGCAGGTGTTCAAAAGAAAAAAGGGTACTACTTTACTTCCTAAAAAGGTCAGCACCAAAGCACTGATAGTCATTGTCTCCCTGCTGGATGAGATACTTCTCTCCAGTGAGTCTGTTCAGGGACATTAATGGAGCAGGAGGATGCCCCATGCTTGTCTCTTGATG
Source organism: Morus bassanus (assembly GCA_031468815.1). Classification (NCBI taxonomy): domain Eukaryota; kingdom Metazoa; phylum Chordata; class Aves; order Suliformes; family Sulidae; genus Morus; species Morus bassanus. The sequence continues at coordinate 3,960,403 of CM062582.1, forward strand.
GTCATGCTGTAGACAAGGAGAACTTCTGCCTGAAGCCATCTCTCGCTTGCCAGCACAACTCTGGTATACGTGGAAGGAACACGGCAAGAGCTGCAGAAGTTCAGATCAGAGTTTCAGTACTTGAAATAGCTCTATTTACAAGGTAGAGTGTCTTAGTGTTCCATACTGTAATCTTTGCTTTAAAGATAAAACATCCATGTAGCTCTATGTAGGTTCTCAGGAGATACCTAAAATCCCTGGATACATCAATAGCTCCTAGGGACAGGACTTTGCATGTCAGGATGTGTTTGGAACCTGCTTCCTTCCCATGCTCCCAATGCTCAAGGGTGCCTTGTACTAGAAACGAACAGGGTATTGCTGGCTGCTACGTACAAGACCCAGCTTTTCAAAGCCTGGTAGTAATTTTGGGAGAAGAATAATCAGATTTGGTTTAGTTTAGGATAGAGTTTGCAGTGTGGGCTCTGGTTGCTGGAGAAAGGGGACTGAAGATGTTAGTGCTGACCTTGTATGTTATAGCATGTTTTATTGTCTTCCCATTCTGCCCAACTGCGATGAGTCCGTGTCTTTCTAGAGTGAAAGACTGCAGCTATGCAAACAAGAAATCTCAGTTCATTGATGTTTGAACAATGGTCTTTCAGTTTGCTTGTGTATTGTAATTTGCATAGGTCTTTGAGCAGATAAGTTTTTCTTTTAATCTAGCTAAATGAGTTTTTAAATTTCTGTATCTACCTTTAAAATTTCAGTACAGATGCAAAGCAATGATTATCAGTAGTTTATTGTAGATAAATTATATGTGTGCTTGAAGAACAGTAGCAAAATACCTAAGCAGTATCTGCAGCCATGAAAAATCACCATTTATTACTGTTCTCTGTGAATTTTTTGGATAAAACTGATTTGAACCATCCCCTAAAAACAATAAAACACCAGCACAAAAGCACTCTTTCCCCACTCTATCTTCTTTCCTGGAGAGTGTAAAAAACCTTTGAGCTGCCTCTCCTAGCTGTTACTGCTGGTAGAAGGAGGTGAGCAAGCTGAATGACAATTATTCCTATGATGTAGCTGACAGCTCAAAGCTTCTACTCAACAGCTGAGCTCAGCCAGAATCCACGCTCTAAATACTGATTACTCATCTCCTGCCAAGAAACAGGTTTCCTTAGAGCCTTGTAGCTTCCCTGGAAGTTTTCCAGCACCCATGCCCTGCTGCCAGAGGCCAGATGTGTTGGCACAAACACAGGCTGTGCCAGGGTGTGAGTCTTCTACCAGTACGGGGTGTGTGCTCCAAAGACAGTGTGGGCCTGTTCGAGACTACCTATGGGCAATGTGTTGGGGTGCATGGACCTGACAGATGCTTGTAACATTGAAGTTCAAAATGAGGGCAAGGTAGCTGTGAGAACTCCAGGTTGGTGCAACTTGCCTTCTTGTGACCTCTAGTTTTTGTCCTATGTCATGGTGAATATCAGAGCTCGAAAGCTATTAATGTCTCAAGGCCACTGACGGCATCTTTTGGTCTTCTATTTAAAATGCTAGTTTTGTAGGTCACATGTATTCACTATTTGATAATGAGAAGGTATTTGCCTAGGACACTCATATGGCGAATCCTGCAGCCTCTGTTGGGCTTGGTCTGGGATGGCATTGACTGAGTGTATTGAGTGGAAGTCTCTTGTGGAAGACAACTTCTGAAATGGTCTATTGTTGTGATCTGTAAGCATATAAGATGAGCTGTCTGGGTATCTTTTGCAAATGCTCCTCCAGTGGCACCTGACTTCACTGTCACTGCTGTCAGAGTGACAGAGAGGATCTATGTTTGAAACCAAACATCTTGCATTTCCAACTTGAATGTGACGTGATCCCCTATGATGGCTTTGATGGGATTTTCCTTTCCATCATTTAATATTCCATCAGGAAAGTCCTTCAAACCAATGGTACATTCAGCAGACATTTTGAGAAAGGCTGGCAATCATGTATTCAGTTAGAATTACTGTATAAAATGAAATTATCAAGAAATTATTAAATTCTTGGTCATGGTCTCCTAACTACTACGATGCAGCCCATGGACAACCTCAGAGAAAGGAACATCTGGATATTTTGTGGTTCTGTTTGTCATGACCTTGGCTGGGACTTGCAGACTGTATATGATACATAATTTGGTCAGCAAAAATGTACTGACAACCTCTGTGAGGTTCTGCATGTTCTCCAGGGTACAGGCAGATGTTTCCATGGTTTTCTGCAAGCTTTGCAAATTGCTGTTAAGGGAAAAGGCTGCCACTGAACTGCCACCAGAATTTGGCTTGTGGAACTCCCTGAGTCTGGCAGGATTTACCCAAGATATCATGGGGTGTGGACTGGCGTGGGGGTGCTTTATTTTCTGCTATCAGGGAATTTGTTTTCAGCTGGGAAAGATTGATTGTGGTGATTTGCTTGTAGTAGGGAGGGGATGAGCCAGAAGAAATCTAGTGCAAAAGGTATTTTTCTCTTGGGTGACTGTTTTGCATTTTAATGCTTTCTCATATCTGGATGTGTTGGAAATGTCTTGAGTGAGTTCATTGAATAACTCATTATGAGCTGCATTGTTTCCAGATGCTTACAAGAGGCTTATTAGCACAGGAAATGGCCTTTTCACTTGCAGCCTGCTTCCTGTTGATCCCTCAGAGGATGTAAAGGCCTCTTTCTCCCAAATTTCAACAGAAGCTTATCTGAAGCCAAAGTCATCTGCTGAGATTGAGGGGATCTGCTAAGGGTGCACAAATGCACTGACTCAGCTCAGCCTCTGGGGTCTGGAGGCTGGCTCTGGAGGAATGACAGGTCTTGCCCAAGAAACACTGGTGCTGTGGAGCACAGGTGAGGAGTCCCACATTGGCTGGCTGCTGGAGGTGGCCTTGGAGCCCAGCTTCTGCTTCCACCCTCTCTTCCTTCCCCAGACTGAAAACTTTGTCCTTGCTGCTCCCTGGGGTTTTGAGTGATTCAGGCTGTAGAAGGGTCCAGCCCTCTGACTTCAGGGTCTGAACAGCCTCTGCAGATGGTTACAAGGCTTGGAGCAGTGAAACTATGCTCTGGAGGTATTCCTCCACCCTTCCCTCCCCAGCAGCTGAGCTGACTTTGGCTTACTAGCATCGGTATTTAAAAGACTTTCAGATGTGTGTGGTCCCTGTAAAAATAAATCTCCAAAGGAAACAAATGTTATGTGGTGAAAGTCTGCCAAGTCCCCGCTGCTTATTAGCTCATAGTATTATGTAGAGACTTAACTCTATAGTCTGATATAGATAATTCTTCGATGAACTGTCAGCTCTTTTGAAGATTCAGGTTTAAAGCCTGTTGCTCTGTAGGGTCAAGACTGAGCCATTGGCTTTATGGGCTTTCGGTTTCAAGTGCCTTGACATGTTTGGCAGAGCCCTGAAATAGTAATTTGTCATTTTGGAGGGTTTTGGTGTGTAAGTTCACATCAAGCAAAGCTTTGAAAGCAGTGATCAGGGACGACATTTTCAAAGCAGTCCAGAACAACAGAGGTTAAAATAAGAAATGTAATTAAACATGTGCATCTAAATAGACTGACTTGAAAATGTTGATCCAAGTCTTCTTTCAAAAGCAGTGATTACTTGATTTAATTTTTTCCAGAAGTCTCATCTGTGGTGCAGGCAGATCACAGCTACTTATCACCTTAACTTACATCCTGATCGGGGAACATACTGTACTATCAGATCCAATTTTTTATAGAGGTCAGGATGATGTATAGCAAAGCAACTGGGTGTTGATATCAAGAGTACTTAAGACTGCAACTCCTGATGATGTTGGAAACTGGATTTTCTAGGTATTTGTGAAGAAGTTTGCACAAACCAGCCACAAAATCCCTTTTACCTGCAGTCTGTCCCTTCCCAAAGTATCACAGTTGCTCAGCAATGTCAACAAACATGTCTTTATACAGATTTAGTTGCACAGGCAAAAGTCTAAATGTTAGCTTCCCGGAGGAAAGATGATTCACCTGATTTAAAGCAGATAATTTAATCTGAAGAGCTAAATTTATCTTTCCTTTTTAGCTAAATGAAATTATTGATGGGAAGAGTAACTTTTTTCCGCTTCTCAGTCACTCGTGCTGCCTAAAATGGTTTAGATTATGGTGTCTCATATGGTGAGTCTCTTCTGATGTAAATAGGTTTTGACTAGCATTAACTCCTTAAGGCCAGTGAAGAAGCTTTTGTGCCTGCCCAACAGAAATGAAGGCAGGAGCAGGGCCTTGCATTCATCAAGAAAGAGCTGTTTATTTCTATGCCTTATTGCATAGCCCAGCCAACGTCTGTAGTATGAACTGATCTTGTTCTTGTTCATAGAGAAGCAAATATGGTGTGATTCCACTGAGAACATGTGAAATCAATCTGGCTCCAGGGCTCTTCACCTCTGATGATGCTCTGGCTGCTGACATCCTTCTTGCCTTGTGGCAGGATTAAAGGAGGACAACTGTATTGAAGGTGATTTGGGCATCTTTCAGGAATAACTTGAGGTTTTACCCAAGGTGAACATTACCATCATTGGCTATAGAAACCTTATCCTTCAGTCAGGAACAAATACCAGGTCTCTTGCTGGAGTAATTCTGCTTTTAAAAGGAAGTGCCCGTGCTACAAAAAGCTTCTGGCAGTGTCCTGAACAGATGCATCCATATAGACACGCTTCATCTTCTCACTAGCAGGTATGGTCTCAGATGTGGAAAGACGTTAAAAGCCATCTGTTTGTCAATGCTCTTTGAGACCCTTTGCTGTCCTCAGATCTCCATCCAAGTCAAACTTGGGAGATAAATAAGTTGTTGTACAATCCTCCTGACCACATGGGTTTACATCATCCTGCCAGGTTACCCTGGGGTAGTATCCAGATCCTTAGACATCATCCCAAACAGCCTACATCTCTGTCAAAGCTCTGTGCACCACTGAAGACTGAACTTGGTTTCTCTTTCTCTATTCTTGCTGTTATTGTACTTAGCACATGCATAATGATTTGTACCTTCGGTACATTTTAAAGGATGAATAAATTTATATTACAGCAGTATTGTGGTATAGGGAAGAATTGTTAACCCTGGACAGATTAAGCACATGGTGATGAATGGCCGGGTGTTACCTGATTTGGAATGGGATCTAATAGGAAGGAGAAGGCTTAAAGTCTCACCTACCTCTTGCATCTGCATCCAGGGACTTATTGAAATATGCCTGGAGAGCACAAACCCTGCTCTTTCCTGTGGTCCTCTCAAGTGCTAATTCTTGAGGAAGGAAGAGAGATCTATGGTCTCCTCTGTAGTGATCCCACCAAGCACATAAGGGAGCAGCTAACAGCTTTAGCGGAGGATGCATAGGAGCCTTTGATGAATAAAAGGATGGTTTCAGGGAATACAAAACTTTTTACAGATGTCATGTATGAAAGTTGCTGGCAAAAAAAAGATGATCTTTCAGTGGGTTTGGTCAGTGTTGCCTGGAGTATCATGTACAGGGCAGACAAAGCTGGAATAAATACTAATTTTTTCTGTGTAAATGTGATACTGCTGTGACGTGCCAAAATGACAAAATCTGATGTTTTCATTCAAAACAGACACAGTGGTGTTAGGAAAGATTCCCTTCTACAGATGGGAAGAGCCTCCCACTTCCAAATCCTGTTCTTATCTAAAATAAAGATGGGACCAGCACCAGTGGGCTTAGTAGTGCTGCTCTTCTAACTGCAGGCCAGATATCTGTACCCAGAAAGCAGGTGAAAGATTTTGCTGTCAAAGTGAAAGAGCCCAGTACAATTTTGTAACAGCTGAGTCCTCCTGCAGTGGAATCGGAAAATAAACTTCTCTTAGTTTGGGATATGAGCCAGGCTGAATCTGTTGGGTTAAGCTTGTGTCGAATGACTCCATCCTGAACCCCTTGGGGATTTGAATGAACTGGGATTCAGAGCTCTGGCTTTGGCTTATGTCCAATGTTAACGGAGAAAAATTATTCAGGGACGCTGCATGCAGAACCACCAAGTGAATTCTCCCTTTCTGCTTGCCAGTGTAAACCATGAATGCTGTGTAAAACCAGTACAGGAGCAGGACTGTGCCCAGTTCCACTGGTCAACTTCTTTCTTAGTTGCTTTTCTAACATGGAGTCATGCCAGTAGTGTAGCATGCTGTAGAATTGTAGCCATGACCTCCCTGTACTAGTAATCCTATAATATTTGTGCATCAGTCCAATTATGCTTTTTTTTTGGTGGGGCCAGATGCTTTCTTGGTGAAGCTGGAGCCAAGGGGAAACTTGCATCCTTCAGAACATCACCCTAAAACTTGCCCCTGTAAACTTTTTGTTTACCCATCTGTTAACATATTCCAGCTCTGGATGAACACAGCCTTTTTTTTTCTCAGACACAGAAGACTACAAGATGACGACTGATGAGAGTAAAAACCACTGAGGCAAAGTTACCGTGAAAGGATCGAACAAGGCACTAGGACCTAGGAGGCGTCTCATCCACCCTGGCAGGAATTTCTTGCTTGGAGCTCAGACAACAAAGGCAGAGTGAGCCTGGTTTTCTTTCTCTCAGCATCTCCACCCTGCGTGCTGAAAACCGGTGAGTAGAGCTTTTCTGAGTGACTTGCATGCAGAAAAGTAACAGATGTCAGATAGAAAGGAGGAATCTTTCTCTTAGTACCTTACAGCATCTGCAGTTCATTTTAAAATCAAAACCCCTTGCATCCTCTGATTTATTCCCGAAGTTGCTTGGATGTTTCATTGTTCACTGCTTGACACCAGACTGAATCTACCCCAACTGGCATCGTGGCGAAAATGTTTCCAACTTGGGGCTTCTGTGCAGATTGCCTGCATTGTCACCTTCTGCATTATTGCAGACTGGGGACAATGATCTTTTCTTGCACAGGTCACGTTGACATTGTAAAATACAGGGAAGGAGCTTCGTTCTGGCAAATGTAAGGGGTGGGGAAGATAGCAACAGCTTTTCCTGGATTTATACCTGGCTACCAAGTGCTGGTGTAAATCCCCTTTCTGCCCTGTGTTAACATGCAAGCAACATACGTGAGTTGCATGTTCCTGGTCGTGCTGGGGGAGTGGAGGGTCTTTCTATTGCAGGGTTGGGGGTTCCTCCTCCTTTTGTGTTGGGGTTTGGTGCAGGAGGAAGGTTGTTCTTGAGCGTAAACTAGAGACCGTGCAGAAATCCCTGCTTGCTGGGTGTCAGCTCAAGTCTCAGCTTTTCTGTGCTAGTCGCTTGTGCTGGGAGCCCCCCGTGCTCAGAACAATGAAAGGTGAGCTAGCAGGGGCGGCGTGTCCCTTGGGCAGGGGCACTTCCAGCAATTACATCACTTAAGGCTGGAAGCGGGGTGGAAATATCCCCTTTATTTTCTCCTCCTCATTAAACGGGAGCAGAAATGCAATTCAGAGGAGACTCGGGATGAAAAGAGCTTATCGAAGCCTTGTTTCAATGACAGGTTTTTCTTTCCAGTCATTTCTTCTTAGAGATGTAGGCTGGTCCTGGGAATTGATTGATGGGCTAGGAGGGGGCTGCGGATAGGGGGAAGGGTGGGCTGGATCTCATTGCTAACCCTTATTGAGCAGGCTGTCACAAAGAAACTGCTTATTCCCCTGTGACCATTCTTTCATAAATGCCAGTTTATTCTAATGTTAAACATTCAGATGCTCTGGTTCCTTCCGTGATTCGACAGATTGAAGGGCTGACTTACTGGGATCTCCTTGTTTTCTGTTGCCAAAGGAAACCTCACAGGGCTCAGAGGTTTAATTCATTGCCAACTGGTGTTTGGACGAGTTTTTTGGGGCCGAGTTGCAATTGCCATGTATCCCTTTGGCCCCAAGTCCCAATTTACTGCACTTTGAAAACTCCCAGGTGCAGGAGCAGACAGCTCTCTAGAAACGTGTTCCCTGCCCCCAGTAGTTGGATCCCTTTCAAAATGCGAGGACCACTCCTACCCTCAGTGCCCAGAATCGATAGAAATCTGGGTCGGCGCTTCCCAAATCCATCTGTCCTCCTGCAGACACAGCTCTTGCATTAGATTGTGGATTGTGGCTCTGCTTGGCTCTAACCTGTCCCTTTGCACTCCTTCTCTCCCCATCTCCTTCCTGCTCAGCTTCAGATCTCTAGGGTTCACCAAACTATGGAACTTGATTTTGGACACTTTGACGAAAGAGACAAGGCGTCCAGAAACATGCGAGGCTCACGTATGAACGGGTTGCCCAGCCCCACTCACAGTGCTCACTGTAGCTTCTACAGAACCAGGACCTTACAGGCACTGAGTAACGAGAAGAAAGCCAAGAAGGTGCGTTTCTATCGCAACGGGGACCGCTACTTCAAGGGGATTGTATATGCCGTGTCCTCTGACCGCTTCCGAAGTTTTGATGCTCTCCTGGCTGACCTGACCCGATCCCTGTCCGACAACATTAATCTGCCTCAGGGAGTCCGTTACATTTACACCATCGATGGGTCGCGGAAGATTGGCAGTATGGATGAGCTGGAGGAAGGTAACTAGCATCGCTGTCTGGTGCAGTGAGGAGGCGGGGTAGGAAGGGGGCTGCACCACTTGGGTCTGCCGTTAAGGTCACATTTCCTCGGGTGTGCGGGGGGATGCTTCTGCCCCTCTGTGCTGAACCTGCCCGTTCGCCTCCCCCCTCCGAGAGGCGTGGGAGAGGGTGGCAGTGCAGGGGCTGACAGCCCCCGGGGTGTCCCCAGCTTGCTCGGGTGCAGATGCGGATCCGGAGGGGTGTGTCTTACTCTTGGCTAGACATGGCTGTGCCCATCGCTTGGGGGGCTGTCTGAGGGTGTCCCCATGTCTGTCCATGCTGGGGGGGGGGGGTCCCAGGTGGGTGCAGGGGGTGGCTGAGGAGTGATGTGGGTTTCCCACTGCGGTGGATGGGTGTGAATGGAAAAGCGAGGGGGTGCTGGGGGATTCATGGGGTGGGGGTGGGTGTAATGGGGGTGGGAGGGATTTATGCACTCTGTGTTTGGGGGTGTTTTGAGGGGTTCATGCACAATGTGTATAGGGGTGTGGTCAGGGCTATGCAGGGATTTGAGTGTGTGTGGAGTGGGGTGTTGGGGGTGCATGCAGTGTGTGTACGGTGGGTATGTGGAAGGTGGGGTGTTACGGGTTTAGGGGTTTTTACAGTGTTTGGGGAATGTGTGGTGGGGTGTTGGGAGTTCATGCAGTGTGTTTAGAGGGGGAAGTTAATGAACAAGGTGTGTGTATGGAGAAGGGTGTTTTGGGGGGGTTGCACCTGGTGAAATTTGGGATTTTATGTGTGTAAGGAGGGTTAATTGCAGAAGAGGTGTTGGGGTTCCTTGAGGGGGCTCATGCAGAGGGTGTGTGTTGGGGTTTGTGCTTGGGGGGTGTGTGGAGGTGTGTTGGGCTGTGTGTGTAAGGGGGAGTGCTGGGGGGGTTCTTGCATAGCGATGTGCGCGGAGGGGATGTTGGGAGTTAATGCGCTGCGTGTAAATATGGTTCACGCAGGGTCTGTATGGAAGGGAGGTGTATTGAGATGTTCAGCTGGGGGGGGGGGTGTGTGTAAGGGGGTGTATTTGGGGAGTGTTTCTGCAGGGCCTGTGTGTGGTGGGGTGGGTTGCTGCCATAGGTCTGTGGGGAGCGTGGGAAGGCATCCCATGCGTGGCAGGTCTGAGTGTGCAGGGGATGCTCAGGGCAGGTCTGAGTGTATCCCTGTATCTAGAGAGGGTGTTGGTGTGCCTGTTCCTTTGAGTGTCACTTGCACTGTGGGATGAAGGATGAGTCAAAAATTAATCCTTCTGTCCGGAGGGGGTGATCTGGGGGCAGACTTACTCCTGTGGAGCTCAACTGCCAGCCTTGTCTGTGCCTGGGGAGCTCCCTCTGCAGCAGTGGGTTGCTGCCATGGGTGATGCCTTTCTCGGGGAGTGTCAGGAGGACCCCCAGGACGAAATTGCTATATGGCCAGTCCTGCCTCCTTGCCCAAGGCATGTCTGTGGGCAAGCTCTGCTGGTGGCGCTGCCTAAGTGGGGTGCACAGAGGACACCCACAGCCACCCTGCTTTTCTCTTCCCTGAGCAATTCGGATATTCTTTGTTCGGGAACTGGTATATCCTGGTTACTCTGTCGCAAGAGGGGAGTTGCTCTTCCCTGTTCCTTGATGTTTTCCTCCAAGCGGATGACCTAGCTGATTTGGTGACTACAGAAAATCCACAAGGCTTTTGGCTTTAAAAGACAATGGATGTGAGTGTGTGAGCCACTGAACTGCAGGGGAAGCCTCAGGAGTGAGTCATTGTGTGACCTTGACTAAAGCATCTCTCCCCAGAATTCCTTATCTGTCAAGTGGGATACTCATTTCTCCAAAATACTTTGTGGGGATGAGCGCACAGAACAAATGTGGTTTCCATAGAGGAGTTTTACTGGGAAGAAATTGCTGCCTTTCAGAGATGATGCAGTCCTAGTGGAGTTATTCTCAGCCCAGTTACAGCTGTCAAACGGAGGTGTGGCCTCCCTTAATTTTAGAGATTCTGCCATGTTTCATTCTGATCTCTTAATATGGCCACAGCCTTTCTCTAATGGCAGCTCTCAGTCTTGCTTGTCCTAGATTTTATGTAGATCTTCAGGAATAACTCCACAAGACAAAATGCAGTTCTTTATTCTCCTTTTGTACTCTTCCTGCTTTTTGTCAGTGACGTTAAACCTTTAGTTGTTATACCCGCTTTACACTGGGTTTTGCTGCAGGTAAGAAGGTACCTAGTTCTTGAAAATATTTTTTACTGGTTAAGGTACAGGCAGGAGATGCTGTCATTTGGGTTCTGGCTTTGCTCTGCCAAAGTGGTATCTGGAAACAGCACTGAAGAAGGGGCACTAAAACAAAAATAGGATTGTCTGTGTGGCTTTGTCCTCAGCAGAGCATCAGCTAGGAAAATGCAATCTAAGCAGAGTGAAAACAAAGGAATCCAGTTTTTGAAAATGCAGAAGTTGATCTGCATGCTGTTATTGACAGTTTAATGATAACAATATTCCCATATTTCTAGGGATGACCTATGCATCTGTTGTAGAAAAGCAACCTGGGAAAGATGTTACTTTTGATTTATAATACCCTGGTTGTAACAAACCTTGTGGTAAACTATGCTATTAGCTTGGGTGTTTGTATAACTCTGTATTAGGTAGATACATGGAAAAACAGAATTTAAGAGTAATTGTGCTGTGACATACAAGAACAGTGCATATGCAAACAGTATGTTTGCCATGTAATTACCGTTCTGGTTGGAGACTGAGGGTAACTAAACCAGTTCCAGTTGCTATAATTTGACTAACTTATTATTGTAATTTCTAATAAACAAGTAGAACCTAGGAAAATAAGTCATCAGAGAGGCTCATCTCAGTTTGATTGCAAAAGCTGGTGAATTACTGATAATATTTCACATCACGTTCTAAGTACTTGATTACTTCTGCATGACTTAAAAATGTGCTTCTATGGTGTAGTCTGAATGTACTTCTGGAGGGTAGAGAATGATATTGCACAATACCAATAGCCTTGAGGCAGAGATTTCAGGTGAACAAAAACCACTTGGTGTGCTGCTAATTAAATGGGACTTGGAAATAACCCTTTTGGTCTCCAGACCCAGACTTGGTAGTCTTTTCTTCCCTGGCATTCAGGGTTGTTCTCATTGTTTTCCTTCCAATCTGTCCAAGATGGAACAAGTGAAGTTTCTCTTACTCTTTGATCACGTCCCTCCTAGCTGCCAGCTGAGATGTCTCTTGGTCCTTTCCTGTACTGAACCCTAATGCATCACATTTTGGAAGCCCACCAGGACTCTGTCTCATAGGTGCTTTTTGCTGCCTGCTGAGTTCTTCCTCACCTGTCAGTGGCTGCTTTTTTCCATGTTGTCTCCTGTAGCAGAGTTCTCTATGTCCATGTCTCCCAATGACCTTCTCTCAAAATCCACCTGTCTGACGATTTTTCTTCTCCCTCCTTTCACTCATAGTGGCTATCTTCCATCACTGTAGTCATTGTCTTAATCTTGACTCCCTATTTTCAGCATTCAGTTTTAATGTATTTGTAAATAATGCACATGCTGCCATTGATTAGGACTGTATTCCTCAATATATATGTTGGTTTAATGCAGTACAGCATCCTGTTAGTGCACTGTTACAGCTGATCCTGACTACAGGTAAATTGCTGACAGCATCTCCCACTTGCGTACTCTCTTGGCTAAGTCAGGAGTGGATATTGGACGCAAGTGCTTCTGTCATGGTGGTTTTAGTCAATAAGTGAATCTTTTGGAAAAGAGCACCAGGTGATATTTATGCTCTTTCATATTATAATTGGTTCTAGTGAACAAGGCTTTAGGAAGTCAATATATGAAGCTGCCTTTATAGATTACTGGTGAGCCACTGCTGTAACAGTTAATCCTGTGCCTTGTTGTGCTGTGAGAACTTGAATATGAACGATACTAAAAAAATCATGTGCCAACTTTTCCAGCCTTGCTCAAGCTGATAGAGCAGCTCACATTCTCATCCAAGTTTCTACTAAAATCTAGTTGTCTTTGACATCTGGACAGGGTGGCTTGTTCCTTGGTTCATTTTGACCCTCTGTGTTCTTGTAGACCTGGTGTGATGAGATGGCAAATTCTCCCTGCCTCAGCTCTGCTCTTTTTCTTCGAATGGAAGGCTGGATAAAGGTGGAAGCTGATGTCATGCATTGACTTCAGCAGCAAAGATGGCTTAAGAAATGCTGTTCTTGGCCATGTTCCAAACTCAGGTTGCAACTTGCCGTCCCTGTTGTCCCACAAATGAGCTTGTTGTGGGGAAAAAAAAGATCTTTTTAGTCCATTCCATAATTTTGCTGCTTTCCTATGTGGCCCCACTAGTAGTTTCTTGATAAAGTGAAAGGGACAGTGAGGTGTGACTTGAGAGCGAGGGAAAGGCACAAGGCAGACTCCTGGCTGCTGAAGCTATTGCAGCTCTGAGTTAATCTCAGTACCAGTGGAGACTGCTTTGTTTCCTCTGGACGGAGGGACTGACATTTCCCCAGAAGCCGGTTTCCCCAATTGTAAAGATTAGACATTTGTCACAATGTATTTAGAGGTGCTCAGCAAATGGGGCATCCTACTGTGCAAGGCACTAAAATGTGTAAGAAGAGAGAGCTTCTGCCCAGGGAGATTATGGTCTGAACACTTCAAAGTGGAAGAAGGTATTACTACTGATGAGGAACTGAGATGCAGAAAAGCAGTCTGACTTGTTTGTCCAAAGTCCATAGATGAGACAAAGATGGAAGTCAGAGCTCTGAGCTTTCTTGTTCAAGTGCTTTCATTTCCTTCCTAAGCCTTTATCAGGGTCTGGTCAGTGGTTTGGAGGTACTTGCTGCTTTCAGGTTTATTATAAGCGGACTGTGGACCTGCTTCTAGTCAGTGGCTGATTTCATGTGAATTAAGCATCCTTTGCTGTGTATGGTCAGGGTCAGAAATACATATGAAAATAAACCCATCAAACACAAATATAGCATGGGTTAGACATAGTGAGTAAAGGCAGAAATGCACACAGAGATTAAAACTAGAACTCGAGAGACTCAACATTTGGTTGAAGCTGTAGAGGTCCTCCCTTCTGAGCTCCTGGTATGCTCAGGCTGTTTGGCAGGGCACAGCCCCCCCTTGCGCTGTGGTTGGAGGGTTCATCCGAGGGTGGGTTTTTTTGCCCTTGTCCTGTGCTGGGCCACTTGTCTGAAATTTGTTCTTGCCTCAGCTTAAGCACTAGAAAAAGCTGAACAGGATTTTGTTTTGCTCTGTGGGGTTTCATTGCAAATGTTCTCGGGCTGTGTGAGATATTCCAGAAAGTGTTTCCAAGCTTTTTGTATCCTGTCATGCCCTGGGGAATCTTTTCCAAAATCTTGTCCAGGAGTGTTTAAAGTAATCATAGGAGGGGCTCCACCCTGGAGCTGTACGGAGCCTGGTGTGTGCTGGGACAGAGGGGTTTATAACAAGTATATAGAAGTCTCCACCTATGTGTGCATGTTCCAGTTTGCCTGGAAAACTGAAATTCATGTAGTCCAATACTGAAGTCTTGGTAACCTGTGGCATTGTTTTCTATGGCTGTTGTCCTGACAGCTTGGCTACTTACATCCTATGTAACAAAATTTATCCTTGTGGTTCTGTTTTATTTGCTTGCTCATCCTGGCTGTCACACTAGGACTGGTGTGGTCCCATAAATTCTTTACGGGCATTGTGTGGTTTTGAAGGTGGTCTGGTAATCACGCATTTCTTTCACTTTTTCAGCAGAACAAGAGGTGCTTCTCTCTCATAGGAGAGCTCCTTGTGGAAGAGCCAAAGGAAGGAATTTTTTCCAGAGTTCATTTTGCCATGGTGGAGTAGGTCTTGAGGCAGAAGATGATCCTTTTTAATGCATAAAGTAGCAGGAAGTTCATGCATCTGAAACTTAAGGCCTACTTTAATGACATATGTAATGAACTCTGCAAGGTGTTAAGTCCACTTAATTCCTATTGAAGTCATAGTCAATCCCATGAAACATGAAAGCAGGGCACAGTAGCACAATCTCAACTTCAAGACAGCGGAGCTAACAAACTAAATAATTGACTGCAGCCCACAGAGACTGTTTTTGGAAAAACTGTTAGCAGTTACACTTTCAAAATGGCCTCAATCCAGCTTTCCCAATTTTTCTTGCAAGACTTCTGCCCGCAGTTCATTATACTTGAAAACTTGCTGGTGCATGCTGAGAAAGGATAACTTTTTCTGAAAGCGCAGCCTGTCATTTTTAGTATTGTCACAAGGAGCTGCTCTAAGAGGCTTGAAGGATTAGCGCTCATCTTGAGCTTAGAGGTTCTCTAAGAAACCTTCTCTAAGGCAACTTTTATCTTTGCTGAGATCACCCCTTCTTTAGGAGCTGAATAATCAGCTTGTGCTTCTATCAAATTGGTAGCACAGTCATGTGTAATGCACTTGTAGCCAGAGTAATTCGGTGTGATACAAACCATGGCTTCTAATGGCAAATATGCTAATCGTGACTTAAGGTCGAAGGTCTACAGTCAGACCATCTATTGCTAAGGGCAGGATAGAAGGAATAAACAAATGCCTTGGCTGGTTTGGTGGCACAACAGAAATTACGACACCTCAGCAGCATACTGCCATGATGAGAAGTGCGCATCGTTTTGCAGGGCTTTGGCTTTGCAGAAAGGGCATCTTGCACTGACCTGGCACTGTGCTGAAAAAATGCTGTGCTTAGCACCATTGGTGTCATGCCCATAGTGTGGTGGTCAGCAGCAGACTGGATCTTGTCAGGATGATGCTTCTTACTCTTAGAAAAGCTTCCCACCTGCAGTGCATGAGTGTGTCTCTTTGGGGCTGCCATTTGGGGTTTTTTTGGATAAAATTACATGGCTGTTCATCATACCTTCTCATAGCTTATAGCTGGATTTCTGCACATGTACACAGCTGCATGCTGTCTAAAGACGTGCTCCTGAAAATATTTGTGCACAGATTCTTATGCTTAGTGCTGGGGAGCAATATACTTCTTGGAGTTATTTTTTTTGCTTTTGACAAAGTCTCATATCCACTTCCTTTCCTTTCCTTCTGTTATGCTGTGCATGTCTTCTGCAACCATGCTGTGTCTACCAGTTATATTTCTTTGACAGGCACAGTTGTACACCTTGACTTCTCCTTATAGGCTTAGCGTAGATGTAGCAGAGAAACCAAGAAACCACTCCTCTTTCTATGGTAGCACTATTCGCCCTAAGATTTCTCTCTTTTGTGATCTTCTGGCCACAGTATGCACGTTCAAAGCTGGAAAGTTCACAGGTCTTCAGCCCATACGTGCCTGATCCTGCTACCGCCTCATGATAAGGTTTGGGTAAAACTCAGCTGTGGGAAGTGAAACAGCATGTGCTCCTGGCTGACAAATGATAAGAGGTGTGCCTCACTGAGGAACCTGAATGATAATTTTGCTATTATTTGAGGGCCATAAACTGAGCTTGGAAAGACATCAGTTGAAGTAATTTTTAAATAAAATTAAAGCTTCAGGTTACATCTTGAGGTCAGGGAAGAAGGAAAGAAAAGCTCCTCTTCCCTGGAGTTATACTGCTATAACTACAGAAATGATGCTGAGAAGAGCTGCTATTCTGAAGTGTCACTCTAAGCAAATTTCTGTCCAGTTTTAAAATCCAATAAAATATTTGCTAGGGTTTGGGTTAAATGAAACTAAGTGAGAAAGGGTAGATTACATTTTCCACTTGTGACTGTAAGCATAATTTGAAAGGCCAGTACATACATATGCACAACTACCTGATACCACATTTGTGGAAACAAAGCCCAGGAGAAGAGTATTGCCTTCATGCCACTACTGCCTTCAGTGTATGCTGCTGTAAATATACTAGACAGCTATTGTGTGCAGTGAGGAATTTAAAATGATTCAGCTGGAATTAAGGGTAATAGTACTCTACCAAACAGACCAATAATCTCTTCTGTTTACTTTAAAACATGGAACTTATTGATGGAAAATATGCTCCAAGACCTCACGTGTTTATAGAACGCAGAGCAAATATATACTTTCTTTCATTGTGGCATCTTCTATCCCAAAGTGTTACATAAACAGAGCTGAATGTCAAGCCTTGCAACACTTTAGTGGCAGGTATTACTACTTCTGTTTTTCAGGTAGGGAAGCAGAGGTGCAGGTGAGGTCAGGAGCTTCCACAGGGAGGCCTGGGGCAGAGGTGAGAATAGTATTCAAATCACTTATTCCTAGTATTGCATTTAAACATAGAAATCCCTTTTCTCAAAGGATAATGCTACAGTTCTGTTGAGCATACTTATAAAGGCTCTGCTGCCCAGGGATTATGGGCTTGGGAGGGCTCAGGTTCTGAGGAGGGCTAATTCCCCACGAGCATTTCAAACTCCCCTTGCTGCACTTCACACTCAGTTGTGAAACTGGAGAGAAGTGTGGGCCCCCTCTGCACCAGGTATTGCTTGGCTGAAGCAGATGAATAAACCACAGCTTATCACTTATTAATAAGAAAGATTTAAAGTATTCAATGCTTCCGGAAAACAATCAGTATCTCCAATGGGAATTCTTAATAATGTATGGTATTCTGTGGGGTATCTTTATGCTTCTGTTGAGTCAGATTCAAGAAATGTAAGGAATCAACGAGCTTCAGCTGTGGGTGCTACATGGCCAGTTTATTGAGGGGTTTTGCTGACAGCATACGTGCCTCAAATATAGATTTGTATTGTTTGTTCAAGCCAACAGAATCTCCTGGTGGGATTATTGTTAGCTTGGGGTATAGTAGTTGATAAAATGCCTGACTGATGGTGTTCATCATGAACCTTGTTAGCTCTCTTCTGCCTTCTGTATTCCTGTTCCATCTTTAAAATGGAAAATGGAATATCTGCTTCCTGTTGATAAATGATTTTGGTCACTTCATGCAACTGGCGAGATGGAGAAAACCTGCAGTTGGTGATGTAAGCACCACGAGTACACATCAGTTTCTGGCAAACTGGGTACAAAGTTGGGGTTAAAACCAATTAGCTTTCTGCATCTTTTCTATGGCTGCTTGTGACGTCAAACACTTAGCAGTAATAAGGACATAAATACTACACAGACCATTGTTTTTAAGCCTATTAAAGCTGTCTGTTTATTGTGTGGTCTTTTAGTGGTCTCACCGTGTGTTCTGTGAAGGGATCATCTCAGTACCTCCATCAAAAATGCAATTTAGTCAGCAGAATGATGACTATACGAACACTATACTAGATATGTTACATGCCTGGACCATAAAATTCTGTGGAAATCAATGGGCTGTTTGGAAATCCATATTTACACCTTTGCAAACTGGATGTCAAATCCTGCCCTAGAGATCCTGTAATAGAAGGCAGACTCAGATGTCGGACAGGCTTCTCAAAGATGTCCAGGCCATGGAGTTTGCAGGAGGGAACAGATAAGGAAATACATCCAGTCTGTTTGTATGAAGAAGGATTTTTTCTTATTCAAAATAGTTAAATCTATATTTTGATTTTAAACCTAACATATTTGAAGAACTTCATTCTGTAAGATCAGCCCAATAAAACACTGAAAGAAACTCCGTAAAATCCTACAGGTACCCACGTTATGCCTTCAGTTCCTATTAAAATTTTATCTAATGGTAAGACAAAAGCTTCTTCCTCTAGCAATGACTGACTTTTCAGTGCGTCCTCAGCAGCCTGAGTCATTTCAGACTAGACAGCTACATTCCCTTAGGGATACTGTTTTACAGTCTCATTCTAGTAATAACTCTTCTAGCAACCATCAGATTTGCAGGCGCAAAAGAAGATCCTATAAATCCTTCAAGGTGCTCTTAAAACCTCAGATAGATAGGATCCTGTAAATTACAGACAAAGCTTGAAACTAATTTTGGAGGGGATAGGGAAGGGCTCTTTTGTGAATTACTAACAAGACCGTGTAACCCTTCTCTACCATGTCTAAATTTGGATTTAATATATTTTTGGTTGGTACCAGGCATATAAAAGCAAGCAGTGGTATTTGGTGTAGTGTTTTATCTCAGCTGCCACTAGGTCTGTCCTCTAATAAACCACTGACACTATAATGAAGTATATGTATATGCATACATAGAATATATATATGCTATAATGAAGGTCTGTAAAGATGGAGAGGAAGCTGGCAAATTTACAAAATAATTTAGGTGATTAAATGAATTTGGTGTTTAGGGGCTTTTAGACAGCTTAGTTGAATCTTCAGGTACCTAAATACCTTTATAACTCTCAACCTTTTTTAACCCCTGGTTCATGTGGCTAAGTGGTAGTACGCGTTTGATGCAAGCTATGGCTGACTTGCTTGCTTTGGGAAAATAGTAATCGTATTTTAAATAAGCACAACTATAAAATTAAAATAAGACAAAATGTTTTAATAACAAGCTGTCATGGAAGTGCTAATGAAAACAATGATTAATTATTTATGTGATTAATGGGGGGAAAATGTATACTGTCTGTTTTTCAGCAATCTTATGGTAATAACTGTAGAACTAGACTGGTGTACGTTTCTTTCAAAAGGGGAGAGTTACGTCTGCTCATCTGACAACTTCTTCAAGAAGGTGGAATACACCAAGAACGTCAATCCCAACTGGTCTGTCAATGTGAAGACATCTGCCAACCAGAAAGCACCTCAGTCTCTGGCCAGCAGCAACAGTGCCCAGGCAAAGGAGAACAAAGATTTTGTGCGTCCCAAGCTGGTAACCATCATCCGCAGTGGGGTGAAGCCCCGGAAGGCAGTCCGTGTGCTCTTGAACAAGAAGACTGCCCATTCGTTTGAGCAGGTTCTCACCGATATCACTGAAGCTATAAAACTGGAGACGGGAGTGGTCAAAAAGCTGTACACCTTGGATGGGAAGCAGGTAGGAGATTTTACAGATGTTTTGTCTTTTTCTTTCTCTTATCTGGAGGCTTTGCTGACTCAGAACAATTTTTGAAGCCTAAAATTAACCTGAGATGATCACTGCCATCTGTTCTCTTAGAAGTCAGACTTCTCATACCAGCGGTTAAGTTACTAAATTTTCACTGATATTAATATCGAGTAAAGAATGTAGCCAACCGTCTGAGTGAAACAGATGCTCCGTCCTGCACGCCAGCGTGCAGTGCGTGTCTTCCAGACTAGCTAAATAAATAACACAGGGAGTTCGGCTTGCAGCCACCAGTTGATTTGGCTCTGAAGTAATTGCAAGAACTCTCAAGCTTTGGATTCACTAAGTGAAAATGTGCTGCTTGACGTTCCTTGCCCTCAGATGAAGGCTTGCTAAGATAAAGTAATTGATCCAAGCATGCTCTTCTGTCTAGCTCAGTAATTAGCAGGAAAAGCATGGAACTGTGTTGTATTTTCTTGACTAAATGTATGAAGTGATAACATGCAGAAAGGGATTTGGGCCAAAAATATTTAGTGGGTCATCATAATGTGCTTCATGTCTACATTTTCCTGGAACTGAAGGAAACATCTGTCTCTCATTAGCAGCTACACAGTAATAAGCCATTCTATATTGCTGTATCAATGAAAACCCTTAAAGGAATGTGGAGGATAACTTTGGGGACTGGGAAGAGCTAGGTTCTTCAAGGAAAATTCTGAGCTTGATTTAACAGTTTTGTGTTGTCTGTAACTGAGGGATGATCTTATTTTTGTCACTGTTTTTCTTGCTCCAGGCTCTGGAGTGAGACAGCACAGCTCTTGAGTGGGGGTTGGATGCTGGCTATTCTAGGGACTGATGCTATTGCTTTAAATTTACTCTCTTTCCTATCTCTGGAGAAAACTATTCAAATACTGGCTCTTGAAATACCATGCCAACCCTAGGCAGTGTGTCTAACTAATATATAGGCTTTACATAGGAAAATGTTCATCTTTCCAACCCCAGATATAGGCTTATAAAGTGTCCTGCGCAGTCCAGGTGCAGTGTCTGAGAGCTGAAAGTAGCATGTCACTCTAACCTGGCTGATATTCTTGCTTTGTCCCAACCTCTGTATCCTGCACATTAGTTAGTGGTTGCTTCTAGCTTCAGATATACAAAAATCTTATCTGCCTGTCAAAGCTTTTATTTTCACTTGTTTCAATGCAGTGCTTTTTCTTCATAAGATGTATAGTCTATACATGAGTAGGTGACTTTCCAGTTATACTGTCCATAGATATAGTAGCATGCTGTAAATAAGCAGTGATATAGGGAGCGATGTACTGGAAACCTTGGAAGTGGCTGGGGGAAGAGGAAGGAGAGAGTCAAATGATCCATCCTCAGTGAGGATATCATACGTGGGCACAGTACCATGCGTTTTGAATCACAGCAGCTTTACAAAGGGTTTAATAGATGGATCTGGCCTGAAAGCAGTTGCCTACTCATGCTGACACAGAGAGTCCTGTTGCGCGCTCAGTTGTGAATAAGGGTCTTAATCTGAACCTGTAAAACGCCTCAGTTCTTTGAGAACAGCCAGCATTTTGGAGGTGAGATGGTGCTTTGGATGGTGTTCAGAAATAGGGATGCCCCATGAGCTTCCATGAAACTGTTCTGTTCTCCACCTTTAAGCTAGTTACAGGCATAAGTGGTGTTTCCCCTTCCACCTCTGACTGGAGAGCAAGACCTAATCAGCCCATAAACTGAGCTGAGCTTGTGGCCTGGTGACTGGACCAGCCTGTGAAACTGTGTTAATTCCTAAGTGGGGATTTGGGAACCACTGCTTGTCCTCAAGTTGCAGATTGCCTAGAGTAGCGCTGCTGTGGGGTAGGCTGCAATCTGTTGTTGGAGTGGGTGCCTGGCATGGGGCTACAGCTGAGCAAGAGGCACAAAGATCTATGTAATTTAGCAATTCCTACTGCAAACTGTTGTCCATAGCAGACACCATACATGACTCTTCTTGAATCAAAAAATAAAAGGCAACCTTCTTTTCCTTGTGTCACTCTGATAGCTGTACAGTGACTGGTGCCTTAATTCAGCACTGTTTTGACTGGGGCATCCTGACAACTTCACGATCAGTTTTTCTTGCAGAAATGTGATGTCAGTAAAGTCTGAGTAAAGATATCACATTTACCTTGTTTTGCTGGCTTTATAAGTCACAATTTTGAGATGTGATATTTCATTGTGTGTTAGACACACCACTGGGAGTTTCACTGTATGCAAATGAACATGCAGTATTACAGTTTTTGAAAAGAGATTTTGTGATTTGACAATAATGGAATGTTTGATATTTGTTTGAGGCATCAATTCCTGTTGAAGGTTTCTGAAGAGAAAACCTGGTTCACAAAGGCTTTGTTTTTATTGGAAGGTTTCCTTCAATGTTTGCTTTTTTAATCTAAGTTTTTTTTTAAATTGTCTACCTATGTATGTTCTTAGTGCTAAAGCTAGAGCTAGGAGCTTCTGCCTGGGTGCAGTGCTTGCTCTTAGGGTTTCCATGACGTACTGCTCCATAAAATCTGACCTTCTGACATGATATTAGAGCTTTTTGCATGTCTGATTCTGACATTAGAAAGCGATTCTTGAATGCCTAATTCCAACAAAGAGTACTTTATTTTCAGGAGAAAATATTCATGCAAAAACGCAAGCTGCTCAAAGCTGAAATACTGACAAGAATCCTGACAGTCTGTCTCTTTGAGTGTCATCAGAGGCACACTACTCCCTCTGTTGTGAAATGATAAAATTTACAAAAGGAATGTACAAAGGAAAATCATCCTTCTTCAGTTCATGAGCTGTAACTTAATGAGGGGAGATGATTATTTTATTTATAGGCATTTCCATGGTGCTCATCAGTAGAGTAATCAAGATGCTTTAGAACTACAGACAGTAGTGGCAATGATACAGTGGTGTGTAAATAATTACATTTCTATGCACTGCAGACCCTGCTGCATTTGGAGTGAGAAAGCAGTTAATTGAGAGCTGGATGGGGTGTGTTTGAATAAACATAACACTCAAAACAACAGTGAGGTTATGGGTTTTTTCAAGGAAAATTTCTTTTTATGTCTTGGGTTGTCTGTAGAAATATGGCCCTTTTGAAACTGGTAAATTAGCATCTAGTGTTTAAGTAGCTTATTTAACTTGGTCTTGCACATATTTCTAATGCCTTGTGCCTTGTCTGTCTGTACTCAAGCTCCTTCCCTCCTTGGAGCATATCACCACCTCTTGATGGACGCCCCAGAACTCAGAAGGGTTTTCACATTGGCTAAAAATGAGTCATGACAGAGAATCATAATAGAGGTTTAACTTTTGAACTTTCATGGACATATAGGAAATGGTATAGGTCAAAGAATTCAGTGCATTAAATAAACACTGCAGTGGATCAAATTCAGCACTTGGTTTCATGACTACAACTGCTGTGTGTTGAGATCTGTAATATATATGATTAATATATACATATGCTGGAATTAATTTGGTCTGATCTGTGGATCATGTTGGAAAACAGTTGTTTTGGTAGATTCTTTCTCTCTTTTTTTTTTTTTTTAACTCTTAGTTATATCCGGTGTCCCAAATAAGTCTGGATTCCTGGGAGCACTGGCTACTTTATAAACACATGATGACAGTTTCTGCCTCATGTTAATAAACCAAATTAGAAGACAGAATATGAGACTGTGGATGAAGTTGCATTCAGATATTTTGAATGCAGTGGTCTAAGCTAGACTTTGCAAATGTTGTATAGATTTACTGTCCTGTTTGTGCTTGAGCTTCTTTCTCACCATGATGTCCAATAAGTAGGTATTTTTCTGGAAAAGAGGCTATTTCATTACTGACAGCCCAATGCCTATCTTCTGCTTTCTGCACCTTGCTTTGCAAGTGGTGTCTGTCTGCATTCATTCCTGCTTTTAAAAAGTGACCTGTAAAAGCTAATGTCTTCTGTACATACTGAACTTCTGTTTCTGCGCTGTCTTGTGTTCCAAAGTCTGTGAGTTGTTCAGTGAGTATATGAAGAGACGCAGCAACAAGAATTAGTCCCTTTTTTTTGTGATTGGCTGGGTGGATGATACTCTGGAGTGACCAGAAATTCATCAGACATGTTCAGTTGTGCTTTGGCATGAAGATATCTTCTGTGGTATGGAATTCCTTCTGCTTTTTCTCCAGCTGATGTATTGCCATGTTTTAATTAACTAAATACCCCATTCTGTGACCCATCAATTATTATCACCAAATAAGCAGAATAACAGCAGTTCAGAGCGGGGAGAGTTTGGACGCTTCAGTTCCACATAAATATAGATATTCTGGTCAAGAAGCAGGGAGCTGAATGTGTGTTTAGTGATAATAACATGCAGTGATACTCTTCTGGGCTTTGAAATCTTCAAGCATGGGGAGAAGTCACATATGTGCTATTCATTGGCCTTTACCTAGCCCAGACAAAGTGCTTCTGTTCCATCTGAGCATTAGCTGGCTCATCGGATGAAATTACATACATTTTCATATGTCAGGGCACTTGTGACTGCTCCCAAAAGAATTTCTAGCCTTAAGAAAGTGGTCCCCTCTAGCAGTCTTTGCTTTGATAAGGATTTCATGTGGCAGGTGATGAGTGAAGTTCATCTTTCCATTTGCAAAGCTGATGCGGATGCCAAGGAGGCCAGCCTGCCTCTTCTGTCTAGAGAAGAAGTTGCCATTTTGTTTTAGATGACTTGCACTGAGGAAGGGCAGCAGCCGCGGAGGGAGAAGCAGGATGACTAAACTCACAACAGGTTAAAGGTTGGGACTTTGGGATCAAAGCCAACAAAGTGGTTGATAAAGCAGCTCCTAGTACTTAAAAAGCTACCTTAGATGCATCCATACAAGTTGCACTGGAGACACCAACCAAACTTTGGAGCTGCTGCAGTGATTTTAAGCTGGTATTTGGAAACAAACTAGTAAAAATTTCATTGCTCAAGTATCAATGCTAGCAGTTGAGCAAACTCTGCTAGGATAGCCTAGCTGTATTGATTATATTAATGAAATTGTTATCAATGTGACATAGAACAAGGTTTGTACCAAAATATACAAATGCCTGTAACGGCTGTCATCTGTAATTGATGCTCAAGAAGAAGGTGAATACCTCCATGACGTACCTAGTAACATCTGCATTGCTGAAAGATCAGAGGGAAAATATTCCCTCTAGAGCCCTGGAGATAGTTAACTTACACCCTGAGGCATGAGGTTCAAGGTTACGAAGCAAGCAAATTGGTTTGCGTTATTACACATGTCGAAGGGTAGGATGTCAGAAACTCCTTGTCCTTCTGAGACTTCATAATTGACTGCCATTTCGGATACTGAAAGCTGCATTGAAATAACCCAAGAACAAAGCAGCTTCCTGCACTCATGTAGAGCTGGGATCTACTCCCAAAGCAAACGGGAGGGAAGAGCAGGAGGTGGGTGCAACTGTGTTTTGTATCCTGCCTCCCGCAAAAGGCTCTGCAGCAGCCAGTGCTAATAGGGGAGAGGCAAGTTCCATCTTCCCTCCTGCTGCATAAAGCTGTAACAATAAAACTGTATCTGTTTTGCATCTTTTTCTCAGTCCTTTCTTCTCAGTGACTCTTAACTGCTGAGATTTGGCAGGCCTTGCATAAATCTCCCATTTTGGTATCAAGAGAACAGGTCAAGATCGCAAGCACTAGCAGAGGAATTGTGCAGACAGGATCTTTGTGCATAGCTGCCTCCCCTGATAGATCGCTCAGGGCGAGGATTAGCTCCCAGCTTCACTCCTTCTCACTGCTTTTGCAGACTACTCTGACTTAGGGTGTTTGCATGAGATTATTCCCCTCTAGCAACTGTGTGTCATGCAAGGAAGGGTAGTAATAATGTATGGGCTGAAGAACTTCTGAACCCAAGTCACTTAAGCTGCCAGACAACACAGCCTAGTTGCCTATCTTTAGGGAGCTCTTAGTCTAAGCTGGAAATTCAGCATTGCCTGATTCATGCAATGACTAGACAGTAACACAGACAAAACCAATTAGTCTGCAGGTATCCCTTAAGGATTTTATCATTTGCTAGAATGAATAAGCCAGACTTCCATGAATGTGTATCTAAGTACTTATGATAAAATATTCAGAAGACTTTCTGAGATGTTATTCAGAAACCTTATGCATATTAATTTCTGTTTACTTAGGTCTGTGGGCCACAGAATCTGGGTGAAAAGAGCTCTATCTGGAATGCTGTGAATCCTAATTCCTGTACTTATTAAAGCAGAAGCAGTCTGATCTCAGTAGCTAAAGTCTTGATCAAATCTGTTCTCCTGTGAGCATTGAGATTGACCTGGTTGCCATCAGTGCAGTCTCCAATCAGCTCCCCAAGGCATGTGCAGAGCAAAGGGAGACAGCGGAGGAGATCATCATCTTGCAAACTTTGGATGTTTTGCCATTGCTTTCAGTCTCAGGCTCTGGAAGAGGTGTCCTGCTCTGGCCTGCCATCCAGCAGGGCTTTGGTGCATTGGCATTTTGTTGTTATGCAAATTCCAGCTAGAGCTATGGTGAATCTATTGTCCTCTTAAGGCAGTGAAGCTCCAAGTCCAGAAGCAGGCTCCAGAGTTGCACTGCTGCTTGCTGAAAATTGTTGATTTTCTAGAAATGCAAGCCTTGCCAGTAGACATGTACTGACCAAGATCCATATGAACACCTGCTACTTGCGTCACAGATGGCAGGCTGTCAAAATTATTGGAAGATGCAGTCAGATCTGACCTGGTGACCTAGAAGTACATGGCCCCTATTACTGAACCCTGGTGCTATTCACACCCCGAAAGAGACGTATGCTAAAAATTCAATCCTTACTAGCATCTTTATTTTGGCAGTTCTTTCTGTCATACAGAGTGACATGTTCCCTTTTCACTCTGAATCCCAGGAGAGAAGAGGATTATTCACTGTAGTGCCAGAGGGTTTATCTAAGAATAAATGGGCTGAAAATGAGCAAGGGAAATTAGGCTGAATATCAGGAGCTGACAGGCCAAGAAAGCCTTGTACTTTTTCTTCCATTGCTAGTTCGTATTGTCACATGAAACTAAGTTTCTGGTTCCTTTTTGGGGCTCAAGTAGAAATCCCATCAGTGTGAATGGGAGTCCCTCCTGCTCTGAGAGGGAGCAGGTTATGCTGAATGTATTCTAAGCAAGCGTCTATCTCAATGCATGGACTCTGGTAAACATCTTATTTCTTTTGATCATGTAAAATAACCAAATATGTGTATTTTCCCTGTTCATAATGGGGAAATGTCTTGCTTTTTCTGGTGTGCCAGGGTCCTTAGTCTTAGGCTGTGAGTGGCATCATGTATAGTATGTTTGCTCACATCTCCCTACCTGCAGTAGCTCACAGAGCGTGACTACTCTCCTGAGTTTACCCAGTGCGACACCTTGAGAATCTGATGGTGGTTGGTGCCATATTCCACATCTTGTTGCAAGTTCCACCTCTTCTTGTCTGCCTGACACTGCTTCTTCCCTTCCCTTCTCAGCTCTCACTGGCCTTTGATCAAAAGGCTGTTTTCACTCAGTAGCATGTAAGTTATGACAGAGCTCATACTTACACTTTTCTTTAGGAAGAGCCTGCACTAGGTGTGGGTAAAGGCATATACAGCCTAATAACAGAGGCTGGTAAGAAATAGTGCAATAGAGCTATCATCCAGCACAGCAGTACTTCCTTCTTTTTTGTCCCTGAAACTGCCCATGGAACTGAATCAGTGATTATTCGTTTTTGTATGTAGTATGTGCATCCTGATGGAGCTTAAGCGTTAAGGAAATTAATCCATATTGCAGAGGGCCCAGACTGAGCGTGAGAGATTGTCAAAAGCCTTCTCATCTTGTCCTTTGAACGTGACGCCAGTGTCATTCAAAGGTCTCTGTATGGGACAGTAAGGCAAGGAGTGATAACTTTGCTCATGTGCAGAGGCTAACAGCTTCCATCCATGCTTAGGTCTGCCAGAGATGACAAAAGATACTGGCAGAGAGATGTGTGTAATAAAAGTATGTCTAAAGGAGTTGAGGAGAAAAAAAGTTGGATCCAATCCATCCATATTTTCAGAATTGGCTACGGTAGGCCTGCATATGTGGGGAAGTGCAGAGACAAGCCATGAAAGCTGAGGGCTATTCCAGCTTGTGTTCAGGGCTTCTCAGGCTGTGGCAAATTGATTAGCATACAGAGCTGGAATTGCAGGCCAGCTCCTGGAGATCTGCTTAGCTCTGAATTCAAACTGAGTAGGGAAAAATAAGCTAGGCTAATAACCAGAGCATTCACTGCTCCAAGCCATAAGACACACCCTCTCCCCTGTGAATGTACAGCCAGTCCTTTCCGAATTAATAGACATAGTTCTAGGGTCCTGGTTAACAGAGCAGGGTGTGTATGAGTATATGCATGTGTATCTATCCATATAAATAAATTTACTAAGTGTTACAGAACACAACTCTGCAGCTCAACTTGCTGTCTAAGCAATCTAAACTCTCCTTTTAAAGGATCCCAGGGACTATTGTGCTCTGAAAATGATATCCTCGAGTTGTTATTGTTTTTTCTTCCCTTACTCTAATAAATTAAAGGCATTTTACTGGAGTCTTTAACTGCACTTTGAAAACATTTGCTTACTTTTAAATTTTTCTTTGAGATAAATGCAAATCTCATCATTAGCAGTTTTTAAGTTATCCACATAATCTAAAATCAATAGGAAGTTTGTATGTATTGGCTTATGATGCCTTTCTCTCATTTTCTACCTTGAAAAATACTTCACATCAAGGATTTTTCAACTAGAGTGGCTATAAGATATAGCCTGCCTTTTTACTAATTCTGTTTTCTTTTTTCTCCAAATGGGGGACTTAGTTATGAACAAAATGGACAAAAAGCAGACATGGGGAAGATGAGATAATATGCACCATTCATTCGAAGGATTTTTTTGCAGGGGATTTTGCTTCAGTCAGAATTGGCGTGAGAGGTCAGTCCTCCAGGTCTGAGCTCTGTTATCTGGAGGACAATGAACACAACCAGCTTTATTGGCTCTGCAGGAATAATCAGGCAGCCAGTGAGTCTGCAGGGCAGCAAGGGAGAGGAGGACTCTGGGCTCCTTCCTTGCACTCCCCTGCCCTCACCATCTGCTCTGTGCTGCTTATCTGGTTCTCGGTCCCCTGCGGCTGCCAGGGCCCACAGCTCTGGTTCTGCTGCTGCCTCGATGGGGATGTCGCTCCATGGTTGTGATGGACCAGTTCGAGCCACCACACGGAACACCTAGTCATGCTAACTCTGCTACTGGGAGAACAACGTATGGCTACAGATGTCCATCTTCTGTTCGGGTTCTCTGAACAGGAAAGAATAATTGGTTTAGGAAAGCATCTTGTGGTGTGCGCATGCTTCTGTGAAAGAAGTGTTTCTTCAAGCTATTGCTGTACCCCTGCGCTCTTGACATAATGTCTTGTGCCCTTCCTCGCTCTCTCATGCCCATAATATCGCTGAAAGAGGAACAGAGAGGCCAGGAAAGGTGACTAATGGGTGTACCTATTTTCCTCTGTCTGGTGGTGAAAATACACTAGGAAACTCAGCTTCTGTACTAGATAAATCAACTGAAATGAAAGTTAAAATGGTGAAATACACAACATGGCATAACAAGGTATGAATAGGCAAACTTCTGCAGGAAAAACTTTCATCCTGATGGTCTATTAGTACAGAATAATAGAAAACATCATGGATAGGGGAGAGCCAGTGGACATTTGGACTTCAAAAAATCATGAGGAAAGGCTCCTTCGAGAACCTATTAAGGAACCTGAAGTAGTGATAAGAATGGAAAATACATCACAGATGGGAAACAGGTTTAGAAGAAACCTGGGTAGAAGTAACCTTTTATCAGAGTAAAAATTAAGTATCAAGATACAAGTGGTGTTTACCGTCCTCTTGAGTCATCTGGAGGTGGAAGTACTTGGTGATAGATGATGAAAGAATTATTGTCATAAAGTTGGGAGACAAGTGAGATACTTACAGAGATGAACAGGCAGTGTAATGGATGATCATAAGTGCAAAGCAGCACACACTGGTAGAAATCACTCTTATGTTTTAAATTAAAAATAACTTCTGCAAAGAGGATTGGTTTTGATGAGACAGGCTAGTAAAGAATATCTTAGCACAGAATCAAAGCAACATGCTAAAGCATATGGTATGCATTCAAAATTCAGACAGAAAGGAACAGCTTTTTAAAATATTGCTGTATTCCATTTAGCCTTCCACTTTACCTCTCCACATTCACAAATGTGTCTCAGAATATGGAAATAAATAAGAAGTTTCTTCCGTGACTGTGCTGCACCACAGCCCTCTGCAACTCTCCCATCTTCTCTTGAAGCAGCTGGAAGGGGTGGGGTAGCTCAGGCGGGTGCTTGGTAACTCTTTTGTTAATGCAGTGTGTTATAACTGGGACTTTGGTGAAACACCAAGTAGGTTACAAATGGTCAGTGTGTATACTATGGAGTGTTTAGTGCTAAATCACTCAAGCTTATGTGGCTCTCCATGGCTGCTAAGTCTTGGTATGGTTTTATGCCTTCAAGTATGAAACTGGGAGTTTGCCTGTGGCTGGGGTGTTGGGATGACCTGGCACCCAGTAAGTTAACTTCTTTTGGAGGTCCAAGGTGTCTAGTTATGCAAAGATGTTGGGAGAAGCATAGCTGTATCTCTACAGACAGGGAATACCCTAACTTTCTATAGACAGGTGATACATGTCATCCCACTACATGGTGTGGAACATTTCAAATGAGTTTGTCAAAACTGCATGGAGTGATCCTACTCTTTACATTAGGGCCACAGAATATAGTGCTTGTAAAAGTCTGGCTCTTAATGTGTACGTACTTGTCTATTCTTCAGTCAGGTGTGTTGTATAGCCATTAACTCAGGATTTGTAACTTCTGTCAACCACTTCTTTGATATGTCTAACTTTCGCACTGTCTTTATATCTACAAGATAGTATCACTGGAGTGGAGAGAAAAATTATGCTCTTCACCCTTCTTCCATACCACCTAGCATTGACGAGAGCTTGTGAAGTATTTTAATAATGCGAACAAGCAAAAAAGTAGTGCAGCCATTTCAACTTTGTCAAGAATTTTAAACCTAGCAGATAAGTTATTTGGGGACAAATGCTGAGAAGCATTTGAAGAGAAGCAAAAATCTGTTTGAAACCTCAAAACTGAGCAACTTGCAGTCATGGAGCTCAGCCCTCCAGAGAGGCAGTAAGAGGACTAAACTTCTTTCTCAAATGTGCACGTATCGGGAACCTTATCAACTGCTGGCAGGCTGCAGGATTACATGTAAATTAAGTGTATCAAAGAGTCGAGTTAGATAGCCAACATTAGGAGCTAAGAATATTATTCTTGCCTACTTGAAAGCCCTTTCATAATGGATTAGAAACAAGAACTTACATCTCTTAATACCAGCTGAAAATTGAGGCATGTTTTTGCTTCTAGTGAATTTTAATACTTTGAGAGTAAATGGTACTGGGAATTTCCTTCATTTTAGACAACTCTAGTCACTGAAGGTTGCAAAATGACGTGTACGTTTCACAATCAAAATGAAAGCCATAAGGCTGGCTGAATTTTGTACAAAAGTCTCGATAGAGTTGTTGGCGAATGTTATTTTTAGCACTGCAAAGCAACAGAGATCTTTATATTCTTGGCATTTCTTGCAGTTTTAAAATGGAGAACAGTTTCTGGAATGTCCGCTTTTCCTTGAATTTTTATCTATATATCATGAGCTTCTTCATAAAGTTTTTGCACTGCTCTTGGCAGCAGGTAGTGATTTAGTGCCAAACAGTGCAGAACTGCTCCATTTTACATTGTTTCTGCAGAATGCTTTTTCTTCCAGAAAGCAGATGCTGGAAAAAATGCCATCTGATCCTGACATTTGTTGTTTGGGCTGTTTCCAGTTGCATGTGTGAAGTGTTCAATTTAGTGTAAAATGGACAGTAATCAAGGAAAAATAAAGTTGGGCCGAACGTGGATAAACTGAGCGCTAATTTACAGATCTTGTAATATTTAATACTGGTGAAAACCAACTTGTTTTCTTATAAGCATAGCTCACTAAAGACATACTTTCTTTCAAAACCAGGAGGAGGTAGTTGCTGCAGGAAATATGCCACAGATGAGAGGCAGCATGCTTCAGGTATTCAAGCAGCAAGAGTGGGTCTCAGGGCTCCTGGCATCAATCCTAGATTCAGCTGCAGTGCGTGGCCTAGGTTAAGGCAATTAATTTGGTGTTTTCAGACAGGTGTGCCTTGACACATTTAAACTCCTAGGGAGGCTGAAATGAGTTTGTCAATTTGTCTTTAAGTTTGAAAAGTTTTCATGCATCTTTGTCTTAGCTGTTTTTTTGGTAAAACAGAAGATGACTCACTTATAAGACTTACTTGTACTGCTAAGAGCTGGAGGGATGACATATCTCAGGGATGATAAGTTGTCAGGGTTTCTCAAACCTTTTTTTTTTTTTATTTAAAGGACTGCCTAGATTCTGTAGGAAGAATGTCTATTACCCATTGCTAGCAGTTTTCTAACAGCTAACATTGCTATACCAATCAGTAAAACACAGAGCACAGTTGGCATTTTCATTTATCTCTCAATTTTTTCCCTCCCATTTTATTCATTCCCTGCTTGTGTGCATGGGGATTTGCCTGTTTGCTTTGCTTTCCTTGCCATATTGTTTCAATTATCAGACAATCTTTTTTCACCTCCACTTGACTTATGTGGGTTTGACTTACAACCGGGACAACATAGTTATTCTGGCAGCTGTATTGTGGACCACCTTCTGCTGCTTTTTGGACCACCAGCTAAGATTGATGAAGAATACCAAGTCTGAATATCATCGTAATAGACTCAACCTTCTTCTTTTCATTGCATCCAGATATCGCGTACAGGATACCTGGGTTTAGTACTCCAAGGGTCTGGCTTCTAAAACAAAATACGCGTCCGGGTTCTGCCCCCTCAGCGGGTGAGATCCACTGAGGGTGATCTCTTCTTGTATCTGGTGCTGTATTTAGGCAGGAGACAAAGCGGAGATTGATTCAGTCCCAACCTTTATCCCCTTCACATGTGCTTCCTTTCCATAAGTCATGCTTTCACTTCTTTTTTGCAGTCTGGCAGCTGCAAGGGCTGGTTGCTTGGTGACGCTCTCAGCAGCACAAAGAGCTCTCAGCTGGGAGGCCAGGTCTGTCAGCCACAAACAGCTGGGATAATTTTATTTGTCTTTCTCTTGTTCCTGTTAATTGCAGGGAGCTGAATCAAAGTCAATGTAATAGAAAAGGAAGCACCAGTAGATACTATTTATGGCTTCCTTAACATCCACCTTTTTCTCCCTGAGTCAGGAAAGTGACAGCGTGCACCAGAAGTGGCCTGTTATTTCAGAAATGCAGGAATAAAATTAAGAGGCATGATTTTCACTTCTGGTTCAGGCAGGCTCCTACCAGGTGCTAAATAAAAGCAACATGCGAGACTGGGTTTTGGATTTATGAACCACTGTTCCTTAATCCAATGAGTGACTGCCTGCCTGTTCATTCCTTGTAATAATCATATGCTGCACAGGTCATGTCCATGAAATAGCTATTAATGACTTTACCTCAGCACGATACACCGCTGCTCAGATTTTGTGCGAGATTAAAACAACAACTAACTTCCAGAGGTGAAAGCGCTGTGATTTAATGATCTGGGCACAAGCCTTGGCTTTATGAACTCCTGGTTTCTGATTTCCACTCCTATGTAAGCCACATCTTCCTGAGTTATTTGGTGTTTCAGCTAATTTCTACTTAGGGTCAGACTGGCTGGACCTTGGAGTAGCAGGAGCTCTCAAGCCAGTGCCAGCATCAGTCACGTGTTGGATCTCAGTGCTACCAAGTGCTAAGCGTGCTGACTCAGATGCATCAAAGCATTTAAGCATGTGAATAGCTCCCTGCAACTTAGCTTGTGTGGAGGTGCTTTGCAGAGTCTGAGGAGCAGTATTAACCACTAACAGAGGAAAGGCAAGGAAACCGGC
Organism: Morus bassanus; assembly: GCA_031468815.1. Taxonomy (NCBI): domain Eukaryota; kingdom Metazoa; phylum Chordata; class Aves; order Suliformes; family Sulidae; genus Morus; species Morus bassanus. The sequence goes on from CM062582.1 coordinate 3,993,775, forward strand.
CATGCCTGAAGCCGGTCTCATTAATACTATTATATTTAATAGTGACCAGTGACTAAATTAGTGAAGCTGTAAGCTCTGCTTTCACAGGACTTTTCTTATTTCAGGTATAAATCATAATATATTGATTCTAGTCAGTTGTTAATTTTATACTTTTGGGTGGTTTAATTATGCAAGGTGCTATGCAGTAACCAAAAAAGTAAACCCTAACACTGAATATTTACAGTTCACTGATGAAATGCATGCTACCATGGATAAACTGATATATAAATATACTAAAAGATCTGCTGTTAAACTCAAGACCAGAAAGTGTTATTGGTTTGTGCATTTTCTTCCCTGATTAAAAGCCCTGAGGGTACCAAGAAATAAAACTACCTTTTGAGAGTTTGGGCCACGCTGTTCATAGGGCTAAAGTCAAGGGAGACTGAGGAATGCGAACTGAAGTGGAAATGTACTGTATAACACAGTGCTAAATCTAGTATGCAGAGTTGCTGAGGGAACAGACTAAGTTGGTGTGACCTTCTGATCTGATTGTGAAAACGAAGACTCTGGATTTTAGTGCCTCATATTCATGAGCTGTAATAGTAGGTGTTATAGGAGACACTCTAGGGTTTTGGGCCTTTTTTTGATGCCCACATGCCTGCACAGGGCCTTATTACATGAACCTTTTCAGTAAAGAGAGAACAACTCGGGTGGTATTTCTTTGTTGAAAAACATGGGCTTGAGCTATAGTCTCTTTTTTGATCTGAAAACATTTTGTCACTCTACCAGGTACTTGTGGTGTAGTTTTCACCCCTGAGTGGATGCTTCCCAGATATTTTTGTGGGCATGGTATTTACATAGATTTTGTTGATTCCAAATCTAACAGTTCTCATCAATTACTTTCCAATTTACTACTTCAGGTGTAAATGTATCAAGACAATAATCAGGGTAATCCTGTAGCTCATGCTTTAGGGTTTAGAGTGATCACTGAAGGGATCAGGAAGGGATTCACCTCTCCAAGCAGCATCATGCAAGATGTAAGTGCATTTGTGAAGGAGGGGCTTCCTCTCTCTTCTGGAACATCAGCTATTAGCCCCTCGCAGAGGCTGTGCATCAGCCTGCGTACACTGACCGATGAACTGATCCTCTGTGTCAAATCCTTATGTAAAATCAACAGCCTAATCCCCTTGCCCTAACAGGAATTTCACACCTTAATCCTTGCTGTGTTCAGCGGCAAAGCCATTCCTACTAGGCAGATTGATGAATGCATCCTATTTTGAGAAAATTCACTGTGTATAAGTTGGAGACTACAGTTTCCCTATTGTATACAAACCACCAATTTGTATGGAAGACTGAAGCATGTCACTAATAAAAGTGAAGAGATTATGTCCTAAATTGTCAGTGGATTTCAGAGGATTTGCCACACCAAATGAGACCATTAGCCTACCCAGTCCTTCGTTTTGCTCCTGGCTCTTTTTGCTTTAGCTGGAAATGCTCCCTGGGTGATACAGTTGGGTCTATAGGAGCGGGAGGAAAAGGATCGCCTTGTGCCCCCTGCAGCAATCCAGGTTATGCCTTGCAGCTTGGCACCGCTCATTGTGTGCTGGGCACCCACTGCTTGAGTTGGAGGAAGTGTCAGTCAGTGTGTGTGGTGTCATTCTGAATAAACCTGTGATTTACATTATTATGTAACATCAAAGGAGCAATAAAAAGGCTGGAGGTTAGCACACGGGCGGGGATGGACAGACCTGGGCAGTGCCTTGAACTCATCCTTTTCTATATAGGTATGTACTAATCTCTCAAGTCACGGATACTTATTTCTTACCCAGCTGCAGAGCCTCATCCAAAGCTCACTGAAGTCTGTGGAAGACTTCCACAGGCTGTGACCTCAGTCTGATGGTCCAGTGTATTCAGGGCCTTCCACAACAAAGGGGGAGACCAGCACTGTTCCTTAATTGCTACCTCTGAAAAGAAGGATGCACCAGGGTGTTTCACGTCACAGCTGAGAAGTAATTGCACACACAGAGGCTCCTTTTCTCAGTCTCAGAAGGACCATGTTTGTATCTCTTGTGCTCCTGGTTGTGAAGATAATTGTGGGTGCAAATCCTGCAACTAACAGTGCTGTTGTTAAGCATCATTCCCCCAGTGTGTTTGCTGGATGCCTCTTCATGCATGCACAGGCAGGGTGGATCTTAATCAGCTGCGGATTAACCACTAACACAGAACGCAATGTATGAGCAGCTTTACAAGCAACAGTGGTTAGCTGGCCATTTGGAAGAAATCTGTGTACATGTGTCCTGTTATTTCCACTGCCAAAGCTTTTCCAAACTAGCCTTTTGTTTTAGTTTATTTCTCACTGCAGCAGCTTGTTATTCCATGCCCTGCTCTCTTGTTGCAGCTCCAGTCCCTCTTGGCTGTTCTTTGTTTGCCCTGTTGTTACTAGAGGCTTCAGTTTGGACTTGCTTCTCACCGGTGCACGAATGAGGCTCTTCAACAGTCAGGCCTTTATATCTATTCTCTGCAGAGTCCATTCTACTTGTCCCACCCTTTGAGCATTTGCATCCAAAATGCCAGTGCACTGAGTCAAATCTGCTACTACACAAGAGAGTCTGCACAAACTAAGCCTTGATCCCCCCTCCCCGCCAGGCCAGCTGGTTGTGGAAAGTTTCATTCTTTGTAACTCTAAATACTTGTGTTGTTTTTAATCAAATTTGACTGTAGCTCACGTAAGCGTTTGTGGCTTTTCCTTAGGAATGATATCACTGTCCCAGCTAGCTCCTGTGGAGCAAGGACTGGAAAATCTACTTTATGACAAACTATAATTTAAGAGTCAGCAACGTTTGATGTAGCAAGAAATGCAGTTTTGGAGGGGAAACTGTTACCCAGTTATTTAAATGCTTCTGTCATTTAGAATAAACCCATCTGTAATAGCAAAGGTCGCAGCATCCCCAAGAGCTATTTTTTTTTTCCTCCCTTCATCACTACCACGGAGTTAGTGACCTGTGTGCACTCGGCCCCACAGAAGGGCTGTCCCCTCATGCAGCTGTCCTTGTCCTAGCTGGGTTCCCTTTGTGACACTGAGGAACCCCTGAGAAATCTAGAGGAAGCTGTGGCAATAGTCAAGTCTCTGTGTGGATCCCCTGCAAATGCAGCTTTTTCTGGGTTTTTCTAATGGTTTTGATAATTGCATGTCATTTTTGTAGCCTGATATTTCCTGGTTTTGATGCCCTGTATCAGCATTTTCTTGTACTAAAGGTGCATAAGCAAGCTGTGTTTATCTCCACACTCACCATTTTTTATCTTTACCACATACCTAAGCCAAGAGTTTGAAATCATTTATCATCAAAATAATAAGGAAGGAAAAAGCATCTCATTGCAGTTCAGGCAGAAATGACAAAACCCAGATGTTTCTTCCAGCCTCGCTGGATCATGTGTTGAACAGAGCTTCAGTTTCTGTGTCCAACCTGCCTCGTCAGCCAGCACATGGAGGGAGTAGGAGCAGAGCAATGTTCACTCTCTCCTGCCTTTCTAGCTCTGATTCCCCACTGAGCACTTCACCAATGTTGTTCTGTGCCATCTCAGTGCTTTCTACTTGTTCTCACATAAAAATAGTGTATCTTGTTCATTGCAGAGAAGTATACGGCTGTCGTCTCTTCCCTGTGTCATTGTACCAGATTTTAAATAGTATCTGCAAGAGAGAAAACATCCTATAGGGCCTGTAAGCTTAGGCTCCGTGACACTCTGCAAACTGAGACTTTGGCCCCAGGCTGGGAACATGGCTACTGCTGCAGCCGTAACAGCTACTCTGTTCACAAGTCTTAATTCAGCCCCCGTTCAGGCTTTCTTAACAAACTCACAGAATGAATAGCTGGAGTCTGCTGCAGCCAGGCTAAAGCTTCCTACCTTGCCTGTCAAATGGAAAGTTATACCAGTTTCAAGTGCTGATGAATCTAAAGGAGATTGCAGGTAATGCATGACTGAGCGTGTGTGTTTGTGGGTGTACTAGCACAGATCAAATTGCAGCAGCTGCTCAGTATTGCCTTGCATTGCTTCCCTGGACAGAAATGTGGAAAATGAACACAATAAACATAAATAGCCTCAAGGTTTTTATTGTTTCCGTCAGGCTACGCTGCAGTAGTAAGGGTAAAGGGGGGTGGGGGTGGTGAGCCAGATTCCCAGCGTACGCCCATTGGCCTTGCTCTCGGTACGTAGCAGTTTCAGGCACCGTCCTGACTGGGGGGTCAATAGTGGTGTGTGCACTGACAGCAGCTCCCAAGGGTGTTATGCCCGAGGCAGGTGCCATGCCTCTGGGATCGCTGGGGCAGCACATATTCAAATAGCCACTGCTGGACCATTTTGCGGGACCCAGAGCGCATCTCTTCTCGTGCCTGCCAGATGGCGCGGAGTGGGTCTTCACCTTGCCCTCACCATACTCTCACCTGCTTCAGCTCTCTCCTACCGACCTGGGGGTGCTGGATTCCCCTGGTCTCTGCACATCAGTAATGTTGATGTCAGGTCACGGTGGCTCTGACTGGTGTCATTTGGTCACCATGCCTCAACATTTGAACTCCTTCCTGAGAAGGCTAGCTATTTCTGTGCTGCTAACAGGGCTAGACTTAACGTGAGATACAGGAGGCTGCATCCTCAGCTACCATCAATTACCAGTTAAGTGGATTTGCAACAACTAGACATGATACCCTAGGTTTTTATCCCCTTTCCTCCTTTTAGCTGAATAGTTGGGAGAAAGATGCTGAACTCTCAGTGGAGAGCTGTAAAAGAATTACTTGTGGGTAGCACCCATGTAATTCTCTCTGAGCTGGCACAGCTGCAGAGATGCTATTTTTGACAGCACTCACAACAAACGTATTCCCAAAGCACAATGCATGCAGGTCTTGAACTTGCAGAAATCCATTAACAGGGCTGGTGTGGGAGTTGCCTGGCTGGCACATTTTGGGTTATGTCTGCAAGAAAACTGTTAGAAAAATAGATCCTTCTTGACAATAGATTATCCCTGAAGCAAGATTTTGAGATGCTGTAAATCTGAGGTGCTATTTGCAGAGTGAGAACTGATATAAGCCTGGAAAGCTCTATTAAAAACAGTGCAGATTTATTGATTAACACTAGCTGATAATCTGTTCCTAAAGCTGCTTTTAAAATCTAAGTAATGTAGTTCTTATTGCTTGCCCTTGTCCTTCCTATCAGTGTTACTTCTGTCCTTTGCTTAAGTGCTGACGGTTTAAAAATGTATTTGGAAAGGGTGTTCAGGGGATTTTGAACACGATACTGTTAAAAGGAGCATTGTTCTACCAGTCTCAGCAATTACCCAATTTCCTCTTAGGGCAAATCTGCCATTTCATCCACTTAGGCACCAGATGACCACCTTGTGGAACAATCTTTACTATTTTCTCCCTGCCAAATAACAGCCAGTATCTGAGGTAGCTCCAGGCAGGAGGTTTGCTGTTTGTCCTCTTCATTGCTGCAGAGGAAAAAAAAAAAAATACGCAGAGAAAAACCTCTCCTAATTTATCTGACCTGAGCAGGTCAGAATAATTTCTAAGCAACTGCATCCTTGTAGCACACTTCCCTCAGCAGAACGGGAGCTTAGTGCAGCCAGCCTGCCTGGTACTGACCATTCAGCATCTCTGTTGATATGTAAATCACACATCCTCCTCAGCAGCCTGCCAGAGCCAGCAGCAATGATGTAACCGAGCTCCCGGCAAATCCTTTGTTTAAGCAATTGCCGCAGCTCAGTGGAAAAGCTGAGCCGCTTGGGCTGTGGGAAATGAGCTGCCTTTAACAGGAAAGAAAAGACCTCCAAGAAATAACTTCTCCTGTGCGCCTTAGAAAGGAAATTTTCCTCAGAGGTGCTTTCCTAATGATCTTGTTTTTATTCTGCTTGTGCTGTGTGCACATGTCAGAGATGGACTGTTAGCCACCCGAGCTCCTGCTGTTCAAAGCTTTCCCTAGCCCAGGATACAGCCCCTTTTCCTCTGCTACATCAGCAGGGGGTAAGAGAAGTAGCTTTAAAGATTCTACTTTGGCTCAGTAATTTTCAGTTCATAAGTCAGGGTGTTTACAGAAATGTAGTAAACAGACAGACTGGACCAGTGAGGCAATACCGCGGTGTCCAAATCTCATCAGAGAATCTGGTAAGCAGGACTGGACTTTATCAGTCCAACCATTTGTCTGTTTACACTGCAGAAGACAAAAGAGACTTCTGATTCCAGGTTTCCTCCATTCCTATGGAGGTAATTTACACACTTTTTCTTTTACTTACTGAGAAGACATCTGCTCCCTGTTGCACCCGGCTTGTGCGCTGTGCAGAGGCCATTTGTAAGCATGTGTCATCAGTGTGGTAGCAAGTGACAGGCAAATTGAACCTGATCAGAGATGGGTGAAGTAGAAATCCACTTAATATCCTGAAAGGAAAACAGGAAAATGGTTGGTTGACTAAAGAGGATGAGGGTGCTATCTTGACTTTCCGAATGTGAATATGAGTGTACCAAAAGGCTCAGCGTGCTTACCCCAGAGCTAGCTGTCACCTGTAGCATCAAGTGCTGCAAATTGAGGGCTTGGCCTCAATCTGATTATTTGTAAACTTGACACACTTGTAATCTAGCAAGCGATTTAATCCTATTAGCAGAGGTGCTTGTTTATTGCTCAGCTGGCCATAAAGACCCTGATTTTCTGTCGTCTTTGCTGTCTGTGCTCACTTTGTGTTGGTGTAAATGACTGAATAGAGCCTGGGGCTGCAGCCAGTGTGGTCTAAGAAGAGCTCTGGTGGTGTGGGTTCCTTAGAGCTACAGCAAATCAGAAGTGAAGTGAATATAGGGCTCTTCTGCCTTGCTATGGTAACATTGCTCTGGAGACAGCCTAGGTTCGCACAGGCCATTGCCAAGATGCTTCACCAGTTCATATTAGTATGGTTGGCTGATAGGTGATGAACAACAGCCTCCACATGCAGCTATGGAGGGAGACTGGTAAGGAAGGATATATTTTTGTATACCTCAATGGGCAGAGAAGTCAGTCTTTTAAAAGTAAACCATATATCAGCACAGGTGAACGAAAGGGTGCCTGGGGGATATGTTGCTTCCTTCTTGTAAACTTAAATGCTTATGAGACATCCTGTTTAATAGGGAGCTATGCTTAGAAACACATTCAGTGGGGGCAAAGGGGCTTTAGAAAATTGTCATGAAGGCCATATCCTCTGGTGGTCTGAATCCAGTGTGGCCAGTGCATGTGTGCTAAACTAGGAAAGTTTATCTTATTATTGCACACAGGTGGGGCATCAGTAAGGTTCAAAAGTTCATTTGCTTGGTTATAAGAGGTGTCTGGTTTGATTATTATTTCAGCCTTATCAAACAGGTCACCTGCATTTGTTTGCTACAGTTGATCTCAAGTCTGAAGGGACTTAGGTGAAGTACCCTGCACGTGCTCTGCCAAGGGTTTGCTCACTGAGGAGTAAGGAAAGTAAGCAGTGCCTTTGTGCTTGGCATCTGTGTCTATGGATCTGTGCTGCTCTAAGAATTATCACAGGATGAATCATAACAAAGATACCAGATCTTGGAAGTTACAAAGAAAAAAATCTGTAGAAGGCAAATATCCAGTGCCTTATTCACCTAGTTTAATGTATTTGGCCAGCTTATCTTCCTTCTTACTCCAGCATTTATATAAAATTGGTGGACTGAAAAGTAAGCTCAAACAGGATTTGGCCCTTGAACACCAGTAATGTAATTCAGTTATATAAGATAACCAACATTTGCCTCATGGGAAGATGTTATAATAACTCCTCTTGCTTTCTATCCCTCTCTTTCTCCCCTAGAATAAGAAAGGATATGGGTATGTAAGTATGCAAGTTACCAGTGCATGAGGTTTGGATGCTTTTTTTTTTGGTATCTACCCAGAAGAAAGAAAGGGTGTGGTGGGGTTGTAAGTAATATACTAACTTAATGTAAATTAGTCTTATTTATTTGCCTCATGTAATGGAATAAAAAGCAAGCAGTGGAAAAAGGAGCCAAGTCATTTTCTTATAGTCTGCAGGAGGGAAGTTTAGTGCATCTGGAAGGCAGTAGTGCAGAGAAAGACTATTTGTAATTGAACTGGCATACAGCAAAAGAAGTGTGATGGCAAATCTGCGTCAAAATAAGGGTGGTGTCAAATTGGGCTCAAATTCAGTAATCACAGGTGCCAAATGGATGAATTTAAAGTTTGACATTGAATTTAAATTCAAAGTTTAGAATTGTCATGATTACTGTGGTTATTCTGGGTTCCTTTTTCAGATTGTCCCAGCAGGCGGCATAAAAGATGGAAAATTTTAATGTAAGGACACTGACAGAGAAAGACAGGCTCTCTGCTACAGGAATTTAGAGTGGGAAGTTCAGGAAATGTTGATGAAATGGAGAAGTACTTGCAATTCAGTCCAATATAGGACACTCTTAAGTTTTCCAGCCCTCAAAAGCTGGGTGGTAATTTGCATAAGTGGATTTACGCCTCAACAAAATAGGATTACTTTGGCTAAGCGTACCTTTTAATTTGGTGGAAAAAAGAGCATCTTCCAAAACAAGCAATTAGTCAAGCGTAAGAATACTTTAGGCACCTCATGCTTGCTTAAGTTATTCAAGGGTGAGTAAGACCAAAATCCAGGGAAGGCAAGTACATTTGGAGAATAGCATCAAAGAGATCATGGTGTTGGATGCGGGAGATAATGCTGCATCCTCAGAAAGCGTGTTACCAGTGCAGCTCGGATACATTACAAAAGCAGCAGGTGTTGCTGTCCTCATTTTACAGACACGAAATGCTCACACTGATCCTCAAAGTGGCCAAGTGCCCTTCCCTCATTGATCTGCCTTTGCCTTAGAGCCTGCTTGGCTTGTCGAGGTCACCCAGCAGTTATGGCAGCTAAGAGATTCAGCATTCTCCTTCCCCCGCTCCCCAGCTGAGGGGTCCTTCCGCACACCTTTCTCACTTTCCCCACTAATGTAGCCTTGTTCCCCACAGTACTTGGAAGGTTTATTTCTATTTTTCCTTGTCAATTAATCTAAACTCCCAACTGCATTGTGCTTAACTGCTACACTATGTACGCTCCATACGTGTTCAAAATTGCCCTTCCTGGACACAGCTTGTAGGCAAACATCATTTATCAAAGTAAGGACTTTGGGGAGAGCTCAATTAATCTTCACTTATCCCTGGAGAACTGTGAGGTGGAAACGGGTCTGTAGGTGTGAACAGCTGAAATAACTTGATTTTTTCCACAGTCCCAAAATGAACAAAGAATTCCTTGTGGGAGAGGTGTGCATGGAGAGTAATACAAGAGGAAAGAAGAGGGCAGCAAACAGGCTGGTGACCTAAGGGTTGGGGTCATTACTTGCCCCAAGCATGGCTAGGTAGGAGAGCCTCTTTCCTACATCATCATTAGTCTGTCACAGGGAACATAACAATTTGAAAGAGCAGGGGAAAGGAGAAGGGAATTACTAAAAATGGAGTCAGTAGTGCTTTTTCAGCATCTTTTGCAAACATCGATACTTGCTATTTATTATAGAAGAGTACTAGAAGATGCTTTTCAAGCTTTTTTGCTGATTAGATAAATGGCCTTACCTGTTACTGGGAGCACCTGGATGCACAGGGAATATCCTGACCCTCCTGGTCAAGCCTGCTGGCAGCAGGAATGGCTGGATGTCTGCACTCCACCTGCCCCAGGCTGGTACTCGCTGAGGCACTGGCTGCTCACGCGCAAGGGGTGGTTAGAGGATACCGCTGCTCAGTGTCTTCATCCTTGCATTTTCATGATAGATCTCTGGAACTTTGTGGCACTCCTCCTTAGTGCCACGTAGATTAGGATGTAGCAGTGGATGGTGGGGAACAAGCTGGATTATAGAGTGAAATGCTTTATTTTAGCTAAATTCAGTCAGTTTAGTATCTGCCCTTTGCTGGCCAAATTGCAAACTGGCTGAAGCATGTCCAGACAAGATCCTGGTCTGCAGTAGGGTTGTGGAAGGGATCTTGACCTGTTCTTGGTGTTTGCTTGTCACAGCAGCAAGGGCTTTGTTCCTTGCTTTGCCCAAGAGGTTCAGTGTCTGTGATATGCAGTCCCAGGGGACTTCTGTGGCCATCTGCTTCTGGTGAACTGGGTCTCAGTATGCTAATCCATCCCTTTGTAACTTGTGAATTTGGTCTTTGTTGTCTTGTGTTCTGCTTAGGGAACATCAAGATGGGGGGAAAAAAAAAAGTGCAAGGGTGCCGCTTGTTAGTACACCTTTTGGGGTTTTTTTTCCTTTCTTTCTTCTTCCCCCCGCCACTACATCTGGAGTGCAAATTCGGGGTATTGACTTGGATTTGCAAAACTGCAGATAGTTTGGGGCATGAGTTCCTAAGAGGGCTCCTTTTACCTTGAGTGCTGAGGCACCAGCTAGGATCAGCCAGGTGCCCTGAATGCTTCCGAGATCTAATACCTCAGTGATAACTTTACATTTGGAAGCTGCCTTCCCCAGTGGCCCAGTCATGCCTGAATCACTCAACATTGAAGAAATGTCAATAGTGCTGTTCTCTTATGTGTTTCCCTGGGCATGGTTCAGTGACCACAAAGATGGTAACTTTTCCCCTTACATAGAAGCAGATTATATATGTATATAAATATATATATATAAAAAATGTGCGTACATGTGTGGATTTTTAATTAGTTTGTGCGTTGGGAAGAGGATGCATTTTGTACTGCTAAAAATAAATACATACAAAATTTGTATATTAGATTTCTCTTAGGGAAACAGGCTAAAATTAATGTGTTAAATTTGAGCGCAAAAAAGATAAATGGAATTTGATTAAAAAAACATAACTCTGCAAATATACTGTTTTTAACAATTTTGATACACTCATGGAGCTTTTTTCAAATGCTTTAAATCCTAACATGAGTCATTAAAGCCACTAGCGATTTCTGTAGGCAGTGAAGCGCTTCCTTATAGGAATTAATTTGACAGTGTAGCAACTTAAATAGCTGCTTTAACCTCTCATCCTTGAAGATCTGACGGTGAAACCATTTCATCATTTCCTCTTTAATATTGTAAAATATTATATTGTACATTCTTTCAAGATGTGAAATTATTTTTGTGTACATGTACGTAAGTGTATAAACATACCTACACATGTACAGCTCTGCAGACATGCACTTTTATGTATTTTCAGATAGCTCTTTATAGGATTAGCTTGGACTGTGGAATGAGACAGCTGAATCATCAGACTATGCTATATATTCTTCTTGCAGAGCTCTCAAAAGCTAGGAGATTTCTTTGGTGGGTCAAATAACATGTTGGAAATAATGTACTTCACAAATGTGCATGGTTTCCATTGCCTAATTTTTCAGAGTATAGTGCACTTCTAGCAATGGCCAGCCCGTGAGCTGGTCTCTTATGTCAGAAATGGTGGCTCAAAAAAAGGTTGTTGGTGAGCTTTGGTTTATCTTTTGTGCAAATATGCGTTTTTTTTTCTTAATATTTTACCAAATAATAATCTGCATTTCTATGAATAAAACTTATTCCAACCAGGAGGACTGTGGGTGAAAGTAAAACTTAAAGACCTGGTTTATATGGGTAGAGTGGCCGTAGATATCACGTCTAGAAAAGCTGAATGGTGTAAGTTTGTAGGAATGGCTTGAGTGGAGCTGGGAAGACGTGGTATGGAGTCACCCTTGTTACAATGGAGAACACGTGGGCTGAGTAACCCAAGCAGAGAGACCTAAACTGGAAGTAGTACATAGCAAGAATAGGAGTCTGGAAAGATCAGTCCCTTCTACGGACAGGAGGAAATCGCACAAGTCACAAATGTGCACACAGGGCTATGTGCAATAATGGGTGATTAGGCACCATTGCAAAAGCAAAATGCTAGAGGAATTGGTACAAAAAGTGCCATAAAATATGTATTAACATGATGAAAAATGTATTGGAATAAGTGGGATAAGCATGACTGTCAACTGAAACAAATCTGGCAGGCTATAACTTTGCCTTATGGAGAAGCCCCATTGCATGTTAACCCAGTGCAGATGTTGGAGAGCTTCCACGCTGTGTCTTATTGCGCAAAACACTCCTCCTCTATGTTGAGACTATGCTTTAAAGGGTAATTTAGCACCTTCTGATTTCCCCTTCAAAAGAAGGAGGGCAGGCAGGAAGCTGTCACAGCTTCCTGGGGAAGGACGAAGTGCTGATGCAGGCTTCGAGCCACAGGGATGTCCAGCCTGGAAATGAAGTATGTTGCATGCGTGCACACAGTGATAGTCTTTTCTATGACAGTCTCCTACAGAAAGAAGGGAGGTGAGATTAAATATTTTCTGTAACTCATTCCCATTCTGATACATTGAGAGAACACTGTAGAAAGAACGAGGCAAACACCAAAAGGAGAAGGCCTGGGCGCAGTTCTACCCTGATTTATGTCATCTTCAATTTTGCCAAAGGCATTAGAGTTGCACTGGGCATAACAGAGGCAATAATTTAGGATCCTGCAAGACACTGCAATTCTGGGAGTGCAGTGCAACTCCAGTGCTAAGGTCTCTTATTACCAACTCTTCAGTATGATGTTAAGGCTTGCAAAGGTCTCTAGTGCAGTGGCCATAGTAGTTCAGAGGACACAGAGCTCTGAATAAATCTCCACCAAACCAGATCTCTTTGGGAATGAAACTCCAAGACTCCTGTGGTCATGTTTCTTAGTAGCTGTTTATGGTTTTGGCCATAATCCTATTGTAACTATTACTATTAATCATATTACTGTCGTATTCCTGCAAAGCATCAGGGAAGGTTTTCCAGACAGATTAATCACTAATGAATTTGTAATCTGGCTTTGATCACTCATTCCTTTTGAATGCTGGTAGGTGGAGTTTACATGCCAAGATTTTCTGAATAATGAAGATGCTGCCTCTAAGGATCCTTTGGAATTAATTTTTTCAAATTTGGATCTAATATGTATGCTGTGCTCCAACGGTTGTTTTTCTCCTGATTTAACATTGAGAAGAAGGGACTTTGGCAAATTGTACAGATATGCAGGCCTCCACATGCTCCTACTGAAATAAAAAGCAACATTCTCTCTGCTTTTGGAGAAGGCTGGAGCAGACAGGTAGAAGTACCTGCAGTCATGAAGGCAGATGGAGAGTTACCAGAGGAGTTTGAGGAAATGGCTCTTGAAAGTGATGGACAAAGGTTCAATCTCTAATCCTTCCACACTGTGGTTTACAGCACTTAAACCTTTTGCAATGTCAGCAACATCTGACATCAAATATCCAGCAAATAATTACGGTCAGCTTTGACACAGCGAAGTATAAATGTAATTTCTGATGAGGCATAAATGTCAGAATACTGTCTGCATAATAGCCAAAGGCTGTGTAAATTGTAATTAAAAGCATTTAATTTAAGTTAATCTTCATTAGGAACATAATTATTTCCGCACACAAATTGCTTCAATGTAATTGTCACAGTTGTAAATAACTAGTTATATTAACCAGCTTTTCTTCAGGATAAACTGGCTAAGAGATTGTCAACTGTTTTAGAGCAAAAGCAGAGGGCGCCTATCAGTGTATCTGTAACACGCGCATGTGTGGGATTAGACCAAACTCGCCATCCTCGCCACTGCAGGTGCTGCAGAGTGGTACCAGCTCGCACATCCCCCATGGCTCTAAATAAGCTGTTTTGCAAAGCTGAGAGAATACTGCCTTGGAAGTTCGGTAATTTATTAGAACTTGGTGGTAGAGAAGCAGAATAAAAGGTCCTCTCCTCCAAAATAGATCAAACTTGATTTTCCAAGGAGTGTTTTAGTCTACGATGGCACTGGCTTCAGCCTTGTCCCTGTCTTGTAGGCATGAGAGTATATGGGAAAAGTCTACCTTCCATAAAGTTGTCATTTTCTGATCAGATTATCAATGAAATGTATACATGGACTTTGCTGTCCTGATGCCCACAGGAGAACTGCACGCTGCAGAAGCCTGGCACTATATGCTATCAGCAATGTTCCTCTGGTGGAGACAGGCCAAAGTCTTCGGCTGGTCAAGTGACATCTACCAACAGATTACTGTAATTCTTTCCTTCAGGTCTCTTGATTGCTATGGGGATTTAGGGCCTGATCCAACCCATGTTGAAGTCAATGGGGAATTTTCCCACTGAGCTCTGAATGTGATCAGAATCACATCTGCTCTAGAGGAGTGAAGGATGTAACAGAGGTTGGATTCTGCTGAGAGCAACCTGACCTGAATCCAAAAAGTTTGAGAGCAGCTACTGCAAGACTCAGCTTAGTAAAGGAATATTTACTTCTCCACTGCCTCAGGAAACAATGCCATGAATGCATGTAAGAAATTAAATAGCACTTGGGAGATGAGTAAAAATAGTCTTCTAAGTGGATATGAATGCTTGAAATGGATGTCCTAACAACATAGTTTAGAAGGAGTTTTTAACTATTCTCAATGCTCTTCCCAAATAATCTGCACTGTTACTGTTAATTGGCATAAATCTTCCTTATAACACCCATAGCAGAGATTTGCACTGAATCCATTGTTAATCCTATAAACTGGTGAGTTTGATAAAGTGGGTTGCTCTGGGCTTTGCTAATGGTATTTTCATGCTTCCACTTGCTATCATTCATTAACCCCCAAATGGCAAGCTGGTCTGTATACACAAACAAGAGAGCAATAGTCATCTTATTAGTGGCTATAACTGTGAGTGGGAAATGACAATAAAATGAATACATATACAATTTAAATAGGATGCCTTTTCTTCTGTGTTGGTATGATGCCACTTGCTAAAAAAAGGGCCGGGTTCTCATCAGCACATGCAAAATTAAATCTAGTACAAGGAAATTCTATATTGAATGGCATTATTTTTCACATGGCTTACTACTATACCCCAGACGCCACAATATGTAACACTACTGCTCTTTGCATCTCATTGTCTTATTCATTTAAAAGTACATATGTCACATTGTTTAAATTCTGCACCACATACAGTTATTAGAGCAGCTGTCAAGCACTGATAGCATATCTAGGGCTCTAACCTGCCCACGTGTCGCATTCGGTGTAGTACTAACCAGGTTCAAAGACCAAATTCAGTGGATGAGACATCCTGCATCGGTATTAGAGGAGATGTGAAGGACTGAATAAGCACCCCTAGAGTCTCTTCATACATGTCCATTTAAGGCAGAATCGGACTGTACCGCTGGAGCACAGTGGAAAGGCTTACAATATTGATGCTTTATTTTTAATTCAGTATAGGTGACCTGGGCACCTTAAAGAGGATTACAAAAACAAAGTCTCAGGCCATAAGATAAGACTTCCCAGATTTCCATTTACATCCTGAAGAGAAGAAAAATCTGTTCAGGAAAAGACTGGAAACTTTATCTGCCAACCACTGGCCTAAATTTTACATCTAGTAGCCAGAATAACATAAAAATCCACTTTTTCCCTTATTGTGATATAATGCTTAGTTATATGAACACCTGAGTCATTAAATAATTGTATACTGATACCTATATACATATATACAGTCTGGAGCGAAGGAAGTTTGGATGCAAAATAGCATCTCACTAAACCAGTAGTAACCAGAAGAGTTTGGTTTGCCTACAGCTACCAGGAAGGTCTGTGTTGGAGAGCTGCCCACTTCTCTCCCAGTAACCCGTGGCTCCCAAGCAGCACGGTCCTGTGCTTGGCAAGAGCCCCGTGCAAAACACATGCGTGTGCCAGAACAGTGATTTCCACAGTCGGAACTCAACCAAATAAAAACTGTGACAATGCAGCGCACTAGAGGGACAGTGGCTGGATCTACAGAACCAGATCAGATAACTAGGGAAAATGGACAGCAGACTTCTCAGTAAAAGTTTTTCCGTATAAGTCAGCTTGGATAAGAGAATTTAATACTTGCCTAGGTATTGCAAAGAAGTGAAAAGCAATTGCAGAGAAAAATATACCATTCATTATCTAAGGCTAATTTTTTTCTAGGCAGCCAGAGCTAGTTTTTTCTTTTATCCAAGAAAGCTGCCTTGGAACAAAAACAATACAGTGGTGTGGATTATGTATTCTCTTGAGGAAAGAAACAAAATATTTAGCCTAGACTACAAAGGAAAAAGAGTGTCAAGTTTTTAAAATTACTTTGGCATGTTTGAGTTCAAGACAGCACAGCAAAAGCAAAACGCTTGTTAAATCATTCTAGTGTGCGAGTATCATGGTAGATTTGATGTTCCAAGAATTGACAATAAGCATGCTGGTGCAGTCAGGATATGATTTTTTAAATTTTTTTTAAAGGATGTTTATGTGTTGCCTTATTTGGTCACAGACACTTTACTGCCTCTTGGTACGGAGGAAAAAATAAGGGAAAGAAAAAGGGCAGTTGGTTTAGTACAGTGAACTCTAGCACCACATTCCCCATGGAAATACATATTCTGGACCGAACAGTATTTCTTCAGAGACACCAATGAAAATATAGCACTGGTCTTGTTACAATTGCCTCTCTCCACTTCTGCTATCCCAATGCTTCAGAGATGCTGTGTTTCTGTAGCTCTTATTGAACCCAACTGGAATTGCAGACATTCAACGTTTCTTAAAAAAGCTCAGCCCGCACTGTCTGCACTAGATGTTTATTAGAGTGCTGGAGCAAATTGAAAGCATACCACTGTGGGTATAGAGCATATCTTCACAGGAGAGGCTGATATTGCTGGATTACCTGTCAAAAATGATCTGAGATGAAAGGGGAAGGGAGCAAAGGGAAGCTATAAAACATTTGAGGGGAAAAAAATAAAAATACAAAGTTTTAGAAGTGCTGTCAGTATAATCAGGGAGTGAAGTCAGATTGATGTTTTTTATAATTCTTTTAACTTCAGTAGATTTATACCAAGAGGCTTGTATGCCAATACAGGTTTGGCCATTTTGTTTACATTTCTTTTCATAACTGTATGTTCAGTCTTTATGCTGTGTCTACACATGAGTTTATGTATGAGCAGCATTTCCACCATGAACAGACAGCAAGCCTTGTTTCTTTCTTGGCATCCACAACAAAATTTAAATGAAAAAACAAAACACAAAAATAAAACAAGCAAATAAAACACCTGCATCTTTTAACTGCTATTAAGGCGTCAGCCTTGCTGAACCTAACAGAAGGTTACTTAACCTCCTTTTGTTTTAACTGTAGTTGCAAAGTTACTGATCTCCACAGTCACAATGAGGACTCAGAATTGGTGCTTTGACCCAGGGTTGTTGGGTGCACAAGTGAGATCAGAAGCTGGCTCAAAATCTGCAAATACTTTCTTTTCTGCAGAGGTGAGGATCATCAGGAAGGGTTGAGGGTGGAAAGAATCTACAGTATCTACCCTGGAAAGGTGAAGACTACTGCACGGTGCTATCTGTGCTCATTATTGTCTCACACCAGAGTGCCGTTGAGAATGAATAGCTCAGTCCGGTTCCTCTTAGTGTCAGTGGCAGCAGAGAGAAGCCCTGCGTGGGCAGATGCCAGGCTCATGTTCTTCACACCAGCAGAAAGGATCCATTTATCCTGGAAATGACATAGTCAGTATAGAGGGGTGAGGGCTGGGGAAGAGATGGAGAGTGAAGGATAGGTGAAGAGCTGGTGAATTCATGCAGTGACAGAGAACAGAGGAAAAAATCCAGATGTGTTATTTCTGTGGTTGAAATAAGAAAAGCAGTACCCGATAATCCCAGAGACAGTGCACAAAGGGAACGTAAATGTGTACAACCATCTGCAGCTGGCTGATCTGTGAGCTCGCATAGTCACCTCTGCACCTGTGGAAGTGGAATTTGCTATTTCTTAGAGATTGGGAAAGAAACAGATACAGTTCTGCTTGTAAGTCTCTGGCCATCTCCCGTTTTTCTTATCATATATCTCTTGGGGGAATCTCATAGCTATTAGTTTCTAATTTCTTCAGTAGTCTACAGCTCATTTTATTATGAGAAATGCCTTCCAAATATAATGATTCTTGCATGTTTGACAGAAGCAGAAATTAATTGCATCATCATTTTCAAAACTCCTCTTCTTTCTTTCCCCCCTTCTTCCATCACATAATACCTTATATTTCAAAAAGAAAAGTAAAACATTAAAATTGAATGGTTTTTTTTTTTTAAATCAGGTACTCTTCTGCCACTGCTCAATGGCAAAGATTCACCGTGCTGTACTATACATTTATTATAATGATGTAATCTGACTAATCCTCCGAAATTAGTGTGGACCCTTTAATACCTCTCCCAGGTGCTATTTAGTTGGGACAAGAAGACTTTAACCTTCTGCCTTTCGGAATCCCCCTAGTAAATCAACTGCATCTTGGGATCATCTCCAAATGAAATTTGCTTGCTACACAGCAGCAAGGAGACGTGATAGGATTATAAAACAGGACTATTTTTCACTGCAGAGATGCTTGAACTCACTCCAGACAATTATGCAGCCTGCCATTTTACACATCGCCTATTTCAGTATTCCTGCATCAATTATTCCATTAACATTACTGCATACTATGCTAGAACTTGGCACTGGTCCTGTAGACATGGAAGGGATAGGATATATTTCAAATTAAAAAAAAAAAAAAAAAAAAAAGGCATTTCCATGTGAGAGGCTTTGGGACATTCATTTCAGCAGCCTCGCTGCATGTTCTGTACAAAGTATTTTTATCTCACAGCCTGCTTAACATTGTTAATTTCTACCCTAATATGGTTTAGCTCAGGACATAATGCTGAGTTTTCCATTACTCTGTTAGCTGTCAGCTGAATTGAAAAGACCTGTTAATTACAAAAAAATTAATAGCTTTATTCAAAGATTAACAGAAATTAGGGTGAAAACAAAATTGTTCCGATAGGGAGGGCATATGCATTTGCTGTAAATTCAGGAAATCTCCCAAAACACAAAGAACATGCTCAGAATTATAATTAAGGAAGAAATTCTAACTCCCTGAAAGAACAGCTTGATGGCAATTGTTACTTTCCTTTAGATTTGATGTAGCATCTGTTACAATTTAATTTTTGAAGGACACCATTTTTAATTCTCATTAATCTCCAGTGGAATTAACAGTGGAATAAAGATCCTTGCAAACATTGCAATTTAACTAGTCAAAATGCCTTTAGGAGCCTTGACAGAATATTTTAGCAATTGAGCAACAGCTTTGATGCTATGAGTGGGGTGAAATGCAAAGCCAGTGTTAATTAGATACAGAACTGGTTGCATCTTCTCATCTTCTTCAAGAATTAGGCTGACTTGGATCCATAGGTGGCAAATGAAGTTACACTGTTGGAGGACAGGATGGTTTGTTCATTGTCAGGTTTGCAGACGCATATTAGGAAGGATGACTTGAAGGTTGAATACTTCATACTTGTGTCTTTTTTCCATTAAAGTTGATAGCATGAAGTAAATATGTTAGCTTTTCAACATCTCCTTTAATGAGAAAGTGTTTTGGATTTTGCAGATATTGAACAAAACAGAGGGAGAACTGAAAATATGAGCTCAGTGACACATCCAAGAATTAATTAATAGAAGAAGTATCTTTAGATATGATAAAAATAGCAGAGATGTTTGAAAGGCTGTGTAGTTGGAGACCTAGACCCTGAATAAAATCAGTGCAGGCTGAGATACAAATATGTGCATAAACTGAATTGACAGAATAGTCTTGTCTGGCCAGAAAAGGTTTTCAATTACAACTGAGTTAGAGTGCATCTTCCCCAGGAAAAATTGTGATAATACATTGCCATAATCCTAATTAACATATGCTGTCAAACGCCAAGGAAGACAAGGTTATCCGTAGTGAAGTGTGTTAGTGTGCTGCTGTGCTAAGGGAGACACAGCCAGTTCAAAACATGCTGCCTTCAAAGTCAGTGCTGATGCCTGACTTAAACTGAAGTGTCGTCAAGCTCTCCCGATGCACTAATAATAACGGCCAATCTGACACTGATTTTTCCCTAGCACTTATTTTGGAAGGAAGTTACTGATGTCAGCAGGACTCACGGCAATGTCGAATAACTACATTTCTTAAAGAGAGGCTGCCTCAGTGAGTAAAACACATCCACTTGTTACATGGAAACCCAATCTGCTCATATTTAATATAATTTCCTTTGTCGCTCGGGGTGATTATTGAAGACAGAATTTCCTCTCTTATGTCTCTTTACACCACATCACAAAGAGGCTGTAGGAACAAATCCTGCTGTTTCGTACAACTGCGTAATCCTCTTCATTTTGCCAGAACTTTATTCTGCCCGAAAGCACTGTGCAGGCATGCTGCCCTCTGCTTCCATGGCTACACGCTGGGCAGTAGTTAGGCAGAATGGGTGGGTTGCGAGACAGTGGACTTATCCCTGCAAAATGGAAATACATGAATAAGTCCAGTTTTGTCCCCCTGTGAGGGTTCATCTTTGGTCGCTGCCACTGCTGTACTGGGCTGAAGTCCATAACCGTACCCAGGTGGGTGAAAGTGCGAAGGGAGCTCTTTGGTAGCTGGCCAGTGTACTGTCCTTTGAAATGTCTGGGCTGAGAATTAAGTTCTTGATGCATCTGACCATGAAGTAATTAACTGGAGGAAGTATTTTTACATAATGCTGACTGATGAAAGAAGGAGCAGGAGCCAGGAATGCTTATAAGACATTGAGGAGGGAAAGACTCTCCCAGGACACACTTCTAGTGGGTAAGGAAAGCAGGGATGTCATCTTAGTCTTTCAAGCAGACAACACACGTCCCATGTGGGGATGAGAGTAGTTCTCACAGCTACAGTTTTACTTCCTCCCTTCCCCACCATCTTACCCAGCCAAAGGTCAGCAGGCAGAGAGGTGGCTGTGGGGACGCTGGTTCTGACTGTCTCATGCACCAGGTAGGTGCTGTGGCATGGGGTACAGAGATAACGGCTCCTTGGGGGAAGCAGGGACCAGCTGTGAGACAAAGTCAGGCTGTGGGTGTTGGGCTCCTCCAGCTCCTTAGAGCTTCCTTACAAGTAGTAAATGCTTGGTGTAGCTTTTCACCCTTCTGGGTCTGTTGGTCAGCTAGTGGTAATATTCTTTCTGTGCTCCCTGAAGATGGAGGGGGTTGCTTGCAGGCAGGCACCAAACCATTCGATCCTGATACAGGGTGTTTTGTTTGTTTGTGTTTTAACCAGGTGAGGATCTATTTACCAATGCCTCTCCATCACCATCAGTACCATTGTTACAGTTAAAGAAAAACTCGCACAAAGCTGAACAGCCTTTCTCTTTCACGAAGATATGCACAATAGGATCAGCAACAGCTATAAGCTTTAGGAGCTTGTTTCTGGAAATCCCATTAACTGGAAATTCCAACCCACTGGTTCATGAGCATGACCTTGAGTAGGTTGATAGGCTCCCTGTGCTCCCACTTTCAAGGCTCCCATTTCAAGTAGCGTTGCTTGACCTTGGCCATATAGTCATGCTACTTCCAAAGTCTCTGATGCTCTTTTGTAGTCCAGAACTACTGTTTTCTCTCAAGAGCAATGAGGGGGGACGATTAGGAAGAATGGTTTGACAGTTCTCTGAATTCTTAAGTGCTACCTGTTTTGGGGCAATTTGTGCTGGAAATCTTTGTTTTCATAGTGTTAATCTGTCACCTAGAATTTCTGGATTTATGGTTTTCTGACTGGAGAAAGGGTAATCTTTTATATATTGGTGTCAATGGCTGTGCTCCTTATGCCTCCAAACTGCCCAGCACATTTATCCTCAGCCTAATACCCTCATGAATGCAAGAGCAAGCCTTTCTTCTAGGTAAAAAGAATCAACAGCCTGAGTATCTGTTTCATAGTCTCTCCATATGTATAGGGAATGGGGATAACAAACTAACCTTTCTTCCAGAGGCTAATTGGATTTCACACAGTTTGGAAGCACCACTAATTCACCAGATATATTAAATTCAGCTCTAACATTCCTACTGAGTAGCCTGGCTATTGACCTTTCTCCTCCCCCTTGTTTTTTATTCTATTCTACTTCAAACTTATCCATTTCCAATACTTAAATAAACAGGAACCTTGTGCTGCAGCCTTTTGAGAGCAGAGTTTCTTCATGCATGGAGCCTTACAAGCTGCTGTGCACATACATGCATGAATATTTCTTATTCCACTTAAATAAGTACCACAAATTCTTATTATAGAAATAATGCATATTGGTCAGAAGCTGGTGTCCCTACTCTGGTGTAGTCGCATTATAACAAAATAGTCCAAGAGGACATAAAGCACTTATAATCACCCTACTGTAGTTATACAGCCTAATTAAGAGGATCTGCATTTTTAATCAATAAAAAGATGTAAAAATTCCCTCTTGCATCAAAGAAAACACTTGATCATACCGAGTTGCCCAGAATTTTCTCTTCTGAAGGTGAGAAAGGAAGCAAATAGCTCTACAGAAGAGTGGAATTTGATTGTTTCAGTCAAACTATGTAGCTTAAATGTAGCCACGGCTCTCCACTAATACAAAAGCTGAGATCTCTGAATAATGTTTTAAAGAATGGAAATCTCACTGCATGTTTCTATTGAAAGGTCAAAATATGGGCCCTGAAACCTAGATGGTAGAGGTGATTTTTCCTACCCTTCATGATGGCTCACTGCAAACGCAATAGTGAGGGGACAGCGTGACCATGGTCTTGCCAGGTTTCCACATGGATGTTTGGTGGCATAGGAGAGCAGAGATGGAAGAGCAGATGACAGAGTCCCCTTTCCTTACTGCTGAGTAGCTCAAAGAAGGGCTCCCCAAATTGGAATTGCACATACTTCTATGGCATGGGCTGGGCATGCAGGACTGCTCCTGATCCATTTTTGAATGTCAACGTCTGTGCTTTTTCTGCTCATCTTTCTATTGCTTATCCATTTTACGCAGTATTTTTTCATAAAATCAGATAAGTAATTCTCTTTCTGTGAATGCAAATGTGGAATCTATTGAGTGGGTGTGTGCATACTTTAAAGAAATAATTGAATCCAAACATCTCTTCTTTTTAAATGCAGGAAACCAGAATCTAATAAAATGGAAATCAATTCAGTGTCTGCTTTGGGCTTGCAGTCTTCAGACTGTTAAAAAAAAATTTATTAAGTGCTGTGCATTCCAACATCAACATCTTTATTTTCCATCATATCCCCTTAACCCCTTAAGTCTTCTAAAGTCCTTTTCTTTCTGGACATGTGGTGAAGAGCTTGTCAGAGAAGAGAAAGCAGTTCATTTAAAGTCTACTCCGCATGTTCATTAATTCCCGATATTCATTCTGGTGCATGACCTTGCTGAATCTTCCTGTGGACAAGTCTGTAGGTGTTTGGTTTCTGTACTGTGCTTTATTGATTGCAAACACCCAACCAATTAATTGTAGAGCACAGTTGCCTTTGTGATTTAGGACTTTGGCTTCTCAGACCTGAAATAAACGTACCACTGCCAATTTGACTTGGGGTACAGGTGTTGGAGTATAAGTAAGTCCATCAGATTTCTGGTTTGAGTTAAAACAGAGTTTAAACAGATTTTAGTTACATTCTCAGCTCAGTTAACTCTCAGTGCCTGTCTAGCTGCTAGTCTGACTTCCTTAGCTCCATCTAGCATCTAGTGCTGAAAGAGAAAGGACACGAGCAGTCATCTAAAATACATTAATAGTCTTTAGCTAACAGATGGTCGGATGTGTTCAATTTTATAGCATTTATCAAAGCAACTTAGAAAATAAGAGTATGTCTTAATTCAGTTCTGCTCTTGATAGGCTTTATGTGTGTATGGCATGCAAATTTTCTTCTATGGTCTTTTTAGCCTTAAAGGAAGCTGTTTCTGAAGACAGTTTTTCCCCCTGTTCTGAACTTTGGAAGCCTACAAGCTGAAGAAGTATGATGATTTAAAGAAAGCAAATGGACATCTCTTTTCTTTGAGCATAACCATTAGATCTGCAGAAACTCAGGGAACAGTTTGAAGCTACCTACATACTGGTATTGCTTTCTGTTCTGTTGTCTAAATTCTTAAAGAGGAGGGATATTACAGAGAGAACAAAGTCATTATGACTCGGGGAGAGAGGAGCAAAGAAAGGAGCCTTGCACTGGCCCTCACTTATGCTACACTTGTGCAGAGCCAAGCAGTTGGTTAAAGATGACAGTCCCCAAGACGGAAGATGTTCAGCCCCCAGGTCAAACCTGTGGTGGTGTTATTCCAAATCTCCTTTGCCAGACCTCTGCTGGCCATTTAGGCAGAGGTCTTTCCTCATTCTATGACATAAGGAAGGGATGGAAAGTCTGGAATCAGGGCTACGTACATAAATCACTGTTCTGAATAATCACTAGCGACGGTGTCTGATCATTCATCATTCAGCCTCACCTGGCTCGATCAGCTAAAAATAGGAACCTCTGATAAAGATATTTCTCAGAAAGGTGAAGATGACAGATCAGTTAACCCTCCTGGTGATGTATTCCTCATCAGAGACGTGCTCTGTCATCTTCTTGGCAAACAGTGATGGCCAATCCAGGCTACCGGAGGCCTCCTGCTAAAGTGGCAGCCACAGGAGCTGCAGAGCTCAATCCAGCAGTGAAAGCAACCGAAATGTGGCTGGAGCCTATGTTACTGCTGCAACGATGCTCATACTTGTAGAGAGTGACAGTGAGGGCAACCCCTTGGCCATGCAGACAGAGCAAACTGTCATTCTGCAGATTATGAAAGGGAACAAAAGGAGCTGGTTAATCATAACACCCTTTTAAAGCACAGGAGGTTCTGCACGGGTAGGTGATTCAGACTAAGGCTTAAGTCTTCAGGCTTTTGATTTCTAATTCTTTTTAATTATTTTATTTATTAATGAATTACAATTTTTAAATACTGCTGCTGCCTCCTGGAGGATGGTAGAAAAAGCCAGTTATTCACAGCTGTGCAGGTATATATCCTGCTTATTTACTGCTCCTTTTCCAGGTGAACTCAGAATATCTGTAGCATCATAGATATTTCAGCAAACTGTGAGCTCATATCCAGAGAGATGCGTGAGGCAAGCTCCATTTTGTCAAAATCCTGAAAAATGCTTAGTTGTACAACTACTGTATTAAAATGAACAAGAAGGCTCAGCACCTCTCAGAAGGCCATATTTTTCCTTTCTGCAATTAAAATTGCTGCAGCAGACACTAATGGACTGTCACTGCAGAAATCCCCTCCTGGAAATCCTAGCTATATTGTCCTCTCAGGGAAGGTTTTTCTAATATAAGCAGAGAAGGATTTCATTTAATGAGAAAAGAAACAACGCTTAATGAAAACCTAAGGAATTGCAAACAGTTTTGTACTCCCTAAAATCCCTGTTAATCTCTACTGTCTTCTATTTCTTCCATAATATATATTATAAAGTTTTTTAAAAAATCAAACGTTGACACAAAGAAAAAATGTTACCATCAAATCTATTAGAAATTATTACTTTTTAAGACATAAATTTGCGCCTTATCGACTGGAGTGAGAAGATATAACTTCCTTCATTGGAATTGCTTAAGCTACAGGAATTGGAGAGAAAACATTTCATGCGGTATGATCCTTTTAAAGTCAATATTGTCTTTTTAATCCTGAATTTCAAATTAAATATTATCCTGCATTAAACAAAGGTATGCACATATATCTTGGAAATCAATGCAGTTTATCCTGTCTACTGTAATTATATACACAAGTTTAATTCTTGTTATAAATAAAAAAGTTTGTAGACTTAAAAATGGAAAAAGACAAAATCTTATGAACTTGATGGTTTCCAGTGCCATTGCTAAGGGTGTGTGATAACAGCCACCAACAAAATCACCATTTTCAGGTAGCAGCATAGGTCCTTGCACTAGCAGGCTACTATTGGGTTTTGTCTTGTGCTTTAATAAGTTCATAGCTAAGAGCAAAATGCAGCATTTAAAAACAATGATTTTCAGGTTATCAGCTGAAATTTTTGTTGATGTGAACTTTCTTTCAGGGTTTTCATGGCGTTCCAGACTAATTATTGGATATAATTAGAACAGTAGGTTAGAGTAAGCTAAAGCAGAACATATACTTTCCAAACAGTCCAGACTGCTTGGGGGGAGACTTGTACTATTCTTTTCCCCCACTTGTACTATTCTTTTCCCCCACCCCGAGAAAACATGAGAAAAAAGACGGAGATGAGAAGACTTATAAGGTTATTCCAGAGTCACTAAAAACCCCTAAAACAGTTAATGCAGGGTAAAGGTTTGGCCTTGCTTGTCAAGAACAACCCTGAAATGTTCCATACCAACTAATAAGGTCTCGAACCAGCTTTCCCAGCAGAGCGGCCCATGGTCCTGCTTCCTGGCTTGCGTCCTCTTTAGCTTCATGTCCTTAAGGGATGAGCATATCTAGGGCTTTCTTCTGGTGTTTTTCTTTTTCTGCGCACCACTTAGGCAAGCTGGCTCTGGTGCCGTAAGATCCAGCACGTGAGTCACATGTTTTCACAAAGAAAGTTTACTCCAGCGACATCATGTAGACAGCAATATGCATGAGGCACTTTTCAGGGACATACAGTAATGATCAAGGATTTAAGTTTAATAAACAAAAGGTAAACAGAAAAAGGTAAACAGAAAATACCACACACGTGGTGACCATAAGCAACATAGCTAAAACTGCATAATATGCGATGTTATTTTCTGAATTTTCCAATGTTTTGCACTATTTAATGAGAGTGGAGTTGGTTTTTGGCTGTCTTTTCTACCATGTTGTGGTGAGTTCTTCGTAGTGGAAGTTACAGCAGGAAACAAAAGGGAACAAATAAAGCAAATACAGAAGTTATTGTTTCCTGAATATTAGGAGCTCAACAAGTATATTATCTAATTTCTTTACCAGCCTCCAGTACTCATCCAGCCAGCTGTTCATAATTATAAAATACACATAATAACCTATTATCTGAAGGGACAAGAATGCAGCAAAGCGAATTGCAAGCATCTCTGCTTGACATGTAATCAGGTTTCTACCCTTGTGCATGCTGGTAGTTTTCCATTGCGTTTGGACCTGTGATCTGAAGGCTTTCTTGTTGTCTGGACTTTCTTTTTGCTTGTGCTGGTTGTGGGGAGTTCAAGGACAAAATATACACCTCGACTTATGATCCGGAGACAATAAAAGCACCTCTGGGTTCTTTCTGATCTCATCTAAAAGGCTGGGAAATTTTTGAACCCGTATGTTGTGATCTAGCTTTGCACTGCATTTAACTGCACAGTGGTTTCTGTACTGAAGGGTGAGCTAAGCAACCCATGAGTCTTTTCCATGGCATAAGTATAGTACTTAGCATTCAAGTGAGAACTGGTGTATTGAGCCAAACCCAATTATTTGCAAATGAATCAGTGCCATGCATCCTCAGGGGGAGGACTGTAATACCAAGTGCTGGTTTGAAATGTCACCTTTTCTGTGAGAGAATTCTCCATAGGTAACATGTTAACTATTTGCAACCTAATTTTAGGCAGAGAAATTGGAATTCACTGAAGTTTGCAAAGAAAATTCTACCTTTGATCAAAGCCATAGCAGATTTCAGCTTGCTCCATTTTGAAAGTTATGCCATTGTGAAAAGCAAGCTTTTCACTAATGTTTGGCACCTTAACCAGAGCTGGCACTGTTAGGCAGTGCTTCAATTATACGTTATATTAACCAGTGTGAAATACTGAGCCTTATTAAGATAGCCAAAAGCCTCCTTTATAGTTGATTTATTAGAGCTTGAAATTAACTTTTCACAGTCCAGCTCAAACGGATCAGTAGATATGGAAATTCAGCTCTGTCTACAGTAAGTTTCCCCATGGTTATCTCCACTGCTCTCTCCAGTCCCCCGCAATGCATGTACCCTCTGTAAAGACCCCAGTGCCCAGACATGCCAAAACACTGGGCATCGGCTGTCAGCCTACCTCCATTATAAATGTCAGTGCCAGTCTTGCCGTTGCTTGGAATGGTCTCCTGAAAAAATGGAACTTTAAAAAAAACAACATGCTTACCCTGGGCTCAGATGTGTGGCTGGTGGGCTGCACCGGGCTGGCTGATGCTGGAGATGTCCCACTCTGGTGTGTTGGCACGTGAGCATTGTTTTTCCTCCTGTCACAGTACTTAGTCAGTATATGGCTGGGATGTCAGGAGCTCAGGCTGAAGTTCTAGACAAAGTCAGTTGGATAGAGGTACTTCGTTGTCTCTCCAGCCCTTGGAGGCAGGTGCTGTACTGAACGCTTGCCTTTTGAATAGCTACACAAAGGCTTTGAAGTTGGGCCTTCCAACATTTTCTCAGTAGTGTTTTTCTCCTCTTCAAAATAACAGTGTTACTTTCCACTTCATATGAGTTTTCAAAGCATTTTCTGAAGATGGAAGATCTTTTTTTGCCTCAGAAGAACACCTATCAGCTTGCCAGGAGCCTGAAAAAACGGCAGTTTTCTACAAGGTACTGATGACAGGTCTGGGTGTTTATGGATCTCTCCAAAAAGCAATGATGTGCACATTTTCCACTAGTTGTTGCACTGAGATGATTCGGATTAACTTTAGGTATATGGAGATAGCACAATAGCATTATCATGAGTTACCGTGTGATTAGCACTGGTTCCAGTGGAGTTACCATTGGCATAGTTATCTTGCTTTTGCTGTGTAATTGCATCAATTATTTCACTGGTAACTGTGTAAATTACCACAACTGTAACTGTGTAAAGATCTGAATGCCTAATTATTCACACCACAGCACCTAGCAAAGTGGATGCTGAATGGTCACGAGCAATACTGTCCTGGCTGGTACAAAGGGTGCACAGCAGTGCTCTCAGTTTTGCTGGCCAACCCCCTGCACAAGTGGTAGAGGGGAAGGCAAGTGGTACTAAGGTCTCCTGCCCCTAAGTACCTGCAGATGCAAAGGTATTACCTGCTTGAAGTGCTAATGGTGTTAAGTGGAGACACCTTTGTTACTTTTCAGCCCTTCTTGATACTCCCACTAAAACGAATAAAGCCACAACTGTCCTCAGCAGACATCTGGAGTCTGCTGGACTTGGTGTCTTACTGTCTCCCACACCCACATGGGTTGGGATCTGGCCAGGCAAGGTCTAATTAGACTGCAACCACAGTCTTTTTCAGTCAGAGCGAAACCTGTATATTCTTTCATTTGTCAATATTTAAAATTTAATGCCAGATGGCAGAAGACAGGAATGAGAAGGTGTACCTCCTGCAGCATGCTCCAGCTGAAAGTGAGCTGCAGCAGAGCCAGGCCTATCACTTTAGAAAGGCAGCACAAAACAAGAGGTCTTAACTAACATGTCCCAGAATATCTTCATGGGGCTTCAGTTCTTGTTATGATGGCAACATTGGACAGGATGCGGTGGCCTATTTCCTTGCAATAGCATGCAAGTATGAAGTAGGTGTCTGTAGCCAAGAGGCCTAGAGAATATCCATTCCATGTACTTGCACGCTCCACAAGAACATTTCCTAACATGACATAAGAAATCTGAGTCCTATTTCAAACAAACCAAAAAATAAAAAGCCAGGAACAATGCCTTCAAGTATGTTATATTGCAGAAAAAGAGTAGGAGCCAACCATGGGCATCGCTATTGTCCCATGTCACTCAGACATCCCTAGGGAGTTTGTAATGCCCCACACTATGGGAAGAAAATTAAATAGGACCCTCTAGCTGTATAGAGAGCTGAGTTGTCCACCAGTCAGTGAGATGATATTCCTCAGCCAGCTGGGAGGACAGTGGTAGATGGTAATTTCATCCTATACTTCATCTCTCAGCTAATTACAGAGAAGTAGGAGGACAGAAGACAAAATCGCAAGCCTGATGTGCCCTTGTGTCCCAGTAGTCAGCCCACCCTTTGAATAAGATTTATCACTAGGATGTGCTTTTCAAAGTCTCTAGAACTTCCTCCATTTTCCTTGTTCCTGTACCTAATCAGGTATTTTGCTTGTTTTTTGTGATGAATATTGTTTGTTCTTGATTTTGTTAAAAATAGTTAAACAAGAAGTCCATCATCTGTAGAGTAGTAGGGAGAGTTACAGATCTCTGCCAGTTGAATATGGGGCCTAGCTCCCAGCATGATGGCATTTTAATCTTTTCTCCTGACAGCATGCTTCCAGTGACCTGCCATGCGTTTTCAGATTTCCAAACTCTCAGATAACAGGTCTCTGATGAAATTGGTGGATCTAGAGCTCCCACATCTTGCGCTTTGCTTCTATTTGATGCTGCAAGGCAAGGCATGGGTCTGGAGCTCTAGGCACTGCAAGATATGATTTCCCCCTATTTAGGATGGCAAAAAAGAGAAGCAAGGTATTCAGAGACATAAGTCAGCATGACCATGTCTTCTGCTTATGTCAAACAGCTTTCTACATCCTGATTTTGTGGTGTTCCCAGATGAGGGTCTTAGTTTTAGGTGCTTTTCCTTTTCCCCCCAGAGCTGTCCTAGGGCAGAGCTCCCAGGTTCCCGGCTGCCACACACCTCCCCTCCCCTGGCTTGTGCCTCCCCCAGCACGCGGCCTTCTGTGGGATGGGCAGCTCTGCAGTGAGGAATGGTACTTCATCATCCCATGTCTGGGTAGCAAAAGCTGGGAGAAGGAGACACAACACCTGGAGTAAATCCATGGATTTAAATGATGCTTGGGTGGGAAGGGTGTCCAATGATACTTTGGGCCTCTCCCCCAATGGTGCAGATAAACCTTTTGGCTTTGAAACCTTTCATCAGGATTGCCTGCTCAGGAGGAGTCACATTTCTGCGCCTGTGCTGTGCCCAGCAGCTCTTTGCCTTCTTAGTGGTTCTTTGAGTTTTTAGGCTCTGTTGGTACTAAGATGCTCATCAGCGTGGGCAGTGGTGTCACAGCCTTGCCTACCAACGTGGCATGGGGGCCATCCCTCCTTCTTATGTTAGAAGTAGCTCAGGAATGCCTGTGTCATTCATGAGGGTGACTAATGTATTCTGTCACCTCCTGAATGGATTGAAATGTCGTACCTCATAGAATTTGCAAGGTAGTTGGGATTTTTTCTCTTTTTTTAATTACACTTTTATGCTTGACTTGCCCAGAGAAGTTGTGTGTTGTGCACCAGGCTTACGGGAAGTAGGACTGAATTAGCATGGGACAGGGGAAACAGCGGAGAGGCAGCTCCCTCCTGTTTAAATTAAAACTAAGCCACATCAGAATGTTGCCAATTAAAAATAAAATGAATGACTTTGCTCTCTCTGTAGGTGACCTGTCTCCACGATTTCTTTGGGGATGATGATGTGTTTATCGCCTGTGGTCCAGAAAAATTCCGCTATGCACAGGATGACTTTTCTCTGGATGAAAGCGGTAACATCAAACACACACTGCTCTCCAGTCTGTGTTTTTATTTGATTTCCATTCAGTTGCTTGTATCAGATAATAATGCTGCATGCTTTTGTTCTGTTTTTTTAAGACCTAGTACATGGAATTTAACATCTTTCTGTGATACTTGTACAGTCAGCAGATATTATAATCGGGCAAGTACTGACTGAGGTAGCCCAAGTCAGAATAGATGGACTCCTACACCATTTGACATTTACTGCAACATCTGGTGGTGTATATCCTTTCAATTTTATCCAGTTGCAGTCAGATAGAAATATTTTTCTTGAGAACTAAGCAGTAGGACTCTTGTCCTTATGTACACATGTGAATATTAAAAAAGGGGAACAAGCACAGTTAAAAGAAAAATCACTCCCTCCACTTTCTTCTGCTGATTCAAAAAGCACGGCAATAATTCCCTTTTTTTTGGGCGGGGATGACACTGGGACAGCACCATTATTTGTCCCTGTTACAACCACAAGCACAGATCTGTAATAATGTGAGTCTCTGATCAATTAAGCCATGAAATCTTTGATTTCACAGAATATACAGAGTTTGCTTGTAGGAGTTAGGTCCTACCCCACCTGGCAACTGTATACACCAACAGTGCAGGCTGTCTGCTGGTGACAGTGAGTGCAACAAGAGTAAATTAATGTCACTTTGACCATTTAAACTAGAAGAAAATGTGGTCTCCAAACATTCAGGCTCATTTCCCAAAGCTCTAGGTATCCTGTATAAGGAACAGGATCCCCATGCTGTCTTATGTGCTACAAACTGGCTCAGCATCGAAGACCAAAGAGGATTTTTGCTGTATACCAGGAAGTCAAGCAGCCTCTAATCTTCAAGCACTGTATTTTTATGACTCCTTTGCAAGCCTGATTTTATTTGATGCTGGTACTTCTGACCTGTGTACTCCAGATGAACCCATTTGATGGTCTCGGGTAATTCAAAGAAAGTTTCCAATGTTCAGCTGAAACTTTGCAGGCAGAGAATAAAGCCTGCGTCAGGCTGGGGAAGCAATCTGTAACCTGAGCTTCCTATTTTTTTTAACGCTAGGCAGTTGAGTCAGCTCCATAGGGAGTTCCACATTGTAAAACAGTTTGGATGCAATCCTAGCAGAACAACTTGATGGGAAGCCCAGGTCTCTGCCTACACTCCTGATTACTACTGATTTTTCCAGCTTGGATTTCTCTAACAGAAATAAACCAAGCCTGCTGTTGGGAAGGCACCGAGTAACTGCAGCTCTCAGTGGTATTTTCAGGGGAGTAGGGGTGCCCTGCACCTCTCAAGAAGCAGATGAGGAGCTACTAATCAGCAGCATTTTCCCTTTATACACCCATCATCCTTCCTTGTTATGAGTCAGATGCTGCAAGGAGATCTGTGAGTCCTGAGGTCTCGCAGATGAATGTCACTTATGAAAATCTCCTCTCTCGCGGGGTACTTTTTCTTGCCTGTTTGGATGACATGCACTTGGATTGCTGGTTATTATGTTCACTCTGGCAGGACATCAGGAAACAAAATGAGAAATAGCGTAAGAGAGGATTATGTCATCTTTTTCCTCCTGACTGCCCACCACAGCTTCCGCGCTATAATCCCTGTTGCTGAGCACCTTCCAGATGACGTTGCTCTGTCTCATTTGTACCAGCTGGTTTCAGCATCAGCCCACAGAAATGTCACGCCCCCTGTGATGTTTAGAGCCCTGTTTACACTAACTTCAGCACAGTCAGGTTTCCACCTCTGGAACCTTGTTTCAAGATGTGCAAATGCTCAGTGATTGCCTTTGGTGTACTGACGCTTGCCAACGGCTGAGCTGGAGGAATTCCTCAGAGTCAGCCTTTCTGTGCTGGAAAATGCAAAGCTGAGCTTCTTTCCAAGGAATTACTCCCCTGGGAAGAAAATAAATTTGAAAGCTCTTGAAAAGATGCAAAATAAAGTATTTTCACTTTTTAGGTTTATTATTTCAGGGAGTAGTTCAGGTGACTAAACATAGATGTCTGACACCCTTTGAGACCCCCTTGGTTCCTGAGATGCCCATATGATATATGATTGACAGATATCACACAGGGGCACCAGGAAACCCACTCTGCTCTGGGGAGGCTGTACTCCAGTGTATCTTACATAGTATTTGGTGCCTATGGCTGGACAAACGAATCCTGCTCCAAGATTGAAATGTTGCAATGTTTTTGGTAAACACCCATATGTAAAAGCCTTGAAAAATATTACTTCTGCAGTGACTGAAGATGATTTTTCCCCATGTTTTGGCTTGGCTGATTAACAGCAGAAGCAGTTATTTGCACACTCTCCCTAGTGGCTATTTCACAGTGTCTCATCAAACACTATATTCTTTAGTATCAAGGAGGGATAGTCTACCTTCCACTGCTCTTCATGTATAAAAAATTGGGGCTATATTGGTGCTGGAGCCCTACAAACGTTTCTGTGGCATCTTCTGTGAGAAGTCAAGTACCTTTGAAAAAAACCACACAACTTTTTCTATCCCTGATTTACAGTTTCCAAAACCCATTTAGCGGGAGAGAGAATAAACTCATTGTAGGTTTAATTATCGCCATGCAGAATCCCTGGAGCGCAGGGCATACTCTCTTCATATTCTTGTACTGCATGACCCAACAACAAACTCTGTTGCAAACCATCTGGAAGAAGAAAATACTGACTCTTGACTGTCTGAGAATGAGGAAAGCCTAGGGAAAAATTTAAAGCAATTACATTTTCATAGATATACTGATATATAAATAAATACACATACATTTAGGTCAGACAACTTGTTTTCGGTTGACCAATTATTTATCCGCTATGTGCTGCCTTAGTTGATTCCCATTAGGGAATCCAGTCAAGGGAGTCCTCAGTCCAGCCCATGCATGCTGAGCTGAACTCTTCCATTAAAAACTGTCCATATGTGGAACATCTCATTCATGTCTGTAAAAAAGACCTGTTTTTCACATCTTGGTGAGGACATCTTGTAGGAGATGAGGTGAGTCCAGTTAGCATTTGACAAAAAGGAAATCCCCTTTTTATTGCCTTCTTCTTAACTGGTTTAAGTTAATAACTTGAGGGGTGGAAAGTGCTTTTTCTGTTAGCTCTCAATGTAAATAAACCCTGGTTTTGAAGATCTGGCATGCCTGAAATCCTGGGACACACAGAGGTTTGTTAGCATTTCAGTTCCCTTCTGCAAGACACCGTGGATCATGTTTACATTTTCCACTCTTCCTGGCCTATTTATTTTTTAAGAAAACACAGTTGGGGTTCTCATCTGCTCATGCCTTTAAGTACATAAATCTACGAGACTTGTTTATACAAACCTTTCTGAAAAGGATGAGTGGCCAGGACAGAAGACATGTATTGTAAAACCATTTTGTCTTCTTTGCTTTCTGCATCTGAAAAGCTGCAGCTTGCTGAAACCACAGAAGAGGTTGATTCAGGCTGGGTGAAAGCCTTCTGGGGCAGATGTCCCATCTGCCACTTAGAGATCTTTACATTATGCCATGAGCTGCTTGCTGGCTTTCTGTACCTGCATGAACTGCACTCATCATTCCTACTACTAGGTCTTCATGGAAGAGTTAGAGCAAATTAACTGATTTTTTGGCCTGATTCTTTCCTCAGTCAGTGTTGACCATTTTCATTGTGCTCACTAGTTGGTGAGAACAATGGCAAGGGGAAAGGCAGAAAACCTTTGGTAGGATGCAGGTACGGAGATGGGCCCTACTAGGGAGCCAGCCTGATCTTGACTAAACTGTCTCAGCATCTCCTCTAGAGGAGCAAAGCTGTTCTTCTTTTTGCCCTCCCCCTAAAAAGTCTCCTTTCTGCTCTGGAGAAAATGTGGGGATATCAGCTTTTCCCTTGCCGTTGATGTTTTCTACAGCTCTTTGGAGACAAAGCACTAAGCTGCCATGGGTGTTTCATACCTGGTGACCATAGGCAGCAAGAGTAGGTAGGGACGTAACCACAGTTGCTGTCTGTTTCCTTAGAGTGCCGGGTGATGAAAGGGAGCCCTGCGACTGCCACGGGCAGTAAGTCATCTCCCACCCCTCAGAAGAGCTCAGCAAAGAGTCCAGCCCCCATGCGCCGGAGCAAGTCTCCAGCCGATTCAGGTAACCATCAAGACGGTGAGTGATTGTTTTCTGGTGTCTGAATATTAATCGTGCTCAAGAGAAAAACACGTATTGTGTGCCTTTGGATACACTGACCTTGGGTGTTTGCATATGAAACTTTGGCCTTTTTTAAAAACAAGAAACTGGTGCTAGTGTACAGGGGCACTTAAAAATATTGGAGAGGAATCCTCTGGTCCATTAAGAGCAGTTGTGACTTTAGGTCATACCACCCACAGTCTCGCGGCCTCCTGCCCTAACAGAATTTTAAAAGAAGTTTCCATTTCACAGGCAGGAAATCAAGGCCCACAGTGCTCCCATATGTTCCCTATAGATAAAGACTGATTTAGAATAACCTCCTGTGCAATGCAAACGTTAAATTATTGTACAGGTCAGAAGTGTCCCCTTCTAATCATTATTTAAAGAAGACCGGTGACCTTGCAATTGGAGAACTGGTGATGGGTTTATTGATGCGATACTGAGACATTCATTCAGTAACAGAAAGGAAGGAAAATGGGAATCCTGATTTGCTGCAACAGCTTGCACCATTGGAAGTGCCTCCCTCCCTCTTCAGTAGCAACTGGACTGGTGGTCTAGCACAGCTAGAGAGCTGCAGAGCCTAAAAATTAAAGGCTGGGCTGAATATCACGCTTCTGGTAATTGGTAGTTCTTAGAGTCATGATGGAGAGGATGGATCTCTAGGTGTGTCATCTGGCTGCCTGTTTTTTTCCAAAAAGAACCAGACATGGCCTTTCACTAAAATGGCCAAATCACCAAATAAGCACTTCAGGATTCCAGGAGAGCTTCATAGCTTAAATTCCAGTGACCCACAGTATTACCACAGGTGATATAAAACAGAAATTGCTTTTCACCTTCACGGTAATACATTGTATATCGCATGTGAACGCCACACAACAGTTGACCATCAGTAGATATTGGATTACTGGATATAAAATTCTCCTGACAATATTCAGAAAGATTTCCCCCAGGAAGCAGTTAATTTGTTTAGAGCCTCTTGGTGTTCTTCAGCTGCTTAAAGAGACAATGTGAAATTCGTTGGCACATGCCAAGACTCTGTGATTTTAAAAAACTCTAACTTTAAAAAAAGTTATTTCTCTGTAAGGTGAGTCTGCATTCATAGTTTTCCTTCGAGATTCCAGTGTTGGCTGTTCTTAAACTCAGGCTTGTTATAATCTAAAAAGCTTTTACAATCCCAAATGCATGGTAAAGTTGCGTAGGTACATTGAAGGCATGATGGAAAATATGTTGTTGATTTAAAAAAAAACCAAACAACTCTATTTCAATGATCTGGGAGTCAGCTCATGCATGAGTTGTTAAATAGCATTTAAACCTTCTCCATAAGCATCAGATGCTAATTACCATCAGAACTAGACTTTATTGCATGAACATACAGTCTAATGTGAAATGGCAACTATTGTGTTCCTGATTTTAACTGATTGAATGACTCACAGGAACAAAATGGTGAGTCATCTGATGAAGTTTAATGAACACAGTTAGTAGAGCCTTTCAGGAGGAGATTAAAATAACCAGAAATGCTGAACAATAGCCAGCTCCTGGAGTTAAGGCCAGTAATGAAGGACAAATCAGGTTCCTTTAATCCATATAGACAAGGGTCTTTCATACTTTCCTGCGATTTCAATACAGAAAAAAAATGGCAGCCTGTCCTGCTTAATGAGAATAAAAAAATGACTGAACTCTTTCAGCACTGGAAAGGTAATCAAAGACAGTTGTTTTCTCAGGACAGAGAGAAAAAAAGAATACTGTTCTGTGTTCTTGTCCCTTGAATTTGTAATAAAGAAAGTGGGCCTGCTCACTTAAGAACCAATATTTACATAAACAATCAACAGGCTTAGCTGGATTTTGAAATTATCCCATTAAAAAGGCAAGGAATGCTGAATGAAACCTGATTAATAAAAGATGATCTGATCCATTTTTTTCCCCAGCATTCTCACCTATTTAATTTGTGAAAGGATTTAAAAGCAGTTTTATTTCAGGTATATTAAATATTTTTGCTATGTGTTTGATTTTCTACCCATTTGTACTTTCTATCCTTGCTATCTTTCACTCTGCTATGGTTGTCATATCACAACTTGGAGTTTCCTTGATTCTATGTTATTAGTTTCTCTTCTTTTCAGCTCTTTTCCATGTAGGTTTCTATATCATTTTTTCCAACATAGTTTCTAAGGCCATTGTGACCTATCCGGACACTGATGTAAATGCAGATTCTGAAGTAAATCTCCATGGTGCTTGAGGGAAAGAAGTCTGAAACCTCCTCATTACAAGCACACCACAGTTACAGAAAAGGATGTTATTTTCTTCCGTTTCTCCATCCTAATTATTCTATTTCCCTATTAAAGCATATGGGAAAATGGTACATATTTATTAGCAGCAAAAATGAGAATGCAGTGGATTTGCATGTGGACAGAGGTCCGCATGTGTTGTCCGCAGAGGCATCTAAGGCTTAAAACAGATTGTGCCTGCACAGCTGTGCCTCACTCCTTGGCAAGTGCTTCGATGCTGCCAGCAGATAGTGGACAAAAGTAATAAGTCACTGTTATAACACAGCGAGAACAGAAAAAACTGCTTCAGCAGAGTTTGCTAGTGCTAATTCTGAGGATATAATGTTGACAGCATGCAAACATTGCATCCGCTTTCTCTACCATTCACTGTAGGAACGCTTCTGATCTTTATGTGTCAACATAAATAAAACACTTCTCATTCAAAACTGTGGAAATGCTTTGTGCCCAAGCAGCAGCTATCCTCCACGCAGGCTGGGGTATTCAGGGACTTGTGTTTTTTTCCCGTCTCCTCCACTGACTCACTCCATGGCTTTGAGTGCATCATTTAAGCTGTTCATGCCTTCTTTCCCAATGGATCGTCCAAGACAGCGATAACTGATCTGTATACAGAGCTCTGTGACCTACCCATGGAATCATGCACAGAAAAGAGCTTTGAGGCTCTTTATTTGGGACTTTTTGTGTATTCTGAAAGCATTTGGAGAATAATATTGCTAAAACCAAAGCTATTATCTCGCAGATTGCCAGAGACAAAAGATATCTCCAGCCCAGAGTGGCTGCAGCATGTGCTCCAGACCTTCCAACAGAGGCCAGCCACACTCTAGCAAGGCCACTATCTACACTCCAGTGGATCAAAGACTGCTCCAGCAACCTGCACACTCTCTAACACATTCAATCCTGCCACAATAAACTGTCAGGTTATGCAGGTGAATGAATATGTGGCTTGATGCTGTGTTAGCCATCATCATAGACTGTGTAAATCCCCATCTAAGTGGATTTGTCAGCCTGGAAGATTTCTATGTAGGGATCTGCCTTCTGTGCCAGGTGATCTCCATTCATCTTTGATATCCTTTGCTCCGTCTGGTTTTGGCTATGGATTTAGTGATCTACTTCTCAATGAGAAACATACATCCAGGTGTAACTAGCTTTCTGGGAGAGCCATAGAGAGAGCGTACTGCTGGCTGGAGCCGAGTTTCCCCTGATGGCACCCAAAGCTTTGTTCCTGACTGTGGTCTCTGGGGCCACCTCTGAGGCAGAACAACAGCAGAATACAGAAGGAAATATATGTAGCAAGTTTGTAAATCTAGCACTGAAAAGGAAGCAGCTTCTAAGTCATTTAATTGCTCCTATCACCAGCTACATGTGAACTGCAATGTATTCTTTGATTGTCTTGTTACAGCAGTCCTGGTAGTGAGCCACCGAAGTAAGTGGTCAGCTCCCATTCCAAAATAACAAGGATTAACATGGAGCAACAAAGAACACATACACAAAATATTTTGTTAAAAAACGTCAGGACAAAAGGCTGTGCACAGAAGTGCAACCGCCCAGAGTGCCAGCTCCCAGCTGCAGCGATCAGAGTTCACTGGTTGAATTGCTACCTTCTGCCGGAGGTAATTTGCCTCCTGCCTAGATGTGTCATGGCCTCACTGTGAAAAGCTCAATTCCCTCTAGGCAGCCAGAGCCCTTCAGCTCCAAGGATATTAAAAAAATTAGGTAGCTAATCCACAGAAACATGTTAAACAGTGTTTTCTTCGCATGGTACTTTTTTTTCCTTATTTACCATACAGTCATTTAAATGAATGAATGAAAATTAAATGAATGAATGAAAATTAAATGAATGAATGAAGAATGAAGAAGTGTCTTGCTATAAGCAGATGGTAACAGACCACAGTATTTATATTCCCAAGGGGAATCCTTTCCTCCTTTTCTCATTAACCCCCAACCCATATATATACCTTCTCAGCAATGCCAGTGTATTTCTGTTTTGATCCAGCTATTCCTCTAGACCCCGTGCTGATCTTTCCATCGTGGGGCTGTTTTCACCTCTTGGTTCAGTTTGACTGGAAAGCCCTGGCTGCTTTGCCAGCAGTTCCCACTGGGCTTCCAATATATCCTTTAGTTTCCCATCTCTTTGGTGCTGGAGCTGTGATGCAGTCGTTCATCGATATCCTCCACCTAACTCCCCCAATGTTTTGCTTCCAGCAAGGTGCAGTTAGCAAAATACAGCAGGATTTTACTTCTCCCTCTACAAGAATGTATCCAAGTGCCTTTCTCTCGTCTGTCTCCCAAATGTTAGCTAGTAGAGCTGAACTAGTTTCTCATCTATCTCGTGTGAATTCAGACTGAAAGGGGTTGGTGTCTCTATCTGGCCTTAGCTGAGCTTGGGTTGTTGTGTTTTAGTATGGACTGAACATGCTAAGACAGACAGAAGCAAACTAGAGAAAATCCAGAAGAAACTTCGCAGGGTTCAGAAACTGGTTTGGGAGGAAAGGTTGAGGGAAATGGACTGATTCAGCTTAGAAAAAAGGAAGATTGAGAAGGGACAATTTAACACTCTTCAAATACATTTGAAGTATTAGAAAGAGGATAAGGATCAATTTTCCTGTGTGCCTATCAGGGATAGGACAGGACGTTGGTTTAATCTTTAATAAGGGATATATAGATCAGATATTAGGAACACTTTTCAATTATAAGCATCTTGATCACTGAAGCAGGTCTCCTAGGGAGCCTGTGAGTTCCTGTCAGACTTGGTGCTTTTAAAAAAATAAGATCTCTATTGGGGATGACCCAAATGTATCTGATCCCAATTTAGAGCACAGAATTGGAGTTAAAAAGCTTCTATGGTTATTTCTAGCCTCTATTTTTCTTTCTATGAAGCCAGCTTTGCTAAATGACATAGCTTAGAGCAATAAAATCCAGACTAAACTACACCTGCAGTATACCATCCAATTCCCAACTCCTTCTAACATGACAGAGGAAAAGTGGGCATAAGGAGGTAAGTCTCTGTGCTGCTGCTGTGGTCCATGAGATTTAAATGGAGTAGGGTCAGCATGAAGTTTGGCAAAATTTCTTTAACAGACCTCTCCCATAAGAAGTCAAACCAAACAAAAGACCGAGCTAAATCTCAGGGGAGAAATACAGGGGAGAAAATAATTATGTCATTTGCCATTACTTCGTTTATAAAAATATTAATTTATCTTACAGTAACTCACATAACAAAGGAGAGTTTATAATTTTTAAAACCAGCATGATCTTAGTCCTTTGCAGTACGGAGCCACAGGTACCTGAGCTGAAATTTGAACCTGCCTTACCCCAGCTTTGCCTTGATTTGGCTCAGGGAGCCAAATCTTGCTCCAAGATTTTTTTTTTTTTGCCAAAATTTTGCAAAAAATTGCCAAATCTTGGCACCAAGAGCCCATGAAGTACTCTGAGGCACTGTTGCAGGACTTTTATTTCTCAGTCCTCTAATGGAAGCGTTTGGATAGAGGGACAAAAGCATATTCACAAGGCAGCAGCAATTAGCAAAACAGATAGAGAACGTCAGTCTGTCCTGACTGCAGATCTGGCTCCCCAGGGTCATTATATATGAATGTGTTAAAAAGACAGCAGATGTCTTTTGGATTGCACACAAGATAGAGCAGCTTGTTGTCCCACTTGCGATTACTTACGTTCTGCTATCTGACAATCCACAGTACACATCCAGCGGAGAGATCACCCTCACAAAACACGATGAGAAAAGGGGGCCAACACCGCAGAGCTGAGTGCTTGGAAGTTAGTTAGGAGGTGCCTGAGCGAAGGATGCCTGTGCAATCTGAATTCTTCCACTCCTGAATAAACACTACAATGGAGTCTTTATTTTTCCCACAGGGTCCTCTGTCCTGGAGGGCAGGATGGCTTGTGCTCACTAAATGAGCTGCTATTTCTACGTTTGCTTTATGCTGTTCTTGTTCTGGCGGTTGCCTCTCTTTATTTTCTTGGTGACACTTCAAACCCTGACCCGGAGACAAAACTATCCACGTATTTCTTGGCTCTTTCTCTCACTCTTGTGATGTATGAGCATATGCTCCTCAAACTAGGAACTCATCTGCAGAACCCTAGGAACCCCAGTGGAGCAAGTACTAACCTCATTTTACAAATTGATAGAAAAAGAGCACACATTTGAGCACTCACTGTGATCCTTGGGCCCTGCTTTTTCCAGTTCTGTTCATTGATAGAAATATGAGTTCAAAAGATGGACCTAACCACTAATCTCATATGCAGGTCTTGGTGCTTATGGTTGCTGGAAATTCAGATCCAGAGTCCCAGTCATCCAAGCAAACCTGAGCAACACTTAAGGAACAAATGCATATGAGAAATTTGGCTAAAATATCTGTGGGAGAAGCAGGCAGAGAATTCAGTTTACCTGGAATGTCTCATAGCCATCTCAAACATAACATTGTGCTCTATTCTCCATCCTCCCTCTCATTTGCTGGAGAAGCCTGATTTATCTCCCGAGTACTAATTGTCTTGTGCACTGAAGGAGGTAAGGATCCTATGAAACAAGGTAGTGCACATGTTCATGCAATTAAAGGACGTGTCATATGCACAAAGGGGCTTTAAGGTAAATTGAGGTTGCAAAGCAAATACAATGACATAAATAAGACATACTACACAAACAATAACGTGGTGGAAAAAACCCAAATGAATTAAAATGAAACCTGGTTATAAAGAATGGTTTCCAATAGCCGAGCTTATGTGAGATCCTTAGCTACCATAAGTCATCAGCAGATTTTAGTGGAGCAGCAGCATTATACACCACATGGGACCTGCTCTTTGCCTCTTGTTATTTTTTTGCATTTGAGTTCAAATGAAATGCATGCAAGTTTGATTATGAACACTATTATTCATTATCAGATACAAAGAAAATTAAACTGGGCTTCTTAATTGTTGCTCCTGCTGCAAAACTCTTTGTGAGTATTTGTAATGATATACATCCATCTCACTGGATTTCTGATTTGGATGTCACATCTGTTTTTTCATTGGTGCTCATAAAATATTAACATCCCTGCTGTAGCACTTAAAAGTCACATTGTATTAGGGAATTTATGTCCTTCCCTGCAGCAATTACATCTATTTGCTGCACACTGACTGTTAGCCGTTCTTCCAGTCTTCCTGTTTGTGGAAGGGAAATTTGGGTTCTTTGTAGAGTTGTTAAGTGGCATTCTTCATCTTAAGAAGGATTACTTCCTCCCTCAGGATCAGTGACCATTGGAAATAAAGAAAGGGGCAATTTAGAAGTTAGAGATGGATTCTAGCTAATACAGATTTTATTAGTACTATTGTACCCCACATTTTCTTTAATAGAAAACCCAAAGTCAATTGGTAAAAAAAAACATGAAAGAGATCCCAGTTCTTTTTTCCTGAAGTTCCTTCATTATGTGGCATATAGTTAGTGAACTCTACTTTTTTCCCCACCAACCTCGAGGGCAGATCACTTTGTAGAACTGGAGCAAAGTGAAAAGCAGCATGTTGCAGTGCAGGGACCGGCGTGTAACAGTTTCTGGGTTTCCATTACTAGTTTTTTTCCCCCCACCAATAAAGAATGGTCTAAGTGGAATGGGGAGGTGAAGGGTCACTCTGTTCCCCAATTATCTATAAATCATTATTTCTACCACCTTTTAAGACACATATTTTCCCGCAGTGAGGTGCATTTGTAATGGGAAAAAAGCTATCTGTGATGAATAGCCTCCTCTTCCCAATAGTGCCTTCTGCACAGAAGTGATGGATATGAAGACAGAGGGCCCACATCACCGTGAATCTGTTGAGTCTGAGCTGATTTAACATGCCGGCAGCTCCTCCTTTGTCCTGTGGCTTAGAGCATGTTTCTTTACCCTTACTTGAATTCACATGTATGACCTCTACATTTGGGCCAGTGATACTACAAACCTTAACTGCCCCCTCTTTCTCACAAGAAGATGACAAAGAAGAGGAATGAGGCTGTCTTAGGCATTGAAACAAGAGTTATGCTGGTTTTGCTCTTAAAAATACAACGCTCGCACACCTTCTTCTTACTGTATGATACTTTATACACTTCTTAGGACTCCTCCAGACACTCAACTACTTGCTTAATTTTAAGTAACTGATTTACATATTCAGCTATTGCAATCAGAAGCATAAGTCCCATATGCTGATACCATCCATCCTCCTGTGCACATGCTTTTATAGTTAGAGTAATGGTATAGAGAGGTATTGGGCACTTAGAGAGCAGGACAACAAGCCTGGATCATATGCCTGTCTTTCTCTCTGCGTGAAACATCAACACAATTGAAAATGCTTTCTTTAAAAGGGGTAGGGATTTGTATAGTTATCTGGAGGGCTGGCAACACTATTGCCATTTAAGGAAATGACTATCAAAATATTTGGGGTTTAGTTTTGTGGCTTGTGCTGAATATGTTAACATCTGGAGTAGGTTTTGGAAATGTCACTTTCTGTAGACTTGATTGGGATGCATAGTTTGATGCTCATAAGGCCTCCAGCTTGCTGCTGCTTGGATTGCAAAAAGAAAAGGCAAGTAAAGACCAGAAAAGATAATATACTTGGACACAGCCAGCATGAGTTTGAATTTCCTTCCCTCAAGTAATGCTGCTTGTGCAGATGAAGCAATGTGTTTATAACCCCTGGTAACAAGAGGGTCTGTATCCCTGGAGTTGATACACAACCTATGAATGACCAAGTTCACTACGCGTAAGTATGTCCTTATGAAATACGTATTGTGACACCTGGCAATTATCAAAGACATTAGCTTACTTCAAAGAACATCAGTGGTAGGAAAAAATTAATTTATCCTTATTCCTTTTTGTTTCTCTTCATTTTTCTGCATAATATGCTATTTACTTTGATTCCATTTTAATCCAATAAATGCATAATAGCTTGCCCTGACATAGACCTGGGGCCCTTCACTTCAACTAAAAGCCAGGTCTGTGAAGGCCTCAATGAACAACCCTTCTAAAAGCCATTTGGTTTAAATGAATCATATTTTTTTACATGGAGAATAACTATGTTTTCTTCAAAGCAACATGAACAAACAAAGCAAGCCAAAAGTCCAGATTTTGATCTTTGCAAGA
The DNA here is from genome assembly GCA_031468815.1 of Morus bassanus. Taxonomy (NCBI): domain Eukaryota; kingdom Metazoa; phylum Chordata; class Aves; order Suliformes; family Sulidae; genus Morus; species Morus bassanus. The sequence goes on from CM062582.1 coordinate 4,038,477, forward strand.
GGATCGTTGCTTGATGTGATTCTCCTGTTCCTCCCCATGATGGACCATGTTCACTTCTCTGGTGCAGGCAGTGGAGGAACAGCAGAGCCAGCTCTGGCCTCACCCCAGAGAGGTGAACAGGGACACGCCACCCTGTGCTTACACCAGGGCTTCAGAAGGGCTCTTTTGGTCATTTAATCCCAGCCACAGCTAGCTACATCCAGGGCATTCCAGGCAGCTGTTTATCTAATTTGTAATGCGTATATTTGACATCTAACATTTCTTGTGTAGGATCCAGGATATCTGCAGCCTCTGGTTTCCACTCATGCCCCTAAATGCCATGTGGTTTAAGTTGTGTTAAACTGTTTGAGAACATAGAAATTGTCTTTTCTGTTTTTCTGGTGATGTGTATCTTGGATCAATTCGGTGAATATTTGTAGTGTAAAATATTGCTCCTTCAATATACTTTGTGTTTCATTGTATTTTACAGTCTACTATCCTGAACAGCTGAAAGCCTTGAGTTGGGTGAATAGCCATGCTGTTCGCTTAGTTTTTTTCTCCTGCCTAACATGAATAAACTATAGCATTTCTGTGTTAAATGTTTGGATACCTTCCATCTCCCCAAAGGAGAAAGAAGATCTTTCTCTTGCTTTTCTGACTGCTAGCTTCTGTCTTGTTTTCTGACAGCAAATGGGACCTCAAGCAGTCAGCTGTCTACACCCAAATCAAAGCAGTCCCCGATCTCCACACCTACCAGCCCAGGGAGTCTCCGTAAGCACAAGGTATTACGTTTCTTATACCTTACTACATCTTTTTCTTCCTTAGTCTACTCAGATTTGTACAACATTTAAGTCACGGCCATATTCTCTGGAAGCACAACTCCTTATGTTGAAACAGTGGAGAATTTGGCCCATGACCTAAAAAGGTTATCACTTTGGCCTCTAGCAAGGTGGTGAACAACAAATCATTGGCCTGTTTCTTCCACTGGAGTTATTAATGTGTGCCGGAGATCATCCATGTGGATCCATCAGTGTGGATACAACCCTGAGCTTGTATCACTACTTGAAAAAGTTCACAAGTTATTGATGGATATGATCTTCATATAAATCCTCCTCTCTTGAAAAGCCTTAAGTGTTATCAGAGCTGGTCCATTAAACAGCAGAAGAAATGCAAATGTTACTGAAGCTCTAAGACATGACTTTAATGATGCTTCTCAAGGATTTTTTTTTTTTTTTTTTAGTTATTTAAGGCCATGCTCTGTTTTACAGGAATTATGTGATTTTTTTACAGCTGGTATAGTAATTGTGTCCTGGTAGAGTAGCTGTTTTTCTTGGTAACAAACAGGGTGTCTAACAGGTAGCATGGCATCCTAACAGAGATCACTAAACCTGTACTGGATCATAAATAATTAATGTATTGATTTATTTAAAAGTTATAGCAGCAGTCACAGCTTTTTATGTTCCTGTTACTCAGCACCATTCTGTGCTGAGTCCAGATTGTCATTTCCATGGGCTTTCTCATTTCTGGAATAGCCACAGTGTTGCTTCCAACAGTCCTTACTTGATACAGAAATCGGAACTTGGACATAAATGTAACTGTGCGAGGAGGTCAGTGGGATTTCTCTTTAGTAATCAGAATGTACCTCTCAGCCCGAGTATGACTTTGAAATCATTGACTTGAAATTCTGGAAGAGTAATTCAAAAATTCTGATAGTGGTGAGGTTTTGCAGTCAGCCAGCCACATGTAATGCACTATGGTCTAGATTGCACAGGTTGCACTTATCGTGTTTGAGGATTATGTTTTTTCTCAAAGTGAGGAGTCCAGCAGCAGCTGGACTACAGTTGTTATGATCGTGGAACAAAGCACAGAGAAGTCAATGGGAAGAATCCCCGAAAGTCCAATGGGCTTTGGATTACACCTCCAACGTATAAGATTTTGGGTCGCAGACCTTTGGACATGGGGTTGAATGGTACTGGGGGAGCCTGTGGTGGACTTTTGGCTTCTCAAAAATCAGATCTTTAAAATAGCCCCACCATATGGAGAAGCTGTAGTTACTCAGCCTCGTTTGACTTTCTTTAACAAAGGCATAGCTGAATCCAAATGAAATCTATGTTTTCCTCAGGCCTTCATTCTGATCTCAGCTTCTCAGCTGAAGTCTGAGGAAATGCACGAATTTCAACACAGTGTGTCCAGATTTATTAATAATTTATAATTGAGAACAGGATGTGACCCATAGTCTGAATTCAACAAATGCTGTGTGTATTTCAGGAAAAATAATGCTGTAAACTGCATCCTTTAGTTCAGCCATCAAGGACCTAAAATAATTTTCCAAACACTATCTCATTTAGGAATTTGGAGATGAGTATTTGCTTTCTGGTAAAGACAAGTAAAACTCACCGTCTTATGTATGTTTTCATCTGGCTGATTTATGACCTTTCCAGTGAAGGCCCTAGAACATTTGGAATAGATAGTGACTGCTGAGGGCAAAGCCAATCCATCTCTGAGCTTCTCCACTAACTTAAGCCAATCAGCAAACATGAATGTAGCATTTTAGGTTGCCAGAATATCCATGCATTGTTGTCTTCCTCCCAGGAGCAATTTCCTACTTATGATGAAATCACTTCTCCTTTTTCCCCCTAAAGCCCAAATGATAAATGCTTAGGTTAAGTTCACCACAAAGTCATATTTTACCTCTTCTTATATGAAGATTGTTGTGAATTTCCTTTCTGTGTATTTGGGCTTTTCTTCATTTTGCTCACAGTTATTACCTGTGTATGGGTCGGAGTTCAAAAAGGTCCAAGGAGAGCTTTAGCCCTTGAGCAGGTTTGTGTACCTAGTTCCATGTAGAACTTTAAGGAAGTGGGATAAGATGGTTACCCCAGAAAGAGACCCTGGAAAAGCTTTACATTCAGTATTTGATCCAGATAATAAACTTGGGTTTATTTTCTTAACCCTTCTAATTGATCAGAAATGACTTAAAATAAAGAATAAATCATGGAACATGTGATTTTCCTAGAGATTTGTCCTAAGGGTAGCTGTCAAATCAAGGTAAGACTCTTTATCGTGGCCTTAGGTTCGAAAATATCTGTTTAAGGAAAGGTCCTGCCCTTTCATGCATGTGCTATAACGGATACATTGATCCAGAAGCGATTAAAAAAATACTTCTCAAACTTATCACTGAACAGTCATCTTTCTTCTGGTACCAAGATTCTCTTGCTCCACTGTGCAAGTAACCTGCCTTGACTTTATTGTTGAACTATCTGGACAACTGGTCAGCCCGTCCAGTAACCAGTGCATGAGTGTGCCACCCTCTCCCTACAAACTGCACGGAAGTGGACCATTCAACTGCTTCCTTACACGTGACCAAAGGTGGAAACTGACTGTGTGAGTTAACATTTTCTTCTTTCTTCCTACAGGACTTGTATCTGCCTCTGTCTTTGGATGACTCTGATTCCCTTGGAGATTCCATGTAAAGCGACATGAAGCTAAATGTCCATATTGCAAGCTATGTTTAAGATACAGTAGAATACTTCTGCCAAAATAAGCAGATAGGTGACTGGTGCTTTCAAATCAGACAAAGGACACACGGTTATATGTCATTTTTTTTCTGTGATTTATCCTCCGTGCCACAAATCAACACCTACCAGTCTATAGAGATAGAGGGATACCATTCTTCCAAGTTATAGGGATGCAAAATGGACATTGCAAGCAATTTGGGGCCAATATGCCAATGATCCTGTGCATTTTCCACTTTCGTCTATTATTTCTTCTTCTGCTGCAACTATGTAATTTTCCTAGTGATAGTAAAGTAGCTCCCCCTGGAAGTGTGCAAATGGATCGCTTGCTGACCAGTTTGCAAGCTCAAGTAGAGCAAATTATATTCTCCACCTGTCCAAACTGCCAACATTTGCCAGCTCACCTGCTCCTCATTTGCAGCCCTGATTTTAGCACCTGCATACTAACTAGTATTGTTTTTGTTGTTGGAGGGCAGGAAAGGAAATGATTCACTATTTTGATGCTTAATATGCCAGCAGAAGCTTGGATGACATTAGGAATGACTGCAGAAGATGCTAAGTGAGGTTAGTACAATAGTGATTCAAATATTGGGATTTGTTTTTTAATGATTAAGCAAAAAAATGTAAGTCAGCTGAGTTATCTGGAGTGGAACACCTTTCACATATGATCCAAAGATACTGCTAGCTGGTAACAAATTTTTATACCTACCCTATGGTATCTCTCTATCTCTGTTTGTAACAGTAATGCCTTGTGAACAGCCAACACTGAAAACACTGTGAAAATTTGTTTTCAGGTTTGACATCCTATAGGTCACTTTTTATAGCAAAAAATCAATACACTTTTTATAAAGGAAAACCTTGTATCTGTGTTTTGGGAGTAAGGATTCAAGCTCCTTCTTTTTTATAAAAGCTGGTAATTTTCTTTTGTTTAAAAAACACATTCAGAAAAATGTACAAAAAAAACCAACCAACAACTGCGGAACAGTAATAACAACTCAGTGTAGAAATCTTGTCATCACTGCCAAAACAGACACACGTAGGGGGAAAAAAAAGGTCAGTTCAAAATATTGAATGTTTTGATAGTTTTTGTAATGTTTAAGACTACATATTTGGTTTTTTACAGTTCAGTATTCCTAACTATAGCCAGATTCTCTACTTACATAACAAATGGAATTTTGTGGTGTTCAAAAACCCATATTTTAAGAAACTCTTCTATCTGACAAAAACAAACTTACTGTATTTAGAGAAACCTTTTGGTTTTCTTAATCAGTAATGACTCCTACAGAATGCAAAGTTCATCTATTCACGCAGGGCTGGTGATTTTTACTACGCCGAAGCTTTGTCATAGGCTAGCTGGCATTGCCTCCCTTTCTTATGGAATAAGCTTTCGATGAAACTGATTATTACAGAACTTTACCTAAATGAAATCTGTGCGATCAAATCTTTCTTTGTTGCTCTATTTGCCTTTTTTTCATCATACACACCTATTCCCTTGCAACCCCTTGTGATTAGAATGAATTATAACGTTGTGATGTTTGACGCTACATGAATGCTGGGTTGTTCCCAAAGCCACTCCACATTTTGTTTGCTTGCATTGCTGGTACGAAACAATCTGTGCAGGCTGCATCTTTAGAGGTTCATGTGATGATACATATAATGCAACTTAAAAAAGAGATTTATCTGAGAGAGGCCAGGATTGGGAATTATCAAGGGGTCAGAGTTATCCTGCACCAAATTTGCACCCAGTAGTCTTAGTGCATGATTATTTACACACGGAGTTTTGCACAAGAAATCATTTGTTCCCACAAATAACTTCATTTAATTGAATAACTCTCTGACTGTGCAACTGCTAAATGATCGTTTCACCTATTGTATATAGAATCCTGGCTTTAGTTCAAAGGCTAAGTGCTCATGTTGAAGGTTCATGGGGGAAAGGATGGTAGTGTGGACAAAACATAGGTGCAGTAGTCAGGACACCTTCATCCAGCCTTTGGCATTGCTAAATTTAGTGTCTGAACAGGAGCAGGTCTCTTAGTAACCCTGTGCCTCAATCTGTCTATCTGTCCCTTCAGGGGCAATACCGTTCTACCTCACTGGGGGTTGTGAGGCCAAATATTGGTTAACAATTGTAAAGTGCTTTCAGATCCTCTAACAGAAGGTGCTGAAGTATTCTGGGTGCAGATGTGGCTATGGGTGCTAATTTTTGGCTGTTTAATCCTGTGGATGCTACTGTAGACACTGGTCATGAGAAAATATGACTTTTTAAGCATAAGGATATCAAAGGCCATGGTTATGCTAACAATATTATTAATCAGAGCTTTTGTCTTAGTAAAAGCTTTAGTGGGACAGATAATGTGACATGCTTTTACCCTCTCTTCTGTTTTGTTGGTGGAAATCTTGGAGTCCTTCCCCAAGTGTCTGCCTTTCCAGGGACCCTGACTTGTAGTCATGACCCTGCCTGTTAGAGATGATGGACTTGGACTCCAGTCAAAGGTGTTGTCACTTCAGTGACACAGGCCATTCCTCTCAGAGTCAGGGTTAGCATGTCCTGCCACCTTTCCTCTGAGTCTCTGCTAAACCAAGAGACCAGCCATGAAATCATGTCTAGGTTCTCTTGCTATTCAGTACGGGGCACCCACCACGGATCCACCAGGAAAACCTAAATCTTTGATATCCATAAGCAGACTGAACTGCTAGAGCTGATGGTGGTAGGAAAGAAGTCCAACATGTGCTTTCATCCAGTATCCGTGAGTTCAGTTTGTGTAAGATAAAGCAGGATCCCAAGGGGTGAATGACCCTTTGGATGGACGGTTGTTGAGGTGGCTGTTGAGTAGTGGTTCCTTTCCTTCCCGCCGCAAGTAGTGTTTGGTTATTTGAAGATGCTCTTCCTGGTGGAGTGTGCTAAGGAATCACTGAGGCCTTCTTCTTGAGCTGCACCTAGTGATATATCTAACACCTGATCCTGCAAGTGCTCCCTTGGGAGTTGGAGTTTTGTTTGCATGAGGATCATCCTGGGGTGGGGCTGAGCCCAACAATTCCTTCAGGGAATTAGGGGGACCTTGAAAAGGCCTAAAAGAAGAAAAAAAAAATTGTTCAGTGGGAAAAATAGCCATTCAAACCAGTAGAAGCCACAAAGAAAACAGGGTATGAGGTCAAACTCCCAAGTTTTAAAAAGCAATTTTCTAGGTAGAAATGCCTGGGCAGTAGAAGTCAGTGAGCATTTCAGCTGTAACATATAGTTGTCTGTATTAATGCCAATATTGCATGAGTTCTTGTACAGAAATGCATGTGGAATGTTACCTACATTCAAAACTAGTTATCTTCGGCGTTGTAGGATCCCTAACATAGATTTGAATGCAAAGAGGAACAATGCACAGGTATTGTACCTTAGTCAGTCAAATATAGGACAGACCTGATTCAGGAAAGAACTTAAAGACATGCTTAAATTTTAGCACATACTTTACTCCTGTTGATTTTTCATGAGATATAAGCTTGGGTTTGGTCAGAAAGCTTTCCTGAACTGGAATGAATCAGTGATTACTTTCAATATATTATAATAATTCCAGACCCTCTGAGATCCTGGAGCAGAGGATGGTAATTCCACTATATGCTCCAGAGTTTACCTTTTTTATTTTTTTTCTACCTTTACAAGCACATAAAACTCCACAGGATATGGGGATTTGCCATATTAATTCTGCTATAAAAACCCTGTCTAATTTCCCTCATGAGGCTGCCTTCAGTGTTTTCAGAGACTAATTGAATCACTAAGACTATATTGTTTTAAAACAATACAGTATTTACAAACAAATTGGAGAGACTCTTAAAGTAGTAGGGCTTTGGTTTTTTGGAATCTGCCTTTATTCAGTACCCAGTATATTTTAGCAAATTTGCATATACAGTAAAAACACCTGTTTCAGATGTATAATCTTTAGGAAGGAATTAGAGCAATCCTCCAAGCATGGACTGATGTATTTAGCGTTCATACATTCCAGTGATGGTCTTGACTGCAGAAGATCAGGGCAATGCAGCAAAATCTTCAGCCTTAGGATTTTTGTCACTTGTAAAGCATTTATAATCCTAAAGTTTCTGGGTTAAAGCCTCATCTGTTATAAGATTGGGAGCTAGCTCATTTCCACCAGCTAAACAGCCAATCAAGACTCTACACCTTAAAGTAATTCTGAAAGAGTTTGGTAATGGGATTTTACATTGGTCCACTCTGCAGTGGGAGATGGAAATAGCTTTTGCCTACCTACCATCGTCTGTGTTTCTTGTATCTGCATATTATTTACAGTCTTCTCGGGAGCTAGAAACACTGATTGTGTTATTTTCATAGACAACAGAAAAATAATTCTGCTTAGAAAACAACTTTCACATCTCTCTTTCATATTTAGCTAACACACACGTACGCATGTAAAAAATGGCACACACAGTCTAGCTGTTATTTCTCTCTCATTTGCTTGAACTGTACTTTTGAAGGGAAAAAAGGGAGGTAGGACCAAAAATTGTGGCAAACAGCAAAACAATGTTACACCCAGGCATTTTAAATAGGAAATAATGTCATAAAAGTGTTAGTTTCTCCTTATGCATGTGGATACTGATGACATTTTCTAAGATGCCTTGTGTTTGTGTTTTCACGCCTTTGAGGTCAGTGCTGATCTTCTTGGTACTTCACAGAACACCTTGTGAAATTGCTCTGTAACGCCATGCTGAATCCCTACTCAGATGCTGTTCCAGTGACAGCCATCCCTGGAAGTTGCATCCTCTCTGCAGGGGCACGGTATGGACTTTACAGTGTGAGACTTCTTTATTGCAGTGAGAGCACAAGTGTATTTTTTCATTGATTTCAGTGGTACCCCACATCCATTCAAGGCAATTGGAGAGTTGTCTTTTACTATAGTAGAGGCACAATCATTTTTAGAGAAAGGAAGAAAAAATAGCCAAGTAAAGTAGGTATAAAATTAGTCCAGAAAGTGTCTCCTCAAGCTAAGACAATCCACAACCAGAGAAAAGCTATATAGAGGTGCGTTTATCACACACATGACCAAGACAGAACAAAACAGCTTCTTTTTTCTAGTGGTGATTTGGGCTCAAAGTTATTTTTCTGATTGCTGATGGAAGCAGGCTGGAACGGTGTTTGGGACTGGTGAGGTTCTTTGTAGAAGCAAATGGATGGCATGCCATGAACATCTTCTGTCTATCTAGATAAACAGCAAGGTCAGTCCATGCAACAGGATTAGTGCTTTACACAAGATAGCTAAAAAAGATCCAGCTGAAATACCACCTTGGTGTAATGAGACCAAGAAGGTTAAGACTTTAAGTGCCTTCCAACATGCTTTGGGCTTCAGAAGTGGGACTACACATGTGGCCAACAAGGCCTAGGTAAATATGACCTTGACAAGCGGGGATGGGACAGACTTTGATTCTTGAGATATTTAGCCCATTTCACATTTATTCAACCGGCTCTTGAAAATTACTGTCTCCAGAATCACAGATTTCTTCTGACTGATGGCTCTGTCCCATCTGTATGAATCTGAGCAGGCCTCTTCATGGTATCTCAGGAAATGTTAAAGCTGACTCTTGTGTCTTACAGTATAGCCACTCCTCACTGACTGTGCAGTGAACAGGGCTGGGTTCTGCTGCACTGGTCGTTGATTCTGTCTTTCAGATATTCTTCACCCCCCTTCTTTGCTCCTGGCTTGGGATCTGGTGTTTCTCATTCTGGGTGCCTCCAGGTGAAAGGCTGGGGCCAGCAATGTGTATAGACCCCTCTTCTTGTTTTGTTTTGTTTCCTCTGGAGCAAATCTAGTCATTTGATGTTTGTCTGAAGGTCTGGGGTCAAGCTGACAAAAAAACATGTTTTAATAGGGAGAAGGGAGTGGGTGTATGGAAAGGCTTTTTTTCAGCAATGCCATCGCAGAGCTGCTCTGACAGAATCCTAGTTGCAGGGTAGGGTTATGAGTACCACATCTGCAGGTGAAAATGCAGAGCTTTGGGATCACAGACCATCCCTCGGGACACTCTGTTTAGAGAAGTTTCAGCCAATTTTCAGCGAATAGATGAGCTTATGAGCAAATGAGAATCAAACCTAGAGGATTCAGCAGTAGGATTTCAGAGCCATTGGGATTTCAGAGCTATTGGTCTTTGGCATAGCTGTGGACAGAACAGTTCTCCTTGTGCCATGGTGTCCCAATGCGTAAAGAGCTGATCACAATACTTACCTCCATCTGTAAGGTGCTTTGAGATAAGCTGATACAAAGAGCTATGGAGGAGCCTGCTCTTAAGATTTACTCACTACTTAGCAAAGTCTGAAAACCTTATAGAAGCAAACTATGGTCCATTGTCTTTGGCAAGTCTTTTCGGGAACTCCGGCTCTCTTAAAACTATGCTGTAAAAATGCTTCATTATTTTACTAATGGTGAAAGACAGACACATCATTTTTCGTTCCCCCAAAGCCCATGGAGGAGCCAGCAACACCCCTGAGAGCAAGGCCATGTCCACATCCAGCAACCCAGTTCTCTCATCTGGAGTTGCCACCTCTGGCCGGAATACAGACGCCTGCTGCCCCTCTTTTTCTTACATGGTAATTCGTGTTACCATTCAAAATGTGGGCCTTGTATTTGTAAATGATGAATAAGTCTAATGATTTCAGTGGCCTTCTACCAAGAAAACAGCGGGCCTGTTATTGAAAGCTTTCTTGTTTAGAAAGTGTTCATGGCCAGATAGCTTCATGGGAAAGAGTTGCCTTTCAGTTTCATTGCTTAATGCACTTAGTTGAACTAACCTATTCTGGCTCTTGCTCTACATCTCAGTGAAGTGTAACTCAGGACTCTTGAGCCAGTTTGGAGCTTCCCTAGGTCTGACAGTTTGTCACTCAAACAACTGAAGAAGGAAGATGCCCAAAGGGAATTAACAAATCTTCGCAGTAATTAGAGTCTGTCAGCTGAAAAAAGAAGGTTGGCGTCATTAGAGAAAGATGCCATGATGGCCCATGTCACGGGAAACAAAGAAAAAAGACTTGTTTCTAAGAGGAATGGTAGGGGGCATTTGTTAGGAGATATTTACTGAGTGATGAAATGAGCTTGAACTTCACAGAAAATCAAATGGAAGGGAGAGCATGAGGCAAAGCACTGGAAACGTCAGTGCCATTGATGTGTGGGAATAAACAAAGACAAAAGCCAAAAAATTCCAGGGAGAAACAAAAGGGGAGGCTGGGGCTAGCTGAGGATCTACAGCTTGGTTCTGGACAGAAAAGCAGCAGGGGTTCCTGGCTGCATGTTGAGAGAGTTATTGCCCCTGCAGGTATATAAGCCTGGATGCAATCTATCTGCCACAATAGTATGTGTCCCACTCCCGATGGCAGAAATAAGGTCACGCTTGGCCGCAGGCAGGAGAACTTGGCTTGAAGTTCCTCCCCTGCTCCTGTTTTACTCTCCTGCCAGCACGTGTCATCCCTAAAAGGGGGAAGGGAAGGTCCAGCCCTTTGCTGAATGACAGCACCAACCTGTGGTTTGGTTTTATTTTTATTCCTCCTTATCAGATCAGAAATAGAAATTCATCAGCATGCTCTGGCTTGGAGAAGGACAGGGCTGGCACACTGGGAAATTGCAAGACGTGTGCAAGAGAATAATGAGGGCACCTCTGAACCTCCCATCCCTTCCCATGGGGCTCAGCAAACTGTAGAAAAAGTAGCAACCCACTTGCACCAGGGTGAAAAGCGAAGACAGGCTCCTGGGGGAGGTTACCTTGATTTGCTGTGCAGGCAGAGGGTCTGATGATGATCTTGTCCATGAAATGCCCAGCCACATATGTGAGAGCTGCTGCCTTCAATAAATCAATGCAAAGTTGGTGCTGAACAAGGGGATCTGTGTTGAACACTGGTTTTCTCATGAGGTCTTTTTTCTAAATCAGTTGAGTTACAGTGCTTGTGAAATTAATCCTAAAAGGCAAAACAACTGACTTATCTAAACACATTTTTTTGCTGTTTAGTCTCAGATATTTTTTTTTTTTTGCAAAAAGATTGCACCTCTTTGTTTCCGTAGATTCTCAGATGCTGAATATAACACAAGTGAAACCCAATACACCTAATTCTCTGCTGCTTTAAAGAGGCACACGCTCCTCTGTAATTAAGGGAGCTGAATCCATTTGGTCCAAGGTTGGTCTCCTATTTCAAAGATTGATTACTGTCAATAATTCTTGCGTGATTGATTACTTAGGTGCGGATTCAGTTTCCTGGGTGACAGCTGCAGACTTTGCAGAGAAAACCTCATTGACCCCAGCTATAAGGTGATCTCTTGTATGAACCTCTAATAGCAAGTTATATATGGGAGCTATTTTGTATAGTTTTATTAAAATGATGAAGCTGAAATAGTTTTCTTTGTTGGAAATTTCTTAAAACTTTTAGAATTGAAAATTAAACAAGGGACCTTGCAAATCAGGGTCTCCTCTATATTTTCTGGTTCTAAAGAGTGTTGGCTTTATCTCACTTTACTCTCACTTCAGCGTACCAGTAGACGTGGCCTGAGCCCAGCAGGTTTGTGGAACTAGAAATAGCATTTCTGTTTCTTCCAGTATTTTTCTACTCTAGTCCCAGCTAGTACCAAGCAGAATAGAGATTTATGGTTGGCTTGATTTTTAGAGAAAAATATTACCAAATGTCTCTGAACATAAAAAGGAAGGTTCAGTTCATTTTAGGTGACTCATCTAAACTTAAGGCTGCTTCTGATTTTCATCCAAGCTGGTTCTTCCATTTCTATTTGCAACAGTTATATATAGGAAATTGAGATTAATTTGAGTCACATTTGAACAGTGGGGTTGTTGCAGAGCAAAGTAATTCACCTGGCACATGCATTCAGAATGAAACACGTTGGTGGCACTTGGTCAGGGCGGACCTGAACCAACGCTGGTTCTGAACCCCCGAGTTTCTGAGAAACCCATGTGCAGAGTCAAACTTAGGAAATGCCTGTAATGGACCAAATGGACCCCAAGCTGAGGATCCAGGCCCAGTTCTTGAAATGAAGAATTTTACCTTCAGAGAATCCCTGTGAAACATTTAGTGGGGTTTTTTTGTTGTTGTTTGTTTTTGGGGTTTGTGGGGGGGGTTTTTTGGTTTTTTGGTGTTTTTTTTTTTTGTTGTTGTTTTTTTTTTTTAAATTCCAGTATGGCTGCTGTTCTCCGTCTGCTTCCAACCATTGCACAGCTGATATGGATGAGTTTTTAATTCACTTCCCTTTGCAGGTGGCTGTTGAAATGTAGTGATGTTCTGTCTCCCTCTCATGCTGACCACACAGTCGCTGAGGGGTTGCAGAATGCTCAGCTTTTTTTTCCTTTTTTTGTTCCCCTCTTTACAACAGAAGAGCTTTTTCCAGATTTAGTGTGATGTCTAATGATGCATCTCCTTAAAAAAAAGAATGTCTAGGGAATTAATTGCACTGCTAATTGGTGTTTATAAATAAGGTGAAGCAGAAGTATTGAATGTAAGAACAAGAAAGCCTGTGAGTTATAATTACATGCTGAATTCTGACACGTAAAATTGTTGTTAGTTTGCTTCTTATTTAAATGATGTGTGATCCAAGCAGCTTTATCACCGTGGCAGTACTAGTACAGCTGCGATAATCTATTTAGAAGACACCCAGGGTCTTTTAGAAAGAGGAAACCTGTCTAGCCAAATCTCCTTCTATTCTCTGAAATGACATGTTCCCCTCCATGATACTCTGTATTTTATGACACTGTCTAGCCTAGAAGCACAGGAAAGGAGTATCAGCTTGCTGACTTTGCTGTTACTAGCCTTTGCCTATTTTACTAATCACAAATATAATCACAAGCTAGGGTTAGCGGCTCTCATCGCATAAGCCTGAGTTCTTCACACCACTCTTCTCGGAAGAGCATGAACTGCCTCCACTCACAGCCCTGCGCTCCGCGGCTCCCTCTGAGCTGCAAATCTGCCAAGAAGTTGTGTTGAGGGAGGGAGATACGCAGCTGAACTGGAACCTGATCATGGATTACTGTCTTAGGTCATTCATTGAGTTCGTATGATTTCATCATTAATAACAAAGCTGCAATATAATATAACTGAGAGGCCATGATGTATTTTCTATTGTCATTCAGTGGGTGGGGGTTGGAGGGGCAGCCGGGTTTAAAGTTTAGCTGGTATACTTTAAACTCTGTGTACATACCCTTGGAGGACACGGTTGGGTGGTGAGGGTTCAGGTGTTATTTTGTCGGGATTGGTAAATTTCAGTTTGTTTTTGTTTAAATAATAACGTATTTAATTAATGACATTGTACAAAGCTATTAATTTAAATGGTGCTTTTGTTCTCCTCAAACAGATCTATCTAACCTTTCTTTTTGGCAAGCCTGCAGCAATGCTAATCATGTTGACTTTTGTACCTTGGGGGAGTGCATGGAAGGGGAGGGGAAATGCTTTTCTCTTCAGACAAATAATGTTGCCAATAGTTAACTTTCTCCTTGGGTATATACCTTGAATTCCCTTTACGCTGAATTTTTATGTGAAGTTCTCTTAAAGGGACAGAACAAGCAGAGGTTATTCCAAAAGATCTCAACTGTATCATCTTGTAATATATTGCAGCTTTATGCCAATGATTCCTTGCTTACCTGTACACAGTCCATGCATGTTTTGAACTAATTTTGCATTCTCCATTCGTGGTGAGTTATTTAGCATTTTAACCACCTTTTGTGCCATTCAACTTGTACAGAGAACATTTTTATTGACGTTTTAAAGGGAGGGGGAAGAAAAAAAACCCTTCTGCTCCCTAGTTGTAGGTAGAACTCAGTTACTTAGCAAACAGATGTAGATGAGTGGTTGTAGTGTTAGAAATGTTAGCTTGCTTGTGAACAAGCTTTTGAGAGTAAATGCATGGTCCTGTACCTCTCTTTTCTTAATTAGCTCTTCCTTTCCTCCTGGAAAGATTCTCTCTCTCCCCTCTCTCTTATTCTGTCTTTGTCTCTCTCGTGGTTGTAAAGTACAGATTTGGGCGTAAATAAAATGATAAACAACGAGGTTTGAAAAGCAGTTCTCAACAGGTTCTCTTGGGGAACTTATTTCTCACAGCGCCTTGCCTTGGCACTTTGATTAGACTCTAACTTCTGAGGTAAAACAGATGGAGATCAGTCACCTGTTGCCTCTGCTTGAACCGGGGAACCAGTTAAATCTTTGGAAGTTTGCATCACTGGTAAACGATGAGATCTTGCTGATCCATTGCAGCTGAGGCATGTGGCACGCGGTGTATTGTCCGTGGCTTCCACACCTGGTTGTTCTACATGGGACTAGTCCCGTGGCCCCTGATTTGCGGAGTTTGCACACACTTTTTGATTTTCCTGGATACACAGTGGAAGGGGGTGGGGGATGGTATATAGGAATTATGCTCTTAGGGGTTCTGTAGGCAACTCCTTCTCCACACTCCCAAGCTCCGAGTTGAGTACGCAGGGCTTATTGTTTAATAGCTGTGGTTCTGTTGGCAATGGAGGACAGAAAACAAAGTCTTGGAAAAGAGGGGGTCACTCACAAAGATGGATTTTGTAAGAAATGGACTTAAAAAAACCCCACAAAACCCTGCCACAAAACCACAAAATGTAACTAGATCCACACACCTATCCCCCGTGCCTCTTCTCCCTTAGCAGAATTTCCTTTTGTTAGAAGATTTGACTTTCTAGACAAAAATTCCATTTTTGTGAGGTGTTGTGAACTGTTTTTACTACTTGTAATAACCATCCCAGGTCTGAGTATTCTTGTAACGCAATGCCATGCAGCAGAGAACCTGTCCACTTTATAGCTTTGCTCTCAATATTTGTTACTCATTGTTTTCTCATCTAAATGTACATTTGCAAGATGTGTGTAATGTCATTTTCAAAAAATAAAATTTGG
This sequence comes from Morus bassanus, assembly GCA_031468815.1. Taxonomy (NCBI): domain Eukaryota; kingdom Metazoa; phylum Chordata; class Aves; order Suliformes; family Sulidae; genus Morus; species Morus bassanus. The sequence goes on from CM062582.1 coordinate 4,053,852, forward strand.
TTTCAATATTTAGGCCGATAAAAACCTTTCCGATGCTTTTATTTGGCAAGTGTGTGTTGACTATGAGTTGTGAATTATAGCAGTACTTGTTTATTTTGATTCATCAACTTTCCCAAATCAGTCGCTCTTGTACAAATGCAGAATAAAGACTGGGGAGGAAATTTGATAGCACTGAATTAAGACCCACATCTGCCTGACTGAAACAGCCCAACCTGTATAAAACCCATCCTTTTGACTAAAGGGACAAGCTCAATGTGGGTCCCACTGTAGGAGATATGGTGCAGGTAAGAGCAGCTCTTTCCCTATGTGCTTCCCTATGTGCAGTACTTCAGTCAAAACTGTGGATTGAAACCAGCAAGATCTGACCCCCATCTGAACTCCGCCGTGGCATCAAGGGCCTGGGCAAGGCCCATTTGGTCTCACATTAGCTTTGGGAAGTTTGGTGAGATTTGAGAGATACGCTGTGTTTGTCCTGCCTTCCCACACAGGCCTGAAAAAGGCCCAAGTTCTTCTTTCACAGCTACCCTGTCAGAACCACAGTGAAGACAATAACATTCTTCCTTGTAAGCCCTGAAAAATGTTAATAAGGCTTAGACCTCCTCATTTAATTATATAGTACAAGCCACTTTGCTGTTTGTTTCTGCTTCGCATTTGCAGAATTAAAAGTGAATGTGGTGAGTCAGCTCTGGCAATCCCTGCTGCAGACCGGGCTGCTGTGAAAGAGCTCAGAGTCTTCCCAATGTTTCATGTGCAGATGGAGCCCTTTATCCTTTTTCCCTGTGGTCACTGCACGTCAGCCCAGAGATGGCTGTGCTCTTTGCCCTCTGGATCCAGAGGAGATGCTGTGCCAACTGGCAAACAGCAGTGGGGCTACCAACACGTTGCCAACACTTGGTCAATTACTGGCACCCGCTTGTGATGATCATGCCATGCTTGGACAGGCCAGAAGCAGCACATACAGTACAGTTCTGTTTGCAGTGAAAGACCACACTAAAAAAATTGCAGTTCCCAGAATAAAACCAGCCGAAGAAAAACACCCTAAGAGCAGCTTTTATCTGAATGTGCATGAACTGAAACTGAAGCAAACGTTATCAGAAAAGCAGAACAAGTACTTTAGAAAATACTCTGCTTGTGCCTTTATGCACTCCAAGAGCAAACAAAGCACACTGGTGTCTTTTCTAGGGGCTACATATTAGATAAGATCAATAAAAAGCATAAGAGGCAGTGCTCCTGCCTATGGAAAATGTTCTGTAAATAGCAGATTTAAACCCCTCAACATGCTGTGTGCATCTATCAGTCAGCTATTCCAGGGACTCTAGAGAGTGTTAAGAGGAAACCTAGATGGTGACAGTGTGCACCAACAACCAACACTGCAAACCAGTGGAAATGATGCTGCTGTCTTAGTATGAATCCCACTAACACACAGGAAATTACTTCAGATTTACAGACATGTAAATGAGAGCAAAATTAAGTTTCCAATGCCCAGCCTTCCTTATACATTGGCCTGGATCTATACAGAAATGTACATCAGGTATCCCTGAATATGTTGTTTCGTCAGAGCAGTAAAACAGTATTTGGTTCCAAAAGGTCTAGGTTCAAGTGTGTTCACTGTATGCTGTATGAGTTGTTTGGACTGAAATAAATGTTTTGGCTTGGTTGGAAAACCTTTGGCTGGTCTCTTGACCCTAATCGCCATCGCTTGATGCTCAGCCGTTGCTCGCTGTACAGTCTGGTTCCGATCAAAGAAAACATACTTCTTGCCTGTCTGGCTTGTCAGCTGCAAGTGATCCAAGTTTTCTGTTGTTGCTGGCAGTCCAAAATATGGCAGCCAGATCCATGTGCAACAGGACATTTACTGGGCTCTGTCAGCTCAGCTCTGTGAAATGATGAACACGGTGGTGGCATCAACTCTGTGGCTCGGGGTTTATGCAGTGGTGTCTAATCTTATCTTTTCTGTAAATAAAACACCTTTAAAAGTCAACAAATCTAGATAATTTACATGGTTTCTCCTACAGTCTGAGCTCTGCCCCATGTCCTCCACCGCAGCCATCTGCTCCCCCACCCCAGCCTCTCTCAACTACACCTAAACTTCAAAGGTAGAGTTTTCCATGCAAGTATCAGGCCCTGCACGCCTGCAAACAGATGTGACTATCCAGATGTCCACTGGAAGAAGAGTCATAGAACAGCTATTTGGGTTTTTTAAAATAAAGCGCCAAATCAAAAAGGTTTTACAGCCCCCAAAGTAAATGGGAACTCCAATGACTTGAAATTGTAGGCACTCAGCCCTGTATTTGCAATCTTGTTAACATGAGTAATACTCACCTGGGCTCTGTGTGGTGCCTCAAACAACTGGACTCCCTGTGTTAAGTCTCTGTAAGATTATCAACTGTGTGTGTGCGTGCAAGGGAGCAGGAATAACGTTTTACGGAGTATGGCTTCTATTACCATATACACACCTTTGCCACTGAAAATAGCAATAATCATTCATTGTTAATCTGTATTTTTTATTCACAAGTAAGTCTACTGAATTTAAAAATTCCCATCTATGTTTTACATAAATCTGTTTGCCCTGAGATCCCAGAAACTTTCCACTTCACAATGACTACGACTCTGCTTCTCCCTAGTCTGTATGTATTAAATGATGCCAACATTTTTCGTTCCGTTTATGCTGCTTTTCTGGGGTTATACTGTAGGGTAGTAAGGCACAGAGTGCCCCAAACTCCACTGATGTGTCTGGGGGTGAAAAGCAGGAAAGATCTTGCAAAATATGTTTATCTTTGGACAGTACAAGCAGTGATCAGGAACGCAGTTACAGACAGTGATGTGCTCACAGCCTGAAACCAGCGGGATAATCTGAGCCTGCAAAGCCTTCAGGGAAGCACCTCTCACTGAAGGAGACACGGTGCTGGCCTGGCAGTGACATCCCCTCCCCACTCCTGTCCAAACTCTAGGCCACCTAGGTCTAGGCCACCAGCTACAGCTGGGTTTTACTGGAGTGATTTGTCATGGTGAAGAAGCACCTTCTCCCAAGGACAGAGAAGCCCCTTCTCTCTCCTGCTTTGCTTGGGACAGAGTCCACCAGCCAGGCCACCAGTGTGGTGCAAGGTGTAAGAGCCACCGAAGGATGCTAAATATATCAAATCCGTTGCTTGCTTGTGCTGGAAACCCATTTGTTTTAAGCGTAGGTCTTCCCACAGTTGGTGCACCCAAACGAGTGTTGGCAGTCAAACAGCTGTTTGGAAAAGATTTGAGTTGTTTCTTCTGACAACTGCGCTCCAGCCATGATGCATGTGTCATCTTCTAATTTAAGTGTTCAGAGTGTGCTTTTAGCACCCACATAGAGTCATGGGAAGTGCCATGAAGATGGTTAAACCTCTATTCTTCTAGTCACCGTGGGAGAGTGACAGCCAGGAAGGCAATCAGAGCTGAGGAGAAAAAGGGTATTTCCAAAAGTCCCTGGCAACACGCCAGTTCAGTGACATGGGCTGCCACTCACAGCACTGAGGCTTCAGAGCAGGTTTACTGCTTTTAATGGTATGCGGAGACTGAGGAGGATTTTAGATTACTGGAAATTATGTTCCATATCTCTGTCCAGATCTTGATCTTCTTGAGCCCAGGGCAACAAATCATGACTTTGACCACTTTCTCAGGTGCACCATAGGTCATAAAATCTTGCGATTTAAAAAGTTTCTCTCAGAGGTTGTCACCACAGGCTGGCCATTTGCTGCTCTCTAGACAACACATCAGTCAGTGTTTGTCCAGCTCCTAAAGCAGAGATGTCCAAATGGATATGAGCGTTCATAACCATGGGGAGATCCTCCGGAGAACTGCAAAAACACATTAGTAGTCTAAACACTCCAGCGGCACCACTTTGATTATATCAGTGTTTTATCAGTCCCATTAGGCTGACCTGCATCTTTAGTTGCCTTAAAAGCTTATGAAAATCTGGACATAGGAGACGTGACTAAGAGCTTGCGTACGTCACACAGCGTGACACGGTGCAGAGATCTGAGCCGTGCAGCACCGCAGTGCTAGCTTGGGTCCTGAAGGCAGCACGGCTCCCTTGCAGAGCTGGTTGCTGCAGCACTGCACTGATGTGACCTCGGTGCCTTTGGGACATGGGGTAGGATCGCTCTAAGACTGCCGAGGCTCTTGGAAGAGAGCACTAGAGCAACCAGAAAGACCTTCTTCCCACAAGCAATACGATCTCCTCGGGTTTCCAATTGCTGGTGGAACAGGGGAACTCAATTGCTCTTTCTGAGGACAGGAGGGGGACAAAGATGCTATTCTTTGACATGTATGGCCCCAGCTTTGCTGAAAAATAAGGCAGCAAAGCCAACCTAAGCTTGTATTAGCACAGTACAGCAGCCTGGCTGTAACAACCAGAAAAATTCCCACTCAGGATGCACATACAGCCAAATCTGTCATCAGCCTGTAAATTCTGATTCTTGCTATACTTGCTATACTGCCTAGAAAGGTGACCAGCATCTACAGGGGGATGCAGCAATAAAAACTTGCTTTTAAATGAACAAATTAGCAGCCTGGCCTTTGGAGAACAATGCATTTGTGCACCCAGGAAAGAAAAGCCTTTGGAAGATGCTGTTCTGTCACAAATTGTTCATGCTTTAATTAAGAAGTCCTCATCAGGGAAGAAGATAACTATGAGATACATGAGGGGAGGAACACACTTGATCTATAATGAAATCAACTCTCAAATGAGGTCGCCCACCCATGTACTACTGTGCACATGCAGCAGGAAGATGAGCCAAATGCAGTGAGATGAGGCCAAGCTTTTGTAGCTCTGGTTGTCGTTCAGATGGGGAGGGGAACCAAAAGTGCAGTTACGTGCTGGAGAACTTGAGAATAAGGGCAAATGTGTCCTCCCATGCCCTCTTCATAGCTCTTTTTTAAAGGACAATTTCCTTAGGCTAGTGTCTCATGACAAAGTACTGCTGAGCAGGCTCCCAGGCACACAGGGGCACGTACAGCATCCCCCTCATGGCTTATTCCATTAAAGCAGAAACTAAAAAACACCATTCTGTCCCCTTGACATAGATTTAGATACAGAAAAACAAGCCTGCCCTTAATATCCTTAAATCTTTAAAGCTAAATGACTCAAGATACTCTGCTGCTGGTCAGAAAAGTAGATCAGCTGTGACTTTTAAAAATGTCAGGCAATAGCACTAGGAAAAGAGTAATTAGACCAGTAGGCTACAACTCAGGAGAGCTGGTTTCAAGCCCTGATGTGGCCACAGGTTTCTGTGTGACCTGGGGGGTCACCTACGGCCACAGCCAAAACACAGGGCAGACGCCCAAAATGGCCTTAGAATTTCTTTGGATTTCAGGTGCCAGCAGGAAGGAAAACGACTACTCCAGACTATGTAGAGTTTCACATGTGAAACTAGAATAGCTGCTAAGAGTTACCAGCACCTGAAATCATCAGCACTATCAGTAGCAGAGTTGCGATCTGAAACTGCAAGGAGACAGGCCTTCATTAAATAAAAAGAAGTCATTATGTGGTCAAGTGTGCAAGGTAAAACCACACAGGTTCCAAAGCAGACATGAATTGCAGTAAGCATTGCTAGGGCAAGTGTTGGAACTGGGAAAACTGAAGTGCGCTGCCCTGGGCCTTTTGCCTGGGAGCACAGCTCTGCACCGCATGCTCAGGAGAGGCTCAGAGGGCGGTCCTGCAGCAGCTGCATCCCACAGACCATGAGTGACAGAGCAAACATGACCGAATCCCCTTCCAACTCCTCCTAATGTTAAACGAGGCTTTGATTTAAGCCTGTTTCAGATGGGCAGCGCTCCTAGAGGTCTCAGCTGCTCAGATGTAGAAAAAGGTTTAGCCTCAGAGCTCTTCTCATGACCCTGAGACAGGAACGGCTTTATCCAAATCCCACCAAGAAGCAAGAGTGCTACAGGCAATGTTTTAAATATTTAATGTTTACACAACACTCAGAATACAAATGGCAATTCAAAGAGAAGGGAAATCCTGTCTTCTGTAAGCTCCTCAGGGAGTTTTCTCTTCATGTGTGTTTTTCAGCATGATTGATGTCTGCCTACACAAATGGTAAATGGCAGCACATCAGGTAACAACCCCAGGCAATGCTACAGGCTTAGGGAAGAGTGGCTGGAAAGCTGCTTGGTGGAGAAGGCCCTGGGGGTGCTGGCTGACAGCCGACTGGACATGAGCCAGCAGTGTGCCCAGGTGGCCAAGGAGGCCAACAGCATCCTGGCTTGTATCAGCAATGGTGTGGCCAGCAGGAGCAGGGCAGGGATGGTGCCCCTGTGCTCAGCACTGGTGAGGCTGCCCCTCGAATGCTGTGTTCAGTTTTGGGCCCCTCGGGACAAGAAGGACATGGAGGTGCTGGAGCGTGTCCAGAGAAGGGCAACAGAGCTGGGGAAGGGTCTGGAGAACAAGTGTGATGGGGAGCGGCTGAGGGAGCTGGGGGGGTTTAGCCTGGAGAAGAGGAGGCTGAGGGGAGACCTTATCGCTCTCTGCAACTGCCTGAGAGGAGGTTGTGGTGAGGTGGGGGTCGGTCTCTTCTCCCAAGTAACCAGCGATAGGACGAGAGGAGATGGCCTCAAGCTGCGTCAGGGGAGGTTCAGATTGGGTATGAGGGAAAATGTCTTCACTGCAAGAGTGGTCGGGCCCTGGAACAGGCTGCCCAGAGCGGTGGTGGAGTCACCGTCCCTGGGGGTGTTCAAAAAATGCGTAGACGTGGCACTCTGGGACATGGTTTAGGAGGCCTGGGGGTGTTGGGTTGGCGGTTGGACTTGATGATCTTAGAGGTCTTTTCCAACCTTAATGGTTATGTAATTCTGTTTCTTTCCCCTGTGCCTCTAAAAACAATGCCTTTCTGCAGGGCCCTCGCTGTCAGCGCAGGCTCCACACCCCCACGGAGAACATCTGCCACATCACTTGTGCAGAAAAACCTGCTCATCCATGGGGACCAAGGCAAAATGACTTGCCCAAGGTCACAGTCAGCTGTGGAAGAGGACCCAGCCTCTTCCTCCAGCCCCTACTCCATTCTCCTCTCTGAACACTGCCGGGCACAGCCTGCTCCCACAGACCGTGCCCACCCCCTGAGGGGAACACAAGGGCCACGCGATGGGGGCTCTGCTAGCGACACTACCCGCAGGGCCACCACGCAGAAAGGGCGAAGCCCCGGAGCCAGCGGGAGCTCAGCGTTTCCCCTCAGCGATTCCCGCCTCTCCCCTGCGCCGGCGGCACGAAGATGGCGGCGGGCGGGGCCCGGGGCGGGGCCCGGGGCGGGGCGGGGCCGCCTCCCCTGGCGCCAGCGGCCGCTCGCGCACCCTTAGGCGAGGCCGCCACCTAGCGGCCCGCCGCGGCGCCGCCGGCCCAGGGCCCCGATCCGGGCGGCGGCGGGACGGACGGACAGACGGGCCGTCACGCTGCCACCTCGGCCTGGAGGCCCGGGGGGACTCGACCGCCCTCCCCGGGCCGCGGAGCTCTTCCCGCGCCCCGGCTGCTGGGCCGCCCCAGGCAGAACGCCCTCCGCGGCAGGGGCTGGGGTCGGGCTGTCCGAGGGTCTCTTCTTGCAAGCCCGGTACCGAGCGCTCCGGGGCAGCAGGAAGGTGATGTACTGACAGCTGCTCGGGGTTTCCAGCTGGGAAGGTGTGGGATGCCCTACCCACCGACCCACGCAGAGCTGAAGGCCCCTCAGCTCATCCCTCTGTGATGCTGCTGATATGCCGAAGAAAATAGCATTTTCTTCTAAGCAATAACAATGAAGCATGTGAGCCCTGCAAAACAGAATTTGGTGGCCGGAGAAGGGAGCTGAGAGATAGGGAAGCATTTGTTTTACGACTATATCCTTGAGGAGAGCTGAGAGACTGATAAAAGCAAACATCCTGCCTCAGAAGATGCTGAGAACTGGGTGGTAAAGCGTATAGGCAAGGAGAACAACTAATTGGGATGTTGATAAGAACTAAAACTAAGTGTCCTTTAGGTGAACTATCCTCGTAATACTAAAAATCATGCCCATAGGCCAGAAAACCCCCCACTCAAATAAGCCACTTACTCTGTGAGCAAGCGTGGTAAATTTAAAAGGAGCTATACCTTTAAGGTGAAGTGAGAAAGAAATTAATCAATTATTAGCTGAGGGGTGTGAATATTAGCTGTGACTGACACATTTAACTGTATTAATACCTTGTAGTTTCTTGATGCGCTGTGCTAGCTTTATTGAGTTACCACCTAGCACCCATCTTTGCGCAAAAATGAATAGAATAAAATACCTCCGCTGTGTGTAGTTTGGTGTTTTGCACACCGGGCGAATGAACCTGCTTTTAAGGAAAACACTGCTTCCAGTCAGGGCACTCAGCACGCACCCCGTGCCTTTGCCTCTGCAGAGGAGACAGTTCCCACAAGAACCTTTCCTGCTTAGAGAGGTGGTGTTGGTGCGTGCAATAGGCCATGCCTCTCTGTAGGGGTTTGCAGGATGCAGCCGCAGCTCTCCGTCGGTGAGCGGAAAGCTGGTTTTCTCAGTGTTTTGTGGCTGGGGCCTGGGGGAGAGCTGGGCTCTGAAGGGCTCACAGGCAAGCCAGGTTTGTGTCTGTTCAGGGAAGTCCTGGGGCCGTTCCCTCAGGCTGTGTCTGCTCTGGAGCCGTGTTCCTCTGCTCCTCTTCAGTCTCCTTTCCCCCCATGACCAGCCTGCCTAAATAATAACTCCAAATGCCCGCCTCAAATCTTGCCCCTCCAGGGAACGTGAGCGATGGCAATGCTGCCTTGTTTTTCCCTACTTCTGTTAAAATCATTGTTGTCTTTGAGTTGTAGAATCGAGCCTTTTATTTCACAACGTTTAGAAATTTTTCTTATGATTGTGGTTAAGTTAGCTGAGGGATAAATCGTGCTCTGTACAGTCAGTGGGCAAAAAGCTTCTCTGACAGCTGTAGCCAGGGGCAAAGCGCAGCACCTGTGACCTCTCTTAGGGGTTGTCTTCCTTTCACTCAGTGCTGCGCTGAAGGTTCACTGCTAGAGAGCCATCAGTCTGGGACTGATCCCTTACTCCAATCCCTCCTATCATTTTGCTATGGAAGAAAGTTTGAAGGAATCTATTATCAAAATCCAAAGCTGCAAAGGATGAGTGATCCTGATTCAAAATGCTGTTCTTGAGCAGAATCAGACCTCAGCTGGATACACAACTCTGAAAGTTTTTTTTAATCTTGGTTAGTTTTCAGATTCTGCCTCTTGGGCTCTGTACAAAACTGCTTAAATTAGAAAGAGTAGAGTAAACATGTAGGATTTAAGTAGGATCTCTGCTGGAAACCACCTAATGTTTTATTAAAAAATCGCCCCATGAAATTAAGTGAATAATAGATGAATGTAGCTCTGGTGGGACATGAGAACCTGACAGTGGAGTGTGTTTGCAAGGTGATGGGCAGGTTGTAGGCTTTTGTGATAAATAGTCACGAGTAGGGCAAAGCCACCTAGACACCTTGCAGTAATAGCTCTTCTGACAGGCATGAGAACAGCTATTGGAGCAAAGCAATCTGGAATGGATGGATGGACGAAACCAAAAAGTCCTTTGGCACGAAGAAGACCCTGCTATCGCATCCTTCATTGTGAAGAGAGTGTTTCCATAACAGTAGCTCTCCTGGATCAGGACTGGGTGAGAAGAGAGGAACAATGCTTGATTCTAGACAGCAGGATGCTGCAGATACTGAATGAATAAAGTGGGGTGGATTTGGACCATGGCCTCTTCAAATTCCGCTGCTACCACCAGCTTTGGGTGTGGTTCAGGCTTGTTACGATCTTGCTAGCATTTGCCTTGTTCAGACCTCAGAGATATGGCAGTCCCAGCACAGCTGAACCAGAGACAAATGGGAAGCATGCCATATATACTGCTTGGGGTGAAGGGTCAAGTTGCTCCCAGAGGAACAGTTTCCTGTCTGGTTACTACAGTTCATTTATTCTAGTAGCCACAATTAATGCTGACACCCACTAGCATCTTTATTTGGGACACCTCTTAACCACTTCAGTAACTGTTCAGAAGTACTGCCCATTGCCATGGTAAGCCTATAGCTATTCTGTGTATTCTGCTGTCAAACTTTCTGCTGCTGGCCCCACAAGAAGACAGAGCCGGAGGACACTGCCTGGGTCAAAAGAGCTCCTTATAGTCTCTGGCAGCCATGTAATAAACTGTCCAGTTGTAGCACAGAGCTGTGTCCTCTCTGCAGCTGTAAGTGATTCTGCATTAGGCACAGGTGGCAAAGCACTGATTAGGCCATGTGCTGCAGCTGGGGCTGTGCTGCAGTGGGGTGAGGAGTGGTTCCTGTGGCTGGACTCAAGGAGTGTTGGAGTTGCTTGTGGATGCAGGGTTGTGCAGACAGCAAGGTGTCCCCTTGGTGGGGAGGGCATGTATTTATGGAGGTATGGAGGGGCAGAGCTAAGTGCTGAATGTATAGATGTGTGGGAACCACTGCTGTGTGAAGTTCTGTTGTTTACTTGTGCTGTGTCTTTATGCAAAGGGACAGCTCTAGACTCTTATTTGCCTTCTGAGGGTGCAGGCATGAGTCAGGTTTGGAAAGCAGCAAGTCTAGAGCAGAGGAGAGTGTGGTGGGTCACTGCTCTGGGGGGTATTAGCAGGCTGTGCAAGACAGCAATGGGGAAATCAGGGACACCTGGAGATGCAACACAGTCATTGATGTAAGCCAGCCTAGAGGAGCATGTGGTGATGATGCTCAGGACACTTCCAACAAGGAGGCTAAAGGCTGCTGGGAACATCCAAGGATTTTGGGTACTGTGTTGGAAGGTTAAACTGTCCATAATAAGTGAGACCTCTTTCCAGACCACAGCAGTATATGTGAGCGTGTCTCTGAATGCTTTGGCATAGCCCTACTGAATTACAAGCTTTTTCTGCCATGGTTCTCCAGTGAGACCAGAGCTGTCTGGTTGCCGCCTGTGTGGCTCATCTTGCTGTCCGTCTAAAGGAATTCCTGTTTCTGCCAAGACTTCCAGCAAGAGCTCCTCCTCAGCCCAGGCAAGTTGCATACAATTCTTGGGTTACGCCACCAGATTTAATACTCATATGAAAAAGTTCTCATGATTTTTTTCCACATTGGATCAAAGGCAGTTACTGTGAGAACACATCTATATGAGCTGTGAATATTTATTATCAGCTCGCAAAAAGTAGAATTTTGTTGCACTCACATAGGATTCTTCATGTTCTTCCCTCAACTGTGCAAATGAATCACAGTGTGCGTGGTATATATAGGCGGACGTCAGCTTTTTATTATGACTTAAACTCCAGTCTACTTACTCAATCATGAATTGAAAACACATGGCTTTAGCATGTAGGGCTTTCTTACTCAGTAAATGTTAAAACTGTAGTGGCAGTTTCCAGGCACTTTCTGTCCAAATTTCAGCATGCCTTCAAAAGGAAATCGGGTAAGTGCTTTATAGGGGAGCAAACAGTCCTGCAGCGATTCTTGCAGTACAGAAATTTATGATACTACTTAACACTTTGTCTTTAGAATGTTTTCAGGGTGTAACTTATCCCCCAAGACCCAAAATCCTTTAGGCAAATAGGAGATTTGTTGAACAGCAAGGTTTAGGAGAAGGAATGGAACTATTTGGAAACTTAGACTAGTTATGCTAAAATAAGGAGGACTAAATGGAGGAAGCAAATTGGGAAGAATATTTAAAACTACCCGTACAAATGAAATTTTGTAATGTATTTTTGAAATGGTGCTTGTTTGAAAACTGGACTGCATTTACTAAAATATAAATAAAAGCAACATAGTGGTAAAATAAAGGTGTTATAATCCTCAAATGACAAAAACTTCATGTCAAATTAATCGAAATGTTTGGGATTTACCCAAAATGAAATTGGGGCTAAGCAGAATATGGAGAGAAGTTTGTTTCACCAAAATAATTTCTTAATGAGAATTTATTTTTGTCCTATTTTTTTATTTTGCCACAGCACAGAGAAATGTATTATTTTCTGAGTTCTAAACTATGTCGTTGCCCCCACAAAGTGATATATCTTCCTTTACCAGAACAGGGACAGGAGCAAGACAGGACGAGTGCTTGAGTGAGGATGGGCAGGTTCGCGATGGATCAGAGATCAAGAGAGCTGGTTTGCAGTGGTGCAGAGCTGAGGACCAGCTCAGCCTCCTTGGGGCCGAGGCTGGGGACCTCCGGAGTCTCTTCTGTGGCTCTCCCAGCCAGGGCTTCTTCATCATTCAGGTTATTTTCCCCTCCACAAGTGAAATGGGAGCAGCAAAATTAGGCAGTTCTAGACTGTGAACAGTCAAGCCAGGAGAAAGTACTCGGCAGCATGTGAGAGCCGTCCCTGAGGCTGCTGCAGGCTAGCTGCAGTGCCCAGAGTCAAGGGCACAAAGCCACGCATTGGGTTTTGCTGCATCTCCTGGTCTGCACAACCCCATCCAGCTGTGAGTCCCACAGAAGCCCTGTGTGACTCCTCTCTATGGCCTGGATGGGCCATTATCGGAAGGGACACACTGAGGCAGAGGCATTGACACTGGCTTTATTCAAGAGAGGAACAGTGTGCAACCTAATAAGGAATATAATTTTTTTTCATGGTGCACATTAATCTGCCCTGCTTTCCATACAAAAAAATGCCTGCAATTCTTGCCAAAAAGCCTTGCCTCATCTCCTCCTTTAAAAGTTCATTCACAGTTACAGCCACAATCGCAGCTAACAAATAGTTTACCAGGAGTAAACAAGACTCTGCATTTTGGGTCAGCTGGGAAGGTTTCTTGGTGTCCCTGTGACTCATCACTGGAAGGGTCATCCCGAAACACACCCCTCTGGTGATGTGATCTTGGTACAGTCCAAAGAGTTTCAGGTTAAGAAGCCGAGGGGATTTTTGTTTGCAGGAGTCATTTTGGAGTTTGATGTGCCTCAGAGCAGGGACAGACCTCAGCCAGGTAAGTGCCAGAGGTAGCTTGTAAACTGGTATTTGCTTGATTTGTACCTTTATCACTAGGATGAAAACTCTCTGTATTCCTAGTAACGAGCACTTCAGCTAGCACAGTGAGAAAATACTTTTGTCTACTGCAGTAATGTACATTTCTTTCAGAAAGGCACATCTCAACTGTATGCTAACTCTGAGCCAAGCGCTCATTGTGATTTATTGCAAAAGCGTGATTGCTCTCATTTCTTCTGCGATAACCAGTCTAGCACTAGTCTTCTCTCTCCAGGCATCGTTAACAGTTATACCGAATAAAGCGGCCAGACTGATAAAGAGTGATTTGATCTCAGCGCTCATATAATTCTATTCTCCATACCATCTCTGATCTTCCAAAATACTGTCAGTTCTCGCTGAGGATTCTTTCACTGTGAAATTCAAGTGGGTGTATTACTTTTGGTTTCGTTGTTCTTGTGAAGGAGAGATTTTTATACTGTGTCTAAAATAAGTGGATACATAAAATAATGGAGTGGCCTGATAGGGAGTTACCCATTAATTTGCAATCATGGTCTTTTTTTAAACTAACTTTTCATAAAAGGCAGAATGGAGGGATACTGGAATTCTGAAGAAAGTTGTTTCCTGTGGTTTCAGCACAAAAGTTTGGTTTAAATTAATCAATTGACATTGCTTTTAACGAGTTCTAAAGAAAATGCTATAGATCTCTTGACTTGTAGTAATGTTAATTGCAACAATTGGCAACTACCATACTAAATCACTTTTGTAAAGTTCAAAACTGGAATTGTTCTTGTCTGTAGTTAGCTGCAAATCTGTCTGGTCTTAAGGCTACAGTGAAAGCCACCAAAGGTCAAGGTTTTTTGAAGTATGCAGACCCCTGTGCACTTTGGAAAATCCTGTCCGCCTGCATATCCTTAAAAGTGTGTCCCATAGCCACTTTGTGTCTTTGCTTAAAACAGAGACGTTGTATTAGTTTAGTTAAAGGATCAAGCTCTACTAAGAGCAATAGAATGTGCTGGTTTTGGCTGGGATAGCGTTAATTTTTTTCTATTGTAGCTGGTATGGGGCTGTGTTTTGGATTTGTGCTGAAAACAGTGTTGATAACAGAGGTATGTTTTTGTTATTGCTGAGCAGGGCTTGCACAGAGCCAAGGCCTTTTCTGCCTCTCACCCCACCCCACCAGCGAGTAGCTGCAGGGTCACAAGGGGTTGGGAGGGGACACGGCCCGGACAGTGACCCCAGCTGACCCCAGGGATATTCCATTCCATATGGCATCATGCTCAGCACATAGAGCTGGGGGAAGAAGGAGGAAGGGGGGGATGTTGGGAATGATGGCATTTGTCCTCCCAAGTTGGGGGAGGAGTGAGCAAGCAGCTTAGCTGTGGGTTGGGGTTAAATCACAACACATACGCAGCCCAAAACAGGACTCCTCTCACTAGAGAAACAAATTGGCAGCATAAAACAAGGAAGTGGCAATTGCTGTCCTGAAACAGAAATGACCATCCTGAGTACTTGCTTCTGAGACCTGTTGAAAAGGTAGCATGCGCTCACAGTGCTGGTGCACAGTTGGTTTAGAAAACCATTTTTATCCTGCTTGTGAACTGCGGGCAAATGTGTGCATGATGATCTGTAGTGCTATATATTCATCCTTGTACCGTCACTCTGGCTGGTCTAGGAGTCAGAGACCCTCCGAGTCCGGATGTGCGGAGAGTTTTGAATATCTGAATGCTGGTTGAGACCTAGCAAGGGACTTGAACATCTGCAGTGGGCACAGAGGCAAAACACTAGAGCCTTAAGGCTAAGATGCAGTCTAAAAAACTTGACTCAAGCTACTGCTTAATGCCTAAACTGTTAAGTGCCACATATGCCTATAGCTTGAGGATTTGTGTGCCCTTAACTTAGTACGTGCTCAGTACAACAGAGCTGCTCGGTTCACTGTAGATTTCCAGTTGTGGCTGCCAAAAAAGTTGTGCCTCTGGCTGAGCCCCTCGGGGTCTTGGTGCAAAAGGCCTTCCAGCAATTTGCTTGTTATGTGCGGACAGAACCAAGAGCCGCACAAAGCACAGTTGCAAAACCCCCCACTTCTCTAGTTTGGCTGAAGGCAGTGGGGCAGCATGTGCCGCTTTTTGACAGCAGTAGCCTCTGCCTGAGCGTGCCTGCTGAGAAGTAATTCTCTGTGTGGTGTGGTGTGAGCAGAGTCGGTCTGCTGGGCTCCACACTGGAGACTGACCTTGGCACCCAGCTGCAGCCCTTCCTGCTGCAGGTGTGCACAGCCCAGGGAAGGTGAGCTGGGAGTGTGGCTGAGCTCAGTCCCTGGTAGCCTGGTCCTTACAGCATTTAGTTGACTTGAAGAAAAGAGGCCCTGGGTTTTTGTCTCTGCTTGCAAGGATCTTTAAGCTCTTTAGCCATTGAAGGTTTCACCTGGAAAATGATCAGTTGGAGGCAAAAGTCTGCTCTGCTGCTGACTCCACTCCTTAATTCTTTGCCTTTGCCCAAGGGGACAGAGGAAATGGTTTAAAGCTATTTCACAGGAACTACGCTGTGCTAAACTCTCACAGAAAAGGCAAGGAAGGGAGAGAGGGAGTAAAGCCAGAGTCTACCCCCTCTGACTGTGTCTGCCAGGACTTTGACTGGTTTTGCCCATGAAATCAGCATTGTACTACTGAGTAATCCCATGCACACATGCGTGTTGATTTTGCTCAGTTTTCAAGCTGAAAAGATGATGCACACCCCTGACCATCAGCCCCTACAAACTCAGCTTCCTTCAGCTCATGCCAGATGGAGTCCTTCCCCCTTGGGCATAATCACCTGTAAGTACAGCTTTTCTCAGCTGCTGCTTGCTCCCCCTGTATAGCCCCAGCACCATCAGTTCATGCCCCTGAAGGCTGGAGCAGCTGTGCTTCTTACTGTGGGATGGGGCGGCTGCAGCACGCAGTTAGCCAGCACCTCACACCCCAAAGGGCTGCAGAGTCTTTGCAGCACTCCATTCCTGAAGGGTAAGAATGGGCTTGCATTTTATCACACCAAGAACTGACTAGAAGAGAGGTGGGAGAGAGAACAAACTGTGAAAATCAATGTCAGGGTTCCTCACGGAGCTCCTGCTCAGCTCCCGAGCTTATGGGAATGGCAGGCTTGGTCCTGAACCGACAGCCACCCTCCTGTGCTGTCGTGCTTGGACGCAGGCTTTGCAGCACAAACTGCATTCTGGCTCCCAGCTGAAGTGCTAGTGAGACCTGAAAGAAAAGCCTGGTTAAGCACCATGATGTTGCAGTACAACTGTTGTGATTAATTTTATTTTAGTAAAGCTTTGGTTTGTAGCCAGATGATTCTGGCAATCCTCGATGCCATTCATGAAGGCAAACAGGTGGTGGCAAGTCCTGTTCCTGGTGTCCAGTTAGTGTCCCCTGCATTTCTGCTTGGAAGTCATAGGATATGGGCAGATATTCTCAGATGAAAATATGAGTTTTCCTCTCTCAATTTTAATGCTAAGTATGGCAAAACTGCACAGCAGAATAATGTTGTGGCACCTTCCTGTTTGTATCAGAAGAAAAATGCTTGTGTTTCCTTCCCTTAGCCAGTTCTTGAGCTGAGCTAGACAGAGAAACCTTTATAGGCCTATTAAAGTGCTGAGAAACAGAGGCCATAAAATAGTCAAATTAACCTTATTTTGTTGAAAAAAATCCAAAAACTGGATGAAAGAAGGGCTAACGCTGCACAGTCATGATACCCCCACAGCACGCAATAAAACTTGGTATTTCATCCAAGCAGGGAGAGCATTGCCATCCAAAACAACTGAGAACCCCTGGGACCATGGTCATTAATACTGGACTGGGTGCTATTAAATTATCCTGTGCAGCAAACTTGATCCAAATTGAATATGCACTTACTAATGCAATTGCATATCCACACAATACAGATTTAATGCTGACTTTATACTTTTATATTGGCTTATGCAGAAGAAGAGAGGATACCCAATCCAGCACAGAGACTCCCAGTACAGCTAGTGTGTTGAACTGTTTAAAGAGTTCGAATGAGTAAATTTCTCCGGTAGCAGTGCTCTGTGTTATGGGCAGTGATGCTTCCAATGTATCAGTAGCAGTGGAACAGCCAAGATCACGAAAACTCAGCGTATGTGAAGTGGAAGCTTTTCAACTGCTTTAAATTCCCCTGCACTCTTACTACAAATTTGCAAAGTCACTGCTTTGTAAGGACCTGGGATCATTCTCCACAGGAAGAGAAGGCAATAACCTTTTCCAGCTGGAGCCCTGGAAGTGCCTTTAATTAGTTCTACAGAAAACCAGTTCAGGGTAATTTAAAGTTTTTGGCGGCAGGGCTGCTTTTTTGGAAGCACTCACTGACTTCATTACTCTGAAGTAAGCTATGGGTTTGGAGAAAGCAATGTTTGGGAAAATACTAAACTATGTCTGTAAACAATTAAATACTTCAGTCCCTCTTTTGCTGTTACAGTCTAAACAGTGGCTTTGAGGTTTGGTGATAAGTCAGTATCAAAAGAACAGAGTTTAGAGTTGGGACTTTTTTGTGCATTGTCAAGACAGGCGGAGATCTGCAGTTACCAAAGAGAAACCCAAGAACTAGGTGTGGTTGTTGTTGTTATTGGTAAGGCTACTGTTTGCATGAAACAAAAGCAAGCCTGGTGCCTGTAAATGGATAATAATCTTAAAACCGGGATGCTACCCTGGAGCACAGCATGTGCTGTGCTTTCCGACATCCCTCTGTGGTTTTCCCAGATGGGGGCTCCTGGAACAGCAAGAATGTGATCCTGAGGTTGGGGTATGCCTGAGCTTTGGCAGTTTCATCTCGGGATCCGCTTGCTGGAAGAAGCAGCTTCATGTTCAAAGCTGTGTTCAACTGTGGCATTAAATACTGGCTGGAAATGCACTTTGCCCTTTCAGTCCTGGTGCTGTGCATGGAAATTCTTTTGAGTCCTACAATGGGAACAGAAAAGTGGGGTGCGTAACAAAATCTATGTGTTACAACGCGCCAAGCCTCTTTCTTGAAGAGGAGTTTCTTCTAGAACAGAGGGTTCACTGCAGCTGCTTGGCAGTGTTCGCCTTTGGGACGGAAAGTGCTGTTTTTTGTTCAGACAAACCCAGCTCTGTGCCGTCCCTGCGCACCTCCTGCAGGGATGGGAGTGGGAGGGATGCTTTCCCATGCGAGCTACCTCACTGCTGAGGGGTGCAGTTGGCTTAACAGCTGCAATAACTTCTCTCTCTGACTTTTTCCCCTGTGTCTCCTTAGTTACACAGAGTAACAAAAATAGGCTGAGATGAAATGACTTCTGTTAGTTTTTGTGTGCTTATTGCGTGAATTTAATGGTAGCAAGGGTGTAATTTTCCCGCACACGCCTGTCTGGACAGTTAGTCTTGTTTGTTGTGGATCTTCTATGTAGCAGCTGGGGAAGAGAAAATTTAAGACAGGAAAATGTGAGTGTAAATAAATACTTATTGGGTAGTGGAAATAATACTTTAAGCTCATCTTAATACTCATCTTGTGAATAACTGGATTTCAAGTTAATGTCCCTTTAATTTAAGGCTGCTAATAACTCCAGGAGCTGGTATTTGCCACTGTGTTGAATGTGATTCAGCCATACTCTTGCTGGCTCTGACAGAGGGAAGCATCTCTGAGTATTAATTGTAAGTAAAAATGAAATGCTTCTGTTGTCAGGCTGAGGAGGGGACTCTGTGAGTAGAGCCTGATTGAAAAGGGGACCTGCACTGGCTTATCTTCACTGTTCTGCTGAAATCCTTTTTCCGATCAAAATAGGAACCTCTGAAAAAGAGGGGGTCAGACAAGGACTTTAAAGCGCAAAGGTTGAAAGCTAAGAGATGTGGGACCTCCTGTACTTCTGCTGATATCAAGGGGGATTGCTGTGATGCTGTAGAAGCCTTGGGGTCAGCTGTGGAGCTGTTGTGCTGCCCAGAAAGGTGAAGTGCTGGGGAGCTCAGCCTAGAGGCTGGAAAAGATAAAAAGCAAAACTATAATTGTATACGGTCAAGGAAATAAACCAAAAATACAAGAATGGCTGACCTGTAGAGCTGTTTGGTTTTTTTTTTCCCCTTCCTCTCTCTTCTGTCCCTCCCCTGGAGCAGTCCCTTGCTCTCTACAGAGCAGTAGAGGGTCTCCAAACTGTAGTACAGTGTTTTTAGGACCATGCTTCTTAGCCCTCGCTATGCTGTGCACAGATTGCTCTGTATCACATGACAGCGCGGGGAGCCCTGGAAAGAGTGGCTGCCAAGCTGTGCTTGGTGCTTCCTCAGTGCAGCTACACGTTACGAGTGTCAGCCGAACCAGAGGTAAATCTGTCGGGTGCAGGTCAGGGAAAGCTGTGCTACTGTGTACTGTGAACTCGAGAAAGGAGGAGTGTGGTTCTTAGTTTGGGAGCTTCAGTGTTCAACTGAGGGTCAAAAACTGGGAGCTGCTTCAAAAATAAGCCTTGGAGTGGGAGCCAGGTGCCTGCTGTCTGTCTCAGGTGGGTTAGGCCATGTCTTGGTAGGTGAACACCTCAGGAAAGGAGGGACTTAGCTGTGGTCCTCCGTCCTCAGTGCTCAAACCACTAGGCTATTGTATAGAAACTGCATTTACATTCTTTACTGTGGACTTTCCAACAAGAAAAAGAGACTTCTGTTGTGTTTCAAAAGGGTTGTTTTGGGTTCCTACTAGTTCACCAGATGGTGATGGGACTCCAGTTCAGCTCCAGAGCTCAGTGTCTCCTGGGCAGATGGAAAGCAGCTAGCAGCCAGGCTGGGCAGCCCTGGGAGCTTGAGTCCCTTTCTAAGACACGCACTCAGTCGTTGGCTCAGGATGGCACAGGGAGCCTGGAGAGGGGCAGGTTAATAGCCTGGCGGGAGAAGCCTCCTCCTTGTTAGCATTCCCCTTGGTGAGCACTGCCCTGTGGAGCCCAGGGTGAGGCAGGTAGCAGCTTGATTTCATGTGCTGTGCTCTATGACCACATTCTGTGCATTGCTACAAGAGACTGGCTGTTGTGTAATGGGGTGTTAATCCTGAAAGGACTCACGTCCCAGTCCGGCAGATAGAAGAGGAGAAAGGGTGGGGGAATGAGGTCATTAAAGACCTATCTCTATGAATTAGGCAGTGACAGCTGAAAACCTTATCACCCAGGGGCTATTTTAAAAACAAGCATATCTTGCAAATAGGCTCCGTTTAGAATGTTAGTTAGCTCGTGGGGAATTTTTAATAAGCAAGAATGCCAGTTATCATGAAATAATCTATATCCCACCCAAATTAGCCAAACTATTTAATTTTTTTTGTCCCTGAGCTATCTTTGCATAATTGACAAGTTGTTCTGCAGAAAAACTGGTTTGTGGGGGGAAGCAAGTCTATTTGCTTTGTCTTGGGAGGCCATCTGCCAAGTGAGATGCCTTGTGACTTCTTTTTTGAGGGAGATAATTAACAAGAAAATAGCCCTTAAGAAAAAGGAAATTGCTAAAAATGGCATAGTATCAGTTAGCCATTTTGGTTTTGAACAGTTCATTTAAGTGTAGTTTTGTTTTATTGAAGCTGGATAACACAGTTCTGGAAGGGGGAATCTTGGCCTGGCTGAAGGCATAGGAATTTTTCCATCGATGCCAGCAGCATCAGGATTTGACTCAAAGTCATTACAGTCCTGATGTACACAAAATTTATTGCTAGATTTTTGCCCTGAGAAAGGATGGAGAATGAGCTGGCATTTGAAGATTTGGCTGGTTGAAATATCAAGAATAAACTGGTTCTTTGTCCCATCGCTTTGCTGTGTAAGATTCTGCTGGTAGAAATGAGGTGGTACTTACACTTCTGGGTAGATTACTCTGAGTGTGGTTAGGAGGCTTTGGAATGGGTGCAAGAACGGCAACAAGGTAGAAGAGCACTCCTGAATACTCTCCTCATTCCCATGAGCGAAGGCATTAGAGCAGCATTTCTCATCCTTGAAGGACCATCTAATTTATTTTTGGGCAGAGGGAAGAGGGAGGGAGAGAAAGGGTGAGTAAAAGAGGGATGAAGGGTGTTAAAACCATCCCTGGACTATTTTGGCCACAGTAGCTTTCACAAGAACAAAGACCATGATAAATTTGACATTTCCAAATGTTCCTCATTACTCTCCTGTATTTCTCCCATTGTGCTCACTTGCATGCCTGGAAAGGCTTGTGCCTAGCTTGGTTTAGTTTTCTGCAAATTTGTGGACTCATCCAATTCATGCTGCAAGTGGCTCAAGGAGCATGAGCTGAGATCACTGCAACAGGACACAGCAAGTAGGCTGCTACTTCAGTGTCATGCCATGCTCCATTGCATGCATATTGTTTAATTCTTATGATCTGACATCAGGACAACCTGCATTTGTCTTTATTGCTGTAGATAACTCAAAGAAGGGGAGATACATCTCTAACCCGTGGCGCGAAGGAAGAGGAGAGGAATTGACACCGGGAGTGTTCCAAACAGAGTAAGTTCAGATACTCTCTCCACTCCCTCTCTTGAAATAAAGGTAGCATCCCTCACATCCCCCAGACTTCAAACTATCCTGAATTATTTCTGTAGTTGATTTCTGATTTGTAGAATGTTTTTAAGCAATTTATTTGAGCTCTGTGGCTGTGACCATAAACTTGCCAGGTTAGATAGTTGCAATTCTGGGAACTAAGGTCTGAGAGCAAATTGTTTGGGTTTTTTGTTGCTGTTGTGAGGGGTTTTTTTTTAATTCTTATCAATTATTTGCAAATATTTGCTGCTTCTGGGAATTCAGTTCCCTGAAATATAACATCAAGTTCAAAGACAATAATACCAGCCAAAGTATTGTCACTTAAATTAAGATGGAATTTAAGAGAACTGTGGAAATCTGGTTTTGGTTTTCTTTAGGCATACGAGTTGGAGTATATAATTAGAGCTTTAGAGGCCAGAAGAAGAATGCAGGACAGAAAGATGGTCCAGCCCTTCACCTGTGGTACAGACTGAGAGCCAAGCCCCACTCTGTTACCTTTGCAATCAATTAGACAAAGCAAAATGCTGGTTTTGTGCCTAGTCTGGACTCTCTAATGTCTTTCCTGATAAGAGTTCTGTTCAGCAAAAAATACCATCCTAATATAGAAGATCTTCTTTGTTTTTATGGTTTTCTACTTTACTACTTAACATAATCTAATTTATAGTCTGGGTTTTCTTTTAACAGAAATTAGTAATTCATCTTGTTTAGAACAAGTTATACGCTCTGTTGTTAAAGACCAGTGAGTGGTATCATCTGTGGATTTTAAAGAGCCTTCATAATTTGCACAAGCCAATATTTATCTTATCTAG
This sequence comes from Morus bassanus, assembly GCA_031468815.1. Classification (NCBI taxonomy): domain Eukaryota; kingdom Metazoa; phylum Chordata; class Aves; order Suliformes; family Sulidae; genus Morus; species Morus bassanus. The sequence goes on from CM062582.1 coordinate 4,076,060, forward strand.
ACAGAAAGATATGTCTTCATCAGTGCAACTCTTCAGAGATCAGAAGTACCATGAGCTGAAAGGGCAGTGCATCCAGCAGAGACTGCTCTTTGAAGATCCTGAATTTCCAGCCTCAGATGAGTCCCTTTTCTATCAATCACCACCACAAGGGAAAGTTGAATGGAAGCGCCCAAAGGTAATTGATGCTCTCCTTCTGAGGAGGTGCTCTTTGTATTGTTCTGCTCCTACTGTCTGCTCTGCTAAAACACAGTTATGTGAGTTATATTCTCCCTCCCTTTTTCCATTTGTTTCCTGTCACTGAATTCAGACAGCAGCCCCTCTGTGTCACACTGCTGTCCAAAATGAAAGTCATGCCTTACTGTAAAAAGACAAAAAGGAAACATTCTGTGCAGCATAATCATGCTTTTTATGGCTGATGGCTGTCTAATAACAAGCAGCAGTGTGAGGTGACTCTAGCCATAGTGATGTTAAAATCAGCCCTCTATTTAATTAAGAATGCCAGTAATTAATTAATAATACCAGTAATAGATTAGTCAATGCAGGAATATATTCTGTGAATAAATTCTTCATTTTCTGGGTCAGTCTGTGGGTATGTACCTGTCTACGTTGCTGTGTTGACAGAAGCATTTCAGCTAGGTGTTGAGATTCTTAATTGAAGTTTCTCTTCAATACCTGTCACTTCTGAGGGCCTGATGTGTATGCGCAGTAATTGCAGTATAAAATCTAGTGCACCCCCTGCCAAGGTTGTCTTTTTTAAGTTAGATATAACCCTTGCAAAAAACACTGTAGAAAATTAGATTTTATTAACAGAATAGATAGCATTTTCCTGCCTGGAATACTGGAAACAACTCAATAATGTAGGATTGTTGTTCATTATTATAGATCTCTACATGTTTTCAGAGTAACTTCTGCATTATTAAAATGTATGGGGAAAGGAAATCTCACAGTAGCAAAAGGAATTTTCTCCAATCTCAAATAACTGGCTAGTTCATTGATATGTATAAACAAGTGATCTGTAATTTTTCTTGGAGGAGAGAGTAGGAAAGAGCGACGGTCTGCCCAGCAAGGGGTCGGTCTGAGGCAGCAAACAGCAAGGCACCATTGGTGGAGTGGTCTTGTTACACTAAAAAAATGCATGGGTATTTCTAACTGCCACCGATAGAATGAATTGAGAGCCCTCATTATCAGCACATACCCACTTTCTGGTCAAAGCAAATAGATTCATTTGCAGTCCACGGGGAACTAACTGGTGCTTCCGGAATCAGTTGGTTTCCTCTCTACGTAGTGCCAGAAATAAAAGGAATCCATGTGTGTAGAGTTGGCTGCCAGGTTACCTTTTGCATTAACTATACTGGAACGACAAAGCCCAGTCACGTACAGGTCTTAAGAGCTTTGAATGACTTTTGCAATATAAGGCAGGACACTCACAAGCTGCTCCCAGGGAATACTCAACTACAGAGATGTGTAGCTAATGCAGAGGAGAGAAGGTGAGTTCCCAAGAGGTGTCTAAGCAAACCTTTGTTCTGTAGTGAACTTGATACTTTCTTCCTTGGCTGTGTTTCAGAGAGGTTCTGGTGAAATCTTAGCAGCAAGAGAGTTTTCCTTTATTGATTGATGTAATCCCTGCTCTCTGCATGTCTATGCTGAAGTTACTGTGGATTTTGCCTTTGAATTCTATACAACCTCGATTACACACCAGTGATTTCGTATTCAAAAGGAACAGCTATTGTCTGTACACAACCAATAATGCTTATGTCTATTTGCCACTTTTACTAGCATCTTAACAGGAAAACAAATATCATTTGCTTCTAATTGTGACTAATGTACTAGACATTTCAAATTGTTAATATTACTTATATTTGGAGTCTGTTAATTGGTTTGCTCTGAGGTTTTATGCTTCACATATCTTGTATTTATAAAGTAGTTCACAGCCATAAGCAAATAATTCAGAAGAACACAAAATCATTCCCAACTTTGACAATGTGGCTTTCCATCAGAGAGTGTAATTTGTTCTCATACTCTGTCAAGTGTAATGAAGAGGACAGTAGAAGCCTCTAGCAAGATGCACACAGTGTTTTTACCCTTAAACGTGATGAATTTGTCCTTTACTTCACCCGTGTCCACTTCTGGGATTAGGGTTAATCTTCTGGAAGCACAAACTTGGGTGTCTTTTCTTAGAAAACATGACGCCAATGACAACGTGATCTACTTCATATGCAGCTGGTACTGTTCCCTGTCCTCTGTGACAGGGGATAACAGATGAGGCTAACCAAGGCTGTACTGTATTTGCCAGGGTGGCATTAGACTGTTTTGTTTTTTGTTCTCCTTTTTCCTGGTGGAGTTAATTTCTCACAGCAGCTTCAATACTGAAATTTTAGTGAGCAGAGCAAGGGTTGCCTCCCTGCTTTTCATTTTAGTTTTCCAAGTAAGACATGAGACTGAAGAACAGGGAGAATGAATTTGGAAAAAAAGTAGGCATTCCAAAGTCTTTGGGTTTATTTTTATTTCTGTAGTGCTTTCCTGTTTATTGGAGTCTTTCATCCCCTCCTAGAAGGGGATGCAACCAGTCACAGTGAGGTCAGGGAAGGCCTTTGTGCTTCCTAAGAGATGTGAAGCAAGAGCTAGACTGTAGACAAGGATGCCATTTTAGGCCATTCTTTTGTGTGTGTGGTCATTCAAGGTGGTGATCAGTGATACGAAGTCTTGTTGAAGGCCAGTAACTAGCATTGTACCCCAGGAGTCAATACTGAGTCCAATAATGTTCAACATCTTCATTAATGATCTGGATGATGGTGTAGGGGCATTGGACTAGATAACCTCCAAGGGTCCCTTTCACCCTCAATCATTCTGTGATTCTGTGTGCTATTCTAAAGCTGTGCCTTCCTTGCTCGCCTTCCTTGCTCCAAGACAGAGCAGCTCTTGGGACCCATGTGGGGCTATTCCTACAGATTTGTGGAGAATAGCTACAGTATCCCAGTCTTGCCCTTCCTGGGTGGGAGAGGGAGTTGATGCCTAGGAAGTTGGTGGAAGCTGCCTTGTTCTCATGGTGAGCCTGTTACAACATCTTGAGGGAGAGGGGCTTGTCTCTGTGCAGCAGAGCAGACGTGAGGATCTACTTGTTTGTTCATGGGTTATCTCCTCTCTACCATATGGAACTCTGTTGTGCTCTAAGTTAACTGGCTGAATGCTTAGTTGTCCTTTTGGAGTGATGGGCTTTCCAGAGTGTTTCCTTTTTTGGAGAGGGAAATGGCCTTGCAATATGAGCATAAGGTGAAGGCCAAAACTGTCATCTACTGAGATAGATTCTGAGCAGGCCACTTAAGTCGTCTTGCCTCACCAACTCACCCAGAAACTACAGCTGTGCCTCCCCCAGCCACCTCCATATGTTTGTACAGCATCCTGAATGTGAAGGAACTAAATGGTGATACCCTGTTTCCTGTCCTCCCACCATCTACATAGGCAGTGGATAGCCTGTCCAGATGCTGATACTCATATACTAGTACGAGCAAGCAGCTTTTTGCTTTAGAAAGCCTGTGTAGTTGTCTGAGCAGCTGGGGAGTGCTGCTCAGTGCACACAGAGCTGGGGGATGCCGCTGCAATTGCTGTTGCTGATGCTGGTGTCCAAACAAATACTTTTGGGATCTGTGAGTCTAAAGCTTTTCTGAAGAGAGGTGAAAGCCAGTATTTTTGTTTCAGCTCACAAATATGCTCATGATTTGTTCAGTTACCCTAAATGGTTGGTGGTGGCCAGACAGAGCGAATGCTTAGGCAGAGTATCTGTATAGTCAAAAGGGTTTTATTCTGCTCTAATGGAAAAAGGAGTATAAGTGAGAGAGAGAAAAGAGGAGGGGTAAAGGGTTTCTTCCACTTTGTTTTTGTCCTTGGATCTGCACCTGCAATGTTAAATGTTCTGTTTGCTCATTCCAGTCAGACTCACAGCAATAGGTCATTAACAATCTGACATTAATTACTTGTTTTGTACTTTTAAAGTCTCTTTGGGAAAGAGAACAAAGACAGGGTAGTGTTACTTCTGTGGCACCCCAGTATTAAGAAACTGGCGAACACAAAAGGCACTGTGTAATTACCGTACAGTCTCCCTAGGATGGCATGACTTTCCAAGGAGAAATGTTGTTACAGAAAGATCATCCAACAAATAAGAGCATTGTGCACTGCTTATGTGCAGTACTAGGTCTTGGTTTCTTTGGGTGCAATGTGTCATGGTGTGCAGTTGGTGGGCCAGGCTAGCGGGTTCTGATTGTGCACAGCTTAGGTGCCTGTTTGCTGATAATGCTGTATTTCAGTGCTAGGTAGTAAATGAACTCAAAAGGTCTGACCCTACCTGGGATATCTGATAGAGCTGGCTGAAACATGGAACTGGCAAGTTGTAGCACTCTGAAATTCCGTATTTTATTCGAAGTAGGAAAAAGAAATTCTGAATGTGCTAGAAGATTTGTCTAAAAATGAGCGTGGACCTTGTTTTGCTTTGTTTCTATATCACCTTCCTTTGTGACACTCTCCACACCGATGCTGGGTTATGACAAGTAAAAATAATATAAAAATACCAAATCATTTTTCACTTCTGGGAGAAAAATCTGGAAATGTTGGACTTGATTTCATAGAAGAAATCATATTTGTCAGAGTGACATTTTCTGACAGAATTGTTGACCGATGACACTGGTGTTGGACTGCTGGCTGTGATTTCCCTGGCAGTCAGTGACTCACCCCCTGCCCTTCTGTAGCCCCAGGGGAGGGGAGTGCCTGTCCCTGCCAACCCTTTGGTTGCTCAGCCCAATGCAGTTTATGGGCACTTCAGGCAGGACTTGCCAAAGTTTAGATGCTCGTAATGGATGTCTGATGTGGGGCAGTCACCACCAGCTCCCATTACAGGCAGCGGAGAGGAATTGATGTTATTTCGGGCGTGATTCAACAGACATACCTGAGATATTGGCTTCAGGCTGAGGTGAACCATACCCCACGAGTGCCTGGTCTCTGCCAACCAGAAGTTCAGAGGGTGAAGTCAGGTGTTGATGCCAACAACGTGCATCCTTTGCTGGTGTTTCAGGATGTTGGGCTCTACTAATATCTCAGTTCTTCTGCCCACCTGTAAGATAATGACTGAGTTGAGCATGACCATTTCAAAGATGCAGCGTCTTCCAGAGCCCTTCAGTGTGCAGGAAGCCTCCTTGCTGTAACCTGTCTTTAGGAGGTACAGCTTATTCCCTCCTTTGCCCCTGATACCACAGAGGGAGGGGCTCCCACTGCTTCTGTGCTGCTCCAGACTGCCAATGAGGAAGAGTGGGGTCAGCATATCCCTACCTTCCTATTGCAGCACCTGCACTTGACCCCCTTGCATCACATGAGAATTGAGGTGTGTCCTTCCCTCTTCTGTTTGTTCCACACCATTGCAGAGGGACAGTCTCTCTGCCTGTTGTGGGGAAGTCATGCGGGGCTGATCAGAACTGTCCTCAGACAGAAGGGCTCAGTCTGTGACCAAAGATTTATAAATGGCTGATTTTGCACAGCCATTTTCAAGAAGCACTTTCAGAACCTAACGCAGAGCTGAGGGACTCTCCTTTTTAGAACTAGCCCCCCACCATTTAGATCAAAAGCAATGATGTAAGACACAAAACACCTGAAATTTTCTGTTCAGGAAAACCTGCTGGTTTGTTAGAAAAAGGGGAAGAAAGAATCCCCCCCACTGGGAGACATTTTTTCTGCCCATTGTTATCAGTGTCAAAGCCCATCTTGCTCTTCTCCTGTGATTTCCCTGGAGTTTCCATCCCCTCTGCCAGGCTGAAGCAGGGCTTGGGGCAGCTGTCTCCTGCCAAGAGGTAGGAGAAGCCTCTCGCCCCCCTGCTATCTCCGCTGGCCCTGGGATGTCCTTGGCCACCTGTCCTGGTTAACACCTTACTGAGGGCAAACACTGCCTCTGTGTGGTGGTCCTGGACAGCATAGGCTTTTAGCAGCAAGCAGCTCTAGTGAAAATACCCAGGAACAACAGTCGCTCTGCTGAAAGGGTATTTTGTCTGTCTTATTTTTAACTAAACCTCGGGTTTGTCTCCATTTTTTTCACTGAGCACTGACCTTGCAAAAAGTATTAAATCCCAAGGACATCTTTGCCGGTGTTAAACAAATAGCAGTGATCCCCCAACCAGGGCAGGCATCCATGTGGGGAAAGAGTGGATAAGCTTGCTTCGGAGATAAGTGATGTTCCTGAGTTATTCATAAAGGAAAATAATAGTCTGATCCTACAGAATGAGAGTCTTACCATGTGCTTTCCTGGTTTCCTGCTTGACCCTCTGTTTTATAAGCCCAGTTTTTGCTTTCATCTGTGTCTTCCCTTTATGAAAGGGTTATGATTGTATCCTTGTGTTCTGGAAAGACACAGCCAGTTCTTTTTCAATAAGATGGCACAGAAAGAAACTGTGTGATAGTACCGCTGAACTGCTTCCCGAGAAATCCCTCTTGTGTCCCAGGAGGGACTGCTGCTGTGTTTAATTGAATCCCTATTAACTCACTGGTGTCAAAGGTCAGGTATCTGCCTGGAATTGGAGAATTAGATATTCATGGCCCACTGCCTGCCCCGTGTTCCTGGAAACGCTGCAGCCATGGGCCCTATTCTCCATTCTTCTCACCAGTTTTCCAGTGCTTTCAGGGGTGGTTATCACCATGCAAGTGAAAAGGATCAGGAAATAAGGCACTGTGTTCTGGAATGATACAGCAATGGGAATAAACAGAACAAGTGTCTCCCCAGTTCCCAAACTGGGGAGTGTGAGATGAGCAGGTTGGTGACTTATCCAGGGCAATGTGAGGGAGTGAGGTGCCAGAGAACTCAGGAACTCTGACTTCTGCACCTGCACGTATTTCTTGAAGGTGGCACCAGCTTTTGTTTGCTTCTAACTGCTGGAAAATGGTCAGTTGTTTCAGGAGCTAAAACGTCTTCGTATTTGCAAGTGCTCATTTGAACCTTGGAAACCTCCCCTGCCTCTATACTTGTATTAGAAGATTTTTGCCCTCCTTTGGAAGGCAGAGAAGGCTCAGGGCATGCCTGCCTGGGCACTTAGTCTGGGTTAGCTTTATGTATTTTGCACTAATGTTCTTCATTCCGCATATGTTCTCAGCGACAGGATTTGTGGTCACAGTAAGCAGTCCTCCAGAATGTTTAACAGTATCCAGTCCTCATAAATTTTGTGGAACGAGTGTCAGGAAAGACTTGGCCCCTCAGAGGTAAATCATGGCTTCATCATTTGATTCCTCTGTCTCTTCTGCAACTGCATTGCTGCAGTCTAACCCTATTTTCCAGTTTGACTGTGAACAAGACCAGAGGCATCTGTTTATGTTTGGGACTACGTATCAGAGCCCAGTAATGCATGCAGGAGAGGAACTGGAGAAGGAGGTATCCTGACACTGCATCTGGATTTGAGCAGTTGCCCGACAGTGCACTGCAAGAACAGTTTTGGGTCATGGGGCGGGGTGACAGCTTGTTGTACCCTGGGATATTTGCCAGGATGGGCCTGGGGATAATCCAGAGCTGGAGGAGAGCGGAGGTTAAATGGGAATACCATAAACTGGCATGACAAACTGACGTGAACCCTTAGCAGTACAGTGTAGTTACATTGCCGCCTTCTGTGTGACAAACTGATTTGATGGTAATAGCCCCTGTGAATAGTGACACTTCTCTGGTTTGCCAGATTCCCTCCCCACGCCCCCAGCTCCCTTCTGGAGCATAGCTCTTGATTTAATGATCACTTTTTCAGATCTGAAGGTGCTTTTTTTGTCCTTTCAGCCTCTTCTTTCCAGTTAAAAATATGGGGCAATGCCACTGCTCTTGCTTAATCAGAATAGATGTCCCTCCCACCGCCGCTCCTTGCCCTCAAGCTTTGCGGGATCTGATTATTGTTCTTCTGTGAAAATATGACTTATTCTGCAAAGGCTGCTGACACGTCCTGAAACAGCTGAAGTTTTGGTTTTTGTTTCCCTGTCTATGACCAGAATTGTCCACGTTTTTCTGTTGGTGGTGGTTGTTGAAGCGCAGATGAGCACAAGTTGCAAAGCCCTGTGTGCCATGACATCTGTGTTTGTACTTGAAGTACTGGCACATGTGGAATGTGTCTGAATCTGACAGGTGAGGAAACGTGTTTCCAAGTGTGGTGGTGAGCCTCTGCTGAGCTTTGAGGGAGCTCACAAATCCTTTTATGTGCCTCAAACATATGGAGGCATTGACGGGAATACAAAGGTTGTAGGCTGTGTGAGCCACACACCAGTGTCTTGCAGTTTGCTTATTTGTTGTGCTTCTCTGGAATGTGTTTGTAGGAGAAAATGACTGTGAAAGACTCGGCCTTGTACTGTCATGAAATAAATCTTAACTGGCTTCTTTCTCCTTTTGCGTCTGTCACATCCTAGATCATTATCCCGTGGATGTTGTCCTCCACAGACAGACCAAGTGAGTCTGAGGTACCAACTGTAACCTTCAGTGGGTGACTTTCAGACAGTGCACTCTATTACTGGTGCTGTATGGGGCTCCTAGAGGATCACGGGACTTCCTAGATTACACTATTTATCATTTTAACAAGCACTTTTATATTCAGTAATTAGCTGTGATTATACACGAGTACAGTAGCAGGGAGTCTATTTGTCATTGTTGCAAATAGTTTTACTTGCCATTAAAAGCAGATTTAGCTTGTGATCTTGAGCTCCAGCTTGTTTTCAGCTACGGAAAACATAAGTCAGATGTTTGCTAAACATACATGTGTGCATATATAAAGGGAAGGGTTGGAGTGCACCTAAATTTTTATGGAAGAGCATAAGCCATACAGACACAAAAGATGTAAAAAAGGTGATCGACAAAGTAGGCTCTGACCTGAGTTTACACTATTCATCTTAAAGAAATAGAAAAGAAATTAAGACCTAAACTCTGGGAAGCAGTCTTCCCTGGAAGATAATTGGAGAGGTTGATGGGTAGGTTTCTGTACATATTAATCATGTTTCCTAGGTTAAAATTGTGGAGGTGGAGAGAAGACTGTGTAGTCCTGTAGACATGATGCAACCTTCTGTTAGTATGGAGGGGGTGGGTGAGGGAACAACAACAGGTAGGTGGGAAACCACCAGAAGAAAATTATTTTTTAAATGATGGTAAATTATCTTTTCTTTCTTCATTAGCTATGTACGTGATGAACTGTATACCCCATAACCTCCTGCAAATGAAGTCTAGCACCGCTGAATGTTTAATTTGATAAAGTATCGCAGCATCGTCGGTGCTTGATTATACTGAGCTTGGCTGCAGCCATCTGCCATTCTCATGCAGGTGTCGATCTGCAGAGGAGAAGTAGTTGCTTGCCAAGGGCTGGCTGCCATAGCCCCCGCACTGGAAGTAAGGACAAGCTGCTCCTGGGGAGGAAGGCGTTAAATCCATCCCAGCTGTGGGAGCTCAGATGTTGGCACAGCTCCCAAAGATGCATGTGGCAACACAAAAGCATGCTCTTCACACCCGTTGCCCTGGCAACTGCACATTTGAATGGCGGGGATTGGCAGTCGGATCCCGCAGAAGATGATGCAGTTGCAATTAAGCTGAATTGTCTTCAGGTTGTTAGATTTAATTTTGAGCTGGGAGGAAGGGGTGGGGTGATGGGTGAGCATTAGTGATATTAACAATGAACTGCCACCCATTTGAGAGCCTTGTGTAGGCAGGACTCCATCATGCTGTGTGTTCCTTTAAGGGTAAAAATAGTGCCAGCACTTGGCTTCTGAACCTTGTTTTTTTGTTGGAGAGACTAAAAAGTCTGCCTAAGAGCTTTTTTTGTTTAGTGAGGGTAGATTTAGTGGAGTTAGCAATCTTCTGTATACTTTGGCTATCGCTGTTCTTGCATCCTGGTGATACACAGACTGGAACAGTAGGGTTTACAGAGGCCCAGTGGAATTGGGCTGCTAGAAGCAGGTGTCCAAAATTGGAGGGCAAGGTCTTTCAAATCCAGGTCAAAACAAGTCTTATCCTTACTGTACAGCTGTAATTCTGGATCAGCTGGATTCCCAATCTGCTTTCTTGCTGTCTTATTTGGAGAAATCAGTTGATTTGGATCACTTTCACCAGCAGTGGGAAATGTAATGTTGTAATGTTCAAGTGGGGTGGTTGCCATGTGGTTTTGCCCTGGAGTGCTGAGGTGGTCAACTGTGATTTGGTGCATGAGAGGTACATGTGAATCCACTGAAATTCAAAACATTATAAAGCACTTAGCAGCACCCCGGCATGTCTTTAGTATATTAAGACTAATGTTTCCCACGCTTTTAAAGCACAGCAACACTTAATCAAAGGCAAGAACACTTAGAATCATAGAATAGTTTGGGTTGGAAGGGACCTTTAGAGGTCATCTAGTTCAAACCCCCTGCACTAAGCAGGGACACCTTCAACTAGATCAGGACCGACTTAACCGACATGATCGGTTTAACTTAACCAATCATTGCTTAAAATGGTTCATGCAACTAGTTTTATTCACTATCAGTTACAAGGTCCTGATCTTGTCTCTAGTTACACTTCAGAAATGGTTTTCAAGCCAACTGAGTGTTTGTGACAAGTCTAGGCAGTAAAGCCCCCTCTATTCGTGGGACTTCAGTGATGTGAATGATCAGGTAAATGTGGGGTGCTATAAATGTAAGAGAAATAGCATCAGGAAATACTGTCTTGGATGTTTTTTCCGCTCCTGGAAAAAGCATAAATACTAAACCATCTGCCTGTATTTTGAAGGGGATATTGAAATCTAAATGTTATAGAAATATTAAGGATGGGTGTGGATCAATCTTTTAGCATTTGGTTTAGATATTAATAATTTCATCTACTGATTTGTACCTGAAGAGAATTTCAGTTTATGTATATGAGAATAATATTTGTATGCTAAAGTACAGGTACTTTGTGCACACAAGACAGACTCAGTGAAACGCTGTGAAGGGTATGTTGATGTGCTTCTGTGTATGCTCTCTTCCTTATGTGAGTGCATCACATTTAGGTGGGTTGGCTTGGAGACTGAATACCTGCAGTTGTAATGGTGGTTTCTGTTCTGATATGGAATGAAAAGGGACCTGCTGAAAATTTTCAGGGAACAAAAAATGTGAGCACAAGCAGACAAGCAACTCTTTCCACTCCATCATAGCCCAGTACTTTAAAATGTTGCATGGGATCTTATGGACCAAATCTTCCTTTTGTTGCTTCTCATGCTTTTCACCAGTAAATTGAGCATTCATGGGAATTGTCTTGGTGCCTGGAATATTTGGTTATAATGGGGTGGGAATATCTGGAATTTATGGCCATGAGTAATGTGGACAACAGGAACTTTACTGCCGGAAATAATGGGGGGGGGAAACGCCAAACCTGCTCTGAATTGTGTGTGTCTCTTGTTCCCACAACAATAAAGTTTTATCAAATTATGTTAATTAGCTCTAACTTTAAAGCTGAGGCTTATGAGGTATTGGGATGAGTTGATGACTTTAAAAAATAGGCTCTCTGAGTGATCAGACATTGGCAGCTTCAAATCTACTGCCATGGTTAGAAAGCATAGAGAAGATTAATGCTAAATAAACTGATCTTGATATAATTTTATTTTATTATTTAGTGTATTTTTAAAGAAGCTATTTAAATAAAATACCTCAAGGCTTATAATTATGTTGTAGAATAATATAAACTGTTTCTTGCATGAGTGAAGAAAAATGAGTTATTACTTTAGAATTCACTTTCCTGTCCTCTTATACGGTCAGTGGTAACTGTGATAATAACCTAAATACAGTGATAAACCTAAATAACACTACTAATAACTTAAATACATGTATTATGTACTGATGTACAGAGATCAAAAAACTAACTGGAATCCATGGGAACTGGAATTCTTGTTCTAGCAACCAGGAACATAAGCTGTCATAAAGAGGACCACAATAGAACATTGTCATTATTACTGCTACCCTAGTATGACCCTGTAATAATTTTAAAATTAATAATAGTCCTGGCTGTTCCAAGTAACTGGTCTTTTTAAGGAGCAAACACTTTTTGAAAAAAGAGAGAGGGGGAATGGGTTTTTTGCAGGCGGAATATTCAGTTGAAGCAATTTTTTTTTAATGTTACAACTTTCCTCCAAATACACTAATAAAAATGAAATGTTTCTTGAAATTTTTTTCTTGGAGGCAAAGAAACATTTTCCAGCTATAAAGGGACTTCCACTGCTGATCTTCTAAGGTACTTGGAACGGCATGTTCTGATGATGTCCGGCCAAGTAATTCCCTGAAAACATTGTGGGCTTTGTTTTGTTTCTTTTTCTCGCATTATTATTTTCTCCTAAGGTTTTGAGTTGGGTTTTTTTTTTCACTGAATGTGTTCTGAAAAGAAAATGACTTTTCCCTTTGCAAGAGAACACACCTTCACGTTCCTCCCCTCCCTGTCTGCTCTGTGTTGCTGCTCTTCTGTTTTCCTCCTCGTATGACATTTCTTTGCTCATATTATTTGCAGAAATAAAGGAAGCAAACTGTCCAGGCAAATCATCCAAACTGCTGTTGTTTGTGGTTGCTGATGATCTAGACGTTCTGAGGAGAATCATGCTGGACTTTCCCAGCCCTTTTCTCTGTGCTTCAGGACCAATTTTTAGGACTTGATCAGCATGATTGCCTTGAACAATAAATAGGTGAGGGTATGTAGTGAGGGTACCAGAGCATGCATATATGTGTGTGTGTGTGTTTCTAGCTCTTCTTATGGTGATTTGCTTTGAGTTTGAGGGAAAGGGATGCTTCCCTGAGAAGGAAGGAGGTAAAAGACCAAATGAGTGTCAACCTTTTCAGGCAGAAGAGTGTTCAGACTGGGTGTTCATGGCTTGTATCAAGATGCTGTTGCTTCTGTATCTGGGATGTGCTGTGTCCTGCTGCCTCAGAAACTGGGCAGATGGAGCTGGTAGCCAAAGCGAGTTAAGAGCAGAAGGAAAGACCAGAACCAGTGTGATACCCTTTAGCAACACCCTGACAGATGAAGTTAATGAGCTACACGCAGCTGTTTCGTACAGTCCATTGCCCTTTTTTGGCTGAGAAATGGCAACGGTGAGGTTTTTTGGGGGGGTGTGCTTGCATGTTTCACAACTGTGAGGAGGGTTTTTTTTTTTCCAGCTGGCTAGAAAAGGAAGAAACAAATAGGAGCGTTTTTGTTACATTAGCTATGTAAAACATGGCTGACAGGTCACAACATCTGAAAGCAGCGTGGGGAAACAGGGAGACTCCAAAGGAGGCACCGAGGAGCGTACAATTTAGTCTCCTATGTTTAAGATTAACATTATTATTCATCTGTTTTTGTTAGCTAATCTCTTATGGCATCAACTCCTGTAGAGCAAAGGGAAGGGCCCTTATTGCCAGAGTAGAAGAGACAGCTGCCACAAGATATTCCTCCTCAAGCACTTGAGGGCACATTATGTTGATCACAGTAAAAGGGGAGAAGCCTCGATGGGAGACCATCCTAGGTCAAAGTGCCCAGGCCATGGCCACTGTGCTAGTTCATGTTTGACATGACACTGATCCTTTCACAGTGGCTGTGACACGCTCTGCTGCAAGTCCTGCCTCATCTTCCAGCAGGCACTCTAATTGGAGTTTATTGTCAGCAGTTTGGGTTGGAAAATGCATGTTGACTTTGTCTGCAGATTTGGCCTGTTATTATTCTAAAGTAACCTCTGTCACCAAAACATCAAACTAATAATTAACAGGCTTGTCTCTGGAAGTTTGCTGTGCATTGAACCCTGCAAGAATCCTGTTAGCAGTAAATATTTCATATTATATTGCATTTTGCTAGAGAGAGAATTTTAAAGGTGAAGCAATATAAACTTAAACCTCCAGCAACTTGAAATCTTGGTTCACTTGTAATAGCATTTCCACCTGTGACAACACCAACCCAATTTCTGATATAAATATGAAGCCTATATGATGGGCTGTGTGTGCCAGACTCATTTTGCACTAAGACGTTTTGTGTCTGGTCCCAATGACTGTTGATAACTGCAAGTGCTTCACATTCACAGGTCCCTACTCAGAGCAGGCAGGCATGGATGTACGTACATGGATGTACATACATGGACATCTGACAGGGACTTGGAAAGCAGAATAGTGCAGTGAGAAGAAGGATGAAGCACTGCTTTGGACTTGCATTGTCACACCAAGGCAAGTCTGTGGCATTTTGAAGGCAGACAGAGATCCAGAATCTGTGCTATAACATTTGAGTGGTGTTATCTTTATAAGGGGGATTTAAAAATTTTTTTCATTGAGGTGAGTCAGTATTTGCATGTGCTGAGTAGTGATGGGAAAATAGTAATATTCCAGATGGGCAGTACAGCCATCTGCTTTTCTAGAAGATGGTTCCAAGAAGCATGGAGGAGTTCTTGGACAGAGCAGTCATCAAATGTAAAGGGCTGTCTCAGATGCGTTGTTAAGCACTTTCTTTCTGAATTGTTTTCTTCCTGTAATGAGGAAGCAAGCAGAGCTTTGTGTGGCGCCCTGAGGACTCTTCTCACATAGCCAAACAAACAAGTAGGGATCTCTTAACTCCCTTAATCCGTTCTGGCAGTTATTGCTGGCAGTGGCCAGGATTCAAGTCTCGGAGGGGTACATCCAGCTGTGTGACCCTTGTCCGTGTCCCATTTTCCTAGACCAGAATCTGCAGTTCAAATCAAGGCTGAGGCTGGGGAGTTCAGTGTGCTGTGGCTCAGCCAGGCCTTAAATAAGAAGCCCCAAAAACTTTATGGTATTTTATTCAGATGGGCTCTGTTTCTATGTTTGAGAAGCTTCATCAGAAATAGGAACAGGAATTCTGCTTTGTTCTAGGTTTTTGTGTTTGTCCTCACCTTTCTGCAGCAGACTGGTGATGCCCGACTCCGGCAGCATGCTTAGCTCTGAAGAGGCCCTGATTGTTTTTCTGGGTGCTAAGAAATTTGAAAAATGAAAACATGGGAGGTGCTCCAGAACTTGGGAGGGGAGGTCCTCAATTTTTGAGATGGGTGTTTTAATTTAAGAAGTGCTACTGGGACTAAAATGGATACTGTTTTATTCTTCTAAGGATGTTATTTTAGAAAGCATCCATTTCTAAACAATAGGAATTTATTAACTTAGTTAAATTCACTCTCATTCTCATCAGTGATATAAAGTGGTACACCTCAATATTAATAACATGTCTTTTAGGACAAAACCCTGGCCCCTTTCAAAGCCTTGGGATTTTTGCTGTGGTCTGGGTTATCATCTTGCCTGTCCCCCAATGTGTTGAGTATGGGAGGCATTGTGAAAACATTGTTTGGCATGTTTCCATCTTGGTTTCTGACTGGATAAACCATTCCTCCCAGAATATTTTGTCCTTAGTGTTTTCATCTGGGGGAAGTTGTGGCATGTTTCTTCTGCAATTGCCAAAATGTTCCCAGAATATAGCTGTTGCTCACTCACCCTTATTTTATTAATTCCATAATTTTGTTTTTATTTTGCCTGGAAAATCTTGTTAAGATGGAGCTTACCCAGAAAAAGAGATGAGCAAGGAACTATAATGCCTTCAGCCGTCAGCAAATACCCCATATCTAATCTCTCCATTACAATCTGGTGACTGAGTGGACCCTGTATGTTGTGAACTTGATGGCTCAATCCTGTTTCTGGTGTTACTTCAGAAAATTCTTTGCTCTTAGTTGTGCCCTTCTGTGTTGGCTGTGTCATGACAAGAAGCAAAAAACACAGTGGCACCTTGCCAGCATCCCTGCCCTCTCCCTTGTCTCACAGGTACCGGGGCAGTGTGAGGCATGGGTTCCCCTTTTTTGTGGCGATATCCTTAGATACACTCACCCTTCGGTGAGTGTTGCATTTATTTAAATATGATAGAGAGGCAGTGTTTTGAAAGCGGCATCTTCCTCAACAGTATTATTCACCCAAGTCTTCCAGGGATATAATTATGAGCAAACATTTGTAAATGACATCCATGCTTGCCAAGCAGACAGCTCTCCAGATGCCGGTATTTTGTTATCTCCTCTCTTGGCAGTTTTTCCAGTTTATATTTCCCTCCTTCAGATTGGATGGAAGCTTTCTTATGTTTTTTCCTCTAAAGAAAAAATACTAAACGACCTCAGTGGCACTTCTAGAACATAAACAGTACAATTCCAAGGTTCTGAATGTCTCGTTAAAGTTTAAAGTATCAGGTTTTATTTGGTTGGTTCAATCATCATTAGATGAAAATTGGTTTCTCGGAGAGTCAGCTTCTATTTGTCCTGAGGCAATGTGATGATACTAAGAATGACATGGTAAAATTTATTTTGAGCCTGTAAAACAAAAAGCCCAAGGATCACATCCTCAGCTAGCATAAGTCATCTTACAGTAATTGTTAGTTCATTGATTTAGTCTTCCTAAAGAATTAAATGTCTGGCTTCTCTGAAGGAAAAATTATAGCCCAAACATGTCAGTTGCAAAGGAAGTTAAGGTACTGTTCTGTCAACACTCTTCATCAAGAGTGGAAAGCATCCACATCTAAAAAATTACTCTGTATGTTAAGAGCTTTATGCTTTTCTCATTTTATTTCCATATTTAAAAGGATATTTAGAATGAGTAAAGTCCTGGTATTTGAGGTTTTGTAAGCCATTATATCTTAGATTTGCAAAAGAATTTGTTTGAATTTCATGCTGTTTCCCTGTGATTTAAATGTAAGTTTCCTTCAAGTTTAATTCTATTTAAAAATTATATAGAGATGTATGTTTTCTTAGCTAAAAAGAAGCTTTAGAAAATCCCTCACAGCTGAAAAAACCTTTTAGAACTGCCGTCTTGCCTGTATGTGGCATTGTTTCTAACTTAATCATAAAGGCTGAAACATTTTGCATTTTCATCTTTTTAAGTTTAAGGAAATAAAATGTTCTTTCTCAGGAAAATACACTGTCTTTTGTTAAGAGCAAATGTTATCTTCCAGTTTTTATGCGTGAAGTAGAATTTTGTCTTTGCATATTTGAGTTTCAAGCTCAATTAACTGAAACATGCTGTAGTGTAGAAGTCAGGATCTGAAATTTGGCCAGTGTTGCAGGTGTCAGAAGTCATCTTGACCTACTCGTGCATCAGGAAATGGAATCTCTGACCTTGGAGATATTCAAAAGCCATCTGGGCATTGTCCTGGGCAGCCTGTTCTAGGCCACCCTGCCTGAGGAGGGGGGTTGGACAAGGTGACTTCCAGAGGTCCCTTCCAACCTCAACTATTCTGTGATCAGGGAGAGGAGAATTGGGCCATGGGGGATTTCAGTGCAGAGTCTAATGACAGTGCACTTAGGTCTGGGGCTCCCTTGTTGGGTTGGATAATGAGTGTCTGTACGGTCCGCTTACTTTCATCTCAGTTTTCTCCTGTTGAGGCCAATTGGTCTCATGTGTGCAGCCATCCACATGTATGTAATTATATAATACATGTATATACATACATCTATGCACGCTCTTTAAGTTGGGAAGGCAGGCCTTACTTCTTATCTTCATTCCTCAAATGCAGAATACCTTTAGCCTCATTAGAGGCTCACAGAATCCTTAAAAATTCACTCCCTAACTCCCATATCTATCTGTTTCACCAGAAATAATGAAACATACAGCTTTATGCAGATGCTTAGTAATTGGCTGCAATATTTTGGGTGGAAAGCTGACCCTGGAAAAGAGCAGAACTGGCCTCATTAACTAAAAAGGCTTTCAGGACTGGGCCTGTCTGATAAAGAGTGTCTATACTGTATAAGGCACATCGAGGTCTGATTTTTGCCGGGAGACAGCATTTTCTAGTCTGATACAGTGAATAAATAATTAAAATAGTTTTTTTCCTAAGACTGTACCAAGCCTTCAGTCCTGTGATGGTGAGCAAAAAAACTAAATCTCATTTAGCAATGATCCAGCTCTGGGCTGAGCTTTGGTCTGCAATTTTAGAGTTCTATTGCTGCTTCAGCTTTACCACAGGTACAAGTACTTGTGGGACTGATGAAGAACGTGAATGCAGAACTTTGCTGTTCCTTGGTCACTAGGATAACCCTACAGACAACTGGATCCATTTGCAAAGACTTTGTGCAGAGCTCATCTTGCTGCAGTTTTTGTGTTGCAGTTGTTCAAGTTTGTTGTACGAGAAGTTGTGCAACAAATGTACTGTTGTCCATTTTCTCCTCCCTTCAGATAAAGGGCGTTTAAGCCTTGGACATCTAATTTTTCCTCCCTAAATGGAGATGTGAATCCAGTGCCATTCTTTGGCCTCTCCTCTCTCCTCTCTCACTTTCTGACTCTGGTCTCCACAAATGAAAGTTCTCAGAAGTGGTAGTTGTCTAAAAGCTGCTTTCACATTTGGGCACATAATCTAATTGGTAAAACAGCTAATGTCTGGACTATAAGAGGAATAATTCAAATGTAATCCAAACATTTCAAATGTAATCCAACCATGGCATTTCTCATCCCTGGCCTTACGGGGCTTTCTCTGCCCCTAAAAGCATGATGAATCTCTTGTGAACAAAACCAAAGCAGTATCTGTCTATGGATTGAGGGGCCTTGCACCTCTGCTTCTATAAAGCAACACCACCCCCTTGGCTTAGCTAAAGTGATGACGATTTACAGCTGAGAATCTGGCTTGCATCTCTACATCTGAACAGAGTGAAAACTATAGACACTAAGGGGGATGGTGTGCTTGGAAGAGACAGGGACACCATGCTAAGTTACTTCTGCAGACATTTCAAAATCTGCAAAAAACTAAAAATAAAATCCCCTGTAGTGAATATAATGGCTCCACTGTAAATACTTAAATTGTAAGACAAGAAAAAAGCAACATTGGCAAACCTCAGCATTATTAGAAACAGACCCTTCTCCTTGCCTTTTGAGAGTTAAGATATGTTTCCTTAGGTTTTCCACTAACTTTACTTTGACTGTTAGACCCTGATTGAATAAAATAATTAATGTGATTGATAGTGTGAGGGTGGGGTTAAAAGGTGACTCATGAGTTTCTCTTGGAAGTGGTCTGTGTGTTGAGCACTAGCAGAGAGGTTACTGGAGACACAAATGAGCCAAAATGATTTCAGTGTCCCTGATGGGGTTTAGAGTTCCAGCTGGCTGAGATGGTTTTCCCGGTACATCATAAAGAAATTAAAGCTGGCAGGAGAGGAGCAGTGCTGGAACTGGAGTGGTTCTCCAGCACTGAAAGGTGGAGCATGTGCTCTAAGATTAGCTGGAATTTGATGTCTAGTCAAGTTCATGTCTGAGTTATCAACACCTCTCAAACTTCTCTTCCTGGGAGACAAGCAGACTGTTTCTCACAATAGCAGATCTTGGGAGGTTTCTGTCTTCTCGGATGATGGGAGGCTTGAAGTTCTCACAGCAATTCCTAAATGTTCATAGAGAATCTCCATCTTTAAAGGAAATTTTACAGTGCTTTGAACACATTGTAATAGGAATGGGAGGTCTGGATCCCTTCTGTTTTACCCAGAATGTAACTTCAAATCAATAACTGCAAATGAATCAGCTTGTGCTCTGTGGAAAAGTGTTGTGAGGCTGGCCACTGTGAACTTTCCTACGGCTGGTAGTAGTCATTGCAAAAGATAAGTGGGAGCTTATTGGTATTGCCAGGATTTGTAAACTGGTAAATCAGGAGGGTAATTTCTCAGTGATGGCACTGACTCATCTGTTGGCCATGACTGACCTTTGTTCAGTTCCTGCTAATTTGGTGATTTTCTAAACAGACAGTTCTACAGAGCCTGTTTTTTCTTATATATGTATATGATCCTCTTCTTGAAGATAAGGAATCCCATGTGATCCTTAATGAACTACCATACATTCTGATATGCACCCTGATTTTTGTACTAAGTTTATTTGAACTGATGAAGTTGCAGGTCCGTTAGCAGTGAATTTTGTGATAAAGTGATTCTGGCTCTTTTGTTTGCTGTATTGGCTTTCTCTTTTCTTGACAGGTGAGTAACATCTTTGTCTTAGGCTGGTATCAGGCAGATGTAATGTTAGTGTTTGTCAAAGGAATTTGTCTGAAATGAAGTAGTGAATTCAAATCAGTATATCTATATCACATCGGGAAAGCCAAAAATAAGCTCGATAAATGCAATGAAAGTGCTATGTCATGAAACAGCATGATCTAAATAAGAAAAAAAGTTTCTTATTATGTCTTTCCAAGCAAGAGGTCTCTTAAGCATCTAAACAATTTAAACACAGAGATGAAACTGACGGCGCTTCAACTGGGATAAAATCATGACTAAGTAAACATTCTGACTATACCTGGGCAGGCTGACTCCTCCCAAGGAGCCAAAGGCTTTTGTCAATATATCTGTGTGGCTGAATCTGCTCTAGTCTCTGTTTTGGGCTGAAACAGAAAAAAATCCTGGATCATGATAGGGAAAATCTTGACAGTGATCGTGAGTTTGGAGTCACTTGCATTGGACATCAAAGTAAGCAGAGTTACCTCCCAGGCTGACCGTGGCAGGAGGAAAGGGTATCTCCAGCCTTGACATTAAGTAGCCAAGTAATTTTGGCCATATCTGGGGGATGATCTGTGATCTGCAAGACTGACTAGTGTCGAAGGAGAACATTGAGCAGTTAGCAACTTGCCATCAGGCTCTTTGTTCCTTTTGGCCTTTTTTCCCCCCCAGAGGAAGCACAATTAGAGTTACGTTGTCTCCAAGTCTGTGTCTGTCTGTCCCCCTCTTCCCCCAACAATGCTTTACTATTGACCAGTTTGGTAAATGGGTAGATGTCTCGGTGAAACTACACGTGCCATGAAAACAGGTAGTTGAGTGGGAGAAGGATACCCTGGGAAAAGGCTTATCCTTTATTAGACTTCAGAGTGCCCACAAGAGAGGGAGATATCAGAAAACAAGCTTCCTAAAACAGATCTGTGAGATGTGGAAGTAGTTTTGTTATTGATTCCTTCTGAAACATGTTGAGTTGATAACGTGGGGAAGAAAAGCAAATGTGAGAACATAATGAAAGAGGCAGAACTAGAAAGGAGGGTGCCTGGTTAAAGTGTGAATTAAAGCAAATTCATGCATATAGTGGCCATACTGGCCATCATTTGGCATCACCAGCTGCAGAGATGGCATATTAGTCACATAATTCATTACCTTTAAGAAGTTTACCCTTTAGCACCTAATATGGTTCTTTAAATTTCAAAAACTTCCTGAAGTTTTAACATAATTAGAAGGAAAGGGGCTTATCCAAAAATGTTTTATTCATTTCAGTCCTCTAACAGCAATCTATCCTAGGTAAAATAAGAGCTATCCTACATGGAGGGAAAAGCATGTGCTTGATTGCCTGGCAGGTATGACAATTGTGGCTTTGCTTAAGTATCTTACTTCGGGAATCGCTCTTGTGATTTTTTCAGTTTCATCACTCAAAACTGAAGAAACTTATCTCATGTGCTGATAACTTTATTGCTAAATGAACATCTTTCCAAGATAAGGTTTTAAAAGATGTTTTAGAAATAGAAGCTGCTGTTTATTTTCAAGATGTGTAAATAAAATTTTATCTGGTAGTTTCTGTGAATTTATGAGAGATGATCTGCTGATTTGGCTGAGCCATAAAAGCGCTTTTAGTATTCAGAAGTAAAACGAATGCTGCTGTGTCATTTTTGATGCAACATTTTTTTATAGCTCAGAAGTTGAACTCTTAGGCAAGCAGTGAAATTCCTTAAAATGAGAAGGTGGTTTGTTGTTCAGACTGTCAAACAGGCATTGCATATTTTGGGTTCTCTCTCTCCACTGGTCTATTTGTTTTCTATTAAAAAAAAATAAAAATCCAAAATTTGATCTATTTCAAGTCATCTAATAGTTTAAGAAGCTTGTGTCTTATGATCAGGATTTTATATACAAGTTTACAGTTCCTCTTTTTATGTTATGAAGCAAACATCTAGTCCAGAATGGTGTGGCACATATCACAATTCCAGAAGTGAATGTGGGAGGTTACAATGGCTACTCCGTGCACTGTTATCCCAGGCATTAAAATTTTTTTTGCTTTAAGCAAATAAGTGGGGGAGAACATCTCAAGTTGCTGTCTGAAAAAGATGAGGAGACTGGGAGAAGAGGATAAAGGATTTTTATCTTCAGGAAAGTGTCTGAGATAAATGCCACAATTAGTAGATACTGGAATCTAGGCTGAAACCAAACTCTGCTGGAAAAGGGATGGGAAAAGGAGGAACTTATTGCTGAAGAGGCTTATGTTCTTTAACATTGTGGTTTAGACTTATGCTTTTTAACCTTTAAAGTCTGTGTATTGCCATTGGACAAGGAAGAAATATCTCCTTTCAAGTAAAAGAAATAATCTCTGGCTTAATTTGAATTTCCACTCCAGACAGTTTCTTAAATGACCTGACTTTGTTTTCGCACACAATGCCTGATGTAATAACAAAAAAACATCCACAATGCAATAACAAAACAAAAAAAAGGGTGACTTTGCTGAAACTTACCTAATACTCTTTCGTAAACAGCATATTCCCTTCCTCATAAAAGGCAGTGATGAAGAATTCAGTCTGCATCAGTTACCAGCCCCTTGAGACACAGCATAAGGACAGACTGGACAAGCCTAGAAAGGTCATGGCCACTGAGCCAAAATGATGCTTGTTATCAGGCAAAGAAAATAGCTGCCTCCCCAGCCAGAGATGAACAGTCAGGCATTCAGACCTGGGAATTGTTCATTCCGCACTGGTCCAGCGCTGAATATTTCAGTGTTGTGAAAAATTGTGTGTGACGTTTTCCAACCTCCTTTTCGTATGGTTTTTATTTCCCGTCTTAGGAAACTAGTTCAAGAACTTGATTGGAAAACATGTTTGGAGAAAGCAGTAAAAAAACATAGCTAAATGGTGGGTGGCCTTTTAGTCTGATGAACCATGAGTGAACTTATAGCCCATGTCTGACCTCAGCCACACTAGCGTGTGCCTGGAAGAGATATTGGGGAGTCACTCTAAACTGATTGTCTTTGAACTTGGCCATCCCTCTGTTACTTGCATTTAATGCAGAGATGTTTCTACTGCTTTGGTAGGTTGCTCTTTGCAGAAATAGTTAGGCTGGCTTATATCACCTGCTTCTCAAAAGAACTGTACCTTCAGTTCTTCTTGAAAATGCCCTCAATTTCTTTCCTTTCCACTGGAGAATAAAGGCCAACTGGTCTGCGATCTCTGGACTGCTGGCAGCCCATATAAAGCAGTTACAACTTGCTAAGTAGTACTCCCAAATAAACGGTCACAGCACACATGCAGACTAACTGCATAGCTGATGTGCGATGAGTCTGACTTGTCTGGGGCCCTTCCCCATATGCGGTGTATCCCCTTGCTGTTGTACACATTCTAATCTCTAATAATGATTTTGAACTAATTTATGATTGATTTTATTAAATACTAGGGAACAGATTTGTAATGTCCTTATTCCTGCTGGTGGGCAGCTCATATAACAAAAGCTCTTTGATGTCTACACTCACAGTAGTAAGTGCTGAATATCGTCCAGCCTCAAGTAATATATGTACTCTATCTACCTGTTTTTCATGGAGTATCACTACCTCAAAAAAACAGTAAATTCTTGTAAAAGCATTTTACAAGAAAACTTCAGGTTATTGGCCCAAAAATGGTGTCTCTTCTGATGGAAAACAATTACTTTTCAAGAAATTGTAATATATAAATTTTTAGCCAATTAAAATGCTTTGATTAAATTATTCTCCCCAAATTATGTCAAACTTGTTGTAGCTTTGGAATAGCAGAGAATGAATTTCCATAGAGGTTGGAATTGCTAATGAGTGAGATATGGAGTAAACAAGATATTTCAGAAAAGGGGGTAACATTAACCAACCAAAAGTGGTCTCAGGCTGCTCAGCATCTGTGTTCACTAAACCAACTGTAATCTTTGGGAGATTTTAACTTCAGATCACCAGTTAATACTTTTTTTAAATATCATATAAAATAACATCTAAAATAGTTCTAGTCTACATTTTAATCTGTGCTATTTTGGATGCATTTCCTATAACTAGCTGGCCTGCTTTTGTGATGTGTATTACTGGGTTTATGTAATGAGATCCTCATCAAAGACTCAAAGGATAAAATTTTGTGTAGCAACTGTTTAAATGAAGTATTACTTTGATTTATATGATCAATAGAAACATAGGCCTCTCTCCAGTGTTATCTATCACACTGAGAGAGCTGGCAAGGTAATGACTGTAAATTGCCCTTTGCAAGAACTTGTGTTCTGGTTACAGAGGGGTTTAGACACCTAGGTGAGAGAACATGACTGTTTCCTGAGGTGAATCCAGTCCTAAGAACGGCACCTCTGATTGCTGCTTATGAGGAAAAGTAACACAAATTGTAGTACTGAATTTAGAGATGGGAATAGGTACTAGGGGAAGAAGGCAGGAGACAAAGGCTGTTGTCTGGTAAGTTCAGTGAAAAAAAAATGTTATCGTCAAACAAGGCAGCTTTTCTGTAAAAACAAAGTATTATGAATGTGCTGCAGTTTTGTGGAATGTTGACCATTGTAGAATGTAGAAGTATCACAAACTAAGATAGTGCTGCAAGAGACAGTATGTTATAATTCTAAGAGGTCCTGGGAGAACAGAAAGTCTTTCTTCGTAGTCTTGAGTGATTTCTGGGATGAAGTGGCAGAAGACTCTAAAAGCTTCAGTAAACACTTTGTTACCGAGGTTCAGAAAAAGGTCAGCCCCAAGGCACATCATTTGTACCCTTCCAGCAACCATCAGCATTCTGGATGAGAGCAGCTCTAGAGCTCCAAGGGTCAGGTGAAACCTAGGGACAGCCAAGATACACACCAAGTTGCCCAATGTTTGGGGTTTTTTTTCTTCCAAAACATTGATTCAGATCCTCCCCAAATACACGTGTCCTGTAGGCAGGGCAAGGCTGAAACCTATGGCCTTCACTATTAGTCACCACTAGTCCCAAACTGAAAATGGAAAAAAAAAAAGAACACTATAAAAATGTCTGTGATGCATTTGGTTTTGTAACAGGATTTATTGGAGAGGGAGGAAGGCGAAGAAGCATTTCTCAGTCTCCAAATATCTGAGTTTTCTTTTACACAAGGCTGGAGCAAACTGGCATACTTCTCCCTTTGTGTATGCACAGTTGGGTTTCTTTTTTAAGCAGTATTGGGCATTATCTTAGCTCTCAGGAACTGATGTTGCTGGACAATGGGCATGAACAGAGGAATTACACATCCTGAGCTCAGGGTGTACAGGCATAAACCTGAGGGCTAAATCTTCCTTTTGTTGATTTACATGGCGTACCAGCACTGATGATAGTCACTTCCTGATCTCAGCAAAGGCTGTTTCAGGCAGGGTCATATATGACCCCAGTTTTCTTTTGATGGAGGTTTTGCTGAGAACTGTCCTCTGAGGAGTTAGAGCTATACCACAGGGCATGATTGTAACTTAAGATTTCTCTTTTTTCACTCCATAGGCAGAGTTTTTTCAGGCATAACAAGGCTGCAAATGGCTTTTTGCATGCATTGAAGTATCTAGCACAGCTGGACTCGGTTATTTTTCTTTTTAGGGCTAACTGCAATTGCCTTGGCAAACAGCCTGATCTGGAGAGGTTTTCCATAAACATGCCAGCACAGCTGGGATTTATTATAGGATAGACAATCTCTTCTACCTCTTCAGCTACACAACCTCAGAATAAGTGCTGTCTTTGCTACCTTCCTTTAGATGAGGTTGGGTCATAGTTAGCTGGAGCCAAAGCTGAATTTTTGCATCCGTATTCAGAAAGAATTGCGTTTCCCATTGCTTCCCTACACTGACCTCAATCTCTACAGCAGTTGACTCAGTATGATATGAGGACAGGAGAAGTGAAGAAAATGGAAAGAATTCTCAGCCCTGACATAATTCAAACTGCTTTTAAAAAATTTAAGGGAATGGTGTACTGGGCCTAAGCAGATCAGTCTGACAGAATCAAGGAAAGTGCCTGTCTCCGTAGGTCTTGCGTGCAAGCAAAGGTAGATTATTTTTTATGTTAGGGTTGGGTTCTTTAAAGGGTGCTGAAGAAAGTAAGCTCTAAATGCTACTGAATCCTTTGAAAATCTTAGTTGGAAACATTATTACTGTTTTTTTTTTCCCGTTCCCTGAATCTCTGTTTTTCTATCTAAGACAGCTGACAGACCCTAATCCATTAAAAAATAATCTTTTCCTTTTCTCAGACATCAGAGATATCTCATAATGTTTTATAGTGCAGCGTCAGTTAATGTCTGAAGACACATAGCTAATTAATAAACACTTTGATTGTCTTTCTCCCTATTTATAACTACTATTGCATATTTTTTAGTTCATGGATATTGGTAACACTTATGCCAAGAGATGCATCTTCAGAGCTAAGGGGAAATTCTTCCTTTACCTAAATTACTCTAAGATTCAAAGTAGCCACAGCAACTTGAAGTTAATGCATATAGTTAATCAGTTATCTCCTGTACTTTTCTGTGGTGCTTCTGGTCTCAAATAAAACCCATCCTTTTTTTTTTTTTTTTTTTTTTTTTTTTTAGGGAATCATGACAGAGCAGCATACAAACCATTTCATAGGCCCAGGGAAATGGGTGTCTATTGTCTCCCATGGTTCACATTGTTTTGAAGTTTTCTAAGGAAGATACGTTGTAGCGAAGAAAAGTTAAGCTGCCATCTTTCATATTTGTAGTACAGGCCAAACATTTTTGTGTCTCAATGAAATTCCTGACTGCAATTTATCATACCTAAGCAGATGATTGTTAGTCTAATGGTATAGATTGTATCATAAAAAGGTATTGTGTCAGATACACTAATATGTACCAGCTTGATTTCCTTCCAGCATACGGAGGGACAGATCTTGTAACTAAGAGAGGAACAGTAGATCTGATATAGTTTGACTTTCATAAGACTTTGGCAATATCTGATATGTCTCTCTGAAGTATGAAAATTTGGATTATTTCAAAGTTCTGTAATGGGGATTCATAGCTGATGAAATGCATGACTTGGAGCACTCTCAAGTTGGCGTTGTATCGACGGAGTCCAACAGAAATCTCCGTTAGTCTGGTACTCTTCAGTATTTTCATTACTACTTGGATGAGGGGCTAGAAAGGCATGTACGGGAATGCTGTGGGACACAGACTGGGATAGGATTGCAAGCCAGTTGACAGGGTTGAGAGTTCAAACTTATCTTGATCTTGGGAAAATAGTGTGGAATAAATAGGATGGAATTCAGCATCACTTCATCAATGCAACCAAGTACAGTGCTTTGGTATTAAATGAGTTCATGGCTCAGTTAGGGAGAAAGAACAACTAGGCAGAAAGTCCATAGAATAGGATCAGAGCGTGGATCACAGTCTGAACACAAGTTAAATATGTGAAGTTCACGTGAAAAAGACAGAAAAATGGCACCCCAGCTTCAGTAAGCCAGAGCATTGAACTCTCCTCAGCACTGCTAAAGCCTCATTTGGAGCATAGCATCTGGATTTGGGCACTGCACTTCACCAGTGATACAAAACGTGAAGAACCAGTTACTAAGACGAGAGAAGAGAGACTTGTTAGGGGTTGCTGTAGAAAGGAAGGGTAACTGACTGTTCTCTCCATTCACAGAAGTCTTGGGCTTGTAGAGCAGCTCAGCAATTCACTTTGCTGACTGGTGGAGGAAGCATGTGGACTTTCCCTCATGGGCTCTGTTAAATGCGGGTTAGAGAAGCTTCAGTCACAAGTAGGTTAGAGACAGCCAATTTGGACACTAGGCAAGTGTGGGGACTGACTAACCTGTCAAGATCTCTCCCCGTTATTTCCTGTGATCCCACGCTAACTGAGTTTCTCATCTCCAGACTGCTCAGTGTTCTCCCAGTCTGCTCGTTAACCAGTTCACTTACTTGCTCTGTTACAAAGAGATGAACCAATTAAAATCAGAAAAAGGGATTTGTGAGCCACTTTATTTCTCACAGCATCAGTGGCTGAGTAACACTAAATGTCAGATATTTCAAGCCTATGCAGTGCAGCAAGGATAGGAGGTGACACAAATAGACTTCTGTCGTGCAAATGAAAGTCTGGTATGAAAATAAGAGCATCAGGGTTTTCAGCAGAACCATGAACCCTTGCAACCTCTTACCTCACTTTCAGACTCTGTACAGCCTAATTATAGTTCTGCAGATGGTGTTTATTTTATTATGCACATGCATAAGGGGAGAACTGGGGAGAGCTCTGCATCTTGGATGGTGGAATGCTCCCTGTGGGCATAAATGATACAACAACTGCTTTTATTAGCGGTGTTGTATCGGAAATAGTGTGGCTATTATATGTTAATGATGTATAATAAACCCAGCAACCTCCTTTAAACTTTTTGTTGGAAATGTGAAGATATTTCTCTTTTTTACAGCATGGATGATGCATGCTGATTCTGAGAAAAGGGATTAGGGTTAAACCACTATGTTTGCAAAGGAAGTACTTCTAGCGGAACTCAGAACCCAAGTGCTTAGGTGCTTATGTTGCAAGGGAGAGAAGGCATCGGGTCTTCTGAAATGCCACATCTCACGTCAGTCTCTCTTCTTTGTGATTCCTCTGGTGGTAGTAGGCTTGGTCCTCAACTATCCTAAATTATCGCTGCCAGGACCATTATTGGAAAAGTGATTTTTTTTTTTTTACATGCTTGGGCCAACCAAAAATGCTTAAAGATACTCAAAAGGACTGCAGAATAATATATTTAAATAGCACATTTCTAACTGTGTTGTGGCTTAGATAGCTAATTCCATCTCAAAACTATTCCTCAGAATTTGCTATGCTGCAGAAGCGGTGAAAAGCAAAAAGCCCAGAAGAGAGCAAACAGCTGAAATTAGCTATAGCTTGCACCTGAGTATTATTGTGCATCTCATCTGAGCCACACAGTAAACAGTCATAGAGGCTGTTAAAATGGCTGTAATTAAAGACAAGAGAAACAGAGCTAATGTCATTTTCTTACACTGGTCTTTAGTCTCAGAAGTCCAGGGCTCCTAGGCAGTTTAATAAGAAAGGGTTTATCAAGCAGGATCCTGAAGAATTTAGTGACTACGGTGGAAACAGGGAGGTGCTGTTTCGAAGTTCTGCTGTTCTATGTTTGCTTTGGACCCCAGTGGTCAGCAAATGCTAATCTCATCCATAAGTTTTGGCAGCCAACACACGCTGCTCTGTTTTTTCTCTGAGGACTGCGTGAGACACGAGACACACTTCAATTAAAAAATGACAGTTTAATCTGATTATTTTTAGCAAAGAAAACCAAATAAGAGAAGATATTTGTAATACACAGTAGCGCTTAATTTCTTTCAAAACCAATTAAAGCTTTGGCTTCCTCTAGTGACAGAAAAGTTCAGACAATTTTAACCCTGAAGGCTCAATTTATCCCCTGTTTATTATGCTAACAAAATAACATTTTGAAAGGAAAAACAAACTAGAAATTATTACTGCCAGAGATGCATGGAAATGGGATATGAAACTTGAGTCTACCCAAGCCGGGTTTGGAATGCGCACTACCACTGTCAAGGCCAAGCAGTCAACTGATGTCAACCCATGCGACAGGTAACTGGGTTGATTTACATCAGCTGAAGTGCTAGCCTGAAGTTCCTGTTGCCAATCTGTATCAGAGCACCCAGGCAGATTGAATGAATCTGTCCATGATGCAGATGAGTATCTTGTACATGGTCAGTTTTCCTTGTAGGCACCATTTTGTTACCCAGAATTTTATTAAGGTCTGTTAATAAGCTTTGAAACTTCTCGAAGTGAAGACACATGTAAGAAATACTGACAGAACAATGCTGTCATATAATGATCAGTCACTTGTTTCCCAAGAGGCATTTAAAATTTCTACCAATTTAATTTTCTTAAAGAAAACAGCAGCAGCTCCATGCATTGCATACCATGAGCTGATTTCAGGCTGCCATCTGCTAAACCAGCCCAGGAAAACAGGCTTTCAGCTCAGCACTGAGGTGGTTCTTTTCTCTGAAAATAAGTTCAGCTGGCACTGATTTGTCACAGTCCCATCAAAGGGAAGGCTGAGAGGTTTTGGCATGCCTGTAGTGTGTAGCCAGGCTTGGATTGCAATCTTGGTATTTTGGGATCATCATCTATAATTATCAAAGGGCAGTGAGAATCCATGAGGTAAGGAGCACAGCTCCTTATTCTGCAGCTGATAACAAACCGGAAAGACTGCAGTGAATTTGGAGTCTCCTGCCATTTTGAGTGAGAGGGATTTATTTATTCTGCATTTCTAATGTCTGGATATAAGATAATTTCCTTCCCACAGTGCTGAAATTTAGGGTTATTCTTATACTGTGAAAAAGCAGAATTTCTTACCACTGTCTGCTCTTCCATCCTCTCAACCAGTCAGGAAAAGCAATGATTCACACAAGAGTGTCATGAGCAATCGCTGGGTTGAAATCAGTAGGTTCCATATCAGTAACAGGACAGTCAGATTACCTGTTTTCTGAGGTGTTGCTTTGGATGTTCTCTCTGGGTCTGTGAGGCCACATACGTGTCCGTTCAGCAGAACACTCTCTACCAAGGGTTTCTTGGTAATAAACACAATACTGCTGCAAAATGTACCCCTGTGGTTTCCCCATGTTCCATGATACTTAGAGGTGCTCCTTTTAGTGCCTTGATCTGCAGGCTACAAAGACACAGCAAGGGACAAGCTAGTGAGGAGCAGGGAGACATCGCAGGAAGAGCCGACTATGCTTTGGAAAGAATCTGCATGTAAATAGAGATGGAGCCAGGAAAGCAATGGGAGAGGAGGAATGAGTGGTTCTAATAAGAGCCAGATAAGTGAGGAAGATGAGACCCAGAGAATGAGAGGCGTATTTCAGAGACTTGTATTCTCTGCTGCCTTTGGTGCTGGGTGGCAGGGGTCATTGCAGTAACTCATGCTGTTGGTGGAGGAGGGTTTCCACTATGTCAGCCAAGGGAGTGGTAATTGAAGGAAGAGGAGCTTAGAGTTCTGGCGTCAGCAGCATCAATTCCTGCTGCTTTTCTTGATGGGGTTTTTTTTTGGTCAAAGCCTTTCCCTGTAGTGCTTCCTTGTTCTCCCTTTACTTACTTTCAGTTCATTAACTGCCCCAATGCCAAATAAGTCTTCCAAATGTTGAATTCATTCCAGTCTTCAAAGATCACCTTCAGCTGAGGGCAGAACTAGGAACTCTGGCAAAAAAAATTGGCAAATCCTGGTGTTTAAACAAGGTAACACAATCTACTTGTAAGAACTTAAATAATCCTGTATACCCTGACTTTCAAATATACACAGTGCCAGAGGGCTTCTGAACTTCCTGGTACAGAAACTCCACACTTCAGTGGGAACGTGATGCAGAACAAGTGTGGAGAAGAATAGCTGAAAGGTTGCTGTGACCATTTCTGGAGTGGAGTCTCCAGTAATCTCTGGTTTGCTTTGTTAGGACCTCTGTGAAGACCCCCACCTGTTTGTGAATGGAATCAGCTCCCATGACTTACACCAAGGCCGCCTGGGGAACTGCTGGTTTGTGGCTGCATGCTCCTGCTTGGCTCTGAAGAAGACCCTCTGGCAGCAGGTAGGTGCTTGGTGCAGGAAATAATGCTAATAAACCTTGGTTGTTTCCCTGCCTCTCAGCCAATGTTTTTCCCTCTAGAACTAATGTGCCTCTGATGAGTGGTGAATTTTGCTGGATTCAAATTTTCCTTTTCTTTAGAAGTTCATTGTTCATGTTATGAGACCTCCCCACTCCACAGTCTCATTGAACAAAGAAGAGCTATAGCAAAGCCAGAGAGTGCAATAGGTTCTGTTTATCTTTCTCTGCAGATCAATTTGAATTTTACTTTCCTAAAAGATTCTTTGAAGTGGGACTATATTTTACTTTTTACCAAATTCACCCTCTTTTTTCACTGCTTCATCTATTTAAGGTCAGCTGCTCATGAAGCTGAATACCAGCATAGGGCATGCGCCAGGGCAGTCTGCCCTCTGAATAAATCTTAACATGGTCCATTTGGTGAACTTTCCCTTGCGTGGTTTCTCAGGTGATTCCAGACTTTAACGAGCAAGAATGGGATCCTAAAAACCCAGAGAAATATGCTGGGATTTTCCGTTTCCGCTTCTGGTGCTTTGGAGAATGGACAGAGGTGGTTGTTGATGATCTGCTGCCAACAATGGACGGGAAGTTGATCTACTGCCATTCCAATGTGAAAAATGAATTCTGGAGCGCATTATTGGAGAAAGCTTATGCGAAGTATGAGCTAGTTCATTGTCCTTTTAGTCCTCAACACTGTCCCTTCTATCCATCTGTTTGTTTTGTCTTTCAACTCTATCATACTTTCCATAGGTGTTAGTTTGCTGGTTTGGTGCTAGTAGAGAACCTAAAAAAGATTGAAAACTCCTCTTTTAATCTGCATGAAGGAGGTGAATCATAAAAGAATGCAATGCACTCTACTTCAGCAGTCCAAAGCCTCAAGGATCATTACACTCCTTTCCCAGAAACCCAGCAAAGGTTTATCTGCAATCTGCTAGTTTGTTCTGTTTTGGTTTTTCCTTGGTCAGACACAAATATATTACCTACATTCAAGCTAAATTAGAGCACTTCTAACAACCACTGTGACTGAGAATGTTCTGTGTTACCTCCAGGCTGGCTGGATCTTACGAAGCCCTAGATGGAGGCAGCGCTGCAGATGCAATTGTGGATTTCACTGGAGCAGTGGCAGAATCTATTGATTTGGTACAGGGCAAATATGGTGAGATTATTTCTGAGCAGATGAAGCTGTTTGAAGACTTGCTGAAAGTGCATAAAAGAGGCGGGTTGATCAGCTGTTACATTTCGGTATGTATAGAGGGCTGGATTTTAAGAGTTAATTTAAATGAAAAAAATCTGGAAAAAATACTATTATTAGTGTAATTATATTGAGTATGTCCTTCATCTGTATGCTCTGGAAAAGCTTTGTATGGAAAAAGCTAGCAAGTTGGCAGTGCTGTCAGCCAAGTACAACTCCATGAGCCACTAAATACAATCACAAAACCGCCAAGCCATTTGTGCTGCCACTTTACTGTGGATCTGAAATGCTGTTCTTTCTGAATGGTCACAGTTGTGTATTGACCCAAGGTTAATCCACCTAGAATGCCCTAATTTACAGGCCAGATGGCAGCGTTCAATTTCTTTATTTCTTAGGAAAATCTGTTTTCTGTAAACAGTTCTGCTGGCACTGAGCTGCTGAGACTCCTTGACTTTGGTTGTGATGATGTAGTTGTATTGTCAGTGTGACACTGGAGCTGAGCTGAAAGGCTGAGCCCACTTGGTTATTCAGGTAGTACTGTTTGTTAATAAGACTCCCCATTAGAATTAACCAGCAAAACTTGCCTACACTGGCTAATGTGAGGCAGCTAACTCAGATGCCTACATTAGGAGGCAATGACCCTGAAGTTCCCTTAGTCAGTAGGGAGGGGATGGCTTCCCCAAGGGTAATACAGGGTTGTCTTCTGTGGAAGCTTTACCTCTCTCCCTTCACCTGAGGTGCCAGAAGGCAGATGAGTAGCAGCTCCCAAAGGGTGCTATATACTTGACAAACCACCAGCAGAGAGGGGCCTTGCACAGCCCCTTGCCACAGGAGGGAAACCAGTGACAACTAGGCTTAACTTGCCTTCTATCAAAGTCTGCAATGTCAGGCCATGACTGGGTAGCACTGAAATTCCCACCTTGTCTGAAGCTGTTACCACATGCGGAGGGCTAACAAACTGCCATGGCACCTGAATATTTCCTAAAAGTTTGCTTTTAAATTATTTTTAAAGTGCAGCCTGCAGAAAAGGGATCATTGCCTAGAAGTTGCAGGGTTGGCATCTAGGTGCACTTCAGCATCTTACTCCCATGCCCTCTGCTTCCAATTTAAGACCTTAGCTAAGGCTAATCTTACCTGGGCTTAGTTAAACCACTTAAATGCTTTGCTTTAATTTCCCGCCTGTGAAACAAAGATCATGTTACTGTAGCACTTAACTGTTTCATACCTGTAGTGTAAACTGGTGGACCCCTGAGTGTTGGTTCATTCAGAAATTCTTGTGAGTATTATGGCAGTTGTGCAGTTGTCTAGAACAGCAGAAAATCAGCCACATCTGGAGATGCCTGAGAACATTATCTGTTTAGCTGGCCCTGGCTGTGCGCTGCCCTGCACCAGTGCCGTGGTACCAAAGAGGAACACGTGGTACCTTCTGGGAGATGAATTTGAACCTGAGAACTCAGCTGGGATAGAACAGGAGTCCTGAACTGTCCCTCCCAGCAACATCAGGCAACAGCTCAGAAACAAATTCTTCTAGGCCTTTGGTGTTTGTTTTACCTTTTTCACAAGGTCTGAATTTTTATTTAGAAAGTAGTTCCATCTGGTTTGCTCATGCTGGGCTGGCAGACCAGACCTCTTGATGTGAATTGTTGTTGTAAACATTGTTTCTGGGAAGATATGTTGCTTCCAAATGCTAAGGCAGTTCAGTTTCTTAACGTGGATCTGGTGAGGAGAAAGGCTAAGTACAGGGAGTTGTATTTTAAAAAGCAATTAATTAGAGAGTTGTAATGCCTTCACTTCTTCCTGGCATTATATTTCTGCTTGTCAAACGCAGATGCTTCTAAACACTGATTACACAGGGGCTGTTCCTATTGGTTTGGCTTGACTCGTCTGCTTTTATCGCTTTTTGATAGATGTATTATACACACAGCGAAGCTTGTTAGGTATAGAGTATTTAATACTCAGATGGCTTCCTTGCTGACTTACAAACATGTAATCATTTTCCTTGGATTACAAAATAGCCCCAAGCTATTTATTTATTTAGAATATTAATTTAGAAATTTGAACAGACAGTAGATGTTTAAATATCTCATTTAAATAAATAAAAAATTGCCTTCAGAATGAGGTGGGAAAGGCAGCCCAGCAGTAAGAAAAGCCTGGGGGATAATAAATGCAGCAGGAGAGGTTACAGACTCCCATGCTGTCAAGGACTCTTGTTTGCTTTTAGTTGTGAAAAATGCAAGTGAAAGTGTTACGTTGGAGAAAGCCCAAACCCATTGGAAATGTCAGCCAGTCTTGGTGTAACACATGAGCTGATTCTTTAGGAGCTGTTGTCGGTGAAAGGCAAAGAGGTCTTGGCAAGAGTCTCACAGTTGCCAGACCATCTGTCAGTTCCAATTTGATATAAATTTCTCTTTTCCTCCCCCGGCTGCCTCGCCCCCGATTTCTTATCTTTGGGGACTGAACACTGTTGTATCAGTGCAACACCTGCCTTAGGAGAAGGACCCTGTCTTTTCAGACCAGAGAAATTTTGGAATGGGTAAAAATATCTGAGAAAGTATTACATGCATTTCATAACTCTGACTCCATCTCTCTCCACCAGAGCAAAGGCTTGCTTGATCATTGAGCTCTTAATTAGGTTATTACAGGTTTACATGCAAGGATCTGCACTGAGTCAAATCCTCCTTCCTTGCTGTCCAAGGGAGTGAGTGTCTTAAGGGCAAATGGGCTATAGCCCAATACAGGTGAGAGAGACTCTGGATATGGCTCAGTGCAAAGATGCCCATGCTGGCTCCAGTAAGTGTGTGATCAATCCAGAGGCACGATCATTTGGATAGTTTCTGGCTCAGAAGAAGGGTTATAGCACTGGCACAGCTTTACTTTTTCCACTGTCCTGTCCGGTTTGTGTTGCTCAGAAGCAGCATTGTACTGGCTTTGTAAAGGGCTGGTCATTCAAAGCAACTCCAGCATCTTTATATGATACTGCTTTTTTGGTTTTAGATGTACTTAGGAGATTTTTATCTGGATGCATTAAGTGAAATTGTGGTCTTTTTCAGAGCTTGACAGTTTTTATGTATTCTTAGATCAGCATCTGATCAGGCCTAGGTCATCCAGCGGGACAGTTTACTGCCTGATCACTGCTGGAAAATAGGCTTCTTAGTTGAAGTCTACGAGGAGCAAACCCAGTTCCTAAGAATGCCTGCAGATCTGCCAGTTGCCACATAAGAGACGCCTGCCAGGTCATGAGTGAGGTACAGGACAGGTTTGACAAATGGCTGGGAAGTTTTCTTGCCTGTACCCTCTGTTTTTACCCACTGCCAGTAGTTCTTCCTGGATATCAAATTTACCCCAACACAGAAACAGGCATTGGACTCACCAGCTAAACCCTTAGGCCCTACAAATTGTCCAGCTGAGGACACCACCAGACAGTGCTATGTCTGAGCAGAGTCATCAATATCCAGGAGAGCCATTTTGCAAAGATGACAGGATTTCGGAAGGGCTGATAAAGGTTGTCCATCAGCCCAGTCTTTAACTCTCTGAAGCCAGGAGGAGACAGAATGGCTGTAGCAGGCAGTACTCTCCTATGCTCTGGGCTTCTGTCTGCTAGGACTTGTCTGGCACTATCATGCAAAAGACCAGACTAGTGAGCCACTAGTTTTGAGCCCCAGTGCTGTTGTTTTCCTGCATAGTCAAATAACTTGAGAAGGGAACATACAGCTCTGTGAAAGAAAATAAGCCTTCCCTGTCCTGCCCCTTGAACACACAGCTGTCAGGTCCCTCAATGATGTGAGGTCTTTTTTTTTTTGTCATTCCTGGTGCTAAAGGCTTCCTCTGGCAGTACCAATGAAGCGAAGACACAGATGGGTCTTGCCGTCAGCCATGCCTACTCAGTGACTGCAATTCGGAAGCTGCGCCTTGGACAAAGGCTCATATTCTCTTTTAACGCAGAAAAGCTGTTCATGATCAGGCTGAGGAATCCCTGGGGAAAAAGAGAGTGGAACGGTCCCTGGAGTGACAAGTAAGTGCTGCAAATCCAGTGTCAAAGGAATGAAACTGTGATTAGGGCCACTGGACGTTAGATGCCTGGTTAAACACTGTTGAGATGCAACCTCAGTCTGCAATACTTAGTGACGGTTGAACCATTGTGCCATCTCTTCCCAAGTATAGCATCCTCTGAGCAAATGAGCACATCCTGGAGGAGCCAGGAGGTTATGGCTTCCTGGACTTTAGTTTACATCATTGCCCTGGCATGCTGAAGTATGAGTAGAAAAATAGCTTATGATTAAGGTGATGACTCAAGAACATGAGGTTTGTTCCCAGCTTCACTGCTGAGTTTGTCTGTGACTCAGTTTCTCATCTGTAATTGCTAGCTGCTGGGGATGGTATAAGTCTTTTATTCTTGGATAGTTTAAGTGACTGGTGAAAAATGCTGTAAAATTGCCACATCTGTGATTTCTTGAATTATTTTCTAATGAATCTGAATGTGGGCCACGAGCTTAGCAGGCGCTCCTACAGAGACAGAAATGATTCCTGGAGGAGGTGTATCACTGCCGATTTCTACACGAAAAACATTTAACTGGGATGCTACAGTTCAACACTGTGCTTACCAGCCACTGTTAGCATTCAGTAATGCAATGTTCTTAACAGCATATTAAGTTCTTAACTTCCATACTTTAGCTAGCAAAAATCTATTACTTTCAAAGAGTTTGGTTCAGGTGAAATGCAAAGAATGCGCAGAAGAGCTACTGTGTCTTGTTTAACTTAAGGTCTTGTGGTTCCCTACTAGCCTCTGTCTTGGCACAGCTGCCACTCATTTCAGTGGAAGCACTGAGGAGTCTGAGGTTGGCCCATGGTTTTTGGCCTAACAGTATTAAATTGAGAATGTCCAAATAGGTTAAGAAAATGTCTCTTATGGCAAGCAACCTCCATTCCCTCCTGCCAACCACCTTCAGCTTTATCCTCCAAGTACTTTTGGAAAGGGAGTGAGGAATTGTGGCTCTGTTTGTCTGATGTAACACATTAGGGAAGGGGCTCATGCTGCCTTCTATCGTCTTGTCTGATTTAAGCATCAGACTGCTTGCATTTAGGATCCCGTGCTCCCCTGCAGTCAGTGGAAAGAGGCAGGTGCCTCCAGGGGACAATGCAGAGCATGTAAGTTATATGCTAATGCAGACAATGAAGTGTCTATGCAGTGTAGTGTTACTCTGGAAACTGGACACTAGGCTCATGCTGCAACAGTTTCTTCTCAAGGGCTTTCTGGGGAAATCTCAGACCTTAGGTCTGTTTTATTTAAGGACATTGAAAGACAGAGAGAATATTTTGGTCTAAATGAAGTGTTCAGTAAGCTCCTGACGAGGAAAACCAGGTTTCTTTTGAAGGGCCTTCAGGGAATGGAGTTGATCTCATATGACCTTCCAAACCAGCTGTTTTAAGTGTCCTAAGGGAGGGTGTGACAAAGGAAATCAATAAGGTTCTGCTCTAGTTGTGCCAATTTCACATTC
Source organism: Morus bassanus (assembly GCA_031468815.1). Classification (NCBI taxonomy): domain Eukaryota; kingdom Metazoa; phylum Chordata; class Aves; order Suliformes; family Sulidae; genus Morus; species Morus bassanus. The sequence continues at coordinate 4,114,255 of CM062582.1, forward strand.
ATCTCTTTTTTAGTAGCTTTCAAATCAATTAATGTTTTAAAAATCCTCCTGTAAGCCCCACACTTTCTTTTTGAATATCATCTGTCCTTTCAGTACTCCAATGTTATCTTTATAAGAAGGGACAATGAGGAGAATTTTATTTGCAATTTTTTTTCCAGGTGAGAATATTTAATGTAAGTTATTAATAATCCTTGTTGTTCTTTTTTTCTCCTTTTTTTTTTTTTTTTTTTTTGCCTTTTAGTTCTGAGGAGTGGAAGAAAGTCAGTAATTCAGAACGTAAGAGCTTGGGACTCACTCTTGAGAATGATGGAGAGTTCTGGTGAGTGGGAGTCATGTGAAGGGTTTGGAGATACTGGCTACACTGAGCAATTGTCATAAATTCTGCCATTTAACTGCTTCAAAAACAACCTCCCCAAATGGATAAGATTATCCAGTCCTGGCACAAGGTCTGTTTCTTTTAAACTCTCAAGGGATGACAGAGAAGAGCTGAAAAATGGATTAAAAACTAGAAGAACAAAATTCGTAGCTCTTAGTAAATATAAGTTTCAAACACCCTCAGAAATCTATTACATATATTTAGGACATTCACTCAGAGTCCAAGACAATACATGTGCTGGTTTACATGACAGAATGCCAAGTATTGAACACGTTGTCAATCCTGTTTACTGACTACTGTGCCTATCTGTAGGATTTCTAGGTCAACCATGGCTGATGTATCTGTAAATGCAATTGCAGCCAATGAATTTTGATATTTGTCACTGTTCTCCAGCATGGGCATGAGAAGTGTTATTCTCTACAGAATCTCTAGAACTCTAATAGTTTTGACTCGGCTTAAAGCTTAGATACACTGAGGCAGCCCAGCAACTTCTTCAGTAGATCATCAGTATTGATTCAAGTGTGCTGGTAGGGCTCAGTATGAAAAGTCTTCTGTCTGCTCAGCTTTGTCAGAACTGGCAACTGGAAGCCAGCTGTAGGGTTTGGTTCTGGACCATTAATAAGTCAGGACATGATAATAGTTCAGAGATACCAAGCTGTTAGAGGAGGTGAATGTTTTTTAACTGCTCTGCAGTCTAGTCTGTCACTTTAGCAGGCACAGGCTATAGCACTGAGATGGTGCTAAATAAAAGCTATGTCCAGAGTAGAGAGATTTGAGTCATGCTCAGGGACAGATGTAACAACAAGGACCGTAATAATGAGGAGTAGAGAGTGCTTTGGTTGCAGGTAATCTTTTGCTTTTGCAAAATATATGTTATCAAATCCAGCCTGGTAGATACAACATATCCTTTAGGCTTAGGTGCTGCAATGGTACAAATCCAGAGCTGACCAAGCACACGGAGGTGGTATTTCTGTAAATGAAGTGCTAAGATAGTGTGATTGTGGCTTCACAAGTATTTCCACATGGAGAGCTTTCCAGTGAATCAGCTTGTCCTCTGGACAGCTGAGCAATGCCTCGTCTTAAATTACTGGAAGATTTTGTGTGTTATTTTGGCTCTTTGTGTGAGTATCACTCTTTTTAAATAAACCATTACTTTCCTGGTATCCCATGGAATAGGATGACGTTTGAGGACTGGTGTAAGAATTTCACTGATGTGGACATCTGCCGGATTGTGAATACCTCCTACTTCAGTATCCACAAGACCTGGGAGAAGGAAATGATGTGTGGGGCTTGGGCAAAGAATTCAGAGCCCCTGCTAAATCGCTGTGGTGGATGCTTTGATAACAAAGAGACCTTCCTTCAGAATCCCCAGGTGGGAATCCCTGTATTTTGTGAGGTATTGAAGTGTATCCACTTTAGCTAGGGCTTCTGAAGTATCCACCCTATTTAGGAGTTGGCAGTGACTGCTTGACAGAAATCTCGTTGCCAGTGTCTGTCCTCTGGGAGTATGCTGGTTCACTGCATGCTTCAGTGATTTCTGTGAAATTTCTCAGAGGAGTTTAGATATTTGTTTAGGACTGGTCATGTTTGGGGCCAATGACTCAGACACACCAGGATTAGTGAAGTCCTGCCTGGACTTCTTTCAGTTTCCCAATCGTAGAAAGGCAGCAAGTCTGATTTTCTGATGACAGAACTCCCATCCACCTAACACCCTTAAACAGCCTGAGGATTCGGTCCACTGTATTTAGTTAGTATCCCTTTACATTAATCTAAGATTCTGAAAGTATCTAGTCTCTTCCCTTAGCTCCCCCTCTCATCAGCATTACAGAATTTTCCTTGTCTCATCCTACCTGGTAACTCCCAAGCTGTTCAGTTTATCTGTTCGTCCATTCTTACTCTATTTCTCACCTTCCTGCCCTTGTCAGTGTTGTACGTTTTCATCCCAGTGCATACAAATTCAGGCATAAAACTTCCATTACTGTCAATGAGATCTGGGCACTTACTGCTTTAGTTATTACTTTGAAAATTGACCTTTCTGTTCTTTTGTAATTCACCACATACTTTAGATTAATTAAAGATGTTCCTGTGTCTGTTTCTCTGCACTTGTATGGGAGTTTTCTGTCTGCACCCCTCAGTTTTCATAGCTGGATATTGGAGAAATGCAGCCTTTGCTGTTCAGACCTGGAGTGAATCTCAAACTCCTAGCTAATCCTGTCATATAAGTGTAGATGGAGCAGCAGTTCTTCACTGCTCTGTCTTCTGTCAGTGCCTCATTTCCAGAGGGTGACTTTATTCAGATATTACCCTGTATGATTCTGGACGTATTCCAAGCACTTGCCTGGGTCTCATTTGTAAGTGTTTAGCTGCCACAGAGAACAAAATATACGCGTTACGGTTGAGTGCAATGCCTGATGCAATGGAAGTTCTTTTTATTCCAGTGTTGTCTCTAGGTTAGTTGATTAAAAGGCTCTTAATAGCAGCACTGGAACACATTTAGGTTGGCTTAGGGCCGTTATAAATGACTGCGGCATGTACTACCATAGTCTAGAGATAATCTCTGTCTGTTCTCCCTGAGTGAAATGCCTGACGCTGAGACCTCCTGTGAAGTTTATCTGTACAGAGAGGGATTGTGACACTTCCAGTCCCTTTAAAATAAGGGAATTTAAGCCAAGTATAAATGTATTCCTACAGCCACCTGCCAATTTCCAGACTGTTACCCATTAGGACAGCTGAAATGTAATCAGATCAAAGATCGTCACAGTTGCATACCTCTCATCAGACCGAGAGCGCTCTCTTGCACTCACAGTTCCCCTTCCACACCTCCATTTGCCCTGTAACACTCTAGACTATCTGACAAGGTAACACTGCATATGGTTCAACAGGGACAAGAATTAAAATGTGTCTCAGTAGGTGTTGCTGCATATTTATATCTCGCTTTTTAGATTCTCTATGCAGAGGCTCTCTACAATCCCTAGGACTCTCTTCTTCAGGGTCCTGTGCTTTGTCTGCTGGATTGTTGATATAGCACACAAATAAGAGTACAAAGCAACATTGAATTCATACCCCAAAACAGCCAGGCCAGAACAGCAAGCAGTATTTCTGTAGGAGGCCAATCTGGACTGTAAATACAGTGAACAACTAATGAAGCCCAGAGGCTTGGGAAGGTATTGATTTTCTTTCCGATACTGCTGTGCTTCAGCCAACTCTGCTAGAGGTTGGTGTTTCCTCCATGTGGGTGTGACACTGCCTGAGACAGTGAGGGTCAGGGGTGAGAAATGGGATGGTGCCTTATTCTGCAGAGCTCTAACCACAGAGGGATGGGAAGTCATTACAGGGGATCGTTCCACAACAGTAACCAAGGCAATATCAGTATCTACCTCAGAGCAAAGCTCAATGAGGATTTGCTTTTTAGCAGCTCTTGGAGGAGCAGGGAGGGGGGAATTGAACCACTGATGATATTCCTCTCCATGCTGTCGCCGAATTTTGGCTTAAATCAGAACGTGTGGTGCACATAATACCCAGCCGTGCACCACTGCGGTTTTATGCATTTACTTGTTTGCTTCATATTTAAATGTCTTTGAGGATGGAAGAACACATGTCTAAACTTGGCATAAATTGTGTCCTCTTCCCCTCCACTGGTTCTAACAATTCAGATTTGCCCTCTGTATGCACAAAAGAAACAAAATTTAAAGGAGTCTCTAATAGTGAAAGAATTTCAGTGTTTTGGGGTATAAATTCAGTGTTTAATTCTTTGTTGTATAAAGAAACACCTATCTGACCCTTTTTGTCTACTGAAAGGGTGCATATTTACTCGTGAACTGGTCTGGTCATGATACTTAATAATGTAAGCAATTCAAGTCTGATTTATTGAGATGGGAACTGCTGTCTAAACTTGAAATAATTTCCTTTGATTGGCATTAAACCCAAGGTGATTCAAGTTTACGTTAAACAGTTTGGATAAAAGATTTGCATGTTAAAGATGCAGGAGTCCTCCTTAGCCCTTTTTACTGGGTATTCCTAAGGCTTTCGGGAAAACTGAGAAAACGTAAAAATAGCATTCCTATCATTCTTATATTAAATAGAAATTGTAGGTGCGGAACAAAGTTGTGGGGTTTGGGGTTTTTTAACTCAGATTTGGAAGATTCCTTCATTTGCAGGTCCTATAGAAAGATGTTTGAAATTTACAGGCCTTGTTTAGATATTCAAGTTAAAAGAATAATCAAAAATTATCAGAGACCCCACCTGGAGTCTGTTGGTTTAATTTTTTTATCTCACTCTTGATTTATATATATATATCTAAATAAAACTTAATCTTTTGTCTTTTGCTTTCAGAGGAGATGTTCTCTTCTGCTGCCTCAACAGTCAGTTTGTAATACTGTCTCATGCTGTCCTTTATGTGAATTACCTGTTGCAGTCTCTGATACTTTTGGTTTAAAGATCCTAATTATTAGCATTAATTTTCAGCTGTGAATTGCTGGGAATGTCTGTTATATGGAGAACTCTCCTCCCACCCCCAAATGTATTTTCATTTGCCTCTATTGTATGCACGTATTTCCTTGGTGATGGCTTTAGCCTCAGTATCCTAAGGCATTTCTAACAGCTTACCCTCTTCTCTCTTCTACTAGTACATCTTTGATGTTAAGAAGACTGAGGACAAAGTGTTAGTCTCATTACAACAGGAGGATCGCCGCAAATACAAGAAAGAAGGGAAAGGAGACAGCATCCCAATTGGCTTTGAAATATTGAAGGTAGGCAGCCATCTGCACTCCCGGTTCAGAGTTTCTTCAGCAGTCCTGCTTCATGCTGGCAATGAGATCCTTGGCAGGTAGAGGCATGATTATCATGGTGGGGTCTGGCTCTCCTCTCAACATGAGCTTTGCATGTGTACTGCACTCAGTCACTAGAGCTGGCATTAGACAGACTATTTGAACTAAATTGAATTTAGTGCAATTCAAACTCTATTTGAACTAAAGGAACATAAGTAATTTTTCCCTATTGCGAAAGAATTTTAAGTGCTTTTCCTACCCCAAGCTTTGAAGAGAAAAACAAAACAATATTAATGCTTGAAACATGGAGGCTTTTTTTCTCCTACTCACTGGAGGCTCCTGCCTCCATTTCCTCAGCAAATACAGTCAAGTGAATAAGTTTGAAAAGTCTGCAGTTTTTCTTTTGCCACTTAGAAAAAAAGAGCCAAGAGCGTTTTCGAAAACTGGAGTAGTGAGTAGGAAATGAGCATATGTGAAAAGGAACCAAAGGGATCCCAAACAGTAATTTAATTGCACTCCCAGGGCAAATTCAGTAAAATGAAAACATATGATCTGAAAGAAGGGGGAAAGCAAGAGAAACAGCTATGCATCCGTTTTTTCACTGAGGATCAGGATTATTTTATCATCTGTTGCTATAGCTAGTGGGACTATACTGAATCTATGGCCCTACCCTAAAAAATAGTCAGTTTTTAGCAGTTAGTTAGAGCTGCTGACATCTGCATCACACCTACTCATTTGACAATCACCTGTTAACCACATACATTGAAAAGTGTCATTAGGGAAAGTAGCATAATTTAGCTTGCCTTGTTCATGCCTGTGTATCTAATTTGGAAAGGTCTGGAAAAGAAAATCACACGTTCAGAAAAGTATCAGTGCTGTATATTTCTGTTCAATAATTTTTCTGTTTCAGAAGTGTTCTAACCTACCAGGCTCATTATCATGACTAAAGGCCTTTGGAAGACCAGGGCCTCAATTATCTGAAGACAAAAGAGAACTACCAGAAAATAATGTAGGGCTGTCTTTGCCCCCAGGAGCTGCTTAAGAAATAGGTGTATATTTTAACTGTGCTGTGGCAAATGTCAGTTCCCTGAAGAAGATGTTAATAGTTAAGCACAGCTTCAAGTATTAAAACAAAACATAAACGGTTATTCTATGGCTTTTCTATTCAGGAAAGGGCAATGAAAATGCAGCTGTGTGCATCTGGATTGAGAGCCTGCTATGTAAGACTGGAATGTTCTCCCTGCATGCTAGAGAAAGGAGGCAGATAAATCTCAGCTTCATCTAAGATGGCAGCATAGCTCAGTGGGTGGAGTCCTTGGCATGGGCATGCATCTCTGAAAGTATTCAAAACTCTGCAGTAGCATTATGTCTCTGTTAGTGGATGCATGTCTTTGCCAGTCCCAAACTTTCACCTCCACTTAGGAATATACATGTATTTACCAATGCAGTGAAGTGCAGAACAGCGCTGCTTGGAAACCTGTGTGGGCTAGCGCTTGGAGCATTGGGTTGCCTGTCAGGACTACCTCTGCCACAGCTTCAGTGGGTGAAAAACTGTTTGGCAAACTATTTGCCTTTATTACACGTTTCCTTTTCAGCCCATGAAAGGCTGTGTGATGTGCAGGTGAAATCCTGCCTGTTAGCTCTGATATCCCCCCTTGCATTAATCCCTATACTGCTCGGTGGCTGTAGGTGGAGGATAACAGAAGCTATCGACTACACAAGCTGACTGTGCAGGAGAGAGTGGCCACATCTCCGTACATCAACACACGCACTGTGTTCTTGAAGAGGATCCTTAAGCAAGGCCGCTACATCCTTATCCCAACTACATATCATCCTGGCATCGTTACAAAGTTTATCCTGAGACTCTTCACAGATGTGCCATCAAAACTCAGGTAGGTTGCACTCACAGCTACGTGAGATTTTTCCCTTACCCACATTGGCTGCACCTCCTTGGAAATGGTTGCCTAGTTGCCCTCAAATATCCCTGACTCACTAGCTCATATCGCTCCAGAACTAGGCCCTTGAGATGGTCAGGGACACCTCCAAGAATCTCCAGATGACTCACTGGGATTTGTGCGTGATCAGGACTTCTTTACCTAGGATCCTAGTTGACAATTCAGTTTGGGTCTTTCAACCTTTTAGTTTGGCTTTTGTAGTTGTCTCCAGTTCTAGGTGAGAACGCTGAGCAATAGTGCTTGCAGTTACGGTTGATACTGTTTATTTCTTTGACCATCTCCTTTGAAACCAGTGGTTGTCTGCAAGGGCAAAAGTAGTGTTCCGTGAAATCAGGCCCACTGAATTTTCTTCTTGCTTTGATACTATTTTCCGTGATTTAAAGGGTTTTATCCCCACCACTTTTGTGCCATGCAAAGGATGACATGCATTTAGTTACTTTGCTTTGCTCTGGTTTTATTTCCTGTCTGTCATTTCTGTACCACAAACTTCCAAAACGGTAGATGAGGAAAGAGTACAAATCTCATGTTCTGAAAATGCCAAATTTCCAGAACCATTGATCGTTTGCTTGACATTCATCGCTTCAATTGCTTTTTCCATGATTTTTCAGGGAGCTGACAGCAGATAAGCCTGAAATGACATGTTGGAGTCTTCTTTGTGGCTATCCACGCAGAGTCACACAAATCAAAATTCACTCTGCAGAGGGTTTACAGAAGCAAGACAGATCAGGTGGTAAGTGTGAAGTGAGCCTGGAAGAGTGGAAGGGGCTTCTTCAGTCCTCTAAAGATGATCTGAGTTGATATGTAAGTTGATAAGTCTGAAATTATCCAAACAAACTGAAGAATTGTGGGATTTTTTTTCAGCATGTTGTAAAATCTGATCAGAAGGAGAGATCAGATGAACAAGATGATGCGTAACAGCAAGATTTATGTGTCATCTGTGCTGGTTCAGATGGGTCGTAGTAGCCAGACCCTCCTGAGAAGCTTTTTCTGGGGATTAGTAAGAAATTCACCTTTCAGGGTTATGTGTTTTCTAAATGGAAAATATCCAGGTAGAGCTGAATCACACAGACTCATGTAGTGTATTACACTTACATCAGCAATGTCATTCACGACTGTTGTTCAGAACCACAAGCTTAATAGCACTTCATGGAGGAAATTATGGTTTTCAAACAACCATTTTCAGCTGGGTAAACTAGGACAGGGAGAGAGGTTAAATGACTTGTACAGGACTGTGTATCTGCTTTACTAACCTGATCTCCTTCTGTGACAAGGTGACCCGTTTAGTGGATGGGGGAAAGGCTGTGGATGTTGTTTACCTAGACTTTAGTAAAGCCTTTGACACCATTTCCCACAGCATCCTCCTGGAGAAACTGGCTGCTCATGGCCTGGACAGGCATACTCTTTGCTGGGTAAAAAACTAGCCGGATGGCCGGGCCCAAAAAGTTGTACTGAATGGAGTTAAATCCAGTTGGCAGCCAGTCACGAGCAGTGTTCTCCAGGGCTCAGCGCTGGGGCCAGTTCTGTTTAATATCCTCACCAATGATCTGGACGAGGGGATCGAGTGCACCCTCAGTAAGTTTGCGGATGACACTGAGTTGGGTGGGAGTGTTGATCTGTGTGAGGGTAGGAAGGCTCTGCAGAGGGATCTGGGCAGGCTGGATTGATGGACTGAGGCCAACTGTATGGGGTTCATTAAGGCTTGGTGCTGGGTCCTGCACTTGGGTCACAACAACCCCAGGCAATGCTACAGGCTTGGGGAAGAGTGGCTGGAAAGCTGCCTTCGGAGAAGGCCCTAGGGGTGCTGGCTGACAGCCGGCTGGACATGAGCCAGCAGCGTGCCCAGGTGGCCAAGGAGGCCAACAGCATCCTGGCTTGTATCAGCAATAGTGTGGCCAGCAGGAGCAGGGCAGGGATGGTGCCCCTCTGCTCAGCACTGGTGAGGCAGCACCTCGAAGCCTGTGTTCCGTTTTGGGCCCCTCGGGACAAGAAGGACATTGAGGTGCTGGAGCGTGTCCAGAGAAGGGCAACGGAGCTGGGGAAGGGTCTGGAGCACAAGTGTGATGGGGAGCGGCTGAGGGAGCTGGGGGGGTTTAGCCTGGAGAAGAGGAGGCTGAGGGGAGACCTTATCGCTCTCTGCAACTGCCTGAGAGGAGGTTGTGGTGAGGTGGGGGTCGGTCTCTTCTCCAAGTTAACAAGCGAGAGGACAAGAGGAAATAGCCTCAAGTTGTGCCAGGCGAGGTTTAGGTTGGATATTAGGAAAAATTTCTTTACCAACAGGGTTTTGTCAAGCACTGGAACAGGCTGCCCAGGGAAGTGGTTGAGTCACCATCCCTGAAAGTATTTAAAAGATGTGTAGATGTGGTGCTTAGGGACATGGTTTAGTGGTGGACTTGACAGTGTTAGGTTAATGCTTGGACTTGATGATCTTAAAAGTCTTTTCCAACTTAAATGACTCTATGATTCTATGATCAAAGGAAGTGTCCTAAAGGACACTAAAATGTCTTTCTGGCACCTGTTGTTGGCAGTTAATTAGGAGACTCATCCAGTTGTCATTTGCTTCCTCATTTTCTACTCCTACTCTCCGTCTGTCAAGCCTTCATTTTCCATGACCAGTGCAACAGAAAAAGGCAGACACATCCAGCACTGAGTGGTCAGTAGGGAGAAAGCAAAGGAGCAGTGAAATTGTGAAATACTACAGTGAAATTGGAACAGGAACCTAAAGAGGTTCCTGAAACGTCTGCTCTGGTTGCTCCAGATAACTCTTCAGCTCTCTTCAGTCTTCAGGTGCATTAACTTCTTGTGCTAGAGAAGGCTGTACTACAGAAGTGTAAGATGACTTAGACCTGTAGTACAGTTCATCTTCAGTCTCACAAAGCAGCTGTAAAATTTCTCCCACCAGCTGTCTACAATTTTATTCCAGTCCCCTTTTCATAGTTTTTCCTGGTACCCACTGAGTGGTGACGGAAGGTACTTTTCACTGTGAAAGCCACTAACAGTTAACTCTGATTTTCTCTTCAGGGGACAGGAATGTTGGAGGGAAGAGAGATAGAAAATTGATTCAGTTCATTTTTCTTGGTACTCTTCTTGAAAGACAGGAGCCACAAACACCTCAGTCAAACAAGTGGTATGGCTCCAGGTTCTCAGCAAGGCAGGATGGATGGGTGAGGCTGAAGGGACTATATGTGACAAGAATAGCAGAGCAGTGCATTGAAAAGAGGCGGTATATTCTTGTTCTTGCCCTGTGAAGGACATTTTCATTTGTAAGGGTGGGGTGGTTTTTTTTTGCTTTTAAAATTCCTTAAACATTTTTCTCTAACATTCCCTGCAGTAAACTAATAAAAGCCAATTCTCCACCCTTAGCATTTCACAATCCTTAGCACAATTACAGTCTTGACAAGATCATTAAAAAGAATTGCCTGCAGCTGCCAAAGACCAGGCTTCAGCTCAGTGTTGTGGGATTTGGTGCATTGTGACACAGACCCTCAGGAATATACTAATAGGACTTACAACCAATGTGTAGTAGACATTCTAACTAAAATATAGCCCAAATACCTTTAGGACACAGTACTACCACACATGGTCACAATGAGTTGAAGCGTCTTCTTCCACTTTGATTTCAGCATCCACTGTTGGGCTGATGATTACCCTGACAGAACTGAGAAGGTAACCTTTTGTGGGAAGAACTGTCTCTAGGAAATGGACTCACAGATTTTCTGTTTAAACCTAAGCAGAGCTTCTGCTTGATTATTTTATCTGCTGAAAAAAAATGCAGAATTGGGTCAAGTGATACTATTTGTGAATTAATATTGAATTCATCAAGTGGCTGAAAAAAAATCAGTCTATCATTGTCAATTTTTTTCTGAAGTGTTTCCATTTCCCTGTGTGAAACAATGTGCCATTTTTAAATTCACCAAAAACCTGAGGGCCTTTTAACACAAAACCTAAATGAATCTTATTGTTTGACTTTGAATAAAACCTCACCAAAAAAGTTAAAATATTTTCCTTTTGTATTAACATAAAGCTTTCAGTAAAAGCCTTTGTCTCTTTTCAGCCTGTAGTTCCAAATCTCATCCATTCAGGGAGCACTGAAGGAGAGCTGAGTTACTTCACTTCAGTAGCTTCCCCATTATCTTGAATTCTGCTGTGAAATCCCTGTCTGAGTCTTTCTTTATTAGCCTTTTTTTTCCCTATAAGTATCTCCAACTCACAGAGCACATTCACAGATTGTCTTGCAGAATGCCACATCTTATAGCAGCTTCAGACAAATGAAGTAGGGAGAGTGCGTAAATAAAAAAAGAATGAAAGCAAATGTGCACTGCTGACATTTGTGCTACACAATAAAATCAAGCTGTGCAATGACAAGGATAACGCCCATAACTGGCACTCTGCCTTCTAAGGGCACCTTGCTGGGAAATTTGGCAAAGCTCCCGATTGATACTAGAGTCCATTTTTGGTAACGTAAAAAGCTGGGTATGGCACATGTTTCTCACATTTGGGGTTTTTTTGGTAAATTGAACAAGTGGATATAGAAATTCCCTGAAGCACACTGTCTGGCTAGATTGTAAATTTGCACTAGAAAGTAATGTGTCCAGGGACATTAAATATCCCATATTCTGATATTGCTTCCTAATACTGCCACAAAAGAATGCAACTCCTTGTCATCTCTCATCTCCTCTCTGGCTTCTCTGGATCCATGCCTGGACCCTCTCCCATCCTTATCTCAAGGAGAAATAGCAGCCAGGCATTTGAAAAAGACGAGCTTTCTCAGAAGTGAGTTTAGACCTCCAAGTCACATGGGCAGTTACGGAAATACCAGCCTTACCTGGCGCTCCTGGAGCATTTCCTGATGTGAACTAGGCTTAAAAGTCAACAGCAGCCTCCTGTCTAATCAATACTGTGAGGTGAAGGAAGAGGCCACACAGCAATTGCCATTGGGAGTGAGAAGTAGAGGTTTCCTTTCAGGTTAGGCACAGTCAATATGTTTATTCAAGTAGAAAATAGGTAGATTAAGTGGTTGTGTTTTCCTGCTGCTCAGAGGACCTCACACAAAGGTTACTCATTTTCTTGTGCAAAGGTTGATGGCAACTTGTTTCTGTGTGAGCTGCTGCATCTGATTAGTCCCACTGCATTTCACAAGGGTTTCCTGACTTTGCCTTCACCTTCTGGTCTGCAGCATCTCAGCCCTCAAGCTGCTGCTTTTCTTATGCTCAGTCTGTGTTATCTGTCAGCTGTATTCCACCTTGTCCAGCCACCTGCCTGGTTTGTCGCTATCATCCCTTAGCATAGAGAGAAGACAAAACTTGATAAAGGAGGAGGTTATGATTCATTCTGAAACTTCTGAGAACTGAGACATGGCATTACATCTCTGTGACAAACTGTCCTGAAAACATCAGGATGTCCCTATGCTCTGACACTCAGATATGCAGGTGTGGAAGGTAAGAGCAGCCTGAACAGAGAGACCTTTTTTTGATATAACTTGGATAGAAGGATTTTAGACTTGAATGCACTGTTCTTCACATAAGGCCATCACTGTCATCTGAAAGTTGTGCTTAGCACAAACTTCTGAGCAACTACTTAAACAAAACTGGAAGAGAATAAAAATTGCATAGCAAGTGCACACCCGACGCGGTGCTCGAGCTGGTTGTCATCAGAACCCTGCTCCCTGCCAGAGGAAGGTTGTTTAATTGCTCTTTTAAATGTTTATTGGAAAGCTCCTCCTTGCTGCTGTCTTTGATCCATTGTCCTGTCTGGAAAATATAATGGATGATTTGCTGTCATCAAGAATAGCGGATGAATCTAGCTGCCCAGACTCAGTTCTGAATGCATACAGGCTGCTTCTCTTGGAAGTGCCTCTCTTCGAGTTAGCTTGTTCTGAAGTTGATCCAACCATCTGTGAGCCAAGTGCAGTGGCAGGTTTGCAAGAAGATGAGGAAGCACTGTGTGCTTGGATATTTTCTGTTTCTCGTTCCCAAGTCGCTCTTAAAAATTGCTCTCGCTACTGTCTGTCACACTCTTTTCCCAAGAGCTTGTCTTTGAGAACAAATCACCTTTTCCATTTTTGAGTCTTCCCACTGAAATTCCATGTTGAATTTGCATGTTTAATTGCCTTTCACCACTTCTTTTCTAAACTAGATATTGTGATCCCCGGTATGTGAGATACCTGGTAAGCAGAGTATCTGGTACCTTTAATGGTAGTTGCCTTGGGAGCAGTCTGAGAAATAGAAGGAAGGGGAAGGCAAAAAGCAGCTGGTAAATATCCAGTCAAAGCATGAGAAGGGGAGCGGAGAGAAGATGGAGCAGAGATGGGGGGAGGATTTACTGATGCCAATGGAAAGCCTCCCTTTTATTATCTGTATTGTGGGACAAGCTAAGAGCTATCACATGAGCAAAGACGCAACTGCAAAAGGCAAAACAACCTGTTGTAATTCCCGAGGCAGTGGCTGTGTCTCAGCACTGTGTCTGCTCTGTTTGGCCCATGCCTTTTTCCAGTGACTGAGTTTGTCACAGCTCTCCGTGTAGCAGTAAGAGTGGTCTACCTGGAGAAGAGTGGGAATGTCTCTGAGAACAACTTCTGAAGACCGTTTTCTAGAAAGCCTTTTGTGTTTGGTAGAGTGCTGAAGGACGTGGATGTTAGATCCTCAGTCTAATCCTCAAAAAAAAAAAAAAACAAAACAAACCCCAATTAGCCTTAGTCCACGGTGCATAGATTTCTTTAAGCCTTAGAAATGTCATTACTGTTCAAGTGTTTCTGGTATTTGCAGTTTCCAACATTTTCCTTTGTGCTGTTCTTTCGTACAACTTCTCAATACAACAGCATGGCCACAGGACTGAGATGAAACAGTTGCTAATACACGTTATGGTGTTCAAGGCATAGCTTGAGTCATATGTGTCCCTGAGAACTGAACCCAGTCCTCCTTCCACTGCCAGAGTAGCAGCTCCAGTTGTTTTCATTCCCAGCTCATGGCAAATACTAGGATGTTGCTTTTCCACATTCGTAGCCCTTTCTGCACTGACTTTGTACTGCAAATAAACCAGGCCCAGAGCTGCAAAGAACTGGGCCAACTGTAGCTGAGAACCCCCCTGGTCTCATCCCACATGTGCAGCTCTCCCATTTCTTTCTTTTGTTCTGGAATTGGAGCCAGGCCTCCTAATATAACTGACACTCAGCAATGCCATCATGAGGTCGTGCTGTGCAGGTACCTTTCATGTCCCACGTCTACCTCCCTCTTTTTTCTTAGCTCTTTCTGAGAATTTGAATCTGTTTCTTTCCGTTGTTAGCTTTCCTTTTCCTTTCACCTAGCAAGTCCCTTCATTAACAGCTCCCTCTTCCAGCAGATATGCTTGTTACCTCTTTAAGCTCTGTGACCTTTCCCCACCCCTTCTTATGCCCTTTATCTCTTAATTACTGTTAATGTTCCTTTGCTCTTTGCCTTTGGCTAAAGTAGTTGACACCATTTCAGGCAAGACCCCATTTTATTCAGATCCATTTTCCAAATCTCTTTGCAAAGGGGGGAGCTTTTCCATCACTGATTACAGAGTGTGGTGCGGCCCCATGCCCCAGAGCTAAATCCACACGTTCAGTGACACAGAAAGTAATTGCCTATCAGAAAAGCCAATACATTGCTACCTGCTATAGAAAGTGTGAGATGTTGTCAGGGTAACAGGCTTATCGCCTGTCTGGCAAGGTGTAATCATAGTGCAGCACATGGAAAAATCTGTTTCTTTCTTGTAAGTGGAAGTAGCTCCTTCTGTTTTGGATGTAGCTGCTACCTGGTTTGTTTGCGTGAGGTGTTGGTACCCATTCTTGTAAATGAGCGATGTGTTTGAGGAAAATCATCCTGGGTATAAATAAATCCTTAAAATTATGCTGCCTTATGGCTATCATTCCAGTGATGGCATTTTCAAGTAGATGGTGACAAAATGTGTCTAAGAAATGATCACGAGTCTGACTTATGCTTACACGCAGTCAGTGGGCTTATACAAAATCCATATCTAAAAAGTAGCAAGGTGTGGAAAACCAGATATGCTAGTCATTAACAATAGGAATGGGCAGAAATAGTTGTGTTGAAATACCAAAAAAATGGTAGTGCCTGTGTTTAATTAAAAGTTAATGAGAAAGCGGAACGGTCGATTCTATTTGAGGATGAAGACGGGTGTTTCCAAATCGGTTCTTGCTCCCTGTTGGAATGGAAAGAAAATATCAACGTTTATAACAAAGTCAAAAATGTTCAGTGTAAAAACAACAAAGCATTTCTAGAATGTTGAATAATCTCAGTGGGTTATGTATGACTAAAGTGTAATTTAAAACATTAATTAGGACCTATAATAGATACAAACGTGATAACATAAACTTTAAAATTATATCGATCCAAATGATAGAACCAAAGAAATTGTCTCAGGTTCATGGGAATGAAATGAGAAACTGGGTAGGATTTGCTTTGACAGTTTCCCACAGAAAACTTCGTTGAAACCGGTGCACTCCTACAAAATGTTTTTGCATTTTGACAATATTTTACCCTCTGGAAGAGAAACTGCTTCTTGAAAACGACCTCCTAACACTAATACTCATATCAGAATACAGTAGACAGCGCTTTGAAGCTAGGCAGTCTAAAGGTGGGCACAGAGATGTGCATTCAGTCATCTAAAAGCAGTTCTGTGCAGTTCCTGTCCTTGCCTTCCACAGGAATTGTGGCTGATGAACAGTTTTTACCTTCCGTTTTGGCCCAGGCGCCCAGAACTACATATCAGACTGCATATGCGCAGATGCATTTTGGCTCTCACATGTAGAGCAGTGTCAGGGAGCTTAGAGTGTCACTTTGAAGACTTTGTTAGATGAGCCAGGAGGATACACAGCAAGGGCATGTGGAAAGATGGCATTCCCAGTCTAGCAGTGAGCCGGTTTCACAGCAAATTGTGCTTGGTTTCCAGCTCGGAGCATCCCCTTGTTACAGGAATGAGGTAGTTCACCTCTGCTGGTGGTGGCCAGCTAGCAGTGGATGCGACGTGCTCTGGTGCCCGGATCCTGTGCTCGGTAGCAGTGGGGCTGCCAGGCACAGGAAGGGGTTGCTTCTGCTGGGTTTCTGGGCAGGTCTCAGCTGCCATTCTGTGTTCTAAGAGCTGTGCTGCTGACTGTGTTTTAGGAGCAGATCCCTATGTGCTTATTAAGTGTGAGAACCAAAACTTGCGCTCCCCTGTGCAAAACGATACGACCAGTGCCACCTTTGACACACAAGTGATTTTCTACAGAAGGAACATCAACAGTCCTATCGTTGTCCAGGTAAGATAAGCCACGCAGGGTGGGCTGCTAAAGGCAGGTAGGGGAGCACAACAGCACCACCGGGCTTGACGTGTGCTGACTCTTCCTTCATATGACTGATAGCCAGAATAGAAGTGTGAGGACCTCTGCTCCCCTTACTGGGCTGTGCCTGGAGCTATTCAGCTGTTCTACTGATTCTCTAGTCTAGGTCTCTTCCATAAAACAGCAACTGATGACACTTAAGGATCAGAAGGCATACTTCATTCCAAGGCTTTGAAGGAATTTACAGAATTACCTTTTGCCTCGTTTGGTACCTGACAAAACAGAGACAAAGAAAAGCCAAGCGTTGTCCAGAGTCAGTATTTGAAATAAAACCAAAGCTAAGGCTACTATTAAGAAGTTTTTTTTTACCTTGAATTCTAGTCCTGTGGGAACTAGACCAGGCTTTACCTCAGCCCTAGCTGGAGAAACAGAGCTTGGTATTTAGATGAGGTGGTCCAGGAAAACTTTGGGAGAGTGGAGTGCCATTTCAGTTTGATACACACAGTTGTTTACTGTTAGGCAAATACTAAGGACTTTGTCGTCTTCATCAGTGTAGGGAGATCTTGCAATGAATCTATGAATCAATTCACTGCGGCACGTAAGTGCTAGAAGTTGATACAGCTTTATAGCACTGTATAGCAAGAAGAGGTAGATTTCTGACTTTTCACTGCCTAAGGCAGTACTCGTGCATAGTACTCCTGTGCCACAGTACTCCTCTGAACTAATAGGTATATTCTACAAATATTATAGATAGAAGCAGGATGATAGCAGTGTTATCCCCCAAACCACAGACTGTAGTTATGGATGAGACGGAACTGATACAATAGCTGATAGCACATGGTCTGTGTTCTTGGCACATGCAGGGTTGCCTAATCCTTTACACATGGGACCTCACCCCATTTCTCTCTACAGTATGCAGCTCAAACGCTTTGACTTTTCCAGGATAACTGAAAGGTTGATACTAATGAACTTCACCGGCCAAACAAAGACTGGCGTGTGAGACTAGCAGCAGAACCCACTATTAACACCATTTCAGTTGCTGCTTGCTATATGCCCAACCCCATCTTGAGCAGTGACAAAGGACATGTCCAAGGACTCCACAACTACTGCTGTCCCTTGCTCTAGCAGTGTGGACCTGGCTTTAGGAAAAGCCCTGAAGTCACTGCAGAGGTGAGCACAAGCAGGCGGAGTGGCACAGGCAGGCTGACTGCCTGTAGGTTTTTACTGCTGATGAGCTCAAACAGGTAATTTTTGTTCCTCTTCTAGGCAGGCTGTGACCTAGAAAGTAAAAAGCTGCATTTAGCTCCTTATTTGCATAGTGTATGTAAATGAGCATGCAAATCCAGAATCTCCCACATGCTCTTTAGACAATTAGCTACATTTAGGTGTATGCCCCCTCCTCACTGCTTTTTCAAAGGGTTAATGGGGGTGACCCTCCTCCAGCACAAGCCTTCCAGGTGGAGTGTGAGAAAAGCGCTGCTTCAGCTGGGTTTATTTCTGTTCCCTTGTCTCTAGGTCTGGAACAGCAACATCTTGTGTGACCAGTTCCTCGGTCAGGCATTGCTGGCAGCTTCACCCAGTGACCCCAGAGAACAGCAGACTCTGCAGCTCCGAGGGAGAGGCGGCCGAGAAGCAGCCGAGGTGCCAGGTCACATCACTGTCAAGGTTTTTTCCAGCGATGACCTCGTGGAGCTATGAATACCAAAGCCCTGCAGAGCCAGACAGAGCTGTCACCTCCCAGCAGGGGGGCTTGTCTGTGCTTTCTGTGTGAATGACTCGGGAGCAAAGGTTGCACATAATCATAATCGCTTTAAAAAGAAAAAGCCCTCTAACTCTCCCCATTATCATGGATAATGGGAAGAGAGGCTTTTAACGAGGGAAAAATACAGATTTATACGTATATATGTTCATGATGCAGCAAATACAGTAGAAGAGGGGCCAAACTAAACATTAGCAGATAAGCTTATTAAGACATGACCATCTTCCCCAGCATCTTTCAGGAGCTCTCGGCACACGTGACTGATCTCACAGGTTCCCAGCACATCGTCATCCGCTCTCAGCAGCGGGGCTGGATGCAGGCAGGAATGGCTGCATCGCCGTGGTCACATCCCAGCAGGTTGGTGGGGTGGCAAGCACAAGGTGGATTCACATGGCTTAGTCCTTGTTCACTGCCAGGCTGTGCTGGGGAGAGGGATATTTTTTTTTTTTTTAAGCTTTGATTGGAATTTTTTTCCCCCATAAAGGCATGTAAAATTCTTGATGAATTTAATTGTTATTGCTACAGATCAGATGTTTCTGTGCCTTGGTGAAAATGCCATTACTCAATGAGTTCAGTCGTGTAGGTCATAGCCTTAAGACCAGGCATGCTGGGGTGACATTAAAATAGAAGGGCAGGTCTTGCAGTGCTTAGTGGAACACCACAGCAAATAAGAGCTTTGTCCGCATAAAGGCTCTCAGATTGACTTTCTTATTCTTCTGTTCTCCACCTCAAGCTGATGACTCACAAGTTGATACCTCCGGCCAAGAGAAGGGCACCTCACAATTCAGCTGTGGTTTTGCTCAGAGGACAAATTCAGTAATGGGAGCCTCCTTGCTAAGGAGGCTTTGTTTAATCCACATGACACTAAAAGCGGAATAACGTTCCTTTTGCTTCGTTAGATGTGATGTGTAGCACCAGACTGAAAGAGGACAAAATTAGCTCATGACAAGGATGGGTTTGTAACACAAAGATGCTGTGCCCTGGCTGGTATCAGGTTCCACTCTTGAAATTTTGCATCGGTTTATTGCTGACAGAGCTGACATCTTTGATGAAGTTTAACTTGGGTATAATGGAGGACAGGTATTGTTTCACATTACCTTCAAAGCAGGGTTCCGGTACAAACTGTCTTTTTAACTTTTGCATATAGCCCGATGGCAGGGTTTCCTCATAGCAGACACTTCTGTGTTGTCAAGCTGTGCAGTGATTCCGGCAGTGTAAGAGCCTCACTGTGTTAGACCTCTCGGAAATGGATTTTTACACGGTTGCAATTTCTGGTCTTGAAAGTGAAGCTAAAGGCTGACTATTCTGCTTTTTGTACAGCCAGGAAATTTGGATTTCTCTGTACCTTGTAACCACTTCAGCCATTTTGTGCAATTTTTATAATTTATAAAATGGCCCTCAGTAGAGCTAATGTTTTCACAAAAGGTTTTGAAGCCTCCTCAGGGCTCCAAGGGGATCATTGCTGTGGTAGGAAAATGCTTTTTCTGACATGTTGGGGTTGGAATGTAAGGCTATGAATGATATTATACTGCCGTCAGCTTAGTTGCATGTACCAAGTACCTAAATCCAGCTCTCTTTTTAAATAGCTTGGGCTCAAGCCATTTTGCACACAGAGTGTTTGTCAGGTGTGAACTACATGCAGTTGACAGGCTCACAGGCAAGTGTAATTCTTCTCTGTAAACTCATAGCTTCAGAGTTGCTTACTCTCAGGTATGTTTGTAAACTGCAATTTTTTTTAAAAAAAAAGCATGGACTGTCTCATACAGACCAAGCTCAGGCAAGCCACACAGGGAACTGCAGCTCAGTCTGGGCTGTCCTAGCCCTGCACTAAGACCTGTTCACCTCGCTTTTCCTCACAGGCTATTTTATGCCGTGGTAGCTGCTTCTCAGCAGCATGGCACGAGGTGGGACTGCAGCTCGTTGGCACACCTTCACCATATGGGTGGAGAGCACCGTGCTGGAACGCCAGCACGGTTAAAGCCCCACACTGCAATTTGTAGGGCAGCAAGGCGTGCAGGAGAGCACGCCGAGGCAGAGCAGAATAGGTCATGTCGTATAACCCCCTTTTCAGACAGACTTTTCTCCAGGGGCTGTTTCATATGAGATGGGTGCAGTAAGGAGGGGTTGGCTTGGCTGGCTGATTGATTTGGGTCAGCGTTTAGCCTGAAGAAGGTTACTCTCAGAGACAGCACCCAGCACGGCCAGGCTGCTTTGCCTTCTGCAAACTGAGGCAGCCGGCAGGAGACCGGAGGCTTATGCCTCCCTGCCCCAGTATTTGCCTGATCCGAGAGCTTGCCTGAGCTCCTCGAGGGCACAAAGCCATCTCGCCTCCCAGCTGGAGGTGGGGGGTCCCTTGGCTGTTCCCTTTGAGACCTGCAGTGCTGGCCTCCAGCTCCCAGCACCGCCACCCCATTTCAGCATCTGTGTAAGGCTGGTCGCCAGCGTCAGTGGGGCAGAGGGAGCTTGACCAGCAATTCTTCGTCATGCACAGCCTGACAAAGAGGGAAGCTGGCGTGAAGGGTATAAAGGTGATGATTTTTAGGCCTTGATATTTACATCAGCACAAGACATTCCCACAGTTTGTCCCCGTGGTATGGGGACGGGGCTGGCCCGTGCTGGCCAGGCTGGAAACAGAGCTCTGTTGCTCTCTCTGCGTTGCCCCGAGGGTATTGCAGTCCAGTGCTGGCAGCTGTGGGAGGCTCAGGCATGCCGAGACCAAGCAGAATGCCTGTACCTCTGCATTTATTGATTTTTGGAAGTAGTTGGAGCAGGCAGGATTTGCCCATCAGCAGGAGCTGATCCAACCTGGGAACACGACTGGCTGTGCTTATTTACGGAGGCTTCTGGCTTCTCCTCCCACCCAGGCACGTGGGAGATGGGAGCAATCCCAGGTGAAGCCAAGGGAAGAACAGCTTGAAAAGGGCTTGCTCTGCTGCCTGCTCCCTGCAAGAGAGCCCAGGCTGGGCAGGGGACGGTGCTCGCTGCTCTACGGGCTCTTTCTCCCGTTGTACATCTTGTCATGCGCTGAAAGCAAAGCCAGCTCCCTGGGTTGTTGCCTTACAGGGGAGGTAGATGAGATATGTTTGAGATAAGATGATTGCCTTTTCACACAGACACAGGAATTTAAGACCAAATGATACCAGAGCTGGGCAGTATTTTTTAACAATTAATGTTAACTTGTGGGAAAATGATGGGGTTTTTTGTGAGGGGACTGCATTTCTGTATGCACTTGGGCCACCTTCAGCAGAGAGTTTTGCCCCCCCCCCCCCAAATTAAAACAGAGGGAAATAGTTTGAAAATGTTTCATTTTAACCTTTCTTTACTTTTCAATATGAAGTGACCTAAATAAAAGGTTAACAAAAAAAATAAACGTGTTGAGTGATTTCTGAAATGAACAGTTGGTTTCAGATAAGAGAAATCATTCTGGGATGACCCCAAATGACATTTTTCAGCTTGCTCGAGAAAAAAAATGCATCTCGGCTGTTCATTGAACAGTTCTCTCCCTTGGCCTGCCTTTTACTTCACAACTGCTCCCTGTTTCCCCCGATGAGGTCCTAGCTCCTTGAGGTCTCCCTTGTACTGTAGCCCTCCTTGCTGTCCCTCACCCTGAGGAAGACAAAGCCCCAGGTCTGGGGACTCGTCCTGTCCCTGCCTGCACAGCAGCAGTGTCTCAGGGGTCCTGTTAGATTTTTACGGTGTAATTCACTCACTCTGCAGCCCTCGGCCCCAGGCAGAGTGCTATTTATATTGCTTACTTAAAATGCTGTTTATTTTAGCGAAGCCCAGATTTTGTCCTCACTGCTGTGTTCCAATTCCCTTTCCCACCTCCCTCCACCAGGATGAGCTCTGTGACTCCTTGTGACTCTACCCCCATTAGGCTTAGGCTGACGCTTATTTGTCTCCTCTGGCACACCAGGCCAGTCACCTCTGCGGGGAATAGCGGACCGACTTTGCTGCGCACAGTGCACAGCGGTGCTGTTGGGGCTAGAAGAGTTCCACTCCACCCATGGTTTTGCTGTTTGTCTCAACTAAATCCTCACAGTTTCAAATTCTCCCTCTAGGATGGCTGCAGGGTGGGTATAGCCTGGTCCCCGCAGCATCACCTACTGGTTGGGGCGCAGAGGATGGTCCCAGGTGTTAATGGCGAGCTGCCAGAGCTGTAGCTTCCAGCCAGCATTTGTGAGTGTTGCATTATTGTCTCCTGCAGCTTCTGGGGAAAACAACCGACTCCGCTGTTGGTTCTGCTAGGTGAGTACTGCCCATATTGGCTATGCGTTACGAAGGCTAAAGGTCTTTCCTACAAAGGAGTCAGCGTTAAGCTTGGCAGGTGCTGTGCCAGGAGCCACAGCACGGGTACGTCTGCATTTCTCCTCCCGTCCGAGGGCCGCCATGCTCGCGATGGCTTGGGCGTGAGAAATGCTGTGCTGGGAAAACGGTCCAGCGGCTGAGTTGGGGCTTCAGCTGGCGCGAGCCGCTCCCAGAGGAGCGGGACCTCAGCGGGGCCGGCTCCCTTCGCCTTCGGGGGGACCCTGCACGGGGGGCGTCCAGTGCTGCCCGTGTGCTCACGCACGGGGGGCGGCCCGGCCCTGCGAGGCCTGCTGGGGAGCACGACAGGCCGAGGCCTCCTGCTCCGCCGCACGGCTGGGCCGCGGCCGGGCCGGGGGCGACTGACCGCCGGGGCCGGGGCTGTGCGGGGCCGGGGCCGGGGGTGACCGGGCCGGGGGTGACCGGGCCGGGGGTGACCGGCGGGGCCGGGGCTGTGTGAGGCCGGGGGTGACCGGCGGGGCAAGGGGTGACCGGCGGGGCCGGGGCTGTGCAAGGCCGGGGGCGGCGGGGGCCGGGGCGGGGCCGGGGGCGGGGGCGGGGCCGGGGCGGGGCCGGGGCCGGGGCCGGCGGGGCCGGGGCTGTGCGAGGCCGGGCCGGGCCGGGGCGGGGGCGGGGCCGGGGCGGGGGCGGGGGCGGGGCTGTGCGAGGCCGCCGCCGCCAGGGGGCGCCCCCGCCCCGCTGACGTCGCCGCCGGCGGCCCCGGCCGGAGGGGACGGGCCGCGGCCGCCATTTTGCCCGCGGGGGGGTGGGGGGGCGGGTCTGTGCTCGGGGGAGCCCCGCCGCGGCGGGGGGCGGTGCGCCCCCCCACCCCCCACCCCCGGGCTCGGGAGGGCATAAATCCACCCCCTGCGCGGGGGCCGCGCGCGCTCTGACGCGCCTCCCGCCGCGTGGCTCCTGACCCAAGTACGTACCGCGCGGCTACAGCTCTTACAGGAGCGCGCGCGAAATAGGCGGCGAGCACGAGAGGGGCGCGCGCGGGCGCGGGCGCGCGGCTGGAGCGCAGGTTGCGCGGTGCGTAAGTCTGTCTCTTACGTGGCTTTGTATATACCCATAGGTGACAATATAAAAACACGCCTGGATCGCAAGAGACAAAGTTACATCGTTACAGCAGTTGCTCACGTGCTCCTTCCTGTATAAAAATATATATAACATCCACATACATAGTGGTATCCACATATGTAGAGTATATTAAAAATATATGGGTGGAGATTGTCTTATAAGGGTCTCTGTATATATGCATAGAATATAGAGAGGTATGTATTTGTATGAGTTGCTGTCTGTCTGTGTATATGCGCATACACATATATCAAAACATTTTCATATACATATCTAAACCTATGTATAAAATGGACAGTTACATAGTGATAGAAGGGTTTCTCTTTCTTCCCCTCTCCTGTATATAGCGTGTGTATATATAAAAATATTTTTAATATGTATTTTTATATATGGCTAGAGAGAATTATATGAAGAGCTCTCTGTGTGCACCTGCACGTGCATACACCCACCCACCCACCCACCCAAATGTAGCCAGGGAGAAAGTATGTGGTGGCCGGTTATACCTCTCTCCCTTCCTCATTCCCTCCCTCTCTCTGTGGCATGTGTGTTCATATACATACTATAACATATATGGCTAGTGAGAGATACAGTGTGCCATGGTTATAGCAGGTGCTCCCCCGCTATAATATGGACCCACATATATAGCTAGAGACATTTCTATACCTATAGAACACCTTCACGCTGGCCACCAGCATATGTTAAGAGTGTGTGCACGCCTGCATGCGTGCTTGCACACCACCCATCCTCGCCCGACAGCTATGCAGTACAGAGTACATCTATGCCTACAGCGCTAGAACACACTCGCTATCTAGAAATTACATAGATAATTTACAGATCTAATAAATTACAAGAATATATTATATAGTATATTGCATGCATATGTATTTTATATACTTGCATACACTTCCCATATAATGCTCCTGCACTGTTCACCAAGCTTTATATATTATATACATGGTTTATAAATGCATTTATATATGTATAATATGTAGTGTGTTATGTAAGTGTCTCTGTGTATATACATATAATACATAAAAAGTTATGTCGATGGAGAGAGAATTATATATTTATATAAGGGTCTCTGTATATACAGATAGTCTATGTATAAGAATGTACTATACATAGACTACATAACTATAACACAGTCTGTCTATATACTATATCATATATTTTATTAATCTGTAGGTAGGTGCATATACTAAGAGCTATATTTGTGTGTGTATCTATATATAAAATGTATAATTATATGTATAGCTATACCTATGTGTATATATGCATATAGAAATACATAGCTATATTATGTGTAGTTATAATGGTATATACTGTACCATACATATAGAGAGCAAGAGAGTGTGTTGTATACATCTAAGGGTCTGACTGTATGTGTATATAAATAGATCACTAGGGAGAAAGTATGGGGGGGGGGTGTCTCATTTACGCATGTGTGTGTCTTTCTATTTATAAAATTTTATGTATGTGCTGTACTACAGCTAGCTAGAGCGTAAGACTGTTCTGTTCAGTTGTTATATAAAGATCTCTATGTGCATATCGTATATAGGCATATAAGGCTAGAGTGAGTTATATAGTCACAAAAAGATGTGCGCGTTCTCTCTGTCTCTGTAAATACATAGACATATAGTTAATATATGTGTATATTATAGATGTAAAGGGCTAGTGGGTTAGTTACATGGTCTCTGTGAGACCCATTTATAACCCTATACATGCTGTCTTGCACCATGTACTTTTATTAGTAGTATAGTAGTCTTAGATCTGTTTTTATACACATGCACAATATAGCTACCAGTACATAACGCCATCACTCTTGCCATTTATAAGAAATAAATGTTTGTTGGTTTGGTTTTTTTTTTTTTTTAATATATGGGTGTATGTATACATATTTTTATGCAGTTATAAAATACATACATTGTATACTGTAGTATGTATAGATAACTAGTTTGTTGTTTTGCTCTCTATACATGCACATACATATATATTATAGAGCACTACTGTTACGTAGATAAGGGTCTCGCGCACACACACACGTATATAAATTGCTAGTTACATAACAGAGAAGTGCACATACATATATACACGGCTAGCATACGTAAAGCTAGCGCAGGAGACTGTGGTTTATACGGTTACACAAGGAGCTTTCTCATGCATGCAGCCATGCGTGAGCACACACACGCCCATTTTATTCGTCTCCTTGCTGTGGCCAAGGTGCAGCCCTTGGCCGGCGTGTGGTCCGTACCGCGCTGGCAGGGTGTCCCCACGGCTGGGACTGCTGAGTCCCCGCACTGAGCGGGTGCAGCTCTCCTGCCTTTCCCACCTCTGCTCATTACCCACATCACGCCGGCAGCGCAGGAGGAACGAGTGGGAGCCGAGGGCCGTGGGAGCACAGCTGCAAGAGTGAGAGCTGGGCCGGAGGAGGCAGTGGAGGGGGACCGGCAGGTAGGGCAGCCTCAGCAGAGCTCAGGGCTGGTGGTGGCGAGTAGCTGGACTCTCACCAGGGCACTGAATCACGTGTGAATCGGAGACAGGACGTGGCACGGAGGTACAACGGAGCAGGGGCCATACCTTCACCTACACTCTCAGCACATAGGAGTGAACCCTCGGCGATGGAGCATCTACTAGGTAAGACCATGGCTATGCAGGTAATGATGGACTCGGCCCCTACAGCGGCGTCGGGGTTGCCTACATGCCTCTAACTCCAGCATCACCTAACTGCTGAGCAGGTGGCCCAGTGCTTTTGTCACAGATTTGTACAAGAGCTGAAGTGATTGGTGTTCAATAAGCAGTTCTAAAGGTTTTTGGGCAGGAAGCATGGCGAATCACCGTCTGTGTAACTCCCTGTATTCAGCAGGAGGGGGTGTTGTTTTTTTATAAATACGGAACAAAGGAGACACAGCACATTGCAAAATCACAGCGCTCCATGGATTCGGGCAGACTGGAGAGCAGCAGAAAGGCAGTCCGTCTGCAAGATACGGTGGCAGCGGCTAAATATGGGGTCAGGGCAGCTCAGTCCTGCTTCATGGCATCATACGCTAGTGGCATAGGACAAAGCTATACAAGCACACACAGCCACACCCCTGGAGTCTTTCTGACTCTGCAGCTGGTCGAGGCTGGGGTATCTTCAGCCAGCGCTGACACGGTTTTGTCAAACAGCACCAGCCAATCCTATAGGAAAAGCTGCAGTCACACAATCCGTTGGTATTTATAACTTTTATTTGCAATACTTTAGGTCCAAGTTTCAAACTGCAATATTTTTACACTCAAGACACAGTCATGCACAATCCATATTTCAATTTTCTATTGCTTCAACCACAATTTAAAATAACTTAATATTGGAAACAAAACCCAAAATCTTAAAAAAAAAGGATGCTGAGGTCAGTAAGATGGATCCATGCCATCAGCACATTTACAAAGTAAATAACTTAGTTCTCTTTTTAAAAAGATCAGTTACCTCTTAATCCAAAGTTACAGAAGATTTTTCACTACACATTTGTTTTTTGTTTTTATCTTTTTCTTTTTTCCTGTTTTTTCTTTTTTTTTCTTTTTTTTTTAAACAGATAACACGTCCTAAAAAAGGAATGTACAGCAAAATGAGATACATTTCCGAGAAACAATGAAAATGTGGGCTCCTCCTCTGTTTCCTTTTGTCTGGATACCCTGAAGAAAAAAAAAAAAAAAAAAAATCTAGCAGACACCAGTGTAGCTGTAAACTGGTTGCTTCGGACTAAACTGGAGTTTAGCATTGGTTACGTCCTGATCCAGTCAAGAGTTGCAGAATTCTTTTGCAGATCTTCCCGAACCGTATGTCTGTACACACAGCACCTGCAGTGCAGACGTAGCAGCAGTGCACCAGAATAACTCCCAGTTATTTCCCCCCCTGAATTTGGGCTCTGCCCAAGAAGGAGGTGTTCTCTTCACTGGGGGCTACGGCGTATGCAGGCCTTTGCTACTAGTTCCCATCTAGAGCAGCTCCCCTTCCGCTTGGTTGCCTGCCAAGGCAGATATCGGCAGCTTATGAGAGTCGTACCCGAAGAGCTGAGAGGCTTTTTTCCCCCCCCGTTGCTGTGCTAAAGACTGATTTAGCAGCATTGCTTAACACTAATATAAACAGTGTGACAAAAAGCAATTGCCTTTGCGCACCTTAAGCTCAAAGGTCAAAAATCTCAGCAGAGATGGATGCAAGGGACTTGCATGCTTCACGTTTGCTACGTTGACCCACTTCTGAGCTGGATAGCTTTGCATGATGGAGAGTAAGACTAACGGGCAGCTCCCTTCCACCCACTGAGCCGAGGGACACGTCTGGCCCCTGGTACCTGGGGCATTATCAGCACCCGCTTATTAAGCGACCAGTTCTGCTGACACTGAAGCCAACAACCAAATCCTCACTGACTTCAGTAGGAGTAGCAGCAGTGCCTGTATCTGATCCCTAAGTCTATGGCTGGGCTGGACAAATGACACACACAACACGCAGCAGCAAAAGGACCTGACTTGAAAAACAACACTGCCACTATTCCCTCATGACTGCAATAGCATCACACCGGCCTGAGGCATCTGGGAGCAATCAGTGCACACACGGACTTCAGTCGACAGGCCCTGGGCTCTTGGAGGTTATGCACAAAATGGAGGTGATAACTCTCTCTCCAGACGAAGCTTACAGATTCAAAAGGCTGCTGTAAACAGGCAGTTCAAAGGGCAGAGAAATGAGGACCTCAAGCACTTCATCTGAGCCAGTTATACAGTCTTGGTTAGCAGCCACCAAGCACGGGAAGAACAGAGGGAAGAAAGAGGGACAAAATCAGTCAAGCATAGAGACTGGAAAGAGCAAGACCTGTGAGAGGTAACACGCTGCTTCATTTGTCTCTTTAGGAAAACTCTTCTCTGTTTCAAGCCCCTGAAAGGAGTGAAGGACAGAGAGGAGGTGGCATACCATAATCAGGTTCTCAGTTCATATACTTCCTCCCTCAGTGTTATAGAAGAAATTTGATTAACTTTATTCTTCTCTCTGAGTAATCACATTTAGCATTAGCAGCTTTGTGCTAGTAGCTAAAGTAGTTGAAGCCTTAGGCTACAAAAGTTGACCAAGAGTAAATTTTTTGATAAAACTAATGCTGCTAA
The DNA here is from genome assembly GCA_031468815.1 of Morus bassanus. Classification (NCBI taxonomy): domain Eukaryota; kingdom Metazoa; phylum Chordata; class Aves; order Suliformes; family Sulidae; genus Morus; species Morus bassanus. The sequence continues at coordinate 4,142,918 of CM062582.1, forward strand.
AACAGAACTAGCTGAATCTGGCAGATAGAATCACAGAATCATTTCAGCTGGAAAAGACCTTTAAGATCATAGAGTCCAACCGTAAACCTAACACCACCAAGTCCACCACTAAACCATGTCTGTAAGTGGCACATCTGCACATCTTTTAAATACCTCAAGCGATGGTGACTCCACCACCTCTCTGGGCAGCCTGTTCCAGTGCCTGACAACCCTTTCAGTGAAGACATTTTCCCTAATACCCAATCTAAACCTCCCCTGATGCAGCTTGGGGCCATCTCCTCTCGTCCCAGCTCCGTTGCCCTTCTCTGGACACGCTCCAGCACCTCCATGTCCTTCTTGTCCCGAGGGGCCCAAAACTGAACACAGCATTCGAGGGGCGGCCTCACCAGTGCCGAGCACAGGGCACCCTCCCTGCCCTGCTCCTGCTGGCCACACCATTGCTGATACAAGCCAGGATGCTGTTGGCCTTCTTGGCCACCTGGGCACACGGCTGGCTCGTGTCCAGCCGGCTGTCAGCCAGCACCCCCCAGGGCCTTTCTTGCCAGATACACACGGAATGAAGAATATAAGGATCAAAGAGACAATTCCAAGAGAATGAAGTAACTTCAGAAGGTGGCCAGCCCAGCGACAGTGAAAACCAATAAGAAATCAAGAGACCACCAAACAGAATCAAATGATGGGATTTGGGGATCGGGTGATGGGTGGTACAGGTATAATTGAGAGGCATGAATTGGGGTAGGGGTCCCTCTCTGGAGGCACCCACCTTGAGCTGTCACCTGAGAACTACTAAGAATTGGAAACCTTCACTTGGACCTTACATTAATCAGGGGGATCCTAGGGTTGGACCTTATTATGGCATGTGTAAACCTGTAACATCAGAGAGTTGTGATTAAAAAGGTATGTACACACATGCCCAACGGCTCTTCTGACTTGCATTCACGACTGCCAGCTCAGGCCATCGCGCCCAACCGCAGTCCTTTTGGCTTTGTACGTAAGCTGGGTAAGGCAAATGTTGCTAGTAAGCTTCACAGAAACTGAGCATGATACCCAAGCAGCTGTGAACATGGTGCCACTCAGTTAGAGCAGGAGGCACCTGACACACAGATGCTGAAGCTGATGTGTGGTCTGCTGGGAAACTGTCTAATGCAAAGCCACTGTTGCTCACAGGTTATTAAAACAATTAGCAATTTTCCATATTATCAACTTTAACTAATGATATTGCCCCTAGTTTCCTCAGTCAGGGTCAGATTCTAGCACAACGCAAGCTCTTGCTTGGGAGAACCGCTAAGCAGCAAAACCAAAGTTTGTAGGCTCCTACCCACACGGCGGACCAAAGAGTACCCATGAAGAGCATGTAAGTAGCCCTCCTTCTCTTTCCTATAATACCATTTTTTTCTTTTGAGATGGCTCGTCACCAAAGGTGCACGCAACCATTGGTAGGCTCAGGCCAGTGATGGTTTATACGCATGATGCGTGCCGAGGATTACGGCAATTGGCTCTAAACCGCATCCAAAGAGAGGATGTATAAGCAAGATTTTGCAAGCTTCAGCCAGAAAAAGAAACTACCCTGTCAGCTCAATGACAGACACAAGCAAAGAGAAATTTTAAAGATCCCCAAATTGCAAATCACTCGAACAAACCCCAGATGGTTTCTGTTGAAACACGAAAGGTTGTCCTTTGCCTGCTTCCTGAAAACTGGGGCTAAAATTAAAGATATTTACCTGGTCAGGGGAGAGGAAGAAAAGAAAAAAAAAAAGATAGGTTGAACATTTATATTTATGGGTCTTCAATCAGCTTGCCCCATCACCCATCGTTAAGTTGCTGCACGTCTGCACATGAATGAACAACAGTCCACCGGGAAGGTGTGTGGACCACTAACTACTAACTTGATAACGTTTAGCAAGGCAAAGCTGGCGTTAGCGTGCATGCCCTGGATGCCAGGCGAAGACACACTGGCTCCAGTCTTTTAATGGGTGTTACAGAGCTCTCTCTGGCTCTTTGCTCACTGGATCTGCTCATGACTGAACTAAGACATACGTGTATTTACATGCTCAGTGTGAGGAATATTCAGTAGCCACACCAATGACAATACACTGGAAATAACTGCCACACAGACAATAGGGTATGGTGACATTTCCTACAACTAGAGGACAGCAGACAGGTACTTACTTCCCCTTCTTGTGGTGACTGGAATGTGCTTCATTTTTGGTGGCAGTACATGGCGGGGAGACCGAGTGAAAGACCTGCCGAGGCATAGCCATTGGCCTCAAAGGAACTCAGCACAAACGGCTAAAAAAATACTTGACTTCATTTGTGTGTAGTGCGAGTCAGCCAACCAGTAGGCAAAGATGGAGAATAAACACACACATATTTACAGAAGTGCTGGACACAAGAAGTGAGAATGCAACCCCGGCCCGAGTTTGTGATCAAACCCTGAGAGCGCTGTAAGATCCACCCCCGTGCAGGCTCCCAGGAGTGCATGCAGGAGCTGTATGGAATTTTACATAGGTATGGTTATTTTTTTTCCTTTTTTTTTTTTTCTTTTTTTCTTAAATAAATAAACTTTTCTGTGCTTCTCAAACTTCCCTGACTTTACTGCTGTAATGCTTCTGTCCCAAAACACATTAAAACCACAGCAAGCCATCGGGTCATTTTCACACATCTTCATTGCAGGGATGGGAATCATAGTCAAGCTCTGGATAGGGTGTTTTACCGTTTAACGAATTTAAAAATGAAGACAATTAACCAATCTTTTAAAACCTTGGAATGAAAGTGTTTGAAACCTATTTACCTATGCATTTCGCAACAGAAACAGCCTATTTCTAATACTTCAAAAATATATATATAACTAATTGTTTAATCTGAGGATAGCAGTCAGAAAACCCAAGATGGTTCCAGAGATTTTACAGTATTCATCTCTCTCCTTTCTGCAAGGTCAACGCTATTGCCAATCCCAACATACTATGTGAGCCTGTAAATAATGTACAAGACTTGCCCCTCTCAGGTCTGGGGTGGGGTTCTTTCATTTGGTGGGTTTTTAATATATTAATATGCCTCTTCCACATTTCCTATCAGAGTTGAGACGATATAAACATAGCTGCCATCTTTGAGTATCTAGTGACTGAGAATTTAGTGCCAGAGACGGTCTCAAGCACAGAGCCACAGGGATGCTAGAGGTGTGTTTCCCTGCACGTCTAACAGTCCCAGCTGGGCAATTACAGTCCATGCTGAAAACAGTCACTGGCAGAGACTATTTCTGTTGAATCCTGTCTGCCTCCCAGGAATTTTTTCTTAGAAGAAAAATCTCTAGATTTGCTGATGCAAAGAAAAATACGTATAGTATTTTAAAAAATAAAAAGTAAGGCGTCTTATTACAGCAGTTGTCTTTAAAAAGCCAGTGCCAACAATATTCTGTATGCTGGGGCATACAATGATTTAAAAAAAAAAATAATAATTTGATGCTACCATTTGATTTTCCTATTTTTCCTATCTGTTATCTTCCGGGAAGTTGTGGTGGTGTTTTTTTTTTTTTTTTTAAAGTAGAGATGCTGAAATACTTATAAGTAAAGAAAATAAATTGGAAAAACACCAATCATATAGTGTAGTCTGTCCACATAAGTATTTATATTGTATGTCCAGCGAACACATGCCATAAAAAAGTGCTTTCCTTTTAAAGGACGGCTGTCTGTTCCTTTGTGGGTAGTTAAAAATAAAAGCTATACTGGAAACAGAAACTGTCACTTGTTTCTTCACTTCTTACATGGAATACAAACATGTTTCATTCAGATGAATGCTTTACAAATTGAGGGCAGCCCATCTCGGGCCTGAATTATTCTCTTTCTCAAGAAAGTCTCTCCCCCAGATAGATAGCTTGAGCTGACAAGAGAAAAATGGGACCTCACAAAAGAAACAGAATCTTTTGTTATTTGGGCATCTGAAAATCAGACCTGTTGTGCTCCCCAGGAAATCGGGAAAGGTTAATTCATACTTAGCTGTGGTAACTCAATGAGCATTGCCTCCGTCTGTTGCCTCAGCCAAAGACACTGGGAGGGACAGAGCGAGCGAGGGTAGGTTAGCTGGCAGAATTAATGACAGTTGCAACACAAAGACTGTAACTAAATAAGAAGCCAAAGCCAAACAAGCTAATGGCCTAATTCAAGAACAGCCCAAGCATCCTTCACTCCTACTGGCAAAACATGAAGGTGGTTAGTACCTTAAAGGCTACTTAGCCCTTTGCAGGACCGGGGCTAAACATGAAGATCTACAGCAGAAAGCTGTTTTACTCTTTTTTGTTTTTTTTTTTTTTTTCCTCTTTTTCTCTCACTGGGTCGGTGTTGCTTCAATTGCTGTTTTGAAGGTCTTTGATTAGTTGTACTACTAGAATACAGCAACAAATACTCCATGCAAATGCTTTTTCTGAGTGAAGCCACATTGCATCTTTCTTTCAGAAATGAATAAATAAAACACAAATTGCATACTTAAACTATTCTGCTCCCTTACAAACCAGTTGACTAGTCAAGCACAATCCTCAGTCACATCCAGGATTCCCTCTCTCCCAGCAACTCAGAGCTGCATTCAGCAGTGCTTGCTGTGCGCAGGACAGCAGAAAGCAGGCTGGCTTGATGTCTCTAAACGTTTCTGCAATCCACTCTGCATTTCACACGTTTGCTCTCGCTCAGTGCAGAACTCCGATATTTAATGCGCTTTCTTCCAGAGCCGTCTGCTGCACTGGCTCACGCGTATCTGAACTGCAGAAGTTGTCACTCACTCGCGTCAGCCTCAGTTGCCACGGCAGAACTTGCGTGCCTAAAGGACAGCCTGGCTCCCTCCCCCTCTGCCGAGAGTGGCACAGACGCTACCAACCTTTCCCAGGAGCTACAAGACGACCAGGAGAGTAGGCATCCTCAGAAGTGACACCACCACTCAGCTCTGTTTTGCCCTTCTCTACTCCTGCACAGACTCAGGATGGCTAATCCCACCAGTCTGCACGCTTCACAGCGCGGCTACGATTCACCTCGGGAGCAGCCCACTGCCAGTCTGGCTCTCATACGGGATGACTGGTCCAGTCCCAGGAAGAGGCAAGCCCCCAGTGCCGGTCTGCTGCCGCTGGCTGCTACAGGCGCCTTCTTCCAGCCTGGGTCTGCAGATGCTGAGGCTGCTCTGTGCTCTGCAAGGGGTCTGCTGGGGCTCCGCACCAGGCAAGGCTGGGCCCGCTCTCACCTCACATTTCTCTTACAGCTTTGCATCAGACGAGCCCTTTCTGAGCGACTGACTGATCTTTCTGCTTTTTCATTTTAGTAAGACTCTCATCCAGGCAAACAGATTACAATTAGTTATACAAATCAAATTGTCAAGAACCAAACCACTACATATTCACAGTTGAAAGCCTGTATCTCAACAGGATGTTTTCTCTGCCCCACTCTTGATTCCTTTTTGGTTGGAGATGCAATTTCACTTTCTTCCTCATCTAGAAGTACCATGACTGGGCAAATACCAGTGAGTGGGCTGTATTCGAAAGGCAGTGCAGTCCGGAGTTTATGAATGAAGGAGACCCTTCTCCAATTCCAAACCATACCCCCCCAAAAAAAAACCACAACCCCCCATGAAAGGGACTTCCCATCTTTAAGAAACAACTGACAATTTAAAAGTGAATGTACAGCTTATTCACAGGGTGAGAAGGAAGGGAATCTTCCAACTGAATTTGCTTTACCTTGGAAATGGCTGAGGCAGCAAAGCATTTTCGGTCATTACCTCTCTGTCTTAAGCCCTGTTTCATCTTAAAAATAAATTAAGGAGCCAGAAAGCAGGAAGAAGACAAATGATAATTTTTTACTCTTTGAGGGACTGGGTTGTTCTCCCTCCTACCACCATGACTGTGACCGTTGGTTTGTTCATCCATCCATCTGTCCTGCAGCACAAGAGTTGAGGTTTTATAGAGTTTTTGTTCTCAGTCCTGCTCTGAGCTGGCATGGGAGAAAGTCGGCCTGAAGCACTAGCGGCTGCTGTTCTTAATCGCTTCCTTTGCTGCAATGATCAGAGGAGTCAGGCTGGAGAGAGGCTTGGCTAATTTTAAAAATGGATGCTGCCCAAAGGGAAAAAAGAAACGAACCATTACTTTCCAAACTCAGTTACTCACAGGCTCAAGCAGTATTCCTCTGGTTACCAGGAATACACAGAAATAGGACTGAGGGGACCATCTGCACCTGCATCTTCATGCCCAGTACCCTGCTATCACGGGCAAACATGGCCCATAATCCTATTAAACCATTTACCAAGGTGTCACCAGCTTGCTGGGATTTTTACCCTGCCAGTGCTCTGGGAATGCTACTTGCTGTCCCAGGGCCTTGTTCCTTTCAGGAAACTCAAAATACTTACTTAGGTTCCTGTTCTCTAAAGACATGGGCTATTTTTGTTGTCAAAAAAGATGAGGGTCATAAGCCATTCCTCAGGGAACTCCAGTACCCCTAGGATATGTTTATCTCAGTAGTATTTAGGCTCACGTGTTGTTCTGAAGGCCACTGAGGTACAGATTTTCAGCACCAAGGCAAGAGCAGGGAGACAAGTGACAGAGCACTCATGGGCTCAGCTCTGGGTTGCAGTGAGAGCAGTGTCTACCATCCCATCCCCTGCCCCTCCTGTGCTGGCTGGCACCTTCACAGCAGGGACAGCCAAGTGGCACGTGCTGCAACTCCCTATCTGCCACAAAACCTGGCAGTAAACCTGCAGCAGTCCTCATCTACTCAACTGTGCCAGGCAACAAATGGAGCTGTGACAAGTCCTGCTCAGCTGTCCCTGTTTTGGTGGCAGAAACCTCTGAAAGTGGGGCTCAGTGGCAGTAACCTCTAAGAGTGGGGCAGGATGGACAAGCCGGGGCCCCTCTCATGCTCACAGTGAGCACCCCACAGCCCCTTCCTTTGCACAGCCAAATCTCTGACCACTTGGCTGTGATTGATTTCGTTGGGTTCCTCCCTGGTCATATCTCTGTACCTGGTATCACTCCATTCCAGTTATTTTGCCACCCTGTAAAACTGAATATACTACCAAAATACAAAATAGGGCCACAAAAAATCATCAGGGGGATGGAACAGCTCTCCTACGAGGACAGGCCGAGAGAGTTGGGGTTGTTCAGCCTCGAGGAGAGAAGGCTCCGGGGAGACCTTATTGCGGCCTTTCAATACTTAAGCAGGGCTTATAAGAAAGATGGGGACAGAGTTTTTAGCAGAGCCTGTTGCCATAGGACAAGGGGTAATGGTTTTAAACTAAGAGAGGGTAGATTCAGACTAGATCTAAGGAAGAAATTCTTTACACCGAGGGTGCTGAAACACTGGCCCAGGTTGCCCAGAGAGGCGGTAGGTGTCCCACCCCTGGAAACATTCAAGGCCAGGTTGGACGGGGCTCTGAGCAACCTGCTCTAGTTGAAGATGTCCCTGCTCACTGCAGGTGGGTTGGACTAGGTGAGCTTTAAAGGTCCCTTCCAACCCAAACCATTCTATGATTCTACTTATTTTTCATTTGAAAAGCACCAAGACTGGAGACTAATATGAGGGGGTTCTACCTGATGCCTTCGAGTTCAGCTGATGAGAAAACCATTACATAGTAGAGCTGTTTCACTTGTAGCCGCTTCACATTTTACCTGCAGAAGTTCCTTGGCAGACCCTCGCCTGTCCACGTCCATCTCCAGGCAGCAGTTCAGAAAGTCGCGAAACACAGCGGACAGTCGCTCGGGGTTCTGCAGCTCTGGTGTCCCATTCGTAGCTATCAGATACAGCGCCTGGAGAAAAAGGAAACACGAGACTCCCCCTGTTTCTTTCATATCCATAACTGCTCATATAGACCCAATTTTTTAACGTCTAGTCTCCTAGTGGAAGTTTCTTCCCTGGCAGAGGGTTAGAGATGATTCTTCTATACCAACAGAAAAGAAAAACCCTGATGCAGCCACAGCTATTTCAACATCAAAATGATCTTGCCTTGACAGCTGATTGCATTGGCTGACCTAGTTAGTATGAACTACATCAGCAAAAGCACATTTTGCTTCTCCAAGTATTGACACTAGCTTTACAGGCTATTTTTAAGAGTGAATTTGGTCTATCTATATTATTTCAAAGGATTATTACATAAAATGCATCTCTGCAGTGCTCACTGGTCCCTAAAGTACAGCTTCCATAAAATAAAGGTAGTCAAATTTTTTTGCTCTGTTCTTGATAAAAATGGTAAGCAGATGAAAAAAAGTAAATCCATCAGCCTATTCCTTGGATAAAGAAACAGAAACATTTGGAACCTCATTTTCAGCACAGACACGTAAGTTGCCTGCACAAATATATTCTGAAGAAAACGCATAGTTGGGCAGACAGGAGCCACCTGAAACCATGTCTTTCAGCAGTCTCCAAATTCCAGATCAGCTTCATTTATGTGGTAAAAGAAAAACTTTTAATGGTCTAATCAGAGAAGTGAGTAATTCGATCCCTATGGTAACCCTGCGCTTATTTTGAAATGGGAGGGTTTTGGCAGTTGGGTTATTGAAAGCTCAGGCTTGGTGACATGGAGAAAGTGGCCTGGAGCATGAAATAAATATGTTCACAAAATATTTCAGCAAAAACGGACAAGAAGCAGAATAGACTATGTTGCCTATAAATTATAATCTTCATGTTGTTTTCAGGGAAGCTTCCCAGTAAGAAGAATTGGGGGGGATTTCATCCCTCAAAACCACTGTTCCAGAAAAGTTTATTTATTTATTTATTTCAGGGAAAGATAACATTAGATCTCTTATATTTGTTTCATCTTTTCAGGGTCATCTGCACAGACAGAAGAGCTGGAACAACTTAAAATCCAAAGCAAAGTGTTACCTGAGAACTGGGAGTATCCATCTGTGTTAAGGGTTGAGTCCTCTGTGAATTCCCTTCCATGAAGTGCATAAATGCCCAGCTGCTCATCTGAATGCACAGTCATTCTGTGCACACAGGGCTATCCAACCACTTGAAAATTCCAGCCTTTCTCCTCCTCAATAGCATCTAGCCTAAGCTAAGCTTAAGTTTCTTAAGCAAAGCCAAGGATGCTCCTTCCATGCAGCTGACAAACTTCATGCAGCTTAGCAAGGCTTCCTGATGTTCCTCAGGCCAAGGAATTATAATGTAATTTCGCAAAACATAGGGTAAGTATTATCCAGTGTGGTTCACTTGTAACCAAGGTCTAACATGCCGAGAAGCTAGAGATGTGAGTTCATTCTGCTTTTGCAAGATGTTATTTAGAAACATAAAACAAACATTTTGAGCTATTCAAACTTAAACTTGCAGAATATATCTAAAATATGCAGTAATAACAATAGAAATAGGCCTAGGAGTCTTCCATAAAAATATCTGCCATGGTAACAACAGCTCTGCACTACTGGCATTTAAATAGACCACGACCAAATTGACTTTGTTATTATCCTCTTAAATACAGAGGAAAATTTTGAAGCCTAAAAAGGCAAATGAACTGTCCTAGAGTAAAAACAATAAAAGGAAGTTTCTTTACTTTTCCCACAACATAAGTGTCACAAAATCAGTCTTATCCTGTCCGTCTGCAGCTGACCTCAGCCACCGGACACGGTGGTGAGCTGGAGTGTTTGCCTTCACTGTGTTTAAATTGTGCTACCTGAGGGATGTTACTTCTCCTGTGGTAAAGGAATACAGCACCGATGTTAACCTTGGAATTTTTATTCCAGCTACATTCACCGGACTGTGAAACAGGAGTGCCAGGACAAACGGAGCTCTTTTAGTTGCTAGTTTCTTCACAGAACATGAATCATGAGGAAGAGTCATCTTTAGCTAGGTACTGCACCTTTTAAATATTTCTACAACAACAGAAAAAGGTCTATGGGAAGCTGAAGTACCTTCTTGTCATGTATCTTTTGGTTTCCTATGATAGAGTTGGCACAGAAAAACAAGTACAGTACAAAGGAAATGAGTGTTTGCAGTAGCTGCAAAGGGGCAATAAACTCATTAATTTGTTTAACGTACCAAGAAACAAGAAAGGATTCGGCACACAGTTATAGCCGCAGTCTGTGAAAACGATATCCTAAAGTTATCCAGGCCACCCAGATACATGACAGAACAATATACAGATGATTTAGAAGCCTGAAACTGTAGAAGACCCACAGCATTTGGAAAATATGCTACAGTTTTGAGGAAAATTGATGCGCTGTGGTTAATGAATAAAAAAGCAAACAGAAATGCTTAGGGTTTGGTTTGTTGGTTTTTTTTAAAACTGAAACTGTGGAGGTCCAACCTTCATTTCAAAGGATATTTATCACACCAATGTTTGTCCCTCAGGCCCTAGGCATATGCCTGATGGAAAGAAATCACAGTGAGAGAAAACAAATACCATCACAGAAATATCCAGGACACTCATGGCTGGAAAATGGTTCATTGCTGTGAGTTCTGCATAGGCTGGAAAGAACCTAAGCAACATGGGATGCATTTGCTCTACACGTGGAAAACAACAAATGCATCTACATTAAGACTGCTGTTAACTCTATGATTAATGATCCTTTAATGCCCTTATAATTTATTTATATATTTAAATTAGTGTCAGTAACTGAAGCTCCTGCATGCCTTCCACTACTAAAACAATCATTCATAAAAATGAAAGTACATCCTTCTGTTTCCAGGCTTTGCAGAATTCCCTGAATGTGGTCTAAATGTGACTATTAAGCCCAACAACTACTGTGTGGCACCAGCTAAAAAACGTAGCTGTAGAAACAGGTCTTGCTTCTAAGCTCTCCTGTTTGGATGCAGCTGAGACCTCTCACTGAAGTGTCTGATCCCACATACAACAGCAGATGGATCCTGTCCCTACTGGGGTTGATTTACCTTAATAAAACTAGCTGATAACTGGGGAACTTCAGCTGGTCCATCACAAGCTGTTCACTGTTCCTAGCTTAGGGGCAACAACCTCTGCAGAAGAGTCCAGGAAGCTAATACAGATGGTACCAACTTCAGATGCCTGATTTTAATCTACTGCAATTTTACTCAGACACCTGAAGATGCCTTGAAGCTTTAAGTGTTTGAGTTGATCTTAACTTCAGCAGGAGATGAGGCATGTATGGAGAAAAAGAGCATCTCAAATAATCTGGGTAAGGGCAGGAATAGGGCAGGAATGTGAATTTGGTCGGAGACAAGAAATCCAGTGATCTTTCTAACAGTTGACCTGAGGCTTCTCGAGGAACCCTAATCAACATTTGAGGTTAAGGAAGCAGGGAATTTTCAGCTTCTAGACCAGTAATGCTAATTCTCTTAATCTGTTTTTGCTGCCTTATACAAGGCAAATGCATTTTTGGCAAGGGTCTTCCATGGAAGCAAGTGGAATATGGGGTCCTCTCTTCGCAGGAAACTGAAGCAAAATCGGTGATGTGCAAAAGTCTCTGCTGGTAAAACTGGGCTGCAGTGACACAGGCCTACTGCCACCCTGCCAGCTAGGGTGCACTCTGCTTACTCAGCATCAGTCCAAACCTGTTTGTTTCTTATCCCCCCTCAGGAGGTGGCAGAGCACACTCCGCTCCACATGTGCGCACTGGAAGCAAAAACCCCAGGGCACCTAGGAAACCAAAAGAGTCTTCCAAGAAAACAAAGGAACCTTTTTTTCAAAAAGGACGGAAGGCTGAAATTTGTATAATTGTATTCCTTTCTTAATTAGCATGGCTGGGGGTATTTCCTGACCATTCTGTTGTTTCTTCTTTCAGTCTGCAGCACACAGTCTGGGTCCCAGAGACCACAGAGAGAGCACCGCCTTACTGCTATGAGAAAAGCTAAAGGTCATGCTCTGCTTTAATTCTAGCCTTAAAGATTATGGCTCTATACACATAGGTCAAAATTAATTTCCTCATAAATTCCTGCATCCTATCAGGAATTAACTGTGCAGCATTTAATTTTGTTTCAGCTATCAGTCATGAGGTTTTATCTTTGTATACATTCCTCCACTATTACATGCTCATTTGGTATAAGAGCTGATCATTTCATTAAAGAATTAGGATAAAACTGAAAACTTCAAAACATTAAAAATACATTAGTTTACTACAAGTACCTGTGCTAAAACATACTTTTAGAAATGCATTTGGTAATAAATAATTATGGTATTACTATAACCAGTGACACTTCCTGAAAGGCTCAGGTAAGCAACTGGCACTGATCTGAGTTTGAAAAGACTCCTTTGCCTACAGATAGAGCTGAAATGCTTTTCATAAAAATTCCCTAGTTGAGTTCAAAAAACACATGAGAACTTTCAAGCATTGTTGAAGGCAAAAATGGCACATTTCTGAACTGGCTCCATGTCACTTCTGAGGTTCTCCCATTGACATAACCAAAGCTACAGTATATGATGATATGCTTCAGTGACATTTTTAGAAGTGGGCTTTGGTGGAACTAGTTGAAGCTGATGCGACTGGGATTTTGTCTCATGGGAGACAAAACATGGGACAGATTAGAAAGACAGGGGTATCTGATTTTATTTGCACCTTACCCTGAGAGGATTTTCATTAAGGTAAGGAGGTTCTCCTTCCACCATTTCTATTGCCATGATCCCGAGTGACCAGATGTCCACTTTGGGACCGTATGCTTTTCTTGTCACCACTTCTGGTGCCATCCAGTAAGGAGTCCCAACCATTGTGCTCCGTTTACTCTGCTCAGGAGTGATCTGAGCACAGAAGCCAAAATCAGCTGAGGAGAAAAACAAGCATTGTTAAAGCCAGCTTGAATTATGAAATCAAGAAAAAGAAATCCCCACTATATGCCTCAGAATGCGTTGTTGAATTTATCTAGAAAAGTGCTGTAGCCAAAGAGACACTGAATTGGCCACTTAAAAAAACCATCAGATTTCATGCAGTGGCTTTTATTCACTTGAAGCTTTAGATTATAACTCCCTCCCTCTGGAAGGGACGTACACAAACCAAAGCCACTCTCTACACCTTTTTTCCTTTCTATGCCTCTCTGCATGTTGGAATTGTGCACTTCGCTTGCAGCAGTGGTCAATGCACTACCACAGGCATCACTTTTGGGTAACTGGCACTCAGTCAAAAGCAGCCCCATACCACATCCTGGGAACGCTGCACCTGACCAAGAATACCTACTCAATTTGACAGATCCATCCATTCCGAGAAGAATATTGTCGCTTTTGATGTCTCTGTGAATCACTTGGTTTGAATGAAGGAAATCCAGAGCTTGCAGGCACTGAGAGATAAAAAAGAAACACGAGGGTAAAAATTAATGACCTGATTTCATCACACAAGAAAGGAAATGGCTCTAAAAGATTTAATTTCTAGATGAATTGTGAGTAATGGCAGAATACTGTGCTGTCAAGAGGAATAGCTTGCTGCTTCAACACTCAGAGTAATAACGTTCTAAATGAAGGCATATTAGCTTTTGAAAGAGAAATGTCAATTATTGTTACAGACTATCCCCTGAAAGCACAGACAGAATGACTGTGGCTGCAGTGAACATCCTATCTCCATCCATATGACAAACTATTGTTTGCCAAAAAGAGAAATTCCCTTCCTTCGGTATGAAGTGGATCACTTTTGGGTGGGAGGTTGCATGACAAAGATTTTATTGTTAGGCTCTACAGCAGATTTGGGAATAGCATGTTAGTCATTTTTCAGAAGCAAACACCATTTTGGGTGGAATGCTATCCTTTTAACCTGAGGACTCTGATAAATGAGTTTCTATTTTTCTTTGCTGTTATTTTAAAATTCTGCCACCAGCATGTTTGCTTTTACAGGCAAAGAATGCAGTCCAGGCATGCTCCAGGCAAATGTTTAAAGAGGCAAAGTTGAGAATAGTAAAAAAACAACAACAAAAAAAGAGATAGCACAAGAACAGTATAAACAGTATGTAAGAGTATAATACGTGCAGTGATACTGGCAGGCAGTTCACTTAAGATGCTCTTTCTTCTCCATATTATAAAAGCAACACAGAAACAAGTTCTGAACATGAAATCACTCATGTTCTTACCACCTGTTTAGAAGTACCATCCTGTCCAAGGAATCAGAAGCACACGTGGGATCCCTTACCTCCCTACAGACAGCTGCTATCTGTCCTTCATCCATACATGTCTCTGTAACAACATCGGTTAAAGAGCCTCCAGCCAAGTATTCCATAACCACCCAGAGTTCATCACCAACTAGGTAGCTGAAAGAAGAAAACAATGGCATGGAAATGAATGTGCATAGCTCAATTACCTTATGAAAAAGACTACAGTTGATTTTTGTTTCCAGGTCATTTTTAAATGAAGTCAGAAGAAAACTAATAGACATTTCTTCTAGGCTATACAGTACTTAGAGTCTGTGCAGTCTGAATGAGAAAGGCACATAAGTAAAAAATTAGACATCTTAGATGGCAAGCAAGTGAAAAATGCAGTTTAGTAACAGCAAAGATAAATCTTGAACCAGGACATATCACATCATCTGGTTCATCATCTTAACACATAAATTCCATGATTAACTCCAGGAACAAGGCAACACAACTTTCATAGTCGTCCATGGTAGGAGGGTGTGTACCACTGAGGACAGAAATTGGTCAACAGTTTGGAAAACCTTACATAAAATACGTTCAGAAACAGGAAAAACAATTTAAAAACTGGCAACTTATGTGTTTCTGGAAACAAGAACCTAGTCTTCCTGGCATCCTCAGCAATGGAAAATAGTGGGAACAGCCCAAAGAAAATAATTTCTCTGATGATTTATCAGCACTTATCATAAGACACAGCAAATATGATCAACTTAAAAAAAACAAAAAAACAAAACCAAAACCAAAACAAACAAACAAAAACCAAAAAAAAAAAACCCCAACCAAAAAAAACCCCCACAACAACAAAACAACGTGGAGGTAGTGAACTTATAGGCTGTTGTTTTATTATGATATGGCTGATCCAGGTTTTTGAAAACAGTCTTCAAACTATATATGCCAGAAAAGATTAATGCAGACAAAATGCAATCTCCTCATATGTATATGAGTACATAAATAATGAAGAGGTTGATTTTTTGCCAGTGACCAAAGGTTTGTTTGTTTTTTTAATCTTTGGCTTGCAGTATGTAAATGAACATTCACGTGATAATACCAGAACTGCTTACCTGTCTAAATAGTTAACAATATTGGGGTTCTTATTTTCCCTCATGACCAGGATTTCATTAATAATTAGTTCCTTTTTGGGCTGTTGTTGGAGATTCATTTGCTTTATGGCCACCTAAAATGACATTGAAAACCATTAACTTGAGTAGTCTGTTGCACAAGATCAGAATGTACATGGAGTGAGTGTTTTTGGAACGACGTAGCAGACCTGTGCCAAACTGTCTTGTTATTAGACATAAGAGCTCAGTAACTTACATTACAACACCCTATTTCTCTGCTAGCTTGGGTGCTTATTACAGGACACATGGCCATATACATTTTGCCTTGTAAAATCTGTAAAAATAAAACTATCAACCACAAATCTCTAACAACATTCTCTGGACCTACATGCTTCTCAAATGGCCTTAGTTTATCACCACTATTATTATTCATGCATGTTCTGAAAGCAGGAAGTGATTTTGTTACTGTGAAAATATATAAAAACTGCTGGTAATGCTTTAGCAATTATATAATTTTTGATCATCATTTCAGCAACTGCTGTTATTCTTGACATGATTCCATAACTGAAAGAAAACACATCATACATACATCATGTATAAAATGCCGTACTAAAAACATCATTACAGTTACACAAAAAAAATATACAATCTTAGTACTTCCTAACTTCTTGAATTTTGATTTTGCAACTCTAAATAACATTCTTTAACACAGTTTAGATTTGCAATTATTTTCTGGGTCTAAAAGAAATAATCCATTCTATGGTATATTATGGATACACCCAGGGTTATAAGCAGAACTTAGGGCTTTTAGGTCCCCTGTAGACCTCTACCTAAGAGCAGTTATAAAGTGCAGCACTGCAGGTTGATGACAAACTACCAGTAAGATTCAGATGTATTTGCTGATAGCCAGAAATGATAAGTCAGAAATCTTAAGCTGTAGCCCTAAAGAGCCACAGGATTCTCCAAGACACCACCCTGCCTGTTTATTATTAATATGATCACTTTTGCTCTGAACCACCGTAGCCATCCTGCCTCTGCCTCATCCTGGCTCCTCCGCCCAGTCCCATCTTCCCCCAGGCAGCCACAGTCTCCACTTTAGCTTTTCGTCCTGGCCTCCTTGCTGAGCCCGCTTCTGCCAGCCCCGTCCCTCTGGGCTCAGCCCTACTTCCCTCCCTGCCATCCAGCTCAGCTCCAGCCAAGGGCTCCTACAAAGACATCTTCCCCAGTGGTCCCAGAAGAGCCCTCCCACCCAACACACACCTTGTGGGCAGATGTGGACCTGCGGCTATTTAAAATCTGCCTCTTGTTCCCTCCATATGCAATTTGGCCAGCCTCCCCCTGTCTAGTCCTGCTCTTGACATGGCATGAAAGAGACCACCCCTCTCCGCTCTCATTCCTGGTTTTCTAGCCAGATTTTCAGGCAGGGTTTGTATATATTCAAAAACTCTGGCTTGGAAAAGGAAATAAATGTTAAGATGCCACTTCAAATTGCCCACTACAGGGACTGTCAGAGTTAACACTGCTTTCCTTCAAGATTTGTTTCTCGCCCCCATTTCCCTGTGACCAGTTCATGGGCTGTCACTGACACCGGACCTAAACACAACTGTATTTTTTAGGAGAGATCTTTGCTCATGGTATACATCTTCTCATTTGTCAGTGTGTGAGGCAACCAGTTTCAGTATGACTAAAACACAAAATTGCGTCCTAAACATGATCTCTCCTTAATTAGGTCTTGCATTATACTTTGAAGATGAAACGCATGATGGAAAAAATGCTAAATAGTATTACTGTGATTAAGATAAATCGGGACTGAATGATGGCAGCCTCCATCAGCTAGTTGATGCAATAACATATTTAGCAATTAAGACAGAGCTAGTGTGTCCTTCTCTAAAAGATATCGCTTCCCTCCTTGCATTCTTTCTGGTAGTTAACAAAGTATGTCTGAAATTAAGCAATGTAATGAAGCTATTTATTCCTCACAGCAATAGGGCATTCTGTGACCACCCCTAGGGCTCTCCCGAGGCCTCTCATTATGACAGATCTTTAGATTTTACTATTTGCATTGCTAACCGATACATCGCCAGGTCCACAGGCAGATTTTATGCTGTAAATGTACAGAGTTAAACTGTATGTATAGACCAACATTCTCTGTAATGGCACAACTTCATGCACACTGTGGAACAGAAGTAAAATAATTTATAAACTAATACATTTACACTGGCAATAAAAATTATATAGCTTTTATCATGCCCAAAAGCTTGTTGGGATTTCTTTACAGATTTCTCTCCATTAAAATGCCCATTCAGAGATGATGTAACACAGTACCAGGCTGGGACCAACACCACTGCGGAGAGCACCAACCTGTTCTGAAGACAGAGTAAGTAAAAAAATAATTCTCTTACAATTGGCCTTAAAAGCTACAGGTGAAGCATCAGCCCAAGGACAGAGAGCACCAAGGCTCTTACTGATTCCAGGGGGACCAGGACCTCCCCTCAGGAATTCGCAGGCACCTTTTCAGGCATTAATGAACATTAATCAGTGTAATGGTTGCTGGAAAGGAGATGGCGCTAGTAGATGTTCAGTTACTGAGGCACAGAACCACATGGCCCTTAAAGAGATTTTACAGAGAAGCGGATGATTTATTTTGCCAGCTAACACTAGTCTGTGCTTAGGAGGAACAGCCTTAGCAGAAGATGTATTTTGCAGGCTGACACTAGTCTGTGCTTCATAGGAACAGCCTCTGCAGTAAAGAATTCCTGGCAACTCAGAAGTCCCATCCACAGTTCGCACCAGAGGGGAAAGCACTGAGTACCGGCAAAATCTGCTGGGACTGTCGACACTTACCTCTTGTCCTGTGGCGATGTCGATTGCTGTATACACAGTTCCTGATGCCCTAGAAACCAAACAGCAGCGAAGAAATGAGAAGCAGTTTAGTCCCTATGAGTAAAAGCAAGCCCAGATAGGAGAGAGCTGCTGCCTGTAGTGTTTATGAAACACCTTTGTTTGTCCACTCCTTCAGCCAGCAGCGCACAGCGCAGCAGCCCACCAGCCCTCTGCCATGCAGGGTATCCAAGATAAAACTTACGTCCAACGTGAAGAAAAAGGGCTGGTGCAAACGTACATACTAAATTATTTTAGTTAGTGGGGGCTGTCTACAAAAACTGGAAAATGCTATATTTAATTCTTTTTTCATTTTCTCCAGTTTTGCTTTGTTGGGTTTCTTTTCCCCTCTGTGTGTGTGTGCGTGTGCGGTTTTTTTCTCCAGGGAATGTAACATACAGTCTAGTTGTGCCTTCTCAGACTTCTTATTTGAATCTATCTGCAAAATTCAGCAGCACCATGCAGTCATTCGGAGAACCCTGAATACCTATGACAGCCATTTGAGGAAAGGATCTAGACACAGCTTTCTCCAGCATGCAAGGGAACTGTTCTCCAGCCGTCCTGCGAGGTCACAGCTAGAGCAGGTTAAGGCATATATTGTTTCACACACAAATGGAGAACTACTCAAAACAGATGATACTTAGACAGGTTCTTTGTGTGTCAAGAGCCATCAGCAGCTGCTTCTGGTTAGGTGCACCAGACATGTGAAGGACTCTTCATGGTGTCTGTTTTGCTTCTGTGGCAGACACAGGTTGTGTTGCAGAGCCACCAGAAATAAATGGCACGCTCACCTGCAGACTAGACAGCGTGGGGTTTTGTTTGCCATCTGCCTCTCGTTAAAAGAGGTTCTTCCCCTGTAATGATGTGAAGGGCCGGGAAGGCCACCATCAGAGGAAATCCCTTTGGGATTAAAAGCAACCGTGGGCTTTTAAACGCTAATGGGGCTTCCTTCTGAGCTAAACCACAGGTTTACACTGCCATCATTTAAAAAGCCAATGTCCGCGTGGGCAGTGAGGCAAGGGAGAGCCAGGGCGGGAATTCCGAGAAGCAGGAACACACATCCGGCAAGTGTCTCACTGACATAAAATCCGAAAATCGGTTTGATCATTTTTACGTGATCCCCTGGCTTGTTTGTTTACCTGCAGGCTGAAGCACTTCTGAAGCATTTTAATTCAACAGGCACCAGAGACTGTATGTCTGTGTTGAGAACAATGTTCTCATTGGGCACGCTATGTATTCTTTTAATATAAATGCAAATGCATTTCTTATGACTAGTTGTCAAGATTAATCCAATTTGTTCTCATAAAAAGCCAACACCATTTATTTAGACCCACTAAGGCTATGCTGTACCTCCCGAGCAAAGTCCTGTCAGGGTTTATTTAAAAACAGCTATTTAGATTAGGATGCTTTTGGTATGCTCCAGGCCATCTGTGAGGAGTTTAGATAAAGGTGAGTAATTTAAGTAAAGCTGTGAATTAATTGCAAGGGCTCTGCGATTCTGCATTACGAAGTTTTACTTCTAAGCAACTATAATTTCTGATCTCTATCTAACTTTTAAATGCTTCTGTAAAGTCTTGGTTTTAATGCAGTTAGGCAAGTACCAGGGCCCACAAGTAGATCTGTGCCACTGTGATGCAGTGCAGTACAAATTAACAAAACCAACTTGAACCCAGGCCGCTCATGGCTCCATACTAATTTGTCTTTCTAGCAAGAGCTAACACTGCTTGAGCAAACACAGCCTCTTTATCAAGCCTAATTTAACTAAGCTTCCTCCAGTGTCAGCAGCATTTTCAGTCTTCAGCTGAAGACAGATGACAAACCAGAGACTCAGCACTGAAGCTGACCTGTTCTTCAGCACAGGCTGACTACCGTTCACTGCAAAGTGGCTGTACAACCATCACACTGTTTATTAACATACCAGCTGTATGAAGCCATGAAGTGCTATGTGCCGGTCAAGTTGCTTTTCCGTACCTAAGCAGTTGCTCTTTACCTGCAGTTCTCTGAGCAGCCACATCTCTTGCTGCCTTGCAGTGCTCTCATTAGCAGCTACTAGAAAACTACTCACTTCCAACACGACTAGTGCCTTTGGCATAACTGTACCCAACTCATTGCAAAGGTGGGCAGCTCAGAAATTGGCACCTGCATCAACTAAGCACGTCAGCACCATCCGAGGCAGTGCATCTCAGCCCAGCCCTGCTGCAGACAGACACGCTAACCCCAGCCATGCAGCAGTCCGGTTCCTCCTGATCATCCTGTTTGATTACCTTTGTGATGATTTTTTTCTTTAGGATCTTTCCTCATCACTGTAAATTGACCTGCGGCATTACAGTCATGAGCTGGTTACGGCAGCACACTCACTCCTCTGTGAGAAGGGCATGCAATCTTCAGGCTGTACTAAAAGCTGGAGGAAATCAATTTAGATACCCTTTTAGGCCAGATATTAGCCACTTTTCTTTCCACCAGTTGTTGAGGCACCTTTGTACAAGCTCACTCCTAGGACTGTCAAAATAAAAGATTGTGAGGGTGACGGTCATATTCTCACGGTGACAGCAATAATCTGCTTCACACGCATATTTATTCTCCCACTACTTCAGTTGACACTTATCTTTTGAGAGACTGGCACAGCCCTAAGTGTCCGCTGACATTTTACAAATGACAATAAGAACTAAAGCTTCAGGTAAAAAGCAAGCTGGAATGTGATAAAGGGTTTTTATACAATGAATGGAGCAGAAACACCTTTCCACAAGTGCCCTACCAAACAAGAGATATGTACCATAAAGCCTAACAGAGAAAGAGCATGAGTGTGTCTGGCTTTCTGCAGTATATATCAGTTCTACGTCAGCAACATGTTACCCTGAGTTCAAACCTCATGAACAGTTAAAGCAGAAAAATATCTCCTGATGTCAGTAAACAGCTTCTGTCATACACGGACAGAAGCGTGATCCTGGTGTTACACAAGTGGCACTAGCCCTCCTGGAATTACAGTACAGCCAGGGAAGCTGTGACCGAGCAGAGAGTCTGTCCATATTTAAAATGCAAGTCAGATACCTAATTTTAATGTAATTTCTTTTGTTCTTGCCTCCTCACATCAGAAATACTTCAAATCAATCCTATTTACAGTAAGCAAAGTTGGGCTTCAAAAGGGAATAGCTTGGTTGATTATTTTCAGTAGACTCCTAAAACGTGCAGGATCCACGAGTGGTCTGCCGTCAGGCAGATGATACATTTTCTCATCACACACTTTGTGCATCGACACTGTGTTTATTACTGATTTTTTGGTTTTTACTACCTCTGCTAGAAAAGAGAGTCTGTTATTTCATCTCTGGTTTCAGTTTCTACACTATGTGGTTATAATCCTGATCACTCAATTTTTTTTTAAGCGAGATACATGAAAGAAATGTTATTGAGAACTATCATTTTTCTAACAACTGTCAGGCAGTAAGTTGCTCTTTTGGCAATAAAGTTTCTTCTCCTTTCTGTAGCATGACCATATTATTTTGAGACATGCAAAAATGATTTCTCCTAAGAAAATAAGCAAACAGGTGCCACACATTTGAGAGACAGTAGATCTTCCAGGTCCTGCTCCTTGCTGCAGACAAGACATTGCCACCATCAGGTTGTCTTTGATGATGCCTTCTGACCACAGTTACAAATTCTGATCAGTGCTGAGACACAGGAGAATCTAAAACAGGTGTCTGAACATGTTTGGAGGTGGCCTGACTTCACGCTTGATATTACACCAGGAAAATACCTGGCCCATATTTTTGTGTAAGTAACTGCGATTGGACTTACCCTTGGCCAATTTTTTCAAATCGAGTGTATTTCTTCTTAGGATCTCCCACGCTCACAATGCTCCCTGAAAGAAACAAAATTAAAGATGCTTACTTAAAAATGGAGATATCACCTTCCAGCAGATCAGAAATGCCGCCTCACTGTCTGGGGTTGTGAGCTGTTTGTAGTCGGCTGGGTAATGACACCACCACCACCACCACCGCAGGCAGCTCCGTAGCACAGGTGGCCTCCACAAAGACTGATTTTCTACAGTCCTTTGGAGAGTTACCTTGGCAGGAAACATGGAAAGAACATGGAGAAACATTCACAGGAGACATACCAGAAAAGAAAAAGTACTAATACAAGCGTCTATTGTCTATAAACATTAATGAGAGCTGGAGCAACAGAGCCTTTATTTTCTTAGGAATAAACACTCTGTGTGATCCAACAGAAGGTTTAATACTTCTGAAGATTAAATGCACCTTGCTTCTGAAATCAATTTTTATGAACAGGTGCCATTTTCAGAACAGGAAGAATATTGCAAAGTGGTTCAAGGAGGGGATCTTCTCAACCTTTCAGCAGTTTGCCGAAAGAATGCCTTTACATTTTTAAAGAACAGCATTTCATGTTATAATCGCTAATTATGGGGCTTTAAGAACTATGACCCTCATAATTTTATTGCCAGGCTAAGTTCTGAAGACGACCTTCCTTGTGCCATTTTAAGAACGACGCTGCTCGTCTTCAACCTGACTCGGATCAGTAACTAGCATTTGACTCTCACTCTCAACACTGCACACACGCTGATCTTCACAAATAAGCACAGCCATGGTGGATAACAAGAACAGCAATATTGCTCAGGCACTAGTGTTACACAGACAGCTGCACAAATGAGATGCTGGTAAATTCATGAGTACAGGCGATGCGGTTCAGAAGCCAGGCCAGATGGGGTGCTGCCGCCTCCCGGCAGCTCTGCGCTGCAGCAGCGGGAAGGCAGGGCCAGCCCGTCCGGCACAGGGCATGGGACACTCCGGGTCCATCAGCCATTGTGGAGCTCATGTGCCACCGAAAGCTAAAATTAAAGTATGCACTGCTTGACGGCTTCTTGCCCACTCGGAGGTGTGGGCAGTCTGAACGCGAAGGAAAGAAAGCGGTCATTAGGATACTGTGTTTGCGTCAAATGAAAGAGCCAAAATCTGATAAACTCAGATCTGAAGGAATAATTAAAAAACAATATTGTTTTTTTCTGGTCTGGTAGTTTACTACATAAAATACAAACAGTGAAGCCTAAGGTGATGGCTCAATGCAAATGACTTCTAAGGATTTAACTTAGAACATACATCACTGAAATACTTTAAGAAGATTAGTTCAGAAGGAAAGACTTCCAATGTTTTGCAGCATATTTTGACCGATCTGGCAACATTCTTGTATCACAAACACATACTTACTTGTTCACCTGTGCATCCAAAACAAAACTAGGTAATGCGCCATTCACTCCACACAGTAACAAACACCTCTCTCTCCTGCCCAGGCCACTTCTCTGGAGCAGAGGGCTTTAGCATCCAAATGGGCATCTGACTGGATGCCTAGCCAGGAATCCTGCCTGCCAGCATGGCAAGAAGACGGGGCTTCAACACCGTCTGGTACACTCCCTGCTAAAACAATTTCGCTGGCCTTGGCAAGATCGCTAATGGGAGCTGCAGGAGAAGGGGTTTCCTTTGCCCCGCGGTACTCGGTGCCCTCACCCGGCACTCCAGGAACGCCACCACACTGCTGATGGCAGTGTGAGCGCCTGCCTGCTGGCTGAGGATGCCGACCCAGTCTCAAGTAGCCTGAAGTGGTCCTGCCCTGCTGCGCCAGCCTGCAAGAGTTAAGAGTAACTGGACTGTCTGGAGTCCAAGCCAAGGACAAAACGCTTTCAGGACCTGGTTAACTTTTCATAGTTTCATCTCACTGAAACGTATAACGTAAGACGAAGCTTTCATTCTGCTTCTCTATAGCCAGTCTCCACTACAAAATAACGCTTCAGTCAAGAAGAATATGACCAGAGAGTCAGGGACTCCCTTTTAACTGACTGGAGGAAGCAATGTGAGATGAGAAAGCATACTCTCCCACTCACACTGCTGAGCTTAACTGTCCCCCAGACAGGGATCTCCATGAGACTCTGCAGTACTAAACCACACACTGCCGTAATCCTGTGCTGGGCTGGGCAACAGGACAAACACTGTGTTGTCAGTGTCTGGCTAGGTGCTATTTTCAGCTAGTTAATGGAACTGTGTATCTATCAGAACAGATATCAGAAGTTCATGGAAGTTCACATTAGAAAAGAATAAAGAAAAAGACTGCAGAACAAATATTTTGAAAAAAGAATTTTCCAGATTTGCCACTGAATTTGCAGTTCAGATTTCTGTGTTTTCCCTCAACACTTGAGTACCTGCTTTCACAAGTTAGTGGTCTGTGGCTGGTTTCCTGTGCTTAAGCCAATGCACATCAAATATGATAGCACTAAAATCAACAAATGACTGGTACGCATCTCCAGTTCAGGGAAGCACTCCCTACTCTGGACAAAAGATAAACATATCAGCCATTTTGATGTCTTTAAGCATGTTCCTTTATCAAATCCTAAATTAAGTGGATAAGAAAGCAGAATTGGGCCACTTCTGTTTTATAATTACAGTGGAACATATTCATGATTTCATTACAGACAGAATTTTGTTTGATCTTATCTCAGTATTACAGGCTTTACTCCCTAGTAAAACTTGTAATGAAAGTGGCTTGAAAAAAAACCCAAGTTATTTCAAGCATAAAAGAGTTATGAAAGCAATTGAAGATAAAATAAAAGAGGGCAGGGGACATCTTCCTAAAAGTAGCATAAAATCAGTTGTGGGGGAAGTAGGCAAGGTGGAGAAGTCATAGGAATTAAAATGAAACAAAACAGAAAGAAACCAAGCACCATACGAATATAATTAGCCCAGGACTATAACAAAAAAGCATCACCCCTGTTTTCAGATAGCTTCAGGAAAGCACAAAAAGATTTTCATTGTCCACATCACAATTTGCCCAAGGCAGACCTTCAGACCTCGCTCACTTGGTATCAAATTCTTAAGAAAAAGCATGACAGCATGTAACATTTCAAAGATACAACCCACAATAACTCAAGGACTCAGTCCTCATCCAGCATACAGAGAAGCTCGAATAAACGATACGCATACTTACGCTCATGTATGGAGGGTACCTGCAGATCTCATGGTGGAAGACTGCCTCAAACATTTAGCCTCAGTTGAAGAAGCTATAATTCCTCCCTTTATAAGCTGACATACCTGCAGGTAACTATCTGCTTGGGAATTTATTTCACTGTGCCCTCAGCTAAAGTTTTTGAACTTATCCCTTGGACACTCCCTAATGGCACCGAGATTCAGTTCTTTATGGTCCTGTCAACCTGCTAAGGGTGCAGAAAAGTCTACACAAGCAGCTGAAATCTCACAGCTAAGGAAGGCTTCAGCCTCTGCAGTCACACTAGCATCAGTGGCAGGGCAGGTATGACAAAAAGGGTGGTATAGCACAAGAACGAGCATTGACAGCCACTGTGAAGAAGCCACAGCCAGACTGCACCCCTTTACAAGCAGTTGCCCCCATTAAAGACAGAACGTTATTGGCTTTGAGATCAACAACAAGGAGGTGTAGACCAATTCACTTTTTGTTCTAACAGTTAATGGTAGGTAAACAGTAAATTGGGCTATGTCATGAACCCAACAATTTATTATCCGAGAACGTAGCACTGGCAGCTATTACGTGCAAGAAGCAGATTAAATTGGCCGTACTGCAGAATCACGAAGGGTTTGATGCGTTTTCCTGGAGTATGATCTGCGCAGGGGTTTGGGACCAATAGTTAGGATTCTAATAGTATTAACTGGCTGGGAATTAGCTGTGACAAAGTGCCATGTATCTGAGGAATATACAGTGGATGTGCTGGAGGCTGGCTTCTGAGAAATGCTTGCAGTGCAGTTTTACCTGATCACGCCATGCAGATGTCTCTTTGATACATCTTTATAAGCATAAAGCTTAGAAATAAATAAGGATTGTTATAAAAGTTTTTTTTTTCTTTCGGGGCTCACTGAAAACAGCTCTTCCTCTCTATCCATGATGTCAACTGATGTTCTTTCAAAGGAGTTCTCTCTGACAAAAACGTAGAATTCTTATAAAAATGAACTCTGATGTATTAGTAGAAATAGTAGTAGTAACAACAATCATAAAAATGACACCAATAGACTATCTGGGGCCGGAGAGCTTCTTGAGGCTGAAGGAATCAGCTTAGTGTTGTAATTGTCTACTAGCAAAAAAACCCAACAAAAAACCAAAAACAAAATAATAAAAAAAAAAAAAAAAACAAAAAAAAAAAACAAAAAAAACCCAAAACCAAACAAAACCCACACAAAACAAACCCAAAACACCAACAGATTTCTGCAAAGTATTTTGGCTCCAGTGACTGGTGAGAAGTCAGGTGTCTAAAGAGACTTTAGGAACCCAAATATTCTGTTCAGTTTGGCCATCAGCACACAGGAGTTCACTAGGTCATTCACTAGGTCACCGCCTTCCGCTCAACCAGAAACAATCTCTGCTTTTGCCTTCAGTGTAGAAGGAAGCTCAGGCAAATCCAACCCAGCCACAGCTGCCCTCAGAGGCAGAGGGAACACCCAGAGTGCTCTCACTTCCTCTAAGCACAATAACAGTTTGTGCAGGGAGTCATAAGTGACTCTGTGACACTAAACTGAGGATGAACATTCGGTACATAGAACCCTGAGACATGCATACAGTACACTGCTTTATCAAACAAAAAACTACAGAATACGTACTCAGTTTCTCTAAGATCTCCTCATCTGTCATCTTGGATTTTTTTCGCTGCCGGTCTGTGTTTCTGTACAAAGTGTTTGTGTTTGAGTTTTCAGGTTGGGGAGTGGTGGCTTCTTTAGCTGGTGCTGGTGCAGCGGCAGGTTCAATTACAGAGCGTGTGTAGATCTGTGACAAGAAATTATTTTGTGTCAGAAAGGCGGCTTGCAGAGATGCCCCTGAGATCCCATTTCAAATGCACACCCGTACGAAGATGCTGTCTACCACATCCAGGGCTCTTAGAATGTTTGGTTTTGCTGTCCACTTCTCAAACTGAACGGGCAAAAATGAAAGGCTAGTTTTACACAAGTTCATGGCCACTTTAATTTTAAGTTTTCATTGATTTTCTGAAAGATGACTGAAACAATGAATTTACTGTCTTGCAAGGATACAGAAATAGATTTGTCCAGGGCCCCAGAGCCTTGTTCCTTGATGCTTGTGTGTTTTCATGGGTAACAAAATGACTCTTTAGCTGGTACCTAAGTGTCTATATAGAAGCAGGGAGCATTTCCCTTTTCTGATCATAACTGTTGAAGTGACTTCTCATCAGTATTTCAAGCTTTAGGGACTGGCCATTAGGAACTGCATGTCAGTCCTTCAGAGACTTGCCTTCTCTTTACAATGCATAGCTGGGTAGAATTCTTTTCAAACTTCAGTCATGTAAAAGTTAAGGGCGTAGTCTAAGCTGTTCATTCAGCTACTCTGTGGAGAGGGACAGGTACCTCCAGGGAACAGTTTCTCCTACGTATCCTGCAAAGGCGTGAACTGTGTCTGATGACCGTTCCCCCTCCACTGATGACAGAGAGCTTACACAGATCCTTTGGACAAAGCTGCTCACACCGGTGGCGTTAAAAGTCACAATGCTACCTCTTACCTGATACTAAGATAAATTCACAGACCCTATCAGAATCATGGGAAACTCATGACTAAATGTGAAAGTTCAAAACAGATTTTCCTGGTGTCAGTGGCTTGGGCGAGCACTATGTCATGGCAGGACTCCAGCCGTCAGAATCTTCATCTGCAAGTGCTGTCTGGTCAGAAACGTGCAGCTCTGAATTACACCAAATACAGTGCTAACCAAAGCTGGGACTTACTGATTTTGTATGTTCAGGCCGTGGTGCAATAACAGGTGGAGGTTCATTGTCATCTTCCTCTTCTTCATCATCTTCATCCTCTTCTTCAGAAACAGAGGGAGCTAGCGGGGGTTCTGATGCTGTTTTTGTGCTCTGTGGACAGACAGTAACATGAGTGATAGTCACCATTTTGGCATTTGGCAGGTTTGACAATTACATACAACTTCAGTCTGCTTAGACATCAGAAACCAATCTAGACATGCCTATAGCCCTACAGGCCTCAGTTCTAAGCTACACACGGCACAACACAATTTAAAGGTTACAAATTACCATGCCATTTTGTTAATTCGTCTTGGTGTTTTTCATTTTTGCTAAAACCAACTAAATCATTGCCATGCTTAGTCAAAGTCTAATTTCACAAAATGTAATGCTTGAATACATCACTAGAAATCACATCTAGATGCTGGTTAATTGCTTTGGCATTGTGTCTACATAAATGGTAACAGTTAATTAAGCTAACAGGTATTTATCTACTGACTAGGTTAATTAACACATTTCAAAATACAAAGCCTCCTTTGTCGTCTTGCTGGGAACTTGGTTTTGGGGAGAAAAGCTGTTTGTTTCTTTACTATTTTACCCATAGGGTAATCACAATGCCTGTTTCCACAGTGCTGAATTTCCCTGTTTAGGAGGTCCTTTTTCAGCACCATCCTCCTCTTTACCTAATCAGAAGTTAACACATTGATCTTTTCATTGATCATTTCACTGTTTGCCTGTTTCATACTCTGCCAATAAGCCAGAGTGAGTGCAGCCCTCTCAGCAGCAAGGCGCATCCTCCGACCTGCCCGGGGCTGCAGGCAGGCAGCCCGACCGCTCACCCAGGCTGCCGTTGCAGGCAGTGGAGGATAAAAGCCACTGCCAGGGTGCAGTCAACCTTTAGGCAGACTCCAAATACGGGGCAGGCAAGGGAAGTTTGGCTGATCAGGTGTCTACACGTAAACTGAAGCCTACAGTGCAGATATTTAAAATTAGGTGAGCTGAACCGCCCCCACCAGTCCCAGCTGCTGCTCAGAGGTAGGGCGTTGTATCACGTTGTCACAAATTTGCTGGTGAAACAAAAAACTAAAAAGGTGCTTTGTTAAGTGTTTACCAACTGCTTTTAAGCTGGCTACAACAAGCCATCTAGAGAACCAAAGCAAATCAAAGGCACAATTCTACATATTCGCATCTCATTTGCATTATCTTTAAAACAGCATCAATTTGGTCCAGTATTAATACCAGTAAGGGACAGCCCGCAGGAAACAAGGAGACCTGATCTTCACACCCGTGTTTTACTGAATAGATGACTGTATCGCTGCCTTAAGTCCCTTGTACTTGAACACACCGTCACACAGATACACACACACAGAGCATTGTATTTTCTCTGAGACTCAGTTCCGTTACCCAACTTGCGCGTGAAACAGGCAACTCATCTGGCCAAAGTAGGGAACGACATTCTGAACACCAGTTTAAGGGCCAACTCTGTCAAGCCAGTGGTGCCCTAATGGGAAGGTGAGCGTTACTTTGTCATACATTAGATCAGTGTATAGCTTTCTATGCATTGTTAGCACTTTGCTTACATGAGGATAGAAGATGATTAAGGGAAAAAATAAAAAAAGGGAATAATCACATTTCTGTTATGTCAAATTCTTGTAACTATTTTTTCCACTGGGCTCCATGCTTGGTCTGACAGCACTAAATTGTGCAGCGAGAACACATACAATGTCATATTATTTAATGCCAGACTCCCATTAAGGAGTTAAATGAAATTAAAGTAATTCCAATGACTGCTCGATCCTGTCAGAGAGTTGTTTTCCCTGTTCTATAACATTCAACCAGCATCCTCTGAGTCAGTAACTTCTGAAAGCTGACATCTTGACTGCCTCACCACTGTCTATGTCTGCTAGAACAAAATGCCGCAGCATCTGCCGATGTGCCCGTACCCACCGGGAAAGCTTTTAGGAAGGCTTACTATGCTCTGGTGAACCCCAGACTTCCTTTTAAAAGTGTGTTTTATTAAAGATAATGAAAGTGGCATCAACTGAAAATCTAAGTGTGAATATTCAAAGACGGTTTTCATTTCATTATACACACTCTCTACTGTCTAATCACAAACCTAATATTAAGTCGCTTAACACTTGAAAATAAAGGCCAAATCTCCATCCAGTCATTTGCTATTTAATGCACTAACATTAACACTAATAAGTCTGGTCAATATTAATGTGGATGTCATGACTACATCTCTGGGATTGCCATGGCAATCCAGTATTAATTAAAAGTGGATGATTATTTAAAACTTTCTTTCAATGGTTCCAGTGTGTTACATATCAATTATAACCTTATTTATATTCAACTACATATCCAGCTGTACTAAGGATAAATCATAAAATTTAATAGAAATGGATTCTAAGTTGTTAAAACTGAATTAAAATCGGCTAATTAGACAGTACCGCATGTTGTTGCAAATTATATATTCCACCATGGTTAAGAACAGCAAGCAATCTTCTGTTTGCAAAACCAGACTTACATCTGTTTAAATGTTCTTAAACAGAAAATTAGAAAACAGCCAGCGATCCCTTTTCTGCTGCTGCAAAGACACTAAAATGTACTTTCTTTCACCCTACAAGGCTGGTACTCTGTCACAAACAGTAAAGCTCACAGCTTGCTCTGCAATTCGTAAATGCTATGAAAGTAAAAGGTTACTTTCATACTCACCGAAGGATGGGCTTCTATGTATCCATGGGCGCTTTTATCTGCAATGTGCAAGGGAAAATTAACCAGATGCTGTTATAGAACTGCCTGTTGTGGGGAATCCCACAGAACAAGTAAATCCAAATAGATAGCATTTTTTTTTCACAACGTCCCTCCAGTAGCAACAGCTATTTTACATAGCAAGCAAGATAACAGGACAATATACTAGGTTATTCTTTTTCTGCAGTTTCTTATGTCTATTTTTTGCCCTGTTTTGCCAGTAAATAAAATAAGTAGAAACTCGGTCAAGAAAATGCAAATTGTTCTTTAACAGTCAATGCTTCTGTTCCACCCAAGAGCTAAAACAGGGGTGGTTTTGTTTGTTTGTTTTTAAATAAATTGCATGCACTGATTGATTCTCTTTAGCTTGCTGAAAATGTTTCCTCATTAAAGCTTCCCTGAAATCCCCCTTAGCCGTGGCAGTTCTATTCTGACATAGCACAGTAACACCTCCTGGAGTTCAGGAGCATACACTAACTGTTTTGAATTTTGCATTTCATCACAAAAGTAATTGCTATTTTAGCAAACATTGTGTCAAGTTAGACTGTCAAATCTTTTAATTACTGAATTTAAAAAAAAGATGCTTTCCCTCAGAAGAAGAGAAACGTTAGTAAATTCTGGAGGTAACTGCACAGTTTTCAGACGGACTTCTGAGAAGCTCTCCCAGTCTGCATTTTGGAAGTTGTATCGGTTGAGCCAGCATGTTGAGGAAATTACAGACTTTGCTGCCACGGGCTATCATGTGTAGGGAACTGAACCACTGCAGGTTAAATTACAAATGCTGTCCACACCCTGTTGGATAGAGACACCCCCTTATTAGCTGAAGCTGTTGACATGAGCTTTACCAAAGTAATGGTATCTTAATGGTATTTTTGTTTAAAAATCAACTCAGTTACTACGGAATAGCAAAAGAACACATTGATAAGCCATAACAATGAGCTAATGATTATTTTAATGATAAATTCTCTTCTTAAATAAAAGAACATATTGATAAAGCCAGATATGCTGCACCTAGTAAAAACCTCTGCTTCCTTGCTAGATGTGTCACCAGCCAGAGTTTGTCTAGCAAAAACAAGAAAGAATGGGCCAAAGGGAAAAAAAAAGCAAACCGCAACACAGACTTGCTCTCTCATTTTTGCAATGCTACACTACAATTTTGCAGACAGTAGACAGCCAAGGGAAAAAATGACAACCCCATCACATTTGCAGGCTTTTGGATGGTAATGCCTGCATCACGAAGATCTTCCTGCATGCTATGGAGATTGCTCTGGACACCGATGCTTTCCTTCTCAACCTCTGTGGCAACTTTCCTTTTACATCACAACAGCAGCCATTCCAGGTTTGCTTGTGAACTTACGCATAGCAACCTCATCATCTCTACAGCTAACGCAAAAAAAATCCTTGAAAAGTCTCCTCTGTCACAAAGAATCACAAAAAATCCTCATATTGCAGAACCTATTTTTCAAAGGATCCAAGAGTAACTCAAAATGCACAAAACCCCGTACCCCAATCTGAACACTGTGAAGGAACAAGGATGTGAAGAAACGAAAGTAAACATGACATTTGGCCACTAATGCTTCTGACTAAAAATGGTAATGATTGTTCCATCTAGTATCTTATTTAGTTCTAAAAACAAGTGACAAAGAAAAGTCACAGTTTCAGTGACATTCAGGGGACAAAAGGAGAAATGTAATTCATTTCAGGAGTATTCCACAAAGCGGCATTTTTTACGGTCGCTTCTTGAGCACTTGAACGTTGAACTTCAGTCTGACTCATTTTGGGGCCTGACACTCCCTTTTTCACAGTGAGATGTTGACTTACCTCCTGATGTAAAGCTCATATATTTCTGGTTGTTAACTGTTTCTTTGGAATCATAAAATTTGAGAACATCTAGAACAGCTTGTGGGTTCTTCTTCTGCTCCAGTTTTGTTATGTTGGAGGTCTGTAGTAGCCTGGCCCATTGCTCTGGAATGCCCTGTAGATGTCAAGTGGAAAGAATGCAGATTTAGAATATTTAAGAGCCGCAGACTCACAGATCTTTACCAAGATCCCATGCTACCTGTAAGATTACTTTCAGAAATTTTGATTGACACCTTACAATTAAAATTAGTGGCTTATACATTAGATGCAATCATTCTCTTCCCAATCAAAATATAGAGCTAAAACCAGGATCCGACTTTAAAAAGAAAAGAAAATTATGACTGTGATAGGAAAAAAAGTGCATGAAACTCTTCTTTAAATCAACTCTGCTCTTCCATGGAATAATGATTTAAGGCTTAGCTTGTTTTCCTGGTGATTCAGTGCAGACATAACAAGACTATTCTATATTTGTGGACAACACAGTGTATTTTAGGAGCTTTACACTGGATTTTTAACGCTTAATAACACAAACACATTTTGCTGAAATGATCCCTGCTGTCTGATTAAAAAGGTAAACCACACCCTGATAGAATTAATTTTCAGCATGCCAGAGAACACTGCAGGGTTAAGAACCAGCATTTAAATTCTCAAAATTGTAACACTGAGTTGTACCACTGCTGGTAAGGATGCCTCTTTTTCAAGCTCTTGTAGCTCTGAGGTTCTCTACTGTAAATATACAGAAACCAGGGACTTGGAAAACAGGCTGAGTGTGCCAAAGCCTTGCATGAATTCTCAGACATGTTACGAGTGAGGGTGGTCTTTGAAAATTGATCCAATCACTGAAAGCCGCAGCTCTGCATTGAAATTATATTGATGAAAAATTGCTTTAAATATCCAGTATAATTTCCTAAATTTGAAAGCCTGTAATTTTCCCCATTTACTGCACAGCCAACATCTACCAGCAAATTGTAGGGCTTACTGAATGGAAAACTACACCTGAAGTTCGTTTAAACTTCACCTTGGTGCCACCCCAATCTAGGTAAACACTTTAATATAGCTTCTTCCTAAGAAGTTCTCCACAAAACAATGTGTGACATGGGCCTCCAAAGTTTAGGATTAATGAAAAAAAAGTGGGATAAGCCAAGCAACAAATCTACTGCACACACATCAACCTGCTGCTGCAGTGCTATGACATCTCAAAGAAGCATTTGGATGCAAGATTCTTTTGGGCCTGTGACGCACCTCTGGGAGCTTCCCTGTGCACATCTGTGAGCCATAGAGATCTGGCTGTAATGGACGTAAATAAAGAAAGAAAAGAAAGTTAAAACAGAATGTGGGACAACTTAGAAGGTGGTAGGAGGAAACCAATGGGCCAAATGGGGAAGTCCCATCTAAAATGGGAGTTACGAGGTAGAAACCAAATAGATTAGGTGGTGGACAGGCTACAGGAAGGCAGGCTTAGGAAAACAGAAAAATCACAACTGTTCCAAAGTTTGGAAGCATCATTCCCCCTCCTCTCTTTTTTAAACCAGTTTTTCTCTCCCTCATAAAAATACATTACTGAGGATTAAAGGCAAGTGACCTGAAAAATTACCTGCGATTTCTTTCTTTTACTTAAAAAATAAAAATAATAGAGAA
This sequence comes from Morus bassanus, assembly GCA_031468815.1. Classification (NCBI taxonomy): domain Eukaryota; kingdom Metazoa; phylum Chordata; class Aves; order Suliformes; family Sulidae; genus Morus; species Morus bassanus. Next base: position 4,176,908 of record CM062582.1, read on the forward strand.
AGATCTGGGCTTTTGCTGTTTGTCTAGTTTTGAAAGCCAGGTTAACATTTTGGAATGGCTCTACACAAGTTCTTTTCCAATGGTTCTCCAGCCCCAAGATCACAATTGGCCAGTGCATGACTCAAAGTGCAGTGGAGAAAGCAGCTGGTCAAACTCAGGTTTCACACCGGGAGGTTGTGTATTATCATAACGCAAATAATCTGTGCGTGTCAGACTGAAAATCAGGACAATTCTAAAGTAATGCTTGATTAGATTCATAACGTGCAACTTCTTTGGATCTATAGCCACAATTTTCTCCCACTTGCTAATGTCATAATCTTGAAATTTTAAAACTTTGGTGGGTGACCACATTTTATTCTAGATTGGGGATCAGGAAACTGTTTCAAAAATGCATGCCTTACCAAACGCACTCCCCAAAGCCCTGCAAACCACACTTCTTCCTCCATTCAGAAAATGCAACTGGTTCTTCAAAATAAATCAACATAAAGCTCTAGCAGCATGCTCCCGCCCAACAGTTTCCAACTAATTTCATTTTGAGCTTTAAAAGCCCTACTTCTTAGCAAATGTGGTTGCTCCAAGCACAGTGAAATGGAGATATCACATACGTTCATGAGCAACAACACAGCTCAGTGCTCAAGCCCGAAAGCCGAAACTCAGGAGCCCATGCAACTTTGATTTGAGATGCAACTAACAGCAATCGGGTAATGCAGCTGGGGGGTGACTGTTAGGTGTCAGAAAATGGCCCAATGCGTTGCACATAACCAGTAGAGCAGACACTATTGGCATGACAACTGTAATAATTCGAAACAGAAAACCCCATATATTTGCACATTTACTGGACGTTCCCATGGCACTTCCAAACTTTTGAAAGAGACAGACAGTGTGATCACTAGACAGTGGGAATATTTTTACATGATATGGCTGGTGGCAGTCCCTTCAGCAGGACATACTTACCACATGACTACCCAGCTGATACACGGGTTGTATCCAGGTTGGGACAAATCAAACATGCCTAATGTAATGTGTAACGTAATACTTGCATCTGGGATTAGCTGGGAACTGATAGCTAGTTCTTAACGGTGCAAAAATCCCCTTGCTTTGACTAACGTTTTACTCCACTAAGGACTGCAGTGTTAAGTCCTGTGCTGGCGAGCTGCACGGGGCAAGTCACCTGCCCCTTTGGTTTGCTCTGATTTGGTTAGAGCCTCCTCAAACTGCAGCGCTGCACTTCCACGCTTTAGGAAAAAGTATTATTGAAGAAATATTGTGCAATTGTAAAACAGCAGCCATCTAATGTCCACTGTTTTGAAAGGAAAAAAGATATTAAAAAGAAATTGCGCTACAGCAATAAAGCTGGACACATTTAGCCATGTACAATCACTTTGTTCTCTAAAAGGCCACGACCTGTGCTGGTGCCATCTGACACAAAAAATCTCCGATGCTAGAGACTGTTTTGACACACTGGATGATGACGATAATAACATTCAAACTGATCCAAACCGTGATCTCTGAAGTACTGATAGAGAGTGCTTGTGCTTAGAACTGAAGTGTGTTAACCTCGATGTCCCTCCTTTTTGTTCCAGCTGGCAGGGACGTGAAACTAACTGGGATCCTCACCACCAGTCAGTCTACAAGAGAACACGATTGTGACCCATCGTGTTTGCATAGACCCAGAAGGAAAAAGGCTGAAGCACAGGGCAGAAATAAAGGCAGAAGGCTGAAAGGAAGAACAAATATAGAATAAGAACAGCTGAACATTCAGTAGGGAGAGCAGTGAAACGAGGAACAAGGAAAGAAAAAGACAGGAAGAAGAAATGCAAACACAAAAAGGAGAAAACAAAAGCAAAAAGTAACAGAATATGATATGATACCAAGATAAAGAGAATGGGAGTAAAGATTAACCTGAATAATTAAGTAGCTACAGGGAAAGACAGAGAAGAAAAAAAAGAGGAAAACCAGGATAGATAGCAGGGAAAACACACTTTTAAAAGCTTTATGCTAAGTTTCTGATCAAGAATGACCACATCTGGGACTTTTAAATAAGCGTTTAATCAAGCCCTAGGGTCTGCCACAGAATAAATTTTGAAGTAAGATTTTATAAGTGACATCTATTTTAAAAAGGCTAATTAACTAGTCCACGTATTTTAAATGTAGCTGTATTTCCTAATTACTGAGGATAATTCAATTTCACTACTCCTTTGAAGACATGCTGTCATCAAATGTGTCTTTTTTCTTTTGTTGTTCTTGTTATTACTATTGCTACTGCTGCTGTAGCATACAGAAAGTTTCCAGCTTTCTGAAATGTTCTTGAGAAACAAAAGCAACAGTCAAAGTAAAAAAAAAAAATAATGGAGTAATCGCATTTAGGGCTCAAATTCTGAAAACTAACCATCCTTTGCCCAGGCAAATGATTTGTCCCATCCTGCTTAGTGTATGCAGCCAGTCAGCACTAGCACACTTTACAATTTGACACACAGTGATAACACAGTCTGACCACTTAGCTCACAGGGTGCTACTGATGGTACGGAGAGCTGCTAATGTTTCCTCTCACCTCCACAGTTCAGCCAAATGTAAGCTTACTGCCATTTTAGCTTTAAGGATTAATGGTTTCAGCACCTAACTAGTAGCCTGAGAGAAAATGCTTTGAAGCCCCATGGAGACTTCAAGGAGCTTCTATCAGACTCATTTTTTCCAACACTTCATACACTTCATTGTGATATAAGTAGAAAAAGCTGACTGCTATTTTATTAATACATAGAGGCTAGAAACGTGTCTGATCACCTAGACTATGGACATATTTTGAAGGATATTAAATTAAAATGAATGGACTTTCACAATGCTGCCGCTTTCTGGGCATCTCCAAGGGCTGTCTGCAGAGCAGCTGGACTTTGGGGCTGATTGTCTACAGCAAGACATACACTATGCACATGTGTAGGGGTTTTTTATGCTTTTCCAAAGCCACTGAATAACCAACCCCTGTAGCAGCTTGTGGGACTGATAAAAGCATACACCTACGTTCTTCCTAGTTTTCATTTTCCACAGACACTCTGCTGACAATCCTTGGAGAAAAAAAAGCAGCCTGAATCAGAAGTAAAACACTCTAAATCCTAAGCCCAATCAGTCTCTTTCTTCACAGCCTGGCTGCTGTCATCTGATGTTTCTGGCAACAGGAAGTTATTTTACCACCAAGAAACTCAAAGTGCTAGTAAGCACGCAATACAGCAGTTACTTACTGTGAATTCTCCAGTGACGGCATCAAATCCCACATGGATGGTATGTTCAAAGTCTGAAGGAAGAGAGATCTCAGGACGTTCTTTTTCTTTCTTCTTGTTGGCTAGAGGCAAAACATGAACACACACTTATCTTCTGCACAGCTTTTAATTCAAAAATTTTCACAATCAAGTGCACTCAAAATACTATTTTAAAAGTGGAAAACAAATCAATTAACGTCCATCTTACTTGAAAGATAGATCCAAGCTAATACAACACCAGCCTGTCAACCCCTGTTTGGGAAGGTCTAGAAGGTGTTGTTATTTCGTTTTGTTGTTCTTCCAATCACTGTCGCAGCTGCCAAAGCAAGCTGTTCATGAAGTAGCCTTCTTAGGCTCTCTCTAACCAGGATGCTTTCTATTATCAGTTCTTTTTTTCATCAAGTTTTCATATCTAGCAACTAACTCCTGTTTGACTTTGCTCTGTGGGCTCCTGCGGAAGTCAAGCACCCAGGACATGCATGTGCACGCCCGTTTGCATGTGTCTTTTCTCCAACATGCTTTGAGCCTGTTGTCAAACTAAGCCAAATCAGAGAGGAGAGGTTTAAGAAAACCAGGTTCCTACAAGTTCTGTGAAAACAGGCAGCTCAGGAGAAGACAAAGACCCAAGTCCTGCCTCCTGAGTAAAAGGCTGAAGCAGCAGCAGGTCTGTATCAGAAACCACAGAATCTGCACAGCAACAAGATCCCATAAATGCCATCGGAAAAATCTTCATTTGAGCTCTCAGTTAACTAAGACATATAACTGTAAAACCTAGGCTTTGTTAGTCTCCAGGAATTCCTTGCTTTTAAATCACTCCACCAGTATTCACAGAGTGTGGAGTATCTTATTGAAGAAGACAGACTTGGAAGTCAGTCCATCTCTCTAAGTTTCTCATCTCCCTCCTATTTTAACACCTTTTGAAAGTAACATCCCTTGTTGTCATCCATCTCCTGTGCTTTTTACTATTGACAAATCTCACTTCAGCCCAGTTTTATTGACCCTGATAAAGAATGAGTGGAATAAAGGCTGAGAGAAGCTACCTTCACTCTGATGCATCAAGAATCCATATTCAGCAGAGATTTTTCTGAAAAATGGAGACAATAATGCCAGTTCTGGATGACTCCCAAACACCCAGATAAACATAGCATAAACCCACGTTCAAACACCTATCCTGCTGGCAGGTACCTGAAATATTCGGCTTCCCTGGAGAACCAGCGTGCTCCAAGACTAATTACCACGTGGTTGAATAATAAAGTACAGAGCTATCTGTAGGATCTTCTCGAGTGCCAGTGGTATACCTTAAAACAGCCAGGAGGGGAATTGCCATTCTACCAAATACATCTGTCATTTCAGTGGAAAAATTACATGCTAATGATTGGAACAGAACAACTATTACAGTGCCCACTTGCGGTATGCCAGAGTTATTAACACAAACTCAGGAAATAAGACACACGCAAAGCGCGCATGCAGAATACAAAAAAGTCACACCATCTCCCTTCCTTAAAGGAAGCACTCTCTACCCCAGGACCCCACCTCTCCTCTGCTGCCCCTCTTACCAGCTTAATGCATGTCTGGTTTACACATCCTCATCGTGGCCCGGAGCAGGCTTGCTCTATAGATCTAATGTGACATGACTTCACGCTAACAGTTGTGGGAAATCCAGAAATCAAAAACAGCTGGATGAAGACAATTTTGTGTGTGTCTTATTTCAAAAGCCAGTGTCTCCTTCTACCAATATCGACCAGGAAGGAGCTTTGCAAAATCTATTTTCTGGCACATCAGTCTTCTAACATAAAGCACTACTGTGCTCATGGACTTTTAATTAACATTTTCCTTCGGTGTTTTAGTATTACGTTTGCCAGCTTCATAAGTTTACCTAGGGGTCTCATCCAAAGGCTGAACTCACTATGTATCAGCACTCCTCCCAGCCTGGGTCTGTCTTTGCTCACAGACAGTAGCTCCATGAGGCCTCTCTCTGCATTTCTTCCTTATTCTACCTTAGAGCCTCCTTTAGTTGGAAGATGCTCTGCTCTTCATAATTATAGAGTATTTTGGATGTTTCTAATCCTTTCTCTGCATTGTTGCATTTATGCTCATTAAATAATTAACTGTCACCTTTTGTACTGCACACCCCTACACAATGCTAACTGATGAATTATTTTCATTTAGCATTCAGTAAAGATGGCAGCAATATATCAAATACAAATGCAAAGGCTTTTCCCCTTCTTTTATATCTAAGATGATGATGTTTAATTTTCAGGAGAGGTGTTGCCAGTTACAAGATGTCATCTCCGTTCAGCATATACAACTTTCTATTGTTGATAACAAAACTGGCTTCTCCTACCTCATCAATTGCAAGCAAATACAGTGAAAATTAGATTTAAAGGATCGTCAAATTCAGTTCAAAGCAATAGAGGCAGAATAAGGCATTACAAAAACCGTTCCATCAAAAGCAGCACTTGTCCATTCTAGGTCTCTCCTGCCCACGGGGGAAAGCGTTCCAGCTCATTCCCCAAGATTTGGCTCATCTGCTTCACAGACCTCTGCCTACCAGACTGTTGATATAGCACCTATGGTCCAAATGCTGATAACTATAAATTAAATACAGAATTAAACATCTCCTTGTGATACCCTCACCCCCCCAGTCTAAAAACTTCAACACTTCTGTCTGTGCCCTGCAACTCAAATCACTTCTGTTTTACATAAGCTGGCAAAATGATATGAAAGGGCATGACTTCTTTGTATCAATGACTGACTGGATTCAAGGGGTTTATACTGGACGTTCCTGTTTGATTTTCTTATAAACGCCCCTCACAATACACTCCTGCTGCACAGCAGTTAGCCCCGAGGGCCACCCACACCATCTCAGCAACTATTACAGATTAAAAGAGAACAAGGAAAGAGTTTTCTGTCTTCCACAGTCTGCATCATCACCATCATAATTATTTTAAAAGAGCAGTTGTTTGGCAGAAAAACATGACTCAGCTAAGTGGCAGCTTTTCTCCAGAGAGGGAGGAAGGGGTTGACCTCATGCTTACGCCCTCCTGTTCGCTCGCCTCCTCTTCATCTCATTCTATTCTTTCCTCTATCGCCTTTCCCTTCCACTTCACTCACACTGTCCTCCCATCCTCCTTCCTGCTCTGCTCCTCCTGTCCTACTCCAGCAGCCTTATTCTTTTCTTTCTCCTCCATTAATCTTAACCCCGCCGGGTTTTTCTCCTTTGCTCTTTTCTTGTTTTTCTGTACAGGAAGCAACCAGATAACTAAAGGTCAGACTCTGCTCCCATCCACAGCTAAGTCTAAAGCAGCTTCGATGGAAGTGATATTATTCACCCAGTAATCTTAACAGAGATGTACCTCTACAGCTGAAAGCGGCATCTGAGCTGTGGTGGGCCTGCTCCCCTTCATTTCTTTAGGTTGAGTGCTCTACAGCGCCTTCACGGAGCCACCAGTTCACACACAGTATTAATTTATTTCATAAAATCATCTTTTCTTTAACGAAAGAAGAACAAGGCTGTATCAAACAATCAGAAGAACGCAAGTAATTTCCTTCTGCTCTCAATTCTCCTGAGGCAACAGCACTCTGCTGAAAGGAAACACTAATGCTGTGAACTCCACCGTGGCTCCCATCACCATCATTACCTCCAAGGAAGGCAGGCCAATTTCACAGCTTCAGCACAGGCTATGAGGGAACAGATTCAGCTCCTTGTTCCACACGGATTGTCCACATGACACTGGAAACATATTTCAGTTGTCTGCCTTGGCTTCCTGCCCCCAGGAAATGGGGTACCTTACCCCAGAGATGGGGGCAAGAGGAGCTATACCAAGGAACATCAGGAGGTCAGCTGCTACGGGAAGGAGGAGGACACTAATGCTTAAGTGGCTTGTTTCAACTGTAGAAGCACAGAGGGGCCCCAGAGAGTCATCAGTGGCTTGCCAAAACAAGGTTTTAAACACAGAAGTGCTCAAACCTGAACTGAAAATCCTACACTCCAACAGGGGAGAGACTGTGAAAAATTCCTGGTCCCTGAGCACAGTAGTCCTGGCACACACCATTGCCTTGGAGAGAACGCACCATAGCATATCCATCCTCACATCCCTCCTGTCTGGTGAGCAAATCAAAAGACAAAGTTCCTGCAGGTTTGGGCAGAAACACCCTGCCATGGTGTTTTCTTGATGTTCTGTTTACCAGTACCAGTGGTGGATTATTAATATAAATTTGTGATGCTGCAAAGCACTGCACTAGATGAGAGCAGCCATATTAATCACCTTCTGTTTTATAAGCAGGACTCTCAAAAATGTGTCACTGAGTCTGTGAAGCATGCACAGGCCAGCTGATAACCTGACCCACAAGCCAACCCTGAGATTAAACCACCTCAAGGGGCTTGGCCAGCCAAGCTAAACTTCCTCCATTTATTATTTCACCCAAAAAAGTTAAGCTATAAATCTTAGCTTACTTTCCCTCACAGTCACATTTAAAATCATGATACTTGTGTGTTTCCTAAGACTGCTCTGACTGGTAGTTAATTACATCTATTTTTAATGTCACTGCTCATTTCCAGGAGAGGTTGTTTCTGGATCTCCCCGTTTCTGCATGCATTTCACACAGCACCTCCTGCTTAAGAAATGTTCCCTCGGAGAGGGATAACGCCATCCTGCTGGCGGTCAGGGGAAGAAGTAACCCGAGTCCATCCAGGAATTAAACAAGCCAGGAGAGATTTTAATTTTGGCCTTTAAAAAGGATCAATTGAAAAATCAATTTTGTTCCCAGAAGGGGACATTTTGGGAAGCACTCTGCAGAGTGAACCGGCCAGGTCTGCCTGAGGAATGGCCCCGTCCAGTCACAGCCTTCACATAAGGAGCCATCAGGACTGCCCCTGACTGAGGGGAGCAATGGGGCTGAAAGTGTACCCTCTATTGCCTGTGAGGAGTTCTGAATGCCAGACTACCTCCAGCTGCTCCACACGACCTGTGGAAGAGACTCGTGAACGGGGCAGCCGAGCAGCGCAGGTGAGCTGGAGCTCCGAGGGAATGACCGCAGTTCCATAGTTCTGAGCTCTTCTTGGGGGAACAGTGATGCATATCAAAGGTGGAATCCCTCTCGAAATCCAGCTGGATTTCGTGCTGCTGATTACAACCCTTTGAGCCCAGCATTTCAGCCAGTTGTCGGTCCACCTCGCTGTCCACTTATCTAGACTACACTTCGTCAGTTTGTCTGTGCCGATACTATGGGAGGCTGTGTTGAACACATTACTAAAGTAGAAATGACACCCACTGCTCTCCCTTCACCACCAAGCCTGACATCTCATGGCAGTAGGCTGTCAGTATGGTTCGGCATGAATTCCCCTTCATAAATCCGTGCTGACTATTCCTGATCACATTCTTATCCTTCATTTGTGTGGAAATGGTTTCCAGGAGGATTTGCTCCACTAACTTCCCAAGGACCAAGGTGAGGCTGACTGGCCCACAGTGCCCGAGATCCTCCTTCTTAAAGACAGAAGTGACATTTGCTTTTTTTACAGTCATCAGGGACATCCCTCAGTCACCAGAACCTTTCAAAGATAATCAAGAATGGCCTTGCAGTGACACCAGCCAGCTCCCTCAGCACTTGTGGGTGCAGCCCATCAGTTCCCATGGCATTACAAAGAAGATCCCTTCCCTTAATTCTGTAAATACGCTAACTCAAAACACACTCCTTTCTGCAAATGCATGTCAAAGAATGCCACTGAAATGCTGTTTCCTGCATGTTTAAAAGACTCTCTTGCTGTAAACACACCTAGCAGGTTTTAAATCAAGCCATGCCACGTCCACTCTCAGCGCAAAAGCAACAAGCAAGAACAGCCTTGCTCCTGTTCCTGGAATGTAAGTGCATTAAAAAAAAACCTGAAAGTGTCAGGCATACTGCCTTCTCACTTCTGCAAATTTATCTTCAAAAGTGCACAAGCTCAGCTCTGTTTTTACTGCAAATGCAAAGCAAAATCCAAAGGAAAGGATTCCCCAGCTTAACTATAAAGATATTTTTAAAAGGCAAGTCACACAATGTGTGCAGGTCTTACTGGCTTTTCAAAGACAAGAAAGTAACTAACTGAACACCTCCTCCTCTTTTGAAACATGTTACTAGAGTAATTCGAACAGAAGGCTTTGGAAGGACTTTACCATGTTCTGCAACTGAAACAGAAAGAAAACAGTGGCAGAATGTAATCACGGCAACCAACAACCAACAGAAAACAAACAGATGTAGCCACCCATTCGCACTGCTGATACTTTACTTTTATCCCCTCCTCCTGGGAAGATGGAGCGAAGCCTGGCTTTCTTGTTCTTCTCCTCAGGGGCCATGGGGAGCGGTTTTGAACTGTGGTTTAGTGCTGAAGAATCGCGATTGTTGCTGTTCATTCTCAACGGTGGGGCTGGAGGTTTCTCTTCAATATCCAGACTATCGGACATCTTCAGCAGCCCTCACAGCCTCCTGCAAAAGCAGAACAAAAAGCATGCCTGTCAAGTAAGGATGCCACGGCTGGTGTCCTGAGGAGGAAAGAGGGCAAGAAAAGCCTTCTGGTGGAATAAGGAAGCCTCTCTATTAGAAGTTTGCTCTGAATAAGGTTACTGCTGGTTGCTATAAATAAATGCAGTGGCCAATTCCTAAAAATCACGGTATTACTGTTAAATTAAAGCTTTTTTTATCCCTGTTAAAGGCTTTTTAAATTTTTATTTACAACTTTTTTCTTGCAGTTGTTTATAATCCAAATTTCCCTCTAAAACCAGACTTCTAAAGCGAAATGTAAATGATTTTCTGAAACTACCTGGTATTGCAGTGAACCATTTTATGATGTAAGAAACACGGTGCACGTTGGGGGGATATGGAGAGCAAGCATTAAGATCTCTGTTCCCTCCCTGCTCTGTGTTTGGGGAGGGTTTAGGCCTGGGAGTGCACGACTTCAAAAGGAATGATCTTCCCAAAGGATACTCGCTCAGAAGTACCAATTACAAACTTTCTTGCACATAGAAATGAGCAACATGTTTGCTTTAAAATCAGTCAAAAACTAAGCAGGAAAATTATCATATTCAGAAAACAATTCAAGTCGTCCTCTTTCTGTCCTGCTACCACACAGGTCTGTTACCCTGGGGTTGTTTGTGGCACAGCTCTGAATAACAGCACCATAAAGTCCCAAGTATGGTACATCAGCAAGGAGTGGACACGTACAGTCTTTTGTTGACCACTAAGAACAGGGGTACTGATCTAAGGAAAAAAATATACAGAAGTTGTTAGAAAACTTTCATAAGTTGGGAAAGCACAGGGCAGGTAAGACTTTTCAAATTCCTAATCTTTGTAGTGTATCTTAAATATAAAAACTCAAGTCTGGAGAAAGCAGCTGGTTTAACAAACAAGCAACGCTTGGTAAAATGAATTGTTTTAAGACCTGAAGATAGAGTATGATTTCAGACAGATCAGATGTGATGTGGGCTACACTGCATATTTTTAAAGGTTACAATTCTACAGGCACCTTGCCTTCCAACCCCTCTAAAATCAATGTGGTTCCTTTGATGGAAGGCACGTGCAGACCACTGTGCATGTGTTACAGATCTCTCCCTGTGCTGATTCACAGATCACACAAGTTACTGCAGTCATCAGCTACTCTCTCTGAAATTTAAAATGAAGCAACTTATGTTTTTCAGCTGTGGAAGTCATAGGCTTTTCTTCCAAAGTATCAGACAAACATGGTGACTGACTGTCACTTACACAAAGAGGTCTTGAAGCTCAACCGGTAACAGCGTTGCTGCTCTCACTTTGCTCAGGTAAAGCTGCCATGGTTGAGGGGTTTTGGGGTTGTTTGGTTGTCTGTTGTTTTTATTTTTGGGTTTGTTTGGGGTTGGGGTTTTTTTTTTTTTTTTTTAAGAACCAAGGTTAACATTTTCAACAATTGTATTTATTTTGATATAGCTGCAATTTTGCCAGGATTTCCAGCTGATATATTAATAGGGGACAACCAAATCATTTCCTTAACTGACAATACCTTCCCCATAAAAACTAAATGACCCACTGAAATATTTAGAGATGTTCACTCTAGACTGTTTTTCATGACGTGGGCATTTTAGCCTTTGTTACCATTTTCAAATTACCACACATAAAACCATCACTTCTTTTTTTATTACTTGACTTATGTTTTTAATTTCATCTAAATGAGATCCCAAAATGCCAGATCTGAGATTCAAAGCATCTGCCCAGTGACAAGAACAATAAATGAAATATACCATCACATCTCTGTTTTGCACGGGTCCCTGGGTCCACGAAGCAGGGCTCCTGAACATCTGGATCCCAAAGGAATCCCAGGGACCCATTCCGGGGTCACACAGTTGAAAACCCTAGCAACAGCTGGTCCCAGCCCTCTCGCTAGTACACACAGCACGAAGCAGGGATCCTGGAGATCTTGATTCACAAACACGCACTTAAAGACGCTCCTGACCCCAGTTGCTCACCTCCATCAGGGGAGCAGTTTGTAATGAGCACTCTTCCCAGCCAACTTCATCAACTGATTTGTGTTAAATTAATGATCTGAGCTATTCTGGCATATTTTGCAGGCAGCAAATTAGGGAGAGCTCAAACAATTGCTCCTCTGGTAGATCGATATGGGGTTCACCAGCCCAAGAGGATGTCTACTCATAGGCTCAAGCCCTGTGCGAACTGCTAGACTTTCCCTACACCATGGAGTTGCTCACCTCCACCCATACACTGCACAGGTAATACTGAACCACAGGCAGCCACTGACCAGGTGTTGCAAGATCACGCACCCTTAACTAATGAAGTCATGTATTGGAGGCAGCCATCAGACAGCCTCCAATTTTGTCATTGGAACAGACCAGCTGGGAAAGCACAGAAGTGATCCTTCACAGAAAACCGTGGTCCCCGGGAGGTGCCTGGTCCCCACAAGAGGGCTCTGCCGACACAGCCCAGCTGTCCAGGTAGAGATCTACTGGGAGACAGGCTCTGGCGATGGAGGAACATGGCCCAGCCTCCTACGGAAGCACATACGTAGGCAATAACGTGCTTTATATCACCAAGGAATAGCTATAATTGTGCACAGGCTAGGGTTTGTGCTGATCTAACCTTCAAGTACGGACTAGCCTATTTACCCAGAGAACTAAATGCTTGTCTAGATTTAGGTCAAACAGTTAACGCTACTAATCTTTGTGATTTCTATCCTCAAATGTAGAAGGTTTTCCAGTGATGAGGGAGAGGGAAAAAAAAAAAAAGAAGAGCCAGTGATGAAAACGACTGTAAGGTAATAGGGAGAACTACATGTGCCATGCATGTTATCCTGGTGAAGGGAAAGCGCACGATGCCCGGGTATTTCTGCACAGGGAAGCGCGAGGGAATTCCCAGCTCATGAAGCCCAACGGAGACGTCTGGACATGGCTCCTGTCCCTCCAGCAGTTCTCACAGACTAGGAGCTTATGGCAACAGAGGCTTTTATTTTCTCTTTAACCCACCTACAAATACTTTTCCAATGCCAAAGACAGCCTTCGCTCCTCGATATATCATTGGCGTAAGGCTGACCACAGAAGCTCTAAGGCACATTTTCTGCTTGTTATCAAAAACAAGACGGTTGTTCTGTGAAGTCCATTATAGGGCACAAAGTTTCAGCTGTCCCTCAGAACAGGACAACTGTATCTGTCACTGTATCTATTTGTAAACAATGCCAGTTTGCTGAAACAGGTCCTCCCGTGGGATTTCACTCCACAAAGAATACTATTAACGGTTTCTGGCCCAATTTGCCTATGATGTAATTATTTCCAAGATTTTGAAAGGAACACTATATTTCGTTCAGAGCTGTTTCAGGCTCAGTTTCAAGAACTGTACAAAGCTCTTTTATGCACTTCTAAACCAGGGGAAAAAAAAAGACGGGGGGGAAGGAGATAGCCTAAAAGGTTTAACAGTTGATACTAGCTTTCTAAAGCTGGTCTAAATGAAAACTAAAGCAAACCACAAGGCAATACACACCAAGAGACTTACAATTTATGGTTTCCCTGATCAGAGCTCATCTGCTCTTCCATTCATTCTAATTGTGAGAATTTCCATGTACCACTGCATCACGACAAAAGAACAATCGCTGTCGCATAAGACTTCAGATTTTAAGTGTTTTGTACTGATTCACTCCAATCATAACCTAGAGGAAACCTGTAAAGAATAGAGGGCCAACAAGACATACTGAGCTCAGAAACTTCTCAGGTTTACATTGCAGGGAAGTGTCAACAGCATGATAGCCCAAGTTAAACTCTGTCCTGGGGCCAGTTTTTCCTGTCATAATAGCAAGTCCTTGGTCCTGCTAGTCTTGTTCTGCATAGGACAACCCCATCCAAAACCACCTTCTATCTATTGGAAATGATTATGCCATATTCACATATTCAGTCAAACAGTCAAATTCTGGTGTTCTCTCTTTTTTCTTCTCTTTTTTTTTTTTTTAAGGTTTTTGGTGGTTTTTTTTTTTTTTTTTAATAAAAATATATTGGTAAGTTTGGAGGGTCAAGACTGGACATTAGGAAGCATTTCTTTAACAGAGAAGATGGTCAAACACTGGAACAGGCTTCCTAGAGAGGTGGTCGATGCCCCAAGTCTGTCACTGTTTAAGAGGCCTCGGGACAATGCCCTTAATAACATGCTTTAACTTCTGGTCAGCCCTGAAGTGGTCAGGCAGTTGGTCTAGAAGATCGTTGTAGCTCCCTTCCAACTGAAATAGCCTATTCTATTCTAAAAGCTAATTATCTTGATTTCTCACAAATATGAGGTTCGCTGAGAATTTCATTCTTTGGAGGTTACAAAAACAAAATGCTTTCACTGCTCCCATCATCTGACAAACCAGCAAGCATGCAACAAAGCACTCTTGGGAAACTCTTAGTGAAACAGTGCATTCAGTCTCCTGATTATGAGATGGGGTTTGTACCCTTTTTTTCCATGCCAAGAAATGATAACTACTGCCTCATTAAGAATCCTTAAGTGTTGCAGCAACACCAATTCCTGCCTCCCAGAAATAATATCTGCTACCTCATCCCCTTCATAGACCTCTTGCTCCTACAGACACAAGTCTCTCCACTCAAAACGCACATTGGTTTCATGAGTTTTCGCTACACCTCCTGGCAGGCTCCCAGACAACCTTGCTCCCTGTAATGCTGTCTCAACTCGACATGCAAGGGGTTGACGACTGCATTCTTCCTGGAGAGAAATGGTCACAGAACTTCCACTTCTTAGGTGCAAGATGAATTCCCAAGTCTCTGACTTCATGCTGACTAAGTTTCTATGCAGTACTCCAAGAAGCACATAATCCACTGGAGACCTTCTCCTAAAGAAGCTATTGAAAGCAAACCCCTCAACAAGGCAAAAAAATCTTCCAATTCCCACCTGTATCAGAATTGCAAGTTTTAGGAGAGAACAATGCTGAAGTAACATACTCCATGCCCAAAGGATCGCAAAATCCACAGGACTCTGACTGAAGGGCAGGGAGCAGTTCCAGGGTCTCTGAGCTAATATTCCACATCGCCCTCGCAAGCTCAGGGAGACAGCATGGCATTGGTTTACACTTCTGTCACATTTTTTAGACTCTTCCTACAGCCCTGAGTGCTAGAGAGTAAATTTTGAAAAAGCAGAACTGGGATTGCAGAATAATTCTGCAGTGGAGATGAGAACCTGGTAAACCCTGCAGACCTGTGAAACTCTCTGCCCTGCTTCTGAGCACTGCTACAATACAGCTACCAGAGCACTTTACCGCACCAGAGCTGTGAGAGCCACCCAGGTTGTCAGCAGGGACAGCTTTTGGAAGAGGCCAGCCTGTGCACATCAAGAGGATGGAGTGCACAGGCAACAGGATTTTCCTCATCTCAGCCCTCAAAGACCCCATTAGTGCAACCCAGGCAGTGCTGGTAACCCTTTTCAAAGAAATTAAGATAAGATAATAGCATGTGTGCAACAAAGAGGACAGACACCCAATAACTACCTACTTCCAGAGAAAATTCCTTTCGGTGCCCACTGGCTTTAAGGAAGCATTTAAAGAAACAGACAGTTGTACAAAAATACAAAAGTGTATTCGAGTATGTTAGCTAGGGCTTCACAGCCAAGTGGCAAAAGCTGAAATTAAATTCTCAGCCAGGTCAGTTGCTTCTACACAACTATTACAGGGTGACAGGAGACCATCCAATGCCCCTTCCCTTGCCCCCCCCTTCCAATCACCAGTTCTGTTAAGTGTAAAGACAAACATTGACTTTAAATACGTGGCATTCAGCTTCTTCATGACTCAATTCCCCGCTTGCAAAAGCCTGTCTTATAATATTTTTGCATCTCGTTCTTGCCAAGCTACATAGAGGAGAGGAAGGAAGATATTTGAAGCACCCAAGTGTCTTCAAAACAACACAAACAAAAAAAATTGGTCCAATTCAGTTCAAGTTCAGAGCAGAATCTCATGCTGGGCCTTTATCTCAGTAAGCTCTTCACGCCTGTGTATCTGAGGAATACTGTTTGTAGATAGATCTTGAATAGCTTTCTTAGGTTAGTCACGTTATTTCAAAGTCTGCAGCATTCAGACATGACTGGTTCCAATTAAAACTCACAAAGAGTATCCTGTTTGCAGAGACACTGGTGTTCATTTTCAAAGCCTCAGAGATACTATTGCAGCTTGCGGTGCAGCAAAACTGTTTCTAAGATCCCTTGACTGGAAGGAGCCATGCCAATTTTCAGGCATTAGCTTTGCAAACGCAACTTGAAGATGCAATCCTTGCTCTTTGTTTATAAATATACTTCCTGCAAAAAGGTATTTTGTTACTTGGTTATATGGACCAAATTCTGCTCCCAGTGATACCGATCCATTTCCCGAAATCAATGGTAATTGAGAAGGATTCTCTCTAGATATTGAGTACTGAGACACTCTGTTTGTTAAGTACTATCTGAAGGTATTTATACAGTACTTCCCAGCCCAGTTGCGGAACTGTATCTGCTTTTCTACATCTGCATGTTTACTTGCAATTTTCTTAAAGTTCACTTGAAAGAGCAGCCGGTTAGTTGTACAGAATGGATGCAGTCGCGGTTCCACTACTTAAGGGAGAGACATTTACCATCTTCTCTGCAAAACTTGGTTAAATTAAAATACAATACTGATGCCTTTTTGATAAAAAAAGGGCCATATTCAGCATCAGCTAAAGCAGACCCAACTCTGCCTGGGCGCTCAGGGCCCATAATGCCCCCAGGGCAGACCGTGCTCGGCTGCTTCCACCCCTGGGTGCCTGCAGACTGGGAGGTGGGCGCGTGGGGCCGGCTCTGCAGGCAAGGCAGAAGCAGCCAGGGTGCCTCGGCACCATTAGGAGCAAAGACATCTTTCTGGGACCTCCCCGACACGCACGTGTTGCAGAACAACGATTACATCCCTTCTTTATACAACCCTGAAAAAGGCAGCATTCACACAAACTACAGAAGGAATTATAACCCCAGAAAAACCACAACAATAACACTTCACTTTCATACTGTCTTTCATACAACTGTCTCAAAGCACAATACAAACATTTCCCAATTAAGCCTCTCCATTCCCCTGACAGGCAGGTAAACATGCTCTGAGCTGAACAAATTATTCAAACCGAGTAATTTCTTTGATGAGTGTACTCTCTGTTTCTGTTTGCAAACACCCTGTAAGCAGCTTACGATCTTCTCCAATACATTCATTTATTCAGACGTTATCCTCTGAAACGTGCTACAAGTAACTTCTGGCCTCTGAACTGGCTGGTCATAAGCAGGTCCCTGTGTGGAGGGGATATTCTGAATTCTGGTTGTATCCAAGCGAAACTACCCGGGTTACCAGGACTTGCAACTGTTGGTTTTCTGAGATGGGATAAACAAGCTTCTGTTAGGAATTGCAGCGTTAAGAGTTTTACTAAGTGACTTACTAATACCGGTTTAAAATTCACTCTTGACGGTGCACTTGCAGCAACAGTGTCTAAAAATGTCTACAGAAGGGATGTGAATGCAGCAGCTGTGAATTTAATGGTTTTGACTAAATATTTCTTCACATTTAAATTATTATGTCCTTTGTCTGGACCTCAAGAGTCACCCAGTTAAATTGCTAAGAGCTGGGAATGGACTGAAGCAGTGGAGCCTGTCACAACTGATGAAAGTAACCTGCAAACATATTTTTTTCCCCCCTTGCTTAATTTACATTTGACAGCATTTTTCAGTAAATGGCCTTCAAAGATCTCTCCTCTTCAAACGCTTAGTCTACCTATCTAACTACATTTCTTTGCACAACTCTTTCTCTACAAACTGCCAATGCAACCACAGGCAACACTCTACAAAGTGCATCTGACTTCAATCTCACAACAACCCTCAGCCCACCCACCCACTTTAAGCGCCTCTTCTCACACGGTGGAAACTCGCTGCTGCTCTGCAGACTCCCAATACGCAGTACCCGCTCCCGCTACAAAAGCTTTGTGGCTCCTCATATAGGTTCACTCCTCCAAGTGCAACAAGGATTGGGACTTGCCCAGGTTTTAACAGAGCACCTCTCACTTCCCCCTCTCTGTACAAAGCCATGGATCTTCAGGCTGTGGCCCCGAAAAGCAAGACAAGGGATTATTTTAGCATCACTAAAGCCAGCAATGTTTAAAGATGGGTGTATATTTAAGACCTGTGCTTAATGTATGGGATAACATGAACAAGGACACTGAGGCTTCAGTGTAGCTGCAAGACACCGTGAAAGAAAAACCGGAGAGAGCAGGAGTCCCTCTCCACCCCGCTGGGACGGGGCTAAGCCCTAGAGCACACCCCTAGCCCAAATCATTTTCTTTGTGGGTGTTTTTTAATCACACCGAAACAAAAGCAATCTGTTCAAACAGGGCTCATGCCGGCATCCTGGCAACTCACTAAATCACCTGAGCTTTGCTACGGTTACATGACCTGGGAGGGGAATAAGTGTGTGGACAAAGCGTGCGGGGTGGTGAAACAGCTTTCCACATGAAACCTTGTCCAGGCATTCAGTAATCAAACCTCATAACAGCACAGCAAGGAAAGGAAGTATACTCCTACGGATTGCATTAAGGGAGCACCCTGCAGCATCACAGCATCAGAAGATGGCCTGCAAAGTGGTTGCAAAACCACCTAATGCACACAGTCACGTAACAGAAACAAGCAAATGAAATGCAGAAAGGGGGAGTACGGGTAATAAGTGCATGTTCAAATCTTGGCTCCCAGGAAAGCCCCCATGGTAACCCTATGTCCAGCAGCCTCTCGGTCACTATTATTTTAAAAACGTTGATGGTATATGGATTTTCAATCATTAAGAAACACACTTTTAGGTAACTACTTTTGATAGGAAAAGTGACTAAACTTCCTATACATAGATATGGACACATCATACCCTGATGATGCAGAAAAGCTAGCTGGGTCACTAGGACACTTCTGCCACCCAGAGCAAGCAGAGAGCTTCCACCCTCCTGGCCGCCTTGGGAAGAGCCACCAGCACCTCCACCCACTCATACCCAATCCCAGACAGCTACATGGGTATTTTTGTCATGTTTTTTTGAATCATGGTTTGGAACGTAAAGGTTGTGCTCTAAGCCATTGAACCTGGAGACATGCTTAGACTGCTAGAGGAATGGACACTCCAGAATGAGCTAAAAGAGGAAAAAGTGAAGGACACCAAAGTGAGGTGGAAGCTCCCAGCACTATCTCCATGGGGCCACAGCCTTCCCCCCCCCCCCCCGCTTTTTTTTCTTTCACTGTAATGGGAAACACTTCTCCGAGACTGATAAGAAATAATGAAAAAGTACTTAAAAAAGGCATTCATATAGCAAGAGGCATATGGAAAAGGCAAGAGGAAAACCCAAAAATCTTACCCCTCCCTCTTTTGCTTTTTATTTACACAGCTGAAGGGCTCCACAAAGCAGAAAAGGATGTCTCAAAATCAACTGTGCCTATCAAATATCCCACATTCCACAGGATTGCATCCCTTGTCCCTATCTACACATGAAAGCATCTGTGTGAAATGAAGTGCGGATTTAAACCATTGTAGATAGACTGAAATAATTCTCCATATGGACTTTATTTTTCCTAGTTCAGAGCTTAAGCCTCAGGTTCACTTTTGTTTTCTAGGAGGAGTCAAATGTAAACCAAGAAAAGCTACTTATTGGAGACACCAACATTGCAACTGCAGCAATAAAATTTCATTACCTTGATTTGGATTGAAATAGCCAAGACAAATTGTTTGAGTTCTAATTTGAGTTAGCAACTTGAACTCAATCCTGCAGCAGTGCCCAAGATCAGGTATGAGAAGCCAGCCCCGACTGCAAGCTACGTATGGAGAGACAGTCACAAGCAATCCACTTGCTGTGACTTGATGAGTCCTTTGAGTGTGGCAACAAAGCCTGCCCATGCCCTTTCCTTCTTGCATCCCGAAAGCGATTTAAATGCTTTCTAACTGACAATTAAAACAGACCAGTCACTGAGCCCAACTCAACTGACGGGCAGTAATCCTTCAGCCACAGTAAGGCTCTGTAACCCACGTTGCTGGATTTTTTGCAGGTTCAAGCTGAAAGCTTGTTGGCTCACTTAGCTGGCCAGTCAACCCGAGTACAAAGTAAAAGGATCTATGCTCTTCAGACATCATCTTTTTTCTGGTACAAAAGAGCATTCATGCTGGGAAGCCTTATAGCGGTGTCTCTGCAGTGGCTTAACCAAAGGGCTGTGATTATATTAGTTCAGCTGGAGAAAGGCAAGGCCCCAAAGCAATCCAGAGAACCCAGACCTGGGCTTGCTCCTTACAGCAACAGCTAGAGTGCAACAGCACCTGGACACTTGAAACGTTAATCTGTCAGGGTCTGAACAATACCCATATGTATATGGTGGGGAGCACGGTACCATTTCGTTCAAAGATCACAACTGCTGCAACTCAGCACGAGAATTTCACCCCTTCTCTCACCTTCTCTGGTGAAGATGTGTTAAAGGTTTATCTACACTAGCCTAGTAAGGTACCAGGCTATCACGCGTGCTTCACCTATACCCAAGAAATACCCCAGGAAAAATCATGCTGTGGTATTGTGTCAATGCAAATGTCTCTTATTTTACACATCATGCATGTCCCTTTCTGCGGAAAAAGATACAAAGCTCCCTTACACCAATATATCTGGAACCACATAAGGGCGACACCATCACTTCATTATGGCAGGAAGACACTACTTTCTTCTTCGTCAACACAGCTTCAGGACATGCAGGTTGAACTGCCAGTTATTCCACTGGCCTTGGACAGCTTGGGAGTCTCTTTACCACATTCTCCTACCTTTTACCCTCTCCTCCTAGCTTGTTGTGCCTCTCTAGTGTGCATGCATTTGGGTGCAGGGTTTTTCTCCAACTTACATGCACAGCACCACACAGTGGTCTGCATCTCCACTCTGAGTGGAGGAACACACGTTCGCCCACCAACGCCACCGTTTGCACCATCTCACAATGGACGTGCAGCATGCCGAGGCAGAGACCAGAGGTCTGTTGCACGCAGTCTGCTCTGTCGCAGCAGGGGAAAGGCTGAGAACACCACAAACCACCAGCAGAGGAGCTTGAATTTGGCCACTCTCAGACAAACTTTTCATCCCCAGCTATACCCAAGCTAAAAACCAGTGATCTGGGCAGAGCATTCACTGGTCACAGGGTTTGGCAGATGTAAGCTTGCTCTCATCACTGTTCTCTCTCTTACCATGTAAACAATATCAAAGGAAGCTTCTTCTTGCTTGGACTTCCATAATAAAAATTCTATATATATAAAGTCCTTGAGTTCATAGGGTACCTTAAACTCCCCCTGAATTCCAGTTGGTACATTAAGACTGCTTTTAATAAACCTCTTGGCATCTTGCCTATTATGTTTTTCATTTTGTTTACATTAAAAAAAAGAATCAAACAAGGCTTGGAAGAAGAGAGGTGAAAAAAGAAAAAAGGACCAGTTTCCCTGCTCCTCATTCTCTGCCGGTGTTGGTGCTTTCTCTGCTCTTCCACAGTTTATCTCTGCCTGACGTACTCACAGAAGACGTGCCATGATAAACTCGACCAACTGACACCCCCCCAGCCTAGCACTGCTCCAACCCACACTAACAACATTCACCAAAGAAGTGGCCGTGGCCCTCTCCCCTGCAACAGTCCCCACGGGCAGACCAAGAGCTGGTTTTGCCTCGAGGGACATGTGTGCAGCTCTCCAAGAAGCCAGCAAGAGGGAAGGTATACCATGCCAATGACAGCTCCACTCTGCTGAAGCACTGGTCCCTGCCCTGCTAGACACATGCAGGCCAAGCCAACAATCACCACACAACTGTGGAAGAGATGAGGAAGCAGCAATATAATACCAGTAATTGAAAATTATGGGCAGCTGCAATTTTTCTAGCACCTTCCAGTCACCTTTTAGCTCATTTTGCCTTTGCAATCCTTAGTCTGCAAGCTGAGAAACTTGCTGTAGTAAACAACAACAAAGCCCTGTGACAGAGGAGAAGGATGAATCTGACATTTAAAAGACCTAACTCAAGGCCACCCCAGGATTGCCAGGCAGAGTTGGGAGGCGAGCCCCACTCCAAGAAGGAAAAATAACGAACAAGGAGTCCTCTGGATGTCTCCAGCTCTGCTACTGGGGCTGAAAACAAAGACCTCTAATCAGGACAGCATGGGATGGACTTCAGGCCTCCAAACGCCACAAGCGGAGACAGAGACCAACACCACATGAGAAGATTTGCTGTACTGATCTTCCCAAGACATTATGGTATGTTTGGAAGGACACAGCTCCTGCCTCCAGGTAAGGAAAGGGCGAAGCCCAGGCTTCCACATACCTTTCATCCGGGAGATGGATGCATTCCAGATTCTGCATCATGTCTTTAGGGCACTAGGGCAGGAAGGCATTCATATCCCCACTTACTTCCTCAGGGACAACGTTTTGCCTTTTATTCTTTGCCAGGCCTTTTATTTACAGCTGACTAGCTTCATATATCTAATATTCACCTGCTACGTTAGTGATCTTATCGTGCGTAATGGCATATCTACCTTGAGGGTATTATGGATCTGGAGCAGTCAGAGGGGTAAATGGAGCAGTTGCTACGTGCACTTATTTCCAGTTGCCAGCTAGACCCTGGCATCAGAGCAGCAGGATGGGAAGACTAGGAGAGCAAGCGTACAAATGCTATTCTTAAATAGGTCACGGGAGAAATGACACCTATATGCAGAAAGCAAAACAAGATCCACACACTAAATCTGTTGTTTTCTCAGCTACCATAATAGTCTAGTATCTTTAAACTGCTAAAACAGGGATTCAACAATTAACGGCTCATTGCTCAAAAAAATAATCTTCTGCTCCAGAGTCGCGCTCTACTACTGCTTCTTGCCTGATGCCACATAACAACAGGAAAACAGTTCACCATCCTCTTACCACCTAAATGGAAAAATAAAGGGGTTCAGGGAACTACTCACAATTCCTCTGCACTTGTCCATAGTCTCCTGCATAGAGTCTGCAACCACCACGGCTAAGAACACTGGGCCCAGTGCAGGACAAAACAACCCCCCCGAGAGGTGGTGGCATCCAGGATTAAGGACATCCCAGCCTCAGTCACTGTAAGGGAGAGTGCTTGAGCCAGCAGGGACCATTCTAGTTTTGGAAATGGCCTAGTTAGAGCAACTGGTAGGTATCTCACACTTCTGGGTTTCATTCCTGTTTCCTGCAAATTTTCATTAGGACAAACCACTTAGCTTCTCCGTACAACCACAGATGCCTTGCCTGAAGAACCTGGGAGCACATTCGCAAGTCACTGATGCATAAGGACACAAATCTTTTCATATAAGCAGACAAGAGCCAACTCACGGCTCTTCCCAACACATCAGGGTACCCCCATCTCTGAAGGTCCCTGTCCAGGATGCGCAGAGGCGTCTGCACTTGCTCCTTTAAGAGGGAAGCACCTCCATTGCTCAGTAGGTGTTTCTAAAGTAGCCTGAGGTCCTAATGCAAATCCCTACAGAAGTACAAACTCCCAGAGCAGCAACTGACACTAATGCAATCTTGTATCAGGTCAAAGAAAGCACCAAAAATAAGGAACCATCAAAAAGAACAGAAACAAGAAAACAAACAAAAAAAAGCAAGGGAAGAGGAAAGAGGACAACAACAGGACCCAAAATAGATTCCTTGTGCCAGGCACACATCAGATTTATGGCATAAAATCTTTGCAAAGAAACTTGTTCTTAAAACAGCTCATCAACATTCACCCCACTGCTGGCTGAAGCCTACTACTGTTTGACACCCCCTACTTTCTATTTACAACAACTTCATGCCTTAAAAGAAAAATGAAGTATATTAATTGAGGGTTTTGAGGCACAAAATGACAGCTGCATTGTTTTATATTCTATAAGAAGCAAAGCAGGCTGAGAACTGGGGAGGACAACAGAGAAGGAGTATGCAAGGATAGAAGGTGTCCAAGAAAATCTTAACGGCTCCTCTGCCTGTCTTTATCCTCCAGTCATTACGAACAAGGGCCAAGGGTTTGGAGGTGCGCTGCTTCCCCAGGCATACATCCACAGGTGGGCACCTGGGCACACAGCCTGGAGCGCCTGTGCCAGGGCACCGAGACGGCCAGCGAGGAGGCAGATCCAGCTGCACTGACACAGCACTGTGCCTGAGCAAACGCACCTGATACACAGACACAGTACCGCGAGAGGGGTGGCTCACGACCAGCCAGCTTGGAGAGCAGACAGAAGATGGTATGTCTCTGTGCTTGCTCTGCATAGAGCTGCTGAGCCTTGCAATTCCCTTCTGGTAGCCTTCAACAGGCCTGTGCCCCACAATACTGACAAACTCTGGCTGACTTTTGAAACTGTAAAGGACATTTCCAGATGTACACAGACAACAGCAACCTGCTGCTCCTCAGCTCAGCTAGCAGCAACTGCCACCTCAAACGGGTACCTGGCTACAAGATGCCCATGTCCACAGTGAGCGTCGTAGGCATATTCCTTCCCAGGCCCCATCCCAGGAGGAACAGCGGAAGCTACGGGAAGATGGTGGGATACGAGGGAGCTGGCAGCACACCACCAGCCTCCGGGCTCACAGTACCCCAGCTCTGCCTCGGTACAAACCAGTTCCTGGAGCCGGTCTTCACCAGGGGACAGGAGCAGGGCTCTGCCTGTTGTTTTGTTTCCTTGCAGGACATACTGAGAGGCAGAGTCACGTGCTGAGGGTACAAGCATAGGGCACCTGCCACAGACTTCCCAAATGACCCCAGAGAAGTAACTCGCTGTCTTTGTGTGTCTCTTCTTGCTCCGTGAGGAGCTCGGCTCTCTCCCTTGCTGTTATTGTAGATGGCAGGTTCCTTCTATTTCACCACATCTATCAGACTTTAAAGAACCTAATAAAGAGCCAGTTTAGTTTCAGAAACCTGACAGCAATCACGTTGTTAGCCAGCACACAGTACATGCAATACAGTGTCAACAACCTGGATAGCAAGTGAAGAAGAGTAGAAGTCCCACAAAATACCTCCTAGGAACTGAATAAACAGGAATTACTGGGCAGGATACCAAACCTCTGGATTGCTAGGAAAAAAAAAAGTCAACAGAAGCAAGAACGGAGCCTGTACGCTGCTCCGTCCTTGAGGAGGAAAAGACAAGAAAAATGGAGGTGAAGTGACTTTACTAAGTGGCAGAAAACTACAAGAACTGAGCAAGACACTGTTGCCAGGGTCAGCATCTAAAAAAAAACCCAAAAAACCAAAACCAAAACAAACAACCCAGAACAGCTGATATATTGTCTGATCTCAGACAAAATGAACCTGACTAAAGGCACTATTGTTTAGGCAAAATCACAAAGCAGAGAAAAGAAGAAACGCTTTGGTTACAGAGCTGTGCATCACCATGTCTATGTGTAACTCTAGAGATACTAGAGGTCCCCTAGTGAAATAGGTAACAGCCCCAGACACACAGACACTGTTCTGGTTTACAGGGGAGCCTGCGAGGGTCCCGATCTAGCTCTAGAGAAATGCCTCCAAACAGCATGGCCACCTGAACTATCCACAAGCATGGAAGAGAGTGACAGGCCCAAAGAGCAAGAGCACATGCACCGAGTAAGAATGTGGTTAAAGGAACCCAGAAGCACGGAGAGACAGACTGCCTGAAAATACAGGCTTTGTGGTCCAGAGGGCAGTACAGAAAAATACGCAAAAAGAAAAATGCTCGGCTTAGAGCAACAGGATAAACACACACAGGAAACAGAATACCTTTATGGTGCAGTTTCTCCAGAAAGTAAATACAAGAGTGAATCCAGTGACTGAGGATGCTTCTGTGAAAAGAAGGATCTCTGCAGCACAACCTCAGCAGATGAATGGACTCTCAATAGTCAGGCTCTGCAAAAGGAACTGCCAGCCACTCTACAGCTACGTTTGCTGCTGTGCCATTAAATCAAAGACCAGTTTGATTCCAGCTGGATTGTAGAGCCAGCTGCAATGATAAGAGGCAATCTTAGACTGGAGAAATGCCAGCAAACATTGGAAACGTAGAATAAAAAACGTGTTCTGAGGTCAGTGGGCAAATACAAGCTGCTGATAAAAAAAAAACCTCACAAAACCAGAGACGTTATCACTTTAGCTTGACAGAAGCTGACAGACAGAACCATCCACTGCTTGGCAGCAGGGCCGTGCAAACATGAAGTGATGAACATATTTGATAGAGAAATATCATCATTTTCCTAGATACTTATGTCCGTAGGTGGCCTTAGAAGAGGCCTTGATTAAGAAACTAGAATAGAAAAACAAAAGACCACAGAACACACTAAACCAATTAAAAGCCACACTAACTAACAGGTCACAAAGACTAACCGTGATCTAAGAATTCTCACTGAGTGAGCCTGTTCCTAGTGAGGTTAATCCCTAGCCCTGCATTTACCCAAGGCCTTTAAAGAAATTCTTAGAGCAAAAGATGCGATGAGCACCTTGCAGTGTACTGAGCTGGAGAAGCTCTGAGACTCTGCACCGCCAGTCTGAAGTCTGGGAACATCCGAGGCCATCAGCCCACACTGCGGTGATAGGCAGTGCGAAGGGACCAAGAACCTCCATCCTAGGGCTCAAGGGTCCTCAGCAGCAGAGCGTGGGGTCAGGGTCATCTCAGGGAGCACAGCCAGACGACGGGTCCCACCCCAGCTGGAAGGGTTGCTCATCAGCCTGCTGTCTCCACTAGGCAGGGCACGGCTGGAGGCAGTCATGGCCAGGAGCTGGGAGCACAGGTAGCGCAGCCCCAGCTGCCTGCTACTGAGCTAGAGACCTAGATCATTCCTTATCTCTTGAGCCACTCAAAGAAGCTGGTATACAAAAAGTTGCTCTGCTACCAGCATGATTTTGTCAGCTCCTCCCTAATTTACAGCCTTAGGCAGGCACCTGCGTTTCCCTGCCCAGTCCTGAGGTACCAAAATCCTACTCAGAGCAACACCAAAAAGCCCCAGAAGCAAACCTAAGAACAGCAAGTATGGAAAGCCGGTGACACATCCCATTTACCAGCTGATGCCTAATAGGTCACAAAGCACATTTGTTCAGACAGAAAAGGAGCCACCAGCTATGCTCCCTGGAATGTGACATTTCCATCCACACCTTACTAGTCACCAGCACTGTCTGGGTCACAAGGCAGGAGAAAGGACCATGAAAACAACCCTGTGGAGTACATCCAGGGGATAATTGCCCATGTTCTTCAGAGAGCATCAGCATACAGCACTTCCCGGTTGGTCACTAATGGCAGCAAACACACACGCAGGAAGGGAAACTTTACAGAATGCAATGTGCATGTCTCAGTGGAAGAGAAGACAGCAGATTAACACACCAAATTACTACCTAACTCTAATGGGAGACTCCGAGCAATTTCAGAGTGCTGCAAACACTAATGCAATACTGGCTCCTTGATGGGCCAGATCACAAGAAAAAAAAATACTACCTTCTCTTTGCAAGACTACGTGTCATGACATACCAGCCAGCAGTGTCCTCCGAACTTCTGTTGATAACATGCACCATTGCCAGCCATTCTCATTAGAGTGTCACTGTCCCCGGTGAAAAAAGTTACAGCAACAAAAACCATCTGCTTATGCCCCTATCTTTGCTAGCACTGCTTGGCAGCTCAGAGATCCGCCCCACCAGTGAGACACACAGACCAGGGCTAGGAGAAGACTACAGTGGAAAACTAGCCAAAGATCTACTAGTGTAAACATTTAGGGTTTTTTCCACCCTTGCGGTAAATTTTAGAGGTAAACCTAAGAGCAGCCTCCCCAAAAAGGCAGTGCCCACCCATCCCGTTTCTTCAGTCTCTATACCTAAATGAAGGCATCATCCCACTTTTAAGAGATGAAGGTTCTTTTGCAAAATTAATCGTTTCTTGCAGCTCAAACAGCCCTTATTTGCCATCAGAAACAAAATAAGACAATAAAACCTCTGCATAGCAGAGAAGACAAAATATTTACCTCGCATTAAGTAAACTTTTCCCAAGGTGCAGGCGCAACTGTGAACAGGAGGAAATGCTAAGAAGAAAAGAAAGGGTAGAAGCAGTTTGCAACTACACCCCTCAAAGCCAGAAGGGATACGAAACTGGATCTCTTCTCTTCAGGAGTAAAGAAAATTGTCACAAAGAACCACAAATTATTTATTAAAGAGAGTATAATACTGTGGGGAAGCAAAACAAAACCTAAAATAATCTAGATGCAGACACTTCTATCAAGAGAAACCAGATAACAGTACAGGGAAGACAGCTCTTTCCTATATTATCTTTAATTCAATTCTGCTTATCAGCATCATCATTACAGCTAAGAGTGCAAAGACTTTAGCACATTTAGAGTCTTACTCAGTTCCCACTGAAGTCACCAAATAGACTCCAGTAATGCTGTATCAGGTTTCTATGGGCTCTTCCAATCTGAGGAGCTAAACACTCCTTTAAAAACTAAATGAATTCAGCTTCCTTGCCTTTGTGAGGAAAATGCCCTGGCTGCTTGCCCTTTCTCTGACTCAGACACACTTGGCCCAATCCTGCAAAGGACTAAGTTCCCTCTGCTCCCTCTGAAGTCAAGGGCATCTCTAAGGCTCAGCATGCCGAAAACCAGGCTGCCTGCCACACAGGGGCCAAACGCCAAGACGCCAGCTAGCAAATGCACAAACCCTGGGACGAAAGAAAGCGTGAAGGCAAAGCCCATGGCTCAGAATGGGCAGCCCTGTACCATCTTCTGTGCATGCCAGGCACATGAAAGTCCTGCTGTACCAGTGGGCATGCTTCTCCATTTCATCCTGGGTCCTGCAAGTCTAATTCAGGCCATTGTGGAATGGTGTGCACACTTGAGTGAGCCTCCACTGGAAAACGTGGGCCACCACATCATGGTTTATTAGTATTTCATTATCTTCAGATTCAATTCAGCCTGCAACAGCTCCTAAATAAATGCAACATTTTACAGATCTTGTTGCTGTATTACTTTTGTTTTAAAATATTTTTCTTTCATTATTTAGAAAATATTTATATAGAATGATAACATTTTGTGCATCTGAAGAGTCACTCATGTCAGGTTTACAAAGCCCTTCACCAGCTACAATTAATTAAGCCCCTTGACACCATACAGGTAAATTTCAGTAACAGCCATCTCTAACTCTGATAATCTCAAAGCACTTCTGGGGTGATCAGTGAATTCTTATTAGACAAATCACACACTTGTCAGCAGAGCCAGGGCCAAAATCCTGGGCTTTCCACTGCCAAAAGTCCCAGCCTTTCAGCTTAAATGAGAAAAAGCACTAAAGCCAGACACTGCAGACTGTACATCACACAGCCTGTGCCAGACAAAGCTCACCCTCAGCACCACAAGCTGAACAGGGCTTACCTGAGCTAGCCAGAACACAGGCACCAGTCTACAAAGAGCTTACAAATTAGGAAATCAATGCACAGAGATTAAATTACCACTCAAATTGCCTTAATAAAT
Organism: Morus bassanus; assembly: GCA_031468815.1. Classification (NCBI taxonomy): domain Eukaryota; kingdom Metazoa; phylum Chordata; class Aves; order Suliformes; family Sulidae; genus Morus; species Morus bassanus. The sequence continues at coordinate 4,206,113 of CM062582.1, forward strand.
CTATGGATGTAAAAATGGAGACAAATTAACAAACATGCCACCACCTGTCCCTGATATACACCCCAAGAGCCCAAACTCCTCCTCTTGCTGTCTAGCATTCACCACTAGCAGTTGTAAGCTCTCCAGCCAAGAAATAAAACTGGAGTTCCTAGGTTCTGCCCCGTGTACACACAGTATCTAATATATCAAATCTATATTCTGAATTGAATTGTACAAAGCATCTCCCGTACTCCAGAGAATAGCAATCACTGCCACTTGCTAAGATAATGACAGCAAAAACATCTTTTGCCCTAGTGTACTGCTGCACTTGTTAGCTATCCAGCATCCAGAAGAGTCCAGTCCAGATAAAGGTCTGGGGAAAGCCAGCTTTATCATCCCTCTACCCCATAGCCATCAGGCGGTTTGCAGCACTAAGCCTTACCTGCCGCACAGTTGTCTTGTCCTTGTAAAGGCGCATACCCTCTGCTGTGTTTACCTTGATATTTTGACATTCAAACAGCTGCCTACTGCTATAGGGGCAGGTGTACCTGGTCACATCACTTACTGAATATTCTTCAGCTACATCCACTGACCGCGTCCCCTCTGCATGCTTGCAGCCTCTGATCCCCTTCAGTTACATCACTTAGCGGCTGATTTCTTTCAAAAAATTGATTAATTCTGTTATTGACATCCCCATAATTTCTGCTGTTCTCAAGAGGAGCTAAGGTCTTTTAAAAATATAGCCTTCAATATCTGAATCAAATCCAAAAATCAGAAGGGCTTTTCCCATCCTGCCTCCCTGTGCACAGGAGGAAGTGCCAGGAATCTGATGTTCTCTTCTGCTCTGTGACTGACTTGTCACGGGGACTCCGGCCAATTGCATAATTACAATGAGCCTCAATTCCCTCATTTCTCAGTGGCTACAATTGTGCTGTAACAAATCCCTGGTCACCTGGGACCGATCCTGTACTTAGGATTCTGCCTCCCTGCAGGCACATCGCAATCCAACAGGCACAAGCCATGCTCCTGGGAGAGCCGAGGTCTCCGACTGGAGCTAGTCATGAATTTTTCAGCAAGTTACATGTCAGTGGCTTGAAACAGAATCTTTTCATGGGAATATGCCACTATTCTGGAAGGCTTCATCAGAAGGACGTGTCTCTGGATGAAACAGATAGGGAACAGCATTTTTGTTCCCTCAGAGAGCAGCTGAAGAATGTGCGGACTTGGGGCTGTTAACAGGAGTGGGAAACCCAGGTTCAGTGCAGGCACCAGCCTGCCAGGTATCCTGGCAGGGGATCCAGATTCCCCAGGAATCGTTTTTCCACTCCTTTATGAAAACTTCTTAATAGCATTTCTTCCATTCCCACTCTTTTCTGAAAAGCTTTAAAAGGCCTTAGTGCCAGGGGGATATAGAAGACAAAACCAGTTCCTACCTGGCCCTATGACAGGGAAAGAGCTCAGGTTCCACTTACCTGTAAGCGGTGCTGTGTCCACACAGAAACCAGGGTATCACCGGCCGAGCTCTCAAGAGTCCAAGGGTGTTAGAATCTCCACTCAACCTCCCTCCAACAAAGAACCAGCCTGCTGGCCACCCTCCCAGGGATTCTGTGTAGATTATTAATTAGTTAATGGCTGGAGAGTGCTTGCAAAAGGTAGAAGGTGAGGTATTGCTGTCATTTCCCATTATTATAGTGGCTTTCTGACACACAAGCCACGGGCCACTTGGATCTGTCCTTCCCATGAATCTGTGATGCTGGACTCAACATGAATCAGTTCTTCCAAGCACAGCATGTAAGTTACAGCAAGTGAACGATGATCTTGGCCTAGAACCTTTTAAGAGAGCTCTGAGGACAGGCACAGGGCCACATGCTCTTAACATGCAAATCTAGCCATGTGACATCGCTCTGCCCCGTGAGACTATTTGAAGAAGTCCTGCCAAAAGGTACTGTTCACCCAGAAAAGCTGGCAGACAGGAAGATGTGTCTGTACTAAACCATTTGTACGTAGCATCTGCTGACTTAGCCTAAAGTGCCTCTGAAGGGATTTGGGCTAACTTTCCAACTCCACAGTGACAAAGGCTGAGGCACACATTCTTGCAACTTGGCTCTAAGAACGGTAACTCCCACCAGAGGAGAGGAGGGGACCACCAGGACTGGGATCTACTGGAACTCATCAGCCTTCCCTTCAGCTTCTTCAACCAAACTGACAACATGGAAGACATTGGCCAGAGCCTCCTTAGAAAATGATTTATTACAATCTAAACTTTAATGCCAACACATTTAACGCGGGCCTAACTCTTTCAGCAGCCTGTATGACTTAATTTGACAATCGAACTGCACAAAATGGGTCGAAGCAAAGGCTGGAATTTGCACAAGCACGTTTACGCTGGGTGTCCACCCCACTCACAGCAGGCGATCTATAACTGAATCAGTTAAGCCGCTGCCACTTTTCCGACAAGCCCAGAACTTCCTCCCCCCAGACTGACAGGACAGATTACCTTCATTTCTTTGTAAGTCAAAAGACCAAAGAAACGTCCACTCTGCGGCCAAAGCTGTGCTTGCAGTTCTTAAAGGTGCACCCAAGTTTGCTTTTCCAGCAGGCACACCAGCACGTGACGCAGCCCCCTCCCAGCAGCAAGTGTCTTGGTGAGTGGCTGGCCCTTCGCTGACTTCCATGGGGAAGCTAGAGGGGAGACACCTTATGCCCTGGAAGAAAACACTGCAGTGGTTTTGGTGCCCCAGGAATTACACACCTCTACTCTTTACCTACCTATCCTCAGTAAAAAAATCTGCTTTCGTAACTTGCTGGCAACAGCTGTCAAAAATCCAATTTATGTGCACGGGAGTGCTGTATGTGCACACATCAGAAATTACTTTTATCATTCAGCTATCTCACTAATCTCCTTTTTACCAAACTCTGTGGATACAGGGTAATGTGATATTAAAAGGACTCGACTAGATTATCAGTGCAGGCAGCGTGCAACACCTCCATTTCTAGGTGTGCAATTGCCTGCAATTTCAGATAATGCACCTTCCTCACGGCTTTGGCAAAATACGCATTTGTGCTGCAGAACATCAAGAGACAGAGAGGCAACAGATTCTCCTCTCCGTCCCTCCTTCCAAGAGATAAACGACTTGGCAAGTTGAGTGATAAAGAACCAATATAATTATATGTCATTAAGCTGCAACTCATACTGGTAGAGAATGGATAAGGGCCTGCTTATTAGAAATGCTACCAAGGAAAAATCTAAGATGTGGCATTAAGGGATGCACTGAAAACAGAATACATTTCGAGCTTCTCCTAGAAATATTCAACTCTCTTTCAAGCCACCACCTCTTGTTGTTTTACTTGGCATGAGCACTTTTCACCATAAAGAATTCTTTCTTCCATCGAGGATTTTATGAAGGAGACAACAAACACCATCTACCAGTGAAACAGAGAGCCTCCACATTCTCTTTGGCAAAAAAAGTTCATTTCAGTCTTTATCCAGAAAGAAATGCCAGCCGGAGCAGAAAACACTACCAGGCCTCACTGCACAGCCAGCTTGCTCCTCATGCAAGGCCCCCACCTGAATCTGTACCATTCCTGCATTTACTCCCTGGACTTCCCTGAAACAAAATTCCTGTGCTGAACATCTTACCCATAAATTTCTTGCCAACCATGAACAAAACTTCATTCATTTGCTTTCAAAGAATATGATGGGGTTCAGTAACGCAGCAGAGAAATTACTGCCTGTTTCAGGTGCACGCAGAAGGCAGCGCTCAGCTCCCATGGGAATCCAGCTCTGGTTGCATGTGTCTCACCATCTGTGTGGAGAGCAAATACTTATCTGCCAAGCAGGAGTTACTTAGACTTACTGAGTACATATTCCTGCACATTACCTTCGGGGCCTGGCCAAAGTTAACATCTTCAATATCAAGAACCCACCTACATGACTGAGACAGCTACTGGTGCTTCTACAGCCCATTCAGGTCCTGGCCTCTCCCCAGAGTGGGGATTAAACAGTGGTTCTGGTATTTGCAATGGAAAAATCGGGAGCTGCTGAAGGATCTGGGGCTGCATTCCTTTAAGTCTGAAACAGGATTCATATCAGATAATACAAATCTGCGATGACTTGTGAGCTGAAGAGGGAAGTTTCTCTGCCCCTTTGCCGTTGACTAGTTCCACTGATTTCTATGACAGAGAAGTTTGATGAAGAAAAGCATAAACCCAGTTCTAATCTAATCTGTTTTCTGATCCCACACAACATTTACATGTGGCCAGTATGTGACCAGCCACCAAGGCAGATTCTGCGCCGGTTTTCTGGGCTTGTACCATTCTCAGCTCAGCAAAGCTTCACAACAAAAGCTGGGACCTTTATCAGAAGGTGAGTGTTCAGTGTTCCTGATAGAACTCAGTCATGATTAACCAGGTAGATCATTATACTCTTTTAGCAATTATCATCAGCACTAAAATAACTTTGGCTGCTGCAAACCATAGGAGCGCCCTGATCTGACTCACATTCAGGGCATTATATCATAAAGTGCAACATATGATCCCAGTCTGACAAGCTATACTGCAGACTGTGTAAACGGAGATGAATCACTTCCTAAGTCTTTGCAGAAGGTTTGTTTGCCCTCAAAGAAACAAGTTTCCATTCTTCTAAAGGCCGCTTGGACAGCAGAACCGTGCATTCTTTTCCCTGTCTATAAGGAAGCACCTCCAGGGTAGAAGCCCTTTTCTGAGGGACTGGCCTACGCCTGCAGCCATCTGCAAAATGCCTCTCCCAAGAACTCTGTTTGAGAAAGGAAACCTTGTGAGAGCAAAAGGACGTTGAAAGGGAGCTACAGAAAGGATGAATGTGTGCTGGAAAACAGCAGAAATCTTGAGACCATGTTCCTATTGCAAATGCTATTTAGGTGTCATATCAAGATGAGAATTGATGTACTTATTAAACACAGCTATTTTATAAACCTCAATTCGGTAAATTAAATGAAAACTTGAGGTCAGACCACACAACTGGAGGCAGGATTTGGCCAAAGGCCATTATTTTTCATAAGGACTGGCCTCTGGGATAGCAGGTGTGTCATGAAATCCCTAGTGAGATAGTTAACGCAGACTAAGAGAACACTACTGACAGATTATTTTTTGCTGGAAGTAATCTCACCACTGAGCTCTGACACAGGTTTGAAAATCCATTCAGATCCCAGAAGCTTGACTGCAAAACAATTCAACATGTGGCAAAACACACATCCTCTACATGTAAGACTTACCTGGGATGCTGCTCAGAGTTTGTTCTCCCCTGCTCTCTCAATTCTAACCTGTTTATATATCCAGGAATTAAAGCTAAAGGGCAGAGTGATGAGATTTTTCCAGCATCACAGGAAAAAATACAGGAAAACTGGCTTTTCCCCCAAACTATCAGGCCAGAGTTGCAATTTCATTTTTCACTTGTTTCACTAGACCCATAAAACACCACTTGCACTGAACAGGCGCAGGGTGAGACGTCAAGTTTCAAGTATTGCCCAAATTGAACAAGAGCATCATTTATCGGTAACTACTTTACAGCTAAATGGATTGAAATGCGCGAGTCCCTTGAGCTGAGGGATATCAGCTTTCTGGAATGACAACGGCACGAGCCCAATGCGGTAATAATTAGGCCCTACCTTCTGCCTTCAGAGTGTGAAGCAAAGACATTAATACAGAAATGCGGCTCCACAGGCTGTCTGATCCTGGGTACCAGAAATTCTGCTCAGTGCAGAGTCTCAGGCAAAGCACAGGGAAGGGAGAGCCCAGAGGGACAGTCTCTAAGATGTGGTTCCAGCATCCACAGCTGGCCTAAATTTTACTCCATGCCAGGAAGCAGCTCCTTTCTCACAGATGGCTGCTGTTACCGAGTGCTGACACCCACCATGGAGCAAGTGGGCATGCAATATTAATAGCATCAATGAGAAAATTATAAGCCCACATCAAAGCACTGAAAGTTGTTTTTATGACATTCGGCTTTAAAACTAAGTGCAAAGGGAAAGGTATTACACTCAGCTAAGCACGTTTAAAGGACCTTCTTTTTAAGATGTGATTCTGCAGTTTTCAAACACACACACACACACGTATGCAGAATGACCCCTTAAGGATGGGGAAAAGCTGCTGTCAGCTATAACTCTGCAAATCACAAGTTACACGAAGAAATAAAAATCAATGCTGCTCTGAAATTTAGCCTGCTAGAAAAGTCAAAGCTATCAGCTGGGAAGTTCTGCTGTGACCATGTTTTTCCTACAACACGGTCATCCCCTTCAAATCTGGGTCCAAAGATTCTGCTGGAATTAAGCAGAAGCAAACCAATAATGCAAATGAAGTAGTACAAACTCATTTGCTAGATTTTTTCTAGGAACAGGCAATGGTAAATGAGCTTAATGAATTAATCTAATTTAGAAATCTCCCCATCTCCATTAAAACACCCTGACATTGGACCAAACTACATAGAGGCTGTTCTCATCAAGAGGCAGCACAGCTGAAACATGGATGAAGATGCTGTCGACAATGCAATCTCTATGAGAAGACTCTTTGATTTTGGGATATAGTAAATTAGGGACATGTACAAAGCATAGAAATATTACCATGAGAATGTAGTGGCTGTTACTAGTGTCCCTTTTGACTGCAACAGGGTCTACTCAGCCATGGCTGTCTCCACAGATGGGCACAGCCCAATCTGAGCTCCTCTGCTTGCACTCCAAGCAACCTGATGCACGTGTCTGTTTTGATAGCTATCAAGGCATGTGAGCGCACAACGGTACCCACGCCAGCATGCCCTGCAAGGTGTCCATCATAGTCCTGTCCCGCTGACAGCCACCGGAGTCTATCACTGCCAGCTTGGAAGATACGTGCTCTATCGCTGCAATGCTCTGAACAGCTGTAAAGTATGGCACGACAGTAACAGTCAAGTCTTCATGGGATTCTTGATGTGTTTCTTTGATAGCTCTGCCACTTCAACATCCACCCACAGTGAGGGCCTGACATCTTTTTAAGTAGTTTGTTGAGACACTACAACCTGATGACTCAACTGAGTTATTTGCCTTAATCTGCAACACACCTCGGAGCTGCACAGTAAAATACGACGGGGTATTTCCCCTTGGAGCAGGTGAAAGATGGAATCAACTACCAATACATCTGCTCTAATTTCTCTGCTCAGTTAACTGGTTTCATTTTGAATCAAACCTTGCCTATCTTCTACTTATTATTTGGGCGAAACAGACAGGATCAAAGCCAATCCTATCTTACACATGTGCAGCCTCCCTGGCTTCACTGGCGCTCAGGCCAGATAGTTTGAAATTACATCACCGGCATCTTCATGCAGCTTAGATGGCATCACCTCAGGTTACACAGGACTGGGAGAGACCTGCCGGGTCACCCAGTACAGTCCCTGCTGTCCAGGCATCCACGTCACCTAATCCCTTTATAAATGAATCAAAAATAGTTATGAACTATACTTCATCGGGCACACCCCAGGCTGGCCATGAATGACATACTGTGGTGTAAACTGACTTGGGCAAAAGTACGCAGACACATCCAAGACAAATTAGAAACTGCAATAAGCAGGGAGGCAACTTAACCTAATGGCCAGGCAATGGGACAGGCAGCAAGATGGCTGGGTCCTGCTGCCGGCTCCCATGCTGACCCATTCCACCCACAGTGGCATTGCTCCATCTCTCAGGTTCCTCTGGGCTGAGACCAAGTTAATGACATTGTCCTTCCTTTGTATATTGCTTTTAGCTCTACAGACATAAAGAGGCATACAAGAACTAACTATTTTTATCCACTCAATCTCCCCGGCAGGTTTTTAAAGCCCATTTTTAAGCCCTCCTTTGCAACTCAGTCTGTGGATAATTCGCTACCTGCACCTCCGTAAAGTTTAACCTGTCAGAGCCTGGCAAAGGTGTAATTTCATCCCCGGGCTCTTCTGACGTGAGACTCTGGAGCTTCTCTTTGTGGATAAAGTATCAAAGCAATAGTTCTGTGAGACAACAGCCCTTTGCATCTCACAACCCATGCATTATTCTCTCTAAACATAGTTTAACAGGCCAGAATCAAAACTTTTGCTCTCCCCTCATTTCTCCTCCCCCCAAGCACACTTTAAGAAAGAACACACACAGATAAGAGCAGTAGACAGAGACACAGACAGAGAGGATAGCTTATCCCACAGGCAGAGGATTACTGCATCATGATGTAATGACCTTGTTCAGAAAAGAAAAAGGTTACTTACATGACAGCATGAGTTGTAGAAACACCAGCTCCTTTCCAGAACAGGGTAAAACAATGTCCATTTAAAGTTATGCTGAAGAAAACGTAAAACACTTGTCCAGTGAACTGGAGAGAGAAAGAGCAAACTTCAGCCCGACTGGCCTGGATATAATCTCTCTCCAGATACACGTAACACACTGAACCAAACAAGCAGGAGTGTTGTTCACCTAAGTATGCATGGAAAGGAGGTGCCATTCTGCTTTCAATGCGTTTGCATCTTCAAACATCCAAGAGTTCCTTCTGCCCCCTACAAAGGTGCAGGGCAAAACCAGCCACTTTTGTGTTTCATTTCAGGTACAAAATGCTACAGACCCAACCGTTTTATTTGCCCCTGTGAAGACTTCACGTTTGTACTCTCTTTGAATATTTTCTTTCCCCACAGAACAACCGGAGGGAGGAAGGCCACATGCTGCCTGTATATGAAGCAATCCCATGAAAGAATAACTCGAGGCCAGGCTTGTTTTCTCTGTTTAGACAGCATTTAGGGAAGCCTCGGCCACGACTAAAACTCCAAGGCTCAGTCACATTTATGACTACAGGCTCCTCAAAGGGATTTGTTTCTAATGAATTTTCAAATGCTATGAAAATAATAGGTATGGTATTTACCATTTAAAACACTGTAAAAGAACACCGATGTTACTGCCCCAGTACAGCATGCTTATTTCACTGCTGGACATTCATCCCCACTGTTGTTATTCTGCTAAAGTGAAGCGTATGTTATTAAAGCCAATATTTACCAACAGATACTGCAGTTGTGAAAGTAATATAGTCTTTCCATGTAAAACTAGGCTTCCAACAGGAAATAAAAGGCATTTGGCAAGTCTTAGCCTGCCAAGGGCAACTGCTACATGTCCTGTTTCCAGGACAAGAAAGCCCTCCAGTTACTCCAGATACTTCCAGTGGTGAATGCTGAGCTTGTCTGGTAAGTTTTCCGAGACCAGTGGAAATCCTACAGCAGACACAGAAAGCTCTAAGTCTGAATTGGCACCAGATGCTTTAGAAAACAAGTGAATTTCATTTTGTTACAGGAATACGAGAAGACCAAAGTGTGTTATTTGTCAGCACGGGAACAGTCACTCATCTAAGAACATGAATATTCTGCTGAAGTTGTTATAAAATGAGAATCTTCCAAGGAAACCCTGCACTGAGCCACAGTGCCATGCGCCAGCTTACAGTGCCCTCTACACTTGTATGCAAGAAGAAATGTATTTTCTATAGCAGATGAACAGCAACGACAGCCTTCAGACTAGAGTGCGGAATATAATTTGCAGCAAATTCCAACCTCTCAGGAAGCCTACAGCATCTCCCTACTAGCTCAAAGACTCCATACAAAGGCCACCTCAACATCATGCGTCTACTGCAGTGTTTCTTCTCAATTAACCAAGAAAAAGTGTATTAGCCATACATCAAAACTGCATTGCAGCTTGAGCTGCCAATTACTTATGGCAAAAAGGGAGGCTGATTCATTTGACTGTATGTGGGCCTTGGCTGGAGTTTTCCCAAAACGCTACAAGAAAAGAAGAAAACCTCAGTGAACCTCCCCCTCATTCCCACTCCTTCCTCCCCCCCAAATCACGGTCAAGAGGCCCGTGCTTGCAAAAACAACATTTCCTGGAGGATTCTTTCTCCAAATCACTCCTTTTCTAAATTCAGACAAGACACACAGCAACTCAAAATACGTTTGCATATGATACATGCGCTTACAAGGACACCCCTCCCAAACAAGTACAAGTGAAAGGCAAGGCAAAGTGTCTAAAAAAGCCTTTAAATCCCCAGTTCCCAGAGAGTCCCTACATCTTCCATTATAAATCCCACTGCATTACATGGCCCCTGTGTAACAGCTACCTTACAACACTTGGCTCAGCAACCAGCCTGCAATGGTGGCTGAGCAGGGGGTGGGGGGACCTCGTCTTTTTGCTCAGAACAGTCACAAACCAGAACACTTCTGCTACGCGCAAGCACATCCTGAATCTAGATCCCTCCACAAGCTCCTTGTATGGGATGCGTGTAACACCTCATATGTCACAAGTAGCAATTCTTCACCCAGTGTGTCCCTCCTTCAGTGTATATATTTCAAATGAGACTTGCAGCCTCGGGGTGCTGGGGCCCTTCTCTCCCTGGCACCGCCGGATGGAAGCACCACAGGTCTGCTTTGAAAAAGGACACATGAAGTAATGTTCCACCGCAAATTGTCCTCATTAGTCGCCATGGACCCAAACTCTATCATTGAGGCACCTCCTAGCCTCACTTTGTGAGGTCCCTGGCCACACCAACACCACTGTTCCCCACAGTGAGTTCAGGACACAAAAATTTAACCATGTTTGCTTCTAACTAGTATCTTCCATTGCTCTGCCAGCACCCTACCGATGATCCTGGACATCTGAATTCATCCTTGCGTTTCCAGTGTGTCTGACACAAGTCAACCTGGCACCCCGTCCCCCTGGAGCGGTCAGACCCTGCCTTAACACATCTCTGCTTTTTCTCCAGGCCTGACTTTCAGCCATTTATTTTAAAACAGTTTTCACAGAAAACATGCTTTGAGATCCTCAGAGTGCAGAAAAATGCTTGATGCATGCACCTACTGCTCACTGCCTTGTGGCACCAATGTTCAAAATTCAAGAGAGCACACTGGGAGGGAGCCTGGGCCAGCCTGAGCCGCCCTTTCTGAGGCAAGGGGGACCGGTGGTCAGACATGGCCAGCTCCGTGGATCGCAATGTAGTGTCTCACTAACGCTGCAGGACAGACCAGTGCAAAGCATCTTTTGCCTAATGACCCCACCAACAAGAGCCATCAGTCTAATGAGAACTTGTGCATTAGAGGTCGCTTGGAATATGTAAAAGCACAATTTTTTTCCTCTCCTTGCCCAGAAGCAACCTGTGGGTTGACTTTGGGCTTATGTTTACCAGACTGCTTCCTGGGGTACATACACAGCTATAACTCTCAATGTATAATTTCTGTTCTGGTACACAAGCAATTATCCTCAGGATAACCACTCCAATAAATTTATTTTTCAAACAGAGAATCACGCACATTCAGCTGCACCCATGAGGCCAAGCTCTGCCATTCTGCTGGGATCAGCAATGCAAACATACAGCTCAAAAAAATACTCAAGAATCAGGCAACTGACCTCTTGCATCATCTGTGGGCCTGGAAACTTCATCCACATGCTGCTGCTCACTAAGTAGGAGGAGGGAGATCTTACCACACCAAGGATTTAGAACTGGAAAACTACCTCATACCCAGATTCCTATTGCTTTTTCTTATGTCATGGTTTAACCCCGGCCAGCAACTCAGCCCCACCCTGCCGCTCGCTCGCTCTCTGCTGGTGGGATGGGGCAGAGAATCAGAAGGGTAAAAGTGAGAAAACTCGTGGGTTGAGATAAAGACAGTTTAACAGGTAAAGCAAAAGCCGCGCACACGAGCAAAGCAAACCAAGGAATTCATTCACTCCTTCCCACGGGCAGGCAGGCGTTCAGCCATCCCGGGGAAAGCAGGGCTCCATCACATGTAACGGTGACTTGGGAAGGCAAACGCCATCGCTCCCAACGTCCCCCTTCCTCCTCCTTCCCCAGCTCTACGTGCTGAGCATGACGCCATGTGGTGTGGGACACCCCTGGGGTCAGTGGGGGTCACTGTCCCGGCCGTGTCCCCTCCCAGCCCCTTGTGCCCCCCCAGCCGCTCGCTGGTGGGGTGGGGTGAGAGGCAGAAAAGGCCTTGGCTCTGTGCAAGCCCTGCTCAGCAGGAACGAAACCATCCCTGGGTTATCAACGCTGTTTCCAGCACAACTCCAAAACACAGCCCCGTACCAGCTACTATGAAGAAAATTCACTCTATCCCAGCCAAACCCAGCACACCTTATTACATGAGGAAGCCTGGCATTCACCCTGAGTGTCCAGAGTGCTCTACAGACCATAGGAGAAGACAGGGCATGCCCTGAAGAGTAGGTTGCTCAAAAGCTCTCACTGTCTGCATTATGGATCGTGGCTGTAGTAGGTGCCCCCTAATTAGATGCTTTGGAGACATTTTACTTCAGAAACACACAATGGTACCAGAAGTTCCAGCATTTCAATATCACTATAGCTTTCAAAAAGAAGGGTCCAGGACACAATCTCTGTGCGTGAACTGTCAATATACTGCAGAAAATAATAAGGCTACACTCTCAGCTTATTCCTTCTGAAGTGCTTAATATTATTCATTAATGCCACTAGAGAGGAGGATTCTGCATTCCCCTAGCGAAAGAAGAAGTGCAGAGAGAACAAGAGCATGGAGAGAAGGTGTGGTGCAGGATGCAGGGCAAAAATGAAAGGAGAAGACTGTCCCCACATACTACCACTCTAGATACTTCCAAATATTACCCCATCTCTTTCTAGTCCACGCATCCTACGAAGTGCAAGGTGCCTTCTCAAAAAGAAACAAAACAGGGACCAAATTCTGGCTGCTTTAGTCTTTTTTTCTTGCTAGAAATCTCACCTCTTCCCAACTTGAAGAGCCTCTGGAATGAAAAGAGGAGTGTCACAGCACAGCACAGCTAACAGAGACCGTATCTGGAGGAAATAAATGACCAGGACGCCAACCTGAGTTGGCTAGGCTCACTAAAAACATCAAACGAGGATGTAAGCAGCTCTTTTCTGGAGCAGGCAAGCATCGTTTCAGTTGTTGAAATATTCATGCCCCAATAGGAGCTGTTGGTATCAGTGCCTGTCCCTGATACAAACAAACCCGAGCTCAAAGCATGACAATCTCTCTTGTGCAGAGTGGAATCACAATTAAAGGCATTTTCCAAGCCTCCATTTCTGCATGCACACGTTTGACAGCTTTTCTGGTGACACCTCAAGAGCATCCCAAATCCAAGTCCACAGTCTTCTGCCTGTGAGGACAGGAGACATTAAAAACAGTTTTAGCAAATGCTGAGGATTTTAATTGTGTGACTTCCATTCCTCCCTCTCAGGTTTACTATGCACCACCAGCCCCATGTTTCATCTGGGGAGTGGCAGGGTGCACCTGATAAATATGAGCTCGCATCTGCGCACTGCAGGTTGAATCAAAATTCTCTGCAGGGAAGCAAGTAGAAAATTTCTGATCTGGAGGATTTTCTCCTTCACAATAGGGAATAGAGAAAGAGGAGACAGAAAATGGAAAACATGAGGCCTTTCACTCCCCTTGAGACACACACAGAAGTACTTTCCAGTGCCCTTCCCAAATAAAGCAAACAGCAATTTATTCCTGCCGGCAAAGGGACAGGGACTAGGGGGCCACAGAGCTGCTGCCCCTTCAACAGCACTGTCTGGAGAAACAAGCACGCTCAGGTGACACGACAAGAAAATGTTTTAGTACTCCCCTAGTCAGGTGCAGCCAACCATGCATACACCCTGCAAAGCAACGGTGAGCTTGTTAAGGTGCCAGAGCATTTTCAGCACTTGAGGATTAGAAAGAAAATGAGAATGGTCCGGCTCTGGAATCTGTGCTGTACTGCAATGTTGAAATGGCATTTTGTTTCAGGCTTACAGGGGATCTAAGGCTGGACAAAAATGACACTGCTATACATTGCCTTGTGGGAAAGCCAAGCACATGCCTGTGCAGCAAGCTGGATGAAAGCACAGCTATCACTGGTCCATGTGCAAGGTATCACTTTAAGAAGTCAAGGGGTCGTATCAGAATCTTTGTTTCCATTTCTCGAAGAAAGCACACTTTTGCCCTTAGAATTACAAAGAAACATGTAAAACTATCCCAAAGATTCCTTGAACGCGTTTCGGGATCCAAATTGCCTTGATTTGCTTCTGATGGCAATAAAAAAGTATGCACGTCCAGAGCAGACAGACTAAAGGAGGTGTATCCAACCTTAACTTCGCCATTTCCCATCTTTGCAAGCCTTATACAGTGCTGTATTGGAACGTCCTGCACCCTTACTACACAGAGAGCCCCAAAACCAGCATTGGCACATGGAAGCCACGCAAACTATTCAAACTGTGTAACTGACAGCAAAGACTCCAGGGCAGAGAAGTGCTTTGCTCTGGATCAGTCAAAAGTCAGTTGCACCTGTCAATACACTACTAGATAAGCAATTGACAATAACGAATAATGTTGGCAAACGAGCCCATTGAATATAGAACAACACTATTTTACCCTTGAATACTTAATGCGCTGCTCATTCTAAGCAATATTCACGGCAGAGCTTTCTCAACTGAGCAGGACATGCCCCTGTTTTAAGAGGGACATGATTTCTAATTCTGCCTCTAGAAGGGAAGATATGAGACTGGACATCAGAGTACCCAGAAGGGCACCTAGCCCAGTGCTCTGAGAGCCAGACTTGCAGCGGGGGCTGGTGGCATATGCCGACAAGAAGATCCCCCCAACCCAGGAGCCAGAAGACCTGGTGCACTTGTAGGCCCGCCTATCCCCTGCCCAGGGCTTCCTGGGGTCAAGAGCTCCAGTAGCTGGGGACACAAGACCGCATCAACAAGATCGCAGGCTTCTTGGACGAGTCAAGTGGGACTGACTGGGTGGATGCCATGCTGCTTGCCCAGAGCAAGGGGTACCCCCCTGCCATGTCCCACACCACTTGGTTGAGGAGGTGAGGGCCACCTTGCAGCCCAACCTCCTGTCTCAGGAAACCCAGCAGGCCAAACCATAAACAGGGCACTGCCAGAGCTAAGTTGCACTTGGCCAATTAAACATGCAAAATGAAAAGTCCCTTTGCTATCTCCAACAGAGCACACCCTACATTTGCTGCTGTCAGCTGCACACAAGCCACAGCTGCTGATGTTCACCTGGAAAAGACGTCCAAAACTCAAAGCACTAAGACAAGCCACTAGCAAACCACAGATACTTTTGTCATATTTTTCCATTATAGAATTACTCCTAGGAGCAGGAGACAGACCAGCGACAGCAGGTCTGAGACAAGACATTCACATCAGCATCTCTACCTGTGCTGACCCAGGCCCAACGAGACCTACCAATCACTACTTGGCCTAATGCCATTCTTCAAGTGTCAGGCAAACCCAAGTAAACATCGAAGAAACAGAAGATACGTTAGCTCAACTATTTGTATCTGAAAGGTAAAAAGCAAAACAGAGCTGCAGGGGGAAAATGCTAGCTAAACACAAAATAGTATCGGTGACTAGAAAGGTTTATTTCTGCTGGTGAAAGTTAATTCATGTTTCTCCCTCCCCTTCCTGTCGCTGCCCTCCCCACGCACTCACTCTGTTCCCCCTGCCAAGGAAGTCCTGGGAGAAAAGCTTCAAGCACCCTTTGCAGCATCTAAGGCAGGTAATGAAAGAGGAAGATCACAGCGGGCTCCCGCCTGCCCACCGTGTGGCACAGCAAGGAACAGAAATCAGTACTCAAACCAGCTAGGCACAAACTGACAGCAGTGTTAATGTCCCAAAGTCACAGGGAGCCCAACCAGAGCAGAAGCGGAAGCCAAATCTAGCAACATCTCCCCTGTGACCAGTTCTGTGCAGACATGGCTAAAATGAAGGAGGAGTTGAACGCAGATATGAAAGACCTCCGGCTTCCAGGCTGTTTTCAGTTCCAGAACACTGGCAGCTCCAGGAACGCTTGGATCCACAGTCACAATGACAGTATTAAAAGAGGAGAAAGCTTCCAGGCGGAGGGAACAGGAACTGAAATGGGACTATCACCACAAACCAGCTCTCCTCTAGAGACAGCTCACACAGGAGCTGGGTTTGTTATGGTGAGTGATATGTTGCAGAGCTGAATTTGTCTCACCTACCCCTGTAATCGTATGCACAAAGTTGCAAAGAAATATGGGGGGGTGGAGGAAGACCACCTCTTGCGCCAAGTTTTGTCTTCCCAGACCCTGTGAGCTGACTCAGGACACACAGAGTAATTTGGACTCCAACTTCCACACACTTTTAAATACTGAGTTTTGCTCAGATTCTTTCAAAGAAATTGCCCAGTGAACAGTCTACTTGGAGAGGTAAAGTCCTCTTCACTGCAGTCAACAGCAAAACGCTCACCACCTTCTGTGGGACCCCCCTACAGAAGGGAGGCTTGTGAGTTTAGAGGGCACAAAGCCCCCGTCAGACATTCCCTACGAGAAGCTGGCATGCTTGTGCTAAAGCCCTGAGGTGAACGGGGCCCAAGCACAGGGCCTGTGACAACCACAGCAGCTCACCCTGGGTACTGCCTCCTGTGGCACTGCTACCACAGCTGCCTCCTGAACTGTTGCTGCTGCAAGCGGTGGCCTATGAGGCCGGAAACTTAATCCTGTAACAGGAGCTCAGGGCTTGCAGGAGCTACCGAGACGTACTTTTAGTTATCCAGAGTCACTCAGTGAAGAAATGCCGTCCATGCAGGTCTCTGTTCAGAGCACAAACTCCTCTGCAGCCCAGAGGCAGCTGCCTGCAGCCCCTCACCCATGAAGCCAGCCACCCCCCAAACCCAGCCCCCCGTACCGTGCCTGCCACCAGTTCCTCTGCCCAGTCCCATGCCCAAGGAACACAGCTCCAACCAATGCAGCCACAAGCATCGCTGTCCCTCACCAGCCCTGTGCTCATGCAGAAAACCCGGGCTCAGGGCAACCCTTCCCCTGCATGCGCATAACCTGTCATGGCAACCTTCACTCCCCGGCCTTGAACAACCTACCAGCCCATGTCCCAGGCCTAAAACCAATTATCCCCAATTCCTGATTTACTTTGTTTTCTGCTCACGCCCTTGGGTAACCCATGACTGATCACCTTTCCTGGAAGCATGAGGCTCCTCTGCAGCCATGCGCCCCACTTCCACAAGAGATGGGGCAAAGGTGCTTGAAAATTCCCAGTGCCACTTCTGCGCGGACGGCCTGCTCCCTGCCAGCAGGCTCTGCACCAACTCCTGCTCGGGGCACGCCGCCGTCGCCTCCGGCATGCCCTCCTGCTGCGAGCTGCCCCGGCCCCAGGCAGTCGCCCTGGCCGGGGCTGCGGTGTCACCCCCATTCTGCCGCTGCGCTCCCCAATTCCTGCCCTCCACCCGCAGCAGCCACCTCCCGGCCGGGGTCCCGGCCGGCCCCGCTGCCGCCCAGGGCCCTTGGCACAGCGGCCTCCTCCCGGGCTGCTCCCGCTCCCTCGTAGCTGTGCCCGGGCCCCCTCCTCCCCGCCTGACAGCCACGGAGAAGGTGGATTCACACAAGAGGAGGAGCCAGGGGAGAAGATCTCATCTCATCATCCCCTCCGGCCGCAGCATCTCCTTCCCTTTCCCCCTCAGGCAGGCAGGTAGCAGCCTGGCTCCGGCCCTGCAGCCTCCCCCAGGCCTCCCGACAGCCCATCGTCCTCCTCCTCCTCCTCCTCCTCACTCTGGGGTGATTCATGTCAGCCCAGTCGCTCAGCAAAGCCCACTTTGATCTCCGGCCTCCTGGTTCCCTGTGCCGAACGTCAGCACTGACTGTGCCCAGAAGGAAAACAAAAAGCAGACTCCCCTCTCCCGCAATCTTTGCACGGCGTCAAAATTCGGGCAGGTGGGGGGGGCATCAGGGAGATGAGGGGAACGGAGCCTTCAGGGGCATCTGCCGAACTCTCCACACAGATAACCAGCCTGTTCACTCCTAACACACGCTGTGCCCACCCCAGCAAATGGAGCCACGTGGGGAGAGACAAAATCCGACCCCTCGACACCCTTTGGGGTTGCATATCCAGAAACAGCCCTGCTCGTTCCAGCTCGGGCCCGCAGCCTCTTTCAGATGTTGCCCACTTTGAAGCCATGGCTCCTCCTGTCTGAATTCCCTCAACCTTCCACATTAAATACATCACCGTATTTAAAAGAGGGTTCATTTCTGGCACCGGCGAAAACTGGATCTGAAAACCGTCTGAATGACCAAAAAGGGGGGCACCCGTGCCGAGCGCATCCGCCGCTGGAGGAGGGAAGCCTGAAGCAGCCAGACATCACGCCGGAGCACTTCCTCGGCTGGCTGGTGTACAAGTCTGGGACAAAGGGACAACCCAGCACAGGGACCAGATCAGTGTGGCATCAGGCACCACCATGCGTGTGCAGGGGAGCGACCACCCTTCCCTGAACGGATTTCAGAAAAAACTTAGCAGGCGTTTTTAAAGGGGTCAATCGGATGCGTGTTGCCAATAAAGAGTATTTAAGAAAAAAAAAAAAAACGGAAAAAGGCAGAGTTATTTATAGCCCAGGATTTCTCACTCCTCTGCAGAAGCGCAGCCCAGAAGGCTGCATTGTTGGAAGATGGGGAACACACACCGCGCGGCAGCCTCGACGGCCGGGGCCGGCGCTGACATAACTTCAGGCCCGCCGGGGGGCTCTGCGGCTCGCAGCCCCGCCGGGAGCTCCCTCCCGCAGGACACCGGGCTCCATTTACAGCCGAGGCGGCGGCTGCCCGGTAACGCAGGTGTCACCCGGGCAGAGGAACCGCAGAGGGGGAGGCGGACGGCCCCGGGACACGGAGCGGCACGGCCCCCCCACCCCGCGCGGCACCCCCGGCCCGGCGGAGCCCCCCCCCCCCCCGCCCGCCTCCCCGCCGCGCCGCGGGGCGGCGCCGGGAGGAGCGGGAGCGCCGCGCGCACGGCCACGGGCACCGCATTCCGCAGGCCGCTCCCCGGCCCGCCCCGACACCCGGCGGCGGCGGCGCGGAGCCCGGCGTTACCTGCAGCTCCCGCTGTCATGCTGCACCGGCCGTCCCCCGCCGCCGCCGCCGCCGCCGCCGCCGCCGGCCCCCCCCGGGCGCGGCCCATCTGCCGCGCGCGCCCGCCCGTCCGTCTGCCCGTCCCCCCCGCGCCGCCGCCGCCGCGCGCCAATCGCCGCGCGCGCCGCCGGGACGCGCCGCCGCGCCCCGAGCCCGTGTCGTCACCCGCCGCCCGCCCATTGGCTGCGGCTGCGGCGGCCCCCTCGGAGCGCTGGGGCGGGCGGGCCCGCGGGGGCAAATCTTGTGTTTTAAAGGCAGCTGAGTGGGGAAAGCGCCGCGCGGGGGGCCCCCCCTCGGGTCCCCCTACGGCGTGGCGAGGCCGCGGCGGAGGCGCGCGGGCACCAGCGCCCGGCCGGTACCGAAAGGCGTCCCGAAAGGCGGTCGTAATGCACCTTGGTCCTCGTCTGCAGGGAATAGGAAATGCACCGTGAAATTTCGGGTTCCCCCCAAAATGACGTTCGCCACGTGACAGCCTGTGGGGCTTTTCCTGTCAGCATCCAAACGTGGGAGAAACCCACCCGGCGCCAGCCTTGAGCGACCAGCTCCGGCCGCTCCAAAGATCCCCAGACGCACCAGAAGAAAAATCTCCTTCTTCACAGTGTGTGTCTTCCCCTTCTCCTTCCTTCACTGGGAACCACGCTTCCCCAGGCAGAGCGTGGTCCCGCTCCTGCTCCTCCCGAACCCATGACTTCAACTCCTCCATGAAAGGTCTGAAAAGTAGAAGCAGACCCTGTTTTGATGCGGATGACCTCACGTTCACAATATTTCCAGGAAAAAACAAAACAAAAACCAACCCACAAACATGTCCAATTTTACAGCCTCCCCAGCAGAGCCGCAGGCGCCGCGGCAGTGCCGGCGCTGGGAGCACGAGCCTTGTGCTGAGCTCGCCCCCTCGCCTGGGCTGTGCCCGCGGTCCCGGGGCTGCCCGTGCACCACCGGCTATGGAAACGGCTCTGCTGTTACATCCCAAGATGGGCACGTCTTTTGACCTTTTTTTTTTCGTTTTTTTTCCTGAGGGAGATGCACAAGGTAGTGTTTAATAATGCATTATGCAGCAGCCACAGGTAAGAAATGAAGACTACCTTCTGCTGGCTGCTATTGCCAAAGGTGAGGCAGGTCACATATAATTACCCAAGAGGATATAACAAACCCTCCCAGCCCCACCACATGGCATGGGATCTTCTCTGACCACGAGTGGTCACACTGTCGCCTTTACAGCTTGTTGAAAGGACGGGTTCTCCAGAAGCACAAGCACACTGAGTCACTCAGTCAACACTGACGTGACAAGCAGCCCCTACTGAATCACTGCCGTCCCTTCCTGCTGTACGCTGAGGGCTCACTGAGGTTTTCTTCCCCGGGATGAGCCAAATCTATCACTTAGCCGGCTGACTCTGCAGTGATCGCAGTCAAGCTGTGGAGCAAGTTGTCAGTGCTGTTTCCATCCCTGTAGAGAAATAGCCCTGTGGACAGATGACTCTCGGGATCCTCAAAGGTCAGCAGCGACCCTGCAAGGCCGCTGTCCCTCAACAGTGGAAAAAGAGGCGCCTTCCACTTTCCTCTGCAAGTAGCGTCCACCCCAGTGACAGCACAGTGTGCATCCAAGGGGGCTCAGGACAAGCAGATGGGATAACCCCTGCAGAGGACACGCTCCCCCTTATTGAGCTGAGACAGAGTACTTTGCAGAGGGCTTAGGCTTTGGCCCAGCTTTTCCCCCTTCAAAGTGGGTGCAAAGATTTAGGGGAATGTCCCCCAACTGCAGTGATGAAGGGAACGCAGCTGAAGCAGCTGTCAGGGGTCCTCGCAGGCTCACCTAACCCTTCAGGGCTGAAGGGCCATACCCTGCAAACCACGCTGGCTGCTGCTGCAAACAGCTGGTTAAAAACAGCCCACAGAGTTCGAAAGAACTGAGCAGGTGGTGGGCAAGCGGTTCCCAGGCACCTCCAGAGTAAAAATTATTCCTGATTGCTTCAGACACTGAACGGTAGGTTACTTACCAGCCCCATGCCCCAGCACACCACACGCAGCGTGAGGTGTGTGTCCTGCTCACGGGCTTCTGAAGAAGGGAGGCAGCTCAAGGAAAAGCTGCAGACAGAGCACCAAGTCAGGCAATTACAGATGTTAGGTGGGTGAATCTGTGGGTGAATCACTATCATTCACTTTAAGAAGTCCAACTAAAACATAGTTTTAGCATAAACTATTAGCAAAACTATTCTTATAAGCACTATAAGAAAACTGCAGGCTCCCGGAGACACCAAGCCTAGTGCCTTGGCTTCTGTCTGACTTTGCCAAAGGCTAGGCGAGAGCAGATGAAGGAAGAGTTTCAGTTTTCTTTCCCTTGTGAAAGAGCAGAAACTTGACACCGTGACTGCACACAGTGAAAAAGCAAAATCAGATCCCTTACTCTCAGCCTGGCCCTACTCTCTTCGGAGCCGAGGAAAGCTCGCAAACATTGACTGTGCATGGTGGAGTTTTTCCTGAAAATCACAGAGGGTTTTTAAAAGTCTGTGCCTTTGGGGTTGGCCTTTAGAGACCACAAAGCCCTTGAACCTGTGCTATTTCAGCCTCCCTGGGTTTTCCAGCCATCTTTAAGCTGCTGGATGGAAGCTGACCGTCCCATGCCTGATAGGAAGCTGATGCCCCATGCTCTCCCACGCCTTCCTGGAAAAGGAGACAAAGAGAAGAAGCAAAGGCAAAGGCCAGAAAGGGGAAATTGCCCAAACCGCAGGGCTTTCTTGCCCCTCACCCCAGCTGTACGCGAGGCTGACCCCATCACAGCTGGAGGGCTCCTCTGCACATTGTGAGCAGCCAGGTGCGCCGACAACGGGCACATTGCTCGCAGAACACTGCTAGGAGAGGGAAAAAGCCGAGTGACTGCACGGCCAGGGCACCCACACAGCCCCGGGGCGCGGGGCTCGGCAGCGCAAGCTGGACTCGCTCCACAGGTGACACCTGGGATGGGCTGGGCTGGGCCCGACCTGCAGTCTTGCTAAGCCTGATCCGGCCCAGACGTGGACAGGGTGCCGGCTTTGTCCCCACAGGGCATGGGAAAGCAGGCTGGTCCCTGCTAGATGTCAATCCTGTGTGACTGTCACATGGGTGTCAAAGCTAGCTGAAACACTTCGCGAGTCTGCACGCCCATGAGGTCCAGCCTCCGGACCTGCAGGGCCTGGCTGAACCCTGTTTTTTCAGGAGCCAGCTAAGCCTCCAAGCAAAGGTCTCATCCTGCAAAAGTAACCTCAGAAGCTGCCCTAATTTGAGCCCCAATGTCCAATGCTTTAGGAGTCTGAGAAGCAGAAGGAGGGACCTGGCTGAGCCAGGTCCATCGCCATCCCGAACAGCTCCTTTCTCGTGTGCTAAAAAGGCAGGACTGGCTGTATCAGGACCATCGTGCTGGAGTGTTCCTGTGCTGGGCTGTGCACAAGCTCCCCAGCCCCTCTGTGGGACACCCTCAGCCAAGAGTAGCCCACAGACAATTCCTCCTAGAAGATTCAGTCCCATGGAAATACAGGGCCAGGTAGCCAACACAGCAAAGCAAAAGAAAGAGAAAGAAATATTAGCTCTGAGCAACACATAACCTTCTCATAGCCTTTGTTCTTCCCAAAGATGCCTGAGGACTTCAGAGGCCAAGAGCCATGTGACCTCACCTTTTAGATCTAATCAGATAGACCCTCCCGAACTGATTGCAGTGTGGCAGACCCACGCTGTCTGAAACTACCAGCACCCTTCCCTGTGTAAGAGAGCTGCACAAGGCTAAATGTCTCAGTAAAAGAGACCAAGCACCCGCATTTTCAGAAACCAAATGTACACTTACTTAGCTAGGATGGCCAGAAAGTTAAAAAAAGAAAAGTCTATCTTGAGCAAAAAAAGGAATCCCTTCGAAGAGCTGCCTGATCCTGCTTTCATGTGCCCAAGCAGGGCAGGAATTCAGGAAAGCTCTGCAGCCGCACATCTGCAGGACACCTCGGTCAGTACGAAGTAACCTTAACGGGGTACGTGGTTCCAGGGGTGCCTCAGACACACCCTAGTGAAGGCACAAGGCCACTGAACAAACCCCTCTCTGCTTCAGCAGGGCAGGAAGGTGGACACATTCTCCATCCATGACAGAACTGGTTCTGCCGCATTTATCACACCTTGCTGGCAAACATGACACAATCTGAGCAATACAGGGTGACTGGTAATTGGGTGTCAGTAGGTTTTCATGGGAAGGGGGGAGTAAGGATCACATTAGTCTCCCATACTTAGTGGTACCTGCCAGAGAGCTTGTCCTGCAGATAAAATTAACTCTGACAACTAACTCCCGTCCCCATTAACAGAACCCCAATAAGCAGCAACCTATTCTGGCTCCTAACAGCTGTGGGTATTATACTATCCTGCAGCTTTCTGCCTGTGCCAGTCTGCCGAGGCACAAGCACTCGGCTGCCATGGCTCTTGCTCCTGACCACGGCTGCATTACGTGGGGGGCTCTGGGGGCCCCTCCGCCAGCCCTGCCAGCCCTGCTGAGCCGAGCCAGTGCCGGAGCGGTTTGAAGCGGTACTGCAGCAGGACTGGCTTAGCTGCACCGGGGGCTGATGTGGGGAGCACTGGGGGGAAAGGGACACGGAGGGACGCTGAAAGCTAACAATTAAATTTTGGGGCCTGCTTGGCCCATGATGTCATGGTTACCCAGCGCCCCGGCGATTGGCTGCGGGTGAGCATCTGCTGGTTATTTGCCTGAGGTTCAGACCTTTCCCAGCGGCTCTGAATCAGGCTGGTTGTCGTGACAACCTGGATAGTGGCAGCTCCTGATAACCACGTAATGAGGTTGTCACAAAAAGGAGCCCCTCCATCAGAGAGGTTTAGGGATCATTAATGTTTCCGAGGGAGCGTGAGAGCAGAAGAGGTAAGGGGACCATCTGGCGATGCTGGAGCACGCCAACAGCCTCCCTTGGAAAGGCGCTTCGTTAGACAGGAACCACCTACCGACATGTAGCGATGGGAACCAGGCAGGCTGCCTGCCAGCAGTGAGGGGGTCCCAACTGCTCAGCTGTGGGATCTGATATCTGCCGAGATCCAGGCAAAGGCGGAGCAAGGAGGACACATGAGCGCTGCTTGGGAGCGACTCGAGTGCTGAGCGCTGAAGGTGCCCGGGGCTCACGTGGGCACAGGGCAGTAACACAGCCTGGAACAAGTGAGACGGTGAGGCTGGCACACAGAGGCCTTCCCGCCGTGCCACTGGCCTCACGTGCCACCTCTTTGAGGGTAAGTCATTGAACCACCCTGTGCCTTAGTTTACCCCAGTTGCAGGTAACTTCTGCGAGTGTTTGGAATACCTTCCCACTGCCATGCCATGGGGCACTGGGAAGTACATGGGCTGCAAACCCCACACGGGGCAGGGCAGGGACTGTCAGCAAATGCAGCTCATTCAAAGACAATTCATGCGTGACTCTGCTGTCCTGAGGATCCTCTCAGCTCAGGTGCAAGAATGACAAGGCAGAACAGGGCTGTCCCCTTGTCATTACTGGAGACTGAGCCTGGGGGATCATGCAAGGCACCAGACCCAGTGTCTCCCCCTGGGATCTACACATGCACTGTCTTCTCGCTCCAGGAAACTTTTTGTCCTTCACCTTGTCCTTGTGAAACATGGGTTTCACCCTGTTCTCAACAAACCCGTAAGACACCTCCACTGGCTGCAATAACAGTGGATTGGGATGCTGCAGTCTGAAACCTTCGCGGATGGTGATAACGCCACAGCTTGGAGAAGCTCAGTTGCCAAACTACTGATCCCCGAGACCAGGTCCATGGAGCAGAATGCCCACATTCACGTTAAAGAACACACTTTTGAAAAAAACTTTCCTGCAAAATGATGAAGTCTGAATCCTTCCTAAGAGGAGACAAAAACTACCTCCATAGATAACTCTTTATGAATCTTACAGCAATAATCGACAGAATGTTTCTTTTATGTCATCTTCACCTGTTTTAAAAATACCTACTGTAAACACTTGCTTAAGTCAGTATAAGACTTTATTAATAAAGTCTTCGTATTAAAAGCAGCTGTACTTTTAGTTTATATTTTTACCTCAAATAATAATTTTTCTACTCAAAATTAATGCTTCAACTGTGGATTTAACTGAGATGTAATAAGAATATTAACACATGCCAATTAAATACCAATCAACTACTAAAGACTGCATTTATAGATACATTTCTTAATACACCACTGCTACATCTCATTAAAATGTTGTTGAATCTTCACAACTGTTGTAAACAATCAAGTGGGATATAATCCACCTCCAGGAACTAGTAAAACTAAATGTAGTGCTCTCCTGCTGTGGGGAGGTGTGTGACAGAAAATTTAAAGCTAAGACATATAGTTGATTACATATAACAGAAATACTCTCAGATGAATATCAGGCACTGGGTTCACAAATCCTGCCTCTCTGAGAAAGGAACAAAGGGATGGGAATGTCTCCAAGGAGATCTCCATTGTGGAACAGAGTTTTGCAAGAGGGAAACAATATGAGCTCATACTGCTTAAACCTGTGCTGTGAAATACTACCCGAGCTCTAAATAGTGATTCTTCCCCACGAGAGGCCGTACAGCCCAGCAGCATTGCTCCTCCAGTTTTGGCAGAGGGGAAACCGAGGCCAAGACCTGCTACAGCAGCACAGGGCTGGGCAGCAGCCCGGTGGCAGCTGTGCACTAACCTCCCAGTAACATTGCCTCCCACGGATCCCCAGTGTCACTCCCAGGCCCTTTTTTTGTAAACTGCAATTTAAATCACCTTCCAACAGGAGCAGCAGGACTAACAGCTTAAGTGTATCAAGCCCTACCTTAACACAGCTTGCAAACAGAATGTATCACAGCTTCCTGCACAAACAGGAACAGGATGCAGAATTTTTCAGGAGACCCCTGGGAAGTCCAACCCTGTCTGGTTTGGACTTAAACACCTCCCATCCTCCTTCACGGGGAACATCACATTTGACTGAACACAAGCAAAGACAGCCCACCTGGATTTTATCTACTAAAGATGTTGAATCCAATCTGCTCTCAGGCCTGAGAAAAACAAGATTTACCCTACCTATCTAAACAGCACAGAATGGTTTCCAGTCCTTCCTGGTGTCAAAGAACAAGATTCTGAGATGCAGCATGTTACCCCAGGCCCAGGAGAGTGTGGCCAAGCTGCCGTGGCCCAGCACAAACACCAGATTTACCGATTCGTGACCATGCGCAACCCCCTGCACTATAATATCTCAGCAGAGGTGAGGGATTACTTCTAGCTTAGGAACAGATACACGTAACTATGCTGCCATGTGCTTTAAGGGCAAAATCTGACAGTAAAACCAGCACAGCGAAATGGCCAAATGCAGCACATGTATCTTCTCCTCAAAAAATAGCTGTCATTCAACATTGATTCTTCATTGGAACAGCCCCACATCACTGTGCCTCAGTTTTCAACATGTAAAATGTCTAGAGCTGGGTGAGACATATAAAAACTATTCTCGAAGCTGTTTATCTTTGTTTTAATCTGGAAAGAATTTACCAACATACTAGATTTTTACACAAGTCATTCTCCATTTTTTTCCCCAACTACTTGTGAACAGGAATGATACCAGTTCTTGTGCCTGCTGGGAAGAATCAAAACAGAGAGGCTCAAGAGGTGAAAAGTCACCATTATACAGACTACGTTCAGGCTTAGCCACACTGTGGCAGTGCCTGGATCTGGGGTTTTAATTTACATTCACCTCGATGTAATCATTAAGACTAATTACTGCAGCACTGAGGTGGAGTAAGTGTGAAGCAGCCCTGCCTGCAGAGCCCTCCGCTTTTGACACCTGAGCTCAGCCCGGTGCTGAGAACACACGTGTCAGCGGGGAGACCTGCTGAGCTCCCACCTCGATGTGCATATTTGAAAGGGGTAAACCATTGGTGGCACCTCACACTTTGGGCTTTTAGAGATGCTGGATATGGAGGCCAGTATATGATCTGTGACTGTCCAGAGCATCTCAGCATCCCAGACCAAACCACATGAAGGTAGCATCAAAAAGGAAGGTAGGTAGCTGATCTGAATTATGAAAATGAACTGATTAAAGCCAATAAGGCTGTTAGAAAATGAAATGGCATTAACAGCTTTTACGCTGAAGCCACTATTGAATTGTTTTAATGCCTGTTTCTCGGTCAGACATGTTTGCAATACAAAAATCTTCCTCTCTGGCTCTTTCCCACTCAGTGCAGTTGTGCTTCAGGAACAGAAAGGGCTTAGGCAGGGATTCAGACCTCTTTTTTGCACCCCATCACCAGAAGATTTCACATGGGGGGTGGCTCTGGACTGAAGATACAGGAGACTGGAGTGCTGTTTGCTGTGGAAGAGAAGCAGTGTCAAGCAGCTGCCAGGAAAACTTTGGCATCCCTCATCTCCTGCTGCCTTCAGAGCATTCTGGAGAGAGCAAGAAAGTCTGATGCCACTGAAGTCCAGGATTTCTCTACTGCCTTGAGACATGGTCCACGGGAGCAGGGAGGGAGCCAACCTGTGAGGGGGGCAGCAGTGCACTACAAAACAGGCTGGAGATACAGACTCACATCCAGAAACAGACAACCCGAAGAGGAAAGACTCTCTATCTTGTTTTCAACCCCTTGAACTATCACCCTTCCTTTAGCATCCCAGCTGCTAGGAGCGTATGATGAAGGCATCACCCAAGGGGGTTAGAACAGCAAAGCTACCAGGGGCTCTGCAAGCTTGTATCCATGCAAGCAATTCTTGCAGCTTGGACATCCTCCCAGGGTAACCCAGTCACACTGCCTCCAAGCCTGGGCTGACTGGCTGGCCTATAGCACAGACAAACTTATAATGGTTGGAGCCCCTTAGAGATCCTAGACCCTCAGCTACAGTATTGCAGGAGAGGGTCTGAATTATTCCTTCAAAGCAGATGGGACAGCTGAGGCTGCTTTCATCCTTAGTGGTTCCTTCCCCTATCCCCGCAAATGAAAGCAGATCCTTATTTCCATGCGGCTCCTCCTGCTCATTCAGCCCTCTCTTGAAGATCCACTTTTCCCACAACAAATGTTGCGAATCTGAGAATTAACCTCATACTAGATCAGTACGAACTTTGTTTTCACAGCTACGGCAACGCCACTGGTGTCATGGGTGAATATGAACAAAGGTGCTATGGATGGCAAACACATGGCACTGCATGGTGGCTTGTGAGTACTGAAGAATGCTGGGTTACCAATGCATTGCAATGCAAAGATACTATAGGCATCAGGATAACATCAGCCCAGAGGGCCTAGAGAAGAAAAAGGTCTTTATGTGGTTCCCATTCCACGAAATGAAGACTTCATTCACCAGGACTGGTGAATATCCCGTGACAGTTAGATTTTACTACCATGCCAGCTCAGGGCAGTGTCCTCCCGGCAGCTGGACGACTAGAGACAAGGGTTTTCTGTGATCTTACAGCACTTCCATACCAGCCTGCTAGACTGAAGCCTTACAATTAGAAAAAGCATGATAGAGAGAATGTGTGTCTTGACTTAGAGAATGCCCTTCCCAAGCTTACCAGGGTTGTGACCTGGAAAGTTAAAATGCAAGAAACTCTCTGGCTGCTGACCCAGCAAAGTATTTGATACCGGGTCAAAGAATCAATGGCTCTCGGCTATAGCAGGCATCAACTGCACTAGCTAAAGTCCCCCTCTTTTCTTTAGTGTGCGTAATACCAGCTAGAGCAGCAGGACTGAGACTGCCTTTGTGATATAAACAACTTAAAACAGCTGAAGAAAAAGATTCCTCTGAAACCCGATTTAGTGAGACACTTCAAACAAGATTTCAGGAACTTGTTCCAGAGAAAGGACTTTTACCTTTGCAAGACTGACCGCATCATGATAATAAATGGAGAATATACCAGAAACAAACTTATATGTACCGAGAGGAGGGGCTAAAGCCTAAAATACAACCTTGCCTCCAACACATCCTCAGTGCAGTTACTTCTTTAGAGAAGAATACCCCCTTCTCCTTCTCATAGAATCACAGAATCATTAAGGTTGAAAAGACCTCCAGGATCATCAAGCCCAACCGCCAACCCAACACCCCCAGGCCTCCTAAACCATGTCCCCAAGTGCCACACCTACACATTTTTTGAACACCCCCAGGGATGGTGACTCCACCACCTCTCTGGGCAGCCTGTTCCAGTGCCTGACCACTCTTCCAGTAAAGACGTTTTTCCTAATACCCAATCTAAACCTCCCCTGGCGCAGCTTGAGGCCATTTCCTCTCATCCTATCACTAGTAACTTCTCTTTCTCATTGCTGCCTGTGAACCCTTCCAGCACCTTCCTTCCCTTTCTCCCCTGTAACTCTGCACACACTTGCAGCTCACTATACATCAGGACACAGCCAGTAAAATGTGAGAGCTTATAGATTTGCTCATGCCAAGCAGTATTTCACTATTTGTCCCCAAACACTTTCGGCCACAAAGAGAACTCCATAAGACATAGTGAAGGCTAGTCGCCCAGCTAAGCACATCTTTAGGTACAAACACCAAGGAGAAGTTTGTTGTATCTTTCATGTCACTGAGAAAGTTAAGGTCTGTTTTGACATAGCATAGACAGCACCAAGCATTGGTTTGAAGACAGAAGGCCACAATCCCAGAAAAAAATCTCCTTATCATAAAGTCGGAGTCCAGAAGGCAGTGGAGCATGAGTTTTCTGGCAAAATAGGGGGTTTTTCTTCTAAAAATTACGCTTTTCAGAGTACAAAAAAACCCAGGTTTGACAAATCTTATCTGAACAGTAGAAGAATCTTGAACCCCAAGATTAAGGAAAAATATGTTCATGAAAGCCTGACCAAAGTCCATAAAAAGACCTCTCTTAGATGTGGAGACCTTTTTGTATCACCTTCAGTGGCCAGCTTCTTTAAAAAACTCAAGAAAGCATCAATTTTAGCATGCACCAAACAGGATGGGAGAACACTTAATTCATTGCAAATTTAGGAAAGTTTTGTCCTCTACCCAGTTCAGATCAAAACCAAATGTAAAAAGAAAAAATATCTCAAGAATCATGAGCATGACCTCTTGACCAGCTTCAGTGAAGTACATAAAGCAGGACAGTGCAGAAAGCACTACATTTCAGCCCTCATCTCTGGTTGTGAATGTCGGGTGTTCAGAGAATACAGTCAGGCTTATTAATCTGGTGCTTAAAGATGTCACCTAATCAAGAGCTGGGATCAGGAAGAAATCCCCAGCTGACATTAAAATGTTAAATGCAATGGACTGAATCCAATTATTACTTTTATTGGAATTGCTAATATATGGGATGGGGCTGGAGGGTCTGATTTCCAAGATAAACACGTGCCATCAAAGCCACTGGAGACAGGGACTGATTGAAGCTTTCGACCTGTTCTGCGCTGTGGCTGTGCCAGGTCAGACTCCCCTTCCACCCCAGGCCTGCTGACATCTGGGCAGTCAAGAAGCTCCCATGGGGTCAGGGAATCCTTGTCACAGCAATGGTGTCTGTGTGCTTTCATGCATCACAAAGACTACAAACCTGCATGGTTGCCCAACTATCCCACTAACCCCTACCTTCCATGAGGTATTTCCTTCTTTTGGTACCCATGAAATCCAAAGCTCAGGGATTTATGGTCCCTGATAAACTTAGCATATAAAGAGAGAAACCATCTCCTTCCACAAGCAAATGAATTTTGAATTTCTCTCTGTGAAGAGATCTCACAGCAGGCCTTCATCTCTTCAGGTTGCATGTGTGCAACCTGTAGCCAGTGTACCAAGATAGCCTGCCTTCTCATGAAAGTACCTTTGCAGTTAGCTGGTAAGTTTCCTTGCCAGTCTGAGCTGCTTCAGTGCAAGGATATGTCATAAACCTTCCTCCCAAAAAATCCTTCACTGCATGAGAGGAAAATGACTGGGGTGTGTCGACAGCCTTCATCTATCTGAAATCACTTTGTGAAGTGTTACAGGAACCCAGCCCAGCCAAGAACAATCACTCTTAAAATAGAAATTAAAATTAAATACCTTCATTTTTTCATGAAAGAAAAAGCAACATGTTTCACTGGAGCACCCACTGCACCTCTGCGTCACTCTGACACCTTCACAGACAATCACGCTTAGCTTCTGCCAATGCCCCATGGAGCCCACCAGGATGGGGTCACCACACTCTGTATCCATCTCCTTGCTCTTGGTACCTGGTAAGCAGATAATGGCTCCATACAAACAACCTTTACAACAAAAGGTAGCATCCTGAGGGCACTGGCAGAGAAGAACAGAGCCAGAAGCCAGTACTGGATCCAGTGGCATCGCGCTTGCTCTCCTGATGCCATGTATCCGCACTGGACTCCAGCAAACAGGATGCAGCCAAATGTCATTCCATGACATTACTCCAGTTTACACCAGTGTAAATAAGACTGGGCTCCTGCCCTCACTTTTCTTATGCTACCAGCGTTGCTTTACTGTGCAACTGCCAGTCTGAATGCCAATCCAGTCTGCTTCTGGCTTACTGCGGGACCTAGACTCTTACGCTTCAGTGCATCCTTGCAGTCGAAACAAGATGTTGCTACCCTGGCTTCTTCTCGTTAGCCGTCTTGCACAGCCGTTGGTTCCACACCAGGGAAACAGGCCAATTATTTTGCACAGCCCAAGGGAGAGCTACTGCTCAGGGAGGCAACGGGTGCATGCCCCGGCGGGAATAACTGCTGTCCCATGGTGAGGGGAGGAAATCCCAGAAGTTCAGAAAGTCTCAGCAAAGGAGGGGAGGAAATGCCAGATAAATTCCTTATCATCAGAGGAAAAGAAGCACCATCATTCTGGCAAGTGCTGTCTTTGTTGCACGCAGCCTGGCAGATGGGAGGTAAGGAGCCGTTTCTGGAGACAGCAGCTCCTTGGGGCAGAGCTCAGGGACTGATGTGGGGCTGGGCAGCTCCAGGGCACACTCACACTTTACAGGATGATGTGACACAAGGCCACAGACCTAAAGCTGGCAAGAAGAGACCTATGTTGCCGAGCAGGACAGGCTCACCCATCACCAACATTTCAGCTCCCATTAACTTGGACTGAAGGTCCCAAGGGACCACCTTAGCCAAGCCCAGTCACCCTAACCACACTGTCTCCTTGGAGCTGACACCTGGCAGGTCAAGCTACAGTTGAAGGCATCAGCAGACAGCCTCATCCCACTCTCCCTATGCACAGGGCAGACACATCAAGCCTGGAAGCAGTATGCAACACAGAAGAAGGTAAGTAAGACACAGGCAGTATGGCTTTTAACTAAGCCAAAAGCTCTCTGTTCACTTTACCACACAGAAATCATCAGAGGCATAGTCCCCGCTCCTTCAAGCTTGCCATCACACAAGACACAGGCTCTACCTCCTATAAGAGATCTGATCTGCCAGTTCAGGCTGAGGCACGTAGACCCCAGCTCTTCCTCTTCACAGGAGTTAAGTGATTGTACAGTCTTAGCTACACTTACCAGCGTCTGCAGTGGGGGAAGAGAGAGGGGAGAGGAGGCTGACTTGCCCTTTGGCCATCCAGTCCCTTCACGCCCACCTCCCCCAAGCCCTGCACCAGCAAAATGGATTTTCACACTTAACCCCGCACACAGCCTTTGTGCCATCCCACTTGATTTCACGTGGCAGCCACACTCATCTCAAAACGGTGCATGGTCCAGAACAGATCGACTGCACAGCAAGGTGAATTACAGCTGTGAACAAAATGTCTGGACAATTGCTATGGCAAAAGGAACTGGCATTGCTT
Organism: Morus bassanus; assembly: GCA_031468815.1. Taxonomy (NCBI): domain Eukaryota; kingdom Metazoa; phylum Chordata; class Aves; order Suliformes; family Sulidae; genus Morus; species Morus bassanus. The sequence continues at coordinate 4,238,732 of CM062582.1, forward strand.
TATGCTACTGCTGCCAATTATCTCCTTGTTGCACAACGAATCCCTTATCACCTTCTCTCACCAGAGCTGAGAAGGAGGAGCTCTGCAGCCTTTGCTTTTGCCTCACTAATCACTGCTGGGCTGACAAGTCCCATGGACCGGGAACAGACTGCTCTTCTGGCTCAGAAATAGAGCCCATACCTTGCCCTCATTCTGACTCCTGAAAATGTGCCCTCAGATGGCCTGTGATGCCATTTTTGTCTTCTAATGGAAGCTGAATGTCACTGCTTCCCCATCAGGAACGAATGCTGGCAGACTGAAGCCCCAGTTCTGGCCACTTGTTGCACCAGACAGCAGCTGAACAGGTCTGTCCAAGGAGAGGGGCACTGGGCAGGCACGACTGGAAGCCTAACTCCTCTCAGTCCCAGGGCGGGCAAGTGCCGGTGCCTGCCAGAGCCCACTGAGCTAGAGCTGGCACTGGCAGGCAGCCTTGCACACCCCAGCTCGTGCCTCCTGTCACTGCCACCCTCAGCACTCCCTGGAGAGGTGGAAAGTCATGATGCCAACACCAGTCCCCTTGGAAGGAGACTAAGAAACTGCATTTCACTTGCACCCAAGTGATCTGCTCAGGATCAGCTGGATGGATTCAGGAGACAGGAGGAGAAAAGTCTTACCTGTTTGCTGTTTAGTGGTTTAATGTCAGAAAGCATTGGGACTGAAAGCACCTCAAGCTTCATGGCCTTTGAGCTCTCTTGGTTGTGGTTCAAAAAGGCAAACCCCAAACCAAAACAGCTCACATATAACATAGGAATTTTCCTCCCTCTATTCTCTCAAAAAATATGAAACCAGATTCTACCTGGGGTGGGCTGCAGCCCCTGTAAGGGGCACAATGCGGGGTGACATCTGCATCTGCCCCGTCCCCTGCTGTACCTCCTTTAGGGGTGCTGGCCCACAAGCAGTGGCCAATTCATAGTAACTCTGCTCCATGAGCTACCCAAACCTCACGTAAATAAGACAAAGAGAAAGAGAAACAGATCAATCTTGCCCTACATAAGGGGAACGGAGAGGCACAGCCAGTCCCATATACATGTTAGCATTGCAGAATGACCCACCGTATTTTGGACTCTACTTCCTATACTAACTGCTCTACTTTGTAATTTTCCAAGCAAAAATCATTTTGACCCTGCAGTAAACTGTCTGTCCAGAATTGCCACCACTGAATTGGCAGGTCTGCGTCACTACACCTCCCTCCAGTGTCCTTGTACCAACAAGGCCTGGAAAGGTGAGCTGCTCTGAATGGAAACGGGGCCGGGGAGCAGATGAGGATGGCCATGAAATACAGGGGCATCATGAGTTTTCTTTCTAACAGACAGCAATTGCTCGTCCCCACCTCCTGGGCTCACCGACCCGAAGGCTATGTGCTTACTGCAGCACTGGCCACCTGCCTTGGAGCCGTGTCTGTGAATTCCGCACATGAATGCTGCACTGTTTTGCACTTCTTGCTACATGTGCCCAGAAGAATTGATTGTGTCCCTGCAAAACCCTGAGACAATGTTGTGTATTCATGAGTGCCATCTACTGGCACCTTCCCCCTTTATTAACTTTAACAAAGCCACTTTGTGGGGTGTGGAGCTCTCCAGACCCAGAGCACACAGGTATGACTGGCTCCTGTCCCCTCTCTAGCAGGGGAGAAAGTCTGTGCCTTCTCCAATATTCCAACCTCTCCATTCTCATCAGCTGCAGGAAATATATCAGGTGGATTAATTCTATAATCTTCTACAAGGATTGTTTACGTAAAATGAACATGTTTTCCTGGTAGGGAAAGGGTAACGGATAAGGAAACACTTGAGATCTCAAGAGATTCTTCATGATGCTTCTGCTAGCTGGATAAGAAGACAGCAGTGCAAAAAAAAAATCCATCCAACATATACATATACGGGCTTCTTCCTCAAAAGACTGTCTGGCCCCGCAGGAACCTCAGCTTCTAAGGACTGCAGCCGCAAAGAAAACAAGACTCAGATGCCCAGGTACCTTGCAGAGTGTGCCGAGAGCCAGAAAGAATGGCTCTACCATAACTGATCTCATCCCTAATCACCACACTTGCAGTGATAGCCACTGGGGGACAAATACGGGTAATTTATCCAGTTTTCCTGGGAGAGCAAAGCAAGGGGATCTCAAACCTGCACACTTTGCGCAAAGGAATATTTCACTAAAGGGGCCCAAGGCAAAAGCATTTGCCGGACACCATTGCTTATTTTGCTCCCCCAAAATATCAAGGAGACTTAGCAGAGCCCCTGTGCTGTATGAGCTCTGCCCACTGAAGGAGAGCCATGCAGCACCTACCCTCATCAGCGCAATAATTACACTCATGGGAGCTTTATGAAAAAAGTCTGGCAAAATTAGAGAAGCTGGCAACAGTGGGAACATGCCAATCTAACTGACAAGTAAAACAAAGGCTGCTGAGAGATGAAGAGCAAAGGACAGGAGTACAGAGGAAGAAACACATCCAAAAGTGCAACAAAATCACACTTACATGGATAAAGCCTCCTTGACACAAGCTCTGGCGAGAGCAGAGCCACTTCATCTCTGAGCCACACAGCCTTAGGACTTGTGTTCTCCTTCCACGGCTGTCCTTGACATGGAGCCAAACTTTTATGCTCACAGTTAATGCCCCACAGGGCAAGCTCTTCTTATTGCCTTGTACAGACACACACATTAGCGTTCCCTAAGATCACAGCACCCAGTGCCCCTCTCCCTGCTCTTTCCTTCTCTCCTCTCCCTGTTCAGTCACCCCCTCATGTTTGCTTTTTCACCTTCGCACAGGGAACAATCTTATAATTGGAGCCAGAAACAGATACTCGTCCTGCAAAGAGCCACCTCAAAAACTCTCCTAGGAAGGCACCTGAGTTATGCACACTCCTGATGATAGAAGTGATTAACTATCATTACCAGGTTGCTGTAGTGTCAGTTCTGGTGCTCACTCTAAAAAGGACAATGTCTGATGGCACAGAGTTTATCAAAAGAGATAAAACCCCAGAATTTAAAGTCCAGATAATCCATCTTGCAGAGAGAGCTTAAATTAGCTCAGTGCATGTAATTTAGTAATGAGAAGGTTAAGAGGCATCTCAGTCGCAGTCTGTACATACCCGTGCAGTGAAAAATCCTGAGATTAGTAGGTGCTTGAGTCTTTTTTAATTTTAATCAAAAGCCGAATGAGAAGCACAACAAAGACTGGAGGCTGGAAACAAGTAAGGGGAGCATTTTTAGACGAAGGCAATGCACCACTGAAATAATTTACTAAGCGAAGCAGTAGGTTTTCCCTGACTTACAGTCTCTGCATGCCCACTGAATGTCTGTCTAAATGACATGCTCTAACCTAAACAGAAGTTATTGAGCTTGAAGTAGAAATCTTTGGATAAAAGTTTGTGATCTGTTTTGCATGGGAGGTCAGACTAGCTGCTCAGAACTGTCCCATCCTCTTGTGAACGGGGCCATGATGGGAGAGCTGGAGTCTGAGAACTGGCAGCCAAAGAACAGTAGGACACAGTAGTAATAGTTTCCCATTACCGGGGATCACAGTACTGTTAAGTCAGTACTGTAGGAGGTAGAATATTAATGTTGCCTACCCAGGGTTTCTCCAGCAGTAATGAAACTTAGAGAGATGTATAGTATGACTCATATAGACTATATGCAGTAAACAAATAATGAAAATAAACCATTGCAATATCCAGTACCATGTGTGTTATTATTTATTAATTGTATTCCCATAGCAATATACTTCTGCAGCACCCTGTAGCCTCAAGCCCCTTGTTTTCTAACTGTTAATTAGGGCTCACAATAAATGCTGAGAACTGAAGGAAGTGTGTTTGTCTCTCTCCTATATTTGTAAAGCCTGACAAGCAAAACCCAAAGGGATTTGCACAAGGTCACAAGTGCACTGCCAGAAACAGAGCTCAAAACTCCTGGCTTCCAGGTTCGAGGTTCCTCCCACAGGGAGAGAAATGTTGGTAACAAATCCCCAAAAAAGTGGGAACGAGCAAGAAAATCACAGTGTGCAGTCTGGCTGTGTTCATAGGTAAGTTAATTAGATTGTGGCCTAATTAAAATATAGCCTTTGCATCTTGCCTTTCTTCCCTGATGATGTGGGCAACAGGTATAGGTTGCCCATAAATTTAAACTGTAAGCTAGGAGACGGCTTCTAACCTTGGAGAGAGTGGAACAGCCTTACGATGGGGGCGAGAAACCCAGTGATTTCAATATGGCACCTCGTATGCTCATGGGAAGCATCACTGGATATAATTGCCTGCAACAGCAGAGGGAGAGAAATGAAGGCACAAAAGGCTCCTCCCAGTGCTCCCTTCCACAGTAAAACTAGTTTTAGAAGCACCAAACACTTGCCATTTCAAATGAAGTTCCCATGGATTCTGGCACCTCTAGAAAGCAGCTCCTGCACCTTAGCAATTATAATGGACACGCGAGTCCAATATGCTTTTAATGGCTGGAGTTAAAGACTATTCCTGCCGAAAACAGCAAAACCAAGTGGCAATCAGACACCTCTGCATCACAGTGAAGCTGGGGAAATGAGAGCATTACTTGTGTTATGATATCTCTCCTCCCTTTTTGCGAGGAACACAGTAGGAATGGAAGGGAAACAACTTACAACAGGCCACAAAAATGAAACATTAACCAAAGATTTGATCTCCACACAAAAAACCTAACAACTACATAACAAAACCTAACTCTACCACAACAGAAGAGCTTTTTTGTCTAAAGACGTTTTTTAGAGGGCAATGAGGTCAGGGAAAAAGCTGTGTTTAACTTAATTTTCAGCAAGTTTTAAGGGTCTGATCAGGAACTCACTAGCAAAACCCCACTGTTGTCATCACTCGCCTGTTCTGCAGAGGCAGAGGTGTCATGAGCACAGGCAGCAGGCCGTCACCTCTGCGAAAAGGTTTTCAGTTACCAAGGGACGAGTGCAGCCCAGGTTCTTACTGAAAGCTGCAGTTCTCATGAGGATGAATAGTTTCAAAATGAAATACCAAAATCTCCCACTACGGAATCAGTTCATCAGTGACCAGAGATGAAATGCTAAAACCGATACAAGCTAGTGCCTGCAGAAGGACTGAGCCACAGACCCAGAGCGTCCAGGAGGTGCCCAAGGCAGCTTCGCACAGGCTGCACGTCCAAGATAATTCCCTGCCAAGACAGACACCCTCCAGACACAGACGATGCTGAAAAGCTAAGTGTTTGGCAGATGAGAAGGGAAAAAAATATCTGTAAACTCTGAAGGTAAAAGACATTACTCTCGCCCTTAATAACTCACAGAGGTATTTTTCCTTATCTTGTCTGCCAAACATTTCAAACCAGTGTTGCATTTCCTACTAAGCCATGGAGCCCACACAAGGAAACTCAAGCAAGCAGTGGCCCATGAGATGGTATAGTGCATTGAAAATGAAGTTTCCAAAAGCATTTGAGATAATGGAAAAGAAAAGAAGGGATCAGAAGCAGCAATGAATGAACAGAGAGAGACAGGATTACTCTGTACATCAGATCTCTGGGCTTCAAAATCACGTGGAAATCCCAGCTTTCCTGGTTTTAACAGGAAATAGCCCAGGAGATAGACTGAGGGCTCTGAGGCAATTCCTTTTCCAACATGACAATGCAGTCTACAGCCAGAGCATCACATTGCAGTCATGCTGCCTGTTCCTCAGTGTGAAAAAAGATCAAAGAGCAAGCGGGAACAGATCCAGCGAGGCACAGTGCGCATCTGCAGCTGCACTGTTCTCTCTTTCTCACAGCTCACCTAGGTGAAAGCAAGCAGTCTGTTCAAGCTGTGGCTGTCTGCACCTACACAGAGAAGAAACCGGCAATGCCAAGTCCCCCTTTCCCCCGTCGGATGGACTGCACTACACACGCTTGCTTAGAGCCCCTCTCACATTCAGTGGGCAGGCAGCACTGCTGGTTTACTTCAGCACAGGAGGGTTAAATGAGCCACAACTCCAGAAAGGTCTGGTTGCAAGCAAAAGCCAGGGAAGCTCATGTCTTCATGAACTTCTATCAGCTTCCAGTCCCTTTTCTCTTCTGTTTTGCTGTCACCTATCACTAAAATTAAAAAACATTTTGTCTTGTCACTATGTTAACCAAGAGACACTGCAGACTCAGAAAGTCAAACTCAGTCTAACCTACTGGATACTCACTCCTGGTACACTTGACAGGAAAGCACAGCCTAAGATGGAGAGAACAGGGGACTCATCCCTTGGAAATCTAAGTGATCGATGCTTACCAAACGCATAAAAGAAACATTACAAAGGTATTAGAGACACAGAAGACTTATAATTGGGATGATCCTATACAGGCATATCAGTAACTGATGTTAAACAGCATGGAAAAACCTGATTCACAGCCCCGCAAAGGATCTGGGACAGAGAACATTAGCAGCACAATGTAATACCCAGCGTTTGCACACTGTCTTTACAGCAGGCAGTCAATATCCCTGCAAAGTTGCCTGCTTGCATTTCATATCTCTATTATCTTCCACGCTCATTTTGGTCCTGATCTCAAAAAGGTACTGTTCATCTCTTCTTCCCAAACGTCGCCTCCCCAGTTCTGCACAGCCATGAGCTGCTCCTACGTTTCCACGCCTTGAGAAGTTGGGATAAAGACGCTCCAAAACCCAAAGAAAAATAAAAGAGTGCTGGATGCTCCTCAGGTCGTCAAAAATACAGGGCAGCACTGCAGCATGGACGCAGCGCTTTCTGCTACTGTGCCAGCATTTTAGGAGGATTCCTGCTTTTCTTCTCTCTTCCTGATGCTTCCTTACATATCACGCTCTCTCCCTCCCTGGTCCTCCTGTGATAAAAGTCTCGTGGCAGCTGCAGGGAAAGGCAAGACATTTTGCTTGCATGGCTGCCTCTGCATTTCAAGCTTATTTGTATGAGACGCTGCCACCCAGTACAATTTGCATATGTACCAAAATGCGAGACCTGCACAAAATGAAGCAGGAAAACCATTTGTCTCTCCTCTTGGAAAAGGTTAATGGCATGGATACTTTGCAAATGTTTACTATAAAGTGTTTCCTAAGCCTCTGAGCTATAGAATTTGTACATAAAAGGAGGTTCGCCCTCTTCCCCCAGTCCCACAATCCTATTTGCTTCAGATTAACACGAGTGACCTCTACTTCACTTGAGCGTCATTCATCGCCCACGGAGCAGGGCCTGGTTTTACTGAATTATTTCCCTGCCATCACGAAATGCTATTCAGCTGCATTGGAGGGGACAAGGCTGCAGATGCAGGTGTTAGCTTTCTATTACATTAACCGTTCATCACCCAGACAAGATCCCTATTTAAATCTTACTCAGATCAGGAGGGTTGCAGAAAGCCATGACATAAGTACAAGATACCTGGACTTAACACACCAGAACACTAGGCCCAAACATGTGATAAAGAAAACAGGGGTAAACTACATCCTGGTGCAATCACACACGTCAGGGGACAAAGCAGCCCTGCCATGAAGCACCTCATCTCAGCTTCTCCTGCAGCTCACTCCCTCTCTGTCCTCAGCTGTGTCGGGCACTCAACGTGCCCCACAGTTGCTGTCTTACGAGTGCATCAGAGGCTCTGGGATGGGTGCTCTTTGAAATGGCTTAATTTAAATTGACATATGAATTGTCACCTCCAGATTAAGCCAGGCTGAAGAAAACCCTTCAGGACCTTTGTCTCCCTTCTCTCTCTCTTTCTTCTCCTCTCACTTTGTTTTAAAAGAGGGCTTACATGTCACTCACCTCTCCAGCCATCAATAGGAAACAACTCCTACCTGAAAGGTGTCTTCAGGTGCAGACTATAAGGGCAGGGAGGATATGCCCTCATTTCCCCAGTCCTCCAAGAATAACAGCCCAGACTGAAGTCCCTCCACAAGTCAGACGTCCTGTGTCAGACACAAACCCAAATTATTCTGGCACATAAACACAGATCTGTGCTGAAAGAATGGCCATTGGGCAATTAACAGAACGAGCATTAAATCCATCTCGCTCCTTTGTTCTCCAGGCAGGCTGAAGATTGACTGAACTCTTTTACTTGGGAAAACAAATATCAGACCCGATTTTCAACTGGCAGAAAGCCATGCAATGCCATCAATTTTTCTGTTACCCTGACTGAAATTTTGACCTATGGCTTCCAGCTGCATCAAAGCTCTTGCTTGCTACCTGCACCTCCCACACCTTCAAATGACACAATAACTCCACTCACTTATTTTTTGCAGACCAGGGACAGATTTTTCCAGACCTCACTTATTTTTTTTTACACCTTGCAATTTGGTTCTGGTTTTCCTGCCAGCTGGATACCCCTACCAGGCTTGCCCTTCTACCTCCCCACCCTGTTCTGTCTTATGCACACAGGCTGTGCTGAACAGTTCTAAGTAAGAAGTCAGATGCTTTCTGGAAGTGCCACAACAGCACAGCACAAATCCCCTGCTGCATTAGGCTCACAGCGGCCACTCTGTGCAGCACCCAGGCTGCCTGGCAAATCCTGCTCTGATACGGACTAGATTGTGCCAGGTTTGGAAGCTTTTACTGTGATTTGCAAATAATGAGATAGTTCCAACACAACCCATAAATGCTGTATTTAAATGTTGCACTCATTACTACAAAACAGCATCCTGCCTAAAAAGCAGAGCCCTAAACTTAAAGTAGAGCAGACATGTATAAAGGACTGGTAGCAATAACCGTCCCGCTCTCATGGAGCAAGGGAAGCAAGCTATTTAAATACCTTCAGCACCCACACTGTCCCAACAAATATTCCATCCTTTAGCTCTCCAAAGAATTACATACCATTCCTTACTCTGCACAGACAAGAATTTGCTTTTGCATTCAGTGAATCGTGGTTGGGTTTTTGGTTTGAAAAATAAAAACATGTATTTACTGAAAATCACATGTGACTCTTGTGATGAGCAAAGCCATTTTAAACAGTCCAGAACCTGGGGAAACCACCCAGAACACAGAGGGTGTTGTGTGGGTCCCTCTTCAACATGCACGTACTGAACTCCAAAACAGCTAGAGGCTGATGAAGACTGGGAGGATAATCAGAATAAGGGAGAGTCCTCTGTGGGAGACCAGAGTAGCTGGCTCTTTTTAGTTTAACCAAACAGAACTGAGAGGGGTCATCACCGCAATCCAGAAATAACTCCAAGGCAAACACCAAGGAAGAAAAATAGCTAGTCAAGATCAGCAACTAGAAATAAACAAAGAAGACTAAAAAGGCCATAAATAAATTTGGCCTGGAAGTTATAATGTTTCTATTACCAGAAGGGTGAGGTAGAAGCTACTTTTCAACAGAAATAATGGGGGAAAGAAACCAGTACCCATCTTCACGAGTTTATAAAGCAGACTCCAGGACATGGTACCTGCAGTCAGAGGGGCTGAATCAGACATCCTCGAGCTTTCTCGCTACACTGGGTGCTCAGCTCAAACTCAAAGAAGGAAAAAAATTAAAACAGAGGAAAATGTCAACATTCACCACTGCTGTCAAAAATCTCTCATTAAAACTAGGCCCCAAATGCAGCAAGCTCTGCAAGGAGGAATGCCCAGAGGAGAAAAATGGCATCTCAGTGAATTCAGGCTCCCTGATCATTTGTGCCCCTCCCTCACAAACACAGACACTTGCCCCACGCTTGCTCTCCAGGATGAACTGCCAGTTGGGATTTTTCTGCAGCACGTCTACAGTGAGGCAGCAGGAAACTCTCTGTAAAAGCTATTGGAATAACGACCCAAAAGCACTCTCTTGCAGAGAAACAAACAAGAGGAAAACTGGTCAAGTTTTTCTGGACTCCTATTTAGCCTCTGTAACTAGAATTTGCAGGAATCAGAAAGAAAGAGAAACGCCTCCATCTCTAGTTATAACTTTTCAAAGGAACTGTGCTTATTTTTTTCCCAAGCAAACACTCTCCATCAACATTTGCAATTTATGGCCTAAGAGCCATGGAACGCAGAAAGTAGGCAAACACACAAAAGAAAGCAGAGTGTCTACTTCTAAAAATCTTTTTTAACATTTTACAACATACAGCGCAGAGCAAGAAAGAAGGAAACTCAGTTAGCCTGAAATAGGCAAAACTATTTTTAAGGGTTTCTTTTCTAAGCTGAGAGTTCTAGCACAGCATGGTTTTTTTGGTTTTTTGTTTTTTTTAAAAAAAGGACACAATACCCTCACTCATTCAATACCTTAACTAAGGATTCAGTGTTCCAGGTTTGACATGGAAGGATTCTATGATGCTTTATGCAGATGGTCTCATGAAGCAAACAGTGATCTCTCTGCCTGTAGAGAGATTCTCCTCTGAAAGCCTGGCAGTGCCACTGAATGACCGTTTATCACGACCAAGACACTAGTGAGCTCATTCTTGTCTCCTTCCATGCATGGAGCTTGTGATGGTATCTGTACCTTGCCCCATGATGTAAAAATATAAAAGGAAAATGAAAGGAGAGAGGGAAATCAAGAAAATGAGTAAAAAATATGGGGGGAGGGACACAGCAGAAAGATACCCAGTGCAGGAAAGAAATACCTCCCTCCTGCACACCTCCACGGCCACCATCTCCAAACTGTATCCATGTCTCTAATATAATCTTCCTATTTCGAAAACACTTAAAAATAAATAGAAGCCTTTCTGTCAAATCTATAGTGAAATACATTGAAATATATAGTGAATATATATATATGCACAATATATAGTGAAATATATACTGACAGGCTTGTCTTTCCTTTCACCCTCTCCTTCTGTCTCACCTGCAGCCGACCTAGAAGGGGTGCAGAATCACATGCAGATTTGTTGGGAGATCCATCAGGGCTTTGGAGGGCAACGCTGCCTGGGCTGAGGGCAGCTGGCGCAGTGCAAGCTCCCACCTTCCGTACACTACAGCAATGGGGCTCTACCTACGCCGCAGCTGAAAGCTTGCGATTTCCAGTGACATTTTAGAAACTGGTTGGGAATCACCTAGAATGTCTTAAAGTATTGAAATATGAGGTGTCCTACCACAGGGAGAATTTAATCTGAATATACCTGGAGACACAGCACATGCACACACAGGCACAGATGCTTTCAGTGCTCATGAACAAAAGGGTTGCTCAAGTATAGCTGGCTCTCGGCTAGAATCCAAATGTCTGAGGAAAGTTTATCATTACTATTCTACCCATGCATCTTCAAAGCACACTGGTCAGTAATGGAACAGAACCTCTGAAGGAGTCACTGGTACCTGTAACTCATTCCTACTACTACACCGAGAAGGAATTAATCAATACATTAGTTTCTAGGCACTCACTGAGGGATCAGCCCCCCATTCTGCATGGACAAGCAGGAAGAATGCCTGCCCCTGTCCTACACCACTTATAACCCCTGTTACTGGCAACACACTGGTAAAGGAGATGAGAAGACAGGGAGCTGAAGCAACAGACAGCACAGCACGGAAACCAAGCCTCAGTTCAGTCCCTGTCTGCCTGATGCCAGGTAAGAGCAACGCACAGGCTTCTCAGCAGAGACAGGTTTCAAGGAAGTATCAAAAAACCAACCCAATAAAATGATTTTGGGGGATTTGAGTTTTCCAGAGGCATCAGGATATGACCAGAGAATCAGCAAGTGGATCTCTTGGGACTGACAGAGCAAAAATAATGGTCAACATCTTGATCCAGTCATAGGTAAGACCGCTGAGGAGATGCTGCCTGGTGAAGAGCCCTAAAGACCAAGCTCTTGCTTTAAGGAGGCAGTTCGTTCCATTTTTCAAAGGGCAGAAGCCAAAAGCCTGTCCAGAAATATGATCAACAGCTACTTTAATTTAATCACAGGAACTCAATTAAAAGGGATGGTACAGTAGAAAGGTGTGCAAAATAACTTATTGGACTTCTTTTTCTTCTTTCCCACAAGAAAGAAGGTGCTTGTCAGTCCCATCAGAATGTCTTTGATCTCAAGACTGATCTAAGCAACAAAACAAGAAGAAATGAAAGAAAAAATGAAAAGGGCTCTCTGGAAGAGTGCAGTATGCATACATCTTCCCTCCACACACTGCTTCGCCTCTGCCTCCCCAGCCACAAGCAGGTGACTCCTGAGAGCTGGCGAGGTACAACGCAGAGAACAGCCCCACACACCCCGACGTGCCCCAGGCACTTTTGTAAAGCTCTACCAGATCCTTCATTCTGCTCTATCGTTGCTAGATATGTTAATAAGTGACCAAGGTTTATTGTGCTATAGTTATATGTCACAGTCATACATAGTACTCTTCTCAACAGCATTCTCCCTCTTGAATTCCCAAGAGTAGGGAAGCACAGTCCACGGGGTTTAAGGATGTTCTGTATTTGGAATTTTGAGGCCATCATCATTGCTAGATTAAAACTGCATTGGCTGAGTCTATCTACAAAAACACAGTTATCAGCCCTCCACAGGCTTGCAGAAGGTCAGGGCAGCCAAGCAGGGAAACCTAAAATTCAAGAAAGACTGTCTGTGTATTAGGTCTTAATTTAGAAGCGGCTTGGGTATTTCTGCACTTAAGGTTAGGCATGTGAGTCCTCTCACTGAAGTTACAGGAGCTTTTTGTGGGCTCAGAAATTAGACACACATTAAGCATCCTCCTGACTTGTGACTTCAGATCATAACGTCTGTGAAGCAGAGACTGCTGCTCAATACTGCCTTGTCCAGCCCTTTACATGATGATCCTATCTGCTCTGGGATCTAAGAGCCACTGCATAATAATGACTTAATTTAAATGACATCAACTGAGATCAGACTAGCCTTAAGTTTGGCTTTTTCAGGAAAAACCAGAAGGCATCCATAGAAGCACATTGCCTCTTGTGATGTCAGCAAAAATTTTGCTAGTGATTTCATGAAAACCAGGATTTCATTGCAACATTTAATGCTCTGAGTGTCACTAAGTAAAAGTGGGACTGTCCCAGATTTCCCTAGTTGTTAAACAGGAGAGTTATCAGTTCAAAGACAAAAGCAGAACTGTAAACAGTGCTACTTGCAGTGATGACGATAATTGGAAGAAAAAAAGGAGAGTTAATATTTCTCTGCAGCACTGGATGTTCCTAGCAAATGCTAGAAATGGCAAGTGTTCAGTGACAGACACAAAAGGTTTTCTCATAATCGCAAATTTTTTACCTCTTTAGCCTTTATTTTACCAGATTTCTGCCTGGGTTTGCTCTAGCTCTCTGCAGTCTGGAAGCTGAACAGCCAGCCACAGTGCAGCAGAGAGGTTGAGAAACTAACCCTGAGACCTAGGAAAGTTCCTCGCTGTCTGCCGAAACCTGCTGCTTCAGAGATCCCAGCAAACACTTCTCCATCACAGGGCTGCTCTGCCTGGCTGGTGGGTGAGCAAGCACCGAGTCCGAGAAACAGGCAAATATTTAGCGATCCTTTTGGCACAAACACTCCCGTTGAGGGGAATGAAAAGTTCATTTGTATTCACATACACTGAGTGGTTTGTACAGCTACCCCTACTGCTGTATATCACACACACAGGATCAGACCGCAGGCAAGGGAGAAAGTGGGTCGTTAAGTCACAGAAATTCAGTCAACCTGTCCAGATATGAGTCTCGGGAGAACAGTCAATTTAGATAGCTTCCTCAACCCTCCTGAAGCTCTGTTTATGATCGATTAATCTAGACATACAGAAATGATAATAACTTGATAAATCTCAGTACGCGAGAGGTCATTTTTAAAGCATCATTATGTGCATTAGAAAGCTTTAACACTCATGACACCACACTTACAATGAAGCTTCATCTGGCATTACCGTAGCATTGGGAAGAGTGTAAGGGGGGTAGTTGGGTTTAATTCCTAATCCAATTAAAATTGTATTTTGTTCTAGCAGCCAAAGCCATCTTCCATTTTAGAAGCATAACAATGCATACCTACAATTATGAATTAAGTAATTTAATTTAAAAGCAACTGCTACGTACAAGAAACTCCTGCACCTTCAATATCCTTGTGGAAAAACACAAATTACACATCTCTAACAGAACGTGCCAATTCTGGCTCCTCACAGCCCAATACTGATGTAAAATAAAAAAACTGCAAAGGTGGAAAGCTCACAGCTTTGCAGGGCAAAGGCACAGCTGTATTTCATACCTCACAAAACTTACCATGTGCAGCACAGACTTGAAAGTAAATTTTTGGGGTGGGGCTAGGGGAGGATGCTTAAATCTCTTCACAGTTGCCTAGTTCGGTTACGAAGTTATTAGCCTCATTGTGAAAATTACAAGGCGAAATACCACAGCTTGATTAATTCGGGAAGTCAGATTGAAGGATGGTAGCAATGCCTTCTCACTTTAAATCCTGTCTCCTTCTTCCCCATACTGATCTCCTGTGACTCCACTAAACATAAAGCAGCAGGCAATAAAGGAACCAGCCATGCCTACAGACAGCTGCATAAAGCCCCGCTCCCTCCCTCCTCCCCCATGTGCCCATCAGAAATGACTCTCCGCATCCTTCTCTTCTTTCTGCTGACTTGTGAATGAGAAAGGGAAAGCAAAGATTATTGATCTGATCTCCAAATTCAAAACTGCAGAGCATCCCCAGGCTCCAAGAGAGGAAATCCCTGGTAAGGTTGTGTTCTCTATCTGGCAATACTTCGTACAGCTGACAAAACTTTCAAGGTGCCCGTTATCACAGCTATGGGGTGAAATCAGAAAGTCTGACTGGGGTTTATAAATCCCAGTTTAACACATGCACATCACAATTTATGAACGTGGTACATTAATGGCTGGGTTCAGCATCACTAAATCAGTCCCTTCTGCCACAAGTATGAAGTAAAGATGGATAAATCAGAGCATTTCATTTAGGGTGATTTACGTTGCAGATAATCACCAGAGTGATTTGTTAACACATTGCAGGATCTTCTAATCTCTTTCTGCTTTTCCATCAATCAAAACTTTTTGAAATTACATCACTAAATCCCAGACTAGAGGGGCAGCGCCATAACTCAAGTCTCGGGTGCAAGACCAAGCAGGCTTATGGTACGGAGTGATGGGTTGGTTGGGCTGGGCTGGGTGACAAGGCAGCTGGGTTCAGTTCCCTGCTCTGGGACTCATTACACAATTTGGGGGCCAAACTTTGCATGGGATCCACTCTCCTGTCTTGTTCTACAATTCCTCAGTCCCATGCCCCCAGGCATGAAAGTGAGACCAGAGCATGTCCCCCTGAGGGTTGGATCATGAGGAAAAACACCTTCAGAAGAGCACAGGGTGTTACACACTAAGGCAGCTACACTGCAAGGCAGTCAGGGATCCTGGCCACCCCAGAGAGCCATGAGAAGCAGCTGAGGTCTCCCTCAAGGTGACAGATCACTTATAGACCATAAGGACAGATGTAAGACGGGGTGACCAAGAAGAGCATAGACTCGGGAGCATTTCTATGAGGAGCTCCAGTTAGGCTCTGCAAAGATCATGAGCATAATTTTCACAATGAGGAAGATAAATCACAGAAAAACCCACTGCCTGCCTCCAGGGGACACAGTTTCCTAAAAGACTGCTGTAACCATCCTGCTTGATCACCTTCACAACACCAGCCATAGAAACAAGCCAGAAGAGATGGTGGGAGAAGAGGGCTGGAAGGAATGTCCTGTGAGGAGCAGCTGAGGACTCTGGGTTTGTCTAGTTTGGAGAAAAGGAGGCTGAGGGGTGACCTCACTGCTCTCTGCAACTCCCTGAGGAGGGGAAGCAGAGGGAGGTGCTGATCTCTTCTCCCTGGTATCCAGTGTTAGGACATGTGGGAATGTTCAAAGCTGCATCAGGGGTGCTTGAGTCTGGAGATTAAGAAGCATTTGTTTAATAGAGAAGGTGGTCAAACACTGGAACAGGCTTCCTAGAGAGGTGGTCGATGCCCCAAGCCTGTCACTCTTTAAGAGGCATTTGGACAATGCCCTTAATAACATGCTTTGGTCAGCCCTGAAGTGGCCAGGCAGTTGGACTAGATGATTGTTGTAGGTCCCTTCCAACTGAAATAGTCTTCTATTCTATTCTATTCTATTCTATTCTATTCTATTCTAAAGAGCTCCTAGCAAGGGAGTCAAGAAATCACTCCCCCTTTGATGTATTGGTACAATTTTGGAGGACTGTGCAGCAGAGGGGCTGCACAAAGTCAGCACACAGGTACACACCGCAGCTACTTCTCCACTGTCTTTACTGGACCATTTCCATAGCTCCAGAACAGGGCCCTCAAGGGCAGGGAGGCTCCAAGGACAACTTTTCTCCTGCATCTCAGGATGGATGACTTCTGATCCTGACTCCTCCCTGGTCTGTCTGTTCCCCATGTCATTCTCAGTGCCTGTTTCCTCAACTGTGAAGGGGAAATTAGGAGAGTGGCTTCATTTATAAAGTACTTTGAGACGTGCTGATGACAAGTGCTCTAGAGAAGTGATTTGTTCTTCAGGCACAACTTCTGATCTCAGTGGTTGCTCAGCCTTTTGGCATATCCAGATAGCTTAAGACTCAGAACTAAAGCATTTATGCTGTGTCTCTGTATTACACCTCACAGACTTTATAAATTCTCTATTTCCTCCCCACAGAAACCAACAAGTTTGGTTCCTTGTGCAAAGCTGGTAACTTCTCCATGACAAAAGCATTCCAAGTTAGTCAGAATCCAAAATACGAGAGCCAGGTGTGCCTCTCTAGGATTCCACCTACAAAAAAAATCCTTTCTCAACAGTTAGGCCTTGAAGGCTACTGCTTTTCACAAGAAAAACCACTGTCCTGTTTGAATGACTTCTGCTTCAGCTTTCATGTTGTTGTGTGGCACTGAGGAAGCAATACTAGAGTAATCTGGAGTTCAGCAGACATAAAGTTGATTAGCACTGTACATGAATCACTGTCTGACTTTTGTATCCATTTATTTCAGCAGCAACACTCATTTGAATTGATCTAAAGGATCTACTTTCTGAAACGCCGTTACACTGATTGATGCAAATAGCTTTTATGTAATTCCTATAGAAAGCAACACATCCAGTGCTATTCAGGAAACCATTCACAAAGTCCTGTCTTGTACTGGATGGGCACACAGCACCAAAAAATTAGGACTGACTCTAAAAGGCATTTGGTTGGGTTTTTTTCCCTTTACCTTAAGCACACACGGGGGAGGTTTGTGCTAGCAGGAGATGTCAGAGGGAACCGCTCCAGAGAGGGGAATGCCCCGGCCACCATAGAACAGGCAGCACACAGCACCAACGGGCCTCTCCCAGGGCTGGACGCAGCTGCACCCTGCAAGCCAAGCAGGGTGTTTCCCTCCATGCCAGACAAACCCAGAGCTCGTGTCACACACCAGGCAGTGACGAGGAGACGAGCACCCCCTTTGCTGCCCTCACAGAAGCACCCCTGTTCCCTTCCTCACCCTGCTTAGAGTAAGAGAGGAATATACTTCCACTCAGCAGTGCTCTGACTGTTGTACTTATATATAAACACACACACAAAAATAAACATTTATACATACATATATGTATGCATTTTGTACATATATGTATGTGTATATATACATACACATATGCACGTACATACATATACATATGCTGGACACAACTGTATGAACTGAAAGAGCTCAGGACACAGGGTCATCAAGTGCTTTAGTCTGAGACTTTCCAAGCCCAGAGTACCTGGTTGTTCCTTCCCTCACTGGTCCAGCTGTGCCAGCAGAGAAAACATTATCCTGACAAGACTGTGCTTTTAACAGTATAGATCATTTTGATGAGGTGTCTGTGTACAGTTACAGCACAAAGTTTTGCTAGAATCACTTTTCTCCCCACCAGGAACAGTGAGAGGCCAGGGCGTGCTGGTGTTGCTCCAGTGGTCCAAGTCCACACCTAGACTAATGTTATCCTTAATTTATCCTACAGGTATATCCAAGCAAAAGAAATCAAAGAACCTTACTCCCAAAACCTCAGCCTCTGTTGTCTGGAACAATCCCCTTCAATCCCATAATTATTTTAACAATTTGGCAATCTAGCTGGATTTTGCCACTTTTGGAATGATTTCACAGTCCAGAGATGCTCGCTGAGGACAAAGCAGAACTAGAGTGCCATTTTAAATATTAGTTCATTAGGTAACTTGTGTTTTAAGCATACTGCATGATTATCAGCACATAAAACGCCACGATGCTTCTGAGCTCTGGTAAGACCCATGCCTTGCATTAACTGCACGAGCTATAAGCCCAGCCCCAGTGTGCTTTGGCTTCTCAATATAAGGCATATTCAAAACCTTACCAAGTGCTAGAACAAAGTTATATCACCTTATTTGTGTAGTCTCTCTCACAATGGTGACTTGAGATCTACCCTTCAAATATTTACACACACTTCACACACCAGACTAGACACTGTGGAAGCAGAGCTGTGGGTATGCATAATGCACCTTTTTTTTCCTATGATATTGTTATGAAGTAGGAGGTGAGATTATTCACATATTAGGCCTTCAGTCTCCAGGGAGCTGTCTGTGGTTTCTATATTTATACTTTCAGGGTTGTCACAGAAAATACTGCAAGAGATTTTGATCTTGAAAACTGATGCAAATTTAAAAAAAGCTGCGGCATTTCCACCGCATCCCCAAAGCTGGGGGAAACAGAGGCTCTCAGATTTTTGCT
Source organism: Morus bassanus (assembly GCA_031468815.1). Classification (NCBI taxonomy): domain Eukaryota; kingdom Metazoa; phylum Chordata; class Aves; order Suliformes; family Sulidae; genus Morus; species Morus bassanus. Next base: position 4,257,306 of record CM062582.1, read on the forward strand.
CTTCTCTTCCTTAAAACAAAAAGATATAGTAAAGCAGCAGGAGGCCATCACACAAATGGCAATCATAAAATTGATCAGGCTATCAAACAACTGTCATCAAGAAGCGGAAAATAGATTAATGAGCATTCATTATTGATTGGTCAAGTAGCTTGGCAACAGCTCTCTTCAAACGCTGACAACAGCAGGACTCTCTAATCATTTCCAAGCAGGACAGGACCTTTCTTCTGCCACTGGTCAGCACAGCTCTGGGATTTTGCTCTTCACCATGTGGGGAAGATAAAACAGGACTTGGATACAATACTGGCTGCTGTCTAAGCACAAATATTCCAAAATTTGAATTGCCTATCTTGTAAGCACCAAGAAAAATGTGCAAATCTAGATTAAGAGATGCACAACTAAATATTTTCAACAGCTTATCACAGGTTGCTATTTTCGAGAAGGCTGCCACTTACCAAATGAAAACACTAATAGTAAAATTTTGAAGATGAGCAATGAAGAAGTGGTGAGAAAACAAAAGGGTTCATATGGTAGACATCTTGTTCCCTGCTACGTCAATGCCACTCCATGGCCAGCAGAACTGTTCAAGTTGGATCAACCTTATTGTAAAGAGAGGGGCTGTAGGCTTGGCAGACTCTGAGAACATTCCTGCTCTCTAGTGCACTGCCGAGGGCCATTGTATTAGTCTGGGCATTGAATTACCCTAATTTTACATATAGCTTAGCATATGTAGCATACCTACAGATTATCTTTTTTTGTATCTGGCCAGTTCTGATAGGATGCACGCACATTTAGGGTCATCAGCTCATGTGCTCATGGCTGGCTCCTGTTCAAAACAGCCTGGCTTCAAGGACCTTCCAGGCAACAGAGCAGACAATATTTATTTTATCAGGTTTCTGAATAAGTTCAAGAACATTTTACGAAGGGCAATGAAAGGGGTGGGAAGCACCTTATGTCAGCAGTTGGCTCAAGACACACGGACTTGGTGGTCTGAACGCTGCCAAGATTGGGATTTTGTTGTTATTGTGCAGCCTTCTATAAAACGGGTATTGGTGGTTGTGTTAGAAAGAATATTCTACATCAATGAATCAAGAGCGGGTGGCTTCTTGGTTTGCTTGAGGGACTGCTTCAATCAGGTAAAAATAAACAAAGACAGGGATGAAGGCCAAAGACATAGTAGTGAAGTTCTATCTCAAGAAAACTCTGTACTACATAACAACAACTCACATCTATTCACTGTCCCACAAGGTACGTAGTACAACCCACATACATTCACCTCCCACACATGGCTGAGGGAGTCAAAATCACCATTGACTGGTGCAGTGCAGAATGAGTCCTGCGGTGCCCAAAGGGGCCCAGTGACAAAGAACCAGAGCAGGCAGTCACTCCTCTTCTATGTACAGCGACACTGCGGGCTAACCTGACTCTACCACGTGTGTTACATGTGTCCAACACCTTTGGTATAAAACAGCGAAAAAAGAGGGTGAAAGGGCTGGTATGGTCTTACGCAAGCCTCCCGGTCCTCTCCCCAGTGCTGCTGCCCCTCTCCTGAAGGAACTGAAACCCACAGCAGAAGCAGCTGGCACTAAAATTTACAGAAATTTGTAGAAACGCTGCCATATGCTTTGCCTTCTGCATGGGGACCCACCTCTTCTCTCCGACCCCGTGTTTCCTTGTTGTATGATTCAGCAAGACCTACAAGGGACAACAGCACTAGTGGTGCGTGTTCCACACAGTAAGAAGTTCCCTCTGCCTCCGTTTCTCAGGTCACTTTTGCATCAGTGAGAAGCCCCATGAGCTGTCCTCCAGTCCCAATTGCCAAACGATTATAGAGGGATGTAGGATACTTATGCCTATTTATACCATTTAAAGATCTACCCTGTAGCTCACATTTGCTCAGTAATTTTACAGAGGTGATATGAAAAATGGGTCGATAGTTAATGTTTCTTAATATTAAAAGATTGATTGTAGCAGGGGGAAATTAATAGTGCAGAACATGCAAGTGTGATCCAGCAGAAGCAAGTGCCTATTCCAAAAGAGCTGAGATGCTGCTGCACAGAAAGAACCAGCATTTATCTGAGTGTCCTTAATAACTGAAGCGTTTGCTGCCTTTGTTAGCCAACTCTAAAATAAACATCATCATCAGTATTGCAGCGGGGCCTGCAAGACCCACCTCCCAGGCCAGGACCCCAGAGGACCAAATGAGCACAAGCAGCCTTCCCCAGTGAGCTGATAAACAAAATACAGAGCACAAAGTAACATGTGGGTACAGCTAAGGATGCATAAGGAAAGAAGAGGAGGATTTAGATCAAACTGTGAATAGTGCTATCCACTGTCAAAAGAAGCTGAAGAATAATCTTTAATAAATGCTGCTGTGGAAGACAGAGTTTTAAGGCAGGATAAGAAGGAAAAAAACAAAGTTTTACTGGGAATCTGGAGGAACAACCTCCCATATGAGAGTCCAAGTCCAACGGTCAGTGGTCAACCCACCCCCCACCCCCAACAAGCTAAACAGCCTTTCTGGTTAGTTGAGGTGAGATAATGGGAGCACAGTGGCTCCTCACTCCCTCCCAGCTGCCACCGACTTCCAGAGTGGCTGAGCTCATGCCTCATGTCGGGCAGACTGGCTGGAAGCAGCTTCAGGAGAGTGGGCAGGTAGGAATCAGGGAAAGGAAGGTGAGCAGTTTGTGTCTGCCAGGAGGGAGAAGGTGAAGGGCAGTGGAGAGATCTTCAGAGAGGAGGAAATGCAGACACAACGGATTGCAGTACCAAGAGAAGTGACGTAAAATGAGATTTGACAACTTTCATTGCTTTCCAAGAAGGATGATGTAGGGAGCTGAGACAGAAGATAGAGGGGACCTGGATGGAAGAACTTTATTTGTTTCCAGGCTTTAAAAAAAAAAAACCAAACAAAACCAGCAGCAGCCTCTCCATATGCTCTGGATGTACTTGACAAAAACATCAAACTAAAAAAAAAAAATGTCTGAAGATAACCCAAGCATAGATCATAATTTAGTCTTAGCCAGTGTCAATGATTCAGGTAACTCCAAAGCTCTACATTCACTGAGACAAAACACCATTATTAGCAAAGAAAATTAAAGCCATTTGCTCTGAGGTCAGTGAGATCAGAGCATGTGAAGAAATTGAGTTTTGCTACCTCATTTTAATACCATATATTTTCCTAAATGAATAAATCATCATACCATAAACCACTGTTTTTTGTAATGGGGGCAAATACCCTCTCTACCGCCCTTTCATCAGTTCAGTCCTCCCCTTCTGCATCTTCCTTACCAGTAGCAGCTTTTTTTTAAGCTGAGTGAAAGTAGAGGTAAAAATACCACTACCAAAAGAAAAAAAAAAGATAATCCCAACTCTTGCAATTGTTTGCACTGCTAGCGTCCCCCTGACAATCTGTCACAATGAATCATTCCCCAAAGGGAAGCTGTTCTGGGATGCTGATGGTTCACAGTGCTGTGAAGTCCTGTTGGGGACCAATTTGAAAATAACATTTCACCAAAGACCCAAAAAATGCCCCCGGATAACCTGTAGCCCAAATTATCAGTCGAGGTCCCAATGGCTTTTACACACTCAAGTAACTTCCTTCCCTCCCACCACCCTCCTGCTTCTGGCTTCAGATTTCCACAGAGAAGAAATTAATAAACTCAATCCCCATGGACCATTTTATTTATTAATGGGCAAAATTCTCTCAGTTCCTTCACTGCTTTTCCCACAGCTACTTGACAATGTTCAGATGCCCTTCTGCTTGTGTTATCAATGTACAGCTAAATTTCATTTAATTCAATTACTAGTGAAAGCCACAGGAAGCCAATACGACAACTCCACCAGATAATCTTCCACTTATCTGCCACAATTTCATCCATAAGATGTTTTTCTCATTTTACTTAAAGATTCCTGACTGCCTCACAGTCTGATTTGCTTATTTTAAGACAAAAGCAGTAATTCGCCTTTCTAGTCATGTCAAAGATTTTTGGATGTAGGTAGAGACAAATGAAGTTTCAAGATACCATATTTATTAAATAGTCAAACATTTGCTTTTTATACTGTTACATTAGAAAAAGTAAATGGTTAATTTTCAGCACTCGGAGGGACATTAGCCTTGCTGAGTGCTTCTAACAGAGATGCATGCAAAAAAATCACTGTGCATTGCACAAAGTATAAATAACTAAAATAAAATAAGGCTATATAATTATATGGCATTTTAATGGGATTTTATAATTATATTGCATTTTAATGAGATTTGGACAATTAACTCCCTTCAGCTCTTTGCAGATTTCTGCCTTAGGCAATAACCTTGTCCCAATGATGTCCACCCCAAACCAATGGGTAAAACAAACTCCAGGGTGACTTACGTCTCCGCTGAAGAATAGTCACCTCCATAATGAAAACCAGCCACTGCTGACCTGTGACAGTGGGTAGAACACAAAGCAGGAGTGCTCTGTTTAGCCATAAGCCAACAGGGGATTTCACCACACAAGATGTAATGCTGAGATCCTGGGACAAGTAGCCCCATCCCACCAGTTTTCTTCTGCTCCACAGTCCAGCAAGGTTGACTGGCAGGGAAGAACATTATTTCATCCATCACTAACGCCATCTCTTAAACCAATACGGAGGGGGATGTTGCTTTGGGAATCTCCCTGCTGAATACTAACCTGTGCCAACCTGTTTCTCTTTTAAGAGCTGACAAGGCAGGACAAGTTCACAGACATAAACTTATGGGTCAGGAAATCTAAATTCTCCCTGGGAACTACATTTCTAAATAAAATCCATCCTTTTAGTGCAGTGCTATTTATAAGGGCTGCAAGTTTATGCTGCTCACTCCCTATTTAGTTTAGCCTTTCTCTAATATTCATTATCTCACTCTTGACTTCTTGCTGTCTGCGTACCATTGTCACCTCTCATTTAGGAGTGACTCATTCTTAAAAGGATTTAGTCAGCTGTGAACAGCCAAGCTAAGTACTGTGCGTGGCATAGCCAGGGAAAGAGAAACTCTAGAAATGTCTGGACAGATCTATTTAGATAATCTCTGTTGCAGACAGAGCAAGCAGGCAGCCCAAATAACCCACCTTGAGTCTTTGGGAATTTCACTCCCAGAATTTAGGGTCAAATTATTGTTGCTGTCATATAGACTTTAGATTGGGTAAAGGTGCAGGAGCCTTCTCCTCCACTCCATCACTGCCCGTCATGCCCCTCCAAAGCAGCAGCTGTTTATCTCTCTTTCTCCTAAGCATAAGAAGCAAAGTAGAACATTTTACCATCTGTCCAGCAGCAGTGTCCAAGAGCAGAAATTTGATCCACTATCCTATTCTTTTACAAGCCATAAAAAAACCTCCCCTGAGGAGCTCACCATCTTCCACCCCTTGTTGGAGCTGCTGGGGCTCGTTCCCAGCTGAGCAGGGGTGCCTTCTAGTGGGACTCATCTGAAAACAGGGCTCTGTTAGCTCTCATCTCAGTTTATGGCCACCTTCTCCCCAATGAAGTGGCTGGGTAGGTGGCTCACAGGTCCGCAGGTGAACTGGGCGGGTGGCTGGCAGGTCCACCCAGGAAGCTGCTTATGGCGCAGGAGGTCAGGAGAAGCGAGAGCCTGCTCTTGGGGCTTGAGGGAAGAGCAACCCTTACATCTGTGGGAAATGACAAGCCAGCCTCAGAGTCCAGGATAGCTGGATGTCCTCTCCCATCAGCTCTGTGCTTACTCACTTGGGAAAGCAAAAGTAAGCCCTATATTAAATGAGAATTTACTTTAAGGTTTAAAAGCGTGGCTGAGGATCACAGAGTTGTCCAAAATGCTGTGCTAGCAAAATGCATCCAGTTTCCTCTTCAAATGAGCCTAATAAACTGGGAAAACCCTGTCAGTCTGAATATACTGTAAGTTAGTGAGGCGCACATTTAGTCCCCGGCAAGGCTGACTTCCAAGGTACAGTCACATGCAGGACAACCAAAGAGGATGACACGTTACCACAACACCTCACCTCTCTGTGGCATAAGAGATGCCCCTGCTTTGCCTGCTCCCACTTTGTGAGTTTTGTTCAGAAGGACAAAATAACTCCACCTCTTTCTTCATCACCCACACACCCTGTGCCCACATGGGCTGGCCGTGCACCCAATTCAGCTACGCAGCAGTGGAACAGCTTTCTGCAGCCATGTCCACCACAAGGTCAGATCTCCCTCGGACCATCCTGCCAGTTCCTGGGACTGAAAAATCAACTCTGCCTTTCAAATTCCAGTCTGCAAAACAAAGCCATCCCACAAAAACCACAACCAAAGAGAGATAACAGATGGGAAAGAGCAAAGATTTACCCTGTTCTTCCAGCCTTGTTACCAGAAAAGAACAAAAGTCAGAACTGGTTTTGATCAAGGCCCTGTTGTAGCTGAAAGTGGTATATTTGAGGGATGGAAAAGGCAGGCAGATAAATGGTTCTAATTTTGGTGTATCCTGCTTACAAATGCACCACACAGTAAATCACCCCAAACCAAAGCAGACACCAGTAGAAGTGGTATCACAAGAGCAATGCTGAATCCAGGCCCTGGTTTCGGAATCTACAGCGGGACAAAACACTACACAGATGCCCACACCAGTGCAGTTGCTTGGACTGTGCTGATGTTTCTTTCACCTTCCCCTTGCTTACATCTCCTGGCAAAAGTCATTCCTCGCCAAAAAAAAAAAAAAAAAAAAAATAGTTTGCTGAAACTAGAAAGCTAGAATGTTTGCTGAAACCAGATTGGAAGAGTATCATAGAGTAAGTGTCGCATCTGCAAAGATGAGCATTTCCCTGCAGAACTAATTCCAGAAGCAATTTTCATCCAATTAACGAAGTGAAACGAACTGTTGCTAGGCCTAAGGAATTTGCTTAGCCAATCTATTTGGACGTTGCTTCTGCAGCTTTCATTACAAAGAAGAAGCTGGCAACATGAGTTCTCTTTCCTGAAATCAGTAGGATCAAACAAGAAATAGCCTCTCATTGATCAAAACCGCACATGATGGCAACCATTACCATCCAAATTACACAGCAACAAAACAACTGGACAGATACAGTCAACCAGATCATGAAACTAAACCTGCTTCAAAAAAAAAAAAAAAAAAAAAAGTGGGTTTTGCTGGATGCAATACAGTTCGGATTTTAAATCCTTAAGGATTTGTCACAAGGTATAGCTCTACCACATTTCCAAAACAAAATAAAATTGAGGAAAATCATTCTTCCTACAGAAACAGGAAAAACAAACAAAAAAAAGAGAATGGAGAACTCATTTCTTAAATAAGAGCTCCCCTAAGAGTTGTTCAGCTTGCTTGCTTGCTCCAGTCACAGCTTAGTATGTCTCAGGTAAATCTTGTGGATAAAACATGGGACAGAACCTAGATCAACCTATTTCTTCTTGTCCCTATTTAGGGTAAATTTATTTTTCACAACGTAAGTGCACTAAATTGAAAAATACTGGGCAGGGAGCTCAACAGGGAGCCCCCACTCCCACTAGTGCTTTTCCTGCTGTTATCTGTAGAGGCCTAGGAGAGTCTCAAAAGAGATGATAAATCTCTTCTTGCTAACCTATGGTGTTATAAGAGAATCCTTAACAGTCTGGGGTGTAGATCATATCACGAAATAAAGTAAGAATGCTTTCAGACTCCAAATGGTGGTTGTTGCACCACAGCATTAAGAAACAAAAATTCATTTGCACTGATCTTTTGCAAAGTTGAACATTTAGACCATCTCTTTGGCACCAAACTACCCAGTTGCATCTTGAACCCTTCTCACATCTCCTTGCAACAGTGAAAAAACAGCCCTGAGCAGAAGGGACTTTTCTTCTTATAGAAACTCTTCACCCAACTTTTACACCCCTCCACCCTGTAATGATTCAGAAAGGGTTTGAAAAATATTCCTTGTGATTAGCAATCCAGTCAAATTAGATTCACATTGTTTCTCCTTTAGCTCAACTATGCCTGCAATCCTCTCTTTAGCTCTGGTTAACCACTGTTTGTCAGTCAGGTCCAGCATACAGATTAAATCCAAACAGCATGTTCCCCGATGGCGTCACCGGCCTGGATGCTCTGCTTCCCCTTGGCGGTGCGAGATGCAGGAGGAGCCAATGCAAAAGCGTGCAACAAGCTGCTCTACCAGGAGACAAAAACACCCAAGGTGCTTCTCATTAGAGCTTGCTGAAACTCACACCCTGCGTTCATCTTCCAGCTTTCCTCCCTGAAAACATCCTGAATACAAAATGTATGAAACATGGGGAGACAGGAGGAAGGAGGGGAGTGGAAGTGAAAATTTCAATAATGAAAATATTTCAAGGCTTCTTCTCTTTTCTACTCCTAAATGTAAAAATAGGAGTAAGAAGATTGATTTTCTTCCTCTTTGTTGTCCCTCATTTTTATTTTCCACCTTTTCCAAGCCTCCAATTTTGGCAAAGTTACAGAGTAGCAAAATTCCACTGTTGTCTTTTTTCTCCTTTGTTTTGCTTTGGAAATTTTACAGAGAAGGGTTGTTTGGTTTTGTTTTGGTTTTTTTTTCCGAAGAGTGGGGAAAGGAAAATGTAAAAGAAAATATCCCTAAAAAATCCCTAAGCTTTATTCATGCAACTGCATGAGGAGTTTAAAAATGCTGGGTGTGGTGGAAAGAAGCATTCAAGAAAACTCAAAGTAAGAAAAAAAAACCAAACACAAAAGGAATTATTTGTTTCTGAATTAAAACTAAAATTTTGATGCCTTTCCACCTCTCTATCAAAGAATAGGAAAGTATTTTCTTTCAATTATGCATAATTTCTACCAAAACTGTTTGGGGGTGTAATAAAAAATAATTTTAATTCTGCTTTTTATAAGCACAGCAGTTTGACATGCACCATGGAAGGTGCCTGGTGTGCTATTGCCACTACAGTCCAGCGTATGATATGCTGAATGTCTGGCAGTGCACTCTGTTCCAGAGAGTGGTTCCAGTTTTCTTCTATCTTGTGAAAATCATGGGACTAACGAACCACAAATCTTCCCTGTCCTCCTCTGTACATACAGAACCAATCAGTGAGATCACCCACGTACAGTGAAAATACTGCAAGTGCATTAACAGTCTTCCCCAGAGTCCCTGAACTGCAGTTAAGTAACCAGTAAGTTCTGCTCTGGACTGCTGTGCATACACGTTACACCAGACTTTGTAACCAAGTCAAGATTTTCAAACAATCCAGGGAGCCATTAGAGAAGCCAAAAAGCAGCTTGAACTTTTAGATCAAAAAGTCTTGATCTACACAGGAACAATTTTATTGCAAACATACTCACTTTCCTAAAGGGAGACCACACATGCCCTAACAGTTCAACTTTAGTTAGGAAATTCCCTTTCACCAGCACTCCGAACGCACGTGCTGCTTACTTTCATCAAAGAAAAATTCAGCAGCCAGGGAAGGAGGGGGAGAGGTGTTGGTACTAGGGGAATTTGTGAGCTACAGAATCAGAAAGTAATTTCTAAAACCCTAAACACTTCAGCAACAAATGTGCATCCCCCGGGAGATGCAGGTCCTGCGACTGCCTCTCCGTCAGCGAGGAAGCAGCAGGAGGACAGAACCACGCCTGCTGAAGGAAAACCGGGAACGGGAATTCACCTGGCAGAGCGCACAAGGAGGAAAACACTACAGCAAAACAAAATTAGCACTTTCTGCTTGCGGGGTCCCTTCCTCGGTAGGGAGACAGCTTGTGATTCGTGCCATATCAGGGCATGCATTCGATTTTCACGCTCACCGCCCACGTGCAGGTCCTGCCCCATTTGCCCCCAGCGGCGAGGGGCAGGGCATGGCTGGCCCAGCAGCTGGGGCATGTCCCAGATGCATCTAAGCAAAGCAGCTTCGCACAGGAAACTTCCCTCCTGCACCCACAGGGGGGAAGGTATGAAATCAAAAGCTTTGTCAAGTGGAACATCCAACAGGGACAGATGGAAATGCAAACCAAAGCAAGGTTTGCAATGAGCTTGTAATGTAGCAAGCCCAACATAACCCTCATTGCTGTCCCTGTTCACACATCTCACCTCTCCCCATGTCCCTCTTTCCTGGAAGAGGAGTGAAGGATGAAGACACCTCTGCTTTTCCTGTCTCTGCTACAGAACAACAGCCTCCAGAAAGCCAGCAGAGGGCCAGGAAGAAAGAAATGAGCTTTAATTTGCCCCAGCACCAACTGCCAGCCTCTCCTGGAGCTTCACACCCCACCCCAGGCTGATCCAAAGCACCATGTGCCTCAGGCAAACCCCTCTGGCTCTCGGAGCAGGCTATGGTTTCCATCCTCGAGGAGTCTTGAACCAAAGGTCTGATCCAAGTGCTCTCCTACACAGGCAAATTCACATCCAAATTCACATCCAAATTCAGGCCCAAAACACTGTGCTCGTGTGGCCACCATCTAGGTGTGAGAGGAGTTGTCTGGGTTCAGGCTGCCTTGGCAGTTCTCCTGCTGCCACAAATGAAGAGAGTCCACAACCCTGAGGAGTCAGTCTGGGAACTTCCCTTCACACCACTAACTAGAGTGGGTTTGCAGGAGGTCAACTGGCTAGAAAACAAGGCCCTGGACAAAGGGAAATGAAAATCAAATGGGAAGAAAACAGAGAAAGATGGGAAGAAGGGAGCCACGGGATGCATGACGGACATTTTACAGTCTCCACCCCACTTCGCTGTCCCTAAAAACCCTAAATATGGCAACAAAGCATTTATGGGCCCAAAGCTACCAAGAGCAACAGGAATCGTCTCACTGGGTTTGCTGGGTTCAGGTCCACAGAGCAGCACATATATGGGTTTCCCTGAGGGTGTGGGCAGCACTGCTGTCAGATCTTGGAGCAGCTGAGTCTTGTAAACCTCACTGATTTCCCCTCTGGAGGGCTGGGGGCAGAATTCCCCACCAGAAGCCACATTACAAGGTTCTCCTGGGAATGGCAGATCATCCCCGGTCTGGGTGGATGCCTGGGAGCATGGACTATCCTCCTGGTAACAAAGACGTGTCTTTCTGCCTGAGACATCCCAGGCATTTCCCAAAAGTCCCTGTGTGGCTCAGAGCAGTTACCTTTCAAAGTAATGTCTTTTTAGTTTGCTCAAGGACAGTTTGTGGTGCCGTTAAAGTATCTCGCCAGCAAACATGCTATTACACAGCTTGGAAACTTAATTAATAAAACAACATGTACGATTTATTTTCAGCAGCTAATGCAGCACAGAGGAAGATGATCTGCCATGTTCTTGCTTACTTCAGTGCCACTTCCAAGAAGCTCTGAAGTCTCTGGGCAGGCAAACAGCCCCGTCCTGCCCCCTACTACACCTTTTTTGATCACACAGAATGATTCTGTGCAAAAAGGGATCCTCTCAAAGAGCAGATGCTGCAGCTTAAAAGCCTCACAACCGACTGCCCCCCACACTGTCTTTGCTTCAGAGCTGACAAAGCTGTTAGCACTGGTAAATTTTTTCTATTTCTTCAAATCCTACTGTGTGGTTTTCCTTGAAGACACCTCTCGGCAGAGAATTCTTGAAGTCCAGCCCATTGCTTTGTACGCAATAAGGTCTTTCAGCTGTTATCCATGGCCCATTTTTCAGTTTGAATTTTCCCATTCTCTCTCAAGGTAAAATAGAGAAAGAAAGGACTGATCAGGTTTTCTAATAAGATTCTTCAGACCTCCTTCTCTATTTCTCTGCAAGCTTTAAAAGCAGGCAATAATAATACGAAAAATAAGCAAACTGTTGTTAATTTGCCGCACTTTTCTGAGACACTAAATACCAATTTCCATTTTCTCCTCATTTGGATTCTTCCTAACACCATTCCTACAAACAAAGGGTTAAACTGAGTCGCGGTTTAATCCATTCCCAATTATACCGCTGAAATGAGCAAAAAAAATGGTGAATCTTAGGGGGATCAATGCTTTGCTTCCATAGAACAAATGACCCCACTCAGCAGTTTGCTAATTTATCATTGTTCACTTTAAAAAGAAGCTTTATTGGAAGTTTAATACCTTTTGTTTCCCTGGAAATGCAGGGTTTGCCTTGCCTCTCCTACATAATACGACAGAAGAGAGAGAGCAAATCCATCCAAAGTGATCTGACAGCTCTCACTGTTACTAATAATACTTCAATACGAGCAGCTTCCTGATTATATCACCAGAAGAAGTCACTGATAAAGGACACCAAGAGGCAATATCCCCTGTGGAGATTGGGAGCATCAGGTAAATACCTTCATTGTGCTCTTAAAGTGCCCAGGGCTTATCAGCAAGGCTATGAGGACTGTTACCTTGTCAGGAAAAGACTCGGACCTGCATGGGCAAAAGACAACCACTCATCAGAGTTCAGCTAAGTCAGTCATTTAATAGGAGCCTACTTAGTTGCATTACATTAGTCACAGGACTTGCTGGGAAAGGGATTTCGTGCACCCTCCACATTCATGAAGATCCCCAGCAGACAGAGAAAGGCCTCCTAAAACAGGAGAACACGTAGGTGGAAATATCAGCTTATTTCACTGAAATGCACAAGTAGAAGTGTGGGATGAAAGGAGCTCATTCAGAGCACTCTGTTAGAAAGGTTTGGCTCGGCACTCCCTCTCGCTCCTGGAGCTCCTGGAGCTGGTGGAGGGCACATGTGTGGGATCTCTGCTGGGATCACACAGGCTGGATCCTCGCAATACAGACATAACCACCAAGAGAGTCGTATTTTGTAGCCTCCTGCAGGTGCCTGATGAGAGATGGGCCCAGGGAAAAGTTTGAAGTCCTGAAGGCCACATCTCTGATCTGCAACCATGCCAGAATTCTCCCTCAATTTTAAACATTGCTGTAGTTCAGCTTAAAATGCACAGTACTGGTTTGACACAAATGCCGTCTGCGATGAGCAGGAGCAGTTTCCCTCCATCCCGTCTTCCATCGCCGAAACTCAGCCTCAGCCACGTGGCAACCCTCCCATGCAGCGAGTGGTCCCCCAGCTGTCCTCCTCCTCTCCCCCTTGGAGAGGCTGGGAAAGCAGGAAATCTTTCTTGATCTTCTGTTAACAAGCCCCCTGTCACAAACCCATATTCCAAGGACCAGGGAGAACACTAATTAAAAGAGCAAATATGCCCTGGTTTTGAATATGCAAGGGACTCCGCGACACAGCCTGGATTTCAAACCAGCTGGCTTATTGTGGAGCAAACAGCTGCTTGATTTGTCAGGCTTCATTGCCTGTTCAGCCCAGCACTGGGCTACAAACACACTGAATGAGAGATTTCCACTAACACATGTGAGATTCTAACTTCCCCTCCCTCAAGCAGGCACATAAGCCATCCCTTTAAATGGGGTCAGTGTTAATTAACCCACTTTAAGCCCCTTTGTACAGAAAAAAGAATACTTTTCTCTTTCTGTGGACACACAGCTTCATCTGCCAGCTACCACTATGTTGTACAAAACAGAGCTCTCTTCTTTTACTTGCAGGGAAAGGGATTTTGTGCACCCTCCACATTCATGAAGATCCCCAGTAGAGAGAGAAAGACCTCCTAAAACAGGAGAACACGTAGGTGGAAATATCAGCTTATTTCACTGAAACGCACAAATACAATTGTGGAATGAAAGGAGCTCATTCAGAGCACTCTGTTAAGGAAGGTTTGGCTCGGCACTGTTCACAGAGGGACTTTTGTCTTCGATGTATATATATTTATTGGAAAAATGAGCAGGTAGAATATATATCATGCACTCATGTTAAGGACTATCCTTTCTTTACTGCTGCTCACACACACAACTTTCTATCATCTCACTCAAAAGCCAACTCATCTTCCTTCCCCATCAAAAGACCTGCAAAGCCAGAGAAACTGCTGGAAGAACCATTTCTTTTATAGCATCTTTTAAATATAAAAGGTATCTCAAAGTAAAGACCGAGCATGTGACTTACTAATTTGTTGCCAATACCTCAAACACAGACTCACATGCTTCATGCCAGACTTACCTGCAAAAAAACCACAAACAAACAAACACACAAACATATTGAGTCCCAACATTTTGTCAGGCAATTTCTCCCCTTTCATTCCTGTTATAAAATTTTAGGTTGTTTTCAAACTACAAAACGTGCAAAGCTCTGAGTGTTTCTCTTATTTCTGGTAATTTGCTGGCCTTGAACCTGAACTTTCAAAAAAGCCTGCCTTCACTGCAGAAAGACCAAAAAGTGTATTTACAGGGAAATTGTTACCCTTAAAGTCTAGCACAGATGCAGCACTGTGGCCCTGACCTTGAAATTGCTCCATGAGGTACGCTCCACTGGGAAGTGTACAACCAGGTTCAATCAGTGACCTTGGGGTAAAAGCTGGAATATCACTAACCCCCAGCACTTGAAAATCAAGAGTGACGCCTCAAAATAAATGCATGCGAACAAACAGCAGCCTTGGGGTTGGGGACGGGGAAGGTTTCTCCTCTTTAACATGCAGCTGGCTCAGATTTCCACTCACTCTTCCATGGATGGGGAACATAGCAAATTACTTCCTTAAGGGATGCCAAGCGTATCCCCTGAATCCAAGAGCTGAGGCCTTAAGGAAAACCTCAAAACAGCAACATTTGTAATAAAATAGCACTGTGAGATGGGCTTTGTCTCCGTTAGGACTTTGCACCGGTATCCACACACCCCTTTCTTCAAATGAAGACCAAATTCCCAAATTGCAGAGTTTTACTTTAGGATATTCCTTAGAGAAAGATCCTTTCTGGCTTCCCTTTGCTATCGTGTGTTTTTCTCTACTTCCCCCTCCCTTTAACCTAATTTGTTCCTTAGATGTAAATCTCAGCTATGCCAATTTCATAACTAGTTCATAATATTTTTGCATTAATATTTTATATTATAAAAGACCAAAAAGACTATATGAAGAAGCCCCTACTGTTGTTTCTGCCTCAGAGAAGACAACGTTGCTTAACACAGTCACATTTACCATGACATATCACAGGTACGGTAAAGCTCTCTGTATGCCATGCTATCTGCATTTCTTCTCTCCACCCCCCAGCTGTGTATGTCTGACTGCTGGATCCCAGGCATGATTTTAATGGGGGATTTTTATAGGTGTGACAGCTGGAGTAAAGTACTTAGCACTTGTGAAAATCAGGTCTCTTGTCTCCAAAGCCAACCTGGGCATTCAAAAATCATTACTCAGATCCTAAAAAATAACGAGATTGTCTTAGAAAACAAGATGGTTTTAGATATTATACAATTTATTTGCCTCATGGTGTTTCTGCCTTTTGCAGCTATGTATTCAAGCCTTCCTTTTTTTTTTTTTCCCTTCACAGCAAGGAGAACTAGAAACTTGCTTCTAAGTGAAATCAGAGAATCTCCCCATAAATCACCTGACTTCTGGAGCTGGGCTTTTAAGAAAAATATACAACATCATCAGACTGATGATAATTCATGAAAGTGAATAACGGTGCATATCCCCATTAGAACCATGTTTTCTTGTACAGGTTTCTTCCAGGTAAAATGTATTGGAAATGTTTCTCCCTTTGTGGATGCTCTTGGATAGATTTAGTCTGTTACCCAGCCTCTCCCAATTATCACAAAGGGGACACCTACATTCAATAATCAAGCTCATTTGTGCTCAGACTTACAGACCTGTACAAAATGTATTTCAGAGGAAACCTCTTCCATTGTTGGAATTGTCACACTCACATCATGCAGCCTGAGATACTGCAGGAGCGTTTATGCCCTTTGGCTGAATAAGAGACATCAAGGCCCTACTAAACCCATCAATGTCTCCCCCAGGTTTGCGATGAAATAACCAAGTAGCCTGAAGTCTGGCTCTTCGGGAGGCCTTGATCCAAACATTTCCAAAGCTCTGGAGAACGCTTAAGGCAAGATTTAGCTTTGTATCTTACTCATTTTGAGCATGGGAGATGAGGGAGCAAAACATTAATTGTATATATCCCATTACACCAGCATGTCTAAACCAACCTACTCTTCCAGCACTCCCATATATAGCAGGACAAACTAGCCCTAAGTTCATAAAAGCCTACCAGACGTCAGAGAGGCTGATAAGTGGCACACTATGGATGGACTTTCAAATTCCCCCTTGAATTAAAAAATGCAAATGATTCTAGAGAGAGAGGGAGTTTTTAACATATATTTATACATTTCAGCCTTGCCACATTCTTTGAGTTCCATTGTTGAATTCTTTTCTGGGAGTAGGGGGATGGCAAGATGACGTGCCTATTAGTGGAAATAATCAAATAAAAGCTTAGCATGAAACAAAGAGTTCTCCCTCTCAGGATCTCAAACTGGCAGGAAGGTCACACTTCCATCTCTTCCTTATCACTCAAAAGCGACACCTCCATCTAACAGGGCAAGCCATGTCCTTGCACTCTTCTGCTGGCAGCATATCAACATCTGTAAGACAGCACTGCTCAGCAGTAGCCTGACCAAACTATAAGATTCAGTGCTGCTAGATCACCCTGGAATACAAGATGTCTGAGACACTCAACAAGTTACCAGGCTGAAAGCTTTCAAGAGCTGTCATGACTGTTTCCAAGTTATTCCTCCAAGGTATAAGTCCACCTCCTTTTCCAAGAAGTTTTCTTAGAAGCAGAGCAGCAACACACAATTGCCATAATGATGCAGAGGACCATAGGCCAGGGATCAGGACCTGGTAGCTGCTTATCAATGCTTCACTATGTACACTATAACCAGAATCAGTTTGGGCTGGAGATGGTGCAGCTAAGGACTAATCATGTTCCTACTGAAATTAATGGAAGTTAATTTTCCTTCCGCTTTTCCCTGTGTTGGATAACTTAAGGACATTCAGCCAGCAGTGCAATCAGAGATGGAGTTACAGTAAGGTGGAGGAAGCGGGATGTACCGCCACTGTGAAAGAAAAATTAGTGCAGGAGCAAAGATCATCACAATCCATCCTGCCTAAGATAATTTGAGAGGCCTATCTTTATATAACACATTTTTGGAAGAGTTATGCATACTTCATTCCTCCCTTTTCTCCCTGCAAACTCCCCATGCTGCTCTAATAAGAGTCCCTGGTAAAACAAACTGAACATACACAGCTTTTCAAAGAAGGCATCAATGCCCTAA
Source organism: Morus bassanus (assembly GCA_031468815.1). NCBI lineage: Eukaryota > Metazoa > Chordata > Aves > Suliformes > Sulidae > Morus > Morus bassanus. Next base: position 4,274,322 of record CM062582.1, read on the forward strand.
AATAAATAATTCTTTAAACCCTTGTGCATTGCAGCGCTTGCTGGGCCTTAGGCAGGGGGAAAACAAGACAAACTGCAGCTGTGAAATATGAAGTAAGGCAGGAATGAGAAAACATTCCTTTCTCCTGAGGAAGCATATGCAGAGCTGCAAGCGTTTTGATCTACCAGTTTAAATTAGGCCTTGCAAATCAGTTGCCTCGTACACACACAGAGCTGAGAAGGAGTTCTTACCGAGTGCATGTAGTACGGGGCTGTAAGCGGAAGGTGTCCCAGCAGCACCAGGAGATGAACAGAACCAGCAGGAGGAAAACAGCAGTCTTGCTCTTCCCATCTCCTTTGCTAATATTGTTTTATTCAGCTTTCTTCCCCCCCTGTCTTCTGCTAAAACTTCTCTTTCTGCTTCTAAAAGAACCATGACTGTGCAAGAATGGAAGGATGTAAATCATGCCACAAGATGTTTTTTAAACTATAAAGATGTTTTAATCTGCAGGTAGAAAGTGAGTGCTCCCAAGAGTTATGGGAAAGGAGAAGCTAGTGACTGGGGAGAACATACTGTAGCTCTTGTTTTCCAGCCAGCAGTCATCCCAACGTGGCCAGGTACGCTCAGCTCAGGTACTCTATTAGAAGCACTTTTGCTCAGCCTTCTGGTTTCGCAAGGTAGGGGGGGAGGTACTACCACTGCTGTTATAATTAATAGCTTCTGGACCCCATCCACCATATCTAACTGTGTGTAAAGCCTGAAAACGGGTGCAAGAACAAACTCTAACTTCCTAGTGCCAGCCCCTGGTTAACCATGAGGCTTTGATCTCCAGCTGGGTCATCGCACCAAGCAGCAGCAAATGTCACCACGTTTAGGGAGAAGAGAAGGTCTGTTTTCCAAAATACTTGTGTTAACACTGATATCTCAGCATCCTAAAATACCTACCTAGGACCCAAGTACCTGGCTCAGTTTAGATCAAGTCAGAGACACAAAGATAATCAAGACCAAAGCTGAGCCACTGTCGGCACACAGTGTCTCTGAGAGCCATCCTTGTCCTCTGGCCTTCCCAACTGTCCTTCCCATAACAAGGAGAACAGAAGGCATTCAGTAGCTGCTGACAAGGGAACAAATGAAATATGCTATGGCAATAAGTTCAGTCAACTCAGCTTGAAGGAAACCATATTAGGCATTCCAAAAGCACTAGCCCTAACTAAAGCTGTCACTCTAGAGTCTTGCACAGAAGAACCAAGACTTGCCCACTGCAGTCCTGCCATCTCGGAGCATATCTCTCTTCACAATTTTTTTTTTAACTTCTTTGGACACAAACTTTCCCTTGCTGTTGTTTGTGCACATGTATAAGCGTGGCCTTCTTGAAGATGGAGACTGCCAGGCTGTGATAAAGGCCTGAGAGGTTGTCTAGCACACTTGCAGTCTCTCCAAGAGCTTCTGCGTCCTTCGCAGAAATGTTATTTCGCAACTTTTCAAAGCACCTCAATAGATTTTGACAGATATCCCTACCCTTATGTAAGCACCAGCATGCTAACAGGTCTACTTTTCCTATCCGGCCAACAATGAAAAACGTAAGGAACACAGCACTGACATGTGCAGACACCAACTCTTAATTTCTAACAATAGTCGCTTCTGGCCGTTTCTGATTTCCCACACTCATCAGAACCTAGTTGTTACTGTCAATTGTCTTCCAATGGAGTGGCACATGTTGTTTCAAGGGAAGACGCTAAAAACATATTTCAGAAGTGTTCAATCAACCCTGTCAGTATAATATCTGGCAAGAGAAGAACAAATTAGAACACCAGAACTTAATTTGAATGGTTTACTATTTCACACCCTGTACTGCTATAATTATCTGTGTGTACAAGCATCAGCAAGGTGCAGGCAGAGCAGAATTTTTTGGTCAAGCACCAAAGAAGATCTGCATCCCAGATGATAATAAGCATTTCTTTAAGTCCTCTCTGCTGTGCATTTACATAAACACCCCCTGCAGATACTCTTCAGTCCCTGCTGTGTGTAAGCTGAAGGTAGGCATACAAGATCTGATAAGACAACTGTTTTGCTTCATGGCACTTTTTGAGGTTTCAGTATTTCAGTGCCTTCTACAATGAGTTGAAAACAAACCTACTCCAGTGTTTTAACATAGCAGAATCATTCTGAAGCATCATCCACATTTAAATGGGAGTTTTTCCAATCAGGACATGCAAACCCAGTGATTATTGTACTGAGCTGAGATGTGACAGATTCAAATACTAGTCCCTGATGTGAGATGAAAGTGCCCTGACAGATGAGGGACCTTGAACCTCTAATACCTGGTTCAGTGCTTGCACTAGCTCTGCATATGCGTCTATAGGTCCACATTCATAAGCAGGTGCACCTACATGCTGAACAACTTGAATTCGGGCAGCTGACAATACAGCAGAGGAGTGGCAGCCCCTGCTAACGGCCTGACAACGTATCTCCTGTCAGCAAGTGCCCTACTCTACATGAAGTTGATCATTCTCAATCGCTGAGAAATCTAAGAGCAATCAGCAATCTGTAAGCATGTCCTATGTACTCAGGTCTCAGTACTAAGTTCAGCCCCTCAGCTGAGAAGAGCCAAAGGGGATGTTTTTGTCAGCTTCCCCCTCATTATTTTGTAGAATGCCACATCGCCCCTTTCTTCACCTTTGTTTTGCACTAGCACTCCATTAAGACAGAGGTTCCTAAACAAGGACTCAAAATGCAGGAGTGACATGTAAGCAACCCCAGAAAGTGAGGGAGATGGATCTGAGGGTGAATATTACCTAAAGTGATTTTTAGAACAATCTCTCATATCCCACTGTTTGACTTAGTCCTCCAGATACAAATATTTTCTCCTCTATGCATGTCTCAGGGACTTTATTCTAGTTTTTACAATAAGGAGACCAAAGCAAAAACTACTGGTTTTTAGATTTTTTGAAATACAGATTCATCCAGAGCTTCAAGGAGTGCATACACACACTGTTAAAATATCGTTCTCTTTTCTAAAATATATATGCAATATTAGATCCACCTCTGCTGAATTTCACTTGACCTTGGCACAACTTACACGAATGCTAAGACCAAAGAGAAGCCTTCTTATTGTCTTCATTTAAGGGAAGGAGGTACAGCTTGGTACTTCCAATGTTTCCAGAATAAGCAAAGGATGGTACCAAAGAATGTCTCTGTTCACTCTGTTGTACTCTCAAGCACTTGAGACAGGGATGCGAAAGAACTAGCATTGTCCAACCACCCCCTTCCACAGTGTAATTAACTCTCATTTTCCCTGGCCCTGGAGTGCTTGTCTCCTTCACACATAAATGAAAGAAACAACAGAAAGCTCTGGAGGCAAGGGAGGGGACAAAAGCAGCTACTGAAAGTTGTTCTCCCTGCTGGCTATATGTTGCTTATTTCGGTAACTGGAGATGATTGGTTCATTGGCTGATTTTTTTCATCACAGAGGTCACTGTAAAAAAATTCTGCACACACATCGTGTTGAAATGGAGAGATCAGGAGAGTCAGACTCACAAACCCAAAATTACTCTCACTGGATCACCCAAAAGCCCTGGGCAACCTGTTCCTTTCCCATTCAGCCATAAAATGCTCTTTCACCAGGACACCACAAAAAGCTTGACATCAGCTGAGACCAGTGCCTGTCACATTGCTTTATGATCGCCTCACTGTTTCCCCACACTCCTAACATCTTCAGTTCCCCTTATCCTCCCACTGCGAGCAGTTTGGGGCTGAATCTGGCACAGCTGATTGCCAGAGTGCTCCCAGTTCAGGCCTGGGGACCCAAGGCACAGTATTAGCCATGCCTCACTTTACTCACCTGTAAAATGGAAGCTATTTTCTACAGAAGGCTGGACGCTGGGTGTCAGCTCAGGAGCTGCCCCACACCGCTGTCAAGGACGAAGGAGGAGACATGCAGTTTCTGACCTTCACGTGCTCTGCCTCTTTCAAGACCAGAGACCCAAGGCAGCAGGTCAGATGGACCTAGCTTGCTGGCCACCGGTTGAACTATCCTGACTTACATCTCACAGGTACTTGATAATGAGCAGTCTAAGTACTCAGATGCTTGAACAGAAGGAGGGATTGCTTGCTAATTAGAGCCAGGGACACTGAAAGAACTACATAGCTAATAAGCCCAAACAGAATCATCATTAGAGGAAACTTTATTAAGATACTTGCAGCTGAGATTCTAGCCATTTGTTCTGCCAATAAGCTTAGGTAAAACTGATGCCTGGTGTCCTTTAAACCTCAGCTGGCTTAATGAGACTAGTTGAGGATATTTGATTCCCCATCCCTTTAGCCCTTCTAAAAATAATCATGTTGTATGTCCTATTTATTAATTTTGATTTATATCAAGACACTCCTCTGTTTCTCTAGGGGGCATTCGAAAAAGTTAAAAAGCAGAGCCAGCCAATAAATCCATCCTGTATATAATGAAATGACCTCCCAAGGAAGTAAAACCCATCTCCCTGAAAAGCCAGAGAGGCCTTTGTTGGATTTGCTGAAGGTAACTACAGTTGAAAGCTGGCATCTTTGCCTAAGAGGTTGGAAAAAGTGGTAGCTATCATGTTTGAGTGTATTATTAAAAGTGACGATTATCTCTGTATGCTTACAGTTGGAACTTCTGATTTCATAGACTATAACAAATGCACCGCGGCTGTTCTGGATGGCCTAGCGTTAATAAAGCAAACCAATTTTGAATGCCTAAGGCCGGGACCTCAGGGACAGCAGATGGTGCCCAGGATACCCATTCTCACATTAGCATAAGAATAGTACAGAGTGGGTCACAGATTGCCTTTAAGCAAGCTTTCAGTTGTCCACACAATCTCTGCCTCCTACCAAATGAGACAACAGCATTGTTTTAGTTTTCTAATTTAGGTAATCGGTGCTTCATTACATAAAATGTATTTCACAAGCAAGTCAAGCAATAAAGAAATCCATCTCCTTTGTAACAACTTGCACTCCATAAGCACCTTATTCAAACTTTGGACACACAACAAAAGGAAATTAACAGTCTTTGTTAATATGCATCAAAACACTTTCAGACAAATGACTTAGAGTTCTTAAAATTAGACTTTTTTTTTCTTCAATTGCTTCTAATTTTGTGTGCAATCAATTGCAGCTGTAATTGCTTGTAAGCACAAATGGTATATCCATTGATATCCAACCTGACTCTCTCACTGAGAACCAGAACAAATTCCAAATAGAAAATTGGAAGCTGTGCCTCAAATTCTTTAAAAATAGCATGAAATCCACATGCTTACCTGGATTCAAAAATAAGACTGTCCTGATCTCAAAAGAGGCAAAACTTCACCCCATTCCTAACTGCAGCCTCAGAGTTAAGTAAAAAGCAGCCAAGGCCTGGACTCTCCAGAGAGAAGTTCAGATCAAGACTTAGGATATCACATGCAATCTCTCATGAGATATTTTCCCCTTTCTAGTAAACATAGGTAAGTTCCACTTTAAATAAGGTGTTTCTCAGAATGACTGTTTGGTATCTTAACATTAATAATTAACAGTGCTTTGTGTGTTTAAATGTCTGTCTTCTTGGCTGAGCTAATTCAGATTTCTGAATTAAATAATTAATAATTAATTTCTGATTTCTGATCTCTGAAAATATGACTTTGCAATCCTTTCGTAGTTCACACTTTGTGCCCCACTTTGTGCCCCTTGGACAGTGATGCTAAGCCAAGTTCATTTCCTGGCTGGTTATTAACCATCAAGAGAATGTTTCAACTCCACTCATCACACATATCAGTCAAGTCAAATCTAGAAAAACCTACAAGAAGAAGTCAGTTTATCAAAAAACATGAAGCGCATTAATTGGGAGATTGCCTGCTACCTCACAAGCTCTCTGCAAGAAAGGCACAGAAGGGCAGAGCTCATTTCTTTTTTTTTCTCCATCCAAGGAACAGAAAGAAAAAAAAGGGGTGTTGTTTCCACTCTCAAACCCAAGGGATTAAAAAGAGGAGCTAAACCAATCCACACAGATATCGTGTGGCCATGTACCTCTCTCCCTTATCACTGCACTTATTCTAGAAAATGGCAATCATGGCTTCACCTGCTTGGATCCCCTTTGAGATCCCCATGATAGGAACCTCTGAAGCAAAGACTGGTATTAAAAATCTGCAGGGTTTCAAATAGATGGTTAACCTCATTCCAAGTCAAAAGTGCAAAAATCTCGGAATGACGGTGCCATGGATTCACTAGGATGGATCTCGGCAGGCTAAATAAGCCCTTAGTCTCCTAAGCTGTTCTCTGAAACCAGCCTGACAAAGCGCTAGCAAAGGCAAGCCACTCCACACCACAGGCACACCCCAGATTCCAGACATGGGTGATGGTGAGGCAGCTGAGGATTACAGATTTACACACAACACAAACTGGCACAAGGAACAGACGAAAATCTTTTGTTGATGTTGCTGTTCTCGTTTCTCATGTAACACAGTTTTCATTCCCTAAAGCCAATGTACTAATTGCCAACTGAAAATAAGTCATCTCATCATCTTACTTGAATAAATACCAATAGTTCTTGAGCTTGACTGGAAAATTCAAGAAGCTGTATCTGGGCAGTGAAAGCAAATAACTATTTCGGTATCTTGTTCAGCACATTTCCCTCTAAATGAACTGCTTGAAAATTACGAGTTCTCTAGAAACATTTTGGAATTGGCGAAAGCTTTTGAATAAATTGGAGGATGCTTTGGGTCACAAGATCACTGGACTCCACTGAATTATGAGTTTCTTGGATGAGGAGTTTGGAGAAAGACTGAGGATTTTGTGATTGACAGGTGAAATATGAAAAAACACCAGGGACAGGGACTGAAAGCTGGCTCCCTATGTAACCACAAGCAGAGTTGCTTAGGGCTTATTTTTCAGAACTGTTGAGCTTCAAGAATTTCAATTTTCACTCAACTTCCTTCCAATCAGATACTTCTGGGGATGGAAGTTCTAAAAATTATATCAAATGAGAATTAGCAACCTTGCCACTGGAACGTAGCCCACTGAAAAGACCCACTGCTCAATACTCAGCATTGTTTAAGAGAGAGAATATGTAAATCTAGCAGCGTTTCCTGACACTACTTTTGGGGAAAGAACTTTCCGCTGTTGCAGGTGTCTCCTTGTAAGTGGTTCCAGAAGGCGAGCAGATGCAGAGAGGTGGTAACGCTTGCTGGAGGGGAAGTGTCATCCCCTCCTGTCAGTGCTCAGACTTCTCACACTCATCACAGAGTGGGAAAGAGAGAAGGGAAGAAGACAAGCACAAACGTTACAGTAAAACACTACATAAAGATATTACACTGCATTTGTGCTGGATAGTTATAGCCATAGGGTTGGGATGATGGCCATAAAAGTATCATTTTTAAATGATCTCTAATATCTAATTTATTCTTCTCAAACTCTGCTAAGCAGCCAAGTTGGGGTGGTCTACAGAAAAAAAATACACTGTAGCTAAAGCACTGCCGGCAAGTGCTGAATGTTCTGTAAAAACATAAACAGTTTCTTGCCGGCAATCTCCTCTCCCTCAGATTTCTCATCCTTCACTCCTCCATTCCCAAGATACTAGAATTTCCTCAGTTCTGTGGTTACCTAGAGTTTTCTCATGGAAACAAGCACCAAACACATCATGAAGAAAACAAACAACAGGCAAAAATCCCCTAAAAACAGCCCTTCAGCTTATTATTCCCTTATTCTTCCTGTGCAGGCTCAGAGCCAAAGACACTCCAGCCACAGCTGAGGAGATCAGCGGTAAACGTCCTTAGCTGTTAGCAGAGGAAAAATCTTAAAATAAACAAGTTCTTAAAGGTATTTTTCCCCTGATAGCGGTTAAAGAGGGGCTAAAACAAGTGACCTCTTTATCTCCCCCCTTCATTAATTAATAAGACAAGCAATAACCTGAAAATAAAAATGGACAGTGTCTTTGACCCTATGGGGAAACCCTAGAATACAGGCATAAGGCTTCTGTCCCATTTGTCACAGGGTTGCCATGATTTGCGGGTGGTATGGCAGAAATGAAATCCCACACTGTGACGAAACCTCATGTCATCTGTCGTGGGCATGTGCTCTCCCAGTGCACTCTGTGGTGGACAACTGGCTGGGCAGGCACTTGCCTGAAGTGCCTTTCTCAATATGAAAGAGGAGGATATTCCATTTCAGTCCTTGCAACTATTAAGGAGTTCCAGTGAAATGGTAGTTAAAGATCTGTCAGGCCAAAATGTGCTGCACTTACGGAGCTTTTATAGTATTTGCCTCTAGCTGTCTTTGCAAAGAGTGAGGATGATACTTAGCATCCTTTTTACAAAGATCTCAAAGAGATAAGTAAAAATATCATTTTCTATTTGGAACAGGCGAAGTGCAGAGAGGTTAACTGAACAATCCAGCCCCTCACAGCAAGGCGATGGGAGAGTCAGGGACAGAATCCAAATCAGCTGATTATAGTCCTGTGATCTCAGCACTAAATAGATATCTTCCTGTATTTACAATCCTCCTTCTCAGAGAAGTTTGTCCTGCCAATGTGTACGCCAAAGAGTGACCAAACGGGTCTGGAAGCCCCTGCCGCAGGAGCTTGTGCAGATGTGCAAAGAGGGTTGTTTCAACAACAGCCTTTCCAGGGCTTCTTCCAGAGGTCAGCAGACTTACTGCCTTGTTTGGGTTTGGGCTCTTCCTGACTTTTAATTTAACCTGAATGATTTGATTCCTTGTTTGTCAGCAATAAACTGTTTTCCTTAAAAGAGCTAATCAAACTTTGATGAGGCCCTTGTGCAATGGAAAGATTGATGAGGTACATTAAAGGTTAGGTGTGGAGCAAAACTGAAGATAAGGGCAAAAACTCCTATTGAGTTCAACGGAGTTATTATTGGGTTTTCTATCCGTATCTTTTTCCATGGCTCTATCTCCTATTTTAATGTATTCGTGTAACTACCTCAGTATCCTGGAAGAGGGAAATGGTAACCTCTCCCATGCTTTGCTTAGCTTCTCTTTGCTTGCCAATATCACCATGGAAGAAACATGTTTCTCTGGCTTGCTGCAGCACACACTTACATCGGTGCTTCATTGGGCTACAGAACCATAGCTTCCACCACAAAGTGAGCAGATTAAAGCAATTGAGTCATGTTTTCTGCCTACACCATAGATAACTAAAACATAGAACTCATCAACCAGGCAGTCATCCAGACCAAGAACCTAACAAGATTCAAGAAGGGATTAGAAATGCATACAAATACAGTGCACCAAAGAATCCTAGCAAGTTGGCACTCAGGACATCTCCATGCGAACCCTTCCTGTACCGGTGCTGCCCAGATCTACTTAACCTGATGGAAAGGCTGCAGTGCCCCAGCCTCAGCTCTGCCTGATCAGCCCTGTGTTGGACCTGCACCCACAGATGGGGCCAAGGGGATGTTTTTGATGGCAAGAGCTGGGAGATGGGCCAGGAAGAGGGGTTGTCCTGCAGGCGTGCAAAAGTTACTACATGTGTGGGAAATGGAAACTCTCAGATGACAGTAAAGACCTGAGTCCCCCATCTGAATACTTATGTCCTCAGCAATACTCGCTTTCTTACTCCCAAAAATCTTCAGCAGTGGAGATGCTGCAGCCTCTCTAGGCAGCCTAGGATTTAATATCACTGCTGCTGGAAAGTGTTCTTAAATTTATAATGATAAACTTCTGAAAAACATATTCAACTACGTACTGATCTTCAAAGGCAAAAAATGAGCTATAACGTGGGGACATGGACTAGCCCGCAAGTTCCTATGGTGTGGTCTTCACACTGTCCCCTGGGCCACCCAGGACGAGTCATATCAGGCTAGAACAGCAGAGCAGGTGACCTTCAGACCTACTCTAATATGTCAGTTCTTATGCGTCCACAAAAATAACAAGTTCACACCAATTGCCAGACAGCAGGTCAGTCTTTCCAGCTGATCCCCTGTCTTATTATGTAAGATACACTGTTTGATTATTGCTCTCTGCTAACCTCTGCATAAATTAGCCATTAAGGACTAGAACAGAAATTATTGCTGAAAATTCAATCAGTGCTTAACTGATTTTTAATACATCATCACGTATAGGTCAAAGTGCATTAACCTGCTTGAGCCTATTGGAAAAGATTTCACTAACGAACTCCATACAACCTAACAACAACATTATAGAAAAGGAACAGTGGTCCAGGAGATGGGAGGGATGGGGAAAATTAAGTCTAAACTTCTCAACTTCAGCACTCACAAACACTGTATTTAGGGGGGGACATTATCCATTATTTCACCTACAAAGGGAGTTTATCTTCTACATGGTTTCACCTCTCCTCTGCTTTGGCTGACACGTGTTCCAAAGCTCTTGTTCATGAGGCGCTCGTGACGTGAGGCCGGAGCAGGTGATCCATGCCTTTCCCTTTCCCACAGAAACATATCACTTCTGTGGTGTACAATGCTCACGGTCACAAGCCGCCTTGCAGAAAATGCTGCCGGTTGATAGTATCCAAGGTTTGAAGTTTGGGAAACTGCTGACACACAGGTCTGTGACTTTGCTTGGGGCACACTAGGACAGTGCAGTATCAGGGAAGGAAACATCTGATGCCATACAAATATTACGGGATGGATCCACCCCAAAATCAAATTAATCCCTTAGGGGAAAAACATGCCAACAAATGGTTTTCGAGCACTTGAAACTGCAAGAGGCTCACAGAAAACCCCACAGTGGAAGGAGACACGTTCATTCAGCACTTAATCCAGTCCTGTAACATAGCCCACTGTCTGTCACATAATGCTGAATTCGAAGGCAGGATTTAGGAGGCTCTGTGATATCACTAGATAGGTTCATTGCAAGGCTATAGCTGTGCCAATCTTAACTTCGCATCAGAGCAAACCACATGAAGATCTTAGTGCACTACATATGCTCTTGCACTATTACCACTGGCTCCAAACCCCTGTCTCAACAATGTCTGGTTAGAGAAAAAAAATCAGAATATAGAAAAAGACTGCCTGCAACCAGCAGCATCTATAAAAAGGCCCCTTTCACATCTCTTCTAGCCTCACTGTCTCCATATATGTATGTATCTATATGTCTGTATGTAACAAGAAGGTATAAAACAGATGGAGCTAGACTCTTCCAAGAGGTGTGCAGTGAAAGGTAACAGACACAAACTGAAACATGGGGAGCTCTGATTAGATATTACTTTCTTTCATGAGGATGGTCGAACACTGAAATGGCACCAGAGAGGCTGTGGGATCTCCATTTTTAGAGATATTATTAATTGAACTGAACCAAGTCCTGAGTAACCTACTATAAATTGGCCCTGCTTTGAGCAGCAGTTTGGACCAGATAACCTCCACAGGTCCCTTCCATCCTAAATTATTCTATGATTTTTCCTGGGCTTTTTTGGGACCATACCATAGGGCCTTAGTAAATAGTAATACATGTTTATAACACTTAAGCTGACCCTCTGCACTGATCAAGAATGGAGGCAGACTGCCGGTGATCAGCTAAGACAAATAACAGCACTCCCCACAAAATACCCACAACGGTCAGCATCCGCACCGGAGAGCTTTACACTGAGAAACCTTCTCCAGTGCACTCTATGAACACTTCATCTACCATGGTCTCAGTGTGCTCATGGAGATACTCCACATATCCTGCTGTGCTCAACAGACCAGGACCCTGTGACTACGAACAACCGGTTCCATAGTGAAACCTTCTAGAACGTGATGCACTGGAAGAAAGATTACTGGGGAGAAAAGTCAGAAGAAAAAATCCTATAGGATCTCAAAATGCATCTCATTCTATCTGAAGGGCTAAAGCTTCAACTAGGAGGACAATATAAAAGCCCTTGCTTAATCTTAGAGAGCACTGTGAGAGACAGGGAGTACTTACATATACTAGAATAGTTATGATCTGATGATTTAGTGATATCTATTGATGCCCAAAGGTATTTTTGGGCCCATACTTTCTTCACTGACTGTCTGTTTTCATGTAGTTGTTTTGCCAACTACTGACAGTCTGTTTAGAAATATCAGGGAACATGAAATCTGGAGGTGTATCAGTGTGCGAGCGTCCACTCCAAAACCTCCGGGAAAATAACCTTCAGGAATGGCAGTCGGCCAGATTTGCAGTCTGAAGCCAGCTAAGATACGAATAAATATTCATGGCAGCTAAGGATTTTGGATTTAAGGCCATTCTGCTAATGCAGATAAATATTCAGATTTCCTTGGCTTCTGTAGACTAAACCCAGTTTAAAAGAGAAATCCATACAATACCATTCAAGTAACATTGCTGCTGCTGGTAGGGGTTTTGGGGGAGGTGGAACAGGGTTGTTATTGCAATTTTTAAAGACCAAGATGAAATCTCTGTAATTCAAACGTCTACATCAGAAAGCAGATGCAGAAGGATTCACACTTCCCGGTGGACCCTGGACCACTGCTGCCTCATGGCAGAGGGATGGGGCTACCTGTACTACGCTGTTCAGCACTATGTTGTGCTTTTACCTACAGGACTGTATTTCATCAGGAGCTGAAGCACCTCTCACTTATTTTGACATCTTTGCAATGAACAATATAATCCAAAGCTAAGATTTTACTACTGTTACTCCCACCTACTGTGCAGCCTTCTCCGTCCTCAGGCAAATGTTTACGTGGTATAAACCCCAGGCTCACAGCTGAGTGTAACCGACTCCGAAGGGATGATTACCTTTGCAAGACTCAGTTTACACAGATGATATACAGTTCAGTTAGACTTAACCATGCTATTGCAGCTGTTAACCATGTTACACCAGCAGATCTACATAACCACCTAACTAGGTTAAAGCAGAGCTTTCCTCTCCAGCCAACCGAGAAGCGATAGTTACGTCTTGTCTCCACCACAAATTCTAGTCACATCATGGGCAGAAGGGACCTCAGAAGAAGTTATTCAAAGGGAAGCAGTATGAAAGAAAATGATTTCCCTTTTTCTGCACGTTCGCAAGCAAAAGGATAACTGTGCTCTATAGCCCATTATCAGAACTCTCTGCAACTAAGCACACCGCCGGGCTCTCGCACACCAGCCGGATGCTAGCCAAGGCTGTAGTAACTGTGGGACCACTGATAAGTCACTTCACTCTCTCAGATGTAAGTCAGGAGCCTAATTCACATGCTCCAGACTGCTTTCAACACACCTTCAGACTTCATGGAAGGAACCGAGCAAGATGACAGATGGAATAGTTGTTTTTCTTTTTCACAAAACAGCTCTCAGTCTCCATTATCTCACTGCTCCTTATTTCTTCTGTGCCGTACTTTCATTTCTGTAAGTCTACATAGACTGAACGACTTGCACTTTCTTTTCCCTCTTGTGACTGTAGTTTCTGTAAAAGGCTAAGAAAGGAGGGCAAGTAACTCCTGAACAACTCCAGCTATCACACTTGTGGCTGGCCAAAAAGGGGCAAGAGGAAAGGAATGGGAAGAGGAAGTGCAGCCGCATGGCAGTGACAGGCCAGGGTCTTTGCCGCAATCTTTCAGTTGCCTTAAGCAAATCCCTTCCCTTACACATTGCTATACACTTAAGTAATACGAAATTGAGCAGGCTTCTGGCAAGACTTCCAAAGTGCAAGGCTCAGCTACCAATATACAGGTTTGAGGCATCAAAGCACTCTGGAATTCAGGGTATTCAGCTCTCTTAGACATCAAACATAACTTTAAAATGGCAAATGAAGATAAATATAAACAGAATCAGCACATTTATGATCCCTAGTTAAGAAGCTACCTTCAGCGTAAGAGCTATTGGAATAGCCCTACCCATTCAGCTCGTCAGCCTCCGTATCTTTGAAAGCATGTACCGGAGCTCACAGCAGTCAATACATTTATCCTCTCAGTTAAGATATACTTATCCTAAGCTGAGTTTTTGTATGATCCTGATAATTCTCACTCAAATGAGAATTACTCGAAGACATACAAACCACAGGTTTCACCTTTGAGAAGAAAACTATTTACAAGTGGGGGTACAATACTTTGTTAGAGCAGTTACTTCTTAAAAAAAAGTGAAAAAGGTGGTACGTATTCAGCAGCCAGTAAGTCATCCCTGCTGGGATCTCTCTCAGTGACTTTGCTGAGACAAAGTTTTTACATGATCTCAGTGCTCACCATCTCTGTTGGACAGAGCGGGCCAGAGTTTGCCAAAAGAGAAAAACTACATGCTGCACCAGAGTGACAGTAACAAGGGCAAAGGGGAGCTTTGCACCTGATCACAGGGAGCGGGGCTAATTTAACCTTCCATGTTGCTTCAGCAGAAGTTCGCAGTGCTCATCTGCATTTCTAATATTCTGTTCACCATTACCAATCTCCGAAACTGCTCAGGCAGCTTGACGGTGTTCCCTTAAACTAGGGCATCACATCTAACCCGGGAATGGTTAGACAGGCAGATGGACTACGTCACTGGCAGCACGAGGAGTTTTAGGCTGTGACTGGCTTCAAAGGGAGCCCATTCCAGTTATTCTCTTCCTCTGAGTCTGGAAGTGACTCATGCAAAGACAGTCAAGACCATCCCACTGAGCCTTCAGATTAAAAATAAGGACAAGGCAAAAGTTGGGAAATGTTTGATCTGTGAAAAGCAACTGATGTTAAGATATTGGAAGGGGAATTCACTTAAGGTTCACTTCAGGCATGGGAATGAGCTCAACTTGGCCCAGAGGGCAAGCAGCCCGGCTCCCCGGCGGCTCATCACGAGGAGCCTGTGGACCCCTTGGCCTCGCGCCCTCCCATCCTGCACCCTGCCAGGCTCCCTGTGCCTTCCTCCCTTCCAGCAGCGTGGCACCCTGCTCCTCCGCACAGCAGCCAGGCCCAACCAGCACCACCAGGCACATGCCGGAGCGTCTTCCATAGCGACAATACTCCCGGGAGCCTCACGCTAACCAGATCTCCCAGAACAGGAAGAGAGGGTTTGGGGTGGGTTGAAGGCCCAGATTTGGAAACTATCAAGGAGAACTGGGGAACTGACAGGTAGCTCAAGGGCTCTCCCCAGTCCCTCCCAACCTGCAGCCCCACATGGACCCCCTGGCTGGGCTTTGTTGCTGCGGCTGGCCGGCTGTAGGCTGGGGAAGCAGGTTGCCAGGAGCCTTTCCCTTTCCACCCAGGACAGAGCCATGCCTGGGCAAGCAAGGTGTAAAAAAAAAAAAAAAAAATAGCAAAGGACAGACCTTCTCTCTGGCCTCTCCAGCGCTGGGGAGGGTGTGTTCGTCCTCCCGGCTGCGGCCGCGGCTGCCGGCGGGATGCTCACCAGCTCCACATTGATCTGCCTGCCGGGAGCCTCTTTGATTTTTTTCTCCCCCTCCTCCCTCCAGCCCCTCTTTTCAGGGGGGGACAAAAAAAGGGGGGGTGGGGGGGGAACCTTTCTATTATTATTATTCTAATATATTCTGGGGGCTTGTGGTTCCTGCAAGCAGGCGGAAGTGAAACCCGCGTGGGCCCCCCTCCTCCTCCCGCGGTGCTCGGGGGCTGGGTGCAGCCGGGGCTCCGGGACCCCCCCGGCCCGCCCGCTCCCGGCCCCGCCGCCGGCAGCCCCCGGGCGGCGGCATCATCCCGGGCCGCCCCGCTCCCGCCCCCGGGCCCCGCGGCGGGCTGGGGAGGCGGTGCCGTGCCGAAAGGCAAGAGTGGGTGCTTCGGAGGGGAAAAAAAAAAAAAAAAGGGGGGGGGGGGGGGGAGAAAATCGTTTTCTTCACGCCAGTGGGGGGGGTGCTGGAGCCGGGGCCGGGGTGCTGAGGCCGGGGTGCTGGGGCCGGGGTGCTGGAGTCGGGGTGCTGGGGCCGCGGCCGGGATGCTGGGGCCGGGGTGCTGGAGCCGAGGTGCTGAGGCCGGGGTGCTGGGGCCGCGGTCGGGGTGTTGGGGCCGGGGTGCTGGGGCCGGGGTGCCGGGGCCGGGGTGCCGGGGTGCTGGGGCCGGGGTGCTGGGGCCGAGGTGCTGAGGCCGGGGTGCTGGGGCCGCGGCCGGGGTGCTGGGGCCGGGGTGCTGGGGCCGGGGTGCTGAGGCCGGGGTGCCGGGGCCGGGGTGCTGGGGCCGGGGTGCCGGGGCCGGGGTGCCGGGGCCGGGGTGCCGGGGCCGCGGCCGGAGCCGGGCGAAGGGCTGGGCAGGGCTGGGCGCTTGCAGGGCTCGCAGGGCCGGGGCGGGGGCGGCCGGGGGGCACAGGTTGGCGGCGGGGGCCGGGGTTACTTCAGCGACCGGCAGTTACGGCTGGTAGCACAAGAGGACGAGCTACAAAATGCTCTTCAATACAACAGTATCTACCAGCTCCTTAGTGACATCCTGCGGTACCGGGGCACTACTGCTAACGGCCGGCCGAGCCCTGGTCTCGACAAGGACCCGGCAAGAGCTGGCGCCAGTCCCGCGTTGCCCCCCGACTTCTGCAGCTGCACAGCCAGCACGGTGCAGTGTCAGGGTGTTCGTCCAGGGACCTACAGCACTATCGGTGATTTGTTTTACATCACCCTTAGGCTGCTGCAGAGCTGCTCTGTTTCTAAAAGGTAACCCGTTCTTGGGCACCGTGGGGACTTGGGCTTTATAAATGTGTAGCATCTTCCACAGTACGTTATAGAACAGAGAGGGCTGAGATCTAAATACTGCAGCTGGCCTAATGCCTAGACTGAGGAGCAGAGAGTGAGAGAGACACCAAATGAACATCCAGCTAACTAAGGCAAATGTTAATTTCCTAATTCAGCATGTGTCGTCATGTTGAAGCAGACTTGCAGAACATCTCCCCCAGCCAAGAAGCACAGGAGTAGAGATGAGGTAGTGAAACCCTGTCCCTCCCCACGTCTTAGCTACTCTAGAGAACTGCCCTATCCACCTCCCGATGACCTGGGGCAGAAAAGGCAAGAAGAGAAAAGCCGGTGGAAGAGAGCTAAGCGCATGGACCGAGAGACGCAACCTGTCCACAGGCAGGAGGAAAGTGTGAAGTCAGCACTTCACAGGCATAGCTGAGCTAACTGGATTCCAGCTTACAGGGATGCCACTAGTAATGAGGATTTGGTGGTATCAGCCTAAAAATGTCTCCAGAGCCCCTAGCAAGCTTGGTAAGACCCATGCCACCATGTTTATGATGCTCACATTGCCCAGATCAGAAAGATTAAGGCTAGCCTGGGCAGGCCTGAACACACAGCAACTGAAACTCCTGATAATTGTTTGGAGGCGTGTGGGTGCTGGCAGTAGATGGGTTGGAAAAGGCTCTTCTGAACTCTACTACAGGAGTAACTCGCATCAGATGATGCAGATGTTCACAAGAGATGACTGGGACACTCTTTACTGAGGTCTCTGTTGTCCCCAGAAGCCACCTGCTCACAGCATCATGGTGGAACTTAATCCCTGTAAAATTCTGGCGCTGCCCCTTCTTCCTTGTGGGAAAAATGAAATGGGCAATGATGCTGACTTTTATTTGGCCCAGTGGCACGTTTAGGACCTGCTATTCTGGACTCTGCAGACTCATCTCTGTACTCAGTTTTGTGTTAAGCATTACTTTCATATCCCAACAGCAAGAGAGTTGTGTAGTCAGCTGGCTGCACCTGTCCCACAGCCCCGGGGCGTCTGCGGCCTCCGCGTTGCTAGTGGATGGCTGAACAGCCATGTCGGCAGAACTGCCCTCTTCCAGGTGGGACTGGCCAGAAGATTGCACCTCATCCTAAGGAGTGCATGCCTGGACACACTGATGCATGAATTTGTGTCTTGCAGCTTAATTACTACAACCCCCTATGCTTTGAAATAAACCACAGCTCGTGTAAAATACAGCAGATGTCTGCTTAGCAATGGAAAGCAGCCCGGTGCTTTGCTCACCCTAGCTTCTTACTAAGTACAGGCTTTGGTCTTCTTTTCTGATATTCAAAGCCCTTCATAATCTTCTTCCATAGCCAGCTCCTGCTGGAGCACTGCAGCCATTGACAAAGGGGTAAGAAAAGACTGCGGGAGGTTCATCTTTCCCAGGCAGTATTTCTGCACTATGGAACTTATTTTGCCTCACGGAGATACCAATAACCCAGATCTCAATGCATTCAGAAGTAAATGCAAAACTTCTCTCCTGAGCTTCATTTCTTCACGCAGAAACATGCAGAGAATGCTAGTACCCAGCCCAACAAATCCAAGCCCTATAACCTAATCAAGCTATTCCTCTTATGGGCTAGATAGAAAGCAAGGCAGAGAAGAAAACAGCTTTTTTCTATTTTGAAATACTTGGGAGGCACACAAGTCCCACAGAGATGGGAGCCATCTAAATATATATAAAGACATAGCGAGATAAATGAATCCATCTGTTGTAATCTAGCAGTTTCATAAAACCAACGAAAAAAATTGACAGTTTCATGAAACCACTAAAGCGCTATTGATACTTTCAAGTTTTTAAAATTCTTCTCCAATGTTATGAATGTAGGAAATCAACCATCCCCTGTTGGATTCCTCTAATGAATAGAAAAAGAACAAGATGGTGCATGAAGCTGATGCAAACAAATCCACAATGTAATTAAAGCAAATTGCCATTAACAATCTAACACAGACTATTACAAATCCCTCCTCACACCCCAAAATACATTTCTGATTTCCATGACATGTCAGCACACACATCCACCACTACCATTCTTCCGTCCCAGGGATCTCAAAGCATCTCACAGATGGTGCTTAAATGAAGCCTTATGACACCTCCATTCTATTTCTCCACAGGGGAAACTGAGAGGCGCGGAGATTTGCTTATCGACTAACGGGAAGTATTAAAACGTCTGGAAAGATGTAGGTGTCTTATCTGCACATATGCCTTGCTCTTACTACTAGATACAAGTCTGCTTGTAATTAGAGGAAGTTGTTCTTTTAAAGACTGCACTGATCAATCCACTGACAGCTTCACAGGCAGAGAAGGGCAAAGAAATAGTGTTTTGCTTCATCCCAATGAGTGATGCCTTTTCTCAGCTCTGCGCCTGAAGAGCCACATGGCAGCTATGGGATAGCACTCATTAATATACGGTGAATTCACCCCGGCTTTTGCTGGTTTCAAATGCTCGTATTTTGGTACAGCTAGGTGACAGGTGTGGGAAATAGCCAAAGGTTTCCGTACATCAGGGAATCCTACAAAACATAGAGGAAGAGAGTCACTGCATAAGCGCCCAAGTGCATCAGCCACCATCTCACAGGCATGCCGGTGTGCGCTTTGAGACCTTCCAGCAAAGCAGGCTTGTCTGGGAAGTGGGAAAACAAATGTGCATTAGCCAGCGAGCTGTACTGCGCCAGTGGAGTACCCTTGGAAGTGTTTCCTGTTAAATGTGCAAGCAGATTCAGCTTCCTCCCTTCCCTCTCCTCTTCAATACATGCACACACTCCATCTCAGGGTGATTTCACTTCTCTCCTGGGAAAGAAGTGGAACTATACGACAAACGGCCAGTCCCACAGCCCGTGACACAAAGTCCTGACTAGGAGTTATTGCACATATAGAGCACTGCGTACTGAATCAAGGCTAGCTAGCGGTTACGGGCGTCATGTACGATATAACAAAAGAGGGAGTTGGCAGCAGCTGGTCACTTCTGCAGATCATGTCTGGGTTACTATTTCAACATGGTCTTCTATTTCCCTTTTTTTTGTCTGAGTTTTTCTTCTAGAACTTGGTAACTGATGTCCCACTGTTATTACCAGTATTTTATTAATAATATACTGTCAGCATGTATAAAAATATTTCTCCCCATAAATGCTACAATATGAAAAAACAATCTGCTGTTAATAAAACAGAGACAAATTCCCAAAGGAAATGAATGCTCTTAAAAACCACGAACTTGAAGTAAAAAACCACTCTGCTGCATTTGAAGTAATTACAAGAGAAAAATGACGAAGACTGTTTCTCCTCAAAACTTGGCAATTTTTATATCATGCTACTGATATTCTTAATGAAAAATGGTACTTTTATTCACTGCCACTTCTTTTACTTTGGCCAATGCTGTAGCCAAACATCTGCTTGTTAAGTTAGCAGAGGAAACTGATGGATAGTAACTCATGCGTTTCCAAAGAAGATCTCCACAGACATTTCCAAAGGAAGATCCTCTCTAAAGCTTTGTAAGGATGCACTTAGGAGGGGAGAAGACTATGCAGAAACAGAAAGGTCCAGACAAAGCATCCATGTGCATGTTCAGACAGGTTGGGCTCTTCTCCTAAAAGGCCTCAATGGAGGATTTGGGACAAGTTTTCAGCTGAAGGCGTTCCAAAGCTCCAAGTGCAAGCTTCACACTGAACATGCCACTGTGACGGAAGAAAGCTGTGAGCGCAGGAAATGAGGCTAAAAGCAACGGTGAGGTAGCAGATAGAGAGTTCACTGCTCAAAGGATCCATTCCTTTCCCTCTGTCTTTAGAGAGCGGCTGGGGAAAATTAATCATGAGTATTATAGTTACACATCCTGAGCCCGTTCCTGCTAACATGTTGACCCATCTCTATACTGGAAAAATTCTTAGGAGGCAACCCAGCTTCACCAAATATATCCCACAGACAGAGTCCCGTATATCTAGAATTTAAGAGACAAATCCCCAGAGAGCCTACTGTCCAAGCACATACAATCCAGACAATCATTAGCAAGTCTCCCAGGTCCTTAGCTTACACTCTCTCTCCGTGTTGTGCCAGGGTAATTGAGACATGTCAGACTTTGGGACCCTCCGGGAGCAGGTACAAAAAAGGCATCCTTACGTAGCCAGACTCTAGCAGCATTCCCACTGAATGCCCTTCCTTTCATATTGTTGACAATGAATTATCACACACCAGGGTTGAGACAATAAAACACTACTGGCAAAAAATAGCATCTTGACAGAATAATGATTTTTAAAAGATCTGAAAGAAGCCACACAAATACGTGTGTAAATAGTCATACTATCCTCACAAGGCAATTAGATCTGTTAGGCTGAGGAGTAGAAAATGATGATGACTCATTTTTTAAATGATAATGAGTTTCTTGCAAGCAAACTACACAACCCTGGAGACTGAACCCTCAGACTATCCATAGACCACGGCAGCACAGAGAAAAAGAAGCAAGTTTCTCCAGAGCAGTGCCTGAAACCCAGGAATGCCTTCTCCCAAAGGCAGTGAGGAAGCCTGGGTGCAGAGACATTAGGAAAAATTGTATGGTTTTGTGTGCCTGTGACACACCTGCACAAATGCACTCCAGCTCGTTTTCAGCTTGAACGGGAACTGAAGATGTTAACTATTTTCTTACAGTACGGGGCTGTCAAACTGTGAGCTTAGCAGCGCTGGTCTAAAAGTGAGGAACTCGCTGGGGCACAAATGATGTCAGGATGAAGTTCTGCACCTTTCAGCGTGTTCTGAAAATAAACCACCTCTGCCTACTGCTGGCTTGTTTTTTTCAGACTCCATTAGAATTGTACAACGGTAGGACATAACTCAAGGCTTTGCACGCTCTGTGCTGCTATAAATTGCTAGCAACAAAGACATTCACCGCAAAGTACACAGTAAGATGAACAAATAATTATGCAACTATTTTCTAAGCAATACTTCCTTATCACCACTAAAGGGCAGTGTTTCCTACAGTTCTACTAATAAGGCCAGCTCTGCAAGTTCACTTTTAATTAGCAGTGGTTAATGCCTCCTTTTAGTGCTTGAAGTGTTTTATATTCTATGCTATGTTTGTTTAATAAGTCACTTCTTCATGGCACAGTGAATTACAGGCCCATTTATTGTACTTTCACTACCACCAGCAGTCTACACTTATAAATCAAACAAGTGTATTTGTGAAGGTAATTTTTCCCATGAACTTGCAAGCCTGAGAGGATGGCTAGTCTAAAACAACTGGTTTACAGTCAGGTTTCAATCAAAGGGCATAAACGGCTTTGCAAAATACATCACTTTTTGCATATTTTTTTTTTCAAAATACATAATTTGTATCTGTGAAAACCTCATAAACTGTCCTCATCTGTGCTGGCAATTCAAATAGTGGTAAATCTGATGCTCTTTGATAAGTACTGATTCTGTTTCCATTTATACCAGAGACACTTCTGCCATTGACTTCACTTAGAGTGAAGATAAAGTCTGCTATATTCAGAGGCAAAATTTCACTACGGTCCCATTTCTTCAGGCATGTTTTGTGCTCTGGAAAATAGTTTAATCAACTTGAAAGACTCCACTAAGTAACTTTCTCTCAATCTGTGTTTCTCAGAAATACTCTGAAAGTCCCACTCTCGCCAGAAAGTAATTCATATACTGTAAGGCTGTGGCTTATTTATGAAAGGTGAAGCTTTCACAGGACGATATAGCAGAGGTACCTGCTTATCCTTACTTTCACACTCATGCAACTAAGAAATGTCCATGAAGTAGTTGTTACAGTGATAACATATGACTGTATCAAGCCCAGTGCTGTATGATTTCAAGACCATGATTCCAGCATCTTGTTTGGTGTTGGCTACAAGATCAGTAGCTGTACAATCAAGCTGATACTGTGGCTACACAACCAAGATCCAATCTCCCTCACGTCTCTTCAGTGAGAGAAAGCACAAGGCACATCATATCCAATTAATAAAGTACAATTAAAAAGTCCAAAAAAAATCAGGAGTGCCGTGAACAGAGGCTGTCCAGATTCAGAACTCCGCTGAATAGTACATCTAACCTTATCTACACAGATAATCCAGTGCAATTAGCCCCGACTGGTGCTAGCAGGAGACAGTGGCATAGCCAAGCAACAGATATTTTTACTACCCACCATCTAACCCTGCCCTGTAATTAACTGCAGAGCCCCACAGCTTTCTGCCTAATTAGCTGTTTCAACTAATGAGAGGCTCCAGACTCAGCGAACATGAAGCCTGAATTACCTGCCATTCATCGACTAGTCTTTGTGACCGCACAGAGCAAACCACAGGTGCAGAGCTGTGCCACAGAAGGGACACAAAGAGGAGAAGGGGGCCCGCATCCAAACTGTGCACAACTCCTCCGACTTCAGTCACACGTATTGAATGTTTTGGGTGGTTACGCACATGGGAGCAAAACCTGGCAGTTCCTGTATGGTCATTACCCAAGATATAAAATGTTTGACTTTTAATTAAGATCTACAATATCAATGTCACAAAATGAGTCTGAAATTACAAGAGCAGGAGCTGATCTGATTGTAAAAACCTCAGCTATTCAGTTGAAGGCCAAGGCTCGGTCATAACCAGAGAAAAGTTGAGGTCAGGAGTCCAAGTTCAGGAGTGGAGAAAATAAGAAGCTGAAGGAAACATTATATCCTCCAATAATCCTTGCAGGAGATATGATTTCAGCATGAAAGGATGCAGTCCAGCTTTAAAGTTTCCAAGCAAAAATCATTCTACTATAACTCCACTGTGAGATAAAAGCAGACATGTGATCTAGTAATACTGGCCTCTTTCACTGGTGTTTTTATTGGTGCTGCCTTCCATATTAAAGAAAACAAACACTCTGCTTTTGATATTAAAGATAACTCCAACGGGTCTGCTTTAGAGAACCTTTCTGTGTTAATCCATTCCTTGTAATACAGTTAGCCTTGTGTAAATTTGGAAGGTGGCCTGTAAAAGGAAAAGCAAACAGAGGATTGGCTCTTTTTAAAACTTTTACCCAGCTTTTGGGGGTTTTTGTTTGGGTGTTGTTTTTTTTTAATATCAGCTTCTTCTCCTTTCTCTTTTAAAGGGTCATGGAAGAAGAATAAATAAGGCTGTGACCTCATATGTGGTTCTCCCATTTCTTAACTGAGGAAGGAAATTTGGATCCTCCTGACACCTGAAATACCTGAAGGAATGCATAACTACATGAAAGAGCATGTTTATTGAGTAGAAATATCACTCAGTGAAACTCAGGAGCCAGGGTCTATTGTAATTCTACTTGTGAGCCTGATGGGTACCTCCACACAAAGCATTTCCTCTTGCCGCGTCTCAGTTTCTCCGTTTCTAAAAAAGATACCCTGAAATGTACACAAGTGTTGAAGTTCCTTCAGGTAAGACAGTGCAGTATAACAGCAGTGCCAGCCATGAAATCACCAGATGAGCTAAGGTATGATACCCCTCCTTGTCAGCAGAGCCCCTGACATCACATGGGGCACATACGTTTTGGCAGTGCAACATATAACACTGAGCTGCTGGAACTCCTGCTCCCTTCTCCCTCTTCATAATGCGGCTGGATTCAAATGGAAAGAATTTTTAAGGATGCTACAATAGTAATAATTTTGCTCTCACTGTACTGTCAGATGGTAATTTTCTTGTACTTAAATCATGCAATCAGATATTGTTAAACATTCCTGAAAACAGTCCTGTCTGCTAATAGTTTAAGTTATTGAATGTTACAGAATAATGAACAGAAAACCAGGAAGTCTTGTGAACAATAACGGGTGCCAGTGTCAACAGAAAAATAACATGTATTTGCTGAAACAGAAGTTAGAAATACCTTCCTTTCTGTCTTTGGTGTGTGTTTGTCAGCTGCTTATAGCAATGGACATCATCAGTTACATCAGTTCTCACTGATGAATACTTGGATGAGCTGGAGTGCAAGACAGGATGCTGTTGACCTGATCGTTTCTGCAACCAAAATAGGTCACACATAACTTGGCAACGTTAGTAACATCCAGATTCCAGTTTTCCACAATGGAGTCCTCATGTACTGCCTGAGGACAGAGTTTTACACTATGTGGTTGCCCATCATGACAACAATCTGGGGAGAAGGCAAAGAATTAAAAAATGCAAACATTGAGGAAACCATCTCCTCGTCGGTTTAGTACCACAGCTGCTGCCCCAAACCATACCGTCCTTGAGGAGGGAGACATTGGCCTTGGTAATTAGCCAGACATCAAAACCTTCCTAGGGAATTCCTCCTCCTGAGAGGCACACGCAGATCAGAAGAGGACAGGCTGTCTAAACACAGCAAGCCTCCTCTCCCTTGCTGGGTTATTTTCTTTCTCCCTAGGGGAGCTCCAGCCAGGGGAAACTCCAGCTTTAACAGAAGGTGGCTTGGTTTCCTCCCTGTTTTTATAGCAAGAACAAGATACAAAGGCACCCTTTCGATAATGTCCAGTTCTTCAAAGTCAAGTTCTCTGCAGTACTGAAGCATTTGAAAATTCAGTTCTGCCTTCACTGCAGTTTTATCTAGCTACTGTATTTCTAACACACCTAGAACCCCAGTCTGAAGTGTACTGATAGCGAATAGCAAAAGACATTTCATGACTCTCTCTGCTCATTCCAAGGAAATGTCGAGATCCTCACTCACAAACAAAACACTGTATATGTTCAACAAGTCAGAGGTGCGACATCAGTGGTCACTAGAGACCTAGTCTGGGCTTTCCAACTCTAGGAGAGGTAGGACCCAAAGGAATAAAGGTCTCCCCTCCTAGGAGATGAGCTGCAGGCAGCTGGTTGCTGAACTCCTCTCCACTGCAGTTCAGATGCCATGCCTGAAGGTACTTACAGGGAAATTGTATCAGCATTAGAAACATCAAAATTGGATTATACTTTGACACATGCTGGCAAAGTATTTGCAATGGATTTGGAATAGCTGGATATTGGCCACATCCACATAATATTCCTAAAGCTGGATAAAATTTAACAGCGGTAAATTAGGAAACTTTGCCAACTCCAAAGCACTACCTCAAACTTGGGCCAAAACGATGCACTGGCACTCAAATGCTCTAGAAGGACTTTTCCCTTCTGCCAAACACTGTGGATCAGCTAAGGAGAGCTGGGCTGTGGACCACAGGGGTAGGGATGCTGTTGCCGGAGAAAGCTGGGCTTTGGAAAGGAGCCATTGTGGCAAAAACTAAGGAACTTGCAATCAAAAACGAAAATACTTGCAGAGCTCTGCATAGAGGGCAAAGGAGTGGGGCTGCTGGGGCGTCTGCAAGTCTCAGCTGAAGAGCACCCTGGACAGTGGATGTTGCTTCTCCTTACCCACCACTCTGTATTCCTCCCTGACAAATCTACACAGGCAAATGGGAAACTGAATTGTGGTACATAAAAATGTTCCTTCCACAGAGATATTTGGAGCACAATGAGGGGCAGGGGGTGGGGGGAGAGAGGAGAAGACAGAAAGAACAAAAAAGTGTTAAAGGGGAGACACAAGCCGTTGGCACCTATGTCTTTTGTCAGATCCTATTGAGCTAAACTGTGAAATCTGTATTTATCTCACAGACCTCAGCGAGGCTGCTTATACATGAGAGTGCTCCCCCCAAGCAATTACACATTGCCCTGTCTGGCCCACTAGAACCCCACAAAACCACAAGGCTGTGGGCAACCACTCCGGAGGAGAAGCACAGCCTTGCAAGAACCCTTCCCTCTACTGCAGGATTATTCAATGTGATATTTAAAAGATTCTCTCCATCTCTTAGAAGTGAAGGGGGGGAGGATCCGTCTGATTGTATCTGTGACCCTGGCAACTCTTCACAAGCAGAGACAGCTGAGTCACTAATATTTAGAAAAATAACATAATTGACTGTATTCAGCCCTGTGGAGGACCCCTGCTGGGTATTCACAGTTAAACATTAGCAACTCGGTCATTTCTGGCAGCCTTTGTGAAGGGTTGCCAGGGCTGTAGATTCAATTAGATGACCTCCGACAAACCGATTTCCACTGCAAATATCTTTGAAAAAATACATTAAATCCCCAGTAAATACAGTGAAATTGGAGGAGACAGCCCTTCCTACCTCATTGAATGTCCCAAATCACCCTACAGCCCCAGCTAGATGTCTCGCCTGGATGTTATGCATGCACGGGCTCTATTATCACCACTGCCTAATGTGATTTAGCACTGTCTGCGGATTGCACTCTTTAAATCTGAGATGTGACAATGTCGCAGTTGGATGCAGATTAGGATACAAAATGATGTTGAAAAGGTAAAAACATTTGCATGTATCTTTCTTTTCCTTTTTGTTGGGCAGGGGTGATTATTCTTTTACCACTACTTTGTTGTCCTCAGTCAGCTTTTTTCCGTTACTAGCCATTGAATTATTTTGATGTAAGAGGAACTAAGATGAATTGCTAGATCCAGTGTTTTGTACTACCCATTACAATATACTGCAGCAGTGCATTACACTGCGTTGGAATATTTACTTTCTTCTCAGTAATCTATACTAAAAGTGATTAATGTACCACTAAGGCAACTAGAGATGAGATTTTAAAATTCTGTTTTCTGCATAGGCTTTTATGACAAAACCTACAATAAAACAACCAATGTGGACACTATTTGTTAACACTATCATAATGAAATCAGCTAAAACCTTAATTACACCTTGTAATTGCTTCTCATAATGTATGAGACATTTCCAATTCAGCTTTTAAACATCCCAATTGCCTAAGTTCCCGTCTGTCCCCTCAGACTACAGGATTTCATTTCGGTCAACATATTCTGCCCTGGTAAATTGGTTCTTAGCTCAACTTTTTCGTTTGCTTTTTTTCTATCCTAAATAATTCTGAACAGCTACCAAACCCTCACCTCTTTTGCACACATCAATGTTTGAGGAAATATAAAGAAAGAGAGCAGTGCTGGATTCTCAAGATGTTGCTCCAGAGAGAAGCTTAACAAAACACTGTTTTAAAATAATATATCTCATTGTTTGGGTTACAGTAAGATACAAATTCAACAGCAAAAAATTACAACAGAATAAGAGCTATTATGAAATTATTATCCAGAGAGCCATCAACTAGCATTTTCTCAAATGGCATTGTAATTATTCTTTGTACATGGTGCAAAATAATATGCTAAGGGTATTTACAGAGAGAAAACTTTTCTTTACATACAGTGTAAATTGGTATATGGAACAGAGACACTGCATGGAGTTTAGTCTGATTTTTTTTTTCCCTTCTATGTTCCCTGCTGAGCAGTGCCACAATTAATCAAGCTTTCTAGGTTTTAGTTAATTGCTGGACCCCAATAAATTGGTTTGTACTGGCATTGGTCCAGGTCTGATAATTTCACAGCCTTGGAAACTGCTGCATGTTCACACAAGAACCTTGCAAGCAGGGAGCTGGGATAAAAAGAATAAAAGAAACTCTTGTTCTGTGAGGTTCCATTAATACTTAAAAAGCCAGCCCACTAGCAACAGTGTCTTCACTGTTTGTTTTTCTCCATGTGTTTTATACTGATGCTTTTAATGATGAAAGGAAATCCCCCCCCCCCCTTATTTTAATTTTTTTTTTTTCTGTAGTTATTCGGAAAGAGCTATTTCTAATTTCACCAGTACCCTCTTGGAAATTTCCACTGTTCCCATCCTCTGCTGCAAATCCATTGTGGCTTTTTGAGACAGCTCAGCTATTTTTTCCCTATCTACAATTTTGTTCATGTGAAAGGATCACCATCTTCTGGTGAAGAAAAGTTCAAGACTGGCTTTATGAACTAGACAAGAGAGACAAGTAGTCCCACAGCCTGGCCTAACTCAGTGCTGGTGAGTGTCCCTCTTGGTCAGTTGGACGCTGTGAGTCAACAGGACAACATGGCTTTTCCTAAGTGTGCAGGATCAGAATCACGCAGACTGGCATCACAGTTTAGTGCAAGTCAACGCCTTAGGGTCTGTTATGAGTAAATACACGGTATTGTTATCAATGTGAAAGACAGGTCCACAGCTATTAGTTCATTTTACAACTGGGCTCAGTTACACGAAGGACTTTGCATCCTCAGCTCTTGCTGGTAGCAATGGGATTTGCGAGTGCTCAGCCCCTGGCAGGCTCTGGCTCCATGCTGGCACACATTTGACTTTGTTCTCCCTGGAGAAGGCTCATTTGGCAAGTTCAGTTTTACTAATGGGTTTCAAAAGCACTCTCACACCAGCAAGTTTCTGAGCAAGAGAATTACATAATACCCGAGGTGTTCGGTAACCTCATTGTTATTGTCTTTGGCTCACCATGGCGAGATTAGCAGCACTAATCACGGTTTTATAAAAGTATATTTGAATTGCAATTGGAGCCTCATTCAGTCTGCCTTGACTCCTTCTGTCACGCCTTGGAAGACAGGACTGACTGGGTTTATCTGGTGGATCTCAGCTGTACAGAAATGCCTCAGCCAGTGGATCTTTATCATGGTGTGACCAATCTGTAAGATTTGTTGCTGCTTTTCTCATGCATAGCTATAGCCTCAGCACGTGCAAATCACTGTGATTCTTTTAAAACTCCTGTCAATTTCTACCAAGTGTGATTCTAGTCAACAATTCCAATGGCAGGGAAGATGCTCTGTTGTTTTTATGTGAACCATACCACCTTCTGCTGTTTTCAAGAACATGTGGTACTGAAAAAACAATGGTGAAGCTCCTCCCAGAACTCTGAAAGAATCACTTATAAGGATTGTTTGATGCTGCTTTTCACTTGCTGAAAATAGTCACTGAGATGCTATTGCTTACTATATAGTATTACACTTTGGTAGAAGCAGTAGTTGTATGTTGTGCAGGCTTCCCGCCCACAAAATACTGTCCACACAAGAGTAACAGATGGGAGTTTGAACTAAAGATTTGGATTTGATATCTCAAGAAAAAAAATGCCCCTTTCAGTTTCCTCAAATATGTGGCATTGACTAGGGATTTAGAGCTCTAGTTTCAACTGCTTTATTGATGTTATGCCTGCAGCACCCATTACATTTCAATACAAGATTAAATAATGCAAAAGAACTTCATTACTGCTATTAATACTGGAAAAAGACAAAGATCCAAATCTGGCATGGCTAAATAATTTTTTTTTTTTAAAAAAAAGGTAATTTAGATGGATAAACATACAAAGGGGATAAATTAGAAATCAGTGCTTTCTGTCAAAGATTACAATGCACCACCGACAGTAAGATGTACCTGGTCAAGAATTTCTGAATCGGACATTCAACTACCTGGATAACAAGGTACAAGAAAAGACAGGGCAGACAGGAAAACTTTCTGGGAATGTCACAAAGATCAGCCCTTTCAAAATTTCCTTGTAGTTGTGTAGATTCCTTAGGCTCCTTTGAAAGTTTGAGTAATAGTTGCTTCTACATACCTTGGTGATGACACTTCACTACTATTTCACTCTCAGTAAACCCCTGAGTACCGGTGTTTTGACACACCATGGCGAAGCTCATGCAGCCCAGGAATATACAAAAAATTCTGTATTCCTACAAATTTTCTTGCAGGCTTTGTTTGACATTACGGGTTTGAGAGAGAATTACAGGATCATAATTACAGCTGCACACACACTGTGGTGGTGACAGGCATTTTATAAATATCTGGAATGGATTGGATTGGGTTGGATTGGATTGGATTAGATTAGATTAGATTAGATTAGATCAGAAACAGCAGCAGATGAGCACTTTGAAAGCAATGCAAAATTCAGGAGGGCCTCACCTCTGAGTGCATGTCTATCTATTCCATACCTATACATTGGTATTCTCAACACCCGTCCTAGCAAAGCGTCATCTGCTCTAGGATGGAATGAAAAATTGTGTGGTTCCCTTCTCCTGCATTTTCATGTTCGCTACTGGCAGCTCTTGCGACTCTCTTCTTACCTGTGTATTTGGAAGTGAGATTTAGTGATGTATGTTTTATTTGCCTTTTTTGATGGAACAATGAAAGATTTTCAGCTACTCTTCAGTCTTAGCTGAATATGTCTGCATCAAGGTAATGAGGATTTGGGCTGCAATTTGACATTTTATGTACTGTTGTTGTTGTTTAGTAAACTGTATTGAAATCTAGACTCACTACGTCCATCTGTCTCACTGCTAAATAAGTAAATTAATTTCTAGTGCTAGAAGACTGAAACCCCGCCGCGGATGAAGTCAGTGCTACAGAATAAACAGGAGGGTGGAGAATGCTCATGACCATCCTATGCCATAATCACAAAATCATGCACATCTGAAGCCCTTTTTGTTTAACAGTGTATGTGAAGACTGCTTGATGAACATCCAGATTGTATTCCCAGTATGATAGTTGGAGGGCTGATCCAAACCACAAAAAGTAATTTAGAGATTTTTATAAAATCCTGGGAATAATATTTAGCATCTTAAGATACATTTTCCAAATGGCTCCACTGAATCTATAGGAATGCAAAAAAACAAAGGAATTTGTTAGTTTAAGAACTTCCTTTCATACTTTTTCAGAAGTGAAAATTTGACCAGAGATAATAATTTTTTCTTGAAAGCAAAGGAAAAAAAAAAAAAAACAGGGCTAAATGAAAGTTGTGTCATGTGTCTAACATCTCTCAAAGCTCAATGTCTGTTCCAATTAAGAAAACTCCACATGGTGTATAAACATGTTAGCATTGGCACGAATCTTTTATCCTGTTTTTTTCCCTCACAAGAACTGAGAAATAATAGCAGGATACCTACATACTGCTCAGTCACTGTGAGGCACAGCACAAGGAGATGGACTTCTACTGTCAGTGTCACAGTTTATTAGCTGCTTAACTTCCATTATCTTTAAAGAGAATTGCATGGCTAGATCTCTGTGCTCTTAAAAACTTAGGGCATCCTTAAATCTCTTAAAGCCCACTATCAGGAGCAATTCTTTCCTCTCCAGACACCAGGACGCAGAGCATATTCAAGCAGTGAGTTCTGCTTGGCAGCATGAAGGGTAACAACTATGTATTTGATGCTTCTCTGGAGCTCCCTGTGTCACACGTGTGCAGCAGCCCTGAACTTCACAAATTGCAGCAACAGCCCACTGCTGAGCAAGAGCACAGGGCAAGGTGTTTGCTAAGTCATATCAGTGCTGCAGACTAAGGGGAATAAGACACACTCCCTAACATGGGGCTGTATTAGCTGTGAGACAAGGCAAAGCATAATCGGCTGTGACACAAAGAGTACTAGCTTTTAATTTTACTTACTCCTCAGTGACACTTCGGCAGAGCTGGGAGAAGAGGAACAGCTCGGGCATGGGTGCAACACTACCAGGATCGAAGGGCACTGGCAAACCCTGCAAGCTCAGCAGGGGTCACTCACCAAGAGGCCACCTGTGAACATTTCACTCATGCACAATGTCCAGCATGTGTCACTTTATCCTTTGTCCTAACAACCGTAACACTTGCTGTGACACTATCCCATGTGAAGATGTATGACAAGAAACAGAGGCAGCCTTTGTACATGACCAAGAAAGAAGCAGACCCTGACAATTTTAAACTGCATCATTGTTCAAAAGCCCCAGGGACATCCCAGCAACTGATGAACAGCACAGCCTGAGCAGCAGGATCAGGACCAGGAGTAAGACTAGGGCTTCCTGCCCTTGGAAGTCTGGGTTTCCATCATGTTGCCCATTCAGCAAGTCCCAAGCTCTCACCTGAGAGAAAGGCTCTTTCAGCCAATTCTCTACTGTCTAAATCTGCCAAAGAGTGGGAAAAGGGCTCCATTTTTTTGTATTTCTATGTTCAGCAAAGGTCTGACACCTGAATGAGTATCTCCAGAGACCCTGACACCATCATCTGAAACAGTCTCACAGAATGCAGTGGCAAGTGCTGGCATCTATGGCAACTTTCCCAAGGCACTCTTCAGGCCAAATAAGGAATTTCTTTTCAAAGCATCTTTCTGCAAAAGAATTCACATCACAGAGTCTATAGAAAATATTTCTCATTACTACTATGCTGACTATGTGTAAAGAGTACTGCAACGACTACTGTTGTCTTTATCTACAGACGCTGGACTTTGTATCTGCTCAGAGAATGAAATACACGTGAAGAATGCTGTCTAGAGGAAGTTGGATGGAGTTGAGTAGCTGTATTGGGTAAGTTGTTCTGGAGGATGTCTACATAGTAAAACTGGCCCAAAGCTGCACCTACCAAAGTCATGGAGATGCTATAAAATTGAACTATCAAGCCTGCCTACAAGCACCTGTGGATTCCTACTCACAAAGATTTGCAATCTCTTTTCTTTTCTAGACGAAATTACAAATTGCGTATTTGGTTTTAAGTAGCACTGGAGGAAACAGATACTTACATTCCCCAGGATGCTTAAAGTCTTCTGAAAATGACACCATACATATGCTCACTTTGGCCACTGTTATCCATAAAGAGAATACAGCTTCTAATTAACGACATCAACAACAGAACAAAAACCTTGCAGATTAGAGACCCAGCACAGAGAACTCAGTCTTCATCCAACTGTAGTAAGACAGGAATTTAGAAAATCAAAACACTCTGCTGGAATTTGGACGGCCCATGCAATGCCCCTTTTCTATAAAGAAACGTCATTTTAATGATGTTACTTAGGGCATTTTAATATCTCATCAACTCCTCTGAAATCCTATGCCATATCAATTTAGCTCTAACACTGTAGGGAATGGATTGATTTTTGATTTGAAAGAAAAACTACCACATGCAGAGTCACCAGCACAACTTCAGCCTCCTGTAAGGACAGCAGGACAAAAGTGCAGAGCTTCACTTGTAATTGCTGCACAAAATCCAAGAAACATCCCTGATGATACAATCTGGTTTAAGTTTAGAGCTATCAAGGCATGTAGACAATGTACCGCATCTTGCTGGGCTGTTCCAGTAACAAACTCCTTTCCTTTCACAGTATGATCTTTATTTCATTTCAGTTCATTTACCTTTGGTGTTACATCTTTCACTTCCATGTTTCCATGTGGTGTCTGAACTCAGTTCCTGAGACAAGATCAGCAGCACTGGTGAAGAGGAACTGGGGTAAGATTTACTACTCCTCCCACACCCAGTGAGCTCCCAGATAGCCAAAGGCAGCTCCTACGAAAGTCCCTCCA
The DNA here is from genome assembly GCA_031468815.1 of Morus bassanus. NCBI lineage: Eukaryota > Metazoa > Chordata > Aves > Suliformes > Sulidae > Morus > Morus bassanus. The sequence goes on from CM062582.1 coordinate 4,307,917, forward strand.
CCCTACGCCGATGTCAGTGGGAGGACTCTAATGGGCTGTGGGTCTAGCTCTTTGCAGAACGCAACAGGGTCGGTTCAGTCGTAGATCTGAGTGCGTATGTTATTCGTATGCAATTTATCTCACAGGCTGAGCCCGCACAGTCTAACCCAGCACAACATCCAAAGGAACATTACTACGGCCCCACAATTTAGAAGCATGTGTGTACCCGCTTAACTCTTCTCTCCATGAGCATGGCTATACCTCTGCAGGACCAGAGCTTGCACAGCTTAGGTTCCCTGCCTTCAAGTGCAAGTTACTATCATATTTCTGATTCAGAGTTACCATTTGTTTTTCTGTTGCCCATCCCTATTTCATGCAGTGGCTCTTCCAAACTATCAGCCTGCGGCAGTAGCCACCACATTCAGGACCAAGAGCTTTAAGTGATGATTTTTCCATAGGAACACAGATTACTGCCTGTGCATAGCAAGTGGAAGAGTGACGCAGAAGCAGGCATGGAGCAGTGTTTTCAAAACGCTTAGCTCCAGAATGCAGTTTCTTTCTCTTTTCCTTTTTTAATATCAGGAGTTATAAAGTCGCATTTTACTGACACACAGCCCTGGTTACTCTCAAAGTCACACTACAAAACCCTAAAGAAGTCAACTGTTCTTTCATCATGCCAGTACGAGGTTTCACCATACACCATAGTTTCAATATTTTGTCCAGCTCAGTTACAATGGAAGAAACGAAAGTTCTGCTCAATTTTCAGCCTTCTGAAAATATCTACCAAGCCTGGGAGGTGTATGACCTCCCAGCAGTGCTTCCCAAACACCCTGGTCCCAAACTAGGGGAAATAGGTTGTAATTTGTTTCTCCACATGATGTCTTTTCATACCTCACCCTTTTTCTCAGATCATTTGTCAAGGGTTCACTGATCTCTTCTTGTTAGTTACAGGGGCTACAACAAGACAGAAAAAGAATGTTTGGCCAAGCATATAATGTCATGAGTCATGGGTTTAATTTAGTTCCACCAGAATCTCAATGTGACCTTGAAGCCTTCTAACACAATAAATCAGAGCGGAGGGTATCAGCAGAGGGTGTCCGACGGATCGCGGCGGAGGCGAACTCCACCGGCTCTGCTCCGGAGGGTGTGAAAAGCCCATCGAAGAGCCGCCTCGGTGCAGGGCCCCCTCTCCAGGAGCACGGCCGGTTACCGGGGCGGGAGCCGTGCCCGGAGCCGCCCGCCTTCGTTCACTGTTTGAAGGCACCGGAGCCCGGCCCGGCCCGCAGGTGGTTCCCGCAGGGTGGGAGAGGAGGGAGGAGGTGGGGAGCCGGGCCCCCTGCCCCGGGGAGCCCCCGCCCGCCTCCCCCCGGCCCTCCATAGCGGAGCAAACTCCACCCCAGGGCCGTGTCAGCCAGGCTGGTGTGGCGGGCGGCAGGCGCGGGGCGCGGGAGGGGAGGGGGCCGGGGCGGGAGGCGGACCGCCGGGGCGAGGGCTCCTCCACTCCTCCTCCTCCTCCTCCTCCTCCTCCTCCTCTTCCCCCTCCCCCTCCTCCTCCTCCCGCCGCCGCTGCAGTGCCGGCGGGGCTGCGGGGCAGGACCCGCCGCCGAGCATCCTCCGGCCGGGCTGCGCTCCCCGCGGGGGCAGGAGGCGGTGGCAGGTGTCCCCCGGCCCGGCAGCCCGGGACCCTCCGGAGCGCCGGCCTTGCGGCGTCCCCGGGCTCGGGCTTCGCGGGTTCCTCCCCTCCATCAGGCGGGGGTCGGGGGCTGCCGGTGGCCGCGGGACCCGTGGGTCCCCTGCTTGTCCCCGCACCGCCACCGCTGCGGGAGCGAAGGGGAGACCTTAAAAGCCCGGGGGAGGAGATGATGGCAACGTGAGCGGGAAGCGGGGCCGCCTGGCCGGAGCCCCCCGCACCCCGGCGGAGCGGAGCCGCGGGGCTCCCCCCGCCGAAGCCGCCCTTGCAGGCAGTCCCCAGGGCCGAGCGGAGCGGCCTCCAGCCCTGCCCCAGGTTTGTGAGCTTTTCTCTCCTTAGGCGAGACCCCGGGGAAGGCGCAGTCCCGCTGGCGGAGCTGCGCCCGTGGGCGCGGGCACTGCCCCGGGGGGCTGCGGGGGGACCGGAGGGCTTTGAGTCCGGCTTATTTCGTCCAGCCCGAGGGTCGGGGCGGGCCGGCGTCCTGCTGAGCCCTCGGTGGCCCCCGGGGCTCGGACCGGGACCCCGCCGACGGCAAACCTCGACCTAAACTCTCCTCCCGGGCTGGGCGCCCGAGGGACGACAGCTCCCTGAAAGCGGGGGGAGCCGGGAGCCCCCGGCCACCGAGGGGACTCGCCTACTTAAAAAACACCCCCCCGACGGTAAAAGCGCAGGCTTACAGCCAGGCTTGCAGGAATAAAAGCTTTGGGGAAAGCGGCGGGAGGTGCGTCCCCCCGCTCCTCCGTGCGAGGGATGGAGGGGAGAGCTTGGGCCGAGCGTCTGCCAGCTAGGCTCAGTCCTCCTTGGGCTGGGGTTTTGTTGGGTTTGGGGTTTTTGCTTTTTTTGTTTGTTTTTTTTTTTTTTTTTGGTTTGGGTTTGGGTTTTTTTTGTTTGTTTGTTTTTTTTTTTTTTTTGCGTTAATCCTAGAACGTGGCGAGGCCGGACCGTGCCACTTGTAGTTACTAAACCGGGCTCTTTTTAAGCGAGGCGTTAAAACAGAGCCGTATGCCTTATCGCAGTGAGCAGTTGGTGTCCGAAGGGGATCACTTTCATTGTTTCTACTAAGCAGAAAACACACCAATAATTAACAGGTTAATCCTAACTGAGATTATTTAAACCCAGGAATATTTTTAGGACGTTGCCCTTTGGGGAAATAAAGGGAGTGTGCTAATAGTGAAAAGTATGTGTTTATATTTGGAGTAACAACAATACAGAAATTAAAGCGAATTAAGAAAGACATCAAAAGTCCCCATCCCATTTCTGTTATTAACTCCTCCATTTCACATTACCGTGCAGCATTTCTGAGCGTAAGCAGTCCAAGTTTTAAAATGTTCTTCCTTCTGAAGACCTGACACTTAAAATGGATGGATTTCTCAGCCTTTCTATTCGAACTAACCAATCTAGCTAACAGGTAAAGTGCTGCACGAAGGATAATTGTGCTCCGTTTATAAATATTGTTTGCTTAAGCAACCCCCAAGAAGGCCAAAATATTTAAACACTCACGTTTCTGCTGGTCCCAGTGATGTGCTACTGTTGTTCCCAGTGCACACATGATGCCCTGGGACTAAATTACAAGGCTTTAATTTTAAACAAGTTTTTAAAAGGTTGTTTGGCTTAAAAATGCCCTATGTGATTTGAACACATTAAAAGGAAAAAATTACTTACACTTTTCATCTGAAATTGGAATATTATTCTCCGCTTCCAAAATAAATGGAAAGTTTTATTTTGTTACTGCATAGGGAGTGTGCTTTTAAAATATTATTTTCTGGAATGTTTTCAGATGCAGTTTGCATTATTTTGAATAAGCATATTGAGTACAGACATAGATTTGATTAGTTAAGGAAGATGTCCATTTTGGTTGTGGTTTTGGAATGTAGAGTAGAGAACCCTTAAACAGTAAAGGCAATAAAAACACTCTGATAAAATCAGATCACCCACCCTTTGTTACAGTATCCTACATCTCAACAGTCTTAATAGGAAGATTTTCTTTTTAAGTGGTTGTTACCTTACTGTTCAGTTAATTTCTGTGAGTTATCCACCACTTAATTTTGACTATACATATATAAATTATTATTTCTGCTTTGGTCATCTGTGAGCTGAAACATATTTCTGTACAGTTCTATTACTTACATGAAATGTGAAGAGGTCAAATTAGTTTACAAAGCAGATTGTTTATTTTTCCAATCTTTTTTTTTTTTCTTTTAACTTTTGTAAAACTAATTGTGAATCCACATCAAAACTCTTAAAATCAAACCCAAATCTTTTCAACATTGTAAACTATGGACAAGTGTACTCTGGGAAGATAATACTTTTGCAATGAATTCTGATAAACAGTAAAGCATCAACATATTTCTCAGTTTAAAATCTTAGGTTGGCTATCAAAGATAAACAAATTCTACTGTAGTTAATTATTTTCTCCCTTGTTTCTTTCATTATAAAATAATTCACCTTTTAAAAGCCAGACAAAGATAAACAGAATGGCACGTGCAGCAAGTATGATGCCATCTCTGCACCGCACAGAGAAGAATACATTAAGCTTTGCTCCATGTGCAAGATTTTGCCACTAAAGATCTACAAGAAAGAGGATGACATGTCGCTCCCCCATTCTACTTTCAGATATCAAGGCGACGGAAGGGTTAACTCTAGAAAAATTAATTATACATAATCCCAGAACAATAGTAGTTGGGAGAGGAGAGGAGGGGTGAATTGAATAGTGGTGGAAGCCTATTAGATGCCGTGAGGAACACTCGGGTTGACTGCGGCATGGCCAGCATTTCACCCAAAGCGTGGACTGCCATAGTGCAGGGCCAATACACCAGATATACTCAAGGTTAATTTTATGACGAAGCAAACATGTTACAACTGACACCTGTATTTCCTAAGTTATATCCAAAAGAGCTGCTCTACAAGAAAATGTCCCAAACTAGTTTCTTGTGAAGGAGAACTTCAAGAATTTAGATTACTTGCCAGATTTCTCTGCTTTGGAACAAAATAGGGATTTTATTTAAGTAATATCCAGTCTTCTGCTTTCATGAATGGGAATGTGTCCCCTTTTCCACAAATGAAATTATCTGAAGCCGAAGTTGTTTCTATGAAATGAAAATCCATGATACAGACCAACGTTTTAGTTCTGGCGGTTTAGGATTTCTGTGTGCTGGATGAAATCATGTCAGAGAATTTAAGTATCTTACAGGATTTTAGTTTAATTAATTTAATCTTTTCTTTCCAACAGCTCAACATTCTCTACTTTGGAGGCTCTTTCTTCTCCTTTTGTTGATAAAGATGAGAAAAAAGCGGATATTGGAGCATTTTCATTTTACCTTTTTTGGTGTGCTCTGTCTCCTTTTTATAGATGGAGGTAAACTAGAACAAGTAAAACGTAAGTAGACTTCAAACAAAGCTGTCACATTCACCCAAATTTGACATTTTCCTCCTATTTGACAGAAGTGGTTCAGAAAAGATCTTCAAACAGGAATGTCCTAAACTGTGGAACTGCATTCAAAACCTTCTAACATTCTTCCTCCTTCTAATCCTACATTTAGTAGAATTGGGTCACACCCACGTTTGGGGCAGATTTTCCTGAAGCTGTATGGGTTTCATTGCATCACGAAGAACATAACACATCAATTTTAGAATCTGTTTTGTTTCAAATATCCTGAATCAAGAGAGCGCTTAATTCCATTTTAGTGACCTCTGTAAACATCTGACGGATTATCTGGATTTTGTCCCATGTGTAAGACTATTGTGCTGAAGTTTTCAGCCAGGGTAAAGTTCGTCCAAGACTGTTCTGTTGTGTTCCAAAAACAACATCATATGAACTGGATTAGATACATCCTTTGAGAAAATTAAGAGTCTAAGCACTGTCAAAAACTTGATGAGAAGAATTTAAAAGAATACAAACAAAACAAGGGGAATATTTCTACAAAGCCTGTCATCTGTGGGAGATGTTAACACATTTCAGAAAGCATGGCAAGGAGGAATAACTACTCAAGTAAGTCTAGGAGTTACTGACTGCCACAGCCTTGTTACTAGCTCTCTGGAATGCTATCCTCACCTGCACAGGCTGGGTTTTGGCCACCTTCTTACAAAAAATGTTGTTTGCCCTTGAGAAGTAGTTAAAATTTTCAGCCTCATTATCAGCAGCTTCTGCTTCTAAGTAGAAGGTAGATGAAAAAAAAAAAAAAAAAAAGAAAAAAAGGAAAGTGAGTTCCAAAAAGGCTGCCTTCTCTGCTGAACTCACTCACAAGAAAACAATGTGCAGGTATCCCTGTTCAGAGAAAGCACAGTGTGAGAAACTATCAAACTCCACTTCAGCTGTCTGCTTTTTCAGATCCTGCATTGCATGTGTCTTGCTTTTGTGTGAAGTGAAAGCAGATCACTTCACAGTTGCTACTAATAATCCCTGCCTCTTGCTACCTTCTTTTAGCCCAGTAAATGTGAAGAATCTCCCTTGCTTGGATTATCACTTGGAAGACAGGTATTTTGTTTCATACCCTGAAGTATCATCTATACCGAGGGTGATGAATTAAGCTGAATATCATTAGGATAACAGGAAGGACTTCTCTCATGGAAACACATGAGAAACATCATTTTATTGAAGAGCTTTGAGTTTTCAATGTAAAACCATAACGTGACAGGGAGAGACAGGGCAGTAACATCCAATTAGGAGATGATATCTGCAAAACTGCATCTGCAAGATTAGAAGTGCTTAATGAACAGAAAGATCTTAAAATACTTTGGATGCTGATGCACATGCAAGCCAGCACAAATTGTTCTGAAATACTAGGACAAACTTCTTTTTTATTAGGTTGTTAAAATATGGAGATACTGAACATGCAGTGTAAATACAGTGCATTTATCTTCCTTCTGCAGTCCCCTTGTTCAGAATCTCTCTGCTGTACAATCTGGGATTTTCCTGAGTTAAGCTAATTGCTTTGGTTTTGCAGTGAAAAGGTTTTGTTTCCTATAAACCTGCCTGAGCAATCAAGCACTTTAATTTTGTTACCTAAACGGGATCTTAGCCTGTGGTTTTGCAAGTGAAAGGATTAACTCACCCTGTATGAAAACCATTTTGTCAGCTATTTCAGGAGCTGCGATTTTGGAAGGATGGGAGGGCATGCCATTTATTTTGGTTTGGGATTTTAGAAACAACAGCACATGAAATTAAGGGCATTTCCATTGTGTGATTCTCCAGGGAAAGAAAAAATAGTTTACAGAAAACACTGCACACCTAAAAACACTATGTAAGCATAGAATGGGAACATTTATTCATAGCTTTTCAATTCTTTATTGTTTTACAGATTCAGATACATACTGTGTGTTTCAAGATAAGAAGTATCGTGTAGGAGAAAGATGGCATCCTTATCTAGAACCCTATGGCCTTGTTTACTGCGTTAATTGTCTTTGCTCAGAGGTAGGACTGCTGAGTTATTGATCCTACAACTTCTTGTACTTGCTTAATTGACTAGAATCCTTTCTGTTGTACCTAAAATATGACAAAGCCCAAACCTGTTTTCACTAGTGGGTCCTGATCATGCTGCAGGAAACAGAGGCAGGTGATCCTAGCAAAGCGAAACTGTTAACAGAGAAGGCCAATACTGGCAAAAAATACTTGCATGGGGTAGACAAAACAGCTCCTCAACTAGCCAGAGGCTTTGTCAATGCTGAGCATTACATCTTGAATAATTGGACCCCACTACCTAAATGTAATCCTTGCAGTTCTGTCAATATGGACGATTATGCTGAACCTGAATTTGGTAGTGTTTTGATCTATGTACAATGCCCACATCTTCAGAGGCATTTCCACAGTCAAAGCACCTGCTGCCCCTAAGTGCTGAAGGAACAGGCTTGGATATCACCGTTTGTAAAAATCTGTGAAAGAAGAATGAGATGATGAAAAATGAGAACACGGTATGGGGATCAGAGAGAATTGGGCAGGACGTGAAAGGAGAGGTCCTTGGCTACCATCAGCTGATGCCTGATACGAAGCCACGGCAGTCATAGATCCCCTAAGTATGTCACATACAGCTGACGGGGGCGGGGGGACACCAGGAAAATGAGGGCAGAATATGCCCCTTGGAGTACTTCAAAATGACTGAACAGTACGGGTTCTTAATCACTAACACATGAGACACTCCAGATGCTGAGCTTTGTCTGCTGTATTTAATGCAGAATAAAGTTTTCTTGGCTATTTTCCCCCCTGCAAGTATAAAATATTGGGCCCCTGTGCAGCATTTGTTCTGAGGGATCTGCTACTACAATTTAGTGCAGAGATGCACAAACAGTAGTCCTACAAGCTTGGCTGCATCTCAGATCCGTGCAGCAGAATGTATCTGTAAGAGAAAAAGCAATGTAGTAGGAAGAAAAGGAGAAGTCCCTGGTTATAGCAAAAAGGAGTTTCCGCTCATTTTTGCAGATCTACATGCAAAGTTGAAAACTCCCTCAGAGTCCATGTGTGGTAAAACACTCATTAAATTGCTGGAAGGCTGTCTTGGGTGGGGAGGAAATTCACTGGCAACCCTAGAGATCTGGATACAAATCATCGCTCAATGATTTTTAGGAAGATGTTAGACAATCTGGAGGGATAGCAAAGTGCATGGAATGCTCCTCTAGAGAACAGCACTGCTGTGATCCAGGCATACCCACGCACTGTGAGGCTCCAACAAATGGAGTGTATTTTATTTCTTTCCTTTGCACATGGGCATGGAAGACCAGCATGAGAGTTCAAGGCAACAAAGTTAGTAAAGAAGGAAACTGCTTGTGGTAATTATTAGTACATGCAGCTCAGAAGTGCTTCCAGACTCTACTTCCTTGTTTCCTCTGTTTTGCCTTTGTTGTACCATGAGGGTGCAAAATGTAACTTCAGGTTATTTCAGCAGTGAGGATGCTGAGGGATCTCTGGGATGTGACTCTTGTTGCCTGGAAGGAAGACTTCGAATGACAACTGCAGCATCCAGCCATTCATTTGAGCTTTGTCGTGGCCAAAAGAAATGCCCTCAGAACACTGACCTACAGTAAAAGCTCCAGATCATCAGGAAACTCTCAATAATTTATAATTTTAACAAAATTAAGGCCAGATAAAGCATTAGAAAACATGCCATGACATAGCACAAGCACAGACCTTAAACCAAATATTACAGCATAAGAAATGAAACTTAAGTGTGCCACAGACAGCAAATAGGAGAGGCAAATAGGAGTGTGACCCACCTGTGATTCTCTGGCAGTAAATCAGTTAGGCAAAGGATATGTTCAGAGTCTGAAGCAGCAAACTACTCCCTCACACTGCAGAGAAAAGCAAAAAATTCCCCAGGGATCTTCATCACCAGTGTGACCAATATTTCTTTGCTGCCCTCAAACATCACGATGCATATGATCTCTGCACAAAGCAAGTCACAGCAGCCAGGCAACGAAACAACAGTCTATCCGTCCATCCCCCCCAGTGCACACTTCTGATCTTTAAGAAAAAGGTGAGACAAATTAACTAAAAAACAGAGGCCAAATTATTCAGCCTGGAATTAAAAAAAAAAGCCTTCCTGTTTCTGTGTGTAAGTAGTATTGTATTTTTACAAGTTATAATTTACATACTTAAACCAGAATAAAACTAAACATAATTCAGCGTTCTCAGCCTGCTCCCCCTTTCTTTTACAACCCCTCCTCCCCCCCAATACAGAGTGGAGACTGTTGACTGTTTCTGTCAGGTTACATTGGAGCACTCAAAATTTGTCAGATCATTATTTTACACTCTAAAATACAGCAGCTTTTTGCTTGTGTTCATAGTCAGATCTGCAGGCTTCAGGGGCTAAAATGAATGCTCTCCACACTTAGCAGTGATAACACAGCTCGGGAAGAGAGATGCATTGTTACTCTTTGGGTATCTGACACAGAAATGCTAACCGTGGCCCTGATTCACAGAGGCCTACAGGAGCCTAAGTCCTACTCTAATAAGTAGAGCTTGGTCTCCCAAATATCACTGTGAATCTAAGCATAAGATCAGTCTTACCAAGCACAAGATCAGTTAAAATAGTTCTGTCCTGCTGCAAACAGGCAGAACTGAGGAGTGAAGTAGGCCTGCAGAATTTTTATCACAGCTGATCATGCACAGGAAGTAAACATTCACCTCAGGAGATTTCACAGGACTAATAATTAAAAAGGGAGCAAGGCCGTGGAACAGGTCAGGTAAGCAACACGGAGCCAGGCCAGCAGGCAGTGCCAGCCTTTCTTCTGCACTAGTGCTTTACAGGCTCTCAGATGATGGCCTGCCTACTGGGCAAGGAGCTGTGCAGACCAGTGATAGTCCCTATCCTGCAAAGAGCCTACAGCCTAAAATTTGCTCCCCCTCTATAAAATCAGTCTATTTAATTTCAATGATCATTGGAAACAGATGGTGATATCATTTTTAGTGTCTCTTTCCAAAGCAGGCGCACAAATGTAGTTCATGGGTAGTAATGATGTAACAGTATGATTCCAGCCTGTGGTCTGCAGATATTTAGGAGTCAATGGATTATTTTGAAAGAGATGGCTAGAAAAGCCTATACATATGCTATCTAAGGAAGTCTGCACCTCCACTGGAAACATTTCAGTGCTCCAGAAGGCATATGAAAATGAAGTGGGTTTATTCCCGACGCCACCTAAAACTACAGTCATAGCATAGTATCAGTGTTCATGCTGAAAGATCTTTCTTGCTATAAACACGAGCAACTCAGAGCTAAATTAGGATGATGAATTATAGATGGGAAATGGGAATTTGAAATGGATAGTCTTTTCTGGTTACAGACACTGGAGAATGAAAATTCCCTGTGTTTTAATTATAAATCAAACTTAGATGTGGTCAAATAGAATATTATGTTAATGACATGAATAATGAACACTATTCCCAAGACTTGCTCGTATTTCTTAGAAAAATGGCTACTTACCAACTGGTGTTTTTTTGTCTACTGGGGAACCCATAAAACGAAAACAAAAGACTCTCCACGGTTTTCAGGAACAATTACAGACAGTATTGTCTCTTGCGGTCTTGAACTAATCCTCAGTAGGGGATATATCAGAGACCTACCATTCATTATCTGTGTCTTAGTTTTGGATATGCAATTCCTAAGCATAATCTGCTCAAAAAAAAACCCACAAATGAAGACTGTAGCAATCCATTTTTAGGCACCTCTTCTGATTTTAAGGTTTGTATGGATTTCTGCTACATTCTGACCTCCAGCATAAAGTCAGAGGCAGTGAAAGTAGTCTGGGTTTACCCTGGTGTGAGTGAATTCAGAATGCTGTAAAAAGGCATTTGTCTTTAAAATATCTAGATGCAGAATAGAGAACACGGAAATTGGTAAGACAGCCACTTTCATTAAAGTATTGGATTTTGTTCCACCTGCAGAATGGAAATGTACTGTGCAGCAGAATAAGATGCCCAAGTCTACACTGTCCTTCCCCTGTGCATGTACCACAGCTGTGCTGCCCACGATGCCCAGGTAATTCCTATTAATGACATACAGTCCTTTCTGAAATAGTTATTTAATATGCTCAGTAACAGCAAAATTAAATGTCTGTGCTGGAAAACTTCTGTGAAGTAAACATCCTTCTATATCCATTTAGGTCATGAGAGGCTTGTCCTACAGTAAGTTACAGTATTTCCTATGGTGGTTTCTTTTCAGGAAATCAGAAGCATAGATTTGGGAAGGGATCAGGTAAGCTACCAAGTCTGGTCCCCTACAATCCAGGCAGAAGGTAGCAGAAGTTTCATTGATGGGGTCCATGGACTATCCGCTCCCCAATCCTTCCCTCATCTCTTCACTCCCTCACAATAAAACCCATCCCCCAAACCTGTTTTTGCTTTCCGTGCTTTGCATAAGAGCAGGCTATAATACATGGTTATTTTCAATCTGTTAACAAGCAATTCAAAATTGCTGTGGCAAATGTGCATTTGTATAGTATCACTGTACAACCAGTCTGGTAACATTTGCCTTTTACATCTCAAATCCAGGCATAGCTTCATAATTAGTAGAGACTGTTGTAAATCATAGAAGCAGTGCTGTAGAAGTTTATGACTATATAAATCCAATTGGATACTGTATAGTAAATTCCTCCAGACTGTACATTTATTATATGCTCATTATTAAAAGCCACTGTATGAAAGAGACTAAGCAGGATCTTTCATGAGGCTGTTAGAACATTCCCGACATGGCCTAATGGCTGGTAGATTTGACTGGAGCTTTTCCCTAAATGTCTGTCTTAGTGGCACCCCTCATTTCCACTTATAAAAGAGTATTCATGCAGCATCATAGAAAGGGGTTTTATTTGACTTTCTCCAGAGAGTTTCATTGTCTGAGGAAAACAGCTGTTCCCTGACCAAAACCCGTGAGTAGGAGGCAGTACGCAATGGTGGAGGGACACGAATGCACAAGTCAGTTTGCTGTTCAGCTGGGATTGGAGTGCGTTCATTGCACTTACTGGAGAATAAATGGCACCAACCCATCAGTTTTTGGTAGGATTCATCTGTCTTGACAATTATATACATCTGTCTATCAGATGTGTATATCAAGATCTGATCTAGGTATCTAGAATCCTTTTTTAATCAGCGATGAGGAAGAAGCATTTCAAGCGGATAACTCATCTGATGCCATGATGCCACTCTTCTTGTGTCCTGAGATGAGATTCATCCCATTCAGCTTCGGATCTAATGCTTTGGCATCTATTTGGTGGTGGAGTTTTATCTATGATGGTCTAATACATAGGAAAGAAAGTCTGTAAGGTAGTATGCTTTATTTGACCAACTAGTACTGTTAGATTAAGTCGTAAGTTGCTGAGAACACGAGCCCCTTTTCTGTTTTCAGATCAAAAGAAGGACTTGCATGCCAGTGTGCCCAAAATCTGGTCTGTCTTTCCAGCTAATCTAGATTTCATTTGGCAAGGGAATCATCTAGATACCCTTTATAGGTGTTGGAAACATGCTGTTCCCAGAGGGTCATTCATCCTGTTACCCAGAATGAGAAAAATTTTTCCCTGGAGATGCCTGTCACTCTCCACTGATTATTGAGGGAGCACAGGCAAATAGCTTACGCTAGATGCTTACTTCTTTGACAGTTTAAGTTAAATCACAGACTAAACCACTCTTAGTATGTAATTGGCATTTGGGGTCAGGTACTTTTTCTTATTTTTTAATATCTCTGTACAGTATTTAGTATAGAAACATAAATGCTTCTAGATTGACTGTTTTTGCTTCAAGTGCTCTTTGGCAGTGAACTTTCTGGCTTTTTTCTGTTCATGAGGCTGTAAATGTCATGATATCTATCAAGATTTTAAAACATTGTACAATGACCTAGTAAGGAAGAGTAAGGACACCTGTAAACTCTCAAGTCCTTCTTATCAAATTAAGTTCTTGCTATTCATAGTCTTCAGCTAGAATTTTGTACTGTGTGTATAAACTGATAAATCCAGAAAATTATCAGAATGAGCCTTTCCTGAACTGTGATCCATTATCGTCTCTTAACTGCTCCTAGAGGCTATCTGTAGTCTATCTGCTACGTATGGTGGGCAGCATCTCATAAAAAATGAGAGTCCCACTAAGGTTTATTTTTTCCCTGATTGAATCTGTAATTCAGATAGATCTGCAGCAATGTTAGGCAAAAGAGGACCAGGAATCTCCTGTGATTTTGGGAGTTACTTGCATTCTGCTTTCTGCAGTGATTATTCATATCATATTTAGTGCTCTATCGTCAACGGTAATGTTCATGCCTGATCTGAATAGGAATCTCAAGAATTCTTGCCCATCTTATGCCAGCTTTCCATTCCTTTGTGTCCGGCATACAATGTCTTTTGTGCAGCATCCCATGATATGCAGGAAACTCACTTCTCTGGTTTCCCTGGGGTTTTTTTTAATGGAACGTGCCAGAGCTCTGGCCATTAGCCATCCATTTGAGTTACTCTCATAAATGCTCATTATATTCTGTCACATATGTTTCCCCTCAGTTTCTCAAGCTGCATTTCAGAAATGAGTAGTGCTAGTCACAGTGACTTTGGGCTCTTCCTCCTGCCTTTCTGCAGGCCTTGTAGAGTGTAACTGCCCAAATAACTGCCTCCTTATTTAATGAAGCAGAGGTAATGCCAGGAGGCAGCAACTTTCATTGGAAACTGAACTTCATAACTACCTAAGTGCAGGAGCTGTTGAAGGGATTCCTTTGAGAAAAGTTGGCACTGCTCTCCCCTTGGAATTAATGTCTCCTGCATCCATAGTGACACTGGACTTGCTGACACAAAGAGATGCAGTGTTTGTATCCTGTCTCCCTGGCACCAGCCACCATGAATGTTAAGTAGTTGTCAGACATATGTTATGAAGCATCTTCTACTTTTCACCAGTGTTCAATCCTACCAGCTTCTACCACAGATTCACTGCTAACTTTTTTTTTTTTTTAAATCTATTCATTCTAGCATTGGCAAAATCCAGACCTTGTTTCTTTTACAGAACTAGATATTCCTCCCTTTTGTGGCTCTGAAAAATATTCTACTATGTGAATTAGATTCTTATCATCACACATATGTAGCAAAAAATACTAGGTTCACATTCATTGGGACTCCTTAGCGAGACCCAAAAGGACATCACACGCTTCTGAGCTTGAACTCCTTCCTTCCACCCCAGGGTGCTCCAGGCATTGTCAGAGGAGAGGTGATTTATAGAGTCAGGGAGAGGATTCACCATCGTTCTTAGAGCTGGATCGGCTCTTGAGCTAGAGTGGACTTAGACCTCCTCCCTCCTGTCATGAAAATAAACTTCATGTACAATTTCTTCAAGAATTTAGCTGCAGCTGTCTTTTATGGCACTACTATGGACAGTGCCCTTATAAATGGAACGTTTATTGTAGATTGTATCATTTCTACATGGAACAATCATGAATCAAAGCATTTAGAGTCTAGTTAAAGATCTAAAACTTTTGCATACACTCTGGAATATGTAAATCTAAGATGGGGAAAGCTTACATCAGAAGCAAAAATGCACAATTGCAGGATTTAGAAAGGGTTTGCATATTCCACTTGCTGATTTGATTTCTCAGCAGATAAGGCTGCACGCCGATGTATGAATCAGCCCATCTGGCTCTAGTATTTTTTAAGCTTGCTGCCCCGACTAAACACACTGTCTTCCAAGAACATTCATGATTAGTTACACATTTAAGTTTAAGCTCCTTTGGTAGTATGATTTTTCTGTATCAAATTCAAACCACTTTTCTGATGTACTTTTCATTGTTCTTTAGATATTGAAATAACAACAAAGTGCCAGGTGGCACCCATATACATAGTGGGACTAAATATAAAGATGGACCAGGTCAGGTACCTCACAATAGTGGTCTGAGAATATCACCTAAAAATAAATGAGGCTATGTCTGCACAGTAGACTGCAGCATGACTTAGTAATACCTGTGTCTTTGAACTAGCTATTTTAGATCCTGGAAGCAGCCTAGTTAGGACAGTGCAGAACTCACTGCACTGCAAAACTCACTTAAGAAGCAGGAAAAATGCACCTGCAATGAGCTCAGTGCTACCTTTTCTCAGTTCCTTCCCGTAACTGAGCTAGTCCAGGTAACACGCTGCACTCTGTAGTGCAGATATTCTTAAAGACTCAGCCTTGCAAGACGCTGAGTATGTACACCACCTGTTGACCTGATACACATCATATATGTAAACACAGAAGCATGTGTGTAATACAATGCATCTTGCACTGAATTACAACCAAAGTCTTCAACCTGGGCAGTTGGAATGCTCTGGTGGAACAATTTCCCACTGCAGAATGCACATACAATAAACCATTTGGTGAGGAGGTGTTGGGTTCTACCCAGCTCAAGCACCAGAGCTCCTAGGCTCTCAGTTCTAGTCTTCTCACCCTTCCATTCAGAAAAATCCAATATATTTCATAAATATTTGTGGGACAGAGGAAGGCATGTTGTGCCCAACTCTTTCATTCTCTACACAGTTATTGTTCTACCACCTAAGCTTCTCACATCACTAAGTGAGAAATTAATGGTCCAGATCTCACTGAAGTTAGAAGGAGTTTTAATTGCCTTAAATAGATGGGTATGAGGCCTGAGTAGGAAAGAGAAAAAAACATGCGAATATGGTAATATTAAGAGATGTTCAGGTCATCTCTTACTGAGCAGATATTGTTTTCCACGCTGTTAGTAAAAGACAGTCATTACCTCCCGTATAAAACATATCTCTGTTGACTGATGCTACACCTCTGAAATTAAAGTCAGAAACACTTCATATCCTGCATTCCAGACTGAAAGACTATTATAGCGATACTCAAGATCAAGAATTTTTATGAGTAACCTGGAAAAGGGCATATCATCCTTCTAACTGAACCAATACACATGGTTCAAACACCTAAGTATTTCATGAGAATTTGGAGATGGATCCAGCATTCACATATGACTTGCGAAACTTTAGAAACCTCCGCTGTCCAAAAGATAGATCTCTGCCCTGTCATGAAAGATCTTCAAGGTTCTCAACCCTGACATGTTGCAAGCACAGAAACCCTTTTCCTTTCTGTATGTTAATCTGTCCCTCTAGTGCCTAAGTTCCCAGGCAGCAGAATTTCTTCATGAACTGTGCTGCCAAAACACCCACTTTTCATCTTACCCCATAAAAAGATTTGAGACCATCCATCATGCAGCAGTATAAACAATCTCTGAGCTTGTGATTTCCTTTCTCTTATATAATGGTGAAAGGATTAAGGAAGAAGGCCACAGGGAGATTCTCCTGAGAAGAATGATGTGCAGATAGCATTTCTTTTTTTCATGATTCTTATTGAAATTTGAATTTGACAGTAGCAAATATTATAGCTACTGAAAGTTGATACATGCTGTATTTTGAGACAATAATAAAAAAAGGCATCTTACAAAGGTGCCTCCTAAAGGCCTAAATGTAGTCTGTTAGATGAAAACAGAGCAATGACAGCTGTCATTTTATGAAAGACTTGATAAATTATGGAGAACTCTTATAAAATCCATCGCTTGTGGAAAACAACAACAGCCTGTAAGTGATTTTGATACTGAATTCTTAGTCTGCTACACACAGCTGATGGGAGCACTGTGCTTGACACATGAAGGGCACTCTGTCTAGCAGGGATTAAGGAACAGTAGAGGACAATCTCTGTGTAAGTCATTGATTGAGAATGGTTAAATCTTGGCAGAAATGTTCAGATGAAAAAAAATCTAAGGCAGCACAAGCATCAGTAAAATTAGATATTGAAAGTACACCATTATAATAACTGGGGTTCCCTTCACACACCTCTTCTGTAGCCATCAACAATTGGCACTGGAGGAGTTCAAACGTCTGACCTACAGCATGTCACCTACAAAGTCTAATCTATCAGTGACAGCACAGTGTACCACATGTACAACTGAAAGTCCCTGGAAGTGCCTCCACAGAAAACACAGTGCTAAAAAAAGGAGAAAAAACAAAACTCAGTATGCAGAAAGAGATTTCTGTACAATTACTTTTGGAATACAATAGAGGGAAAACTTAAGGACTAATCAACATTAACGAGTGAACTGCAAAGCTTGAAAGTCCTACTGATTTTATTCTTTGCTCATACAACATTATCCACACTTCTGGAAGCAGCTGAATTGTCTGAGAGAGAATATAAAAAGCTAGACTCCTGAAAATCTTGACCATTTGAAACCATTATGCATGCTCATCTGAACTGTTCATCCAAAGAATAAAATCTATATATTCTGTAACTGATGCATGGTATATAACAAGTTCATAACCACCTTAGTAATGAGTCCTACCAGGATTGTCTTCCTGACACCAAGGAATAGACAGTTGGCACTTAAATAAGAGTCCATTGACAGAAATACGAGTTTGGAGCTATAGGCACATCTCAGATTTTAGAAAAACTGGCCACATTCTCAGCATCCTGCCCAGTTTGTCACATGTCTGACATGAGCCTCAGTTGATGGAAGAAATTCTGCATACTCAGCTCCCCTTCAGTGTTCACCTCTGCCTTCCCTTGTTACTTTACCTCTGCAACTGAATCTCTTGAGACCTTTGATCCATGCTGTTGCACTGCCTGCAGGCCCAGTAGCTATGCCTTCACTGCCCACCTCTGCACTTCTCAGTTAATGAGAAAGAAATTAAAAATACCCTGTGACCCAAGCTCTCGGCAGTCACGGTACAGCAGACTGTGGAGGAGGTATGCCAACATACACAGCAGCTGATAGTAATAACTGGAGAACTACTTACTATCTATTGGTAGGAACAAATTCCACATTTTTCTAGTCTGCATTTGGTTCCTGTGGAGGTACCATAGAATTACAGAGCCATGCTTGTTTATGGCTACTCCACATATACAAACAAGGTGGATATTCATATCTGGAATAGGAAAGACTAACAGAATGTTATACAGCACCAGAGATTAGTGAGATGCTCTGTTTTTTATATAGTCCCAACAATGGTTAGCTGTCAGATAGTTCAAATAAATTGTTTATTTGGAAGTAAATTTGATTTGGAAATATAATGATATAGGCATTCTTGGGAGATGTCTAAATTTTTCCTATTGATGTGCGCTCAGATAATTTGGTTTGTTTTGTGTTTTGCCTTTGTTACTAGCTTCATAAGGAATGTTTGCTATCACAGGCAGATTGAGGTTATCACTTGTTTCCATTCTGCTTTTTTGACCATAAAAATTCAAACAATCTATCTGTAAATCAGCATCCAAAATGCACTGAAAAAATACGTATCTTCCCAAATGGATGACAGAATTAGAACTTCCATTCTTTGGACTGAAATGATAGGATAGGATAGGCTGCTCAGAGTTTTTCCAAGATAACTTCCAAGAGCTTCAAAGATGCTTCAGAGAGGATTCAAAATGCACCAAAGCTTCACTCAATTTTTTTCCTTGGCTGGGAGAGTAGATTCATATAATGGTTCAACCTTAGAGCAGGAATTAAAACAGAGCAATGCAGAAAGTGTTTTATGAATCCTTCAGAGTTTTGCTGGGCAATTTTTTATGCCACTATAAAAGAAAACACAGGAAATTAAGCTGCAGAAAATATATTAAAATAATGTGAAGAGCTTGACGTTAGCCCTAGAAAGCTAAAAAACAACCAACAGCCTTTTGAATGGTTGAACTGAAACTACATCTTTGCCTTGAATCTGTATGTGTCTAGATAAGGTGCTACTAGTTCCTTCAAGCAATGAGTTTCATACACTTTCTACCGCCTGACCATATTAAAGACTCGCTGTTGCGATTAACTCTGAATTACCTTGGAGTTTTTAGAGCTTAACCTGGTCCTTGAAGTTATTTTAATGTAAAGCATTTTGTGGCTTAATATCTTTGACACCTGCACCTCTGAGAGGCACATATGGATTTTGTTTAGAGCTCGCGTTTGCAGTTTTTGGATAGTGCACAACTTTTCAATCCAAATTTATTGTCAGCCTCAGTCACTGCTTTAAAAACAACATCGTTGCACTGTTTTTGTTGTTTTTTAAAGGGACCTTCACACATCATCTATGTTTCTTTAAATCATTGATTTATAATAAGTTGGATTGTGATGCATGAGTGAGGGAAAAGGCTAAATGCAGATGGACTGAGGGTTGATCCACAGTCTACTGTAGTCAATCAACAGATTTCTATTAGCTTTGATAGTTTTTGGACTCAGCCTTCTATGAAAACACATGCAGTTACTGACTGTGATATAGTTCCCTCTCTAGAAATGCTAAGAAGTATGGTGGAAATATGAGACAGAAGATGAAAGAGAAAACTGCCTTTACGCTGTACCACACAGAGTAGGTGTTTGGGCCAGGTTCCAAATCTATTTAGTTCAATGGACTTCAGATCAGACCTTGAGGTGACACGTTCATGTAGAGTGGAAACAAAAGTAGAGGGAAGGAATTAAGCAAAGGAATTTTTAATAGGAAAGAAATCCATTTGCTCTCTTATGCTGTGCTATAATCCCCCAAGGACCTCCAGCCGCAAAGGTTATTTAAAATAATACTGTGTGATCCCTGGAAGATAACCTTGCATTGAAACAGTGTAATAGTGTTTTTCTATCTGAGGGTCCTGTATTCTCATGAGATGATGAATCAGGATTTAGTTCTGGTGACGAAGTAGCTCTAGAATATTTGTGGTTTACCCTTCTTGACGTGATAGTGGTAAAAACATGTACCCTTTCAGCAGCTGGTGGTTTGACCCTGCAACATCCAGTTTGCAGTAGCAGTTTGTCCAACAACATGCTGATGGCACTCAGGGCTCAGTTTCGTTGTCCAGCCATGAAGCTGCACTAGGAGCAGGTCAGGAATATGTAATATCTGATTCAATGGTGCTGACAGGTTTCCTGCCTTTCTGAGGCAAATGTATGCAAGAGGCCTCCACAGATACCGAGGAAAGTTTGCTAAGTTTCTGGAGAAAACAGAGCATGCGTTATCCCAGGTCACCATGACACTTGTGTTCCACAATGTCCCTTGCTGCCTATAAAACAGAGATTCCCTGTCTTCTCTGTTTTGTTTCCCTCTGCATTTGTCCCCTCTCATCAAGTAGCCCCAGCATAGCACGTTCATGCTAAGATGGCCAAAATATGGTCACAGAACGTCTCCTGCACTAAAGGCCTTTTTGGGGAAGTGAACCATAGTGCCAGAATGAGGATATTCAGATTCCCAACTATATGCTTTTTTGCACTGGCCTTTCTGGTACAAATGGATCAGAAGATAAGAATTAATTGGATCTCTGAGTACAAAGCAAACCTACTGCTGTCACTGTACCATAGTTTCACTGGAACTGCAGGAAAATAGGCAAGTGCTTTGTGTTATATAGAAGCACTGCATAAACACAGAAGAATATTATATATGTGATCTTTTCCTATATAAACATGAGGACCTTTTTTTAAAGAGTATTTAAAAAAAATACAGTTTGGTTTGAACACGTAGCATCAGGGTTAGTTCAATCACCAGAGTTGTTCCAGATTTATTCAACATAGCTATGATCAAAATCTCGCTGACTGTCACTCTTCTAGCAAGTTGCATAATCTCTTTCTGCAGGATGCTTCCCTCACCTCTTTAAGTCTTAGGCTGCTCTGTTTTGAATTTGTAAGGATCAGAATATCAACACATATTTACTCCTCCATTTCAAATACGTGTCTCATACTGAATAGCTGTTTCTTATATATAATAACAATACTCCATTGGCTTATGTGTAGTAGGGGGAAGAGCCTAACGTAGAGGATTTCTGCCTGGAGGCAGGCTTCTTTATCTTTTACTTGGAATGTTACTAGCATTTAGATTTTTCCAGGACTGGGAAGAGCTTTGGCTGAACCCCTTGGAACACAGACACCAAGGCAGCAGGGGTCAAAGGACTCATTACCACTTTTTCAGAGCTCTGATTCCTTAGGTGAAAGGAGGCTAGTTCAGATATTGTTCATCAGAGCAGCTCCGCGACTGCTCACATCTATAACATGCTTATCTAGCTGTCAAAATGGCTGTTCCAGCAACAGGAAGAGGCACATATCATTTTAAAGCTGGAGAGAGGAGTTTAGCCGAGGTCCCCGCACAAAGCGAATTTCAAAGTGATTAGATTTACTCGCTTTGTGTTTCTCTCCTGTACATCACGGTGACAGAGGATTCAAACGTTCCAACTAGCTGTGCAGTCAAAAGTAACTTAAGAGTAAATTGCAGTCTCTCACTCTGTTCCTGCTTCAGTAAGATGTCAGACTGAAGTCTGTATCTTGCAGTCAGAAAGAACTGCAAAGGAGCTTCAGATTCTCAAGTATTGTACATATGTCCTTGGTGACACAGAAAGATAAGTAATGTCAGTCAGTAGGCAGCAAGCATGCACAACTACAGAGGAGAGTCCAAATCTGCTGCCATCCAATGTGACACTAATATATCACTTGCTGTTGCTTTTCCCCATATACCAGTGACACAGGGCATACTAGCATACTAATCGAGATGATTAACTAGCATACATCATCGAGGATGAAGCACACCGCTTCATTTGTCAGGACCTTCCTTTTAGTTCAGTTTCTCCTGCGTGAGGTATAAAAGCATTACCTGCTGAAGGGAAATGTTTTGAACCAAAGCACAGCTCATGTGCTTTGAATTAATTTTCAATATTGCTGCTCCAAAATTGAAATTAAAATGTTACACCTTGTTTACTTAAGAGTCCTAGTCTCCAGAGTTATTCACTGAGGAGTACTTCCTTCCAGAAGTCATTCCCTGGCTTCACTGGGACCCATTTGAAAGAAATGGACTAATCTATACTGTGGTGTAAAAGATGCTGTTCACCACATGCAAGCTGGGACCTTAGGGTATATTGTTACCCTTAAAGGTTTACAGAGTCTGCACCAGGAATTGAAAAAAATAAATCCATGAGTCAGCCCATTGTCAAGGGTCTTTGGCAAAAAAAGACAAGAACTGTTTTTGCTGCTGCCAGTCCCAGCTCCGCTTGTAGATAAAAGCTGAAAGTTGGAGTGTGAGGCACAGTTCCTATTCTGCATGTGTCTGGCTCAGGCTAGAGCTATTGCTATGAATGATAGTATGCAGGCTAGCTAATTTGGGGAAGTCTTGTCCCATACACAAACACAAAGTGAATTCCATTCTAAGACAGATGCACAACTCCTGTGGGTGACAGCCTGTTTCATGTTAAAAACGCATTTCAGTGGTGGAGGAAAACACAGCGCTTTTTATATTCTAGTTGGCCTTTGGCAACTGCAGCCTGCATTCTGGGAGCAGTTGAAGAAAGCTAGAGAGGTAACAAGGTGCATAACATAAATAAAAGCTTCCAACATCTTATCTGCAACTCCCTCATCCCTGCATTTCATGCTTCCAGCTCCTCGTATGAATTGCAGTCAGTGCAAGGTAGCATTTTTCTCTACATTGCTGCCTGGAGTTTTTTCAACCCACTTTGTAAATTGCAATTCCACCTGCAGGTTTTTGTCCAGAAATGTAATTTTCTGCACATGAATAAGTTACCCATTACTGTTATTCCAGACCACTTCAGTTAGTATTTTGGGACCTCCTAGAATTAATCCTTCACAGTGGAACCTGAAGCCCATTGTGTTAGCCTTTAACATTGCTATGAAAAACACCAGTAAAAAGACTCAATAAGCAAGAATCATCCCCGTATCTCTCAGTGACTTATGTGTACATTACCCTAGAGAATGATTTTGCTTGTAGGGAAAAGACCTGGATTCCCTGAAGGAGGAGAATTAACAATATATTTTAACAAGGAGACCTAGGGGTATGTGCAATTCCTACGCAAGTAAACAGTTTTCCAAAAACAGATGTCAGGTCATCAAAGTGCTGCTGCCCACTTGTATTGGACAGTGTGTGTACCTAACCTGTTTCAGGGTTCATAAAATTTTTAATAAGCAAAACAGAGAGGAGTGCTCTCATACTCTAGTCGTGTTCCCCTCTGGCATTAGAAATGCTCGTTATCTGCACATTTCCAAGAATTGCGCTTTATTTTGACCTACATAATTGCTGTTGATGTGTTGCTTCTGAAGAGTTAACTTGCAATTCTTACGCCAACTTTAAATGTCAAGGCAAGTAATATGGCCTCACGTGATGTTATCTTACAGTTTGGGGTGACCTGATTGCTGTACAGAAGCAGCATGTGAGATGACCAGTTAGCTGGTGTTCAAAGACCGTTTCCTGCATCAGGATACAGCCTAGAGAGCTTTGAAGTACCTGTTGCAACTAAACTGACTCTCCCAATTGTGTTCAGTCAGTGGGAATACAAGTGAATATGCAGGAGAGATGTCAATGCAAACAGTTTTCCCAGAGTTATAGCAGAATTCAATTGCTTGTCTGGTGAATAGGGTTCTAAAAGAAATCCTCAGTCTCTTGGTCTGTACATCCTTATGCTCCATGTTGATTCAGAAAACATGTTCCATAAAATCCTCTCTGGATTCAAATTCATAACCTATCATCTCTCTACTTACAAAAGACCAGAGAGACTATCTGCAGAACAGTTCCCAGTATGGTAAGTTTCTTAAGGCATTAGACCTCATGATTAATTTCATATTGTTTAGCACTTGATTGTTTTTATAAGGCTGGTTAATAAAACAGACAAACTGCAAAAACCAAGCCAGGCTGAGCGCCTAGCGTTTCTGCTTGATGTTAAAAGCCCGTCTTTTTCAGTAAATGACACTAGGTGATTCTGAATGTTGCAGTTTAAAAATAGTTTCTAAGTCAGCAAGCCAAGAGTCTGTAGGATTTTTAAAAAATGATCTTTACCAGATGTTATGATACTAAAATAAGCAATAGTGAGAGTGTTAAGTACTAACAAGAATGGCCAGAATATTGTACAAGAAAGTATCTCATAAAGATGTAGTAAAAACCCACAGACCCTTACTAAGGTGCTGTGCAGGGTCCTCGCAGGCCCTGCTGAGAGGTATGCAGCACCGTGAACTTTGCCTAAACGCCTTCTTTGTCTAATCTGTACAGTCTCCATTTCGGGAGTACACTCAGTTACCTTCAACCTATTACTGGCTGGAGATCAGTGAAACTCGGCACAATGACTTTCAGAAGGCCAAGATGCTTGGTCTCATTGTCCGCAATGGCGAAGACCACCCAAAAGCAACCAATTTTCTTGTCTGGAAGGTCAGATGTCACCTCATAAATACTTTACTGATTACCATGCCATGACTGTACTGATTCTGAGGTGGTTTTGCCACTTTGTTAGTCAGTGTCCTAAAATTGTTTGTTAGCAATTGTACCTGTACCTCCTGACTTTATCCAGTAGGATCGAAGTTGAAAACTTAATTGACTGTAGTAAGGCCTGGATCCTAAAGCCCTTCCTCAAGTAAGTTACCCTACAAGGCTAGTTTGCTCATTGCCACTTACTGCTTTTCACTCTCTGCACAAAAATGCTTTTACAGAAGTTAGCACTGTTTCAAACACCAGGAACTGCCTGTGGAATTTGTCTAAGCTATTCAAGGGATTAGTTGCAGATAACTGATGCTCTTCTGCTCCATATCCAAGTAAGGGTAAAGCATCTCAGGACCAAGCTTTTATAACAACCCAGGAAGGAATAGTTGTAAACAGAAAAAACTAAAAGTTGGTGTTTCCAAAACTGACTGTGATCCATGTGACACAGCATCTGTTTCTCCCAGGAGACTGGAAAGCTCCAGAAGGCAGGAGGCCCTGGTCTGTGTACATAGTATGGCTGCCCTCAAACCTTGGAAACCTCAAGTCATGGGCAGACCGTCAGGAACCCAGGCAGGTTTCTGTGAAAAATTTGTGATTGGAGTAGATTCCACTGAACCAGAAAATTTCCATAAGATGTCTGTGGTTTATCAAATTCATAACTAACTTTGTTTTGTTGGACTATCAGGAAGGCATTAGTGCTGCACTTCACCCTAAGTTAGCATCCATTCATGGCAAACTCTTTGTGATCCTGTTTCTTCACATGCTCTGTCAAATGGCCTCTGTTCGTGGAATTCATGGAGTTCATGGAATACATGAGCTATACCTACATACCTATATGCAGTTCTAGTTCACAGTGAACTTTTATATCAGGCTGTACTACAGATCTGAATTGATACAAAGCTTGTTTGTATAGATCAACAGTTCCTCCTAGTACAAGCATCCACCTCAAACATAATCTTAAAAAGCAGCGTTTAAGCAAGCACCTAGGCTGAACCCTGAAGGAAACCTTTCTGTTGGCTTCACTGAGGCTAGGATTTACCTTGTGTGTGGTATGCCAGTGAAAAACAGCCTAGGTAGACAACAGAAGCTGGACAGAATCCCATGTTTGGAAGAGAGGAATGCTTGGATATAAGAATTCAAGCATAGCCACCATAGTCTCCAATTGCCTTTAAAAAAATAATTGTTTTGAAGCTAATCCATTTTTGTTACAGTTGTATTCTTTTGCCTGTTCGTAAAACCTGAAAGATTTCTTCAGCCAGGTTCAACCTTTAAAGCTACTTACAGGATAAGTTCAAATGCATATCAAGTCATGTGAAGCCTAAGTTGCACATCTTAGCCCCCTGCCATTACCTAATGCTAATGTTGGTGATAAAACAGTGCTATCCATATTGCTAACTCATGTTCTTATCTTGATCACACTAAAATTGCAGGCAAATGTTAAGCATGGCCTGTCAACTTCTCTACTGAAGTCTGAGCCCTTAGAGAATAAATGCCAACCACAGAAACAAAAATACTTCCTTTTCGATTGATGCTATAACATCTTTACCCTATATGTTTTATATTGCTTCCACTGACATGCTATGAATGCCAGAAAGAAAAGCTCAGATTGAACCCTGTTAATTAAAAGGATTCACACAGATGGTTTGCCTGGTACTTTACAGAGGCAGCTAATTAAAGCAATGTTAGTCAGCACCATTAAAATGCCAGATAAAGCTTTGGAAACAATCCTGATTAGGAAGCAAGGTTTACAGATAGAGCTTTGAGCAATGCAGTATATTTGCAGTTAATTAATCTCATTCTAACATATCTTAACTAAGGCACAGAATAATGCATGCTGATATCAATATTAATGCCAAGATTTTTCAAAGTTCAAACCTGGCACTTATTAAAACAATCCACAGCGACTCTAATTTCACATTCTACAGGAGAGTATGATATCATGAGGGAGTCTGAACTCCTCTAATTAGCTATGATTTAAAGAGCATTAGAAAAGAAACCAAGGCAAGTCCTAGTTGTAGAAAGTCAGTCACACATTAGCAAAGACAGAGAGAAACTGCACCAGACAGCAGTTATATTTAGACATGCAATATAAACAAAGCTTCCTTGCAGTTTTAGACAGATGCTGTGTTTGGAGAGGATCAGTTGCGCTCTCCAATATGCTGTCTCTGATATATGACTCTATATATTTTTTGCAATAGCAATAATGTGGTCTTGACCCGAAAACTTCTTCAACCTTATTTTATGCAAGCAAATAAGCCCATTCACTTAATGTGCTAAAAGATAATCATATGCACAGGTATGTGCAGCATAGGACCTAAACCATGGTCTTATTCCCTGTAATTGAAACTGACTTTTCTTATAATTATTTAATCAAATAAGACTTCAAAATAGCAATAGAATTTCATCCTGTATTCCAAAGACAGGCAGATGTACATGTGCTTTGGGCTGCATGTTATGATTTAGCTGTTACAGGCTTAACTTCTATGATCAACTTAAAAGAAATGTAGATGAAAACAACTACCTACTGCAACTCTCCACTGTCATTTTCCAAGCAATAAAAGTTTCACCATCTTCCTTCCCTTATTTAGAAGCCACAGTTTAAAGGCATTCGGTGATTTCATAGTGATCTGAACAATGTGGCACATACCAAGGTAAATCTGCAGTAAAATTTACTCTCTTCATCCAATACTCTGAAGAGTCAGGATGAGTCATTCAAGTATTGGTCTTTGCAAATGTCAGACCACAAGCCAAACACTGCTTTTGGACAGGCATCCCGCATGGGCACAGCAGTGTCCTGCAGAGTCTGCATGAACAGGGCCTCGTATCCAGACAAGAACCATCCGTATTCTCCTCTCATTTCTCCTTTCATTTTCATTTCTTTCCAGTTCTACTGCTCCTCCAGTTGCCCAAGGGGCAAGGGGATAACTAAGGATTTGGCAATCTCTCTGCTTTCCATGAGATGACTCTCAGAAAACCCAAGAAACTATGGTGACATAGGTTTCGGGAGGTAGCACAGTCCTGAGAAGGGCCTCTTTATTCATGTTTTCTAATATTTGTGCCTAATGAAACAGTAGCTGATTTTTTTGCTGATGAATTTCAAAGGATGTCTCTTAATTAGAGCATACATCTTGCCATTCCAGAATGTGTATTACTAGCAAACCATACAGAAAGTGCCGAAAGCACTGCATTTCTATGCCAAGCACAGGTATTGTCAAAGCTCTGTGCTATTTATAAGATTTTGGAAAGGTATCATTAGACACCCTTGATTGCACAGAAATAATAATGTATTTGGTGCTTCAAAGGAGGAAGTGCAAATACCATATCTGTCTCTTGAAGAGAAATGAAATGTCAGGCAAGGAACTCTAAATGGCTAACTTCTCCTGCAGAGTGTTCTTTGCTGAGCCATTAGACTCTCAAATACTGTAGTACATGTATGTTCCACAGCCAGATTTGACATTTACCATTCAAAATATTATTAATATTTGATGGACCAATGTAACTAAAATATGCTTTTATGGAAAACTCTAAATGTCAGTGTTTAATGCCAGCGCATGCCAGCAGAAAACTGCTCTTTCACTTGAGCTCCCAGCTGAAAAATGTGCATTCTGTGGCGGCACAGTTTCACAGAAAAAATCTCCCCAGGTTTATCTGATAGATAATGAAAGGGGCTACAGCAAAACCTGAATTTTCAGGTCAGGTTTCTTCTACATGAAAGCCCAAACCCACTGAATGAAATTTCAGCTGCATTCCTAGAAATTTGCAGTGATTTGCTCTCCAGAGAACAAACACTCCACTGTTACTTCCATAGAGCTCTTGTTCAAAATGCCTCTTCCCATGCTGTGATGCTGAATTCATGTGAATGTAAATGTATAGTGCCAGATTCACTGCCCAATAGGTATCAAGTGACTTACATTTCATAGGTAAAGTATAATCCCTTTGCACAGTTTGTCAACTGCTAATAGTTAAACAATCTAGGGGATGTTTTAACATAAGGTATGGATAGCTTTATGTCTTAGAAGAAAATTTAACCCATGTGGTGCAGAACTCGATATGATCTTGAGTTGATATGGGAGGTTTCAGGGTTGAATTGACACTGCCATCTTATGCACTTTGTCATAGGCACTGAGTTCTGCAAACAAAATGCACTCATTTGCACATCTGACATTAAAATGCATGTAAGAGAAAAATCAGCTTTTGGGTGGCTTTTGAAGTCTGCCTTTGACAAGTTTTGCCCATTTTGAAAACAACAGCAGCAACGAATTGTGAAGGCCACTAGGAACAAACACATAGTACATAGTTTTCTCTTGACACGGTTCCATCGTCAGTATCACTGCTACTCTACTGGAAGGTTTGTGCCTGTGGATGGCATGGAAGCAGCATCATGCATGCCCTGTGGCACAACCTGCTAACCTGCAACTAAGTCTTCTGTGGGCTACAATCATTAATAAAGTGATACCATTACTAAGAAGGGGGAAACCATGCTAGAACAGTGCTACTGATTCTGTGGGATTCTGTGTGTATACAGGACCTAATGCCTTCTGCATTAAAGCATGAAGCAGCCATGTGAATAAAACAAGTGACCATATAGCTGCACCTATCTATCCTAATACTGAATGCTACAGCAGACAGCAAGAGAAGATACAGCAGCATGAGACATGGCCATCAGTGCTGGCTTTGCAGTTGATCATCAACATCCTAAGATTAACTGGGACAGTCAGGCCAAAGTGTGAATTATTAAAGTTCAGCAAAATAGCAGCATGAGAATAACACTTGTACTTTGTAGCATGACAAAATTTGTCCTTTTATAATAAAGAGAAATGATGGAGAAGGGAAACTTTTCCTCCTCTGTATTCGTGGTATTGCGAGCTGTCAAGAACATTTGCATGAAGTGTTCCTTTCCCTTGCTTCCAGAAGACTCCCTTTTCTCAGTAAGCAGCAAAATCACCGGGAAATCCTGTGAATACAATGGCACTACCTACCATCATGGCGAAATGTTTGTGGCAGAGGGGCTTTTCCAAAACAGGCAAGCAAACCAGTGTGCCCAGTGCAGCTGCTCAGTAAGTAACATGATTTGACAGAGCCCTGCTCTGTCTATGCTTCATTTCTCCTTTCAAGAAGACATGACACTGAAATATGAGCAATACATAGCAAAGGCTGAGAATTGAGAATTAATGCTGAAACTCGTGAGAGTGCTCAGAGCCAGTCTGCAGCACCTGGTAAATGCCAGGTTACCTCTTATCAAACACAGTGGACAAAGCTTACCCTGTCAAGCATCTGCTCTAAGTGAGCTCAGAGTGCAGAGGCAGCAGGTAAAATACTGCCACTTGGCATATATAAAATATTTCACCTCAGCCTGACTGGAAGATATAGCACTAAGCCACTGATTGAAACTCAATTCATTTGGACTGAGCTGATAAGTAAAAAGCCCCACAGGCTGGGAGTGGACAGCTCTGTTAACTGGCACCAGGCCACAGAGATGTCACCAATTCAAATCCAGTATATCTGAGCAGTCACCCAGTGACTTTTCAGAGCCAGTGTCTGAACCAAAACATCCCTCTCGATCCAACCAGCTTTTCAGTATCAAGTATTAGCAACTCTGGACCTCCTCTGATCAAATCATCATCATATTCTACATTAACCACAAATTTAACAGACCAGTTACTGAACAGACTTCATGACTTTCAGTTACTGCTAAACTAATCCTCCAGCTCAATGGTAAGACACAACAGAGGGAGAGGAGGTGGGGCAGAAATTTACACCGCGTGATTTTAGTACCAACAATGTCAGGTACATTTTCAGCATACAATAATTGCAGTTGTTCTTCCCACACACTTTTACCTCTTCCCTTTTCCCCATTTTTTTAAAGAAAGGGACCTTCTTCTGTGCGACAACAAATTTAAAAAAAGCTGTTCAGACTTTTCATTGGTCTAATATTCTGCTTTTGCGTATAAGAGTGGCATTTATGTAAACACACATACTAGATTTAAGCACGTCCATAAAAAATGCATATACAATACCAGATGAATCGATGACTCCTTCTAAATTTTCCTTGTGTTTTACTGGCAGGAAGGAAATGTGTACTGTGGGTTGAAGACTTGTCCCAAATTAACTTGCTCTTTCCCAGTTTCTGTTCCGGAGTCTTGCTGTCCAGTTTGCAGAGGTAAGTTCAAGCACAACCACAGAAGGACACGCTCTGAATTTACTCTGTCTCCTGCCAGAGCCCTGTCTGTGCACCAGTACTGTCACTCAGGGCACTATCTGCAAGTTTCCCATGTACTTACAATCCAATGCATGTTGGGAAATGAAACCTCGAATTCCAGCAGGGTAGCATTGCTACCTTTGTTTTCCTAAATTGAAACAAGGAGAGAATGCACTGATGATAAAGTTGCATCCCCATAATGAGGTAAACCAAGGCTTCAAATGATGCATTGAAATAGCTGCCATTGCTCTGGGTTCTAGAAAAGCTTTGCAATAAAAGACAAGCTTCTATCTGACAGGTTACCAGACCTGCTCAAGTTATGCAAGACGCAAGAATTTCAATTCAAAGGGTAAGGCCAATCACTGCAGTTGAAATTAGGTGTCAGCCTATACTCAGATGACTGCAGTATTTTACTAGCAATTGCATTTTAGATATTGTACACACAGGAAACTTGTTTCTAGGGGCCTTCCCAGCCTTTCTGAATGTCTAAACCTAAATGTCTGTCTAAATGTCTGAGAATTTCTGAACGTATTTGTCATGGTTTAACCCCGGCCAGCAACTCAGCCCCCCACAGCCGCTCGCTCACTCTCCGCTGGTGGGATGGGGGAGAGAATCAGAAGGGTAAAAGTGAAACAACTCATGGGTTGAGATAAAGGCAGTTTAACAGGTAAAGCAAAAGCCACACACACAAGCAAAGCAAACCAAGGAATTCATTCACTCCTTCCCATGGGCAGGCAGGCGTTCAGCCATCCCCAGGAAAGCAGGGCTCCATCACGTGTATCGGTGACTTGGGAAGGCAAACGCCATCGCTCCCAGCGTCCCCCCTTCCTCCTCCTTCCCCAGCTCTACGTGCTGAGCATGACGCCATGTGGTGTGGGACATCCCTGAGGTCAGTGGGGGTCACTGTCCCGGCCGTGTCCCCTCCCAACCCCTTGTGCCCCCCCAGCCGCTCGCTGGTGGGGTGAGGTGAGAGGCAGAAAAGGCCTTGGCTCTGTGCAAGCCCTGCTCAGCAGGAACGAAACCATCCCTGGGTTATCAACGCTGTTTCCAGCACAACTCCAAAACACAGCCCCGTACCAGCTACTGTGAAGAAAATTCACTCTATCCCAGCCAAAAGCAGCACAGTATTTTATCTCCCTATTAGTATTGTGGCATTTGAATCACCACTTCTAGGATATCTAAGCACCTGTGGCCAGTTCTCAAAGATGCAGATAAGCACCTAAAGGTACCTACTGTTTTCAGAAGTGCCGCTCTATTGATATCAGTGATGCCAGGCTGCTTTGAAAAAATCTCCTGCTTGCACCTATATCCTTTTGAGATTCTGCTTGTTTGAACTCAGTACTATTGCACGATAAAAATGAGGAGTATTATATTTTCAGTTGTATAATTTTGCCTATGGTGCTAGAGTTGTGAAACACAAACTAACATAGTCCGACATTCCTGGTCCTAAAGAGTTTACTGAGTACACATGCTGGACCAAAAGCTCTGAGCAGTGAAGGGGCTGAGCCAAAATGAAGGTACTTCAGAGTGCATCAGAGCTTAGTAATGCAGCATGATACAGGGATAGTACAGCATGCTTTGAAGGAACAAGTTCCTGGATAGAAGCCATGTAGTCATGTCAGTGCAGCAAGTTGTCTAAGCTACTTGACCTGCAGAGATGCAGTGGGAATTAATTTAAGTGTGGCAGAGCAATGCTGTGTGCTGCATAAATACATCAGCCCAGTCAGAGCAAGGATGAGGATCTCTATGCATGGAGATTGTTCCTCATTCTCTGCTGCTTTGCCAGGTTACTCTTTACAAATCTTGAAACATTTTGCCAGGCAAACTGCTTATAACACTTTCTGATCTCAAGCAGACAAAGTGATAGTCCTGGCTTCCCAGGGTGAAATTTAGTGATATACTGTTTTAAATGTAATACATTGACAGTTAATTAAAGTAAATCCTTGCTAATCATCTGATTCCTGGTATCTGTTCCCTGATAGTTATTTGATCTGTATTTGAAACCAACCTCTTTCAGTTACAAAAATCAGACTGACTTTCATAGTATGAAGTATCAGACAAAGCTATGCTGCAAACTGGCCTTACACTAGAGAAATCAGTCACTTCAGCCAGAGAGAGTGTCACTAATGAGAAATAAATTCATCAGAATTGCCGTATGAGAGGTGAGATTAAATTGGATTATGCAGTAGAGACGACCCAATGTCTCCACCGATGCAGGGGTTTTTAAATGTATTCCACTGTCTATTACTCTTATTTAAAAATGGTAAAATTATAATTTATCTTGTAATCAACTTTGTCCTTTTCAATACAGCATAAGCTGTTTTATCTCCTCTCTGTGATTCTTATGAAATGCAAACCTAAACAAAATGTTTGCATCAAGATCTAGCGCAGCTCATGGGGAGGAAACTGTGAGTCAGTTTCTGCTCCCTGCATGGCCAAATATATTAACATAATATATATAAAAATTTGCTGATTTTCCTATTCATTCCTCTACTACTGAATAGAGAAGGCACCAAGCACTATGGTTCAGATGCTGATTTATGTCAGGATCCAACTTCCCCTTAAATTAAGGGGAAAGTTCTCATAAACTGCATAGAGGATAAAATGCTAATGCATAGTATGCACTAGGGTAGTGGCTCCATGATGGATCTGATTGAGTTAAATCTGGATGGGTTAACTCCAGAACTGGAGGCATACCTGCATCAGCACCATGGCTCTCCCAAGCCGGTATCACACACTAGTATGGCTGTAGCAGCTGTCCTCCTTCGAGGACCCAAGCCTGTGATCTGTGCCATTAATATAAGGCTCCTGATGTGGTGGTACTGCTCTGCATTCTAGCACAATGCTTGGCACATCTAGAGCTAGGCTTTGAGCCACTAGCAAAGCAGCTTTATCTGTACTTGTATCTGAATTCCAAGGCTGGGATAAATTCCAAGTTCCCCTTTGCACTAAATGATTTCTCCTGTTCTTGTACAAGTTTTCCAAGAATCAGAGAGCAGTTCTAAGTTCCGTGGCTTGTCTTATCAAGGAACACCTCTAAATATGTCTCTAAAAACTTCTTAAAGCCACATTCTCTCTCTAGCCTGAACTGATTTTTCCCTGCTATAATCTCCACCATAGCTTATGCTTAGTTATGTTTGTATTTACAAAGTTGTCTTTACAAAGAAGACAGCTGGACAGTACTCCTGAGTAGAAACTGAGGGTGTCGTCTTCTTTCCAACTTTCCTTTCCATGAATCACATGTTTGGCTGTGAGGAACCAGAGCCTGGCTCTACAAGTCCCTCACATTGATTCTCAAAAGCATTCATTACTTCTACGTCACGTGCACAAATCACAAGTGCTCCAGCAAAACCTTTTCTCTTTTAAAAGACAAGTCAGAATGTCCTTACTTTGTTATGAGTGTCCTTAGTGCTATGAGCCTTATTCTGTAGTACTTTTATTGGCCTGATTGAAAAAAGCAGTGCTGAACATTTCATACTCTCTACATGCAAATAGAGGACCCTATATTTATGAGTTTAGATGGGATCTGGTCGTAGGGGGCCAACTTCTCATACACCCTGCCATAACTCGTTGCATGTGCCGGGCTTCCTGGAAGAGTTGCAGTTTTGTGTCTAATGAGTCATGCACTGAGCATGGCCATCACTTCTATTTATGAAACAGTCTATCTTTGACAAACAGATGAAAGCACCTCCCTGATTCATAATCATACCTGGGAGTTAATCGTGACTTAGCAATTTTTATTAAATGAAGCATAAATAAGAGGGAAAAACCAACCATATAGATATGGGGACAGGAAATTTGCAGGACAAAATAAGGCTTACTTTTTCTTGTTATATATAATACAATGTTATTTATTGATAGCTACACTTCAGACCTGACTACAAAAATGTAATTCAGGATTCAATTCTCAGTCAAGTTACATGTCAGTTGAGCAACAGGAACTGTGCCTGTGGGTTCCCTCAGCCCACCGTAAATGGAAGGTCACACAATTTAGCCTTTCTCTGTGAGCTAAGTGATGTCTCCTCACCTTTGCCTGAGATCACATAGCAAATGGTTGCTGGAAATTACCTTGCTCATAGCATATTGTTAAGCTGCATAAATCTGACAGTAAATCTTAAGCCTGAGTTTGCATAACATTTGGGAAGGGATCTTCCTTTTGGTCTCTACAGAATCTAGTACAATAAAGTCAGACTGCAGACTGACACTTCCACACACTGATGCAACCTCCACCCTAAATTGAGCTGTAAAGCTGGATGAGACTTTCCCCCTAAGTATCTCCCAAGGTGTTGCACAATTACTCCCCTAACTGATACTGCTCTACTTCATGTACAGGAGATGGAGAATTATCATGGGAACATTCCGACGGAGATATCTTCCGGCAGCCAGCCAACAGGGAAGCCGTAAGTGTGACCTACCATTTAAAGACATACTTCCCTGCTGTGCTGTACATGCCAGTACATTGGGGAAAAAAGAGAAAAGGATGATAACAGGTCTGAATATCTACTGCTTCATCCTGGGTTCTGTGAATCTAGCCCAAAATAGGTTTCTTCCACTTCTGCAAGCCCCTTAATAAACTCAACCTGAATTCAGGAATAACACTAAATTATAAACTCCCATGAGCTCCTGCAGGCTCTGGGTTTGGTCTTTGTTGTATATGCTCTATAAGAATAAAATTCTACAACGTTTTGTTTGCTATGCAAGCATCACTTTTAAATCATAATTGCAAACACTTACTTCCCAGTTGACATATACACATGTATATATTTACTTCAGGGGTTTCACTACCTCTGAGGCTAAGAGTATCCTGTAACAACTTACTCCTCAAGAGATGATTTTTATAACAGCATTTGGAGAGAATATGAAGAGCTTTTAAGCATTAAGTGCATTACCTAAATACATGAACCAACAGGTCTTTGAATTATTGAGAAGAATCATGCCTTACAAAATAACTGCTTTAATATACACTATTCCTTCATGCCCTTGGGTATTTTGGAAAACAATTCTCTGAAAACAACCAGTGTTTTTGCTCTAGAAAACACGCTACACCACCACCACCACCACCACTACTACTACTGCTGCTGCTACTACTAGTACTACTACTACTACTACTACTTTCCTTTGCAAATAAAATGAGACTTCCCAGTCTGTAAGACAGATTCTAGTAAGGTTCTGCTCAGTCTGTGCAAGGCTAACCCTGGCCTTGCATGAGAGTTTAAAGCTGCAAGCAAACAAGAAGCTGGACAGTCACTCTGGACGTGCTCTGCCACTGGAGCCCCAGGAGAAAGCAATTTTGATGAGGAAAACTAGACAGGCTTACGATTCTTCTCATCTAATCTTAAAGTAGAGTAGACATCAGTAAAGTAGATATCTAGCTCTCAACACCGTTTTTAATACATGGAGTGAAATAGGCACTTCTGGGTTGTGATTCATCTCCTCATAATATAGAGATCCACAACAGGTCAGGTTCTAAAATTGCCTCCGTCCATTGACTTGATTAGGGACTTCAGATGACCAACTTAGATAAAGACACCTACACTGACATATACAGTCTGGTGAGATGAATTACAACTGTGCATGTGTAGATGACTTCATTACCAAGTTAACTATCTGGAAAACCTGAATGGCCTTTATTTAGTATGGTGCCATTCACTATATTTAATGACATTTGATTATAGTGGCAACACTCATTGCCTGTGTTAAGCTTCTATACAGCCTCTTTCCCCATGTTCACTGGAATGAGACATTTACTTTCCTGCTCTCTATCTGCCTTCGAACAGAGACACTCATACCATCGCTCCCACTACGATCTGTCACCCAGCTCTGCGAGGCAGGCAGTCAACATTCCACGATTTCCCAATGCCAGGAGTAACCGTGGAGTCCTACCGGATCCCCAGCAAGCTTCAGGAACAATAGTACAAATCGTCATCAACAACAAGCATAAGCACGGACGAGGTAAAGACAAGTACTTCTTATAGTATTACTCTGGGTCAGGAATCAATCACCTTCTCAAAATGCACAGCAGAATCTTGGAAATTCACACTGGTATCAAGAGACCCAATGCAAATCAGGGAGGCAAAAAGCAATAAGCTATTAAGGATATAAAATTAGCTCTTGACTGAGATCAGTTGCGCCTACGCATACAACAGTGCATTTCACTCTGCAAAGGCACCACACTATCGTGTTGCTCTCTGAATTACTTTGTGGGATTGTGCTATGTAAGTCTGCGAACACATGCAGCGGTTACCAGGGAAGAGAGCGCTTTGTGCCATAAGGGACACCACGATGCCTTTAGATTCGCTAGCTTGTTCACACAGTGACTTGTCCAGTAGGAAACTGTTCGTGGTTATTTTCTTTACACTGTCTCCTATTTTGTACATTTACTAGCTATAAACAGCATATGTTTAAACTGCCCCACAAATCTCAGACCATAAATCTTTGCCGTAGTATCAGAGGTTTTCCACCTCCAAGGCTTAGCAAATTATTCTCAAGAAAGACAATACCATGACTTCCCCCACCTTAAGCTAGTTGTCTGAGACAGAGAGATGCAAGGGTTGCATCCTCCTCCGTGACTTAATACTAGAGGCACAGTAGGCAATTAGCCTGTACCAGATGCCTGAGCTGTAAAGAGGCAAAGTTAACCACGGTAGCGAATCTCACTCTAAGAGTCCTTTAGTGCCTTCTGATAATATAACTTAGGACATACTACATTATGGGGACAGCAGAACTTTGAGCCAAACCAAGGCAAACCGTATCCAAACATGACTAAGCCATATTCCTGCTGCATTACAGGAAGGACAAAAATAGAGGGAAAATATCAATTCTGCAGTTAGTGCGACAGCAGGTTTCATACAATAAAAAGGGTGGGATACTCAGTTCCCACAGCGGGTGTACCTCAGTGAACGGAGGTCTGCAGGAGCAGGCCTAAGAAGCCATAAAAGAAATAGCTGTAAAAATGCATGTTCAGAACAGCATCTATCCACAAATACCAGTCAGTACGCACTTAGAAACTACCCACAAAGAGTTAAAAGCCCTTGTATTAGGGCCAACTAATCTTTTAAGGTATTAACTAACAGAAGGAATGTTGGCCATAGGATCTTTATTATCCACCTGAACAAGCATGAAAAAACATTCAGATCTTGCCAGTGTTTTATGCTGAATCTAGAAGCAGGAATCTCCATGCAGTGCAATGTCTTTGACATGTAATTCACACATGAAGACATCATCAAAGCAATTTCTAACTGATGTGTTTCAGCAAATAAAGAGCATACAGAAGCATATTTCTGGATGCAATATATAGTAACTGCCGCCAACTTCAGACACTCACTGCCTGGAGAGTGTCTGAGAGATGCCCATGATGGAAACAGGAATGCTGACCACGTATTTGCTTTTGTTCTTGTGCAATTAACAAGTGTTTTATTAATTAATGCACATGCCCCTTGAGACGCATTTCAACAAGTTAAAAAATAAACACACAACAATTCTCCTGACGTGCAAATACTGTGCAGTTGCATGGATACAGATTTATCATTCTAAATATGAAGAGCACTAAAAACAGGGCATCAGGGAACTAGAAGTTATTTGCCATATTTTGGCTTCTACTGGAGGCTTTATTTGCTATCTCAGAGTAATTATTTAACTGTTCTGTGCTAAACAAACCCTTAAAACAGAGAATATGTATCTACGCAATGTCATGTATTATCCCTTCCCCTGTCAGGGAGAAATAATGAAATATTTATGGCCATAAAGGATCCGGAGAACTCTAGCTGGGAAAAAAAATCCATACAAGCATAAATATAATGAATAATACAGTATTTAAGCATGTAAGAAGCCTGCTGAGCAGCTGAGTACTTAGCAGTTTTCTCATTTATAGTTTTTTCTCCCATATTCTTAGTATACAGATAACACTTTATTTGCTTTTATTTGAGAAACGAAACTGTTTCCTACCTCTAAAATAAAAATATGTCTTAAGAAAGAGTTAAAAAGTAGCAAATTATAAACCAAATGATACCATAACCCCATGAAAGACAATACATTGCAAAGAACACTCCCCATAAATCTCAGTAACTCAGTAAAGTATAAGCCAGTTGGTCACATCTGTTACCAGTTAGATGTAAATTTCAGATTACAGATAAAAATTAAATTGCTTTTGAAAGTTACAGGCAAAATAGGAACATATTTTACAAATAAAAACATTAATAAAAATGATGGCATATTAGAAGAATTGGAAATATTTACAACATATCCCAGCTTTACTTTAATTTACTTTAGCTGCTTTTAGAAATCAGGCAGTGCCCTTTCTTTCACCTTGTTAGGATTAGTTTGCATTTTTCTTTGTGTTTATAAAATATTTAAAAAGCAAGGAGTAAGGTTTATAGGACAAATGCAAACACGGTGTAAAGTGATATAATTCCTTTTAACTGCCGGGTCACCCAAACTGGCTTCCACTAGGCATGGATTTTTCCACTCTCCTTGTTCAGCTGTATTTCTCTGTGTCCCAAGGGCGCTGATGAATACATATTCTGAGATGCTTAGATGCTATTGGAATGAAGTTTCAGTCCCATATGCATCCTTTCATGTTAATGTGTTCTTGCGATTCCAAAAGCCAAATGTCTCTATATACCTATAGACATATATGTTTCCGCAAAGGACATTAAACATCATTTTGCAACGTTCCCTTGCTTTGTTCTGTGTGTTGTGTAGCAGGAACTCTCATGCAAAAGCAATAAAAGGCCCAGGTGGCACTAATCCATCCTGCTGATAGCATGGCTCTTCACTGCAAAAGCTGTGTTCACCTAACGGTAAGAAAAGTTGTGCAGATGACTCAGTAGCAAATGCCATGATCCTGTCATCTGCAGATTCAATTCTAGAAGCCAGAGCCAATGTAGCAGGCTGTGCCCTGCATGGGGACTGAGATTAGGAGGGAGGAGTGAGTTTTATAAGCTGGTTAACGATGCACAGCTGAAATGCGTGCACTGGAGAGGAGCTAGTCACATACTTGACTCAGCCCCGTTCACTGTTCCCCTCAAAACAGTGATGGACACCAGTGTCAGCAGAGTTGGAATCAAGGCAAAAGTGCTCAGAAAAGGGTGATCATAGGCTCAGGCTCATTTTGAGTAGGAAAACTCCAAGTTAAAGTTAACAAGCAGAGAAATGGGCCAGAGACACTAACAAATTATGTATAGAGATGCTGCTTTAAACAAATGTGCATGAATCAAATGAATATTCATGGAGAGGTAGCCAGTGAATGTACCTTTTCCAGTTGTACTTTTTCTTCCTTTTCTCTTCTTTCGTAGTTTGTGTTTCAAATGGCAAAACATACTCACACGGTGAATCTTGGCATCCTAATCTCCGGGCCTTTGGAATCGTAGAGTGTGTGTTGTGCACCTGCAACGTCACCAAACAAGAATGTAAGAAAATTCATTGTCCAGAACAATATCCCTGCAAATACCCTCAGAAAGTAGAAGGAAAATGCTGTAAAGTCTGTCCAGGTAAAACAAAGTTGATCACAGACCACCTTTTTGCTGTGCATGTTAAGAGGCTTGGCTCAAGCTTTCTGATCACAATAAGATCTGATGAAAATAGCACTAACTGTGTTCTAATGTGTGTGCAGAGGTCTCTATGTGAGACAGGCAGAGCTGCCTGGCCAGCCCTGCTGTGCTGTTCCTCAGATCAGGGGACTTGCTGCCTGCGGCATATACGTTCTGATCAGTCACTGCCTTTCTCTCTACTGTTAGCATGACTTCCTGACACTCATTTCCAAAGAGAGTATTACAGAAACATACACAGAAAGTTCATTACTGTCAAAAGACTCTCCCATCCTTCCCCCACTGCAGTGCCCACAGAACCTTCAAATCATTTTCTAGCTTGTGAAATTTGCATGGAGATAATATCATTTCTGCTTTTTAAAAATGTACCAGAGGATTCAAAACCCCCTGATTATAAATTGATTGGTGTCAGTTATGTAACTTAATCCTTAAAATAAATACTAACTTATTCCAAATTTACCACTAATGATTAAACTTATGTAGACATTATTTACTAAAAACAATGCCTACAACTAGTGAAAAATCTGCTCTATGAATCTGCTGATGGTCTGCCAAAGGACCAGCCATGTTGCATACGGTATAAAGGGTAAAGGAGTGTCCAGTTCCCTTCTGTGCCTTTAAACTTTTTTCTAATCTGTATGGCCCATTTCTATGTTTGTTTGGTGATGCATTGGGCGGAAATGCTCTGAGGAAATGAGGTGTTCAGTCATATATAGAAATCCTTCATAGAATGCCACTTCCCATTTTCTCTTGCTAGCCTTGCTTACTGGGAAAAAGCATGATGTAGTGGCAGTAGGCAGGCAGGAGGTGTGTATCTAGATCCCTTTGGACACTTGTGAATCAGAGATCCACGGCTTTTATTGGGCTCATTTGAGACGAGAACAGTCAGCAAAACCTAGCTAATAGGCTTCAATAGAAAATTTAATAGCAAAGAGAAAGTTAATGTCTTTTTCTTTGAGATTTTATGTGCCGATTTTTAAGAAAGCTGAACCTCTTCCTGCTGTCTGTCTTGTATTTGTGGACATGTATTAATTGTTAGGTTTTTTCACAAAGAGCAGTCTGAGTTTCTGAGTTGCATCACTTCTCTTACATTCTTGTCCAACTTCCAACTACCAACAGAATAATTACCATTTCTACTTATATGCTCTATGACTTTACCAGGTGGGTGAGAGATAATGTGCACTGTGGCTAGCCCAGGCTTGCACTGGCCAGCTGGCTGCTGCTGAGCAAAGTGCAAACCTTGTAGGTTCTACCTGCCCTTTTCCTCAGCAAAGCATTAATTTGGGTCTCTTCACTCTGTCCAACCACCAATTTTAATTTAGTTATTTTATTACCTCTGAGACTTCTACCATTATTTCAAATATGCTTGAAAAGTGGACAACAGCTTCACTGTGAGGAATGTCACAGAGCACGTGGTTTTACACAGCTCATTTCCTTATGGAACTGGATTATAAATATGAATACTGTCTTGTCACCATAGACAGGCCATCAGAACCTAGCAGAATAGAACACTATTAAATGTCTGGGGCTTAGCTGGAGGTGGATTTGTGTGGCCATACAAGTGAAAACTCTACTTTTAAACTAAACCTGCTTGGCTCTTGGTGCCAAGTAAGTTCTGGAGGACTTGATTACAGCTGTAATATGTGTTTTGGGCTTTTTTTAAACAGAAGAAGTGCCAAGCCAAACCTTTGACAACAAAGATTACTTCTGTGGGAAAGAAACATTTCCTGTCTATGAATCCGTTTTCACAGAGGAAGGAGAAACCATCAGAAAAATTGCAGTCGAGACTGAAAAGCCACCTCAAATAGAAATACATGTGTGGACAATTAGAAAAGGTGAGTTGAGCAAGTACTTTCTTTAAACAGTGTATCATCTTCCATTAAAATCCCAGGACAGTTTACAAATCCAAGCATCCTGAGACTGCTCTTCTTCTGGCTATTTAGGATATCGCTGTTACAGCCACTTCCAACATATTCAAGTTTTGCTGTACAAAACCCATTAATAAGACACAAAGCTCTAGTTCTGCAAACTCCTACTCTTCATTGTGAGCAAAAGCACAATGACAAACAGGTTGTCAGTAATACCCTGTGTAATTTATTGCAGAGAAATGGGTAGTAGGGTTTGAAACAAGTGCCTGGAGGTTCTTATTTAGAATGGACCAAAAAGCTTTCCATTGAAATCAGTCTGCGCTATCTGCCTTAGTGATGCTACACCCATGATGGTCTAGAATATGGGCAAAAAATATGTTCAGGATGGAAACAATATCTTTTACTAGACTAACTGGTAAAGTCAGAAAAAAATAGAAAAGCATTCAGAAGCCCAAGCACTTCTGCAAATCCTGAACTTTTAGCATAATGAAAATTATCTCCAGCCTCCTAAAAATCCTATCTACTTAAACTACTTCAAGCAAAATGCATGTGATCCTCATAGGAAACCCTCATATAGTCCAGCTGTTTACATGGAAACGATACATCTCTACAATGCACTTTAAAGCACAAAGCCAAGCACAAAGTGTGAGCGGAAAAGAAGTGACAGAGGATCAGATGGTTAATAACTACTGTGTGTGTTCAAGAAGCCATAAAGCCTTGTGATGATTTGACAGTGATGTTGCCTGCTAGCTCATGACAGGCAAAATGGCATCTGACTGCAAAATGATACTGTTTTTCTCCAAGACACTGGGATTTTGGCTTCTGTTGTAATCTTATATTGACTCCTACTAAGGAAGGGTTCAGCTATGTCGGAAAAGAATTGACTAATTCTCACACCCCTCACAAACTCCCCGCAATCGTAAATCCACAGAGGGATTGACAGGGGAGTAGCAAAAAAACCAGGGCGGTGGCAAAGAGAGTAAAAAAGAATAGGCTGAAAATCCACGTAATTGGTAAGTATTATTTCACAAGGTGACTCGACATGGGAGTAATTCTACACAAAGGCAGGGCAGCAACCCAGGTTTAGAACAACAGGCACATTTCCAGTAACATGCACTTCTCATTTCTTTGCTGAAGGGATTCTGCGTCACTTCTATGTTGAAAAAGTGTCCAAGAGAGAATTTGAAGAACTTCCTCACTTCAAGCAGATAACAAGGACAACCCCTAGTAAGTAAAATCCTGACCTCTTCAGGTTTCTATTCTCCATATAATCGTAGCCTTGAAAAACATTCTCTTTTACTCAACACAGTCAAACAGACGTACTGATTTTTCCTCCAGTACCTGGCTCCAATATTTTATAAGTTTAGAATTAAATAATCAAAATACAGCAATTTAAAATACAGACACATATAACAGTAGTTCATGTCCATGCTGTCTTAGTCTCCTGTATTTTGATAAAATACAAGATAGGCTGTTTTCTGCCCATACTGCTGTAAGTCTGAAATATGACTGATGTCAGCATAGCAGCACAATTTGGATTTAAGTAACATGTCAAGTTACCCCAGTTTTTTAGGAAGTCATTTAGAAGGGAAATATTC
Organism: Morus bassanus; assembly: GCA_031468815.1. NCBI lineage: Eukaryota > Metazoa > Chordata > Aves > Suliformes > Sulidae > Morus > Morus bassanus. Next base: position 4,351,425 of record CM062582.1, read on the forward strand.
ACAGATTATTGAAGGAGTTCAACTATGTACAGATATATTTGAAAGAAGCCTTTCCTATGTTCTTAACAATATCTTCATTATTAAAATCTGTCTTTTGAAAGGGCATGTAATTCTTTTATCACTCTTGATTCAATTTCTTTTTTGTATTCTATGATTTCATGCAGCTTGGGATATGACACTTAATTTGATAGTTGAATTAAGGTATAGACATTTTTAGTTCCCTGTTCTTTTGCATTACAAGCTGTCATTTTTTCTGAGGTCTCTAATTAGGCAAGGAAGTATTTTTCCCAGGAAAAATATATTCCTGATAATACAGGCTTAGTGAGAAGCAGATACCCTTTTATATAAATGTTTCCTAATTTTTTGCTGTCAGCATTCCATAAGCTTGTCGTTGTTGTCTGTATACAGTATTCTATTTACCGGGACAGTGGGCATTTCTACTAATATTATCAAAAAATGTATAGAAATATTAATACCCAGCAAACACAGTTTGTATTACATGCAGGTAGGCAGAATTCACAGTGCATGAAACACTTAGACTTGTTGCTTCCCAACTTTTAAATACTTTAGTTTACCATCAGAGTTAAATTTTCACTTCACTCTGTCATAAAGCAGAGTATACAACATCATAAACGGTTGAATAAATAGGGTCAACTTACAGTACTACTTAATTAAAGGAATAATATTCTGGCCCTTGTTTATTATTTTTAACAAAGTTATTTTGTATGGACTATGTTATGTGATTGTAAGATGCTTTGAATATTTTCCATGGGAGGATTGGACATTCTCTCTTGACCATTGTTAATCACTTGGTCCGGAGAGTGCTTGTAAATGTCTTCGAAGTTCCCTGTACCCTTCTCTAAGACAGTATCTGTCTCCTTTGTATTTTTGTTTTCAGGCCAGTGGAAAATATTTAGCGAGGGAGAAGCTCAGATCAGCCAAATGTGTGAAAGCAGAGTGTGCAGGACTGAGCTCGAGGATTTGGTAAAGGTTTTGTACCTCGAAAAGTCTGAAAAGGGTCACTGTTAAGGGAGACAGCACTGGAGGGAGAAACACAAGAAAACTTATGAAAACTTGGATCTGCAGCTGGACTGCAGGCTTATTTTGCTTAAGTCAACAGTTGCCCTAAAAACCAAAACTATAATGCCGTAATTATTCACATCATGCACAGCAAATTTGCTGCTTTATGTGTAGTGGTCTGTGTCAACCGTTCAAATATCTCCTCCAAGAGACTAGGAGGCTCTGTATTACTGGTGGGGGAAGGAGAAAGAGAGACTGTACTTTCCCAGAGTTGCATTTCTTTACAAGTTAAAAAGAGAAAACAGAACATTTTTATTATTATTATTATTTGGCAAGTTATTCAAACTAATGAAAAGAAGGACACCTAATAAATGTGCAGGAGCTATGGAGAGCATTATTTTCTGTGCTGAATTTATACCATTTTGGGTGTTGAAATGACTCATGGATTTTTTTTTAGTAGTGGAGGAAAAATACAAGTGATACAATACTTGTGCTGGAGACGTAAAAACCAGATTTAAACTAACAAACTCCTAAGCAGCCTGCCTTTGGGATGATGTCTTGTAGTTGAGCAAACTGAGTTCATAAACTGAACAGCAGGTGTTAGTGGCAATCACTGTATTTTTGTAGCAATTTGAGCAAATGTTTGCTTTTAAGTGGTTTTCACTGTTTCCTCCACCCACTTCTCTAAAAAACGTGAAGTGTTAGCTCCCTATCATGGCCCTAATAACTTCATTCTTCTGGGCCCTATTAACACATGGTCTTGGCTGATAAACTGCCTTCTAAAGCGACACGGCAGAAGGTGGTGAAGTACTTGTAGTACTTTCAAAACACCTAGAGGGTTAAACCTCCCAATTAATAACTCCTTAAGAGTTGCGACAGTGCTTAATTTATTTGTTCTGATTTGTTACAAACCTAATCTGCATTTTTCTGAGGGTGACCTCTCAATTCTCATGCTTCAAGGACAGCTCTCTCCCATGACAAACACCAGCTACAGCAGGCCTTTAGAACAGAGCAGCTCTGTAGAAACTGTTCTCTTTGTGAAAAACAAACTTGAGAGATTCTGTTCAATTTAGTCGAGCATGTCTACAGTACATTTAAGAAAGGTGGCTCTCATCTGCAGAAGAAGTATAATTTAAAAAATGTTTTCTCTGAAGAGTCACCAAAATACTGCACTGCCTCATCGCGGCGATGTTGGATTAAATCCCAAGGAGCAAGTGACTCTGCCTGCTTTTGCTCCCATTTTCTATTCCGCAAGCAGACAGGAATACTGCTGTTCAAACACACGCTAGGAAACAAAGCTTTATGGAAATGGTCTGAGCCAAGGGCTGGGTCTTCACAGGGAGTGAAATCAACAGTGACAGCAAGGATTTTGAGGTTTGTCATTATGCCAGTGACAGCACTCCAGGGTGTTCCCATTTCTAAAGGGGTGAAGGTGTGGGAGAGCTCAGTGCTGAACGCCAAAAGCCTGTTTCAGGCAGAGCTTCACCATCCTGAGGGGATCCTTGTCTTGAGCAGCAAACCCTGGCAGCCTCCCTCTGCAGTGCAGGCCTCAGGGCCAGGCTTCTTCGTGCCACCCAGGTCCTGCCTGTGCTCCTGCGGCGTCAGGAGGGGTGTAAGGCAGGGCTCCTCAACAAAGAGGAGCAAGCGAGGAGAACAGACTGGAAGGTGAAGGAAAGGCTGAAGGGAATTAGGAGAATACATATAGGGTGATCTCAGGTCCTTAGCGATCTTGCCTGTAATTAACCTCCCCGTTGTCCCTAGGCCTGGACAGAGAGCAGATAATATTTAGGAATACTTCCCTCCCTAGCAAGCACTCAACACGGTCCACTGCATAACAGGAAAACACGCTAAAAAGGGAGCTCCTCCAGCAACCACGTGGATTTGCGAGAATGAAATAGTCTCACCTGGTATAAGAACCACGGGGATCTCTTTCCAAGCCTCCATGGGCTGCAGGGAAATCCTCCGTGGTCTCTCCATGGCCGCAGGGGAGTCTTTGCTGGGCCCTGGAGCGCCTCCTCCCTCCTCCTGCCCGGCCGTGGGGTCTCAGGGCTGTTTCTCACACCTTTCCCCTCAGCCCTCGCTGCCCAGCAGCGTTTTGCCCTTTCCCAAACACATTTTCCCCGAGCTGCCGCCATCCTCGCTGAGGGGCTCGGCCGTGCCCTGCGGTGGGGCCGCTGCAACCGGCCGTCCCCGGCACGGGCAGCCCCTCAGCTCTCCTCGGAGGGGACCCTGCCGCCCCGCTGCCGGCCCTGCGGCACCAGCACCTGGTAGTGCTGATACCACGCTATAGTGCACAGTCTAACTAGCACCAGGCCATTAGAAGTCCTGCATCACTCTTCATTAAAAGGAGAGCTAAGTGAACTGTCCCACCACCTTTCCATGGGACTGTAGCCTCTGCCTCCATAAATCCTGTCCTGGTGTTTGGAAGGGGTGTAGCGTATCCTGAGGTCCTAAGACCTCGCTGCACCAGAGGTTACTGCAGTGTAACTGTAGAAGAAGCAGTTTTGCAGCAGCAACATCCACTGCATGTGGCATCTACTGGGTTGAAATGTGCTGCAGAAGTGCAAAATTTTATTATAAATCTTCTAATAAGTCATGAATTAACCGTATTGTCACTTTGGTGAAGACATTGTAAGGAGGAGGTTCTGAGGAACTGTAGCGATCTGGTGGGAAGACCAGCAGTTGATTTCTCACCTCACGGGCATCGTCTGTTTGTAGCAGTAGCTGGTGAATAAAGACTAAGTGGAAAGTGTACAGTGTTCGTAATTTTTTTTTTTTTAAGAAGAAGAAGAAAGCAACCTGCTTTTTGTATTTGTGACAGGACAGGTGGAATCCAGATTGTGTATTTATTTTATAATAAACACTTTTTAAGAAAAGCAAAAAAAAAAATCATACGCATCATTTAGTAAAATGCAGTGTTGCATTTTTCCAGTTTCTGGTCACTTAAGACAACAAAATACACAGTGTCATGTTTTTCATTCTCTTCATGGGCTGTATGTCTGTTACAGTACTTATTTATGTACTTGTTGTATCACTTTGACCTGGTTTGATAAATTAATAAACTCTGAAGTTGATAATAAAACCAGATGTTTTGTGTATGGTGCTGTTCGGGCAAGATGATTGGTTTCAGTTTCCTGTTTGCAGCCCTGCTGCTGCCACCTCAGAGAAAGCCTGATCCCACGCACCCAGCTGGGTGCAGCGCATGGCCGCCTGCTGTGGAATCAGGTACTGAACTATGGAAGAGTCAGATTCAAGATTTAGACCATTGGACAGGGTGCAAAGTAAGGCTTCAGTGCTCGCCCGCATCCTTAACACTTCAAGTGTGAGCTTGAACCACATGGACTTCAGCAGTGCACCTAAGATGCCAGTTTACCAAAAACCTAAGAGATATTCAGATGTTATGAGCAGTTCTGACTTACCACCACTTACAACTGGGCCTGAGCAGCTCTGTGGAGTGCACTCATGGGAGTCCCAGTGCACTCAGCAGGATTGTGTGGCCCTCCACAGACAAGTTCGCTTCAATTAATTAACTGTTGCAATATGCTGCAGTGTTTAATCCATAGGGGTGGTAATGTTGCTCCCATTTAAGTCAGTATCAGACCAAGGCAGTAAAAGCTTGCTGTAACTCAGCATCCATGGGGTTGATGCTGAGCCCTGACTGCTCGCTACGTCTGAAAATCAGACACGTAAAGCTTGCAGCAGGACAGCTGTGTCCCCAGCACTGCAGTAGTTCATTCTTTCGGGTCTTCTCTCAGGAATGTCTTCTGTGGAATTTTGCAAACCAGCTTACACTAGCACTCATCCGAGCTAAACTGAAAAGCTATAAAAATTATCACAACCTGGGTAATGCGAACAGACAAATTAGAAGGATCAGCAGGATGCTCAAACTATCAGCTTATTTAAATTGTTTAATCTCAAGAGCCATGACTGTTTGCTTTCGGGACTTTTAGTAGGGCAACAATAGTACACTGGGGAGACAGCATAGTACCTGCAATATATAGATTTTCTGCTCAGAGATATGTTTGACCTTTGAGAAATACCCAATTTAATTCAGCTTTCACCTACCCAGCGTGACTAATTTTGAAAATCAAAGTATTGACATCCATAAATGGAAGCCAAACAAAGAAGAAATCAAGCATTGACAACTGAGAGAACAGTACAGGACATATTATTGCTTTCTGGGCAACACATATTCTGCAGCTCAAAATAATTGGGGAAGTGTTGGCGGAATCAATCTGTGCTAATGATTAAAAAGAGATGATCTTAAGCAACGTAAGAAAAAAGCATAAAACATTAACTCACACATGGCTAGCAGCGTAACTAAAATGGAGCGTATCAGCCTTGGGAAAGATGATCGTTCAAAGGAGTTCCACAGTAAATCACTATGAATCAATAAGTACATCAAATCTGAAATTCAAGATGTCTCTGGAAATTCTTCATGAAATTCACTTCTGTTATTTCACCACAACCTGCATATTCATCTTAGCCACCGTTTTAGTTCAGCAAGGCATCTGTTACAAGAATCCCTTCCATTAGAACACACCCTAGGCGTGCATACCTACTCTGCTCTGATCTCCTGCTGTACCAGCACCCCTCTCCAAGCCTATCTGAGGGGCATTAGCCTTCCTAGGAGTTGCAAGACTGAAAGTCACTAACAGTCAGGGTTGCACAGCTGCGCCCCCATTGAATGTATTCTCTTGATTTCATAACATCCAAACGGTTCTTAGCAGCACACTAAATCTTCTTTCTCGCTTCACTCCTATTCCCCTCTCATGTAACACAGATCATCTCCAACTCCACATGGCTCCACAGGCCAGGAGGCACTGGGTACCAAGAGGAGAGCCCTATTCACTGCTATGTTCTTCTGAAATTACTTTTAAATACACCTACATGAATACAAGAGAGAGAATGTGTCAGCCTAATGCTCTCATCTTTATACACTCTCCATTAAAAAAAAGGTCAAACTGTTTCACAATTCAGATGATGAATACTTCCAAAATAATTGATAACACATGAAGTATTTGCGTAATATTGGTGTGCTCTGGTGCCTATTGTGTTATCCATCTAAGATAAAAGCCAAGATTTTGGAGATTTATTGTGGGAGGGGTGAAAATTGACAAAGTTAATCCTTATTTCCATTTATTGCTTTTGTTTGGGGTTTGAAAAATGTCTTCATCTTCTGATCTGAGGTTTTGGACTGGTTTACTTCTTGGGTAAAGTATGTCTGCAGCTACATGAGTATATGAGTATGAACCCACAACTCTGCCCTTCTCACATAACACCAACCCAACTGTGAGCAAGAATGCAAAGCATCCAAAGCAAAAACAAATAATTGATTTTAACCCAGCAAAACAGTTTTTAATGTAGACACAATGGATGACAGTTCAGCATGTTCAGAAAAGGCAGTGAGCCTGATTTCACTACCACTCAAAGTAAAAACTCCCAATCTATCCTCAAATGACCCCAGCTCAAGAGACAGAGAGTACATCACACTAAGCTCTAAGCGTAGCTAACTGCTTCTCAAACAGCACACGTAGTTAGTTGATCTCTCCACCAAGATCAATTCTGTCTCCTATAGATCCGCTTCTCCTGTTTCTCTCTTCTTTATTTGTTTGTGTCAGGATCACACCACCACAAAATTGGGTAAATTAAAACTGCATTCTATTCCCACTGAAGGAAATTGCAAAACTCCCAATCTGTTTAAGAAGGGGTCCCTGGAGAACTCATACTGATACACACTGTACTGGCATTAAACACATTTTAGTGTGCTCTAGTATTTAGTGTGTACCAAAGGTACATTTTCTTCTTTTCACAGACAGATTCCCAGCCACTGCATGTTCCTTAGCCAGCACTGTTACTCTAGCCTGCTCCTCCCCAGCTCAGTTGTCCCCTCTGCCAACAGCTAGGATGGGATAATGAATCTGAGTCCTAATTTTGGAGGATAAATAGGAGTCAAGTGATGCTTAAGGTTTATGTACTGGGGTATTTTTGTTCCACATCTCTAAACAGGAAGATTCAGACTTTCCCATTAAAACATCTAGCTTGAAATTAATGTGGTATTTATTTTCCTTTCCTGTACTGAAGTGTTGTGCTGCATGGCCAGGTTGCATGCTGTTAAATATGCAGTTTGAGGTAGCTGCAGTTCAATAGAGGCTGAAAGAGTTCCTATAGAAACTTCTCGTAGTGTACTCCAGGTGGAATGGGAAATGGTGTAGAAGCATCAAACAAGAAAAGTGAGCCCTTGGGCCAGCTTCTTCATTAGTGAAATGAAAAGACATTATGTAGAAGTATTTATAGTTACAGCTGCATAACTATCTCATAAACTAATAGAGTAGAGTCACCAACTAATCAATCTTTACAAAGTTCTTCCTAGAGAAAGTCAGTTAACAAAAAATTGTTCTTAGAGACAGACGTACAGCTCCAAGTGATTGTATGTTCCAGAAAGCTGTGTTTTGGTATCCGAGATCATGTTTTCAATTCTGTGCTCTTAGAAAATATTTCCTTGCTTTGAATGCCTTATTATATTCGCATAAGCGAAGTCTCACAAAATCTTTGGCTTTAGATCTTGCCAGACAGTGGCATCCTTTCAAAAATGGTCCAATGACAGCATTAAAAAACATTAGAGGGTGTTTACCATCAGAACTGATTATCCACTAAGTTTAACTTTGCCATTTATATTAATGCAAACCAGTTGTAAAATCATGCAACCAAATCCTACCAGTAGCCCTTCTCATTCACTTCACACTATGTAAATTACCATAACCAAGTCTAAATTAAAAAAAAAAAAAGTTATTTTGAGCTTCAGCAAATGTGCTAAATTTCTGGAAATAAACACCCGGCTGCTATTTTGTTTGAAAGACTGAGTTTATAAATTATGGATTGTTTTCACAAGTGAGAGGAAAAATCTACAGATTTTTTATGACTTCAAAGAACATTCAGCCTACAGTTTCTTTTATTTTGCAATCATAAATAACTGAAAGATTCAATTGATAATATGGTCAAAGCCTACAGAGACTTAAGAACTTACAACAGCTTTTCCCACCCTGATTTTTCTTCTTAATTCAAAGTCGGACATTTTTTAGAGACCTTTGCACTGATGAGTCCCTGCTGAAGAGAATGGGCTCTTCCCATGACATCAGCTTATAACAAGTTCCCAATTTCTTTATAGTCAGCATGTGTTGGGAATTATTTACCCCATCTAAATGATGTCCATGATGAGATCACTCTTATTAAGACAAAACTATCGTAACTACCATGCTCGTGATTATCACGGTTCATATTATACATAGAGTGCCTAAGAAAATGCACTAATTTACTTTTCAAGCAATAAATTAAGCCACCCCTACAGAAATTGAGGAGAAGAGAAACTCTTGACAACTGCAAAACAGCATTTGAATACTAAATGTTGAAAACTGGAGCTCTTTCTCTTGGTCTCTCCACCAAGTAGTATATTTCTTAAGAGGCACTTTATCTTTTTGTCTATGATTAAAATATTGACAGGCGCATTTGCTAGAACAGTACCTCTAGAATGAAGCTCCAGCAAAATCCATCTGCTGGAAGATTCTTGAAGCCAAGAATCCAGTAGCAGGCAAATGGGCTTCTCCAGATCTTGGATTACACAGCTCAAACGTACCAGAAACTCACTGCCTGCCACTGTTCCCTTAAAATACATTTCCCCGTAAATCCACATAATCATGATAAACTCTGACGGCTTTTGTGAAACTCAGTAGAAAAAGATGCATCAAGTAGGATTTCAAGGGAAATTATCAGATCAAATTCCATGTAAATCAGTCTATTTGTACATTAGAGGGACATCTGACCCAATAGGGGTACAAGCACTTCAATCTGGACAGAATGCACAAGAAAAAAAATCAGAAAAAATATTACATTGTCTGTTATAAGTGTAAGGAGAAAGACTTTTCTTGTCTTCACACTTTCTTTTTAAATTACAATTTTCAGAGCCATTGCAAATCATTCATTGCTACTCCCGCTGAACAACTTGTGAAATCTTAATAGATTTCCAAACAGAGGTTCCCAGGGGACTGCTTAGCCCAGAGGATTAGTAAAGAGAGTACAGTAGTTGTCACTTTGAGTTCTACTTCAGGGCAATGGGATGAACCCAGCACATTAGCTTTTACTTCCACCTCAAAAAACACATCCAAAGACCTTGCTTGTAAATAAAGATTGCTCTGGTATAATACATGAAAAGTAGTCAAAGTGACCCCCAGGATCTCTTCTGGGGCTGCTTCAATCAGGCAACATATCTTAAAGCCACTGCTACTGGTCTATAATATGTTACCTAACTTATATTAACAAAACAATAGTCAAAAAAGATTTCTCCCTTGTATCAAAATAACCTGATTTCTATCAAGTGTCTCCTCTCTACCAGCATCCTTCCAGTCCTAGAGCTAAAGACACCTTCTTCTTGTACCTATTCTGCTCTGAAAAAATTCTGGTAAAACAAGATTTTGTGACCCAAAAAAGCAGAAGAGCCAAAATCTGCTTCCTAAGAACTCTTGGTGCCCTAGCTGGGAGAAACTCTGTAAAACTCCAGCTCTGCTGCCCTGGAATTCAAAAAAGATCCTGGCCCATTTCTGCAGAAACTTGTGAAAAGCCAGTCTGCCCCTGCCAACAGCATAACTATTATTTTCACTAATTGCCAACTGAGAGAGAATCCCAAAAGAAAGTTGGTGATTAGGCTTGGGAGACCTCAGAGTGTTGTAATGTTTGACAATAAGATTTTGACTTAAAACAGGTAGTCCAACAAGTTGAAAGTGCATTTCATTAAAATATTTTATAGATCAAAGGGTTTTTCTTTCTGACAAAGCTTCAGGTGCCACATAATTATAAACTTTTCAATTTGAAGGTTTGACTACTGTGCAGGAGATGCCAAAATCGGGGAGGAAATGAGAAAATTTGACAAAACCCCTTCAAAATGAACTTTTAAGTAAGTTAAAATAGACTAATGTGCTCTTTTTTACATCTTAAATTTTGCCCTATAAGCTAACTACTCTGGATATACTTATATATCTTTTCTCCATTATAAAATCTCATTAACTCCGCACTGGAAACACATCTTCCACTACCTATCTTGTATAAAACTCATTTTTCCAAAATAATAACAAAAAAATAGGGTGAAACAAAGCTTAAGCCAGTGATAGAACTCGTTTATGAAGTGAATAGGTGCTCTCTGTGCCAATACAGTCTGTTTAATCACAGCCTAACATTTTAATTATGTACATAGCTAAGCAGACTTGCTTGCATTGGCTTAATTATTCTGCATGATAATATGAACAAAGGGCCTCTGTTAAAGTAATCAACAAAAATTTTAGCTGGCTGAGTTTCCTCAAATGTTCCAGGAGCAATGAAAGATCTGATCATTAAGCATTTACTGCCTCTGAGAGCTATTTTAAACCTGTTCCCTTCATATCACAGCTGGCCCTTTGAGTACCCTCAAATTCTGTTTATCTGAAAGCCCTAGTAAGGCAGAACAAAAGAATGATTCTCGTTTGGAGTGAGCTGTCTGTGTCATCTGTGTGATGTTCACTAGCAGGAGATGTCTATCTTAATGAGCTTTTGGCCAGGAACAGCGCTGCCACTTTCTAACTTTTGTCCAGCTCACAGGACTCCTGATGCGGGGTGCACTGGATGTGTTAGAATTGTAAATGAGCCCCAGCAACTGCACATTGCGTAAGGATCCCACAATAACAATTAAGCAATAGTCTTTGCTGTTGTGGGCCTCTCCTGCCAGATAATTGACCACGACGGGAGCTATGCAGAGAACCAACCCACGCTGAAGGTGAGGACGCATATCAGAAGCGAAGGTTCATTATCTTGCAATGAAAGGGAAGTTAGCACCAATGGGAATTAGGTTTTAAAGGACCAAAGGGTTAAAGCTTTCACATTTTGGAAGCATTTACCATTAATTTCTCCTTTGCCCAACAGAAGCCAAGTGTTTTGAAATACACTCCATTTTAGTGGGCCCTGGGAATCAGATCAGTGATAGCCATGTAAACACTCCAAACCTACCCACGTATATGGTTGAAGAGAGTCCAAGAATGCTAGAAAGTTGTGCAGGATGTGTTTCTTTTTTAAAAAGCTAAACATTCTGTCGTGGTGAAAGCTTTCCATGTAAAATCTGGAAGCTCAGGAAGAAAACCAACAGCCATCATATTACAACAAGGGAGGATCTCTCCGGTACCCTGCAAGAGTTGAAGTCCAAGTACTTTATGATCCCGCTTTCCTCTGTAAGTCTCCCTCATCAGATCAGATTTCCCATCACGCACAACCTGCTCTCACAGAGATGACACACCACAGGAGCACCTGTCCATGCTGCATCTTGAGAGATACAGCTCGCATGCCCCACCAAGGAGAACAGGGATGGCGGGAAGAGAACTACAGGAGTCATCCAGTACCATGGTAGGCATTTACAAAATTTCTATGTTGAGTTGTTTTTCAAATATCCAGTGGATATTCTTCCTTAGCAAATATGCCATGTTGGTGATAAACCCAGCAAGAAAGAATTCAGGAAGTTCTAAAAACCTTTTAAATTATCATATGAGAGGCAGATTTACTGGAGGGGGGAATAGGGAGGTCTACTGTACTTGCAGGCAGCCCAGTGGAGTGTATACTTCATCCACATGACCGAGCAGAAGCTGTAGCACTATATAATCCCATGTCACCACCACAGCTAATTCAATCTCACATCCAGCATATATCAATGGGATATTCCTCCTGTTCAGTACAGTCTTTAGTCCCAAAGCTGCACTCTTGTTTTGCACTCAGCCTTCTGCTTCTTGCTGTGCCTAGCTGTCTCAGCCCTGTACCATTCACCCTAATTCTCTTCCCTGCCCCTATCACTCCTGCTAACAGGCCTTATCATTTTGCTTAGGCTTGTCAGTCCTCCTTGCCTTTCAGTTCCTCTGCCTATCAAACTGCAAAGCACATTTCTTTTCAAACATCTTATTTATGCCATTGATCATATCCGTGAAAAGGCAGTGGTGATAGATGATCATTTTGAATAAACTTGTGCCAAAAAGAAAGAGCATAGCTGAAGGGAGAAAGTGCAGTGTCACACTGTACAGTGGGGAAGCACTAGTCCCATTAGCCTGTTCTGTTGTTCAGGAAAGTGCCTCTAGGTGACAGTTAAATTGTTAACACACTACATCATTAAACAAGGCAATAATAAATATGTATTTTTCAATTCACACTCATTAATAAAGTCAAAGTCATTCTAGAATTGACTATTTCCAAGATCTTACTTCCCTCATCTACATTCTAGTCCAGTCCCTGAAGCTTTTCCCTTACCTCATCTGCATTTTTCCTCATTATTTTCTCTTTCCACAAATTCCATTAGTTTTGGCCACCAACTCAAAAATGCTGAAGGCTACTGGAGAAGTGTGGGGTTCTTCTGTCATCTTATTGGCAAGGGTTGCTGTTAAAAAGTTAGCCCGAAGAATAAAAGGAGAAATAAAATGAGGCAAAACAATGACTGAAACTCCTACAATGCACCTGTGGTTTCAGAGGCTGGACTTTTGTGAGTGCTTATTCTGCTTTCCTCAAATCTACCCTTCTGAGACATAGACATTCACTCCTGACAGGAGATGGTAAGAAGGAAGGAAGCAAAGGAGGGGGGAAAGAAAACTTTTACAGTTGTGCAGATGGCAAACATGAGGAAAGGATCTATAATGGAAAAGAAAGGGTGAAGAAACCACCATACCAGTCTTGTCTTGTCTCTTGCTGAACAACTACAGTGGATTGACTTTGCAAATTCTTGAGCAGTTTCCTGTGCAGCACTTCATTGTTTGTTTGCATGCAAGCCTTTCTGCTGTGGTCTTGGCTCCCACATTTGGCATACTTCCCCTGTAGGGTGAACCTTATTTCCAGACATACTTCCCCCACCACAGCCATTAGAGTGGACTATGAAATATTCACAGCCACACGCCTGGTCACAGGACAAAAATTATTCCCTTAAATTGTTCACAAATGTCAATATATATGGCATAGTAATAGCATGATGCACTTGGGGAAAAGGGTAGATAGCAGATATCTACCAGTCCTACCTCTAAGAGCTATACTGGGCCAAAGCCCAGCTTTTACAGCTCAAGTTTCCCTGTCATTGAGCAGATCATCCCCAGCACATGCTGAAACAAACACACAAGACATCTCAAACTTCATTGTGGTCTCACTCAAAAAACGTAAACCCCAGAATTTATCTGGATCATCAGATTTCATTTTTTGGGGTCTGAAAATATCTACAAAGCTCTGAAAACATCAGAACCTCACCAGAAACTGCACGGAGAAATATTTTCTCATACTGTACATTTCTCTGGCCTGCAAATTCCAAAAACTGTGGCTAACTGAAGAGTTTTCTCACTGAAGTTATTTTTATGCAATCCACATTCATTTATTAATCCTGCCATCTGAAAATCTGGCTCTGTATAAGACGTGTTCTGATCTTCATTTCTGATCATAGAATTAATAACCTTTGATTTGGAGGAAAAACAAATCTATGCTCTGTAGCATAGCTTTGCCTCAATACACAGCAAAAGTCAGGAAGAGGTTCCCCAGGAAAATAGGTATGGATGTGATGTAAGCGTGCCACTACATTAAGGTCAAAAAATGACCACCAGGAACTAACTACACTCTAAGATCTTAACAAATCCTTGCTTTTCTCCTTCTTTGATCTAATGAATAGCAGCAAATTCAAAACTGGTAAAAAAAACCCTATTCTGCCAACAGTCTTTGAAAACACTGCTGCAGGAGACCACACACAGGAATCCAGAGTGTTAAAAATAGATTAGAAACTTATGTGAATAAGATGATCAATAATTAAAACCGGAATCATTTCACTTTTATAATGGGACAGCAAGAAAGAAGCAGATCAGAAGTGATTTCTGGCAGTATGCAGTGTTAGCATTCTGGCATCATTTTCCATAGACACAGATCTACCAAAATAGAAACAACCACCATTAAAACAGTTTAAAAAAATAAACTTGCTTTCACTAGAGATAATAACATTTCTCCCCACCCTGAAAAAACATCCTTTTATTTGTCAAGTCAGGAAAAAAGGTCACAACAGTTTTCATAAAATTTGGACAATTTTCAGCCAGCTCTAACAACAATGACAAACGACAGCTGAGAGACTTAAAGCCAATGGAGGAGGGAGAGCGAGCTCTGCACTGTGAGGGATTCATGCTTTCCTGTATTTCATTTCTGTATTATTTCTATTTTATGTGTTTAGAAAAGCATTTGTACACATAGATGTCCAGGCCTAAATTCATACCTGTTTTCAGGTGAGTTATACCTATGTCTCTCCTGCCTGCCCTTCCAGTTCTTTCTTATCTACTCCAGTCTATCTGAGTTAATTTGTGAAAAAGCCCCAACTGTAGTTTTCTGATAAGGAACAAAAAAATTGTGAAAAATATTACATTCATCCTGCTTTTCTCCACTTAGTTTCCTTTTCCGAATGTGCTGGTTTTGGCTGGGATAGAGTGAATTTTCTTTACAATAGCTGGTACGGGGCTGTGTTTTGGAGTTGTGCTGGAAACAGCGTTGATAACCCAGGGATGGTTTTGTTCCTGCTGAGCAGGGCTTGCACAGAGCCAAGGCCTTTTCTGCCTCTCACCCCACCCCACCAGCGAGCGGCTGGGGGGGCACAAGGGGTTGGGAGGGGACACGGCGGGGACAGTGCCCCCAGCTGACCCCAGGGGTGTCCCACACCACATGGCGTCATGCTCAGCAATAAAACTCAGGGGAGGGGGTTGGCGGAGGGGCAGCTGCTCAGGGACTGGCTGGGCATCGGTCGGTTGGTGGTGAGCAACTGCTTTCATTTGCATCACTTGTCTTTCTTGGGTTTTATTTTTCTCTCTGCTATTTTTTTTTCCTTTTCCTTACAAATACTTATTGTTGTTGTTGTTGTTGTTGTTGCTATTAAAACTGTTTTTATCTCAACCCATGAGTTTTCTCACTTTTACACTTCCGATTCTCTCCCCAATTCCACCGGCTCTCTATTTATTTTACGTGAAGAGAAAAAAAAGAATGGGTGTGAAAGCACAAAAGGGGAAGAAGCAGGTCTCTCTGTCTCCAGTCTCCTACTGGAAATGCTTCTCAGCCCTTCCTGTGCAAAGCTGGCATCTTACAGCTAAAGGTACAGCACTGAGACTTATCAGTATCTACCTGCCAAATTTTCTTAAGTCCCTGCTAGATTATTTGTGGCATCCAACTTGAATCAGTTACAAAAATGCTAATTTGTAAAAAGTTATATATCCATAAAAACTGTAAAGCTGAGTACTAAAAATTACTCACCCTTTGATCAGGATGGCTTACTAACTGTTAGATGGAGTCAATAAAGATTCTCTTCCCTGAATATAAAAAATTGTGAATCTTCATTTACACTAGAAATCCAACAAGGAAAACTATATTAGGGTCAAAATATCTTGCCCTGGTTTTGTTTCTTGGCATGTACATTCCAGAGTTGTTGAGTTCATCATGGTTGTCTCAGCTCCAGGAAGAGCATCTCAGAGAACTCCTGGCCACGCCTATCGTGAACAAACGTATAAGTAAATGGATAGGTAGGGTATATAGGCACTGTATGTTATTTATTGCCCTTATGTCATCATGGTCAGTTCTGACAGCATTTTCCATCCCCAGGTAATCTGCCTTTCACCTAAAAAAGACTCTGAGTAGGACAGTTGTGTTGTTGCTCTGTGGCCGAGTCCACACCAACGAACAAAGCGATGTTCAAGATGATTTGAGCTGTCGTCCTGTGTGCAGTGCTTACAACCGAATGGAAGCTGGGCAGCAATGACCCGCAAGAGCCAATTATTAAGGAAGCCAGCCATATTCTGAAGATTTGAACACATTTCCTAGTGCAAAATCTAGCCTTTTCTGATGCAACAGGTTGAGTAACAGAAGACAGAAGCACTGCTTGCCATGTATATACTCCAAGCAGCATCCTTTCTAGCAAGGTGGGTATTCAGGGCTGTAAGCTGTCCCCATAGTGGCTACAGACTGCTTAGTTCTCTTACGGACTGTTGGAATAGCTGCTCCCTGCAGCAGTGAGATTCTACCAACAGTTGTCTCCTGAGTAGAAGACCTTCATCAAGGATGGTCAGATCCACTCTGTCCCAGCATTAACAAAGCACAAGAGCAGAGTAAGCCAGGACAACGTTTACAGGGGGTTTTGACCTACGTTTCCAAACTGGGTTCTGAGTCTGTGCAGGTTCAGAGTCACCTGGCAGAAACCTCAGAGCACCTACTTTCTAAAAATGAATCTTTCCCCAATATCTCAGATTAGACACCCAAAGAATAAATAAATCTGCAGCACTAATATTCAACTTCCTATTTTCACTAGTAGCAGCTTTTGCAGGGATAATTTAATTCTTCTGTTTCATCTTGCATTGAGGCTTGTAAACTCCTTTGAGGATCCCTACCAGGAATTCATCAACATGAAGTATATATTCTGGGAAGATCATAATCAAGTCAATCAAGGGGAGAAATTCAAAAGCTTTGCCACTAAAGGAATCAAACATAAAAGCCTCCCTGGGGGGAAGAGGTTTATGTACCATGCCTGGCCTATGTTAAGAAAATTAAAACTCCTTTCACAACATAAAAGAGCCAAAGTGTCAAGTCACTAAAACCAGTTTCCAGTACAGATGCCCTTTTCCAGACTGGTTTATGAGGGAAATACAGATTTATAATACATTTAAAGAAACACAACTGACAAAAACATAACTAAGGGATATATACAAGGAAGACAGCACAGAACATAAATTAAACAAGGACAATTTAAACGCAATTTAGCAGCCGTCCATGTTGCTATAACTAAGGATACTTCTGTTTATACACATGGCAAACTTCTTACTTTTTTTCAGAGGAAATGTTTGCAGAGCAGATACCTCTAAGGAAGCTGGCCTAACATAAGAGTTGAGGTTTGCTCTTATTATTTCCCAGAGTCTATTCAGATGGAAGTATAGCAATGCATGAGAAAGGGAATCCAGACTACTGCTGGGGTATGTGTCAATGAATGGAAAATGTACTTCAGTCTGCTGCTTTTTAGTTCTGTTGGAATCGGCAATTCTCCTCTTCCCTCCCCCTTGTCTGGTTCAGTAATTTTGTTTTGAAAGCCTGCATATTGAAGGTGAAGCACATTTTAAATACATCATTCAGAGCAGGATGGAAAGAAATCAGTTTTCTGAAGAAGGCTGTCAATGTAATGTCCAGAGAAGGAGAACAGGATATAAACCAATTGTTACAGGGTGCATGTCAAAAACCAAGGTATCATCTTCATTGCATGCAAAAAAGATGATCTACTAGTTCCTTTCCAAAACTGTCCTTCCCATTTGAAACTGTGTCATATAGAGGACTCAAGAGAAATGAAATAGAATATTTAGCTCAACAGAAAAATGGGGCTTTTTAAGCTCGAGGAAGTAAGATGATCTCTAACTTTATGTTAGCAGTGTTTTGGGAAATGCAGCTACATAACTGGGTAAACATTTTGTTGCCTCCAAGAAGAGCCATAAAGAATCTGGTGGAGATTTTTCAAAGCTGCCTTAGGGGCTGCATGTCTAATCCCCATTAAAATTAACAGAAACTGGCTCCTCAACCCAGTCAATGGCTTTGAAGAATCAGCTCTGTGGGGGTAATATGTAGTATCAAAGGGTAGGGATGAGTTGTATGGTTAACTGCATCACTTGGGGGTTACTTGTTTATTTGTTTGTTTGAATAAAAAGGAAGTGCGGGGAGGAAGACAACAACAACAATAATAATAGAGATTATTAATAATAATAATAATAGAGATTGAGCTAAATACCCAGACAGATTTTTCCCAATGGGCTTTAAACACTTCAAACACTGTGGAAGGTTTTATAATGGTAACTGGAGTCCTCTGACTGAACTCAAGACTAAGGTCTTTTCTGGCATGATGATACAATTTAGCAAATCATTATTTGCTGAAACACATTTATTTTTAAGTTTGCCAATTTTCTCATTTTGTTCTCTTAAGGTCAAAGAGAAGCTTTTAGATATCCAGTAAGAAAGAAAAAAATTAATTAAAATGTCATGAAATTAAATGGTGAGAACGTTCAACTATCCAAATGACAGCCCTCTTAAGGTTGAATTTTTTTTTTTTTAACATTAATAATCCTGAGCACTTTGAAACAATTTCCACCAACTGGACTTAAAAAGCAATTTTAATTTAAGACTGATCCTTTCCTTAAAATACTACAAATGTTTATGAACTGCTGTTCTTAGTAATTATTGGTAACATTCAATAACACTTAGAGGCAACAACTTAAATATCAATAAAAGGAAAATATTTAATGCAGAACAAGAATCTCTACAACTCATAGACATGGGAGATCAGTGAGGAAAAGCTTAACTGGATTCACTGAAATATTAAATGATTACATGAACAAAAATATCCATGGTTCCATAAGACTGGATCAAGAGTTCATCTTTAGGAATTTGTCGTCATTTATTCAGGTGGGATTCACAAAAAATACATTGTGTATAGGCAACACATGTTTTCCCGGTCTTATCTAAGATAAAAACTTCTTTCATACTTATCCGAAACAGAGATACCTTTAACCTCTTGATGACAATGGTCCTTAGTCCCATTTTGCAGACTGGGAAACTGAGGCTCAGGGGGATAATGCAGTTTGCCCAAGGTCCGCAGCAGAGTCAGGATCTGGCCCTTACTCCCCACATGCCAGGAACTGCCTGCTCCACCTCCATGGCGTTACCCATTGCTCGGTGCTAACGCGTCTCTTATGCTTTGCGGTGCAGGGGCCAGGCGCACTCGCCCCTCTCCCTGAATCCACCTGCAGCAGTGTTCAGCAACACTGAGAATGATGGGCCTTATTTGAAGAAAGCTGCATCACTGATGCAGCCAGCTCTCTCAGTCCCACTGCCTTTTTAATAATTTTAAAATCACATGCTATTATTTCTTTTACAGGGAAAAAAAACTCTTCCCTAGAAAGACTCCCACAACAAAAGAGAAAACAGATTATTCTGAGGATCAGTAAGACTGATTATGTACAAAGTATTTTTCCTTTAGCCTCTTTCGATATTTGGAGGTGGTGTTTGTTGCAATGCAGGAAAATACACACAAATTGAAATGAGCTTTGACGGTATTAAGTTTCCCTTTCAATTAAACAGCCCCTGCCTTCTCAGACAACCCATGCTTGGTGGGAGCATTTCACTCAGCTTTCCTCCTGACCTCTGGCTTGAGGGTTGTATTTCTACAGGGTAAAATGAGAGTGAGTCCATACTTAGGTGCCAAATTGGGGTAAAAGTCACCACAAAAACATGAATAATGCTCAGCGTTACCAGAAGTAAATGAAGTCTAACTAAACAAGCCATGGCAACTCACACTGTAAGGTGGACTTTCACACAGAAGGCAGCTATAAACTGAGTGTGGCCTGCAAATCAATCAGCCCCCTGCCTCTACCTAATGAGACCCTTTTCTTTATTGCATTTTTATAGACTTATAAAACCAGCATAGGATGGATTATATGGGCCGTCTGTCTACCCGGTCCATCTGTCGCTATGCTATTGGTGTTCACCCCCGTAGACCAGGATAGTACTTGGCAGGGGTTGAAACTTAAGGGAATATGGAGGTGATTGAGAGACTTTTTAAAAATTAGCAAAACAACAACAGACGTACAACCTCCTCCCCACTAAAACACTGAATTCCAACAATACCAGTTTGTAAAAAGGACTGTAAAATCAAAATGAGTCAACAGGAAAACTTCTCTACAAATGCAGCACAACATTTCAACAGCCTTTGTGTGAGTACACATGTGAATGTCAGTCTTAATTCATTTTAAAATCACAGACAATTTCTCAGAACTCTAAGTGTAATGTAATTACTTAAAAAAACAAGTTATGTCTATTTGGGTAGAATTATTTCAAAGTTCTAGGATAATGACTTCATTTAACATGCATTACACAAAAGACATTTTTGGAGCTATTCCCATAGAATCAAAGCTTTCCTGTTCACGTAACTCATTTTTCTGATTCTTTATTTTGTCAGTGTTGCTGTAAACAATGTGCTGCCCATGGCAGGGAGGGGAGAGGAGAGATTGTTTAAGGAAAATAGTCATCCCTCCACAGAATTTTGTAGTTACATTTACCAGCTGCATAAGTGTTCTGATAAACTGCCAAAAAGGGTCAGTATAAAGCAATACTCCTTTAAAGTTTTAATCCCTATTAAAGGAAATTATGTGGACTCTCTCCAGAAACATTTTTGGGGGGAGAAAGGGGCAAAAGCTTCCGCAGAAGATCAAATGTTGTTGATTATAAATTCATTACCAGCATAGCTGCTAACTTCAGTAAATTAACAAGGAACTTTTATTACATCCAATCAAGCTCTTGTTAAAGATAACAAGTTCTTTTCATTCCTTGTATTTGTATAACAGTCACTTTTCTGGAACTCATCAAAGCTTGTTGCGAATCCATGCCAAAGTACCACTCTCTCTTCTAACAGCTTTAAAAAAATTAATGAAAGCTTATGATCACAGTGAAAAAGCACTGATTATGTTAAAATATTCCAAGATAAAAGATTTGGAATTATAGAGAAATCCGCCCCAGTGTCAGCAAAGAGACTGATATTCCACAGCAGAAAAGTCCTAAAATGATGAGCTTTTCACACTTGTTTTTTCTTGTTTTGTTTGTACTGAAAAAGCTTAACTAAACAGCCTCTTTATGAAATCTGATAGCGTAACAAAGATCCATTATGGTTTCACTTTAGACCAGGCTTTCACTCAAATATTAATTGCTAAAAAGCTATTTTACATAATCAGTTTAACCATATGATTATGTTAAGAATCCTTTCTTTATCAAATAATCAAAAGTGGGAGGGAAGAATGTTTTGCTTTGAAGCTTCTCACTAATAATACATTTTACAGCAAGTGAAGGCTTTTCTAAAAAAACTACTTCAAAAGCAAATACCTTGGTGACAGGCTATTGCATTGAGTTCCCTTTCTTACATGCCATGATCCAAATATGTATTTTTCATCCATTTCATTTGCCTGCTGTCTAAGTTTACTAGTGATGAAAGAAACCATTCTGGGAAATACCCACTGAAATCAATGTCTAGACTGGATTAATCTAATATGAGAAGTTTTCTTATAAAACTTAAAATTATCCCTACAATAAAGTATGATAAAAGCATACACAATTGATGAGATTCAGCACTTAATAAAAGGCAATGCAAAACAGTTTTTCTCAGTCCCACCCCTCTAGCCGTACTAAAAGAAAATAAAACCTAATGAATAATATGTGCCTTTTTAGGTAGGTCAGCTAAAAATCCTTCTATATTCAGTAAGATATTGCCACAATTCTAAATTTTTCTTCTACAGTCAATCAGTAACGTATTGCTTATGACTGAGATTGCTTGAAGTCCTTTGTTCTAACAAGCTATTTAAGTAGGAGCTTTTACTGAAAGTGCAGTTCTTTTGTTTATTTCTTTTCTATGCCTGTTGGATAGAATGAAATACTCATGCACAGAGAAACCGGACATGAAGATGGTCATTTCTTCTCCTCCCAGTAGGATACAAGTTGTATCTGGGCAGCCTTCCATTGTCTGTTGTCCCGGCATAGAAGTGTTTGAAAATCCTCTGTAGAGACACAGTCCAAAAGTCAAGAGGTGAAGCTGAGAGAGCAGCCACCTGCAGCCTTTTTATATCTGCATAATATCAAATACATTCAACTTAAAATGTTCTTGGACAGCTCTAAGCATCCTGTCATTATCATGTAATGCATCCCTCCTCCCCGAAGCAGCCTAAGGTTCATTGGCTCTGGTTAGATAAAAACGGTCGTAATTAGTAAGACTAACATTATGTAACGCGCTGATAGAAGGCCTACAGAGCAGCACCGTAGTTCAAAGCATAAGCACTCATTTGCCTCAGGAGATTCAGTGCTGAATGCTGCCACTGATTTTCTGTGGAGCCTCAAGCAAGTCACTTCATCTTTGTGACATCTCCTTTGTGCTGTGCAGACTGAGAAGGAAAGAGCTCTGTTATACTCCTGCTGGTTTGGGGCTGGTTCAGCCCTTGCTCTTAGCCTGCGTCTCTCAGCTGTCTCAGAACTTGAACGGAGAAGCTTTTTACTTGGAGTCACACTGCTAGCAGTAGTTACAGCATTGGCCGTGCTGTGTTTGCTCTTCTGTCTAGGCCTGTTCCTCTGCAGAGTCTGTTAGTGCCCACTCCTGAATAAACCAAGCTGTATACTTGGGCAATGGCAAGTACTGCGGTATTCACCTTTGTACATGAGGAGAGAAAAGCCCTGGATACAATGTGAGTTTAAAAGGTGAAAACAGGTGTCTTACATACACCCAAGTGTCCCACATGTTTCATTGAACATGAAAAACCTAGCTAAAGTTGAACTGAACGATGTTGTACCAGCATTTCTGGAAGATGAGGGGTTCCTTGCAGAACCATGACACAACATGCTACCCTGTTAACACAGCACTGGTTCTTTCCTACAGCTGAGAGGTTCTCTGAGGAACGCAGCAAGGCAATTCTTGGATTCAACAAGTGGTATCCTTCCTACCCAAAGATGCATGGACACAATGAGATTGAGGAAGGAGGAAAAAAACCCCATCAGATAACTAACCTAAGAAAAGGTAAAGGAGCTGAAAAGAAGTTGTCCAGAAAAGATAAGGGATTGATGATTGAAGAGGATTCATAGAGAAAGAAGACAAGGGGACTGTATTCACAAAAAAATTTCTCTTAAAGGACCATAACAATAAATTGGCCCTGTGTGCCAGAAACTGCCACAAATTAGCTATGATTCTTCTTTAATCTGTGTTTAAACAAATCTGCTGTCATCTAAGTTTGATGGTACATGACTGATAATGCCAAGAAAATACACAGTCAGCTTTCCCTTTAGAAGCAGACTCTTGCTCTAGCAGCAAAGACTGACAGGCGTGCTCCTCAGGTTGGGGACTGTTTTGTTCTTTAAAGCAAGCAAAATGTCAGGAAAGCAACACCACCACAGATAGCACATAAAAAATGTATTGAAGATTTTTGTCACAGCAGCCAGCAGAAAGAAACACTAGCAAAAACTATGCAACTCCCAAATCGAAATACAACATGAAGATTTGCTTTCTGTATCAAAAACTTAAAATGTAACAGCCTATGAACAGAAAATATTAATTAGCTATATAATAAGATAGGTAACAACATCCATACCCACCCTTCTTCCCTTGAACCATAGATTTATTGGCTGATGCAGGATATGTAAGTATTCTAAACCTTGTACAAGTCAGAAAAAACAGTCTCTGCCATTGATATTTATCATGTGTTCAAATGCTGATTGAAATTTTAACATATAAAACTGACCTCACTAATTATGGAAAAAAAGTTTCCTTCTAGTACCAACAGCAATTACACATCATTAAATACAAGCTAAAGCTCCTGTGTTGTTTTTTTTTTCTCCTCTCTTTGTTTGCTTTGTTTCTGTACTTGCCTTTAATCCCATTAAATTCATTGGCCAAATTAGTCACTGTTACTGTTTTAAGAATCATTTCATAATTAACCAAATGGAAAAAAAAATCAGGTTGTTTCCAATTCCCTAAAACCCAAATCTTATCCACCCACTCCAACACTGCAGATGGTAAGCACAGTATGTCTCTTCATTTATATCAATAATGTTAGTTGTTAATATCTACACACAATAATCTTTTGATCTACACTGAAACTATTTGTATGGCCTAGTCCTGCACTCATTGCTCAGGCAAAACTAACTCTTGAATCAAAGAGAGCTTAGCTCAATTAAAGGCTACAAGGAAAGAGCTCTTATTTTGCTCTTGGCACTAAGTGTACTGGAAGAATCCTGTAAGAAGTAGCAGTGCTATGGGGATATATGCCTTTGTATTCAGCAGCTGCAAGAAGGTGTCTCAGCTCTGTGAGTCAGCCCTGTTTCAGTAAAGCAACTACTGGTGGCAATATATGAAGAGATTTTTCGTGGAGCCAACAAAAACAGGTTTTAGTAAGAACTGGTTACTTTCTGCTACAATTTGAGTGTCTCTTACCATTTCAGAAGGGACATAATTAAGCAGTAATGAAGGGTGAGAGATATTAAGGACTGTCCGTCTCAAGGATTCAAAAAATAAATCAACTTCTCCTTCCCTAAAGAATGAACCAAATCAAAATACCCTTTTTAACAGACCTTGGGCTTTTTTTTAATAGATTTTAAGTCTTTGAGGTTTGTGTTTCTGAGCTTTTCTCACAACAAGGGGCTCAAGAGCTTATTTTGAAAACTAAGATGTTTGCAGAACCAAATTATTCTAGCAGCTGAGGCTTTAGGAAAAAATACTAAAACCCATTACAACATTATTAGCTATTTCTGTATGTCCTACAGATTTAGAATTACCATCCATGCCAGTTCAAGGTCAGAGAAAAGAAAATCTGTTTTCTGAAATATGGAACTTGTTTTTATAATGCTTATCATTCACTTGTGCGTATTTCATACTTCTGCAGGTTTCATTTTGTATTTACAAATGCCCTAGCTACAGGGCCCTGTTAATTCAGGTTATTTTCATAATGGATAAGAATAGGAAGGTGATGGCTGTTGGGTTAGCTGGTTTAGAGACCTAGCTCCCTCCAGAAATGTTCTTTTGAGGAATGCTGCTGCAACCATTCCAGACAAAAGAGATACAAGAAAATTTGGTTTTCTGTGACAAAAGAGTGGTGATTGCATTCATTCAGCGAAGACTGAGCATACTGTATTTCATCAGTTGATGGATACTCCCAGAACATGCAATTAAAATGCAGCTGTTCATTAGGAAAATAATACACTATTCTTGCATAAGTAAGGTGTGTCATGAGCAAATAAAGGGGTCATTTTTGGTCCATAGCCAGTCTGTGAATAAATGCTGGACAGGAGATTTCATATACAATTTGATAATCTGCAATAAAGAGGCAAGACCTGAAGCAAGTGCAGCAATAAGCTTTTGAAAGTTGAAAACATATCTTGGAGAAAGTCTCCAAAATGACTTTCAATAGTCAAAAAAATCAATACCAGCAACACTTACACTGAATTTAGTTAGTTAAAGCATCAGAAATTTCTAGTAACTTTTCTTCCCCAAAGCAAATACCAACCCAAAAAGATATGCCATCTCAAAAGCAACTATGTATTTAATAATAAAAAAATTCACAGGGACAGATTCTCACTTTCACACTGACTCTTGTTATTGCTGTAGCAGGTCAGAAGTCTTCAAAACTGCCAGATACACGCACTCCTTGTTTAAGGTCAGTTTTAATTATTGCAATATGAAAAAGACCTTTGTGCAAAGATAGAGAGACTATATGGTCTAGGTGCTGATCTGGTTGTTGTCTAAAATAAGAAAAGGAAACTGCTTGCTGCTAGCCTCTTTATTCCTCTCCTTATTCATCACTGACTCACATTCCTCCAAGCAGTTGGACCCAGAGCAGAGGCAGCTCCATGTTTTCAATCTGATGTTAGCAAACTCTCAAAGGCTGCTATACAATAAAAATTTCACAAAACCTGGTCAAGCAGGATTTCCTGTCCATGGGACAGAAGTGACTGTTCTCCTAAGACATGTGAATTTATCCACAAGTAAGTCCTTTCCAGTCTGGGATCCTTCACTAAGGTGGCAGGTGTGTTTTGGGGGCTCTTCCTCAAAACTTGTTTTTATTCTGTAATTCAAATATGCATCAGTAAAAAATATTGGTTTGGATTTGCATTCTACTTAGAGAAAAGGAAGATTATTTTCGCTTTTCCAGTTTCACAAGGAACAATGGCTGGAAATGCAGTTACTGAACAGAGTAATACTCAAAAAATAAACACAATTGAAAGTGGTATGTTTTAGTTACCACAGTAAAATGGGACACAGTCTTGGCCATTAGGAGATAAGGCCTGCTTGTTCATTAACTTAGAGAAAGGCCTTATCCAAAGATTATACCAATGAATTAAAGCAATATGATCCCTCCAATGTGGTTTTAATTGCACAGGCACCAGTGGAATAAAGGTGATTCTTACCTCTAGGGCATAATCTACCTTTATTCCAGTAACTGCATCTAAGGTATGACTAAGCATTACTGTATAATTTTAATAAAAAATAACAACTCAGACTAATCCATCCATACCTCTAAAAAATTACGTGCACTCTTGCTTTGAGTTCATACCCTGTCAAATATCAATCTATAGAACAGCCACTTACATTTTTATGTTATATAAACCATGCTTATTCGGACATATTATCTCCTCAGAGACCCAGCTTGCCAAGGTCATCTTACGTGTATGAATTCCTAAGGCAGAGGCCATATTATGAATTATTAAGACTAAGAGAAAAAAATGCATTTGATTATTAGTTTTTCATTATTACACTCTAATGTGTGTCATATTTATTGCCAGACCAGGGCGAATATATGAAAATGTATGCTCTTCATCTCTGAAAACATGCTTATCCAATTCAGTTCCAAATCAAAACAGATAACAGATAATGTCGATTGAATAAATAAAAAATGATTAGCTAATGTAGGAAAACAGACTACTCATGAGAACTATCAGCCACAAGGTTGCCAGTTTTCATCCACAGTAAGAATTTCTCAAGGTCTCTTTTTTGCCTTCAAAACATGGGGGTTTTTGCCCAAGCCTCAGTGGGTAGTTGAAAGGCTATTTATTTTCTCTCTTCCTCTGGATTTCTAATTGAAATCCACTCTGCTTGTGATATTTAATATTCCAATAGCAACTGGTGAAAAAAACAGGAATTTTCAGGACTGAGCATGCAAATGACAATTAAAAAGCACATGAGGATCCTCTTCTGAATCATTCTCCAGAAAAGTCTACTTTTCTCTTTTGACTATATCAGCTTTATCAATCTCTTCTTAGAGAGAATAGCCTAGAAACACTGTCCCTAGGGACACTTTTAGTGAGTTAATCCCTCTTTTTACAAATTCTTACTCAGCAAACAGATAACGTCTTATCTTCTAAGCTGCAAGGCTGGTTAATGCTCAATTCCTATACATATTTGAAGAACTGGATACCGATCTTGAATAAATATAGTGGATTCTAGGCACGAGCAAACATATAGACAGCTGCACACAAAGGCACATCTGAGGAATATACCTGAGGTAAAAGCAAACAGAAATATCCTCTGGTAAAAGTATCTTTCTGCTAACAAAATAGGACTGTAATACTGGTCCAAAATGACTGATCTGTCTGCCAATGGCTGTAGTCCTTAGATGCCATTACAACTCAGTAAGTTCATCCGTGGTCACAAAACTTGGCCGATGGCTCGCAAGGGACCTACTGACAAATAAGAATTTATGTGATGGTATTTATCTTATATGTTGCATGTAACATACATTTGCCATCAAGAAGTATGTGGGAAGCAGCTACTCTGAAGGTTTAAGTGTGCTGCAGACTAGCTTCACTGCTTCTTTCTTTCATTAAGTTTTGTCAAGGTGGTGCCCTGGTTCCCATCTGAACTCCACGGGCCATGACATAAGCCAGGGGGATCACGTTCATGCAAATAAAAAACTTCCCCATTTAAGACATTTGAAAAATGTCCATCTGAAAATCCACAAAGACATACATACATCCATCAGGCCCACTGTTATTTTGAATCAATCCACAAGCTTTACCTCAACCTCATGAGTTAAGAATAATTTTTACAGTATTAAGTTCACAACCTGAAACTACAGGATATAAATAAAATCACAGGATAAAATAATTATACCAATCATTCTGCTATACATAGGAAGAGACAGTATTACAGAGAGAGATTTAGAACTCCATTAAACTTGGGTACTTAACATTTCAAATCTGAACAGCGTTTTGGGGAACAGAACATACACAGGACAGTTAAACTTCCATTTGGTTAAAAAATATCCCACTAGTTTCCCCTTAAAACTACCATGTAGCCATTCATTTCTACGCGGTACATTTGTCAAGTGAAGGAAGAAGCTACCAGGACTAATGTTCTAAAATTTGCAACATCTACAGCAATACTCTTAAAGTCATGTTTAGAGAGAAGAGATTGTTCAATACCCTCTCTTATATTCTGTGATTATCACAGCTCACACATTACAATTAATTCCATTTGTAGGCATCAAAACAAAAATGTTCTGACTTCAGAAACTGTCAGCCACCTGCATCCTACAGTGACTTCAGTTTATTTTGCAGGCACTCATTTCAAAGAGAAAATTTCTTCAGGTGTTCCCAACTTCAGTCAGCCAGAGTGCCTTCACTTTTGAGTGCTCTTTAAAAGACAAATGTTGAAAATGCATGTTCCTTCCTACTTTGCAGTGAATGGATTCTTTGAGGAAATGGGAGTATTAACTGTGATACAGCTACCCTTTTTTTCAAATTCTTTCACAAAGAGATCACTGCTTCTGGGACCTGCAGGCCCACATATTATTCACAGACCACACACTGGGAGGAGATGCATTGACCTCAGGTCTGTTACGTCACCATTAGTGCTACTCCACCCAGGATCTGAATACTTCATTTGGATGAAGTTTCAGAAGTTATCAAGAGCAGCCTGCATAATAAGCCACAAACTTGGACTGATTCAGTTTTGAAAGTCTAAACAGTGCTCAAAATGCCAAAGAGGCCAAATTTTCCTTAGTTTTTGGTTTTGTTGGTTTTTTAATTCATATGACAGATTCCCTATTTTATTGCTCAGTCCCAAGGAAATGAGACAAAACTTTAATCTGTACTCATTAATCTCATCTATCATTTAGAGGAATCATACAAAAATCCCTTCTGGATGACATGGCGTCCTGGATTCTACAAGCTGGATGTGAGGCTCTGCCTTACGTGAGCAAAGAGCACAGTCTCCAGAGCCAGACCGCAGGGCTCTCCTACTTTTGTTCAGCTGAAGCAACACAAACCAAGCGAGAAATTACTAAGGATTCCTTCCCTTGACACAGGGGATCCTTGGGGTGGATGGATGACAGGGCAACCCCCTTTGCACAACAAATGCATGTCCTTCCCAGAAGGGGCCTGTCAGGGATTGTAAGCAACTAAATGGATTGGGAGCAGACATGATAATGTAAAAAGTCTTTGAGCAGCAGAATGGAAGACTGCAGCCCAGTCTTGAATAATGTGTGCTAAATTAGACTAAAAGCCAGAATCTTATTAAGATTGAGGGAGCAGAAAGAGACCTGGCTTCCATGTTCTTCCCTCTTCAGATTTACTGAGCATAAATCCAGCAAGACTGAGAACTGTCAAGACTGAGAACTGTGCTTTTGGTTTTTCATTTCCCAATCCACGTATCCTTTCATGTGCCCATAGGACAAAGGGCGGAAGTAACAGAGAGGGTTAAAGGCTTCTCTACAGTTGACTGGTGTTAAAGCCAGGGCAGATGTGGGTTTTAATTAGAAAGCAGCTGCACATACATAAACCACAGCAATCTTAATCCAGAGAGTGACAGTGTGAATACAGACCTCTTGAAAAGCACATACCTTTAATCTGCATTTGTCTGTGGTTTTAGGGGGAAAGGGTTTCAGCAGAATTCTGTCCAGGAGCTCATAGGCGATAGAAGGAAAAAGTACATATATGTCTAAAAATCAGAAAAGGGCACTAAGAATGTAAACAGAAAAGAGTAAAAATAACCACATAGATCAAGTTACTCAGCACCAAAACAGAGCAGTAAAGTTTTCCATTACCTTTCACAGAATAGAGCTCTCCCACTATGAGTAAGGCTCCAGCTGTTCTCTTGGCTTTCCCTTGGGCATTGATTATGCTGGGCATCCTGTGAGCCCCCCCAAAACTGGCAATTATATCTAGAATATCCCAGCCCTTTAGGAATTCAGGTACCCAATTTGCTAGAAAAATTGCAGAGGAGGAAATCTTGAACATCAAGTTTACTCTGTTAATTTTTACCATGGTCAACTGGGTAGAATGTGGAGGTTCCCTTGTCAGGAAGCAGATGAGTGCACAAGAGGCAGTGCTGCCAGACAAGCCAGGTGCCACATACTCCCTTCACATCTGCAGGTCGCAGCAAAACCCTACAAGCTGCTCCCTGACAACAGTATAAAATGGAGGTTACTTAGCCCAGAAAGTCCATTAAGTCTGAAGTCTAAATGTTTGTTGATCCTGTGTATATGCCCAAGTACTCCAGATAGAACAATTTTTTGGCACTTCTCAGTATCCACAGAGGAGTGTCCATGTCCTGCCTCATCACACGGGCTGCATATGCAGTGTAAATGGGTGCAATGCACTTTGTGGTGTCAGCTCCACTCAGGTCTAAGACTCTAAATCTCTAATGGGATTTGAAGGTAGAGGAGAGGGTGGGTAAGCCAGGAATTTATATATCTCAACATACACTCTTGTAAACCATCTCCCTTTCTGTCCTGAGTGATTGTCCATATGC
The DNA here is from genome assembly GCA_031468815.1 of Morus bassanus. Classification (NCBI taxonomy): domain Eukaryota; kingdom Metazoa; phylum Chordata; class Aves; order Suliformes; family Sulidae; genus Morus; species Morus bassanus. Next base: position 4,381,795 of record CM062582.1, read on the forward strand.
AGTCTTACATTCCCACTCCACCAGTGTACACTACTTTGATGAGAAGCCCCTGGACCTCAAAAGAAATAGAAAGACAGAGAAGAGTACAATCCTATCAAGAATTACAGCAGCCCCAGAAGCTTCTGTAATAGCACATTGTCTAGTGTAAATAGAGAACTATGTAGTGGCTTTGCAAACTGCATGCTTCCTGAGCAAAATGAGAGAAGTTAGCTCTTCCTGGCACTCCCATAACAGTTCTGACATACCTGATGCCCAGGCAAAGCACTGAGCATTCTTCCTATAATGTCAAAAGGTATAGATGTCTTTAAAGACAGTTGTATTGGGTTTGTGTGGCAAGGTTTTGGTAGCAGGGGGGGCTGCAGGAGTGGCTTCTGTGAGAAGATGCCAGAAGCTCCCCCATGTCCAATAGAGCCAATGCCAGCCGGCTCTGCAACCTGAGGTTAATGCCTTGATTACTGCAACTGTCTTTTTCCTTGTTTCAGTACAGTGACCCATAGCTAGCACTGTTTATCTAGGCAGTGTGCAAAAATGTGCAAAATATCTCATTGTATGACAGGAACCTGAACAGTAAGGCCCCTTCCTGGAGCTGACAACTGATTCACATGGGCTTGCTACAATATATTTCTCCTGTTCTAGCTAAGGCCAATTAGGCATAGACACTTGCTGTTATCCACTGTATTGAGTTTGCATGGCAAGGTTTTGGTAGCAGGGAGGCTACAGGGGTGGCCTCTGTGAGAAGGTGCCAGAAGCTTCCCCCAGCCTGCGCCCCAGACCACTGAGGGTCATCCGGGCCCTGCAGCCCCCCCGCTACCAAAACCTTGCCGCACAAACCCGATACAGTAGTAGAGCTGAACAGGAATGTCCCACAAGAATAGGCACTCAGCTGTGACAAAGCTCATCACTTTTTCCCCATTGAAAAATCATGGTGGTAATTCAACACTGAGAGGACAAGATGCTAGCAGAGCTGAAAAATCTCTGGTCTTCCATACATTTCCATGGTTGACTGTATAATTGTGCACAGGGTGAATGTGCACAAGGACAATCAGTCAGAAAAAAAAAGATATAGGGGAAAATCTTGTATGTGATCTACACAATGTCTAGGTAAAACTACCTCATTTCTAAATCCATATTGGAGTCCATCACTTGAGTAACCCTGGTATACATGCACAGAGACAGCGTGATCTTCAGTTGAGAGATGAGAGCGGTCCAGAGTCTTGGATTCTGTTGAAAAGACACCAGTGATTCACTGCCAAAGGACAGATCACTTCTGGCCTGGTTCGGTGGGGAAGCCACTCAGGCACTGAAGCTGGCTGGGTAACACAGACGCCAAAGCAACAACATGGAATATGAACCAGAGGGACAAGAGAGGAAATAACTAGTAATATCTCTAATATTAGATTTTTTCATTTTTCAGCTCTAATAAAGTGCCTATATCCATATGTAGGCACACTAATGAAGGGCCTGATTTCCAGAACCACTGAGTCTCCGGCAGTGTCTGTGGAAACTGCTATATAAAAATCTAGCTTCTTACAAGGGACTAAATATGCATTTGAATAGCTAAAGCTAGGCCTCCATTCTTAACAATGACATCTTGATATTTTGGTTTACATAACATAACAGCTGGGGATGGTGCAAGGCTGATCATCAAACTGAAGTGGGATTACAATGTAAAGCCAGTATTAATTGTATAAGTGAAAGCCAAGGTTGGTAACCTTTTATGTGGAGGCTTTGCAGACTGAATATTAAAGGAGAAAAACTCCAGAAAAACCTGACAGATTTTCTTTGCTGTAGCCCGTTGGGGAGGGGGAAGCAGAAGAAAACAGACATTCAAAGAAAGAAAAAAAGAGGGGAAGGAAAACAGGAGGTTAAACATTCCTTTGATAGACTGATAGGCTGAAATAATTCAGGATGACATTTTTGAATTCCTGACAAACACTTGGGCCTGCTAGTTTGAGAATTTTGTCCCTTGTCCTCATAACTGATGCAAGGCAAAGTGCCAGAGTTATGGGGATTATTCCCCCAGAAGGCTGTAAGGCGTAAACCTCAGGAGAGGATACCAAATGGTTCCACTCTGACATCTTCCTTTAGTGACCGATTCAAAGAAATAAAAAACATTTACAAAGATTCTTTACCATGACTGGAGCAACAGTTTGGCAAAGGAAGATAATGAGAGACAACCCCCCCCCACCCCCAACGTCTACATTAAGCCATAGAAGCATTGTGGATCTATCACCACAGCCTTCAAGGCAAATTCTATACACAAATAATTATAACAGAGTAAATCTGGAGTATGGGTGTGGATTTCATGGATTTGGATTTCCTGATGATTATTGTTACTGAGATTAACATCGAGCAGCAACAACCTTCAGGTTGAAGCAGAAACCAGCCCTTCATAGAGGCAGATGAATCTGGAACTACTGATCACCGACATAGTCCTTAACTGAACCACTGCTTAATGAAGGTCATTCACTTTCCATTTCGTTTGTGAATATGTACCATATTTCCTTCATTCCCCAAACATCCCAGTGATGGCTGCTGGCATTTGTGTGTACAGAAAAGTAACTAGTAAAGTATTTAACATATTGCAGCTTCTTCAATTCATCCTAACAGCAGGAAATAGCTGTTGTGTGTGTCAGTGCTTCAGGGACCAACTGCCAACACCTGATACAACACGAACAGGCCTTAGGAGCAGTGCAGGAATTACTGGCATAGAGTGAATAATTTGTGAGTGAATTGCAATACCTCCAAATGAAATCTTTTTACCCCAATCTTCAGCTATAAAATAATGTGCTGTGGCTATTCCCTAACATCCATATTATGCTGCAGCTACTTTTTTGTGTATCTTCTTTTGTACAAAGCACATTGAAGTGGGGAGTGATGGGAAGGTCAGATTTGTTTTGGAAAAGTCCAAAAGCTCTTCCTGCAGCACAGTTATTAGGAGGACTGTGAGAAGGCCCAGTGGCAATGATATATAGATAAACATCTGCATTCCTTACATACCACAATCATTTTTGCTTCAAGTAGAGCTTCACACTTCCAAAGTTAAGCAGCTTGTGTACCGTGTACATGTCAATTAGACACCCAAATTCTCTCTCCCCATTTGGTGTCAGGTATCCATTTTATAATTTGCTTTTGCATTATGAAGAGCCATGCTGACTTGGTGATCCTTTCTTTAGATTTGTCAAAGCTCTCTTGCACGCTGAGCAAACACTTAGTCCCCTTAAAATACTGTATTAGCTGACTCTTTAGTCAAAAAGTATTCCACTACCTTAAAGTTGCATCGCAAAGATCCCCAACTATTTTATGCACTGCCTACTTAAAAAATAAATAAAGATTGAATTACATTCCTGAGCCCAGGATCCTCTTGCGCTATACAAATGTAAGTATTTAATTTGGCTTTCCCTGTTTATGTTAGTTTGTTTTAGTTGCTCTGTGTCTTACTCAACCGCAAGAATGCAGTATAATTGGACTTATTCAGTACTGTGTGTCTTTGGCTGCTTTTTGCTTCCCAGAAGTAAAAAAAAAAAAGGTTTTTAAAAGAAGGTCTAAAAGTGTTTTTTGTTCTTTAGTTGTGAAACTAAAAACTAGACAAACAAGCAAAAGAAATTTCATACCGAGAGCCTGCAAATAAAGGCATAGAGTTAAAAAATGAATTGATTGTAGCACTGGTGAAAGGAAGCAGATTGCCAGCCTGTAGAGACTGAAGTCTGCTGCTCACCCTTGCAGAAACATGTTGGAGATTAGAACTGTGCAGTACCCGCTCCAGAACTCTCTTGCAGCGTAAGTTGGTTTATGGCAGGTACAGGGGAGAAGAGGAAGAAACCACACAATAGACAGCGATGGGGTGACCCTCCCTGGGAAAGTTTGTTCTAGCCTACAAGAACTGGGAGGTACCAGAAACATGTTTCAGCTCCCACTGTAGGAAATGGAACGACTGCTGTTGGCTGTAGAAGGAGCTGCCGCAGGTCACAGGAGCGGCTCGGGTGGTTGTCTCAGCACCACAGTGCTTCGTGCCCAAGCAGCAGGACTCACAATACCAGTCCCCATAGCTCCTTCCATGAGACTGTCCATAGTGGGTGTCAGTAGATTCTAATTCCGGTGGGGTTTGTCAGTTGGTTGCAAAAGACTAGCAAATGAAAGCCTGAGCTAAAATCCTACTTATTTTTCACTGGTGTCTGATAAGGTTTCATATGCTCAGTCACTAGGAATGCCATCCTGAGAGACCAGAGCCTGGCACCTAGTCTGAAGAGTGGCTCTCTCTGGCTGTAAGGGTTTATCTACGTGGAGCTTCTTGCAGAGTTAGACCCTAGTGATTTAGGCAGACTGCCCTCAGCATATTCGGAAATGGTGACCATACACAAAAGCAGGTCTTGCAACTTAGTAGCTCAAGCAAATCAGCAAAGGTTCAACACCTACTGAACTTTTTCTGACCTGCCATCCATCCCATCATGTCATTAAATACAGATTAATGCCTTAATTTAGCTTTTTTAAAACAAAGAGTTTTCAAATTACAGGCTGTATTTTTATTAGCAGACATTACTGGAAAAACAGAAGAGGCCTGTAGGAGCAGATTAGTTGCTTGCATAAGCCAGTTCACCTCATTGGCTTCAACAGTACTATGCTATTTTGCACTTCTTTAGAAACTGGCCTTGGTTTTGTAACTTAATTTAAAATGGTTAAATGCTTCTTTTTTATCTGAGTGAAAGAATTTGCATCAGCATCCATATCTACTACGCCTAAGTAATGACATTCATTCAATAACTACTATGCCTAAGTAACAACGGTCCTCACATTCAGAGAGGATCTTATGTCTCAGCTCTTTGACAGATTTCTCCTTTCTGCAAGCAGGAGTAAGAAGCAGGTTCGGGGGGGATGGGAGCAACCAGGTAGGATGAGGGACCAGGGGGAATCCTGTAGGCCATCAAGCAGCAGAGGAATTTATGCAAATAATCCTGGCCTCACAGATCTTGAAGGCCATCAGTAGAGCTTAGAAGTCACTGGGACAGCATCTGGGACAATATGGAAGAAACTTTGTGACCAATGTTACTTTTGGTATCTTTGCTTAGATTCACACTAGTTTACACGTACATAAAGTTTCCCTAAAAAGACATTGAGGATTCTCCTGTGAAACGTGGTTTGTCTAGCAAGATAAACTCTGCATAAGCAATCACTCACATCCAGTTCCACATCGAGCACGCCGACAGCTTTTCAGTGCAGAGTGCACGGTCAGGGTCGGGGCTGGAATGTGAAGTCGAGCCCTTCCCAGACACGGGGAGCGTGCCTGAGAGTGAGCCTAGCTGAGGAAAGTTTAGGGCAGCCCTGTAGATGCTTTTGGCTATTTCTGTGAAATGTGTTAAATGAACAACAACCAAAATAAAACTCCACAGGAGGCTGAAAGCAGCAGTACCCAGGGCAACTATAGACAAATATTCGTAAGCTGCTCCCAGTTTGGAGAAGTTCTTAGGTTTTAGATGCCTGGTAAAGATGTCCCACCCAGAATCTCCACATTTTAAAAGACTGCTTTTCTTATGCTGACTTCTATGGCACAAAAAGCTCTATCTAGCCATAACGAGCTCAGTAATTTTACTAAAACTGCAGGAATTTCAGATATTTACATTTTATAATTGTTTATAATGGAAAATTGGGTTGCACAAGTATTTGAAATGAAAACTTATTGTAAGTATTGTTCAAGTGCTTGGTTGTTTATGAACACTGTGAAGAAAACTGATTCTACAGTCAGTTTTAAAATGCATGTACAGCAAGCATGGCATTAGCAAATTCAGGAATAGCTGAATAGGAGCAACATAAAGCAGAGGCACACCCTTCTAAGACAGAATGCAAAACAGCACCCATAAGTAAGGAATACATAAATCATCACAAATTTTATACCTTACTGTTCTCTGTTTCGGGGGCCAACGCATAAATATTTTGCAGATGCCATCTACTGGGGAAGCAGGAAAATGAGTTAATTGTACACGATTTTCTTGTAGTAAATAAAATAAATTTGGAAACTATTCCTAAAAATCTCATAATTACTTATGTCAGCTGTTGCAAGAAGAAAAGTGACCAAGGCAACTGTCTCTTAAGCATTTATGATGAGCCAAAAAGAAACAGGGGAAATATAGATACATGAATGTTAACATCACTGAGACAGCAATCAAAGTAGAAATAGCTTTTTTAATTAAACCCTGATCATAAAACTGAGAAACCACTGATATCCTTGAGAAGTACCACATTTAAACTCAGCGTGATTAGAAGCTTACAGACCTTAAGATGTTATACTCTCATTGTTTATACAATGCTGCCCTCTAGCAACTGAAAACAGGGCCTGGGATTCGTGAAGGTTTTTCTCAGAACACAGGTTGTCTTTTCCTTTCAAAAAGTGTTTGTTGTTTGCTACTTCTGTGCTTTAAACTGCACTTTAAAGCTCTTACTTTTTATATATTCTACACCAGTTGCATTTCTCCTAGCTGAAGAGAAACAGCAAATTGGCTACTTACTTGCAATGGTGAAAGTTAAACATATTTGGAGATAGCTGCTGCTTTATAAAGATATATATACCTGACTAATCTTTGCCCCATTAGACTACCTGATTCCCTGATAATGCGTCAGGGAATCTGGCTCCAGCCCTTTGCTTACGCAGTGCAAACTGCACTGTAAGAAAAACAGTCTGGTGCCAGTGAACTCAAGCAGTGGCTCTACATGCTTCCAAAGACCTAGGTAATATCTTGTCGTTTTTTCTAGCGCTACATGCACAGGGCACATTCCAGCTCAAGGCTGGAGCTATAAAACCCAACCACACTAGACCACACTCATGGTGTCTGACACATCCCAACCCATTCTGCCTCTCCCACACGTTCCCCCCTATAACTCGTGATCACCCTCTGCTGCTAACTCAATCCACCTGGGAATTAAGATGACAATAAAATACATATCCCATTGAAATTAAAAATTAAATCAATAGTTTTCAATGGCAGTTATAAAACAAAGAGTTATCATTTTGTTTCTTCTTTGGCCTGGTAAAACACGTTAAAATTCCCGAGCCCTGTGTTGATATTCAGGCCTAGGCTAGCAAGGCATGGAAGCACATGCTCATCTCCAGGGTACCCTGAACAGTACCACTGAAGTCAGTATGAGTTGAAGACAGACTTACAGACTTTTCTGAATGCCTGCCCTAAACAGAAGTCAAGATTCTGATCTCTAATTGAGTTGAAACCCATTGACAAAGGGCTGTGTTTAGAAAATCTTGTTCTAATTAAAACAAACCCAAACTGGCTCCAGACCTAAACTGGAGAGAAACATAATTAAATATTGTGATTAAATGGCTTCCATGATTACAAAAAAAAAAAAAAACAAAACCACAAGTTTTCTGTTAAAAAAAACCCAGGCCCACCTCAGAGAAAGCACCAGAAATGCTGACAAAACAATGAAGGTGAGCTGGCAGCCACTGGGCTAAGGGCGGGTTTTCAGCTACCTGTAAGACCAAACTTCTTTGAAATGACACAGAATTGCAAAGTCATAGCAAAGGCCAGGCATCAATAGAAACATACTTCAAAAGGCAAAGAAATTTGTATTTTACAGAGTATACTTCCTAAGGACCTAGCAAAAGATCACCGCTGCCATGCGAATTCAGTCAAGCCAAGGAAGCATTGAGAGGAAGGCACCAGTAAGATGCATTTGACTCACTGCTTCCCTTCCTGCCATTACCCCAAGCTGAATTAGCCTGCCACAAGCTATAGCACCCATAGGCTGGGCAACTCAAGGTGGCCATGCTGACCTACATGTCCTTCTTACCCTCTTTCTTTTCAATGTCTTTTGTAGACAGCCCAAGAGAAGGGAGTATGACTACCAGGAATAGAATATTTGCACCAGAAATCTCAGCTGTGTATTTGAGGAGGCTTTTGTATTGCCCAAATAGAGCAGCAAACTTGATCATTAAATATCAAACATTAAATAAACATATGAGGGGCGAAGGCATGGTAATGTATCTGCCTTAGGGATACCAGGGTACTGAAATTTCATTTTACAGTAAACTGCTACACTGCATCTGCTGAGAACTTCATATTAAACTCAAGGCATTTCCCCATAAATTTAAACCTTGGGAAGGGTTTAGACGTGATGCTACTGCAAAGCACGGTGCAGTAGCGGAAAAATGTGTTACATGGAACAAATCAGTAGATTAAAACCTTCACCTCTATTTGTCCAAACAAATGTTCTTTTCCATTAACCGTAACACAGGAATCCTGTATCACAGTCTTTGATACTGACTATGTGGAGCTGCTTTTAAGTATTACTTTTGGGTTTCTCTTTTTAACCAACCAATGGGCCGTACTTAAAATACCATTGAATTATTTCCCTTCCTTAATATTAATAACAACACTTTTTGAAATGTCAGCTTCCTGTCCACACCCAGTTTGGTGAAAGGTCAGAATTAGATCCACTAGGGATTCATACTGGATAATTTTTCAGTGTGTTATAACCAATAATTATCAAATAGCACAGTTAAACCTCGGGTAGGATTCTACAGGTCTCAGGCAAAATTCCTACTGTAGTCATGAGAATTTTTCTTTAGAAAAGACCAAGGATATTAAACTGTTGAAGGAAAAGAATAATTTTATGAAGCCCTGATGGCCAGGTTACACATCAGATAAACTGGTGTTGGAACTGGCAGGCTATTTGGACAGGAATGGAAGATCTTACCCAGTCAGACCTCTGATTCAACTACTGCAAAATCTTGTCTCTGGAAATCAAAAGTTTGCATATGCAGGAAGAAATGAGGAAGCCCTAGTACTGAAGTACCTCAGATATGAAAATTACATTTAATCAGAAGAATGGTTAAACATAGTCCTAATATAGTCCTAAATATGGTCCTACTGCAATATAAACTAGTCTTCAGGTACATGCTTCAGTGCTTTCCTGATTCAAGATACTCATGAACACAATGCTTCCTATAGACAGTACTGTCTAAACTGAGAAATACAAAACTTCAAGAGTACATGTAGCCACAGAAGATGTTTGACATCTTCCCTCATATGAAAAACACCATGAACTGATAAAAATTCCACTGCACGGAGAAATCAGATGCAAAGAGCTCCGAGGGACAGAAAAGGTAGCAACAAGTCTCTGAGGTGAAGGGAAATTTTGGAATGATGGTACACACTGTGAAACCTTACAGACATTACATTTTATTCCTCTTTATTCCTCTTTGTTTGCATTTTGATTGTTGGGGTTTTTTTTAAAAACTGTTTTTGGACACTACCAAATTCCCCCAGTTTCAAAATGTACCACAAATCAGCTATAGACTAAAACAAAGCACATGCTTGGGCTCCAGTCTCGATCCTGGCATATTCTTCCTGTGCAGCACTCTTGACAAGGCATTTAACTTCTCTACTCCGTTTCTTCTCTATTACAAAATTGCTACCCTACCTCAAAGGACTACTGTGATACTATTTTGCTATGCATACTTTCCCAGGATATTTAGGTAGTCTGACTGCAGGCAGCAGAGGTATAAAAAGTATGATTAAACAAGAGGAACCTCTAAGCCATCCTAGAACAGAATCACTGCACTGGAGACAGATAATGAAGATGAAAGACGGGAAAGGCAATGCAGCAACTGCAATAGCAAATTTTCCCCACAGTCAACATATCAGACAACATGACACTGATGGGCCTCAGGCTGCAGCTGACTTTCAATGGAACTTCCCCTGATTTGTACACTTCAGAGTAAAATCAAGTCCAACAAAAAAGCCCTAACTCTTTCACAGAAGTCCATGCACTTAGAAACTGAGCTAATCACAACTATGAGATAAACCATCTTTCTTTTTGTCACTGTGAAGCTCATCTCAAGAAAGGATATACCAATTATCTAACCCAACTTCTACACTGATCCGAAACATGTAAGTTTAGAAAGAATTATTTGGATTTACAGCTGTACAATGGAGCAGAACCAGGACCATTTTGCTAACTATTTTTCCTAACATTCAGCATAAAACTTTTGGTAATGGAGTTGTTAGTATCCAGGAGTCAGTTGCTTGAACAAATATAGTACAGTCAAATTGAATGCTTCATAGCATGGGAATAATTGTGGTTGTTAATATCAATTTCTTATTATATTCTCTCACTTTGCTAAGGCAAACCTGCAATGCTCGAGCCAAGCAGATGCAGAATGTATCAAATTAGTACCTTAGGGCAAGGAATACAATAAGATGATTCATCATAAACTCAGGGAAGCAAACTATATCCTTGACATACTCTGCTTTCAGACATTGCTGAGGCAATTGATTTCCTTATGTCTCATGTCAGGATCACCAGAGAAAATCTCTGGAGCTAGTCATTAATCAAACAAAGCATAGCACAGAGTTAGAATTTTTGAAATGGTGCCAAAGGCAGTTGTGGAAATTTGCAATGACAACTGATGAGAAACTCCATGCCTAGATGGAGGGCAGGGTTGTGGCTTTCCTCTGGTTTTGGTTTTTTTTTTATTTTCTTTTTCACTGATTGAGACAGAATCTTTATAGGGATCTCACAAAATCTTCCAGTCAGCCCTCTGTAGAGAAGAAAATAAATTTTACAAAGAGTTTCTATCATACTGGCACCTTTCCTGCAGTTAACCAGGATAAGACTTATCCATCCCAACAGCAGGCTTCCAACTAAAGAAGAAAAACAAAATACAGGGCAAGAATATGGGTCTCAAATAAAGTAGGGTGGGATGAGCCACAATCAGAATGCACTTGGCAACGGAGATGGGGATTAAAAGTGGGTTTTAAACACAAAGGAGAAAGTCTCAGGCAGTAGGGCAGAAAGGCAAAAAATAGAGTGAAGAGAAAAAATTAGTGAAGAGCTTCTGATAGTGTGGTGGGTTGACCCTGGCTGGATGCCAGGTGACCACCAACCGCTCTATCACTCCCCTCCTCAACTGGACAGGGGGAGAAAAATAGGATGAAAGGCTCAAGGGTCAAGATAAGGACAGGGAGAGATCACTCACCAGTTACCGTCATGGGCAAAACAGACTTGACTTCGGGAAATTCATTTAATTTATTGCCAGTCAGAAGTCAGAGTAGGGTAATGAGAAATAAAACCAAATCTTAAAACACCTTCCCCCTCAACCCTCCCTTCTTCCCAGGCTTGACTTCACTCCCAATTTCTCCACCTCCTCCCCCTCAGCAGTGCAGTGGGACAGAGAATGGGGGTTGCAGTCAGTTCATCACACGTTGTCTCTGCCACTCCTTCCTCCTCACACTCTTCCCTGGCTCCAGCGTGGGGTCCCTCCCACAGGTGACAGTCCTCCATGAGCTTCTCCAATGTGGGTCCTTCTCATGGGCTGCAATTCTTCATGAACTGCTCCAGTGTGGGTCCCTTCCACGGGGTGCAGCCCTTCAGGAACAGATGGCTCCAGAGTGGGTCCTTTCCATGTGTCCTTTCCACAGGGTGCAGTCCTTCCAGAACAGACTGCTCCAGCGTGGGTCCCCCACGGGTTCACACGTCCTGTCAGCAAACCTGCTCCAGTGTGGGCTCGTCTCTCTACGGCTCCACAGGTCCTGCCAGAAGCCTGCTCCAGCATGGGCTCTCCACGGGGTCCCAGCCTCCTTTGGTCATCTACCTGCTCTGGAATGGGGTCCTCCACAGGCTGCAGGTGGATAGCTGCTCCACCATGGACCTCCACAGGCTGCAGGGGGACAGCCTGCCTCATCACGGTCTTCACCACGGGCTGCAGGAGAATTTCTGCTCCGGTGCCTGGAGCATTCCTCCCCTCCTTCTTCACTGACCTTTGTGTCTGCAGGGCTGTTCCTCTCACTCTCCTCTTGGCTGCTGTTGCACAGCAGTTTTTTTGCCCCTTCTTAAATACATTATCCCAGAGGTGCTGCCACCATCACTGATGGGCTCGGCCTTGGTCAGCGGCGGATCTGTCTCGGAGCTGGCTGGCATTGGCTCTGTCGGACATGGGGGAAGCTTCTGGCACCTTCTCACAGAGGCCACCCCTGTAGCCTCCCTGCTACCAAAACCTTGCCATGCAAACTCAATACAGTGGATAACAGCAAGTGTCTATGCCTAATTGGCCTTAGCTAGAACAGGAGAAATATATTGTAGCAAGCCCATGTGAATCAGTTGTCAGCTCCAGGAAGGGGCCTTACTGTTCAGGTTCCTGTCATACAATGAGATATTTTGCACATTTTTGCACACTGCCTAGATAAACAGTGCTAGCTATGGGTCACTGTACTGAAACAAGGAAAAAGACAGTTGCAGTAATCAAGGCATTAACCTCAGGTTGCCCTACCCTATCAAATCCAGACCCTTACTGTTGAAACCATTCAGCTAGACACATTCTTCAAGGCACTGACACTTATTCTTATGACATGCCCTGGGACACTAGTGATGCCTTTGAGGACATAACAGAAGGCAAACAATATCCATATTAAAAATAATGCACACTCAGAGAATCACTGGAATACCAACCAGGAGTTTATATAGTGTATAGTACTGAGCAACTGATTATTCCAAGATCCAGTGGACCTTATATTTAGGCTTTTAGATTGGCATTTCCAAACTACTGTGTTTGAATTGTCACTTACTATCAAACAAAGTATCTAGGAACATATTACATGAAAGGTGTCATAGATGAAGGTTGATTTGATACCTTAAATGAAATGGGGAAAACCTTTTAAACATCCCAAGGAACTCTTAATTGTTTTGATTCAATAGATCCAGTTTAACCCCACATTGTTAAACTTTGGTAAAAATATTTTGGTGTAGATGTAGTGATAGCATAGCAAAAACCATGAAAATTGCTCTGTACACTAACATTTTTCAATTCTAACTTAGGAAAAAGACTAAAATAAAATTTCAGCAAATAAAATCTCAAGATTTATTCATTTTGCTTCTTTGTTCCTGTCATGCAACTTTCCACATTATTTCATAAGAAAAAAGAAATACATCAAATATTAGACAGTTAAATCTACCTTGTCAGTGAAGAATCGGGATCATGCCTATAACTGTTTCAAACAACAATTTATGGTTCAGCTCTACTCACTACCTTAGCTGCTTTAACAAAGGATTTATAGAAACTACATGCATTCAGCACAACTACTAAAATTCCACAAGGTACCAATGAACGGAAGATAGCTGCCTTTGTGGATACTACATAGGTGTTCGAGCTGAGCATTGCATTTCTAGCATTTCATGAAAGCATAATATGTTATTTTATTCTCAAGGCCATTAATTATTTCACCATTAACAGACACTTTTAGCAGATCTTTTCCAAGTTTACTACTTTAGTTAGGACCTCATCTAGCACCCTGAATCAAAAGGAGTTTTCCTATTGATTTCAACGGGACCAAGATTTGGTCAATGTTCCTTCATGTTATAAAACCAAGGATTTTCTCCAACCTATTAGCCAAGGCATTATATTAATGTAATGATTAGCTTGTTGTGACTTCAGAAAGCTCTCATATGAGTTTTGGTCTTCTTTTTTAACTCCAACTTACTTCAAATAATCCTTGAAGTTTTCATACTGCAGTGTAAGGTACTGTGCTCCTTCTCTTCCCACTGATCTTACCAGGACTGACATTTGAGGCCTTTTTTTCAAGTCACGGTCACAGTTTTGGATAATGCAAAATATAATTTTTGTACCAACTCTAGCATTGTCATAGAAGATAATTATCTGTCAATCCACTGCAAATTTTCCTACTTCAGTTATTTACATTTGCCAGACATAATTTAGAAGTTCATGCTCTAAAGAGCTCCCTGAACAAGAGACTGTCTAATAGAAAAAACAATTGGTGCCATCCTGCCCCAGTGAAGTGTGCAAAACATTCACCTCTATATCCCGGTTTATTTCGCTCAACAAATTTCTGTAACGGGGTTCTCATTTACGGCCACACTAGTCTGGTGGCTCGATTGCACTGGTGGAAACAGGACTTTGTCCAGATCAACCAACACCTACAGGTAAGGACTCTCAAATATTACTGGATGCTGAAATCCAAACCTGATGTGCATACAGACACAAAGGCAGATGATTTATTGATCACACTAGACTATACAGTAGGCTCACAGCTAAGTCAGTCCTGATGGGATAGCACTAGTAGCACTAGTGTCGGGTACTTCTCCCCTTCTTTCCAGGGAGACCAAAGATGAAAGCCAATACTTAGCTTACACTGGGTGCTCAGGCAAAATTCAAGTCATATGATATTAAAGAAAAGACTGAATTGAAGAAAAGAAGAACAAGAGCATTCAAACATTTAGCCCTCAAGAGCGTGTTAGATAATTTAGAGTTATCCTGACATAAAGCATCATGCTTAGTGGAAGATGTACCTTCTCCGTACATCTATTTGATAGGTCCCATAAGCATTAGTATTTCACTATCAGAACGATGAATGTATGCTAACATCTTTGTTTCCATGCCAAACCACCCATCTGTTCTCTGCTCAAAATTCTGTCATGCTTTTTTAACTTTTGCCTTACGTTATATTTAAGTTAAAAAATACAAAAAATATGCATTATCTAATATATGTAATTTATGATCTAGACTCTCAGTACTACTGATATTCAACAAAGAGAGAATGGAACAAAGAGGAATGGTTCAGAATACTAAGTTTTCAATTGTTCGAGATGAAGCACTGCTTTATTGTGTTGCATTAGCAACCTCTTCATAACAAGGAGAGACAAAAAGTGTGTTTGAATTAATGACCTCATTTGTGGGGAAAAAAAAATCTCATTTTTTAACGCATAGTTCATCTGCTAACACACAGACACGAGCCTCTAATGATAGTCTTATGCTGATACATCACTAACAGTGTACCGTCCATGATGAATTACCCGCTAGCCGTCATTATTACTGGCTTTAGGTTTTATTAACTTATAAAAAAGGTGCCCACAAAGTATTTTGTATTATCACTTGCTGCTTCAAAGACAGGAACAGAGGTTTGCATTACGAGTTTGTAGGAGATTAGTAATGAGACCTCTTGAGCTCACCATTAAATTTATGAGATAATATATACCAACACTAGATATGTGTAAGTGCTTTCTGCCTCTTGTCTTGAGAGTGAATGCTGCAACATGAGTCATAATTATTTAGGCCATAATTTCTAGCATTCTACATTTCCTTTTGGTCAGCAGAAGTACTTCAATACAAATAAAATGACCAGCCTACTTCAGGGATTGTCTACTCTTCTAGCTCCTAGAAGAACACTTAAGAGCAAAACAGTTAGAACTGTAGCTAGACCAAAAGACCTGATAATGGGACTTTTGCTCCAAAGCACCTAAAAAAGGGAAGGTCACAGCTAGGCATTCTCAGCTGCCCCTGTACATGTGCAACTTCAACACCTATTTATTGTTGTAGGACAAATGCTTAACTCCTTAGCCCCACAGAATGTCACTGTGAGTGTGAAACTACAGCAACTTGTGTATATTAAATACATTCACATACACACAGCATCTTCAAGATAAAATGCTCAGATACTCTTAAAGAAGCATAGCTTCATCGCATAAAGTGGACAGTTCTATCAGAATGATTAAGTGATCACACACCACAATGGTTGAAGCACATTAAATATTTTGTTCTCCCTATGATGCCATTATTTTTTGGCACATCTTAAAAAACTGATGTTAAAACAAAAGCACATTCTGAAGCAAGGGCAATATTCAGCTCTTTTCTCAGATGCAAAATTGCTTTCCAAAGCAGCAGCTTCTCATAATCCAGTCCCATGAGGCTTGAATCTAACCCAGTTAGAGTACTGAAGCTTTTTCCCTTTTCAGTGTCAGTACAAAGAAAACTGGAGAATAGCTCCTAGTCCATGCTCTGGCAGCTTTAATACTGTCCTAAATAGGTTACTGAGGATTACTTTTGGCACTACTTTGGAAACTTAACTGATGTCAAGGCAATGTACCCAGCTTTGTGCCAACTGCTTGTTGTTCTCTTCTAAATCAGGGAAGTAACATAAAAAAGTGCCAGGCAGCAAGCTGAGGTCTGGGGCTAAAGTATGCTACGCTCTGGTGATCTGTGTAAGCACAAGGAATCCACAGGGGACACTTATGGACCAGAACAACCTGGGGTAGTCCTTAAGCTACTGTAATTTGTCCTGGGCACACTACAGAGGTACCAGTGCCGCCTCCAAGGCTGTGCCACATACTCTGGCAATTCTTGATATTTTGTCCATAAGTCAGTGTCTGCAGAAAATTTCCTGAAGTTTTATGTTATCCTTCCTTCCTTCCTCAAAACTTGAAATCCCTTTCACTCTGTGGGATCACAAATGGCTTAAAGGGCGTATTTAGCGTATACCCTACACAAGACTGAGCTTTCCAGAAGTTAGAACTGTGCAGTTTCCAAGACCTCTGCAAAACATCAGCTTGCCTGACTGCTTTGAAATTTAGGAAGTAGGGCACTGCTATAAAATATTGTCACTACATCACAGGTATTACAGTTGAAAAGAACTTTCTTTGGTCATATTTCCTCTTCCATCTGCTATTGCTGAACTTTCTTCCAAGCTGAACTCTTAAGGGTTAACTGGCATTGGGTGGAGGAGGGGGAAATCAGAGGTCAGCTCATGTTCTGATACCAATGAACTCACAAGTTACTCCTTAAGCATGTGGTTTCATCCTAGGTTCTTCCTGCCAGCAATTTCTCACTTTAATCATACACCCACAGCAACCCAGATCTTTAAATTCAGCAATTCTTTCTCAGGTTTCAGCAAGTCATTGGCAGCCTGAGCTATTTTTGGGATATTTTCTCTACTGCAGATGCAGCTCAGGAAAACGCAGGGAGCATGCTAAAGACCTGCAGCTATTTGCCTTGTACAATTTGCTCATTTCTCTTTATTTCTCTGTTTTCCTGCACTGATCACTTAAAGGACAATCTCTCTTGCAAACAAAATCCCCGGAGCCTGATTAGAGGGACTGAAGGCTCCCAGACACGGATTGCCTGCCAGCCACAGCACGGTAAGGACATGGACACTTTTGGCTAGCCTTGCATTGCAGTTTTTTAAGCTTTGCTGAACGTTTATTCGTGTCCATCGCTTCCAAATCAACACTGCTGGCATGGCAGGCAGTCTCCAGCTCCTGGTCTCCATTTTCATTCCCTAAAATCCTCAGCACTTGTAAGTAACACATTTATACTCACCGTCTCTTTGTGTGTTCTAGAAATCAATGACTGACACTGATTTTGATCAGTCCCAGGGTTTGGGGTTTTTTCCTTACATTTTAGCATCTTTTGGAGATCTGTAATGTGTAATCCTGATTGAAACTGTGGATATTTCTATTGCCTGATCTTCCCTATTTTAGGTATATTGCTAGTCTTATTATTTAGCTCAGCAAATTATTCAAATCAGGGAATGGTTTTATGTACAGTAGGTGGAAACATTATAAAAAAGACCTGCTACTGCTGATTTACAGTTATATACATAGCTTTCTTGTCTTGTGTACCGGCTCTGCTACAATACCTTTAAGCTGTCACATAGCAGTGCGCTAACACTACAAAGACATATACAGCATGAAACCAATGCAGCAGACTGAGCTGTACTAAAAATGAATAGGTTTTATCATGCAGTTCTTTTTATATATGCTCACAGAAATGCATCAAGTAAGTTCTGCAAGAATGGTGAGATTCCAATTTTATGGGACGTATTATTTTATGGAAATACTTATAAAAATAGTTTAACATCCTCAGGGACATTTTACTTTTACATACTACTGCAGGAAGATGAACACAGTACATGTCTAATGAATGTACAAACCAAATTCTGGGAATCTCTGGTGACAGAAACTGGAAAAGGGATTCTTTTGGTCCTTTCCTGTACTTCAGGCTTTTTAGAAAAACTGGAATTACTTTATGCTTTATCCTTTCATGTTCAGGAATATGACAATTGCAAACAGAGAATTCCCCTGAGGGCTTAATGTACATCATTCAAATATTTGACTGCAACTCAGTGTTTGTTGTCCTATTAAGAGAGGTTTTAGAAAGCCTGACTTTGCACTAGAGGGAGGGAGGCCTTCAGATAGAATAAGCAATCAGAAGCTACCTGTGTCTGCTGCCAGGACAGACAAGAGCATACTGCACAACTGTAGCTCCATAATATTTCCTATCAAAATGCTTAGACGTTACAGTCTGCAGCAGAAACAAAAGTTAGCACAGCCTTTGAAGCAGTATTTTAGGAACTTACTCAAACCTCACCTTTCACCTTTTCAATATGGGAGTTTTTTTGTTCATTTTCTAGCTTGTAAATGTTTCTTGAGTGATTTATGAAACTGATTGGAGGGATGGGGTAAATGCTGTATGTGCACATGAGTGGACTGAAGGTCTTTAAGGCTTAATTTTCAGTATGGGAAAAGTTCTGATGTTGATATGCAAAGAGTTAAAAAAAAAAAAAAAAAAAAAAGCCATCCAGGATATAATGACTTAGAACTCAGAACACGAGAAGCATAAAGTAAAAACTTAAACTGGTGCCAATAGAGTTAGGATCAGGCTCTGAAAGTGGTATTTTTTCTTCTGAAAGCCTCTCACCAATTTTGAGACGATTTCTCTGATACTGTCTATGTTGCTTCTGAATATAAGACTGATCTCTGACCCTGGCTCTCTCCTCCCACTGGTGAATCTCTGCCTCAGTTTCACTGAAGTCACTAACACCAAATTAGGTTGAGGAGAAATATGAATCAATCCTTTAGTCCTTACTTCCATCTTAAACTCAATCCCAAATGTTAGCACACAGCTTGCTGGAAATCTTGAGATTCAACACATTACCGAGAGACTGCAGGAAGAAAGAAATAATTATAACTGGATGTGTTTTGCTGAAAGTTAGCAAAGCATTTGATTATTTACTGTTAACAGAGGAACTGATATGGCATTAGACAAGTTACAAGGCATACATGTAAATCTAGATCCCATATTTGTCCCTCTCAAAGAAAAAGTTACTCTCAGCACAAACAGAAGTCGACTGATGAAAGTTCTACCGACAGGACAGGTCTGTGCAGAATTGAGTGTTTTGGGAATTCAGTAAGATAAAACTCAATACAGTGATACATCTGTACAGACAACCATTCAAGTGGTGCTTGTTTGGTCTCATTTTAGAAAATGTCATACTAAATTGTGCCATTGTTAAAAATTATTATTAGAAAGACTACATGTTATTACATAATATGTGCAGAAAGGAAATAATCTGAGTAATGAAAAAGCAAATGCCTTCTGGGATATATTAACTTTTTATTTTTGAAACAAACTTGCATACAGGAGCTCTCTGGAAGTTGAAAACCCCAACTTTGTTAGAGAAGGAATATAGACCATGGGGATTAGCAACTCTCCAGACATTCCCAACCAAGGGTACTCTCATGCTATATCAATACACTTTTTTTTTTTTTGTGCATATACGTTAAATCAGCCACATGCAAGATACTAAAGATTAACTGACTCCATAAATGTACTGATTTATAATTTAGCAGCAGCTATGATGCCAGGTACTTCATAACTCATACTTGATGGTCCTTGCCTAGAGACAAGTATAAAGGGCTAATGGATATCAATAAGAGCAATGGCTAAAGTGGAACCCATGCTGACCTACACTAGAACTCATTCTAGAGTCAGAACATGACTCAAAACCACGATTATTCCTTCACTTGAACAATCACAGAAGTGGGTCCCTCCAATTTTTATTACATCCTCAGACACACGCTAAAGTTACAATAAATAAGCATGTGCATGAGCACAGCCATGGTAGTTGGCCAGTTATATTCTCTTCACCTGACTTTTTTTTTTTCAGGTTTACTCTTTTCACTTCTAGCTAAAAATTCAGTTAAAAAAAGGTTTAATTGGTCGTGCACTACTCTCTAAATGGCTAGACTAAAAGCATCTATAGTCTCAATGGCTCCACTGACACGCAGTAACTTACTACACTGCACTAACCTGATCAGATGGCTGAGCCCTTCATTAAAATTGAAGGAACAGTTTTATTTTTCCTGACTGTCACTTTGCACCAGACTAATTCTATTAAATCCAGTTGAGGGGCTGGGTTGAAAGAGGAATCATCAACAAAAAGTGAATAGTACAAGAATTCTTCAAGGAATTTTAATAGTCTCATAGCAGGGGGCTCTGCAACAAAAAACGGGAATGTACTGACACATTTTGCTGCCAATATGTTGGGAGGCAGCATCAATTTAGGGAGGAATATCACAGAGCAACAGAAATGAGAGGAAATGTAGTAGAAATTTAAGGCCCATCGGAGGCAGGAATAAGCAAATGAGGGAGCAGCCTAGAGTGGCAAGCTGCAGACAACTGTGAGGAGGTGGGCACTAGGTTGGCTAGTCCAAGTAGCTCAGCTTTGTCTTCTCTGTAGCTGCTGACCCCTGGCAGCACCAGCAGTCCCCAGCCTCCTCCCAGGAGGCAGCAGAAGCAAGAAGATGCTCTGCAGCCCATTTCTCTCAGATCCTCCCATCTTCATTTCTTTCCGCATCATCCCACAGCAGGAGTAGGCCTTGGTCTGCTTCTGGCTCTCACCTCAACCTCAATCTCACCCTCACCCTCTGCCTCTAATAACAGTCAGAGAAGGACAGGGAGGTAGTAAGGGCTACCTGGGAAGGATGAGAGAGGGGCTACAGGGCCCGGACAGCAGGATGGGAGTGACACAGGAATGGAGATGTAACAGGACATCCTGGGAGGAGTGTGGGAAGAGGCAGGTAGACAAGCAAAGTGCAGCTGCTTCCACCCAATGCTCCCCAATGTGATACAGCTGAGAAAAAGACAAATCCATTTTACAGTATGCCACTAAAGATTGTGCTGGTTTTGGCTGGGGTAGGACAAGATAAAGACATAAGGGACAGTATAGCACTGATGGGATCCTCTAAGTATGGGTGAGTTCCTATTTGGAATATTATATAGTTCTTGTCACTCACAATACAGAAAGATCAATACGTATCATAACAATGAGCCAGGAATATGAGCACCATTGGTGAAGATATAATCAGGGAAACTAATTATTTAAGATGTATGACAATGTTGGCCCAAGAACAAACAGATACAAATCAAGAATAACAACTAGAATTAGGAGAGTACACTGAAGCAGTGAGATGGAAGCAAGAATCCTATCTATTTTTTTAAGGTGGAGCATGATCAGTTACCAAAAGCACTGTATGTTTTTGCAAGTTGCTGCAACATTATAATCACTCCAGGACTGTTTTCTAGGTCACTGCGATACATGTTAATATGGAATAAGAATCAGTTCCTGGATGCGATGCATGGATGAATGGATAGATGCTATAATTTACTTTAGCAGATGTTGCTCCTTTTGATATCACTTGTATCTCTGTAGAAAGACTAAGACAACATCGATGCGATAACATCAGCCTCTTTAAGACACACAAATGAAACTAGCACTTCAAGTTAGAGAAGAATGAATGCAGCAAACTTGGTTCTTGTTGATATTCTGAAGAATCCAGGAAATCTGTTATGAGGCTGCACAGATCAGAGTATACTGAATGTATTTTAAGTGTAAACAAGTACTAAAAAGTTATTTTCATGTTAAGATTTTTCCTCTTTTGCTCAAAACCCAAGTTGACCTGATAGTCCAACAGGCTTGCCCTCACTGTGGGGGGAGGGGAAGACTGAGAGCATGAGATCCTTTCTTCCTTTTGCCCCAAAAGAAAATGAAATTGAATGCCACATGGACAAGAGACAGAGACTACAGTATAGATCTGGACCGATTTGTCTGTTTGACACCAAAGCAACAGACCTCAAGCACCAAGGCTAAATTTTTTGTCAAAAACATGTCAGAGTATCGTAACTCAGTTTCTGCATAGATTCTACAACTGCCATATAGATAACAGCATCTTTGACTTCTATACTTCAGAGGTCTTTTCACAGGCTGCAGTATCAATAAAGAGAAGGCTCTAAGTAGCCTTCAACAAATCAGCATTTCTGTTGCAATTAACCTTTAGAAATGGATGCCTGTTCTTTTCAAATGAACTTTTGAAAGATATCCTTCTGAAATTTATGACTGACATTCCATCCCTAAGACTGGAAGCAGTCATTGCAAATTCCATAATACTCAAGTATTTTAATTATCTTGAGATTGTAAGGCAGTGAGCTCTCACAGCAGCAACAGGGAGTACAATATATCAAAGAGATCTGCTTAAAGACGACATGTCTGAGGCTACATAAAATAGTGGCTACAAGGAACAGTTCAACTGCAGTCACTGGGTAATTTTACCTTAACCTCACTGAAAAGAAATAAATCCATTGGATGAAAAGACTAGATTTCTGGCATTTAAGATACCTAATTTGTTGCCAAAAAAGTAGTAAAATTGTTGAAACAGGTAAGCTGGATACTTTAAAATGTTACCTGTATAAAGACTGACTTAGTTGAATCACTTAATAATTTTCCGTAAAACTACTTGGGAAAACAAACCATTGTTATTAACATTTCATTAATTTCAGTGATAATGCTTTGTAGTCTGCAAGACAGATAGATATAATCCCTGATACCATCTTTTGGCTTTCTAGACATTGGCTCCAGTTAAACACAGCTGCAATATATGCCTTAACCTTCCCCATCAAATCTGTCAAACTTTCTTTAGTCAGCTCTAGTGGATATTTCTCTAATCTTGCTGACTCTTGATTGACTTTGGTTTTACTACATATAATGATCAGGCCAGCAATCATAAGAAGGAGAACCATTAGCAAAGGCATCTAAAAATGGTATTCATTCTTGGAAGTCCAAGCCCAAGTCACTAAGGCAAGTCACTGACAGATACTGAGATAGAGCAGATCCTAACTCCGACTTCTCCTCATTATGCAATATCATTTCCTCTGCCACCTTCTGTTAGTAACTGAAGTCACTAACTTTATCTAAAGCCAGATAAAGCATACAAACTCAGAGAATATAATATACCAATGCAGCAATGCTCCACTAAATGTAAATAGTACTTTTAACAAGGATAGCAAATGCAGGCAAAATTTGGTTCTCATTAACACTGTCTCTCCTTTATGCTGTGACTATGTCTTTCTTGATGCCAGACACAGTATTCAGCTGTCAGTCTTCAAAATCTGAAGGTATAAAAGGGTTGAAACGAATCACTTTTCTGTTCACAAAGGGAAAACAAAAGGCCTCAGCTGGGAAAGAGGAAAGAGATTATTACCACAAAGTATGAGAAGGCCTTCAGATAAGATATTGATGTAGTCATATTTATGGCTAATAATTTAACCATTTTAGAGTTAGATGGAAACAAATAATATTTCAGCCTTGCAGAGCATGCTGACATCACACAGCCCCCAAATTTAGTTCTTTCATGCAGTTTGTCTATGCTGGTGTTATTAATAGGCACACTAAAATGGGAACTTCACCCTGGTTCAGCTTTGACTCGCTGAATGGCCTTGGGCACCACATAACCTCTGGCTCCAGTTCTCTATCTGCATAATGCATTTGTCTATCTAGTGACTTCACAGAGTCACAGGGCAAATAAATGAGCCACTTCACAGAATTTTTAGATTGCAATACACTGGCTTCCCTTATAATCCCTGTGCACTTTTATAATACATTTCCTGAATTTTAACATAAACTTGCCTTTTTCAAAAGGGCAACCACACTGTTTAAACAGAAGGAAGAACTATTTAAAACTTCCAAATTAAGCCTCCTAGGATTAGTACCTTGAAGTAAAAGAATGGAACTGTAGTCACATAACAAAGCTTGTAGTCTCACAGCCCAAAATATCTTTATTTGGTGATGTTTTTAAAAAAAACTCTTCACTGTTCAGGGGAAAGGGAAGAAAGAAGGAAGTTTAATTTCTCACCTTGCAGAGAAATAACATGTAACATGGTTAGTAAAATCTGCACTGCAAAGTATGGTCTGGGCATACCAGATGGAAGAATCTGTCAACCAATCTCTGTTATTAAACTGGCAGGGAAAAGAGCTATATTATTTTAGAATCTGAACTGGCTCTGAGTGCAGGGCAGTCATATTCATTTGACTGCACCAGAGGATATAAATCCTCAGTGTAGCTGAGATGATTTGCCCAAAGGTAATCGAGTTAGTTATATGCTTAGTTAATTTTTTTCTTGTTGCCCATTGAAACTATACAAATTTTCTAGCCTTCTTTAGATTATAACTTCTCTGCTCCAAGTCTGACCCTTTCTGTCTTAAAGACAGAAAGAAGCCCTACCATCAAGGAAGGCCCTGAGGGGACTTCTAAGACATTGACATGCAATACTCAAATGTTCATTTATTTATAATGGGAGCCTAAAGTTGATGCAAAAATAGAGTCATCTGACATTAGTTTAAAATGCAAAGATGGACAAAGCAAGCACATAAATTATCAAAAGTTGAATAGTTCAATGCTGATCATTGCATCAGGGAATGCCAGGAGATAATCTCCATGCTGCAGCTTTACAAAGTCCAGACATTAGGCTAACTACTGATGCCTCATTAGATACAAGCAATTTAATCTTTCAAGGTGGTATTCTTTGGATGTTCACTCATCCACCGTTTTCTTATTCTTTCTTATGGCTTGATTTACTCTTTGCTTGGATTAGAGTCTAGACCAAAAATGGACAGTAATATTTACAATCCAGGGATACATGAGACATACATTGAACTGTGTGGCCTTAACTAACTGAGCGGTGAGTTGTTCCACAAAGTTAGGCCCTCTGAGCTATGCTAACCAGGAACACGGGTCTCCAGATAGCACAGCTCCCAGAGAATGGTAAATGCCATGCCATTTCTAATTATATCACTACAGAACAGTGAGAAAAAATAATGTATTACCCAAATAGGGCTGCATGTAGGTATGAATGAATAACAGAGGCCTGGTGTTGGAAGTGCCTTGTCCACTCCACAAGAAAAAAGAATTCAGAGCTCCAATCTAACGCACAGCTTGTGTCCTCATGGAACTTGGCAACAGGACAGGGGAAAAAAACTCTAAAGCTGATCTAATCACTAATAGTGACATAATTATTATGGTATAACTACAAAATTATGATATATCTAGTCTGACAATGCTATTTTAGGATGATAGTTCAAAAACCCAAGGTCTAATTCATTCCCAGTATAAACTGGCAGTATACCCACTGACTTCAATGGGAGATGTACTTGTCCATCCCAGTTCTAATTTTGGGTCAGCATCTTTCCAATATTTAGGATTGAGTTGCACCAGCCTAAAAACTACTCACTCTTAAATCCAAAGCAAGCATCTCTAGGGAGCTGGGGGAAAGGCATGTTTTCATGTAAGTATCTGCATTTAGAACATTTAGATTTACTGTTATTGGAGTAACTTACCCATATAAAGAGAAAAGTTCTTAAAAAAAAATAAAATTAAAAAGCCTCAGAGGCAGAGCAGCAAGAGCCAGTCTAAAATATCTATGCGACTCTTTTATATCCAGATAACCAGCAAGCAAGACTCAAAAGTTGCTTAACGGCTAAGCAAAATAAAGTCTTAGATACAATTTCATGGCAATGGCTCTGAATGTCAGATGGAAAAAAGTACAAATCCTTAGCAAAAAGAAAGATAACAGGAAATTTGGGTACATAGAGCCCCCCACCATGATCCTGACTAGTACACAGGATTACCACAGAGGAAACCTGTGGTCATGTTAAACTGAGGAAAGAATAGGAGGAGTCCCTGAAATAGAGAACAATGAGGAAGAAAGAACAGGCAGAGCCTTAGATATGTGTAATCTGCTGGGGCTGTGTAAGCAACAATAATAAATTCAAACATTAAATCAGAATGAAATGTTTCTACTTTTTTGTTTTGCGGGAAATGGGATTTTGTTTTCATTGTGACGCAACCAAATGAGTTTCAAAACAGCAAAATTTCCTGAGGAAGGGAAATTTTGAGTTGTGCTATGCAAAATACTGTAGTCATGTTAGTGTGTGAACTGCAGTAAAACACAGAAAGATACTCCACCCTACTGCAACCCAAACTCTAACAGCAATGAGGCTAGAGGATCAGTAGTAGCCCAAAGCCAAACCAAAAGTTTTGCAACAGAAAGTTCTTAATCCTGGAGAAAACACTTCACCATAGGCTGGGCTATTTTTATAATTGCTGTGATGATAAAGCATATATTTAGATACTTCACTGTATTATCTGAGGGATTTTGCCACAGCGTAACTCTATGAAGGGAAAAATGAAGAGAGAACTGAGGCAGCCAAGTGGTCCATTATGTCTTCTCAGAAGACAAAACAGTGAATCATTTATGATCAGTTCGATAAGCAAAACCACTGGTTTTAGAGCTTAGCTATAAATACATTTTTTTATGTGGTTATTGATTTACTATTTAATGATGGTTGGTTAAAAGATGAGGTTGCCCAAGACCTGTATTCATTACCATTAAAGGATATGTGCCTAGGACTTGTGGATAGGTGCTGTTTATTGACTTTGATATATTGCATAAATATTGTGGCCATACCTCAATTACTCAGTCAGGTCAAGGTGTGGTGCTCTCTACGAATGTCGAACAAGTGAAATCCCTGAATCAGTATTTTATATATTAAAATATAAAAAGTAATAAAGAGTCATAAAAGCACAGGACTCGATCAGTAGTTTCTGAACTGCTAGGTTACTTTCAATAACGATCACCCAAATTTTCGTCCACTCTAACTATTGCTTTGCATCAAAAAGAGAAGAAATCGACTGGGCTCCGTTGTCTAAACGGCACTGCAAGTTTCTGCCACTAGAGTGTGTCAAGGCATATGTGAGGACTAAACCTCTTCACACTCCGTGTCGTTGAATTCAGACTACTGCCATAGCATTGGACAAACACAAAAAAAAAAAAAAGCAGCTTGAATGTACCATTTTTCTGATTTCCTGCTTGACTGCTAGAACTTGTCTTAAAAGTTAGACTACTGAGAAAAGGTTTCACTCCATTACTCTGCTTATGCTGGGCACAGGGATTTCCATGTGAATACTGAACAACACAGGCATCCAGAAACAGTCCAGCCAATTTTAAGATCCATTACACTGTGCCTCTGTTTTCAGTTCGATGTCAATGAAATATCCCTTCCAGGCTAAGACTCTTACTTTGATGCAATACAATAACCCTGTTATTTTGTATTGAAAAGTCAGCGCACCCAGTCAATGTATGCAAATCGGTCCCTCCCTGCTTCTCTTTCTGCTGGATGAGCGCAGATGAACAGTTGCAGTAAAATTTGGGAAAAATACCCCACATACCGATGCAAAAACTGAAAATCTGCTGTTGTGCTGAGAGTGGAGATGCTCTGCTGTATTTAAGAAATCAGTTTGAAGAGAAACTATAAAAGCCCCTCTCTTTGATAGTAAAAAAAAAATCAGAACAGTTAAAATTAGAAATGCGTAGGCATAGAGCATTGCCAGTATCAAACAGAATATGTTGAAATGTACACATTTGGAAATGCTAAAAATCAGGTTCTGCCTCCATACTTTACTGAATCAAGGCTTGGCCCCTTCTCCATCTGTAAAACTGCACTGACAGCGCTCCCTTCCTCTCTCTTTTTGCTCATTTTTGTCTCCTCTGATTGCAAACTTCTATTAGTTGTTTTGATTACAGAGACTAGCTCTTAGTAATAGCTTTTCACTGTCCATAGTGTCACCCTCTGGCTGAAGATTTTAGCTACTAGACCAACTCTATTAACTATTCTTTAAAATACAGTTTTAAAAAATCATTAAAAAAACCCCAACACTCAAACGACTACCATATGAGTCTCTTCTACTCAGTGTATACTGCGATACTGACACGTTAGGTAGGTGTCCCTCAATCACGTCAGAACTAAGAGATCCTTCTTTTCATGTGTAGCCTGCTGAAATCACAAATCCTTGCACACCACATTTTCATCTCAAAGAATAGGAGTACAGCACGGGCAGAGTATGCAGCAAGGCTCAGGATCTAACACTGGGACAGCACAAGGGAGGAACTATTACCCTTACACACTAACAGCGGTGTAAGCAAATGTCTTTTCACACGTCACCTGAAAATTATGAGGACAGTGTCTCATGAAGATTTCATAAATAGAGCTGAGCAAGTGAAGTTTTCTCCAGTTCAATAACTAAACCAAAAAGTCAGAAAGAAGCAAGCAGAAACCTCAGGTCACATAGAGCTCACACAGAATATTGTTTTTCTTACAAAATAAAAAACCAGTAATTTTAATTTGGGGTAAACCTGATATATTACATTTAATTAAAAATAAAATGTTTCATGCCATTTTTTTAAAAAACATGTTTCTTTTTTTTATTTAGACTAATTTTGAAGTGGAAAAATGCATTTCAGTTTCAAAAGATGAAAAATTTCATTTTAAGCATGTTAAAATATTTCCTTTAAAAACTGAGAAAATGTTTTCATATGTTTCCTCTCATTTCACTTTAAACTCTTTGTCTAGTTCAACCTAATCTCAGAAATGGTCCAGTCCTTTCAAACCTCTGTTATTCTACGAATTTAAAAATCATTCAGAATTTTTGTCCAGCTCTATTCATAAATTCAAGCAACATTTTGGCCCTACAATCTTGGGAAAGGAGATATTCAAGAGCCTTTCTAAAATACCTTTCCATTTCCTGTCACTGTGTCCCAAGTTGATATTGCTTGTATCCTTGTGCAGCAGTAGCTTTGCCCTCACCGTGGCAGAGTCCCTCATTAAACATTTTCTAGAATTAGAGTGTGAAGGCTAGAAAGTGAACTTGCTGCTTTTATGAAGAGGGAAGAACACCCAGGAGAAGGTATTTAAATTATGTCCTGAGGCAGAATGAAGTTGATTTATGTCAGGGATTATTTTTATCTCCCCAGTCAACTAGAAGTTATGCAGCAAAGTCTGCATAGGCACAGACACGCAGCACTGTTTTGTACTGACTGTGTTTGAAAATAAAGGAAACAACAGTAGGCGGAGCTCTGCCCTTCTGCAGCCCTTCATGCAGTTCTCCGTGGGAAGGGTTGCCCAGTCCAACCACCCAGGAGCTGGCTCTCTGCTCAGGTAGGCACCAGATCTACCCACTTGGCACGGCTCAGGCAGCACAAGCCAGACTTTGCTTGCAGATTGCCAGGGGAGAATTTCTGTAGAGGAAGGAGACTGTTGGGTTTGGCTTCTGCATCTACCACTCCACGCTTGTCCCAGCATAATGATGACAGAAAAATGGGGTGGTTATGGCAGAATCCCACGCCCTGTTCTTCATTCGCATACTGGCACTAAACATCTCTAATCCATGCTGAGATCAGGACAGTTAAACCATGAACACCTTGGGATCTTTCTCCCTCTTTTTTTGGGCTGGCTCTGACACAGGAAAGAATATATTCTCCCACCCCTGAGACCCCAATCCAAAGCCCACGACCTTTCCATTGATTTAAAAAATCCCTGGATAAAACCGTAACAAATTATCTCTGCAAAATAACAATAAGAAAACAAATACAAAACCCCACAACTGTGAAATTACCTCTGGAAGAGGAATGGCTATTTCCTCAAGATTTTTTTCTTTGAAAAAAGGCAGTGTATTTACTGAGTTTTTAACACATAGAGGTGTGTATTCAGTTGCCTGAAAGAACAGGATCTAGAACATTAAACCTCTGCATTTAATTTTCACAGGCAGAGAAGGAAAATCAGTCAAAAGCTGCTACAATAAAAATATAGAGCAAATGTATCCAAGCAGCCTACTAAAATAAATAAATTACTTGGATTTTAAAATTCTTATGCAGTGTTCGAAATAGCAATATTGCACCACATTTCCAGTGCTTGCAAGCAAGAACAAGTTCATTATAAAGTAACATAAAACTACATTTTCCTGTACCACTGGTGAACAAGCAGTGATGTGCAAGCTCATAAATAAGAAATGTAAATGCGTTTGTATGTTAATAAATGTAATGATGTATATAGCTGAATTTTAATCACCTAGTAAATATGGTTCCTCAATTACAGAGTGTAAGGAACTAATTGGATTCTCCTCATCTTGTCTGTTGGCTGTGAGTAGCATATTGTGCGTTCCCTAGTACTGAGAAAGGACAACGCTCTGGAAAAGGAAGGACTTACATCCAGAGGCCATCAAGTAGCTTGAACTTTATGATGAGGAGCTTTTTATCTTTTTTCTTCTTTTAAATTTTCTAAGTAAAAATACCACTTATTTAAGAGACCCCCCCCATGCTTTGAAACAAATGCAATTGAGAATCAGTGAGATATGTTATAAAGAAAAAGATAATTATCAAAATAGTAGCTAAAAGTAATAGTTCTTAGAGCAACTCACATGATTTAATCTCTTTGAAATTTCAAATTTCAGACAGCACATCTTCACAACAGTGAAGATGTGATTTTACATTATTTAATACAAGTGTAGACATGCAGTGGATATATATGTTTTCCTAATGAACCTGTCTCTGAGTTCTTGACATTTTGAATCAGAGCAGCAAAAAGCACTGGGATGTAAGATGGGGTAACGCAAAAATATAAAATTTAAAAAAGAAAAAAAATTCTGGACATGTTTTCTGCTAAATACGTGGTATATACATACTACACTCACAAGCTTTAATCCTTTCTTGGCATGAATTTTTCTGGTAACATTACTTGGAATTAGAACAGAAAGATTTATATATTACAGATTTAACACATATAAACAGTGTTCTGCCAACTCAAATCCAAAGATTTTTTTGAGTCCTATATTATATTTGGTTATCTTTTTTCCTGTTACGAGAAGAATCTCAAATCATTCCTATGAGATAATGACATCTAATAAGAGCAGATGAAATTTGCACAGCAGTTTCCAAGAAAGAAAACTATTTTTAATCTCCATTTCACATAAACAAAGCTGATAATAGCAAACCTTCTGGTGAATAAATTATTAGCAATTAGCCTTAATTTGGGTAGCATATACTATCGGAGCATTTCAGCGGTAGACAAATGCAATTTGAGAGAGGTTTGTTCTCTAGCAGTAGAATAACAGGCTGAGGTCACTTTAAACAAATGTTTGAAATGCAGTGTATTATTAGTATTTCAATCACTGCCAATTGCCTTTACTTACTATAATTATTGTTTCATAAGATTTAGAACAAACATGTTTTGCTATCTGCTGCAAGACAACATGTCACAAATTGAGGTGATTCAGACTGAGACTTGTCTTACCGTAAGCACATTCTGAAGCCAAGACTTTAATCCTAATATAAATTATTCAAATCTCCTCACAGCTGTACCTGTTTCCTTCTTGTAGGAATTTTGCCCTCCCTTCCCAGAGATGGCTGCTCCTCTGATTCTCTTAGGCAGGACCCACCCATTCCAAGTATTAATTCCTTTCTACCACTTTTCCTTTCCTAATTTTCCAAAAGGAATCTTAGTGACCACAGTTGTCTGATTTTGTCAAAAGTAACTAATTTACAGCTTTCTACAAGCTTCGTGTAGTGGATTCCCTTTTTCCACAGAAGGGTGCAACAAGCCGCCCTGTTTTACCTAGCAAATTAAAAGCAAACATTAGAATAACTTCCTTGCAATCTAATTCGTTGGTAATGAACAGAAAACTACCTGATAATGTTTCTCATGATAATTTTTTGCACACTGATGTTGGTGACGACGAGCAGTGGCTTTGCTGAGGGAGCATATGGTTGCGACACTGATGACCACAGATGACGTGACATTGACTTTACTGATTCAAGCAACATTTTTAAAGCACACTGTTTTTTGATGTCCTAACTTCTAAGTGGTTATAGGAAGATAAAGCCATCAGATTTTCATAAGTAAAAAGTACATACATTTTCCATTGTCATCAGCTGGAGAGCTATCACAGCATTTCTCTTCGTGTGCACTTGTTTATAATAAAAATTACCTCAAGTATTGACTGTAATATTAAATGCTGTATAAACAAGTAACCATTTTTCCAACAGATGTGACATGTTTTAAATTAGAAACTTTAAAAGTTTCACAAAAAAAAATGTATCATAATGTATCAGCTTTGCAAAAAAAAAGGCCAAACAGACCTCTAAACTTAATTTATCTTTCAGGGGAAAAAAAAAGGTGTATGTAGGATAGTTAGCACGAATGGCTATTATTATCTCCTTGCTCTTGGAATCTGTGAATGTATGAATACAACAGTTCATACCACTCACTTCATACATCGCAGATAGAACAGGTTTCCTGCATTGTCCTCATGGGGCCCATAAGAACTGAAACTCTGCATTAAGGCAATAATTGTAATCAAACCACATACTTCAGCCAGCAATCCACAGGACTCAGGAAGGAGTTAGTTTCCCTGATGCACAATTAGTTTTTATCTATTGGATTTAGGTTTGGGTATTTTTTACCTCCTTCTGAAGCATCCGCTCAGCCCTAGTTGTCTGGACATACATCCAAACTCTACCCATCCAGATCAAGTCAGAAGTTAAATCAGATAGTACCAACAGACTTTTAATATTAAAAGCAATGTAATTCAGCAGTGTATAAATCATGTTCTTCCACTAGCAGCAATGCAACTTCTAAAGCTCATCTGGTGATTCTTGTTCCAAAGCAGAAAGAAATAATTTTATCTTCATTTAACAGCTTCTCAAATAATTCCACAAACTTTGTATAGAACAAATGGCTTTTCTGATATTTTGATTTATTTTCCCCTAGTAGTGACAACTATGGAAGTAGGACTAGAAAAGTGTACTATTACGTTACAGAATTCTGTTTTGGTTAATATATTGCTAGTCTTCGTGACCCCTTTCATGACTGTACAGCATGGCCCTCACCCTCCACAATCCTGAGACCCTTCCCTCTCTACTTCCTCCCTCCTCTGCATTTTTTATTTTTACAGCCCTTTTTCTCAAGCACACAGCCTAGGTCGGTCATAGAGGCCACCTCATGATGGACTGCAGCTTCAGACCTCTGAGTGAAATACAAGTATGATCACATTTGACATGGCTTCTTTTCCTCCTGATATCAGCATGACAACACAGCTGATGGCAATATCACTGTGTTAGAGCCTGGGCTGCTGCTAAGGAGAAGGAAACTCGGGAAAACATGGTAGCAATGTGACTTTAAAATCTATATGCACACAAGGTCTTTCACACATCTCCTTACCTCTATACTGGGAACAGGAATATGGAAGTCACATATGGCATTATTTCTCTGTTCCTTGGATAACCAAGAAGGGCTACCCATGGGGTCAGAATTCATACAGAAAATCCCAATCTTCTTCACTCCACCTCCATAAAGGCTATCAAGATGACATGTAATATTTGGGGAGACAAGAATTCTGCATCTCTTTAGGTGCTGACAGCACTTAGAACAATCTGAATTTGATCTACTTCTGATCCCTTTTCTGTTTAAGTCCTTGGTGCAGGTAGTTCAAAGAAAAGGATTTTCCTTATCCCCCTTCTCCTCTGCAAGTCCTCTGTGCTGTTCTCTGAACTTTGTTCTCAGCATCTCTTACTTCCCTCTCTGTCTGGCAGACAAGGCAACCTTTGGGACCCTTGTGCTCTTTGTGTCTCCATAGGGCAGAGGTTATGATTCATAGAAGAGCTGTCTCCTGCCCGGCTGTGAGCAGTATGCTAATGTGACAGCTTGGCAAGTATTTGAGAATGTCACTTCTAGCAAAATAACTGTCCTGAACGGTATTTGTCATATATACAACTATATATCCATCGACAAAATAGCCCTACAAAATTCAACTCTAATACATATTTCAAATGAGATGGCCACAGGCACTTATAACATGAGTACATGGCAGTAGCCATATGTGCTGCAATCCTCCTCTTTATACATATATCCAGCATAATCTTTTCATGCATCATATATCTAATCCATATTCTCTGCTTTGGAAGCAAGATTAATCTAAAAAATTCAGAATTAATTCAAATGCATTAAATAGAATATGAATCTTCATTACTTTGGCTACTAAGCAGTTAAAGAATGTGGCAAATGACCACATCATCAGTCTGCCACTCAATTTCAGCTATATGCTGTGCTACCATTTCATTTCAGGTTCTTCAAAGCCCTGCAGCTGAACTACAGCCGGGTATTGAATGCAGAATTGTATCTTTTGGGGGAATGTGTTATTTTTAAATGCTTAATAATTATGAATTCATTTGCCATTCTTTTTATAAGCAGGGGATCATAATGAACTCATCTGTTATTCATGTGAATGTCAAATGTGTTCCCATGGGAGTTTTATTCTAATTCACTATTAGTTAGTGGACTCATAAAATAAAACGCTACCCATTTTTTCCTCTGAACATGTAACACTTAGTAATTGTTCATCAAAGGGCAAATGTAATATTTTTCTTTGATAACTTTCAGTTCTGATTTAACCAGGTAAAGAACTAGTTTTAAAGTAAGGATACCTTTAGAAACAGTTGGACATAGATTTGATAAGCAGTGAGTCTTCCATTTAAAATGCAACGAGCGAGATCATCATGAGCTAGTTTTTAAAAATGTATTCTACTGTAAGCATACATGCTTGAACTACATGCATTTAACATAACAAGACAAACTGTACCCCAATATATAATGCCTAATGATAGTTCAATGAAAGACACATTTTCAGTGTTCATGAGGTGATCACAACAGTTTTCATGCAGCTGTTCTACTGCAATAGAAAATTTAGAGGTGAGATACTTACAGGTCACCGCGGGATCTGAATGTGATGACACTGGACGGTGGGACTTTGACCTGTGGAAACAAACACAATCTAAGCAATAGAAGAACAGAGAATTCAGACTTTGTTTTGTTTTTCTGTTTTGGCTTTTTTTTTTTTTTTTTTCCCAGAGAGTTAAATACATGGGGGTTTTTATGAAATTATTTTCAAATTTCTTCTAAATCCCTACTCTAAACTGAATGCTAGCTGTAAGGACTTACCCCATGAAATGATAGCCCTGAAATATTTCAGCAACAGTTCCTTAGATCTGACGTGCTGTGCTAGGCTTCTCCTCAAGTATGTCACAGTGACTCTTCCAATCTTGAAATGCTCTTTAGAAATGCTAACTAAAATGAATGAATAAGACGCATTTTCAAGGGAGATGGTAACAAATCCAGAATCCCATTTGTAATTGGAACCACTAGATTAATATATTTATAGTTTTACTTTAAAATACACAAGCAGAGGAGTTCTTTTTTCAGTTGAAGTAACAGAAGGATGTGTTTTTAGTGCTAAGGATTATCTCAATTACTTTTTTCTGCATGGAAATGGTCATTTCCTCAAATCAAATGTACAGTGTTTAAATCAAAATATGTTACCCCTGTGCAATCTCTGGCAGTCAGTAGGTTATTAGAATATTAACAATGAAGAAATCATTGAGAAAAACAAGCATGCAAACCAAAGCTCAGATGCAAGTCTTGATGATCACAGATATTTCTATATGTTAAAGATTGTAACTTCATGTTTTATAACAGTTAGCAGAAAAACATAACAAGCAAGAGTGCTTCCTGAATGCTACAACCTCTTTTATAGTTGAAGAAACACTATTTACTTTACGCTTCTAAAATACTTTTTTACTTTATTTAAATAATGATCGTGTTAAAAACAAAAGGTCTGTCTTTAATTGCTGTAATGTCAGATAGCAGAGACTGAGTTATATAGGTAATGCGAAAATAGGAATATCAGAAATAGTGAATGAAAGGAAGAGTGCAAAAGAGGGCTAACATTACTATGCCAAGAACTGGGTGAAACTTCATTGAAGCTGAGATGTTTATCAGCTGCTTTTTATTCAAAATGAATGTAATGTATTTATTTTATACATTAAATAACTGTGACTAAAATTATCACCACCACCAGCAGGCAGCCTGATGGCCCTTCCCTAGAGTAAGAATACAGATGTGGGAGATGAGAAGAATGAGAAGACATACAGTTTTGTTTAGTGGAATTTGTGTATGCATGGATGTGTATCTGTATAAATACCACTTTCCTTGAAAGCAGAGGGTAGCTCAGGAGACCTAGGAACAGACAAGTCATTCATCAATTTACAAGGGAACCTACAGGTTTAAAAGGCCTGATTTTGAACTCATCATTCTGTAACGGTGAAATTCTATTGACTTAATTGGAGCAATTTGATTTATACATGTCTGAAAGGAGAATTGACTTTGCAATACAAAGTACATTAGAGAATATTATGCCGGAGAACATGAATTCTACAGAAAGGAAGCAATAAAACTAATGAATAAGTAACTATGAATAACTGAGGTACCGAATGCTACCAATTCCCACAGACTGAGTTTCACTCGGAAGCTTGCAGGACTTGGGGTTCAGGCTTGCTAGTCTCCTCTAAAGCCTTAAAGATACAAGGAAGAGTTATGGATGCGGTCGGTGCACATGAGCTGTTTGGCTTTTGCTACCACACCCAAAAGAAAAAAAAAGAAGAATAGGGGTGAGGGTGAGAGGTGACTCCGAAGTCCGTGAGGATCAGCCTTACTGGGGCTGCACTCACAAATGGCCAATGATGAAAGTAACAACTGCAATGAGAAAGGTTTTGCTGGAGCCCTGCTGGCTTTTTGCCACAAAGGGTAACCGTCTGCTATTAATTAACATTCTATTTGTATCTCTAGGCTCCTGTAAGACAATGTATTTAGTGCTTTTAGCAGTTACAGGTTGATAGCACTGAAGCACGAGCACCTTTATGGCAAAGCACTGGCATTTGTCAGTTTTTTCTTTGCACAGAAAAAGAGAAAGTGCACCAAAGTGACATAAATGGTGATTTTATAAAACTAGTCACAGAAAGTAGGATTGACATGACATTCAGGGTGACATGTACAGATCAGAAGCACTGGAAGATACAAGGTTAAGTAATTTCGGCATTGAGTATAAAGAATGCTAATATTTCTAGGGAAAAAGGAAAAAATGCAGTCAATAAATAATAGTATGTTACAATACTGAAGAAGGAGAAATACTTATGACTGACATGCATATTTCTATAAGCTGCAATAGTCTACTGCAGCTAATGAACATTCCTTCAAAACAATAGCCAAAATGTTTCATGAGGCCTGACCAAAAACATCCAATATAAAAAGTGATTAGATGTTCCCACCTGGAACAGTGGAAGCGGTTCTTGGCCATCTTAAGATTAACAGGTTCTTTTATAGAAGTGAGAATGGTAAAGGGCAAGCAGAAGGATTCACTGATTTTTTTGCTGCTCACAAAGATTAAAGAAAAAAGTTCTTCAGTCTTTGGAGAAAAGAACAGTATATCTCATTTCTCTGAAAGGAATAGAGAGATGACAGCTTCAGTGCTATCTGAGGAGTGTGAAATACCAGAGCAAGGGAGCATGAACCTATGCTAAGAACTGGCCATTAGAGGAACGGAGGTGGAATTCCTTCACACCAAAAGCTAGATAATATCTGCAAAAAGACAGCAAAAGCAGCAGCCAGAAGAAACTAAATCATTTCACAAGAAAATTAAATAACGTCTGAAAAAGGAAGCTCAACACAGTCTTACATCAAAAGGAAGATCAAAATTTATGCCCATTAGCTTCCTTACATGGGAGCATTTCTGTCATCCTGATCAATTAACATTGTTAACAAGTCAATTAACATTGCTAACATTCTCATCTTTTCTGAAATTTCTGCTCCTTGCATTAACTAAATTTACATGAAAGTTTAATTTTGGTGTTTTTAGACAAGATATAAAACCAAGTGCTGACCACTTGGGATGGTCAAAGATCTAGCGCAATTCTTAGAAACAAACAGGCATGTAATCGTGATGTCCTGATCAGATTTTAATTCTCAGCAAGTCCATTCTAGCCTCCTAATTTACTCATTCATTTGAAAATTAATATTACATTTTTTTCCTAATACACCTCAATTCTTGTGTCCTATTAGATTGTTACTGGGTTTCATTGTGGGTGGCTGTATGAATGCACTGGATAAACACACACCTATATATTGTTCTAAATTTATTAACTTAAAACATTTAAAGCTAGCACTTTAGACTCTTCAGAAAATGAAGAGTCCGAATTCAGAAGAGTCTGAATGACTCTTCTCATTCAGAAATGAGAAATCCTATTAATACATATGGTTCCTCTACAGCAGTGGAAAACACTTTGTGAAGGAGACCAACGACAAACAGCCATGTCAAAAAGTATGTCCTAAGGCTTATTATTAATGTATCAGCTAGCATAAATCACTGTAGCTCCACTGACCTCAATGAAACCATGGTGAATTTATACCGCGAATATGGCCATGTAAGCTACATCTTCTTTTATCACTGTACGATGGAAAAATACGTTAAAAAAAACCAGGATATTGCATTAACATAATATTTGAGGAACATTCCAGCTCACAGAATTAAGTGAAAAGAATTCCATTAAAAAGCTACTACTGCTCTCACCTTTCATTTATTGCAAGTACTTTGATCCTTAGGTTTTTAATTAAATAACTTCTCTGGCTCCATTGACACATTTAATGTTTTTATCTCTAGTTAGAAAACTGTCCAGTCCTAGATATTTAGTTTGACAAATAACGTTTTAGACTATATGGTGGGTTTTTTTTGGTTTTCTTGTTTGTTTGTTTTGGGGGGTTCTTTGGTGGGGCTTTTTTTGTTTGTTTTTGGGTGTTTTGTGATGGGTCTCTTTTTAACAAATCGATGCCCAGTTTTGCAGTGCAAGCTCCATGCACAGATGGTTTAACAGGACCAAACCCTAAATTTGCATAAGAGTGAAAAAATGTCTGTAAAACAATGTTAATTTTAAAATAACACAGATTGGATTCACAGTATGGTGAAATTATAACATAGCTCAAAATATGAAACAGGGCCAGGATTCCAGTAACACAACATGTGAGGACCTTTTGTCTGCTGGCTGGTATCACATCCTGAGATGACTTTTTGTGCAAGATTTTTTAGAAGAGACTTCAATAGGGGCTTGATATATGGAACAATAGCAGGATATGGCCTCTAACTGGTAGGAACAATTGCTATTCTCAGACATGTGCAAGTTAACTTTCATTAACTTTATTGGATTTTGTGCACACTTTCTGGCCTAGATTCAGAGCTGCATCTAATTTCTCCTGGGGAAAGTTGAGACAGGGAACGTACTGAAGAACAGTAACTACTCTGTCTAAGCAGAATATACTGAGGAAAAATCACATGAGCCTCAAGAGTGTGATAGACCAGTTTGGGAATAACGTGAGAAAGTAATATAGGCAAACCCACTTTCCTCCCAGCTACACCCAGCAATGCCTAGGAGGCTGCAGGACAAGGGAAGAGTTGTCTAGACTGTCTCCACAACGGGTGGAAACTCCTCAGACCAAAGGAATTCTCAGTATGTAAATCTTCCAGTTTTATGGCAGGCCCATCCAGAAAAGATCATTGTGATGGGAAGATACAAAGTTAAAATTTAACCTTTGAATTTTGGGAGAGACTCTTCTCTAGAATAATAACTAACAACTTCCCAGAGATGCTAGCTGTTTACACTGTTCAATTTTTGGAGTTTGGTTTTTACAGAATTAACTGTGGTATAATGTTTCTTTTAGTTCTAAGAAGTGAAAAATGATATATTTTGAAAAAAGGGCTTTCTGTTTCCCTCTCTTCCATTCCCTAGCTTTGACTTTTCTACAGTCTCAAGCATAAACTACTTCCCTTCACTTTCAAGGCCCTTTATCCACCCCTTATCTTTCATAT
The DNA here is from genome assembly GCA_031468815.1 of Morus bassanus. NCBI lineage: Eukaryota > Metazoa > Chordata > Aves > Suliformes > Sulidae > Morus > Morus bassanus. The sequence continues at coordinate 4,421,275 of CM062582.1, forward strand.
CTTTCCTCAACTGGCTTTCTTCACCTATTATTTAAAATTCAAACACTTCTGTGATTTCTGACAGTTTCCCCATAAATACATGTGTCCTGGTTTTGGCTGGGATAGAGTTAATTTTCTTCCTAGTAACTGGTATAGTGCTGTGGTTTGGATTTAGGATGAGAATAATGTTGATAACACACTGATGTTCTAGTTGTTGCTGAGCAGTACTTACACTAGTCAAGGACTTTTCAGCTTCTCATGCTCTGCTGACTGAGAAGGCTGGAGATGCACAAGAAGCTGGGAGGGGGCACAGCCAGGACAGCTGACCCCAACTGACCCAAGGGATATTCCATACCATATGATGTCACGCTGAACAAAGAATCTGGGGAGAGCTGGCCAGGGGGGTGAGGCCGCTGCTCGGGAACTGGCTGGGCATCAGTCAGCAGGTGGTGAGCAATTGCATAGTGCATCACTTGTTTTGCGTATTCTTTTATCATTGTTATTATTTTCCCTTCCTTTTCTATCCTATTAAATTGTCTTTATCTCAACCCACGAGTTTCACCTTTTTTCCAATTCTCTCCCCCATCCCACTGTGGGGGAGTGAGTGAACGGCTGTGTGGTGCTTAGCTGCCTGCTGGCTTAAACCACAACAACATGCAATGCCACTTTAGGCTGCATCTTCTCATTTTTCACCAGTACTGTTTAAGCCGCCCAAAGCTATTAATTCCCAATTTTGTATAGCCACTCCAATGGGCCAACAGAGATTTTTGTGCGGCCCTCTGATAAACCAAACTGGAGAACTGATTTGGCTGAAAAATAATCGAAGGAAAAGAATAATTGTTTTTCAGCTTGATCTTCTGCCTCACATCTGCACAAACAGCTGCATGAACACAAGAGAATGGGTGGGACAGGAAAGAGAACAATTAGCTGAGGTAGAGCTGCTTAAACCAACATTACTACTACTGCAGAAATGCACATGCAACCACAGCCTAAACGTGCTATTTTAAGTACCCTTTTAAATCCCTCACCTGTCACAGTGCCTATTAAAAGAATTGATACTAATAAGGCAAGGATTATATCACTCCTCCTTATCCATGCAGCCCAATTTTGGTTCATTGTTTCCTTGTTCTGGTTGTTCTTGTCTTGTAATTAGACTGTAAGATACTGAGAACATAGATTATCTTCTGGCCTACTTGAGAACAATCTGACTTCTACTACAGTCAGTGCAAATTTTACCTTGGATTCAAAAGGAATTGGATCATGTCTGTTAGGATACCATTTCCCCTAGATACTAGCCATTCTGATTCTTTTGTTTAAGAAAGGCAATCCTTCAGAGCAGCTTTGGATCACTGAGAAATATCCTTCTGAAAATAATTCTATTTTTCTTATCATTTCTCTAACAGCTCTTTTGAAGAATCATGGGTTGTGAGTTTTAATTAAAAAATTAATTTCAGTCTCTCACTTGTAGGAAGTGACAATTCTAAAATCACTGGGGCTTTAGAACAGGAGGTGAGCAATAGTGCTAAACAGCTGGAGTCATAAAGGAGAGCTACATCACACCTAAATTAAACTGATTTAATCGCACTACCATACTGACTCCGTTTGTACTACTAAAAGAGTGTTTTTTAAACCGAGTTCACTCAGTACATTTGACTGCATATAAGGCACAGCATAGTCATCAACCAACAGGAGAAAACCTGCTAAAGTTAGCAAAATATAGAAGTACTACATACAAGAAGGAACTGAACACATTCAGGGTTCCATGTAATAAGAAATGCAAAGGTCCTTGAGACTTAACTGAAGCAAAGGGCCAATGAAACAGATCTTGCAGGTACCTGAAGCTGTCTTACCCAAAGAATAAAGTCTTCTTCAAATATAAATGGAAATTTTCCATTGAACTATGAAAAATGTTTTGCCAGTCTGCAGTCCTCTCCAAGATACTGACAAAAATATTTGATAATACAATTGTGTCTAAACACTAAACAACAGTTTCTACTACTGTCCACTAAACAGTGATTTCCACAGTCGCGTTTCTGTATTTGCTGTTGTCTCTACAAAAGAGATTTGGTATACGTTACATTGCACTGAGGTAAAATAGGAGCACAACTGTAGGCAAATACAGCACAGAACACCTGCAGAGGTACAAAAAGTAAGGTGTTTTTAATGAATAAGTAAAATATTTAATTTACTCTTTCATTCAGGGACCATTGCAATACAATATTGAATCAAAAAGTGATCGATGTGTGCTGTCAAGGCTATGATATTGTCTTGATAGTATCACAGTTTTGATACTGCATATCAGACCTAGCTCTGAGACTTACACTGAACTTTACAAATATCTGTCCCAGTGGAGCGAACGATTTATATTTGTGTCTGTATCATAAGCTTTTGCAATTACTTGATATTTTTACAAATGCTGGTGTTAAATAATGTAGGATGGTAAAAAAAATCAGAAAAAGCCAGAATTCAATACCTGGAGAAACAGTTTTCCCAAAAGCAACAGAAGGTGTCACTGCTAACTGATTTTAAACAAATGAATCCCACAAGAGGAAAACATTGCCTTTGTTTTGAAAGAAACTTAAAAGCTGTTTGAGAGAGGGGAACTGGGTTCCCTTCTCAAGTATTCTCGAGCTCCAAACATAAACATTACATTTACAAATGGAAAAGACTGCTTTACACCATCTAATTCTTATCCTTTCTGTTTGCTATTATTCCCCCGCAGCTGTTTCACCTCAGGCTATGATTCACAGTCGAAGCAAGGGAAGTTTAGGCCAGTATTTGGACAGAAACCCTCAAAGGGCTTTTTTAACCCATTAGAGCTCTAGTAACTGGGGGCTTTCTCTTCAAATCCATGATAATTCAAGATCCGGACAAAATTAAGACCATGAGGATACTGGAGAAACCATTTCCAACAAGAAAAGTAAAACTGAGTCTCTAAGTAGTTTGCGACTGTGAAAACTTTCTGTAGACTGCACTTGAGTTTGGGTAACGACTGTCCTGTCTCTCTAAACTTGCGATATTACTTTAGCTCTATGTGGCAGTCCTCTTCCCTTGTCTTCCTTGATATTGTAGTGTTGCTATTCTATGTTAAACAGCTGTTACACCCCATGCCAGAGATGGCTGCGTAACACCGATGGGTGAGATGTTATTTTCTAAATATAAACACACACCTTTTGAAGTACTTTATGGCTGTTTGCAAATCTCTCCATAAATTCAGGTGTATCTATATGTGAGGCTAATATAAAACACATTTCCCCTCCCACCCCGGTAGCTCGGTAAGCTTAATTTTAGATGTCTGGAGCACTGCAGGAACTCACATCCTTTTCCCTCCGGACTTCCCTTCCCTAGAGGTCTCGCCATGAGAAAGCCTGGGCTGCAGGCACCGAGGGCCGTGGTCTCACAGGGTCACAGCTGTTTGCTTGTAGCTGAGGGCCTACGCTCTGAGCTGCTACTTATCGGATGTGAAGTAATTGGCAAAGCTGTAATTAAAAAAAAAAAAAAAGAAGTATGAAGCCCGTGGCTTTTATCCATCGCGACTGCATGTTTAATAGGTGCATCCGAGCACTCTCCGCAGGCTCCCAGCCCGCCGACTCCAACGCAGCCCCTCGCTTCTCTCTTTTATTCCCCCCTCCCTTCTCTTCCCAGGAGAAAGGCATCTCAGGTCACTTGAATTATTTAGCGGGGTGTTTTTAACCATCTCAAGGGCTTTCCTGCTGCCGTGCGGCTCCTGCGGAGCTCGGGTTTGTGGGTTTATTTTTATTTTTATTTTATTTTTTTATTTATTTATTTATTTTTAGCACGCGGGGTGGAGTTGCTCCACTTCCCCGGCAGAAGGAGGAGAAAACGCACGGGGAGGGAAGGCGAGAGGGGTGGCTCGGCGTGTGTGAGGGGAGGGGAAAGGCCGCCAGGCCCCGCCGCGGCCGCCACACCTGCGGGCCGCGCTGCCCCCTCAGCCCCGGCGCTGCCAGCCGGGGCCGCTCACCGGGTCGCTCTAACGCAGCTCTCTCTGTCTCTCCCCCCTCTCCATCTTCCTCTCCCTCTTCCTCCTCCTCCTCATTCATTCTTCCCCTTCCCGCCGCCCTCCTCCCGCCCCCTCCCCGTTGCAGGCGGAGCGGGCCCGGCAGGAGGCGGAGCGGGCCGCCGCACGTCCCCCGGCCGGTCGGCCGGCCCCCCCGCCATGGGTCGGAAGCGCTGCGTGGGGGGAGACGGCTCCAAGATGGCGGCGGGTTGCTGCGGGGTGAAGAAGCAGAAACTCTCCAGTTCCCCTCCCTCGGGCTCGGCCGGCCCGGGAGGCGGCGGCAGCGGCTCCCACTGCGGCGGGGCGGCGGCGGCGGGGGGCGAGCCGGGGGCGCTGCCCCCGCCGGGGGGCCCCCGCCTCAACGGCCTCGGGGGGCTGGCGGGGGGCGCCGCCGGCTGCGCCCTCTCCCCGCCGCTGCCGCCCAGCTGCGGCGGGGGCCCCGCCGGCCTCTCCCCGCCGGCCGCCTCGCTGCTCTCCTCCCCCGGCGCCGGCTCCGGCGGGCCCGGCTGCAGGAAGATGGTGGTGTCGGCCGAGATGTGCTGCTTCTGCTTCGATGTGCTCTACTGTCACCTGTACGGCTACCAGCCCCCGCGGAGCCCCCGCTTCACCAACGACCCCTAGTGAGTATCGCCGCCGCCGCCGTGCCCCGGCCCGCCGCCCCGAGCCCGCCCTCTCCTGCGCGCCCGTCCCGCCCGGCTCCCCGGGCCGGGCTCCCCGCCGGCACCCGCCTCCTCGCCCGGCCCCCGGCGCGCCCGGCCCGGGGCCCGGCCCGCGGGCGCCGCCGCCCCGCACGGCCGCCGGGGCTCCCCGGGGGCCGGCGCTGCCCTCCCGCGCCCGGCTGGCCTCGGGGAGCGCCGCGCCGCCCGCTCCGCCGGCGCGTCCCCGCGTCGGCCGGTCGCGCCGTTAACCCCTGCCTCCCGGCGCCCCGTTCGCTGACAGCCCGGCGGAGCCCCGCGCCCGGCGACCCGCCTTTGTGCGAGCGCGTCGGGCCGGGCTCCCCCCGCGCCCCGGCGTGGGCTCCGCGGGGCCCTGCCTTGGCCGCGACCTCCGGCCGCGGGCGCTTCGCGCGGCGCCCCGGCGCCAGCGCCCTCGCCCCGCTCCGGTTTGCGTGCGGCCGTCCCGGGTACGCCGCTCCGCGCTCGTTTCGCCGGTAGTCCGTACTGGGACCCTTCACTGGGCAGCCGCTCTCTGCCCGTGCGCTCTGCGTGAGTACGGCCCTCTGCTTCACCGGTGCTGGATGGTGAGTACCCAGCTAAGAGACCTGGCGTGCGAGTCCCGCATTTGTGCTCGCTGGTGTACCGGTTCGTCCCCTGCGCCAGGCGCTTGTAACGCTACTTTGGTCTCAGACGGCGCAGAGTCCTTGCCTTGCAACGACCCCTGAAGATCACCCGACATGAGACGCCCCGAGTGCCTGAGTAATCCACCACACCAAATTCCCAGAGTTTTGAGCAGATCACATAAACACCTGTTACTCCCATTCTCCTCCGGCCTCCCTGCGAGAGCCTCCACCGAGGGCCTGCTGCGTCCCCGTCCCTGGCCGCTCTTGTTCAGTGTTTGTCTTGAACCCCATGCCCTCCCGCCTTCGGAAGCGACCCGCCAGCACGGCGTTGCCCAGCGTGTCGGCACCTGCAGCCCGCCTGCACCGGGGAACCGGGCGTGCTGTTGCAGATAGAGTTCAAACACTTCAGCAAGTAACTTCTCTCTGACAGGAAGTTACTTCCTCTCAGCTGGGATGTGTTACCGAGTTGCTGCATGCTCCAAGTCTGTTTGAATGCAAAGTTAACGTAAGGGGTTGTTGAAATTAAGTTTCCGCTGTTTTACTTTGCTTTTAAATGGGATGGAGCTCATGGGGTGAGCTTCGAAGCTTCAGCTGAGACTCGAGTGTGTTGGTCCACCAGAGTGCATGTCACTTGTTTCCTCTTACGTTAGCATGGCTGTTGAATCTGTGAGAACCCGTACTTTACCGGTACTTAATGAATACAGATTTTTTTTGTGTGTGTCCTAGACCCTTGTGCGCCCTGCCAATGCAGTCTGCGTTTCATTAATGAGATGCAGTGTGTGCTTCTCAGTGTTTAAAATAATGTATTAATGATCTTGTTTGGAGTCCTTGCTATTCTAACACCCAGGATCTATACATTTCTTGCATACTTTCAGCTGCTGTCATGACAACCCAGCTCTGTGGATTCCTAGTTAACCTGCCACCCCAGCAAGTCTTCCCTAAATGCTCTTCATAACTCCTATGTGATTACATCAGAGTACCAATAATGAAAGGAGGGCAGGGAGACTCCAGTGTGAGTTTCTTTACCCAGGTCTTTTGTAAATCCATGCCTGTCCTTTTGTAGATACCAACTGTTTAGGAACTGCTGCTCTAAGTAGCCATTTTGCTTTGCATTGTCCTGTATCTGTTCTCCATCCCAGACCTCTATAGGTTACAGCATCAGCTTTGTGCCGTTTCACTCTTTCATTGCTGTAAGAGAGTTGAATTCTGTCGGTGTCTCTCTGTAACAGTATTACCTTGCTGCCATTATGTTTTTTTAATTGTATTGCAGAATGTTTTGTTGAACAGATTAGTGCTACTGTCACTGTTTTATTAGTCGAGGAAACTGAGGCAGGGTGAAGATCTTGCCACTGAAATGTTTTCCAGTAAGCACTTCGATTCCTCTTAGTAACCAGTAGATCACTTGACCTTTCTTCTCCCACTTCCTACTTTGACAAGAACACAATAGCAGAGTAAAATTATTTGTATTTTTCTAAAATTCATGTGTGCTTAAGCGTTCTTCAGATTTAGTTGCTAGACTTGGTGAAAAGTTACTGTGTCGACGGACTTCTGAAAATGGCACTGCCATTAAAATTAGTGATATCATTTCTGCTTATTCCCATGCTTGTGCCAGCATGCACGGCTGTACAGATTGAGAGATGATCTAATCATAATTTTATTTTTTTCCCTGGTTAGTTTTCACAGAGATTGGTTCCCTTTAGATCGTTGGCTTCACAAACACTTGTGCCTGCACAAGTGTGAGGTGGGAATAAGCAGACAGATGGCAGAACTGCTGCTTTCAGCAGCCTTGTGAGCTGATTATGTTTGTGCAGTTGGGGAAGCAACTTTGAAAAAGTTGATCAGTATTACATGGAAAATTCTAGGTCGGTGAATAAATTGCTCCTGCTAAGTGTTCAGAGGCAGCATGTCTTCTAGCATTCAGAAGATTTGCAGGCAGTCTTATCGATAACTGGGTAACTCACAAAGATACGATGTTGTCTTTGAAGCCAAGCTTCATCCTGTACAGCAAAAAAAACCTGAGAACCGTCATTTTTCAGTGAATTCCAGCTTTCTGCCTGGAATCCTTTTGGAAGTTTTGTCTGTAGACCAAAATACCTGTTCTAAGAGTAGTAGTCTAAAATAAGAGTTTGTATTTGAATTCTAGAAATATATATTTTTTTTTAAATTGCATTAATTACAGGGAGGATGAAAGACCTGTAAGCAGGTATCCTCACACAGGCATGACTCATATTCCTTGCAGGTCTTTGAACAATGAAACTGGGTACGATCAAAGCAAAGCAGGTGGCTGAATCACTTGGACAAGGGGTTCTGGTGTGTTGTCTTTTGAACAAAACCTGCTTGTGACACCTCCGGATTTTTGTAACTTTGATGCCGAGATGAGGACCATGACAGGGCTCGAAGGGAATGAAATTTGGAGCAGTTAGTAGGAATGAGACGAAATGCCTGTTTTGAAAGGGTGCAGGTTTTGGACTGTAGCACAGCCCATACATGGATGAAGTAGTTCACATTTTCCTATCTCTGACTGTAGTTCTTAAAGCCCAGGGTACAGGGTGTTGGTCAAGTGTATCGCTAGGGAGCTGTTGGGTTGGAGAGAGTGACTCATGGAGTCAAAACAAGATAGCTGGAAGATACTGAATCTGTCCAGCAGTGTCTTGGTGAGAATAGGCTCAGAAAATCCTTCCAGCCACAGGCTTCCAATTCTCTTGTAGGCTTCCATTGATCTGCCAACATTTTATTCTAGCACTGTCTTAATTGAAGAGCTTTCTTCTACCTATAATTGCACTTCACTTTGAGTTGCTCTCTAAGCCAGCCCTTCCCTTCTTCACGGGGTATGTTCTGCAGGGCGTGTGCTTTTCCTTTGCTTCCACCAGTGTGGTGCCTCTCAAACTATAGGTGTGGAAGGAATGTAAAAATTCTTCTGGAGGTATGGAAGCGGATACAAAGTTTGTAAATTGCTGCCCCAGACAAAAATTGCTGCTTATACAAAGTGTCATTCAGATACTGTTCTTGAAACTCAGTTTGATGAGTAAAGTTATGGAACACTGCAGTTGATGAAAAGCAGTTTTTTTAGAAGTGGCAGCAGAAATAAATTGTAAGGGGATGCAGCAAGAGTTGTAAAAACATTTTACCCCGCTCATTTAGGGAGAAGGAAAACTGAGTAGCCCTTTTTTCTGTGTTGCCTTTCTGACAAATAACTCAATCCCTTTATTTCCTTTCTGGTTTGGTCTTGTGTAACATACCCCATGCCCCCATGATCGGTGGAAACAATACCGTGTCCTGCCTTCCATTGTGGAAGTGGAAAAGGGCCCCCCACCAGTGTGAAACGGCTCAAGGTTCACGCTACTCACTACTGTTTTTCTTCTAGTAGGAAAGTGTTTGAGCAGAAGTGCAAGTGTGTGCAAGAAGGTTGTGACAGGGTGGGAAGGGTAGGTGTGTGAAGAGGAGTTCAGCTGAAGCTCTGCTGTGGGGAATGAAGAGGACTTTTTTCTTCTTAAAGATTCTCACATCTTCGCTCTTTATAAAAAGATTTCCCTTGGCACACAGAAATCACCCTTCTGAGTTTTTGATCCTGCACAGTGTCTGCCTCAAGCTCTTCAGCTTGCCTACTTAATTCTAATGTCGACATTTTTGTGGGGAAGACGTTGTATGGCAATCCAGCAGGTTAACTCGTTTGCCAGTTGTTTGCTTTTTATAGTCCCTTCCTGAAGGTCGCCTACTAGCGAACAAGATTGTTTTACTGGTGACCACCTGTACTTGACACAGTTTGTAAGGGGAATCGTTTTGTTCTGCCCGTGTCATCTGGCACACAGTAACCAAGAACAAGCTTTTGCAGCTGGAATGGCTAATGCGGCCCGGGCCCTGCTTCCCATCTGGCTGAGGAGTTCTTGGGAAGGATGTTTACCACGAGCACCTTGCATCAGATGCCTGGATGATGGCTTGCTCATATCCTCCTCATCTGGCAGGGAAGGACTGTGCCAGAGGCATTAGATGGTGTGTATAGCTGGCCTGCGTACCTGCGGTAGATCTGGTGCTTTCGGGGAGCATCAGACCTGTTGTGCCTGTGCGGGCTGCCCAGCCCCTGCACGCACGGAGGCTCCCGCTGTCAGACAGAAGCATTGCTGGCAACCATGTCCTTTGCCACAGGAATGGTCTGTACGGCTTGACCATCTCCTGTGATTGAAGCCCTCTGGATTAAAATATTTTCTAGGCAATATCCAGTCTTGACTTAAAGACTTAGCTTGGAAATCCATCAGTTCCTTTCTTCATTGATGACTTGTAGTATTTTGCAGCAACTCTTCCATTTGGCTACAGGAGAGAGATATAGATATGCTGTGGTGTTGATGCGCCTGACCTTTGTATTTCATTGTGTTTTCAGGTCTAAGATCTGTCAATTTATATATTCTAGAAGGGTATGGGGTAGCAGTACTGCACTACCTTAATTCTTCATTAATGAAGTTGGGAGACATTTAAACTCAATACAGTTTGAAAGTGTGGAGCTAGCTAATCTTATGCCCGTTAGTTTTCACACTCTCAAGGAACGTTGTGATTCTGCTCAGAGTGAGTGTAAATTGACCCTGTAGTAAAGAAATAGTTCTAGGGTTTGTTACTGGCCGTCCAATTTTTTGTCTTAGTTACTGTGTCTTGATACTGTGGTGGCACTAGTGGTGGTGATTTGCTAGTAATTTAGATTGAAATAGTTTAAAAATCTTCCTGTGCAGTCCCAAAGTTGATTTTTTTCCAAGATGTTAAATTACTGTCTGATGCTTTCTTTTAAGGCATTGAAGAAAGATTAGACTTGTCTGTAGGTGTGTACATATGCTTACACATACCTGTAAATAAAAATGCTAAGGCTTGCAAGTTCATAGGATTACATGGTCTTCTCAATTTCTCATGTCTTGGCTGCAGCCTGACTTCCTGTTTTAGTCTCTAAAATTTATTGTGATGTTTAAAGTTGGAGCTTTGTGCTTGACTCCTTGCTTGCCTTGGTATATGTTTTGTTACAAGCATTTTTATGAAACTTTGCCTGGAAGCTTACCAAGGTAGGGATTTCATATTGTTTTAAAAAAAAGCAACGTTATTCCTCCACAGTCCCTGCTCAGGGTTCAGCTGTACCTACTGACATTCCTATTCTTGATGTCAGAAGTTTGCAATTTTATTGTTTCTCTGCAGGACATGGTTGTGTGGCAGCAGAGACTTACGTGTGTCGCAGACTCTGTGCAATAGTTTGTATTTATTGTCACACTCAGTAACATTACACAACAGCTATAATAATTGCTTGGTCATGGCTAAAGATCAACACCAGTCATAAAACAAAGCAAAAAAAAAAAAAAAAAAGGCACGCAGACAGGGAAGTGTTCTCTCATGTCTGTGCGTCTGCCTGATTTCATTCTGTTTTTCATGTGTATGTCGTGGTTTTGTATAAGCTTCGATATTTTTTTCTGACTTTGCAGTCTTTAATGTTGAATATTAAACATTGGAATATGAAGTGGTGGTTCTTTCAGAGAGGCATTCCGCAGGAGACGTTTTTGAAATACAGTGCAGTAGAAAATGTGTATTTTGGCTGGCGCTGGCAGTCTTTAGCAGGGAATTCCCAGCATATTTGGAAGCAGGACTGGTGCTTGGTACAGGTCTTGGTACAGCAGAGGAGGAAAAGGGCTGTACCCTTGGCTTCAGAAAGAACTTACCTTTGCCCATAGGTTCGTCGTGTGATATGATTGGTGAAAATATTGGAGAAAATATTGCTATGTTAAACTTCAAATTAGGTTGAGGGCTTTTTCCTTCATAAGTTCATTTTAGTGAGCTGTTCTTAGGTCCAAATGAGGTAGTTTCTATTAGTACAGGAGATCACATCACAGCCTTAAGGATGGACCCTGGTTTTGTTTCTTCAGCTAAAAGCAGTTACCACAAAGTTGTAATAAATGCTCTGATTCACTGCAATACTAGTCTTGCAGAAGCTAATTGTTTTCATGCCCCTTGTAGGGTGAGGAGGAGTCAGCAGCCACCTCTCCCCATGCCATGGGTCTGGTCATTCATTTTTATTGCCTCCTTCGTTTTAGTTATAGTCATATTTTTTGTCATGTTTTCTTTTCTTCTATCTCATACTGAAGATAACTTCCTGACAGAGATTTCCATGGATTTTGCAAATTCAAATTTTGACATTGTTTTTGACATTATATATTCCTATTTAACCTGTCTGCCTGTGAGAAAAAAATGTTTTGAGTCTGGATTTGACTTACTTCACATGTACATCTAACTCTAATATTCTTTGCTAGAAATTGTTGAGAAGCGAAGGATTGAAGAACGCAAATATTTTATTTGGAGTTACTAGAGAGTGCAGAGCTCTGCCTCTCCTTCAGCTGTGAGTTAAGCATGTTGTTTCTTATGACACCTTTATAACAGTGATGTTATCCAGCATTGAATACTAAAACAAGAGGAATCCAATGGCACTTTTTTTGTCATATCTGTTAAGAAAGAAGTAGATATCATCTAAGTGTGCGGACAGGGACAGTTCTGATATCAAGCCCTAAACATCCTTTTAACTGCTCATCTCCAGATAGATAGGGAGTAGTTGCTGTTGACAACTAAGAGATAATCAGGAAACAAAGGTTTGGAAGATGGGGCTAGCTCAGTGCACTTAGTTTACAGAGCTAGGCTGTGACTGGTCAATGAATGAAATATATTTATCTAGTCCATAGTTTTTGGTTCTATCAAGAGTCATGCCATAGTTAATGGAGCAAACTCAGTATGCCATGCTGTCTATTTTTACATTAAGTACTTGTTTACAGTTAACTGCAGGTTTTCCACAGCATCAAATTATTTTCTTCAGAAGTAGAAGCGCTAGCATGCTAACACAGGCGTTGTTTGAGCCGTACACTGGTGGTTTCTGTGGTAAGAGTCTCTATGGAAGGCAGGAAAAAATGCAAATTATTTAAAAATAATAGTAGACTCATCAGAGTTTGGCCAATACACAAGCTGTTGCTAGGCTGGAGGCCAAAACAAGTCCAGTCAGGCCCTGACCCTCATTAGCAAATCGTTATGAAAATGTTTGACCTTTTTTATGATGTTCATGCCTCCTACAGAGCTGGGTATTATACTGGTACTCAGTTTAGCATTGCAAAGTTTGCATTTAAATAACAAGATGGGGCAGCCCTACTGCAGTTACTTCACAAATTCTCAAAAACATGTCCTTAATAACAAAGAATATTAGGGAGTGCAGTGGCCATAAAACAGAATGTAGCTGTTACGTTGGTCCTAGTGCTGCATTCAGATAGCATGTAGTTAATAATTTGAACTTGGATTGATACATTAGCTAGATTTCCTTATGGTTTGTAGCGCTGTGGTATATGCTGACTGACTAAAAGCTGTGGTGTCTTTCAGCCCAGCACTGTAAATCACAGTAGGTGTCTTTCCTGGGCTACTTGTATGACCTTTTAAAAAGCCCTTCATTTTCATAACTGGGATCTTGTCAAAAGGGATCCGTGTAAAGGGCTTAATTGGTTAAGTGGGATATCCCCCTGCTCCACTGGCCATAAACATTTATTTGGTGAGATATTTGTTGTGTTTGTCACATCTCTTCGCTCTTGCTGTCCCCCTTCTGGACTGCACATACGTTTTTGTGCCTTATAGGATATGCCTTAAATGTTTGTGATTTGGCTAGGCTTTGATCGCTTCCTGGAAGGCAGTGCTTGTTGTGAGTATGTGGATATTGCTTTGCCACACTGAGTTCTTGCAGCCAAGGTTTTTAAAGTGCTAATTTAATGAGAATGACATCTTATGGAATGCAGAACAGCTCTGCTGAGTTGTGGCAAGGTCACTGGGACAGCAGCCATGTAGAGATGTGTATGTCTTCCAGAGCACTCATGCCTTTCTGTGTTCTAGGGAGTGAGTTCTCACAATCCTTAATGCCATAGAAAATCTCATTTTATGCCCTTCTTCCCATTAGCTTGAACTCTGTGGCATTTTTGGCAAGGTCCTGCCTAGGGCCGTGGTGTTTGTAATATATAAGCCATAGACATACTCCTGTAACTTATCCTTTGCCGCTGTGCCAGCAAAGATGTCTCTTCTCCAGGCTTCGCTGGCACATGATGGGTTCCAGCATCTGTGACACTGCCTGCTTTACCGGGTGGTACTTGGAGTCTGTGCTTGAAACAGAAGAGAAAGGAGGGAAGGATCCTTGTCATAATCTTCTTCTAATCGGCATCAGAAATACTTCCGCTTCGTCCTTTCCAGAGAGTTAAATCACTTCCCTTGTTCTCTGTGTGGCATTTTGCACAGAGATAAGAATTGTGTGGATGAAGCTCTAAAGTTCTTGAATTTTAGGTGTATTAGGAAAGGTGGAAAAAAGTGTGTGATCCCCCACTGATGGGCAACAGTGTGGGCCAACTAAGTAAATCTGGTTGATTCCAGACCCTTTTCCAGGTAACTGTAAGAATACAAGAATTGGGTGCCACACCGTTTTCCTTACCTAGCACATGAGCACAAGGATAAGTTCAGCTGCCAGTGAATGGCAAGTTGCAGGGCAGTTCCTTTCTGTATAAATAAACGTGCTAAAAGATTGACTTTTTGGGAAGATGGTGTGCTAGGTGGAGGTCCCTTGTAAGCTTTATAAGGAGAAAGCCAATATTTTACCAGTCCTCGGTACTTTAATTTGACTGCCACATTAACCAGGCAATGAATGTCAGCCAGAAGAGTGTTGTACCAGCCTTCTCTGAGTAGTCTTTCTGCAGAAAGTATTGGAGGCTGAGGAGGTGGTTGAAAAACCCACAGAAAAGGTGTAGTCATAGGGAGGAAAGAAGCCTTCTTCAAAGACTGCTGCAGTGCCTGAAGGGAGGTGAGTAATTGCAAGTGATGTATCCCTTATGCATGAGGGGAGCAAAACTGCAGCAAGCCGCTGGCCCAGATGAAAAACCACAAGCCAAGCAATAGAAGGCAAGTTCCCTCGGTACAGTGTTGTACAAGCAGTTATCTAAACGCTGAAGAACCAAATGGAAATGTAATATTAAGACTAATCCCTATTAACATGCTGATAGAATGTGAAATTCTAGTGATTAGACTCACTTTTCCTTAAGAAATAGGAGCATAATTCTGGCTCTGGTTCAGTTCAGCTGGAAGTGAAGAGTAAACAGACAGAGAAGAGGCAGGTGGCAAAAATCTCATGTGGCATACTTGCCACCATAATATCTGAATTCCTGTAAAATAGCGGGAATAAAAGTTAAAAGAAGATAAAGATTGGTGCTGTTTGTTTGGAAGGAACACTGGATAAAACCAAGCATTAAAAATGAAGGGTTATAAAGAACGGTAAATAGAATACAAATTACCTTTCTCTTATTTCACAGAAAAAAGATTCAAGTGAGACAAATATTCCCATGTACCTTACCATTGTGGTCTCTTTTCACCTCAAGGATGAATTATTGTGGTTTGCTGTGCTTGGACTATATTTTAACATAGAAATTTAAGCCACTGCAAAAAGCAGCTCCCAGGAGTGCCTCTTTCTGAGAGAATGTAAAATCTGTGCTTGAAATTATTTGCTGCCAGCTGCTTTTTTTTCCCTTCCTTCCCCCCCCCCCCCCTTCCCCCCCCCCTTTTTTTTTTGGAGGATTTCAAGGTGTTAGTTTTTTTACATATGTAATGTGAGTGGCTTGGAATAACCTAGTCAAAGACTGCCTACTACCCCATACCATTCTGCTAATTTAAGTGTGGTTTTTTTCTTCTTTAAATGTGTCAGAGACGCTCAGCAGCAGATGAGTCTTATTTGTCATAAGCTGAAAGTAGTTACACTAGACAGGATAGATGAAGATAGAAGAAGGTGATGAGCACTCTGCTCCTACAATGTGTTTTATGCTAAGTGGCTGGAAATAAGAAAGTTGTCCCTGCTAAATAAGTGGGCTATTCCTGAATGGTTCCTAGTACGGTTTCTGTAAATTTTTGCAGCCTGGTTGAGACTGTCAAAATTCATAAATTGAATTATGGAGGCTATAGGTCTGATTATTTCTGAAGTTTTCACTGAAATTTTGACTTGGTTTAAAAAAAAAAGTTATTGGTTTTTTTTCCTCAAGAAAAAGTGCTAAGCCATTGAGACATGCTTAGATACTGTTTCATCTTAAAAGTCCATATGCCACAAATTGGAGATGCGAGATATTTACTCTTCCTCTGAGCAGTAGTCATCTAAACGTATGAATCACAGACATGCATCCAAAAGTTAGGCAACACAAGCATAATATACTTTCTTGGTTGTCATTTTATGTAGACTGTTTAGTGGAAATTGCTCTGGAGGAGCAAACTAGAGCAGTCCAGTGTGGTCCGTGATGTTTTGATACTGAAGTTTAGGTTTTTGAAGATGCCAGAAATTTCTTGAAGTTGCCATTGCAGAGAGATGAGTAATCTTCAGATGGTTCCACAGATAAGGCCTCTATTTGTTTTTAAGCGATTGGATTAGTCTAAAAAGAAAGAGGTAATCTTACATGAAAACATTGGTTGGGCATTGGACCTCTGAGTTTTTGTAGGGTTTTGCAGGTTCTGTCCAACTTCTCTGTATGCAAGTTATTAGGGGTGGCAAGTGTGACTTGAAGGATAAATCACTGCAGTGAGACTTGGAAGACTTGTGTTTTATTCCTGACCATGTCATTATAGTGGACAAACCTGGATGAGACCCTCAATCTCTCTACCTTGTGTTCTTACTGAAAAAAAAAAAAAAATGGTACTTCAACTGACTTTTCTTTAAGTTAGTAGTGAGAGGGACTGTAGAAATTGGTTCTTGTTGTGATTGTTCTTTCCCTTGACTGGATTACCCTGAAAGGCATGCCAGGAAGCTCTCCAGACTCAGCTCGGGGTATTTTTGTCTAAATTGGCAACTTGGAGGCATACACTTTTTTTTTAAACTGTTATCCATTATATCTGAAATGAATCATGGTTGTATTCATGTTAGCTTCAAAGGCTATTGTTGCTTCTCAATTAAGTCACAGAATTTTCAATGAATATTTTAGTCAGGATAGTTTTCTCCTGGGTTACCCTGACTAAGAGTTTGAGTATCCTCCTTCATCTTTTTAGGCTACTGTTCTGTGAATTCTTTCTCTGAGAATACCTTAGACAGTTTTAAATCTGCTAGCACAAGTTGAAGACAAGACCTTCCAAAAATCGTATTGCATAATTGTTTCTGCTCTAGACATCTGTTTGTCCTAGTTGCATGGACAGCATTCTTTTATGGACATTTTAGAACTGAGAGGAGGGAATGGTCTGTCCTGTTAGAGCCAGTAAACTATGGTTCTGTAGTGAAACAGGATTCCTTGATTTACTGAATGTTGAAAAATGGAGATGAGCAGAAGGAGAAGGTAGGGCGGCAAGGAAGGTACAAACAGTGACCATATAATGATGGTTCCCCAAATATTTTTCTAGTCTTCAGCAACTTGCACTTTAGGATGTCTTGAACCAGAAGTGCTGTCCTTTATCAGTAATCCTCCCCGACACCCCACCGCCCCAGCAATGGGTAGGTTATAACGAAATTTTAATGAGGCAAAGTTGGGAGGAAGATCAGAATGCTATACAGGAATGATTGAAATACTTTAGGGAATATACTGTTAGAAATGGGATGAAAACCAATATTTTGTAAAGCAGCTTCAGGTACTTCAGGAGTAAATAGAAACTGATGCTTTAAGTTAGGAGTTTGTTTCTCTCCTTAGTGGTTTCCAGGTATTACCAGATGACTGCCAGTTGTCTCTTAGCCTTCATTATGCTATAGATATGTGGTTATTTTAAAGAGAAATTATCAATAAAATGGAAAAGTACTAAATACAATTGTACAATAGAGTGGCTGAGATCTTACTAGTAAAACGTTATGGTGGTTCTACTCTCAGGAGAAAGACATTTTCTGTTTGCAGAGCAGGGCAGCCAGAGTGCCTGGAAGAAGCATGAGATCAGCTTGCAAAGGAGGATGAGAAGAGCTAGGTTGCTTTAGAGGACCAGAACAATATCTGAGAGGTACAAAATTTGGTTGGGGGGCAGTGTGTATGTATATGTGTGTATACATACTGGTGTATGTGTACATATGTTTGTGCGTGCATATGTATGTGTATAGAGGAAGAGAAAGACAAAGGGACACAAATTAACTGTTTAAACTAGATGCCAGTACTGCCAGAAGAGCAAAAGGATATAAAATGACTGTAAATAACTTTTAAATTTAGAGTGTAAGGTTTCTACTTACTGGAACAGTATGGCTTTATAGTAATCTTTGATAGGATTAGTGGGGGCAAGCCATCCAAATAGTTTAGATAGATCTTGATCACTTTATGATAAGCAATATACGATGCATTGCCTTTGGTAGTGAGCTTAATAGATTTGATGGTTTAAAAGGTCCCTCATTCTTTCTGGGTTCATTGGAGATTTGGGCTTTAGGCAACAGTGTGGGGTTTTTTTACCTTGTCATGGTCCCCCTGTGGAAGGGGACTGATGGATGGCAATAGTCCTGGTCCCTTCGTGGCTTCTGCTTTGGAAATATGTTCTAGATTGAGGAATCTTCTGGTGATGAAGTTTTCACCAGTGACAACATTAGTTTTGCCATTGAAAGTCTCCAGTTATCAGGCTATTATGACAAAGCAGATCTTCTCCATATCATATTATTGTCAGTTTATTTCTAGCTTAAAATTTCCTTTTTTCTTTTAATTGACACTTGCAGACATTGGTAAATTGTTTATGTCCTTTTGTACAGCCATAGCGTTAGTAATGATCCACAGATACTTCTGACATAGTTCAGTGCTGTCGCTAATAGCTTCTGTGGCTGAATATGGGGATAGGTCTTTTGAACTGTGACACTGATGCTTTTCTTTTTTTTCTTGTAAAGGAAGGATTATTATTGGAGAATAGTGATGGTAGATGAAGTTTAATATCTTCTCTCTAAGGCCTGTTAGTTGAACTCTCTGTAGACAGCTTCTGATAGAAAGTGGAAAAACTTATTTTTGAACAGATTATTTGTTTCAGTGTGAGTTCACAGATGCCCGGGTTGGCTCTCTGTGACCTGTTTAGGTCTAGCAGGATTACTGACTTAGTAAGTGGGGCTTGTTTTCTAATAAACTGTTTCACTTTGGCAGAGAAACTTTTACTGTTCTTTTCACCCTGCTTTTGGCTTGAGTTAAGATTTATGTCTGTCTTGAGGTGGAGATGAGTAGAGGCACACGTTGGTCAATGAGAGCTCTGTGGAAGTAATGAATTTGGAGAATGTTATGTGTTTAAATAATTTTTCACTGAATTGGAACTGAACTGTAACTCAGTAGTGGTTTGTTCCGAACAGGGAGTGGGGATATTGCTTTTCTGAACACAGTATCTTTGCTATTAATAAGAAGCGTTGCCAAAATAAAACCCAAGGAAATGACAATTCAAATGGCAAACAAAGTATTTGTTAAGCAATAATTTTTTCGAACTAGTGATACCGGACACTTTACTACTTGACTTTAGCCAACTAAAATGGATTTTGATTTGCACTGCAATTCATGACAGCAAAGAAATGGAGCAGTTTAGGAGCACAGGTTCTATGAAAGGGAGTAACAGGGAGCTGGAATGACAGGCTCACCCTGAGGTATCTGGGGAAGTCGGGGCTTCCATGTTTACTTTGAGATGTCAGAAGACTTCAGATTGATAGGTTTTGAAGTTGTGGTATGTGAACAACTTTTTAAGAA
Organism: Morus bassanus; assembly: GCA_031468815.1. Taxonomy (NCBI): domain Eukaryota; kingdom Metazoa; phylum Chordata; class Aves; order Suliformes; family Sulidae; genus Morus; species Morus bassanus. The sequence goes on from CM062582.1 coordinate 4,440,215, forward strand.
AAGCTGGGGTTTGGTGTTTTGGGTTTTTTTTTTGGGGGGGTGTGTGTTGGTGGTGTGTGGGGTTTTTTGGTTTTTTTGTTTGTTTTTTTTAACCAACCAACCAACTAAAAACCCCAAAACCAGCAAAGTGAGATAGTAGGTGATTATTGCTTCCACAGATGGTAATATGTTTGTTTATCCATATTTTTAAATGGTGGTTGTTCTGTTTCCCCTCACCCCAGCTGAGGTTTCCCCCATCAGCTAAAGGATGGCCACTGCTACCTGTGTTTTGGGCTTGGATGCAGTTGAGGGAGTGGCAACCTCTAAGGAGATAAAATTGGAAACGATGGTCAAAGGAGGAGTTTGGCCTTACATCATGAGGTAAACCGCTGAGGTGAACGTGCCACCTCCTGTTCACGTGTATGATCTGGCACAGAGCTGAGTGCTCTTGATGGGGTGGATGCTGTACCAGTGGATGCTGTGCCAGTGGCTGTACCCGAACAAAGTCAAGTATGTAAATCCATGCTTTAGTTTTCAGCAGAACTTGCCCATCACAGTGTAGACCCACCTGTCACAGGTTAATGAAAGGAAAACTGGTGCCAGCCTCCAGCTGTCAGGTCTGGTGAATAAGGATTGCAGCCTGGAGTCTGGTCGGTGTGTGAGAAGATAGTTGAATTCTTCTGCCTTGGAAGAGGTGAAAATAGGAGGCCTGGCACCTTGAAGCACTGCAAAAAGGAACAACTTAGACCTATCTGTTGTTTTCAAGGAATTTATAGCCTTTTTCATAGTCCTTTAAAAGCCATCTACCATTTTAAGTGTGTTGATTTTTAAAATCAATAGGCAGTAGGATGGTTGAATCTTTAGTCTTCTGGAATAAAGACACATCTTCAGTGGTTTGGCCTTTAGAAACTTAATTGACTAACCAATGTGCAGATTTAATAACAACAAAAAATATTGCCCTTTGTCAGTGATTTGGTCCACAGCTGGTTTATTTCAGTTAATTCCCAGAATAGTGATTGAATTATGGTTGTGTGGGATCTGCTCATGGGTAGTGAGTTGTTGGGGGCTTTTTGGTAGTACACCAAATAACTATCTTTGACAAAACTAGCAATTTTATACTATATATTTTTGTGACAGAGTTGTAACATACAGTATTTTCAGACAACTCTGGTACTGCTTTTGAAAGGCTATATATATTTTGCTGGTGCACAACGTAGCTGTAATTTCGTGTTAGAGAGCTTCAGAAATGTTGTGTAATTTTCAGAGTTTAATTTGAAAATGTAGTTAGCTTTTTGCTTTCGTGTTTTGTTTTTGTGTTTTTTTTTTCACTAGATACCAAAAGATGAACACACAGGTTTTAATGCGTCAAAATTAAAATGCACCCTGGTTATTTTCCAGTGTTTCCAGGCTGATGAGATGGTTTTTGAAGTTCAGTTTTGACGTTCGAAGGGATCCTGCTGAAGGTGTTCTGTACATGGTTATGAGAGACTGTTTGTATCTCATGTGGTGTTTGAGAGAATATTTAATTTTAGAAAGAAATGTGTAAGCTGCTTTGTGGAAACATTGTAGTCTCTTTGCTTGAGGTTAATTCTAGGTCTTCCAGAATTTTGTTTTCCTTTATTATTGTTAGTGTTGAATAGCTGACTACCTTGTGCAGTGTATTTGTATCTGGTGAGCCACTTGAATGACATTATAGAACTGGACTGGAGTTTCACAATCTGACTTCCCTCACATACCAAATCTATTGCAGGCATAATTAATGGTGTGACTATAGTCTGCTGGTTTGGGGAACTAATGGGAGTTAAATACAACTTTTGGATGAGACTGCATGTCCATGGCAAACAAAACATGCTCATATATGTGCCCCACACCCTCACTTGTGCTACTTGCATTGACCAGTGTATGCTTGCGGTGCTGTTTCTGCTTGATAAGTCAGCAGCAGATACTCTACTGCTTTTTGTTAGGCTATTTTTTTTGCTGAGTTGTAAGACTTTTTTTGCTGAGTCTTTTAGCATGTTAAATGCCAAAGCAGGCTTAAGGGACTGGGTCTTCCCAAGCAGTCTGGGGAGGGATGGGACCCTTACAACCAGCCGTTATTAATTTTAGGCTGCCAAGAACTGCAGTTCACGTTGCTTTAACCTGAATTTGTTTTCTGCTCTGAGAGTGTAACTGCTGTCCTGGTTGAGACCAGTAGCCTGCTGTTGTCTCAGCAATACTAGAGATACCGGTGAAGAGAAATGTTTGAGTTTCGACCTGGATTTTTTTGTGGACTCAACTCAGTGACTTTTTCCAGCTTTTGACACCATCAGCAGATAGACTGGTGCCTGCAAGTACATCCAGAAGCTGTGGAAGAAAAAACAATCACGTATGACAAACTTTTTGTGTATCTGCTGTTGGCAGTATTGCCAGTGTTTGCCCTACATCCAATTCCCCAGTCATCAGAGCAAAGCTTACAGGCTGGAATATAAGGCTAAACAAGGTTAGGGGATTTCCCCCCCCCCCCGCTGAGTTCATCTGGGTGCGTCATGGTGCTTTTAAGCACGTAGTTGCAAACATTGCAATGTACAGCAAACGTGTGCATCATGGTTTTAAGATGAAGTTTGCCGGGAGCCTGCAATATGTAGCAGAGGAATGTGCAGGCTGTCACATAAAGTCTTGAGCCCCTTTTGGGGGGCTGAAGATTACACTTAAAATTTTTTTTTCTGAAATAATCCCGATTTGATCCCTTCCATAACTGGTGTTACGGAACTGGTGTTCAACCCAGATGTTCAGTGGATCCAACAGCTCAGTCCCCAAATTCAGAGGGATATGTAAACTGGCACAAACTGGGGAGAAGAGTTGTGGTCTTGGTAGGATTTCCTTTTAGAGAAGCTGTGCGTGCTTTTTCCAACAGACTGTGGTTGTCTATGTGCACAGTGATCTGATCCGCTGTTACTTTGCAGGGCTGGAAATCACACTTGCTTTTCTATAGTGCCAGTCCCTTTAGGGTGTTTTATGTGCACCGGAGTTACACTGGCAACCCGTGGCCCAGCAGTTCTTCAGTTTCAGGTTTGGAACTGTCCTGTAAATGCCTGGTCTGGATGAGCTATGTCTAAGTTGTCCGTTCAGCCTAATGCCTTCTCTGTACTTAATTCAAACCGACCCAGTCGCTCTGACCTATATACTATAAAGATAGGTGTGAAAGTCTCCCCAGTTGCCTCACCAGTAAAGACCGGGAACAGACTGATCAGTGTTCAGTGAGCTTCTCTGCATTGGTGCCATCATCCTTGTATCCCTTTTTCACCTTGGTCTGCAAGAGATCCCACTGGTTTTTCCAGTTGGTTTCCTGCTTTTGATGTAGTTAAGTAACTTTGCAAGGTGCTACCCAAACTTTTTTAGTTCTTTATTTACTGTTTACTTTTGACCTACCATGTGTTTTATAGTCTCTTCTGTTCTCATTAGGCAAGCTTTCTGTTTTTAAAAGCTGACCTCTCTGATGCCCTCCTTAACTCCCTTATTCAGTCATGCAGGCTGTAGGATTTTGTGCTGGGGCTGAGGTATTCTTTTGGCTGCTTTTGTTTTCTCTTCTAACTGTGGTGAATGTTTTACCTAGTCTTTTAATACAGAATTTTGTCTGGGCTTTGGTTTGCGCTTTTTTTGTGGGGTAGTTTTGTTTTAACAGCCTCAAGGCTGCTGTAGCCTTTTTGCTGTTCCTTTTAGGCTTGTGTGTGTTTGGGTTGATTTGTTTGTTTGTTTGGGTTTTTTTGAGGGGGAATGGGTTGGGAGGATTACTAATTACTTCCACTTTTTTACACTGCTCCCTTTCTTGAAATTCATTATCCATGTGACAAATATTTTTATTGCCTGCTGTATTCAACTACAATGTTGAAATATAATTGCATTGCAGGCACAGTTACAGAGCAGCTTTCCTATCGATATCCTTTAATTAGGTCTTGTGTACCACTCAAAACCAAACCAAAAATGGCATCTTTTCATGTGGGTCCTAGCACTGATTTCCAAGGAAGCAGTCAGTACTTGAGGGGGGGGAAATTCTCTACCTGTCATTCTGATGAGGCACAGGGTCCACTTTATATCAGGAGTATTCAGTTGCCCACTGCTATCACCTTTCCTAAACTTGTAACTTTATAATCTCCCTGAACTGGTAGTACAGTTGATAATACAGCTTTATAACTTGATTATGTGACTTATACCATAGAAGTTCATCGGATTTCTCTTCTCCTGTAATACTTTATGCCATTAAATGTTTACATATCCTTCACATACACTGCCATTCCCCACATGCCTGTTGTTTGTTGTTCCTGTTGGAACTGCTGAGTAAGCTGGTAGTCTCTCAGTGTTATACTGCATTGATTTGTCCTTCTTCCACCAAGTCTTGGAGATGCTTGTTACTTCGAGGGTATCAGGTGAGGCCAAGCATTTGGTCTTCCTGTGCGTTACTTCTGAAATTCTTAGCAGTAGTGTAGAAGTGTTTCTAAGTTCCAAAACTCTTACTAGCATGCCAGTCTGGCTGACTCTGGCATGACTAACATGCATGCCTAACAAGTTATTCCTGCTCCCATCATGCCTAAATCCATTCCCTCTGTATAATTGACTTCCTATCTCAGCCTCCCTCTCGGGCCTTGCATGTGCAACTGGCAGCATTTCTGAAAATAACACCATGAAAATCCAAAATGTAAGTCTTCTGCCCAGTGACCTGAGCTTACTCTCAGGAACATCCATCCTGTGTTTTATACACTACTCTTACTAGTATGGATCCTGTGGACTACTCTTTTCTTTGCTGAATCACCAAGTAGTCAATGTAGACGCCCTGTGAGGTTGCTACTTTTGCATCTGATGGGCAGTGTGCCAACCGATTGTCAGATGCCACAAATAGAGCTGGCTGTGTCTCTAGTAAAGCTGTCCGATACCCCCGCCTGCTTCTTCCTAGTCTTAAAGTCAGTCTGCTACAAGGAGGATCCCTAGTTCAACAGGATGCAGTAACATGTAATATCAACTGGAGGGTGGATTGTTTCTAAGAGATTAGCTCTGACCCAACTTATGACCGCATGGATGCTTGAGATGGCAAAAGATATGATGAAGAAACAAGACAACATGAACAGAAAACAAGTAGGCAACATGAAAGTGCCTTTTTTGGTGGCGTTGCTAGTTATTGATTATAAAACTGCAGTGAGGTTCATACAAGGCAGTGTTTTGTGGTTTGTTTGGGGTTTTTTTTCAAACTTTTTAGATCTGTTTCCTTGTAATGAAAGCATAACCCTAACCTTGTCAGTCTCGAAATATAAAAAGTGCGTTTTTTGGAAGCAAAATTACTGTATTCTAGACAGCATCTCTGTAACTACATGAACTTGTGTTTGGTAAGAGACAGCGAAAGAACTGATGTCCCAAATGAGGATCCACTTAGCCCTGTGTGTTTTCTCCCAGGGATGGCTGATGGCAGATACCACTGGAAGAAAAAAAGAACGGGAAGCCGGGGGAAGCCTGTAAAGATGCTGCTGTATCCTCCAGTGATTTCCTGCACTAGAGCTAGTGTCTTTGGTTATTGGTTGTCTAATTGCATGGCTAGTGACAGCGTGTAGTAACCAGTGCTCAGAAAATGACGCTTTGTCTGTTATCTTCACGTCTGAGAGTAACTAAGGCATGTCTGCTGCGTACTAAAAATGGGGGCTTCGATTCGATACACTGGCTCTATGTATTCCTGCATCATTCTATCACTAACTGCAGTTTATCCCTCTTCCAAAGGGACCAGTGACCAGTCATCTGGCCTGTCGCTAACACATTTCTCTGTTGCCTAAATGCTAAGTGCTTTTCTTGTTCAGGGTTAGCGTGGGTATGTTTACATTTTGAGCAGTTTTGTTCTGTCTTGTGCTTTGCCTAGTCTGCTAAAGCAGCAGTGTGTCTGAAAGCTCTTCTGCTTTTTCCAGCAATATAGGCTGGTCTAATAAAAGTAATTTTCTTTAAAAATCTTGCTGCTGTTCCTCTTTGTTTAAGCTGTACTGCATGCATTTCTTCTTGTGGGGTGCAGATGTAAGCAGTCATCCTCCTTTGCCTTTTTTCACTCCCCCTTTTGCCTCTTCCTCTCTTTTTGAGCTGATGTTCCTACACGTGCTCCTGCACAGTGAAACAGAGTAGAGAAACAAGCTTGGTCTAAGTTAAACTGGTAAAAAGGAGAGAGAGATATTTTTAACCAGATAAGTTCCCCAATCACACGTGTTTGTTCCAGAACAAGGAAGGAGGCTATCTATCTGGGGATGGGAAGATTGGGTGAGGCTGTTTTTATTTAAGCAACAGCTCTGAACTTCACTGTTACTCAACCATCTATGCAGTCATTTGTGATTTAAGGGGTGGAAGGAAATTGGGAGATCATCTAGTTCATCTGAAGGCATGATATCTCTGTATTTTATACCTATGCTGACTGATAGATGTCTTACTTAAAAACATCCAGTCTCCATAGCAGACATTACTTTCAAACCAGTGAGAACTCCCTGATTTTGAAACATCTTTGTCAATCTTAAAAGTGCTGTCTTTAGTATGTCTTTTCTGTGACAAAAATATAAATTCCATTTGGCTCTAACTCCAGCACTGTATTTAGTCTGCCTTTGAACTGTTGTCTCATTGGTTAAATTACATGGCTAAGTTCTATACAAGTAGTGCAATCTAGAGTGCATTGATTTAATAGTAATTCTTGTGATCCAAAAGATTAATTTATTCCAGCTGTAGAGTTAGTGAAGTCTGAATTAGAGGGCAAATTCCAATTCTGCTGAGGGTTGATTTTTAGCTTGTCTTGCAACATTATCATGAGGTTCTTAAAACCAGTACCAAAATAATCAAATGTTTATTAAAATTTCAAAGTTATGCATTTTAAAAATATTGAAGTATACTCTAATGTGTCTTGTTGTTGTATAGTTCCTAGTGTTTCAAGTCTCTTGCAAGCTACCGTTAGGCAGTGGACCTTTAGCATATGTAGTTTAACATGAAGAAGGATCAATGATTTTTTCAAAGGAATAGTTTTGAATTTTTGGCTGAATTGCAGTCTCTCCTGTCAGCTGACACCTTGGCATATAAGATCTGTAACGTATTACTGCTATAAAAAAATCCTGTGTAGTTCCAGTTTTTTCTTAGGTTTCTTTAAATATTTCTTGTTCCTTTGAACTAAGTTCCACTTAAGCAGAAAACTCCTGTGTGTTAATTTCTCACAGGCTTGGCAAATTCTCAGTTATTGGCATAAATTTTTTGTTCAGCTGTTTATGTTGTGCCCCTAGGTGCTTGTGTCTCCGCATGCATTGTGCATTTGGCAACTAACAAAAAGCGTTTTAAAGGTCCAAATGGGTGCCTTTATGACTGTATGTCTAGTGTCTTGTATGTATAAAGTGTGTGAATTTAATTAACAAAATTATTTTCCAGAACAAATTGCCTACATTTCTGCCTGCTTCTACTCATTCATCTAATATTTTGAAAGAACAACGTGTCTCAGAGTTAGCTGAAATTCATTAAAACAGAAGTTATGATTCATCAGTAGCAGGAGAATCCCAGTTATAGCTCTAATAAAATTTTGTGTGACCTTTTAATAACTACAACTCCTGGCTTCAGGTAATATTTCAGCAGAACAAAAAAGAAAAAAAAAACAAACCCACCAAACAATTTACGAAACCCCAGCATCCCCGTTGCTAATGGTCACTGGCAGTTTGGGTAAAACAGCCAAGTAATCAGAAGGAAAAATTCAATATCTTCGTTGGCAATGAGAACAGACCTTCTTTTAAGGTAATATGTGTAGACTCTAAAGGTAGGAGTTATGTGTTAAGCTGCTGTCTGAAATCTATGCAAAACAATATTCTCTGGCTCCTGGTTTGTAGTTAATATGCAGCAACTGCTTGTGAGCATGGAATTGCTTGCTCTTTAGAAGAGTGGAAATGGTGCTGTGGCACTAAACTTCCAGACTTTTAGTGCCTAGAGAATGCTTTTTCTCCGTCAACTTTAAAAACTAATTTTATGCCTGAATCATCCTGCTAGTGATAGAAGGGGAACATTATACTAACACCTCAAAACTAATGTTTGCTGTAATTTTGCTGGTGACTTCTAAGGAAAGAAAGAATCTAGGAGCTGGAGCTACTCTTACCTGATCTCTTTCGCATTGTCTTCACTATTCTTTTACGGGTAGAATTTCTGGGGACCTTATGCAGCTCTCTAAAACATTTTGGCGTTCTCAAAACATTTGGTTTTGGATATATTTTACTTCATGAAATCTGAGGAAAGGGTTCTGCTGAATCCTTTCAAAGCATTAATTGCAAAAAAATGACTATTTGGAGGAAAATGCTTTCACTGGAAGTATTTTGTCTCAATTCCAGTTTGTAGGTAGAATGATCCTATACTATACATGAGATCTTTGGTGGTACTGAAATTGTTTCAACTTTGACTTGCAAAGCTTCCAATTATATGTTTTTAAGGTGGCTGTGCTGCATCCTTTAAAATGTTTTCCTTTGCATTAGTATCTCTAATTCAGGACTAACTTGTTCCTCCTCAAGAGGAGACTGCATAGTGTTGCTGGGGGAGGATAAGTAGTGCCAGTCCTTTTAAGTGCTTGTTAATTTGGACACTTGTTATTTTGTTAACGTGTTTGTTAATCTGCCTACACTTGAACATGGGTACATGGGTTTTGAGCTCATTTTTAGATATGGGAGCAGCATGTGGTTTTAAGTTGCTCACTTTCTTTGAAAATTGGGTGGGGAGGTGACTTTGGGACCTATCCAGTTCAAAACACTTAAAATGTAGCCAGTTACTTGATGCAAACTGTTTATTGGCTCAAATGCAGTATTTGCCTGTTTTTTCTGCCTACTGCTATGAAAGGGAACATAATGTAATGTCTTCTGGGGTATGAGAAAGGTAGGAATAGCCAGGCAGAAAATACCAGCTTTGCTTTTAATAGTTTTTGTGAATAGTTTTTGTTAACAAACCAATAGTTTCAGTGTATAATCTGAAGTTAGTTTGAGTTTATTAAAAGGAGTATAATGTATGACTAATAATAAAGGTATTGGGAAACAAAATTATATTTCTTAAAAATATTTAAATATGCCCCATAGAAAGTCATAATCAGGTGACTGCAGACTCTGAAGTAATAACGTTAATAATATGTAATGACACTGAATTGATTTATTAACTTCATAAAGTCTGATTTTTCTGCTCTGGTTCATAATTGTGCAATTGGGGAAAACCAATTTGCTTAAGTAGGTCAGAGCATAAATGTGAACAGTTTTATAATGTAAATATACATAGTGTTTTATAGTTTTATTAGATGTTACAAATTATGGTGTCTTAACCTAGAATATGTTGACACTTGTTCTTGGTTGCTTTTAACATTAGAACAAAAGTTTATCTGGAGGTACAGTCCTAACTCTGGGTGTGTTTAATAAGCATGTGTACTGTCTTGAAAGATTAAGCATTGTTTTGGTAAGAGGAGGTAAGTCTTCGTGTTTGCATTCCAAAACTCAAAATCCACTTTCTCATAACTTTTTACTGAGTTTTTGGGAACATGCTGAATGCTCCAGAGGTTTTAATCAAAATGAGGGTTCCAGAATTCATGAAAGCAAATGGTGACCCTTTTAGGGAGAAGGGCCTCAGCCCTCCCTGACTTGTAATGGCCATGTGAAATGCAATAGCTTCAGTATTACTTTATTTCTTCTCCCCCCTTTTCAAAAGCTGGTCACAAAGGGAGATAGATTAAGTGTGAAAAAGATGGAGGGAGGACAGAAATGGAAAAGGAAACAGAAGGGGAGGGGGAGGGAAAACAAGGAATAAAAATATGTGAAATACAGAAATGAGCACAATGGGCAGAAGAAGGAATTTTTGAAGCATAACGAGTTCAGAGTCTGGTGGAGGCGGGAGTACACACTTAAGCTGTCAGTTCCCAAATAAACAATTGTTTTTTAAATTTGTATATACCAATGGTGTTTGGCGTTGAGGATATGTGAGTGCCCTTCTACTTCCCGTAAGGAGCTGCATAGAGATGGGCTTCTGCAGTTTCTCCGTCCCTGCCATTCTGATGCTGGAATCCCATGGGTTGGAGGGCATCCTGGCTTGCCGAGAGATGGGAGCTGGCGAGTCCACACTCACACCTGCTTTTCATCACCTTTTGCCTTGAGTAGTATCAACAGCACCTGTTACTGCTGTATTTCTGTAGTGTTCATTAAATAAATTGTGATTTATTTTTTTTGTGTGTCATTTAGTGCCATTCTGTAATGCCTTGTCACATCAAGTGTAGCGTAGTGTGTAGTATCTCAGATTGTGTGAGGCTGGTGATGCTGATCAGAGGGGTGTTATGTGGTTATGGCCTTGTTACAAAACAGTGTACAGTTCAGCAATTCCTGATCTAGTGCTTAATAAGAGCCAGAATCAACTAGGCTAAGTGCAGAGCCAGCCTATCTGCTTTCACATGTATGGCGTTGTACTGCTCAGATAAGCACGCTCGCCTGGAAGTAGCTTAGGGATGTCTCTTCAAGCTGCATTGCTCCTTCTAGACCTGTGCTGAGAGACTTGTAGGCACCTTTAATGGAAAGAATATGTATAAAACAGTAAGCCTTTTAAAAAAAGCAAAGCTAATTATTTGTCTTTAGTGATTTTTGGTGTTGAAATAGAGATTTATCTATAAATAGAGATGGAGATTGGTTTGTATGTTTACCTTGCTGGTCAGGACTTGGGTAGGATTAGCAGAAGTTTACAAGATAGAAGGCTGAACTGACTGGGCAGAGGTAAATATGGAAGAGCAGGGGATCACGGTGTGCATGATCACAGAGAGAACTGGGATAATACCCTGGTGAGGAGCCTTGGCATCACAATTGCTGTGTTTTAAAGAGGATGGAGCCCCTTGTCCCATTCTTGTAGTTGCTTTTTACATCGTTAGCTTTTATTATTGAAGATTTGCACACTCGTTCTACTTGGCATTCAGAAGAAGATCAAAAAACCTCTACTCTTTCCTCACTGTTCCTTCACTTCCACAGTCTTCTGGAGGAGCTATGAATTTTCCAGTTTACTTCTCCTTGCTTTTTTCTTCCTCATGTCTACTCTCAAATCATGTCGTCTTGTCCCTCTCTTGTGCGGGTGACGGCTTCGTGCCACTGTTCTTCATCATTGCAAAGAGTATTTTAAATTTGAAATGACTAATGATTTCTCTGTTGCTTGCATGATTCTGACAAGAAATAGTAAACATTAAGGCTGTGTTAACACTGCTGTTGCTAAGGTCAGCGGCCAAGGTGCTGGAATAACCTTGTGATATTGCATTGGCTAATACTTGGGTCATACTTGGAAAGCTGTCTCCACAGCTGTATGGGCTAGAAATATTTTTAAGGTTTGTTTTGTTTTGTGGGTTGGTCTTTTTTGTGTGTGTGTTTTGATTTTTAATTAAAAAAAGCTCTTAATTAAAAAAATATAGCCATGCCTATACCCTTTCTGGCTTAACTGCATAAGATCTGTGTTGGATCCTCGCTTAAACTTGATCTTAATGTCTTGGAAATACAGATGGCTTTGGTGGCTAAAGTATTACCCTAGGGATTGATGTTCTGAAGAACTCAATTCTAGATGACTTAACTTAATGATGTAGCAGCTATCCAGATGTATAAACCTGATATCTGCTGATTGAGATATAAAACCGCTTGATGATCTTGAGTTTGTGGTGGACAAGAACTGCAGTTGGAACTTTGTTGAAGCATTGTAATTTGAAGCCCTATGAGCTGATTAACCCGTATGTCCTCTTGGTTAGCGTGTGCATACTCAGCTGTGTGTGCAGACACCATGCCAAATCAGTCCTTCAAACAAACTCAATTTATACCCAGTTGAGGTTGTCATTATGGGAATTTGGGGAACAAATGTTCAATTTTAGAGGAAACTTCGTGTCTCACCCTAAAACAAGATATATAGACTTAAAGATGCATCAGTAACCCTGAACAACGAAGCGAGTAATTAGATGGCCTGTGTGGTAGGTGCCATCCTGAGGAATTTCCAGGTGACCTGTGGTGCTGCAGGTAAAGTGCTCCGGCATTGCCACCCCTGTCGCCCTGAGGAGTATCTCTGTGGAGGATGTCACGATTTTGAAGCTTGTTTTTTGAAAGTGCAGTTATGTCATGCTGCAAGTCCTTATGTTCAGTTTCAAACATGCTCATGGGCTGGCAACATTAAAAACTGTCTTGAGTGTAAAGGTGGATAAAACCGGTTTTGTCCTGAGCCGTGATCCTCTGCTTGTGTAGAATGTAACTTCTACTGTTGATTATGTTTCTCTGTGGAACTGTAATTATTCAGATCTTTTTTTAGCAGTGCTAAATAAGCCTACATAACCAACTTGTGTGATTTCTGAGTAGTTCTGGATTTTGTTACTTGTAAATATTTATTTTAGCGAAGTGAACAGCAAACTTAGGAACATATGTCATAGAAACAATTTGTTTCATGAAGTTGATGGATTGTCTTGTTGAGAGTTGGAGAAGGTGCAAAAGAATGACTTTGTAAATACAGAGTAGGGTCTGACAGAGCATCCAATCTGGGCATACCTAAAAGTTGTTGTCCCCCACCTTGTAAATTGTTACTTTTACCTTCTCTTTTCTGGAATGCTGCCCATACTGCCTCAGCTCGTCTAATGTACTATACAAGAACAGCAGCGCTGGTCCCGCAGCCAAATGAACAGCCACATCATCTGGCTGTATTTGTGAATTTATGTCAATTTTTAAAAAGAATTTTAATATATAGAATGCAATCTTAAATAAGGTGTTGTAGGTTCACTTTAGAAAATGACCTACGAGTAAGCAGTCCTCTTATTTTTAACCCTGATTATACTGTTATTTAAACTAGATTTTCTTAAAATAGTAGCTGCTTTCTGACCTTCCTTAAGATTAGCTGCTTAGCTAAGCAGAACTGGCTAGCAAATTCACACCTAGCAGCTCTGGTTTTGATTGTGAGGCTGATCTCTCTAGGGCATGTAATGATTTCAGGAAAAGCACCAAATATACTAAGTCTGTTATATGGGTAAAGAAAGAAATCTCTACATGTTTGTTTCTGAAATACGGTAGTTGGAAGAGTTGCTCGTTTGATCATTTAGTCCTGAGAATGACTGAAAGAATATGCTGTGCCCTCAGAAGTATTTAATAACTTTTTCAGTAATTATGTAGTATTTTAAATAAAAAAATTGGAGATCTTGCTTCCAGCTTCTGAAGGCAATAGATTGTGGTGATTGTCTTTGGATCATCATGTATTGGCAATAGTGAACCTTCTTCATTGACTAAATGTGTTGAAGGAGTAATACAATATAGATTGTTTTTAAGAATCTCAGCATATCTCCCACAAGAAAGAAGAATGTTATCACAGCATAAATTATATCCTGTTTGGGGAAATCTATGGTTTTTTTTTTATGTGCCCCAGTCTTTATGAATTTTTCTAGATGAAAAATCTAGACTAACCTAGTAAGGTGGGTTTTTTTGTGTATACATGTGTAATTGGACACAGGCAGGGTAATGGATTTCAGACACTTTACTTGGGAGCTAATTCTTTTTCCAATTGTGTAAAAGTCGCCAGGCAGGTAGTGCTTTTTTAACTTACGTCAAAATATGTGTTAAGTGGCACTGTAGTGGAAAAACTAGCTTTTTGTTTTGCATCTAGGCTAACTAGGCTGAAGGAGAAACTAAAGTCTTTAAGGTGAGCTAATCCTAGAAAAAAAGGGATACTTACCCTTCCCCCCAAAGGCCCTTTATATTGGTTTTCAGGATAGGAAAAATATCATCCATGGGCTTCTCTAAATTTTCACTTCAGAGCCCACTTTGAACTTCTGGTAAGTTGCTGAAGAAACTGGCTTCTATTCTTGAATCAGAAAGTGCTTACGCCCTCAAGTAAATGTTGAATAGCACCTTGAAGCTCGCTGAAGCTACTCTGGCTTAAATTCTTTGAAGCAATAAATAAATTAATGTTTTCTGATCTTTAGAATATAGTTAATGTTACATCTCTCTCCTTCTCTACTCACTTCTGTAATACTGCTACATAGAAGGAAACATAGAGGAGTGTAAGATGAATGTGGTTTTTCTCTGTCATGTGTCGTTCATCGTGTCATTTCCCCCCCCCCCCCGAGATCCTGGAGGTTTGTAATGACAATTGTCTCTCCCATAATTTAACAGATAGTTTTGTGTCTGAATTGTCCCTTTGTTCTCATACATTGCATCATCCAAAATCAGAAAACGAGTCTGCAGTAAACATCGGGAGGCCGTTTGGTCTTGTCTCTTGTTAAGGGGTGGGATCAAATATATTTACAGTATTCCTGACACTGGCCTGGTTTTGGAGGCCTTTGAGGATACACTGATGGTGGCATCTGTACGTCCTCCCAGGCAGTCAGTCCCAGCATTCATGTTTCTTACTATTAGGATTTTTTAAATTGAACACTTTACAGTTTGGGTTTCTTAGCGTCTTCTGTTGCCAGATGTTCCCCTAAGTCTGAGTTAAGTAGCTGGCCAACAATTTCCTTGTCTTCCTCTTTCTTCTCATGAATGAGAGCTGTTTTTCCTTTGTACTCATTAATATTCATATATCATGTTGCAAATTGATTGTCATCATTGTGCCTCTTTCTTGTGCTGTGCTGTTTTTCTGTCTTTGTTTTCAATAACCTGATGTATTTCCAATTTATCCAAGTGGATCTGTTACCATGATTGTTGGTCTTTTTTGCACTTGTGCCTGTCTTGTTTGAGGAAATTTCCTCTCCTGTGAGGAGCTACTGTCTTTTTCTTCCTTCTCTTGATTCTCTTATGTTCCAGAAAATCTGATGTATTAATTGTCTACATTTATCATATCCTGTCTTTATAAATTTGGGGAGTGGGGTGATGAAGCTGTTCTCTCTTATTCCCTTTTGGAGGTTCATGAACTCTTGCCTTGACCTTCTTGTGTCTTACCAGATTTTTTTTCCAGAATATATCTGGTAAGCTAAAACGTCCTCGCACCACATTGTGTGCTTGTATGACTGTTGTAGAAAGGCACTCTCCAGATTTTGTTGTTGTTGACCAGCTCCATAATACCATCCATCAAGTTTCCCCTTTCATCACAAACTAGATACTTTCAACATAACTGCCCCTGTCCTGTGCCTCAGAGCGTATGTGCAGATGCCCTTGATAAAACTGTCAGTGTACATGTTCCCTCCTCCTTCATTACTTAGTGTAAGAGAATACAGCTTAGTAATGTGAATTAGCTCACTGAATTGTGACATCTGGAAATGCCACAGCCTGGAGTATAACAAAGTTTAGAGTGCATCAGTTCGCAGGGAGGCTGCTTTCTGTGATTCTGAATAAGGCTGGCGTTGCTTGTGCGAGGGATCGCAGTGTACTGTTCTAATGATAACCTTTAATTTCTCTTTCTCCAGATGCTTCTAGTTTGAAAGAGTATTACATGAGGGTTTAGCATTATTTGAAGATGTAGCATGTTCCTAAAGAAGATAGAATAAGCTTTATGTTTAAAAAAAAATATAAATGTTAAAATTTCTAGAATTTAGGGGCAATGGTTTGTTCGCTTGTGTAAAACAAAAAGGAAAACACTGCCATTGCAGCTTTGCTTGTTAGAGTACTTTCTGGGTGTGTTGTGGCTTGGAAATCCTTGGAGCACTCTGGTCTTACAAAGGGATGAGCGTGCTGGCTTTTCAAAGTGTCTGATCCTGCAGCCCTGGGTGTCAAGTAACATTAGGGCTGCAGAGACTTTCCTCCCTTCTCTGGTAATAAAAGATGGTAGGTTACTATAATTAAAATGTCTGGCTAAATATCTGGGGTTTTTTTTTTTTTTTTTACCTTTCAGTTCATCAAGTTTAATCCTTTTCACTTCAAAGTCCTACAAGTTTTGGTTTTGGGGTTTTGTTTTGGGTTTTTTTTTTTATTACTTGGAATTCTTCAGATGAAACCAAAAAAGTTCTCATTTATCTTTTATAAAAAGTAGAGAAATATTCTTGATCTGTTACCCTTCCTTTTCCCTATTCTTCCCACCTTCCTCCCCTTTCTTTTCCTTCCTATCCATAACAGGGAAAAGAAACTTCGTACTGCTTCTGGTGGTACCAGAAAAAGACCAATGGATTCACTCTTCTTGCCTTCACCCCCCACATCCCAGCTTAAAGAATCCCTTCACTTTTTTATTAAATGTACTGCTAAATAAAAAGCAGCTTGTATCTGGTGCTGCTTTATATTAAACGAGGATAATTTTAAGAGTGCTTTCTACATGATGTCAGTGTAAGTTATTAGCATGCTGACTCTTTACTGTGATAGCTGACTGATTACTAAAATAGCTTGCACGCTTTTGCTTGCAGTCTAAATATTTTCAGTAACATACAGCAAGCAGGTCAATAATTGGTTTAGGTGATTTTGATTGTAAATCATTAATAAAAAATATGCTTAGGGCACAGGTAAGCATGGTGTACAAGAGACTATTTTGCTACTCTTTCAGTGTTTATATAGGTTTATACCTTATGACCTTCATGGGAAGCGCTGCAATTCTCCAGAAGTTGTAACAGATTAATGCTCAAGTAAAGTACAGGGCTGTCCTAGTTTCTTCATTAATGAAAGTAGTGTAATAGTAGCTGAAGTGGCACATGGGGCAGCATTCTGATCCCATGACCCATGCTCCTGTGTTTCAGCCACATGTTTTCTGGCTAGCCTTTAAGGTCGGTGTTTAGGGTATTGGGTACATGCGTATATTTCAGTAGTGTGTCAAGGAGACAGACTATGTATGTATGCCCCTTTTGATGACCGCGATTGTATGTGAGGAAGCAATGTTAGTTTAAACGCTTACTGTGTTGCAACTGTCTCTTTAATTCAGTTTTGCAACTGAAAATAGGGGAAAATATATATGATCAGCTGGTTTTCATGAAGTAGTGCCTGACAACCTCTAGAGGAAATAACTGAAACAGTTGCCTGTTACTTAGATTAGAGCTGGACAAGGCTTTTCAATAAATAGTAAATTAGGCAATAGCTGAATGGAAAGTTTATAGTCTTCAGGTTGCTTGTGAATTTGATGTGGCACCTGTAAATAGTTTGATGGAAATATTTTTTTCAGTGTCTGGCTCACAAACAAGCAAAAAAAAATCACAAAATACAGACCCTTAAGAAAGGAGAATGATTAAGATATTTACAGATGCTTCTGAGGGTCTGGATTTGGTCCCTTCTGCTTTCGTACAGTTTGAAACATCTTCCACCAACTTTCAGCTACTGAGTATTCAGGGTGCTCTGCATCACTCCTGTTGTTAACGCTGTCAGCAGGGTATGTCAGAGGTTCCTGGCACCACAAAGCAAAGCTGGATAACCTATCAGACAAGTAAATTTCCAAGTCTCTTGGTTCAAGAGGGCTCACTCCCAAGCTTGGAGCTGTTTTGCTTTTTAATAAGATGCTTCGCCCTAAATTGAGTAAGAGAACTACTTGAAGCTGACTGTTAGAGCCCTCCCAGGGAAGTGCAGCATCTGGTTTGGTGAATGTTTTTTAAAAAACAAACAAACAAACGCCACCCCCCCCACCCCCAGCTTTCATCCTAGATTAAGAGGGAGCCAGAGTCAGAAAGGTGAGCACACTCCACCCCAATATGCTTTCCCACTCTTGTGGGATATGTGGCTTCAAACTTCTTTAGGCAAAAACAGGATTCAGATCTCCAGCATGCGATGCATATCCTTGCTGTACGTCATTGGATAAAAGGGACTCCTACCATCACATCTGCCCCCTCTTTTGCTTTTTACTGAAGATTTTCTCTTCTGTTGTTCTCTTCTGTTTTCTTTCAAGTGCCTGGAGGTGCAGATTTTCATTTTAGGTCTAACAGTGTGTTGTTCATAAAAAAACCCTCCTTTTTATTCTGAGAAAAACAGATAACAGATGAAAATAAGGATGTCTTTCAAGCTGAAAATGCACGTATTTACTTAGCTGTTCTTGACATCGATATCTGTGGAGTTTGGCACTTAGCCTCAGAGCTCAGATTTGCAGTTATGTTAGATGGCAAGTTTATTTGTGGGTTTATGGCTTTAAAACACAAGCATTGCAGGCTTGGAAAAATTAGGGAAACAGCTGAAACCAAGGATGCCAATAAAAAGCCAAAGAACATCACTAAAAAGAAACAAATGGTTTTCTCTGCATGGCTTGTCTAGGTTCTATGAGCAGGTTTTCTGTTGTCTTTGTTTAGTGTAAGACTAGAAATGCTCTGTGAAGTTTTGAATGGCAGACTTGGACTTTATATTAGGCTGTGAGAATTAATCCTAAAATGTAGCAGTCAGTGTTTCTAGTTCAGAGATGGAAGCATTAGTGCAGCTGCGAGACCCTCCTCTGTAATTCTGCGTACAGTTCTGGACGCTGATGTTCAAGGTGAATTTAAACTAGAAAAAGGTGTAGAGAAGAGCTGTGATGGTCAGAATGGAAAGATCCCCTTTGAGAGGAAACTGAATAAACACCACCCATTTAGCTCAGCAAAGTGAAGTCTGAAGAGGCATACAAATTCTTTCTATAAATACTTTGGGGTATAATAACCAGGAAGGGAAAAGAACTATTCAAACTAAAGGACAATGTTGGCACAAGAATAGCTAGGTACAAGCTGACCGGGAAAACATTTCGGCAGGAAATCAGAATGTTTCCAGAGGTTCTGAACTTCAGTGAGGTTTTGAGGCAACCTTCTAATTTTTCATTTTGGGGGATTTTGAACCCATTATTTCTAGTAATTTTTAAGATGGAGAATGTGGGTCACTTATGAACACAATTATATATTACAATCATTCCTTATGATAGCAGGAGCCCTGAAGGTCCCTTTCAGCCTTATTTCTTGGATCTTAAGAATCCTCTGGGGTCACCGACTGCTCTGAACCTTTGGTCCATATTACTCTTTGAAGACATCTGTGATGGTAATTAAGTAGTTCTCTTCAGTAGACTTGTATATTGTGTAGACATGCTGATACCTTTAGCGGCTCCTGGGGAACAGGGAGGCAAGTGTGGGGGAATACATAAGTTGGAAGGTTGGAAAAACACCTTTAGTCAGATTTTGTGATGTATAGCATGTATGGCTACCAGTAGTGGTTCATCAACCCAATGGACAGAGGTTTAAATTTAGTCCAAACGGTATGTTTATACTACTACTACCACTAGTACAAAAATATACGTATATAACCTTTACTTTTTCTGTTGGTACTCATTGACAAGGACCTTCAAAGCATATGCAAATGTTTCAGTAGTCTATTTGACATTCAGTGATGGTGTCTGGATGTTCTCTTCTATTGTCCTTTTAAAGTAGCAGTAACAATGCATCCTAGAAGGAATTACGTTTTGACAAGAAAATAAATGCGTATATGTTTCCCTGAATTATAGCCCTCCACTAAGTGTATTACCGCTAATAAATCTCGTAATCCAAAGATAAAGGTCAAGACAATAATCCTGAAGTCCAATTTGAATCTTATTTAGGCTTGTTTCTGTGCAAGGGGAGAGAGTGTTTTCAGTGCCATTGCAATCTAATAATTTTGTTGATACCACTTAGAGGAACTGGCATACCTTTCTTGAAAACACTAGTAGAATGCCAGTTGTTGATCTGAATGGAGAATAGTATAATGATCTGCATTCTACTAAATGTTAGGTAATAGTCCCTTCTGGCTTTATGCTCTTCAGTTTTTAATCAAACAACTTTAAAAAATAAAAGGAGGGGGCAAAAAGAAATAAAAGGAAATCCAAAGGAGAGATATGACTTCAGCTTCCTCTTCTACTCATCATTATTGAAAGAAGGGAACTTGTCCAGTTTAATCAAATAGGGAGGAAGTTGCTCTACCAGCAGATTGTAACAACAGGTTTTGGAAAGTTATGAGGGGGCTTGATGGTGGTGCTGTAGAGACTGAGAGGCATATCCCTTTTCTGTCATCACATGGTGAATGTCTTGTGCCACACTAGACAAAGCGAATGGGATGGAAGGAGACAAGGAATATGGGCTATTCCTTGAGAGTCCAAACCCACACGCATGCCTATGTATACACCCCCAGTACAGTTACATCTATCTCTGTAACAGTGTGCAGTGATTCATGCAGGTGTGCAGTGACTGCTCTGCTCATACAATAAAGCTCTTAGCCTTAGTATATTTTAAGGATCTTAGCATAGCTAGAAAGGGACGTTCTGTTTAACAAAATACAGAGAAATTTGCAGTGTTTAGTTTTACTGATCCTTCAGATGAGGAGTCAGACAAGACACAGTTATCACAGGTTGCTTTGCAGTGCAATGTTGATATTACAGTGCACTGTTCTAACTCTGCTCATTATTTGCAGGTGATAGTAGTAGAAGATGATGATTCTTATTTTTTGATGCAACCAACTTGACTTTTTGTGACTATTTGACTGTATCTATGCTTCTGGATCTGCTCCCCTCCTTAAAGGCACGTGTGACAATTGTTTGCTTTGTAGTCTCCTGCTTCTCAGATGCTAGCCTGAGGTAGGTTACCTCATGTTAGACTACTTGATCTTCATAACAATGGCTATGGACTATATAGTAAGGACACTGTGTAGGAAACAGCTATAAAGAAAAACTAGCTGAATTCAGCATGATGGTTTGTATACATGTATAATACTGAGGAGCAGTGCCTGATCCAGTAGCTTTGGAGAGGAATCAGTTGAGCGTCCTTAAGTGTGCATGTGGTCACAGGTGCTCTAAATGTCAGAGATGCACCTTCTGTCAGCTTTAGTGCAGTGTGGCTGTAGTCTTCATATCAAGAATGATACGTATTTGTGCCTGAATGGCCTATGACTTTCCACAAAAATTAACACCAGATTTACTTCAGGGTTTAAGGGGGAGGTGCTTTGCAGTTGAGCGGGGGGGTTGCTTGTTCTGCAGAAATGTGAACCTATTTGTGATCAAGAATACTCTGTGTCAGGTTGTTTAACTGAAATGCCTTTTTTAAGTTTGTGGTTTTTTGTTTGTTTTTTTTTTAGCCTAACAGTAAGGGAAAGTGCACTCCTGTTTGTATAATCCACTTTGATTTGTCTCCTTTCTGGAAAAAGAGTAAACTTTGTATGCTTTTCTTCTGTATATGTCCCTGTTCATCTCAGGATTAGAAATCTTTGTTAGAGTTGAGAGGACTGGGTATCCAGGAGCCATGTGCACTCCCTTGAGAAATTCAAGTTTGTGTAGTTTTCTTTTGCTTGCGTGTTAATGGCAGTGCTCTAGAACTGCAAGGAGAACTTTGGTCCCTAAAGGTTGTACGGTTTGTGTCTTTCCTGTTAACTTAGTGTACAGATTGGTACGAAGTTGTTTATAGTGGAAGTATTTCTTTGTAACCGTCACACTCATATAATTGAGACATTCAACTTACTAGAGATTTTGCTCCACTCTTGGTCATTTTTGAGATTCTTAAATGCTAGCTTGGGATTCATGGAGGAAAATACCCTTTCCTTAGGCAGTTCTTTAAGTTTGGAGACTGTTCCTAAATTTTTGTCTTCCAAGGGTTTCTGGTAGTCTCTCGCCAGCAGTGTAAGGACCAAAGTATTTGTGTTCAGGTGGAGGGGTGGCTAGTGTGACAGGGGTATTCTTCCCTTCTGTAAAGGTTTCCTTATGTACAGATGTCTAAAGGCGAGGCTGTTCCCATTCACAGGAGAAGGCTAATGGGTAACAGTGAGGGAGACTGAGCATATCATATCTGTTACCAAGCAGTTTCATTCTGATCATTAACTATTCCAGTAATCTTATTTTCTATTATAACGCATGAGCAACGTTTCTAGAACAGTCAAAAGAATTGCAAGGGACATTTCTAAATACTATGGCCTGCTCAGATACAATTATTTTAGAGATTTGGCCCCCCATTGCCTGAAATGGAAGGTTGCTGTTGCTGAAATTTCACACTGACTGTCAGTATTGCTCCTGTGATCATGTCTTTTTTTCTCCCCTAAAACAGCCCACTGTTTGTAACGTGGAAGATTGGTCGAGATAAACGATTGCGTGGATGCATAGGTACTTTTTCCGCCATGAACCTGCATTCAGGACTCAGGGAGTACACACTTACTAGGTAAGATTTTGTTTTCTGTAGCCTTGACTTACATATTTAAATAGTCTACTGAGGAGATGATAGGTGTGCTTTGGTTTGTTTTGGGTTTTTTGGCTGTGTCACTGTACTGATCAATGAAAAATTGTATCTCCTTTTGATGCTAAGCATATTGCCTGGTTATTTGACTACTGGTGTCATGAGGCTATGGTTTCAGTTAAAAACCATAACTTGAGCCTTTTATTTTTTTTTTATTATTGGTCTGGAAAACTACTCTCCAGTAGCTTACTGTAACTGACTATTACAGTATTTTTTCCAGTGTTCAGACAAATTTTAACCTTAATAGTTAATGTCAGGGCAGAAGACCAGAAAGTCAGATTTGGGGATTATCCTATTCACACTTCTAAAACAGCAGGTATTCTCACCTCTTCTCCATCAGGTGCTTCCAATCAGCTGCAGTTAATTTAATGCTACAAATTTCCATTACATGTTACTCTTCAGATACATCCCAGCCCCTGAGTGGGAAGCTTCTGGATGAGGGAGGTAAGTGATGATAATCCTTCACTCCCTGGCAGCATAATCCTTCATTTTTTTGATCTACACCTAAATTCATTCACCTTAATATTGTTCCATTTCCTTTGCATAGAGTGAAAACTAATAAGTTTATCACTAGAGCTAGTAGCAAGCTTTCTACCTGTTTTTTCTAAGAGTTTTCCTAAGTTTATTTTCTAAAGAATCAATGGAATTTTGTTCCACTCAGTTACAATAGATTGTTTATAGTGCTTTAAAATAGCAACTGTATTCTGGCATATGTAGACCTCTAAAACTGTCATCACGTAAAATAATTGGTACCTTCAGATCACTTTAGATTTGAGGCTTTCCTCCATTGCAGGATCTTCCTCTTTGCTGTTAAAATGCCTTTGTCAATTCCCTTGTCAATCCCAGTATTAAGTAATATTAAAATGGGACATGTTCTTACATGTCTCACTGGTTTGATCC
Organism: Morus bassanus; assembly: GCA_031468815.1. Taxonomy (NCBI): domain Eukaryota; kingdom Metazoa; phylum Chordata; class Aves; order Suliformes; family Sulidae; genus Morus; species Morus bassanus. Next base: position 4,463,154 of record CM062582.1, read on the forward strand.
AAGCTGAAGTTTATTTCATGCTTCTTTGCTCAGCTTGAAGAAATCAACTGCTCATCTCCTGAAGTACTTACTTCTGAAACACGTAGTTACCTTTATTGTGTTGGTTTTATTTATTATGTGGTTTGGAATGTTTCTGGTTGTGTCCTTTAAAACCTCAGCAATCAAAATGGTCAATGAGAAGAAGGTTATAATAAAATTCAAAGCAATTTCTCTGTTGAAAGTTAAAAGCTTTAAAATCTTAACCCTTAGTGAGCCAGACTGGAGGAAAAACAACTTGTCTCCTGCACTGGAGAGTTTCATTTAAGTGTACACTTTACAGTGCCTGATCAAGAATAATGAGCTTGTACAGAAAATTACCCCCTTAGACTAGGAAGAAGGTGATAGCCAAAAAAGTACTCTTTGCTCATAGATTTTTTTCCATTCTCAGAAATCAAATAGCACAGTACTCTTGCATACCTTTAAAAATGCTTATAAGATTCCTGTAACTCTAACAGGAGTTAGCTACTCTGGAAGCTGAAGTCAAAATATATGAAAAGTGATGCAAGTCAAAGGGAACTGAAATATTTTCAGTGCAGTATTTAAGCAATGGCCATGTGCTGTGGAAGTTTATACTAGGCTATTCAGAGGATAGTTCAGTAATATTCAAGATGAGAGAAATGAAACTATATACCAATCTATATTTCAAAAATCTTTGAGATCATCAGTTGTTTTAAAAAAAATTATATTTAGTGGCATATTGGATTTTATTACCTTTTATGGGAATCCTTTTTCACGTCTATGGCACCAAAAATGTTTTCTGTTGTTTAAAAAAAACGAACCAAACAAAAAACCACCAAAATATCCCCCCACAAAACAAAAAACCAAACCAGAAAACAACAAACAACCCCCCCCAAGCTTCAGATATGACCACTGAAGTGTAAAGTTCATACCTGAATGTACAAAAAAGTTGTTCCCTTCTGTCAATCGTTATTTAAAAAAAGAGAGAGGGTTACTTGTGATCAGTTTCTTTCATGGTTAGTCTTTTCAACTACAGAGTTTCCAGAGGAGAGCATTTGAGGTTTAAAAGAAGCACCTTTGAAATGTGTATGAACTTTCAGAGTTTGGAGCTCCACAGGCCTCCCTAGGAGGGATCAGAAACTAGGGTGTTCTAGCTTGATCCAGCAGTATGTGGGCAATAGGCCCCTGCAGAAGATATGACAATTGCTGAAAGAGGAAAAAAAAAAAAAAAACAAATTTCTTCAGGGAAGGCAAAAATTAATCAATAAAGTAGGTAGAATGAGAATGGGCTCTCCGCTTCAGAAAGTGGAACTTGACCAAAATTTTCAGTTGAGGATACAGGCAGATATTCTTCTGACTTTATTTTGCTTTGTCACTGAGAGGCACTTTTCTTCAGTTATTCTGAAGATACAGCGTGGATAAACAGCCAGGTTGTTTGTCTAGTTCATTCTTACCTTTTTCAGAACCTTCTGTGGAATTGTGGCTCAGCTTTCAGTGAGTAAAATGGTACAGAAAAGCAGCTGTTCTTAAATGACCTGGTGCTTAAGGATCAAAATATCCTCAGTTTCCTTCACACATGATTTTATTACAAATATGCTGGGTAGTGCTTTGGATAAGGATAAATTAAATTTTCCTTAATTCTAGTAGTGATCTCTATTTGTGTATTGTATACAGTGTGTAGCATATACGTGTCTATCTGCATACAACAGTGTAGTTTCTTTGAAACAGCATAATTATAGTTCATCTAGGAATCTGAAATGAACAGTTTCTTTCTTGGGACACCCGCACCCTCCAAACCCCCCACCCCCCCACTTAAAAAAACCACCTTTTGGGGGTCTGTAAACAAAAATGGTGATGACGTCTGATGAAGTGAGTTTTTTCTTCCCCATTTTGAGCTCTGTATGCTGGTATTGCCAGTATGTTCTAAACAGGAAATTTATGTACAATGATTCATCATTAATTAGATGCATCTGCCTAAGTCGTGAGGAGGGATGAGAATACCCGTAGTTAAAAATGCTAGTACTGTATTCCTAATAAAATCTACATATTAGAATTCAATTTTCTCTGCAGTTATATCAGTGAAACACAAGAGAAAGGAGGTGTATTATTAAAATCTTCTGCAGAACTTTATGAAAAGGTAGATTCATATTTAGTGATTCTTATATAATTTTACTAAGAGGTTAGTTGGATAAAAATCTGTCCTTGTCCAAAATGTTTTACAGTATTGAATATTGTATATTAGGATGTAAGAAGTTTATCATGGGCAAAATAGTCCTTTAGAATGAATGTGTTAATTGAATATCCCACCTGAATGCGTAAAAATAAACCAATCCAGATTATGAAAAATACCTTGTGTTTTACAGCTCCTTCAAGAAAATACACTGAACTTGGAAGCAGGTTACCACAGAATTTCATAACAGGTTGATAAATTACTTTTTCATGTATTCTGTTCAGCAGTATGACTTAGGTTTTGGCACTGAAGTTTTAAACTCCTGCTCTCTTACAATTGAGATACTGAACGAAATGATTTCATTTATTAATTTTAGTTTAGTTTTTCTACCCATTTCATATAACTTGCAGTCATATTTTACTCCTAGTGGATATAACAAGTATAGGTGCATAAATTAAGTTTTAACTCTGTGTTGGTTTATCCTGTCAAGGCTAGAATATGTATGTGGGGAGGGAAATAGTAGAGAAGAGGCAGATAAAGGGAAACGTTATATGACAGGGCCTTCTCTCATAGAAGAAAGCAGTGAAAAAAAATTGGAGGACTCCAAGCCTTAAGTGGATTAGCATAATGGCTGAAAACTGGATATAAATTTTAAAATAACATGTAACCCACCTTCCTTAACTAGCATAGGCCTGTCTCTACTGACTCCATGATGTAATCAGTCTTTGTTGTGTGTTCTACTCACCACTCCACCTGAGAGAAATATGACTGCTGTCAGACAGTCAGCCTGGATGTGGTTGATGAAGAAATGAAAACAAAGAGGGCAGCTTGGGATGAGAAGCACAAGATTGAAGGAAATGAAACCTGCAACCCAACTTTCTCATAACTGAATTTGGGTGTAGATTCCATATGAGGATTTGGCTACCAGTGGCATCAACTCCTGCTCTGTTTTTGTCAGCAATTTCAAGTCTTAGTCCTTGTTGCTGCCATATCGCCTGCCTGCTCTCTGTGAACAACATTGACCTTTTCCTCCTGTTCCACACAGTAAACTGTCCAACTGCAAGGCTACAGTATGGCAACCTTATTTAAGGGGTAATATTGAAAACCATTGAATGACTGATCACATTAATGTTGATGTTGGCCTTATTTACTAAAGACTAGAGGCAAGTATTTGTGCAGACAGGGCAGCTTCCCTCTTGTGCTTAGCTGAAGTTACTACTCTGTTTAATTCCTGTTTCTTTTTACTAATCATAGACTTGTTCAAACTTCCCTGTAATCAGTCCCTACAACTCAGTGCTAACTTCCCAAAGTCTTTACTCTCAGGCAGTGTTGCTATGGGTGTAGATAGTCATTGCCGTTGATCCAGGGCAAAGCATAGTCGTGTATCTGACTGCAATTTTTGAACTGCAGAGTTGGGGCAATTATATGTTTTTGACGTTTGTTGTGACCTTCGCTGTTCACAGAAGTAGTAGTCTGAATTAATTCCTGCAAATAACATTTCATGTAATGTTTCAGAGCACATTGTTGCTTCTGTGTTGCCCACTGATAATATTTGCAGGCTGTCTTATTTTGTGGCTTTCATTTATAGTAGTCCACTGCTGAAAGACAGCATTTTTTATTCTGTTACTACTCTGTCTGGTGGCCACCAAAGAAAAATGCCTGATAATTGTGAGATGAAGCTTACACTATCCCTTTCAAAATAAAACACTGCAGAGAGCAATGTAGACTCTTGACAGCCTGAATTCACCAGTGTTATGCTATTCTTGTATGTTTAATATCATCTTTAAAGCCAGGAAGCATCATGTTGTTTCCTTTTCATTTGTATGTTTCTATGAAAAGCAGGTGTCTGCTGGTTGCCTCTGAGTTTTCAAGGACATCTTATTGAGGCAGAGAGCACAGATTTTGCCCCTACTAAAGGATGATCAGCAACAAAGGGAGGATCTCAAGGTGAGAATAGGTGCTTAGGGAGATCTGTGATAACGTGGTTCTGCTTCTAGTTGAGTGGATGGACCACCTGTGTGTCCCACTGAGCATGTGAGAAGCCAGTGGCAATAGCCATCTGGAATGTGTAACTCCTAACTCCCACTTAACCCCCTATGACCCTAGTTAGTTTTTAAGTTTTTAGTCGGGGTTCAACTTATAAAATCCACTAAGCTTTAATAATAAAAGTGCCGTACATGCTGTCAAAGCCTTTTGAATCAGTAAGACTGCAGGCAGCTGGGGCTCCTCAGGTGGTCACAGCACGTGTCTTTCACTTACATCATCATCACTTACAACCTTCACTGAGTGACAGGGTTCTGCCCTAGAGAGTCTGCAGTTAAGAGTGATTTCAGAGCATCCTACGTTCCTGGGGAGGTAGGAAGTGGGGTACCAAACTGACACTTAAAATGGTGTACTGAGTGTTTTTCCCTCAGCCTAGGGTGGGGTCTCTCTGGCCTATCCTCGAAGGAAGGTTCAAGAATACTGAAGAAGTTGCAGGACTGCTTCGCTGCTAATGTGTACCATCGAAAGATTGGTAGTTGAGGATGTTGCCATGACATGGATATCTTCCAGCGACCAGTATAAGGCAGATCCTGCTCATCATGTAGTCAGCAGCAGAGAGTGGTTTAAGTGATTCTCATCACTTTGTAGCAATCTCCAGTCACCAAAACTCTTAAGCAAAGAAAGAAGCATCTGATCCAAAGCCATGTTTGAAAGAGATTTGGAAATACATAAGCACTATGAACTTGTGGCGTTATTGCTCTGAAGGAAGGAGGGAGTAGCTGTTTCAGAGAAGGTGGGAATGGACCCAAGGAAACAACAGGCCGTATCAAGGCAATAGATGCATTTAAACCAATTTTTACCAGACTTATTTTCAAAACATACTCTATCATGACTCGGAGATAAAGCGCAAGGGCTAAAGCTATGGCATCTCTAAGGTTTTTTTTGTTGTGTGGCCACAGAATTTGTGAGCTGCCTCAGCTGCCAAAATACAGAATAGTTGAGATGCTCCTGTTCTCTTTGGTGGTTTTACTCTTCTGTAAATTCTAGGTCTGCTGTCCCTGTCTGCTGGCCTGTGCTGTGCCTGATTTACCTTTGTGTATAAATCATTTGCCAAGGTAGCTATAATTTTCACTTTTGCTAACACGCTTAAATGAGTTCTGGTTTTTAGTCCTCAACAGTTGTCATATCTGGGCCACGTGCCATTTCTCTCCACCCCAAACAAAGTGCAGTGCAGGAAAGGGGGGAGGAATTCTATTGCAAATGAGTGCATTTCAGTTAAAATCAGTAATGGAGGCAGAAGTATTGGAAGTGATTTCTGTCAAGCACAGTTAGACATAATATTTGTTAGAAAATGCATCCTTTAAGTTTCTCAAATTGGTGAGTAAAAGCAATTTAATTGGGTTGTTCTAGTTTATAAGTAAAGTGGGATGTATATAGAGATGTAATCTCTTTTGCTGGGCTGATGCAGCCACATTAAATTAGATAAGCTTTTAGTGTACAGGCCTTGTGTAAGTTGTTAGAAAAACCTTTAAGAAGGCAAGTTAATCTTAAATGTAATAGAAGCCTGTTTGAGTTTTGATTTTCTTTTAATTATTATTTTCTTTTTATTTTGGTTTGTCCTTTAATTTACGTTTCTGTTCCCTTCTCCTGATTATCTCTTGAAGTTATAACTTTGCATGTGAGATGTACAGGGTTTCCATTGGTGTTCTGGACATTTAATTATAGTTTCAGGAAAGATAAGTTAAACTGTGTTAATGTTTTATTATAATCTTTATAGGAATTGCAGCTGAATTAATAGAATTGTCTTAAACTCTAAGTCAGAACTGGGCCTAAGAATATTAAGACAGTTCAGCAGTACCCTTTGCTTTACAAATTAGAAGATAATATAGATATGTATATATTTATGGTGGTGTTGACCTCCAGAGGTATTACTAATAATCTTGGAATCCCCTTTTTGTTTTCCAAAATGCTTCTGGTAAAATATAAAATTAAGGTCTTAGCACCTTAACTTTAAATTATTTCCTTTTAATGAAACTGAGGCAAAATTATTTTAACATATAGATATTTTGTACATGCTCATGTATTTTCCCTGCCATGTCATCTGTATAGAGATGAGGCTTTACTGAAACTTGGAGCTATTCATATTTCTAAATTTCATCTAAGCCGGAATAACCTTGTTGCTGAACTACTGTAGGCATTAATTTTACAAATAACACTACTTATAATTTGGGTAAATCCTCAGATCTGTTATAGTGGAATCTAATTGTTTAGTAGTAAAATGGATTGTGATGTAAACTCACAATACCAGAAACCCTAAATGAAGTATACAAATTTGAATTTATTGAGCCAGGCGTAGTTACTCTATGCGAGTCAATACGGTAAGTAGGTCTGAAATGATTTTGTGCACACAGTGCCAGGTTGTTATTTCAGGGAACTGTTGCTTAACAGAACTGTCTACTGTCTTTTCTCAAAGGGCAAAGCTAAATACCATACTGGCTCTAGAAGTGGAAAAAAACCCTAAACTTTTGCTTTAATGATGGGTTAAATGCTTCTCCTTATTTCATTATGAAATGAAAATAAAATAATGTTGTTTAGGAGGGAGAAGGAGCATGCCCTAGTGAATATATGTTTCTTGCACGTTACGTGTGTTGGGGATGTAGTAGTTCTGCCTTAATTTTTTTTTTCTTTATTTAAAATAAATAAACAAAGGATACCGGTTTTGTAATTGTTGGTCTATTTTTCCTGAGAAAAACCTTGCTAGACCCTTGGACCTAATGGTAGACAATAGTCTGTTTTCCTTAGCAACACTTCCTGAAAGAAAGCAAAGGAAAACACTACAAATAGGAGGACAGTCCTTAGATTATCTTTATGAAAGGAGGAGATCATAACAATGCCCTACAAAGGTCTTTATGTAGGTCCAGCGTTATCAAATATTGATAACGGTTTTACCATTTTGCTGGGAAAACTGAATTATAGAATATTAATTCTTCAGCACAGGGGAATGTAGTACTGCATTTGGTGGAATAAACTTACTCTGTGAATTGACTGTTTGTGAAAGGTAACTGGACATCTAGGAAAAATGGAATTTGGAATTAAAAATTATTTCAAAATTGCTGTATCTGTACAAAGTGGCTCAATGAAGTTTGGAGAGGGTTTTGCTGAGACTGTTGTAAGCCTAAGGTCTCAGCAGTAGGATTTGGTAAAACTAAGGAAACTATCCACAATTCAAATAATTACTTCATCATCTTATTTTAAAAAACATACATTAAAAATTGGGCATTTCAAAAACATGCTTCTCATAAAATGCATGCTTTGAAAAAGCCATGATCTAGCAAAATAACTTGCATTAGTTGATGTAACTTGTGGTATTTTGAATAAATCAGATATTCCTGAAATTTGATTGAGTGTGAATGAGTAACTGGGGAAATCCAGCAGTTACTCAGACTTTCCAGATGGGTTTCAGGGAGGAGCCATGTCATTTGTGACTCCAGTCTTTCCCACGATGCTCTTGCATTTCATGTTCTTCCCACACAGTTTCCTTCTGTTATGCGAAGAAAACGGTGCACACCCTGTAAGTTCAAAGACAGAGTTCTAGTTGAGTTGAAACACTAGTTTGGTTGAAAGTCAGATTTGTATGTGTCCTTGAATATTACTTGACGTAAGTATTTGGGAAGGAGGGTGGAGTCAGGGGAACTGGCCGCCCCGGTTTTCCTAGCGAAGCTCTATGTTGCCATAACTCTTACTTTTCCATTACTAGTATGGATAGTTGTTGGTATCCATGGTTTTTGGTCAACTTTTTCACATTGTTATAGGATACTCTTGAAGGGAATGTCTTCAACACATTTCCAAAGAATCCTTTAGGATGGAATTTGCTTTCATTTGAGATTTTCAGTGACTTGTGGATTTCTTAAGCACAACAAAACCATACTGGGTTATGGGCCAGTGCTTGAAGAATCCAAGACAGGACTGTGTGCTCACACAGCAGAGAGAAGTTTAGATGAAGTGTTTCTCAGAGCACTTGCGTTTTAAAGAAAGGTTTTGCAGATTTGGAAACTCTTAGCTAGGACAGGATGGAAGAAGTTGACATAGAAGTTACCTGCTTCTGGGCAAGTTTCTCTGGCTGTTCTCAGTTTAGCAGTAGATGTTTATTTTTAATGTAGAGTAAGGGACATTTCCCACACTTTATTGCTAAGGTGTGGAGGGGGGGTTAGTCATGGAGAAGACTTCCCACTGCACATACTGGCCAGTGCTTACACATGCTAAATATGAGAAGGATGTTAACATAGTTTGTCCCTCACTTCCTAAGATGCTGGAAATTGAGGTGCGGCAGTGGTGTATTAGATACCTCACCCAGTAGAAGTAAAGGCTTTCTCTGGCTCAAGGAGCTAATTTTTGGTGAAATCTACTCTTTTAGTACAAGTTATCAGGGATTAAGCAAGGTCAAAGGAAAAAGAATTGTCTTTTATGCTTATAAGCTGTTAAAATCTTTAAACTCTGCAGCTTTGTGTGGGAGGCACTGTGGGAAAGCAGTCTCAATTAAAGTTTTCAGTCTGTCAGCACCTCCTCCATTTAGGTGTTTTCTTCCTTTTAAGACTGTATAAAGAAGAAATAGCAAGAACTGGGTGAGGGGGACCAGGCTCCAAAATCCCTCGTTATCTCTGTTCACTTTAACACAAAGAAGTGGAAGCTTTTGAAATTAAATTTACCATTTTCCATAGACTGTAGCAGTGTTTTCTGGTGTTTCTAAATACTACCAACAGATACCTGTTTCTAAAAATCATTTTTGTTGACACCAGGAAGAGAGAAGTTGTGTCCTTTACAGAGCTGTATAGTTGAGATGGTAGAAAAGCTCTTGGAAGAAGAAATAGCATATCCACCTCTGGTGGGACGTGAGTAGCTGTATAAAATGCTGAAGAATGTCTGAAGACATCTAAGCCTAAACACACTTCAGATTCTGAGGTAGTCCAAAAGATCTATAGGCCCCAGCGCTCTGTACTATTCCAACTCATATAAGGTTTGTATTTGTGAGCATGTGATCCTGGGCGGGGGGAGTTGACCTGTCTTGAATGTCATCATTTACAAATGACTGAAGTTTTACTATTCATTTGATGCATTGTAGGAGGGAATATATATTTACCTGAAAATAACAGGTGGCTTTTTTTCCTAGCATTTTTTAAAAATATATTATTAGGGACAAAAGCATTCCAGGTTTGTGTCTTCTCTTTGAGTTGTTGATGCACTTTTCAAATTCTGCCATTTTCAACTGTACTCCATAAAAGTGTATGGAGTGATAAATACACTCCATACCAGTGTATACTGGTGATAGCTTTTATTTTAGAAACACAAACTGAATGTCCTTTGATTTCTTAGCTATGTAAGTGATAATGTATTGACAGTTTACAAAGCATCTAATGCTGTGAAAGTATGTAAATAAGCAGTTTCTTAGAAATATTTTATGTAGATCCGAAAAATATTTCTAACCTCACAGATTCCTACTTTTATGTGAATTTTCAAAAGTTTTGATTAAAACTTTTCTAAATATAGCTGTAATTAACACACAGAGAATAGCTTTTTTTTTGACCATCAATACCAATTTCAGTAGGACTGATAACCCTCAATTCTTAAAACAAGGATATTGCGGGGGGGAGAATGGTGACATGCACCCATGTTTTAAATATATATGAAGGCTACAAAGCCTGTTAGCTCACATGCTTAAATTTAGGTTTGCTGTTCCAATGCAATAATCTTTTTTTTTGGTTTTTTTCCTTAGTGCAGATTACTTGTAATAAAGGGCCAGTAGTCAGGCGAGCAGTCTCTCTGGCTGGAGAAGTACAGTATATAAATAACTCCCACAAGAACTTAGAGAACTTGTACAGATGTTAAGGAGTGCTCTGATGAGCCTGAGCACAGCTCTTGGGAACTTCCCATCTGTCAGGAGCTGCAACCCCAGCTTCACTGGAAAGGGCCTTTGCAGTAATGGCAATTACTAATGCTTCTGTAAGTCAGTATATGAAATCAGGTATATCAAACTTTTACCAGCAAGGAAATGTGACTTTGTTGAAGTGAATAATGTAATGCCTTTTTACTGAATTTTTCAGTTGAGTAAATTTTATTTAGTTTGAATTTGGTTTGATTTGACAGGGGAAAAGAAGAAAAGCTCTTGGTTTTTTTGAACAGTACAACTTTTTGATACTTCTAGTTCAAGTAATTTTAATGACTTATACTTCTATAATACCACAAACTGAAATAGGTCCCAGGCTACCTGTAACATGCAATTAATTTGCCACTTTGGATACCAGCCTAATTGCCAGTAACATTTTCAGTGTTTTATTCATAAACAAAAAACCAGATTAGAAATACATTCACACTGGTACATTCAAACAATATTTCTCAGTTTAGAAGACTATTCATTTTTTCTCTATGAGAAAAGTTGCTAAAGCAAATGATTTAGAACAAAAATACGTTTACTACGTAAAAAAATTTATTCTTTTTCTTCAAATATTGGCTTATATCCCATTCAACTGAAGTATCAGTGTAAGGTCAAAAATATTTAAAGCCAAAATACATTCTGACTCAACTGTATGAAGTTTGAAAGACATTTGAATGTCTGCATTTAAAAAAAAAAAATAGTTCTGTGTGCATATGTATGTTTTAACAGCTTAGGTTCTTCCGAAAGACAATTAGAAGAGCCACTTCTGTTATCTCCAGGCCAGTTACTTCCAGATGCTATTGTTAAAGCCCCACAGATAGCATGTTGGTTTTGCCATGAAGAAAAAGTGCTTGTTATATATATGAACATGAAGAAGGGAAGGGGGAGATGTAATTATAAAATAACTGAAAGGTCATTGCAACCTCAGTCCTCTAACAGGGCATCACTGCTTTTCACCGGAAATATTTTTACATGTTCGGTCAAGAAATTGATGCTGGTTTTGTTTCTGTTCCCAGAAGCTTCTGCACAATTTGCAAGCTGGTTAGATGGCCCTTTCTCATCTGTGCTGAGGATGCATTCTGCAGTTTGCTCACTTAGCTACAGAGAGGCTTTTTTTCCTTTGACCTAGACTGCTAATCCCTCATTGCAAAGAGCAGCAGCTGTGCTTTGTCTGTGGAGGTCTCTGCACTGCATGCAGCCTCATTCATTAGAGCAACACTCTCTTTGTGTGTTCTGCTTTTTCAATTACTGAAAGGGTGACTTTCTGTTTTCTTGCTCAAAAAACCCTCTTTGGGTTTGTGGAAGTCTCCAATACATGATTTTATTTTTTTTTTTAATCAAAAATGTAGTTTTCCAAGAGCTGTTACATACAACTTCACAACACTGTGTGTTTGACTAAAGCATTCCTGACATTCAAGAGGTGAAACATTTCTGAGTTGCTTTTTAGAAAGGTGATGAAACCTATATCTGAATAAATATTAAAACACTTCAGATAGATGTGTTGGATTGTAGCTCTGATGGATATAATTATGAATAAACCAATTTTTTGTATGTGTCCATGTTGTATCCTCATTCAACATTGAATAATCAGGCTTCAGTTGATCTCGGTATAATTCCCTCAGTTAAACATACATGGCAGTGTAAGATGTTAGTGGTAGTTGAAAGCTAAGTTAGCACAAGAACACAACAGATAGTCATTTGCTGGTTTAGGCTTTACTGCAGTGAATGGCAAAACTCCTACTACCTTCAAAGGGGGATGAACTTGGCCTGTAGTTTCTCTAAGAAGATACGATGTAGAATATTTAATTAGCACAAATTTCCCATTTCAGTTAATCTCCATAGTCAAACATTTGTGTTTATACTTTCATGTTTTGTAATAATCTTTATTCTGTAGCTGAGCAGAATTTTCAAATATATGTCATGCTGTTGAGTTCAATGCATTCCTTGAATATTCAGGTTATACTTTTTGAGGCCACAGACAGATGTAGTCTAACCTGAACCTTTTGCCTCTTTTTCATTTCAGAACTTCCTTTTCATTCCACTTCAGTTGTTTTTATTTGCTACTCAAAACCTGTTTTAGAGTGGAAAACATATACAGAGCAACAGCTGGCAGACTTGGAACTGAATGTACCGTTTAGCTGACCTTGTGAAGGTTCTGTTGCTTGGGCATCTTGACCTTAAATACAGCAATTTGTGAATGCCCCATCTAGTCACTTCTGTAAGCCGAGTAAGTTGCAGGTGGCACTGAATGTGCAATCCAAGTAGACAGAATTGTGGCGTAAATCTAGAAGGAATAAAGGGATGAAATGGTGACCTGCTCTCATGAGAAAGAGCAGCAGCAGAGTTGCTAAAAGGAGAATAAAAAGGTGCCATACAGACAACTTATTTGTGTGGGGAAGAAGATCAAGGGAAGGAATGCAGGAAGCAAAGCTTCCAGCTGTATAGAATGTGTTTATATATCTAAAACATACTCTGTTTTTTTTTTAAATCTGTGATTTGTAGAGGTATAGAACACTCATAGCTTAATCTGGTAAGGAGATTCATGTGTGAAGTAAAAACCTACACACGCACAAAATTAACAGAAAGAAATGTTGAGAAGCATTGTTTGTGGCCTTAAATAAGAAATTAAAGGAATTAAGTTTTGTCCTGATGCAGCAGTTCTCATGCCTGCACTATAGGATGGCTTCATGATAGCAGGAGTAAGTGTCTAGAAACCAAAATGGTTTCTTTCGTGCCTACAAGTTCTCACGAAATAAGGAGTGGCTGTTTCTTTCCCTGAGGTCTTGTTACAAATGACGTGCCACAAGGGATTCATCTTGTGCCTGTCTTTTTTACTATATTTATAAAAACACTGAGAATTAGTAAGATGCCATGAGCTCATATACCAACATTTACACTGACAGCACTCAGATTTGCATCTCTTTGCAGATGTACTCACAGTATGTGTAAGAGGTTGCGCTTAGATAAAAAACAGCTGGTTTAAACAGAATCCAAGTTGAGTAGTGATATTGGTGAAACACATATCTTACGAAACAAGCCAGGATATTATTCAGTGCCCTGTATTATGAGCGGTCATATTGCAGTCTGTAAGACAGTGTGGACCCTGGGTTATTCTCAACTTAGGCACTTGTTCAGGAAGTTCAGAACTGAATTCTGTCACCTTTCATTTCATATATCAGACTGGATTCATCAATACCTTCATATTTCAGAATATTTTATTGTGTTAATCTTTTTCTGTGAAACATTTCATGCAACACCTCAAGTAAGTGAATATGATCCTTTTCCTTCTCCATTCAGTTACTGCATATTCTACCATACCTTTTGCTTTCCTTGTTCTTAACCTGATTATCTATACTTAATTTGTCCATCACTGTGGTTTCAAAGTCCTGACCGTGAAACGTAGTTTCTGTATTTGTGATAAGCAGTATCAAAACTAAGCTTAATTGTAGAATTCCATCCCCAGCATTTACTGGTCTTGGTTGTTTTTGAAGTGGATCATGTTGACAACTAATAAAAATTCAACTATGTTGTATTTTTATATAAAAATATATATATAAAGTTTATAGTATTTCTGGTGTCAAAAGGAATATTGAGAAAATCCAGTACTCTTTTGTTCCAGACTTTTGACAGTATAATAAAATAAACCCTTTTTACAAGCTGCAGGAAGTCGAACATGTAAATGTTCAAATTATATTCATGTATTTATATGTCATTGCATTGCTTAGATGTTTAGGGATATATTTTTCCATGTGTGCTTAAGATGAGGCTTTTTCAAATTCATCAAGAATTAAAAATATTTCATGCTAACTTGTACTTTTTTAAAATTATGACTTGAAGGCATCTTTAGAGGGGAGTAATATTTTGTGAATTGATTAAATGAGGGTTCCATTCAGCAGTAAAGTGTCCTTACAGATTTTTGTCTTCAATATCTGTTTGGGGTAAAGTGGTGATCTTAGGTCAGTATTGAGAGACTTGCTGGGGATATAAAGAATTCTAGAGACTTCTTTTTATGCTCCTAGGGATTTGAGTGGTTAGTGTTGCTCAAGCTGCACAGTTCTAAATGTAATTGAGCAGTTCATTTTTGTTAATTATCTAAACTTTGCCATCTGCTGGAGAGCCTTTTAGTGACATTATAATTTAGTCCAGTTGGAGCTCAGTTAGAGTTTTCTGACTAGTCTGTTATCGTGTGTTCCCCAAACAAAAACCTACACACAGAACCCTGGTCAGTTTTGTTATTCAATTTTTAAATAAGCATCTGGAATGACTGACAAGCTTACTGCGTTATGTTGTGAGATTGTTTCAAGTGCTGTGGATTTGCGTTTTAGGTATCAAACCAGGACATTTCCATGGCAATTGACACCTTTCAGCTTCCTGCATGAGTATGACACAAAAATTGTCACGCCTTTTTGAATTCCATTGTCCTCATTTATCCCAGCAGTGCAGGGAGGGGTGAGGGACAATACAGGAAAAGGCAGAAAAGAAGCTGCCACCTACGAAGAAACTACTTTATACAGCTGCTTTACCATATGTTCCCCTGTAGACAGAAAATATTGTTCAAGGTCCATGCTGAGCAATTCAGAGTGCAGACAACTGTTTCACATGGATATTCCGAACTGCCTTTGCTCAGTTCTAGAAGTATCAAGTGTATGGAACATAGCAGTTACAGCCTTTTTCCTGCACCTGGGCAAATGTGCAGTAATTGCACGCTTTTTGTTGTAATTTGCTGTAAGCTGTACCTCCCACTTATGACCTGTTATGTGAAGACTTTGATTTAGCATACCTTTGTGAAGGCCTACCTCTAAACTATTACTGAAGCTCTGCTACATCTTGAAGTTAGGTTAATTTAAGATTTTTTTTTTCAGTGTAATAGGACATATTGTCTAGTAATGCAAAATGATACCCCCATGCCCTGCAGGATTAAAACAGTATGAGAAAAATGCAGAGTCTTTAACTTGTTTGCTCTTCCTTCACATTCAAGGAGAAAAGTAAGTCCTTTAGAATCACAAAAGCAATATAGTGTAAGATTTCTTGCATCAGGAAACAGTAAGGAAGCAGAAGCCATAGAAACTTGGCGCTTATTAATGTAATCAGGACACTACAGTATTACTTTGTGGATTTTTTTTTTTTAGTTCTAACTGCAATATATTTTCTGATGGGAGCAGATTGCAGGAGCTGTGCCTTTTGTGATCAGACTTTTCCACTTGAAGGCCATAACAGCACGTACGCAAAATTCTCCTAAAATTTAAGGACCTCTCCATACAAGCCTTCATTATTTCCATGATACATTATAGCAGTAAGAGAGAGAAATGAATTTCAGGCATTATGTCCACACAGTCTAATGCTATTATGGCATAATGATGAGCTGGGTTTATTTGGAAGAATCCAGAATGTGATGGAATATTTTTCTGGGTAATTGTCAGAGCAGTAGAAAAAACATCTTTATTATTTTTTTCTTCTAAAAAGCTCTGTTTAAATTTATGGAAGCCTTAGCTTTTACAGCTTCCATGGTTATGAGCTTTCTTTTCTTATGAGAGTGAGGAATTTGATTGTTTTCATCTGGTATTTACGTAAGACTGACCGAGCTGAAGAACCAGCAGTAGTTAAACGCCAGGAGCTTCAGACAGTGGTCAGTTATGCAGGTGCATATAAGCTCCATGTCTTAACAGATACTCGTGTTGACTGCAGATTCACTGACAAGCATCCCAGACCATGTTAGTCCTTCCATACGTGCTGCGGAGTTGATGTGTGCATGTACCATGAGTCAAGCTAGCCAGAGTAAGAAATCAAGGTTAAAATAAGGATTTGTCTGGAAATTTTAAGTACCCCTAGAAATATTCTGTAAATACCTCTTTTGTTGATTTAAACAACTGGTGAATTTGTTTGCGGAAAAACCAGGTCCCAGAACCTTATCAGCAATACCAGTGTGGTTTGCTTTTTAATTGTGTATATGGGTGGCACAGTACACATGCATGTACACACACACACACATACACGCATAAAAATACTGTTAAGAATAAAACTGAAGCCATTAAATCATTTTCCACTTGTGACTGCAGTTGATATCAAACTTGGTAGGTATTAAAGAATTTTTTTTAAGATTTCCACAACCCTTTCCCTACGTGCTGCGATGCCTTAGTTACTGTTGTATTGCCTGCTATCTAATGGAACTGCTTCAGCACAAATGCAAAATCACCGAGTGCACAGAGCACAAGGAACAGGTGGTAGAAAAATGCTTAACTTCATGTACAACTGAAGTAAGCAGCGATGAGGGAACAGTTGAATGCAGTGTATCCTTATTGTCTCTGTTCAGGTTTCAGGAGTGCTCTAAACAAAATAACTGAATTACTCTTCCCTGCTCTTCCCCGCCCCCCCCCCCCCCCATGTTTTTGACCAATATTTAAGTTAATATTTTTATAAATATATCTTTCAAGAATTTCTAGTTCAATGATGAAGTGTTGACAAAAATCTCTAATTTACAGCCATAACTACATACCACTTTTAATATAGCTTTTGTTAACTTTACCTGTGTTACAATTTATTTTTTTTTTCCAGCATTCTTCTGGAAAATAGTCCCATTACGTGGGGATTGTTAAAGGTTTGCTGGGTTCTGTCACCACCAGCAACAGCCACTTCTGTGGTGTTCCAGACCATGAACCATTTTGATGGCTTGCACAGCACTAGTATTAACACACACCACAGCTGGATATCTCTAGATGTCCAGAATGCATTGATATACATACAACAACTATCTAGATGTCCTAGAATACAGAAGTGATGGCATCCCACGCGGGAAGATGTGAATTACCCCAGCTTTGTTCGGCAAGAAGCTGCAGCATTGATTCAGAGCCTTGCCTTTTTTGGTTTTTTGGCATGTCTTAGATTTAGATGAATGGTTTTACCAACCAAGAAGTTTAGGTGTCTTGACTTTAGCAAACTCTGTAAAGATGAACTTTTTAGATCTTTTGACATGTGAATTCAAAAAAAGCTTTGAAATATAGTTGTTCTCGTCCCTGTTGTCACTGTTATCTGACTGGGAGGGCAGCTCGGGAAACTACTGAAGTGAGCAAATAATGGTTTCTCTCTCTTTGGTAGATGGTTCATCTTTTGCCCAGAGGTTCTTTTCTTCCTTGTCACTCAGCAATTTGGAACTGGTAATAAAAACTCAGTATATTGGTTTGTCCTTCAGGATATTGTGAACAAACCAAAGTGTTCTCTTAGGAAAATGTTTGAAATAGAACACTGTAAACTTCTTGTTATATCTCTCCGTTTCTGGGTCTACTTTTACTAGATATTATGTATTTTTTTAATCAGTGTATAATATAAATGTCTTCTATAGCATTGTTATGCCATCTGCAAGAAGTCTGACAATATCCAGTCCTGCAGAGTTGTTTTACAAAAAAAAAAAAGGCAGCTGAATGACTCTCGGTAAATTCAAACCAACCAGATGTGTTTGCTGGCTTAGTGTACTATGTCCTCTAACTGCTGCAGCCTTGCTGATCCTAACCAATTAACAATTTCCACACTTACTAGAGAGTTAAGGCATTTTGGAGGATGTAGCTTATTTTAGGCCTCTCTGGCTGCCTAAAATAGAGACTTAATTGTCTTATCTAGTCAATGAATGGAGGTTGCCTTTTCTGATGAGCCCTTCTAAACAACCTATGTACATGCTCTGAATTGTCTTTTAGAGGAATGCCATTCTTTTCAAAGCTAAAATATGTCTAAAATAGAGTATCAGAGTATTCCTTCTTCCTATTAAACTACATGTCTGAATCCAGACAGAGATTGGGAGAAAGACTTTCTGTCATACTTCAGTTTTGTGGAGTTAAAAAAAAAATTTATCAAAGAGCCAAAATGCCAGATCAATATTTTATTTCTCCCACCTGAAACACTGTTGCCATTGCCTGCTGCACAGTGCTAATAAAATAAGCTAAGAACTTCAGAGAAGTATTTCTGTGCCAAATGTCAACAAGTGTATATTTCTTTTTTTACCCTGTGACTGCCACTTAGCAACATAATGTGCAGGAAGCATAAATGTTGTTCTTTCTCTTTCTGTCTCCCAAATGTAAGGGAGGGTTCAGGAAAAACACGTCATTCACAGTTGTTTTGTTTCCTGGAAATTTTTCCACTCTGACCCCCCCCCCCCAAAAAAAAAAAAAAAAAAAAAAAAACAAACAAACAAACAAAAAAAAAAAAAAAAAAAAAAAACAAAAAAAAAACACCCCAAGAAACAAACAAACAAACAAAACCCAAACCCCCCCCCCAAAAAAAAAACCAAACCACAATATAAATAAATTCTTTTTCCTTGCATTCAAGTGATTTGATGATGCATGTAAATCACTCCCTGAAATCTCCATGTAAGTTGGCAAAGCTCTGCTGGTCATAAATAAAAGTTGTCAGAAGCCTGTCGTGTGGGTTGTGTGAGGCTGTCTGATCTCTTACGCTGAAAGCTAGGAGAATTTTATTCATAATAATTTCACTTTCTGAAGAAGAACATGCTCTGCCCTGTTTTTCTGGCTTAAAAATTAATTGCAAATTGTGACTTGGAAGCTGCTAGTTTTTTCTGATCTCTGCCAAACTGAGCTGATTTTCATTAGGAAAATACTGGTGATCTGCTTAAGCATTCCTTAATCATTCTTCTTATTGAAGTTACTGAATGAAAAAGTAAAAATCTTAATAAACTTCACTAATGAATAACCCAGCAATGGAAAAAACCAATAAATATTCACTTTTTTTTTTCCTGAAACCCTGGCACCAAGTGTCTCTTGTTGCTGTTATCTAAAATACAGTGAGTTTGCCACTCACTAATTCCAGGATGTTTTGAATTAATTGAAGAGCAGTATTCTATGATTCTACGATCTAGGTCCTTTGGGCTCAGGCTGTTGACATAGGGCCATTTCTTTGTTAAATGCATTTTCGAAGATAATTCTGCTAAGCACATTTCACTCAGTGAAAGAATCAAGAATCTCAGGGTTATACTTACAGAGCTAAATGCGAAGGGGTTTTCAGAGCAGATAGAATTTAAGTCCTTTGCCTACCATTTAAAAGTAGTGCTAATGTACTCTTTATCAGAAGAGGGTAATAGTTTGTAAAATGAGATCCTTAGCCTGTTTTTAATAACTCTACTGATGATATTTGAAGAATTGTTTAGATGCCAGAAAATTATGGTTTGGTTTAGCTGTGTCCAATATCGGAAACTGGTTAAGAGAAAATTGACTATAGCAGAGTTAACTGAAAAAGTCATGGGAAATTTATTTTTTTAAATGGCATTAATTTGATTAAATTTATCAGTTCTAGTTTGATTAATCCTCTGGGAGCTATGTTTCTACGTGGTACGCTGAGCAGATTGTGAAAGAGAGGCTGTCACAAAAAGCAGATTTTTAGGAGTCGGGGATCTTGGATTCTATTCTTGATTCTGTCACTGACTCACTGTGCGAGCCTCCTAAATTGCATGAGTCACTTCATGTCTCTGCCTCATTTACACTTCCTATAAAAGTGAGTATTACTTAAATCATGCCCAGTGTTTGAGTTTCCTTTGCATCTCCTTCCCCTGTGTCATGATTAAGCCCCCAGAGTAACCTCCAGTAATGTACAAAATTATATCCAGTATTGCCTAAACTCTATCCAGTTTGGGTCTGTAGATGTGACTGTCCCCAAAAAAGAGGTTTAGTGAGAAATTTCATTGTTAATAACTGTCATTAAATAAGAAACAATAAAATATTAAGAATTTAATTCATTTAATACCTTCATTCATCTACACCTAAATCCTTCTTTACTATTTTTGACACTTATATGCTATCAGACTTTTTTTAAAGGATCCTTTAAATTCAATCACACAGAGTTTTTAGGCACTTCTAAACTGCATAATGTAGCTCCGTTACTGTTTCTTATTTCCCCAATTTGTTTCTTACTGTTTGTTACCCATCTGCCGCATCACATTTAAGAGCCATAGGTTCTTAAAGGCTGAAGCTGACTTTTTTTTTTTTTAAAAAAAAGCATTTTTAAGGCCTACAGAAATTACAGATGGACAACACAATGATGTGTTGCATTTTGATTCACCTGCTCATACTATTATTTCAGGTGATTCCGAGAGCTTTGCTGGTGGTATTTTACAAAAACAAGATGTAGTCTTAAGGAATATAAACCTTAATTTTATTTTTTGCTAAACTTCATGCTGACTTAAAATATTTTGAACAATTTCCTTTTCTTTAAATATTTTCAGTGTCTTTGAAGTGTTTGCAAGCTTTTCTGTATCCCAAATACAAGGAGGAGCACTACATGGAAAATGAAATTGTTGAAAAACATTTCTGGAGAGCTTATGGCCAAATAACCTTCATTTGAGGAGAAGCTGAGATTTGTGTAGTGTGGCTCAGCCGAAGAAAAAGCGATAGTTGAGTAACACTTTGGTTTTTGGTTTGTTTTTTTTTTTTTTTTTTCTTGACTGGCAATTACTTGATCTTAGAAGGACACCTAAGACTGCGTAAATAAAGTATATTTGACTAGGAAGGCTGTGCATGTGTGTGCATGCATTTTGTGTCTAAAAATAGTTTTCTTTGAACAGGATTCAGTTTTGACTTTGCTTGCTTCACTTTTAACATGGAGCAGAACTCTGTGTGGAAAAACTAGCCGGCCAATAAAAGGACGTTAGAATTCCCCTTGCTTGGCACTGCTTCTTTTAAACTCTTCACTACCATGTACTTCCATTTAGTCAGCAGCAATATATGTAAATTAGTGCTGGGCATTAAGGAATAAAGAACACATGGATTAGAAAATGCTTTTAAAATTTGTATTTTTTTTCTTTAAAAATAGTTTTGAACTCTGCCTAATTTTTCCAACTTATTTTACTAATTATTTTCACTTACCCTTCCTTAATTCTAACTTTAACAGAAAAATTATGGAGTTAGTATTTTTTAAACATGGTATCTAATATGCCATATTTTGTTCCATAAGAATCCTTTTGTGTTTTTAATGGAAGAATTAACAGAAGAACGCGGTGTTGAATAAGATTGTAAGATCACATTTTAAGGCTACAAAAATAATGTTTCCATCAAATAAACAGAGCAAAGTCTCCTCTAATAATCAGGAATGCCAACACGCAATTATACAGTGACTTTTCATTCTGAACAGCTCAGACCAGTAACAAACTTTTGAGGAAAACGTAGGCTATCTTGTCTGTATTTTATACCTGCTTTGAATTGGTCACTGAGAGGCATACTAACATGGCAAGTGAGGCAAAAGTCTGAATTTACATACATGTGTCTTTGTGGAGTGTATGAAGCATATGGAAGTGCCAAACTGCTGCCTCTAGAAACTGATATTCTTTCTTCCCAGAACGGGAACAACAAAAGTAAAAGCTCGTGCAAGCTTTCTTTCCTTGGTAAGCATTGAGATCTGCTGACGTTTCTGAGGGTGAGGCCAGTCTGTTAACCGTTGAGAGCTTAGGTTTTGTGCAACGCGGGCAGCTGCCCCTGAGGAACTCTACTGGATGCCATCCTCTTGTTCTACTGACATCATCAGAACAGTCAGGAGATGGTGATTTATTCACTACCCACAGGGATGAAGTTTAGGCTTAAGGATGATGGCTCAATTCTGAAGGGAAGCATCTCTAACGGCATATGTCGCCTGCTAACTAAGCATTAAAAAATGCAAAAATGAAAGCAGTTGATCTGTGAAGAGATGATACCAAGCTGGTCTGCTCTTAGGTTTTCAAAAGGTGACTGGAAGTTACTGTAGAGTTTCAACTGTAATAGTAGTAAAAGAATGATTGAGAAGACAACTGATACTCTAACTGTAATATACAGCACTTAAAAGGTAAACATTTCCTAGTTTTATAGTATATGATGCTCCTAGATCAATTAGGGCAGGGTTATTATGTTTTAAGCTAGTTCCAAAACTGGTACCTGATGTAATTGCTGGACTATTTTAGTTTCATAAATTTTGCATTAGCAGACAGATTATTTCATGTGTAGCTAACCAGTACCGATAAATGCTTGCTTGTTGGCATCTCCTTCAGTATGTTTTGTTGCAATTGCTGATTGTTTGTTAACACAAATTTCTCCAGGTAAATTATGGTTTTACTTATGTAACAACAGAGACGAAGCTTTTGGAAGGATGAAAACAAATTGTAATATGGGGTCTGGAGATGGGGAAAGGAGAGTATAATAGCAGCAATATTCTTTATTGACCAGTCACAATGGTGTCGGAGGCTGTTATTCCGATCTCTGATCCTGTCCTGTCGGGTATCTCACTTACCTTCAGCAGCATGAGCACTGCTACAGGATGTGTGCACAGATGTGTGTAGTCATGGGGCTGTTGGGGAGCAATTCTTCAGCAGGCTGTACAGATAAAGTAGCACCCAGCAGTTCTGAAGGAGCTAGGTATAGTTGAAATGGCACTGTCATTTGATAAACAATATTTTAGTTATCATGAGGTAGTTACGTGAAAGTAAGGCATTTGTGCCAGTGTCCTATTACTGAATACTGGAATTAGCCAGCTAAGCTTGCTAATGAGTGCAGTGTTTACTGCTTTCACTAAAACTGAACTCTTTGTGTGCTGTGTGTACCTGAGGCTTTGGTGCCTTTGTGTGCCTTTCTGCTTCCACTGTGTTCAGCTGAAGGTTCCATATCTCAGCTTTTTATCAATATCCAAATTTATCATGATTCACCCATCTTGTTTCAGATTGCTATCTCAGCATTTGAGCAGGCTAGCTGAGATGCGGCTTACGTGTCCCTTGTATGATGTTTGTTTCTGTACAACTTAAAGTATATTAAATTAAGGATGGTTTCTCATTTAGTAATGCCAGTGCAGCACATCTTCAGTGAGTGGGAATTTGCCTGAGACTTTTACTGCTAACATTTTTGGGATCTGTCTCATACCCATAGTAGACAACCTTTCCTTCAAAAACTTGAAGTTCACAAGTGCATTTTGGCAGCTTTAGGAAGGGGAATTGAGTTAGATAAACTCCTAGTATCTAGTTGTGCAAAAAAAAAAAAAAAAAAAAAGTGTTTTTGAAGGTTGTAAATTCTTACCGAATGGGAAATGGTTTGCATGGTAAGGTTGCTGCATAAATTAGAAAAAAACAAGTTTAAACAAGTATTGGCAATACCCATGCATACAGTTGTTTCCTGAGATAACTGAATTTGTTCTTTATTAATGAAATAATGCTTGTCTCTCTGGGTGCTTTTCAGTAGTGTATTCAAACAGCTTGATTATATGATAGAAGTATAGCATACTTCAGGGAAATGAGAAATTTGCATATAAGCAAACTCGTAGTAGCAATGGATTTTAAGAGGATTGGGGTTTCTGAACATAATTTTTTAGTTTTTAGTTAAAGGTGGGGTAAAACATTGAAAGTGTGTATGCATGCACTTATCAAATAAACCTGTGAAGAGCTTTTAAGTGCAGAGATACCATCTCTGTCTCAAATACTGAAGTTATAAAGAGCTGGATTCCTGGAGAGTATTCCAGGAAAGTACGCTTGGACATTTACTGTGTTCTTATATTCATTCATTTTGCTAACTGCTTGTGGTTGTTACTTAATAGTAGGCTTGGATGGACTTCTGTTTTCAGCTGTCCCTGTGTTCAGAGTATCCTCCCTTTGCATATATGGGGTTTTTTTCCCCCTACATGGAGGGATACGAAGGTTGAATTAGCTGTTTGTATTTTCATACGTTGCTGTTATGCTCTGGCACTATGAGTTGATCTCTGATGTCGCTTTGAAACACTAGGCAACAGAGGATGATAACTTTGCCTGCTTCCCAGCAGTTACAAAGCTAGCTTTGCAAATCCCATCAACAAAATCTTGGAGAATAGTCTTTTGATCTACCATCAGAGAAAGTCATAGTTAAATATCACAGGCATTATTCTTTAAATCTCCTTAGTGTTTCCAGTTCTTCACAGGTCTGTGTAGGCCTGTCTGTCCTACATACATGTCAAAAGATTTATCTTGGCTAGTTACTTACTGTCCCAATGCCTTCTCTCCCATCTATGGCAAATTTACCTGGGGTTGCGTAGAATTACTCCAAAACAATGGGTAGTATAGGCCCACTAACTGTTACTTAATTATATAATGAATTTGTTGTCTTAATGAAAATCTAAATTTCTGACCTGTTTTGTAATGTAAAAATACCAAAGCAAATTCCAGTACTATGGTTTTTTTGTAATTATATCATATCTGGGAAAAATGCCTGCCTTCCCCCCGCCCCAGAAGAATAAAGGTTCTATTTTAACTCTTCAGTGTATGGTATTAATTCATGATGAAAAGCTGTTTCTGGTTATACATTTGATGATTTCCTATAGCTAAACTTCACCTTTTTTTGCTTATGCATCCTTATTTGGTCTGCTTTAATAAAGTTACGCTACTCCTTGTACAAAATGGTGGTATCTGATGCAGAGGCTTCAGCCATATTCTAAACACCACGGTCATGGCTGTGATTATATCAGCTAATGGCAACCACTGGCTGTATGCCAAGTAAAACGAGTAAGAATGATCTAATTGTCAGATGAAACAATGAGACGCATGAAGAACTTGGTAGTACTTTAGTAAGTCTCTTAATCTTAAATTCTCTTTACTCATCAAAAAGCTCAGTTAGCAGATCACTGTTTTTGTTGGAGATGAGCATGTTTGTATTCGTACATGTCATATTTCAAATCTTAAGAGAATAAAAAATTATGAGATGCCATACTCATTTTAACCTTCCCTTTTCTGATTTAACTGGTTCTTAACCAAACTTATGCAAGTAGGTCTTTACAAATGTTCGTGGTACTGCTTTACTGTCTGTTAACTGCTTTGTTGTTCAAAGCGTGCTGGAATGTGCACAGATAGCTCCTCTCTGTATTGAATTTTACCCCATTAGGTGTATGTTTGTCTATAGAATGGTACGTTAGCCTGAGGACTAGCTTAGCTGTTTGCAAGCTTCCCTGTCACTAATCATTATCTCCGCTTTGCAGAACATCTTCAAGTCCTGTAGGTTTGCAGGTCTGTAGAGCCCTTGGATGTTTTTACCTTTTTATATTCATCTTTGCCTGTAATCATGAATATTATTCTTTTTTGGAGAATATTTGACTTGTTTGGATTTTTTTTCACTGAATAATTAAGTTCTACAGTTTGATTACTGTGTTACGTGTTTGATTATTGCAGGCTATAGAACTTCCCCCTCTACTTTATGTTGTATAGTTTAATCCTTTTTGAAAGGGATTTACTAAATTGCAGGTAGAAGAATTATTGCTTTTGTAACTTTTTCCAAAAACTTTCTGCTGCTTCATTAATAAGATTGTCACGGTAGCAAAATCAGCTCAGGAAGGAATGACCCTCAGAACACCACCCGACCGGCCAGCCAAGGACTGAAACAAATGTCTAAGGAAAAAGTTGGGAATGTTGGTCAGTGTGTTACACTGGCAACTGGATTATCAAACTGGTCATCACTTCATCAGGATTTTTTTTGTCCTTTATACTTTTCAGTTGATTCATTAGATCCCTGAACTTAAAACCAAAACAAAACAAAAAACAGCCAAACCAAAAAAAACCAAAAAACAAAACCAAACAAAAAAAATCCTTTGAAATTCTGTTTTGTCTTCAACAGTGCCCTTAAAGATAGTCGTTTCCCCCCAATGACGAGGGATGAGCTGCCACGGCTTTTCTGCTCAGTGTCTCTACTCACTAACTTCGAAGATGTATGCGACTACATGGACTGGGAGGTAAGGATGTCAGATATATTTTAAGAAAATTACTTTGATATCATGAACATCTGTAGCAGAAGTCACACCATTTAAATTATCTGCATATATTTAGTGTAGTTGTCACTGTTTTGCCCACTACACACATTGTTTTGTGCATAGATTCAAAAGATCCTTTTGGTAGAACTGGCATCACCTTAAAAGTCTGAGCCATGAAAATAGAGTAAAGTTGTATTCTTGCCCACTTATGCACTTGAAGTAAGAGTGGTCTGCACAGCTGTATCTATGTCTAAGACTCCATCAAGCAGGGTATTCTCTGACTAAAGGTGTCCTGAGCCCTCTTTTGCAGCATAGCGATCTACAGAAATGTGGTAGGTCAGTCCAGTCCATTGATTATGGAAAGAGGATGTTCCAGTATGAAGGTTAATAGTTTGATGTATGCTTTTGGAAGCAAGCACTGCAAAAAAATTGCAATCTCAAAACAAGCTGCTATATTTAGCTTGTAGGAGTGAGCCATTTATCTTTCCCAAAACTTCCTTTGCTTTCAGAGCGAGTGGCCTGCACAGACCCCGCAAAGCCCTTATACAGTGAAGCCAAGTAAATCACTGCTCTTGTTTTTCTTAGGTACTTATGCGTGGAGCTGGATCTATTTTAACTGTTAGGTTCTAGGAAACCTGCATGCGTTCTCTTGGAACAGCAGCATAAAAGAGATTAAGAAGCAAATGCTGCATTTTCTGGGAAGGCACGCTGAAGGAAGTGTTATTCTGTACTCTGCTTTTTTTCAAATTATTTGGTGTTAGACACTTGCAAAAAACAAGGTACTGGACTTAAGATGAACTTCTCATCTCAGTCAGTATGACCGTTGTGTTGCTCTTTGAGTCTATATTTGAGTGGGCATAAAAAAAACCTTGAAATTGTCATATATGATAGCAGACATGTTATAATGCCAGAGACACCACACAAGTTACAGTATTTCCCTTTAATAACAACTTAGCCCTACTAACTATTTAGGATTTCTTAAGAGAAAAAGAGGCTTTCTGTTGTATTTACACATGACAAATATATATTGAATAGAAATTTCATTTGTTGTTAAAATGGTAAGAGGCCCTGCTGTATCAGAGTGGTGGTAGCCAGCAGTAACCTCAGCATTATGGATTTTACAGTAGCTGAAAATCTAATAAAAATGCATTTCCTGTTCAACTCATAATGACAGGGGCTTCTTACCTTCTGATATGTAATTCTGAATGAGAGGAATGTAAGTTTCCTTTGGGGTTTATCAGCATTTTCACCATAAACAGAATTATTCATTTTTTTTATGTAATGTCAGACCGAAAAATAAATCTTAGCTGAAACTGTGTGTGCATTCTCAACAAGAAGCTTTTTTCAGAGAAGTAGTTCGTCTTGTTACGGAGCCCTTAGAGTACTTTAAGCAATGTTTTCAAGTAATCAAAACTGTAGTGACTTTTAATACTAACCAAGCTAGAAATCAAAATTAAAACTGGTAGAATTTTTCTGCTTTACTAGGTTGACTTCTGGTAGTAACCATAGTGATATTTTCCATTTAATTTATTATAATTATTAAAAACCAGACTATGAAGATACTCAAAAAATGTCTCTTTAAAAGTGTGAAGTGTGTAATGAAATAGCATTTAGCTCTTTCCCTGCGGTAGTCTATAAATATTATTAGATGCTGGTTTAATTGTCTCAATAATAAACTTCTGAGATGACCAAAATATTAATCCTTAAAGAGAAGCTGAAACCAAAGCCTGAGTTCAAAAATCCACTCTCCCTTGGAAAGACTGGTTTTAACTTTGTTCCTTGGGAGACTCCTGATTCATAACTGAAATACATATATGAAACAAAAGAGACTTTTACCTTTCTATATCTTGTTGCAGAATCCTTGAGATTCTGTTTACACAACAGTGTAAACAAGCTTAATGCCAAACTGTAGTCTTGCTCAGTTAGTTCTGATTAATTTTATGGATTCTCATGATTCTTCTCATTGGAAAGCCCTGACTTATGAGGGAAGAATGGAGGGGTCAAAAATATAATGGTCCTTGTGTTATCTATTTGCTGAGTTGCTCTCTCCCATTTCATTTAAGGTTTTTTAATGATAGGTTATTAAAACCTTTAGCAAATTCCTAGGAATTCTAAGAAATGGTCACAAAGTGGATTCCATGATTTGGTTTTTTTTCTTTTTTCCTAGAAGTTAAATGAGCTTCTCAAGTGGTTGTATCATACATAGTTGTGGATGATCCACAAGCTTTCCATGCAGAAGGAGCGGGGTGTGTGTGTGTGTATAAATATGAGAAAGATAAAATTTGTAGTTGTTAGTCCTTAAAAGAATGATTCATTGCTGTTTGTGCCCCTGTCAGTGAGATAGCTTATGTCATCCGTGTTTCTTTTAAGGGAGCTGCAGTTATGCAATATTAATGGTGAAAAGACATTTCAGGATGTCTAGAGTATGACGTAAAGAGAGATTCTGCATCTTTCGTCTCGCATAATGCTGATTTCCAGATCATCCTGAAAAACATCAGCCTGGTTAGGAGACCTTACCTCTGTAGGTATGCTACTCATGATCTTGTGGGAGCCGCTTCAGCAATTTGCTGACAGAGGTCGCAGTATTTCAAAATTGCTGATTCAGACACCTCACAGTGCTCTGGCAGCTTAGAGACAAGATCATTTGAAGACACGTCTCAGGAGTGTCTCCTGTATCCTGAAGCGGAATGATAGATCTTTTCTCTGATTAATGATCTTCCCAAACTAAATAAAATCATATTTCAATTTTAAAAAAAGCAACGTGAGATCCTTTTGCAGCAGAAACTTCAACGAAGGAAACTGGAGATATGAATGAACTGAGTGCTATTAGCTCCCATATGATTTTTCAAATTGCTGCCATTTTCACCTTTTATAAAAGTAACTAGGAGAAAGTACAAACCTTTAAAGGACCACTTCAATGCCATGGTTCATGAGGATGCTTCCTAAAATGTAATTTAGCATTCTTACTTACAAGTGACTTTATAAGAATTGCAGGGCGCTTTAGTAGCTGAACAGATGTAGGGCTTTCAAATGAACACTGGGAGTGTATGAACTGCTTTGTCATTTCTGCTAGACAGAACCCATGAACTATTGCTGTGGTCCAGTTGCTGCTGGGGTGGATTTTCACAACCTTTCCATCTCAAAGAAATGGGCAACATGAGAAATTCTAAGATATGTTTCTTTTTTTATTGAAGATCAGATATCCAGAGGACTACTTGGGAGAGAAGGCATAAAGCCCAATTATCTTCAAACACATTTGATATTGACAGCAGTCATCCCTTCCCCACATAAACTCAGCTTTATCCATATTTCCATTCTCCTTGAGCTCATCTTTTTGATCGTCCTTTTAACAAGTCTTTTCTTTCCTGCACAAATTTGAGTTCCTGCCTCAGGATGCTACCAATTTTGCTGTTGATTCTTAATGCAGATGCGCTTGCATCTCATGTTGCGCTGGGAACTGTGCGTGTAGTTAGCAGCACTCCAAAAGAAGGAATGTAGAAGAGTTTGAATAGATTGCTGTGAAGTATCAGGGCTTTGGGTCCTTTAGAAAGAACTTCTCTTTGGTTTGTGAAGCTCGTACATTTGCAATTTGGGCAAATAAGCTTACACTCAGAAGGTCCTGTGAGCAGATTCAGATCCCAGAAGTGACATATATAAGGTGTGATCATGTTGGAGGTCTTGCGATTCCAGCTTTGGTGCTACGGGCTCTGCCTCCTTGAGAGGGTATTGCTGCGAGGTACATTACAATGGCAAATGATTTAATGTATCCCCTGCGTGCCTTTTTTCTTCCAGAACACAGAAGAGAAAAGCAAAGTGCCTCTAGTCATTCCCTATTTCATGTTATAGCAAATGAACACCTTTCAAATTTATTTTCTCATTAATTTAATTAAGAATCTGTGGGGTTTTTGCTAGAAGGTAAAGCCTGTCCTGCTAATTCAGACCCTCTCCCCATTTTTTTATTAAAACAATATAAACATTATGTTTGAAAAACATTATTGTAATTCCAACAGGGTAATAAATAACTAGAATTGACCAGCGGCTCTTCCTTAAAATACCTTGAAAGAGATCTTTGCCCTGAAGCTGCTGTTCTTGAGTGAAGTAAAATCTGCAGAATTGTGCATGCTTGCTGTGTTGATACAAAAGGCCTTTAGCCCGTGTGCGCTGGTTTAAATATCAGTTTAAATAGTTGTAGCCAATGATGTTGACTAAAAGGTGGCTTTTCATTGTTGACAAAGTTAGTACATTTAAGAGCTGTGGAAATTCTTTCCTTCCTGCAAGTGCAGCGGCACCAGCAACTTTTGCAGCTTATGTTCTTTAGAACAGAGAAGAGAGAGTCTTGATCTCAATATTTTATTCTCTTTGGATGATATTCAGTGATTCCATGTATGTAAATAAATGACTCATTAAAAAAAGAACGCTTGTCGTGAAGTAGAGAGCGTATCTCCTGAGTAGTCTTTTGCCTCCATTGTTAAATCAGAATGTAATATTTAAGCCCTACTGAAGATGATCAGAAAGAAGCCAGCATATTTGCTACAAAAGCGAGGCTAAAAAGCTGTAGAATTCAGCTAATAAGAAGCGAGGTCAGCTTCTATTAAGTAGCAATAGTTGCTTAACCTGAAGCGTTCCACTTCCAGCCAAGTTTGTATGCAGCTATTTCCATAGTACTAGCTTGATAAGTAAAGGGGGAGGTTACTACGTTATGTGGTATCATAAGGAACAGTCTACAAGTTATAGGCTAGCTTTTTTGTTTGAAAATGTTTATAGCTTGCCGCTGTTCAAAGATTGAGCTGACAAACCGTAAGTCAGTGGAAGGATTAGCCGTAACCCAGAACGGCCTGATCTGGTTCATCGTGCGGTTACGTGAATGCTTTTTACCGGTAGAACCGAGAGGCAGGCAAGCGGAGTTTGTCGCAGTTTGGCTGGCAGTTAGGGTTGTACGTTGAGCCACGCTTCTCGTCTTGAGTGGAGGAGAACAGCTAACAGGGAGTGAACTTCAGGAACAGGCAGACGCTTGTTTCTGACCCCAAGGAGGTGTTGCACTGCTCGCGCTCCGGGGTATTCGTGTGGATTCTTTGTAACGGGTTCTTTGTTATCTGCTTTAATGTGTTTCTGAAAAAGCGTTTACAATTAATTAATTGTAAACTAATTAGTGATAATTGCACGCAAATCTCTTACAGATTTCAGTGCAGTAGATAAAACTGAACGGAATGATTATTTGATGACAGTTTACTCCACAGTGGACGAGGAGCTTAAATTTCAACAAGGTTTGATGTTTTAGGTGCTTATCCAAATTCCACGTTGGTAGTCTCACAGGAATAATGTTACCTCTTCCTCCCGGTATGGTTGGAGAGTCAGTACAAGAAGAACAGATTTGTAAAGTGTGGTTGGAACTTTGATTCAGAACAGTCGAACATGACAGTTGCTTGAACTTCAGTTTCGGGGTGGTTTTGGAACAATTTTTTGTATGCCCAACTGAGATGGACATAGAGAGAAACGTATTACGGGCAGTAATGTAGCAGGCGCCAGAAGCGCTTGGCAAAACAATGAATGTGGTGTGTGCGTGGTTTCCCCCATCCCGAGGTGTATGTAAATAAATGATTCATTAACAAAAGAACGTATATAAATGAATATGAACATGTATAAATACACAACAAAGTCTGAAGTTCTGTTGAGGCCACTTCAGAAATAAAAAAATGTAGTTTAATGCAATCCTTAGATTTAGTGAAAGGTCTCTGGTTTTTTAATTAGTATTGTCCCTGGACCTAGTTTTAGGTAGGCACTAGCCAAAAAGCTTATATCCATGAGTATTGGATACATAGTATACAGTATTTCATGCTCTAAAACCCTATAGAAATATTTCTGTTGGAGGCTGGTTTGTTGCCTGTCTAGATCTCTCTCCTTATCTCACTTTTCTCTCCCAAAGGCAACAGCCTAAATAGATTCCTGTCCATTTGGGAGGCTGATACGGCAATTGTGTGGTCTTTTTGCAGCTCAGAAGGATGCCTGTATGCAGTCATCTCCCTAATATAAATGGTAATAGATACCACAGAACTTAAACTCCATCTGCAGAAGATGATTGTCAGTTTGTTTTTCTGAACTGCACAGAAGTTGTTATTCTCCAAAAACTTGCCAGTAGTGTATCAGTATTTTTAGTTTGAGAAGCGTGCCATAGGCTTTGTATAAAGTTCTGTGCTGAGCCTGGTAGGCAAGGCAGTTAGAGTCCAGTTAGTGCCTTCCAAACATGTACCTACCCCCTACCTCCCATCTTAGAGAGGAATATTTTGGGAAATTTCGCAGAAGTTTTCATCAATGCAGGAACGTCGGTCTCTTGGGGAAGGAAAAATAAATTCCTAACTGTGCCCAAGCCAGTCTTGGCATGGATCATTCTTACTTTGCTTGTGTGTGGCTTCCATTTGTTTAACTCAGGCCTGGTTTTGATTAACTAGAGCTAAACAATGAAAAGCCGTTTGTACTGGTCTAAGAATACCACTTAGCTGTGCCATCGGAATTCATGCTTCACGAATGCTATGAAATTTTCCCAACCAGAGGAATTGTGGGGGCAATTGTGTTGCCTTATTCATTTTGCTCTGCATCTTTCTCTTCTCCAGACATGGGCCTAAAAGGCCATTAAAATGGTTAATGGGAAACATCCAGTGCAATGCAATTACCTGCTGCTTGAATGTTGCATCACTAGGGCTTCTGGTTAGTTTCTCATGAATACTAGATGATCACTATCATGCAAAACAGTTGTGTAGAATTTAGAATCTAATATTCTGCAGGATTTGAAGGTGTGCAAGACCTGAAAATACTTTATCTTAGTGCTTAGGCGATTGAATATAGACAGTTACAAAATCACCAGCTACAAAAACTTACTCTGTTCTTGAGATAACCTCGCTAGGCCGGTTTCAGCTTTTAACACTGTTTCATTTTACTTTCAGGTCCTTTGGGTTTGTAATTACGTCGTATGAGCACACAGATTTGATCTCCCTAGTGATCATATATCCATGTTATGAAAGTTAGATTTAGGAGTGTTTGGTAACTAAATGTCACGTTAAAATTTGCAGTGAATTAGATTTCTTAGTCTCAAAGTAATTTTTCCTATTTAAGAAATGTTAGGTTCATGGGGAACAATTGTTGAGGCCACGGCCAGCCGCAGGAGAGGCTCTTCCTCCCGTTTCCCCGTGCTTATATATAAAGATTGTAAAGATTAAAAAATAAAGTCTTAATATTAGCAAATACATTAATTGAACAAGTGGTAGAGCTACTCCTTATTTGCTTTTTGACTGTCATGCAGTTATAGTAAAATTGGTTGTCGCTGGAAAAACTGTTACTACATTTTTCAAGTCATTTTGTGTCCAAAGAGAAGTGCCATCCCAAATAACATGATACCCTTTTAAACATAAACTATTCATTTCCACATACAATGTTGGGAACTTTGAATTTAAATGGAAATAACATCTTAGTTATGTGGGCATGAAAATAAAAAATGTCCGTCTACTAATGCTTTGTGTTTACGCACAGAACTCAAAAGCAACTGAAAACTTACTGGCAATGGAATATCTTTTATGGCATGCCTGATCCAAGTGCAGGTACTATCAACAGAATTATTGTGCCTTGAAAACAGGGGTGCTAAAACAATGCCCTGGAAAGGTGCCTAGCCTCATGTTATTTTGTGGGGGGGTTTTTTGTTGTTGTTGTTGTTGGTTTTTTTTGGCAGTTCAACTTCCTATACATCTAACTCCTTGGTATTAGTAATTTTGGTTTCCATACTGGCATTTGTCATATTAGAGTACTTAGTAGCATGCAAATAGGAGTTTGAAGCCGAACGCTTTGGAATATTTCCTTTTCCGCGTCATAGATTAGCAGAAATGTTGAAGGCTGCAGGCTGGAGTTCGTACTGTGACAAATCTTTCATTGTCCAGTTGTTACTTTGAGCAAAATTAATGCTCAGAATTGAAGCATCATTGGATTTGCCAGCTGTTTGGTTGCCGGCAGATTATATCTGGTGACCAGGTGATTTTATCAGCAACAACATTGCTGACAGTGTCGGAGGGAGACAGTAGACTCGGAGGGAGAAGGACTTTTGCATCTCAGCTGGCTTTCCTTCAGACGAGAAGTGAAGCTCTCTGGTGGGGAGCTGAGGACCATATTTGTGCTGCGACTGACCTTACAAGGCTGTTAAGGTGAACACCTTTGAAAAAGATCACATTCACTTCAGTACCACCTCTTGAAACTCTTTACAAAATGGTATTAACCGCTGAAAGGTTCACAGTTTGGGTTTTATCATGTTAGAAATTTCTCGTATCTTTTTTCTTTTAACATACTAATAAAGCTGCCAATTTCTTGCAGGTGGGTGTACATGGCATTAGAATAGAATTCATCAATGAAAAAGGATCAAAACGCACCGCCACCTACTTACCGGAGGTTGCAAAGGAGCAAGGTCATTGTTGCACTTTATTTCATATGATCTGGTGAAGAATTTAAACATACATATAAATCTAAAATGCAATATTTGACCTTGCACTGATGTCAGATGATGGAGCAATACTGAATTGTAAGAAGACTCTTATATAAAATGCCAATTACATGCCTGTGTCGATCCCCTTACAGGGATTCAGTAAACTGTAGCTGTTTTTTAAACAAGTCATAAATGCAGTGTAGCTGTAGGAAAATAAAATCTGGAGGGGTGGTACAGTGCTGTCAGCCAGCGTTACAGTTGTTAAAAGCTGTCAATTTTCATACAGTTGTTATGCTGGGATATTAGTGACATGCAGAAATTCTGTTAAGTGATGGGATGTCTGGTCAATTAACAGCTGAATTATTCCTAAATTTGCAATGATAATTATTTTTTTTTCAGTTAGGTACTTTCTCCTAGTACTTAATTCCTTTTATAAGCACTGGCTTCCTGGCGTTTTTGAGAGATGGAAGGGAATTACTTCCAATATGAAAGTCCAAAATAATGTTGTTCCTTTTAATAGAGGCACAGACTTAAGTTTCTGAATTAAAAAAACTGTAGTAGATTTTATTGAATAGTAATCTTTTGGACTAAGCAGCTGACTCTGACTACTCACTATGTTCGTATTTTTTTCCCCAAGCTTGACCGTGTCTCTCGGTCATTTACATTTGCATTTTTTTTTTCACTTTTTATTTTGAAGTTGGTCTACTAAGGAGTAGGATGAAACCTTTACTGAGGATCATCTTTAATTGATAATTCTGTTTCCAAATAGTTACTTAAAAGTTTAGAGGCTTTCCAAGACAATTTTTTTGCTTTTCTAACCTAAGGTTGGCTAGTTGCAGAAGTGCTTTTTTGTCAAGACCTTTGGTGATCACTTAACAAGCTTTTTTTAAATTTGGGAATTGGTGGGGTCGGGGGGGTGTTTAAATTTCTAAATAGCTTTAGTAGACTGTGCATTGCAATCTGACTCTCTAAAGTACCCAAAACTACCTATTTATATTTTTTATCTACCCAAAACTACTTTTTTTTTTCTTTTAATGTAACAATGTGACTAATCTAATTGCATCTTTTGGAAATAACATGTTTAACAGCTACTTAAAATATTAGGCTTTTTAAAATCAATAAATAGGAGTTTTAGCATGAAGATTTTATGGAGAACAATAAGAATCTGTATTTTTAATCCATCACTTTTTTTATTACTCATCCACCTATGATATTAGTAGTTCTGAAATTGGAAATATCACTGTAAAGTTAAGTGATATTTATGGAGAAGTCTAATCTCTGAATTTCTCTGCACATGTTCAACCAATAATTATTTTAAATTCTATTTTATACAGAATTCTAATTTTTCATACTGTCATAGCCATTTATAACATGTAAAGTGATTGCGATACATAACCATACCTGAACGTTTCAGAAGAGTCTAATTTTGCATCTTGTCCCCACTCCGGGACACCTGGATATACTGGGTCCACTTTTGAAATATTTCAACTATGAGATAAAAATAGATGTTGTTCGTAGAGCGAACTTTGTGTGTAAAGAAACCCCATACGTCGTATTTCCCTCAGCTGTTCCTAAGTAGGGAAGAATGCTCTATGTTTTATACAGAACTTCAGCAGAGCACTTTCATTATCAGTAACACTCCGTACTGTACTGTATTTTGCAACATCTGTTCTTATTGCTGTATTTCTCACTAATTTTCACTACTGTAAAATTCAACAGGATGGGACCACATTCAAACCATAGATTCCTTATTGAGGAAAGGAGGCTACAAAGCTCCGATTACTAATGAATTCAGGAAAACAATAAAGCTAACGAGGTACGCATCATGAGGTACTGCAGATAAATCCTGTTTTTGTAATACTGTGATGTGTTCATTCCCGGTAAGTGCTTATTTCAGATGTTAATAGTAAGCTTTCCTGTATATATTATTAATGAATTCTTTCTTTTCACAATAGCAGTACAGACTTCTGAGAATATCTCTGCCTTGGGTAGGGATTAGTGGCATCAAGCAAGAAAGAAAAGGCTGTTGTTAAATATCAGGCTCCATATATATGAGGGTACCTGCATACTTTGTTTCATAACTCTGACAAATCTTAGCAGTGTATGAGCTCTTGCTTTTTACAGTTCGTTCGTTGGCTGTAACGGATCTTCAGGGGCTGCTGATAACAAGGATTACTTGCCGTTGTCAGTTGGTATTGGAGCAGATGGTGCACTGTGGGTCTGCTGCTGCGAAGTCATGGAGGCCCCTCGGTACTAGTGATCTGTCCAGTTCTCAAAGAGAGCACTGGGTCTTTTTTATCGCCTGTGGAGTGCAGGTTTCCCTTACCTTAACAGGTGTTAGGTATGCAAGCTAGGTAGCTGATTCGTCAGTGTACTAGTTAAACTACGCCAGGGTATTCTCAGGAGTGAGGACATGAATTTAATATCTTATTTCATACTCTGTCACTCTTGCACGCTTGTGTATTTTGATTTTGCTAATTTAATAAAATGTGTTTTTGAGGGCTTCTTAGTGGGTGGGAGCCAAAATATTTTAGAATTAGCAGCAGATATTCTGCCCGTAATATTGTAGTTATATGGTGAAGGGTGGAGGAGTAAATGTCTATAAGAACGCCTCTAAAACTATATATTTTTATAAGCTTCCAGAATACAATGACTGTTAAACTCTAGTTATCTATTCCATGCTTGGAGAAATAAGGATTTTTTTAAATCTTAAAAGGAAGTATTGACGGTTCATCCTCTTCAGGGAGGCCATGCTTGATGTACTGTTAATACAAATAACAAAGTTGGAATCCTTTGTCCAAAACTGTTATCCTTCCTATGTTTTATCAAATTGTAGGGGCTCATAGGGTCACAAGATTAGTTCTAAAAATGTTGTAGATATTACTTGTTTCTGTGTCCTGATTTCTTTGGAAATTCTTCCCTCCTTAGTGCAGCTCGGTGTAAGGCAGACTTGACTTCCTTGTCCATAATTAAAACCCAATCCTTTCATTTCAGACATTTGAAAATACTTGGATTCTCCTGATTGTTTATGCACTTTTATAGTACAAAGACCTGAGATTTTGGTTCTTTTCAGCTTCCACGTTTGTCATCTTCATCTTGCTATTATTTAGCAGCAGTTTATGTTTAGACCAGGTAGAAGGCAAAGCATTTCTTAGAAAAGTAAATATTTTAGTATTAGAGGAATTACTCGTTCAGTGATCTTGTGGCTAAAGAATAAAGACTTTGTGTCTTAATGGCTGTTCAGAATTCTGGATTCTTGTAGGAACCTGATTACTGTGGAGTAGCTGTGGCTAAGGAAAACATGCTATTCTGAAGGTTAAATTAGGGAGGAAGGATTTACAGAATCCAGCTAAATTTCCAAATGCGGAACCCCCATCTCCTTTTAATTTATTTCAGCTGTACACCTTGTTATCTTCTGTTCAGAAAGAATATACGGAGATAGCTGAGGGCAAGAGGAACAGTGCTAGAGTTTTTAAACAACAATTTCTGTACACCTCAGTAAATAAGGAATACATTTTTCCAAGAAACAAAAATTCTATATAGCACACATTTTCTTACAGCTACATCCAAACTGCTAGCAAAATCATTGGCCTGATAAGTTGAATAAACAAAGCATAATTTTTAATGTTCAAAAGAATTTTTTTTTTTGGCTGTCTGTTTTACTTGCTTAAAAACTCAGCTTCTGCTGACATATTATAAACAGTGGCATTAAAATAGTAACCATTTCCCAGCATCAGACAACCTTTTTTAGAGCCTCATTTTAGTAACTTCTTGTCATACAGTAAAGCATCTCTTGGAAGAGTGGAATAAGTGCTTTTAACTTCTTTTTCAAGTCTCTGAATTAAAGTGAATGTCCTGTGTGTGAATAAAGCTTTAAGCTGATCAAAACGAGTCTATTGCTGACTATCTTCACTTCAAGTTAATACCCAGTAGTTCTGGCCATGTTTTGAAGAAGAGAATTAAAAAATGGTGCTGCTGAAAGAAGCGTACCAATCGTGGGGGTCTAGAATGCATAAGAACAGTAACTGCATTTTCTCTTCCATCTGCTTAAATGAGCAGATGTGAGTCTAGTCAGGCTGCCTTTGGCCTGCTTTGTGACCCACTTACAACCAACTTCATTAACTGCCAAGCTTATGGTTTAGTTTCGTAGTGGCAGGGGATTTCATTCACAGACCAGCTTACCCGTCAAGTGCAGGGTGCCACGCACCGTTCGCATCAATTGAAGACGAGCTGCAGCTAATCTCGCAGCAAGGACCGGCGGCCATTTGTTAAATTAGTACATCATTAACAAACACTGTTGTATCAAGTAAGCGTGGGCACCTTTGGTGCTCTGAAACTCGTCCGCCGAAGCAAAAAGCTGCAAGTGTAAGATGTTCTGCTCTGTTCCTCTGGGAAAGAGGCAACAGAAGCAAATGTGTTTGCCACCTTAACTGCTGCAGTTGGTAACTCCACAGTAGCTTAAACTTTTGTGTTGGGTTGTGAGTGCAAGTGGTTGAGCCATCTGTTGTGGTTTTTTCAGACCTAAAAGAGGAGAGAACAACCAGAGCAACTGCAGAAGAAAAATATGGTAGAAAGGAGAGGTGGCAATATTTTAAATCACTGTAGCTGGATTCACTAAATCTCATCTGTCAGATCTCTTATGCAAGGCCTTTCTAAATGAAACTTGTGGATATGTGGAATAGCGTTGGTTTTGTGTAGGTTTTACAATTCTACAGACAAGTGTAAATGTGGCAATATGTTCCTTGTTGTCAAACAATACTGATGCAAGTATATCCAAAATATTTGTCGTCGGGGCCTGGATTCTGCTTTTAGTTACGTATAGCTGGCCAGTGTTATTGTGGGACCTCTCTCCATTATTTTTCAATGGTCTTGGGAGTCTGGAGAGGTCCCAGTCAACTGGAAGCTGGCAAATGTTGTCCCGTTTTTCAAGAAAGGTAAGAAGGAAGACCCTGGCAATTTCAGGCCTGTCAATCTCACTTCAGTGCCTGGTAAAATTATGGAGAAGGTTATTCTGGGAGCTATTGAAAATCACTTGAGAGACAATGCAGCCATTGATCAGAGCCGGCACGGGTTCACAAGGGGAAAGTCCTGCTTAACTAACTTCATTTCCTTTTATGCCAAGGTCACCCATCTAGTTGACCAAGGGAAGGCAGTAGATGCGGGTTTGATTTTAGCAAAGCTTTTGATACTGTCTCTCACGGTATCCTCCTGGACAAGATGTCCAGCACACAGCTAGACGTGTCCATAATACGTTGGGTGAGCAATTGGCTGATGGGTCGGGCTCAAAGAAGTTCAGTAAATGGGGTTACATCAGGCTGGCAGCCAGTCACCAGTGGGGCTCCCCAGGGCTTGATGTTAGTGCTCTTCAGTATTTTTATAAATGACCTGGATGCAGGAGTCAAATGTATATTGTTTGCCGATGATACTAAACTAGGAGCTGTGGACTCCCTCGGGGGTAGAGAGGCCCTGCAGAGAGATCTGGATGGACTAGAGCGCTGGGGAATCACCAACCGTATGAAATGTAACAAGAGCAAGTGCAGGATTTTCTACCTGGGACAGGCTAATCCTGGTTATACATAGAAACTGGGGGAGGAGAGGCTAGAGAGCAGCCCCGCAGAAAGAGATCCGGGGGTTTGGGTTGATGGCGAGTTGGATATGAGTCAACAGTGTGCTCTGGCAGCCAGAAGGGCAAGCCACATCCCAGGGAGCATCAAGCACAGCATCGCCAGCCATCGAGGGAGGTGATTGTCCCACTCGACACTGCACTGGTGCGGCCCCACCTCGAGTACCGCGTGCAGTTTTGGGTGCCTCAGTATAAGGACATCAAACTATGAGAGCGTGTCCAGAGGAGGGTGACCAAGATGGTGAAAGGCCTCAAGGGCAAGACTTCTGAGGAGCGGTTGAGGTCACTTGGCTTGTTCACCTTGGAGAAGAGAAGAGAAGGCTGAGGGGTGCCCTCATCCCAGTCTACAGCTTCCTCACGGGGGGCGGCAGACGGGGAGGTGCTGATCTCTGGTGACCAGCGATAGGACACGAGGAAATGGAATGGAGCTGCATCAGGGGAAGTTCAGGTTGTACATTAGGAAAAGGTTCCTCACTGAGAGGGTGGTCAGTCACTGGAACAGGCTCCCCAGGGAAGTGGTCACAGCACCAGGCCTGCCAGAGTTCAAGGACCATCTGGATGATGCTCTTAGTCATATGGTTTAGTTTTAGGTAGTTCTGCAAGGAGCAGGGAGTTGGGCCCGATGATCCTTATGGGTGCCTTCCAACTTGAGGTAGTCTGTGATTCTAGTCTAAAAAAAATGTAACTCCATTTAATGTAGCTGGGATTATTTTAAAGGCAGAATTTGGCAGACAATTGATACTGATTATTTAAAAACAGCCCAAAAATCGTAGTGCTCGTTCAGTTTTTGTCCTAGCTTTTATGTAGAGAGTTGGCTGAAGATATGGGACATTCTCAATAAATCATCGTGAGTTGCTGTTCCCTCTACTTCAAGCAACATAGTAGGCAACAATTTTTAACAGTTCTGTTTGCTTAAAATATTTTTCATAAGCACTTACTTATCATGTGATTCAAGAATGACCCTGACAACTGCAGCGGTTCCCTCCCTGCCCTTGTGCAACTGAAGTTGGTCTTGTTCCTACCATCAGTACAGAGCTGTTACCATTAAACATACCACCAGTGCAGTATTTTTAGTGCTACTTACAGCTTCCTGCTAACAGTTCTTGAATTTGCTTCTTTGCTCTTTTCTAGGTACCGTAGTGAGAAGATGACGATGAGCTACACAGAGTACCTTGCCCATCGTCAGCATCATCACTTCCAAAATGGTATTGGGCACCCCCTTCCACCGTACAACCATTATTCCTGACACTGAGCCGCATGACCAGTCACTGGACCTCTCTGCAGACCTCTTCCCAGGAGACCCTGCCCCTTCTTGGTCTAGCTATCTCTATTACTGTACCATTTTATGATGATAGTTTCCGTTGCCATGTTGAGGCTTCTTAGTTGGTTAAGCTCATCATGGCAACGGGAGGGAAAACTGCATTACTACAAAGATCCCATACTTTTTTTATTATTGAGTCACTGCAGATTTTTTTGCAGCATATATAGCCCTTGGGTTTTTTATGAAATTTTAAATTTCTACTTCATTAACATTGAATTATATCAATCAAGGCTTTCTGTGACTGTGGATGGAAGGAAGAGTTTAAGGATTACAGTTAGGGATGCTTTGCTTAGCAAAAAGGCGTTCATGGCTTTTGCATTAATAGGTGTGACAGGGAATGAAACATATCAGATTCAGGTATTATATTAGACAATGAATTGCATTTTCATAACGTTCTTAACAATGTTGTGTGTACAGTAGCTCACCCCCACAGTAAAGATTTCACGTGGCTATATACGCGATCCTCAGATCCAGCACATACAGCCACAGTGTCAAGGCTGACATACAAAATGCTTTTTTTGGGTGAAGAGAAGCAATTACACGTACGATGAGAGGTGATGTTAACCTGGCAGCATTTTCAGAATCAAGTGGGCCAATTGATAGGGCAGGACACAATCCAGTGGGCCACCAGATAGATACCTTTGTCTCCCATTCTGTGCTAGGAATCGAGGGCGATCCAGTCCTGTCAAGACTAGTCGTAATGCATTTGTAATGAGACGACGCCTTTCTGATGATCTCAAATTAGGAGTGACATTTGTTTTTAAAAACAGGTCGATGAGTAGCAGATGTCATATTAGGAAGCAAATGGATTTAGATTTTAGTGCCTTTGACTATGACATAACTATATACTTATATATAAAATTCATAGAAGGAAATATAGCAAATACACCAGACATTCTAGCAAACTCTATTGAGTCTGCTCTGGTGTCAGGTTTTTGGGGATTTTTTTAAAGTGAGATTTTTTTTTATAGCACATCTATTTTGGAAAAGAAAAATCCCTGTTTTGTTCTTTCTTCTGCTTTTGAACTTGTTGAGTTTTATCAAGTCATGAATAGTTAGATAAAGTTAACTATTGTTTAAAAAAGACTGTTGTGAAAGAGCACAGGACAAATATGCCATAATTTTACATGTTTTCATCTATTACAGGAATAGTACTTGAGACTGAAGTACTGTGTAATAATTCTGATACC
Source organism: Morus bassanus (assembly GCA_031468815.1). NCBI lineage: Eukaryota > Metazoa > Chordata > Aves > Suliformes > Sulidae > Morus > Morus bassanus. Next base: position 4,505,536 of record CM062582.1, read on the forward strand.
CCTCCACACGGTAGAAGAAAGAAAACTAATTGGAACTTTTTCCTGCTGTAAAAATAGGATTTAGCACAAGGTGTGCGTGGTGTATTTGCAAGCCCGGTATGTGGTAGGAGCTAGCTCCTTGCTCGTGTGCCTGCAAACTCCCACTAATACCTGTTGCAGTTCAGTGCACGTTCTAGGGGACAATTCATGCCGTCTATTATAGAAAAGACCTTCCTAATATGAGTGAGTAAACCGCAGTAAGCAGAAATTCCAGTTATTTTGAATAATGAATGTAAATATCTAGATATATAAACTTAAATAGATAAAATGAATTAAAATTCAGTTGTTAAAAAAAATCAGACTAAATGTAAAAATGTTTCAATAGGATTTCAAAAACAGATACGGATAAATTATGCTCATCTCTTAGGCGAGGGTAGCTTTGCCACTTCATTTCTATGGAGGTTCTTGTAGAAGGTCTTTGGTATTCCTTCATCCACAGCATTTGATGTCCAAATATTAACATTTTCAGTTGTGATGCCTTAATTTATAAGCAGAGGGCCTGAAATTTCAGGAGCCAAGAGATGCCAGCCAGAAGCTGCAAAATTTAATAGATGTTTATACAGAGGCTATTTTGGATGATACTGTTGTCTTGTTTCTACTTGGGGAACACTTTTAAATGGATTAATCTTCAAGTGGAAATTGTGAACAAGTGGCTACCTGATAGAGTTGTGTTGGGTTTTTTTCTTGCCCTTATAGGGAAACTGAGCACAAACCGAATCATTCTGCTGCAAAAAAAAAAAAAAAAAAAAAAAAAAAACAAAACAAAAACAAAAAGTCATCCAACCCCATCTTTATCTGTCATCTCGTTACAGCACGCTCATGCTTCTGCATGGGCTCATCGTTAGAAGTTTTTTAAAAAGATCTATTATATATAGAAATATATATGTATTGAAAGGTGCTAATCAACCTCAAGCAGGTCACGTGACTGGTCATGCGGATCTAAAATCATATCAGATTTTTTAAAAAATCTTCGATATATGCAGATGTTATACAGAATTTCTTACCAGTGTAATAATGATATACTGATGAATAAACAATCCTGCAGGTTTTTAAGGACAAGGTCAGCAATACTTCCCACCATGGCTTGGGGGGGAAAAGGATAGTTTTGTCTCCTTTTTGTATACAGCATAATGCACAGTGCATTTTTGTCTATCTCTTTGTAGCTGTTGCTTAAAAATATAGTTAAAAGGGTGTTATACAAACTGTAAAGGTGTGCTTTTGAACCGACTTAATGCCAGACCCTTCTGGACCAGAGTTTTGTATCACTAATTAAAAAACTGTTACAGAGTCTGTGCTCAATCAGATTGTATGATATTTTTTTTTTAAAAGATTGGAATAATCAGTCGATATACAGTGTTTCTAGGGCACCTACCTCCTCAGCATGCGAGTGCTGAAAATGCTATGGATTGTTTCTGTGTAATTGTGGGTTTCTTTGTACAAGACGGGCAGTTCACTGTGACATGCACTGGGACAGAATAGGTCTGTTTGCTTAAAGCCGATCAACAATTGCTTTCACAAACGTCACTCCCTCGTAGTTCTGTTCAGTACCCTTTGAGATATATTGCTGGGTTTAGATACAGGGTTTTTTAATTTTTTAATTTGGGGTACTTTATAAAAAATTAAGGTACAACCAAGTAGCTTATTTCACTGTTTTTTCAGTTGGAATGCTTATTTTTTTTTATAAGCACTACTCAGTTTGCCTTATTCGTTAAAGAGATTGTTGGGTTTTTTTTTTTTAAATTCTTTTGCTTAATGTTCCTAAAAACCCTGTTCTGTAAACTGCGTTAGACAACAGAACCGCAGGCTTGACATGGAACCATTACTTAGTCATGCTTCAAGTGGCCTTCCTTCTGCCGAGCCTGCTGTGGCACTGACTCCTCACCATCTCGACCCCAGCGCCGGTCATAGCAGGGGGAGGGCGCACTAGCGTTCTGACCTCAGATACACTAGTACATCAAGGCAGTCAGATCCATTTGCACACCCTGGCGTTTGTATACGGACCTCTTTACTTGTCTTCAAATGTGCGGGTTTTTAAAATTGTTGTCTGGAGTAGGTTACATCTCTTATGTGTGTTAGATCGAACCAAAGAAGCCTCCAGCCATGCCCAAATGCTGCTCCTAAAGCCTGCCTTCCAGTCCTTACAAAATCCCTGCAGGATTAAATGTGTTAACTTTTTTATTTTTGTACAGTTTCTAACTGATTTTTGCTAGTGATGTTAATTGAATTAAGTTTATTTGGGGAGTCTGAGTATCTCCTCCATTTAAATAAACTGGTGACTTTCCTTTTATGTTTAAAAAAAAAAAAGGTTTAAAAAAAAAAAAAAAAAGAGAAACCCAAAGTGTGCCTCTCAGATTTAAGGGTTTCCGGTTACATTTATTCTTAAGACCAGCAATGATTCTTTATATACAAAGATATGTTTTCCTCATTTTTTTATTACTGTTAAAGAAAAAAAAAAAAAGAAAAACCTCTTTCTTTGCTCTGGACCCAGTAATTGCGCTGGTACATAAACGCACTGAGAAAACAAACTTTTGTTTGAAACTTTTGTAACAACTTATGACTGTTTTTGTATATCAAAGTTGATTCTTTTCAAGATATTTGGATCTAGTTTCTAAGTTATTTTAGTGTTTTATATGTTACAAAAAAAAAAAAAAAATACTTTAAATTGTTCACCAGCATCTTGAGTTATCTTTAATGCAGTGGTGACACACGCCGGGCCTAGAGCTACCTGGAGTAGCGGGTAAGGCCTCTCTCTTCTCCTTCCTTCCTTCGTAACTTGATTGATTACAATAATATCACAGATTACCTGAACCCCCTTCCTTTATAACTAGATCCTCCCTCCTTCCACATTTAATTGCTATTAGTGTGAAGAAACTGTTGAAACGGGCATTTTAATATAAGTACGGCTTAAAAGGAGAAAAATGAGGAAAAAGCAAAAAAAAAATATATATAGAAGGTTATCTGTGGGTCTGTGAGATATGGCTGTGGAAAGATATTGTAGTAGTTTTAACACTATTGTTATTACCTTTTAAATCATTTACCCAATAAAATAAGGAAAAAGAATCACCATTTCTTTTTATGTTTCTCTGCTTAATTGTGCGGCTTGGTCAATTTTCTTCTTTTTATTTAAGCACTTGCAATTAATGTTAAAGGCTAATGATGCGTTAGGGGTATTTTCATGCAGTTAACGCTCTCTTTCTATTTTGCCTGCTGTAGGAACAGATTGTGGACAGGTGTGTGCGGCTTTCAGTCTAATTCAGAAGTGAGTCACTAAACACTCCAAGTTAAATCAGCATTTATATCAGTTCTATCATTATTTATATCAGTATATTTATGTATTTATATGAGAAGTTATCAGTTCAGTTTTGTACTTTTTATGTCTAACTTCTAGCATGGCATTTTGTCCAGGCTTGGGCTCCTTATTCTCCAAGAGAGAAAAGCGGTTTCAGCCTCTTTAAGCAAAGCTTTGTTGCAGAACCAGTTATACTGGTGGGACCAAGACATCGCCTACCCTACATAGCAACATTATTCAACAGAATAATGTGGCAAAATGTGTATCAAGGAATATGTTGAAGTGTCACCTCAAATAATTTCAATACACTTTCTTCATATTACTCCTACAGTAGTAGGTGTGATTTTAAAGGAGTATCTAGGCGTGCTGTGCCACAAGGGATTGCTTTACCTTGCGTGTCCTATCTAGCTAATGTGTAGACTGCCACGCTGACTAAATTTTATGGAAAAAAAAATCTATAGTGTAGAGTTTGCACTGACTTTATGGGGTTCTTGCAAAGTATGGAGGGCTGGAGAAGAAGTCTCCCCTTCCCCAAAAGCTTTTCGTCTTAACACAGTGGGGCCATTTTTAAATTGTTTTACTTGAGCAGATGCAGTGCGAACAGCACACCAGAGCCTCAAGTTCATTAAGAGCTTTAACGGTCAGCACCAGTTTTCAGTGACCCTGGCGGGGCAGCAGAGCTGCCGGGGCTGTTGGTCAGTGGGTGAGGAGGCCTTGGCAAACCTCGCTGTTGGTACCAAGGAGATGTTGTACTTGGGAAGGGAAGGAGTGTGTTCCTGTGAAGCAACACAGCCACAGTCCAGCTGATGGCAAAACAAAGCACCCAGACAGGTAAAACTGACTTGGAGAACTTCGTTCCCTGAGCCAAATTCTTAGTGCACCGAGAGACATCTTCTACCAAGTCTGTTTTAAAGGGAGCATGTTTCCTCTGTTGGGTAATTCCTGAGACAAAACGGGAAATTTCTAACATCTCCCTGGAATTCAGCTCTAATTGTAGACGTGGGTTTTGTTTGCCTTTGACTAATTAATAGATCTCCTGGCTGTAGCTGCAAAGTCTTTGAAAACAACCAATTAAGATCCATGTAACCTTTAGATGGTGAAGATTGATGCAGCCATTACTGCACAGGCTTTGAAGCCTTGCTTCGGAAGATTTAAACAAACAAACAAAAAAACCCACACACTCCCCCCAAACCTCTGAAGGGAAAACCTGCCTGAGTAAATAACTTCCATTGTTTTAGTAGCTCACAGCTCTGGTATCATTAGTCTGAACTGGGTAAAAACAAAAAAATATACCTAAAACTCACAGTCCATTGAGACATATCGTAGTTAAAACTGCCTACGGAAAGATTCCCACTCTTCTTGCTACTCTAGCCAGCTCTGTAGTTTTCACACTATAAAAATCCACCTAGCAAAATAATACTGAGTATTAAGGATGTTTCAGAGGGGGAAAGTTGCTTATTCTTACATATATATTGGTATTAAACAGCGAAAGGCTGACTTACAACTGGAGCTAGAGAGAGATGCAGAGGATAATTAGCAGTGCCTGCAAAAGGAAATAGCTTGCTTAGTTTGTCTCAGGTTTCCATAAAGCACTTGACACTACATTTCTACTTAAACTGTTCTGCCAGTCTTTACACTGTTCAAGAGAAATTAAGCTGGAGAATTGGTTCTGTTCCCCAGCTGTGTGAAAACTTAAAACTTCTGGAATGCAGATCTAATAACACAGATGGGCATATCCAATACATTCTTTTTTCCAGGAACTTTTATACAATGCAATACCCGCTTGGCTGGGATGTACAGGGTGACAACATTATTGCAGTGTATTTAAATGTCTCTAGTTACAGCCAGAAACATTTCTGAAGTGCATTAAGACGACTTTGCCATCACCTGTGGTGTGAGATTGTCCAAGTACCCTAATTACAGTAGCTTTGTGAACAAAGCCTTGAGCTGAAAGTGTCTGTACATGTTCTGGGCTCTTCTACTGAAGTGACATAGAACAGGAAATAAGAGGCACTGCCAAAGTTGTGGCAAGACCAGTGGAAGAAGTGTAGAGAAAGCATCATAGTACTATACTACTGTTTCCTGAGCTCTTCGCCTGAAAGGCACGGACAGGGAATATTTAAACAGTGATTACAGGATTTACGTCCTCCAGCAAGGTCTGCCAAAACACGCAGGCTTGGCTTGTGTCGATTGACAGCTAGCAGGCACAGGTCATACTTAAATGTTTAAAACTCCCAGAAATCCCAGTTATTGTTCTCACTTACAGAAACTGCTCCGTGCAAAGTAGACTACATCTAGCAGTACAGACTGCTTGAGACAGGAGAATCCATATTCTTACCCGATTTGATGATTAGCTGTCTACTACTGGAGTCCCTCCGTGACTCTAACTGTTAATATTACAAATTGAAGTGGAAAGTCAATTTTAGTTTTCTTATCTAGTTCTAAGAAGTCTTAAGCAAGACAGACTCGGTGCCTGGCACGATTAGAATGATAACAAAACTCTAGAAGTATCCATTTATTTGTTTTAATTCAAAGGTTTAACAACCACTTGCCCAGTGATCTGGACTTAGGGCACAACAACAGAAAATAACCATCAGACCAAAATACAAAAACAAGTACACAAATTACCCCTTATTTGTAAATGTTACCTCATAACCAAGTTTTAGCACATTAAAAAGTTTACAAAATTCATAACACTCTTACAAATTAGTCAGAACTAACAGCATAGGTGGCAGCTGAGCCTTTCCCCATCCATCCTTGCCCTTGCCATACCATTCTGTGCCTGGATAATGCCACGCTTGAACTAGAGGCTTGGAGAACTGGACCGGCAGCTTTGCGAAGACTGCTTTGTGCTTCAGCCCAGCGCCCGAGCAACTCCAGCTCCCTAGCACAGTTTGGTTGGTGAGAGCGGAGCAGGTACGCTCACCGTTCTGCCTGCTGCGTCCTCTGCAGCATTGAGATAATGACTCAGTAAATGCAGAAATCATTTTTTAAAAAGTACAAAATTGACCCTGAAGAAAAATAAAATCATTTAAAAAAACCCAAAACACAAAACCAAACAGCTTGGCTTTGACTAAGTTACACTAAAAGCTGCAAAACAGATTTACAGCAATATCACTTTGAGTACGAGATCACAAGAATCAACAGATTTGTTGTGAGTCTTGTCACTGTAAAAATGAAAACATCAAAGTTGACCTGTCTGCCTGTAGAATCCTTTCGCCTCCTAACAGCAGGGCTGACATACACCCTCTGCCTGGTTTTTGGCCTTTTCAGAGCTTTGTTAACTATGAGGACCAATTTAATTCCTAAGAATCTGCCTCTAGTAAAAAAATAGCAACAGCAAGAAAAACAGCACACCCCTATTTTCCATTAGCTAGAGATGCCTAGGAGACAAATGCCTGTGGTTTAGACTTAGGACATAAGTACAGTAATTTAACAGTTGCTAACAGCTATTTCCTAAAGGAAAATACAATTGGGCTTTACAAGAGTATGTACAATTATACAGATATATCAAAACCCTGATTGTGGCCAGAAACGGATAAATCTACAGTGAGGTACTCCATGAAGTACGCAAATGGACTGACCTTTCATGTCTCCCAACTTCAGCAAGGCAGAATCTGCTTAAGCAGAAGTAGGCTTCGCTTATCCCAAGCCCTAAGAAGCTGAACCAAAACCAAGGATAGGTGCGTAGTCACAGACTGTGTCTTTTCCTTGATTTATACGAGCATGGTCAAGAGCTGTTAATTTTCACACTTCAAAAGAAACGACGCAAATTCTTCTTTGGTGCCTAAATAGGAGGAAGTTAAACAGATAGCGACAGCTCAAACACAGCAAACAGCGTCTGAAACCTTGAAAACCAGTGCTGCATGTATCCTGGACAGCTACAGCCTTGGCACAATCACCTCAATATTCACAGGCTGAACTGCCAGATGTTACGGTGGGTGCAGAAATTTCACGAGCTCACTTTTCTGCCTTGGAGGGCTACTTACGCTAAGGCTGCATGAACAAACCGATCCGTGAACAAGTTTATCGTAGTTACTAATGCTTCATTTATATGTACATTTGGAGGCACATTTCAACACTCATTCACTGGCAGAAAGAGGAACCAATTTCATTGCTCTTGTTTATTTTGTTTGAAGTGCCTACAGTACTAAAAATGAGGAGAGTAGAGGGCTCTGGTCAGACACCTGAGCGCATACCACCCTCTCTGTGAAGTCTAGGAATTGGCACAAGAATTTTTTTCTGGTATTGTGCCTGACTTGCTAGTGAACAGCACATCAGTCTGCTTCAGGGTAAGACTTTACACTCAGCTTAAGCTACTGCTGGAAGGACTAGTCTGTCTGGCTCTAAGGTCCACCTCCTGCCCTGCCCCATAGCTATTGCTAATGTTTCAATAACTGTTAGTACTGTGAAAAAAGCTGTAGGAACATTTGACCAGGGAGAACCAAGACTACCCTTTCAATTGCATATTGCACCGCTGCAATGTAAAATCTCATCACCAGGTACTGGGCAACAGCTTCAAGTCATCTTGACACCGATTGTGTGCATAATACCACAGGAGAGAATGCCAATTAGCTTTCAAGGATAGCAGTACAGTTTTGCTCTTTCACTTCCAGCATAAATAAGCATAAAAGCAACCAAAGACATCATCTGCGGCGTGTAACTGCCTACAAAACAAACCATTCGGGGCAGAGAAAATCAGCCTCTGCCAGGGAAGAGAATAAATAACCCCTATGGAGATGAAGTATTCTGCTTTTCCATTCAAACCAATATCCTGCAGATTGAACAAGCTCTGTCTGATGCATATTCCAGATACCAGAGACAGCTGAGGAATAAAGGATGTGAAGTTCCATGACATTAGCCTCAGAAGTTTGTTCCCTTTCTGCTCCCATTCTGACCTGTTCTTCACCTTCTGTGAAGCTTCTGTCTCAGCTGTGCTGACAGTTTCTTGTGGCCCCATACCACAAACCAAAAGGAAATACCAAGTTTAAAAAGTCTTCAAAAAGGGGCAAGGGGAATAATTTAACTTCAGGGCCCCTCAGGACAAGAAGGACATGGAGGTGCTGGAGCGTGTCCAGAGAAGGGCAACGGAGCTGGGGAAGGGTCTGGAGAACAAGTGTGATGGGGAGCGGCTGAGGGAGCTGGGGGGGTTTATCTGGAGAGGAGGAGGCTGAGGGGAGACCTTATCGCTCTCTGCAACTGCCTGAGAGGAGGTTGTGGTGAGGTGGGGGTCGGTCTCTTCTCCCAAGTCACCAGTGATGGGATGAGAGGAGATGGCCTCAAGCTGCGCCAGGGGAGGTTCAGATTGGGTATTAGGGAAAATTTCATCACTGAAAGGGTTGTCAGGCACTGGAACAGGCTGCCCAGAGAGGCGGTGGAGTCACCATCCCTGGGGGTATTTAAAAGAGGTGCAGATGTGGTGCTTTTCAACATAGTGGGGCAACAGCTTACCATCAAAAAGAGGTGAAGGTTCCACTGCCTTCCCTCCAGCCTGAATCCAGTTGCACCATTCAACTATTTTACAGCAGCTCCGATAATTCTAAAATCCTTACTGAGTGTAGTGGTTGGTTTACCTCTCTCCTTTTTTGCTGAATTACCTTGCTCAGTTAGCCATTTTAGCAACTTAAACTGGTATAGATGAGTTCAACAACCTCCAGAACCTGCACAGGTAAGGTTTGGAAGGGGAACATGAGTGTCCCATTGGCTTTGGTGAGCAGTTGTGTCAGCATACTCCATGTTGTGAAATTACGCCTGAAATTTCTAGTGTAACTCCAAACAACTGGACCGGTGTATCAGGGAAAAGCACGAGTCATGGCACAGAGACAGCTATCTATGGTACGGGGCGGGAGGGAGTGATTGCTCCCGCCTTCCCTTACAGTGGCTTTGCCATCAAAGTCAATGGTACAACTACACCAAGAATCCTTTCATCCAAAATGCCCTGGGGATCTCCCTCGTTTTAACATGGCCATTCCAGCTACTGAATTTTAAGTCAGGAGAGTTCACAAATTTTGCATTCCAAGCAAACAGCCTGCACTGAGTGAGACACCTGAGCTTATTTAAATGCTTCTGCAGTCTTAATTGACCAGAGGCAGTCAATGGTGGCAAACAGCAGCTGGTTTGTACTTGTTTAGAATGCCCTGGAGCCTATGACTATGGATAGGAAATGTTGTAGTTTAAAAAAAAAAAAAAAAAAGAGGCTGCTACTTTCACATGACTCAAATTTTTCCAGTATTCAATATTCAGAAGAAAAAAATAAACAGGAAAGATTCTTAAAAACAAAACCACAAACAAACAAAAAAAAAGTAAAGTTAAGCAAACAATAATGTTAAATAATATTTGCAAAATTTGGCTAAAATCATTGTGTTGTAATACCAAACATTCCTTCTAAACAGGACTGACTCCAACATAAGGCATTTGGCAAAATTCTTAAGTAAGTAAAACCATGATACCCTTGTCAGTGACTATGGGGAGGGAAGAATCACTGTTTCATTCAGCCATTCATAGAGGATGAAGTGTATTAATGGGGGGCATGCTTGAACACCCAGCACGGTGCATCTCGGCATCTCCCAGCAACATCCTGTATTTCATCATGAAATACTGAATCTGCTGAAACAAATAGCAAGAACTTCCATCACTTCAGCTAATTAAGTGGTCTTCCACAGACCGATTCAGGCCTTCAGTACCAAGACGTTCTTTCTTTAGGCCCCACTCCACAAATACTTAAGCAAGACACGCCCAGCTTTACTGAGGCAGCACAGTTAAGACTACTCGATGAAATTCGTTAGGTACTTGGACATTTGCAGGATCAACAATTGACAGGTAACTCTCTAGGCTGGTAGTTCTTATTACCAGGTGCTTAGCTTTCTCAACTTGAATTCTGATTAAAAACACAAGGAGCCATATAGTCCGTGTAACTAAGACTAGCTATACATGTCTGATGGATACTTTAGGTATATGTCGCATGTTCTCAAGTTGTGAGAGTACAATATATTTATTATGTATATATATATACACACACACACAGAGCAAGGCATGGAAGAAAGTCAGAAACCAGTTTGTAAATTAGAACGTGGGACAATATATTTCTGATTGAGGTGTACTTTTTTTTAATCATACGGAATAAAAATATTTGAAGTAGCCAGTTGTTCCCTCTCCCATTAAAAAGTTATCTTTTTTAAGGGTGTGGGGGGGAAAGCCAACTACTTCTCATTCTTACTTTTCCTTCTTGAGGTATAAATGACTGTACCTTAACTTCAGAATATATCTTCAGGTGATCCAGCTGGAGGAGGTACGATGGTTTTGTTTTATCTTACAAGTCACAGCTTTGACAACAATATCATTCTATAAATTGCAACAAACTTTTGTACAACAAAATTCCTGCAGCCTTGAAACACAACAATCTGCATAACAGACTCACAATTAACTATCTGGAGGAACACACTCCAGTGTTCCCATCTTTCTGCCCAACAGTTTCTCCTCTAGCCTTGGGAAATTTGAACAGTGATGCACAGTTTACTATTTATCATTCTGCCTGTCTACATCCTGTTCTCCAAAACCCGTCTTGACAGGAAGATTTAGTCATACCACTGAACTGGAACGCTTTCTTTTCAGTAGAGGCCTGCACTGATTTGATGTTCTTTTCTATATCTGTATTTTTAAATCGGTATATACAGAATGAGCTGTAGAGAGAGAACATCGTTTCGTTTTGTGTCTTCACTAACCACTCTACCGAGTGAGGATCAGTGTAGAACACAGAGGAGGAATGTTTCAAAAGCTAGTAAGTAAAAAAAAGAAAACTCGGATGTTTACATTGGACTTTGTATCTCCACTCCCTCTCCAGTCTAAGCTGAGTGAAGAAAACCATTTTGTTCAAAGTCAGAACAGTGGGTGAAATATCTTATCACACCTTATACGTAACGTGGTCTTCTGGAATTATTTCAACATGGTGTTTTTCCACTCACTGAAATAAAAAAACATCTCCAAAGCACCAAAATCTGATGGGTCTTAGCCAGAGAGATATTTATCCACAGCAGCTTAGAAATTAAGTAGCCAATTAAAAAAAAAAAAAAAAAAACCAAAAAAGATTTTTCAGTGAGTTATTGTTCCCCAACATTTTCAACCAGCTTAAAGAAAACACAGAACGACCTCACTGTTTTGCACTTACGACTGGGAGATCCAGTGTACATCATTTCACTGTGACCATTTTGCAACACTCGAGTGCTAAGAGTTAAGCCGGGATGATGCACTTCAACACGTGTTCTGTTCACATCTGTGGAGTGTTGTAATTCAGCTTTATTCCTTATCCTGTAAGTGTAGTTATATTTAATGGAAAAATCAGTCAAAACGAGGTAGCACTGCCACTCTCTTTGCTGGAATGTGGACAGATCCTGGCCTAATTTTAAATGGTGGCTTAGCAAGATTCTACTGTCATCTACACAAAATGTATAAAACACGAACCTTTTCGAGAATAAGGCCACTAATTTTGCCATTGGCAATAGGCAGTGAGAAACAGCAGTTAAAAAAAAAACCCTCACTTGATCACAGAGGTGTTTTTGAGGCAATAAACTGTGGGGAGAAGTATAAACACGTTGTCCTCTCATCCCTCCTCTTTGTTTTCCAGTATATGTATCTCTGCTTCCTGTATGTACTACTCCACGGGGAGAAATTTCAGTCTATTTTCTTAGCTGGGAGTCTAAGCAAGTCCACGCTACATTTAAAGATGGGGACAGCACTGTAAAACAGCAGGATTACAAGCTTCCCGTGCGTCATGGTCATGACAGTCTGATGTCCAGATGCCCAGATTCGATACCAGGGCCCATAAAAAGGATCTGAGACGGCTGGGCACAACATGTTGTTCAAATTCACTTCTGTAACCTGAGAAAGTGACAACAAATTTATAAATTGACAATATTTTTGTGTTGCACTGATTCAGACACCTAAAACGGTAATTTGAAAATTACCGTAATAATCAAAAATGTTTGAGTGACAATCCTTTGTTCAACACAAGTAGGGCAGCTTTCAGAAGGAAAGCAGATCCAAATTCAGTTGCGCACTTAATAGATGGATTTGTGCAAGTACAGAACCAATTTATGAAATATTTTACAGATACTTGTGAGATATGAGATACAAATGCCCATTAGAACATGCAATTAGAAATTTGCATACAAGTAGTCTTATCCATATATAAATACACACACATATGGACACTTCGAAAAACTAGTCGGTGTTTTTACTTTGAATATACTTGCAAACTATCCATTTATTAACCTGTATTTACTTACCAATCCCAGAATCTGCAAGATGCTAAAATGATATACAAACATAAACCCCGTGGATAAAAGAGCCCACCAGAAATTGCAGAGTGGTTCTGGAGTGTAGATACCTTGAAAAGAAAGGAATACATTAGTATTCAGCTGAATTGCTGTGTCCATCAAACACTCATGAATAATCCTCTCCTCCTCTGTGGATGTTAGGGCATCTGGCCTTAGCTGATAACCTACTCAAAACCATTACAGTAATTAATATTTGAGAGCCTTATTTCTTACCTGGAGCATCCTGATCAGTTTCTTCCCTCCTTCTGGTCCAGCAGTAGAATGTACAATATGTTACCTCATTAAGCTTGCCTATTTTTCACCAACACCAGTGATTCTTCCTTCTACCACAGAAGTACTAAATGATTTTAAAATACAGTAATGGTATATGATGAATCTTCAAAAATCAGGTTATTTATACTTAAACACCTGCTTCTTATGGGGGCTATTAGGACTTCAGCAGACACAGAACTAATGTAGGTAGTGGCAGTTCCTGCCCAGCGCCGTATTAGAGCATAGCCTAATCGCCATTTCCTAATTCTATGGTTGTTTAACAAGTATTAAAAAGTAACTTGCACCAATAAAATGCCTAGGAACAGAAAAGCTGTATAAAGTAGTCAACCCATTAATGACAGACTGTGCTTTTAAATGAAAACTGCTGTGGAGATATTTTCAGATATACACTATGAACAATTTTATAATCAGTAGATATCACAGGTACCGTAAAATATTTTTTTCCCTTCAAACGAAGTAGCAGATACCACATTATTCCAGGGTTTGCCTTCCTCTCTCCTCCTGAAACTAGGTTTTGTCAATTTACTGACAAAACACAACAATCACATGATCTAGAATGTACCAAGGAAATCAGATCTAATAAAAGTACCCTTAGATACAAGACTATTTTTGGAATTAAATATTCAAACATCATATGGTGAGAACAAAAAACAGTTTACAGACTTGTCAAGACTCTCACTAGCAGACTGAAAAATTTCAGTGTAAGATATGGGGAAAAATATTGTTTTCCTTATGACTTTAACAACAAACTAGGGACGCAAAAGAAGGAGATGCACAACGTCATGCTGCTCAGCTGCTGTAAGTTGTAGAGGTTCAGATGATCATGAAAATATGCTGGCATTTTTTAATCTGCCTTTGTCTGCTCACTGACCCATTAGATATTATTAAAGATTGCAATTTATACTGGAATATCCAGTACTCAAAGGACAGCTTACAGCACAGGGTGCAATATTCATGTTAGCCTTTGCTAGCTAGCACATTCAGTAATTGCCAGAAGATTCAACAGACTTCAGCATATACTGTACAAGGCTACTGGGAGCACAAGTAACTACTTCGAAACTGTACATCTATTAATTGTCCACTCAAAATAACATGGCTTCTCTGTTGCTAGTTGACACGGAGTAAGGAGTTGATTGTATGCTTGAATGGCAACAGCACGTACGCACCCCAGAGATCACTCACTGACCTTAGTGAGCAACAATATTAGCGTAGTTACCCAAGATACAACTGCACACCATGTTTTAGTAAGCAAGCTGTGACTTGGTGCAACCACAATAAATATGAGCAGAGAAGCTACTTTGAAAACATAAGGCAGAGCTTGTAAGATTGCTTATCCAGTGAGTAGATGAAGGTCAGAAGAAGTGTCTGAACTATAAGCAAAACCCAAAGGTAAAGGTGAACTCTACATGAATAACTAAGTGGAGTGCTCTACCGGTAAAGGGAAAAAATTCACAACAGCCTTAATTCTTCAAACGTAACGTACTTGGCAAGCATGATCTAAGAGCTGGTATCCTATTTAGAAAATGCTACAGGAGACTTTACTTAAATAGCAATGATATTCATTAAACTCCACTGCCTGAGAACACCAGATACATGATACCACCTTGAATATGGGTTTTTCATTACACAGAGCAAGAGAAGAAGGAACTAGCCTTGGTGTCAGAGTTCAGGAGACTGTGGCTCTATTTTTGGCTGCACCAACTTTAAGGGACTTGGTCAAGCTATACAAAAACTCTTTGTGCTCCCTCCTCAGCTGTAGGGTAAAGAAAACATCGTTTGACTTGCAAAGTTTTTTTGTATTGGCTTTGCAGTTTTAGGTGCATGTTTAACCTAGATGCAAAACACAAAATAAAATTTAAATAAGGTATCTGAAACGCCTCGCAGGAACTGGCAGAGTCGTGGTATACTGAATTTGGTTTCATGTGAACTCGCCTGGTTGGCAGTTGCCTGTGTTATTTCAGAAGTATTCTACAAAGCCTGAGAACAGATGGTAGCAGTCTAAAGAAGTAAACACTCAGAAAAGCTAGAATTCAGAGACCTTGATACTGGGGGGACTTACAGTGCAGGTAGTGTATAAACACTAAAATAGACAAGCAAACCCAGCTACGAAACAAGACTGGAGGGAGAAAGCAGTCATTTAAAGAGTAAGGAAATTGCACAAGATGACAAAACAGATCAGTGGCATAATTTGGCTTTGAACCAAGCTTTTCATGTCCACCTTCAATCTAGTCCGGGAATCGTGTTTCAGAAGTCACTTAGAAGAGCTGTTCAGGTTCCTCCAGCAAAGAATTTCACACTGCTACATCCTCTCTGTTGCAAAACTTCAAAAAAATACATTAGCACCTCTCACTCTCTACAGATTTTTGATCTCGCTGTATAATAGAAAAATCCCTCCTTGCTAGCCTTTGCAATCCTGAAAATAATAGTTTGATTTTCAGCAATATCATTATTTGGACATCAAGGGACAAAAAGGAAACAATGACCTCCACACAAAAACATTTCAGAGTGCTCTGGATTCCCAAGTGTGCTTTGGGAAACTAATTTTGAATTCAAACCTGGGATATTTTCTGTACATTTCTCATTAGATAAATAATCACTATTGATTTTATTACTCTACGGTCCTGCTATTCAACAGATGACTGTTTAATGGAGCAGCGTGGTCTATTTTCTGTAGTACACAGTCTGTTAACAGAAACATACAAACAGGAAAATTGAGACCCAGCTGAGTGGTTGTTTGAATGGCCTGTGTTGGCTTTGGCAAATCTACTTGCTGCTTACATAGGAAATCGATTTCAATAGGTAGCAGTGAGTTTCACTCTCGACTCACTAAGGATCGCAGTTAATTCTTATTCATTAAGCACTTTCAAAAATTTAATCCAACTGCCAGTCTGCCACTAATCTCATTCTCAGAAATGCTCACAGCCCAGACAGTTGAGACCGGTCCTAATCAGGGTCATCCAAGTAGGCTGTATATTTGCTCATGTTGAAATAGCCCAACAGTGGCTATTTCAGTTTAAATTAAACTTCATTATTTCAATAGCATTGATAGGCAGGATTTCATATAGATAGAAAAGTTTGGCGTTCACCATCTGCTTCTGCAACAAGAATTTGTTGACCTTAAACATGCCAAGTGGTTAATTTTGCCATCTAGGAAATGGAAGCATGGCTTTAAAAAAAAATCTAAAGATCAACAGAGAGACTCAATTTCTTTTATACTGCTTCCCCCCCAATGTCTTACGCTAGTTCTAATGTTCTTATGAACTATTATTTTTATTTAAAGTTCTCAAAACATAGGCTTGTAAAAATTTGAATGCAACTTAATAGAAAGTAATACTCCTTTTGTATTTCTGTGAAAACATAATGCAGGAGAAAATTACTCCTCTGTTTGAATTAGAACCTAAATATAGTGCAATTTTTTAATTTAGTAGGGTATTAAAATAATCTTTTTCCTAATTAATGTCCTGCTTTCATTCCTACTACATTTGATAGAGCTTTACCAGTGTCCCATCCCAGCACACTCTCCTTCAGTAGTCTCACAATTACAGGTAGACCTGTTTAATCCAAAACTCAGAGCAACTAATACAATTCCTTCATTTTCAAGCTTATAAAAATGTCAGGGCAAATTTATTTCCATTTTACTTCCCTTGATCAAAGGGTTAATTCTAGTAGTGCGGCCTACTGAGTTAGCCTAAAGACCAAACTTCCTTTTCAGGGGAAAACAGGAAAACCATTCTCAAGAGGATGAGCCTGAAGTCCACTGTTTCCCCTATAGCTGTTCTGAATCTATGTGGAGATGTCAAAATACTGCCTTATGCCAGGAGACTTCTATTTCCCTGAATGCCTGCTACTGTCATCAGAATCAGCTCAGACAGGAGTCTTATATTACCTGCTCCTCTCAGAAACCATTTTTTATATTCCATAAAGAAGCAGCAGCAGTTCTTCATTTTCCTTCATATAGTAGTTCTTCCATATACTGGTACGTACCCATCTAACCTCCTCTATCTCCTACAGAGAGAAGGCTTTAACAGACCTTGGGCTCACTTAGAGAATGCCACGTTAACTTCCTTATTTAGTTTTAAGTGTTTCATAACAGGCCACTGTAGTTTCAAAGGAACTTTAACTGCCCAGTGCATAAAGCTCAGAGGGTCACACGACAGAGAGATGTCCCCTCCTCTTCCTCTCCAGCTCTTGTAACTCATCAAACAAGATTATCCTGAAACGATCAAGCTCCAAGAGGGACTGCAGCCAGAGCAACAGCACACACCTCCAGCTGCCGACAGTGCCACAACTACCCTGCTGCTCGAGGTGCCACAGTACAAGCACACCTGGACAGTGAACCAGGCATTTACATCTAACACAGGGGATTCAGGAGGCAGAGAAAGGCTGGAATAGGAACATGGAAGCTGCCAGCAAGAAAGTAGGAGAATAATACAGAAGAGTTGACAGGTCTCCAAATAATTAAGAATTTCAGTGAAAGATCTATACTGCACATTATCAAGTATTTCAATAAGGATGGAGATAAACTAGATTTATGACTACCTAACGATATTCAAATATATAGTGATTTTTTTCCTGGATTACTACTAGGGTATATAATAAAGCCTGCTTTATAACGCCATTTAAAAGCTACAGAAAGATATTGCTAAATACAGGTAAGTGTCACAAAGTGGGGAAGTAGCTGAGAAAGAGTACAACTGCTAGAAATGTCTTTAAATATGCTGATCCCTCACTCCTGCCAGCAAGTCCTAACAGCCAAAGGAAAGCACAGGTTTAGATCCCCAGTTGGTTTAATTGCGCTTTCCTAGTTTACAGCCACAGGAAAAATGATCCTTTCGTCTATACTTGGTATCTGTGTTCTACATCTTACAACTTAGCCCAGCTTCTCATTAGGTAAGAAACACTGCACCGTCCTTGAGAGAGCTGGCTATGCAGAGCTGCATCTGTCCATCTTGCGGAGCACGACAGAGGCATGCTCCATGAGAGGGGAAAAAGGAAAAAAAACACAGAACCACAAACCAAAACATCAACTTCTACGGACTTTCTGACAATGCCACAGAACTTCATCTCTTCTGACGCCACTTTTGAAGATGCTTAGATCAAAAAAGGGCTTTATGACTTGAATCAGTTTCTTTATTGCTTATAAAAATACAGCACTTGCTTTATAAGCCGAAAATTCTGACTCTACTCCCAGCAAAAACTCACCTATTTATTTAGGGTGTATATGCCTGCCCACTTGTGCACAGCTATGCAACACTGAATCAGCTCTTAAAATATCACAGGACTGTCCAGAATTTGCAAGGCCATTACTGTCAGCTTTGGCCCCAAAAGAAGATTCTCCCCCTAAAAAATTACAACCAAATCAGTTTACTCCCCGCAGGGTAGACAACCTGCATTTGAATAGTAAATTTTGAGAATCTGCATAGCCATTTTGACAAAGTGGATGTGGAGACTATCTCCCCCTGCAGGCTAAAGTGTCAGAACCACACAGCCATTCTGTGACACCAGTACAAAGGTCTCTGATGAAGCATACACGATATCCTGGGGCTTCAGGTATAGCTGTTCATACATCAGATTGCTCCTTAAAGTGACAAAATCCTGA
The DNA here is from genome assembly GCA_031468815.1 of Morus bassanus. Lineage (NCBI taxonomy): Eukaryota > Metazoa > Chordata > Aves > Suliformes > Sulidae > Morus > Morus bassanus. The sequence goes on from CM062582.1 coordinate 4,524,068, forward strand.
AGAAAACCTCCACACCAACATCCTTTTCTATTTCATTACGTTAACGAAATAACGCTGGGGATCTCAAAACACAAGAAAGATTATCTCCTGAACTCCACTGCTAGGGAGCTGCTATAAAGTAGCCCTTATTTCAAACTGTTGTGGAATTATATCATTTGCTCTCAGCACTCGGGAAATAACAATTCCACTTTGATTAAATTTCAATATGATTTGAAGCTCTGAAATAAGGTGCACATCTAATCTTGTCAAATCCATCCGAAAACCTGACCAAACTAGCTTAAGGACCAAGACAGTCAAGAACTGTGACTCTCTAAGGTGGATGCAGTGCAAACTAGATTTTTTTTTTCTTTATGTTAAGAGTATATAGTTAGAAAAACCAAGTTGTCCTGAACACCACTGAAGGTCTCCAATACCTTGATCTTAGAAGGTCAGGTTAATGCACTGTTGAAATAGTTGTGGTAGTTTAAGACATTACACTTCCTCAGCTGCCAGTTCCATGGTCTAAATCTGCGCTGCTGTGGTTCCTGTCTTCTTCCTTCCACCCAAGGGTATTGAGGGAGCTGGCAGAGGAGCTTGCCAAGCCACTCTCCATCATTTACCATCAGTCCTGGTTAACAGGGGAGGTCCCAGAGAACTGGAGGCTTGCCGATGTGACGCCCATCTAAACAAAGGGCCAGAAGGAGGATCTGGGGAACTACAGGCCTGTGAGCCTGACCTCGGTACCGGGGAAGATCATGGAGCGATACATCTTGAGTGAGCACACCAGGCATGTGCAGGACAACCAGGGGATCAGGCCCAGCCAGCACGGCTTCGTGAAAGGCAGGTCCTGCCTGACCACCCTGATCTCCTTCTATGGCCAGGTGACCTGCCTCATGGACGAGGGAAAGGCTGTGGATGTTGTCTGACCAGATAACAGGTAGTAAAGCCTTTGACACAGTCTCCCACAGCATCCTCCTAGAGAAGCTGGCGGCTCATGGCTTAGACAGGTGTGCTCTTGGCTGGGGAAAATCTGGCTGGATGGCCGAGCCCAGGGAGTTGTGGTGAACAGAGCTAAATCCAGTTGGTGACCAGTCACAAGTGGTGTTCCCCAGGACTCAGTGTTGGGACCAGTCTTGTTTAATATCTTTATCGATGATCTGGATGAGGGGATCGAGTGCACCCTCAGTAAGTTTGCAGATGACACCAAATTGGGTGGGAGTGTCGATCTGCTCGAGGGTAGGGAGGCTCTGCAGAGGGATCTGGGCAGGCTGGATTGATGGGCTGAGGTCAGTTGTATGAGGTTTAACAAGGCCAAGTGCCGGGTCTTGCACTTGGGTCACAACAACCCCAGGCAATGCTACAGGCTTGGGGAAGAGTGGCTGGAAAGCTGCCTTCGGAGAAGGCCCTGGGGGTGCTGGCTGACAGCCGGCTGGACATGAGCCAGCAGTGTGCCCAGGTGGCCAAGAAGGCCAACAGCATCCTGGCTTGTATCAGCAATGGTGTGGCCAGCAGGAGCAGGACAGGGATGGTGCCCTGTGCTCGGCACTGGTAAGGCCGCACCCCGAATCCTGTGTTCAGTTTTGGGCCCCTCGGGACAAGAAGGACATCGAGGTGCTGGAGCGTGTCCAGAGAAGGGCAACGGAGCTGGGGAAGGGTCTGGAGAACAAGTGTGATGGGAAGCGGCTGAGGGAGCTGGGGGGGTTTGGTCTGGAGAAGAGGAGGCTGAGGGGAGACCTTCTCGCTCTTTGCAACTGCCTGAAAGGAGGTTGTAGTGAGGTGGGGGTCGGTCTCTTCTCCCAAGTCACCAGTGATGGGACGAGAGAAGATGGCCTCAAGCTGCATCAGGGGAGGTTTAGATTGGGTATTAGGGAAAATTTCTCTTTACTGACAGAGTGGTCAAGCACTGGAACAGGCTGCCCAGAGAGGCGGTGGAGTCACCATCCCTGGGGGTGTTCAAACAACACGTAGACGCAGTGCTTTGGGACATGGTTTAGGAGGGCTGGGGGTGTTGGGCTGACAGTTGGACTTGATGATCTTAGATGTCTTTTCCAAGCGTAATGATTCTATGATTGATTGCACCTCCCTTTTGCCAGTCCAAGCACTCAGATGATGCAATAGTAAACCAATCCAGAAGCTACAAAAGCATTCATACTTTTTTTTGACAGGAAAGCAAGGGTCTTGTCTCCTAAGGACAGGAGAGACAGTGACCTACAGCTCTGGTTCAGCCTATCCAGCTGTTTCAGGAATGCTGTGTCCTGCCCAGATGCATACTATAATTTTTGGCAGGGTTCACATGTGATACAAGGTGAGATTCATTCAGCAAAAAAGCTGCCAACTGCAGATATACTTCATGTAAGAACTGCCTTGAGTTAGGAATCTTCTATGCTGGCTTGTTCGATCTGCACTACATCTATTTTGCATGAGAGCCTCTCATTGCAGCCAAGAAAGATCTGAGCCATAGTGCACAAGCATTTATTTTGTCTAGCCTGGCATGCATGTGTATGTATACATGCATATGTGCACTTGGAAATAAAATATGTTAGAAAGGGAAGTACAGAAATTTATAATCGCTCAGTACAGAGGGGAGGGAGAGGGAAGGGGAAGAGAGTCTTAATCCCCAAGAGGGAATACATCCTTGAGCTTCAGTGAGTTGACGGTGCAACACTGAAGCCTGAGTTCTGAACATCTCTCTCATCAATTTGATCCTAAGCATGGTAAAAGCCCCCACACTTACATGGGGGTGGAAGACATGAAGGTGATGCTGCCAGTGCAACATGATCTGTCTTCACCACTGTAATGAGTAGCAGGGAGGGAAAGAAAAATAAATCATTACAGCCCTTGCTTACTTGTCACTCTGTTTCCTTTCAAAAAGGAAACACTTCAACAGGTAATTGAATGTGTGTGCATGACTGGTATGATACTTGATGAGCATGTCAGCAAACTCGGACAGGCAGTTCTGTATAGAATGAGCCTCACATCATCTCTGCTTCAGGTGTTCTGCTCAACCTTCCTTTAAGAAATGCTAATATTACGATTGAGATCCTATTAAGGCCATCAGTAATACTGGCAGATTCCCAATAAAACTGAGGCTGAGTAATTTTTCCATCAAAAATCATGCATCAGGTCTCCTGTGGCACTAGCCATAACAACCACAAAAGTCCGTGGACGTTTTGCTAACGAGATGATCAAGAGCCAACTGCCTAAGAAAATGAACTGTTATTAGTTACACAGCCTAGGGCAATCTCCACTGATATCTTTAGCCAAAGTTCTTTTAGAAATTTCACTGCTATCATGTCAACATTAGGTGGCAGCAAATACCTGTAAATAAAGGGCAAAAATTTAGAAAACTGCACTAGGGCGACAACTGTACAACACAAAGTCCTTCAAACTGCAGATATCGTCCTGTCAGCCCCAGAAAAGAGGTGCTGAAGAACCCAGAGAACCTTTACTTCAAAACAAACAAAAAACCAAACCAACCAACCAAAAATCAAAGTAACACATCAAGTGACATCCAAAGCCAAACTTTAAAGCAGAAGAAATACATGTCTTAAAATGATGTTATATGGCAACTTCAAGGCCATCAAAAGAAGTGATTTAGCACCATCACAAGAGCTTGGTTTGTCATTGCCTACAGTGTACTACATGGCTGTTTACACTTTCTCCCCGCTCTCCCCAACCCCCTTCTGCAATGATGAGGAGTTGGTGTGACTTCTACAACTATACTGAACTTTAGCATTATTTGCCAGAATTATAAGATATCACAGATGGATTAAATTAAACATGGTTGGCATACTTCTCTGGTAAGAGAAAGAAACAGAATGACATTTTGAAGTATACTTCACTTTTTCCTTTGGATCATTATTATTTAGTTTCACTCAGCAGTGAAAAAATAGAAAGGTTACAAACCTATAGTGAAATAAGTGTGAAGGATTGTAAGTCACTGCTGGTATAAAATACAAAAGATTCACCAGAATGGAAGAGGCTGACTATGCTTGTTCTGAGCATTTGCTAAATTGTATCGCATTGCTTGACATCCGATCCTCAGGGTTTTCATTAAAGGCTACTACTGAACATCTGGACCATAAATTATCATCTTTTATTTCCTGGATGAAACAATTTAGCTCTGCTAGAAAATGCAGCTGGAGGCATGTCAACACTGGAGGGGGGCAGAGCATCACACCAGATGAATACATACTGCATTACCTTCTAAGGAGCAACAACTAGAAAAATCACTGGCCAGTGGAACCATTTGGGATTCCCAGACTTACTGAAATATTGTGGTATAAGTGAATGCAAGATAGTAATCTTGTTAGAAGAGAAAACAAGCAAGCTAGTTCATTGCACTAATATGCGTTAGTACATTTCATTAGAGCTTCAGAATTTCAGGAATTTATTTAACTAGCCAACTAATATTTAGGTGGGGATAAAATAATTTTTTTTTCCAGCTCATTTTAAGTTGCAGTACTTCTCAAGAGACATCCAAGAAGGCAAAAGTCTTAAAAATACATCCCACCAGCAGCTTAGAATGTTGCAAGATGGCGGAGAGGCTACTCAGGAAGACAGCGCACATTATGCCAATACGTTCTTGATATCCCTTTGGGCAAAAGACCATTTTTTTATTCCCATTTCAGTGCCTGACACACGTGTCCGTTACCTGGGCTACAATTCCAACATTACATCAGAAACTATTAAGTAACAACATAGAGAAAATTGGTAAAAGAGAGTAAGAGCCAAGCCTGTGGTAACCATTAAGGACAGCTTTCTCATTGCATGGAACCAATTCAACAGAGTAATTTGCCAACCTACCTCCTTTCCGCAACAGGTAGATGGGCACAACATAAAGCATCACGTGCTGGATGTAATAAATTTCCATTTCAAATGGAAGCTGTGGAATAAGGAAAATATTTGTAAATGTTTTTCATCACTAACAACTGAGTTACAAGGAGCCATTCTCCTTACGACCCGTGAAAATCCCTTCAGTTCAGTTATTTAATTACCTATGTACATTAACAAAGAGATGACGTTAATGGTCAGTGCTTTGAAAGCACAGCTAACTGTACCCATTCCATTCCCCTTGCCACCAATACAACGCAGCACTTCAGGCAGACAATTCTCAAAACCAGACAGAAGCACAACAAAGAAGGAATAACAAATTCCTCTTTTCCCTTTCTTAGTTAGCATAAATTACCAATAACAATATAAAACACTAAAGTAATCAAACCAGAAACTATGCACACCCCATATCTTTTCTTTCTAAATAAGCTACTGTCATAATTGCTACCTTGTGAGTGACACAACTCTATAAATGAGGTCTTTTATATATAAAAGTATATAAATAAATATATAAAAGTAATTACTGAGGAGGCCTGTGTAAAAATCAAAAGACCTGATTTAGAGCAATCTGCATGCATGTATAAAACTGCTAGACTTCACCAAATATAAAATAAAATACAAAATAACCAAGATTTTATTGGTTTTAAAGAGAAGCTGCAGGAGGATTTATGTAAACAAGTTATCGGTTTGTAGTAAATAAGGTATTTCTCACCTGCTGACAACTTTTGGGAAAGTACAATTAGTCATTTGTGTATTTAGTTGAATTCATTTTACTTCTTAGAGGAGAAGTCGGAGAGAGTGTGCTAAAATAATACTGTGCTAAAAATAACTTGAACCACAACTCTGAGTTTAATTTGAGCCCTTTAGTCCAGACCCAACTAATTCTAGCTCTTCATCAGTTAGGAAAGGTGATGCACTGTATTTGAAAGTTATTCCCACCTGTAAATGCCTTTCCCTATATCTGTTTGTTAAACTAAAGCAACACATTTAAAACAGAACAGTAGTAGAAAAGGTTCCAATTCAGAATTCAGAATTCAACTTCTTGCTGCAGTTCACCTACGAAGCTGAAAAGACATACTTCTCCATCATTTTTCAGAAGTGAAAACTGGACAATACCACCACACAAGTACGAAATCTCACAGGAGTAACACAAAACCATTAGCTTTGTTTCAAATGCAGACATATTCTATCATTCCACAGGCTAAAGTGAATCCAGATGCAAGTCCTACCATCGTGGCTTGCCTGTTGGGAAGGAGAAAAGAAAAACCACCACCTTCCTTTTCTATTATTTTTCTGAGACACTGAATAGCACTGAAAGAGAAACACTACAAAAATTTCTACATCAACAGAAGTAAAGAGAGGTTGAAACAGAGTTTGGTTTTCTTCCTAAATAGCACTCGATAAACAGCTGGTAATTAATATAGTGATCTTTTAAATTCAACAAGAATTCTTATATCCTATTTTGACTGTAAAAGATGCTAAAACCAACAGCTGGATTGCGCTAGTCCTGGCATCCCCCAGCTGAACACTACCAGTGTCCTGATTGCAACCTCCAAGATGTTCAGCCAACTCTTGGGAGACTAAGCTAAAAAAATCTTCCATACAAGCTGTTGGGTTATTTTATTTCAAGTATTCTGTACCAAAACATAAAACCAAGCAAGAAAATAGTATGCAAAAGCAAGAACTTCATGGAAGTTTTGAGGTTTCCTGAATCTGAACCTTTTCTGCTGTCGCTTGTGGAAAGACACAGAGGGCAAAGCGAGGGAATCAAAATTATTTGGAAAGAGGCTAAAGCAGTTTTCCAAAGTGGAGAAAAAGCTGTACCTCTTCCCAGTTGGACAGGCACACTTCAGGAAACAATAGCTCCTGATATAAACAACACAACGTGAGGCACTCACTCCTGCCAAGGAGCGTTCTCTATTTAGTATCTGTTGTGGTTTCATAAGGGCTTCTACACTGGCGGAGTTGTGAGAGTCAGTTACACAAACACTACGCTCAGGACACTTCTGAGAACAGAGCGACAGTTGTTCTGCTGCACTAGTGCTAACAATATTTTTTGTGTGTGTAAAACAAAACATCTATTTTCACTATAAAAGATTGCTTGTTCTGAAGCCTGGCTAATTATGCAACTGCATTTCCTCGTATAGAGCTGCAAAAGCAGGATCTCTGTACAACCAAGCACTCGAGTTGTACAGCCAGGCTACAACAAACAGAAAAAGAACAAACACTAAAGATGAACTATAAAGTTGTACTGAGCAACTGACTCACCTAGCTCTAAAGGTCTTGTCTATAAATAGGTTTTTTTCAATAAAAGGCTCACTCACAGAGAGCAGATAGGTACCTTTTATATGCAAAGAGAAACTGCAGGTGAACACAAGGTAGAAGGGATCACCCATCAATCTAGGATTTAAAGAACCTCTTTGTGAAAGAGGTTCACTTCAGCAAGTGGTAAAGTTTGAGAAATTTAAAAAAAAAGCAACACTTACAGAACAAAGTAAGTCAAAATATTGAGTTGATGCCTCTAATAATATTTGACCATAGGCACCCATGAAGGCCACATGTATTTAAAGCCAGACTCCAACAATCTCCAAAGTGGACCCTCTTCATAGGCCCCAAGAGACTTGTCCTCGCCTGCCAGATGCCACTGTGGAAACCCAGCAGCCACTCTAAAGAGCAGGATTTCCCTAGTAACAAACCAGTGATGTTCATGGTACATTTCTTCAACCACACCTGTCCCCAGAGAGATTCAGAATCACTGCGTATTTGTTACCAAGACAGACTCATCTGAACTCTGTATATTAATTGTCGATTTATTTGCCTTTTTTTTGTGTTTTGTACTAAACTCCTGTCTCCCTTGCAAGCTGCCAGCATCGCTCTCCCTGCATTTCATCCTGTTTCCTTACTCAGAATCTTAAAACAACTAATGGTACAAGACAAAAGGACAAATTACCTATTTCTTCTACTAACTTATAGTCTAGGCTCCCTTAACAGTGTAAATGAATACACAGGACAGGCTACTCTGTGCTCAAGACAATAAGCAAATTTTTCTCCTTTAAAGATTCTTACTTGCGGCAAAGCAAATCTGCTTCATCCATTCATAGGTTTTAACACTGCTATAAAATCATACGTTTCAAAAACACACCCAACCAATACTGATATACACCATTCCTCTAACATACAAGATCAAAACATGCTAACAAAATACTCTGGAAAGAAATATTCACACTATCACTTTTTACATTTTGTAGTGAAGTCTCTGTTAGAAAATAAATGGTGTTTTGTTCGTCCAGGAGTTTGGCTCAAAGCAGCCACGTGTGCTTCTAGCTGCTACATGAGCCTGGTATGACACAGATTTCAAAGTGCCACCTTCCCTGGACACATGCTAAAGGCCCTCTGGAAAGTACCAAGAACAGTCAGCAGGCAGCAGACCTCCGCGCCAGGAACAGGTAAGTTACGTACAGTTCTACTAGTCTAGCTAACTCCTAGCAGCTGCTTACATTGCTTGCAAGACTGTGGAAAGGAGAAACTATCACGAAGGGTTAGAGCTCACCTTTGTATCTCTGCGCACGAAGAGTGACAGCCATCAACAGCAGTCCTCTGAGCACGTACTTGATGTCCTAACTTAAACCAGCTACTGCCCTAAGGAAACAGCTAGGTCTTTCCATTGACTGCATTAAGCTTTAGAAAAATCTCTGCAAGACAGCAGTAGTGTTGAGCCCAAAAGTCAGATATTCAAATGAGAGTTTCCCCCAGAAGAGTATGGCACACAATACTAGTTTAAACCAGTTTAAACCCACTTAGACACAGCAGTTGGTTTTCAGTGGACTAGGAGGTTACCACTTTGCTCTGTTTTCTGAAAGCAGTACTCCTCCCTCTGTTAATTATTTATACCTTGATCTGATATTTGCAACAACTGCTCAAGCACTGTACTGTGCAAGAGCTCTCCCTCCATCATCCTCTACAAAGACTGCAGAGTATGGCAGAAAAAGGAATAGTAGGAATTCAACTCCCAGATTCCGGTCTTTTCTGCAGCACATCTAGCATGAAATCCAGTGAACGTTAAATGTCATTCTTTACCAGTCACCTTCTCAAACATAATCAGTAACTCCCATTCATAACTATAATCAGTAACTAGTTTCCTAAACATAAGCAGTAAGCAAAGAAATAAACCAGAAACGTAGGTTTTTCTTTTTACCCACAAAGCAGACCACAGAACACGTTAAACAACAGAAAGGAGGAACCTATCTAAAGCTCTACAATACAAAAATCATGGGGCAAACAGCTACAAGGCCCACGTAACATACTGGTTACTTCTCAGCGTATTTAGGATTGTGATAGCAAATTGCTTATTTGACAGAGAAGAAACAGCTGCCAGAGAAGCTCAGAAGAACGGTCTAAAAATGGACATGAAGACTTAAAAGAAAACAACACAAACCAAAACTGAAACACAAGTGGAATTTGGAAAACAGACTATTTCCAGTCTTACCAGGACTCATTTCCCCAGCATACACCCAAACTGGCAAACAGCCAAGAAGCTGACCCATGCTCAAGTTATTGCTACACTATCCAGGCAGTCCTACAGCTCAGGCTTATGCATCCGGCATAGATCAGAAAAGACATTCCCATATATTTGAATATTGGGAACGAGTAGACCAAGAAAAAATTTTATCTGAATATTGGCATTCACGTCAACAGCAAAGCCCCATGAAATAAAGGAGAAGCAGGGCCGTCACCCATCTGCATGACAGTCTAAAGCAGCATCCCAGATTTTATTTGCAACAATTCCTTTTCATTATATTTTTAGGGGCAGCATGTTTCATTCAGATTTCCTGCCATACACCCGCTTGTCTGAAATAGATATGAATGCATACTGATGAGTCCCAGTAAACAATCTCTGTTTCAAGTAGGTGTCTCAACCAGTATCCACCCTCCCAGCTGTTCTACACAATCCAGTCAGTGCAGGGAATTATAATTCCCTTAAAGTAGCATTAATTGGTCAGTTTTATAGATGAATTTTATCTAGTTCTCATTTTCAGTTAATCCTGTTAGGGTGGGGCATGTATACAGAGGGAAAGAATCAGAATCCGCACCTGCTACCAAAGGCAATGTTAGCACGCATGAGATACATAACTCATGAGAGTTTCTAGAAGAGCATCTCTTGTGCCGACAGTCTGTAGAGTGAAGACACCGTAGAACACAGGACTAGAAATAATCTCCTGCTACGAGGGTGGAGGGGACCAGAAACATAACAAAACAAGCAACATGGATGTATTTTTACTAGTACATGAATTACAGAAAATCCAGCTAGGGCAAGGCCGGAGGAGTCCAACTCATGGTATACTCAAATTCTGAAAAGTTTTAAGAGAATTTTTTTCTTGGGTGCGGGGTTTGGCTGGGATAGGGTTAATTTTCTTCATAGTAGCTGGTATGGGGCTGTGTTTTGGAGTTGTGCTGGAAACAGCGTTGATAACCCAGGGATGGTTTCGTTCCTGCTGAGCAGGGCTTGCACAGAGCCAAGGCCTTTTCTGCCTCTCACCCCACCCCACCAGCGAGCGGCTGGGGGGGCACAAGGCGTTGGGAGGGGACACGGCCGGGACAGTGACCCCCACTGACCCCAGGGATGTCCCACACCACATGGCGTCATGCTCAGCACATAGAGCTGGGGAAGGAGGAGGAAGGGGGATGTTGGGAGCGATGGCGTTTGCCTTCCCAAGTCACCGTTACACGTGATGGAGCCCTGCTTTCCCGGGGATGGCTGAACGCCTGCCTGCCCATGGGAAGGAGTGAATGAACTCCTTGGTTTGCTTTGCCTGTGTGTGTGGCTTTTGCTTTACCTGTTAAACTGTCTTTATCTCAACCCACGAGTTTTCTCACTTTTACCCTTCCGATTCTCTGCCCCATCCCACCGGGGGGGAGCGAGCGAGTGGCTGTGCAGGGCTGAGCTGCCGGCTGGGGTTAAACCGAGACACTTGGCCTGTCAACTACAGAGGACGATGCTCACCAAGAAAATCAGGAAAAGGCATTTGTTCAGTGCACTGCTGATCTCAACTGAATTAATTTGTTCTGACTTTTACCAGTGTTTTGAGTATTTGACTAGTGCTATAGTTGATGTTTACTATGTCTCATAAAAAGGCACCACTGTCTTCTGGCCACTCAATTTGATATAACTAGCTCACATGAATGGTGCAATGGATACAATCAGGCATTTGTAGAGTCAAGTCTAAAAACAGGAATTATATGAGGTAAATAAGACCAATTTCAGAAATAGTACTTCTCCAGTTCCTCTGGAGATAATACTAGGACTACTTATCACCACCAGCAGAAGGTAGATTTACATTACCAAATAACAGTGTTATTTTGGACTCCGCCTACACACCCATACCGTTTTAATGCACATAGCATAGGTAACTGCCAAAAGATGCAGAAACCTTGGCTTTAGCATCTACCAGCAACCAAAACCCAATCTCTCAACAGCCCCCAATGTGCAACTGTTCTGTTAGATTAAGCCAATTTAGATATGACATAACGTGCTACCATAACCTACTCCATTTTGCTCTGTAGGCGCAGGCGTTTAAGGCAAACTATTTCGTACAGTGAATTATTCCCTTAACAGTCAACAGAAATGCAGCAGGCAATGATCAGAGGTGCTACAGAGAGCGCACTGTAAGTACTGCTCAGAGTATGATTCTGTTCCTAAAACAGATTTAGAATGCGTACCTCTCAAGCCAAATAGTTCTAATAATAGAATACAGCAGCTTCTGGAAACATTAAAACTGCACCATCTCAGCTGGGTGAGCAGAGACAGCAAGTCCAGCACCTCTGGGACATGTCCTGTTTTTTACTTTATCTATATGAACATTTTCAGGTCATCAGCTTGCAAAAAACCCCACTTTCAAACCAGTGGAAAGAGTTTCCTTTAAAGTTTGATTCATACAATATGAAAGTAAAAGAAAAACAGTTACTCTCCAAACACTTAGAGTCTTTTTGGCAGTTAAATTAATTTACTCGGGTAGCTAGCTTATCAGGACTAACACTGTATTCCATATAATATAAATACAGAGTAAAAAGAAGTCTTTCTACTCCTGTATATCTTCTTATACCTTTCTAGGGTCCCCCTTCGGAACCTAACAATCTGATTCCCTCAGCAGCATCTTCTCTATTAACTTACAGGTCATAAAAGATTAGCCTGTTTTCCATGTGAATTATTAATGCTGACCAAGAATGATTTGCATCATGAGAAAGGAATGAAGTTATGAGAGAAAATTAAAATATCCTTTATTTCTGAAAGGGTAGTAAGAACTCACAAACATTAACTGAATAAGAAAAACGGTTTTATCTTTATCCACTGACTATCCCAATGCACAAAAAATAACTCACTGCAAATAATTTTGCAAAACTGGAATATTAGTTGCCAAATAAATACAAGTGGGTACATCTGTTGCTCAAGACTGTTAATTGTTGGCACTTCAACATCATGCCAAGGCAGGAAAATATTTTCTTGGAAAGAACAGGATAGACTGACCTCATCTTTCAGACTACTTTTTTTCTTTTAACACTGTCCCAGGTGCCCATTACAGTCCAACGAGCTTTTTAATAAGTATAGTGTCACTGAAAGGTTAAAACAACAGAAGGTAGAAACTTTCAACTGTAGTCTCAATGAATATCTCAACTCTCCATTCCACTGGCAAGAGCCAAACATTTAAGGATAGCTTTGAAATTACTTAGGTTCTAACAAAATTTAACAGCTACATTACAAGACAATGGAAAATGTCAAATTATGCTAGAAGCTTTGAAAACCTTATTTTTAGCATTGAATCATATATACAAAAAGGATACTTACGTAACATAATTGGTAGCAAAAATACGTGACCCTAACAGAGTGCGCCACAAAATGTTGTAAAAGGTGTTCTGGAAATTATTTTGAACAGGTTAACACTTAGAACCAAAATCCTGACACCCACTAGTTCCTAAACAAACATCCATCATCAGCTGATGAAGTAATAATTATTTTTCGTTCTGTATCTTCTGCCTCTTGCCCCTTTCAGATTATTGATATGTACAAATAAAACTGTACATCTAACATTTTCCTCCTGCATATCACTGCTTTCATCTCCATAGTGATACACAATTTACTAGCAAGCATGTACATGCCTACTACTGAACTTGCTAAATTAGCAGGCTTCTCCAAAAAGAGACTACAGCTCAACAGTAATCGTCTGCTACCTGTAAGATAACTAATAGGCAATCCAGATGGAAGAGAGAGGTTTAGGAGAATGTCAGCTGAAGACAATGAAAACTACCTACAACAAGACAACATCCAGCTGTACATCAAATAACTCATAAGGATAAAACACATTTTATACTGTGAAAGGTACCAGCAAGGCATTTGGGTGCTTACGGCAATACATCGGTTTGGTACAATCTCTCAAAGTGATGGGAAGCAATAGTCTCCTGTTTTCCAGTTCCCACTGACCTCAGAACTCTCTCTGCCCCAGACAACATCACCATCCTCACTTCTAAACTAATAGTTGGGTTAGGTGCTCAATTTTTCATGCTCTTTGTGTCACACGCTATATATTACAACTGTTTACAGATGCAACTAAGCATAAAAAATTTTTGTATGAAACACGTACGCACTAAAACATATGTCTTAAAATATCATGAAACGGAAATTAAGAGGTTAAGGCATAGGGACAACACAACAATTCTTGACTGAATCAAAAGTTTTTCACTTACACACTACAAACCAGAGCAGACAGCACGGACAAAATTATTGTGATTTTTTGAACTTCCTACTAAGTTTTAGGAGACATTCATTGCTTTCAGGACAACATCAGTGTAAACAACTACAGCGACAGTTGCAGAGCAGAATGTGTGTCTACCACGAGAGAATCTGGGTCAAAGCAGCAGTGCTTTAAAACATCACCCACATTACCTTGTGCCAGAAGAAACACTGAAAAGGGAACAGCCTAGCAAGCACCTGTTAGGCCAAAAATATCCTAAATTGTATTTATTCCAAAAATATTTGCTCTTGGACATTATCCTTTGGCTCCTCTATCCTTAATTAAGGGGAGAATTTTATAAGTAGCCTGTATTTTTCCTGTTTAATCACCACTGCCCTAATATGAATGAGATCTATGATAATGGCAGAGAAAATACAAGCTAATGATTTATTAAATAAGTCAACATTTTTCCCTTAAAAAGTTACCCAGAAAAATAATTTCGTTAGCTAAAGTTTATATTTACTTAAAAACTAGATAGTTTGAAATACAAAATGAAGAGTTCTCCTTATCAGGAAAACATACTTATTCATTTGATGCCACTTCAGCAGTATCAAGTTTTATTAAAATATAATTGCAATCTGCACATAAGCTGTTATAGTTTAGAAAAGAAGGTATGTAGTTACCAGATTAGGAAGGGCAATGTAAATCCTGAAAGAACTCTGAGGTTATATTACACTACTAAATCCACTGAAATCTGAAAAACATGATCCAACCTCCTGTGCATGTATGTGTCATGCTTTATGGAAGATTATTTTTAACACGTAAAAGCCTACAGATGTATTATCCTCTCTCGAGTAACTAAACTGTGTCTCATTGCAAAATTTTATAGTCTTAAAGACAAGAAAAAAGAAACCATTTACAAGCTGACAATAAAACTGAGTTTTCAGGTCTCCCCTAGCTGCCAGTGTGGCCAACCAACACAGCATATCATTTATAAAGTTCAATGCTGATGCAGATTTTTACACTTAATCTTATTAAGACAGTCCAGATTGGCAAATGGAGAGCCACTAATGAGATTTGTAATGGAGTCTGAAGTCCACAACAATTTTGTTAATAATATCTTAATTCACATGCTATGTGGATATCGATATGAGTACTTTATCTGGACACCATAAACACATGAGCAGATAAATTTAAGTGAACTATATCTTAAAAGAGACACTTAAATAACTGCAACAACAGATTTTTGAAAATAAGTCAAATGACAGAAAATGAACAAGCATGTAGGCGTACACTCACATACACATATGCAACCCCCTACATACGCATGTACAACAGCTCTTAAAAATAATACATAGAAATATATCATAAGGCTTAGATTCAAGATAACTTTTCATACCATTAACTCTCGATAGGTTTAGGAGTCTTACTAAGGACACCAACAGGCTAATTTTTTGTCCAGGAGACAGAAGTTTTACAGCAGATTTGAAAACTTGGATGGAAAAAAAGAAACCTGCTGTGCTTAATCTGGGGAGAGAGAGGATGACAGCCACCACCAACATTTGGCGTTTTCCATGCCTAAGGAACCTTACATTTACATACAGTCTGAAAAGCCTGAAACTGAATTTTGACCACAGGCCACAACGCTAACCTATGAAAGCCTCTTTCAAAGCCATTAAGTTTTCCCTCCATTTAAAGGCTAGAATGGAATTGACAAAGTAGCTTTTTCTACACTTAGAATACAGCAGTGTTAGCTTTCCACACTGATTTATAAACACACACACACAAAAATCCAAGACTGGTATTTTGGCTGCATTGTAGTGACCCATACCAGGAATCTGCAGCCTGGTTCAATGAACTTTAAAAGGCTAAACAAAACAAAGGTCTAACACCTTTCCAAAGAAAATCTTTTAGCAATAAATAAAAAAGGAGGAGGAAAAGTACAGTACACTCACCAGGCGCGTATTAACAACAGGAAACAGCAATGCCAAGAGGGCCCCATTCAGCATATGCATCTGCAACCTTAGAAAAGAGAGGTAGTATTATTTTCACAGATGGAAATAAAATGCAATGTTTTCACATATTTTATGCAGTATCTCTTCAGTAAAAGATAGGAAGAAATTTAAGAAAATTCTTTTGGCTTGAATTTGAATAAAGCCACTTAAATGAAATAACCAGATACTCTTAAATGCAATAACCAGGACAAAAACCTCTCTTTAAATACACACTTAAATAATTTCCTAAAGTAGTACTGCTTTCTGTAATGAGCTCTGGATTCCTAGAAAGCCTGGACTGCCCATTTGTTAATCCTGTTCATGATGCAAGCTGCTAAATAGTTGGAATTTTGCTGTTCATTTGTCTTTCACAGCTTAAAATAGCCCATTTGTTACAGGTTTTTACTCCTGTCTAACTCTATAAATGTACAGCTTCAAAGTAAAACTTTAGGAATTTTGAAGAAGTCCCTTGAATAAAAGAAGAATTACATTTGTCAAAATGCAACAGCAAGTTCTAAGCAAAGAATAAGGCAGGAAAGTAGTATTATAATATTGTATTTTGTATAGCTTTCAGCCATCTTCTGAACCACTGTTGCATCACGAGAACACAAAAATAGTATCAGTACTGTTTCAGTCTACTTTACACAAGACACAAAGCAAAGAATAAACTGTCCACAACCATTGCCTGTCAAACTGGTAGGAATTTAAAAGTAACTTGAGGCGGGGAAAAGGTATTACAATTTCAAAAGAGTTTTTCTAAACGTAATTTATGTGCTGTCAGGGTGCTTGAAAGCAGAAAGGTTCATTCTGAGAAACTACAAACATTGTGGCCTCTGCTCTGCAACCGGTCTTCTGCAAATGCATAGTAAATCCAGGATTTCCTGGACACCAGACACTTTTCACACTCTCCAAGATAGAGACACTAACACAGTATCTCTGTATTCTGCCCACTCCCTTCCCAAATAAGGAACAGCAGAAAAAAGTTGTAGACAGCCCATAACAGTTCCAAAATAATTCATGAGGCATGCCCCCAGCGTCATTTTTCCAGTCACTGCCTAGACTAAGACAAGAAAGAGCTGAGTTTACTGGCATGGTCACAACTACAGCCATTCCTGACTACCATTCTGCCTGGGAAGCCCCGTGACCCTGCCCACAATACGACCAGTTGCACCCCTTAGCTGCTTACTGGACTCTACTGCAGTAGTCCATGAGAGCTTCCTGCACATTAGAAACTCTCGTGGTTCCTAAAGTTAGTAACAATACGGAATATTTTAGAAAAGATTGCATAGGTTTGAGAAATACCCAAGTTGGCAACACTTTTCTTTCACTATTTAACTTATATCCGCAGTTTTAGAACTAGACCCATACTGTACGAATGGTCTTCAATGAAGCCCAGTTACTAATTTTTAGTGAGGATAATAAAAAGGTACAAGGCACGTGACATAAATTACACAAGCCCATATGTTAATCTGTAGAAAGGTGCCTGCATTCTCATCTGTTACTGTGCTCGTTCATGTTGCTAAGCGAGGCCAAAACCACCAGTACAGAAGAACCAAGGGTATGTGGCTCAACACCCACCATTTAAGCCCTGACCCTTTTCAAGGAGTCATTTTTCAATCCAACCAATATGACTTTCCAACTGGATATGTATCTTAATATTTTATGACTTAAGCTGCGATTAACTTCTAAAACACATTATGCAAGTAGACAGAAATACAGTAAGGAAGAGGCATTACCTGAAAAGAATCATTGCGATCCGACATGGAGGACAGGCAAGAAGAAAAATCTGAAATGTCAGAAACAAATTTAAATTAATGCTATCATCTCTTTTAGACTCCATTTTCTATAGCTTTCTTTCCCAGTTCTATATGTCATAAATAATTTCTAACCAGCATAACTGTTTTACAGCAGAGCTAGAAAAGACTAAAGATCTTGAACAAATTAAAAGGTGTCACATTACCTATACATAAAAGGATTTAAGTGGTACGAGCAGCATCTAGGGTTCGGCTTCTGCCAGTGCCTCAGAAACAAGTCAAATTCTAGTCTCTTTGATATTGTCATTATAAACGGTCTCCCATAAAGCAGATTACTGTATTACCAATCATTTTACTACAGCAGCTCCCTTAGCTCTCAGTCGTGCTAAGGTCCTTGCTGTGCTAAAGCCCAAGCATTTACAATGACAATGCTTCACTTCAGCAGTGCAGGAGCCAGCTCTTAAAGATCTCATGTGAGATGGCTGTCTATAAAAGACTCTTAATACTTCCCAAAGTAAGGCTACCACAGTATCTGCTCTATGCATAAGCTCAGTACTCATCTTTAAATATGTCCATTGCCACACTCAATAAAGTATTTTTAAAGTACTGTAAAAATGTCATCAATTATTAGCTAGCTGTCTCGCAAGACCAAAAGTAACCGAATACAATTGGAGCAGCATGTTTGTTTTTCCTTATAGGTCGTACTCCTACCATAAATAGGACCTGATTGAAATTTTTATGTAATAAAGTATTGTTGATTTGCAACAATGCCCCATCTAAATTTAGAGGATAACCACCATCTTTTGATACTGCTGTCCAAAACCTCTCAGGGCAACTTAAAGTACTTTGTATCAGCAAGTCTTACTCTAGATACAAAGAGACTGCTACGTAAGTGTTCAGTGATTAAAAATCCCATTTTTTTATATTGTCCACTACTGCAAAGAAGAGACTTTGGCCTACTGTCTGATAAAAAGTATTTCAGGAAAAAACTGGATCACACCTTTTACTTCTGTTGTTAAAATAAATTCACAATAGATTATTTCACTGCCAACCTACAAAACAAATCATCATTAAATCACTTCAAGTGAGAACATTTGGAAAATACGTCTACTTTGTGGACGAGTCAGATTAGACAATTCACCAAACATGTTTCTTTGAAGTGTCGCAGGGCTGGGAAGAGGCCTCTGGCATATATTCAAATTCATTATTACCCGATCATGTACTTGCTGCAGCAACAGTAGAAATGTTGAAGCCTGGATCATATTACCGAGTTCTTGTGTATAAAAGGGGCTTACTGTTGTTACCATACAAATACATGTACAAATTCCAAATATTTTATTTCCAGTGCAATTTCTTAATATACAGGCATTTATTTCTCTGATCCACTTGTACGTTTAACTCAAGTCAGTAACAGTTTAGAACCATACACACAGAAGTTGTTTTTCCTAAGTCATACAGAACCCTAACAAAGGCACAGCAAGACAGAGGCAGCAATTAAATTTAACTGGATGTACCCCAAGACATTTTCTTAGTGAATACTGTGAAAATCCAATCAGAGTTTCTCTTAAGTCTTGTATTTAGAAAGCAAGGAATTTCAACTCATCAGGGCAGGTTAAAGAGGAACAGGACAAAACAGATGCATGACAATCCACTAATGGATGCTTTTTTGTGATAAGAAAAAAAGAAAAAAAAAAAGTATATGCCAGAAAAATTTTACAAGAGGTCTATATATCACCTTGCACATAAGACCCATATGGCTTCTGGGGAAAGTGTCTAACACTTATTATGCTTCACTATTCCATCATTGCATATATTTGCAATAAACTGTTTACTAACTGAACTAAAGTTCCTTGAATTGTGGACTGCATTTTCCCTTCTTTGGAGACCATAAATATCTTCTGCGGGTCTCTTATAATAACTAGTTTTCCCCATGCTACTTGCATGCATTAGTCAAACTTTTTAAACATTCCATATTGTATATTAGCAAAAGGAGATAGGATATTTAGAGTCTCACTAGTTCATCCAGAGTTCTAAACTCAGATTATGTTATGATTTCCTTAAATTCTGGAATCTGACAGAAGATATATGTTTCTTTTGAAGCATAGTTCTTACCTTCATGGAAAAAGCTCTGCTCTTCCAATATAGAATTTTTTTTTTTATTTCCTAAATCTTAAAAAAAAACCCACACCAAAACACCAAAAAAACCCACACCACAACCAAACTGATCTTTTTCTGTATATGCACAAAAAAATCAAACCAGAAATGTGTCTTAATCACACCAGTCATTTCTCTTTCTGACACATGGCAGAGTGCTCCAACTACCACATGGTAGAGCAAAAACTACAGTACAAGTCTGTACTGTATAAGACAGCACAAGTACTGCCTGAATCTCACCACCATGATAAAAGATAGGTAGTATCAAGAAAGGATGGCACTGTTACAAAGACGGAGATGGACATACCAACCTAAAATACTTCACTACTGTGGAGACAGGCAAAGAAGAGAACAAGATTCACAGCTGCTTATTTTTACGTCAACTCTACTGCAAGAAACACAGTTTCAGGAACAGATGAGGGAAAAATAAATATTTAATATTTTTAAGCAGGCAAATCCCTCTGTTCTGAGGGATCTTTCAGAGAACAAGCCTGACTTCCATTTTTTATGACAGCTGAGAAAGCATAACTAGAATGTTTATGTTAAAACTTTAGCATAATGGAAGAGATCTTCAAACATCCCCACTTTAACAGTTTAATATCAAGCACTCTCTCTCTAAATGTGTATATCTTTCCATGATAAATAAACCCCAACTTCTTAAAAGGGATGTTTTACAAGACACCCTTGTATCACCTTTTCAAAGAACTGTATCACTGAGTAGATTGAAACATTACAGAGAGTGTCATCATTCAGCTCAGAGTAATTAGCACTCTTAAAATATCTAGTTCACAGCAGACAAGCTCACAAGCTCTACCGCAAGTGTTCGCATACTTATCCCATAATCATATTACATTTCACTGTCACATTGGAAATAAAATCCTTTGCCTTGCAGGAGGAAACAGCTACGTTTTATAAACCAAACAATGTCATATTAAATTAGCGGCATGGCTGTGAAGAGTTGCCAGCCTCTGTTTTCCTGCTGGAACTCTCAAGGTTTTATGTGCTCAGGCTAGCACAGATGTTAGGCCCCTTCGCTGGCAGATTGCGGGGTTCTAGTGTAAACAGGGCAGCGTATATTTTAAAGCACGCTGAAGTAGGCTTCTACTTGTTCAAGGCAGAATATCTAAACTTTCAATTTAGAAGAAACACTATGAAACAACTTCAGTGTCCCTCCTCATTCTGTCAGATCTGTTACCTGTTACATTTTTGTATTACAAATGAAAAAGACAAAAGAATTAACCCCAAATCCAAAATGTACAAAAGTAACTATTTCAGGAGGGAAAAATAAGCTATAAAATATACATTGTCCGATAGGCTGAATTCTGGGCACAGTTCTGATCATTCCCTTCCCCTTACAGCTCACTCTCTCAAAAAAAAAAGAGGCAGATTTAGAAAAGCATTATGGAGGTCAACAAGAATGATCAAAAAGCATAGAACATCTTCCGTACATGGATTGATTTAACACATTACGACTCTTAAATCTGTAAAAGACTATAGGCTAATTAGAGTGAGAGAAAACAAAACCATCAGTAGCATTGATGAAGCGTATAGATAACGAGTCCCAGGTGGGGACAATATCATGAGTCGGGATGTCTGAGTCTTTTTCACCAGCACAGGACCAGAAGATTCTACAGTTGTTCTCAGGCAATAAACTGCAAAGCAACTCGTAACACCAGTCAATCCGCAAACTGAAGTTCACTTCAACTTTGAGGACCCAGATGAAAAGTCAGAAATTCTGTCAACCTACTTCAGAATTGCTCTTCAAGACCATAAATATCATTGTCCATCCCCATGGGAAATATTTCTGGCATGAAGAACTGCACGGCCAGCACTCCCCTGCGTAAGCCCAAATACAAAGGTCACATCACAACACATGATGGATCAGCAGGGCTGTTATAATTTGGAGACTGTAACGTACAGGATTGCACTGCTTAACTATTCCTTTGCTGAGACAAAATCTAGAAGAGACTGAACTCATGGTTGCTTCAAACTAAGCCAGGACCAGGCTGCAAATCAGTCTCTTCCACATTACCTTCTTCTAACCATGCACTAAGAAGAGAAAGCTCCAAATGATATCTACAGGTCTGGGACAGACTGGAAGGCAGAAAAAGGATGGTATTTTTCCACCTGTAGTAATGTTTTTAAAAATTTTCTAAAAGAAAGGTGTGCAACCTTGTCATTCAGTATTTGATAGAGTTCCCAAGAAATACCTTTTGAGTTCAGTAAACTTCAGAGATCGTTATTTCCTTAAATCTGATTGTATTGCTCATTTGTGTCAGTGTAGCAGGTAGAAGAGCCTGCATGTAAAAGGATTATTCTGAAGACAATAAGAAGGTAACATTGCATTCATTTATTCAGAAAACTTCTTCGATCACAAACAGGATCATGTGAAAGACCACAAATCTGTACAGTGTTATTTTTAATCTTTTGATCTAGGAAGATGTGACCTAGAGAAAAATATTTCTTCATTTGGTTATAGATAAATTGTTCTCTTTAAAAAGCTAATAGAGCAAAGTCTATCAGGATCCACACCACTGTTAAGGGAGGTCGACAGAAGGTTTCTTTCCCTGCTACGTCAACCCTCTCTGTCCATATAAAAAGCAGAGAGAGATAAAAGGCAGTCTTTACTATTCCCATGGTATTGTGTGAGTGGTGGCATTCTGTAGGGCTTCAACAGTACTTGCAACTCTTCATCTGCTAACCAATCCAAAAAATAATACTTTCATTCAGACTATGCATTCCCCACCTTTAGGCTTCCTGGCAGGATGAACAAGATGGCAACAGGTAGATATCACAAAGCATTACACTGGCCCTCCACAAATCCCTGTTAAGTTCTCTCCCTTTTTAATCGCTAAAAGAAAGCATAGCCAAACAAGGGAAATGTTACTGTTAAAAAGGAACTGGATAGCTGGGGGAAAAAAAAGATCATTTTTCATAGATTCATTTTTAGAAGTCAGAATTTACAAAAAAAATTACTCCTTGACATTGCAGTAGCGTCTCTAGGTAAAAGTCAAACTCACATGCATGGAAAAAAGGCTAAATATCAGCCAAAATAAGCTGGTATTTTGCAGCAAGTTAGGTTTTTTTATTGATTATATCTGTTTTCCTACTGCCAAAATATGACAGGAATAGGTACCCAAATTCCAGAAGTGTGGGAAAAAAACCCTATACTGAAACAAACACCCCCAAATCCACAAAAGACTGCAATATCATGAAACCAATGTGACCTCTAATACAATCCAGCTTCCTAATATCTATGCACTGTGTTAACCCCTAATAGTATTTTCACTTCTTGCACTTCAAGCATTACCTGTGTTGCAATTATCACATTACCTTGGAGGTATTAGAGGTTTCCATTATTTGATTTTTTAAGTTCATAGAGAAAGAATTTTATTCAAACATCCTCTTTTACAGTTCGCACATCTAGACTTCAGCAATGGGCAAATGCATTAGTATAAAGAGGTGGAAAAAAAAGTGAAGAACACAAACCATCAAACATATCTGGTTTCCTATTTTCTGTTTAACTGTATTGCTAGATTGAAAGCAGTAAGAAAGGAAAAGGTTTTCGTTGTTGTGTAACTGCGGGTATTTAATCCAGCAGTGCTTCTACAGTACATTTGTTATGGATTACTTTTTTTGGAGGGAGAAAAACAAAAAATAGAAAAAGAGGTCATGAGGTGAGCAGATTTTACTAATCTGCCTTATTACAACCCCAACATACTCAGATATTGAGAAACTCAAACTTCAACATACGGTCCAAAAATATTAGTGACCTGTAGTAGCTAATTACTATACTAGAATGCCTGCAAGCATTTTACCCAGCCTGTCACTATAAGCCATGACTTGCCTAAAACAGAAATCCAAAAAAACAGTTGATTAAATACCTAAAATGAGAACTCCAGCATGTACCACAGCTTATGTCTAGGAAAATTCTCAAATGCTGGCAAGGATGTATATGTTTATGTTATGTTACAGGTTCCAAAAGCTTTGAGACCATTGTCGTAAAATAATTTGTCAACTGCAAATTTTCTCATTTGTCTAATATTTCCTAGTGTCTTTGACATGTAAGCATGCCACATTCCACCACTAGTTTTAGTAATCAACATTTCAAAAATCAAGACTAGGAAAAATCTCAAGATCTATTCTCAAGAAAGATGCACAATCTTTTGGTCAAAAATGATGCAACTGAAGGGTGTAACAGAAATACTGTCTCTGAACTGAAGTAAAACACCTCTTAAAATATCTAAACCTGGGTACCATTCTATTCATCGAACGTTATTGGCTCACTCCATGAGCGCTCTAAATAAGGAGAGCTCACTGATTTCATTTTTTGTTTGTTTGTTTTTTGGGGGGCGGGTTGTCCTACAACTTGGCTGGATCTCCAGGTTTTTTTGATTCCAAAACATTCCAAGCCTCTACAAAATATTACACCTAAGAGCTCCCTTCAGAAGTATTTTAATAACGCTATTTTTCAGTTAGAACACTGAGGCAGAGAGTGCAGTCAAAACTTGTCATAAAAGGCTTTTCTTCTACCAGTCTTAGTCCTTCTGAGACAGAAACATGCATAACACAAAGATAAAATTGTTTGATCAGAAATAAACTAAAAAGACAATTCAAAAGGTTGCGGGGGAAGAAAAGAACAAGTCACCCAGCTCTAACCATTCCAGATTAAACATCACACGAACTAGCACTTACAACATCAATGGGGATGCTTACAGATGCCTGAATACAGCTATTTCTGGCAGAAGATAGCTAAGCGTGCTACAGGTAAAACCACTGCATCCCACATATGCAGCACAGATTTCATTCACCTTTCAAAGCAGCAGCTTGTCTGTCCCTGAGCCGCCTGTTTGATTTAGTATAGTGTTGCAGCAGATTGGAAACATATCTTTCTTTTCAAACGTTCCAGTCACGATCACTTAAGCAGATCATAAATTGATTGGTTTAGTATACTATTTCAAAATGAAAACTTCAAGAGGTTAGATTTTAATTTCTACTTGCAATATTCAGTGTGATGTGAAAAAATCATGGAACAAGATTAATCCAAAATGGGATTAATATTAAAAAAAGAAAAGAATCCAAATGGGAATGAATCTTAAAAAAAGAAAATTAAAAAAAAAACCACACGAGATAGACAGGCTTTGGTCAATCTGCACTGAAATAAAAATTTTCATGCTTTCTTAGGTACGTCAAAGTATCCTCCAGAGCAGAAGAGATTAAAAGGTATGCTTAAAAGCCTAAGATACAGTGGTAAGGTTAAGTGTATTTTATCACGCATGTGAAAACCATCCATTTTCCCCCACAATGGTAAAACATAAGGCAAGGAACATTCAAGCAGCTGGATAATTAATTACCAAAGTCTTCTACAGCTTTTATCTCTAAAATTAATTTTTTAAGTAACTTCAAAACAATCACCCTGTCATTTATCAGAAAGTAATGGTTTAACAACTCCATCCTACAGCTTTGATTCAGCATCTAGGTGTATGTTAAGATGTCGACTGTTTGTGCATAAACTATCAATTCAGCACAGAACAGCCGTATCAATTAAAAGCCATCTGTTTGCCTTCTAAAAGGTAACTTTAAAAAAAAAATCGTAGCTGTGATTTGACAAGTTCAGACTGCCAAATCTGAAAAGAGAACAGAGATCAAAAGGTGTTACATCCTCATTACTGAACAGCAGCAATTTGAATGTATTTAATATTTTAGCATAAAAATCACAGCTGCCTTACTGCAGCTCTCGGAGAGGTTCAGGGATTAATTAATGTGTCCTGTGGAATTGTTGATCTAGCTTTAAGAATACTCATGATTCAAAGCAACACTGCTGGCAGACCATTAAGTAATACTACAGTAAAAGTAGTTTCTGTGTTATATAAACCAGGCTCTGGGGACATAAGAAGCTGCCTGTCCCTCCTTCCAACCTCTCAGGTTCCCAGTTCTACCCGGGGATGAAAGAAGTGTAGCAAGTAAAACAATTTCCATCCTCTACAATCTAATGTCTTGTAAGTTATATATGTTCATTGGGACATTCTAGATTAGTCTCCCCTTCCACAGGCTTGTTTACTCGACAAACCTGTACTTGCCCTCTTCCCTTTTACTGTCTTGGGCAAAAGATTTCTAGAGTTCTCATATTTTAGGATTAATTATTAACATAAGACTCAGGTCTTTCTATGTGTGCAGGAGCATTAGTTATCACATCTTAGGAATTTGTATTTCGGAGAAAAAGTGTCACTGAGGTTATTTTTCTTCTTTTTTTCTCTAATCACTATCTGCATCAGCCCTTCACTAGTAGTGGGTTACTTCCTTCCTCATTCCTAGCTTAATGCTTTAGCAAAAACTGACAATCAAAAATTTAGCTGGAGGTAAAAGAACAAAAAAGGCTGAATTTAGAAAAAAAAGTATTCAGAAGTCCAGTTTCTGAAGAAAATTTAATTTCCACTGAATTTAGATTAACTTGCATTTACATCTATCGGTGACAGTGTGGAAGCTTGCAGGAGTTCACAGTAAGAGTCTCATGTGCATATTCATACACATTCACTTTTGTTACTTTTTTGCCAAGCCTAATATTTCATATCAGTTTCCTACGGCAGCAAAACCATCGTAGAAAAGTCCTGCTCTACTCCGCCTCAAGCCACCAATACCTCTTTCTTGTCACAGTCCACAATTCCTCCATTTGTAGGATTTTACAACAGAAATTCGTAATCTTTAAAAACAGCAGGATAATAAATATCCAATAGCTTTATTATTACAGATAATTTTTGCTAAAGAAACAGAAACAGTAACACAATCCATAAAAAGCTAAGGCATATAACATCATATTCCTGATAATTTAGGTTGGCATTTCACGAACTACCAAGGTATTAAAATATAAACAAATTCACCTGACACTAATTACTTGGCAATCTGAATAAATGTAAATCCTTATCACATCTATCTAAAGCCCTAGGGAAGTGTCACGAGAAACATGAGTCCCATTACACTCTTTGCAGGTTTCAAATTCACGGTGCAGAACTTGTTCTCGGTGAATACCAACACAGTTCAAATTGCTACAGTGAACGTGGTTGATGTACAACCACTGCAGTAAAACTCAGCCTCTGTGACTAGGCGTGTAAACATTTACAGCAGTGCAAAGCAGACAACAAAGAAGGGGTTTTTAGAATGGAAATCATCAGATGAAAGTCATCCCAATCCCTGGAATTCATAAGGTGTCCAATACGGTTTCTGCTGCTATTTGATTTAGTCCATCGCTCCACTGAAGTTCCTAAAAGCCTTGGGCAGCTATTCCTGAAACATTAGTTTAAACTCCTAGCAAACAACCTACATGGAATGGTGTGTGAAACTGCTAAATAAGTTAAACAAAAAAAAAATCCATCCTAAAAATATATTACGGCCAACAGTGATACATTACAACATTGGATAGTACACTGAAACAGTTATTAACAGCTGCCTTCTCAAAAAAACCCCAACAAACTATGTTACACTTTGATCAATATTTGCTTTAAATCTATGATGATCTCATCCAAACACTCCAATATCTGATCACCTAATGGCCTTTAGATAATAACCCTCAGTGTAAATATTTGGGGTAAGAGAAAGTTAAGCTTTTTCATCTAGAATTTCCAATCATGCAATTCCTACTCCTTTTTAGAGAGCAGGATTACTTCTTGCCAATCCCCACTTTTTATATTCTTTCCTCCTAAGAATATACAGAATAATGGAAAGAATTACCAAAGTATGCATTCTATTCTCAAGCAGAGCAGATATATCCAAATTCCAGCAACTTCAAAACAAAGGCTTAACTTAACCTAGAGCTTTAAACTCCAATTCCTCAACTAGAACGTTCGCTGGGAGCATGACATATTACCGTGATCCCTAGCACCTTGACTAAAGCATGCACATTTTCAGCTCAAAATAAAGCATGTACTGGCCAAATTTTGCCTAAGTTAGAGTGGCTGAACTGTAATCCTTTCAAACAAAGAAAACTGATTCACAGCCTCAGGACACATTCGCTATTCTTTTTTATACTAAATTAAAAATTACTATTATTTCTGAATAAGAATCCTTGTCTTGCCTCATACTATTAGTTCTCAATTTCTGTACTATATGCTGGGATTTACTAAAAATAAGCACAATGGTGAAACAAACCATATACGGTGTTAAAATTATCACAGAAAAGCTTTTCCTCAGCTCAATAAATAATCATTACATTAATTATGGTATCAGTTAAAGCCTCTAAACTTCAGTTGACAGTGTTTTTTAAACACAACAGAATCATTGCTTGAGAATAAATTGTAGCAATTAAGAAAAAAATTACAATTATTGGAACCAAGGGCAGATTAAATTATACAAGCGAGCCGTGTTTTTTTTTTAAAAGCCAAATTTATAGTTCTGGAGCATTCCAGACCCAGTATAAGGGAACTGATGATGTGTCTCATGACCTGTCACTTTGTATCTGTGGACCTTGAGTTGCTATCTTATTTCTAGCAGTAAAATGCACTCTTTTGCAAGAAATAAGGCTTGCCACCAAGAAATACTGTGCTTTCAGTGCTTTAATTATTCTTCTATTCTTCATCTGCCATTTTTCAATACACACCATGATGAATTTCCTCTCTAGCCACCAGCTTTAAGACAAAGTATCGCAAGGTAATTTGCGGTTGTGAAAAGAAAGCCTTGTGTATTATGCAGATCTAAAAATCGAGCTGCATACTTCATAATCTGCTATGTTTGTGAGCTATGATTACGCACATCTTCCACTTAAGTTTAAGTGAGGAATGTTATGTCTACCAGATAGCATTTCAGAGCACTGACAGGATTGTTGACCTTGCTACAACAGTCTCACACACCTCCTAAATGTATTCGTTTGGGAACAAATCATACTATACTCCAAATATATAGCCTTGCTTTTCTCAAATATTTTTTTACAATCATTAACATATCAAATTCTACTAAATTTCAGTTTTATCATATCTCCTGAAACCGAGTCCTGTCTTCTGAGGTGCTTTAAAAATTACAAGTTCTGCAGGTAGCAGTACCAGGTTTTGGAACATAGGAGGTATACCTACATAATTTTTGTGTAAGGGAAATATGCACAGATATAAAAAGGGAGATTTAGAAGCTTACATTCAGAGATTTACATTTTGAAAAAATGTATATATATTCATAGGATATTTTGCCTTCACTGCTCTACATCTTGCCCAACAATCTTTAATGTATTAAGCAGTGAATGAAACTATCGAAAAACATCTTTGACTTAGAATACTGCGACCCTTTAAAAACTGAATAACTCATTAAACTTTTACTTGCAGGCTGTTGCTCATGTAACCCAATACCATTATTTAGTGTCATTTCTATAAAAGTTTACTGAATTTCTGTAATCAAAGGTTCTTCATACTCACTCCCAAATGACAGGATATGAATGTCCCTTTAATTTTAATTAAAGGTTTTAAAGAGACAGAATATAGAAAACCATACACAATTTAACTGGATTCTTCCAAATATCACAAAGCACTTCGGAGCAGTGTACACGAATTAAATCCAGATTCACACTTCAAAAAAAAAAATCACATTTGACCACATAATCACATTTTTTCCAAGGTTTTTTTTAAAAAAAAAAAGATGGGAGGAGGGGAGAGAGAGGGAACTAATTAATTAGTTATATGTTGGGACATAACCCCAGATAATGCAGAACTCAGTCAGGCTATGTTTATTATGTAAGTTCCAAAAACAGCCCATTGTTTCCAAAAACACAGCAGCTTCTTTTGCAGAGGACAGAAAGGATCCAGGCCTCTAAAGAAGCTAAAACTGGAAATAATGAACACAGGATTTAGTATTTACTGAACTGCAGATGCACTTAGCACTGTTTTTCGTTATGCAAACATCAGATCGAGATCAGGGGATGAAACTGGACTCCCCCATACTTCTTTCCCTTGCCTTCCCCGCCCCCCCCCCCGCCCCCGTCGCTTCCCCTTTAGTTTACTTCTCTTTGCCTGAAAGGATCACTCTTTGAAGTAATCATCCAGCAAGACAGGTGTTTCCTATAAAACCATTTTCTTTATTCCAGACAAATGTCAGTCCTTAACTGTCTTAAGTGCAATAATTCAGTGTAGAATTGGAAGAGAATTATGACAACTTACCAGCTCAGGATTTACCACCGAGAAATGATTCTGTAGGAAGAACACTTGCAAACCTCTTCCCAAAACAAACAAACAAAAAAATCCTATAACTCAATTTACAGCTTGGTATTAAGTCACCATTCTGGAAAAAGGCATTGGCATATTAACATCAAGAAAGCTGACAATTTACAACAGTTTAAGAGAAGGACTAGCTGCACCTGTCATATTAAGATTACAGTATAGTCACGTTTCTGCCATGTCCCTACACAAGGTTTCAAGAAATTTACACACACACTTTTAATTTCTACAAATTGGTCAGTCGTAACCTGCAGTGTTTAGAACTGAATAGGCTTAGCGAAGCTCCAAGAAACCAAATTAAAACTATCAGCTTCAAGATGCAACTTGCAAACCTAAAATTCAAATTTAAAAAAGAAAAATATAATAATCACATAATCGTTAAGGTTGGACAGGACCTTTCGAGATCACTTCACCCTTGTTACCCACAAACTCTGATTTAGGCAGCTTCGCATAATAGTTTTTCCTTACATTTTGTTTTCCAAATTTTCCTTCTGCAGATTAGTTTTATCTCTGGGTTCTGGTTTATATTTGTCTACATTTAATCTTAGTTGCCTGTTAACGCCAGCTTGATATCTTACAGGACATCAAGACACACCCATGTTTACGCATTTTCATTAAATTACATTGATTAAGAATAACAGCTTGCAAAATATATGAGTCAGAATTTACAAATGGGGGTACAGGAACAAATGATCAAGAACACAGAGTTTTTCACGGCAGTTCTAAAGCTGTAAATATTTTGATGCTCATACGCAGGGACACAACACTTATGTATACACTTCTCCACAACCGCGTTCTGAATGCTGCTCAAAGTCTCCATTACAAAACTTCTACAGAAATCAATAGTGCTATAATTGGCTATTGGGTGAATCTTCCCTCTTACACTGCTGAATCAGAAACTTAAAATGTTTCCTTCAGATCTTTCAATTTCAATACCATAATTAGAGGTCCTAAAATACTGAAAAGGATTAATGCCTTGAAAATATAACACTTGGTCCCCTAAACATATGCTGAATTTTTTTCTGCTATGGAAAGGAGAATAGATTTGCAACACTCTAGTGGACTTTATGTTTCCCTCTTAGGATACCCTTTTATGCCAGGTTTCCAGCAGTATCATTGGTCCAG
This sequence comes from Morus bassanus, assembly GCA_031468815.1. Taxonomy (NCBI): domain Eukaryota; kingdom Metazoa; phylum Chordata; class Aves; order Suliformes; family Sulidae; genus Morus; species Morus bassanus. The sequence continues at coordinate 4,554,817 of CM062582.1, forward strand.
TCATATCCTCAGTCCTAAAAAGACAGTTCTATTTTTTCTTTTTTAATACAGGTATTCAAATAATTTTCAGTAAGACCACTCTCTATGTAAAGAAAGAGCTTAGTATGATATTCCTTCATAGACTTCCCCCACACTGCACCACACACTATCTGAATATTGTACTGCACAAAAGCACCCCCATCCCCATCGAACAGCTGTCAAAGAAACCACAGAAGTTTCCATTCACCTTTGGTTTAAAATATATATATTTTTAAAAATTGAAGTATTTATTTCTCAGCGATGCCGCAATTAAGTCACTGGTGAAGACACAATATTGCCCTTCTTCCTCCAAAAGCTATGCAAGAAGCCAAAACCAAGATTGGGGCCGGAAATGAGCAGTACTGTTTCTAGATAATTCAACTAGGTGGCAGGATGGCAACAAGTTCTCTGAATCTGATTAAGCATGAGAACTCTTTAAGCAGTTAAATATGTTCATTTGATCGACAATTCATCCTTGTGATGACAGACTTAAACTAGTTCTTCCCACTTATGAAAAAGTTTTTTCCTAAGAAAAATAATCAAATTCAAAAAGATGTGAACACGGGTTGGCAGAAATTAGACACCTGATGAGAACAGACTCACTTGTAGAACTCAGTATCCGTTATATTGTGCAGTTCTGTCTGCCCAAATGCACCGCAAATGTAATTCCCATTTTATTTTGTGATTTCATTTCAGTCTTAGGTCTTTTAAAAGCAGGACTTTTGCTTTTATGTAGAGGAAATCTGAAGGATAATTTCAGTTCCAAATATTTTTGGCTCAGAGCCCAGAGCTTTTGTTGCTCTGAGGTGAAACAGTCAGCTGAAGGAAAACAGAAATTGAGTGAAAGAAGAGACCTTTACCAACAGCTACTGTTGGCTTCCCTTTGAAGTCATCTTGATTGCTGTAGCATGTTTCATCTCTTCACCTCCTACTTTGTTCATCCTAATGTTTAGGCGCAGCAGCAGGATTATGTACAAACTACTGTAAGAACAGAAGTGAAGGATAAATTATCTTTTCATGTATTTCATCTTGCCAACCTGTTGCCCTCAGCAAAGTCAGGCCAGAAAAACAATGCTTGCAAGATTCCGACTACTATGTACTACTGTTCTGCTGATGGAGGTCATTGACTATCTTTGTATCTAACCTGTTTTCTCTGCTGAAAGCCATTGGTTTTGCAGCTATTTTCATTCTCTGCATTAAGCCCAGACCTATTCCCAATACATCTGTTTGAGGATGAAGAGGCATGACTTACGAATTTTGCTGAAATACCCACCTTCTAATTTCACAAATGCTGGAACACCATTTCTAATGAGTAATTAGCAGGGAATTATAAAAAAAAAATTCACAATTGGTCAAAAAGAGATTAAGAACTGCCCATGCCCGACTACAGAGGCTAAGTGTCTTCCTGGGGGAGAGTGTTAATAAATGAGGTAAACGGTATGAGCTCCCCCATTTGTGTATAAACATTAGCTTTTTCTGAATACTTACCCTAATAGCATATTCTGTGATTATAACTCCATATCAAGACAACTACACTTCCAAATCATAACAGTGACATATCCTCACCTCCTTCCCAGAGAATCAGTAGGAAAATTTTCCAGTAAATATTAAGTACTGTCAAGAAATGGAATGTGGTTATATTATTTTATTTTAATTATTTCTACAGCTCTTGCATACCTGCCACTTTCCCCTTCATTACCAACACCGACTAATTGATTGCACAGCAATTGTTACCACTTCATGGGAACTTAAAGTGTCCTATGGTGTAAAACACTGAGCTAACATTGCATCACTGCTTAGGACTTTACGTAACCCACTAATTAAGTTCTGGAACTGTAAGTTAATTGCTGTAAAGGTCTTGAATATTGCTGTAAGAGCTTATTTCTCCCCCTCTTGAAACAATACCCATCTCCCTTGAACCTCTGGTACAAGCAGAAAAGATGTTTCCATGCCTGTTAGGAAGTGCGCTCCAGGAGTGAAACTAATGACTGGCTTGATCTGATACAGCCCTTCGCATTCTGCAAAGTCTCATTTTCACCTGTTTGGTGAAACCAAAAAATTGGTTTGATTTCCACCTGTTACCGATCACAGACAGATGTTGTTATCATGGCAGCTTTTATGAAATCCTTTTTGGCATTCTTCTATTAATTTTTGAGCTTAAATTTTGTAAGTTGTCCAGTGTGAGGGGCCAATATTAGCAACATTAAACAAAATAATAATTTTTGACATCTCCCACACTCCTTACCAAGCTCGGTGAAACGGACAGGTAAGTGCACGCACAGGACTACTGACAAACACAGCTTCTAAGCTTTAGGTATCGCCTTTCAGTAACTGCTTATGAATGCTTCCATTATTTTGGAAGCTACACAAATTGCACATTATCGTGTACGGACAACCAAGCCACAAGTCATTAAAGCACATAGTATATCCACAGCTGTTAAGCCCGATCGGTTTGTTCGCCCCATGTATAAGACACAGGTAACACCTCTTTCCTTCATATTCAGCTTCAAAAATCAGAAAGGAAAACCAACGTTGTCTGCACAAAATGAAGAGTAATTTGTTGCTTCAACACCTTCACAAAATACATTGACACCCCTAAAAGTCACTTGCTTGAAAAAGCTGCATGTAAATTACATAGCCTCTTTAGCAATAATCTTGTTTTCATTAGATTTGGTGCAAATTTTACCACTGCTGTCAGTGGAAACAGCATTTTCTATTCCTGAAACAAGGATTAGGTGAAACCAAGCGGTGAGACAGCCTTAACTTTTTGCATTTCCAACCAGAGATTTAGACGCTAAATTTCACCTTTTCATTTGACTTGTTTTTTTCATAGATTTCAATTCAGCTGATTAAACACTAAGTCAGTTTTAAAGCGTTCACACCAAGTCTTGGCATTTGTACTTTTGCTACACACTTTCGGTCCACAAACCAACTATGGGGAAAAATACTGCTTTGCAAGTGTAACACTAAAGCAAAACTCCTAGCAACTGTACGCAAGCCTTACCTGCATCATAGTGACCACATGACAGGGATTCAGGAGGTAAATGACAGTCCTGGTGGCGAACTTGAACCCCACCTCCAGCCCGAAGATGAGGCAGAGCACCACCAGCAGCACATTCTTGCCCAAGCTCTCCTGCTTAGTCTGGGGCTGCTGCAGCAGGTGACCCTCCAGCTCCCTGGAGTGCAGCTGCCTGAGCTTCCACAGGGACAGAAGGATCTCCACGACGCCCACGCTGAGGAAGACCAAACTCTCCAGAAAGCGCTGCTGCCCGGAGAGAAAGGCCGCGCACTCTGGCCCTCCATTGCCAGCGAAGCTGGGGTCCACACCCCCGTACATCCAGTCCAGCAGGTTCTGGAGGCTGTAACGAGACATGGCGGGACGGTGCCTCTTCTCCTCCCCGTCACTGTCCAGAAACAGGTAGGAGCAGGATGGAATCAAAGCCAAAATGCTGTCGGGCTGACGAAACATGAAACGCAAGGACGGCCCCTCTGTAGTCCCCTTCCTTCCCAAGCTTCAGGCGAAGCGAGCAGCTCGGCTCGGGGCAAGGCTCACTTGGGGCTCTTCCTTGCGGTGCCAGGACGAGACCCGCAGGCAGCAGCCTGCAAGAAGGGAGGGGCCGCCGATGAATGGAGCCTGCGAGCAGCGGCCAAAGCCCCTCGCCTCAGGAGCCCTCCTCCTCCTCCTCCTCCTCCTCATCCCCCCCCCGGCCCCCCCCGCCCGGCACTCTCCCTCCGCCCCCGCAAGGCTCGGCGCCCGCGGCGGCCGCTCCGGGGCTGCCCCCCTCGGCAGGGCGGCCCCGACACCCTGCGCCGCCGGGCACCGCCGCGCCGCCCGCCGCCGCTCCCGCGCCCAGCCCTTCCCGCCCGGGGCGCGGGGCCCGGTACCTCGGCCGGCGGGAGCTCCGCCGGGGAGCGCGGCGCGGCCGGGAGGAGGCAGGCCCGGCGCCCCCCGCCACGGGGCCGGCCGCGGGGGGGAAGGAGGCAGCGGCGCTTCCCTCAGCGGCGGCGGCGCGGGCTGAGAGCGCGAGCCCGGGCGGGCGGGCCGCTCCCCGCCGCTCTCCCGGCCCCTTCCCGGCGCCGTAGCATCACCCCACCGACGTGCCTGACTCACACCGTCAAATGGACGGGGTCGCGGGATTGGCTGCGCCCGGCCGCCCGCTCCTCCCTCCGCCCGCCCCCGCTGCCCCCGCCTCCCGCCGCCGCCTCCTCGGCGGGCCGCGCGCGCCGCGCCCCGCCGCCCGCCCGCCGCTTCCTCCCGCCTGCTGCCCCTGCCCTCGCCCGGCGGCCCCCCTTCCTCCTCCTCCTCCTCCTCCTCCTCCTCCTCCTCCTCCTCGCAGCCGCCCGCGCTTCGCCCGGCCGTCCCCGCCCTCCCCTCAGTGCCGCCGGCGGCGAGGAGGCAAAGGGCCAGCGGGAGCCCCCCCCCCCGGTGCCGCTGGGGCCTGGAGCGCCCGCCTGTCACCGCCGCGCCGTTCCCCGACCCGCTTCCACGAGCGGCCTTAACTTGATAAACTCGTTTCTCCAGTGCCGTTGCAGCAGGTGGTAGTCGGCCGAGGAGTTGCGGTGGCCTGCGTCTTCACGGCGCGCCACGAAAGGCCGAAGTTGTGAGCGGCTTCGGCTTGGCTGCAGTCGGAGCGCGGGGTAAGTGCGTGCAGTCAGAGGTGCGCTTCTGCAATAGCTAAGAGTGCAAGACCCCGCTAGTGTGCCTGCACGAGTTACTTAAGTATGTGCAAAACCCAGCCTTGTGCGGTGGAGGCCAGGTTTAGTTCCAACACCCCACTAGTGTGCCTGCACAAGTTACTTAAGTATGTGCAAAACCCAGCCTTGTGCGGTGGAGGCCAGGTTTAGTTCCAGCACCCCGCTAGTGTGCCTGCATGAGTTACTTAAGTATGTGCAAAGCTGAGCCTTGTGCGGTGGAGACCAGGTTTAGTTCCAGCACCCCGCTAGTGTGCCTGCACGAGTTACTTAAGTATGTGCAAAACTCAGCCTTGTGCGGTGGAGGCCAGGTTTAGTTCCAACACCCCACTAGTGTGCCTGCACGAGTTACTTAAGTATGTGCAAAACCCAGCCTTGTGCGGTGGAGGCCAGGTTTAGTTCCAGCACCCCGCTAGTGTGCCTGCACGAGTTACTTAAGTATGTGCAAAACTCAGCCTTGTGCGGTGGAGGCCAGGTTTAGTTCCAACACCCCACTAGTGTGCCTGCACGAGTTACTTAAGTATGTGCAAAACCCAGCCTTGTGCGGTGGAGGCCAGGTTTAGTTCCAGCACCCCGCTAGTGTGCCTGCACGAGTTACTTAAGTATGTGCAAAGCTGAGCCTTGTGCGGTGGAGGCCAGGTTTAGTTCCAACACCCCGCTAGTGTGCCTGCATGAGTTACTTAAGTATGTGCAAAACTCAGCCTTGTGCGGTGGAGGCCAGGTTTAGTTCCAAGACCCTGCTTGTGTGCATGCACAAGTTACTTAAGTATGTGCAAAACCCAGCCTTGTGCGGTGGAGGCCAGGTTTAGTTCCAACACCCCGCTAGTGTGCCTGCACGAGTTACTTAAGTATGTGCAAAGCTGAGCCTTGTGCAGTGGAGGCCAGGTTTGGTTCCTGGAGGCAACTGGGTTGTGGCTTTGTGAAGCAGTTGTAGTATTGGTGTAGTAGGTATTGGTGGCTTTGTTTTATCTGATGTCCAAAAAAGATCACCTGCAAGCAGATAGTTAGGACTGGTGATGCGAGAACGAAATTATCTCAGCCTGGAGTATGTAAAAAACAGATTAGGAGCACTCGGGTAAACAAAATGTTTTCAAATTGTTTGAGTCTATTGAACGTGATCGAAAGACAGTTCAACAATTGACTGACTTAAGAAGGTGAGTGAGATGCTGAAAAACAGAAGAGACAACTGTAAATTGCTGTTATCAAAGGGGGATGGAGCCAGAGAAATACAGCTTCATCAGTGTGATTAACTGAAATCCCCAGAAAAATCCTAGGACAAATAATCTCACAAACTATTATTAGCACCTAGATGATAACCAGGGAATGACAGCAGTCAACGTGGATTTGTCAAAAATAAATCACGCCAGATAACTTGATTTTCTCCTCCAGTAAGGAACAGGCCTTGTGGATAGGACACAGCGGTTGTCAGTTTGATTAGGTTTTGACACTTACATGACATTTTCATTAAAAAGTTAGAGAAATACAGTCCGGATAGATGCGTTATAAGGTCTCTACAAAACTGACTGGAGAGCAAGCAGTAGTTCACTGTCAAAAGGAAAGAATATATTGCTGGGTTCCTAGAGCCTTCTTCAGTCTGGGTCTTTTTGTTATTAACGATGTAAATAACGGAACAGAGAACATATTTATTAACTTTACAAGTGATGCACAGCTGAAGGGCACAGAATGGAATACTAAAATAGTCTTGATCATTCAGAAGCATGCTTTTTTAAAAAAATAAAGAAGATAGTAAGAGCAAGTTGCGTCCAGCGCATTAAACTGGTATAACCCGCCTGGTATAAATCATCACTGCCTTTTCTCTTCCCCTTGCTACTCATTGTCTCTCACACTGTCTGTCGTGGTTTAACCCCAGCCGGCAGCTCAGCCCTGCACAGCCACTCGCTCGCTCCCCCCCGGTGGGATGGGGCAGAGAATCGGAAGGGTAAAAGTGAGAAAACTCGTGGGTTGAGATAAAGGCAGTTTAACAGGTAAAGCAAAAGCCACACACACAAGCAAAGCAAACCAAGGAATTCATTCACTCCTTCCCACGGGCAGGCAGGCGTTCAGCCATCCCCAGGAAAGCAGGGCTCCATCACGTGTAACGGTGACTTGGGAAGGCAAACGCCATCGCTCCCAACGTCCCCCTTCCTCCTCCTTCCCCAGCTCTATGTGCTGAGCATGACGCCATATGGTGTGGGACACCCCTGGGGTCAGTGGGGGTCACTGTCCCGGCCGTGTCCCCTCCCAACGCCTTGTGCCCCCCCAGCCGCTCGCTGGTGGGGTGGGGTGAGAGGCAGAAAAGGCCTTGGCTCTGTGCAAGCCCTGCTCAGCAGGAACGAAACCATCCCTGGGTTATCAACGCTGTTTCCAGCACAACTCCGAAACGCAGCCCCATACCAGCTACTATGAAGAAGATTCACTCTATCCCAGCCAAAACCAGCACATTCTCCATCCTCCCCTTTTTTTTTTTCCCTTGAGATGTTTAGCTGCCTGCCGGGTTAAACCACAACATTGTCCTATGCCAGCATCAGCTTTTCTGGGGCTATATGGTTGACGGTACGAGAAAGCTGATTAACTTTACAATTATAATTCCAGAGGTAGTTGTAACCTGGGGCACTTTGCTGATCTATTTGATCCTAGTTTGGGTCATGGTGATGGATGAGGTGACCTGCCGATTTCTTGTTTTTCTGTGATTTTCCACTCATTAGAAAGAAGGAACATAGTCGGTATGAAACTGGATATCCTGGTACGATTGATATTTCTTTGCAACAGCACAATATCGTTAGTTCATGTTCAGATTGTGATCCACTGTAAATCCAAAAGATCTGTTTTTCTGATCTTGATCTGCTGGGTGGCTTAGGCACAGTTCCTTCATTCTCTGTGTTTCAGTTTCTTCAGCTTTTTTGAAAAGCAGTCTGAAATCTGTGATTGAATGTCATGATAAAGATCTATATGACTAAAGATGCATTACAACTCATTCTGCTCTCAAAGTTGCCGGTAAAGACACATGGATCCACCACTCTCAGGTGAAAGCCGCGCCGAACTCCTGGTCACGATCCTCCCTTTGCTGCTGTTGAACACGATCAGAGGGCTTCCACTATGACACGTAACTCAGTTCAAACCAGTGGCTATTATTAGCAAAGACTGCCTTAAATAATTCAGATTAATTTTGTGTACGGTATGGGTCAGACATCACGAAAACTGCAACTACACATTTGTCGTACACCGTTCCCAGATTATTATTGCAGCGTGACGGGTTCTGTTTATTAAGGTGCTTCACTGACGAGACGCCAGGCAGTTAACATATACCACAATTTATTAAGTTTTCCACTGTCCTTAAGCAAATCTCTTTAACCCATATAGTAAGCTCAATACATAATAAGACAAAAGTTGGTAGAGCAAGATACATGAAATCGGGGGAAGGGGAATACAACCTGTTTGGTGGTCCAATAGTCCGCGGCAAGGTCAAAGGTGATGGGGGTCTCAGGCCAGCTGAGAGGGAGCTCCCCCGAGTTGCTCCCGTTCTCCCGATTTTATAGCTGGTGTGAAGCCCCTAGTCCCTACATATCTTTGTACCCAGAGCCTTAATTGCCACAGCACACGGTGCTATGAATTTTGGAGCTGAACAGGGGCTGTTTGGGTAGATAAATGAGGGGAAAGAGGAAGGAAGGCCTCATGGTTCAGCGAAAATGTTCATGCTTCTGTAATTTAAAAGAGCAACACAACTAAACCCTTAACCATGAGTTGTGCTGGTGATCAGTGTTCAGCTGCGAGTGGGTGACAGCTTCTTGATTTGGTTTAAATACTTCCCTCAGGGTGTTTTGTTAGAAACTGTCTAGGCTCTTGACATAAGTTTAGGCCTAATTTTCTGGCAGCTGATAAGCAATGTAGGGAGTGGCAAAGGTATATCATGGGAGTCTGCACAGCTGGGGCTGTGGGGCTAAGCAAGGGGTGACTACCAAGTCTTCACCCGGTTCCACCCCTCACCCCATCGTGGTGTTCCCCTCTTCAGCAGACCCTTGACATTAGTCCGGTCCCAGCGTCGGGACCCCACAACATTTCATAGGTGTGAGCGCACCCCTGTCACTAATACATAATGACTTAAACTTGCCCAGCTTTAAGGTGAACCTAACCTACAGTCAACATCCCAATATAGGGAGAGTCTCAACACCGGCCACATGGTCAAATCAGCATGCTCTGCGATTCAGCTTCTCAGCGTAACTCCCTCTGGATCTTGTGTGTACATGGTTAATGCCACTGCACCATCAGTAATTCTGAACAACAGTGACTTAATCTGTAATACAACAAAGGTTTCCTATTACTCTGCTGATAATCTATCTTCCAAAGGGATGGTTTCTATTATGTGGACTCCAGGCCTACAATTATATACCCAAAAATGCAGCCGCAGGTCTGTGCACACTTGGAAGACTCACAGTCTCCATACTAAAAAGAAATACCTCAACCTAATATGACACAAAAAGAAGCAGAAGGAGCCTCTCTCAGACCCTGCCAGCGAATTGTGACTCAAATGCAAATCTGTTGATGAAAGCAGAAGCAGTAGCGTTAAGTCCATCATTAGTGGAAGTCCCTGCACTAGCACTAGGTGCCAACCTCCAGCTGACAGAGGTGACTTGTACGCTAGCAAAGGCTCTGAATGCCACCTCCACTTTGATTCTATTACTACAAGAGGAACAACATTCAATCCGGGAAGCAATCTTAGAAAATAGAGCAGCTGTAGATTACTTGTTGCTTAGGGCCAACCATGGGTGTGAAGATTTTGAAGGACGCTGCTGTTTCAATCTCACAGATAACGATAAACCCATAGAAGCCCAACTGAAAAACTTAAAATCTTTAGTACAAAACATAAGAGAGGATCTGAAAAGAATAGAATGGTGGAACTGGTTGTCACATCTCTTTCTTTCTGTTACCCCAATACTGAAACAATTTATCAGTTTCATATTAACAATATTAGGAGTTTTACTTCTTTTAGGGATCACAGTTTGCTGTTTTGCTCAACCTGTCTTGCTTAAAGTTGTGGGTACAAATACTATTCTGCTCCAGTCTAAAGTGTGCAAGTATGCACAAAACAAAAGGAGGGAATGTCACATAAGAAAAAGCTACCACGTAAAGATTGCCTTGAAGACATGCACAAGTGAGCTTGACCGACAGTGACCTCGCCTGTACGAGAGGGTCTGCTGTTAGAAGAAACCAGGCCAAACCAGCTGAAAGCGGCAAAGTTGCAACAAAACGGTGCAAACTCATTTCATAAATATGCATTAAGCGTGCTTGCACAGGAGGTTTGCGTGAACAAATACTCAAAAGTGAATGGTAACAAGTGAAGTCGTGGCCAAAGCCAATAGGTTATGGAAATTGTAAAAATGAATATGTGAGTAGTCTTAAAATTGTATATAAAGAATAAAACCATGAGGTTCTTCTTGGGCTCCCAGCCGAGAGGCACCTTATTGCCGGCAATAGAAGAGGTTTTAGCTAGTGTGTACTTCTGCTGCCTTCTTTCCATTACCCATGCACAAACTAGAAGAAGAAAAGAAGAAAACGCGAGCAAGTCCTTTCTGCTAACAACTGACTACGGTAAGCGCTGATTACTTGTTTTGTTTTACCAAGCATGAACATGGGAAATACACTGATCAGTTTTGATTTCCATTTTTAAACAATGTTATTGTACTTCAGTGACAGGGCAAGAGAACATTAAATGTAGTCTTCAAAACTGTTTAGTTTAGGAAAAACATCCAACCATGAATATTTCCTTTCACTGTTAGTTTTGATAAATGCAGCATGCTCAAACTGAGCACGAGTGAGAAGAAATACCAGTTCAGAAATAGGTTTCTTTTCTCTTCCAGTTTTTGTATATAACTTGTAAAATGTTATGTTCAGAATAACTGTTGGTGGTTCATTCGCAAGTTTTGGCAAAAAAATCAGCACTCTCCTTCCTAGGGCACAAGAAGATGCCTCCCAGCAAATCAGTAAGGTCGTGTCTTTTTTCTTGCATGCCGATACCAGCAAGTAAAATAATCAAGAGCTAGTGGTTATATTGTCATTAATCTCTGCAGTAAATATTCCACCCCCCCAAAAAAAAATGGAGACACTTATAGATATTATACATTTTATGTTGAATTATCCACAGTTCACATTTTGAAAACTACATTTGCAAGCAGAAGTGCCTATAGGGCAACTACCCGGCAAAATTCAATCTGGTAAGTCACTTGGTACAGGGTGGCTTTTTTTGTTGTTATTTTGCTGTTTGGGTTGTTTGGTTTTTTTCTTGCTACAAATCTAGGTTCACAGAGATTCTTCCATCAGTTATTCTGACTTCCTTTTTTAAATGAATTTAAAGAAGGGCTTGTGGTAGTGTAATTGCTGATTTCCTCCCAAGGAATTTTCTTGAGAGAAAGATGAAAGACTGTTGCATTTATCATATCTCTCCCTGTCAGCTAATTTAGCTAGAACATATGCTAGACAATATGAAAAAAAGTAAATGTCAACTTGAAACATTCAAAATAGGAGCTTAAAAAGCGTATCACTTTTTCATGTTTTTTCAGTTCTGATGGACTGAAAATAATTATATAAAGCACCAGCAAAAAACTTGTTAGATGACAACTGTGTGAACCAGCTTTTTGTTGAATCACATTTCTGTCATGTTTGCAGTGTTTGACTTATTTTTCCCTTACATAAAAATCTGCAATACTAATAGACACAAAACCAGTTGGATGTAAAAGCAGGGAGAAATAAAGAAATATCATGAATGTGTGAGGTTTGCTTTGAGATAAAGAAAATCCTAGTTAACAGTTCATCTGCATATTAAGTACTCTACCCCTGTTGAAGTTAAAAGGTCAAACAGCGCTGTCAGTAACTGTAATACAGGTTGAGGATGCATCTGAAAAATGGTGATACATTTCTGTGTAGGTTCATATGTTAAATGAGCAAAGGCGTTCTCTGAAGTTGTTTGGAGCTTGGGGAAGGATATTTTTGTTAAGATGAGTGTGAAAAAATTGGATCTGCTATAAAACATAAAATGTGTTTCCATATAAAATATATGGAAACATGTAAAATGTGTTTCCATATAAAATACATGGAAACATATAAAACATGTAAACGTATAAAACATAAAACATATAAAATGTTTCCACATAAAATGGAAAATTAAAGTTTCCATCCAGATGTTATGTGTTCTTCTTAAACTTGGAGTATTTTGAGCCCTACCAGAAAGAAGACAGCTGCTCTTTTCACATGTCAGTCACTAAACATTTTATGCCTTAAAGTGCTCAACGACATTCGCTCCCTTTTGGGTTTGTGCCCTGTATTGTTTAGCCACTTTTCAGTTTTCAAGGCATTTGCTTTGTTTCATGTCCAGTGCTAGCACCGTAATATTGCAAAGTATAATAAAAGGCATTTCACAAAGAACCACCCAAACTCTTTTTCTTGGAAGCCCAGCCTTAACAGCACTTTTCTCACTGTTGCCTTCCAAGTCAGAATATTATATTAATATGATGCACACTTCTAGGTGCTTGTATCCAATACATTTCCTAACAACACTTAGCTAGTCTTTCAGTGACCCAGACGCAAATGGAAGGTGATCTCTGAAATATCTATAGGTAGACTACAAGATACTTGTCATGCTGATGTCTCAGAAAAATAACTGAAGTCAGTGAATGAAATCGCTGTTTAATTTGATTGCCATATTAGTTTTACAAGAATTGTTACCCTCGTTCATGTTTGTTAGAGCTGATTTTAGCTATGGCTGGTATACGTAGGAGGTATGTGATTCTGTAAATCTACATAGATATGCAGGGAGAAGAATCTGTGCTTTCTATTTTTGTTCTCTTTTGCTATAGTTTATTGTGCACATTGACATCCATGAATACTTACTGAAAACCCTTTTAGTTAAGACTGAGTTCAGTCTTAAAAACTGAAATCTGACTTCTGATGATAGACACTGTCACTACTTACAAATCTCAGCCTGAGAGATTCTGAATTCTGTGTCTTCCCTAAACTTCTGTGCGGAATTTGCCTTTATTATTTATATCACAGTGACATTTGGTATTCAAAATCAGGGAACCACTATGTTTAACATAATGTATAACAAACGTAATTCCAGTCTTGGAAACAAAACAACAGGTAGGAAGGAGAACTATTACATTATGTAATCCCTGGTTAATTAAGTTGTATGAAATTTGTACTATTCCATTCTGTCATGGAATAGTATGTGATCAGGTCTATTCTGTCATATTATTGTGTTATCACTGTGTATTTTTATGTCTCGTGATATTTAGGGAAGGAGGTGTTCAATTCCTGAGCTTTTACAGTGATACATCAGGCGTACATTTTTTGCAAAGATTTCTGAGCCAGACATGGGTTCTGTTAGATCTTCCTGTCATTTGTTAGCATACATAGATAGCAGTCACACATTTTAACATTTCTGTTGAATATAATCCATGAAAATAGATGCTGTAACATACCAAAAGGCTGCTCTTACACCCTTGGATTGGGTTTGCGTGGCAAGGTTCAGGTAGCAGGGGGGCTGCAGGGGTGGCTTGTGTGAGAAGATGCCAGAAGCTTCCCCTATGTCCAGTTGAGCCAATTGGTGTAGGTGGTAGAACCTCTGGGATAACATATTTAAGAAGGGGAAAAAAACTGCTGCGCAACAGCAGCCAAGAGAGAGGAGTGAGAATATGTGAGCGGAACAGCCCTGCAGACACCAAGGTCAGTGAAGAAGGAGGGGAGGATGCTCCAGGTGCCGGAACAGAGGTTCCCCTGCAGCCTGCGATGAAGACGATGGTGAGGCAGGCTGTGCCCCTGCAGCCCATGGAGGTTAATGGTGGAGCAGATATCCACCTGCAGCCCGTGGTGAAAACTGTGGTGAAGGATGTCTTTAGAGTTTGTTTTAATAAGTTATTGAGGAAAAGTGGGTATACTCACTTGTTTTCTGTGCAAGTTTATGCATTTCATAAAGTGTAGGAGCCTCACACAAGACAGAGGTCATGTTTAAGTTCTTTGTTATTGAAAGGTTTATTTAACCATTTTGTTAAAAAGACTATATGGGATAATGAGCCCTCTAGTGGTTGCTCACCCTCTTACATTCTCATTATAATGCTCGAGTAACTAACACCATTAAAAAACCCCACCCTTTCTTTTTCAGTAGCAGCACAATTTTTGTTGTTTTATCTCTTGAGGATGTTGTTATCACTACTTTTCTACCCATAGGAAATGAAATAGTAAGAATTGGACTAGTTCTGTTCTAATGACACGACACACCTGTGGGATACATGATACCCTTCTATAAGGCAGTTTTACTTTAAATACCAAGAATACGTGCCTGTTTCTGCAAAAGGCGTGATGACAGGGCATTTGCTCACTGAGGGCTTGGCAGGGGCCTAGGCACATCAAGCGTTTTTTAATACTTCATACATTGGTAGAACAAATGCTGGAAAAAGCTGTTAATGTTTGCAGAAAGGAAGGCGGGACTTGTGTTCTCTCCTGTTTTAGCTGAAAGAGGGAAATAGGTTTTTCAGTTCTCTAATGAGGTGGGGTAGGAGGGAACTGGCTCTAAGCTGCAGCAGTCACTGGACTGAAATTTAGTGATACATAATTTGAATTAAGTTTTCTTGAAATGTATAAGGATTGCATTTTTTTGGAAAGGAGTTGATGTGTAAATATAAGAGGGGGTTTTGCTTAGGCCAATGTAATGCACAGTGTTTGAAGGAAACAAGAAAATACGTATCTTATGCAGATTTAATATCTCTGCTTATGTTCTCATCTCAGTATTCAGATGAATCCTGTAGTCGATGGCTCCTTTGTTCGTACTACCTCAGTGGATGGTTGTTAAGGGTTTTCAGTAATAGAACAGGGGAGACGAATGAGTTTTTCTTTTTCAGGTCTGTGATTTCCAGACAGCTCAGCCCCTTTCAGTCTCTTCCATAAATCTTAGAAGTAGTTACCACAAAGCTCTCTAAATTTCCTCGAGACTCATGGCTTATGTACATGTGAGCATTTTAACAGCTTGGCTGATGGTATGCATCATGCTTCAGAGCTAGTTGCTTTTTGTTTTCTCCTCTGGCTGATTGCTGGGAAGACTTTTTGCACAATCTCAACCTTGACACAATCTTTTCCTGCCTGGACAGGGATTCAGGGCTATGGTACTCAGTACAGGTGTTTTATCTAGCAGGTTGTATTGGACTCAGTAGCAGATTTTTCTGCTTAGAAACTCTGACTAATGGTGAAAAGAGGTACCCAAATTATGTCCTTAAAGCCTTCTTTACTAGAAACAGAGAAAAAGGGATAAGCAGAAACTGTAGTGTGGGCACACAGCTCACAGGAGTGGCCAGACCTCTGGAAGCATGTAATTGAAAACTTTACCCAATAAAGGGGGAAAGAAGTAACAAAAATATTTGTATCCCAGCTTGAAACATTTCAAGTTATTCATGTTTTTCAGATCCATTTGCTACTGTTTATAAAGTCCAAAGAGCACATATGTCAGCTGCATGAGCAAAGAAAACTAGCTGTTCAGTTACACAAGCAGAATAAGGTACAGCTTTCTCATTAAAAGATTCTTCAAAACCTTCACCATAATACTAGTACGTGCCCTCTCCTATTTCTGTAATGCCATGAGGCATCTGCCAATTACATAAATGAAACACAGTATATTTCAAATATACCAGGTATCTATATAATTGGTATCTCTACCTGTGAAGGTGTTTGCACTGGTATCTTGTGAATAGAGAATACTACCTGCTATTACTTGACAGGGAAGTGATATTAATATGGAAGAAAGTGCAGCATAATCAGTGCCTGTCTAATTGGTATTATCAGAATAATTCCTTGTATTCTGAGAACTATTTTGTAATACATCGGAATCTGACTTTGTTCCCCAAAAAAACCTGACAGAGGTGAACAAATTATTTGAGTGGTGCAAGATCAAATTCAAAACATTCTACTGATACACAGTAAATTCTAACAACAGTGCAACATCCTACCAAAGCACTGATTTCTGTGTTGAGATCTTAATGTTTTCCCAAAATGCTTTAGTATCTTTTGGCTGGATGGTTTTGCTAGCTGGCAGGTCTGCTCCAGCTCCCATCAAAATATGAAGCAAAAATTGCATTGTGACTTGAATCAGTCACCTGAAACATGTACCCCTGTTTGAACTTTTGAAACCTTCATCGAAAGAAGACACCGAAAACAGGCTCCAGGTTAGGCAATGCTATATACATATAATCTCAGGAGATAAGTGGGGGAAAGGTTTAAGACGGGAATATAAGCCCTGTATTTCATGGTACTGCATCTGTAAATGCAATGTGTACATTTAATATATACCTTATTAAGAACGATGCTTGCCATTAGGGTTCTAAATTTTCTCATTATGTGCAGTCTTGCAGAAATGTTTATTTTCCTGACAAAGAGGTCTATAAAAGCCTAGAGAAGAAGTCATCTGGAACTAGGAAACTCTCTTTGTGAGAAGATCTAGGACAAGAGCGACCATTTTGCAAGACAGAGTACTTGAAAAGCCAACTAGGTAGAGCTACAATGCTGGCCCTGAGGTATAAAACAAATATCAAAGTTTGGACAAACTAGTTTGCTCATGTAGAAACTATGGGGTTTGGAACTCTGGAAGAAAACAACTGAAGAGGAATTGAGATACGATATTCAGCAGTAGCGTTGAGCACGAAAAAGCTTCTTTGAGACTTACTTTTTCTGCTTTGAAATGTTATGAGCAAGTGGGTTCACTGCAAGGATCTAATTAAACCTGTCTTGGGTAGAGGGGTGAGTTTGGAAGAGGGCTTCAAGTCTTTCAGTGACATTAGGGGAGAAACACCCCCATCACTGAGGCATTGTCAGCAACAAAATACCTTCTGCAAACATGTACTGTTATAAACATGGTGATTTTTTTTTTCTCTGTTCAAAAGATCTTGCAAATGTTTTCCAAGTACCCACTTCGTATTTTTAGTTAGCATTTGTCAATATTTTAGTCAACTCACCATCTTTCCCCCAAAAGTTTTAATAATAGTTGTAGAGAGCATAGGGGCACTAGTGATCAAACTGGGAGAATTGTTCTATCTATGTAATGAACGCAACGTAGATCTCAGCAGATTAAGTTTCACTAGTCTGCCTTATTTTCAGGAATTTCTGTCTGCCTCCACCCCAAGACAGTATTTAATATATTGCACCTATCTAGAATAATTCTCATGAGGAATTAAAAGAGCTTTTCAAACTGACTCAAGTCTAGTATTCCTCTTATTCATTAGATATCTTTGTATTTCAGTAAGAGATGGGTGGAAAAGTTCTGAGAGAGACAAACTTTTTTTTTTCATAGTGGGCTACTTGTCTAGTAACTGAAGAAAGTCTGCTGGGAAGCCTTATATAGCTGATGTGAACATTTCTTAGCTGAGGCAACTTACCTGTTCTGTGAATAAGAAAACCCCACCAATCTTCTGCTTTTCTTTAAAAAAAAAACCAAACAAAAAAAAAAAAAAAAAAAAAAACCCAAAAAAAAAACCCCAAACAAACCAGGAAAAAACCCCTCAGTCAGGCAGATGAGTACAATTTGGTATGATTAACACTTAGCCAAAACTTTGTATTATCTATAGGGCTAAAGACAGTTCTTACACATTCATCCACATACTTTCTAAAACAGTTTAAATGTCACCAGTAGTTGGTATTTTGAGACTATTTATTTTGTAGATTGAAGTATATTGGGTTGTAAACATGCAGATAGTAAACTAACGTCACAGCGAAAATGTGTGCAACCTTTTCAGCTGAGGCACCCACCTGTTTGATTTTGCATGAAAACACTATGGGTGCACACCAGTAAACACGCCTATGCTTCAAGACATGTTTTTCTCCATTCCCATATGTGTCTCACTCCTCCCCTCTAGAGGATTTTTTTGTGAGAGAAATTAGGCTAGGCATCTGTATTCTGCAATATAATCTTTTGTCGCAACATTGCTCGCATTTTTAATTGAGGTATAAAATAAAACTCCACAGCAGGTGGCAGCACAGGTCCTGCTTGATTTTAGCCTGGTTTGCACCTCTGAGGAACAGTCAGGCTTCCAGTCTTGTAGTGGTTACTGCTATTGAAGAGATGTCCTTTCCTTTCTTCGAAGCAGGTGATTTTTAGCAAAGAAATGGAAATTACCCATGTCACTGGCCACTGCCGTACTACAAACGCAGAGTGGTTTTGGGGAAGATCATTAAAAAAAAAAGTCAGTAAAGGATGTAAACAGCACGACTCACTAGCAATTTGGGATAGAGCTTGCTGTATAGATACAAGTCGTGTCAACAGAATGTAAAAATAAACAGTAAATCTAACTCTTGATAATCCTGCTCGAGTACTGCTACACAGACACCTAGATACATCTGCCTATTAGCAGAAGCAAGAGGCTTCCACAATGTATTTTTGGATGTTGAATGGCCTGAATAATCTGAAATATTTTGGCTAAACTGCAAGGGGTAGAGGGTAGTAGTCTAAACCTTGTAGAACCAAGGATTTTAAAATTCTCAGTCAGATTCTGAAATTTAATTCCCAGGTTGTTCTTCCCTCTCCCCTCTTCTCCGATCCTTTAAAGGGGTGTGTGTTAGGAAAAGGGGGAGGGGGAGGGTTCATATCTTCTTTGCAAATGGGCTAGTTTGCTTTGAAATATCTTGAACCAGAATTCTCAGAAAGTCCACTCATCAGCTCCAGCATTTGCACCCATTCTGTCTCCAAACAGGCCTAAAAAACTTGATGTTATCATTGAATATTACACATCCTTATTCAATTTCTTCACCTAGCCTGTGGGGAAAAAAGCAGGAGTCCTTCTGGGAATACGCTGATCATTAGACAAAAACTTGACAGCATTTATTTATTATTATTTTGGGTTAATGGCAGGCATTTTAATCATGCTCTTCTAAAATTATTTATTTGTTTATTTGCCTGAATCGCACATTTCAGTATTTGGCTAAAGAATCACCTAACACCCAGGGGAATGTCTTAGAGCTACAGACTTAGGAGATTATTAGGCTTAATTGGTATTATTACTGTAGACCTCCCATGGTATTGAATATGGCTTGCTTATTTTAAACTTTTTAATCCAGTATTAAGAGGAATTGCCATTAAGTTACACCATAGAAAAATAATAAGCCTAAAGTTAATTCTTGGGTGGTTGGTTTAAAACTGTTTAAGCCTCCTGTTCATCACAAATCCTCTACCTTTTTCCCGAACTCCCTTATGTTTGTGCCAACAATTTCTATAGTGTGTGGGCCAGACTTGTGCGCCATGTAGCACCAGAGAAGTCAGTGGGGTCATCTTGGAGATTAATTGGATAATATTTGGTAATATTTCAGTCATCTAAGTTGCCGGCCTCTTGGTAAGAACAGAGCCCTATGCTGCTAAAGTCAATGGAAGCTCATTAACTGCCTGATCCAGTTCTCATGGAGTCTTGTTTTTGTGGAAACATTTGTCCTTGTTTCTTTGCTTTCTGTGATAGCTTCCCCAGGTTTTATTACGTCTGTTTGCAAGACGAATTCTGAAAGGTCCTAAAGTTTGTGCATGGGGTGTAAAGTAATGGAAATTGCATTGAGGTAGCATTTGTTGTTTTTACTACATAAAAAAGAGAAAATTGGATAGGAGTCTCTTAAATTAATTAAGTGATAGGTTTACCATTAAATGAGTAGCAGAATGTTTAGAAATTAGAGTGTCATTTCCGTTTGTAGTGCTTCCCCTCTACTGCAAGGACCATATGCATTTCAAGTGCTGTTGTAGTACATGGGAGAGGCGTATAAAAGTGTCTGATATTGGAAATGATTAATAGGGGGAAAGGAAGAAACAGCAGCATTGATTATAAAAGTAATTTTGTGAGTAAATTTGAACGACAAGACTGGTGCTTTTGTTTTTTCTTATTTGAAATTCCTACCGGAGGCATTGGACAAAGCTTCTTTCACAAGAGAACTAGGACTGACCCAAGACTTCACTATAAAAGCTGTATGAGGAAAAGGTATCCCACCTTATAAGCTTTTTACTGTTTTTAACCCTGTGAGTGGGCTGAAGTTCATCAGATAACTTGTGTACAACAGTGTAAACAGCTACATATGAATCAGCTAGTTAAAGATCTGAGCATGTTTTTAAACTTGAGATCAATTTGCTTTTTTGAAAAGAATTTGATATTGTGTCAAAATTTCAGTATATAGGATTTGCATGTGCAGAGTCACATGGCAACCTGGTTTATCATGGAAATGTTGAATAATGTTCAATGATCCTTTATATTAACAGCACAAGTTGTGCAATGAGAGGTCAGTCCTTATTAAACAAGGAATCCATGGAAGAAAAAGAGCTAGGAATTAAAATCTATTTTAAAAAAGTAGGTAGGCTTCATTAGGTCTGCTGTTCATAGGAGTAATTGTTTATCCTGCACAGCAATATTTCAGTCTATAGACTTTATCTCCTGTGGGCAGCCATTTCTGGGAAAGGAAGTGAACGTCAGTGTAACATTGAATAAAGACGTAGCTTTTAATTCTCTGCAGTGCAGCAGTATCGTGTCAAATGCTCAACTTGAAGTTTCAGACTTCCTAATTGTACAAAAGTCAGATGTGTTTCCCTATTTCTACACTCTCTGTACTTCAAGGGCTAATACTGCCTACTTAATTTTCACAGCATCTTTGAGCTACCAGTACCCCTAAATTGAAAGGACAAGCAGTTTATTTTAGTGGCAGAACTTGGAGGTTACATGCCAATCACTACACTCACAGCTCCTTAAGGCATGGTGTTGTTGTTGCTGCCCGCATTCCTTTTCTCCCCCTTAATGGGTAATATAACAGGGATCAAAATCTGAAAGCAATCTAGATTTGCAGTCTGTGATGAGAGGAAGTTGAATCTGGAAGTTCTCTGCTCTTTCATTTCTTTGATATTGCTTCCCAGCGGAATATAAATTGCATGATTTAATTTTAGGGAACAACCCCCTACTTGGGTAGATGAACAGGTAATTTGGAAAGTAAGCCAGCCTATCCAGCACAAAGGTTCTGTGTCCCAAAGAAGGAATCATTGAGTGAAAGCTTCTTATGAGTCAAACGTGACTCAAAATTCCAGATAAATAAAGAGTGGTTTATACTATGGAAAGATAAATGAAATGCAGGTTGCAAAGTCTATCCAACATATATACATACTACCAAAACTATGTCTGTATCTTACAGATCCTCCAGGTACTGCTTTCTAAATTATTTCCCATTAACATATCTGAAAATAGACTCTAGTGATTTGACATTCACATTTACTCACTGATAGTAGTCCAGATGCAAGTCCTTTGGGAGTACAGATGTGCTGTGTATGGGTGTGGGCTCAGACCTGTTTCCAGTGGTGCTTTCATGGGACGGGAGTGTAAAACACCTGCTCTGTTCCTTTTTTTATATTTTAAGGTTTCTAATCTGTAAAGACATTGGTGGACTTCCTTTTCTTTTTCCCCTTTACCCTTGATCTCTAGCTAATGCTTGCTTTTTCTGGAGTTCATTGAAAAAGAAACAAACAAACAAACAAAACCCAGGGATGCTGGAACTGTGTCAGTATAAGCAAGTAGTTTCTTCTGTCATTGGCCAATGCGACATCTTTTGTCCTGCACAGGAAGAGCCCTGGTCTGGAGCTGACTGCTGAATCGTGGTCTTTCCTGATTAATTGCCTTCGCAAGCTTTCTGCTTAAGGTGTTTTAACACTTCTGCAACATTTAAAATCAACTGTTTGCACTGCAACTGCACAAAAAGCTTTGCAAAGCTTGTGGGATGTCTGGGGGGATAGTCTGCCCCCTTCTCCCAGCCAGCCAGGTCTGCTTTGGTGAACGTGGGTGCAAAACACGTTCCCTGTGATGGCACTGGAAGTTTGCAGTTAAGTTCAATGGAAGCAGATTGCAGGCTGGCTTAGTAAAGAAAAGAAACAGTCAGAGTAAATGACTTTATAAGGGAGTGAGTTCAGATGTAAACCAAACTTTGGTAGACCGCAGAGATAAAAAGAGGAAATGGTGAAATTATGTTCTTTGTAAGTCTCCAAATTATAGAATTTACTTTTTAATATGATAAATTTGCTGATAACAAGGAATGAACTTACTATACCAGCCCAGGACAGATGTAGCTGGTATTTTGGGATTTCAGAGCTTACCATAACATACATAAATCCAATGTGAAATCATGCCTTAGAAATATGTTGTAGAAATTAAATTCTGAGAACTAGCCCCTAATCTTCCGCTACAGACTCTGTACTTGCGATTTTCAGAGCTTGCTGAACAACCTCTGCAGGCAGAACTAACTGATACTTAAACTGACAAGGAAGGGTGCTACCAATGCTGTGCTCCATTGTCCTAGACTAAGACTTACGCTACTGTCGACTTTTCTCCTGAAGGGTGTTACTGTAAATACTGATCAATAACGCTTAAAGAAAAAATAGCCGTAGTGCTGCTTGTAGCCTTGATAATCAGGAGATAGGCAAGGCAGAGTTTGTGAAGAGGAACATCTCTTGTTAGGCCCAGTGATAAAGTTGGAAGAAGTAATGAAAATAATATTCAAAAACTTGGTAAGAGATGGAATTGCTCAGGCTGTTCGTCTAGTGAATATAATGGAACTTTTGTTACCCTGCCTATTTTTGCACAACCTCCTAATTTTCTCAAACTCCTACAAGTCTTTTATTTGAGGATGCTTCTTTTGTATATTAATGAAGAAGTTAAATGATCTAGGCAACATGGGCTAAAGCTGAAACTCCCCCAGCATCATCTTTCTTAACGATCATTGTCCAGTAAGAAAATAGGTCTGTAAGTGATACTATTCATCTGAACAGAAGGAAACTGTTACCGTGGTATTTGTCAGCTGTGTGTAATACTGATATCTGTGCTGGCCCTTGGAGCCAGATATCGTTACCGATAATGTGATGGTGTCTACTTTCAGGCAGTTTTGAATTCTGCAAACAAGACCAGCAGGAGCAGAGAACACTCAGAATGCAGCCATTCCCCACCCCAACTCCAGTGTCTGCAAATATTCAGAACTAGGTTTCATTTACTACTTCTATAACTACTGCGCAATAACAATTATTTCTGCAAACAATTTGCACGTGTAGTGTCATGTGAATAAATTAAATAATTGACTCCAGGAATCAACTTGTAATAGAACTACTGACAGAAATGAAAGCATACTCATTAGAAGTATTGTGCAAATGAAGCATATTCTATTAATATTTCTTGCATGTATGATGTTAACTTGTTGTCATGGTTTTGGCTGGGAAACCCAAGGAACAACATGTACAAGTAGGTAGCAGCTACTGATATGACGAACTGATTGTGCAAGTAGAATTCTCTTCTGTTTAAATGGCAAAAGGGAAATCAATGTCATAAGTGGAAACATTTAAAACAGTCACAGTGGTGTTAACTTCACCTCAGAGTTAAAGACTGAATTTCACTTTACAGATCTGAGTGCTGAGTCAAATCCTTGATCACATGGGGAGTACTTTTTAAGGTAAGAATTCAAATATCTTTTTGAAAGACACTGTGTTAAGGTGTATTTCTCATCTTTGCATGTCACTTCTGGTTTTTTTATGGATGGGTATTTTGTGTACCACAAATGTTTATGAATGGAAACAGATCAATTTAGACCCAAAGATTTTGACAATGGGCTACTCTGCAAGGGAAATGTTGACTTGTTGACTGAAAAATGCTACTAAGACTGTAGGAACTTGTTACCCTGGCATCTTTGTCCATGTAAGCAAGAGCCTGTGTAGACGTATCTGGTTGGGAGAGATAAAAGTGTACGTGGGGAGTGTTTTGTCGGTGACTTCTAAAGGGTCTGAAAAAGGTGACCAAGAAAAAAAAAAGCATACACATTTATTACATTGTTCAGCATAATACGTGAGATTGTGGAGGGGGGTCTGTACCACTACTGCAAACTGTCCATAAGTAACATTTTAAAAGGCTCTTCCCCTGGAATGTGTGTTCTTTCTTCAATGGTGCTATGGAAGCGATTCTGCTGGACTGATGAGAAACAATGCAGTGATCAATCAGCCTCTGAAGAAAGAGGCTGTGCTAAGAAAAAACAAGATGCGATTGAAAGTTTTGCTGCAAAGACAGTATGAAAATAATATAATTTGAATTCCAGCAAAATCCTGACATTTTGACAAGCTGGGTAAATGAGATTCTTACAGGTACTCCATCTTGTAAATCATGACAGAAAGGATGGAAGCTGCAACACTGTGTTGTAAGGACTCCCGTACAAGTTCAGGAACAAGCTGAAGCAGAACTGCTGGAGCATGTCAGGGCAGACTGGCAGCTTGCTGTAATTTAGACAGGATGTGTAGAATACTTTAAGACTGGAAGGCTACCTAGGTGCTTTAAAGCATATGTAATACTTCTGTCCTTGGGCTGAAGTTTTATGTTGTGACTCCACAATTTTACCTTCTGGGCACAGTGATCTCTGAAACAAAAAGTATATCTGATGAATGCAGGATCAGTTTGTACTGATTCTTATAGGGATATATAATCATAGAAACAGATGTTCCAAGAATCATTTACAGTTTGTTTAAAAAAATCACACAAGGGAGTTCACAATAACAAGATTTTATAAAACTTGTATAAGTAGATTGCCAATTTATCACCAAATTATTTTCAGAAATTGCTCTTAGATGTGATTTTACATGCATAAGTATAGAAAAGAGCTCATAGTCTGTCAGTGTTAAGGACTATGAGTTGATTTATGGTTTTTGCTCTAAGAAATTAATCAATAAACAAAGAAACACATCATTTAATCTTTGTGTAATAGTTACATTGTTACATAGGAAGCCAGTTATTCTAAAATAAGTAAGTATTCCTTCAAGCACCAAAACGTGTTTTGGACCTAAGATTATGTCTGTCCTTCATGCAAATCTACTGACGTAGATTTGCCTCCAAAACTTACAGGAATGACCACAAACAGATAAGAAATAAGTTGAGTCATTGTCATCTTACCAACGTTACTTCTTGCATTACAAATTCAGAGGAATACGTGCACATGCAACTGCTCCCTGCAAGAACAATTTGTATGGGGGTATGACGGAGGATACTGTTTGTACTTGCCTCTTACATATTCTTTGGAAATGTACTTGAAGTGGCAGCTGGCCCACAGAGATACACGATTAGGACTTGTGTTATCTTTTTAATCAATTATCATATTTTTATAAAAATTGAGCTCAGATGACAAATTGGAACAAAGTTAAGGTGAACAAGTCTTTGTTTTCCTATCTAGGTTCTAAATAAAAAAATTTAATTGTGGAAAAAAAGTATTGATTGGGAGGTTGGCCTTGCTGTTTCTGTCAAGACAAATTTCTGCCATGGCATATGTGAAACAAAAAACCGTTGAGGTCAAGGTCCTCGCTGAATTTTCATCTTTGCTCTAATGAATTCCCCAGATGGTTTCATACTAAATTAGGGCACCATAGTGTTATGATTCCCTTAAAGGGAGCTGTAAGACTCAAGAGATCCGGATGAGAAGGGTGTGGAATAGACTGGAAGAAGACAATTATTTAGCAATATTTTTAGCCATAATCTATCCTAATCTAACGGGCTCTTTATATAGTAAGTCTTTATAGTAAGCCTGGCCTGTTGTGGCCATTGCTAACTGTGGTTGTGCACTTTAGACTGGATCTTGTGAAAAATTAAGAAAATGTTTCATATTCTTTTTTTTAACATCTCTGTGCAGCCGTAGAACATATTTCACTATGTAAGAACTACTCGAAGTCCTCCTTGTAATGACTGTTCAAAGTTCTCTTTAAAGTCCAGAAAATCATTTTCAGGTACTTTGTTTTGTACAGTGATTTAATGATTGTACAGTTGCATATGTTCTACTAATAAGACGTGTAGCTGTTTGCACCAACAAAATTAAATTTAGAGTGCCAAATCTTTCCCTGGATTTATTGTCGTATAGATCAGAAATATCTCTGTCAATACTGCTTTCCTTTCTTAAAATCTATATTCTCCAGTCAGGAATTCCATGTCCATATAGCATCCTATTTAGGATCTACTACTCTAAAGCTCTGCTCCTGATAGGGCTTTTCAGTTTTGTCACAAACTGGACAATAAGACAACATTGAAACTGCATTCTCCTTTGACTTGACGTAGTGTGCAAACCTACTGATCTCAATGGTACTGTCTATGAAGTGCTGATTTGACCCAAGATCATTAAACACCTAGGTGCCCGCTTGGATGAAAGAAACAAAATCCAAGCACAAAAACGTGAATATGTGTGCTATCATAGCTATGGTATCTTGAAGCCTACTGGGCTGTACATATTGATACCTAGTGCAGCCCCCTGTGTCTGATGAATTAATTGAGTATATCACAGTCTCTGAAATGCTGCAGATATTTAGGTGTTGTGGGGCATAATAGGTATCTGGGTAATACTACAATAAGTTGTCTCTCTTGCTGCCTAAGCAGGCAGAAAGTTACTGTCAGGCATTACCTCTGGAAAAGAAAAGTAGCTCTAAACTCTGTACAGATCTGAGCAGGTCATGCATGTGATGTTTTTACAGAATACAAATGTTACGTCTGCAAGCAGGTACATGCTTCTGTTTCATGCATGGAATATAGCTTAAAACAAAGATTTAATTACGTAATCCAAGTATATGTTCAACGCTTGCAAGTTTCTGTACGTTCTTCCACATAATGACTCACAATGAGAAGTCGTATCTGTGTAGATCAAAATTGATGACAGGTTTTTAGTTCAGAAGACCTATGAAACGTTGTCTCTACCTTCCCCCTGCTCCTTCCCCAAAAGGCCCAGCATGTTGGCTGTAGATACTATATGTGATATAGATTTTTTTATTATTATTCTTTATGTAAAATGTAGAAATTGGTTATTTTATGGCAACAGTTATAAACCTATTTGCAGATAATTTTTCAATCTGGTTTCATCTATAAGAGTAAGAAGGGAATGGAACTAGCCTGAACTAAAAGCATCAAAGAATAAAACAATTCATACATTTGGCAGTAGGCCCCTTCTCTTAAAACATTGCCCTTTATTCAATAGGCCATCCCTCAATTTCACCCTACTTGAAATTCCTCCTTGAAATGCACTTCTTTGGAGAGATCAATAATCCTTTGTGTCACCAAATGTGTATAACTGACAGCTATGTTGGTTTTGTTGTGTTTTCTTTTAAAACACAACAAAAGAGTTGTTAGTTTAGAAAGATTTAGAGTGAACAAATGTTACTCCTGATGAGCAGAATTAACGTGGAGGTCTAAGATGCTTCAGCTTTTTTTTTCATGATGTGCTATAAGTTCATGGTGAAGTAGCAGAAATACAATTTGAAAAAAAAAAAAAAAAGGCAAAAAAAAACCCCAAAAGGACCACATTAAAACTTTACCAGCCTGAGACAAAACTGAGGCAACTTTTCTTGGAGAATGCTTGCTACAAAATGGCAAAGTTTGTGTACCAAATTTGCTTTCTGTTGGTTTGATTCTAACTGTACATTCTGTGAAGAAACAGGATTGCATCAACGAAATAGTTGATTTCACCAGTCACTGCTCCTAGTATAAATAAACAACCCACAAGGCTCCAAATATTGATTTACTACTTAGATTAAAAGCGCTAGAATTATGTAATCCCTTTGCTTATATCAGGAATGAGGTGAGAAGCTGTGGACTAGTTCCAAGCTTGCCCTGAATCGTGGGTGCAAAACAGAGACCTCCTAGACTGGCTTTAGTGTCTCCTCAACACACCTTTCTCTTGCTTCTTTTTGACCTCAGTGATAAGGATGAAAATTAGCATTGGTACAGAATTGTCCAGGAAGTTCTGTGATCCCCATCACATTCCACAGAGATCATTGCTGGGTTTTTCTTACTGGAAAGATACAAAGTAGTTGCAACGCGAGAGAAAACAAGAATCCTTTCCATCAGATTTGGTTATAAAGATAGTGTGACATACTGTTATATAAAGGCATTTTTAATATTTGCTTGTGGACTGCCAAAATGTTTGCAAAGGTGTTTCTGAGCTCTTGTATTGAATGTAAGCTTCCTGACAATAGGCTTGCTTTTCTTAGCTACCTGTTTTGTAACCTTTGGAAGAATTCAACTTATCCTCAGGGTATTGCAGGTTGACCATAGATTGCTTTACAGAGAGCAAATAAATCTGTTCCTGCTTTGCTTTCAAAAAAGAATGTTTGAAAGCTTTCAAAGAACTAGTTTAAACATAACTAGTTCTTATGACAAATAAAAGAGCAATTGCTACATCAGTAAATTCAGTTAGGCATTTGCATACCTGTAGCTACAGGAAAGGCTTCCCACAGTGCTGTTTCTAAAGCCTCCACAGAGCAAGGTACATTTGACTCTTCACTTGGATACCCTCTCTATAATAAGTTTAATTTTAGGAGTCATTATTGTAAGTATAACCTGGGAGGTTATATTTTTTCCCTAGATTGTTATTAACCAAAATTTGTTTCCAACTCTTCTGAAATCATTAATTTGACTTAGATGATGTTCATCCTTCTGAAGAAAACAAAGCATTTTGTTGAGCACCCTGACAACACCACTGAACCTGGATGTCATTCAGTGGTGCCTGGCTTGGGGACACAAGTGGACAAGCCCCGCAGGCACCAGGATTCCCCACTGAGCTTCTTGCTATGGCACACAGGGCCAGCTTGTTCAGGGCCAAGAAGAGGTTGATGAGGAGGTTTCCAGGGCATGAAGGAAGACGTGAGGGAAGAGTTGCACCCAGTAGGAGTACACAACCTGGAGCGCTTGAAATCCAGGTGGGAGCAGGAACATGCAGTCTGAGGTAAAGAGATGGAAGCTCCAACTTAAATTTGTTTGAGGTACTATGAAACTGCACCTGGAAAACATTAGAGTCAGCCGAGAAGAGAGAGATGAATGAGGCAGTAGTTCAAGAAATCTGTGCTACTAATCTATAAAACAAGGAGTGGCACGGAGACAGTTAAGACAGAATGATAATTCATGGTTAATTAACACAGAAGTCAAGGGACATCAAATGGAAATACCAGACAGAAGGCTCAAAACATACAGAAGTGATTTTCACACAGCATGAAGTTAAACTGTGGAAATACATCAAGCTGTATATGCCAGAAGCTTGTATGGATTAACAAAGCAATTGGATTTTTCTTCCATTAATTTGTCTATTAAGAGCAGAAACAGACTACTTTTAGCTAAAAGTCTCTGAGCAGCAGAATTCACTACCTTCCCAGGAGACAACCAGCCACTGTTGGAAACACCATACTGTGCTAACTCGGTCGCTGTTCTGACCCATTCCAGGGCTCTAGCTGGCTTACGCACAAGACATGCTTCCTTACCCACTGGATAAGGATACATCACAGCAAATCCAAGCTCAGTTAATTCAAAACGTAAGACTATAGGAAGTAAAAAATAGCTGGAAGAAATTACAGATATATTCTCTTATCCATTTACTGTTTATGAGAAAGATTTAGAAAATAGGCTAATGTGTCAGTGTTCTAGTTGGAAAAAAAAATTTGTAGCAAGTTTGCTTGCCTAACCTTTCCTAAATACAGGAAGATTAGATCAAAAAAATATTTAGTCTGCATAGAACAGATGTGCCTTTGGGCAACTTGCACAGTCCAGGCTCTCTCATTAGTGATGATTTGACATCAAGCAAAACAATGGGGGTTGAAACAAATTAGAACAAAGTGAGAGTAATTAACAGAGTGCCCTAAAATTCCTATAGCCCAAGCAAAGCAAAAACCACACAGTGATTCAGTTCAGCCTCCATCTAAGGAAGTGATGTGCTTTTTGCTTCTCTGAGAACTATTAAATATAACATCCGCATCGCATATTCAGTTGTTGCCAAAAAATTTTAGCCTCCTGCAAGGTATTGTCTTTTGTAGGAACAAACTCTTGTTACTGAATATAGCTATGGCTTGTTTTGTAATTTTGCTTTTTTCACACCTTGTCCTGCTCCATATGGGGTGGGGGAGGATTGTGCTGGACTTCTGCTCAGCATAGATGGAGCACAGAATGTTTCCTCTTTACACGCTGTTAGGAACTGGCTATGTGTCCTATCAAAAGTCAGTTATTTGTGCTAGTTCTCTTCCAAAGAAGTCTCAGACTCCAAAACATGTAAAACCATCTGGCAAACTCTTGGGTGAATCACAGGGATATTTGTGGCCTCCGGCTTTTTGAACCGCACTGTGAGTAATCCCAGTTGCTCTCGTCAGCGCTGCTGCTGAAACCCATTTCTTGTGCTCTGAGTGAAGAACATAGGGGCCTCCGACTCAGCTCAGTGGTCTCCAGACTGTCAGGAGGCAAAACCGGGCAACAAACCTTTGTGCTAGTGTCTAGTCCAGCCTGAGAGATTTGCACTGGTGGGTTTACTGCTTCCAGTTTAAGCCTGCTAACAAGAGCAGGGCAACTGCCTGTGCTTAGGAAGGCTGGGGCTGCTGCTTGAAGTGGTTCTCACCGTGTGCCCATAGGTCTTACTGTCCCACAGCTTTTGGAAGCCTCACAAGATAACCGGGACAGCAGTACAGAACAGTAGGGTGACAGAGCTCTGCCTAAATGATGTTCACGGCCTGGTTTCCCATGACATCTCCCTCCTCCCTGGGGGTGCTGCCTGACAGCCGACTGGACATGAGCCAGCAGTGTGCCCAGGTGGCCAAGAAGGCCAACAGCATCCTGGCTTGTGTCAGCAATAGTGTGGCCAGCAGGAGCAGGGCAGGGATGGTGCCCTGTGCTCGGCACTGGTGAGGCCGCCCCTTGAATGCTGTGTTCAGTTTTGGGCCCCTCGGGACAAGAAGGACATGGAGGTGCTGGAGCGTGTCCAGAGAAGGGCAACGGAGCTGGGGAAGGGTCTGGAGAACAAGTGTGATGGGGAGCGGCTGAGGGAGCTGGGGGGGTTTATCTGGAGAGGAGGAGGCTGAGGGGAGACCTTATCGCTCTCTGCAACTGCCTGAAAGGAGGTTGTGGTGAGGTGGGGGTCGGTCTCTTCTCCCAGGTCACCAGCGATAGGACGAGAGGAGATGGCCTCAAGCTGTGCCAGGGGAGGTTCAGATTGGGTATGAGGGGAAATGTCTTTACTGCAGAGTGGCCAGGCACTGGAACAGGCTGCCCAGAGAGGCGGTGGAGTCACCATCCCTGGGGGGGTTCAAACAACGCGTAGACGCGGCCCTTGGGGACACGGTTTAGGAGGGCCGGGGGCGTTGGGTTGGCGGCTGGACTCGATGATCCCGGAGGTCTTTTCCGACCTCGATGGTTCTGTGATTCCCTCAGGCTGCGACCCCCTGGGGAGAGGGGACACCCCGAGGCGCGCGCCCGCGGCCCGGCTGAGCACGGCGCCGGGGCACAGTGCCGCGCTGCCGCCCGCCCCCGCCCCCGCCCCCGCCCCCCCTCACTCCCGCCCCCGCCCCGCCCCGCCCCTTCCTCCTCCGCGGCGGCGCGTCAGCGAGGCGGCGGCGGGAGGATTGGACGGCGGGGCTGTCAGCGCGGGGGCTCGCCCCGCCCCCCGCCCCCCGCTCCCCCGCCCCGGCCCTCCCTCCCCCGGCGCCCTCAGCCATTTTAGCAGCCGGTGCAGCCGCCGGCCCCGTTTTCTGCGGCGGCAGCGCCGGGACCGGGCGAGGTGAGCGCGCGGCATAACGGCCCCGGCCCCGGCCCCGGGGGGAGAGAGCGGCGGGGCGCGTGCCCTCGGCAGCAGCGTGCGGGACGAGGCGCGGCGCGGGAGGGTCGCCCTCCGCCCGGGGGAGGGAGGGAGCGGGGCTGGCGCTTCCCCCCGCCCGGGCCGCCCTCCGCCCCCGCCGGGGGTGGGACCGCGGCCGGCGCCCGCCTGGGCGGAGGCGGGCGGGTCGGCTGAGGGGAGGCGCGGGGGGTCGCGCGGGGTCGGGTCGCTCCCGGCGCGGCGGGGATGGCCGCCGCGGGGCCGGGCCGGGCCGGGCGGCGCGGCGGGAGCCGCGGGCGGCGGGGAGCCCGCCTGGCGGCGAGGGGCCGGGCCGCCCGCCGAGCGTACCCGCGCCGCGGAGCGCGTCCCCCGCCCGCCGCGACCCGCCTCCCCGCGGCCCGGCGCCGGCACCGCGCCTGGCGGGGCCTTGGCGGCGTCGGCGGCCGCCCGGCGGGGCTCCGCCGGCAGCGCCGCCCCGGAGCCCCCCGGCCCCGAGGTGCGGGCGGGGAGGCCGGGCTCGGGCCGTGGGCTGATGCTGATGCAGCGCACGCAGGAGCCCGGGCAGGCGCGATTCATTGCCCGACCCCGGCGCGCGGGGCGCGTTTTCCTGCCTCGCGCCGTAAGAGCAGCCGTTAAAGCAAGAAGCGGGTTGAGCGTTTTTGTTGTCCCGTTCCTCTGAGATAAGTTTCGCTCTGGGGCGCTCCTGAAGTGCCTGTGAACGCCTTGCGGATTTTCGAAGCTTATTTCCAGAGCGAGCGTGCGCGCTGCGCGCCCGCCCTGCCCCGCGGAGCCCGGGCGCCGGCGGCGGGCCGAGGGCGCCGGCCTCGGCGCGCCTCCGCTTGCCTGGTGCTGCTCTTGCACCTGGTGCTGCTCTTGCACCTGGTGCTTTCATGAAATAATCGTAGCACGGCACCTTTTGAGCTATTTTGTACTATAACCCCTTTTTTCCGAACGTAATTGTTTCCTACTTGATCTTTTTTTTTCCCCCGACGAGGATGCTCAACAAATACAGGTGGAGGTTACAGAGAAATCTGCTGTAGATTAAGGGTTGTTTCAGATAAACTAAATGGGCCCTGATTTACAACCCTGACGGTTGTAAAAGGTGATTGTCAGGTTACAGATAATATCTGCCCTTACTTGGTTGTTCTTTTCGTCTTGGACTGTTGTAGCATAAAAATACGAATAGGACACGCTTTGTCATTTACTATTATAGACAAACTTGCATTTATAGCCTTGCCAATTTAAAGTGCAAAAATGAGCAAATAAAGCTATAAATGGGAATTGGAAACATATGATCTCTCTCTTTTTTTTTCTTTTAATTAAGTTTTACTTTTTGAATCTTTGGGTTTTGCCATCTCAGACTACCTGCAATGATTAAAGGCATGGATTATTTTTTTTCCTAAAATGTGAAAAATCTGACATTTTAAACAAATAAATCCCCAGACCAATCTTTTCTCCGAAACAAGAGACAGAATTAGCAGTGTTCCACAGTTTCAGAAAGACTGGTTTCATTTTTTAAGACAACGTCTTTCCCAAGAACCCCACTGTTTTAAGGTTTTCGTGATGTGTTAATTATTTGGGTATTTGCATCTCCTGCAAACCTTACTCATGGATTACCTTTCACACTATCTGTAACACATACTGTGCAAACAAGTGACAGTGTCGCCCACTGTCTGCTGATGGAATCATCTAACATTTATCAGCAGCTATAAATTTTCAGCATAATAAATTACCAGTGTGCAGTGGGTGACACCTCCTTCTAACATGAGGATTGTGCTTCAGCCCTTTTATAAAACTAGAGAAACCACTCTTGAACAGATTGCTCAGGCAAGGCATTAGATACAAATACATTCCAAGTGATGTTAAGATATGTTTCTGGTAAAATAGATGCAGCCTATTACACTGTTTTAAATGAAGTTAATACCCAAATGAAATATTAAACAGTAGCCTGAGCCAAGTAAACATGCAAAATCTGTTGAAGTTAATGATGAATAGAGTTAGGTAGTTAACGGGACAATTGTATGAATGCTTGTTTGTAGGAAAACTGCTCTTAATAAAGAGTTACTTAAGCTGAAAAAGAGTTGGAATTGAGGGAAATCTTCATGGTATGTGCACCCGAGCATGTGGACACTGTGCTTCAGGACACTTACTTTCTCAGGAGAGAAGGAAGTTTCACGGAAGGAGGGAAGCAATTTCCTTAGAAACAAAATTTACAGTTTTGTTCCATTTGTTCCTACATTGGATTGTTATTTTGATGGTGCAGTGTCTTCCACCCTTTCTGTGGAATGCACATCTCAAAGGTTGCCCACGCTGTTTAGTTTTTCTGCATTCTACAGCAGCTAGACAGTGACTGCTTTGGGGTTCCTCTTCCTTTCAAAGTCACCTCCTCTTCCCCCTGTAACTGGGATCGTTCTTGGTCACGTTTCCATTTGGAAGGTGCTTAGTGGAATAGGCTAGCTGTACGGAAGGGCCCAAGGGAGAGCTTAAGGGAGTATTTCTCCCATGCTAGTAGAGCTGTGCTTTACAGTGGATAGGAATTATTAATACTTTGCTATTGCTTTTCTTTTGTTTCCTTGGTTTTTTGGTTGGAGGTGGGGGAGGGAAGTTAGGGTTGTCCGTAATCTGCTGACATTCTTAGTAACTGCACGTTTCCTCAAAATCTTGAACTTGGTAGGCAGGCACATAAAAATGAAAGCTGAACGCAGCACTAGTTATTTCTTCTGCGGCCACCCACTTGCAGAGTAACTTGTATCGCACTGAAAGTCAGACACATGCTGGAAGTGGTGTGACGGGTTTCTGTAATGATCTGTGGTGGACACGAAGCCTGCCAGCACCCTGGCCCTTTCTCAGATTGCTGTTTGTGGTCCGAGCGGTGGACGAGGAGAACCTTGCCTTAATCCCGGATTAACGCTGGAACTGTGAGAAGTCTTTGCTTGTTTATACTAACGTGACCTGAAAGATGCTGTATGGAAGAAGGCTTGCGCTTGCAAAGAGGAAGACTTCTGGCCGCTTGCCAGAGTTGCTTGGGAGATGTAGTTTCGGTTTTCTTTTCTGCAGTAGGTACCAAGTGTGATCCACATTGAGCTGCTTGGCCGAGATCAACAAAAACAATTGGACAGAACTTAAATTACAGTAGATCTGCTTTCCCTGCCCCACTTCTTAGGGCTATCAGTTCCTTCCTAATACTTCATATAAAGTGTACTTGTAATCAAGATATGGCTTTAATCATGTGCCAGATGTGCATGACATTATTTACCTGACCAAGTGCATGATACAGAGGTTAGGAATGAGTGGTGGGGGTGGAAATTCCTTGCGCTGTTGCTGTTGTCCTAGATAGAAGCCTTTCTACTATTCAGGCCATAGCTCATAGTAGCTTTTGAGTCAGGACTAAACTTGGTGCTGGCTTGAACTTGATCTTATGCGGAGGTTAGATATAAGGAGTGTGCGTGAGCAAGGCATGGTGGTACAATTGGCTGGAGAGTTATTTTACATTTTAAGATGATCCCAAATATAGTAGAAAACTCAGAAGGCACATCGAGCCATTTTTCAGTAAGGAAATAAATAGCACAGGCAGCCTTGGGAAATGGAGGAGCAGAACAAGTAAGGAAGGGTGACTCTGGGCACGGGCTGGGAAATGTTTTCTTTTCGCCAACATGCTGCCAGATTGTCAGTTTGTGTAATGGATGACTTTTAAAGTTTGTGTATGTGAGTTGCTTATGATGGAAGTGAGGTCAGAGCTAATGCTACTGCATCAAAAAGTCAGCATGCATCTTATTTGCTTTGCTTTTGGATTAATAGCTGTGTAATGCGAAGGACATGAGGATTTGTTTCCCATTTTCTTTGTTCAGATAGAGCTAAGCACTTGGGCTTTCCACTGAAATCAGAGAAGTACTTTTCACCTCAGTAGAGTGTTTTGTAAGGAATCCCAGATACTGGGAAAACATCTTTTTTTTTTTTCCCTCCTGTACTTATATTTTGCGTGGCTTTTTGTAGTACAGTTAATGCCAAATCCATGGATATTATGCAGCTGGGAGTTCACTGGGCTTCAAGGTGAGATATCTTTATCTTCAAGGTAGAGATCAAGTGATCCGCCAGTTGTCACAGATTTAAGCGTCTCGGATTTAAAGTGATCCAAGGTGGATCCTTGGTTATCACTTTAAATCAGAGACTTGTAAATCTGTTATACCTGAGGGCAAAACTAATGAACTAGGATTTCCTTCAGTGTATATTGATGTGACTGTTGATTCCCTAGAGTATGGTACTGCTTCATCAGTTGAGCATCTCTCTAAAACCATGCGTGTAACTGGCCTATTAGGCAGTAGATTTATATTTCTTTTTTAATTCGTACTATAAATTCATTGGTCTCTCAGCTGTTAAGTGTCAAAAACCAGAGCAGAATACCTGCACACACATCTGTGTTACTTTAAACTGTGCAATGATGCTGCAGCTCATCTCATCATTTTTGCTCGTCGCTTTTGTTAGTGTGCAGGGAGAATACCCATATTTCCATACACTGATAACTGGGAGTGTTTTATAGCATAGGTGTGTAATGGCAGTTAGAATATGAATGTATATATCAATTAAAAACATACCTAGGTATGCCTGAAAGCCTGTGAAATTAGAAACAAGTTGACATGACAAGGACAGACTTAAAATAGCACATTGCATTCCAGTACTTGTACTCTTAAAATCTGTACTAATTAAAAAGACTTCTAAATTATTATTTTAATAACTCTGAGGTGGTGTTCTGTTTTAGCTCTCCTTAATAAAGAAGATTGTAAGTGAGTAATACTAAGGCAGTTACAGAAATGCTTGTGTTCAGAGGATTTCTTTAAAAAATTGTTTAAATTTATAATAAATGTATAATTTATTTTTAAAAATATTTGTTAATGACATGTTTAGCCTACATCATTGTGCTTTTGTTCTAGTATAAGCGTGGCCAACATGTAAAAAATTTTTTTTAACGTATAGCTAATGGTTATGTTTTGCAAAATTACTTGTTAGATCTGTACGGCAGACCTGTTTTGGTTTTTTTAGCTATTTCATGATACTGCACAACCCATATTAAGTGAAAATAGTATTAGTACAGCGTACTGTGGTCCTTGTTCTACTTAGCCAGGTGCTTTACCTAACCGTGTAGCATTTTAAATGTAAATTACATTTAATAAATGTGACTTACATTCTAGGAGACACACCAGTACATTCAAGTAATGTGAAAGGATGGTTCTACACATTCTAAGATGAGGTGTGCATTCCGAACCGCGTCTTGACTGAGGTTTTCCTTTGTGTGTGCAATTACTCAGTTTCAACTACAGTTGCTGCAGTTAGATGTCTAGTTCATAGCACTGCTTGTTTGTGTGCTTGCTCTGTAACTTTACAAAAGTAACTGGAGTAGTGATAGTCCCTTTAGCTGAGATTCTTACTGAATATTGTTCTTCCGTAGCAGTCCACAAGCATACGGTGTGCGCGAGGCCGGACTCTGTGAGCAGCAATGCCCACCTGCGCACAGTGTGCCGTTTGACATCGCCGGGCTGCTGCGGTTGGGGTGGTCAGGGACCGAGCCCTCCGGCACACCTTCATTTCCAGGCTGAAATTTTGGACCTCTAAACAACGTAACTCAAAACAAAAGCATGGAAGAGCTGCTGCTTATTTCTTAACGTGTTTCCTCCAATTCCCAAATAGTTGTATTTTGAGCCATGCCTCTGCCCACCGCACCCTTCACACTTCTCTAACTGTTACGTCCCTTACACACCTTCTGCTCGGCTCCATTGTCAGAAATGGAGGGTAGCCCATAAAATAACTGAATAACTGTCCTCCTTGGTAAGTGACCCGTAAGCCTTTTTAAGGGCCTTGTTTGCACAAATCCTGCTCATAGGAGTAGAAAAATAATAGAAAAATAGAAAAATAACAGAGAGGAACTGAATAAATTACAATATTAAGTATGTGATACCACAAAGAGAAATTCTGTTCAGTGTCAGCGGTTGTTACATTTGTTTTGTATTTCCCAATTCAGTTTATTGTAAAAGAAATATAAAACAAATAAATGGTTTCTGCAGAGTACACATGTGCCCTGAGGCACTTCTTCCATGGCTGCCAGAAAATCTCTGTTACGTATCACAGTAAGAACAGACTTAATACTTGGGTTTGGTTTTCTTCAACAGTCTGCTAGTGCAAGCAAATTTCTCTTACTGTCCCTCAGTTGCACAAATGCTTTTAGAGACCGAGACGCTGCCATATTGATATATCTGATAGCTTTTCCTGTGATTATGTTCCAACATGCCCGTTTCTTGCTGTGGAACCCCAAGGCCCCCAGCTACAGACAGCTGTATGGCTCGAGGGGCTGATGCTATGCCTCACAGCGTGGGCGGGAGCCCACTGTTCTGCACTCGATCATATCCCTACCCTCCACAGCATCAAGTGGAAACACCTGTTGATTCCTGTCCTCAAATTTTTTGTATTGGCCACTCTGCTATAACATATGAACTATGCTCCTTGGTTCAGGATGACATGTACTGATGAGCCTGAAACTAAAGTCAACCTCTTGCTGGTCTTTTAAAGAGAAAGCTAAAGGTGTGCTGTGCTTCGGGAAACGGAGCAACTGGGTTGCTTATTCTACGTCCAGCTTACTTGGGTCAATAGCAAGCTTCATATACAAAAGTATGTGCTAAAATAAACACTTTCCCAAAACAAAAGATCATTTATTTTTGTGTTCTTGTAATGATTGCTCATCTGGCTACAAGTCGGATTTGATATTTTAAATAAGTTACTCTTTTGTAAATTTTATTGTGTGTGTTTCTGTACGCTAGGAGCCACCCATACAACTTGAACCAAAAAGTCTACTAAGGAAGCTGTGTTCAGAGAAACATTAGACTGCAAATAATGAGCATCCATCTACTGCTCTGCACTGTTGGTTTCTCATGCTCCATGAGATACGAAGAGCACTCACTGACACGATACTACAAAACCTTTGATCTAACTTCACACCATGTTCAGTTCACAATTTCACATATTTACGGCGGGTGGCACACAGCTGAATGAGTCTTTCCACATCTAAATGAGTGCTGCCGTCAGTGTCCTGTTGGGTTTGTAGGGTTGAGTGAAGCTGGTGGTGAGATTACAAGGAGCCTGGATTTGATACTTGCTGATAAGAGGATGCAAGCGTCTTGCTAACAAAAAAAAAAAAAAGGCAAATTGATAGAACAGGTCCGATTTCCTGGAACACTTCATGTTGCCTAAGCAATCTGTCAGGTGCTTTGTTGTTTCCTCTCTAGTAGTTACACACGTAATCATTTTTGAAAAGATCTTCCTAGGTTCAGTTTACCTAAAGTACGTGGTAAGTAGAATACACAGTGAGTCATTCTCAACAAACGTTTTGTCTTGGAAGCTAGAGGAGTTGAGCAGCCTATGAAATGCCGCTCCTTCAACTACACTAGTTAAGTTTGAGGAGCTAGAAACTGCATATTACTGCATGCTGAATGTTGGCTCATAGCAAAAACCCAAAAGTATATGAATGACGGCATTCGTTTCATAGCTTAAACTGTCACCTCGATAGTCAGCTGCTGTTTCCTCTACCATACAGCCACTTTGCATTAGGAAGATTACGAACTCCTGGACCTTCAATAAATAACAAATTATGCATATTAAAGTATTTTGAAATATATAAAATTAATCTGTAATAAAATTTTAATAAGACACTTCAGTGTTTGGGAATGGGGGGGGTTGTCTTTCAATAAAGATAAAAGTTAGTTAGTTATCACCCTACAGCTTCTGGTTGCTTTTTCTTTTTTTTTTTTTTTCTAATACTGCACTTTCATGAACACACTAAGCTTGCAAAAGCTGCAGCCAGCACTCGCTCACTCTGGCTCCTGGCAAAAGGGACGGGACAGACTGGGACAGCAAAAAATAGGTGCAGGCTATTTGTTTAGTGCTTGTAGCTCCATTTTATGCTTGTTAAAAGTGCTTACAAAGCTACATTGTAAAGGTGCAAGTAATTCTGTCAGTTGGACTAAATCGAGGTTACTGCTTCCTCCCTTGTACTGGCACTTGCGTGACCGAATAGGGAGCTACGTTAGACAACTGGCTCGACTTAAAAGTTATGCATAATTGGCTGCCTGCAAGATTTGCAGCCTAAGGAAACCGTCAATGTGGGATCACCACAGTCCAGATTTGGATTGAGTTGGCTGCCATGAGCCTAAATTTGAAGACTCTGGTGGAGAACTAGCAGGCTTTTTGCACTGTTTTCACTTCTCTGTTGGAGTCTCCATTACACTGAGGTCACATAACGTCAATTCAATCGAGTAATTTACTCAAGTTGTGTTATATCTCAAAATCTGCTGTAAGTACTAACCTCTTTTCTGTTCTTAGCATGGCACTTTTTGTTTGGTTGGTTTTTTTTTCCCCACACAATGAAAACATACGTACTAAAAATATCACAATACTGTATAGGTAAGATGTAGTTTTACAACATTTTCTATAGCTTTGACTGTTACATAGAAGAGTTGAGGCAGTAAATCAGCAGCTAGTGGTAATGTCAAATAACGGCAAAGTGATACAGTGATAGAAAGGAAAAATGAAAAAGAAGTAAGAGATCCTGGTTTGTGGTGCCTGTGGCCTTTTTGCACCAGGTGCAGAAGTAGGATGTGAAGATGGCGTAGTTTCTGTCTGTCCATAGTAGCCCATTAGTTTGTCATTTTGCACATTAATTTCCATGAAGACAGCTGTACATACAGCTGATTCATACTGTGTGTTTACATAGTATAATTTAATAGTGAATTTAAGATAGCTGTGGTTTTGTGCCCGTTAGATAGATGTGTTTAATTTTCATTATGAAAATGGATTCTTTGTTTATTTCATAAGCATGCAAATAGTTTTGCATTTTTATGAGCTCTTCTGTTCAAACACCTTGGTCAAAAGTGCTTTCATTATGAAATGCATCACCACAGGGAAGAGGAACAACTGGAAGGCGAAACTAAGCTTGGTGTTCTTCAATAAAAAGCAGGGTGAGAAAGTGGGAGTTGGAACAAGGATCGGAGCAAGTTATGCCTTACAAAACCACGGAGAGCATCCTGCTTGTATCAGTATGCTACTTTTTGCCATTCTGGGATTGTCAGTCTGGCTTGTTCATGGATTATATGTTATCCTTGCTGTTCAAGTTCATACGAGGGAAGCTGTATAGGTATTTCAGTATTTCACAGAAGCTTGGTCTTTCAGGGATATTTTTCTTGCGTGCCTCTACATAACAATTCCTATGCAGTGTCCATTACAGTTCCATAAAACTCAGCTGAAAAAGAGAGCATGCTAAACAGTCTGGCAATTTTAGTCTAACATAACTGAAGATAAAAACTTATTCTAGCCTTAGCTGAGTTCAGGGTATTTGAATGCTGAAAGATGGTTCAATGAATGATAATTGCATCCACAGAACGGTCATAAATAAGTGTAAGACTCCTTCCAGATCATATTACCTAATGCAGAAGATCAGGTGGTGACCAGCCTTGTGGTCCTTCTCCCCTCGTTCCCCAATGTAAAAATACTGCAGTTATGCAGGTATAACCTACACCCACTTAAAAAGTTACTGTTGTTTGGAAAATAATCCTCGTTTAACCTGGACCAAATCAGTCTGAACGGCAGTGCGGAGGAAGAGGTGAGCGAGCAGCGGCAGTCAGCAGAGGCAGGAGGGTTAATGGAAGGAGGGGCAGGGCTTTCGGGAGACCTCTGTGTCCCCTGAATATGCAGGTTGCTTTTACTGCGGTTGGATCATAAATTCTGGAATATATGCATGAAAATAAGATACAAACATAGCTTGTTTGTATTCTAATACTACTTTGTACCTGAAGTATGAGATTTTAGGACCACATCAACTGTTTTAACACTTGTTTTTCCTACCTTTGGGTCGTCATCTGTGCCCAGATATTGGATGCAAATGTAAAGGGAGTGTGTGCGGTCTTATTCTCTGAAAGGCTGTAGTGGATAAGGTTGCTGTTGGCTCTTTCTCTAAGGTAATTCATCAGTATTCCTCAGACAGACAAAACAGTTTAAAACATTTGTTACATATTGCCATGAAAAATATTTCTGTAACTTGGATAGCATTAAGTAGATTTATCTTTAAGAAAGGTAAGCTTTGAATGCTGGGTTGCTGAAGCTTTAAAGTTGAGGCTATTAAAAGCAGTCTAATGTCATAATGGTGGCTTTAACTAAGAGTAAATTTTAAAACTTTCTGTCAGGCACAGTGTTTGGCAGCATGTTGCATCATTCAAACATCTGAAGGCACTCAGAACATAGAACTTAGGTGAAAATATAGCACTTGCGAATGATAATGTAAAGAGTTTCTAGTGGTATCCCCCGACCTCAAGTAAAGTACGTGATCAGCCAGTTGCGTGTTTTGAAGTAGCAGGTAGTATTTTGCAATTGTACAAATGGTATCGGCAACAAACAGCTGACAAAGCTCATATTACCAATCCAGGAAAAAGTTGCATTGAATGGTCTGTTTAGGTATGTTTATAACCGAAGAGACGCCTGGAGTTGTCACTATTTAATTTTTTTCTTTTTTAGATTTTTCATGAGTTTATTGACCTACCTCCCTAGCAACATTTGAATTGCAGTTGCATTAAAGGTAAAGAGTGGCTTGGTTTTTTGGGTGTTGTGAGCAGTAAGATTGACAATAACGAGGGAGTGGGCGCTTAAATAACCCTTACTAAAACCTTCTAACAGGGAACTTTGTCCGACCATCGCTACGACGATCAGTCCAAATACTGATAGACTCGGAGTGGGGACTGTGTATTTTTAAGTCGCAAATGGAAACATTTTCTGAAAATGTTAGCTTTTTGAGCATCACTGCATTTGTTAACAAATTAAATTCTATCTCTTTTTATTACTAACCATAAATTGCCGTTGTGATACACAATGTCATACTAAGGATTTTTTTCTGTCCCTTTTTCAGAGCAAAACAGTTCCTAAAAATAAGTTGAAAGAATGGTCAACAGAGTCAGTTTCCTCTTTATGCTTCCTTCAAAATTTGTTGAGTCTGAGACCACTTAATGTCTGTTTAGTCTAGTGGTGTACAGTTTCTTGCTTCTGTAGTTGCTACCTTGACTCCTGCTTTATTCATAGTAAAGGTGGTCTAGTTACCTAAATGTCAAGTCTCTCCATCAGCCACTTGAGTTTTAGCTATGTGTTTTGCTGCAGATAGTCACACACACTTTTTTATGTCTTTTGAGCCAGCGGGGCTTGAACAAATTCCTTTCTGGAAGCTCTGTGGCTGTGCTAGTGCACAGCTGTCCTGTGCTAGTACATTTTGCTGAGGGGTAGGATGTATTAGCACAGGCACAACCATGATAATATGGTTATGCACCTCCTTGGCCAGAGCCGGCTCGTTCCGTGCTCTCTGTGCTTCCAGCCCAGGCTTTGAGCACGTGATATTGTGACCCAATCCTGTAAGTACGTCCTCTGCTGTTTTGCAAAAGCTCCTTTTGGACTAAGAACATCAAAAGCTGCCTGCCTCTGAAACTGTACACCTTAAACAAGCATGTTGGTGTCTGTAAAGAAGAAGTGTGATAAATGTGTGTGCACGTGTATTAGGGGGTGGTAAAGGTCAAAGCGTCGCTGTTTAAAACTGTCTTGGAGGTCTTTTTTTCTCCATTTTATTAAACTTCTTTTGTCTAAGAATTGTGCTAGTTTCTACCTTGTTCTCCTGTCCTAGTATGACTATTCTGTCCATTGCTGATGGGTAAAATGCCCAACTTCGACTAAAGTGGTATACACTGCATTGTGTTATTATCCATGTACAACTCATCCCCGGTCTATACTTCCAGATCTTCCTTATAAAAATTAATACTTGAGTTGCCAAATAACATTATTAAGACAAATGTACCCTGAAGATATCTCAATCTATCATAAAGCACATGAAAGTAGCAGAAAGCAAGTTCACTCTACAAAAAGTTTAAAGTAAGGTGAGCAAAATGTTGCAGTATGAAGTCCTGTCTTAGATAAATCTTTATCTGGGAATTCCAGGTGTGGATCTAGAGATGATACCTATCTAGAGATGATAGGTATCTAGAAAGGAATCTGCGTATGTTTGGCTAGAAAGTGATAGGATAGGTTCGCCATGAACCAAGCAATGGTCTGTGCTAAAATTTGGCATTAATACCACAATAAAATTCAGTTCCTTAAACATTCAAAAGACATCATTACATTTTCACTGGAAAATACTGTGGCTGTGCAAAAGACTCAGATATGCTTGCTCCTAATTTTTATTGACGCTCAAAACGTTTTCCTCTGCAGCTTAACTAGTTACACAATGAAAATGAAAGAGAGAGATGATTCATGCTTGAAATCTCAGGGGCTACCCTCTCAAATGGCCATGGGTGGGAACAGTTCTCTTAAACTTGTATTTTTTTAAGTGCACACCCAATCATCTGTATATCAGAACATTGGCAAGGAGAGAATTTCTTCAAATTGCAAATAAGAAAGCCTAATTCTTTTTGCTTAGTCACAAAAAAAGGGAGGAATTTGCATTTGGATGAGAGCTCCTAAGAGAAAAGGGAATGTGTATTTCCCAACTCCAGTGCTCCTCTTGTTGACTGTTCCCACAGAATTTTGAAAAACCTGTAAGAACTTCAGAAAAATCCCTCCCCAGCCCCCAGTACACTTTTTGGTAGGCAAAAGATGGCTGATGCAGTACATGAGGAGGACCATTTACTTCCCCCACTTCCTTTTTTTTAAGTATGTAATTAATTTCACTACCTAAATTATGACCAGTGTCTGAGAAGAAAGCAACCTAATGCCACTGATGAGAGACGATGGGGTTTTTGAAAAG
This sequence comes from Morus bassanus, assembly GCA_031468815.1. Lineage (NCBI taxonomy): Eukaryota > Metazoa > Chordata > Aves > Suliformes > Sulidae > Morus > Morus bassanus. The sequence continues at coordinate 4,598,930 of CM062582.1, forward strand.
CAATCAAGGAAAATATAAAATTGGTGGAAGAATTTCTTGTCAAAATGAAAGCTGAAGAGACAGGTTTTCTGAAGTAATACAGAATTATATTTAGAACTTTAGGCTGTTAAATTATACAACAGTTGCTGTTGGCAAGACATGTAAAAAGAAGACTATAATCTGTCAGGGTAACTACAGTAAAAGGGAGAAGCTGTTGTAGTCCATTATTGAGTCTGGATTTCAGTAGAATGGAGGAGGTTAATATTACCAGACTTTCTCAATAGAGCATTAAGAGGGATTGTGATGATCTCTGTCATTGCACTGCATGTTTGCCTGCCAAGGCCAGACTTGTGTTCATGCACTTCAACATTATACTGTTCGAGTTGCTCCTTTCACAAAAAGGCTATTAGAGAGCAATGCTGCTATATTTCAGGAAACTTATAAATAAAGGAAGTAGCTTTTAATGACTGGCTCCCCTGTGTTCATGTTACTGAGCTTTAGTCAGACGAATCTGTTAGCTGAACCCTACTTAAAAAAGAATGATTTGGTGTTTACTTTCTCCTAACTTTCGTTCTTATGTAGTAATAGATTCATGTTGCTTTTTTATTTTATATTGGGAAATGCCATTTTACTTTTAAACATTCCTAATGCGTCATCACAAGAGTACGTACAATTCCTCCTAGGTCATGCTGTACAGATGTTTGGTAACATACCAGATTTGAGGCCGGGAAATAAGTGTTAATATTTAATCTGTGCAGCTAGGGTAATGTCATTAATGAATTTTTTGCCTTGTTGCGTAAAACATCATTAACATTTGTCCAGCTGTAATACCATGACTCAATCAGAGGCTGAACTTGAGTGCGTGTATTCCAGGAATCAGTGAAGCAGTTGTGTCCAACAGGCATAGTCATAAATACATTGTCTCTGGGTAAATTTTAAAAAAACTTTTACCTAGGGATATTATTTTCTGTACTCCTTCATCTTCACTTGCAAAATAAAAAGCACCTGATGTCCTAATTTCCTTACATTGTGAAAGGATGTTTTTGAAATGATTCTCATAAGCATAGGGTAATAACAAAAGAGGGGAGATGAGCACCCTAATTCTTAAACAACATGTTGTCCATGCATATTTTCCTAATACTAACAATAAGTTGAAAATAGATGAAAATGAATGTTCAATAGAGCCAGAAAAGCACCTAGCAATTAGAAGCCAAATGTTAGTTACACAAGTTACATTTGTACTTTCAATCTGCAGTACCCCCCATCACGCGTTCCTTAATATTATAGAAACAAGAATACTACATCTGATTATGAAGACTGTAAAAGACTGTTCATTAGTTATTTACTTTCATTGTGCCCTGAAAATGCAGGGAAAACTGAGTTCTTAACTTTTCTGTTAGGAGAACAGCTTCTGTTAAGAAAGCCAGCTTTGACTAAATTCCTGCTTTATGTCAGCTGTGTTCCAGTTAGGAGACAGAAGCAAAATCTAGACTATCCATTCATTCACCGCTGAGTGAGATGAAATGGTGGCAGAGTTTAAGTTACCTGAAAGAAGGAACTTGTGTGAGTGTTACTAATCCCTTTCAATGCAAACCAAAACTGCTCAAGTTAGAACACCACAGAACAGTGTGCCGCTCTTCCGATGCCTGTATTCCGCACAGAAAAAATGGAGTGTGAACTCTCACTTGTGCTTTTGCATTGTTTTACTTCTCCCTTTTCTAGCGGGACTGTCTTTTTTTGGCCTGTAATTGGTATCTTCCATCACAAGTTAGAATCACCTTTAAAAATGAAAATTTTAAACATAATCTGGTTATAAAAACTAGGCTTAAATGCTGCTTTGTAGTTACGTATCATGCTAGAGACTGCACAAACAGTCCATGAGACGGACCTGTACAGAATAGTCTGGATGTTCAGTCATCTTTTCTTATTTTTTTTTTTATTTAACCTACTTCATTTGTAATGCTTAAAAATAAAACAAAGATAAAGAGGGCAATTGATCTCCAGCCTGTAGTTTCAAACTGATACAGTACAGGTGAATGCAAAGATCTTCTGTTGCAATACACTCCAAAACCACAGGTGCGATAACAGGCTTTGGAATTTATCTGATGTTGCCTCGAATAAGATAATGTTTTCAAAAAGCTTGAACCTACCACGTCTGTACTCAAAGGAGGCATGATTTTCATGTGGGGAAGCAAGCAACAAACCTTTTTTGTAATGTGTGAAACTGGTTTTAGTATAAACTGGATGTATTAGGGGATTATTTGACTTCGGGTAACAAATTTCTCAAGGATAGTGTTTGCAGGTAAGAAAAACGTTACGGAAGATGTGGCAAATAGGGCTTTGTATTTGTAGGTCTGAAACTGATTTGATCTTCTAGACTGTATAGTTCAACAATCTTAGGAGAGGCCACTACTGTTGTATTATTGCAAAGCAGTTTACCACTGAGAAAGAAGCAGAAAATGGAAAGATGGTAACTTAAATCTCACCGGTTGGATCATCAGAACCATGTAAGTCACAACCTTTCCATTGCGAAATGATCGTGTAGCTAAACACAGAACCAGTCAGTCTCTCCATTTTGTATTTCACAAGGGAAGGAGGAGATTATCAATTCTTACTTGACTGTTTACATAGCTTTTGCTGGAGAACTTCCACTGCCACATATCCTCTAAAATTTGTCCTTGATCATGCCACTTGCCTTCTCATGTACTTGTTTTAAAAAGTTGGGTGGAAACAGTACAGTCACCTATCTCTGCTGTTGAAACACTGGAGTAGGAGTAACATTTGCCATAATGCCTGATGAGATTGGGGTATATGTTGAGGGGATTAGGCCGAAATACTTCTTTATTAGTATAGAATATGAGTTCTCCTTTTTAATTTTTGTGCCCTTTAGTCCAGGTATATTTTGTAGATGTTGGAGGAGTTTTGAGGTAATATCAGTATTTTTCAGTGGCAGATTTTCTCCTTTTCCATCCTCTTCTGAAATACCGTCTGCCCAAGCCACCGGTCCTTGCCACGTACATTAACTGAAATGCCAATGACACAAAAGGATGCCTCTCACTTACCCCCTTTACTGCCGCAAAGTGCTGACACAGCCGAGTTTGCTGTTAGTTACAGTGACTGCTAGCGTTCGCAGTACTGTAGCACAAATTGGCTTGACTTGAAACCTTGCGTGCCCTGGCTTTTGATCAGATCACAGCATAACCAGTACAGACTGCGTACGGGCTTGTGAGCGAGGAAGCGTTGGAGTGAATGAGCCTCGGGTATTTACAGCGCGGATTCTGGATAGAATGTAATGAGGCAAAAGTAACAGAGGTGGGTCTGGAGGAAATAACTTTCCCAATTCAGTGTATTCTCAGTCGACAGTTTTCAGTTGTGGAATCTTGCCTTGACCTTTTATGCTTTCTGCCTTTGGGGCACACAAACAGCTCTTACCCTTTCACCAAATATTTGCTTGCCCTTATGTTACAAGATTAGGAGAGAGAGTTTCACACCAGCCTGTTAGATAATTGAGAAATACTGGGTAAGCGTGGCTGGCCTGGTTTCCATTACAATCGCTGTTGCAGCAATAGATGTATGACACTTGACACTTACAAATTGGTTGGGTTTTTGTTTTTTTTTTTCTGATTGACATTAAGTGCATATATGTTCTGAGATAGTAAAACAGAAGTAGTGAATATAAAGGGCAACAATAATATTTTTCTTGAAATAAAAAAAATCTGATCTTTGTTTAGTAGCTAAGTAAAATATTGTATTAACTACTTTTCCTTTTTAAGCAGCAGTAAGAAAAACAAGATTTCCTAATACTACATGTGTTTTTGCTATTTCAAATAAAATACATATAGTTAAACAGGGGCTCTTGACTTATATCAGGATCCACTATATCTGACTTCCCATCTCCCTTTTTTGGGTCATAGGTACTAGTATTTATACTGCACAGACATAGTAAGAGCTCTTGAAAGTTCTCTGGCTTTGAGCTACCATTGCAGTGATAGAGCACAGAAGTACTTCTGAAACTTGCTGGCATTTGATTAGATTACCTCCAGACTTTTTGTTGCTCTTTGACGTTCAAAATTGTGTAAGAGGAAAATATGTAGAAATCTGCCTGTGAGAAAGGAACAAAAATCGGATCTCGTACTTCTTTTCTACCATGAGTAACTTGCATTAATATTGGCAGTTTGTTTTCATAAAAACACTGGCATGATGTAAAAACTGAATCATTTCCCTTTAGTATTTCTTCTTTCAGTCTTTCTAACCCCAAAGAAGTTGTAATTAGCCACAAGATTCTTCTAGCTCTTATTGCTATTTAATCACAGTCTTCTCATCTGTAGAAATATTCTCTTATTCTTGTGTGTGATAGGTATAAAACTGGAAGATCAAAATCTGTAGAGAGCCCAGTAATGTGCACTCATTTGTTTACTGTGTTTAAGCTTGCTACATCTTCCTGGCAATGTGGTATTTCTCAGTCTTTCTGTAATTTCTTTTTGAAATCCTACCCTCTTTCACTTCTACTGCTGGAACAAATTCAGGACTACTAGATACTGATTAAATTCCCTTCCAAAAACTGGCTGTAACTAATAACCAATGCACTCATTCAGGCCAACTCACCTCTTTTTCACTGTGTGGAACCACCTTTCCACTTAAAAACGATGAACGTTTACTGTGGTTTCCAAAATGTTTAGATCTGCCTGAATGCTAGAGAAATTCCGGAAATAGTTCTTTCTTACTTATGCTGGATTGTTTTGGAAGATTTCAGAACTTCCTGAGAGGAGTCAACCCCGAGTACGTATGCTAAAGCCAGATTGTGTCTCCGTTCGAAGTTGGCAAGAGCTCGGGCGCAGGGGATCCAGGACTTCCTCTGGTGTTGTTTTTGAACTAAACAACTAACTTTGCAGATTTCCAGATTTTCTTCACAAACGAGAATATTACCCTTTTCCTGTCTAATGTCATCTTTCATACTAGAAGACTTTCCAAACACAATGAAAAAACGTTTTAAAAGTTGCGGTTAACATTTGAAGCAGACTGAAAAAGAAGTGTTTTCTTCTAATCATCCGATGACATAGTAAATCAGATCCCTGGCAAGCTTTTTAACACAAGAGGAAGGACAATAAAAACTGTTATTCATATACTTTCAGTATTAAACCTTTACAGTGTTTTGGACTTGGGCTAATTAAAGCCTTTCCTTGCTGCCTTATTAAAATTAAACTGCATAGGATAAAATTTCCAGCCACAGGTACTACTTTAGGCTTTGTTACTCTTAGCAATTCTAGTTGTGTGTGCAAATGCTGGATAAATTGATTCTGTTCTGTTTGAATAGTTCAATGCAGAGAAGATTAGGGCACTTCCTTCTCCGTGAATAGTCGCTTCCAGAGGGATAAACCCTCTCCTTGTTCCCCACACACGCTTTTGCTCTTACTTCATCTCATAAGCTTTTGTGACTATTTAAAAGCTATTTTTCTATATTAAAAAAAAAAACAAACAGTTGCCACTTCTTTCTTAGATTTTCAGTTAAATTCATGAAAAATTATGAAGAGAACCTGTGCTCTGATTTCAGACTTTGTTCTGTGGCCCTGGCTGCAGGATGTGAATGGAGTGTTGCCTATTATCTGTCTCTGAAGCTTTTAATTGAGGATATCAAAGTCAGATTATAGTCAAAGAACATCTCTTCCATCTGTGGCAGTCTGTAAAATACAGTGTCAGTGCTTGTATGAGCATTCGTAGTGGTTATTTGTTTTCTATAGTAAGCCTGGACTGTAGAATTTTTGTAAACACGTGGCATATAAAAGTAATAAGGAAAATATTACCCCATGAGTGAGGTTTCTAATACAAACACTGTAAGATATCATGGCAAATGATAAACGAACTCTAGTCTAGAGAGTTACCATTTCAAAATTGCTAGAAGCTTATTCCCCTGAGGAAAACCTGTCGGAGATGCTGAAAACACCACCATCTAGGAGAGAATCTACATCTGTTTTGGTTTGGTTTTTCTCTTACACTGTAGTCGTGCCTGATGCACATTGATTGCTCTTGCTGGGAACGTGCATTTCCTACATCAGCAACTGGGAGTTCTGCTGTTTCCAAAATAGATAGATAAGCGTCTAAATAGGCTAGCTACATTGCACATTTGAGAGAAATAATGAACTTTGTAAGTCAATATAAAATATTACATATTCTAAATATTCTAGTATTACATAACAGTTTTATTTTGATACTGTGAAATTTTTCATGTGAGTGCTACACTGCAGGAGAATTTCATAAGGGATGTTTAACACAGTTTCAGTCCATAAAAACTGGTACCTTGATTGAAATCTTAGACTTACGGGGAAGGCTAATAAAATACATCTAGGTTAAACACCAGTTAAAAGCTTTCTGTATATAAAACCAAGTAGTCCACGCGAACGATTATGCAGTAGACTTTTTGAAGCCATATCTGTATAGTTACATACAGGCATCTTTTTTTGACTGGCCGTGGGACCAGTGAAGCTGCACTGCCTACATAGCCATGCTTTTGTTCTGTAAGCTCCCCTTCTACCTCGGTACCAAACTCTACTTCATCGTCCTTATGACTTTTTCGGGCAGCGTATGCTACGGGTAGTCCTGAGTTAACATTTTTACTGATAACTCATCCATCAAGATTGATAAAGGTCTTGTTGCTTCTGCCCTGAGACAGGAGAATGGACCACATGGAATCTGAAAAGTCGCTCTTGCTTTTTTTTTTTTTTTTTTTTTTAATTAAATTAAGCTTCTGTGCATAGCTTTATTCAGAACATGTTTAAACGGGGGGGTGGGTGCTGTAAAAATTAAACTCCTTTTCGATAGCTTCATCTTTATCTGTACATTATAGTTTGAAAGCTTAGTCTTTTCCAATAATATCATTGCTCTCCCCTTGTATGGGTAGCGTGTGCCACCTTTGCCTAAATTCATAGGCTATTCTTCTTCAGGAGCATTAGGGTAGAAATTCTAAAGATTCCTCCCTTCTGCAAGGCAAAAAAATTCCCAGCCTCTAATACTTTCTTTTTTTCTGTTTTAATATAGATCTAATTGACACTGAAAAAAACTCAAGTCATCGCCGTCAGATACTTTGTAAGTATACCTCTGTGTGTGTGTATGTGTGTGTGAGAGAGTTTTTATATGAATATGTTCAAAGGAAAAAGCCAAGTTTGTCTTTTTGGGACTTACTAAGTGTTTCCAACTGATTTCTCTTGAGAATTACAACTGATTTTTGTCATGATAGAAACGGTTTACCACAAATATGTACAAATTAGCTAAGTGATGTGTTTTATAAACACTTTTAAAAGTATTTCAAACAAATCTGAAATTTTAAAATGAAAGAAATGCAACCTTTGACTTTTGCTAATGTGAACAGTAACATAACTGGATGCAGGCGTACGAAGTGTGTTTATACATGCACTTAATTCAAAAGTTAGAAGTGATTTCACCAGGGTGCCAGTTTTAGGACAAAACAAACATTCTTCCCCATTAGGACCTTTTTACCATTACTTTATTATTTCAGGCAGTATTTTGAACATTCTGATGAGACTTTTTATAATTCATTGTGTTATTTGCATCTCATCAGTGCTTAGATGACAAGAGGAACAGGTCCCCATCATTTTAGATACAGTAACAAAAGGGACAGCCCTTACCCCAGAGACTTCAGTTCAATTCCCTATTGCGCAGATGCAGTAAGAAAGAGTGGAAAATAGCAGTGGAAAGATGAGATAATTGCAATAAGTATATACGAATGGATACCATTAGTCAATATAGATTTAATTAGAAAGTAGTAAGCAAACTGATGTGTGAAAGTATGATTTTCAGTTCTCTGTATCTGTTGTAATAACATGGACACAGAAAATACTCTGAAAATTTTGTGGTTGTTCAATGTTCTACAAGCTGCTAACGAGCTTAAATATAGTTTATAAAATTAATGTACAGGAGATTAAATTGAATGGAAAAGTTAAAGTAAACGTCTTTTTATAGTATTGGTCAGCCCACAACATTGGCTAAAGAATTTAAGTAAATATGAGCCCATTCCTCTCCTCCCCTTCTAAATTAGTCCGTTCTTGATTATTAGCGACTAGTTTTTTTACCAGTACAACTACTTCTGAAAAAGCTAGTACTCAGCCTGAGTAAAAGTTATACTACTGTCTCATTATGTTAAATTGTTTGCGTTAGTCCCACAAGTCTGCTTTTTATCTAAGTCATTGTGTCTGGTCGTATGCTTTTTGTTGGAAGGTGAGGAGCAGTGAGAGTTCCTCATGGGGTTTATTTTAACACGTAGCATTGTGTCTAATCACGGGCATGCATGTAGTCTTGGCACTATGGCTGGCTTTTGTTTTAAATGCAAGCTCAACTGCTGCTTCTGGAGCACTGAATTAACTGCGGTGAAAATATCATACAAGATTTGCAATATAAACCAGTAAACCTTCATTTTAGAGAACTGGAGCTTAGGGCAGTAAAAATGACATCTCCTCTGCTGAGGTTTGATTGCTGAGCAGTTGATGATGATGATGAGGTTAACTAGAGCAGAATAAGCACATACATTTTGAAAAGAATGTAGCATTCACTTTTTATGAAAAGAAATATGCAGAATACTTTTTTTTAACAAGTCTGAGCTTAGTTCAGTACATTATACTATCATTCATTAGGAATTTTAGTCTATAGATTTAATTTAAAACATTAACACGGTGATCATGTTATTTTAAGTACCTGCAGATCTCTTAATCTTATATTACATTAAATGCTCTTGATATTGGCTACAGCACAACTGCAGATGTTGGAATTCTTATTAAAAAACCCAACGAGCTATTAATAGATTTCTGTTATGCTATTAGTAGCAGTTGTCTTGTTTAACCTGAAATGTTAATTGTAGCCTCCCTCATCGCCTGAGGGTGGCAAATATGTTAATGAAGGTACATTTTGAGGCATGCCCACGTTCTTTTAATTCTTGACTGAGCCCTGAAAATTTCCCTATTCACATCCATTCAGTTTATCAGATTCTGTCCACGAAGGACTGGACGTTGCAGTAAGCACAGCGCAGTTACGCACTTGCTATGCTCTTTTCCTAGTGGACCTTTGCCTTTTATTTTTCCTGCTGTGCATCGTTCGTGAGGTGTTTGCCTGCCATGTTTGCATGCCATCCAGATGAAGATAAGATTTGGCTTTTACGTGCCAATGCAGACTAGTTACAGAGCAGTGAGCCGGCCGTATCTTGGTTTGCTATGATGCTTTTGTTTTTCTCCCACTCACCTTCAGGCTTTATTCAGGCCCAGTTCTCCTTAATGAGGAAAGATTTCTGACACGCAGACCGAATCTTGCCAAACTGTGCTTTATTTTAAAGTGGTTTAAATTGGTCAAATTGGATTCCATTTTCCATACCTGGAGTTCAAAAATGCATATATTGAAGTATTTTTTGGAGGGGGGAAAAGCAAATCTGTGTAATCCCTTTCCAAGAGTCTGACATTCATAACTGAAAAGTAATAGATTAGAAATTCAGTTGCTGGCATGAAATTAATAAAGCAGTTTTGGAGTATTCTGTAGTTTTTAGATTACAATGTGTAGACTTTTGAGGACTCTGTATCAAGATACATTTTAATCTGAATATAAGTTGATATAATATTCTGCAAAGCGGAACAGAAACCTACTGTATCTTTTCTCTGTAGCACAGATATTTAGCGGGAAAACAACTGTTGACCTTTCCCGTAATTACGCAATTGTAGCGTTACTCAAGTAGCTTAAACACGATATTATTATGCGAAGGACAGTCTTCATCTCAACAGCCCTGACCTATTCAAACAGAGATAGTAGGGAAAAGCCTTTGAAAAGTAAATATTTGTGGATGCAACAAACAAGTATGGAAAAGATTCGTCCTTTCATCTTCAGAGCAGTACACTGCTCTATCATGCAGTGTACATGCCTCTTAAATCGGTTACTTCAGTCTCCTTGTTCTTGATGCGTTTGAAGTGAACTCTTAGAAGGACTAAAACTAATGGACTGACTGTAATATTACTAATTTAATTCTTTTTTTCTTTTTTTTTTCCTGCTCTCTGCTTGGCTCTGGTCTTCACCCACAGGTGTCCACTGTTGGCTCTCAAAGGTTACTAAAATTTTAGCAGCTGCTCTGAAACAGAACTACCTAAGCTTCACTTACTGTTGCTTCTTCCTACGCCACACTGCACTGCTGCTTTGCTCTTGCCTGCTTCAGAACACAATAAGAGATTTTCTTTTTTAAATACCTGCAATGAAACTTAGGCTAGAAGTACATGCCATTCTCTTGCTGCCTGTGTACTTGTTAATATCTGTCTACAGTATGCTTGTATTTATTCCGTGGTATTTTCTTACCAATGCTAAGAAGAAAAAGGCTATGGCAAAACGTTTAAAAGCTAAACCCATCTCGGACAAACCTGGAAGCCCCTACCGTTCTGTCACACATCTTGACTCACTAGCAAACATAAACATTCCTGGAGCAGACACGTTGGACAAGCTGTTTGACCATGCTTTAGCAAAGTTTGGGAAGAAGGACTGTCTTGGGACCAGAGAAATACTGAGTGAAGAAAATGAAATGCAACCGAATGGAAAAGTGTTCAAAAAGGTAAAACTTAGGATTTTGTACTTAATTCTGATTCAGTTTTGAGCTGCTTTGCATCTTCCCTCAACAATGGAGATCTCCTTAGAGGTCTTCCTTACTCATCATCTTATGATATAAAACATCCATTTTATAGTAGTTAAAGGACAACAGAATACAGGGTGCACTATTTATTCTACTTAAGAAAAATGAAAGCAATTTTTTTTGTTGTTTGATGAATGGCAGCGTGTGTGCTTGTGGTGTTATGCACCACCTCACATAAGCCTGTAGACCTGTCCCAGCAGCTTCTTGTCATCACAATTTTTTTTTTTTAAATCACCAGTTAATTTTAGGAACTTACAGATGGTTATCCTATGAAGAAGTAAATGAGAAGGTGAATCGCTTGGGGAGTGGACTGACTGCCCTGGGACTAACCCCAAAGAGTACTGTTGTCATATTCTGTGAGACCCGAGCAGAATGGATCATTACAGCTCTCGCCTGCTTCAAGTACAACTTCCCTCGTGAGTGCTGAACTTGTTTACTTCTAATGTATTTTAGAACCCTTTCTCGGCACTGGTTTAGCTGTTAAGTATTTTGAATCTGCCAATCCTATCACTGATTGTATAAGAATTTCATAAACTTAGTCTGCCTATGGTCTGATTCTTAGAAGTTTCCAGCCTATTCTATGCATTGCAGAGATCCCTAAAATTAACTTGCTCAGACTTATGAGGCTGTGTTCTCTGATTTTATTGTAGTAATGTTCTAGCTGTTAGAATGACAGAACAGTACAGTTGCTATTCAGGTTTTTTTAAAATACTCTGAAGATGTCAGTAGTTGCGTTTCTCCCCCCAAAAGGTGGAATGTATTTACAGTGTTTTCTGTCTGTATCCTGACTTATGCATCTGAAGCATGAAATAGTTATTAGAGGGGTTTTTGGTGACATTAAGCCGCTCAAGTTCATTACAGTTAGGTGTCAAAAATCTCAAATCCGACGTAATGCACACAAACTTCTTGGTGAAGTGGCAAAGGTTACTGTGCACTCACGTGCCCAGTCTGCGTACAACACGCTATGACCCGTAGTTTATTTTTGTTGCCACTTTGTTTTTGCTTGCACTGGGCTGCCTCTTTTTCTTCCAGTATTAGTAGTAGTAGCTGTCTGCAAGGAGCAGGTCGTACAGTAGAGTATGCAGAGAGGCTGTTAAAGGGCAATACTGGAAGAGCCGACATTGCTGTCGAAGTGGGAGAGGATGGTTCATTCGGTCTTGGATCCTCATGCTTTGAGAGGCAGGAGGAACCAGCTATATAACGTTACTCTCTTTTTGTCCCTTCCACATGAACCCTATTTCACAGGAATATTAAATTCCTTTAGTGGTCTTTGGAGGTTAGAGTTTGAGGTAGCAGAGAATACTAAAGGAAGGTATTTTTTTTCAATAGGCGATGGGAAGAGGTGAAGTCCTTGGTGCCTGTGAGGTACTTTATGGCATCACTGTAGCCAGTCAGGGTTAAAAATAATCTAGCAACATGAAAAACAGGCTGATTCTTTGCCTTGCGCCCATCAATAATTTCACGGGAGCAAGCAAAGTAGCCGACTCTGCTGAAAGAGCTGCTTGTAGAATTGCATAGCTTTAAGCCGTGACTGGTGCCCTGCGATGTTTAGTGTCACCTCTTCCCCTGAGTTTTAGCTGCAGAGGGCTCAGGGGCAGAGCCTGTGGTCTCAGTGGCTTACAGTGTGATTGCTTAGGGCGTTACTGTTGGGGTTTGGTGGATCTCTTTGTTTTAATGATTTATCTTCTTCTGTGGAACAGAATAGGCTATTTCAGTTGGAAGGGACCTGCAACAATCATCTCATCCAACTGCCTGACCAATTCAAAAAGTCAAAGCATGGTATTAAGGGCATTGTCCCGAGGCCTCTTAAACAGTAACAGGTTTGGGGCATTGACCACCTCTCTAGGAAGCCTGTTCCAGTGTTTGACCACCTTCTTGGTAAAGAAATGCTTCCTATACAACTGTCCTCCTCATTTCAGAGGTCTCTTGTGGCATAAATTTCTGATGCGGGAAAAAGTAAAAGCTATTTTGTTTCCAAATTAGAAAATTCCCCATTGAGCTAATTTTATGGCCCTGCCCTCTCCTCCTGCAATGCTTTCCAGTGAGCTAAAGCGAGAGCTTTTGCATTTAGTATTACTTCAATGTAATTAAAGTAATTATTTGTTTTGTATAATAAATATTATATGTGTATATATAATATATAGGTATACAATATTGTATTGTATATTAAAAAGGTAATCTTTCATGTTCTCTCTCTCCTTACTGTAACAGTGGTTACGTTGTATGCCACCCTGGGTGAAGAGGGAGTAACCTATGGTCTCAATGAGTGTGGAGCATCATATCTGGTCACTAGTGTAGAACTTCTTGAGAGCAAACTTAAGGTAGTTTGGTACCAGCTTCACCTGCTTACAAGCAACCCTATAATAATTTTGCAGGGCAGACGGTACTAAAAATTTCATTTCTCTTCCATAGACTGCGTTGCCACAAATCTCCTGTCTTAAACATATAATTTACGTGGACAAGAAGACTATCAATAAATCGGAATACCCTGAAAATGTGGAGATTCATAGTATGCAGGCAGTAGAAGAGCTGGGAGCCAAACCAGAAAACTGTAAGTGAATCACTTCACAGAGAAATAATCAAGCAATGTTAACAGTGAAATCAGACCTAGGTTAAGAGGGGTGCGTAGCAGGAGAAAACCACCCACGCAGGGCTCTAACACACAGGCAGTGGCAGATTGCTGGTTCCTCTTCTGGCTTTAAATAGACTTAAAAACTTTTTCATCTCTACTTACTGGCCTGCACCTTTGTTCAAGTGTCAGGTATTTCAGGTTAAAACTTGATTTTTAAATTCTAAACCATAACCAGAATAATTTAAGACTCCTCCTGTGTTTTAGGAAGTGAAATAGAATTCAGCGCGGTGTTCCATCTTTTGCTACTCTTACCTTTTATTCATCATCTTATTTTCACTATTTTTCCTAAGAAAAGAAAGCACTTGAGGCTTTTTTTTTTTTTTTTTTGCGCTTATTGGCTTGGAAATGTCTTTTTTCTTAACCAATCTGTAGCTAAAAAGCACCTTGGGCTAGAGGAATAACCATTACATCCCTTGCTACATTGGGCAGCCAGGAGCAACCGTAAACATCTGCTTTAAGGAAGGAAAAACCAACCTTGATCATCTCTCTTCCTTAAATCAGCAGTCTGCGCTTAGCCAGATCTCCTCTCTCTTGAATAAAAAGAGGAGATAAACTGGCAAAGGAGCTTTTTGCAGGGAAGCACACATTCAGTACAACTGCTTATCTTTGATCAGCTTAAGGTACAGGTACAAACCAGCAGTTACCTTGAGGGGTGGTGCTCTGGGGTTTTTTTGGTTTTCCTAAAAAGCCTGCTTCCCTTGCAGACACTTCTGCTGCCTCTCTACCTGTGAAAGCCATGAAAGCTAATAATTTTCATCCTAAGAATAAATGCCAAGGAATTAAAACAAAAATCAAAAGCCAAGCATTGTAAGCTTACTGCTTTTCCACTAATTAGCTGCTTACCTGAGGAAGATGCATTTAAAAAAACAAAGAAGAAGAAAAAAAAAAGTAGTTGTAGCTCTACAACCTTGGCTTTGGAAGAGTGATTGACAGAAAAGCTGACTTGTAGCTCTTTGGGGTGTTGGGGTGGGGTTTTGGTTGTGGTTTTTTTTCCTCAACGTGTTGTTTCTCTCCAGTACTGTATTTCTCCCCTCGACAGGTTTACTTGGTCTTCAGAAGGCCTTTTTTAATGAAACTTTCAGTCAGCTGTAAGATATAACAGCAAAAGTGTCACCCAGATTGACAAGTATCTGGGCATCTACTTTCAAAACCCGCCTTCCCTCACTTCCTCTTAAAAACAGGTCACTACTCACTTCATCACTGACTCCTGCGTCCACCCCTGACCACTTAGCGGCACGTTGTGCTCGCCTTTGCTGAAGCACCTGTTCCACACTGGTTGATTACAGACGTTTTCACATTGATTAATTACAGAAATAACAATTTAGAATGTAGACAAGAATTAATAACAGTTTTTCTCCTGCGTTTTGTAGCAAGCATTCTGCCAAGCAGACCTGTTCCTACAGACTTGGCTTTAGTAATGTACACCAGTGGCTCTACTGGGAGACCTAAAGGAGTGATGATGATGCATAAAAACTTAATAGCTGGAATGACGGGACAGTGTGAGAGAATACCTGGGCTGGGGTAAGAACTGCTTAGTCGTCACCGTGTATGGAGAGATAAAACAGAACCTCCAAAAGTATGTGAGTTTATAGCAAGCCTGTTGCTGGCATCAGGTGTTACCAAATTTCTTCATTTTTTTGAGCCCGCTAATCTTTAATTTATAAGAAATATATCTGGTGTTTGTGAACTTACCCTGTTGTCTGAAAAGGATGCCCTTGTAGCTCGTCTCATGTGCTGTTTCTTTATTTTTATTATTACCCTTAGCTTTAGGTCTGCGATGGATTTTCGCACTCTTGTGCATCAGGATATGCCACCAGATGGGGAGATTCCTCCTCTAGTCAGACTTGGGAAGTTTTTTCAATATGTTGTCAGGCAGCTAGGATCACTTCAGGAAGTATGTCAGAGCCTGCCACTTCCATTGACCTCGAGACACCACTGTTGGATGGAAAATGCACATGCTGCAGAATCTGCTCAAGTATACTTCACTAAATGAGCAGAAAAGTAATAAATTCTGTATTGACGATAGTAAACCCAGTTGCAAATTCCTTGACACTAGTATTTTGAGGAAATTTTTCAGGAATGTGGGAGTGTTTGTCACTGCATTCACGAAGGGTTTAATAGCTGAAATAAGCTGCACTGCTAAACTCCTTTTGTGATACGATATCAAACCAGTTCTGACTTGATGCTGAAAGCTTCTCCTAAGTGACAGCTCTGAGTTTCTTGCTGAGAAATCTCTAAGAAACTATTTCCTGAAATAAACCTCAGTACTTCAGTGATCAGCTCTCTTTCTGCTAAACTATTTTGGAGGGAGATGTTATGGTGACTGTCAAGGATTTGTAAATCATTGGTGATTATTTTAAAATATAGTGATTTCATCCTTAATTTCACACCTGGGATGAAATCTCTCACAAGGAGAGGAAATAGCAGTGGAGCACTAAGGAATCTTTGTGTTTCCTAGAAAACAAGGCAAATCCTGTACTTCATATTGATTTCGGTAAGGTAGGATTTGCCCCGTTTTGTTTATAAACTGTGGTTTGAAATCGCACCCTTCTTGGATGCAGAAGAATAAGCCTCACTTGTGATCCAAGTCTTTAAAAAAGTAATAACTAGGCACACAATAAAACTGTTAAACAGTATTTGCAGTCCACTTGTGCATCATTGTTCATTAGAAAATCCTTTCCTTTCCTAGACCCAAGGATACTTACATTGGTTATTTGCCTCTGGCCCATGTATTAGAAATGACAGCAGAAATTTCTTGCATCACTTACGGCTGCAGGATCGGCTATTCCTCTCCACTCACACTATCGGATCAGGTGAAGGGGCAGGGGGAAGCTTAAATGTGCTTTTGCAGTCTGCATTCCTCTTGCTCAGCTATCCTCTTTCATTAAAGAAATGCTGATGTACATGGCACACATCAGAAATATAATTTTTTTTTTCAGAAAATGATGCAAATTAACATTCCTGGTGAACTATAGCAGCAGGTCATACCATATAAATTTTATTAAAACCTTTACTTTTATGATACTTAGGAAATCTAAAAGAAAACCTAATAAATGCCTATAGCATTATCCACTGGATATCAGGGGAAGAACAGCAATTAATAGATTAGCTGAACGTAAGACTGTTTAAAGTGATTTTAAGTTTTTGGTCTCACTTGATCAGTTCTTTATCCAGTTATTGTAGATCTTCTATTTAACCCTTTGCCTTTTTCCATTTAACAATTAAGATAAATAAGAGGAAATTAAGCTTGAAAAGAATGCTTCTGGATGTTTTGCTGGTATAGAGATTGGGTCAGGCAAAAGAAGCTGCTGGAGGAAGGTGAAGGAGAAAGCAAGTGCTAGAGGGAGGACGTAAGAGAAAGATACACAAAGTGGGCTTAACCAGGCTGGGCTTGTAAAACATCTAGTATTTTGGTTGAAATTTTTGTTAATTGTTACTTTTTCCATCATGAGGGAAAAAACAAATTACGCAGGAAATGGGGTTTTTTTTTTGGAGGGACGGGGAAGAGGTTTAAACAAATTACATAGTACATCTCCATTATTATTTATTTTTTTAAATATTTTAAAATCTTTATATAATAAATATTATAAAATTTAGAATAGCTATTATACTAGGTATACAGATATATAATATCTATATATAGATCTATCTATATATAGATAGAATAGATAGATATAATAAAATTATCTTTTATAAACTACAAAAATAATAAATATTTTTAAATCTTTATTAAATTAAATATAATTTATCTTTTTTTAGTCCTTTTCTAAAGAGCTGCTTGCTTTTCAGCTTCATAAATTGGCATTTTTTCCTTATTACAGTCAAGCAAAATTAAGAAGGGAAGCAAAGGAGACTGTACTGTACTTAAGCCTACACTGATGGCGGCTGTGCCTGTAAGTATGCAGAAGCAGATATGTTTAGCAGAAAAATGATGCTTTCTATCTTGTTCATGCTAGAAAAATCTATTTACTAACACTTTTTCCTCTTCATGTGTAAGTCACTGTCACTAACAGGAAAAAAGCAGAATAGAGAAATGCCAGTTGTCATTGCATGACCCGAGTACTGATGCTGCAGATGGGCACAAGAATACATGTATGCTAAAGCCAGGACCCTTTTTGATACAAAACTGTAAATGTGTTTTAATAGTTACAAGTGATGTTTTACTGGGCTACTGTTTGAACAAAAGGATGCAGAAAGTCTTTGACATTCACCATCTGCAACCCCTGTTTGCACAGGGAGAAAGCAGGGTGGCTTTGGCTAAGACGGACGCTTTAAGATTAGGGGCTTTTGGCTGAGTTACAGAACTTAGCAAGTTAAGCCGTGCTGCCATAGTTGTTGGGGTGCTCAATTTCAGCTCCTTGTCTCCAAGGTAACACTTAAGCTAAGTCTCTCTTGCTGTTCTTAGGGTAAGCAGGCCATGCTTAAGTCTCCTGTTCTAAGAAAAAATGATCAGGACACCATAACTCCTATTGCTTCTGTAGCTTACGGTGGTCTTTGGGTGACCAGGCTTCTGCATTCCACAAGGTCTTGGTGCTGTCTGAAACGTACACAAATGTTTGCGTCTTTCTAATGCAAAAGCCTTCCTCATATGTCCTGCAATCACGTGCTGCTTTTATGATCATATCACATCTGTGGCTCATAAAACTGGTGGCACCAGCTTTTGCCACATGGTGGTGGTGAGTGAGTAGGAGGATTTAATCTCATTAAAGAACAGTGAGTTTTGCTTGGATTTGGTTGTTCTGCAGCATCTTTTGGGAACAGCCAAGAGTTTTTAAATCAATTAATTCACTTGCAACTTTTGTTTTGTAAAATTATAATCATATATATATATATAGGCTTGGTCTTTTTCTTAATAATTAACCAAGTAAAAATTAAGATGTCTAAGAACCCCAGCTTTTTGGAAAATAACCACTTAAATTTATTTCCCAAGGGAAATTCAAATGCTAGACTGCTGGCAAAACCAGTGTGAATTTTAAATACAGTCATAATTGCTCTTGGAAGGACTGTATTTCATGCATGTGCAAAAAAACCCCAATAAGTCCATGCAGACAGCTTCATAGGAATTAACTGCAGCACAGTGATAATGCTGAACCCCACCTGAATGTCTTGATTCTACAGACTTACTACCACAAAGAGGTTAGCAGAGGAAAAATCAAATTGAAACTGATGATCTGTTTTCAGCTGATAGCATACAGGATCAACCTGTATCAGGTTCAACCATCTGCAGCAAAGAAGAAAAATCTTCAGAAAGCCCTAGTAGGAAAAACACTTACATAACATCATCCAATGAATATTTCTCTCCCTAGAGCTATTGTCTTGTTTTTATCGTCAAAACATCATAACGTTACCAGTGATCAGAACGTATAAGGAGTGAAATGGAAAAAAACTATGACAGAATCCAGACACACAAATATTTCTAAATATTTGATTTAATCAGAACATTGTAGTAAGGGTTAATAGTTCCTTGCAGCCTTTGTAGTTCTGAATACCTTATCGTGCCTCTGTAGTCTTTCCAGAAAGTTACAATTAATTCTGCTTTAAGATATTTGTCTGGCTTTTGGAAATATTAGATTATATTCTGCAGATAAACTGGGCTGAAAATAGTGTACAGTTTTTTGCTGAAATTCTAGTTTGTCTAAATCCCAGTCATGAAGGTTTGAAGGAACTAATCAAAAACACTGATGAGTGGTTTCTAATAAGACTTGAATATTTTGATCTCTGATATTTCAAAGTAAATAATTTTTATAGTTTTCAATTTTAATTTGACTTTTGTTAGAAAGCACGTAAATACTTCAAAGCCTTGTGCTCTGTAACAAACCTGAAGGAGCCAATCCTTAAACTTCTGTTAAATACTTCACCAGTCTGAACGGTATTTATTTTAAGTTCAGTGTATTGTAGTGGTCATAAGCTTGTTATTTTAATGGAAACTAATTTCTTGACGGAATTGTGGGGGGGTTTGTCAGGTAACTAGAATTACCACAGCCACATTGCCTTGAAAGTTGAAAAACTTCTCTTGGAAAAGGAAGTGGTGAAAGGAAATCTCTTAGTTCATTCCCTTGTGCTTGCCAAGTGCCGTGGATAAAGTACAGCATCAGGACTCCTAAGCATGATCAATCTGGCATGGCATACACCAGCCTTCAGCAAAGAGATTTAGCTAAACTTGAATTCAATGTTTTCTAAATCAGTTTGTCACATTTTAAGTACAGGTTAAGATGTTATCGATAAGTGTAAGCAATATAATGTGACACGTTTTATTACGCTATGGTGTGTTACCCAAGATTTGTATCTACAGTTGACAGAGAAAGACCTCTTCAGAACGAGGGGTAGAAGGTATTTTAAAACCAAATCTGAGGTTTAGAAAGCCGTTTGTAGAAAAGCAAGTGGTACTACGAGTTACTGCGGTATGCCTGAAGACCCGCAATGGTTACGCAGTTACTTGCCCTTGACTTGCCTGTCTGCCTAATTCAAGGCAAGTTTTCTAATACAAGGTCTATGCTACAGCATGAGGGTTCTTCCTCTCTAGGGATACTGGTGTGAGGAGAAAAAAAAGCAAATGGAGAAAAGTAAGGCTAAGCCAGTTTTCTCCTGCATTTTTGATACTTCATTCCACTCATTTCAAATAGCTCCAAGCTGCAACAGTCTCTAAATTGACTAACTGATCACACATTAAAAGCATTACAGCTAAGCATTGCCTAACCAATGATGCAGGCATTTTTTCCCTCTTATTGTATTACCTGTTTTAAAGGAAGAATAATAGGAGGTTTTTTTGGTTTTAGCATGGAACTTTATTTACACATGCTAGTCTATTCTATGTGATAATTTTCCTTGCTCTTTTTTAACACTTTCTAGGAAATAATGGACAGAATTTATAAAAATGTCATGAGTAAAGTTCAAGAGATGAACTATTTTCAGAGAACTCTGTTCAAGATAGGCTATGACTACAAATTGGAACAAATCAAGAGGGGATACGATGCACCTCTGTGTAATGTGTAAGTATAATTCATGGCCCAAGTGTACCTTCCTTCTTGTGATTCGTTAAGGCAGTCTAAAAGAATAATCATCTAAGCTCTCTGATATCAGTCAGTTCTTATCTGACGTGCAAATGTCATCAAATGACTAACTGAAATAATTCAAGTTCTTACTGGAAACAGATAAGATATTTAATGGTAGGAATGACTAATCTTCAGAACAGATGACCAGTTAGTTTTCGTTGAATTGCTTTTTTTTTTCCAGTAATAAAATTGGATTTTTTTTTTAGTAAAGTTACAGGAATTCTGCCATCCTCAAGCGTTACACAAGAGGTAATGGTTTTTATTACCCCTGCTGTCCACTAAAATCTGGGAATGATTAAGTTATTTTTAAGGTGTTCCAGATTTGTGTCTTTTTATAAAAAAATGTGAGCCAAGTGAATTGTTTTTAATGGTTTTTTTCCTTCTTTCAAGACTCCTGTTTAAAAAAGTAAAGGCATTACTGGGAGGGAATGTCCGTATGATGCTTTCGGGAGGAGCGCCACTCTCGCCTCAAACACAAAGATTCATGAACATCTGTTTTTGCTGTCCTGTTGGTCAAGGCTATGGACTAACAGAAACATGTGGAGCTGGAACAATTACGGAAGGTAGTTAAAATGCTTCTGGAAGTACATAGCTTAAGATACAGATATATATGAGGGCTTGGTGTTTTTTTTTGTAAAGCCAGAATAGCTGTAGTTCTTAACTGCAATAAAGTAACTTGAAATAAGCTACTGACTTATTTATGCTTTGAGTTTACATTCCAACTGACAAAAATCTTTGTCTTCTTCCTTATTCTCTCCCTAAGTTGCTGATTACAGCACTGGCAGAGTTGGAGCTCCTCTTATTTGTTGTGAAATAAAATTGAGAGACTGGCAAGAAGGTGAGAGTATTAAACATTTTGACTTCAGAGTAACTAATTTCACCACCGCTTAGTTGGTTTCTTTGCCTGACTGCTTAGCTCGGTGTAGCATATGAAATAATTGTTCTTTATCTTTTACAATAGTCATCAGTTTGTGTGCATTAACTTCAAGCTGAAGTTCCAAAATATTTTCTTGGCAGCAGAATATATAAGTTAAAAATAATTGTGTGGGGATTTTCTTGTTTTTCAGGGGGCTATACTAATACAGACAAGCCTAATCCCAGAGGAGAAATTATAATTGGTGGACCTAATGTCTCAATGGGATACTTTAAAAACAAAGAGAAGACAACAGAAGAGTTCTCCGTTGATGAGAACGGTCAGAGATGGTTCTGTACAGGAGATATAGGGGAATTTCATCCAGATGGGTGTCTGCAGATCATAGGTTGGCCTCAATTTTTGATATCTTAATATATTACAAGGTCTTGGCTAAACATAATTATAAGCGTGCTATTAATCCTGTTGGCTTTGCCAGGGCTAATCCTGTTAAGGTTACCTGCTTGCAGAATCACAGTGTAAAACACATCCCAAAAGTCCTCACAGCTGTAGGAAAAGTTTGGAAGCGATGCTGTTTCCTTGGGACATTATCACTATCTAAATTCAGCACCTGGACTTTAAAGAATAAATATAAGATTAATTTTTGGTATTAATTACAAAGCTGTAAAAATCAGAGTCCCCATCACTTCGGTACAAGTTGTGTGACAAGAAGTGTAGTGCCGCATAAGCTTTCTTACAAAAGCCTTTATTAAGTTGGCAGAATACGTACTGCTATCGCTGCTTTAAAACTTCAATAAGATGCTTTAATTCACGTTTACTAAGAATCTTGCATAGCATTGCACAAAATATATACATATATAGAGTGGCTTTGCAAATGACTGAAATGGAACAAGCTTTTTTTTTTTTTCCCCCTTCCCCTCGACTCCTAGATCGTAAGAAAGACTTGGTAAAGCTACAAGCAGGAGAATATGTATCTCTGGGCAAAGTAGAGGCAGCACTGAAGAACTGTCCATTGATTGACAATATCTGTGCTTATGCCAAAAGGTAAGAGTGGTATTAGTTTAGAAACTCTGTTTAGGGTAAACACGAAATACAGGCTCTGACCCACTTCTCTGATGATGTACTGTTGTTTGGTTTCCATTGACAAACACCCCCCACCAGAGTGCAAGTTATAAACAGCATCTCTGAAGTAGCACAGGTCCCACATTCCCTAAAAGTTGAAGAAATAACCTGTGTTCTCCTGTCAGCATTTCCCCAATCCTAATTCACACCAGTTCCATCCCATCCCTACCCTTCCCCAAACTGGTATAACTATATTTAGCATGTGTTCTGGCTTTCTGTCAGCATACCAGAGAAAAGTTAATCTGGACACTTTGCACCTGATCCAGAGCTCTCCACTGAGTTCTGGAAATAGTCCCGGTCTCTCCTCTCCCTCCCCTCAATTTAAACACGCTACGTGAAGGGAAAGAACTAGCTAAACACCGGATGTAGCAGGGAAGCCAAACTGCGATGTGCACTTGTGAAACTACAGCAAAGCATGATACCGATCAAACCTAACGTTGTAAAACAACTTAGAATACCTTTAAGTCATCAGTTGTGAAGACTGAGTGTACAAGAAGGATTCTGTATGGGGGAATAACTAGAGTTCAAAAAGCGTTGTGGATCTGTGTATCTAACAGCAAGTAAGCACTTTACTCCCTGAAATGGAAGCCTCAACTCTTTGGATCTTTTTTCCTTCCTTCTCTTGCCACCCTGTGGTAGCGACCAGTCTTACGTCATCAGTTTTGTGGTTCCTAATCAGAAGAAGCTGACGGCATTAGCTGAGCAGAAAGGCATCAGCGGAACCTGGGTAGATATTTGTAACAATCCCACAATGGAAGCTGAAATACTGCGAGAGATTAAAGAAGTGGCAAACAAGAGTGAGTAAAGCAGCATATTGTGCTATCTCATGGTGCTTATCCAGCAAAAAATTTCAGTTATCCTCCCGAACTGCTCTTCCTTCTTCCTGTTGCCTCTGTATCTGTCCAAACTTAACAGTTTAATCAGAGGCAAAGACCACATCAAATTGTGGCCTATTACCCCAGGAACTGACATACTTTTGGGTTGTATTAACTACTTTACCTTTTTTTATTTTCTAAAGAAATCTGAAATTTTCTTCAACTAAATTCTAGAGACAGATGGCTTGTCTAGTACAGTTAAAATAAGGGCCAAAAGAGCTGTCAATTTGGAAGGAAAGTTACAAGACATTTGCTAGTAAGAAAGCTAGTTAAGCCAGAGATGTCAAAGCTTTTTTCCCCCTGCAACTTTGTCCCCTACAGCTTTGAACAACCACGATCTTTGCTGTAATGGCTTAAAAGCCTGCTATTACCTGCTTGTGGTACTGAATGAGCAAAAGCCTCATCAATCCTTTATGGGGCCAAAAAATTAACAAACTAACTGGGGAAAAAAATTCTCTAAAGCACTTGGTACCTCGTACAAGGAAGTAGTAAAACCGGACTTAAGCACACGCTAACTAATGCCTCTTGAACTTTAGGGAGGAGGATCTGCCTTTTGAAACCAAGAAAACATGAAAGGCACTATTAAGTCTTGCCTTTTAGAAAGAAAAAAAAAAAAGATAAATCAATCTGTAGGTCTCAGACTTGGGTTTAAACATTTTAGTCCATGTTTTTCTATCACGAACTAGGCAAGTTAATATCCATATAGCTTTGTTTATTCAAAACCTTTGCTTATACATTCTTTCTACCTTCTAGATAGTAATCTACCATTGAGATACAACTAATTTATATGAAACTTTTTTCCAAAACTATTTGAAAGAGATCGCTCTCATTTTTAGCAGAACGTAAAGCGCCTTCATCACGAGCAGGCATGTATCTGAGTAAGATGAAACAGTACATTACAATACCAGTTTGAGGTGAGAGAGACAGAAGGGCCCCTGGGGACAGACCTGCAGCCAGAGATCCCAACTCTCCTGCGCTGCTGCCACCTCGAGGGGGTGCAGCCACAGCTTGTCCTAGACATTCGGCTACAAGCCCCTGGGGGGATCCCGGTATAGGCCTATACGCAGGAGCTGAGAGCAAAGGCCATGGCGCATCGCAGGCGTGCGGCGGCTCCCTGCCCCACTCCTGATGTCCCTGCCCTCCTCCCTTCCCTGCCCCTCTTTGGCCTGTTGCCTGGGCAAGAGACAGGAGCAGCTTTGGCTGCAATGAGGCTGTCCGTGTACCAAGCCACTGCTTCCAGCTGAAGGGAAAACAGGTGACTAATGTAACAAAAACAGAGTTAAAAGTAAAGGGACTTCTCTGTAAACAAACTCTTAGGAAGGAGGAATTTGGGAAAGAATCATTTAACCATGCAAAGTATAGAAATGCTTCATTATGATTTAAACATGAAGCACACCCGACTAGCCTGAGTTAATCCAGTTATTACTACATTCCTATAACAAAGATTCAGCTCTAGATTTCAGCATATCCTCTTGTGACAGTAGCCTCCGATTTCAGGCTACGCCGTCACATCCAATACAAGCTGTAAGTACAGCGTGTTATTAGAATATTTTCACCCTAACAAGCACTCGGCATTGGTACAGGATCAAGTTTGCTTGGGGCCCTTCTGTAAGGTTACCTCATGAAGCAGGACACCATATTGTACAAGCTTCAGGGTGCTCACCTTGGAATTTTTTTAGGTAGCATGAATTAGTATTTCATTTGGCTATGTAATCATAGGCATGCTTTTGTTTCTGCTTGTCCTCGCAGTGAAATTAGAACGGTTTGAAATACCCGTCAAAGTACGGTTAAGCCCTGAACCGTGGACCCCAGAGACTGGGTTAGTAACAGATGCTTTCAAGCTGAAAAGGAAAGAACTGAAAAACCATTACCTCAACGACATCGAAAGAATGTACGGAGGCAAATAAACAAGTTGCGTTGACCAGACAGCTGTGCAGGTGGTTCCTTCTCATGCCTCAGTTGTGGATGTCTGTGTAGACTGTAGATATCACACATTTGGAAAACACACCAAACGGAAGAATGTTTCTGTAATCTCTGTCGAGTACAACAGAGGATATCTTAGACTCCAAATTCTTAATTATTAGCAGATTAGACACTGATGGCCTTCATAGAGTTTCATGTGATCATCTCCAGTTTTGAGACAGACATCATTATGTGAAGCAGTGTGACCAGGTAATTTTATTATTGTTTCTCTAGCACATTCAGATTGCTTGCAGCTTCTCTTTAATTCATTCTGAAGTCAGGCCTATATTTCAAAGAGAAAAATTAATGTAATTGTGATGATTCTTCTGTCATAGTAAGG
The DNA here is from genome assembly GCA_031468815.1 of Morus bassanus. NCBI lineage: Eukaryota > Metazoa > Chordata > Aves > Suliformes > Sulidae > Morus > Morus bassanus. The sequence continues at coordinate 4,624,426 of CM062582.1, forward strand.
TACTTAGCGAGGGAGGAAAAGAGAGTATTTAAAGTCTACCCTTCTCCATTTAAAAACAAAACCAAGATGACAGCATTAGTCAAGAACTTGCTAGAGATCGCTAATAATGCACTGCTTGAGAATGGATGGATTCTTCTGCACATCAGTCAGCTTCTGGACTACTTGCAGTGCCTAAAAAGGATATCAAGTACACTTACTGAAATAAAGGTGAACTGAAAAGCTTTCTAAAAACAAGTTATTTGAAATTTCATTCGGGGATGTTGAATTAACTTTTTCAACTTCCAGCTCACCAAACACGGTTTTACTTGCCACTGTATTTTAATTCAAGCAGAGCTTTCCACTGGACACACAGCATAAAAGAAAACAAAGACTTGCACTGCTGCAGGAGGTACTGATGAGAAATCATCACCTGAATACAGAATGCAAAACTTGCATCTCGACTGGCAAACGACCGTGAAATCGATGGGCAGTTGCCTCTAAGCAGATCTGAAACTCACAGGAGTTTTGGGCTTTTTGGTTTGGTTTGTTTTTTTTTTTTTTGAGGGATGGTTGGTGGGTTTGTTTTTAAGGCACTGATCCTCTAGACCTTCACATACATGTGAGTAATGGTACAGGTTACCTGGACGTAATTCAGAGGATCAGGGTCTAAATGTCTGTATTTACCTTATCGAAAGGTATTTCCGTTCACCTTTTAAATACGGTAAGCATGACAAGGCAACCAGAAACCAGCAGTTTCCCCACGTAGTCTTGTTTTACTTACAGAAAAGTCGTCTGTGGCCAAGGAATCTCTGTTTTATGGAACTTGTAAAAAGGGACAAATCACTCTTTACAGAAATCAATTAAAAAAATATTCTCTTGTTAACTGGAAGAAACAGTTGTGACGAAGTGGGAAGACATGATTTAATAATAGTTCATCATTTTGTGTGCGGAGTCCTGTACTGTGTCTTCTTTTAAATTGCAACCGAGCTCCTGCATCCCCGCCAGCTCTTCACACGAACCATAAATGCTGTAAAAAGCGGAGGCTCTTGAGACTGTTCTACTTTGCACTTTCTTAATTTTATATATGTTGCTTACATTTTGTACAGCTGTGGCCCTCAACTGCTACATATTCTAAATTCATTTTAAAGTATTTATAGATTTCTATTCATAAATATTTGTGTTGTGTATATGATGGTTCAAAAAGAAAAAATATTTGCTATTGTCACTGTACAGAAAGTAAAAGATTTTGTACGATGCTTCTCTTGAACACGCTAGCTTGCAATTTCAGGGCAGGTTTTTCCTTTATCGCACGTACGTGTATTTTTCTTTTTTCCAGTTCAAACAGATTTTTGGCAAAAACAAATGATGGCTATGTGCTCCTTAACTAAACCGTCCCTCCTCCTTGGGACCAACTTCAGATTTCCCCGTGCATAACTTTCTCTGGCCAGGCCAGAACACTGCCAGCTCATCTTCCAAGAACCCCGAGAGGAAAGGGGAAAAAAGAAAATCTAGCTGACTGTATCTAGTGGTGCGTGGAACTAAAACAGTCACTGAAAGGAACGAGGAAATAGCTTTTCTAAAAAAAAAAAAAAGTTTGGGTTTTGGTTGTGGTTTTTTTTTGGTTTTTTTTTTTTTAGACATACAGTTGGTTTATGACAACAGGAAATACTTCTCATATCAGTAGCAGCTTTTTAAATTACTCTGTCCTGGAGCCACGTTACCAATTTTTTCCATGTTTCAAACTGGTCACTGTGGCATAGCCTTTAGTCAGGCTGTGAGCATCACAAAAGTTAAATACATGTAAGAAAGTTACTTGCACTTGAGTCTGTCCACATGTTGTATGATTTATTTTTTTTTAAAACCATGAATGTATTTATATGAAATGTATTTTATCTAGACTGCAGGTATCTTCTGTGTCCTGGTTGACTGAGGATTGCTATTTTCAATATCTATATACACACACACGCATACACAATGTTAACATTTCAAAAGTGGAATACAATTTAAATGGTTCAACAAGTTTGTGTTCTGAGATCTTTATATATTGCACAAGTTGTCGCCAGTTACTGTTCAGCGCCTCACAGTCCCTCTGAAACCGAGCATACCTTAAAAGAACTTCTCAAAAGAAGCAGCAATAAGTACCTGCTACAGGTGTTGATAACAAAGCAGAGAGTGGGCCTAGTTTTTCTTGTAAGAAATGAACTAAATGTGGATGTGCTGCAAAAGACAATTTAAGCAGCTTTTCAAGCATTTTTGGAGAAGGGGGAGGATTCCATCAGGCTGCCTTCAAATATGGGGATTATTTGCAAATATAATACTTGCAGTTTGGCAAGAACTTTATCCTTATTTTTAATGATTTCTAAATCCTTTTGTGACAGAGCTTGTGGAGAAGTAAGAAACAGAGGATGAGCAAGAATGTCATTCTCACCATTGAAAATAAGGAACAAGGATGCAGATGAAGCAATAGTATATGGCTTCCAAACCGTTATGTGCCAGTTAGGGATGATACCCTGTGCTTGACTGAAAGGACGTACAATATGGGACTGATGTGTGAGGGAACAGTTTGTTGCTAAATGCGAAGGAGCCAGAAAGCTAAAGTAGCTGCAAGTTCTTCAGAAAGCAGGTTCAGAATTTCAAATTATCCTCCCAAGTCTAAGAAACACGTTCAAAGAGAAACAAAAATCCAGATTATAATGAGGCCCTCTAGATAGCCCATGGGTTTGGGGGTAGAGAAAGCCAGAATATACCCACAGTAACAGTGGGACTAGAAAGCTTGATCTCAGAAGGAAGATTACAGTTGAGTTTAGCCTGAAGAGGAATGGCACGTGACAAGAGATGATAAACCTTCAACTACATACAATGGTACCCGAGCAAAGGCACAAAAGAGCCATCCCCCCGTGGAAGAGGAGGAACAGAGCTAACTTTACACTGTGACATTTATGATTAGACATTTTCAAAGGCACAGAGAACTTTTAAACAATTCCTTACTAAATACTGAACTAGTTGCTCAAGAGCTCTGCCACCAAATGTCTTTAGAGCCTCAAGAGTCACTGAAGGTTAAACAAACTCCTTTCAGGAAGAGCTTTGGTGCAGAACCGTGGGTGGGGGCTGGAAGAGGAGACCTGGCTCCTGTACCTAACGCAGCAGTAATGCTGCGGGTAACAGCGAGGCATCGTTAAATAGCTTGCAAGGGAACCAAAAGTATGAACTGCAAAAGTAAGGCGTTACTCCCTTAAGAGTAGGCGAGGTGGGGTTTAACCAACCCAACGCAGTTTTAGCGCCCGTTACAACATCAGAGACCTCTGAGCACACCGTGATGCAGAGAGCTGCGGGCCGGGCAAGGCAACGCCTTGAACTGCGGTTCCCATCGAACGCTTCCTGGCTATAAGGAACAGGACGTGAGTGGAGAGCGGGCGTCGCTAATTTTCAGTTAAAAAAAAAAAAAAACCCAAGCCCCAAATTACCACATCCTAGAATGACAGGTTCAAATAACTACAGTGTATTCTAATGATAAATTAGCAATGTTCTGCAATTACACCAACACAAGAAATAAATTCTCATTATGTATTTGGTTTTGGTGTGGGTTTATATTTTTTTTTAACTGAGCCTGCCTAATGGCTAAGCTCTCTTTACATGACAGTAAATCAATTTCCCGTTTGGGTGCTAAAATTTAAACATTAGAAGCTTAAAAATAACAAACCTTGTGCTCCTTTTGCATTAGGTGCCACAAAAGTTATTTGCGAAATACTATCGGTAAAACTTGCAGTCACAGCCTGCATGGAATTCTAAGTGATGCACAGAGTAAAACTCGGGTATTCTACAGTAGTGTGAACTTACCTGGATTAGTAAAAGAAAACACATTTGCAGCAGCTCCGAGTTAACTGGAAAGTAGATTATTGACCGATTTTTATTTTAACACGCGAGGATTACCTCAGCCACAGAGGGATAGGGCTGACTGTACTAAATACACATTTGTTGGTGGCCTGTCATTTTTCACATAATTTAATTTGAATGAGTTCTGGCAGAAACAAGGCGGTGTTTGCACTACTGCTTTGGTACTGGGAGCTGCGCTATCTAGAATCTTGCTTCCCCTTTATTGGGGGGGGGAGACATGTTTTGAAGACAATCAGATCTGTTCTGTATTGACAAAGTGCTTTAACGAAGCTGATTATCACAGGTAATTTGTCCAAAACTGTCTTTAGTTGGAAGCCTGTAGGCCTGACATTAGACCGATGCCAATTAAATTAGACAAAGCAGAGCCCTGGGCACAGTGTCAGATCCTCAGAGTCCTCACTATGCTTTTAAAGAAAAAAAAGCAAAACCCAAAACAAAAAAAAACCCCACCCTGTTGCATTTTTGACTCGTTCTCCCATTTTGAACCACCAATAACCTGGTTAATGATGAACAATAACAGAGATGCCAGGAGTCTGTGTTTGTTCCACATGCTTATTTCCATGTTTACCCTCACCTGCCTTCTGTTACAGAAGCGTGAGCACCACATCTACACCCTCCCCATTATTTCTGAAAACCCAGACCCTGAGCACGAACGCCCTACCACTGAGACACGATCTCATATCATTAAGATGCCAAAGCAAAAAGATGTTTTTTTTTTAAAACACAGATAAGGAAGTGGTGGGGGAAGTAATTTAGCACTTCTTGATCTGAAACAGTGCTGGACTACTTCTAACAGGCTTATGTTGAGCCTATTTAAGAGTAACACTAGCCCAGCTACGGCTTCAGGTAGCGAGTCCACATACTGTTCTAGCACTCAACAAAAGCCCCAGCCCTGGGAGGCGTCGCTGGGGGTTTTGTTTGTTTTAAACAATGCGGTATCTAACCTAAACCTTTCCTGTTGGATATAGATCAGCTTATTTCTTACAGTGCTCCCCCAGGGAGTGAGCATGAAGAATGGATCACTGTTCTCTAGAGCCACCTGCCCTACTTTACTTTGTCTTTCAAGTCTAAGCAAACCCAACCTCTCCCAATCAGCCTGGTTTTATAAAATTTAATCAGGGTCATTTAACCAGGGCCACTCTGTCCCTACATTCAAAGCATGATACCCGCCCCGCCTGCCCCGTACAGCTCAGGGTAATTGCCTCCCAAAGCCTCCAACTTCGCTGCATTCCAGAACATACTTGCCTCTGTAATAGTGTAACTCTCACCTTGTGACTTTTTTTCCCTTGTTATTTTTAAAACCTGGCTCTCTGCTCTGAACACTTGCAGCAGTGCAGTAATGCTGTTGCTGTGAGGGGTGGAAACGCACAGGTGGTGACAGTGACTTCTTAAGGAGCTCTGCAAACAAATGCTACACCACAACCCAAGCTGAATTTCTAACAAGTCAGCCTGACGCAGTTTTAACCTACATACAGCCCACTCAGCATTTACTGGCAAGCAGAGTCCTTACTTTCAGAGGAAAGATGCCAGTGAAATTGTTCATGCCAACAAAAAACCCCATACTATAGAAAAGCAAATTAAAACCTGGCACTGTGTGAAGAAAAATCTATCAATCAGACTCTGGCTTTTGGCTCTCTTGAGAATCTAAATGGACATTCAGCCCTTCTAACTGTAGTAAGAACTATGAACCAGTGTATCCTGTATTTTATTTCTGTTGTCTAGCCACCAATACACTTTCAATAGATCACATGTGGATAATGAAAAGGGAAGATGCCTGCAACATATCTGAGCCAAAAACTTTGCTTAAGAGACACGATTTTCTAAAAGGCCTCACGAAAAAGAAAACAACCCACCCATATGCACAACAGAAACACCTTAGGGACTGGGCAGCAAACTCTCACTCGCATCCTATGTTGGGTTCAGCCCCAGCTGTCAGCCAAGCCCCACCCAGCCGCTCACTTACCCTCCGTCCCTGGTGGGATGGGGAGGAGGATCTAAAGAGCAAAAGTAAGAAAACTCATGGGTTGGGATAAGAACAGTTTACTAATTGAACTATAATAATAAAAATAATTGTAATGAAAAGGAAAACAACAAGAGAGAGAGAAAAAGAGAAACAAAACCCAGGAAAAACAAGTATTGCAACCGCTCACCACCCGCCAACCAACGTCCTGCCAGTCCCTGAGCAGTGATTGCTGCCCCCCAGCCAACTCCCCCCAGTTTATATACTGGGCATGACGTCATATGGTATGGAATATCCCTTGGGTCAGTTGGGGTCAGCTGTCCTGGCTGTGCCCCCTCCCAGCTTCTTGTGCACCCAGCAGAGCATGGGGAGCTGAAAAGTCCTTGACTAGTGTAAGTACTGCTCAGCAACAACTGAAACATCAGCATGTTATCAACATTACTCTCATCCTAAATCCAAACCACAGCACTATACCAGCTACTAGGAAGAAAATTAACTCTATCCCAGCCAAAACCAGGACACCCTATAGCTTGTAAATTCCACTGATACTGGGGCAGGGGAGCAGAGATCATAACTACCCTTAAACCAGAGGGTTTCTCAGTTATATTTTGCTGATGGAGAAACAAAAAACAATGAATTGTGACTCGGGGAGGGGGAGAATCCCATTTTACTAGTGTTTCTTCTGGAGCAACTTAAAAAATAAAAGAGAAGCATTACGGGAAAACCAGCTGCTATTCTTTCAAACCCTAACCCAGCAGGACTGCGCTCCTGCCTGATGCTGTTTACACAGAAAAGCCCAAGTCAATATCACACCAACCTGCCTTTCCAGCTGCCCTTACAGATGGGCACTCATTCTGGTCTGCTGTTAAAATACATCCTTTTCCCTGAGAGCAAAGAGAGGAGAACAGGACAGAACACAACAATCAGCCCAAACCACCTCCTGGAAATGGGAAAGAAACTGGACAATGTAAAAATGATTCTAAATGCCTCAGAGAGCATGAATCTGTAACCCGTGCCACTGCCACATTGGCCTGCAACCAGTATGGCAACTGAATTTAAAAAGTTACCAGATAAACAACCTGGGAGCAGGGAAAAACTGAGGCCCTCAGAGCATTCATAGGATTTCAAAAAAACCCATAACTATAGGCACAGAGCTTTGGGGGAAATTATTTGGGAAATAAGGTAACTTGCCTGTCTGCTGTCAGACAGCTGCCTGTCAGTCCCTCTCCAGCCCAGACATACTAGGAACAGCCCAGAAACCAGCCTGCTAACACTCAGTCCTCAAAGGTACAGACCCTCTTCAGCTGATTGCCAATTGTTATAATTACTCTAATTAATTCTGCCTCTGGGTTTCTGACTACCACAGCTGCTGCTGTTCAAGCTCCTGTGCCCCACAGCCTTTCCTTGCAACACTTCTTGCTTTTCCCTGTTACAAACCACTCGACAGCAAACCTGCCCTATGAGCCTGCCCAGAGCCTTCTGCATCGCTCTGCTGGGGTTTTGTCGGCACGGTGCTGGGCGATGCTGGGCAGCTGCGCTCACAGAGCAGCAGGTCCCGCACAGCTCTGCCAGGCATGGCTCAGATGCCCGTGGGCTTCACCACAAAGAGCCCTGCAAGGGGACTGGTGAGCTGCCAAAGCTTGAAGGGCTAGAACTAGCTCCTGCCCAGCTTTATTTTGGTGGACCTGTATTTTCCCAAGCATTTACTTTCATGAAAGATCTTGCTTCTGTAATTCAGGGAGCCCGTAAAGGGATCTCGGTTTGCACCATTCTCTGAGTGAAATGGAGATATTTTTTCCCAGTTCTCTCACTGTTCCCTCCCGGAGGGAGCGGGAGCCCAGCTGGAACTCGGCAGGGCTCAGCAGCCTCACCTGCTCCCAGGGGCACAGGCATGAGGACACTCAGCTGGTTCCTACCCGACCGCTTTTTTTCCAGTTACACCTTTCAAACAGATTGTTTTATTGCTTCTAGAGTGGGAGGGTATCTTTGAATGAAATTTGGCACCGCGAGGAAATGGAATTAGCCTTTTCAAACACTGGGCTCCTTCCTTCCGATTTGGGGGGGTGGCAGCAATGCGGGCTGGATTTCACAGAGACCGCAGCGTGCTGGTGAGAGGAAGGCATCGCTCCAAGTCAGATGAGAGGAAGGCATCGCTCCAAGTCACCAGGCTGTTGGTGACACCTCTCGGGTAGAGGGCTCAGTCCTTGGATTTCTTGCCTAAGCTGTTTTATCTGAGCTCCGGGCATGATAATGATTACACAGTTTCAAGGCTCTCCGCCACCGGTACAGGCGCAGCTCCCACATGTGCTTTCCAGCTGTAATCCAGGCGGGAGCGTGAGGCACGTTTCTCCAGCAGCTCCGCCACAGGGCCCAGCCCGGCGCACCCTCCAGCCACGCCATGAACTGCAGCGAGCCCCGGCGGCTGCAGGACCTGCTCGGGGCTTTGCTGGGGGAGCTCCGCCGTGGCAGCAACGCCAGCGACACCAGGACCAGGAGCAGGACCGGGGGTGACACCGGGGGCGACGCTTCTCTCTACATCCTCCTCATCATGATCTTCTACGGCTGCCTGGCCGGGGGGCTCATCCTGGCCTACACCCGCTCGCGGAAGCTGGAGTCCAAGCACGACCCCTACCACCTCTACATCGAGCGCGACTGGGGCCGCGGCGGCCCGGGGGAGGGGGGCAGCCCCGCCGAGGGCCAGCGCCTGGTCTGAGGACTGACGGACAGAGGGATGGACAGATGGAGGAAGGGTCCGGGGGTCCCCGGGGCACCGCCGCCCGCCCCCGCCGGAGGAGCGGAGGGGTGGCCGATGGCCCCCGGCATCAGCCCGGACATCAGCTTGCGTCGGGGGCCGCTCTGACCCTCCGGATGGATTTGTATCGCTTTTCTACAGTAAACACCTGCGTTACCCACACACAGAGACCTCGCTCGTCAGTCCTCCTTGGATCTCAGCTGAGCACCTTCTCCTTCCAAATCGGTTCGTATCCCACCTTGCTACCTGAGCACGGCGCTACTGCTGCCGGCAGCGCTTCACATAGTTAAAGCAGCTCCGCTACTGCTGTATTATGCACCCTTCCGTCACTTCAGAGCACTGACAGGCCAGGTACGATGGACTGGGTCGGGTCTCGTTCTGTTAAAGCAAGATTGTTTTGGCTTACGTGGAAGCATTTCTCAAAACAAAAAGAGCTCAGAAACTGGGGTTGATCCCATGAAGAAAGCCTCAGTACCTCAGCTTGGTACCGTGGCTTCGCCGATGCACAATAACTTTTAAAGCCATCAATAACATCCTTCCACGCACAGAGAATTGTAATTCCAAGAATATCTTTGTACAAGTTAAACCTTAAGATTAAAACAACATGTGGCATGTGTTTTCTGCAAAAAAACCTAGGCAGGCAAAGGTTGTTCCAGATGTTCTAGCCATGTTAATAGTCTGTCATTTCTTGGTTTGGCTGTGGGGTGGGTTTTTTTTTAGATAAAGATTAATGAACAATTCCAGGGAACAAGCACCTTCACTAGGAATGCTGCACCACGTAGTACAAGTTACTATTTGGATTTTACACAAACTATGCTGCAGGGAAAAGAAGCTTTGACGTTAACTTCAAAGAGGAGAGATTTTTATGTTACAGACTTATATTTCCTATGTAACACTCATGCCTATTCTTTCCAGCAGCAAAACGGTCTGAAGTTCTTCTTGTACTTGGCAACTACTGCACCTCGCTATCTCCACTATAACTTTGTGGGGAATCGTGGTAAACTGGATACCTGCAGTGATGAGTTTAAAAAACAAGAATTCCCTGAGAGGCCTGGCAGTTATCAAGTCACCTTTGTCACTGCATAAAACTACTGCAGTATTGACAGAGCGAATGACGAAGTGTCATTAGATATCAAACAGTATCTCGGGAATACCTAGACATTTTAATAATTGAAAAGTATGGGGTGGGGAAAAATTCAAGCTCCAGAAACAATTTCAGTGGGAGTATACGCAATAGTACTATATGCCAGCATTGTATCAGTAGATGTATGTGGAATCTTTAGCTCAGCAAAGAAAATGCAGTAGTCAGCATTGTGTGGAAAAAGGGATGTCAGAGAAACCAACAAACTGTCAATATTCTTAAAATCCCCTGTCAAGTAGTTAGACACCAGTGAAAGTTCTAGTCGGCTACCTCCATCTGCGGGGATTCACACAGTACCTCTGGAAAATGCAAGTGCTAACCTCAAACTGGACCTTTTGAAGAGCCATAAGCAATATATACGCGTGCGCACACACACACACACATAAATACACACACATATATATTTTTTAAGCTGCAGAAGCTGTCTAGCCAACTTTCACACTGGGATAACTAAAGCACTCTCTCAGCCCCACTAGGAGCTTTTCTGTGAGGATTGCCTTCAGTGCCATCAGAATTAAGCTGACCACAACCAAAGCTTCCCTCTATAAGGAGGAGGGAATCATTACGCGTATCCGAACCCTTTTATTTAACCTATCTCAGCGATTAACTTCTCTCTTTCTGTCTGACCATGGCCCACCAGCAGGACTCTGGCCCCTAAGAGGCCTTACGGACTAACGGGTTAGACGGTACTCGGGAGCTACAGCGCTAACTGCTACGGCTGCACGCCGCCAGATCAGACAACAGGGGAAGGGCTGTTACACTGTTCTGATAGAGAGATTTGCACACACCAAAGTTTCAATGCGCTGGACACTAAAACGTGTGCTTAACACGTTCTATTTACTATCAGCTGGTTACTAGCTGCTTTCCGCTGCTTCATCCTATAGACAAATCTGAAAGATGGTTGTGGCAGTCCCTCTGAGTCAGTGTCCAACAAATACCACGATTACACAGCCTCATAATCCATCTGTTTCTCTCCCCTCCCCCCGAAATGCAAAGTATGCCCAACATAGTATATTTGGGTCCTGCCTAAAAAAACAAAAGGGCTGCCCTTGTGAAAAAACTTTACCCTTTGTTACACAGTTCACAAATAAGGAAAGCACAAGACCTCCTCCCAGGTAACTAACAAAACATCTAATTCTAATTATCTGCTGTTCTATCTGTACCCTTCAATACCTGAAAGAATGACAAGGTCTCGGTGAACTGTAGTAATTTGTGATTTCCATCAGTCCATCTATTCTTGCAGTTACATTTCAGGCAGATGGTTAAATAACACCATCATGCATTAACTGTAGCTTACACTGGAACAAGATATACACCATATATACAGATAGGCTTAAACACAATATGCATCTACAAATACTTAAATATACAAATGGCTATATACATGTGTTTATTCGCTTCACACATTTCTAATTTTCAGAATTCTGTATAGGGACGCTGCCCGGTTGTGTAGGGATGGGGTCAGGAAGGCCAAGGGGCGGATGGAGCTCGACTTGGCAAGGGATGCAAAGAACAGTAAGAAGGGCTTCTACAGGTATGTCAGCCAGAAAAGGAAGGTCAACAAAAGCGTGTCCCCCCCGATGAACATAACTGGCAAACTGGTAACAACGGACAAGGAGAAGGCTGAGGTACTCAACACCTCTTTTGCCTGTCTTCACTGGCAGCCTCTCTTCCCACACCTCTTGAGTGGAGGGACCACAAGGCAGGGGCTGGGGGAGCAAAGTCCCTCCCAACTGCCAGAGAAGATCAGGTTCGTGACCACCTGAGGAACCCGAACATACAGGAGTCAATGGGACCTGACGAGATGCATCCAGAGTCCTGAGGGAATTGGCAGATGTAGTTGCCAAGCCACTCTCCGTGATATTTGCAAAGTCAAGGCAGTCGGGTGAAGACCCCGGTGACTGGAAAAGGGGAAACATTGCAGCCATTTTTAAAAAGGGTCAAAAGGAGGATCCTGGGAACTACCGACCTGTCAGCCTCACCTCTGTGCCTGGGAAGATCATGGAACAGGTCCTCCTAGAAGGTATGCTAAGGCATATGGAGGACAGGGAGGTGATTCGAGACAGCCAGCATGGCTTCACCAAGGGCAAGTCCTGCCTGACCAACCCAGTGGCCTTCTGTGATGGAGTGACTACATCAGTGGACAAGGGAAGAGTAACGGATGTCGTCTATCTGGACTTCTGCAAGGCCTTTGACACGGTCCCCTACAACATCCTTCTCTCTAAATTGGAGAGGTATGGATTTGATGGGTGGACTGTTCGGTGGATGAGGAATTGGTTGGATGGTCACACCCAGAGGGTAGTGTCAATGGCTTGATGCCCAGATGGAGATTAGTGATGAGTGGTGTCCCTCAAGGGTCCGTACTGGGACCAGTGCTGTTTAATATCTTCATCAATGACTTAGTGGGATCGAGCGCACACTTGGCAAGTTTGCAGACAACACCAAGCTGAGTGGTGCAGTTGACCTGCCTGAGGGATGGGATGCCATCCAGAGGGACCTGGACAAGCTTGAGAATTGGGCCCATGTGAACCTCATGAGGTTCAACAAGGCCAGCTGCAAGGTCCTGCACCTGGGTCAGGGCAACCCCTGGTATCAATACAGCCTGGGGGAGGAAGGGATTGAGAGCAGCCCTGCAGAGAAGGACGTGGGGGTACTGGTGGATGAAGCTGGACATGACCCAGCAATGTGCACTCACTGCCCAGAAAGCCAACCGTATCCTGGGCTGCATCCCCAGCAGTGTGGCCAGCAGGTTGAGGGAGGCGATTCTGCCCCTCTACTCCGCTCTGGTGAGACCCCCCTGCAGTGCTGCTTCCAGCTCTGGGGTCCTCACAGAGGAAAGAAATGGACATGCTGAAGCAGGTCCAGAGGAGTCCCACAAAAACGATCCAAGGGATGGAACACCTCTCCTCTGAGGACAGGCTGAGAGAGTTGGAGTTGTCCAGCCTGGAGAAGAGAAGGCTCCGGGGAGACCTTATTGCGGCCTTTCGGTACTTAAAGGGGGACTATAAGAAAAATGGGGACAAACATTATAGCAGGGACTGTTGGGATAGGAGAAGGGGTAACGGTTTTAAACTAAAAGAGGGTAGATTTGGACTAGATCTAAGGAAGAAATGTTTTACGCTGAGGGTGGTGAAACCCTGGCACAGGTGGCCCAGAGGTGGTAGGTGCCCCATCCCTGGAAACATTCAAGGTCAGGCGGGACGGGCCTCTGAGCAACCTGGCCTAGTTGGTGATGTCCCTGCTCACTGCAGGGGGTTGGACTAGATGAGCTTTAAAGGTCCCTTCCAACCCAAACCATGCCATGATTCTATGAATGTAGGCTGCAAAGTATATATACATACCTCCTGGCTTAGAGAAAGCATGCAGAGTACAAAAGTGATAATATTCCCAGATTTAGGATAGAAAGACTTATCTAATCTGCCTTCCTACCTATGAGGTCACAAACCTCAGAATGATCTCTTATGTTCTAAAGACAGCGCCAATTTATTATTGCCTATATTTACACCTCATTGTAATTTTTGGGTGCAGTAAGTCTGCAAAAAAATAAAAATTGTTTTTATTCCCTATACCCGTCTCACATCTGACCAATCACCAGGGAATAATAACCTGTTTAAGACCACTACATAAATTGTAATTCCATTCAGAATCATAGAATCATAAACCCCTTGTTTGTGTTATTACTGTCAAGACGATATAGAACCTGTAACTGTAAAGATACAAAATATTTTTCAGCACTGTTCTACGTTCTTTTTCCCATAAACACACAGTACGATTTTTGTTATAGTCCATGTACTGTTTTAAATTCCATTAAATCACAAATTAAAGAAGGAAGCGTACCATGGGATAGTTACAGAGGGGAGTTATAGAGTCCTGTGGGACTCTCATCAACAACAGAACTATCCACTTAAATGAAGCCCTCCGTTTCTTGAAGACTCTCCGATGAAAGCAACACCCATCGAGTTCAGCTAGAAGCAGGAACCCTACGGAACCCAGTTAGGCTGCCCTACCAAGCAGCACCGCCCCATGAGTGTTTCATTTCTTCTTTGCAAAGAGCAGAGGCACAACAGTGTTCTCAGTGAAAATATCTACAGTCCACAGATCTGGCACAAGTTTTGCTTGACTTCACCCAGGTATGTGCTGGACAGGTCTAAACTTCAGTCAATTTTAGAGGGAAACGTCAGTTTGAGATTGTTACCCTAGGCAGTTCAACACCGCTTACCCTTTGACAGCGCTCGCAGTGAGGCATTTGCTACAGGATTATTATTCCAGATGCATTTTTTTTACCACAGCACTGACAAAGAGCTCACAGCCAGCCTGTTCTGCAGCGCCCCAGCACCATGCTGCAACAATCGGAACACGTAACTCATACCTAGAACACAAGTAGTAAAGATAAGGAAGCCACAAATTATTTCTTGCACTTTTAGCATCATAAGAACAAACTATGAAAACTTCCAATAATAAAAAAAAGCAGAACATCAAAGAGGTTTTTGGTTTTGTTTTTTTAAATTAATCTTACAAAAGGTCTTAAACAATTTCAAAAACTTACAAAATATATTCAAGTGTGGAAAGTTTTTACTGATAAAACAGCGTTTCTTTAATGTGCTTTACTCCAGTCAGGATAAGGAAGCATATGTTTATCAAAACCATGAGAACAAACCATTCATACCACTAGAACAAACCACTTTTCTCCATTCCAAGGAACAGCACAAGTGTTTTAAGCCAATTTAACTGTAGTATGTATAAAAACGGTGACCGATACAGACAATACAGGGAATATACACAAAAAGAGACCTATCAAGTCTCCAGTAGCCACAATTCAGTATGTGGAAGTGCTTTGCTCTTCAGCTGGTGTGGTTTCACTGACTAGATGTACATGAGTAACTTGGCATCAAACAGCAAAAAAATGGTAGCATTAACTCCTGTTTACAGTTCGAAGTACAAACACGTTCACTTTATAGATGCCCGTTGTAAATTTTGGATATTACAGCAAAGTCAGCAGCAGGGAACACTAAACCAGACGGATGGTTTTGTACTGAACAGAATAAAAAGCATTTGTATGTTCTCTTCTGCTAATTTCAGCACAGAACTTTTAACATGCAGCACAGAGCTGCAGCATCCCTAACTTCTCCAGCTAGTACGTTTGGTTTGTGCCATTAAATCAATGATTTTACAACTGCGTAATTAATCTAATAGCTACATTAATCACTTAGTATGCTCCATAAAATATTTTTTAAAACATTTTCAGTTATAAAAAGCAACAGCTAATCATGGTAGTACTGAATCACCCTAAGTGATCCTCATCGAAGATGATGGAAGTGGGCAGCACACAACTGGCACTTCTCCCTAGGCTGAAGCAATTATGTTCCAATAGATTTCTCTCCAAAACCCTCTGTATGCACACCAAGTCCAATTCCAACTACACGTCTTACTAAGTAAGAGTTTAAACTGGGTTTGTCCAGCTAGACCAGTTAGTAAGCTTCCAAAGTAATGTTCCAGGTAGTGGTGGCTTTTTTTGTTTGATCGGGTTTTTTTTTTAAATATTCATTGCAGAAGTCAGATTTAAAAGCAGCCTGCATTTGAATAGCATGGAAATAATTAAGAAGAATAACATTTGACTGAAACATTGCCTCATATATTCTAAATCTCCCAGTCTGCCTAGAAAAAGCTTAAAAGCTACTATAAAAATTAAAACTTGAATAAAAATAGCCAGTAAGTATTTATTCCCAGGACAAGCTTATCAGGTACAGATGTAAGTGTGTGTTCTGGTGACTGCCTTTGAAGTTCAACAAGCAAATGCTACAGTTGCACCCATCACCACATTTCAAAAGTCAAAACCTGTTCTGCATATGCAAGCAGATCTGCAACACTGCTTAAATAATCAACAGCAAATTAAAAGAAAAGCACACCACACCAGTGTCACAGTCCAACAATGCTGTATCAGTAACAGGCAAACTTAGGGTTAAATTTTCTTTTCATACTTGTAGAAATGAGATCATACAATTATACGCACTTCACATGTTCTGTTAAGAATAAACAGTAATTAAATAGAGGGATCCTTTCTTCACTACATACAGAAATAACAATCTATTTACAGTATTTACAGTTTCCAAAAATTCTGGACTTCTTGCATTGTGTTGCAGGAATTCATATTCTTCAGGCTGAAAAATAGTTACACAATAGTTCAGAACATAAACAGCTTCTGAATAGAGAGAGGTTACTAACTCTAACTTACTGATATCAAGACTACAGTGCTTTAAAAGTAAATAAAACCACCCATTTCACCTAGACATCCCATTATTTGTGGGATTATAACACAAACTACAGATGTTTTACCCAAGTTAGACACTGCTTATTTTCACAGTCTTCCCAATTTAGGTCATAAAAACAAGTGAGCTGCAGCCGTAACTGTTTTTGTACTCAGGCTGCTGCTGGCATTGCAACACCTGTTAAGATCAGAGTTACAAGCAAGGGTACTCGCACGTGTATAACTAAATTCTTTTTCTTAGTCAGCTTAAAATAGAAATGTACCAGTTTGAAACAAATCTGCCGATATTCAGATTTACTCTTAAGTTCCCAAGTTAAGACGGAGAGTCTTACCCTGTAGTCTTGAAAACTACTTTAAAGCAGTTGAAAGCTTTAAACTGCAAATTTAAAGCAAGACACACAAAAAAATCCAGAATCAATAATTCAAGGTCATATTTAAAAGAACATGAAAACTACAGTAAAAATCCGCATGAGGAAGATGGTATTTGTGTTCAGAGCTGTTCTTCTAAGTTGAAAATAGTCAAAGCATCTGTCCCAAATAACAGTACTGAAGAGAGAAATTGAAGGCTTCACAGTAATACACACTTTCAGTGCCACTTTTTTACCACAATGTTTCCTGAAAAGACAGCAGGGGTTCAAAACTTGCAGACTGCATATGGGGAAAAAAAAAAAGAGTCCAAACTTCATAGCAACAGAATTAACAGTTAAAGCAAACAGAAATGACGTAACTGACCTATTTCTTACACTGTAGGACTTCAAAATAAAAATAATCAGTTTGAAGTCCTTCACATGCATGTGACAAGCTGTCGGCATAGGAGCTCCAAATCATTCAGCACGCCCTACACACGACTCAGTGTAAAGTAACTACAACCAAAGTTGGAGAAGCTTAAGCCAAAAGGAAACCCGATGGGATTATTTAGTTCTTTCATACCAGAGAAAAGGTAACACTACCTTTCCAATGGATTATCTGAGAGTTTACACACTCAGGAGCTATATTTGCTACTTTCATGAACAGTAGAAATCACTGTCAATCCTTCCTAGCCTCTTACAACCAGGAGTAGGTAGCTTTGAGAATTCTATCTACGTGCCGCAAGCATCTCCTTCAAAAGAGGCAAGATGCTACTGTAAGAACAGATCTTTCCAAGTGGAAAAAATTACACGTTTGGTCAGAATTGTACAGTAAGAGGATTTTGTGTTCAAATAGTAGAGTTTCAGCATTCAACATTACATACAAGAAGTCTGGAATTGGCAGCATAGCTGCATGTAAGGCATTTTTAGGAATGATTCCAACACAGCTCACTGCCTTCAGCATTTTATTAGGTTTAACTAACACGAGCAACCTCTCACATTTTAAGATTGCTTACTACTAAACCCACGGTCACTGGGATCAACCCTGAAACATCTGTAGACCTTCCATAATGACAGCTGCGATGCGAAGCGTGAGCATTTCCCACGTGTGGAGAAGGGCTGTCTGTGCAGTGAACTTCAACTTGTCGAATGAGAGAGGTCGCTTCCCGTAGCCAAACCTCACGAACTGGCCCAGTCCTGAAAGCGGAAACAGTCACTGGCGATCTTCCACACTGTGTTGGTAGGGGTGGCTTGTGCCGTCAGCAAGAAGTTCTGGTTGAAGTAGCGCTGCTTGTCACCATCAAATTTTACTGTCCCACTTGTCACCAGAAGGACTGTCGTCTGGCCTTGAGTAGCTTGCTCTTCACAAGGAGGAAAAGTATCAAGAAAACAACTCAAAGACTAACAGGTAAAGAAACGTACATAGGAGTTTCACTCAATTCTGGTTGTACTAGTTATAGGCTAACAACTGGTTACACATTCATGAAAAGTGCAGTTTTGTTGCACCATTTCTATACAGACAATGGTGCATTTGCTCGCCAGCACTGGTTTTTAAGAGCTTTTCTATTTTCATCTCATGTTGTTAACTTTCGAGCACTCTAATGAACACCTGAGTTTTTGATTAGAATAAGCTCTCATTTGAAATATACATATATATATATAGATTTATATGTAGCAAGCTGCATACACTTTTTTCCCCCCACTATTTGAGATTATATCTTCTTCACAGCAAAGCAAGCATGCTTGACCACAGTTTTTTTCCTTACTTATATTCCCAAAATATCCACTAAAACTTCTCAATTATGTAAGCCTTTCTTTAGTAGTTGTTAATCAGAAATCTAAAGAACTTAACGTTTATTCTAGATGTAAAGAAATCAAAGTACATGCAGGTTAATGATTTGTTTCACATCATACTGCAGGTCGGTATCAGAGCCTAAACTAGAGGTCTCTTGACTCTTAGACATTGTTAAGGACAACATAACCAATAAGCCAGACTTTTTCAATACAGGGAAATACATCACATCTGAATATGATCTTAACAAAGAAAGTCCTTAAAATATTTTCCCAGGCATGAGAAAAAGCGTGGAGTTGCTGCACCTCTTGATTTGTGCTTCATTTATGCGCAACCTGACATTTCAACCCTCAGTGTTTTCTCTAAACTTGCTCCAAAAGAAATATTAAGCACTATTATAATTGCAGTTCACTTTCAACAGTTAGAAAAAGACTGAAAAATAAATAAGTAAATCGTAACACAGCCTTACCATGAACGGGCTGGCAGTCCAACACATTAACCTGGAATTCACTAGATGGCAACATTTCAAAAAATTTATTCAGTTCTTCTTGCCCGGACACTGCATTACCATTCCAAACTAATGTTGCTTTCTCCAAATAAAGTCTCGTTAGAGCCTGAGTGATTATGAAAATACATATTTAGGGAAAATATGCAAACACATAAAACGGACAACATACAAAACAATATTCTTTGAATCCTTATGTTGTGAATTACTGATTTCTTCCGTTACTTGGATAGATAAAATGCCCTCCTGAAACATTAGCTTCTTTTAACAATTAGCGCTCCTGACCAACAATTAAAGCTAACCAAAACATGTTCTGCTTTATAAGTTGCATAGTGACTCATCTGCCTCCAAATTTAAATACTGATGAGATTCCTTTAACAAAGCTATTGACACAACTGAACTAGTTGCCAACAAAAGGAGAGTGCTGCCTTTCCAGAATAAGTTTATCACTGATTTTTTTTGGGGGGTACGTGTGTGCACACAACACAGATTTTGTCAGGAAACTATGATTTCAGGTAAAAAAAAAAGTGAACAAGACCAGGAACAGTGGAAACTTAAAAAGGATGGTTATCTGCAGCGGCAGGCCAGAACTTCCCAAATGTTTCATAAGCTGTAAGAGTTGAGTAACTGCCTAACGCTCCTTCAAGCCGTTGATACATCTCTGCCTAACCTACTTATGTACAAAGTCACTATGAAGTTACATGCAACTGCTGATATTTTCACATAATCTAAAGGTTACTGAATTACAATTATAATACATTTATAATTCCGAAGAACAGTCTCCACAGCTCTCTTTTGGTGCAAATATCTGTTACATGATACCACATCAATGTGGTGCATGAAGACTTTCAGAGCCAGACAGAGTCGTTTCCACTTTATTTTCAGGCACTCCCGAAGACCCCCTGAAACAGAAGCGATAACTGCTAATAAAAGCAGCTTGGAAATAAAATAAGCTCAATCCTGACCTCAGAGACAAATAAGGCAAGTTTTATCTGCCTGTATTGACCAAATCCTGTACCTACAAAACATAGTTGGAGACAAACTGAACTATGATCACGAATAAGTCTAAGGCACTTCCTAAAAGGGCCCCTTTCACAACAATGCTGCACAGTAACATAGAGAATCCGCTACAGACCAGTCTAAGAGGAACAGAGGTCTCAACTGGCCAATAGAATACACGGTAACTGACTTTCAGGTGCTTTCAAGTGTAATGCTAGTTAGAAAAGCAAGCAAAAACCACACAAGACAGTTCTAACTATTGTCAAAATATCTACATACCCTTCTTCTTTTATCCATTGTCTCATAATAAATGTTGACAAATTCATCTGCAGCTCTACAGGCTTGATCCACATAGGTTTTGAAATCCTGGAGGGAAGAAATCATACCAATTTACTTAACTCAGGCAATTTTATGCAACCTAGTCACCTACGCAATTTCTCCAGCAAGTCACTTTGGTTGGTCTTTTCCATCCTTACTGAAAGATGATGTCAAATAATGTTGAAATGGACTCCAAACTCCTCTCCTACTTGCAGGAGGTACCAGCTTTTAGCAAGGTGACAGTATTAGGATTCATTTTGAATGCTGATATATATATTGTATTTAAATTGTAAATATTTACATTGAAGAATGGGCTACAGCTGGCTGCAAGTGGCGTGAACATGCAAGTACTCAGTGAAAATATTTGTTGCTGTGATGGCTGTCCTGAAATAAAGTTAAGGAACAAGATTTATTCAGCATATTTCTGAAAACTAGCGAGAACGCCATCACCCTGCACCAGTCTCAGTTTTTAAAACACCTTTATATATACATATATAAAATGTAACAATATATAGAATTGGATATATAGATACAAAAATGAGAGAGAGAACACGCACACATGCCATATGTATTCCAGCATCAATCACTCCAGTGCTATATCCACAAGTAAAAACCAAACGCTTCTCACATCTCATTATTTTCCTTACATCTCTCTACTTTCATTCATCCAAAGGTAACAGCCTTTGTTGTCACATCACTGCACTGTGAGCTCACTCGGTTATTTGTTCAGTTTGTTTAGCTGTTTGGTCCTTGATCTCTTACAGACCCTGAACTGTGACATCCTGGAAAGCAGCAATTCTGAATTTCCTGTCCATGCATCTATAAAACTACACGTGGTTCTGTTACGATATTTTGTTTAAAATATCATTCATAATTATTCTATTTCAGCATTATATTATCAATATTTGCAACTCAATCGGTACTTCACAGTTCAACTACTTACATTTTCTTGGCAGTCTTTAATTAATATAAACCAGAACTACCATGAATTCCTCCAGTATTACCACAAGAGAAACCTCCATACTGCAAAATACTTCCCGGCCCATCAAATAATCCCTGCCTACTCCACAAAACCAAATACTCTCATGTTACTACAAACCATTCTTTTGACCTCCCTCTGTAAGGACCCCAGCCTGCTCTCCACCTTCCTACCTCCTCCAGCAATTTCTGAACCCACAGGCCAATTCCAAACAAATACGACAAAGTAGTCTTAAAGATGCTGTATTCCAGCAAGTGCCATGAGAAACTCTTTGGTGCCAGGAGATGAAGAGTGTTAGACCTCTTGCTAAGGGAACGCTGCATGTAACTCAGCCTGTTACGTTACTTAGAGCAGACGGCTGTTACCTCCCCATCGGCACACACCTGCGCACATGCACTTTCTACCAGCAGCCAAGTACATTGCCATTTAGCCGCCGAACAGACAGAACGGGTGTGAGCAAGAGGCAACACCAGGAGGCTGGAATGAGCTGTTAGGGTACCTGCAATGTAAGTCAAATGGAAAATAAGCGTTCTTACTTTTGATACTCCAGACAAGTTCTTTATAACCGTAGCCTGGAATATGTTTTTAAATCTGAGAACAGTTTAGGTTGGAAGAAATTTTTGGAGGTCCAAATCCCCGCTCAAAGCAGCGCCAACTTTAACGTTAGATCTGACTGCTAGGGGTCCTATCTCCAGTCATCTTTTGAATATCTCCGAGGGCGGAGACTTCACAGTTTCCTCGGGCTCCTGCTCGAATGCCTAATCACCTCACTCGGGAATCTTTCTTCCTAGTATTTAACAGGAAAGTTGTAATAAAAAACACCAATAAAACAAACAAAAAAAAAAAAAAAGAACCCTTGATGACTCTGAGGACAATTCCAGGAAGCCAGCTCCGCTGGGGGGAGCCGACCGGGGCTGGGGGGAGCCGACCGGGGCTGGGGGGAGCCACGCACATCCCCTGCACCCGGGCCCTTCCTACCCTCCCTCCCCGCTCCCCTCCCACACCTCCCCGCCGCCTCAGGCTCTCCCTCTGAGCCCGAGGCGGGCCCTCACCGCCCGCCCGACCCGCCGTGGCGCGGCGCGGACTCACCACGGAGGCGGCCATGGCGCGGCGAGGGCGGGAGGGCGGCCGGATGTGCGCCGCGCTCGGGGTCCGCCACTTCCGGCCGCACGCGTGGCACCGCGAAAAGCCTCCCGCCGCGCCGCGCGGCCCGCGGCGGGGAGACCCGGGGGGAAAACGGGCCCCCGCAGAGGTTTTAAATCAATAGGAGGTGGGAAGTGAAAGCGTTTTAGGTGCTGGAGTTGGCCGAGAACGAGCAGCGCTTAGGCGAGGAAAGAGAAACCGAAGCCGTCGGTTTATGTTTGTGAAGCACAGGTGGGCTGCTGGAAACAGCCCGCAGGGAGGAAGAGGAAAAAGGCCTTCCTCTCTCCTGCTTCTAAAGCAGCAGCTGTTGGGTCACTGGGAAGGTCTGAAGGTTCTCAAGCAGAGAGCGGCCTGGAGCACAACAGGACTTAAGTGGCTGTATCGTGGCATTCAGTTATAATTAATGCGCTGATCTTCTTCCTGCTTGTTGTAACAGTGATGTTAGTGTTGCAGAGCGGCGTTGGCCTTGTCCAGGGAGAAGTACAAGGACATCAATGGCCTCTCTGCAGCGCCTTCCAGCTATTTGAAATAATCAATATTTTTATTAATAAAAAACCCCGTGAGTTTGTGTACTT
This sequence comes from Morus bassanus, assembly GCA_031468815.1. Lineage (NCBI taxonomy): Eukaryota > Metazoa > Chordata > Aves > Suliformes > Sulidae > Morus > Morus bassanus. The sequence continues at coordinate 4,647,075 of CM062582.1, forward strand.
CAACATGTTCCAGAGTCGTGAAAATGTTCAAGAAGTCTTATGTGCTTTGCTACAAGTGGTTAATGGTATTCGAATGCTGTACGTGGTAATTTGTGAATGCAAACAAGGATAAAGATGCCTTACGTACCCCGGCCGATAACTGGGGTGGAAAAATCACATCATCGGGGTGGAGTAATCGCACACATTAGTCACCCACTTGATAGCACAAGTACAATTTGCTATTGCATAGAACATGGTCATCGGTGCTGTACACCGTGTTTGGGAGACCATGGATGTGAAAACAGATTAGTGCATAAGCACTGTGCCCCGATTTTGCATATGTTTTACATCTCTCTGTGCTTTTCCTACATGCACCTTTTCTCCCCGTGGTTGCTGTCACTCACAGCAGAGACTTCCCGAGGTCCCTGGCTGCTGTGCTGGCAGGGCAGGACGCCCCCAGGCCCACGCTCCCACTGTGGGGAGGGAGCCGAGCAAGCGCATGAAGGAAACTTGCGCTGTTTTCCTGGAGCGCTGAGTTGTATGGCTGGCTAGTTAAATCTTCATCATGCGGTGTATAATAGGAGAAGACCTGACGAGACTGAAGAGGTCTGCAAGAGAGTGTCCAGAGGAGGGCTGCGAAATTGGTGAAGGGTTTAAAGGGGAAGCTGTAAGAGGTGTGGCTAAAGTCACTTGGTTTGTTCAGCCTGGAGAAGAGGAGGCTGAGGGCAGACCTCACCGCGGTCTGCAGCTTCCTTACATTGGTCTCTCTGGTGACCGATGACAGGACCCGAGGGAATGGCAGGAAGATGAGCCAGGGGAGGGTTAGGTTGGGTATTAGGAAAAGGTTCTTCCCCCAGAGGGTGGTGGAGCACTGGAACAGGCTCCCGAGGAGGCAGTCACCGCGCCAAGCCTGGCGATATTCAAGAAGCACTTGGACAAGGCCCTCAGACACATGGTGTGAATTTGGGGTTGTCCTGTGCGGGGACAGGAGTTGGACTCAATGATCCTTGCGGGTCCCTTCCAATGGAAGGACATTCTATGATTCTATGATTCTATAATTAATTACTAAAGATGATGTGGAGCTGACTGGGAAAAAATCATGTACTGAAGGTGATAAACATTCTGGGAATGGAAAGGTGCATCTGTGACAGGGCTGCTGGGAGAGGACTGAGTTTGGGTCAGGGCATCTGAGGCTGTGCCCTTTGGTATACTGGATCACATCCAGCGGTGCCAGCTGTATAATAATTTGTCATTGCTGTGTAGGAGTTGTATCCCTATGAAACAGCATATCCAGCTGAATTAACGACTGCTCAATGAAGATTGCTTAATACAAACATCCTCCCCTTTGAAACCTCAAGTGTCACTACATCACCATATTATCTATTTGCCTCAAGTTCATAAAAGTACTTCATAAAACCTCTCTCATATAAAGAAGAGCGATCATCAATTTCCAAATAAAAAAGCATGGCACTGAAATTATATATGATTTGTTCAAGGTCACAAAGGGAGACAACTGCAGAACTGAAAACCACAATTCTAATCTTTTACCTTCATCATATAAACATCTTTACTCCAGTCTGAGATATATCAGTGTAAAATTAAAAAAAGAATCACTCCCATCGGATATGTCCATTACCTATTTCATGTTTATTTTCAACATATTGATGACAATGTGTCTAAAAAGGTACCGTCATGTTCCTTTTCTATAAATTGGATTTGTAGGAAATGACCACTGTAAATCCTAGTGGACTGAAGGAATTTCATTTGTGTTATCACAGATACTGTGAACAACCTGGACAAAACAATAGAAATGAGACAATTATTTGTAAAAGCATTACCTCTTCATTTACTCACATGCATCTGTGAAACCTGGAAGAGTAAGAGGCTTAGCACAAGCCTGGTTGCTGGCAGATTGTGCAAAGTTCTTTATATATTTCAAACACATTAAAACAGGGATCTGAGGAGAAACTTTTTTGAACTCTCATTTATCAATGGCTGCTCCAGCAAAAGAAGTAATGTATAGAGAGTAAATTCAGAAGTAGTGGAAACTGAAGTAGCTAATTAGTGCACAAGCCTTCTTTCTGTCAGGTCAGGATTTTTCTCTGCAGGTCATAACTTCTTTCATTCAGAAATACTTGACACAGTGGGATCGTTATAGTTTCTTTGGCAACAGTTAATCAGAATAATGCTTCTCCAGCAGGACTCACTGCAGACTCTCCACTGGAAATTAGGAAGGTAGATAACTTGAAGACTCTCTATGCCTATTGCCTGCCTGCCTTAGCACCAGTCATTGTTCAGTGAAGTAACGTGTTAAATGGAAGTTGAATTGAAAACATGGGTGTGAAATTCATTCTCAGCTACTTCTGAAGATGACACAAAATTTTGGATATCATTTTAGAATAATAACTTCTTGTTGGGATCAGCTAATTGGGGAAAACAACAAGAATAAAAAATCTTCCTTAACACCACGCAGTATGCAAGACCTAGTTCAAAATATTACTGTGAAAGAGGCACTCAATAGCTCACAACCGGGGCCAAAATGTATTCAGGTCTAAACTTCTTGGAAAAACACAGATTAAAAAAAAAAAGAAAACCACCACCCCTAGTATTGAATTAAAAAAATAAGAGCAACAAGAAATATAAAATATTTGCAGGTGGTGTGGAAACTGCTTAAAGACATTAGAAATATGGGATGCTTGGAACAAATGCATACCACTTAGCAGACATGCTTTATAAAAAACCAAAAAAAGTCCAGAATGCTTAATAACAGGCCAACTAGAGAATTAGAAGAGCTAGAGAATTAGAAAATTAGTAGAGAATTAGAAGTACAGAGACATCCTCCAAAAACTGAAGTTGTTTCCAAATGGAGAAAAAAAAAACCCCATAAAGTTTGGCTAGTAAGATTTAAGAAGGAAGTAAGGCAAATCAAAAATAGTTCTGAGAAATATTTTTCTAAGGCAGAAACACTATGAATGAAATAATTTTTCAAACACATCAAAAGCAAGAAATCTTGCCAGAAAATCCGTAAGGCCAACAAGTGATCAGTGTGCACCAAAAGAAGATGAGGCTTTAGTAGAAAGCTAAACAAACTCTTCATGTCTCTGATCACCGTGAAGGAGTTTATAAAGAAAGTATCTTATGTTAGAGCCTTTCTTAAAAGGGAATGAAATGGAGGCTCTGTCATGAAGTGGGATGTCAGTACAAAAGGTGCTAGAACAAATCCATAAAACAAAGAGTGACAAGTTATATGCCAGGGTGTGTGCTCCTAAAGGACATACTGACCACAGTACGTAATTTGTAATTTACAATAGGATCTGTCCTCAAAGAATGGAAGGTGGCAAATTTGAGGCCAACTTTCTAAAAAAGCTCCAAGATGGACCTGTACATCTGATGTCTGTCCTACGCAAATTGGCAGAAATGATACTAAAGAACAGAATTGGTAGGTTCTTGGATAAACAGGACACATTAGGGTAGACTCAACATAGTTCTTTAAGGAGAAGTTATTCTTCCCAAATCTATTAGTTCTTCAAAAAAGACAAGAATCGTGGAGGTAACAAGCCTTGCTAGTGAACAATTCTTCTTCCACTAAGTGAGTTTCTTAAAATTTCAGATTTTGCTAATCCATGGTTCTGGAATTATCATACTTGGAAGCCGTTAAGTAGTTTTTATATGAAACAGTTTATTTAAATGTACAACTCCAAGTACCATTCCAAATGATGTTAGTGGAATAATGAGATTCTCTGCTTACCTTTTCTCACTTCTTTACCCAAGCCAGGTACTAGGAATCTTTGTAGCATTTTTTGCTGGCATTTTTGCTGATTAAGCAAAATTAGACTTCCAGAACACTAACCTGAGTCTGACTCCCTGAAAATACATTTTCTTTACTTAGAAAGTATCATTTGCAGAGGAAACAAAGGAGTCTATCTGAAACATACTAAAGATTTTCTGCACGACTCCTCCTTCAGTTGATTTCCCTTGAGCAAGCCTTTAATTTGGGTGTTTAAGTCTTAAGAGTAGTATGAGCAGACAGAATTTCCACTTTGTGTTGAACAAATTATAGCCATGCTGTATATTGTCCAAATATTCCCTAAATATGCATTTGGATTTAGTTTAAGTAACAACCAAGTGCAACTCATAATTTCTCTTCAAAAGCCTGGATATTCCTAACAGTTTCTCAGCTTTTATCTCCAACACCTCAAGTCAACTTACCCATGCTCCCCAGCCCTTTATATTCCAGAAGGAACATATAAAATAGAAATGCCAGAATGACTCAGCAGCAATGACACTGAACTCCCATGCAGAGTTCTAGCAGTTTACATCAAGATGACTCATCAAAATACCTTTACTTTCTGAGGATGGTTCCTAGAATATGCAGCTCCACTACACCCACTTACCATATGGAAGGGAAATTTTGTGTTAGTTTAGATCTTACAGAACAAAAATCAGATGCAAAAAGTGTAGCTTTGTTAAAATAGCTGGGATCAGCTATTACACTTGTGAGATGAACTTAGATATATGGGGTATTTTTGATTCTACAATCAATAATGCTAACCTTTAAAATCCTGAGTTGCTGGAAATCTTCCCAAATAGCCGATACTAAGAATAATGAATTAAAACTGTAATCACAATTAAATGGCAAAGAGGATGATGTATCTCCATATCTGTATGGAGATAGGAGGTAATTCTTAGAAGTGACTGCTTTATAACTTCTGTCAAATTTACTCAGAATATCATAACTAATGATAAGTAAAAATGTATTAAGCTTTCAGAAATGCATTCAGCCATCTGGGTTAGACCAGATTTTCTTTTGTTTTCAGCAGCCGATTAAATAAAATCACTTAAAGTTGATAGCAAAGCACTGGATAATTTCAGAATCACTGATGAAATGCATGGATTTTTATTGTGAATGATTTTGATACTGGGCAAATAATGACCACAGAATGAAAGTAGAATTCAATGTCCAACAAGGTGAAAAGAGTTCACATTTTTCCCATAGAATCCTCACATGACAATTATGTACACTTGCATTAATATCCTTGCAAAAATGAAGCCAGATGGCATATTGCTAGGCCACCTTTCAAACTAACCTTGTACTGTGTCACAGAAAACTGTGATATTTCTGTAATGACTTCAGTAACAGACTAAAATGAGGTCTACAGGTCCTGATTACCCTTGATAAAATGAACAGTCCTTAGTTTTGCAAATAATCTTGCTGGGTTTAGATATAATGTGTTTGTAATTTTCAAGGGTTTATAATTTATTCCCCTTTAAGGTTACATAATTAACACTGGCAGATTTCAAATAGAATATCCTCCATTAAAAGAACCCAACAAACTACTATGCTTTTTTAATTTATTGATTCAGAACATATGTAACATTACTGAAATCATAACATGCTTGTACTCTGCAGGTTCAAAATCTCACTGCAGTGCTGTACACAACACTGAAGGGCAAGTCCAGGAGGCAGCAGAAGGCAAGGTTCTTGCAAATTTCAGTTGCCACTCTACTGAATAGACACCAAAGAAATGAGCCACGGCCTATGTCAGTGATTAAAATTAAACCGGTAGGTTTGCTCTCTTATTATTAGGTTTATCAGCCTTCACCAATCGCATGCCGCATACAGCATCCTTGTTAACAATGTCGAATTAACAGCTCAAAGATTTAGCAGGTATAGTGAGTTCACCAGAATTCCCTCAAGGTCAGTGATTCACACAACACTTCAGCTTTTAAGCTGGTAAAGCAGTGTCTTTAAAGGCTCTCATGCAGTCATACAGGTCATATACACTGTTCTCCAAGACCATGAATCTTTTTGAATAGAGAATGGTTCTTGTGAAACGCAATATTCTCAACCTTTGTTAAAATTACCAAAATGTCTAGTAATGTTACCCAGATGTATACAAGTTTAAGGAACTGTCTCCTGAAACAAGGGAAGCAACTGAGACTGGCCAAATCCAGACAGGTTCCAATTAATGCGATGCTGATGAAGTTGGATCATGACTCAGCATTTGAGGGTTTTGCCTGAGCAAGGGCTGAATGACAACTCAAAGATTTGATCTGTTGAGTTTAATGGGAACTGGGAGTAGGTCTCAGGTGCTCAGCGCATTCATGCTTTGACCTATATGCTGGATACAAAAATACTGCTAAAGCTGGAGTTTGGATTTATTAAACTACAGTGGACTTAAGAAGGCCTGGTTTGGCCAGCTCATTCTCAACATAAAAGGCATATCACTCTGGATAGACCCAGGCAGAACCTGTGTTTGTTACAACCCCATGGGGACTCTGGACTCTGCACCACTCCACCTCAAATTCGTGTCATACCAAAACTGAAGGAATGTAATGACTCTTATCCTGAAAAATACCTCTCTTGTTTTTTAAAGAAAAAGAAGACTTGCTGTATATTGAAGTGATAACCATTCCACTGACCCACTGTGTTATGGTATGGGACCAAGTACAAATAGCTGTTCTGTTTTAATCCATGTCAAAGTACTCCTGACTGGGGATAAATTTCAGAACAGGTCTGTTCAAAGTGTCACCAGAGTTCCTAGTTAAAAAAATTTTAAAATCCTATCCATTTCATTAGGGAATGAGACGGTATTTGAGCTCTTACGAAAATCTGGCCGTATGTAAGTAAAACCTAGGTAAACATTTGTATTACAGTGGACTCCACCATAGTTAAATGTAGCAAGCTGAAGTGTGTATATGAACACACTGAATGTGTGTTCAGCTGAAGTGTGAAGTGTGTATATGTGCACACAGATATATTTATATATTAGAGGGAGGGAGCCTGTAGTCTCACCTTTAAGGCTTGTAAGGTGGTCCTGTTTGCACTTGTCCTTTTATTTCAAAATTTTAGACTGAAATTTTGATCATGGCTTCAGCAGTACATTGTATCACTTACCAGTGTAGTATCAGCTCCCAGTTGTGTCCTGTATGACCAAAACAAAAATGTTGCAAGTAGCTATTACCAAGATATCTGAAGTATGAAATACCTATATAATGCCTTGCATTACACACATCAGCTGAGAACGATTTTACAAGCATCACTTGCAGCACATGACCATGGTTTTCTTTAACTTGTGTGCACCTGAACCAGCACACCGTGTAATCATTTCTCATCGGGGCTGCAAGCACTCTAGCTGCAATAGTTCAGCTGCCCCTTTTTTCTGTCTCCGTCTAGTACCACTCAGTTTTCACTAAAGCCTAGAAAGAAGAATGTCTTTCTTGCATCCAGTTTTCCCTCTACATAACTTGCCTTTACATAGCCAGATTGCATTTTGAGGAAAAATTTGGTATATAAAATACTGGGAAGCATCTCCAGTTTTGGAGCACTAGTAAAATGAGCCCAAATCTAGACCTCACCCTAGGAGATGTTTTATCAGGCTCGGAGACAGAACAAGACAACTTTAATTTCAAATGGCAGTAGCACTTTGCTTCCCACCTTATGGAAAACTAAAAGGAAAAATCTGAGCTACAACACAACTTCTAAACCTGTTCTAAATTGCACTAGGGGTCCATCAGAATCTGAAAAAAAAGGTACTGTGAGACTTACAGCCATTGCTGTCCCCTCCTTCTGGCCACGTCAGAATATAAAATATTTATGGGTAACAGAAGCTGGAAAATTAGTTTCTTTTCCAGTGATAGTTTCAATAAAAGCAGCATTTTTAAAGTCAGAAACATAAACAAGAAACAAGGAGGTTTTGTTTGTGAACAAATTTTCACGTGTTTTTGGTCAAAAGCAATTTTTCTTCCCAATTGTCAGGTGTCTGTTTTTTCCCCCCAATATATTTTCCCCTTCAGAAAAGAAAGAGACATCTTTTGAGAATAGTCTAATTTACATTAAAATCAGTTTTCGTTAAAATAACTTTTACACACAATTTTTGGATCGGCTATAGATGGAGCACTAACCACTCCACATGATAGATTTAATAGGACTACTGAGCAAAGTTCACTCAGATGAGAAAGGCCTGCAAGGGCTTGAATTACGGTTTATATGCTGTCTGAAATTGTTAGTTCAGGTCAGCTTGTAGCATATTCTGAGCTCAATTTGCATTTGGCTCAGACTTGAATGCTGGCCATCAGTAGGGAGGCCACAACAATTAACTGGTTAGTGGGATGACTTAACAACAATCAAATGCTAACTAATGTTTCTCCAGGCCAAATGTACCTGTGAGCATTTAAGGAATCATCTTCCAGTGAAGAACCATTTACTTCCAGCTGGAAGTAACGAGTTTTGTCACTTGCTTTTTTTTATAAATGGAAGAGTTAAGAAAATCCTATATGATTATTAACAGAGTACATGCCTTCAGATTTGTATGAAAATGTTTTACTTTCATTCCCTGAATACTGTAAAATATTTAGCATTGTCTGAGCATCTGAACTGTGGTTCTATGACCAGCTGAGCTGGCACAATAGCTCTGCAGCAGTGAAAGCAGCCATACCTTGCTTTCGGACTTTCCCTGCTCTCTATGTTATCTACTCCCTCTGTTCTGACTATCAAGTTCACCTTTCGCAGAGCTAATTTAATTAACTAAAACTGTGGAAGATGCCACCTTTTCTTGGCATATACTTGGCAAGCTAAAATGGATCAAAGAGTGGTCTTGCAAGTAATAGTTGGCAAGTAAGTAGCTGGAGTATATGGCTGGGATGAGAAAGGGAGGGAGGGAAGATAGGTGAGAAGAGCACCAACGCGCTGTTATGCCAACTCATGCCATATTGTGAAGAGATACCTTGTGGCTGCCGCTTGAGTTTGACATATATGGAACCCACTGCCAAAAAACGGTGATCCCATTTTTACTCCTGTGCTATCCTCAGTTGTGCATTCCCATCACTTCCCTTCTGCCTGCATTTGTGTAGATATTTGCTGAGACTGATCACAGAACTGATCTGGCTGAAAATCATGCCATTGTTGGGTTGATTTTCAGTTCATTTCCCTCTCTCTACTGGCACAAGGAAGGTGATGGAAGCATATGCTTAGGCAGGGCAGCTGTGGAAGCACACCCAGCAAGTCAAGAAGTGAATAAAGAAATAAAACTGACTGCAGAGGTTTACAGTCAAGCTGGAAAAATGGTGAACATCAAGCAGGCAGTAGAAATGGTTGCAGTGCTGTAGTTTTTTAAGGTGTAGGTTTTTTAAACACTCTTCCAGTTTGTATAATGGGAGCTCTTCTACTTAGACAGGTGAGGGTATTTTCAATACTTACATATGTATGAAATCTATTTTTACAGTGTATCTGACTGCTTGGAAGCCTAATTTTATCTAAATTTGTACCTGAGAAACCATATATTTTTAATGGGATAACATCAATATAGTGAAAGTACACTCATTAACTCACTGTAGACCATGATGCTCGTTGGCACATCTTCTGCTAAACAAACCCCTTCCATCATTAGACAACAGCCCACAGTGAGAGCATATATAAACTCACTGAAGTCTGGGGTGGTCTCTCCTAAATGTTGAACACACCGACCTGATAATTTTAATCTCACATGAGACTAATTAGGAATTATTTAGTAAAGGCAATGAAATTGGACTGTGGTAAATTTTCTTACTGTGAGGAAAGAATCAAGCTCACTGTTTTCACTTTGGGAACATGGATAGCAGAGTGCTGATGAAAGGTAACTCTAAAGTAGATTAATTAGGTTTTCACCACAAGTATAAATAACTAAATTGTTTCATGGATATAAAATGGAATCTGTTTTATCCTTCTTCATTACATAGATTACAACACGTTGATTGTAAAACAGTCAAATTTCCCTGGCAAAGCCAGTACATCTATTTTTATCTATTGAGTTACTTATTAAATTATAGAGGAAAAAATGTTGTATTGGACTTTGCAAACTGCTTCTCTTATCCTAATACCTTGCTAACTTACATTCCATAAGCTTCGTCTACATATCTTTCATTTATAGCTTAATGAAATCAACAAACTAAATCAGTGAAGCATATTAATTCTATACAAAGGTCTTTAGTCTCTAGAGAAGGAACAGAAATCTTCACTGAAAGAGATTCATCCTCATCTAGTAGTCTATTTCTGTGGTCCTTTGCATGGGCAGAGTAAAGCGAAGCCAAAGCCCAAAGAGAAATGTGCTGTATGAGTGCCTGGAACCACCTAACTAACTGCAGCAGAATAATGACAACTGAAAGGAAGAATCCCCTAAGGGACGTGCAACACAAAATAAGCATTACCACCCCAAAACACTGACTTACATACATTTTGCTTCACAAGTATTTGAAGAAAGATAGTTGGAAGGTGACCTGAAGTCAGTGGAACACTTAGACAAGAGACATAAAAACACAGACCACAGAAAGGAGAAACAGAAATCACTTATCACCTCTTTTTCTGGTTATATTTTCAATGCTTCAATAATATTGATTGTTCCTGACAGATATACAGATCAGCAGATGGTGGGAGACTGTTATTATTTTGCAGCAGTGATCCATTATTTTAAAGTTTGTCATCAACATTCTACAGTGTACTTTTTAGAAAAGGGGTTGTTTTTTTTTAAAAAAAAAAAAGCTTGATCACATTACTGTCTCTTCCAGAATGTTTTACAAATAAATGTAAAACTACTCGGAATATTCAGTGGGATTCAATCGACAAAATATTCCATCTTTTCCCCTTCGATATTTGAGAAGGTGAAGTGTTAGAAATACATTGTCTCATTTTAATGGGGCAACACTTGTTATTTGGTAAACACGCATACTGTCTGCTAAGTGTTGACTGAAATGCAGACTAGGTTTTAAATTTGTACTAAAACCTAGAACCAAAAGAAACTGTTTTGACCCAAGTACCACATACATGTGCAGTACAAAACACCACTGTAAATATAGGTGGGTTTGCATGACAGTTCAGTACTGTATGCTAACTTAAACTGCAAGGGCAATGGTACCGAGTGTTCCCTAAAATATCAGCAGTCCAACAGTCAACCATTAAAAAAATGGCAAACTCCCACTAACTCTAATGGAAGCCAGATCTGGCCTTTGGTTTGTTTGTTTTGTCTAAGCAGGGAATAAATGGAGTTTCTTCAAAATGTAACTTTAATCACTACCTCAGTTACACAGCCTCACTGCTCAAGCTCCAGTTTTTGCAGATATCTTGGCTAAATGTCAAACAATTCCATCAGCTCTTTGAAGACAAATATTAGACAGAGACTGCATCTGAAGTAATTTCCCCAAGCACCATTCAATTAACCTACTTGGCTTAAAGGTGATGCAAAAATCAATATTTTGTAATAGATGCTTGTGTTTCAGATGAAACTAATCAATAGTCATCAGAGCAATTTGAAATTAAAGACAAATACAGACAAAGTTAAAATATCAAGCAGTTTAGGTACCAAATGTACTGCAACTTAAAACAGCTCTATTATTTTGGGCAAGATATTCCCCCAGTTACAACTTCACCATGTCATTGCTTTTATTAAATTATTTATCACTTTTCTAAAATAAAAATAAAAATAATTACTGTCATTTTGGGAGAACTCACAAAACAGGTGCAAATTCCCCCTGTTGGTCATACAACAGCTGTTAACTGGAACTGTGCATTAGGTTTCCTCTGGGTATATCAATTTGGATAGACCTGAATATTTGGAATTTTTCTGTTTGGTTTTCACAAGCAGTTTTTCTCCCCCTATTCCTTTTAGCCTTGTACATCCATAATGAGACAGAAACAACAGGAGACCCAGCTCAGAGCCCAAAGGAGAAATTTTAGCATGAGAGGGTGTGCTATTTCATACCTACAAAAGACTCAAGGAGACATTAAACATGTCAGTGAAACAAATATAAACAAACATGGCTGCTTGAACAATAAGTTTCTTATCACAAGGCTTTTTAACTGGAAGGGATGTCAGTAACGAGGAGGAACTGTACAAAATGAGCAGATTCTCATTTGTGTTTTCCTTTATACTAAAATATACCCTCCAATCAAATTTACTAAAGTAAGACATAGGACCTGTGCAGAAGGTCTGAAGAAGCTCATCCAGTAAATTGTCTTGCTTCCATAAAATCATTGTCACACTTCTGTCCAGTGGCCTAGTTCTCTTTGTTTGCAATAACAATTTGCTCTCTGGCAGGGAAGTGCATTGACAACTTACCTTCTATGCTTAGTGGGGAGAAGATAAACATTTTTCCAAATAGAAAACCCCAATATGCTACATATGGGTTTCTTTGCATGCGAATTCGTTACCTTGGTATGGCACTGTGAAGGCAACCCCCGCTCTGTGCTTCCTTTGAAGTTGTCAGTGTGGAGGTGGGATAGCCATGTTGATTCTGGAACTGTCAGATGTCAGTGTAACACGAAGGCTGCCGCTCATCTGCGCTCCCTAGTGACAAAACAGTAAGTCTGCCATCTTTGCTAGTGAAGACTTGCAGGGAAGATACCATCTACTCTTCTTTCTCCCAAATATTCTCAGCTCTCAGCCAGACCAAAAGTAAAATGTAAGATCTGATTGCGAGTGCCCCCCTCCCTCCAATCATTTTAAGGAATATCCATTAAAACAGTGATGTTTGGTCCCAAAGATGAGAAGAAGGGCTTAAGAGAAAGTCCAGACACAAGATTCCTTTTTACTTCTACTGTTTTACAGGTTCTATTTACTTATGAAGACCCAAAGCTAGGTTAGTGTATAACCTCTTATATAACGGCCTAATCTATTTTTCTGTTGACAAGCTATAACCTGCGGCACGGATCTCTTGTAACAAAAAGCATGTGAATCTTCCCACAACATTTTTACTGCATTTACCAATTACTCAGTAGGATGACTTCTCATTCCCACTACAGTCATTAACAACAAACTCTGCATTGCTGCAGTGTAAGTATTGGTTCACCAAAGAACATGAAATCTGATTATTAACTCCCATGATTGTACTAGTCTGCCAATGAGGAATATATTTAAAAAACATAGTAGTGAGTATGGGGGGAACACAAGCTGTGAGCAATTTATAAGAACCTTTATGATTTTATCACCAAACAGACAAGAAAGGTAAATATTCAGAAAAAATAAGCCCTAAGATATTTTATAAATTGTTTTTCTGCATTCCTCCAGAGTTTATATCAAAGCGAGGAAAGGGATTATCAGCTTTAAAAATAGTTTTTCTCCATGACACTGTTCTCTTGAGAAGAGGTTTAAGGATATGAAGGTGCTCTTCAGAAAGAAGACGACCAAACCAACTGAGTCAGAAACATGAGGTCCTAGATGACCTTTGGATTTATATTTCAAGATTATTTTGCAGGGATACTGAGAGATATTCTTTCCTTTTAGGCACTAAAACAGATCAGATAATAAGATGATTCAGGGTGCTGGTAATAGGCTGTAGAACCTTACACATTTAAACCTCCAGTCAAATCCATCCAACCTATTCTGCATTCTAGGTGGCATTTACTATTGATCCAAGTTGAGTTCTCAGAAAGTAGACAATTTTCTCAATAAAGGTTCAGCCACTGTTGCACCTGGCACAGTGTCCCAGTCAGGAAAATGAAGATGCAGATAAGCTATCTATAGGTAAAATGCTCTCTCTGCTCCTGAACAACTTAAGAATATCTAAAAGACAAAGTACAGGAAAAGCGAGCATCTCCTGTAATCGTGTTTTTAAAAATCAAGGTGAATATGCTCATAGAATTATAATAGGCTCTGTCCCTAAATTCTTATCTATCAATAATCACTGTAAATCCTCTCCCTATTATTTAAATTTAAACACATTAATACACCATTGTGCAAAAAATGGTTTGTTAAGGACTGACAGCAGAGCATCCAAGAAACTGGTAGAAGCGCCATCAAAACAGCCAAGAATAAACCAACATGCCAATGCTCTGTTGATTTATTCCAGAGCGGTGCACCTGGACCCACCAGCTGTCATACATATTCCATCTGGAGTAACAGCTGTTTGCTCAATAGTTGTCATATTGTCTGACACAAACAATTACTTGTTAAATTTGTCATCAGTGATTCTCTATGGGGTTTGAAATAGTGGAAAATGTTACATTTTGTTCCTGTCCTTAGGTTTTGAGCATTTTTTCTTACATAACATTCAGGGTTCCCAAATGGGATGTTGCGCAGCTGTGCAACTCTAGTCAAACTTACAGGTCCTGTAGCGTCTCCGAAAAGGTCAAGTTCAACGTGGTTCACTGTGAGCTAAGGACATCTAAGTAAGGGGAGGTGGAAAGTAATGATTAGCTAATGTTTAGATCAAATTATGTGGCAGAGAAGATGGAAGGATCTGGTTGGATTGCCAGGCTAAGAACACGACACTAACAAATACATTTTATACAAACTCTGGGGGAGAAGGGAGAAGAAAATTCTGATCATGGAAACTATGGAAGATGTTACAACAGTCAGGGCTGGGGAGTGACCTTAGATAGTCATAGCTGGGGGGAAAGAACAAATATGTTTATTCAAAATGTTATTAGGGAATGTTTTGCAGGAAGCAGTGGAATTTGAATACTAGATGAATGAATCAGCATGTTATTACAAGGTTGAGCAACAGGGAGGACTGTGGCGTTATTTCCTGTGAAGAAGATATTCAACAGGAAATGAAGCAACATTATGTGATAGGAGAATGCTTAGAAATTAAGAGTAGACCTGAAAATCTTCCGAGCATGGACAAGCTTTGAAGAGGAGAGTTGATGAAATCACCATACAAATGTGCGTAACAAGAAAATATGGAAATTGAAGACAGTCATGTAATATCTCTGATGAACTAGAGAACAGAAGTGTACCCATCAAAATAGATGTTTTATGAACTGTAAGAAATAAGCACCAGGAATGAAGGTAATGAAAAAAGGAGATCAAGATATACAATGAAAAAATTGCTTTTAAAGTATATTCCAATGGGTAATAATAGAATCAGTAAAGCACATAATGGATGGGAAATCTAGTTAGCAGAGATAGTACTTGCCAGACAATTATCCACCTAATTACTTCTTTGTAAGTACTGTTTGTGGCACAGGAGAATATGGCATGAGTGAAAATATTCAGCATGTTAACTTAAACTGCTCACAACATACAACAAATCAACAGACATGAAAACGCTCTTCAAAAAACCTTTCCACTAAGAGCATACACTATCAGAAGCATGGGTGGGTTATGAAACTGTAGGGCAGAGAGTGTCTGCTACACAAGCAGAATAGCCCTGTCCTTGAAAACAACGTTCTTTCCTCTCAGCTGTATGCATCCATGGCTTGGACTAAGCTAAAGATTAAAGAATACTATATAGACAATTTTTTTAAATGATCCTTTTTGGATCAACAATGTGGACTTACCATAATAAATCATGCAAAATGTTATTTCTCCAAAAAAGGGATCTGATTAAACATCACTAAACTCAGGGATTTTTAAAGGGGAATCTGTGGTGTAAAGGAACATGGTCAAAAATAAACAGCAGATATCTTTGTCTCCATCGTTCAATTAAAGAAGGATAAGTTTTTTACTGAACTTAGGTTGACTGAAGCCGATCTTTAAATTCACTGAATATAGCAACGACAGAGAGAGAGATGGAAAGACAAAGAAAATCCAGTTGTATTTTCATCGACATAATTGTTCCTCACCGACAGGTGGCACCTAAGCAACGCCCTGGAGCAGCCTTCTCCACAGCACCCACTAGAGACGCCAGCATTGCTTATTTCCACACTCCGCTAATCATCTGAGGTCAGACACGGGCTAAGCATTCTTAGACTACCAAGCAGTATATGGTTAGTGATTGAGGTCAAACATCAGGGTAACATTTAGTCATCACATGTCAGAGTAAAGTCTAAAGGACAAAATTTGATGCAATGTATTTACTTTCTACCAATAGAGGAACCTTGGTTTCGAAGAGTAAGGAATGAAAAACAGGAAGATATATTTGTAAATGTTCACTGCCATAGTCATACATCCATATTTAGTTGTGGATAGAAGTGTGGCTTTCAGTTGTCTGGGCATTCATTTTTAGTGTACTGATCACAGCAAAACACTGATGAAACAAGATCCTGCATAGTAGGTGTCAGAATTTCTTGTCCCAGAACTACCAAAACTTAGAGCACTTTTATTCACCTTAGATGGGGACCTGAAAACTTTCTTATTTTGCACAGCTTGTAAAGCCTTTCAGGCTGGGCTGGGACACTGGTAAGAGTTAAAAAAGCTTAGAGTACTGAGAGAAAACTTTAGATAAAGTTGTTCTTACAAACTACATTTACCACTGGCAACCACCAGCCTAGCCAAGTACTCAGGCTTCCCAACACCCACTGCATAACCTCTGCAAAATTAGTAAGTAACAGTAATATAAATAATTTCATTCCAAGCACGGCACACTCTAACTTGGAGAGCAAAAGAACCAGCAACCTCATGGAGTACAGCAGGGGCGTCTGTTGCAATCTGGTAGATCTTTGATGAAATGATGGCGAGAGCCTGCAAAAAATGAAAGACTCCTCTAGAAGGAGAAAGAGATGATACTTGTGTCTTTAGTGAAGATTCCTGCTCATTATTAAAACATCCGCTCTTGAGATAGAAGGAGCAAAAGGAGAGGGAAGAACAATATTTATGTAAAGGTGTGAAAACATTAGAGAATAGTTTTTCCTTTTGGAATTCAGCAGATTGTACAAAATGTTAGATATTTTCAAGAACATTATGGGAGAATGTTCTTGAATATCAAAATGTTTTCTTAAGCTACCTAAAAGAGGCTACACACATCCCACACAGAGCTACGGCTTTTTAGTACATTAGGTTTCTGTCTAACATCCTAGCCATGAAAGCAAAATAAAATAGTATTACTGAAATTTGGAAATCATATCATAATAAAGGATCCTCAAACACAGACAGTACCCTTGAGTGTCTCACAAATACAATTAATGCAAAAGTGTAGGAAAATACTCAAAAAGTGAATTATTTTTATATTCACAGATATTTGGAATAAGATTGTGTGGCACTTAAGTACAGAATCAGAATAAATGCTTCCAAGTTCTTTTTCAGTTTCAAGCAGAAAGACAAGAAGGTAAAATGACAGTGACGGTATGCATCTTAGCACACTCAACTGCCGAAAAAAAGTAAAATACACTTGTATTCCCAATGATAATGATAATTTAAAGTGGGCTCTGGAGCATGCAATAACCTGATAGATGAATTCAGAAAGGGAATTTTGGCAGTATTTACACTAGATGCCCCAGGTATTGTGGACTGTTAAGAATCAAGGAAATTTTGTCATTGATCTGTGAAGGCTTCTATACACATGAAGTACATACTTCTATGACTTCTATCACAAAGAGTTCTGCAAAAAGAACATATCTTCTTAGCAGCTTAAGTCAGGCTACAATGCTACTCTTTTGCCAGAATGAATAACACAGCCACTGTGCACTGAGAGCAGTGCTCACTGTTGCCCTGGTGTATTCAGCAACGTTCTATATTCAACCAAGACTGAGTATTAGTGTCAGTTGCTT
The DNA here is from genome assembly GCA_031468815.1 of Morus bassanus. NCBI lineage: Eukaryota > Metazoa > Chordata > Aves > Suliformes > Sulidae > Morus > Morus bassanus. The sequence goes on from CM062582.1 coordinate 4,664,452, forward strand.
TCTGGTCGGTCTCATTTGAGAAAGGAGACAGAAATGTGCACAAGGGACATGTTCTAATTTTTATTTTTAGACAGATCTTTACAACCTTGAACAACTATCAAGGAAAAGAAGAAGCCAGTGCTGTAAACAAACTCTGAACTAGAAAGTCTAAGGCTATTCTCATTCAGGGTCAGAGGACTGCAAAGGATCTGTGAAGTAAAATGCATAGGGCTTCCTCAATTCCATTGTTGTCAGAGTATGTCTCCTGTAGCCATCCACCTGCCTGTATGTACCATCTGCCTACTACTGTGAAAAATCTCAGTGTCAGTTGCTTTACAAGTCTGTCTGACTTTTGAGACTGTACATATGCAGGTCAGAAATATTACAGAATCCTAAAGCAGGCAATGAGAAATTATAACTTCACCTATATCCCAGTGAAGGCTTGAACTATAATGATAACATGCTGGTTTACATGGAGGAAGGTTTAGAGGATAAGATCCTAGAAAGGGCAATGTTCTGTCAATTCTCTCAGGTTACTTTAAATTGTTTTCTTATAGCAGCTTGCTGGGATTCTTTACGGCAATTAGATGCTTGTATAAAATCGCAATAAGCTTAAAAAAGCCTGACATGGACTACATTAGCTTCCAGATAAACTTCTGTGAATTTTGCAGCAATAGACCCAAAGTCAACTGAGTTTTATGTTTGGACCAGTAGCACAATTTAAAACAAATTAAATGAATAAGGATTTTAGGCTTAGGTTAGGTGCATGTAATGTCTATTCCTTTGGGAATGGAAGTTCGTAGACAAAATTTAATTTATTAACATGAACAGCACTTCTATCTTCCTGCATAATGTTTTAGGATGTAGACATAGCAGTCAAGCTCTGAACAGGTACTACATGAGCAATAAATTCTGCTGACTGCCCCCCTCCCTCCACACATTTTATTAGAAAAGAATTCACTAGTCCTGTAAAAAGCCAGGTGGATTACTTGCGGTCACGTGGTGATGGTACTTCAAAATAAATAATTTTAGTTAAGTTTTCAACCCATAACCCCAAGTCTGTATACTGCTTCTTTAATGTGTCTTAGACTAAAGTCATGGACATACGGATAGGCTATTTTGGGAAAATTCTAGCTGCGAAAAAGAGTTGTGAAATAACATAACCCCTTGAATAATAATAATAAATTTGCTATGTTTTGAACTTAAGCCTGTATCTGCATCCTGAAGCTGGCAGGACCCCTCTGCAACGTGTGACATCTGTTATTGCAGGGACCCTGAAATGGCACAGGTTTACTTGCCACAACACCGGCAGCTGTTCCAAATAAACTGACGCCTATCTCTTGTTTGCACTGGTGGACATCCAGTCCCTGAAAACTCAGGCAACGTGGCCACTTCCTAGCAGATGAGAGGGTGCGAGTGCCTTGAAAGCAGGCATGTAAACAGGAGAAAATTTTAATTTGCATCCCTTAATAAAGTATGCCTTCATATTTAGAAGTCCAAACATGGAAGCTTGCATAGACAAAGCAATTTGGACACAGGAAGAGAGAAAACATTCTGAGCAGTTACATTGTTGTAAATCCTGAAATCAAAGTCATTACTCACTGAGTTGGGAATCGAGTACAGTCTGGTTTTATTTACTCCCTAAAGAGGATTAAACTTAGTAGCCTCTGTACAATGATTAAGTTTCATGATGAACTTGGAAGGAAGATGGTAACACTAATAATGAGGTCCAACCTGCTTTCTGTGTCTACACTAGTGATTTGCAAAGGAACTTGCTCAGGTATTTGTCTCTCATCTCACAATTGTTTCCACTTACCTCATGGTATTTCAATTCTTGAGGCACTTTTCAAATGGAAACATAGGTTTCTTTCCAGATGAAAGTAATAAAAAAAGGAGATACTCCCCTTTTGCACTGCTCCAAGAGGGAATCCTCCCAGCAGTTACCCTGCACATAATGTATGCATACAAGCTGCTCCACTTTGCAAAGACCTCTCAGCAGTGTAGTACAAAAATTAGATGTAATCTGCTTCTGCCTGTTCTTTGCTTGTCTTGATAGTTTGTCTGTCAGAACTGGGTTTTACATCTCTTAGTTGATTCTTTTCACTTTCTTTGTCAGCTTTGGTGCTCTTTTTGTGCCTTGTCCTTCTCAGCCTCCCTCTCATGGAAATTTCATGACTTAACCCCCTCTCCTCTTTTCAGCACCTCACCCCCCCACCCCCTTCACATTTATTTCTCCATTTCATTTACATTTCTTCCCTCTTTTCAACATGTCTTTGCCAGTATCCCAGCCACAGTTCCCCAAAGGTACATCCTAGGAGCCAAATGATTTGGTTACATTGTGTTAGGAGACAGACAAGAGCTTTTCAGCTATAAGGATTCTCAGCAGGCTATGGCTGACCGCTGGCTGCTCTCGAGTTTGATCAGAACACACAGCACTGCCATGTTAAAAATGAAAATGGTTGTTCCAAAGATCCACCAAGTCAGATGTGTCCATGTGACAATAAAACAGAGAAGATTTTCAGAAGGAAGAAAACTACGAAATGCTTGCTCTCTCCAGCCTGCAGAGGAGAGACTGTGCTTGAACTCTTCACCTCTGGAATTGAGGACAGCAACTTGGTAAGGTGATGTCGTAGTGCATCTGTGCCTGACCACGCTCCTGGCTTCATTGATGACCGCAATATGAGAATTAGGGAAGGTAAAAAAGATCACCCATGCCTGGGCACATGGATGGCTGGGGATGTGTTAAGAGCTACACGGTCCACTGTTGGAATACATGGAAAGCAAGAAAATAAGTAGGAACAGGGGGAGGAGCAGCAACAAGCAACGTGATCTTGGTTTTGTCAACATCAGCAAGAGGAAGCTCCTACACTCCAGCCCTTGGCAGTGCTTGTTAGTATGGAGTCTGGCTGCTGAGATGACCAGTGTGGGACAAAATTTTGCTGTAGAGGCCCAGACTGTGAAGAGAGCAATGGTTTTTTGGGTGCTTCTGAAATGAAGTAGACAGCAAACTACTGTGTACAGATTCAGTTGCTCTAAGTCAGACAGCACCTAACACCAAATAACCTTTCACACTAATCCTTAGCAAAAATGTGAAGAAATCGGCAACAACTGTTTCAGCAGAGTAATTCAATTACTATGAAAACCACAGTCATAGATCTTACTGAGGGAAAATCACTGGGAGGAGTACATGACATTGTCATACTGCAGGGCAGAACACTAGGAGGGAGGATATCTTATTGCAAAGTGAAATGGTGAGGTAATGGTAACATTATTTTATAAACTGCATACACATCAATGTCAACTTTAAGCTTAATGTACTGGAATGTCTTGAAATAACAGAAAAAGAATTCATCTGACCAGATAACAGGCATAGAACACTGTTAATGACAATGCCAGCAATAAAACCAAGAGGAATTTTGTAGGCTTACATTGACCTGGGTTGCAGACCAACATTCCTTGTGTGTGTGTCAAACAGTTATTTATTTCTTCCTCCCCAAAAAGGTTAGTATAGGAAAATATAACAACATGTCACTTGAATCTACCATATGCTATTGTCTACTAGCAATGAAGGCTCATGAAAATCAGGCCCAGATTGTGCTGTACATTATGTGAGAAAATACATTGGAAGTTACTGAATGTACTTAGAAAAGTAACAGTGTCCTGAGTGCTCTTACTGTGCAAGTAAAGCATTCAGTCTTTGTACTTCCCAAGAGCAACACCAAGAAAATTGGTGTGACTAGGGAAAACAGAGGTGTGGCCAGAACCACGTCTAGTATGGAATCACAGAATCATAGAACGGCAGGGGTTGGAAGGGACCTCTGGAGATCACCCCATCCAAGCCCCCTGCTTGAGCAGGCACACCCAGAGCAGGGGGCACAGCACCGCATCCAGGCGGGGTTTGAATGTCTCCAGGGAAGGAGACTCCACAGCCTCTCTGGGCAGCCTGTTCCACTGCTCTGTCACCCTCACAGTGAAGAAGTTTTTCCTCATAATCAGGTGGAACTTCCTGTGTTCCAGTTTGTGCCCATTGCCCCTTGTCCTGTCGTTGGGCACCACTGAAAACAGTCCAGTCCCATCCTCTTGACACCCGCCCTTTAGATATTTATAAGCACTGATAAGATCCCCCCTCAGCCTTCTCTTCTCCAGGCTGAACAAACCCAGGTCTCTCAGCCTTTCCTCATAAGAGAGATGCTCCAGTCCCCTGGTCATCTTGGTAGCTCTCTGCTGGACTCTCTCCAGTAGTTCCCTGTCTTTCTTGAACTGGGGGCCCCAGAACTGGACACAGTACTCCAGACGTGGCCTCACCAGGGTGGAACAGAGCGGGAGGATAACCTCCCTTGACCTGCTGGCCACACTCCTTTGAATGCACCCCAGGACACCGTTGGCCTTCTTGCCCACAAGGGCACAGGGCTGGCTCATGGCCAACCTGCTGTCCACCAGCACTCCCAGGTCCTTCTCAGCAGAGCCACCTTCTAGCAGGTCAGCCCCCAACCTGTACTGGTGCGTGGGGTTGTTCCTCCCCGGGGGCAGGACCTTACACTTGCTCTTGATGAATTCCATGAGGTTCCCCTCGGCCCAGCTCTCCAGCCTGTCCAGGTCTCGCTGAATGGCAGCACAGCCTTCTGGTGTATCAGCCATTCCTCCCAGTTTTGTATCATCAGCAAACTTGCTGAGGGTACACTCTGTCCCTTTGTCCAGGTCATTGATGAATATGTTGAACAGAGCTGGACCCAGCACAGACCCCTGGGGAACACCGCTAGTTACAGGCCTCCAACCAGACTCTGCCCCGTTGATCATGACCCTCTGAGCTCTGCCGTTCAGCTAGTTCTCTATCCACCTCACTGTCCACTCATCTAATCCACACTTCCTAAGCTTACCTATGAGGATGTTACGGGAGACGTTGTCAAAAGCCTTGCTGAAGTTGAGCTAAACATCCACTTCTCTCCCTTCGTCTACCCAGCCAGTCATGCCATCTGATGCCATAGTGTTGCCACTGATTTCTGCAGGAGCCTTTTGGTTCCAAAGCCATCCTATGATTTCCACTGTCTGTTATCTGACCCCAACACTGGCCCAGCTATTACAAAGCTTAACATTCATTAGTATGTATTTTATTCACCTTATTTGTGCGGCCTTGAGCTACATATCAGTCTTTGCTCAGCTTTTCACATTGCAGATATTTTGTCTTACAGGCCTTTCACAACATTTGCTCCTCCCTCTCTACAGTCAACCTTGACAAAGCCCTCCCACCATCTTCCAGCTGCCTTCAGCTGTGCTTGGAAGGCAGCATCACATCACTTTTTATCACACTACTGTGTCTCACTATCTTTTACTATCAAGACTGCTTCTTTTTTCTAATTTTTTTTTTCCCAGCATGCATTATTTCTCTTGGACTTTTCAAGGGTTTGATTTTGTAAAATACTGAGAACTTTCAATTCCCATTGGCTTCTCTAAAACAAAGATGTCAGCACTATGTGGGACAGACCCATTGAGCTTACAGTCTTTGCACCTGCAAACCCTCAATGAGTTTAAGTTGTTATGCTGTCAGGATGTGCTCTTTAGACATTCCAGGTGTACAATTTGACAGCAAATATTTTAATGGAACTATTTTAAATGTTCTCCTCTTTTATTTTGTTTTCTTTTCTACTTTATTTTTCTTTGTGTTTAACTTCTTAGACTTCTGAGTTTCTGTGCTTTCCCAAAATACTTCTACTATATCTTTTGAAATGCTTCCTGCAATGCCATCTTCACTCCACCTTTCCCAAATAATGTCATTTCAAATTTCTTTTCATGCACAAACACAAGTGCTTTATATGCTGTATTATAATGCTGTTCAAGCAGCACTTTCATTCAAGTGGAGGAAGAGCTACAACTTGATTCTCCTGTTATAAAACATTTAGAACTTGAAGAAGCAACAGACACATCAGGCTGATGTTTCCTATGTCCTCAGCCTCAGCCTAAGGATAACATAAAATGTGAGGACGTTTGGAAAAGTTTCATATTGCTGCTTTTTAGATTTTGGGGCCTGAAAACTAAATCGTGTTTTCATCATTACAGAATATTTTTGATGTTTTCCTTGACCACAACTGACTCAAAATAGCTTCACTGTTGGATTTCCTTTTCCTTTGAATCTATGTATCAATTAAGGAAGTTGTAATTCTTAATAAATAAGCACATAGGCCAAAGAGGAACCAGTGCTACTCATTGTTTAGGGAAATAATTTGGCATTTAATGAGTTCTTTATGGCAGCTGAAAAGGAAAGTAATAAACAATTCATGTCGGGAGGGCCCTTGGCACTTCCTTCTAGCAAGCACAGTAGTTGTGTTTTTTTATAATACAGTCTTGCATATTTGCTAAATCATATGTGTTCATGTTACCCTGACTTTTGTAAGATGAACAAATTAAATCCATATGTAAAACCAAACGATTAGAAAACAACTAAAATGTTATATATGAAATGCTCCTTTGCAGAATGCTCTCATGAGCAATAGTTTAAGGATAAAGGGAAATCGGAAAGAGGAATTATATCAAAAAGTGAAATTAGTTAGGGATTCTTCCATTCACCACCATGAATCCAATCCAGAATTATTGACAGTGGAGGAATAATTATATGCTTAGTGGAGAGTCTTCTGTGTTTTTTATTGTTGTATTTTTATTATTGTTCCTATTCTCCCTGCTTTGGAAAAACAGTCATGGAAACAAAGTCCAGACCTGGAAATTTAGCCTTCCATTGATTTATAGTCTATAAAAAAGAGAGGAGGTAAAAAGCAGAAAACAGACAAATAAAGGCTGAAATGACATTAAGTGTTAAATCCAACATATACTAATATATTCTCTTAACCTTCTTAATTTGGCTCAACTGATTCTAAAATCATTTTGATTTGCTGTGTAAACCTGTTTCTAGCAGAAAAATAATTCCAAAGAATGGCACTCAACATTTTTCAGAAAGGTTGTTATATCAAGGCTCAGAAGATGCTCTGAGAATAACAACACTGTACAACCTCTGGGCATTGTGCTTCCCAAGCTCGTATTTAAGTACTGACATTTTCAGATAAATGAATGCTCAAAATTCTTCCTTCTTGTGTTTTTATAGATCTAATGTATCTGAAGAAATCCAACTAAACGTTCCACTGACTAAACTTCTAGGTATCATCTAGACAAAAAAAGTGTAAATCTAATCAGTGACATGCCAGGAGAAGACCAAACCAAAAAAAAAGGCTGTATGTTTGGTTTTCATATCTCTTTTTTTCTTATGCTAACCTATCAACTAAAAGGCAAGAAGGCATTTGGTGGCTGGACACAGCAGAAACAGCACGGTAACACAAAGGGTGCAGCACTCGCTGTCTGATAGGTGCGAGCTCAGTACCCACGTATGAAAGCAGACAGCCCAGACTCAAACACAGGCTCTTCCTTTCCTGCCAAAGGGGACTGGAAGTGATCTGAAGTGCAAAAAGAGACAGAAACCACTGACTTCAGTGGAATGTGAGGCATGCTTTCTCCTTTGTTTTCCAGCATGTTTGACTATTAAAAGAAAACATTGTCTCTAGCTTTGAATCTTTCAACCGATAACATTGGCCAAAGCTAAAAGGTGCTGAGCACTTTCTGAGAAGGTGCAGAGCTCCATTAATTGCCATTAGGCAGTGTAACAATAAAGGGACAGCCTTCTGACACCGAAACATGTTTGCAGCTTCCAAACTGTAATGTTTCTGTGTAATAAAACTGCCCTGCTGGTACTAAATCTAATCAGTACCACGTGCCCCATCTCTCATGTAAGCATGTTTTGGAGAATACTTTCTACAATAGCTCATCTGTGGATTCAACCACAAATGAAATGTCTTGCTTATGTTGCACTCCCTTTCCTGCCTGCCTGCGCAGAATAAAGTGAACTCTTTCTTCAGTTATCAGGCAGCCTGCCTCCCTTTTCAGTCTTTTCAGCATCCCTCCAGGGCTATTGTATTTCTAAATTCCCTATATGCACATATATGCGTACACATTAAAATATAAATATATCATGATAGTTTCCTGTTGCCATGCAAACTGGAAACAAATACAGAATACTTCTGACTTAAAAAGCCTTTATGGAGCATTCTATCCCTGAAAAGCTATTGGTTCTAATATATAAATATTTGAAGTCAATACAGCCATTCCCTAGGAAAAATGTTTTGGAAAAAAAGGATTTTTATCCTCCATCTGTGTTAAAGGCTTGGAGGTTCTCTTTTTATTCATTCTCTCACTTTTTATTTCATGGATTCCTGGGAAAAACGGGCTTTTCTGACCCTTTCATATTGGTCTCTCCATATAATTTCCTGTGCTGAAATTCTCTGTGTTCCTTATACTACATATAGCAAGGTTCCCTAAGTCTTGGTTGCTTGGGAGAACAAAAGACTGAATGGTTCCTTCTGAATTTGTGGTGCTCTCAATGTGCCCAGCTTTCAATACCTCACATTGCTAAAATGAGTCAGATTTTGATACGAACTGCTGTTTCATTTTCTTAATTGAAATTTGAACAGGTTTCTGCTATGCTTCTCCAGTATACACTGAAAAAAGTCACATACTAGTTTGGATTTCTTAGAGAGCTCACTAGTCTTTCAAGGTTATTCTACTGTTGTTTACACAGTGTCACTCCTGAATGGTAGAGGACCCTCAGACTTGACAGAGGATATCATTAAAATTCCTGGTATTCTTGAAGCAAACTTATGCACAGTTCATTCCTCTTTGCACTTCCCTTGCACAGAGCTATAAAAAGCCAGCTACAACACTTAACAAACTTCTGCCATGAGATGGACTGTTCTATGAAACAGTCTGTCAGTTATCAGTTATCTATCAGTTTATCATAGAAACTGTTCATGTTCTAAATACATAGATTTTCTAAATTATAAATTTAAATAATTAGATTAGATAAATAAGAATCTAAATTCTATCAGTTTATCATAGAAGCTATTCTATGTTCTAAAAAATGCAAAAGTGCATTTTTTTTAAGTCAATCATACAGCATTTGTGAATTGATGAAAAACAAATGGAATGCATTTGTCATTTCCTCAACAATATTTTGCTGTCCTTAAAAGCTTTCTGAGGAACTTAAAATATTTCATTAGCATTAATCAGTTAATCCTGATAACCCACCTGTGAGTTACTGTCCCATTTTAAAGTTGAGGAAATAAAGGCAAAGAGGTCAAATGGCTTCTTTAGAGTCACAACTGCAATAGTGATGTACTAATGCTTGTATTTCAGCAATATGCAGAGGCTGCATCTGAGATTTATGCCTTAGGGGTTGCACAAACGAACACAGCTTCCTACCCCAGAGAACTTAAATTCTAAATGAAGACAAATAAGAGGTTATGGTGGAAATGGAGGCACAGAGGGGCAAAGTGACTTGCCTATAGTCACACAGACAGAAATCCAGATCTCTGATGCCACACTGAGATAAACACAGTATAAATGTCAAACCTGCTTGCTAGATAAAGTCCAGACATGTAATTCCATGCCAGAAGAACCAAACTACCCTTGTCTTCCCCCATCAACCTTTTCTCACTCCTCTTCCTTTTTTATACGGTCTTAATCTCATATGTTATTACAAATGTTTTCTGGTACTGAGATATAGACTTGGATGAGAAACAAAGCTTTAGCTTTCTCAAAGAGAGCCACCATCTCCTGTGTAAGAGATATAAAATCAGGCAGAAGAACAAGACCCTCCCTTTAGCTCTTGAAGCTGCAAATACTTTATAACATATGTCCCATCAATGTTTTGGCAGAGCTATCCCAGTAATGATTGCAGGGAAGCAATAAATTGGGAAACACCTATTATAAAACTTCTTATGTGCAAGTCCACAAGAAGATATATTAAATGTTTGTGTTTTACCTATTCCTTTTTTTTCAGTTATCAACATATAAAGACTGCACAGGTTCCTCTCAAATAAAACCAACAAGTCAAGCAGGCTTTATAAACAACTGAGACAGTTAATGGTAAGATGAAGTCCAACAGGAAATTATCAGGATTATTAAGATGTTCTTTTTTTTTACAGTTTAATTCACTTGAGGATTTATATGGAAGATTAACTTGCCTATATAACAAGTTTTGGGGTGTGTTATTGGGCATACTTAATTACCAAGAGTCAAAGTCCTAATGAAAATCACATTGCACAAAGCATGAACTATTGTGGAGTAACCCTCTGCTACACTGAGACCTACACTGGCATAGCCACATTCATGGGAGAGCAACAACTACCTTCCATATTCCTTCTTCTCATTCCCCAATCAGACAGAAAGTGCAGAAAAGCAGACAGCAGGTCAATCCTCGGCTCTACTCATGACTAGAACATTAGTGAGACTGTGTGAGCTCAAGTAAAATGTGAAACAAATGCAATTTTTTCAAAATCGCAGTCTTTGAAAGAGAGCAAAAGACTGTTGTCTCTTCCTTAGGTTACCTAGGCTGCTCCAAAGAATGGCTCAGAAAGAGGTCTTCTGTTAGCTGTAAAAGATTATACCTTGTCAGGTTTTACCTAGGGTTTATACTGACTGTTTAATACCTGAATACTTGAATGTCTCCATATAGAGATTAAAAACAGAAGTTTTCTTATTGTGATATTAAAAATAAAGCAAAGTTTCCCTCCTCCTTCACCTAGATAAAAAAAAAAATGGTATTTTTTTCTATAAGAGAAGTGTTTTTATACAAGGGCTAAGTCTTGTTAAATTGGGTCTAAAGCAATTAACCTATTTCTTACTGTCAGATTTAATTGTAATTTGACCTAATTGAAGACTAAGACCTGTGCTACACCTGTCCAAATTACCTTTTTGTATTGAGCCTAAAAAAAATCACAGCTAGAATAGGCTGTGCACAGAGGAATTAAACAAACTCCAATGAGGGGCTGCTACGCTTCTGGATAAGTGTTTTGGAGGTTAAGCATTTCCAGGAGATAAAGAGATGTTATGCTGATTTCAGTATGCATAGAATGGGTCTCTTCTAACCTCTCCCTGGGTAACTGTCAATTACATTACTCCAGGTATACATCAGTGTTAGTTACAAGTGAAACAAATAATCGGATTTTAAGGAATGATCCAGAATCTAAAGAAAACACAGAGAGAAGCTGTATTTGAATAGCTTCCAATCCACTGATTTCTAAGCATTTCAGGCAACTGCACTAACATAGAGGTCTTGCTCTCTCTACCATTTGTTTATCCCTCTCTATCATGAAAACACGGAAACATATTTGGAACGCAACTAGATGCTCCTGTGAATTGAACTAGTGTGACCAGGAATTACAGCTCATCCCTTTTTTTCAGTCTAGGGTAAATCATATCATCAGAAATTCAGCATGTAATTTATGTTGTGTTTTGGTTTAAAAAAGTATTCTGAAAAATTCCTTCTTTTTAAAGACATATCTTGTTCAGCATTTAAGCTGAATAATCAGGACACACATATATATATGTGTATGTATATGACAAAATGTTATGCCTATAAACAATTCAAAGACCTTTCCTGTACTACATCTATTATGTATTTGAGCTTGTTTGGAGACTGCCCAGACGTGTCCCCTTTCTATTTTAGAGTCCTGCCCTAAATTACAGACAACCAAAAGTGGGAGGCAGTCTGAGTATTTGCAAAAAAAAGTTATAGACAGTTTGTAGCAGCTTGTTAGAACAGAAGAAATCCCTTGACTGGACCAAAGTCTGTGGCATTTCTTATTCTGGTAGAGCTTGTTTTGACTACAGTGGAGGCTGCATGGGATGATTGAATATTTTGGTTTCTACCTCTTTTGCCTGAAAATTACCAGCAACCAGGATTATCACATTTTGACACATGGAAAACAACTGTTCAGCTGATTCTGTAAGAACTTACGGTTTTCATTTTGTTTTGGTGGATACTCAACGATATGCTTCTACCTTTGCTGTATATAAAGCGTCCTTCGTGTTGTGTCTGGAAGGAGCAGGACAGAAGAGAGACAATTTGAGATTTGACTTATCTCACGTATTACTGACCTACAGCCCGACTGTACAAAGAGAGCCTATGACCCCATAAATTCTGCAACTTGTAAAAGGCCATGGCTTTGTCAACTGATTCATTTCTCTGTTACTGGAAAACCGACTTTGCTACAGTAACATGTTGTACTTTAAAGGTCACGGTGAACGGGGCTCTGATAAATCAGGCTTGACAACCACATAGTGGGTCCATGATAACAAAGCAAGAAGCTTTAAAATAAGTAAACAATAAAGTAGGTAGAACAGCCAGAATTCTATTTCAGCCTGATTAGAACAGAAAAACCTTAAGTAGGAAAGCAGCACATTTTCTGCTGTCTGGGGCATTTTTCAGGTGCCAATCACAGTATTAATGCCAGGAGGGAAGGAATCTCATACAGTCCTCTACGACTAGATACATGTAGACAATCTGCTCATTTCGTCAGAGAAAAATATTTAAATTCCTGAAAAGAAATTTTGCTTCAAACTGCCTGCCCATAATGGTAACTGCGGTTGTCACCTATTACAAGACTAGAAATAGAATGATGAGATCAAATACATTCAAATAAAATTTAAAATACCAGATCTTCTGGTGTAACAAGCAATGACTGATAGGTGACCATGCTTGCAAGTGAGAGAGTTTGGCAAGAATATGCTTCTGGCTTTCACAGAGAAGCGATAAACAAGTGTTTTACTCTCAAGATACATTAAATTGAGTATAGTGTTGTTGATTATTGCTTTCTGTGTATTTTAAGCATGCACAGACTCACACTTAATTTATATAATCCAGCTTTATCTGCATACTCAGTTTGCTTGTTTGTCTCAGCGGTCAGAAAGGAACATGCTGCATCCACAAGGGCTTGCTCAAACTTTCAAGTTTCTTATCTATGTTCAAATGTAAGAATTTCATTAAAAAATATAACCCGTAGATTGAAAGTCCTGCCTTTATGGAGCATTCTGTTTTATTTTAGGTTAATTTTATTCTTATACTACTATTGTAAAGTAAGTCTAAGTACTGGACACCTTTAATAATAATTAATTTAGCAGGAAGATACAGGTATTCAGCATTAATCAGGATCTTTGCATCTGAAGAATAACATCTATTTATCAAATAACGCATGCTATAATCCTAGCTACCCACATGACTGAAATACTATGATGTTTTGCTTTCGACTGAATGTATATTTTGTTCTTTATCTCAGGCTTTAGTCTGAAATTAACTTACTGTACCTCAAATTATTGCAGACTATAAACCTAAAGAAATAATGTCAGAGTCCCTTTTTTCCCCAGCTTCTTTGAGCCCTAGTAACAATCCCAACAGTGCTAAACCCAACTAATTAAATTGGATTATGTTTGTTTTCCATTATCACAGCAATCACAGTGTGATAGATTACTTTGCTAGAAAAAACAGGAGGCACTAGATACGTCTATTTTCTAAAATAAGATACACTGCAGAGATTCATGAGCTAGTGCTGCCTTGAACTAGTATTTTCATATGGCATAACACTCTGCCAGTAGAGACACCAGCTTAGGTACAAAAACCCCAAGTAACCATGTTTATGATTTGCTTTGAAAACAAATAATTAGATTTTTTTAAATTAAAAATAAGACCAGGATGCTGAAATACTCCATGTGTAATGGTAACTAAAAATTAGATTCTATGACATGAATGGAGCAAAAACCCATGTTTCAGGGTGGCTGCTGCAGGTTTTTTTCCATAAAGAAGAGCTTAAATAAAAAGCTATATGACCAAGTAGACAGGCCAGAAAAATGTCAACAGCTCCACTGTAGAGAAGCTTGTCAAAAACTGTAAATAGTTCTGCTCTGGTATCACAAATAAAGCACTTCATACAGACTGGAATGTTTGGTTAATTATATCTGACTTTTTCATTGATGTGATATGAAAACTCCCAAGGCAACTTCTGAATTTTATCGAAGACTTCCTTTTCCTCATTTAAAGCTGAATGATTTCCTTCTATGGTTTTATCAATGGGCCAGAAAGGCTGATAAGATTGCTTCCTTCCGCTGTTAGATATGTTTGGACTTCTGCCATCCCGTCTTGAAAAGTAATACGTTTGCTTTCCTGTTCTGCGTAGAAGCGACAAGTGGGAGGCAACTAGCTTCATTCATAAAATGTAGCTGGAAGATTAACGTAAGCGATAGAAAAACAAACTAAGAGAAAGGTTTGCATTTGAGCTATTCAAATTCTCAGCTGTTGCACCTCCAATAATCTACTGCTGTGAGGACAATTGCAAGAGTACCATGAAGCAAATCTCAGAAGATTGCCTGACTATGAGCTACTGTGAACTCCGTTCATGAGGGAGGTGGTGAGGGTCCTAAACTCTCCTCCTGCCTCTCCCTTATTATTCCACTCTTCCTTCCTCTTCCCCATTACACACTTTTGATACAGAGCTCTATTCTTATCAGTTCTTTGCACACCAGAACGAAGCAGGTGTGAGGGAGATGAAAGCATTCCCTCATTTAATCCTGCACTGTACCTCTCCTATGAAGGAGAATTTCTAGGGCTGCAGCCAAAAGTGATTCTGCACTTTTGTGGCATAATGGGAAAGTTCTTTCCCTTCCTACTTCATCCACACAGCAGGAAGAATAATTTTGGACTTAACAGAGTCTTCAGCATTTATCATACATGCCCTTGCATCCCATATTGGACTTCAGCCCAACATGTGAGTGAGTGCAGCAGCCACAGGGAGCTTATTACAGCTCTTGTATATAAATGTTAAGAGGCTTGATTCATTAAAGTTATCTATTTCCTGAACACAAGCACAAAGGCAGCAGCTGTTTTTACAAGATAAACAATATCACATCCTCCTGGACCTAAAAGAAAGAATCCGTCCTGAACTGCTATATATTGCTTTAAATAAAAAAGACCTCCATCAATTAATATAAATAAAGTTCCTATAGCTTTTTTGTGTCAGTTTGAGCCATATTTGATTTGTGATACAGTCTTCTAGTATAATTAGCCTCAGTCAGATGTAGCATTTTCATTTCTTTGCCAAAAACACCTTCTGCAGCACTTAATGCCATCTAAATTTCATGTTTCCTCCCCAGAAATGGATGTATTTCATTGAGGAGCAATCTCTCTTCACATGGGCATGACACAGTCCATTACTGCAACATAGTTCATCAGCCTGGAACACAAGGGTGATACAATGGGGCTTTTTCACTGCCTGTCTCCTTCGGATCGCTCAGCTTCAGTTGCAGCAGCATCAGTGAAGCCATTAGTAGGTGCTGGCTTCCCACCCTGAGACACGTGCCTAACTTGGCAGCTACTTCGTCCAGCTTACTATGGACCTTCCTTAGGATGAAATAACCCCAAGGTCCCTGTCCAGCCCCTTCTACATTCCTTTTGGTATATTCCCCGCTTTCTCCTCTAAGTTCTCTTGAATTTTTGTACTCCAGTCCCTAGCCTCCTTGTTCTTACCATATTCCAAGCCTCTGCTCCTCTTTTCCTCTCCCCAGCTACTTCACTTTCCTTCATGTCCACCTCCACCCGTCCTCTGAACTCCTTCTTAACTACATTTGGATCAAAGCACAGTGTATGCAAAGCACTTCAGATGCTTTCCTTACGAGGCCGTACTAGAACTACCATTATATCCTTTGCAGTTACTCACCATCCCTGCTCCAACAAATACTGTGATACTGCAGAGCTCTGAGCATATCTTTGATTGTCCTAGAAAGCCTGTGACATGTTTCCTGCCCAGAAATCCCTTATGAGAAGGGCAGGATAGGCTGCCTATGCCTATGTCATATTAGACAAGAAATTCTTTTCATGCAGTGGTTTTTTCCTGGGGGCAGTATCTGCATGATAATACAAATACAATATAAAAAGCTACCAGGTTACTTTTGAAGAAAAAATACACACACATATATATAAGTACTTATATACATATATAGACATGCACACATCTACATAAGTACTTATATAGAAGTGTATTCATTATTTGGGTTTTTTTAATTTCTTAAATACTATAAAAGCCTAAGCAAACAAATGCTATATTCCCAAGCTTCAAAAAAATAGCGCCATCCATTCAACTGCTGAGAGCGGCAGTTGCAAGAATATGGAACAAATTAAATTCCTAAATTATGATACAGTTAAGTTGAATATGGCTTGGAAAAACTGCACTTCTAGTGAAAACCAACCTCTTGAGGAAATTTAAGAGGTGAAGTCATAATGTGGGCTACTTACTGCCAGAAGAAAACAATATCATCCCATGCTGAAATGCTGATTGATCTGGCAGTAAAATGAATATCGGGGGTATTAAAAGTAGTATTTTTCAAAAGATTTTAGTTTTCAGATTCATTAAAAGCTGACTTTTAACTCTAAAATCTGAATCTTCTATCTTTACCACAGCAAAAAGCAACGCAAACAGGGCAAGAGAAGCCACACATCAAGAAACCTTGCAAAGTAATTGAGTTTAATTTTCCATGACATAAAAATATGTGGTCTAGTGGTCTGGGTAGAGTAGCAAAAGCCAGGAATTTCGTATTTCCAATCCTGCCTGGATCAATCAATGGCCTTTAGAAAGCTTGGTTGACCTATCTGCCTTAGTTTTTCAGAGTGGAGAAAGTTCAGTAAGAAGCAATGATAATAATCTAATGAAATTTTTACTACAAAGGAAGAGATCTATAACTTTCAAATGGGACAGAAAGATTTCCCCAAATTGGCCCATTAAGGAATAATACCGAAAGGGTATAGAATAAAATACTTGCTTCTCTTTGGATAGCAGCAAAAGTTGGACCTTTGCAGAAAAGGCCTAAAAAATGTAGCATAGACTAAAAAAACCCAGGTTCTACAGAAACAGAAAAATGTTCTATAGGAACATCACTTGTCTAAAAAACCTATATAATTTCCTAGAGAATCAGAGCCTTTCTTTGGAAATTTTAGATGTTTATAGAAGAAATATCGATTTCTGTCTATATTGATTATTATGATAAGTATTATGATCTGATATTTATAGATAGCTTGTAATTTTCTGTTAGAACTAAAAAGACAACCTTTAAAGAAAGAATCAAACTTCCATGCCTGACGCTGTATATTTCATCTTGTTTAGACTTTACAGTAAAATTTTACCTAGGAAGTTCTTTGCCCTTGCTTTTATACTTGGCAACTTAAATATAACGTACAGTAAATATATAGATTATAGAAGATGAATGAACATCACCGTATGTTTGAAACTGACTCTTAATCTTACAGCATTAGGAGACACTGTTTTTGTTTTTGCTTTGCTCCTCTGTGTTACAAAGTTGTCACTTCACGGGATGTTATTTTGAAATAAATTCTAAAAGTATGCACAATCCCAACAGTCAGCACTTCTGAGAAAGAAGATGTAGCATTCTTGGCTCCCTCCAGGTCCACCTAGTATCTGCTCATCTATCAGTCAACACCTGTGTTTTTTGAAAGACACTGTCAGGCATCAGAGACAGTCTTCATAGGAGTCATAGCTGGATGAATGCAGTGGCAGAAGGATAATGCAGTTCAGAGCTGGATAAACGCAAATTTATATATTTTCAAAAATGCAGATTCAGAAAGTTAACTTTGTACCACTCCTTAATGTACATATTCTGCCATATTCATTTAATCAAACATTAAATCAAAACCATTAGATTGCCTCTGCTTTTATGAAGTTAGCCGTCATTTTAACATTGTACTGTATGGTATGGAAAGGGATCAGACTCCTGATAAAAGTTACGAAACTGAAGAAACTTGGCTCAAAAGCAAGTTCACTAGATTCTCTGAACCTGGGGTTTTCTTTCCTCAAAATACATCCTCATTCCTCCTGTTATTTTTTATCGTAACTTATGATATGCCCTATCTCAAATAATACCTAAAATTGTAAATGGACTCCTAGATGCCCTTGTATCATTTGCCTCCCTTTACTAGAAACTTCTTGATAATTTAGTTCTTTTCCAACACTCAACTTTGTATACTGAGACCATTCTCCTCATTTCTGGAAGCCCTGCCCAGTCTGAGAGCTACAGAAGACCCACGCAGCTCCAAATGAACTGGACATGTTGCCTTTCCAGCCACATGTTGACTAGGAATGTATGGCATTCCCAGTCTCAGAAGCATAAATGTAAAAGTTGGAAAATGGAGCAACCATACGCGTCAGAAATTGCTTATTTAATGATTTCCATCTGTATGCAGCTTGGAAACCTGTGGAGGCTGTGATTTTTCTCGACTTAACTGAAAATTATGCAAGAAAATGTACATATTTCCAGCACAATAATTCTTAGTCTGTTCTTTGAATTCTTTAAGCATTTGCCATTCCAAATGTCTATTTTGAGTGGTGTTTCCAGAAACTTAGGTCAGTGGACAGGTTTTTGTTCCTTTGTTGACAAATCACAGGTAATTATAGCATGTAAGTATGGAAAATGGATTTTATAAGTGCTGGGTTTTTTTTTTTTAAAGTATTCTTCCAATTCCAATCAGTCCTTTGCATCCACTCACCCACATCCTCTTCAGGTATTTCTGTCCCTTCAGAATATCCTCTAAAATTTAAAAAAGTCAGTCAAAGTAACAAAATGACCCTCCTTCTTTAAATCAGTCTCTCCTCCTTTCTGTTACAATGCAAACATTTTCAAACAGTGATGAATAGAGAGAAGTTAGGCTGCGACATTTACTTGGTTTTATGCCTTATTGACTTGCTCTTATCCTGTATGCACCCTGAACATGAACAGCAGTTTTCTGAGTTTCTTTGAATATCTTACACCAGTTTTCATTTCCAAGTGTTAGTGAGGCAGTATTGTTTTAATGTTATTTGAATTGTGACAGTATCTAGAAACTTCAGCTGTACATGCTGTGACATCTGCTGTACAAAATAACAAACAATAGTCCCTGATAATTTAAGAAAGAAGCAGTTGCTTGCTCTGCTAAGGCGTGATGGTCCCCTTCCTTGTATTTCCAGTAGATTTTGTTCATCAGTTCCTGAATGTTCCAAGTGCTTTTGTTTCCAGCACTTATTCTGGGAGACAATTTCACACCCTAATAGGTCTCTCTGTCACAAAGTTCTTCCTGCTATTCAGCCTACAGTTTCTGTTTCCTTTTTAAAACTCAATGTTCTTGTTTGTATTGCCCAATACATCTCTTAGAATGGAAACACCGTTAAGGGCCACAGTGGGGTTTTGATGGTTGGGTTCTTCCACATTTGGGATAACTTTACAGGAAGTAATATGCTTCTCGTAATTTTCTCATTGTATATTTTGAAGTATAATCTAAATAAACAACTACAGCGAGCCATCGGGATGCTCAGCAACAGAAGAGTATCAGCTTGTAGTTACATAGAGAGTAAAACGTCTTTATCCCAAGCTTAATCTGTAATATTTTCTTTATATACTATCCTGT
This sequence comes from Morus bassanus, assembly GCA_031468815.1. Classification (NCBI taxonomy): domain Eukaryota; kingdom Metazoa; phylum Chordata; class Aves; order Suliformes; family Sulidae; genus Morus; species Morus bassanus. The sequence continues at coordinate 4,683,743 of CM062582.1, forward strand.
TTGCCACTGGACTGCTTTTGCTGTCATCATTCTTGCATCATTTTTTGTTGACCACCCTACTGTGCAAATTCTATGATATTTTGACACTTAGTCAAAAATGTTCAACCTGTATTATCTTTCCTTTTTTCACTTCAGTTAACATTAAGTGAATTTATTTTTGGTTTATAATTTGGGAGAAGATGGAGACAACCTGGACCTTTGCCTGTGTTCAGACTAGATCAAAGCCTTTAAAAACCTAGCTGTTAAGTTAGATTCTTCTTTAATACAGGGGAAAAAAAAGATGTGCTTTTGAACTTGAGTAACTTGGTAATTTGACATGGTAATTGGCAACAGTGAAGCTCTGAGTGTCCAAAGAGAAATTAAGAGTGTTGTATTTAATGCCTCAGTTTTTAGATTACCATTTTTTGAATTAGGTGGCATAGGGAAAACTAAAACATTCTTTTATTTGTAGGCTAGCCATACATATAGTTTTTAACTCTATGTTTTTCCTAATCCTTGAAGAGCCTTTACAGATACAGTCTGACTTTAGATTTAAAGGACTAAATTAATCCCTGGACCAAATCTACTAACAAATATCATTCTACATGAAACAAACATTCAACCCCCCAAACTTTAAAAGAAGATGTGCCAAGTCTGAATAGTTGAATATATTTAGTAAGACTATAATCCTAGTAATCTCACTTTTAAAAACTTACTGTTTTCTAGTTGACAAATCTAAACCACAGCAGATGGAATCATTATTCTATGAGTCTACGTATGTCTATTGGTCACTGCATTCTTCAGGCAGAAGAAATCCTGCTTGCCATTAGAGTGAAAGCACAGCGACTGCCAAACATCTGTGAGAAATTGAACACTGTTCATTTATAATCTGAAACCTGAGTGGACAACTAGTTGTTGGCCTCTTCTGTCTAGACTGATGTTGTTCCCCGCCCCCCCACCCCCCCCATGTAAAAAGGTCAGCCAGGAACCTGCAGGACAGAAGGAAAATGGTCCAAATGACTAACACTTTTCATTCAAGTAATCAGAGTTCACTTGCACACTCTTTTCTTCCACCTCCATCAAAACATCGGTAAGAGGAAAGCATGATTTTAAAGTTGACAGCTATGAAAATAAAATGCCTGGCGGAGGTTCTAAGAAAAGGCATGCCCTGGTTTTAATTTGTATTACGTCGAGGGCCTCTAAAAGTGAAAAAGCATGTGGTATGCTCGAGGCCCCTTGCAGCTAAAAGACTGGAATGAGAGTAAGTTCATTTATGCCCTCACTTTATTTACAGTCCTTTCCACATGAAGGTGCTTTTTTAATCACTCAGAGTTTCATCCTTAACTCTTTCTTTGGGCTTTTACCTCTAATAAAAACCTGTCATACAAGGAACACTGTGGAGTGTTAGTTAAGCTTCCCAAATTATGCTTAGGCTGAAAAAAAAGGTAAGTATTATAGCCCTTCACTTAACAGACTGGTAAAGTGATTTACGGCAATGTATTTTTAGGAAAAAGTGGTGAGGGAGACGTCTAAATTTAGATGCCAACATTTCAAATTAAGAGCAACTATAGGTAGTTAGAGGCTGAATTTTGAAGGGTTGATCATTCAGAAATTCAACTAAGTTTAATTAGTAATTTACAACATGAACAGGCCTAGCTCTGAAGTTGTACATCTATAAGAAGACTGCTACCTCCACTGTATCTGTGTGGCCGTTATGAATTAAAGATCATTATACTGGCAAGGTGGAAAGATTTGGATTCAGTTAATGAATATCAGCATGAAGCCAGCCTAGCACAGTTAACAGGTCAAGATCTCAGCAGAGGTGATTCCCAATGACACTGGAGTAACGCCATGATAGATCACAGTATCAATGGCAGGAAGCTGGAGAAACATGATGCTTGTGGGGTCTCATATTTTTAATCCATTTGAAAATGTACCTTTTTTGTAAGAGCTGTGTTTCTACACTTGAATCTCTTTTTCATCTGTGAGGTGGGAGGGTATCAGCTTGCAAGATGACCCTATTTTTATTTAAACAAAGCTTTTAGCATTTAATCATTATAATACAGTTTTGTACCAAGTAGATTAGATATAAGAATTTGTATAGTAACATCTGAGATTAACAAGACAAAAATGCCTCTTTTTTAGTTCTCATGGCCTTATCTCTACAGAGAACTGGATATTTTTTTCTTTTAAAAATGTTAACTAAATCTGTGAATTCTATTGTACTTTTATTCATTTTAATAGCATAAATGTTCTGATTTATGGGAAGTGCTTTTTGCTCTTAATGACATACTATCTAATAGGTTTATGCTAAATCCTTAATCATATTCCTCCTGTTTAGCTTTTGCTCTTGGGTATAAGAACAGAAATGGTCACAGAACTGCAAGCTTGGAGAAAGATCAAAGAGACAGTTACAAAAATAAAGCAAGTACACATAACTGCAGTGAAGATTGCTGATAAGCACATCACAGTGGGTGTAGTAATCACACAGTACCGTTATGACCACTCTCAAAGTTTGAGTTGAAACTTGGTATTTGACTGAACAGAGCAGAGACACAAAGCTTGCGAATACATTACAGACTACCTCTAGTAAAATAATTTCTTATTACCATAGATTATAGAAGACCTAACTGAGATTGGAATTAAAATCTTCATAGGTGCTATGCAGTTAATATGCTCGATAATATTTGACAAATATACCTGCCCAAGAAAACACACAATCTAAAAAGGATGGAAGAAAATCTGGAAGAAAGGTGGTATTTTTTCCATTTTACAGGTTGGAAACTAAAACACAAAACGGTTTCAAGCTTAACCCAAAATATAATGATTTCTATGGGCTTTGGCTAGACTCTTGGATTATATCAACATTGTTTCCAAATGTCACCTCAGTAACTGCCAGATCGTACACAGTGCAATGCACGGGGTTTTGGCAAGATGGTGTGATAATGCAGGCTGCTGTGTGGAATATGTGCTACAGGCGGCAGAGACATCACTGATCATCACCATGAAAGTCTGCAAGGACATACTGGAGGACTCTGTAAATCTGGGTGTTTCTGGAGACTTCCCTTAGTTTACCAACAGGGTGTCTTTATGACTCCCCAAGGGCAATCAAAATTTAAGACTAAGATCGTGAGGGATCTTGGCTGTAAGGACACTATCACAGGCATTTTTTTAATCCACACACGATATAACTCAATGTTATATAAGCATTTGAATTTAGATCTAAGCTTCCCATAACTCAGAAATAACCTCTTCCTCTAGTTTGAGTCCTTAAGAAATTAGACGGTTTAGTTCATCCAAACACATGCAAGTTTGGATGCTTCTCTAGATCTCTGGAGTCTGCAAAAGTAGGGCAAGAAATCTCATAAAAATGTGCGTGACTTCAAGGAAAGTTCTGTGCTGGGTGTGGCTGCAGAATGAGACCTGACAAAGTGCTCCTTTTGCTCAAACTTCGTTTTCCTGAAACCCCTCAGCTGCTCTGATTCTGTGCACATGATCTTGGGTGCGTGTGTTTCAGCTATACAGACATTGCCTCAACACCCCAAAGTGGAGTGCATTACACTCTATGGAAGACTGAGAGAAATTCTCATTTCAATGATTTAAGAAGACTACAGTTAATGAACTAAATCCATGACACTGCCAAATGAAATTAGATTAAACTAAAGAATTCAATGTTGTCTGTACATTCACTAAAACTTTGTCAGAGTCAGCTCACACTTTTTGCAAACAGTGGATTCTAGATTTAGTTTTGTACTTTATTGTTTGATTTTAATCACTATTTTGAAAATAAAAATGAATTCTGAAATGTAATTTATATTCTTATTTAGTCCATACTGCATTTCATAATGTATTCTTTAAAATTTCAAATTGAAATGGTTCGTTATTAATACCGCATTTCCTGTTGTGTTTACACATACAAAATCACAGCATTGTTGTTATAAGACTTCCGATAAGTGTGGAACAAAGCACTTGCAAAAGATGTGTTTGCTGCTTTCAATTTTCAGCAAGGCACATTAGGCCAACATTTTAAAGCTATAAAATAAATATACCCTTACAATCTCAGATTAATACAACGTCTTTGCTTGAGATTTTAACAAGTAATATCTAGCCACAGGTCCCCTAAAAAATCAAAGTTCAACCCGTTTACAATGACCCTTACAAAACAGCCTTTAGTGCTGCAGGTTCTGCAGACTTTATATGGCCTGTTAAAATCTGCACAATAGGTCAAAAATAATAAAGTGTAACATTTTTACTATTGCAGTGTTCTGTATGTTTCCTTATTGCACCTGATGCCCTTGAATTTAAACAACTTTTGTAATCCTGCAGCCTTTGGCAGCTTCAGTTGCTCTGCTGCTTAGTTCTTTTAAAAAAGTTCTATTATCATCTTTCTTCTCTAATATTTTTTTAAGCTTCCAACACCACAAATTACCTGCCTTTATAAAGTAATGTGCAGACATGAGTAAATATTTAGGACTCAGATCAGGATGCAGCAATTATGATAATCTTTAAAATGATTATTTTGATATTCTATCATTGGTAATATTCTTCATTTTACCAAGACATGTGCATCCTCAAAAATGTACCTCCAGTAGAGAATGTACCATATCCATATAATAACATAGTGACATACAGTGACTGTATGCAATCGCAGTATGAAAAATATGCTAACATTGCTTAAAGCTTACCAGCTTCTTTTCACTACTTTTACTGCCTCATTTAAGAAAGTATTTTAAGTAAACAATGCAAAGGTATTTTTTAAACTGAAACCTGTAGCTCATAATCTAGTATTTGCCACTAACGTGAACACACAGTACTACATGACGCTTAGCTTAGTCAGTGAAAAAACTCATATGAATTTCCATAAGCTTTAAGTCAGACATTAAACCAAAATCTGTAAAAATTGTTTCAACCAATCCTGAGGCTGTCAGTTCTTCCTTAAAATGGCATTCCAACCTGCCTCATTCTTTTCAGATTAGGCCTTTCTTTTCTTCTGTCTGGGCCTTGAAGGTTATATTATGCATAAAAGTGTATAAGCCACATTTATTTGCATATTACATAAATACTCATTCTATTTCCTCTGAAAGTCTACTCCACTTGTTCAGTACTTTTATTTTATATTGATGATTAATAGAGATTTGTTCAACTCCAGATTTTTTAGCCATCTGCTTACCTTACCTAAAGTTTTCTAGTGTATTTACTCATTTATTTTACACATAGACACCATACCAACATACACTCGACTCTCTGCTGCTGCCCTTTGCCACCGCTGCCATCTTCCCTTCTATGTCTTCAGCTCATTGTAGCCCTGGTCTTGCAGCGCTAGGGACTGCAGAGGATGGTGAGGGCCCAGCAGTGGGTTTTGTAAATCACAAACTCTTCCCAGCAGGGACAGGGGAAAGCAGGGTAAGCTCTGCCCTCCTGCCAGTGAAGACTGCCAAGCTCTCTATAGCTCAGACTCCCAGTGCAAAGATATAGAGAGGGCTTAAGCTCTTCCACACTGCCACCATTTTCTGGGGTTTCCATGCAGCAGGGAAGCACTAGGTGCAAGAGCTGCACTGCCCACCCTGTGGTAAAAGTATATGTTCTGCATACACAGTCCAGTTTTTTCCTACAAAGTAGTCACAGATTTGAGGACTGAAGATAAAAGTAAGCCCATGGGAAGTTTTAGATGTCAGGAGCTTTGGACAAAGATCAGATGACTCTGATCTGCCTGACAATTTGTTTTACATCATCTTTCTGTAGTAAGCAATGTTTTTGTGGGTTGAAGTACCTCCTTTCCTACCAGTACTCAAGTTGAGACCTCCTGATGTAAATCCTAGTCTGCTCTCAGTTTGTTCTTGTTAATCAGGAATTCTTGGAACAATACAAACACATTTGCATTTTTAGCACACAATATGTCTTTTCCATCTGCAAGATGCTTATTTACGCTACTTCCTTTCCTACCGGCTAAACTATTTTATTATTCTCGATTGATTAGATGGATTTATTACCATATTCTTACTAGAGTATGACATGATACTAGGACTTCTGCCTTCATGAAACAGGCCAAAGAAATAGGATACCAGAAGTAAAATTAAAACTTAAATTAGTATCTTACACTTTCAGCATTTGTTTTCACTGGAACAAAGCATGACTTCTGAACAATGTAGCAGTTTAAGAAACTTCCTCATAAATGAAGGCCCTCCATTCCCAGTGTACACAATAGATGCTGAATACAGTACGGAGCTAGAATGGGGTGCAATTTTGAACTCTGTAGTGGCCACCTCCAAGATGAGTACGACAGAACACGCAAGTAGAAAAGAAAAGAAAATGGGAAGAGCCAGGGGGCAGAGGTGCAATGTACGCTGGAGGGTAAGATGGTCATAACAACTCAGCTAATCAACAGTCTAACCTATCTCCTGCTAAGCCGACATTGTGTTTCAGTTGATAATGCAACTTCTCAGCACCACTGTGTTTCAGAACAAGTTGTACTTGGCAGACTGCCATGGTGCTGAGTGATCCTTCTCCTGCGGGATTCCAGAGCTTCCACAAACACAACAGGTCACTTTCCACTAATGTGACATAAAAGAAAGAGATTGAAAATGTCAGTGTTGACATTGGCTGCCTGCTGAAATCAGTATGCAGAACCAAGTTCTGTTTACAATGCTGAAGTTAAAGGGAAATCACGTACCTCCCTCTTCCCCCACCCGACTTCACCTCTCCCACACGCAGACACGCTACCACACCGAACAGCTGGCTGGAGTCTGAACAGAATAGCCACAAAGTAATGAATCTGAATCATTTTTAACGAGCACACACCTAGCTTTAGGATGATAATGGTTGAATACCAAATGCTAGCTTGCCCTGCTGCCTGGGATAACCCAACTCTACCTGTGGTACTGGAAGGAACGCACAAATACGTAGCAATGTGCACTTCGGATGTTTCCCCTGGCTTTCTTATCAGTGAAAACACTTTTTGTAACATTTTGTACATTTGAAGGATTTCTTTCTTTTGTAAAATATTCAATAAATGTAAAGTAGTATTTTGGCTGTAAATCAGTACTGCATGGATTGTCTTATAAATTCTTGTACAGTAGGAAATGCCTTAATCTTAACCATTTGGCTTAGTAATGCACTTGAAGGTACTTAAGCAAATGTTGGAGAAATGCTTTTTTTCTCTTCAGGTCAGATTAATTTCAATGTCGCTTTCAGATCACACGAGCAAAACCAACACTTGAAGTCTGAATGTTAAGAATGAATGAGTAGAATGGCATACAACTAAACTGACAACCTGCAAAAATGATCTAGTTTTTAATGTTAGAAAATGTGATCACAAAACTATAAAATGGAAGATGAAGATTGTTAAAATGCTTTGGAAAGTAATTCATCAGTGCTACTATTGATAGGCCACATATTATGCTTCAGAAGAGGATATGTCAAAACACACTGAGGACTATTCATTTAGCTCTAGCAGGCTTACAGCTATCTAGATTTCTCTCCCAAAAGCATGCTGTGTTCATACCAAGGTGAGTAAATTTTTAAAAAAAAATAATCAGGAGGACTAGATCAATTCACACAATTGCAGGTATAACCCACAGTATCCAGGGAAGACTAAAAATTTAAATCGGAATGGTTTTGCTTCCTAAACAGACTTCTGAGACAGCGAAACCCTCAGTAGGCCATCCAGTAAAGAATACCACTGTATGAATGCCAATAATATTTTAAACATGCACCATCCTATATATCCCATTGTTTTTACTTTCATGAGCAAACAAACTCTGAAAAGATGTTGGAAAACACAGGAGAAAGAACATACATTGGTTAGGCAGCCAGCTTTTTGGATTTTTTAAAAATTTCATGTAGGTCATGCTTCTGTAGCCTGGTTGTACAGCACCAGCATAAGCTGGCTGGCCACTTACTGCTTCTGTCATGTTTATTTGTACCCACTTGTGTTAGTACTGGAGCTGGCTGCTTACCTACTTCCCTATCTCCATGGATTATCTCCTCTACTCTGATATATTTTCTGAAGATCTAAGGCAACTGAATATTAAAGTAAAACTAGAGTCTTTTTTTGAGTCCTTGCAGTAAATTTAGGAATTTAGTTAGTCAAAATTTCTCCTATGGTGGAAGTGGGATTCCAAATCAATCAATATGTAACCACTCTCATTTTTATTTTGGAAACAGTAATAGAAACCTGCATCAGCTATTTTTAACGGAATGTTGGTCTTGGAAATTTTACAGCTTTCATTTGATCTCAAATATTGTTTAATAAAGGTATTATTAATTTGTATTCTTCTGATATTATACTATATACTATTCATTGAGACTCTTACCATAGTAGTACAAATAAGATACATTCTCCCGTGCTTGCAGTTCTTCATCCTGTTTCTGTGAAAAGTAGTCTAATCTACTGATTCAATCCACAACTAAAAATTATATTCATGTTTATGTATGTTCTTAAATCATAGTTATAGTAAGGCTAAAATTTGACTCCCAGTCGCTTTTCTGTTGCTGAATTTTTGGATCTCCTATTACACTGGCCTGACCTAATGTGTTTCATAAACATGAAACATTAGAAATGAAGAAAAAAAATAGGATTAACTGAAGTTCTCTCATTTATTATACTTTAATTACTATTACTGCAAAGCTTGAGCCAGTTTTCCTCTGCGGGTCCACAGATGGAAAGTTTGAGTAGTACTTCTTTTCCAAATTCTGGTCTAAATCCCCCCAACCCAAGAAACTGAAATCTCAGAAAGGCCTTGCCTTTCACAAATATGTGAAACCTACTCAAAAAAAGTGAATAAATAATCAGGTGGCTAGACTGCACTGAGCTACATACTCTTACAGCAACAAAACCCACTGTGAAGACCGATTGTTGATTCTTCCTCTGTCCTTTAACCACTTATTCACCCAAGTGAGGATCTTCCCTCTTAACCTCTGACAGTTTAACTTCTATGGGAGCCTTTGACACATGTGACTTTTTAAATTGGCTTTTACAAATAAAAGTAGAGTGTATCAAACTTTTTTTTCACATTTGCCTGCTCAGTGACTTCTTTAAAGATTCCAGTAGATTTGTGACAAAAGTTGAGTTGACTTTTCCTGAATGTGTAATATTTATTACTGTGTGAACTTACTCCACTCTTTAAGTAGTTTCTATTAATTTGCCTGGTACAGTTTTCAACACAGTAGGATTATTACTCTAAGAGAGGGAAACATTATGCATACTTTCTCTTGCATATCACAAAGACAGATTTCCAAGACAGACTTTCAATTAGCCATAACTATTGCACATCAGTTAGCAGCTGGACTCTTGCATGAGTCAGTACATTGTATTTGAATGTTAGGTGGCTGATTAGAGAACTTCCAAAATGCTATACTAGTTTACAAAAAGCAGTTCTAGCTACTGAAGACAGGGCGCAGGAAGTCTTTCAGGGTAAGAGAATTCAACAAAAAAATCTTAGAAAAAGCTTAACATGAACGTGCATAAGTTAATTAGAATATTTTCTGTATGTTTTATTATCCTATTTTGCTCAGTTACAAGGCATGTAGTTTAATAAAATCAGAGTGGTGTCAAAAGCATAGGGTACCTCTGACCTGCAGGCTGAAATATATCATGGAAATACTCAAACCTGTCTTACAGTGTTAGTTCAGGTGCCAAAAGCCGTCTAGCCGGGGTGTCAGGGAATTCAGTTGGGCAATTTATTAAATAAAACCCTACCCTTGTTTAAGATGACTCAAATCATCCATTATAACAATAACTCAGGAATGCCAGGCAGTTTACAATGGAACTATCATGCTTTTTTATCTAATAACAACATATTAATAATTAAGAACCAAAGATTTGCCCACAGTACAAGGTAGGGCACTGCAGAAATACTTGCCACTACGTATGCTATACCTGAACTGGAGGTTATTTATAGGGAATGTTTACACAGCACAATGTTGGGCAAAGTAGCTGTATAGCTATTTTGCAACGGCTGTTGACCCAGTAAGTCCGAGCAGAGTGCTCTGTTAATGTAGCTGTGCTGCTTTCAGGACCTGAGCTCTCTCTGCACTGCATAGCACCGTGTAAACATCCTTGAGACCCTCTATTTACTCACAGATCAGGCATGGCAAGCGTAACAACCAGTTAGCTTCTCAGGTCACCTTTCTAATATACCCTAAGGTTCTTCAGAAGAAAAATTTCTGCAGGCGAGAAGGCAGACCAAGACTTTAAATCCACCTAGTATTAGGCTTCTCCACTAAGACTGCCAACTGCTTTTTTAAGAAAAGCCAAGCTACGATATGTACCAGCTGAGGGGCAGCCTAATGTTACAGCTAAACTTATTTACTGTTAGCTTGTGCCAAAAAGTGTTAGTGTCCCTGACCATCAGCTCCAGCCCCCACATTCCCAAGCTCTTTCGTGTCATGGAATAGCCTTAAAATTTTGACATCCTATCTCCAAATTCCCGCTATAGGAATTAAACTGTTTGCTTGTGTCTTACACCTCCAGCACGTACAAAGCAGAAGCTCTTGCTCAATCTCTGCTGCTATACCAACAGCGAATCTTCTGACCATCAAGTCTGTGAAAGTGAAGGCTAGCCTTGCTTGACAAATACGTATTTATTTTTTTGACCAGATATCACAGTGGCTTCTTTTGTGAAAAAAATGCTTCTTTTAATTATGCACTCTCTGTTCCTGATTCCTCTCCCATAACACTTACATCTTTCCGAGGTTAATATCAGGCCATGATTATATGTAGAGAATTGCATAGGGAAAAGGTGAGAGTATAAACACGAGACAAAGTGTATATTCAGCAAAACAGTATTTTAAAATAAGCTTTGCTTCTTCATTTTCAGAGTGATCTTGTGCTTTTTTTCGTTAACAGCAGTTTATTATTTGTAGAAGAAGGATCTGCTGACTGGGCAGAATCATCAGTAATAGCTCAAAGCAAGAATTGCTCTCAAGTTGGGAAAGATAACTGGAAGGAGCATTACACCTTGCCAAAAGCCTGCAAGATGAACATTAAAAAAAAAAAAAAGAACTCTGAACTGAGATTATGGACCTGGTGGTGTTCAAATCTAGATACAGAACTGAATACAAGGTAAGTTTTTCCCATAAACCGTATTTCTAGATGAAAAGTGAGGAATCACAGACCCGCTGCCTCATCTAGCCCTTGGAGCGCACTGCATTTTTGTCTTGTAGCAACTAGCGATGAGGCACTGAGCAATTTGATTGTTACTTTAGCTGTGGTAGGACAGTAAAAAATAAAAGGTTCTTAGTGCTTCTGTTCCTCAAATCCCAGACTGCACTTGTAAGATGGCCTTGTTGTTTTCATTCTCTCAAGCCTAACTCAGAGGATCTGTTATCCTTGATTCAGTTGCATGTCTTTACTGAAAAAAGCAAATGGCATTTCTGTCAGCTAAGCATCTAAATCAGACCTGCACTTAAATTTTTGTCAACTTTCATTTGTGTATTCTATTCAACAATGAAAACTCCTACAGAGCTCTGTCTTAAGAGAAACTGAAAAGATCTTCTGTTGGGTCTTGCAGTCTGGTTTTGGTAACAAATAAAAATACAGTGCATTCCTCTAGGGAAGTATTGATATGAATCATCCTATTTAAGAAAAGGTGTATTAGAAGAGAATGAATCATTGTTTGCCCTATGCAGTACTTCAGCACATTGTAGGTACAAGTATTATTCATCCAGATGTGTAGTAACTTCACTAAAACACTATTCTGAAGTATTTTAGCCATAGACACATTCTCCTTCTGGAATTTATAACCTTACTTCATGAACAGATATTCCATTCTGTACAAAAGAGTCCATCCAGTATTATCAGGTGCATGTATCTTTTTTCTCCTGGTGGTCTGCCCGCACAGACTGAAAGCACTCAACCACGTCTGATCTTGGAAACTAAACATTACTAACTGTGATTAACATTTAGATGGGAGATAATAAAATACAGAATCACAGCTGATGGAGAACAAAGAATTGGCACTGACCATGCAATAAATGTTGGGCCTCATATATCAAAAGATTGACTTTATTTAGTCCTACTGTTGCTGCTAAATTGACATGGAAGTAAAAGAAAACGAGAATGATGAATTCCTATGCTCTAGAAAAGTAATAATTTCACAGAAAAATGTTATTTTCCATTTCTAGATAAGACAGGCAAAAAAATAAAAATTATGAGAATCACTTCCTTCTTCCTTTGTGATTTCAATTCATGATGAATAAATCTATAAACTATTTTAGTTTTCAAAACTGAAAATACAGTGTTAACAGTTTAGTTACAAGCAAAGATATACCTTCAGCAAAGAAAAAAGGAAAAAGTATTTCAAGAAACATATATCACATTTTCTTAACCTAAACCAGTGCTATTTACAGTTAATTACAAAAAGTGGTCTATTAAAATACAACTAAAAACATCTGCAACTGAGTTTAGCCTAAAGGTTTTCATTGTAAACCCTGTTTGCCTCTGTACTAGGATAAATGACATCTTTAAAGTTACTATACTTGTATGAAAAGGAAAATGATCATTACTTGCCAACAGGATGGAAGGGGGACAACAGTGTATTACTGTTATTAGGGACTTGTATCCTCTTTCCACAAAAACAAAAGTCCAGTCTTTCCCTTACAGCAGATACGGGTGTTTTGTATTTTATCAATTGTAAACAACCCAGTATATAAAATATTTCATTACAGTGACTGAATGCAAGATAAATACAGCATTTAAAATACCAATCTTTTCTATCAACTGACAATAAATTACTTATTCAGTTCACTATTAGGCAAACAGTGCTTTGATAGAGCTGATGGACTGTTGGAGAAGTAATTGGTACTAAAATGCATTTAAAGATTTTGGAGGGACTGATCCTATCAGCATGTCTGAGTGGAGCACAGCAGGTTTGTGAATTAAGTTCCGTTCACAAGGTGTAAATGACATGTTCTCTATACGTTCTCAGTAGCTGAGATGGGATTGCCCTAACAGGACACATGCCTTCCCTCTCAAAATTAGGTTTGTCCATATTTGCATGCTATCTAAAAGGAAATTAGAAATCAAGATTCTTCACCTGTTCAGTTTAATTATATTGATCTTAGTTTAGTTTACAGTTTAGTTTATATTGATTTTAGTTGATCTTTTAACTATTGTATTTATTGTCTACAGAAGATTAGAAAACCATTCAGTTGCAGCTTTGCCTGAATAAAAGCTGTCCCAGAAAGCTTACGATGGCATTTTTACATATTGTGAACATTATTTTCACAGTTCAGAATTTTTTCCAATCTTCTATAAGATTATTTACGTCTAGAAGTATATGCATCACTAACACTAGACTGTGTACTATGGACCTTTAACCAGCAAATGACTGGGCAGGATTTTGCCCCTAAAAGGATTGAGATTAACAACAACAACAACAAAATAATCCATTTGCCTTTTGCTCCAATCCACTATCGTCATGAGCATTGTAGGTCTGTGTTTGTAAGACGTTATTACTCGCATATATATATAGCTCTTGAGTCACACATGACTTGTGAACAGTTTTGAGTGTGGCTCCATATCAAACCTACATCACTGGATTTGCAACAAAAATGTAGGTATTTCAAATACTCTGCTAAAGGGACTTCTAGACTGTCTGGGGAGTGAGGTGCATACATAGCCAGCTCTGTCCAATTGGGAAGCAATATAACCTGTAATAGCTGTTGCTATTTCCCTTCTCTGGAGCATCTTTCATATGGCTTTATCTCTGTTATACAGCTAGTGGAGACTGGGCACATGTAGATACCTATATTATTACACAAGAGCTGCCCTGGCGTAAATGCCCAGCTTTTAGTTAATAAAAAAGAGACTTTTTTAAAAAAAAAAAAGAAATTGTGCTTCTAGATTCAACTGCTTTTGCAAATTCTGAAAGAGTTTACGAAGTCACAGAAAGCACTCGACTTTTGAAGCGCACTACTGTTGCTCCGTGACTACAGCTTGCTGCATTCCAGCCCGATATATTGACTCATGAACTCAGTGCCCCTCTGTTATTCTTGTAAAACCTTGTTCTTGTGTGTGAGTCAAAAGCTTAGGATTCTCTTAAACAATAAATTTCTGGAGTCTCGTTCTTGATTGTCGGCTAATCATCTGTGAACTCCCTGCAAATATTTAAAAAACAAGCCAGAACAGTTGTGTTGACTCAACAGTGCCCTATACCACCTCTCAGTCAGGTAAGGCACACAAGAGGAGTCCCTCTCATTAAAGACACTGCCAAAGGGCCAAATTCTTGCCCCTTCTGGCAATCCAGAGGAATAGCTCTATTAGATGTTCTAAAATTTAGAGAAATGTATTAAATCTTTGGCACTCTTACTTGCTTCTGCTTGTACAGGCAGGCTCTAGCACCCTTTATCCCCTTCAAATGAAATCCTAAACACATGGGAACACAGGAAAATGAAGGCCACTTAGCAAAACCTCTACTACCTTTATATAATTCTAAATTTCTAAGTCCTCTTAAAAATGTTACTTTCACTAATTTCATCTTAATATTTTTCACGCATTGACAGTTACATATGCACAAACATTTCAATTTGTACAGACAGATCATAACCCATTATTTTAGCATTCTATAGATTCAACAGCAAGCCCAAAAATTTATCAACAGCTACGGAAATAAAGTGCACCAATTTTTTGCATGAGAATTCAGACAAGCAAATTCAGACTACATATAAACATCCACAGGTGTAAAAACTTTTAGAACATGCTTGTGAAACATACGATTCTTATCGGAGGTTGAACAGGGTAGGCTTTCCCTACTGTACTTGGAATCAAAAAGTTACAGTCTTTGTCACCTGTTCTTCAGTTTTGAGCAAATTTATACCTGAGTTTCAGCAAAGCAACTTTAGATATGACCAGCTTTCAATTCTTTGATATCCTAACCAGTTGTAGCTTGTCAAACAATATTCAGAAAGATTTCCTGTAACATTAATCGAGAAATCATTTCACAGATATGGTCCTAGAGAATGCATACAGTATCACATTTGCGTGAAGGCACCAAAGTTCAGAGATAAGGCAGGCAACAAACTGGCAGAAGCACCAAATTTCAAGACACAAAAATTATAACTTAGTATAAATATAAATTGTAAAACCTTTCATATCTTTATTAAGTGGTCTTACTTTCTGTGAAGCTGCTCTAGATTTATTATGCAGCTAAGAACAGAATTAGTCTCAGAGAAAGGGGAATGAAGTACACTCATAGTCTCTGACATACTATACGTAATTTTTTTGCAATGAAAGCACAATTTTGCCTCCCTTTTTGCTCTTAAAACTCTAAGATAGAATTCTTTTTCCATGGCTTGCAGAATGAAAATTAACTAACATGCACAAACACATGACTCCACCTCAGCCTCCCATTTTAGGCTGCACCCACTCCCAAAACAGCAGTACTTGTGCCACTCAGCGCCAGTTCACATAGCAGCAGCTCTAGTAGATATATTTTTATAATGGACTGTAGACACAAGAAGGTGAGTATTTTATTAACTGTGTGCATAGTAAAAATATGAATTTTAATTTACACTCAGATAAAAAAATCAAGCATGTTTACCTAGGAAACATACTATTTGCTTACAAGAAGTTTGAGAACAAATACAATTAAACACATATTTTAGCTTTGCCCATACAAATGTGAGCAGCCTTCAGCAATCGTCTTTGTTATCCGTACTTTGTCATTACTCCAACACATAATTATTTTAAAAATATCGCGATGACATGATGTTGCTGCAGAATATTATCTGGTATTAATTTAAAAGCTAATCTCTGTCAGCTCTCCCATGAGACAGCAGAAATAATATTTTCTGCAAATAAACCCCACCCAGTCAAAATAACATTTCTGCTACTATATAGCAACTTCCTTCACTCCAAAAATTTGGAAACAAATCAAAACCTCTCTAAAAATACTATTTTTCTTTTTCCACATAAGTAAGCAGAGGCAAAGACAGTTTAAGTGATTTAAGTGTGAATGTAATCCAACAACCCACTATAAACACTATATTACACTCTTTCCAGAAAGCACCTAAGGAGTCAGGAAATGATACCTGATTGCAGATATATTTGTCATACTATTCCCAAAAGATATTATGAAACACTGTTCTGTTTTTAAATCTTCAGATTTATGATCAATAACAATGTTAATTAACTTCATTAATGACATTTAAATCTTTGCCATATACAAACAAACTAGTTTGCAGACCTTGTAACTATACATTAGTTTCTTTTGGCTCTTCTATTGAGAAGTGTAACACTGGTTCATAAACAGCTGGTTAATTTCCAGAAATAGAGGCTTTGCCGGATCACAGACATTCTGAGTCTTGGATAATTAAAAGATGAAATTCCTCTGAGGGGAGTGCTTTTTAGACCAAGAAACACTGGGATGGCAGAATGCTTCTTGGATCCAATAACAAGGCATTTCCTCTGGTAACGACTGAAAAAGTGTTTTCATTGTCCCGCTAACAACTACAAAGGAGTAAAAAGGTAACAACACCAGAAATAGTTAATTATACACTATATTACATACATAGACTTTTGAGTTACTCACATCAACAGGAAATACAGCAGATAATATAGCAAACACTGTGTAGAGGATGTCAACTGTATTATCTTTAAAGAAATATTAATGACCTTCTTGCAGGAATCTGCCTTGATTTCCTCTGAAGGGAATAATAGTTCAAGAGAGAGAAATGTGATGCAACAGTGGAGGATATGTTTCTCAACCGAGTAGGAACAGGAGTTTTCTGGATGAAGATAAAGGGGTTTTGACTTAATAGGAGCAAAAGAAACAGGGAGAGAAGAAAAGATTTTATACTCAAAATTTCCATGCAATTTTTATTTTCCAGAGTTTCAGAAATTTACTTTCCCTTTTCTCTTCAGCAATCTCAATGTTCCTTGAAGATATTTATGTCCCAAATTTCTCTCTGTCTTTTGTTTGAAAGATTAGGTTGATAGCTACATCAATGACAGAGCTAATCATCAATAGAAATTAAACCCTCTGGATTTCAAAGCAGCTCGGAAAACCAAGAAAAATCACATTCAGTCTAACAAAACCAAGAATAATTTCTGGACTACAATGTGGTTCTGAAAGTGTGTATCAACAAAGGTGAATTTTACCTCACATTCTAATTCTAAGACTCGGAGCAAATTTTATTTCAGAAAGAATGCAATTTCAAAAGTGCAATGACTATACTCCCCATGAAAAGGTCTATCTGGCTTGTATTATTATTAACTAATGTACTACCAAACAATTTTTGGATTGATTCTGTTCAAATGCCATCAAATTTTCCTCAGCCCTGCCATTAATAGACTTTGTCCTTTTATCTTTATCTTCCCATCTCCGTTTTTGACAATTGCTAATTTTCAGTTCATTTGAAGTGTTATTTCTGGGCTTTATATTTGTAGAGTATATATGACACAATGAACACTTACTGGATTTTTTTCATTTTCCTTTCATCAATTTTCCTCTTAATTTTTACAAGTAAAAAATATGGAGGCAACAAAGAAATAAGACAGAGAAACTGTAATGATGACCATATCCTGCTACTGACTTATGCTTAAGACAAAAGAAAAGGTATTGAGCAATTAATAATAATAACTAAAGTATATTTATGTTACTTTAATACTATATCCCGTTGTCAAACTTTGCACGTTTTCTATTGTTGTCATGAGGATACTGATGTAAATTCAAGACAAAAAGCTTTCCTAAATGTAGCGCCACAGACCGCGGATCCAAATTTAAGCCTAACCACCGAGTGAATCTGGGCTCCAACTCTAACAGCAGAATGTTTCCTTAACACCATAGCAGGCACGAATTCAGTACTGACTCAGCTGTAATGATGAAACCTATTAAACCACTGACATCCTTTCTCGTAATACGATGAAGTTTTCATACACATCTCCCATTCAAGTACAGACGAGGACCAACTCTGCTTAGTTTCTGAGATATTACATGATCCTACCTCAAGCACAAATGCATTTAAACTAACACGCTTATTAGCTTTCTTAATGTTAAAGTGATTAACATGTTACCTCTTGCTAATTTTGTGACTCAAAGACATTCGGCATTGCTCATTTCTGGAGTTTTGTTAGATTTATTTACTTTTTTCACTATTGCAGCAATTGCAATCTATATGAAATGAGACGCTAAATGAGATACCATTTCTATAAAAATCTAAATATATATATTTTAATTTCAGAGATGTAGTATTATATGTGTAATAAACCAAATTATTACCTCAAGCCCTATAATATACTCAATGCTACCACTGATTATCTAATGACTAAATCTATTAATTTAGATACCCATAATTTATGTTTATAAGTTCTATATTAAGTTTCTTTTCTGTTCTGGAATACTTGCTCCCTAGTGAAGATGCCTCGCGTGTGGATCTTGGGCATTACTAAACAGACATGCTGGTAGACCTGAACTCATGCTGCTTGTACGTTACGCTGAGGTAAACCGACTTTGGACAAAAAAAGCACACAGGCTAACCAACCTCGTTGAATGGTTGGACTTCTTAGTCTGGGCACACTATCGCACTAACTCACCTGCACAGCTTTTGGATGCCCCATAGGGTTTCTTAGCTCGGCAACAGTGCAGAATTAATGCTTCTGAGTCAGAGCTAGATCGTGGCCGGCTATCTTGGACTACAGGCATAAAAACTTGGGTCTGTCTGCACAGACATGCCCAGACCCATTCTAGCAAAGATTTCAAAAGGGTTATAACATATTTTATGATCTTGAAATAAATACGTATAGGGCCAAATACTACTCTTACTTACACAAGAGCAAAACAGGAATAGCTCATTATTTCCATATTTAGTTTGCAGATCATTAACTTCAGGTCTGCTTCTCCAAATTTGCACTAGCGCCACTGAAAGAAAGATCTGCTCCTGTAACATGGAGGTGGCAGAAGCAACCACCCGTCCATTTCAGAAGAGATTCCGGCTCAACTTCTAGTAATATTTACCCTTAAGATAGCAGCATCAAGATAGAGGACCACACATTTTTAACACAAAGAGAGAGATGTGCTGAATAAAGTAGGATTAATGTTACTGTTTAATTTAGTTATTTATTTGATCTTAGAATGTGAAGGAAGTACTAAGTAAGGGTGGCTAGAATACATCAAGAACGGGCAAATTAGTAAAGATCTCCCTTACCTCTCCCCTACACATCCTAATGCCACCAATCCAGTTCTATTCTTTCAGTTCCAATCTTGCTACTAGACAAATGATTGCTCCCACTCTTTTTGGTGTGTGGCATTCTTAATGGGTAAGAAAATATTTCCTTCTTTCATTCTTCCTTTCCTCATTTTCCCTTAACTTCTCAGAGTCCACTTTGATAGTCTTCTAGAGATTTTAAACTTTGATGTTAAAGAGTTACCAAGGTCATTCTGACAGAAGGACCAGAAGTAATGTTTGTTTTGAAACAGAGTGCTCTGTTTAAATCTGTTTATTTCTGTACTAAGTCTAGGCCCTTTGAGTTGTCATGATGACTCAGAGCAGAGTTGCAAAGCCTCAGTTCTACAAAGAGATTAGTCATTTTGTTTTTTTGCACTGAGCTGCTCTGAGTCAGCTTCAAATTGTTGCACATAGAGTACCTGGGTACATCTTCAAATGGCACAGGTAACTTCAGTGCAAATTTCTGAAAGAAAAGCAGTCTCTCTATATCTCAGCAAATAATTGACTAGGCCTACCTTGTCTAATATTCCCAAATAAGAACTGGGTTTTAGAATGAAAGAAATGATAACAGTGTGAACATCGATTTACGTTTTTTCCCTTAGCCAAGGAGAAACTTTAGGGCTAGCAGCCTGAGTTTAATAAACTCTGAGTATACTGGACAATCAGTTGAGCTGTGCTCTTCATTCATAAACTGTTTCAGGGATTAAAAATTTAGACACCAAAAGGTTTACTTTATTTGTATTTGTAGTGTGTGTGTATATATATATGTATGTGAATGTATGCGTGTGTGAACTCATATTGTTAATTTTATACTGCCTGGAGTTGACGTGGTATATTCTTTAGTCTGTACACTGCATTTCATCGAAATACAATTCACACCATTCACACTGTATGTCAAAACTCAGTGTATTTGCAACACAGAGCATGAAAATGAAGTGTATTAATATTGTATAAATATTCTTACATCTATAGATGTAAACTCTATAAACTCAATAGAAAAATACACTAACCCAAATTGTCTCTCTAGCCAACAATATCATCCTGCTGCTTTTTGGAGAAAAAACCCACAAGAGACGTCTTGGAAGAAACTGTCAGATTTCTCTGAATCACCCACCTGTATTAATGCTTTTATGTGGGTCCACAGAGAAGCATGTAAAAATAACCTGAAGGCTAAAAGCAGTGAACTTTAGAGAAGGAAGGAGAGGGAAGATGACCCGATCCACTTGTCAGTTATGACAAATTAGTGTTGCTCTAAGGCCATTTTGAGTTATTTCCACCTGTACGAGGCCTCTGTTTGCTCCCTCTCCTCAGAGTATGTTAGTTACCTTTTCATAATGGCTCTCCTTACTTGTTTTTCTTTTCTTCAGACCGTTTGACACATCCTGCTGTTTTACTAGGCCTTCAGAAGGCTTTAGCATGCCTTCTAATCATAACATATTAAAGAACAAGCAAATGTTCATGTCTTGATTCAGACTAAAATATTAATGTCACTAATTATTTTCAAGAGAAATATTGTAGCTATTTATTTTTATTTCATTTATTTTCTAGAGAAAGTATTATGGCCAACACCCCTCCAATGTGTAATCACTGTATGAAGGAATCACATCAAATATGACTTTTTCTGCCTACTTCCTTGCCACCTGTTTATATTCTGACTTATTTAACAACTATTAACTACTTATTATCAAATAACAATAGGCATTTAAATATGTAAATAAGAATAAAGAGAGGGGTATGATCTGTTGCACTTGTTCATTCTTTAAACTTATGTCATTTACATGTATACCCTTGATTTTGTTCTGTAACTACCCATCTAAATGACAAACAAAACCAGTAATGAATTCTATAAACTTATTTGGGACATAACTTATTTGTAAGACTGTATTAAATACAGTTTCATAACACCATACAATGCTTTTCTGTTGAAGAGATTAACATCCAATGCCATGTTCACTTTGCAAGATTCAGAAATAATTGAGATTTGGAACATGAACACTTCAGAATCTGATTTAAGAAGCAACAGCAGAATGTTAGGCAAGATTTTGAAATCTTCTGAACACTGTTCCTTTATAAACTGCCCGGAGATGAGAAATACATTGCTATGAGATGGAGTGATACAAATGCATACCTTGTATGCTTTATCTTCAGGAGTTTTAGGACAGAAATATTGGAGAAGTTTTTATTAAAAAAGTGTAATAGTACTTTATTTCAAAATATATCAAATGCCTTTATGAAAAAAGAGAGGTAAGCCTGTTCTAATCTAGTATGAAATATAATTTAAACACCCACTGCCCCTGTATTATTATTTATTTTTCATATTGCGGTAAAGGTCATTATGCTGCATATTGTACAAATACACAGAAGTCACACTGAACTGCCAACAGTACTAAGCAACAGAATATTCTATTACTGAAAGCACAGTAGTAAGGGAAGCCCTGAAAGGCATTAAGTGATTGATTTTGCACTGATACAACATATTTACACACACTCTTTCCTCTCTCCTGCTCTTTCTCTCATCAAGCCATGGGTACCGGGGAAAATTCCCCTATTCTCCAAGATGCATCAGTATCAAGAAGTGATAATATCTATACTGATGTATTAAAAATAAGTAAAATATGAAACAAATCATATAAACGATGTCACAATTACCTAAAAAGGCACTACAGATAATGCCTCTTCTCAGAACTCCATAGAACTGTGAATAATACCATGGCAGCAGACTAACGCTTGCTCACTGGCCACATGGTATGTCAGTCATAGAGACAGCCTAGACCAGGTTTATCAGTTTTACCTTCTACCCCATAAGGGTGTATCTTTCAGAATGACTGTTAGGTTCCTAAAAACCACAGGCACATCGTAATTTTTATAATTACGATAATTTATTACTCAGTCTATTCTTCATTTTTTATGAAGTGACGGAAAGTAAAGCTTGGCAAGCATAAAAGATTAACAAGAATAACAGAACAGCCCTGATAATAGAATATTAGGAGACAGAGCAAATACTCAGTGACAATCTCCTGTTGTTTCCATTTATTGCAACATAGTTTGTTTCCTGGCTTTATTATAAACTATTTTCTTTTGTAAAAATTTTTAGTTGCTGTGAAAACTACTTGCAAATCTGTGAAAGCTCTTTCTGAATAACAAACGTAGGTGTAAGGATCATACAGAATGGAATTCCAAGTTACATACTTAAAATTAGATTGCAAAATCTATATTTGTGTTTGTGAGCAGCTACTTACCCAAGCAGTCCTACAGGCTAAACTGAACAAACTGATACTTCCTCATGCATTTCCTCCTGTATTGATAGGTGCATTTGTTCCTTAAGTACATGGTTCAGGTAAAATTTTCTTAAAATTTCACTATAGAAGTATAGATGTCTAACACTGAAATGACCAATTTCAACATAGGCTATCCTATCTAATTTAGATTTTTCCTCCTTCATAAACCGGGAAAGAAAATAAATACTATTCACTGTCAGGCTTCACATAGAATTACCGTTCCTACCAAATTAGGAATTCTAAATGCTTGATTTGAAATAGGTTACCAGAATCATTAACCTTTTTAACCATTAAGAACAACGGACCTTTGCATTGCTAGTGGATCAAATACTAACAAATGACTACTTTAATCTCAATTATTTACAGGTAAATCACTGTTCATCTGTAAAATCTGCTGACTGATCTGTTAAAAGTCATTACAGAGCTTAATTAGCTGATTAGCTGCTTATTGGCTTATGCTATTCTTAAATTCTTAAATTTAACACACAGTAATTATTTATTTTTGTTGGTTTGCATGTGAGTACAACTCATTTTTTGAAAATAATTGCCGAGAACTCAGATTTGTTTAATCACATTTTACTTGGCGATTATTAGTCCTGCCAAATCTGCCTGGAATCAAACTGAAACGGTACTTTGCAAGCCACATAGGTGTTGCTGATGTATTCTCTCACTGCGAGAGATTTGCATCCTATAGGATGAGAAGTGAGTGCCCAAGGAATAAGCATTAGTTTCAGCCTTGACAAGTGAGTACAGTGTCCCACCTACCTACAAATGAGCAGTAAAACATACTTAATATAGCAGGCATCTGATGGCCATAAAGCTCTGTATGGGAGTTGTAAGGCATTCTTGCATTCTACTTTGTCATCACGCCATCCTTCCTGAAAGCTATGCTAAGGGCACTATATTAATGAGCAAACCTCGAAGAGACATTATTTCCTTCCATGAGCAAGCGGGGAAGTTGGGGGAAATTGGGTCGGAAGTAAACATAATTGTCGTTTGGCTCCCTTCTCTGTCAGCGAAGAGAGCTGACTGGACGTGAGAGAGGGAATCTGCTGCATCTGGCAAAGGGGCTGGCAGCATACTCCCCACTTGTGCAATGCTACAGCTCAGGGGAAATATGATTCAGAGGACTGTCTCTGAGTCATAATTTCTTTCTGAGCTCCTTCTGAACTGGTAAGGCCACGTTTTGTCCCATACTTGGAACTACAAGCAAAGATTCCAAGTTACCCTACATTTTGAAATGTGTCAAGGAGTCCAAAAGCACTAACTTTGCGAGGGGTACCTACACGCATCTGTGTCTCCTGAGCATTACTTCACTTTGCAATAATTAAACAAGACTAATGTATTTTATAGTAACAAAAAAGCAACCAGCCAATGCTAATGACTTTAAACGTAAACCAGCATATTTAGTATCTGTTTTCTAAAATGCCTGTATTGTCCTGCTACACGTTTAAGACAATTGCGTAGCTCATACATAGAGAAGGCATATCCATCACACTGTATGGAAAGGTGAGACGTAAATTACCTAAAGCTTACGGAAATCCTGTATCACAGGGCGGCCGCCGGCGGCGGAGCAGCAGGTCCTGGCGCTGAGGGGATTCCTCAGGGGGGGTTTCTCAGAGGGGTTCCTCGGGTGGGCTCCTCAGGGGGGTTTCTCAGAGGGGGCTCCCCTCAGGGGGGGGTGTTCTCAGAGGGGTTCCTCGGGTGGGCTCCTCAGGGGGGTTTCTCAGAGGGGGCTCCCCTCGGGGGGGGGTGTTCTCAGAGGGGTTCCTCGGGGGGGCTCCCCTCAGGGGGGTTTCTCAGGGGGGTTCCTCGGGGGGGGTGTTCTCAGAGGGGTTCCTCGGGGGGGCTCCCCTCAGGGGGGTTTCTCGGGGGGGTTCCTCGGGGGGGGGGTGTTCTCAGAGGGGTTCCTCGGGGGGGCTCCCCTCAGGGGGTTTCTCAGGGGGGTTCCTGGGGGGTGGGTGTTCTCAGGGGGGTTTCTCAGAGGGGTTCCTCGGGGGGGCTCCCCTCAGGGGGGTTTCTCGCGGGGGGGGGGGGGGGGGGCAGCGCGGAGACCCACCGGCAGCTCTCGCGAGAGACGCCGACGAGGCCTAGGCGTTGCCAGGGCAACCGCGCCCCCCCCGCCCGGGGAGCGCAGCCAGCGGAGCGCGGCGGGGCGGTTTGCGCGGGAAGGGACGGGGCGGGGCGGGGCGGGGCGGGGCGGGCGCCGTCGCCCCGCCAGCTGAGGAGGGGAGTTCGGTCGGCGGTGGGCATCGCCCTCCCAGAAGGAGCTTAGCTCTGGTGGCCGCCCGGCACAGAGCCACGTCCTGTGCCCTCGTGGGTGCGGCGACCCGGAGAGAGCTCCGACGGAAACGCGCGGCCGTGCAGGCCTCCGGCCGCGGGACGTGCCGGAGCCCTTCGCTGGTAGCGGGTGGCCCCGGCGGGAGCAGCTGCGCGAGCGGCGACCCGGCGGGCGGTCTGCTCAGCCTGGTGGCACAGCTACGAGAGGCAGCGGAAAGGTTAAGGGGCATCAGGGGGGCTGAGAAAGAGGCTGCTGGAACCAAGCTCTGCCCTGCCTGAGACAGAAGCAGGAACAGCCACCAGAAAAAAACCCAGGATCAAGGGGAGCCTGTGTCCTCCCCCCGCCAGGCTGAAGGCAGTAGCTTACAGGAGAGGAGTGAATGGAGGCAAGCCCACGCTCGGGGCGGCAGGTGAAACCCCTGCTTGCCCACCTCGCCTTCCCAGGTGCCCCTGTA
Organism: Morus bassanus; assembly: GCA_031468815.1. Taxonomy (NCBI): domain Eukaryota; kingdom Metazoa; phylum Chordata; class Aves; order Suliformes; family Sulidae; genus Morus; species Morus bassanus. Next base: position 4,708,899 of record CM062582.1, read on the forward strand.
CCGCAGGTGTGAGGCTCGGGATGTGGAAGGCCAGGCAATGGATGACGTGGGTGACAGTCCCTCTACACCAGGCCTACCCCCGTATCACGACCACCTCCACGGGGAAGAAAAGATGGGTTATAGTGGTAGGCGACTCCCTTCTGAGGGGAACAGAGGGTCCCGTATGCCGGACAGACCCTCCTCTTAGGGAAGTCTGCTGCCTCCCTGGGGCCCGGGTTAAGGACATCACTAGGAACCTTCCCAGCCCGGTACAGCCCTCGGACTATTGCCCGTTACTGCTCTTCCGTGTGGGTGGCGACGGAGTTGCAGGGTGTAGTCCAAGGGCGATCGGAAGAGACTTCAGGGCCTTGGGATGGTTGGGAAGGGAATCCAGAACACGGGTAATTTTTTCCTCTAGCCTTCCAGTTGCAAGCAGCGACACTGGAAAAAACAGAATGACCCAGTCTATTAATGCATGGCTTTGTGGCTGGTGTCACTGCCACAGTTTTGGGTTTTTGGTAACTGAACGGTCTATATGGCACCAGGCCTGCTGGCGTCAGATGGGATTCATCTTTCTCAGAGGGAGAAGAGGGTCTTTGCTCATGAGCTAGCAGGGCTCATTGACACGGCTTTAAACTACGCTTGAAGGGGGAGGGGGATAATATCAGGCTCTCCCATGACAGGCTGTGGGATCACACTCCAAGGTTAGAGGGACGGGGTGCCAGCAAGGGCCCTCAGCCTGTTGCTCCGAGATGTGCTGGGTACACAGGGGCACACCTGAAGTCTTATGGAGATGAGCCAGGGGCTCCTGAGGTAATTTGAGCAAACAGGGGAACACCGATGAAATACCTCAAAGGAATTAAGGTGTGTTCCTCTGAGAAGGTGACACAGCCGACAGCCCAGCTGAGGTGCCTCTACACCAATGCATGCAGCATGGGCAACAAACAGGAGGAGTTGGAAGCCGCCGTGCTGCTAGAAAGCTACGACCTGGTTGCTGTTACTGAACCTTGGTGGGATGAATCCCATGACTGGAGCATGGCTGTCAATGGCTAAAGGCTGTTCAGAAGGGACAGATGAGGAAGGAGGGGTGGAGGCGTTGCCCTCTATGTCAAGGAATGGATAGATTGTGAAGATGACTTATATTCTTCAAATATTTCTTACATAATGCGGTGGGTTGACCCTGGCTGGACACCAGGTGCCCACCAACGCCATGCTATCACTCCCCTCCTCAGCTGGACAGGGGGAGAGAAAATATAACAAAAGGTTCGTGGGTTGAGATAAGGACAGGGACATCGCTCACCAGTTACCGTCATGGGCAGAACAGACTCGTCTCGGGGAAACTAATTTAATTTTTCGCCAATCAAATCAGAGTAGGATAATGAGAAATAAAAAAAATCTTAAAAGCACCTTCCCTCCACCCCTCCCTTCTTCCCAGGCTCAACCTCACTCCTGATTTTCTCTACCTCCTCCCATGAGTGGCACAGGGGGATGGGGAATGGGGGTTGTGGTCAGTTTGTCACACCTTGTCTCTGCTGCTCCTTCCTCCTCACACTCTTCCCCTGCTCCAGCATGGGCTCCTCTCTCCATGAGGCCACAGGTCCTGCCAGGAGCCTGCTCCAGTGTGGGCTCTACACGGGGTCCCAGCCTCCTTTGGGCATCCAACTGCTCCAGCGTGGGGTCCTCCATAGGCTGCAGGTGGATATCTGCTCCACTGTGGACCACCACGGGCTGCAGGGGCACAGCCTGCCTCACCATGGTCTTCATCGCAGGCTGCAGGGGAACCTGCTCCGGCACCTGGAGCACCTCCTCCCCTCCTTCTTCACTGACCTTGGTGTCTGCAGGGCTGTTCCTCTCACACATTCTCACTCCTTTCTTGGCTGCTGTTGCGCAGCAGTTTTTTCCCCCCTTCTTAAATACGTTATCCCAGAGGCGCTGCCACCATCGGTGATGGGCTCAGCCTTGGCCAGCGGTGGGTCCGTCTCGGAGCCGGCTGGCATTGGCTCTGTCGGACATGGGGGAGCTTCTGGCGTCTTCTCGCAGAAGCCACCCCTGTAGCCCCCCTGCTACCAAACCTTGCCATGCAAACCCAATACAGTCACATGCCTAGATTATGACGAACACTGTATTTTGACTTCCTAATGGTTATGGAAGGCCTTTTCTCACTGTGCCATGGATAGAACTTGGTGGAGAATAGGGGCATTTTGAATCACTTACCTCCACATGGCCTGTGTGCACTGGACATCCTCTGGATCTTTGGAGACCTTGTCATTGTCTAGATCACTGTAGATGATTTCCAGCACCGCTAATTCTCTCAGGTACTGGATGTCTTCATCTGTGATTGTCCACTTTCCTGGGTAGTTCACAAGATCTTCCTTGAACTGATATCTTGCCCTCACACTTGAGAGGAGCCGTCTCCAGAGACTGCAAATCACTGCCTCTTTTCCAATTCCTCTCTCAATTCCCCAGTTTCTAACAAGGGATCCCAGCTGTTGGGGTTCCTTACCTTCCAGTTGCTGACCATTGGCCCCGTTATCCCAGCACCGGAGCAGCCAGGCAGCGATCCGCTCACCTGCTGGCGGCTGTCATCTTTCCGCATGTCTCAAAGTTCTGACGAGGTCAGAGACCAGGTAGTTTCTGCTTTGTGTCTGATTTCTCTCACTCCTTCCTCCCATTTCTTTGCTGAAGGATTGGCTTCTTGATCAAACTCTTCCTCTTTTTCCTCCTCCCTTCACTGACCTTGGTGTCTGCATAGTTTCACACACATAATCCTTGAAACCCAGTAGGATCCTGAAATATTAACAAAAGCTTCTACATGTTTAGATGACCTCATAAAAACAACTTCGACAAAACTGTTTCTGTTTCATGTGGGCTGATAGTTCAGCAGAACTGATCGTTCATGGATCGCTAAAGATAATCCATTCAACAAAAAATGTTTATGTTACTCTGGCAAGAGACATTACAGAGCAAAGGTTTCAGCTTGTCCACAGCAAGGATTTTTTCCAGTGAATCACAGAAAAGACACAACAAAAATTTGATTTGTCTTGTTTACTCCTTATTTCTCCCTTTGAGACTACCTGCTAACCTGAAATATTCTACCGCTAGCTATCTTCCTCATCGAGCAGTGCAGTACAACATGAAAAGACACAGTGCTGAGGACACAGAGTCCATACTACACAGATTTCCAGGGTTTTACTTTATACTAACTTTAATTTGGTCCCATAGATGGACTGTTCATTAGCAGCTGGAGTGCACTATGGCTATGCCTGCATTCGCAAGAAATACAGAACAGTAGAGCAGATCTGGAGGGCAAAGAGTCAGTGTTGAAAACTTGATGTCCACTCTAGATGCATTTTGCAGTTCACCTGACAGTAACTCTAGGCTGGTTCAATGAATGGATAGTCTGTCATCATGCTGCTGTACCACAGCTTTTGGTCTAATTTCACCTGGAAGGAATTCAGTTTGTGCACTCCAAGACTGCTACACATTACAAACTGAAGCAGGTGAGTAGGGACAAATGAAAAATTAATTTCAAAAGTTAACTTCCAATCCAAACTAAAACACTAACGTAGATGCATCATGATTGTACTCCTGAAATGCATCCTTTGGTTTAGATTCAGCAGAAAGGAATTCAGTTTGCATGCTCCAAGACTGTCCTCTTCAGAAGTGAACTCTTAAACCTAAAACGCTGATGCAGAAACCCCCTTTGCAACCCACGCAGAGAGGAGCTCTGTTCTTTGCTTCACCCTATGCTTTCTTGCAGAGCTCCACACAATTAGTTTACTTTGTAGGCACTGACTGCTGCAGTTACCACAGATGCTTATTGTTTGAAGAAGACTGAAACATTACCCTAGGCTGGCACTTACTCTGCAATGGAAATTGGCCACCTTTGTTTAAAAAAAAAAAAAGTAATAGTGAAGTTACAATGTTGTTTCTTACTGACAGAAGGTCTGGTATCCTCACAAATGGATTATGCTGCCCCTGTATGACAAATGGAGGCATTTCTGAGCTGTCAGTCAAAGATCCTGTACAGCAAAAATACCAGCCCAACTTTTCCGGCAGAAAGCTCAGACTCAGCTGAAAAAGAAAACAACATGTAGGAGTCCCAGCTTCCGTGTGAGAAAGGATTCTGTATGCCAGGATTCCTTCTTTAAAGTATTTTCCCTTAAGTTAGATGATCTTTTTCTCTCCTGATAAATACTTTTCCTAAGCTCAGGTGATCATCTGTTCCTCCATTATACACCACCACAATTCTAACAAAACCTGACTCTACTCCATGGTCTTGTACAAGAAATCTAAATAAAGAGCTAGTCAATTAACAACTATGCATTCCATTTTTTTTTCTAATTGAGTTGTTCATAAAAATTTTAAATATATGCCCTTACGTAACAAAGAATGATAATTCAGACAGTTAGGAGAGTCCACAGGAATTATTTTAAGAAAATTATTTTGTTGGCCATGACTAGATTAAAAATTCAATATACCTTGCTGTACAGATGAGACAGAGTTCCTTCTCTCTTATACGAAAAAGAAAGGACAATTTCTGTCAATTGGACCATAAAAGATAATATAGAAGCTAGATATAGGATAATATAAATATAGAATAAAATAGAAGCTAAATGAAAATGACACCACATAAAACCGTGTAAGTCGTAGTCAATTCACTAAGCGCGGCGTGGTTAAAACAAGCACATGTACACTCATTCCCTGCTGGAGAAATTCAGGTTAAAAACAATTGGAGCTCCACTGGTATTCAAGTATTGACACTCTACGACTGAAGATGTCATCAGAAAAAGCAAATACATCTTACACACAAATGTGGTTTGCAAGCTTCTATTTGCTGCCTTTACTGCTAAAGAAGCCTCCATCAGGAAAGGAAGACACAAATTACTTGCAACTTCCCAAGTCAAAAAATGAAACTGAAAGGCAAATAAATTTTTTTTTAACTTTAGGCATTTTTACAAGCGAGGATGGAAATAATAATTGCAGAAGCTATATCATCCAGCATAAAGCAGAAATTTCTCATTTACAAACTGCCTAAAGGGCATTTACTTTAACATCCACTAATAATTTTTTAAAATCAAAGAATTAAAGACACGCTGGCTAATCGACATATAACACCTTTCCGGTAGATATGATGTACTAGCAAAGACGGTAACAGGAAAGGTTCACTCGCACTCAATTTGGGGACAAAATGCTTTTGCTTTATGAAAACAGTCCTGTCTGCTCATTACCATTAATACTCGAAAACTGACACTAATTATACCACTTTTTACTTCCAGTTATAGAAGTGGGTATCTTTAACTTCTGTTCCACCCTGCTATTCTCCAAAGACAATCTGTGAAATTAGTGAATAAAAGTCTGGCTGCTTTAGTAGTTTCCGTATCTTACTGACCTGGACATACAGCCAAAACCTGTATATTTGTGTATATATATGTATATTTATATATGTATAAAAGGGCACATTTATGTTTCTTTCACTAAAGTTGCTGCGTAATATTTCACATAATCCCAAAGCTATCATCACTATATAACCCAAATAGCAACAATCTATAAGTAGGAAAACAAATAGACAGAATAATCTTACTGTTCATTCCTGATCCAGTGAGAAAACGTTTTGCACATTTGAGCATATGCCTTTGGAAAACAGTGTTCTGTGGTTCTTTTCACTGCATGGTGACACTATCCCCAATGATACAAAACAGTAAAGAAACCAAGCGTCTGAGTATTTTCTGTAGACGATTATGTGATAGGATTAGATAGATGGTGAAAGGAGTATAATGGAACAAGTAAACAAGCAGATCTTCATTATCAGAGAGGTGCTGAGCACCCGCAGCTCCCTCTAAATTAAATTGGGCAACTCTTTAATATGTCTGCCTTTAATCTTGTGCCTAAAAATCTTAAATTCAAATTTATATATTTTCATAAATAGGCATCATAATAAATGCTGTGAAGGTTCTGGTATCTTACTTCCACACAGCAAGGAAGGCCTGGATGAGAGAAATAAGAGTTCATGTAGCTCATGCCTGGAAAACACACGTTTAGGGGACTCCTGACACACAGTGGATTCTACGTATTTGTAGGGATAAAGCAAGCCCTCGGGTTGGCCTTTACAATGATTTTTGTATAACCCTTGATACCATAATACCTGAGCTCCTTGGTCATTAACAGATTTTATCTCCAAAAATAATCTTTTGAGAAAGGGAGGAATTATTATTTTCATTTAATGACTAAGGAATTGAAGAACAAGATAGATTGCCAGATTTGCCCAAGGGTGTAGGGCAAACCTGCCACAAACTGAAGTGACAGGTTCGAGTTCTTGCTTCTTGGAGTTTTCTAAGGAAAAAGTGCCTTAAACAGAAGGCATTTTTCTCCTCTAGGTCTTTGTTAAGAAATGTCACAATCCTTGCATTTTCTCATTCCACTGACACACAACAAATGGGGAGGTTTCCCCAGCTGCCGAATAACCTAGCTGTAACTGATCAATTTAAAACTGCTATTCAAGTTGACCCCGTGAGCTAACTTTGCCTCTTGTAAAAATCACAGTATGGCCATACTGCGAACAGAACTGCTAAGAAGTTAATGAAAGCAGGCTACTTTGGAGATGTAAAGATAGAACGAGACTTCTAGGGGAAGAGTTTGGGCCATTAATATACATTATGAAGAATTACATGAATTTATTTTGTGAGCTAAGTTAAAATAGTTAATAAAATGTTACAAACATATACAAACCTACAATTAGTGAAACAGCGTAACACATAAAATTGGAAACTATGAACCTTACCTTTCGCTCAACATCCTTGGGTTGCTAAATAATTCTGGGATATTTTTATTCTAAATTTCTACAGAGAGGTAATCTGGAGTGCCTTTCCTTTTAATGAACATGTCACGTGTAAGATCGAGCTAGGACTGTGTTTTACTACTCAGCAAAACTGATTTCTTTTTTGTCTTTTATCAGGTGATTACTCCTGTAGGTGCAACTGAGGATGGGCACAATATAGGCTGGTCAAACTAGAAGAAACGAGCAATACGTCATGCAACGTTGTGTCCAAAACCATTTACCTCTTAGATCTTAACTAAATTAATAATACTGTTCTTTGTGGAATTTCACGGACACCTACAGGACTCCGTTACTTGTCCCTCAATACTTCTGCAGCAGGTGGCATATACGGCCCTCCATTTGCCCCAACAGTACGACGACCAATCGCTTAATTACTTCATATTATAGACATTAGAGCCACTTGTGGAAATGATAATAAAAGAGATGGGCTCACATTTCTGGTCTTTTACAGTGCCTGCCTCATGCAGGCACTTGGTAGGGTCAGAAGAGCGACTAAATGAAACACAAAGCAAACATACCCCCAGCTCTAAGAACTACAGGTTCTTCAAGTCTGGGGAAGATCAAGAGACACGAAGAAAGGATCCTGATTTCCCTTTACAGTTGCTGGAAGACAATGCAGCCACGGTAAAGGAAGCATTTCATACTGGGGCTATGTTGGTTGCTATAAGTAAAACTGAAGAATATAAAACTGACTCTAAGTAAGAGTGGGGCACTGATTTTAGAGAGTGAACAATGGCTATGTGCTAGACCAGTAGCCAGAGAAACAGCGAGACGGAAACCTACAGAAGTTTGTGAAATTTATAATCATCTGTGACATAAAAGATAGCAAAATTAGATCCTATCCCATATCTAGACCATTATTTCAGTCACACAAGGATACCATATACTAACAGGTATTCTTACGTATTTTAGATGAGCTACAAAAATAAGAAATCATTACTACAGAAAATCGATTAACTTTGATTCAATAACTGCATCAAAGGCTCTAAACAACATTTATTTGAAGAGAGATAAAACAAATGAGTTATTCTTCCTAATAAGCATGTGCAAATTAAAGATTAATTTGCAGTTTGGGGAAGTACTTCCTAAGAGTCACATAGAAAAATATGAACAATTTAAGTTTTTGGGAAGGCTAAGCACTCTTTTTAAGCCAGAGAGGGCCCATCAGAAAAATCCATTTCTGTTAGCTCTGTTCCTCCTCGTGGGTCTGATCACGCGCCTCCACCACCCCAGAATTCTACAGGACTGAATTACACATACCTTGCTTTCTCAACTCCCCAGCAAAAACATTGCAGGTGCAACGTAATAGCAAAAGGCTTTAAAAGAGACCAGAAAACACCGATACATTTCTTCTTACATACAGAGACAGCTTATTCATAGTTACTGTCAAGCAAGCCCAGAGGTTGATGACTAAAAAGGAACATAAACAAAACAAAACCCAAGCCCTTTCTTTCAAATTGTTTCCTTTCTTCCTCCCACGTGCATCCTTCAGCAATCAGCTGGAGTAAGCATGCCATGAACACAGTTCACCTTGCTCTGTAGTTTTAAGGCTTCAATATACTTAAAACCTTAAAACCACTTTAAATTTTCATGTAAAAGTGTAGAAAGAAATCCAAACAATATATGGAAATGCGCAAGCAATCTCAGCTCCACCCAACTGCCGGAGCAGGTAGGAAAGAACGAACACTAAAAGGAATACAGCTTCAAAAACCAGTTTAATTCTACCAGGGGCTGTCAACAATATAATGCAATATAATTGTCTAGCTATTGTACGATAGCATTGCACAGCAGAATCAATGTTACTGGGGTGTTTAGTGGTGTATTTTCATACTAATGTGTTTGAACTTCTTTAAAAACTAAACTTAATCTCAGTTTCCTAGTGTTTATACTACTTGTTTTGGGAATAATTACATTTATGTAGTTACAACTTATTCACTGTATTGCCGTAACACTCAGGAGCTATAATCATGGACAAGAACATATTGTGTTAGATGCTGTAAAAACACAAAACAAAGAAAAGATTGCAGTTTAAACATGTGAGGACCAGGCAGTGAGCAGATAGAGAAGTACAAAGAGATAACGAGGCATTAATGATCGATAAGGCAAGTGCAAGATTTGGCGTGCCAGCTTCCAAACTGAGTTCCTGGAGACTCCAGAAAATACCTTTTTCCACACCTGAGAGGCAGAATGAAAGAAAACAGAGCTATTTATCCAAGACTTTAACAAGTGGGCGGTGGAAGTTGGTGTCAGGGATTGGTGAGAGTTGTCATCTAAATAATGAATCATAGGTGAGGTAGACAAAGAATGACCTTGAAAGCAAATCAAGTACATTATGTTTGAGTGATGGAGAAGGGAGAGCTAGTAAAGAGACATATGGTCAAAATTACTGGCTAGGGAAATGATCTTTGCACTCGTATTACAGAAATAAAGGTTATTTTTACGCTTACATGACATACACACAAACTCCTAACTCATATGAAATATACCTTTGGCAGGGGCACTTTTATTAAAAATGAGCAGGGGCTCCATCGGTGGGCAACACCCTGACCTCCACAGCGGAACAACTGCTACCACGCCACGGCACAACACCCGGAGGTGGGAAAGATGCTTCTGTTCCTGGCCACGACAGCACGCGGAGAGGGCCATGGACTGCCGGGCTCCTGCGCCAAGGAAATGCCGCCGTGGGGACGCTTGGTGAGCTGGGCAAGGACGGCGTTGAGAGAGGAGGAGCGCATGGTGCAGGTGGGTAAAGGGCCAGGCATGGTCCCACACCCTCCAATACGGTCTCTTAAATGGTGGAACATCGGTACGTCTAGCAATGTCTAGCCCTGGATTTTAACAGTAGTTAGCCTAGATGGGGAAGAGAGAGGATTTTATGGCACGCAAGTGCCCGTTGATGGTTTGACTGCAAAATAGAAGGGTTTTGCTCCTCACTCGCCATATTTTAATCTGAAATTCGGGGATTATGCCAGCGGCCTGCTTGGATACCACAGACTGAAGAACAACATGCTGCATCAGGCAGCCACAGACGTAACGCAGGTTTGCTGATCCTGCCAAAACCAAGCCTGACTGGCGCTGGGCGATCCCAAGCCCAGGACAATTGTCCCCAAACCCACGACAATCGTCAAGTTACATAGCAGCGTACCAAAAATAATTAAAAAAACCAACCCCACACCGCACCACAGCCCGTTGCGCTTTAATAAAACCGCGCTGCCTTGTGCCAGAGCAGGCTAACGCGAGTGGCGAGGGGTGGCGGTGGCGGTGGCGGGGCCGGGGGAGCCCTGCGGGGCCGCCGCTGCCGCGCGCGCTCCGCTCCGCTCCCCTCAGCCGGGCGGCCCCGCCCCCGCCTTTGCGCCCGGCTCCAACGGTCGCTCGCGCGCTGACGGCTTGTTTACCTCCTCCGCCGTCGCGCGCGCTCCCGCCCCACCCCACCCCACGCACCGCTGGCCAATCAGGACCGCCCCCGGCCGCGCGCGCGCGGGGGGCGGGCCCCTCCGAGAAGGAGCCGGGCGAAGGCAACGTCAGCCGGTGGCTCTGCTCGGACGGGACTCTGCCGCTGATTGGCCGCGAGGCCCGCCCATCTCCCCCGAGCCCCCGCCTTCCGTTTTACTCGCGCCACCGAATACACACGGCTTCCCGCCCCCCCGCCTCCCCATCTGTGTGTGTGAGGCGCGGATTGGCTAACGCCGCTGCCGCTCAACCCTCCCCGCCAGTCAGCGTCGGCCCCGCCTCTTTCCCCGCTCACCCGTCTCCAGCCCAGGAAACACCCCCTACTAGATCGCGGCCAGCCCGGGGGCCGCCGCCGCCTCCTATTGGCCCACTGCGCGGCCCATCCGCCGGAGCCCCGCCCTCCCCACCACCCCCGCCCGCCCATTGGGTCGCCGGGGGAGAGCCGCCGTTCTCCATTCGCTCTCCCCCCTGCCACTCCGCCGAGCCGCCCGCCC